>CM072055.1:15005000-17505000 GCA_036785405.1 Coenonympha arcania
ATAATTTTGATTGGCTACCTCAGCATAAATTTTTGAAGACGACTTTCATAATTATTTTGCTATTCGTATCGTGTACATGCGCTTTATGGTTCAACCATAGAGTTAAAAAACGTAGAAAAAGATAAGAACAAAGTAAAAGGCACGCAATAAAAAAGTTATATGTCAGTGTCAGAGAGTAATGTCAGTGTCAAAATTGTCAAAAATAAATTTCGAAAAGTTGTAAACAGTTGTAAAATTAATAATTTACATAGAAAATTGAAATTACGTTAAAAACAAACAACTTCTTTGAAAAATTATGAAATACATTTCAGTTTCCTTGATCTTATCTTTAATTTTTGCAGTGTACGTTGTCAATACAATATGGACTTTAGCTGAAATTTTTATACCGCCGGAATGTAGTCGTGGCGAACGGTGTATTAGTAATTATTTGGCTAATAATCCAGTACTCCATCTCGTACTGTATACTTCAGTTAAAGAGCATCCATATGAGAATGGAATGTACGAAGGATCGGTCAATAAAGTGCATACTTCGGTTAAATTCGACTATCGTAATCCAGCAACGATGTAAGTCCACACTTTCATCAGTATTTTATTGATTTGATGATTTTCCCGAAAGTGCGGACAGTCGAGCGGGCGGCTCTGGTGACCCGCCCGCTCGACTGCGAACTGCGAACTGCGAACTGCAAATGCGTTGTCGGCTCTTAAGAAATCTGTTTATCCGTCCCTTGAATAACCCCATCTTATAGTTTTGAGGGATAACTGTTGCTGGTAGTTGGTTCCACAGTTTGCATGTTTGGGGAAAGAAAGATCTGACATACCAGGTTGTCGTGGCTTGCTAGTCATCCAGGTGGAATGGATAGAACATATTCAATTTTTTAGAGATTAGAGATTTCATATATTTGTTTACCTACTTTAGCTTGTCTGGCCAGTGAGTTTTTAACTTCCACTAGATTATTGTGATTGCATCTATGACTATTTTGTATGTACAAACTTGTAAATTTGCAGGACTGTAACATTGAAAATACCTCGCAAGACTCGCAACAACGGAACTTTATTTATGCATGCAGTTCTCCTAGATGATCGGAGGCTATATGATGATTTTGTAGATATATTTCGTTCAGAGGCTGTGCATACTTTACCATTAATTAAACACATAGAACCGCAGGCTGAAACATTTAACTTGCTGCAATCCAATGTAAGTAACTTAAATCTTGATTAATCATTTCTTCTTTTATTGAAGACTATAAAAAGTCTATAAAAAATGAAGCTTGGCCTGGTCTAAACTACTAAATAGCTGATACAAGCTGTAAACTAGAACTGAAAAAGTTAGTCCCAGTCACCCAGTCTAGTGAAACGTGTTTTGGTGAAGCTTTTGGTAAATGCAAGATATTATATAGTTGCACAAAGTTGCTTAATACCTCAATATGGAACTAATCTTCCACTCAAATAGGATCTCATTAAAATTTCGCCTTGGGGTAATTTTAATGTGGTTCACTTGATTGCTTTATCTGTGCGGCTGACAGACTTCCTTAGTCGGCAATGTTCTCATTGGCATGACACAGCACACAAACCCATTGTTAGGCTTTTGGTGACGTTGACACTATTTTTGAAGGACAAAAGAAGGATGATTTAAGGTATTCGTTTCTTGTATCTTTAACAGAGCCATGAAAAGGAGAATACAAAGCAGGTCAAACATGTAAAGCCTTATGCACACATAACAACAGTGGCGCCACTGGCTATTTTGACTGACAATTTGAATTTACCAGTGAACAAAATACCAGGGGAATTGTATCCTTACTTGAGGTGAGTAAAGTGTAATTTAATTAATCTAATTAATTATTAATTTATTTAATTTTATTTAGAAAAAGCTGTCTGTTAAAAGTGTGGCCAAATAATGCATAACTACTCTTATTGGATCTATGATTTCTGTATGAACTGGTAGAGAATGTCATTGGCAAAGCTTTTACCGATGCATATTACCTATATCCAGTAGAGTTATTCTCTGAAATAATTGTGAGTTGTGACTTAAAAATATTGTACATCACCCATACATTGCCGGTAAACATAGAAACAAAACTATAACCGTGTCTTAACTACACTACCAATGCTAGCCTTAAACAATCAAAGTCCAAGATGTAACTTAGTAAATGCTATAAATAATTCGCAAAATCATACAGCTGTTCTCCCAAGTTTATTGGATCTAGCAAAACTCTTAATGTCATCAGTACATCTGGTTAAGGCCAACATCGCTGCACATCCCAATGTCATGTGGTCTTGCCACTTCAGCCCCTTATAGTCCCTGATGTCCCAGTATTAAGTATAAATCATAAATATCTTTTGTTGCAGGGTCCGAAACGAAAAGTTCCTACCAATAATCCAGCACAACGTATTAAAATCCAGAATAGCTCACTTGCAACTGCTAAACAGCAGCACATCGGAGGTCAATGTGACAGTGACCGTGGCGCCGGCGTCGTACGGCTCCTTACGCTTAGCGCTTCACGTGCGGCTCGCTCTGGAACAGTTCCACGTCTTGGGCTTCAGTGACAAGGATGTTGATGACGTCAAAGGGATATTTGCAGATACGAACTTGTACTTGCTCTCTGCCACTGTTTTAATTGCTAGTTGTCATGTGAGTGATATTATTCGTACACATTCAATGGGTAAGGCCTCTTGTACTAATACGGGCAGAGCGCGGAACTCAACACAGAGTGCAATATCGCGTTACATTGATCACTTAGCTATACAGCAATTATATTCAATATTCTACATTTTTATTTGATAATATAGCTGAGTATTACATATTCCTTTCCATGTGTAAAAAGACTTTTTAATTGTTACTATTTTGTAATTAAAACTTTAAAATATTTTATTAACTTAAAAATATTTTATTTGTATAATACAGATAGTATTATACAAATAAAATATTTTTAAGTTTTGTGCTAATCAGGCGGTTTGTTGTTTAACAGTTGCTGTTTGACTTTTTGGCGTTCAAAAACGACGTGTCTTTTTGGCGCCGCAAGAGGTCGCTCGCCGGGCTGTCTGCTAGAACCGTGTTCTGGCGCGCTTTCTCTCAGCTGGTCATCTTCTTTTACCTTCTGGATGAACAGACTTCGCTGTTGGTGCTGGTACCTGCTGGTATTAGTGCTGTTATAGAGGTAATGTTTATGTTTTAAGTTGATTAAAATTTGTATTTGTAGTTATTGTAAAACAGAATTCCTTAGCTTTCAATCTATTAATACGAGTGACATCAAAGTCTGTCTTCATAAACATTTGCATAGCATCCTATAATTATACCTGAACAAAACCAAAACCAATCATTCCTGAAAATTGAAACATTTTTTCATTATGTAAAATTCCGTGCAGCTATGGAAGGTGACAAAAGTTCTGCACTTGCGCGTGTCGTTCCCCGGGTGGCGCGTGTGGCGCATGCGAGTGTGGCGCGACCGGGGCGAGGACGCGGGCGAGCAGAGCACCGCGCGCGCCGACGCCGAGGCCATGCGCTACCTGTCCATGCTGCTGTACCCGCTGTGTGTGGCGGGCGCCGTGTACTCGCTGCTCTACGTCGCGCATAAGAGGTGAGGCGCGACCGGGGCGAGCAAAGCACCGCGCGCGCCGACGCCGAGGCCATGCGCTACCTGTCCATGCTGCTGTACCCGCTGTGTGTGGC
Source organism: Coenonympha arcania (assembly GCA_036785405.1). Taxonomy (NCBI): domain Eukaryota; kingdom Metazoa; phylum Arthropoda; class Insecta; order Lepidoptera; family Nymphalidae; genus Coenonympha; species Coenonympha arcania. The sequence continues at coordinate 15,008,668 of CM072055.1, forward strand.
GGGCGCCGTGTACTCGCTGCTCTACGTCGCGCATAAGAGGTGAGGCGCGACCGGGGCGAGGACGCGGGCGAGCAGAGCACCGCGCGCGCCGACGCCGAGGCCATGCGCTACCTGTCCATGCTGCTGTACCCGCTGTGTGTGGCGGGCGCCGTGTACTCGCTGCTCTACGTCGCGCATAAGAGGTGAGGCGCGACCGGGGCGAGGACGCGGGCGAGCAGAGCACCGCGCGCGCCGACGCCGAGGCCATGCGCTACCTGTCCATGCTGCTGTACCCGCTGTGTGTGGCGGGCGCCGTGTACTCGCTGCTCTACGTCGCGCATAAGAGGTGAGGCGCGACCGGGGCGAGCAAAGCACCGCGCGCGCCGACGCCGAGGCCATGCGCTACCTGTCCATGCTGCTGTACCCGCTGTGTGTGGCGGGCGCCGTGTACTCGCTGCTCTACGTCGCGCATAAGAGGTGAGGCGCGACCGGGGCGAGGACGCGGGCGAGCAGAGCACCGCGCGCGCCGACGCCGAGGCCATGCGCTACCTGTCCATGCTGCTGTACCCGCTGTGTGTGGCGGGCGCCGTGTACTCGCTGCTCTACGTCGCGCATAAGAGGTGAGGCGCGACCGGGGCGAGGACGCGGGCGAGCAGAGCACCGCGCGCGCCGACGCCGAGGCCATGCGCTACCTGTCCATGCTGCTGTACCCGCTGTGTGTGGCGGGCGCCGTGTACTCGCTGCTCTACGTCGCGCATAAGAGGTGAGGCGCGACCGGGGCGAGCAAAGCACCGCGCGCGCCGACGCCGAGGCCATGCGCTACCTGTCCATGCTGCTGTACCCGCTGTGTGTGGCGGGCGCCGTGTACTCGCTGCTCTACGTCGCGCATAAGAGGTGAGGCGCGACCGGGGCGAGGACGCGGGCGAGCAGAGCACCGCGCGCGCCGACGCCGAGGCCATGCGCTACCTGTCCATGCTGCTGTACCCGCTGTGTGTGGCGGGCGCCGTGTACTCGCTGCTCTACGTCGCGCATAAGAGGTGAGGCGCGACCGGGGCGAGGACGCGGGCGAGCAGAGCACCGCGCGCGCCGACGCCGAGGCCATGCGCTACCTGTCCATGCTGCTGTACCCGCTGTGTGTGGCGGGCGCCGTGTACTCGCTGCTCTACGTCGCGCATAAGAGGTGAGGCGCGACCGGGGCGAGGACGCGGGCGAGCAGAGCACCGCGCGCGCCGACGCCGAGGCCATGCGCTACCTGTCCATGCTGCTGTACCCGCTGTGTGTGGCGGGCGCCGTGTACTCGCTGCTCTACGTCGCGCATAAGAGGTGAGGCGCGACCGGGGCGAGGACGCGGGCGAGCAGAGCACCGCGCGCGCCGACGCCGAGGCCATGCGCTACCTGTCCATGCTGCTGTACCCGCTGTGTGTGGCGGGCGCCGTGTACTCGCTGCTCTACGTCGCGCATAAGAGGTGAGGCGCGACCGGGGCGAGGACGCGGGCGAGCAGAGCACCGCGCGCGCCGACGCCGAGGCCATGCGCTACCTGTCCATGCTGCTGTACCCGCTGTGTGTGGCGGGCGCCGTGTACTCGCTGCTCTACGTCGCGCATAAGAGGTGAGGCGCGACCGGGGCGAGGACGCGGGCGAGCAGAGCACCGCGCGCGCCGACGCCGAGGCCATGCGCTACCTGTCCATGCTGCTGTACCCGCTGTGTGTGGCGGGCGCCGTGTACTCGCTGCTCTACGTCGCGCATAAGAGGTGAGGCGCGACCGGGGCGAGGACGCGGGCGAGCAGAGCACCGCGCGCGCCGACGCCGAGGCCATGCGCTACCTGTCCATGCTGCTGTACCCGCTGTGTGTGGCGGGCGCGGTGTACTCGCTGCTCTACGTCGCGCATAAGAGGTGAGGCGCGACCGGGGCGAGGACGCGGGCGAGCAGAGCACCGCGCGCGCCGACGCCGAGGCCATGCGCTACCTGTCCATGCTGCTGTACCCGCTGTGTGTGGCGGGCGCCGTGTACTCGCTGCTCTACGTCGCGCATAAGAGGTGAGGCGCGACCGGGGCGAGGACGCGGGCGAGCAGAGCACCGCGCGCGCCGACGCCGAGGCCATGCGCTACCTGTCCATGCTGCTGTACCCGCTGTGTGTGGCGGGCGCCGTGTACTCGCTGCTCTACGTCGCGCATAAGAGGTGAGGCGCGACCGGGGCGAGGACGCGGGCGAGCAGAGCACCGCGCGCGCCGACGCCGAGGCCATGCGCTACCTGTCCATGCTGCTGTACCCGCTGTGTGTGGCGGGCGCCGTGTACTCGCTGCTCTACGTCGCGCATAAGAGGTGAGGCGCGACCGGGGCGAGGACGCGGGCGAGCAGAGCACCGCGCGCGCCGACGCCGAGGCCATGCGCTACCTGTCCATGCTGCTGTACCCGCTGTATGTGGCGGGCGCCATGTACTCGCTGCTTACATTTAGTGATCACTGAGGTTTTCTTAACCCGCCTATGTAAACTGCAGCCTGCAGTTACAGACTAGGACTGACATGTAATGAGATCTTGTTTGTCCCAACAGCTGGTACTCGTGGGCGCTGAACAGCGTGGTGAACGGCGTGTACGCGTTCGGGTTCCTGTTCATGCTGCCGCAGCTGTTCGTCAACTACCGGCTGCGCTCGGTGGCGGCGCTGCCGTGGCGCGCCTTCATGTACAAGGCGTTCAACACGTTCATAGACGATGTGTTCGCCTTCGTCATCACCATGCCCACCGCGCATAGGGTCGCCTGCTTCCGCGACGACCTGGTGTTCCTTGTCTACTTGTACCAGAGATGGTGAGTGGTCTAGAAAGTCCATTGAAAAGTTACATTTGGGGTTGCGTTTTTTAGAGGACGCAATTTTATTTTTTTGATGTGTACGGGGGGTTTGTGTAAAGGGTCGTCACCCTTGTCCCACGGCCGCCATCTTTAAAATATGGGTTGAAATGGTTTTTACGATATATCCCTTAAACTATTTATTTGATAAAAAAAAATTGTTAAAATTTTTTGTTGCAAATAAATTCTCTACTACTTTGGTCCAGTAACTTTTTTTCGTAGAACTATAAAAAAAGAGCTCTACATGTTGCCATGGCCCATGACACACACAAATACAAACAAACAATACAACGAACAAGTAAAAACCAAATAGCAAATTAATGAACAAACAGCAAGCACATAGAAATATCACATGTGGGGTTAAGTCAACAACTTTCAATGCTAACCTATTTCTGTCGATAATCTTTCACCTTTTCAGCTTCATCAAGAGGTGGCTGTAGGGCATTGATGAGCCAGTGATTGAGTAATTCAGGATTGTTTTCTCTCCTAGGTTGTACCCCGTGGACAAGTCTCGCACGGACACAGCGGCGAGCATGGACGAGAACCCTGAGGAGCTGGAACCAATCAAGCAAAAGGAGGAATAATAACAATCTAATAGTTGACATTTTGTAGTTAAAAGTTACTACTGAGCTATGGTGCTAAATAGCGCGCTGCGAATGTGATTCTTGAGTCTGGTAACGGTGGGCGACACTAAACTTGTGACGTCAGATTTGTCACTTTTTTTTGTATATTCTGTAAAACTGTCGAATCTGTGACGCTGTGAATGTGGATCCTGACGCAAAGTTTTTTTTTTGTTTTTTTTTTTTTATGTATCGCACTCATTTGTTCTCTGCTATAGGCAGAGACCTTTTTCATGCGAGCTTTGCTCTGAAGAAGTGCCAACTCACGTGATGGTCGTGACTTTGTTTTTTTGACATGTTTTTTTTTTTTACTCTTCCAGAGCATTCCTGACGCAAAGTTCAAGAAAATTTTAAAAAAGTATTGTTTACATGTGTTTCTCTGCTACCTTTTGTGTTAAAAACTATCGGCTATCGCCCATCGTTATTAATTATCATACTTAAAGCATTACAATATACTTTTGTGATTTATGTTACTTGTGTCTTTGGTATCATTCTAGAAAGAAAATTTGTAAAGAACGACAGTTTCTATGCTTCTTTCCTTCTCCTGGTCTAAATAAACCAGGACTTAAATATTGTTTGCCATCCGTCCACATGGTTTTATTTATTTTATGTTGTAATAACGACGAACCTATGAATTATTATAATAAGTTATTTAAAAAATGCTTGAAGTGGGCAACCCTTTGGCATCGAAGAACGTCTAAATAGGTCAATTTTAGCTTAATGAGTTATATACATACATGTATTTGTTTGCTATTGATAATGCCATAAACTCGCCCGTTTGTGATATTCTGTACATTATTGTCAATTGCAGCCGTCATTGAGAGCGAGACGCCGGCACCAAAATAGCGTTTTCTTTTGATGAGATAGATATAACAATAGTGACGGACCAGAGAGAAATAAACGAAAAGTGTTCTATCTCTCTGACCCCTCGCTATTGCTATATTTGTTTCATGTGTCAAAAAGAAAATAAACGAATTGGCAGAGTTTACAATATTGGCGATACATGCATTTACTATGGCCGTGTGTCCACCGCGCGCCCGGCACGTCATCTTCATCTCGGCAAAAAATTCTCGTTTTCGTTTTTTTTTTGGTAGACGTTGGGGACAGCTGCAGTGGACAAACGACAAACAAGCAACGCAAGTTGCTCAACGTTAATGAATAATTTATTCATGTATTAATAATTCATTAATTTATTAATTAATTCATTATTGTTGTGTGTTATATGTATTTATCTTTTTTTTTTATATTAACATGCAATGCATTATTGACTTAGAAAATTGTTTTTTTTTTAAATTGAATTCCAAGATGAGGCTTTTTATTTGATAAACTGACAAAAGTATTTTTTATTACATTATTTTAATGTTTGTTTTGTCCTTGGGTGCAAAGAGTGATGAGTGAGAAAAATCTGAGAAAACTCTGAATGAAAGTATTTGTCAGGTCCTAGCATTTTGCCCACCTAAGTAACTCTGAAACTCGAGTTAGTGAGAAACCCAACCTATAAATAGATATTTAATATCTATTATGACATAAACTTGTATTTATTATTACATAACTTTTTTTTACTCTCATAAATCGAAGTACTTGTATGCAATTATCGTGCACTTATTTTATTTGCATACTCCTGACGTCAGCCGTGTAAAATAACTAAACCTTGTAAAGTGCGGCCGTTAGAAGATTGCATTTCTGACAGTTCACAGGGTGTTTATTCAAATTATATCTACCTTATATTAAACAATTGTATTCCATAATATATTAGTATAAAGTATTATTTTATTTACGGTTGTTTAGTAAATAATATAATAATTAGAAACTCGGAATGTATTTTCGAACTGTAAAACGCAACCTTGCAATGTCCACTGTAATCTAGAACTCAAATCTCATATTATTATCTTATACTTGACATATTATACAATGCGTCTGTTTATTTGTTGTATTACTTATACTATTTCCATTTGTTTTTTTTTCTTTTTGACACATGAAACAGATATAACAATAGCAAGGGACCAGAAAGAGACCAATTTACCTTTATCTCTCTGGCCCCTCGCTATTGCTATATCTGTTTCATGTGCTTTCATGTGTCAAAGAGAAGATAAACGAATGGAAATAGTATAGTACGCCTCATAATAAGATAACGCAATTTAACGCATTCCTGAATATGGGGTTTTGCTCAATGTTTTATTAAAAATAAATTTGTTTACATTTTTCCTTTTATTTTAATGACATTCCCTATCGACATTAAATTTTTGTATCAATATAGGACTTTGTGTAAAATTACAATTACTGATCTTACTTCTTTTGTATCCAAATCTAATACTTTTTCAATTAAAAGCCAGTCCAAAGGTTGCTTGTAAGAGTCTGCCAGTAGTACCTAATATTTTTTTAATTTTTAGGGGGGATCTTAAATAATTTTCTTAATGTTTATTTTAGTACTAAAATGTGCGTATTTATTAGTTATGTTTTATTCCGAGTTTATTCATCAACTATGTTATATATACAAGTATGTCATTTATTTTTATTTGATTGTATCAAAACTGGTTCAGCCGTTTAGTGATAGTTCAATCAAAATATCGCCTGCAAAAAGTATGATCGCTTAGAAATAAGAAATTATTAATTTGTTGACATTATTATCTACAATCATTGAGTAATTTCGGTTTAATCGCGCTGATATGGCCTCTACATACTGATTACTAAAGTATGTATGTTGTACTTACCCATATAAGTAAATACCTACTAGCCTTGTGCCGACATAACAATTAATATGAAATAGGTGCTCTCAGAGCCGAGTTGTGCTACGGTTCGTGATTGAAAATAACCGGTTTTTTATTGTTTTGACCTTCCCACGTGATCGTGACTCTAAATCAAAACATTTTGATGTGATTTCGATCCACTACTGCTGCTATATGGATCTGTTTGACGTTTTACTTCAAGTGGGAGTATTCACAGCCGCTGTTGTATTTTATTTAATAATAATAAGAAAGCCAACGAAATGGAAAGGGAATTATCGAGAACCGGGTGAGTGGAGCATACTTTCTTTATAGCCTTGCATCTGTCTTATCTTCTGATTTATGTAATCCAATGGGTAGAGCCTAGAGGGTTTTTGTGTACTTATATGTTGACATAATGGACTCTTGCAGTAGGTACTAGTGCAAGCGAAAACCGACACTAAGGTGACGAACGTTTTCATTCCGTGACTGTACTTGACGTGTATGTATACATATGGTGTAAACTGTGAACCACCTATGTGTAAAACAATATGCAGTTTGTAAGTAATTTAAGCCGTTTTTTATTTTTTACTTCTTTATCCTAAATCTTTACTCGGTAGAGTTACGATTTACCTTATACTTACTGGGTTTTTTGTTCTCACTGACTACCTATGGATTTTTTTAAGTAAAGATTTAGGTACGGAATACATAAGTTTAGTACCTACCTATTAATTTTATTACTGTGACTAGTATTTTATTTTATTTATTTGTCATTAGCATAGCCAACAGTTGATACATTAATAAAGTATTCGTTTTAATACGTTTACTTAATTAATGTGATTGACATGAGATGGTGAAAATTAAAAACAGTACCCGGCCGGGTTTGTTGTTCTTTCTTTTCAGTGCAGGACGCGTTGAAACCTTATCTTTAATTTTAATTTTGAACCAAATCATGGGTATCGCCACGTACCTACTTACTGCATTTAATAATATTAGTAGACCGTATAGATATAGATTATAGAACGTACCTACATTGACTGTTTCTACGTGAACATTGAAGTTAATTACTCATAATCGTCGCAGATATAACAGATTTAATGATAATAAATTGATTTTAGGAGTCAGGTGTACAGGTGTTAGGTAGGTATAATTGCGAAAGCGATAAAATCATTTTTTTGAAACGGTCACTGTAAGCTACAGTGGTCTCTAGGTAAATGAATTGCTTAAATCTCCTTATTTAATCTAGTGGATTAAAAATGGTCTCTGAAGTGAAAAACATAAAATACGTCTTTGGTCCTATACTTGTCTTATTGTCTCCGGAAACCTCAGGATATTAAGGAATCCGAAAGATTTACTTACGTAAACCTTTTTGGTACAAGCAGTCAGTAGCGCCATCTGTCAAAATTCTATAGGTGGCTGCTGGGCGGAATTACTGTTGGTGGCAAAACAAGCATTTTTGGCACCGATAAACTGGCGACATTTTTGCGCGCCGTCCTCTCGTCCAGGGTACATGTCTATTCTTCTTGTATTTTATTTTACAGGATGGAATTTTTCTCTAAAGTTATTGTTGGCTCGGTTTGCTGTACAGCGATGGAAGTCGAAATTGCCTGCACGTGAACTGAGCGAATCTCCTCGAGAGGAACAGCGGCAAGGATGGGATGACATCTCGATACGAGCTTCAGCCTCCGACGGATCTTCGGTTTTAGTGAGAATACGCAAGTTGTGTGGCCGGAGGAGTATCGCCGAAGTTTTTCTGTATATTCAGTTGCAAGATGGCACCAGATATAAGTTGCCGCGTGAGTTAATCGAAATACTGTCGTGAAAATATATTGACCACCCCTTTATTATGTATCTCATGACAGGTTTGCGATAGATCTCGCGATCGTTGCTGTCACTTTCATAGAAAACATTTAAAAAGTGACGTATTGATAGCAACGATCTCGAGATACGTAATAAGGGAGTCGGTTCCACCTACTTAGTTCAGAAAAAAGGCCCAGTGTGTGTCCCACCCTTGAAGTGCGAGGGGGCCTGTCACCGGTTTTAGTGATCATCCTTGATGTTGAAAGACGTCCAATGCTGGCAACAGGCTTCCAGGGATTTCACCCATCAGTAATTTTCACCCACACAGCACCTTGGATCCCAAAGATATATCCGTGCTTCGTCCATTTCAGCGTCGTGAAGTGTGGAGCCGTGAAGCATTGATCCGTAAAAGTGTAAGTCCGCTTCTATGGATCTTTTCCATCCTTTCGTTCAAGTTCGTAGCTATTATATAAATTTCCCGCTGGACATGGTGACTCTGGCTATGGGTCCTCCACAAAAACGTCTGATATCCTGACAACTGTTTTTTTTTTAATTTACCATCTTACGACGACGCAATAAACATTCCTAGGTTAAGTACTATGGCCCTCAGTATTTTTCTCTTTAAAATGGTTACCATGAACGTACCTATGAACTGATATACTTTCCAGAGCATCCAGAATTAATATGTTACTATGGCCCTCAGCATTTTCCTCTTTAAAATGGAAACCATTAAGCTATAAATTTATATACTTTCCAGATCATCCAGAAACAGCTGTCGCTGAGTGGGTCCAGGCTGAAGAAGGATGGTGCGCGGGTGGACTTAAGATACAGATACTGGAACCGCAGACGAACTTGCGGGTGATTTTCAACGGGCTTCTGACAAGAGTGGATAATGACGTCACGCAGCATGTTAAGTTTAATCTTATGTGAGTTTGCCTAGCCGTTAATTGTTGTAACGTTGCTAAAACTGATCAAGCATAAGTACTCGTATCTTCTATAGGCATTAATTTCCTCTCTCACATCTGATATTATAATATATTATTTATGGCCTCTTCTTGTCTCTCAGGAGTGTTACGTATTTCTAAACCACAATTATTTCTAATCAAGGATTTCAGATTTTTCTGAAATACAAAGTCCTTTCATAAGTTTTTCATTCACTCACTTGATGATGCGTCCTAATCTATTCCATAATTCTGTTTTTCTGCACCTTTAACTGAGAGCTGGTTAAATATTTCAGTTGGGCATCAGCGACAAGGGTGGTGCGTCACCCGGAGGACTGGAGCACGCAGCTCGCGGCACACACGTTGGCTCTGGAGCCCTGGCGGGATGGCAACTGGCCCCAAATGCTGTAAATATTCGCTTTACTACTTCTAATGTTAAATATAATTACTAGCCGTTTGACATCTACTCTTACTGCCTCTCGTTTTAGATATTACTATATCTCTTAGGTATCTCTTATCTATTCTATTTCTAAGATTGTTTTTGGTTATGAGTTACTTACCCCATCCAAGTTATACGTAATACGATAACATCATCACTTACCATCCGGTGAGATCGCAGTCAAGTATACTAACATTTAGTGAGTAAAAAATACTTATTTACTTGTAGGTCAGTGTTGACTGACACTCGGTTCTTATAGGTGACTATATTGACTGACACTCGCTTTATGCCAATTTTTACCTGACTATTCAGACTATAAAGAAAGCAACACATACGAAGTTAAGACTCAAATTCTTCAAATTTCCACCTTACAATCTACCTAATACTTCCAGGAGCAAATGCGATGAAGGCGCCGGCAGTTGGATGCAATGGGGGGCACTGCAAGGCCGCATCCAATCGTTCGATGCAAATGGCGGTATCGACAAAAGCGAGTACCTTCGCTTGCGGGGAGCCAAGGACCGGAGCTGGTCCATCGGCAGCGAGGATCTGAGGAGATCCGTCACAGTTACTGCCACGGCCGGCGATGGCACCGCGGTGCAAATCCGCGCCTTCTCCTATTATAACAATTTCACTCAGTACGTATAGTATCTATACTAATATTATAAAGCTGAACAGTTCGTTTGTTTGTTTAAACGCGCGAATCTCAGGAATGGTCGGAATTGAAAAATTATTTTTGTGTTGGGTAGTACTTTTATTAACACTACAGTACACGCGCCTCTAAAACGTACATAAGTGCTCGCGCGGGCTACACTTGTAGCTAGGGTTGCCAGATGTCCGGGAATTTCGGGAAAGTCCCTGAATTTCACGTGTGGTCCCGTGTCCAGTTATTACAGTTTACTGTCCCGGATTTTTTTTACTCTATACTTAAGTTAGTATTTGACTGCGATCTCACCTGATGGTAAGTGATGATGCAGCCTAAGATGTTATCGTACTAACTTGGAAGGGTAAGTGAATTTACCACAACGGTTTCTACAAGCATCGCACCGGAACGCTAAATCGCTTGGCGGTGCGTCTTTGCTGGTGGTAACTAGCCACAGCCGAAGCCTCCCACCAGACCAGACCTGAGCCAATTTAAAAAATTATAAAATTCCAAAGTGGAATTCATGAACACTAGTTTTTTCCACAAAGTTAGGGGCGGTGCAATTTTAGCTGCGAAGTCGATAAATTGCTTCAGAAATGCAAAATATTAAAAAGTAGTTGAATAGGATTTCCTTTGATTAAATAATTTGACATCCGAATGGCGTAGCGGTAGCGAACCTGCTGTCTGCGCCGGAGGTCGTGGGTTCGATTCTCACTACTGGTAAATGTTTGTGTGATGAGCATGAATGTTTTCCAGCGTCTGCGTGTTTTTAATATATTTATGTATAATATATTTATGTATAATAGTATGTATGTATATTTATCAGTTATCTAGTACCCATAACACAAGCTATCGCTTACTTTGGGGCTAGATTGCCATGTGTATAATGTATATATTTATATTTAAATATAAAAATAATGAAGTAGGTGCGGTACATAACTAGCAATTTTGTAAAAAAAATATTTCCCGTCCAACAGTAAACATTTGTAGTTAGTTGGATTTGGACCCCAGAAATGTCCAGGAAATGATAAGCGTGTATCTGGCAACCCTACTTGTAGCCCATTTTAAATTAAAATATTCTGAAATATAATCGTATGATTTTTGTTTGACATGTATTTAGAAAACCCAAATAAAAAAAGTATCTTCTCTTTCTTATAATTAAAAGAAAATTACAAAATTTCAGACTTCTCAAAAAATCACCAAATTTTTACTGACTTGAGATCAATCAATTTTTGGTGTAGTTGTATGTGCACGCGCGGGCTACATACGTAGCCCAACAACTTTAAATCCTTATTTTTCGCACATACGCGAGCGTCGAGTGCTCACGCCACACTGAACGCGTCGAGCAACAACCAATTGGAGCTTAGCTAGAGACTCGAAGTCAAATCGCGTGATTACCGCGCGTGTACTCTAGTGTTAAGGAAGGGTATAGGGTATCAAATCACGCGATGACCAATAGGAGCGGAGTGCCAATGAAAAATGTTAGCTACACCACATGTCAATCTTTTAAGGTTAACACTTGACTCATTATAATGGGATATGTAAAAACCTAAATTCACACGCTAATGTTTATATAAATACACACGCTAATAATAACTCGTATAAACACTTCTCGTTTCACAGTGTTTGTAACAAAACTTCTCCAAAACGGTTTGACCGATTTTTATGAAACTACAAATTAAATATGTTTTCTTATATTACAGGTGCATTTCAGGAAACGTGCGGTTTCCCAATTTCACCGTGGAGAGCATCATCTCGACCGATTTGATGTTGTCTGATTTTTGCGAAGAGGGCAAAGAAGTACCGGATACTTATACCATACACGTTGGCAGTGAGTGTCGTAATATAGGGATATGCGAGGGTAGGGATGTCATCTGTGTACACGGCGTACAGGCATGGGGATAAGCAGCTGCCCTGTGGTACTCCAGCACGTGTTAGGCGCGATTGAGTTTCTGATTGCTGCGTGGTCTTCTCCATGGGGAGCAAGTCCCCACGGGGGTACGGGCCTCGAGGCTTGCCTCCTTACCCGGGCGATGTGTCGCGGCGGAGCCGCGCTCCCTCGGTATTGTTCTTTTAGCCCCGGTAAGGAGCTAAGGCCTCGCCTTCATGACTTGAGGCCTGCTGGTTTGACGGGTCTGGTCGCCCCGCGCGATCAGCGATCATGTCGCTGCCCTGCGCGGGGATGCTGGGGTCCGGTAGCATGAACCCCGCGTCGTCGACTTCGTCTCCGTCACTGTCCACGTGCGCGCGCACGGGGGAGGGAGACCGCAAGAGCTCGCGAGGTAGCGGACGCCCCGTTGGTGGTCGATCTCGTTGTGGTGCGATCCCGGGGAGGTGTTCGTATGGGCCGTTGTCCGCGCGAGCGAACAGGTTCCGCGCAAGAACACGGACGAACTCCTCCACGGTGGGCGTCCTGCAGGGCTAGGGTGCGCGCGTAGAGGTATGTCTCTCAACTTTTGTCGCTCTCTTTTCTCTTTCTGATCTATATTGATAGACAGGGAAAAGAGATCGACAAAAGTGGAGAGGCATATCTCTATGTGCGCATGCTGCATAGGCTGGTGTCCCGATGTATGATGCGATTGAGTTTCTGATTAGCTGTAGCCTGTAGCGGTCTTCGCTAGCTTACGATAGATGGCGTAACCAGCGCAATAGCACATGCTTACGGATATTTCAACGAGCGTTCTATAAATAGAAGTTCTGACGTCATACGCATAGATCTGCACAAGCGGTCCCCAGGCATAACACCTGCGGAGAGAAATTTCCCTTTAGCCTCCGAACGGGCATAATTTTAAAAGGTTGAAGTTATATTTGCATAGTTTCTTTGAGTTTTTAAAATTATTGTTTTATCAATATTATATTACAGCATCAAACAGTCGTACGTTCAAACTGATTGTTCGTATGAGCAAAGCGGGCGGGACTGTGTTCAGTGGCGCGCCGCAAGCGCAGCGACTCGAGTACCGTGCGTTCGCGGTGGAGATCAACGGAGAACATGGCACTGGCATTCTTGAGCTCGGATATGACGGAAAGGGTAAGCTATCAGCACCTCAAGCCATTTGACATTTTGCGGATACGCTGAAAATATAGGAATCGTGCTGGAACATTAAATCGCTTGGCTAACTATTAATATTAAAAAAGGCGAAAGTTTTTAAGTATGTGTGTGATTCAAAAGTTAAAATATCTTTATTTCACATAGGCCTAACATACAGGTTCTTGTAAAACGTCAATATGATATTTGATGCATATGTATGGTGATAACTACAAGACGACTTAAAAATAAGTTTACGAGCGACTTAAAACTAAGTTTAAGTGTGTATGTTTACTTCTTCACACTGCAACTACTGAACTGATTTGGGTGAAATTTGGAATGGAGATAGATTATATCCTGGATACATCAACTTTTTATCCCGGAAAAATCCATGGTTCCTGCAGGCGAACGCCTGTTAATATGACAGTACATGCTAAGAAACGTTTGCCAAAGTATATTATAACAATTTTTTTAAAGTGAACATTTTTAATTTAAGATTTATACTGATAATACTGATTTACAGATAATACTGTCATTCCCTCAATTCTACTATTATAAGCCAGTGTGTTGTTTGCTAACAAATTACGAAAAACCAAAACAAAGTTCAAGTAAAATGTTCAGGTACAGAGAGTAATCCAGCGGCGTTCGCTAACATTGCTCCGCTGCCCGTATTGAAGTGTATCGACGCTAACCGCGCGGGGGCGGCCGGGTACTGCGTGCCGCTACACAGCATCGCAGCCACTTGCACGGACCACGTCGGAGGGAAGGGCGCTTCCCTGGCTCTACTGGCGTCAGTACAAGACAAGGAGGTAGGCATTTTGAACCGACTTCAAAAAAGGAGGAAGTTCTCTATTCGACTGTATTTTTTATGTTCGTTACCTCATAACTGTTGACTGGGTGAATCGATTTTGATGATACTTTATTTTTATAAGAAAGCTTCCCGTGTGGTCCCATTTCAATTTAGTCCAGTTGTGATACTGGTATCCGTAAGGAAGCCATATAAATCTTAAATTTTTAATTCTAAAGGATGTATTCAACAGTAGTTTGATGACTGATGAGAGTAGAAGTCGTTTTTTTGTTAATTAATTAACGTATATATTTTATTATTATTATAAGTAGTACTGAGTGAGCACTAGTTGTTAATAATAAGTACCTTGATTCGAAATTCAAACTTCAACTCGACTTTTACAAGCCGTTTAATAAGAATAATTTATCTTCAAGACTTTTAAAAACAGCTTATTTTTATTATAATTTTACCTTGAATTATTTGCATTTTTGTTTGTTTCTGTTAACTTAAATATCTGGTTTGTTTTTAAGGATTACTGTGTGCCTCCTGGATTCTGCGTGACCAATAAAGCCCTGAATAAACAACTCGAAACCAATACTCCACTTATAAATGCTATAACAGAAATTGAGAGAGCTAGCGAGGATTATAAAGAGAGTGTATTCAGAGAAAAATGTGAAAAGTGGGTAACTTTTTTTACTCCACAAGTTAGTACTCGTACTTGACTTCGATCTCACCTGATGGTAAGTGATGATGCAGCTGAAGATCCCCTCGCCGAAGTATACAAGTTAGTACGAGAAGATACTTATCCCGAACAGTTGCACGAGTAACACAGCATCGCGCTGGAACGCTTAATCGCTTGGCGGTGCGTCTTTGCTGGTGTTAACTCCCACCATACCAGACCTGAGCCCATTTTGAAATTATAAAATTATAAAGAGGCCTGCCGTGGGAATCAACGAAGCGATTTCTTCTCGAAATAAATCGTCCTTTATAGTGAAAATAAATAATTGTTTAATCAATAGTTATGTTTTATTAAAAGGATACTCATAAGTTAAATACTTTCAGGGCAGTTAACTTGTTTGTGACAACCGAAATAGTTGAAGATGTTAAAGAAGAAATATTAAAACATTTAAGTGAATTACGCCAAGAAGCGAATGATAAAATATATGGCCCGCGTTTACGGTTTGCAGTGCGATCTTCAGGTAAGTAAAAAATATTGGATTTTTGGGCCTATTTTTTAATCTCCAGATAAACTATCTGAGGAATAAATTTGAAACATATGCCATAATCATATAATTTAAGGATATTAATCTGACAAAACATCATATTTATATAGTTAACGTACATATTAACGTTTATCTGATGATTGTAAAATCAACCCTTAGACATATTATATCAGGCGACGACCAGAAAACCAAACTTGTGAAACTGTGGAATGGTCCCTGTTTAGTTATTCCGCTTTGTTATTTGTTTGGCTGTCCATATACCCGTAAATTATCTTGAACTTGATCGATTTTTGGAACAAAAGTTCCTTTTCGGACGGTACAGTAGGGCTGCGGAGGCTAGGCGAAAGAAAATGGGTTTTACGAAAATCTCGACATGAAGAAAATCCACGAAAATCGCAAAGTCATTAGTTATAACTCGTAAATCATGTCATACAAAAAGTCTCCGCGAATACAAGCATGTTTTATTCATTTGATATTAGAACTCGTTATAGCACGAACTAACTTGACACCACTGTGTGTACATTGTGCAAGTAAGCATATTGATCAATCAATCCATCCACTCCATCAATCGTTGGGTGGGTGAACTTTCGTTCCAACCGAGGGTCCCACCACAATCACGATTTTTAAACATGAAATCCAGCGGTGGGCGAAGACAGCGAGGCGCTGTCGGCGGCCGGGCAGAACGACACAATCCTGGGGTGTCAGAGCGCCGATGACGTCATCCGCGCCGTGCGGCGCTGCTGGGCGTCCATGTTCGCGTTCACGAGCGCGTATTACCGCAGGTACGGCTTGACAAGTGAGGCGATGTGCTTTCTTTATCTGACTGCATATTATATTGAACAATGCTTACATGCTAATGCTGGCCATACACCACAGCCACACTTTCTATCGTCCCACACTCAAGGTCATTTTGTCGACGTAATTAATTTAATTCATTTCTAACTGATCCAACCGGCAGGCGGCAGCGTCATGCCGATTGTACGATAGGAAGGATGTTGCATGGCCGGCATTAGACACGGTTCCTTCTAACAGGTTTTTTACACATGTATGTAGTTCTTTATTTAATGTACCTATGTACATTAAAATACATTTGTTGAATTCGTTTTCTGTTACATAATTTCCGTTGTGCATTATCGCTTAATGCAACAAGTCAAGTTCTTTGACACAGCTTGCTGGAGACTCGACATAAATCGCCACGGAATGAAAAAGGAGTTATAGAAAAAGTTATAGAAAGCGAGTTAAGTTAAGAAAAGTTAGAGAAAGAGTGAAAAACTTAGATAGCGTGCACTAATAAACGGGTATGGGACTTCTAACGAAGACGCTTCACTTGCTTGAGTATCGCTGGTGGTGTCAGCTGTGTAAATTTAAACTTAAATCGTTAGTTCAATCTACGAAGACGCGTCCCACTCCTAACTTCATACGAATTGCATTGAAGATATGAAACGACTGTAAATGAGTGATCTTCGCGGATTAAACTACCTGTAATCATACGCTGAGGCTTCGTAATGCCGGCTATAACCAACCTTATTATCGTCCAATTGGCATAAAGTTCCTGATTGGGCGATAGGAAGGATGGTATATAGCCGGCATAAATAAATAAATAAATAAAATAAAGAAACGTTACATTCAGACGTTTCCATCCATATGTTTTAGTAGGTATGTTAGTAACATTTTTTCTTAATTCTTAGGTTAGTATTGTTAATTTATTTAAGGTAAGAAAATACGTAAAGCTATAATTTTATCTTAATCTCCCAATAGCTATGCCAGTACAGTGACATAGTATGGGGCAGTCGTGTCTGGCAGCAAGTACCCTTAGGATGCCATAGTGTAGTGAATTTTCTGTGACACTAACCACAGACATGTCTGAAAAGGTCTGCGTCATAAGCCAACAAAAAAATAAAAAATAAAAAATCTACTCATTAATCCACAATAAACATATATTTGACTTTAATTATCTTTGACTTAGCTTAACTAAGATTCCCCATTTTTCCAAATTATTTTAAACATAATCTAGTAATTGTTATCCAACGTAACGTTCGATTCATTCAAAACAACTTAAATACATTGTAAATCAAAATAATTTATTGTAACTTCACTTTAATCTAACTAACATCTAAGAACTTGTCCGGCAAACTTCAAAACTTGTGAAATATAAATTGTTAAGTAATTTTCTAATTTCTGTTATCCACCCCTACCTACCTTGCCGTGTTTTGTCTCTCACCTACTGGGCAGTGAGACGACGAAACGCGACAGTAGCGCGATATAGACTGCTTACAGCTTTTATAGACAGCCTTGTAGAAGACCGTTGTTCCACTGCAGACAGAACGGGCAGGCGTGCCGCTGCGGCGCGGGCGTGGTGGTGCAGGCGCTGGCGGACCCGCGCGCGGCCGGCGTGCTGTTCTCGCGGCACCCGCTGCACGGGGACCCTGCGCGGATCCTCATCACCGCCAACTACGGCTTGGGCGAGGTCAGCACCTAAATCAGATATTATATCTTTCTAATATTAAAAATAGTACATTTCAATATAAGTGCGGAAAGTATGTCATTTCTTTACGAGTCCCGGTTTGTTGACACAAGCCCATAGATTAGTTACTTTATACTGGAGACCTGCTTTTTAACCCATGCTCTCGTTTAGATGACGCCACAAGCGATTTTTCATTTGTCATTTTTTCAATGTTCCCGAGTTGCACCCCCATGCACAAGCCGTAGGCGCGTGTCAACAATAGAGACGAGTGGAAATGACAATTCCGCACGTGCATTGAACGACATTTTTTAACACATTTGCGAAAATACATAAAGTTGGGGCCAAGGCCAATTTACCATGAATATAGACCACTCACGCAGAACAAAAAAAAAAAACAAACAAGTGGAAAAGAATTGTCTATGGTCAACTGATGCACTCAGTGACCTGGGGTCAGAATCCAGTCAGAATCCGGAAGTTATGAAAGTCCTAATATTTTACAAAAAAGTACATAGGTACCTAACTCTGAAACAAATAACAATGAAACTTTGTTGAAAAATTATATTTTTATTTCAGATTGAACAATTTAAAAAGTTACGTCCTTTAATTCAAGTATTAATCGTGTTTACGTTATAAAATAGTCATTTAAATACAAACGTTTTGTACTACAAACTTTTTGATTAAAACCTCCATGCAGAAGCAAAACAAAAAGTACTAGTGCGGAAAAGAATAACTTTGCGCACGCTAAACATACATGGAAAAGTCCACTATTTGAGCAAATGTGTTAAAAAAATCCTTGCGTCACAATGTTTCTCATCAAACTTCCGAAACGGCTCGGCCGATTCTTATAAAGGTTATCCATATCCATGGCTAATATATTATAAGGTGTTGTCAAATTATCTGCCACCGTAGCAGGAGGTGAATGTGCCATACGTATACACTTCAATAGTGAAGAAATCACAGTCCCCGTGCTCAATATATATTTTTTTTTAATTAAAAATTACGTCGCAACCCAAGGTCAACGCTCTCACGCCGCGCCCAGATACCTACGAATACACATTTGCCGCGTAGTTTTCGGTGAATCAAAGAAACTTACGTATCGTGAACAAGTGCTTAATATCTACAAATAGTCGGTATTAATGCAACCCTATATGGCTAAGCAACGTTTGCCCGGTTTAAATAAAATTCTCGTGTCACAGCTCGAACAGCTCGACCGATCATAACCGATTATGTTCGTTAGTTCTAAGAATAGGTCGTAAGCTATTTTCATATTATACCCCTATATGGCAAAACAACGTTTTCCGGGACTAGTTAGTTAATTATTATTTATTCAAAATAGTATTTATTTTTAAAATATTCAGACCCATCTAAAAAGCAGTTTCAAGGGTCATGAACAATCTGATCTCGTTTTAATTCACAGAGCGTCGTGTCGGGGTCCGTGGAACCGGACACGATAATTGTTAAACGTGGAGCTGACGACAAACTTTCAATCCACAACATCGAACTGGGCTCCAAGACACACCGAGTGACTGCGAGCAACGACGGCGTTAGTTCACAGAGTGTCCCACACTCCGAGCGGAGTAAAGCGTGTTTGACGGACTCGGAGATATTGAAGCTGGCTCGAATTGCTGTGGCGCAGGAGAGGCTGTGGGGAGCGGCGAGGGATATAGAGTGGGCTATCACTGATGTAAGAATCCTTATCATTGCTTATAAGTTATATTACAAATATTTTAAAAAAGGGGGATAAGGTCCTTAGCATATTTTACGTAAGCCGTTTTTCATAGAAGCAAAACGTAGCGTCATCTTAAAAAATCCTGTGAACTATTAATTCGCCGCTGACCCTAAACAAATTTAGGGCAGTGATTGAACGGGTCCTGTTTATGTGGCGAAGGGTATGAGCTGGGTGATCTTGAAGTAGGGCAGTCAGGCTTCTGCCTTCTAGAGTCAGGGCTTCCCATTAAATTAAGGAAATCTGCAGGCCTGAGAGTAAATCTCAATGTTGTCATCATCGCCCTGGAATTCCCAGCAATTTGTCCTTTTAGTTTATATATACTGTGTAAAGGAAAACTTGTGTTGTTGCTGGCCAAAGAAAAGCTTCTTTTTCTGCGAATACTAGTTTTTTTCTTTCTAGTTAGTACCTTCTTAATAGATGGGAAAACGTTCCACTTGATTTTAAGCGCAATCTTGTCATGGAAATGCAAATCATGCCAACCCACACTAGGCCAGCATGGTATGTTATAGCAACACCTCATTCATTCCTTGATGAAACCCAGTAAGATTGATATAAAGCTTTTGAGACTTGTTTTTGAGAAAATTGGCAGAATCCAAAATTAATTACCTCAATACGACTTTACGTTACGTCTGCAGGAGCATATATTCCTGTTACAAGCGCGCCCAATCACTTCCCTGGAAAGATGGACGGAAGAGGAACTGTTACACGAATTGGACTTCCCATTCATGTCCGACGATGAGCTAGTGACGTTCGCGAACACCGGAGAGGTGCTCCCCAAGCCCGTGACGCCACTGACTTATGACATGATTATACGACCTCTGGAGAGGAGCATCTCGTCTCTGGTGTCAGCAGATAGCGACGGTTACGACAAGAACATTGTCATCACCCACAACCGATGCGCTATCGCTTTGTACAACGTGAGTTTGTGTTTATTCTCTTCTGTTTCTTATAGCGAATGCGAGGAAACGAGCAGGCGGATCACTTGAAATTAAGCGATCACCGCCGCTTGGACATTAGCAGCACTCGAGGAGTTGCAAATGCGTTGGCGGCTCTAAAGGAGTTTGTTTATATAGGAGTGTGTTGAATAACCTCAAGATATAGCTTTGAGGGAACCTCCGATTCACTATGACTGGCACTAAACTATAGTACCTGAATAAATGACACGTTTTGTCTAGAGCTAGACAGTAGTCTACGGCTGGCTACTATGGACTACCTCGTATGAAGTGGTTGATATAAATGATGTCATTCAGACAATGGTTTCATCGTGATAGCTATATATCTGTACTAGTAGGGCGCGTGAGTGCGCGGGCCACATGTGGCCCGCGTGCAGTCTTCCCGCCCATAAAAGTATCGCCGTCATCTCCATCGCCAATTGGAATCCGATTGGCAGTGGGCTGAAAAAAATACCTAGTAGCACGTTCATGGTTTTAAAAGATAGTTAAGGGCTGTTCGAACAAAAATACGCTGAACCTCATCCGATGAGGTTCAGCGGTATTTTTTGTTGGAACAGCCCTTAACTATCTTTAAAACCATGACCGTGCTCCTCAATCATCATCCAAATCCTAGGTCATCATCTCTTCTCATATTTTTCTCTGGCGGTTCTCCGTAGAACTGCGGCAATGACTTGCATAGTTCCCCAATCCCTACTTATTGTGGCATGTACATTTTCCATCGAAAAATAAATTCCGTCACTTTGAATTATTTTCCATTCATCCCGTAAACCTTGAGATCCTGATCACCTCTTGCTAAGAAACCACTCTCTTATCTTTTATACTTTCCGAGATAGAACAACACGTAATTTGTACAGCGGCCATCTTGAATCCGCCATTTTGAATTTTTTTTCAGCTCACTGCCAATTGCATGAGGTTCTGAGTATTTTTTGTTTGAGCAGTCCCCACCTAACTATAATACCTTGCCCGTGCTCCTCGACAGTCTTCAAAACCCTTAATCATCATCTCATTCCATATTTTTCTCTGAGAGTCCTCCAAAAATCAAAGTACTACATGTTTCACAACTTTTCAATAGTCTCTTCAATATTAGCCATACATTTTCTACGGTAAAAAATTTTTCCGCCATTTTGAATTTTTTTTCTGTCCATTCGATGGACCGTCGGGACCTAATCACTTCTTGTCAAGAAACCGTTCTTCCATCTTTTATACTTTCCGAGATATCGACGAAATCCGCATGGCGGCCATTTTGAATCCGCCATTTTGAATTTTTTTTCAGCTCGCTGCCAATTGGATGATGTTTCAAATGACATTTGGTCGAGCACCCCCCACCTATCTTCGATACCCTGGCCGTGCTCTTCACCCGTCTCCGAAATCCTCAATCACCAGCTCTCTCCGTATTTTTCCTCCGAATGAATTTTTCTCTTCTATACGACCCCATCCGTGAAAAAAAAATTTTTCATACAAAATTGTTCAGGAGAGGTGATCAATCAGTCAGTGAGTCAGTCAGTGGCCAATCAGCACGAGTAGCTATATAAATAAATATAATAAATAAATACTAGTTTTTTTCTTTCTAGTTAGTACCTTCTTAATAGATGGGAAAACGTTCCACTTGATTTTAAGCGCAATCTTGTCATGGAAATGCAAATCATGCCAACCCACACTAGGCCAGCATGGTATGTTATAGCAACACCTCATTCATTCCTTGATGAAACCCAGTAAGATTGATATAAAGCTTTTGAGACTTGTTTTTGAGAAAATTGGCAGAATCCAAAATTAATTACCTCAATACGACTTTACGTTACGTCTGCAGGAGCATATATTCCTGTTACAAGCGCGCCCAATCACTTCCCTGGAAAGATGGACGGAAGAGGAACTGTTACACGAATTGGACTTCCCATTCATGTCCGACGATGAGCTAGTGACGTTCGCGAACACCGGAGAGGTGCTCCCCAAGCCCGTGACGCCACTGACTTATGACATGATTATACGACCTCTGGAGAGGAGCATCTCGTCTCTGGTGTCAGCAGATAGCGACGGTTACGACAAGAACATTGTCATCACCCACAACCGATGCGCTATCGCTTTGTACAACGTGAGTTTGTGTTTATTCTCTTCTGTTTCTTATAGCGAATGCGAGGAAACGAGCAGGCGGATCACTTGAAATTAAGCGATCACCGCCGCTTGGACATTAGCAGCACTCGAGGAGTTGCAAATGCGTTGGCGGCTCTAAAGGAGTTTGTTTATATAGGAGTGTGTTGAATAACCTCAAGATATAGCTTTGAGGGAACCTCCGATTCACTATGACTGGCACTAAACTATAGTACCTGAATAAATGACACGTTTTGTCTAGAGCTAGACAGTAGTCTACGGCTGGCTACTATGGACTACCTCGTATGAAGTGGTTGATATAAATGATGTCATTCAGACAATGGTTTCATCGTGATAGCTATATATCTGTACTAGTAGGGCGCGTGAGTGCGCGGGCCACATGTGGCCCGCGTGCAGTCTTCCCGCCCATAAAAGTATCGCCGTCATCTCCATCGCCAATTGGAATCCGATTGGCAGTGGGCTGAAAAAAATACCTAGTAGCACGTTCATGGTTTTAAAAGATAGTTAAGGGCTGTTCGAACAAAAATACGCTGAACCTCATCCGATGAGGTTCAGCGGTATTTTTTGTTGGAACAGCCCTTAACTATCTTTAAAACCATGACCGTGCTCCTCAATCATCATCCAAATCCTAGGTCATCATCTCTTCTCATATTTTTCTCTGGCGGTTCTCCGTAGAACTGCGGCAATGACTTGCATAGTTCCCCAATCCCTACTTATTGTGGCATGTACATTTTCCATCGAAAAATAAATTCCGTCACTTTGAATTATTTTCCATTCATCCCGTAAACCTTGAGATCCTGATCACCTCTTGCTAAGAAACCACTCTCTTATCTTTTATACTTTCCGAGATAGAACAACACGTAATTTGTACAGCGGCCATCTTGAATCCGCCATTTTGAATTTTTTTTCAGCTCACTGCCAATTGCATGAGGTTCTGAGTATTTTTTGTTTGAGCAGTCCCCACCTAACTATAATACCTTGCCCGTGCTCCTCGACAGTCTTCAAAACCCTTAATCATCATCTCATTCCATATTTTTCTCTGAGAGTCCTCCAAAAATCAAAGTACTACATGTTTCACAACTTTTCAATAGTCTCTTCAATATTAGCCATACATTTTCTACGGTAAAAAATTTTTCCGCCATTTTGAATTTTTTTTCTGTCCATTCGATGGACCGTCGGGACCTAATCACTTCTTGTCAAGAAACCGTTCTTCCATCTTTTATACTTTCCGAGATATCGACGAAATCCGCATGGCGGCCATTTTGAATCCGCCATTTTGAATTTTTTTTCAGCTCGCTGCCAATTGGATGATGTTTCAAATGACATTTGGTCGAGCACCCCCCACCTATCTTCGATACCCTGGCCGTGCTCTTCACCCGTCTCCGAAATCCTCAATCACCAGCTCTCTCCGTATTTTTCCTCCGAATGAATTTTTCTCTTCTATACGACCCCATCCGTGAAAAAAAAATTTTTCATACAAAATTGTTCAGGAGAGGTGATCAATCAGTCAGTGAGTCAGTCAGTGGCCAATCAGCACGAGTAGCTATATATATAGTAATGCCACGGCCCGATCCGTTCAGTGGTTTTAACTCTGTTTTAATGGTAAAGTCAGTCAATATTCTACCTTTCATCTCTAATATATAAAATTCTCGTGCCATTTTTGTTACCGAACTCCTTCGAAACGGCTCGACCGATTGTTATGAAATTTTCCGTCTGTATTCGGTAGGTCTGAGAGAAGGGAAAACAACGCTTGCCGATTCTGCTAGTAATATAATCTACAGATGAGTGTCAATTATTTCACAGTCTATATATCGTCATATGCCTAAAGAGATAGACATCGGCGTCCGGATGCTCGAGATGTCGGTGCACGGACACAAGGTGGCCGACGACGACATCCACCAGACGGCGCTGCACCGCAGACAGCCGCGCTTTACCGACAAATTGTTCGCAATCTTGACTGCCACAAAGGTAAGGAATCAAAAAGGCTTCGTCGTTTAATAGTACAGATAGGGTAAAAAATCCATACATAGCTTAAACTCTAAATGGTAGTAACCGTATATTACCTAAATAGACCTTACCAATGTTAGTGTATGTATAGTGTATACTGACTGGCCGAGTGCATGCAAGGGATTTTCACAATTTCTTTAAAAGTTCTATATTATTCACTTTTTCTCTGAACGTACATGGTTGCGTCGAGCAATTAATGCATACGTGTTACATTAATGAGCACGAGTGCATTAATTCACACTTAAACAAGATGCGTAGGTAATCTATTTTTCTTTTTACTACCTACCTATAATTTAGACCTGCTTCAAAAACCATAAAAACAAAGTTTAATTAACTGTACTCTGAGCTTGTTAAATATGAAGTATCAAATATAAGTATTTACAATGGGACAAAACGCGCCATTTGTTTTTTTTGTTTTTCACCAATTCGGGTTTATAGACCCGTTTTTGATTTATGGGCCGATTTTTCAATCGTCAGATAATCGTTAACTAAGGAATAAATATTAGGTCCTTACATATGAAATTGGCGTTTTGTCGTACTGGCCACTTTGATCTCAAATATCTCTTCTTTGGTTAGAAATTCCAATTTCAAATTTATACAGCTATTTACTCATGCTTTTGTGTTTTGAAAATCGTAATTCATTTGTTTTTTTCTCTTTTGGTTTTTTTTTTGCGCCACTCTGTTTACAAAATGGAAAACTTGAAATATCGCGTTATTTACGAGTACGAGTTCCATCGTGGCACCAGTGCTGCAGAAACGGCTCGAAGGATTAATGATGTGTACGGCGAGGGTGTCGCAAAAGAAAACACAGTGCGTTTTTGGTTCCAACGTTTTCGTTCTGGAAATTTCGACCTGCAGAACAAGCCCCGTGGACGACCGGAGACCAAAGTTGACAATGAAGAATTGAAGGTTATTGTGGAAGCGGATCCATCGCAAACCACGTCCGAGCTAGCTGCAGGCTGCGGTGTTAGTGATAAAACTGTTTTAGTTCACTTGAAGCAAATTGTGAAAAAGCTTGAAAGGTGGGTACCTCATGAATTGAGTGCAGCAAACCGACAAACGCGCGTAGACTGCTGTGTTACATAAACTCAACCGGCACAGAAATGAAGGGATTTTAAATCGAATCATTACCTGTGATGAAAAATGGATCCTGTATGATAATCGGAAACGCTCATCGCAATGGTTGAACCCTGGCGAACCAGCCAAATCCTGCCCCAAACGAAAATTGACTCAAAAAAAATTACTTGTGAGCGTTTGGTGGACTAGCGCCGGCGTCGTTCACTACAGCTTTCTTAAATCTGGCCAGACGATTACGGCGGATATCTATTGTCAGCAACTACAATCCATGATGGAAAAGCTAGCTGCTAAATAACCGAGGCTGGTCAATCCTTCTTGGCCCCTGCTGCTTCAGGACAACGCTAGACCACACACTGCATAACAGACGGCTACCAAATTAGAGGAGCTTCAATTGGAATGCCTAAGACATCCACCTTACTCCCCGGACCTTGCTCCAACAGATTACCATTTTTTTCGAAATTTGGATAACTTCTTACAAGGGAAAAAATTTAACTCCGATGATGCAGTCCAAAGCGCTTTCAAAGATTTTATTGATTCCCGTCCGAATGGCTTTTTTAGTGAAGGGATCAATGAACTACCTATAAGGTGGCAAAAGTGCATAGATAGCAATGGTACATACTTTGATTAAATATATATATTATATTTAAAAAAAATCGACTTTATGTTCCTCCCATACAAAACGCCAATTTCATATGTAAGGACCTAATATGAAGTTTCGACAGATTTTGTATGCTATATGTTTCAAATTTATTCCTCAGATAGTTTATCTGACGATTGAAAAATCAGCCCTTAATAATATAAAGGAGACCTCTGCGGTAAGTGAATTTAATATAAATAAAAAAAATATGTAAACTGTGCATTCGTGAGATTTTATGTTAATTTCCTTATTTTTGATGCTAAGCATAAAATACGTCCTTTGTAATGATAACATTACCACGTGGTTAAAAAAATTTATTACTCAAATACGCTTGAAAGTAAAGAGTTTCAATCTCTTTTTGTGTCCCACTGCTGGGCATAGGTTTCTTTTACTTTAAAGTTCATGAACATATTTTGTGCAGCACCTTTATGTAATTTTACAGAGAACGATAGTTTCAAAATGGATGATGAATAACACTATAAAGAGTGTTAATAAGATGAATCTGGACTCTGACGCAGACGATCCGTTGGAACTGTTCAACAAAATAGCCGCAGCGTACGATGAAATGAAGACATTTACAAGAAACCACTGCATAACGACCGTTGGGAGCACCTTCACGCAGTTCATAGCTATGAGCGTGCTGTTAGAGGGTAGATCAGGTAAGTCCCATTACATCCGCCTGTCTACCATTGGACAGAGGCATGTGTCCAAACCTACCGTCATCCGATATTGCGTTAACTTGAAGAATCTTTACGGAAATGCGGGTTATTTTTTTCTTATTCTTTTCGTGATTCTGAAACTTTTTATGCGTTTGGTCAATTGGATTTCCCGGTGCATTCGGTGCTGATCATTAAGTCGGGTCGCCCGCCCTTAATTTCTGATAGAAATATCTAGCAGACCTTGCAAACTTTGTTTTGGCGTTAGGGATATAAAAAATAACTTAGAGTAGGTACCTACTACTCTTTAACCTACCAAACGTTTACTGAAAATTTCATTACAATTGGTCCAGCCGTTTCCGAGGAGTTTGGTAACAAAAATGGGCACGAGAATTTTGTACATTTAAGATGTACTTCGTATTATAAAGAATTTTTTTGAGTGCTCGTCGCCGGAGTCATCGTACCCGGCTGTGAATGCCGGCGTACCTCAGGGATCCGTTCTCTCCGCGACATTATTCCTGTTGCACATCAACGATGACGATTTAACCAACGGTATTAAATTTTGCAACATTTCGTAGATTTCTCGCCCGAGACGTGTTACGAAATCGGAAAGCTACTGAGTTCGGGTGACGTTCTATCCGCGGAAGTACCGCAAGCCTTGTCGAAACTTGCGAGCAAGTTGGAACAATCTGGAAAACTAGACGAGTTTCGCACCCAGAAACCGCACGCAGCCATGACGTGGCTCAAGAACAATTTGCCGCAAATCTATGACGACGTTTGCCTATTCTT
Source organism: Coenonympha arcania (assembly GCA_036785405.1). Classification (NCBI taxonomy): domain Eukaryota; kingdom Metazoa; phylum Arthropoda; class Insecta; order Lepidoptera; family Nymphalidae; genus Coenonympha; species Coenonympha arcania. The sequence continues at coordinate 15,036,086 of CM072055.1, forward strand.
GGATCAGCATGGGCATAGAGCTATTATGGAAGTGAGTACAGTAGATAAAACTATTCTTAATGATCGCTGTGATATATAAGGTGTTGTCAAATTATCTGCCACCGTTCCAGGAGGTGGATGTGCCATACATATATACTTCAATAGTGAAGAAATCTCAATCCCCAGGCTCAATTTTTTTTTTAATTAAACATTATTATCATATCGCATCATGTTGCATAAACACGTCCATCAGTTAAACTTGAGTACATGTTTAGTACAGTTATCGCCTCGTAACGGAAATCAGCTGTTGGGCGCGGCGTGAGAGCGTTGACCTTGGGTTGCGACGTAATTTTTAACTGAAAATAATAAAAAAATTGAGCCTGGGGACTGAGATTTCTTCACTATTGAAGTGTATACGTATGGCACATTCACCTCCTGGAACGGTGGCAGATAATTTGACAACACCTTATATTTTAAACTAAATTTTGTGACAAATTCTGTACCTAATCTAAGCACTCTATAATTATCATGATTTTAGCCTGTAGTATAAGAAATGAAAAATAGCCCATTCATATATTTTTTTAATTATATATCTTTTGGTTTTTGTAGTTTGATCTATCCACAAAGCCGTGGGTATTGGTGCCAGAGGAGCTGATGAAAGTGCTGATGCAAATCAAACCGACGAGAGAAGAACACCAGGCCACAACTACCGAAGACATCATTGCTTCGCTCAAAACTCCAAAGAAATCAAGCACAAGGTATTTTTGATGTTAATGGTGTCATGAAAAATATTTTCTTCTTTTTACATCGAAGTTTAAAAGACTGACCGTTATAGTCATATATTTACCACGTCATATCCGTGTTAGTGACCGGATGTCTTTCGAAAGTAAATATTGTAATTGACATTTTAAACAAGTAATAATGAAAAAATTAAAAAAAAACGACTGCCCTTTGTTATAAAACGAACTAATAATTGAAGATAACATTATGTTTATCACTTTTGAAAAGGCGTCTCACATCTGCCATACCGACTTTTTCCAAAAAAATATAGCCTATGTCACTCGGCATGATGTAAGGATTCTAAAGATACCCCATATGTCCAAAACTGTCCAGTGGTTTAGAAGTTATAGTGGAATAAAGAAACTCACATACATACATGAAGCCTAAAAACATTACACTCCTTTTTTTGGGCAGTCGTGTAAAAATGCTGAATTCCTCTTTACCAATTGTAGGCAGAGTATAATTCTTGCAAGTTGCAATTACGTATAAGTGTTTCACGTATATAAAGGCACACATTTACACGTATAAGATATCACTCAACACGCGTTTTTAAATTGCAATAACTGTACTTATTCCTGGTCGATTATGACGTATTATGGTGATCATATTTAGGAAGGTCCTCCGATGGATACTGCCGCTGTGTCACCGCGCAGTTCGCCACCGCGAGGGCACCAAAGCGCACTTGATCCTCGCGGTGCACAAGCTGCGGTGCGCGGCGCTCGTACTCGGCCGCATGCTCGTGCGGCGCTGGCTGCTACCGCATCCGGATCTGGTGTTCCACTTCAGACTCCACGAGCTCCGTGACTACATCGCCTCGAGGGATCCAGCTCTCTTGAAGAAGTAAGGGGATTCTTGATCCTCGCGGTGCACAAGCTGCGCTGCGCGGCGCTCGCACTCGGCCGCATGCTCGTGCGGCGCTGGCTGCTGCCGCATCCGGATCTGGTGTTCCACTTCAGACTCCACGAGCTCCGGGACTACATCGCCTCGAGGGATCCAGCTCTCTTGAAGAAGTAAGGGGATTCTTGATCCTCGGGGTACACAAACTGCGCTGCGCGGCACTCACCCTCGGCCGCCAGCTCGTGCGACGCTGGCTGCTACCGCATCCGGACCTGGTGTTCCTCTTCAGACTCCACGAGCTCCGGGACTACATCGACTCGAGGGATCCAGCTCTCTTGAAGAAGTAAGGCGATTCTTGATCCTCGGGGTACACAAACTACGCTGCGCGGCACTCACCCTCGGCCGCCAGCTCGTGCGACGCTGGCTGCTACCGCATCCGGACCAGCAGGGCTAGACAAAGTCGCAAGCGTTTGGCGTTAACGCTAGTCGACAAAATGTATGGACAAACCACGTGACCATCACGTGACTGTAGAAAAACCAAGTGACAGAATAGAGGAAATCACGCTGTTTTTGAAATTCGACTACGACTATTTAGCGATCGCTCATACCCTGTAGATAACTTTTAGCGTACTTCGTCATTGTACGCTACAAAATGGCGGAATTGTTGGGATTTTTAGTACTCTTTAGTCTTTGGTACAACAATTGAGATCACAACAAGACTCCATTTTGTTTTGCTTTTGTAGTGTGTGGTGTTTTAGACGAAGTTCACAACTTCGTTTAAAACATCGTGGCGTGTTTTTTTGGATTTTCGAGTGTTTATTTTGCTGATAGTTAATTAAACTAGTGTTAGTTATTTCAGTGTGGTCGCGGTTGCTAGAGTTAGAAGTCATAAGAACTTAAAGTTCTATCGTTAGAGAGTAGTATATTCCTTGCAGTGCTATAGTTAATTAATAGTTAATTAATTAATAATTTAGTTAATAGTTAATTATTGACATCGGCGCTCAGCAAATGACAGATACGTCACATGACAATTCCAATTGACAGCCGACAACAACGCTAACCATAGACTAGGTAGATTCGGTCACGTGGTTTTTCTACTAGCGACTACGCTTAACGCTTAGGTGACATTGTCTAGCCCTGCTGGTGTTCCTCTTCAGACTCCACGAGCTCCGGGACTACATCGACTCGAGGGATCCAGCTCTCTTGAAGAAGTAAGGCGATTCTTGATCCTCGGGGTACACAAACTGCGCTGCGCGGCACTCACCCTCGGTCGCCAGCTCGTGCGACGCTGGCTGCTACCGCATCCGGACCTGGTGTTCCACTTCAGACTCCACGAGCTCCGGGACTACATCGACTCGAGGGATCCAGCTCTCTTGAAGAAGTAAGGCGATTCTTGATCCTCGGGGTACACAAACTGCGCTGCGCGGCACTCACCCTCGGCCGCCAGCTCGTGCGACGCTGGCTGCTACCGCATCCGGACCTGGTGTTCCACTTCAGACTCCACGAGCTCCGGGACTACATCGACTCGAGGGATCCAGCTCTCTTGAAAAAGTAAGGTGACTCTTGATCCTCGCGGTGTAAGAACGGCGCCGCTACACTAGCCGCGTTCATCGTGCCAGGCCATGTTCACTTATCACGTGATTACAAATCTACAAGTAGCCGTCTCGACGACGATTTCAGACGGTTCTTACGGTTACGGTTAGTTCTTGTACGGTCTATTGCACGCGCTGCGTGCGCCAATTACGAGGAAACCTTAGTACGTCGAAAGAAATAAAGTTACGCGATAGAAAGAGACCACGACCTTAGGTGCATAGCGGAGGCGGATTCAGGCACTATTGCGAACTGAATTGCACCTTTTTGTGTCAGCCAGCACTAGGGTAGCTATTTCTTTAAATCATCTTGCGGAGTGAACCTTCTGTACCGTACTATTATGTATTCCGTGACCGTACAAAGAACTGCCTCTTGCTTGCTGCGTCGGGACCTGCTAGCTGTTTCTATAAGAAAAACTTTTCATCATAATGTGTAATTAATTCAAATTCTGCTCTTTGATAGCCTTAAAAAGCGAGCAGCGCATTCTGTTCATTTAGGGAGGTTTGTTATTGATTATGGAAATGAATATGTAAACCTTATCTTGAAAGATTGAGTTAAAAACTTAAAATTATCCTTGTAGCATGGTGCGGGTGACAGCTGCTATTCGCATAGTACATTTTCAGTTTGTCTCACTCTGGTCCTTTTCTATTTTTATCTCATCTGTCAACGCAGCATGCTACAGCGCAAATAGTACAATGTGCCTATCCGCAGTTAAACAGCGTATAATCTTAGGACCTAACCCTTTTCTTACTAAGACCTAACCTGTGCTATAGCGGTCTCGTCCGTTAGGTCAGTATCTTAGTTTTGTTTTTCTGTAGAGCGATCCAACGTCAACAGTACCATCCGGGCTGGTGTAAACTGAAATTTTCCGAAGTTATCAAGGGTTGGCCGCAGCCGCTCCCTCTGGAGAAACCCCGAGTGACTGCTGGGGACGTGAGGCTGCAGGCCACGTCTGTGTGCGGGGGAGAGGTCATAGCGAGAGCCTGTGTGGTCAAAGATCTTTCAGAGGTAAAACTCTTGTAGTTGTTTTCATTTATTTCATTTATTTATACATTGCATCATGTATACATGCTACAGCGTGCACATTAAACCCTGTCGGGACACAGCAATACTTTTGATCCCCTATCTCTACATCACAATTTTTATACTTATATTCAAAATCCTTGTTATCTGCATTGATAGGACAAGATTAATTCTAATTTTACAATCTTAAAAATAAAATTTACTGTTGAAATTTAATTTAATAGTTTTTCTAAATTATTCCTAATTTTATAGCAAAAATTTTATGCAATGTCCTTATTTTCACTTTTACAAGTTAGTACTTGACTGCGATCTCACCTGATGGTAAGTGATGATACAGCCTAAGATGTTATTGTACTAACTTGGGAGGGTATGTAAATTTACCCCAACGGTTTCTACAAGCATCACACCGGAACGCTAAATCGCTTGGCGGTGCGTCTTTGCTTGATCACTTTGGTTCATGGAACTTTTTTTAAAATATTGAACGCTGATAAAAAGTTGTCAATTGGTTTGAACAAAATCTATTGACCATCAATGCTGCAAAAACCAGCTACGTCATCTTTAAAAGCAAAAACAAAAACATACCAGATCACCCACCTCTTCTAATAAACGGCCAAATTTTGCAGCAAAAAATGCATGAAAAGTATCTTGGACTTAGACTAGATTGCGATCTAAATTGGAAAACTCAAATTAAATTTATTCAAAATAAGCTTTCTTCGTTAATGGGATCATTACGAAATGTTGTTCACTGTCTTCCGCATCGAATACGCCAACTAATTTATAACTCTTTAGTAAAACCACATCTTCTATATCTTATCGAAATTTGGGGATTCGCGGCTAAGACCAACTTAAAGGACTTACAAATAACTCAGAATAAAATAATTAAAATGCTATTTAACTATGACTACCTAACATCTACAACTAAATTATATAAAGACACTAAACTCATGAACATCAAACAGTTACATGCCTACTGCACATGTATTCTAATCAAAAAAATTCTTAACAAATCCATTCACACACACATAACTTTCACAAAAATACACCAAGTGCAGAGTCGAGCCTGTCGTAGGGGGCGAGAAGACCATATTTTACTTCCCCGCATACGAACCTGCCTTGGAAGAAGAAATGTAAAATTTGAAGGTGTTCAACAGTACAATACACTTCCCATGGAGGTCAAGAATGCAAAATCGTTCCATATTTTCAAATCCAAGTTAAAGCAACACGTACTAAACGATAAAAAATTACAATGTTAAATACATGTTGATCTACTGCTACGAGCTACACTGTGGCAACGATTACGCATTTATGAACCAGCCGGACCGAGCGGTTCGCGGCAAGTCCAGAAATCGTAGGCCGAGGGTAGTTTTAAATTTATTTTATCTTTTTGCTAAAAACTATTGTTTCTCTGTAAGTGAATAATTGTATTCTTTTGAGAAATAAAGATCTTTAACCATAAAAAGTGTTTATGCTGTCTAAGGTGGAACAGATGTGTGTCAGTCTGCTACAGTGCTAAAATTGAAGAGACCGTGAAGGGAAATTTTAGTCAGGTAGTATGTTTTTTTCTGTATTCTGAAGTTTTAACAATGGCACATCCTCGAAAACTTCTAATGTAATATGAAACTTTCTTAAAAAAATGTACCTATAGGCATATTATGAGGGTATTTGTTTGCTCCATGGAACATGACGTTATGTCATCGTTGTTATTATTAATTTCGTTCAATGATGTCTTATCGGTTATGCTGACTATGTAATACTGTATTAGGACACCCTAATACATTGTAATTGTCCACAGATAAGCCTCTTGCAACAGGGAGATGTGCTTATAACGCATTCAACGGACATCGGTTGGTCGCCGTACTTCCCGCTGCTGTCAGGCATCGTCACTGAACTGGGAGGACTGATCTCACATGGTAAGTGATTGTATTGTTGCATACCAACTGTTTATCAAACATGTTTTACGTTCGTGCGACTAGTTTACGCTACTTACACATATCCTAATGTGTCCACATGGTATTAATATCTATCTATCTCTCTCTCTCTCTCTCTAATATATAAAATTCTCTCGCTTTTCTTTGTTACCAAACTCCTCCGAAACGACTGGACCGATTGACAATGAAATTTTCAGTATATGTAGGTATATTCTCTGGGTCTGGGAGTAGGTTGTTATCTATTTTTTTATGTCTCTAAATGAGAAAAAAAATTATATGGCAAAACAACGTTTGCTAGGTCAGGTAGGAATGATATTGTTACGTGCTGGGTTCGACGATTTGGAATAAAACACCTGCTGATCCTTGATGAGACTTTATTCGGTACTTCCAGTATCCAATATCCCTGGTCTTCCTCGTAGTTCCCTCGTAGTTCGCTTCCTCTTCGCTCTTGATCGCTTGCTTCACTTGTTTACTTCTCTCGTCCCTCAGTCAGACTGACTCGTCGGTGCGCGGCCCGCTTTTTATATGCATCTGAACGAGTCTCGAAGCTTCCACCCTCATTATTTATTGGTAGGGTCGATCGTTCGAGACGTGGGAATTACCAGAAACCCATTGTTTATAGAGGTCACTGACCCCTTAAGTTGTTTACAACTTACGAGTGGTATTTCGGCAGTGCGATTATAAACCTTATGGCGCTTGTCATAGGGTTCACTTGTAACACTGCCCTCCTCTTAGCGATGCTCGTCCCGAGCATCACTGTTGCTCCCGTGATGTCTCGCCAGGCGATCGATGTGTACCACCTTAAATGCACCTCTTGGTTGACGTTGAATCCTATACGTGACATCATTCATACGGGTGACCACTTTGTACGGACCCTCCCATCTGGTTTGCAATTTTGGAGACTTCCCTTTCCGACGAGTCGGATTATGCAGCCATACTAAGGCTCCTTCCTCGAATCCGCTCGTGTTCGATTTACGGTCGTATCTGGTTTTCATTTTCTCGCTCGATTGCAATCCGTTTTCCCGTACTGAGGCATGTATCTCCCGCATTTTTTCCTTTAGGTTGGCAACGTAATCCTGAATGGTGCAAGGTTCGTCCGGTGATCCTCCCGTCAATAAGTCTATTGGCAACCGGAGTTCCCTGCCATAGTTGACAAACGCCGGAGTTGCCTTAATGCTCTCATGCTCTGCTGTCCTGTAGGCGAGGAGGAACAGTGGGATGTACTTGTCTCAGTCTCTCTGATGGGTGTCCACCAGTTTAGCCAAATGTCTTTCAAGAGTCTGATTAAATCTTTCCACCATCCCATCCGACTGCGGGTGGTATGCAGTTGTGCGCGTTTTATGCAGACCTAAAGTTCTGCATACTTCCTGAAACACTTGTGACTCAAAGTTCCTCCCCTGATCGGAGTGGATCTCCAGCGGTACACCAAAACGACATATGACCTCCTCGACTAGCTTAGTTGCAACGGTTGTAGCTTCCTGGTTAGGTATGGCAAACACTTCTGGCCACTTAGTGAAGTAGTCCATAACAACCATGAAGTATTTGTTCCCCGATTCCGTCACAGGAAATGGCCCGGCTACATCCACAGCTATACGTTCCCAAGGTGCACCAACGTTGTACAGTTGCAGGTTACCCCTACTCCTTGTCTGTGGTCCCTTCACAGCAGCGCAAGTGGTACATTTACGGCACCAAGCCTGCACATCTTCCCGACAATGAAGCCAGTAGAACCTCTCTCGTACCTTCGTTAGTGTCTTCTTGACGCCAAGATGGCCTCCCGAAACACCGTCGTGCACTTCACGAAGGACATCGGGTACTTTGGACCTCGGAACAATTATCTGAAGATGGAACTCCCTGCCGTTAGTCTTCTCCCATTTCCGGTAAAGTATTCCATTCTGTAGAATAAGCCTGTTCCACTGAGCCCAATAAGCCTTAGTGACAACACTCGTAGGTGCAACCTCACTCCATGTTGGTCTAGCGTCCCCCCTTTTCTTCCACCCGATTATATGCCTCAGATCATCATCATCCTCTTGAGCCATCTTCATTGCATTATCCTCCCAGGGTCCTAAGGGACTCGTCGTGGTAAGTTTCAACGTCGCTTCCATGGACTCCTGTTTGATGCAATGTCTACAGTCTTCCGGGCATGGTCTTCGTGAAAGTGCATCTGCATTTCCGTGAGACTTCCCACTGCGATGTTGAGTCTCGAAGTCATATTCCTGGAGTTGTTCGATCCATCGAGCGACCTGACCTTCAGGATTCTTAAATTGCAGTAGCCATTTCAGTGCTGCATGATCGGTGCGTAGTAAAAACCGTCGACCTATAAGGTATTTGCTGAAGTGCTGTAACGTTTTTACCACGGCCAAAAGCTCTCTTCTTGTCACACAGTAGTTCCGTTCCGGTCTCGATAGTGATTTGCTGAAATACCCAATCACCACTTCTCTATCGCCCTGTTTTTGAGAAAGCACTCCTCCAATCGCCGTATTACTTGCATCTGAATCGACGATAAACTGGCCCTCTGGTCGTGGGTAACCCAAAATTGGTGTTTCACATAAGCATTTCTTCAGATTTTTAAAGGAATTCTCGCAGGCTTCATCCCAACAAAACTGTCGTTTCTCTTCTGTTAGTTTGTGTAATGGTTTTGCGATCTCCGAAAACCCTTTAACAAAACGCCTGTAGTAGGAACACAAGCCCAAAAATGCCCTTACCTCTGTCTTGTCTTTGGGGGTGGGCCATTTTTTAACCGCTTCAACTTTCGCTGGGTCGGTTTGTATGCCCTCACTAGTGATGACATGGCCGAGATAATTCACTTCATTTCTGAATAACTGACACTTCTTCGGGTTCAGTTTTAAGTTTGCTCCATATATTTTTGCGAAGACGCGTTCCAAGTTTCGCAAATGGTCCTCGAAGTCCCGACCCATGACAACGACGTCATCCAGATATACCAAGCAGGCGTCTCCTACTAACCCTGCTAGCACACACTCCATGAGTCGTTCAAAGGTGGCAGGCGCGTTGCACAAACCAAATGGCATGACATTGAACTGCCATAATCCCTTTCCTGTTGAGAACGCTGTCTTCTCCTTGTCTTTTGGATGGATTTCCACCTGCCAGTAACCAGATTTCAGGTCTAGAGTGGAAAACCATTGCATGCCACTCAAGGTGTCCAGAGTGTCATCTATTCTGGGTAGAGGGTAACTGTCCTTCTTTGTGATGTCATTGAGTCGCCTATAGTCCACACAGAACCGTGTGCTTCCATCTTTCTTTTTCACTAGCACAACAGGCGAACACCATGGACTTGAGGATGGTTCAATGATTTTGTTCTTTTCCATCTCTTGCAGCATATCCTTGACTTCTTTCTCTTTCGCTATCGGTATCCGTCTTGCCCGCTGACGGATGGGTCTCTCGTTGCCGGTATCAATTCTATGCTGCACTAACGACGTTCTTCCCGGGTTTCCTTCCTGACTAGAAAAGATGTCCGCGTAGCGTAAAAGAAACTTCTTAGCCTTGATGCTTTGCAAATAAGTCAGGTTACTTTTGCAGTCTTTAAGGAGTTCATTGACTGTAGAATCATTCCAAATGCCCGATTTATCCGTCTTTGCTTGCGAGATAACAGGTGCTGGGGCTTCCTCCGTGCCAGCCAGTACTCGCCCCTTAGTTCTGGCTGTTACTCGTTTCCCTGATTTTTAGGGGAACCTGTATCCCCACTCTTCTTCTTCAGCTCCTCCAAATATTCCTCCACTTTCTTTAACCTAGACATCTGTGACTCTTTTTGTGGGCAATTCAGCTGCAGATGCCCTCGTTCGCCGCATTTATAGCACACAACACCAAGGTTCTTCTTGAATGAGGTCTTGACCTCTTTCACCTCCTCCGATACTTCACGTAGCTTGTGAACAGGTGCCTGCCGAATGTCGTGTCGCACTGCCTCGACTTCCAAGGCATGCGCCAACGCTTCCTTTAATGAGGCATGATGGCGAAGCCTCACGGCAGCTCTTACCTCCAGGTCTCTGATTCCATCAACAAATGCTTGCACGGTATTTGCAGTTGTCATTTTGTCATCGGCCGATGGATACGCTTTCCGCACGAGCTTTTCGATTTCCAACGCCCATTGCTTGAGCCCTTCTCCAGCTCGTTGAACTCTGTCGCGCAGCTGGGCGCGGAAAACATGCTCCAGATGTCGTTCCCCGTACCTAGATTCGAGTGCATCCAACAGCTCTTTATATCCACAACCCGAACTAGGCAGGGCCTCCAGAACGGTTAGAGCCTGCCCTCTGAGCGCGACAGTGAGGGCAGTCAGGCACTGTTCATCAGTCCATCCATTGGCAGCAGCGACCGTCTGAAACTGGTGCCGGTATGCGGACCAGGAGGTGCTGCCTTCGTATGGGGGTACCTTCACATGCGGTCCCTGGACTGCACTTACTGCTCCACCAGATGTCCCCCTTGTGGCTTCCAAACGTACAAACTTCTTCTGCAGTTCGTTGAAGCCACACTTCATGTTTTCAACATCGGTTCCCAGACAAGTGACCCGTTCGTCCATTAGATCCAGATCTTTCCGTATTTTGGCCACCATGCCGCCAACTTCGTTCACTGCAGTCAAGACGGTCTGCTGAACCTCTGCAAACTTGCAGTCTTGCTTCTCCTGTAGGGCAGCAGCAGTTTCTTGAATCGCCGCAAACTTGCTGTCCTGATTTTCCTGAAGCGCCGCAAACTTGCTGTCCTGAGCCGCAAAATGTAGTTGCATCATCCGTAGCAAACTGGATAAGTCGATGCTGGGCGTGGCTTGTTTGGAAGGCGGGGCATGGTGGGCGGGGCCAGTGGGCGGAGCTTCCGATGAGGTAGGCGTGGCCTCAGGGGGCGTGGCCTGGTGGGCGGGGCCAATGGGCGGAGCCTCAGGGGGCGTGGCCTGGTGGGCGGGGCCAGTGGGCGGAGCTTCCGATGAGGTAGGCGTGGCCTCAGTGGGCGTGGCCTGGTGGGCGGGGCCAGTGGGTGGCTCATGGTGGATGGACCCAACGAGCTCCGGGTCTTCCAGGTGCTCCACTGCAGGTGGACGGCTGGATTCCGCAGCACGCTGTGCCCTGGTCTTGACACCCTCGCTGCTGGAGTCGTCTCTCGGAGTCAATGGCATCTCTTCCAAATCGCACTTCTGACACCAATTGTTACGTGCTGGGTTCGACGATTTGGAATAAAACACCTGCTGATCCTTGATGAGACTTTATTCGGTACTTCCAGTATCCAATATCCCTGGTCTTCCTCGTAGTTCCCTCGTAGTTCGCTTCCTCTTCGCTCTTGATCGCTTGCTTCACTTGTTTACTTCTCTCGTCCCTCAGTCAGACTGACTCGTCGGTGCGCGGCCCGCTTTTTATATGCATCTGAACGAGTCTCGAAGCTTCCACCCTCATTATTTATTGGTAGGGTCGATCGTTCGAGACGTGGGAATTACCAGAAACCCATTGTTTATAGAGGTCACTGACCCCTTAAGTTGTTTACAACTTACGAGTGGTATTTCGGCAGTGCGATTATAAACCTTATGGCGCTTGTCATAGGGTTCACTTGTAACAATATAAAACTGTTTTCATACGCTCAAAATAAAATAAAAACCTCAGTTAGCCCCTTCGCACACGACTCGTAAGCAGTAATTCGCGCGTACGACGAGAGCACTACGAGCACGAATATGTTCAAACATTACCGCAGACCAAGCGGTGTTGCAACGAATTGTAGGAAGCGTAAGCCGTGTGCGAAGGGGCTTATTCACGACTACAGCGTATATGTCACTACTAAAAATAGAAGCCGCTTTCATACTTTAGACAGCCGCCTGAACCTGTCTTGATATCAAAATAGTACATTACAATATAAGTGCGGAAAGTATGTCATTTCTTTACGAGTCTCGGTTTGTTGGCACAAGGCGTAGGCGCGTGTCAACGATAGGGACGAGTGGAAATGACAATTCCGCACGTGCATTGAACGACATTTTTTAACACATTTGCGAAAATACATAAAGTTGGGGCCAAAAATAAAAATATTATAAAAGTAGTTTAAGGTATCTATAATTTACCAAAAAAGTGGACAATAATTGTCCATGGTGAACTAATGCACTCTGTGACCTGGGGTCAGAATCCGGAAGTTATGAAAGTCCTAAAATTTTACAAAAAAGTAACTCTGAAATACATAACAATGAAACTTTGAAAAACTATATTTTTATTTTAGATTTAACAATTTAAAAAGTTACGTCCTTTAATTCAAGTATTAATAGTGTTTACGCTATAAAATAGTCATTTAATACAAACATTTTGTACTACAAACTTTTTGATTAAAACCTCCATGCAGAAGGAAAACAAAAAGTACTAGTGCGGAAAAGAAGAACTTTGCGCACGCTAAACATACATGGAAAAGTCCACTATTTGAGCAAATGTGTTAAAAAAGACCATTCTTCTCAGTGTCGCCACCACTGAACGTCTTCTTCTTCTTCTTCTTCTTGTTTCTGGGATTTTTCCGCGATTAGGCGATACTTCGCCCGCTGCGCGTGACGTCGCTGATTCGGGTCCCCGCCGGATCACTCCAGCCAGCCGAGCTCACTCCAGAATCCGAAGAGGCCTCCCAGGTCGCACAGGATATCTTGGAGTGTTGCTGAGGATCCCAAGTAGATCTCGCGTTGGTCCGACACTCCAGTGCATCTTAGTAGCACGTGTGCCGGTGTTTCGTCCTCCTCCATGCAGGCTCTGCACAGAGGGCTGTCCGTGATTCCTAGGGTGGAAAAATGTTTGTTTAGTGAGCAGTGCCCTGTAATCATGCCTACGACTAGTCTTAGTTTGTCTTTACTAAGCCGTAGAAGTTTATCTGTTAGGTGTTTATCTAAGTGTGTTAAAGCTGTTCTTGCTTGTCTACAGTCTGTAGTGCGTTCCCATATTTGTGCGTGTATCTGTGCGGTGTTTTTGTGTAACCATGATTTGTACTCGCTGAACGGTATTGGGACAATGGGTTCTGGTCCCGCTACCGTCATCGTTGTGGCCTTTCGTGCTAGATCGTCCGCCGTCTCGTTACCTACATTACCACTGTGACCACGAATCCAGCGTAATGTTACTTTGTTTGTCTTTGATATATATTTGAGTCTTTTATGGCACCCCAATAAGAGCTTCGAGGTTGCGGTGTTTTTGGCCAGAGCCTTAAGGATTGCTTGGCTGTCGCTGTGAATGTTTATGTTGAAATTTGTTACCTTTCTGTTTGATATAGCAGTTGCTGCGGTTTCGATGCCAACACATTCCGCTTGGAAGACCGAGTTGTTCTTACCGAGTGGGTGGGCTATGTTTATGTTCAGCTCTGGACAGTACACACCAGCTCCTGTACCGTTGCTTGTTTTGGATCCGTCTGTGTATACGTCTATCGTATTGGTGGTCGGTTTGTAGTTCTGCTCTTCTTCTATGACGATTTTATATTGTTTGTCCATTACATGTTCCTTCCGTGTTTTGTCACAGATCCAGTCCGTGTAAGGGCAGTTTCGCATTGCGTGTAGTATTTTGGTATGGCCTGTTTGGTTCTCTTTCCACAAACCATATGTTTTCAGTCTGAGCGCTGCGAGTGCTGCTTCTTCCCTTATATAGAGGTGAAGCGGAGGTATGCTTAGTATCGCTTCTAGTGCTGCGGTTGGTGTGGTGCACATGCTTCCGGTGATCGCTAGGCATGCTTGCCTTTGGAATTTTTGGAGCTCTTGTTGTGCCGTCGTTAGGAGTGTTCTGGGCCACCAGACTAGTGATGCGTATGTCAGTGCACTTCTAACGACTGCAAAGTAGAGCCAGTGTATTATCTTTGGTTTTAAGCCCCATGTCTTTCCTATCATGCGTTTGCATTGATTCAGAACGACTGTCATCTTCTGTATCTTGTTTTCCAGGTGCGCTTTCCAATTCAGCTTTCCGTCTAATATTACGCCGAGGTATTTTACCTCCGTCGATAACGTTAGACTTGTGCCAAAGAGTGTTGGTGTTTTTGATAACGTAGGTTTCCTTTTGTTGGTGAACAGTATTAGATCCGTCTTTTTGGGGTTCACAGTTAGTTCATTTTCTTTGCACCACCTCTCTATGAGTTTTAAAGCATTTTGCATTATTGTACTCAGTGTGTTTTCTTGTTTCCCACTGATGAGGACTGTAAGATCGTCCGCATATCCTACTGTGAAGAAACCGTTGTCGTTCAGTTTTGTTATAAGGTCATCTACGACGAGGTTCCACAGTAGCGGTGATAGGACACCGCCCTGTGGACATCCCCTCGCCACTATGCCTTTGGTTAGACCATTGATTTCTAGCTGGATCACTCTCTTTTCAAGTAGTGATCCTATCCATGTTCGTAGGGTATTTGGTACCTTGTATCTCGCCAGTGCTGCGTCTATACTCTTGAAAGTCGTTTTATCAAAGGCACCTTCGATGTCGACAAACGCTCCCAGTGTTGATATTTTGTTTCCAAGATTGTGTTCTATTTTGCCCACCACAGAGTGCAAAGCTGTTTCAGTCGATTTGCCTGTACTATAGGCATGTTGGTTTCGATGTATCGGTATGTGATGCATTACTCCGTCACGTAGATATCTGTCGCCTAGCCTTTCCAGCGTTTTCAGTAGAAACGAGGTAAGGCTAATTGGTCTAAAAGATTTAGGTTGGGTGTAGTCCGTTTTTCCAGGTTTTGGGAGGAAAATCACTTGTACCTCTCTCCATGTTTTCGGTATGTATTTATAGGCTATGCAGGCTTTATAGATGTCCGCGAGCCGTGGTGTTAGTTTCCCGCTCGCCCATTGAACCACTGAAAACCACTGAACGTCATTACAGAAGCCTATAATTTATTTGTTCAGGAGCAGTAATAGCCCGCGAGTACGGGCTGCCGTGCGTCGTCGGCGCTGCCGGCGCGACCACCGCGTTCACCACGGGCGACACGGTGCGGCTGTCGGGCGTCGAGGGCGTCGTGGAAACTGTCACCGTCAAAGAGGAACGACTGGCTGACTCTGAGAATATCGATATACGTCCATAGACGTAACATGTGCCTCGTCCATCGACGAGTTCAAGAAAACTTGACAGTGTGGGCTTAGTCTTATGTTGTGTGGAATCTTACTGTGGGGTATTCAAACTGTATTCATCAAAAGATAATTTACACCGGTATTTTTAGACGGCGCGTCGATTCGGGTTAATATGAGTTTTAAATACTTGGGTCATTATCTATCGGAGGGTCTAAAGAATGGCACAGACATGGAGAGGGAGCGCAGAGCTCTCTCGGTGCGAGGTAACATGATAGCACGTAGGTTTGCGCGCTGCTCTGACGAGGTCAAGGTGACTTTATTACAATAAATAAAAAATAGACTTGATACAAGTATTTTATTGACTTTCCAAAACAAAACTCAAAAAAGTAAACGCAATGACAAATAAAATACAACATCGAACAACGTTCCTGCAGTGAGATTAACTTTTCAGATCTTTTCCCCGTCGAAAATCTATTCTTATAACCAAAAAAGCAACTGGACGTTCCTTCGATATTAGCATACCATTTTCTAAACGAAAATCTTTAAGATCTTGAAATGCATTCTCATCTTCTCATGAATTTTAGCCCTCATTCCAAATATATCAGGTTCTACCAGCGTGGTGGTACGAATTTTAACTCAACTTCCCCTATCAACATAGGTGTTAAACGCAAAAAATTTCCTCAACTACCCACAATTTAGTACGACTTGAACGCGCGCTAGCCTTCGTCCTGCGACAGCACGAGCAGTTCGTAGCAGTTGAAGGCGAAGGGGCGGCCGAAGATGACGACGTGGCAGCGGTACGCGGGCGCGAGCACGGCGCCCACGAGGTGCGAGCCGCGGTAGTGCACGCGGCCCACGTGCACGCCGCGCGCCACGCGCACCGCGCGCGCGCCCGTCGCGCCCGCCGCCGCCAGCCCGGCCGCGCGGCACGCCACCCACGACACGTCCGCGTTGCATATCACCTGCATACCGACATCGATTTTAAAACAAACAACCGTGAACTTCTGCGCATAGTGAAATGTCGACAACAGAAAACGTACATATAATAGTCCAGTCATTTAAGCTTAAATTAGGTAAGAATCTCGGAATTCGAGATACCCAGCTGTATTTCTGTAAATACTTGTATATTAACTACCTAAAGGTTGTCTCAAAACCTACATATGGTAGGGTGTGCGCAACTAATAAATTTCAAGGTCAAAAGTTCACAAAAGTCGGTTTATTGCGCTTTTTTTGGAAATATCTCATTTCCTATGGGTTTTTTGCTATTTATATTTATTATCAATATTGTAGAATACAAAATTCTCTACAAATTTTGTTTAGAAATTTTTTTTATACGGTGAACCGTTTTCGAGATAGAGGGCGGAGAGCGCGCGGTCACAGCATCACTTCAGGTCAACCGGTGCCTCCGGTCGAAAACGCGCCATATATAGTTGATGAACTATCGATAAATCAATGATTATAAATATTTGTCAATTTTTATTAACTATTATATTATACTTTATCATTTTCTTATTTTAATTTTGATTTACTTGCCATTTTAATTGGGCGTACACTGTCTTACGAACAAGAAATTTTCTTTAAAAAAGTTGGGAAAGGAAATGTAAAAACGGAGATATACCTACTCGATTAAAAGTTTTGATAATTATCCTCATTCCAAAACACATATTTTATTTCTGCACGCATTAAGTGGCTGTGACACAACTTCTGCGCTTTTTAAAAAGGAAAAAAAACATTTTTAAACATTTTTGATAAACTGACAAATTTGGATGAACTAGCTACAGCACTTGAGGAAGAAAATTGTTAGGTTAGGTCATGATTTGGAACCCCAGGTATGGAGTTGGGCAATGCGAAACGATTTTCTGGAGCCTATCATGACAATTTTACCACCTGCTCCAGAAGATTTGCTAAATACAATTTTCTGCAACTGCAAGAGTGGTTGTGGTTCGCGATGCGGATGCAGGAAAGCGGGCTTGCAATGCTCTTTAGCTTGTGGCAAGCTTGTCTCAATGCTCAACCATATCAGAGCGACATTAACGAAGATGGAACCTTTGACCCCGAAATCATGGAAGAACTTGAGACAAATGTCGTTGAAGACGATAATGAAGACCAGTTTGAAATTTACCAGCAGCCAGAAGACGACGATGAAGAGGAAGAAGATGATTAAAATAATATATTTGTGTTTTTTTCATCATATTGTAAGAAGTTATTTATATTAATTAGGTTAAAATTCAAATATAGGTAATTCCTATATTTTCATTAACAACTCTGCAATTATATGGGCAGGTAAGTGTTGTTAAATAAATTAATACTGAATAAAAAGTGGATAGGTTAGGAAAAAAAATGATAAAATATAATATAATAGTTAATAAAAATTGACAAATATTTATTATCATTGATTTATCGATAGTTCATCAACTATTATATGGCGCGTTTTCGACCGGAGGCACCGGTTGACCTGAAGTGATGCTGAGACCGCGCGCTGTCCGCCCTTTATCTCGGAAACGGTTCACCGTATAAAAAAATTTTCTTAACAAAATTTGTAGAGAATTTTGTATTCTACAATATTGATAATAAATATTAATAGCAAAAAACCCATAGGAAATGAGATATTTCCAAAAAAAGCGCAATAAACCGACTTTTGTGACCTTTTGACTTTGAAATTTAATAGTTGCGCACACCCTACCATATGTAGGTTTTGAGACAACCTTTAGGGAGTCAATATACAAGTATTTACAAAAATACAGCTGGGTATCTCGAATTCCGAGGTGAACTTACTAAAATGACTGGACTATAATAGAACATAATAGTTAGTTGGAAATTTTTATTTTTCAAAAGTACGACGTGATGAGGCAGGCGTTTTACCTGATGTTAAGTATGTTAATACGCCTACACCCATAAGTATCATTTTTTTCTGCACTCTACAAGTTAGTACTAGTAGTGACAGCGATCTCATCTGATGGTAAGTGACGATGTAGCCGAAGATGTAATCGTACTAACTTGGGAGGGGTAGCTATAACCTCTATTGAAAATTATACCTCAACCAATTAGGAAATCATAAAACTCAAAAGTTACGGGAATCAAACCCATGTTCCTCAAGTCGATACATTATAATCTAATAATTACTGCTTTACGGTAGGATATCTGACACTCCGTTAACGTATAATGGTGAGTATCCAACCATTATACCTTAATGGCGTGGCGCAACTACATTAACCATTGTAGTAGGGGAGCCCAAGAGAGGATTTTTGAAGTGACTCGAGCGTTCATACTTGGCAGGTAGAGGTACATTAAAGGGTGCAAGGATTCTCCCTATATAATTTTCTGACACACTCGAGTCACTTCAAAAATCCCCTCTTGGGATCCCCTACTATTGGCGTAACTTTTTTGCAGAGTCCAGATTCAGAAAGACGCAGACTACAAAAAAGCCACGCCATATTCCAACTGTAAAATTTACCTGGTATTTCGTATAGTGATGCACTGCGCCATCGCTATACACGATGCAGCAATGCTTTGACGGGTGCAGCGCCGCCGGTAGAACGGTGCCCCTGTACAATTCAACCATGTAGCAAGTTCTTACAATAGCGCTAACTTTAAGTTTGGTACCCAAAGGGGTCCGTCTGGGACTTTACTAATACTTCGCTTTCCGTTCGTCCGTCTGTCACTAGGCTGTATGTCTTGAACCGTGATAGCTACAAACTTGAAATTTTCACAGATGATGTATTTCCGTTACGCTATAACAAAAATTACTAAATAATAGAATAAATATTAAAGGGGCTCCCATACCACAAACGTGATTTTTTTTGTTCGTTTTTGAATCTGGTGGGCAGAGGTATTTTGGTTGGAATTGGTCTTGATAGAACAGAACCCTCAGTCGCGAGCCCGACTCACACTTGATCAATTATTATAGTACTCCTTTGGGCATGGTCAGCATGGTGATGAGTGATGGTATACCTGTGCGCGGTCCTGGCGACCCAGATGACTTCGCCCTCGTAGACGCCTGCCGCCACCGCGCCGCTGGGCACGGCGCCGCACGCGCTCACCACCCACACCGGCCCCGACGCAGCCCAATGTGATGAGTGATGGTATACCTGTGCGCGGTCCTGGCGACCCAGATGACTTCGCCCTCGTAGACGCCGGCCGCCACCGCGCCGCTGGGCACGGCGCCGCACGCGCTCACCACCCACACCGGCCCCGACGCAGCCCAATGTGATGAGTGATGGTATACCTGTGCGCGGTCCTGGCGACCCAGATGACTTCGCCCTCGTAGACGCCGGCCGCCACCGCGCCGCTGGGCACGGCGCCGCACGCGCTCACCACCCACACCGGCCCCGACGCAGCCCAATGTGATGAGTGATGGTATACCTGTGCGTGGTCCTGGCGACCCAGATGACTTCGCCCTCGTAGACGCCGGCCGCCACCGCGCCGCTGGGCACGGCGCCGCACGCGCTCACCACCCACACCGGCCCCGACGCAGCCCAATGTGATGAGTGATGGTATACCTGTGCGTGGTCCTGGCGACCCAGATGACTTCGCCCTCGTAGACGCCGGCCGCCACCGCGCCGCTGGGCACGGCGCCGCACGCGCTCACCACCCACACCGGCCCCGACGCAGCCCAATGTGATGAGTGATGGTATACCTGTGCGTGGTCCTGGCGACCCAGATGACTTCGCCCTCGTAGACGCCGGCCGCCACCGCGCCGCTGGGCACGGCGCCGCACGCGCTCACCACCCACACCGGCCCCGACGCAGCCCAATGTGATGAGTGATGGTATACCTGTGCGTGGTCCTAGCGACCCAGGTGACTTCGCCCTCGTAGACGCCGGCCGCCACCGCGCCGCTGGGCACGGCGCCGCACGCGCTCGCCACCCACACCGGCCCCGACGCAGCCCAATGTGATGAGTGATGGTATACCTGTGCGTGGTCCTGGCGACCCAGATGAATTCGCCCTCGTAGACGCCGGCCGCCACCGCGCCGCTGGGCACGGCGCCGCACGCGCTCACCACCCACACCGGCCCCGACGCAGCCCAATGTGATGAGTGATGGTATACCTGTGCGTGGTCCTGGCGACCCAGATGACTTCGCCCTCGTAGACGCCGGCCGCCACCGCGCCGCTGGGCACGGCGCCGCACGCGCTCACCACCCACACCGGCCCCGACGCAGCCCAATGTGATGAGTGATGGTATACCTGTGCGCGGTCCTGGCGACCCAGATGACTTCGCCCTCGTAGACGCCGGCCGCCACCGCGCCGCTGGGCACGGCGCCGCACGCGCTCACCACCCACACCGGCCCCGACGCAGCCCAATGTGATGAGTGATGGTATACCTGTGCGTGGTCCTGGCGACCCAGATGACTTCGCCCTCGTAGACGCCGGCCGCCACCGCGCCGCTGGGCACGGCGCCGCACGCGCTCACCACCCACACCGGCCCCGACGCAGCCCAATGTGATGAGTGATGGTATACCTGTGCGTGGTCCTGGCGACCCAGATGACTTCGCCCTCGTAGACGCCGGCCGCCACCGCGCCGCTGGGCACGGCGCCGCACGCGCTCACCACCCACACCGGCCCCGACGCAGCCCAATGTGATGAGTGATGGTATACCTGTGCGCGGTCCTGGCGACCCAGATGACTTCGCCCTCGTAGACGCCGGCCGCCACCGCGCCGCTGGGCACGGCGCCGCACGCGCTCACCACCCACACCGGCCCCGACGCAGCCCAATGTGATGAGTGATGGTATACCTGTGCGTGGTCCTAGCGACCCAGGTGACTTCGCCCTCGTAGACGCCGGCCGCCACCGCGCCGCTGGGCACGGCGCCGCACGCGCTCGCCACCCACACCGGCCCCGACGCAGCCCAATGTGATGAGTGATGGTATACCTGTGCGTGGTCCTGGCGACCCAGATGAATTCGCCCTCGTAGACGCCGGCCGCCACCGCGCCGCTGGGCACGGCGCCGCACGCGCTCACCACCCACACCGGCCCCGACGCAGCCCAATGTGATGAGTGATGGTATACCTGTGCGTGGTCCTGGCGACCCAGATGACTTCGCCCTCGTAGACGCCGGCCGCCACCGCGCCGCTGGGCACGGCGCCGCACGCGCTCACCACCCACACCGGCCCCGACGCAGCCCAATGTGATGAGTGATGGTATACCTGTGCGCGGTCCTGGCGACCCAGATGACTTCGCCCTCGTAGACGCCGGCCGCCACCGCGCCGCTGGGCACGGCGCCGCACGCGCTCACCACCCACACCGGCCCCGACGCAGCCCAATGTGATGAGTGATGGTATACCTGTGCGCGGTCCTGGCGACCCAGATGACTTCGCCCTCGTAGACGCCGGCCGCCACCGCGCCGCTGGGCACGGCGCCGCACGCGCTCACCACCCACACCGGCCCCGACGCAGCCCAATGTGATGAGTGATGGTATACCTGTGCGTGGTCCTGGCGACCCAATCTGACTTCGCCCTCGTAGACGCCGGCCGCCACCGCGCCAATGGGCACGGCGCCGCACGCGCTCACCACCCACACCGGCCCCGACGCAGCCCAATGTGATGAGTGATGGTATACCTGTGCGTGGTCCTGGCGACCCAGATGACTTCGCCCTCGTAGACGCCGGCCGCCACCGCGCCGCTGGGCACGGCGCCGCACGCGCTCACCACCCACACCGGCCCCGACGCAGCCCAATGTGATGAGTGATGGTATACCTGTGCGTGGTCCTGGCGACCCAGATGACTTCGCCCTCGTAGACGCCGGCCGCCACCGCGCCGCTGGGCACGGCGCCGCACGCGCTCACCACCCACACCGGCCCCGACGCAGCCCAATGTGATGAGTGATGGTATACCTGTGCGTGGTCCTGGCGACCCAGATGACTTCGCCCTCGTAGACGCCGGCCGCCACCGCGCCGCTGGGCACGGCGCCGCACGCGCTCACCACCCACACCGGCCCCGACGCAGCCCAATGTGATGAGTGATGGTATACCTGTGCGTGGTCCTGGCGACCCAGATGACTTCGCCCTCGTAGACGCCGGCCGCCACCGCGCCGCTGGGCACGGCGCCGCACGCGCTCACCACCCACACCGGCCCCGACGCAGCCCAATGTGATGAGTGATGGTATACCTGTGCGTGGTCCTGGCGACCCAGATGACTTCGCCCTCGTAGACGCCGGCCGCCACCGCGCCAATGGGCACGGCGCCGCACGCGCTCACCACCCACACCGGCCCCGACGCAGCCCAATGTGATGAGTGATGGTATACCTGTGCGTGGTCCTGGCGACCCAGATGACTTCGCCCTCGTAGACGCCGGCCGCCACCGCGCCGCTGGGCACGGCGCCGCACGCGCTCACCACCCACACCGGCCCCGACGCAGCCCAATGTGATGAGTGATGGTATACCTGTGCGTGGTCCTGGCGACCCAGATGACTTCGCCCTCGTAGACGCCGGCCGCCACCGCGCCGCTGGGCACGGCGCCGCACGCGCTCACCACCCACAGCGGCCCCGACGCAGCCCAATGTGATGAGTGATGGTATACCTGTGCGTGGTCCTGGCGACCCAGATGACTTCGCCCTCGTAGACGCCGGCCGCCACCGCGCCGCTGGGCACGGCGCCGCACGCGCTCACCACCCACACCGGCCCCGACGCAGCCCAATGTGATGAGTGATGGTATACCTGTGCGTGGTCCTGGCGACCCAGATGACTTCGCCCTCGTAGACGCCGGCCGCCACCGCGCCGCTGGGCACGGCGCCGCACGCGCTCACCACCCACACCGGCCCCGACGCAGCCCAATGTGATGAGTGATGGTATACCTGTGCGTGGTCCTGGCGACCCAGATGACTTCGCCCTCGTAGACGCCGGCCGCCACCGCGCCGCTGGGCACGGCGCCGCACGCGCTCACCACCCACACCGGCCCCGACGCAGCCCTCGACGTCGTCGGTATCCAATCTGCTAACCAACTACGGGCTTAAGCACGGAATACATAAGAGTACCTAACGATACCAGCGGGGCTAGACAAAGTCACAAGCGTTTGGCGTTAACGCTAGAGTAGTGAGTTAGTGATCTGTGACGATACAAAAAGTTCACTCCGCAAGATGATTTAAAGAAATAGCGACTCTAGCGCTGATACAAAAAGTGCAATTCGGTTTGCAATAGCGCCTCGCTTCGCCTCCGCAAACAACACGCAACAAACGCAAAGTTGTGGTCTCTTTCTATCGCGTAACTTTATCTCATTCGACGTACTAAGGTTGTCTCGCAATCGGGCGCACGCAGCGCGTGAAATAGACCGTACAAGAACCGGCGCGCGGCGGCCGTCTGAAATTAGTACGTCGAGACGGCTACCTGTAGTTTCTTCGATCACGTGATAAGTGGACCCTGGCCTGGCTTATGTCAATTTACACCGCCGCGGAATAGAATGGAAGCGACTTTTTGTAACGAAATTGTACATAGCATAATTAACTTTATGTCAATTGTATAACACAAATTAAATAAGAGCAAAAAATGTCGCGCGTCTTCTGGGGAATCCTCACGCATTCTCGAGGACCTATCTCTGTCGGTCTGTGCCATTATGTACTGTCGGTGCCATCTGTGGAATCCGCGGGAAGTGGCGCGAACGGGGAGCCGATTGGGTCGGTCACAGCAGTGCGGTGCATACAATAGTGATTCCGTGAAAATTTTGCGAAATCGTTCCTTATCCCTTGTCTACATTACCAAAGGAACATCTGAGCTATCTAAAGCTGGGCTTTGATTAGTCAGTGAATAAATGAGTCGGGACTGTGATTTTTATTTGATATTACTTTTAATGTGTGTTATGACGCAAATATACATACCCGATATTAGGGACTTATATTTCTGCTCCCAGCACACCCTCAAATGAGTGTTATACTTGTTCCAATCCTCTAAGTACTCTTCCACTTTGTTCTTGAAATAATTCCATCGCCTACATTTACATAAAGAAATAAGTAATGCAGCAAGTTGATTTTTGTAACAAATTCAATACACTAATAATTACAGTATACAGTTTACTTACAATTCATACGCGGGCACTTTGGAATCTGTTCGTAGTGGGATGGAATCCGTTTCCTTTATCTGAACAGAAAAATAAAAGAAATCATATAGTTAGGTATTTCCTTTACATTCATTTTTACTAGGCGATGCGAATAAAATGGGTGGAAATTGGACCGTTATTTTAATTTCACCTATTCAGAAACCGGAAACGTTAACTATGCCATTGGGCCAATGTTATATAATAAAACTTATTATACTGACTGAATAGTTAGCCTGGACAGGACTGACGGCGCAAAAAAGTCGCCAGTTTATCGATGCCAAAATATGCTTGTTTGCCACCAATAGTAAGGCCACGCTGTAGTTCCCTCAGCAGCCACCTATAGAATTTTATCAGATACTGTGTGCTTGTACGAAAAAGGTTTACGTAAATCGTTCGGATGCCTATATCTTGAGGTTTCTTATCGGTGACTGGCTGGCACTTTTCTGGCAGACGAACAGACAAACGATTTAGCGTTCCTGTGCAGTGCTGTTGGAAACGGTAGGAGTCACAAGTCACTTACAATCAGAGTGAGATTGTAATCCAGTGCAAAATTGTAGTTAAAAAAGATGCAAAGAATCGCAGATTACTAGGTACCTATATGTATACTGTTTTCATATTCATTTCATATACTTACGACAACGGTCAACCATCGTGTCCATCGATTGAACATGTCAATGATATCTAACATTTCATCCTGGCATTCTTTGTACATTTCAGTTTTGACTGTAGCCCGAGTTGGAGACACAATCTGGTGGAAAATGTAACGATAAGTATGCAAACGAAGTAATTAAAATGTATGTATTGTTTTGTTCTTTCTAATAACCTTCTTATCTCTATATCTCAAAGCCAACCGCAGCGTCAGTTGCCGACTAAAATTATTGTATTGTCGCCATTGGAGCGCTTCAGTTGTCACTCTCCGTTGGAAAGTCGTCCAAGTTTCCACTTCTGGAATTTAGTAGTAGAAATTTTAAAAAAAAATCGGGGTCAAAAAAGTAAACAGAGTCTATTTAAAAAAAATAGTCCCATTGGAGTGTAACTCCCAAAATACACAAGTAGGCGATTTTCCATCTAATAATTTCCTATGGACACTTTCAAGCATTTTTTTTACAATATACTTAAACCTGTGAATAAAATACTGACATCGCGCAATTTTACAACTAAATAACGAAAAACCCCAAAAAAAATCAGTTAGCCTTAAAATGAGATTTTTTTTAATTACAAAAATTAAAGAAATTGAATGTTACCTGATGACGCGGGCGTTCCACTGTCAGACCTCGTAAAAGTCAGGGCCCGATTGATATTTTCCTGAATCCAAGCACGCCACGCCTGGACGTTCCACATCAGACTCACCATCATCGCGTGCCAGTCTGACATTTGATCTGTTGTCACGATCGGTGCCCCTGTCGTGGTTCATTAACGATTTATTTTTTTAACTAAGCACAAAATAGAAAATTAATTCCCAACGAGTTGGATATAAATTTTATCCGGAGTTCATCCATCACTTTGAACACTCGCAATCCTGGGGCTATAGGAGTTGCTGTAGAATTATCGCTAAAGCAGATAAAGTGGCAGAACACTTAACATCGATTATACTTAACAATTATAACCACGGAAATTCATAGTGAATGAGTAAGAATAAGAAGAATAATTACGAGTAGTATAGCCAAGCTTGGCTGCGGCAATTCTAGAAGATGCCATTGCAGAGTCCACAGGACCAGGTTTATTGGATATCATTTGTTTTGTTCTTTCAACTGGAGTTTCAACGTCAGCCAACATTGTAGTCCGTGATTGCCAGTACGGGTTTTCGTTGTTAAGAGAATCTGACGTGCTAGGAGGCGTATAAAACGAGACAGGCGTTGATGTGTCGGTTTCTTGTATCTGCTCTTCTGGTATAGGTGACTGGTCGCGTGTGTCCAACATCAGAACATTTTCAGGTTGTCTTTTAATCAAACCGGGAGCATGTTTCGGAGACACTAACGTCGGTAACATTTTAGTATTTTTAGCTATTAACTGGGAATGCAGTTTTTCAGATCCTCGTAATCCCTCTGGCGACGAAGTAAACGGATATCTATGGCGATATTCGCTGGAATACAGGAGGTAAGAGGAGGTTGTGGTTGTTTTGCATCCATCGGTTGGATGTTTGGCTGGGCACGGTCGCTCTTGGTTTGGTCCGGAGGGGCAGGGTTTAAGGGATATCTCGACGCCGGGAGCGTGGGCTCGGGAACAGCTGGGGCTGCTGAGGATCTGCTGTCCTGGTGTAGCGAGGTCGGCCAGGGCTTGCGCGGACACGTGTCGGGAGCACGTGCAGCACGGACGCGCCACGCGGCGCAGGATCTCGTCGCACCACAGCTCGCACTGCACGAACACGTTATTCATGCACTTGCACACTTGGATTACTCCTGCAATGAGGAATCGAAATCTCAACTTTTAGGATACACTTATGGTTGAGCTAGAAAGAAAAGAAAGAAATGTTTCGTTCAAAAACATCGCGTTTATACTCGACTAAGTAGCTGTTGTGCGCGGATTTTCACAAATCTCGTAGGAACCACGGATTTTTCCAGGTTATAAAGTCGCCTAAATTTTAATCCATGGTATAGTGAAATTGGTTCGGTAGTTATTGCTTGAAGGAGTAACAAACATACAAACTTTGTTGTCTGCTAATGTGTGTTGTTGTTGTGTGTTAGTTTACAGACTTATAAGGCATTGTTGTTCAGCCGAATAAACCTCCATTCGGTGATCTATTCGGCTGCACTTGCAGCGATAGCGCGAATATTCGCCGAATATATTTTGCTAACGCAGCTTGAACGCAGCCGCACCATTTTAAAGTTTCCAGACGTAAAATTTTAGTAGATAGGGATTTTCTTTCTACGTGTTAGCGTACACAGATAGAGGGGCGCTCATTTTTAGATTAAAAGATCTATAATTAGGTATATTACGTTGTTGTAGGAAGTGTACAGCGAGATACAGAGTAGCTTCTTCGATGACATCTGTAAAGTAAAATAGATGATTATTTGTTATTGCTGAGGATAAACGATATATTTCATGAACTTCCAGGTCGTCTTTTTATGAATTTATTTATTGAAAACAGAAAAACAAAAGATTAAACTTATCGGGGAAATATTATAACCATAGTTATGTATTTTATTTAATTACCGTCCATCAGTGTTGCGTATTTAGCGGGCGTGCAGGAATACATTAAGTTCGTGAGTTTAATTTGTATTTTCCGTGCTACCACCGGATCGGCGCTCATCACGCCTAGCTGATCAGTAGTTTCAATGCGTAATCTGAAAAATTGTTTATTGATAAATTTTTTTTCCAAAAATATGAGAACCTAAAACTGTGAAATATGAAAGTTGCAATTATACTTATTACATAACTTACAAGTCAGCGCCATCGGAATAGGTTTTCCTAATGGTTCCATGCCGTAATAACACGTTTTGTCCGACTCTATCCATCTGCTCTACAAGAACTATAAGGGCCTCTGTTTTAATGCCTGAAAATACCAAATTCTATATGAAAAAATCCCGACTTATTAGTGGATCTGGCAGTGCTCCGTCAAGCCAGACGTCACAAGCACTACTTCATTCATTCACTCAGCCAGTCACTGACTTAACCCGGCGTCATGGGGGCTGGGTCTGTGCGACCGGTCACATTTTATTTCGCTTGTAGTTCTGTTACTATGCGTGCGACATTGCCACTCTTCTCAATAGCTGGAGCTGTTGAATTGTTCTATGCATCGCAAACAACACTTTAGTCGTGCCACAGCCGCAGTGGGAGATACAGGTGCACAAAGTTGAAAAAGGTATGTGAGACCCATCCCCACAGTCAGTGTAACAATTTTGCGCCATTTTGTATAGATGTTATTTTACTTATTATCTGTGTTTTTATCCCTTTTATATTTGATTTTTTGTTGTTATTTACAATTATAGCTGGTTATATATAGTTAAATGTATTTTATTTGTATTTTTTGTAGGTACTTAGTAAAAAATGGCCGCGAAGAGGCAGAACGACAGCGTGTTCTTGCAATTTTACAAGAGTCTGACTCTGATTCTGAGTTGTCAGACCAGGATGTGTTCAACGAAGAAGATCACTTAAGTGAGCGTAGTAAGCATGTAGTAAGCCTAGTGACACAGAACAAGATATCTCAGAGTCTGATGATGATGATGCGGTGTAGATATAGCCGACGAGCTATGTGGTACGTACGACGTAAGTCGTAATTGACAATTTTTTATGCCTCGTTGAACATAGCTGCCATTAATGGCCTAATAATAAACAAAATAAATAATAACTGTCCAAAACTAAAACGAAGGCGATTTATAAAACAACTAGGTTTCAGTCTTGTCATGGAATACCTAAAACTTCGCCAAAATGTATCAGTGCTTCCACGTGAGTTGCGACAGAAAATTGGAATTTTTTTTGGTGAATCTTCAGAGGAACCTCCAGCAAAAAAGGCTAATGTTCGCAAAAGGTGCCAAGTGTGTTCAGCCAAGAAAGACCGTAAAACTAACTACACCTACGAGAGTTGCAACAAATATATCTGTGTAGAACATATAGTACCTTTCTGTGCTGACTGTACCAAAGATAATGATTCCAAGTGATTAATTATTTTGTTTTTCTCAAATTTATTTAGTTTCCTACAAAAAAGTGCCATTAAAACGTAAAGACTGATTGTTAATTAATAATATTACTACGTTTAAGTAGAAGAGAAAATTTTTGTTGACAATTTTCGTTATTTTTTTAAAGTTCGATTAAATATAATTAAAACATAATAATAACAAAATATTTGTGTTTCATTTATTCACATAAATACCCAAAAAACTAAACACGTATAAATATAATCTTTATTATTTATAAAGTATTGGAATAATTTTGACATTAATGAACGGGTCGGTGAGACCCACCCCAACGTCCGTGTATCACTTTTCCACCCCCATGACGCCGGGTTAACATTACCCCGCGCCTGAAAAGCGCATAATTAGACGAGGCGATTAAATGGAATTAAATAGTCGGGGGATTAAGGCAGGGATTCTTGAAATCTGATCATCCGTATGCAGCAGCGGTGGGTCTGCTAGTGATATTTAAATTACAATATTTAATATTATATAGGTAAATTAAAAAAAGCTATTTAAATAGTTAGTACCTTGAAGTTTTATATAGGACACCAGCAGCTTAGTTGATTCAGTAATGACCCCTGAAACGATATGAACATATTGTTTCAGATATTACTTAGATAATAATAGGTATAATGCTTTATGCATTTTAAGAATAATTGTTTTTGTAAAGTCAGACCAGGAAGATAAAAAACCTCTCCATGTTGTGGGAAAAATAAACTCAATTTTCCATAAACATATTGCCATGCAAATGTGGCGCACGCACCAGAGCAGCAGCACCATAGACAGTTCTGCGATCGTCAAAGAAGCTGTCTTTAGCTCAAAATCAAATATAATGAAATTCAAAAAAAAAATGTGAGCATGATACCTTCTTGTCTGCGCGGAAGTCACTCTATGAAGTCTGCGATCGGACAGATCATTCCCATAACCATTTTTTTTAATTTGGTTCTTCCTCCAGGTGAGGCTGTATTATAAATCATGTTATATTACCGTTCATGACTGACTGGCTGTATCCGCGCGGAGTGACTGTGGCCATGAGCCTTTTCAAGTTTCTTTCAGTGGTTGACTGTAGTGAAGAATCTGGTAGTGATATCTCATCTCGAAACGAAGTCAGTTGTCGAAGACTGAAATGATAAATGCGAACATTTCATTTGACTGTTTCGAAATGTATGAAGGTGCCTACCTGTTAGACACAAGTAAGTAGAGTCATTCGGGGTAACAGCACGCATCGGGTAAGAGAACGCAATGCTAAGATCTCCGCGGGGAATGAATGGACAGGAGGCGCTTGTATAACGAAAACAGTGGCGAGCGAGCGGCCATATTGAAGCCACGCTGTTAGTAGCTGCGCAGCGTCATTATAGAAAAGAAAACCAAAAAGTGTGATATTAGCTGGTTCAGACTAAAGTTTTTGTGTTACGGAAAAGTTTATTTCCTCCCTGAACACTAGATAATCATGGTAAGTACTATTTATTGTTGGAATATCATTAATAAGCTATACATACCGAGTAATAATTTTAGGTTATTTTTCGAACTCATGTATGCTTCGGCGCGGAAATCAAAAATGACTCCTGTGGGGTAAGAGAACGGGGTCAAGAGTACGCACGCGTACTCTTACCCTTACATGCGTTCTTTTGCCCATCACAATATTTGACTTATATTTTTTTAATATTTTTATCTACAGTATTACTTATATAATTTTGATCGATGTAGTTAAACCCAGGTATGAAATTGTACATAAGTAAGTAGTATTGTAATCGATAAAGTGACTTTAATATTTATTTTTACTTGTAATGCCTTCATTATGTTTAGAATAACACATCAAGGCGCAACTAAAAATTAATAGCTATAGGAATCCTATACCTATCGCGTGATATGAATTTATGCCAAATTGTTTTCCACTTTCAGAAAAATGCCCCGAAATTACATTAGGAAAAGACCTGATCGAAAATTAGTGAAGAAGTACCGGAAATAGACAACGGAAATATGAGCCCATCCCTTCTAGGTACTAATGATTTAGCCGGAAATACAGATGAACAGGAAAACAGAAAAACAATTGAAAATGCAACGACGAAAGAGGCAACAGTGGAAGCTGACATGTCCTTTAATAATGAAAACATTCAGCCAGATAATCAAGTTAAGTTAATTGATCTCAGCCCTTTACCTAAAATTACGGAGAAAAAGAAGCAATCTAGAGCAAGTTTGAAGTCCGAAATTGTTACAGGAACTCCCTATAAAAATCAGTTAGAAGAAAAACGCAGGGAGGAGGAAAACAAGGCTCGAAAGCGCATAAAACCAATAAACTTAGATTCACAACCGGGACGGCGGGACCATCGGGAACCAACCGGAATAGCAAGAAAAAGAAGAAAAATACTAATAGCATGGATATAATATGTGGTCCAAAATTAAGTAATAAGAAAAAGCGTAAAATAACCAGGAATAAAGAATCTATTTACTGTTCCATCTGCAAAGAAAAATATGATGATCCGCCTACCGAGGGTTGGATCCAGTGCTCTACGAGCAAATAATGGTTTCACGAAGAATGCACAGCTTATGTAGGAGGAGCTTTTACGTGTGACTTTTGTGATGGATCTTAGTCAGCTAATTATTAGTTTCCAAATACCTTATACCTAACTGATCTCCTTAAGGCTATAATTTCTTAAGATTTTTTTTGAGTTACATTAACAAAAAGTAATTTTGAGTTTGTTTTTTTTCACGTTGGATAATAATTAATAAATAGATGATAAACGACATCTTGAATTGATTGTTTTTACATCACTTCCTACAATTATTCTCATTGCGTTTACTTACCCCGTATGCGAACATTTACCCGCCAGGCTGCGTACCATTACCCGCATCACGGGTCAAGAGTACGCATTCTGCCAGATGGTCATTATTAACTGATTTTAAGAAAACTATGTATAGAGCCAGTTTACAAATATATGTTTTAACTAAAGCAATAAGTAAACTATCTAAATGTCAATACCATATTTCTAAAAATCTATTATTTTTGTATCGGTATAGTCGAGAAAGGTAAAGTGCGCACTCTTGACCCGAATGACTCTAAGTATTATTAAATATGCAGAAGTCTAATGGCTCATCCAATATAATAAACAATGGTACAATGATATATTTAAGTATATCAGAGTATTCAATGATGTACCTATAAGAATTATCGGCAAATTGATACGTCATGAATCAATTGAGAGATAATTCTCATACATTTTGAATTTCGTTCCATTTCATTTCTCGCGTAGAATCGCAATAATTATGTCATATGGCTCAGGCACGATCTCTGATGGTAATCGGGTGAGTGAAACAAGTGAGTTTTGGTAATTTTGCTACCTCTCTTGTTAAGTTGTTTGCACTTGTTTGATATACCTCCATGTGTTTGGGTATGTGCGTGTGTGCAAGCTTGCGTGCATGCTTGTGTGCCTGATTGTGTGCGTGTGTTGGAAAGCGAATAACCTTCATGTAGCAACAGGTAGAAGAAAACAACTACGTATCTGCGGTTGAATTTTTACTTACTAATCTGCGGAATCCTTATACGATTTTGGAATATCCCCATCTATTAAGAGAGTGTTGCCAGCGGCTTCCATTTCATTAAGTAGTGCAACATAGGCTTCGATGTGTTCATCTGCAACAGTTGTTAAAGGGATATTATATCCTGAATAGTAAATATTCTTGTGGATTATTATCAAATCAAAGTACCTAATAAAAAAAACTATAAAGAAATTATTCAAATGACCTGCTTTCGTGACGTAAGCCGATAAATAATCCGATGCGTCCTTGATGTGATCTGTAAAGATCAAAAATCTATTAGGATGACAGATTTATTCAGTCTTCATGATTTGTACAATCTTATCATTATTTGTGCCATTTGGCTAATGGTGGTGAGAGCGACAATTTAGTAGATATTCCTATCACTGTTGGTTGAATGGCAGTGAATATCTGAGCCAGTGGGATGTAGATGTGTTAAAAATACTTAACTTTCATAGACACCGTCAACTTTCTAGCCATAGACCGGCACCTTATCATGTCTTCAAGCTTCTTTGTTAAGCTATAAGCCACTTGCGAACAGGGTTCCGCTACTTCTAGCGAGTTTGTCTTTTTGAGTCTGTTTCATAAAAAGGTTTCTATTAAGTACTGGTTAACTAAAGTTCGGATTCGAAGGTAATTGTAAAAGTTCAGATTTCCTGAAGAAAGTACTGATTCATTGGAATGACTTTGCTCTTTTGTGCTAGCTATGGCAAGAACGAAAAAAAAATTTCATTCAAATGCCTAAGCATACAATAATTATATAGGATCTATTACGTTTCATATGGTTCATTCAGTCTGTTTGAACTAATTTTTTTATCATTGAGTTTATTATGAGAAGTATTGCAAGAAAATGTAAATCAATATAGATGCATAACCTTTGAGCTGCAAAAAAGAATGTCTCTGCAGAACCATCCACCTCTATCAGTATCTCATTGCCTCGCTTCTGCATTTCCGATATCAACGCAATCCGAACTAGCTCCTTGTAATCTACGAATAACGATTTTATTAAATTGTTTTGCTTTTGTTTCGAGCAACTCAGGATTAGTTTCATCATCGAATTCATAATAAAAATGTGCTTACTTCTGGATACGAAGTATTCCGACAGTATCCTCGAAGACTCGATAATAACATCTAGTAAACAAAAGGAATATCCCCAATATTACTTAGCTGTGAAATGTCAAATAAAAAATAAATTATGCATTTCGTAAGTTAGATGGAATTTATACTAATAATCACTAGCGATTTTCTAAAACGTCAAATTTTCTAAGAGTTGATTGGGTAATAGATCATAAGTCACAAGCAATGAAGTGAGAGGTCAAATCTAAGTAGTTCTGCTGTAACCGATTGGGCAGTGCCACTTTGCGTGTAGACATGCCAAATATTTTTTTTAAAAGGATTTCTATAAAAAAAATTTATCACTTTGACTGGAACACACACTAGCGAACTTAGTGGGAGAAATGGCAAACATAGGCCTTGATTATTTCATTCGTGAAGCAGTAATTAATGTAGCTGTACCTTGCATTGTGTCAACCATATCGGGAGGAGTTACTTTATTGACGAGACCACTGAGTTTCCTTTCGAACTTCTTGTGAAGGCGCGCCGTGTCACCAGATTCTTTGACGCTCTTGTCTACTTTCATTGGTCTCATTGTGACCCTGCATCAGTCCAGAAGCATTTCTAAGATAATACCCGAGTTTCACGAGGTTTTTTACACGTTAGTTACAAGTTATATGCAAACGAAATGGAAGAAATGAAACAAAATTATTGAAGCAAATAAAGAATATTGAAGAATAAAATAAATCCCTGACTTCCGAACTCAGCGGCCCATATATTGGGAGTCAAAGAAGGCAAACAAGATGGAATCGATGAAGGTTTGCCACTTCCGCTACCGATATTACCATTTACTATCGTCATCACTTGTCGATCACTAATTCCCATATCTAAATGGAACGAAATTAAAAAAAAATGAAATCCAATAAAATTCGAGTTAATCACGTATCAAAGACGACTGTCATTCCCATACATTTTTTGAATTTCATTCTATTCTATTTCTATATCACTGGCTTGATACGTTTCGTGATCAATTGCGATAATTTTCATACATTTTTTCGATTCATTGTGTATGGAATCGCAATAAGTCATATGGCTGCGGCTGCATATGCCAATATAGGAAGTTCAGACCGAGCCTAGGACTTAATTAGAGAATTTTTACTAGAAGATAATTAACTTAATTAGGGGTATGTTTCATACTATTTATATGGCAGGACTCGAGTGGGACGCGCCTCGCGTCTTGATGGATGAAAACTGCCTATATAAGCAAGTAAGTAAGTAAGTACTGTGATCGCCTCTCAGGATCGCCTAATTTAAAAATGCACGCCCCTCCACAACATTAATCTTTCAACGTGTAAGTGTAAACACGTAAAGGGGAGTTATTCTTCTTCACGTAATACGTGTATGTTACCATTCCGAAGCCTGAGCGTGAGTCAATCCCGTGTGCGGTTGTTTGTAGAACATTTCGCCGCCGTGCGTGCGCAACTGATTGTGCAAAATTCCCATCGCCTGCTCGTGCTCACGATCAAAATCTGGGAACACGCAACTTATACTCTTACCATTTGTTCAACAAGTCAAACAGTTAATCCAGCAAAATGAATTAGTCCCACCTTGTCCTTGAGCACCTGAAAGAAATGAAATGGTATATTAACCCTGTGGAAGAAAATTTTCAAAAAGTACTACTTCACACTGACGTTTTACTATTTTGGTGACGTCAACAACCACCAGCAATATGGCGCAACGTGACCAAACAGTATGGCGGATGCGGGATGGCCAACGTACATTCAAACGAAACATTAGGCTGCGAAAAATTAAAATTCTGGTATTACCTACCAAAAGTTTTGGTAACATCTTTCCTATCGGTTGCTGGATATTTTTGTGGGAGTGATTTTAAAACAGGGACAGAAATGTACAAGTGCACGGTGCCATTTTTGTGTAAAGTTAGTAGTACCACGACGTACAGTCGACCAACATAGGGTACAGATGTAACTTGTAAGGCTCATTCTTTATTTTTCCAAATTCCGTCTCATATTTGCCATACTGCTTGCTTTTTAACAATATACATATAAATGTGTTGTACCGGCTTGACTTCGCCGTTCCTCTTCCACTCGAGCTCGCCTCAGCCTTTCAGCCTCTTCTTCTTCGGGTGTTTTCCTGCTGCCAAGAGCTCTGCCCTCCACCGACGAAGAGAAACGCGAGTCGCTCACACTTGCAATACCACGACTAGCTGCAGTTCCATCGCCAGTTTTAACCAAGGGTACGCTGGCTCTTTTTCCAAAACCGGACGTCGTCCTGTAAAAGCATTTCAAGAAATTCATATTAACCGACTCTTATTGTTCCATGTGTAATTAATATGGTGAATCGTAAATTGTTTACCCTGCGCCAGCACTTGCGCCTGTACTTCCAACTTCTGCACTGGCAGCAGCAGCACTGGCAACAGTACTGGCTGCAGCAGCACTGGCAACTGTACTGGCAGTAGCAGCACTGGCAACAGCACTGGCAGCAGCAGTACTGGCAGAAGCAGCATCGACTCCTGCTGCAGTCCTGATTAACATTTCACAATATTTATCGAAACTAAACGACGAATTATTTTACGAAATTAAATAATTTTGGCACATATTAGCCTAAAAAATCCCACATATTCATAGAAAAACAAAAAATACCTAAATATTCTTCATCTATACGGCGTAATACATAGAGATAATTTTTTATCTACCATCGCTACCAT
This sequence comes from Coenonympha arcania, assembly GCA_036785405.1. Lineage (NCBI taxonomy): Eukaryota > Metazoa > Arthropoda > Insecta > Lepidoptera > Nymphalidae > Coenonympha > Coenonympha arcania. Next base: position 15,072,151 of record CM072055.1, read on the forward strand.
CCAAGTGACCCTAAAAGTAGGTACAAAAAACATCAATTTGTTAAATTCGTTTAACAATTATTAAGGCGCTTCATGCGTTAGTATTATGCTTGTTGGCGACTCACTAGCTGTATTTAGATATATTTTTATAAGTAGCTAGTTTGAACTATTATGTAGGATTTAACAATGTTTTGGTATAGGATTTTATATATTTTTGTTAAATCTAGAGAAGAATTATTTGGTGCCTTGGTAGATATATAAGTACTAAATAAAGAAATTTTAGCGGCTAGTTACTAGATTTAGTTAGGATTTGTTAATATTAGTAGCAAGTTATAGATTGATAACGTTTATTTAGCCCTATTATTGTGGTTATAAAGTAGGGTTAAATTAATGTAGATTTAAGATAGCTTATTTACTAGTAGAATATAAAAATGTACAGTTTATTAGTAAATAAAGAAAGACTCTATGGACGAATAATTGGCGATCGGAGTTTTGAACACTCGATCAGATATTGCGAGTTACCGGTCGCAGATTTAATATAAATAGAGCCTTCTGGCCGACCGCCAGTCAGTCGTCACGGAGCAACGGTACGAACAAGACGTGTTTCATTTACAACTACGAAGAACCTCTGCAGCTCAAGAAAGAAAGAGAAGAAAGTATACAGTCCACTGCGAGCTGCGCCGAAGAGGTCACGACGGACAGCGAAGGCACACGACGGGCGACGACCATCCCATCGCAGACGGGCGCCGACCAGCCCTGAGACAGGTTCTATACCTGTCTCACTCATAAGGCAGGGTTCCCTATCCCTGCCTTACTTGCGCCACGTCTACCCAGTGGGGACACGTTCCCCGGCGCTAGATTCGGCCAAACAACCGACGCGCCGCAACAATGCTTGAGTCAAAATTTACGATTTCCGAAGGAACATAAAATAGTTATGTGTTCAATTATAGATTAGATAATTGAATTCATATTATTTGGCATTTCATAATCTAGTTTTTGTCTCAAAAATATTTGAAAATATGTGTATAACTTTCTCACTAGAACAGTTTTTGTATAGGCTGTTTGCTAAAATAGCGGTCGACGCTCTACGCAGATGCAAGATATTTGCCATGTTTCTTAACAAAAACTTATAACAATGACATATATAGAAAATTAATAACATTTACTAAAAAGTGTCTAAAAAAAAAACACGATTTTCCTAGATTTTCATTCAAAAACCATAAACCGAAAAGTGCCATTTTTAGCATTTTTCGATAAATTAAACGTATTATTTTAGGATTAAATCCAAGATATTTTGTTATTTCTGAATTATAGTAATTTAATTCAATTAATATTCAATGTCACTGGTTATTTACTATTTTAATAAGTTGTATATTTATTTTACTATAAATTTTTTTGTAATACCATTTTCCGCGCAAAATTGCGTCTGTGGGGACGAATTCCTGTTTTGTATGGACCGAAACGCTAGGTATGCCGCGCTGCATAAACCCTCTTAAAAGAAGAATTTGGAAAATTCATATTACACCCTAAAAGATTAATTGTAGTCTACAATGTAAATAATAATATTAGATACAAAAATTTCAATATCAACATAATTAAGTAAAACTAGTTGAGTGACCGAGCTTTGCTCGGTAGTATTACAACTACTTACCAATAGATGGCAGCAGGAGTTTACTGTTATAGTTTTACTTTAGCCCCAATAGATGTCAGGTATAGATTTATATTTTTTTTTTGTAAATACGACATTTTCTAAAAATGAATCCTAGCTAGATTAATTTATCGCCCCCAAAACCTCTTGTATCTAAATTTCATGAAAATCGTTCGAGCCGTTTCCGAGATTCAGATTATATAGAAATATATATACATATATATATACAAGAATTGCTCGTTTAAAGGTATAGGATAATGTTTGGTTACCCTGCACGAGTGATTCCGCCTGGACCACCGAAGGCCCCGCTGGCAGCTAAATCTGCGAGGGCCTTTTCATCTAATCCACCTAGAATTATGTAATTCAAATATACTATTACTGCCCTTTACATTGGGTTCAATTCACGAAGACACCACTAATGCTACTAATTCACAATCGCTTATGTTTCATGCGATTCGGAACTCGAAAGTAGTCAGGAAGGAGTGGAGCGTACCTATTAGTGGATTGAATCCACTTTATATGGTGTTTTTTTTACAAACACATATACATTTATACTGTGTTTCGTTTAATGGACAAATGTAAATTATAAATAATCAATAATAGCCAAAATACTACCTACTCACATTCTCTTGTTGCAACCCCAGAGATGTAATCCGTTGCTAGTCCAGCGGCATCTGTGAATATTATTCTATTGTAGAAAGCCAAGGAATTTAGGAAAATTTGTACCAAATTATATAGTAATAAATAGTAAATTATTTGTTCAGAAAATTTGTGAACTAATAACACAAATTAATTAAAATATTCCTCATATTAAGATGATATAGACCAATTCAATATCTGCTCATTCTAGATTTGAAGAATTCTATTATTGAATCAAAATATTATATGCATTATTTGATTCAATAATATCAACAAACAACACACAACAACATTATTTGAATCAAATAATACAAGAAATGCTAAGAAACGCTGAAATTCCCTCAATCACCATCTAGCGTACCTGTAATATGTAGCTTTGCCTTTTCGGGAGCGTTTGATATTGGTATGTCATTGATTCTTCGCCCAACTTGCTCTCGTAATGTTGGCGACGGATGTTGCCCTCCAAAATGTAAGGCTTTTTTTAACCTACAAAAAATATCAAAATATCTGAACATAGCAAACTATTTGGCTGCGAATTAATATAATCATGGTAAATAATAAATTGTGTTTACATTTCTGCTGCCTGCCCGTGATTCTTTGAGAATTTTCCAACCGTCAAAAAATCTTTATCCTTTCTTTTGGCCATTTCATCGTGTAGGTATTGCATTGCGGCTCCTTAATGAAAAAGGAACATTGCACAAAATAAAAGGGGAAAAGTTATCTCGCTCGTCTTATTTTTTTTTTTACTTAAATACCATTGCTAAACTTACCTCTTCCTTTTATTATATTAGTTAAATGCGTTGCTCCGTCATTTACAGGATCTAGATACAATAGAAGCAAAATAATTATCATTGTTACATTATATGATGTAATATTCTATGCGTTTTTATGAATAAAGTAGTTATACCTTTAAGTAGATCCTGTAACTTCTTGTCAGGTATTACGCCGTTAAGTTTATCAGTCATTTGTTTCTTTGCATTTTCGTCTTGCGCTCGTTGTGCTCCCGTAGGCGCTTTTAATATTCTAAACAATTTTACACTCTAATAAAATAACATGAATAATATATTAAGTACTAGAGTTATTCCGAATTATTCAAATACTTACTCTTCTCCGCCTTCAGTGTAAGTAATTTTATAAATACCCTCTTGACCTAAGATTTCTTCTCCCTTACGTGCCATTAAACCTGCTAACATTTGGCGCTTTTCCGCCGTACCTGCAAGAGTTAAAATACATTTAAAATGTTAGAAATTGTATGACGTTGCATTGCACATCTCTGGTGCACATGTTACAGTAGAGCCCTAAAAAAGCCATGGTGTATAACACATTTAGGCCCTATATTTCCAGTTTTACCACAAATAACAAAATCCAAAAAAAACTTACTTTCTGGCATCGGAGATGCGAGGAATTTGGCGGTTTCTTCCACAATTCCTTTAAAACATTAATATTATTAGTAAAAGATTTCAATAGCAGATTAACGATATTCGTAGATGTTATTTTACCTGGCAGTTGCTTTTCGTATTGTTGCGCTGGTTTCTTCCCGGTCAGAGTTGTAAGTTTTTCTCTCACAGCTTCGTAAGACCCTTTATCCACTTTTTCAGTCGTCAAACTGCCTGCGTTTTCGATTCTACAAAAATATTGAATTTATATAAACATCTAAATATAAATATTAAATTTGTGTTTAGTATAGGCTGTATGTATTAGTTTTTTGAATTCGTTTAAACATATTATTTTATATATTTTTTTTTGTTATGAGTCTCTCCGTCTCGGTTGTTAGATTGGCCATGGTTATGGAAATAAAATATTTTACCGTCTAGCGCCATCTAGGTAAGTCTGTTGGTACCCTTGTATCTGCGCAAGAGGCGCGTCTCCTTCTGCCTTCATCAAGTTCACTAAGTGTTGTAATGCTTCACCTGTGGTACATTATTTACACGATCAAGAAACTACTTGACAATAAAATTTCATTGTTGAAGTCTATTATTGTTTACCTTTTTCATAGCCAATTTTGGCTAAGTGCTTAGATGCATCATCCATTGTACCTGAAATTTCCTCCAAAGTTTAAAATAAGTGGTTTCTTAAAATACTTTTATCATTTACGTATTATTTAGAATAAATAAATAAATCACCTTTCATCTCATCAGTTAATGTTCGAGCTAATCTGGTCGGTACTCCTTGTTTCATTTCTGATGAGATTAGTTGTTGAAGATCTTCAGACTTGGGATCACCCTCCAACGGACCAGAATATTTTAATCTGGTAATATAGGACTCTATTAGTCAGATTAAATAGTAATAATTACTTCCAGCCTATGTCCGAAAATATAAAATTAGAAGTTAAAACAGTTTACAAATACATTGTTTGTGTCCACACCTCTGACAAAGGTTACACTTTCATGATTCCAATATCTCTCTGTCCAATTACCGACTGATTTTCATATGCTCTCCGGAATACGAAGATGTAACGCTGGCAACTATCGAGGTTTCACGACAAATGCTCGTGTGTATAGTTGTATAAGCAATAACCCTGAGCTTGAAAAGTCACAAGAGCTTACTATGCCTATCTTAGTACATTTTCATTGTTCACAGTAGATTTAATTCATCCATTCAATGAATACGAGCAGCATTTGCAGGCACTAACATCTAAACCTGAAATTCTTCTAACATTTTGGCTGGTCGACAATGAACCGATGTTCACTACGACTTTTAGAAAAATGCTATGTAAATATTCTTACACATCGCCTCCATCGGCATAAGTTTGTCCGTACGCTTTGTACTTAAAAAGCGGTCTGTCTCCCATTGATGTTAACACTGCTGACAACAATCCCACTGGATAACGCTCTCCAGCAATGCCACCTGTTCACACAAAGAACCCTTAAACCTGGATCAGGAAAATAGAAAACCTCGCAATGTTGCGGGATAAATGGAAGTAGGTAATTTACTCTTAGTGTATAGGAGCAGTATTTTATTATTTTCCTGATCAGGGATCTGATTGTATAAGAAAAACGTATTCATCGTTACCGTAATTGTTAGGTAAGGTTAGCAAAATCTGCTTCCCGATTGGCTAACGTAAATGAGGCCCAATCAGCGGGCAGAATTTTTAAGATAACGATGAATACGTTTTTGTTACACAATCTAGAGGCAGGCCACAATTTAATTATGGATACGAACAAATTGTTGTGCCTTTTATGTATTTTCTGGTGCTTAATACACTTACTTCTTAAAGCGAACGGTTGAGAAAGATATCTGGATGCATCTTGAATTAACGCTGAAATAAAATAATACAGACGCATAATTCGTGTGCGCGACCATTATACTATCTAACCTATAATATAAGTGACCAATGAAATAAGAAAAAATGCCGTTTTAAACAATTATCTACTTCAAGAGGAAGGGGTTCTAGGGGTGAAGGAACCCCTAAGTTTCATAGGATTTGAAAGAAACTTAGCATGTATTAATAAAAAATAATACGAAAATCTAGGTGTACTTATAGTCCAAGAAGGAGCCGCCCTGTAGAGGAGAGTGGGAAGGCGCCCACTTATTCCTAACTCTTTACGAATCGCATGATAAATAAGCGATTGTGAAGGAGTGGAGCCCGTCTTCATAGATTGAACGACCTATAGTTATAATTAAGGTAGGTACCTTTCATAGACATTCGTAAGTCAGGTGGCGTAACATTTTGTATATCCTTGGTCAATCTGCCCTTTGCTTCATCTGCAATATCTTTGATAGGCGCAAAGGGCACAAGAGTAGGAGCTGCTTCAATCCTATGAAAATTGACCATTCAAAAATAAAATTGTTTAAATATAATATCCCATACTTTACTGCGCACATAGTTAGGCAAATTACAAGTACCTCTATTGAAATTTAGTTCAACCTAATCTGTATCTAAGCGAGGAGCAAGTACTAATTAAGATTTTTAGTATTACTCATGCCTTATTGTATTTAGTAGCATTGACAAACTTTGACCCGTAAGGGACTTTTATGGTATTCTGTGCTTTGACTATATTTTTCAAATTCTCCAAAGCCCAGAAATATTTACAGCGCAAGGTTATAAATAGAATAGCTTCTATGAATGTCTTACTCAGCTGCACCTGTAGCATAATTTAGGTTAAAATTGTCTCTTTTACACAGCTCCTTTTTCGGATTACTTTTCATCATTTTTAATAGACTTTGTAAAGCTTTATCTGTAAAAAAAATATTTTTACAAGTTCTTCAAAATATGACTTTTTTTAAGCAACTATCATGGATTTTTTGTCAATATACTCGTTCCATACGTTTATTTTCTCTTTGACACATGAAACAGATATAGAAATAGCTAGGGACCAGAAAGAGACCACATTACCTTAATCTCTCTCTGGTCCATCGCTATTGCTATATCTGTTTCATGTGGTTTCATGCGTCAAAGTGAAAATAAACAAATGAAAATAGTATAAATACTTAGCCAATGTAAAAAAAGTTATTACCTCTGTCTCTCACAAATGCAGATAAGTAATTACCGCATCTTATAATGACATCTAAAAAAGTTAAAGATAAAAATATTAAAGCTAGTAAAAGTATTCCAAAAAATATGATATTTTCGTTCTGAATTTAACTTTGAAGGAATCTAACCATTCATATCATTCTTAAGTGTTTTAGGTGTAACAGGGTCAACTGCTTGATGTAAAGCTGTTACAAACATCGGAGCTGTGTTTTGATCCAATGTGACTCCACTCAACCCGGGAGCAGATTTTAGTCTGTTGGATAAATGGTAAAAATGTTATTGTTTTTGTCACTACTGCACGCAGGCATACTCCCTGCCTCATTGAAAAGAAGGATACAGTTTAGTTTCATGCCTCAATATAAAAAAAGTTGGCAACAAGTTTCTCGAAACTCTTCTGGTTCATTGGAAGAAGAAACAGTTCGCCGACCATTTTTATACCGGGCGGTTTCCGTATATCAAGCGTATATCGCATTCCATGGATTCTTCGTACCTCTTTTTTATACGTAATAAATAACGCCCAATATTTGACATCTTAAAAAGATGATGATAATATTCTAAATAATAGAAGAAGATGTCTGACTGAACTGGCTGATCCATCAAGGCAGTGCCAAAACAAATTCTCCACACAAATAGCTATCACGACGACCAGAGATGCATCCTCTAAGGAAGAAAAATACGAGTTTGGGGGCGTTTGCTGGTTAAATAAACATAATAAGTGTAATTTAAAAGATAGTTTCTGACATTTTTAACTCTAGGTATAGCTTACACGTAGGCAGCAGAGAATTTTGTAGCAACCGGAGTAAACTGTTGCGTGAACGGATCAGCTCCATGTTTTTCTAATTCCTTCACTAGCAAGTCAAATGCCGGTCCACGTTCAACTGCAAAGGCCATCGTACTATTATAGAATATTGTTCTATAATGAAAACTTTCGAATTGACTCTAGCTTTACTTACGCTCATCAATGGCCGTTTGTGATAAATACTTTGAACACTTATCTAAGGTATCTGCAAAATATTAATTTCTGTTAGGCATGGATAGGTGTTTGTCACATATAATTACTATTATGGCTATTGAAATAAACCTAATAATGAATTCCGTATCACCAGAAATCTACTTCATGATTATGAGTGATAAATGTTGAATGGAATAAACATTCCTCCTCCTTATAAAGTTGAATCAATTTTACCTTCCATTTCCGCTTTTAGCTCAGCGGGAATCTTGGTTTCAACCGACGTTTTTAGCTTAGAATGGATTTCTTGGGACAAATTTGGGTCGTCATGATCACTTTCTAAACCTTTCGCTTTTTCTAATCTAGAAATAATAATAAATCCTTGTACAGACATTCCAGTGCGACGCTAGTAACAACCTTTAAATATGCGCAATAACGGCCTGAGCTTCCTTTCCAGATTTGTCTTACCAGAGATTCAAATTTGACATAACTTGTCAAATTTCTATCTCGGATAGGGCAAATGAGGGGCAAATCAAAACCGGATAGGTTGTTAATTTTGACGGTTAGACGTTATTCAGAACATCAATTTTCAATCAACCGTAGTGTATTCATGGTGCACTAATAAATCAGGTATACATGGTCGCAATAATGCAATTTTAACTTACTGTGTTGCTGCGATAGCGAAAGTTTTGGATACTTTTCCCTTCGTAAATAACAGTGCGTTTCCTTGTACTTGCATAGCTTTGACCAATAATTTGAACGCTGGTCCTTTATCTTCTGCAATTGATAAGATAACATTATGAAGTAGGATGTCACAATGCGTTTATTTGATTTTACTTCGTAAACTTGAATTACATTACTTGAAAGAACAACACTTACTATTAAACTCGGCTTGCTGGGCCAAGTAATTTGAGCAAATATCAATCACATCTAAAACAAAAGGGTATAGATCGTTAAGATTTTATTCATAAGCATATTTAATCCTACGAGTATAAATATTCAAAGTACTAAGGGAATTCGTAAAACATTACCTTTCATAGGTTGCGCTAGTTTACTTGGTGTATCTGGTTTGGCAGCAGCATCTAGATCTTTTTTAATCTGATTTGCTAATGCTGAGTTGAACTCTGTAGCATCAAAGCTAGGTGCTTGTTTTAATCTACAACAAAAAAGCGTAATATTTGAAAATGCATTTTGTAGTTAATCATTTTTTAAATATAATCTACGACTATTTTAGTAAATCTATTGTAATTCAAACTTACTCATCAACTGCTTCCGAATAAGTTTGATTAAACTTCCCATGAGAAAGTAACTGCTGTTCGCCCTTTTTATCCATAGAATCGGTCATAATCGTAAAAGCTTCTAACATATCACCTGTTTATGCAATCAACGGTCAGTTGTTACCAAAATTAAAATCCGCTTTTGAAATTTGATACTTGAATTATTTTAAACATACCAGTGAACTTTAAGTACGCCGATTTAGCTGCAAAAATGCACAGTAAAATTAAAGCAAAATTGAAAAATATATATATTAAAATATATATCTAAAAAGCCACAAAATAATACGCACGTTCGACAAGTAGGCCACCCTGAAAAAGAAAAAACTTGCAATAAAAGTGCCACTATACATCAGGGTAAACAATTTATGAAGCAAAAAGAGATAAATAGCGAAAAACAAGCCAATAATGAAGGATATTAATCGCAAACAAGCTATATGTCAATATGATTCCAAAGTATCCAATAATAAGGAGAACTAGACTACAATATCTTTAAGTGCTTATTTATTACTTTTGACTTAAACTATGAATAAGAAAGTGTCTCAAGTGTCGAACAGAAAGCAACAGATAAACTTGAAGTTACTGTGAATTTATACTTGAAACCATCCTTCACTATCCACTTCAATACAAATGAACACGGTCAATATATTGTTAAAATCATGGAAAATGAAGAACGATTTGAATTGTTAGACAAAAGCAAAATTAATAGCGGTTAGATTAATAAATTTCAAAGAATTTTGTATTTATGTAACAACAATATTAAAACTAAGCAGAAAACAATAATGAGCGCATAAAGTACTGTAATGACTATAGACAATAGTTTGATGAAAAATATTTAGGGAGTATTAATAGAAAGTATTTACCTTGAGCGTGTTCATATGTATTTATAGTAGGAATTTGATTAATTAAAAGTCCTTATTCAACTTTAAATTTTACTTTTTTTTGGTTTCTTTTTATTTACATTCGATCTAAATTCGTTAGCGTTACGTTTGTTAAATCATTCTCAATTCATGTCCAAGATACGATTCAAAAATATCAAGTAGGAGCGGTCGGTTCTCCTTTTGTTTCAAAATCTGCTAGAACTGTTTCGAAGGCATTTGTTCTGTTCGACGATGAGTTGTCGGAGTTCACTTCATCCTATTTAGTTTAAATATAATTACATTAGATTACATTTCTAAAAGCTTACAAACATCATATATTTCTATTTATACTTACATCGCCCATCATGTTCAAAAATTCGTCCGCAAATCCTATATCTTTCAACTCATCTCCTCCGCCTGTAAGATCTGTAACAATAATAATAATAATCGCTTTGATTTCAAAGCTATGTATTGCCATACGATCAATTTAGTTTATAGTTTGAATATGCTTTTTTAGAGACGCAATTTTAATTTTAGTGTAAAAAATGATACTTTAATACCCAATATCGCTACGACCATTATGGGTCACTCTTGGAACTTACTTATTCTTTACGTAAAGAGGTAGTTGAAGTCTTTGGAGTATTTGCCGGTGTTTCGGAAGGAGTAGCGGTCGCAGAAACTGCAGGCGTGGCTGTCGGACTATTGGCAGGAGTGATGGCAGAAGACATAGTTCCCGTTGACGCACTACCTCCTATTTCGGTCCTGGCATCGGCGAGGCCTCTTTCCACTTCTTCTCGTAAAATGTGACCATAGAAAAAGGTATTACCTTCAGTCTTCGATTAGGCGACCCACTGTCTCTTACTTTTACTTTACTCTTTTTAAACGATAAAGATTACTTCAAATTGATCAAGCTAGGCAGAAACATTTTTTTACAGATACATTTTATCATAGAATACTGTAATGGAATTTTTTTGTCATTGATCTGATTCAAAGTGCTGTAGATCAATAATTAATGTTTAATAATTGATACCAATTCTTACCTGTTAGAGTGTAGACTACGTATTACAATAACTGTCTCTAAAACTGCTAACTGTTCCTCTGGGTAACTAAATAATTTTTTACTTCAATTTATTCATGTCGTCTTACCGTCATCTTCGTCAAAGTCCATCATCAACATTCTGTCATCGCTTTCAGCGAGTATTTCGTCGATCCAGACTGCTATCTGAAAATTTTGTTAAAGCTATAGCTTTCTATTACATAAAATTCTCATTCCAATTGTTTTTACCTATTTCCCCCGAAACGGCTCGACCGATTGTGCTGAGGTTGATATCTACCTACAATGAATAATGTTGCAATCATAATCTTTCATTACTCAATAACAACGTTTGTGCTGCGGACTTGCAAACGGAAGATCCACGTTTTTTACTCGAGTTTAACTAAAATCGTTCGTGTTCAAATTATTATCATGAATTATTATCATTATAATGTCCCTACGGACTGACAACTCGTAATTACCCATAACTACCCGCCTTGCCGTTTAGAAATAACCTGTGCCACGATTGTTACACATTTCACCGAAATTTTACTAAAATTAAAAAAAAAAAAAAGACTTCCATCTCTTATGCAAATTGATTTTGATTCTAATTTGGTTTATCAATTTTCCTATCCTGAAACTTCTGTTGTGGTATTCACTGAATATGCGACCTATACCTACTGAGAGTCCTGAGAATGTTCAAAGACAACTTGTATCACACAAATGAACAGGTGTTGACTGTTGAGATATACATACTTTGTCAGCCATTTCCGTCATAAACTTAGATTTTGGATGCGTTGAGCGCCTTGAAGGAGGTCTGGTGTTCGTGTAGCCACAGATGTCTTCTAGTATGATATTGGACAAGCGCAGCATCCTAAAATAATATGTATGATATCAGGTAAAAATTTATTCCCGAAATATTAATATTAATGTAATTCAGAAAACCCCGAAAGTTCGCGCTAGGCCGTAGGTAAGTTTACACTTACCTATGCCTATTAGTTGGTATTTGAAATCAATTTGGAGAACAATGAACAAAAGACTTCTAGAATGCCTAATGCCTATGTGTTTGACGTGCCATCTACAATAAAACATTTAACTTTTATCAAGAGTCTTACGAGTAGGAGAAGGTACAGTAATCTGTAATCAACTGTCGTGATCACGCGCATTCGTTATAATTATTTCGCCGAGAAGTACTTATAATTTACCATTGTGACGATGGCAGGATCAGGATGGCGAAATTGTCGTGATAGTTAGGTATATTATTAGTACGTTTAATCCATGAAGATGCGCCCCACTCCTTCACAATCACTTTTGTTTCATGCGATTCGGAAGAAATTGGGAAGGAGTGGGGCGCGTCTTCGCGGATTGAACGCGCTAAACAATAATTTTCATAAGATTTTTAGGTAATTATGATTGAGGTACACAGTAAAAAAGACACTTATATAACATTTTTAACCAATACTGTAGACATATATCCTGGACAGGGAGGGCGGCGCGAATAAACTCACCAGATGGCAGACTCAAATGGCAGCGGTAAGATCACGCTGTAATAGACCGTACGCTCAGCAGCAGTCACCTATAGAATTTTGACAGATGGCGCTACTGTTTCCTTGTACGAAAAACTGAAAACATTTACGTAAATCGTTACGTAAATTATGGTAAGTATTAGGTAGAAAGCCTACCCGTCAGCCAAAGCGTAGGATCCAGGTCTGGAGAGCCGCTGCTGGATGCCTCTGGCGAAGGCCACCGTGGCGTTGCGCGCCCACGCGAATCGCTTGTCAGCATACATTGCCGCCATGTCCTTTTTTATTTGTTTCACTCCACGCGTACTAAAAAATAAGCACTTAACGCATTAGGAAAAACTAGGTTGTAGAAAGGTTTTCGTATATTTTGGCTGTAGGTATACCCAAGACTGTCAGCAAAGAATAAAGTAACAATCCCTTTTAGATTTAAATTAGGTACATTTTCAAACCATTTATTTAATAGATATTAATAATTTTTGAGAAAACGGTTATTTTAAACTTCAATCACCTATAAGGTACCTGACCAATTCTAGTTGCAACAGAACGAAACTTACGTGGCAACCTTTTTCTTTGTCTTCCGGAGATTGACGAAGTATTCGTACGCTTGATCCGGCTTGAAAGGTTCGTCTGCGTCTAGCATTGCCCGCAGTCGAGCAACCTGCAACAATGTAAATGCTAATTATTACCTACCTGAAGACACATTTACACACGTTTCGGCACAGGTATATGATAGTCCGCCGTGGCGGTTTGGACATGCGCTTCAAGCGGTCAGTCAGAAACGCCCCGTGACGTCGATGGCATCGTGCAATGCGAGCAAATTCTTACCGTTTCGGCCGGTAGACTGTGTGCACGCTCTCCCTAAAGGTGTGGCGTGGCGGTTTGGCCATGCGCTCCAAGCGGTCAGTCAGAACCGCCTCGTAACGTCGCAGGCACCGTGCAATGCGAGGAAGTTCTTACTGTTTCAGCCGGTAGACTGTGCGCACGTTCTCGCCAGAGGTATATAATAGTCCGCCGTGGCGGTTTGGACATGCGCTCCAAGCGGTCAGTCAGAACTGCCCCGTGACGTCGCAAGCATCGCGCATGCGCTCGCATGGCACGTTTACTCATCTTCACGTCCGTCGCTTTTGGGCCTCTGAAAACAAAATATGTACATCACAATGTCCTTAAGAATATTGAAGCTTTAGGTAGCTTCCTCTGGACTAACTCATTAATGATCTGCCTATACAATATCTATAGCTGACCCGACAAACGTTGTTTTGCCATAACGGATATTAAAAAAAAAAATAGCTTACTCTCAGACCTACCGAACATACACAAAAAATTTCATAACAATCGGTCCAGCCTTTTCGGAAGATTCCCTTTCATCTTCAAAAGGTGACCTGTGGTAACCAGGACAATCTCGCAACGCACGAAACACTGGTGTGTGTTTTAGCACTAGGCGCTCCCGGTGTGAGTCGAAGTCCAGCAACTTGGGTCCCCCAGAGTGAATTATGACTTACTTCGGTCTGGCTGGTTGAGGCGGTTTCCGCACAGAGTTCCTGGGCGTGGACTTGTACTGCACTCGAAGATCGCGACCAGCTATGATCGTGTCTGCGACCGACGCCGACGCCGGCTCGGTCGCGTACGGCGGGTATGGTGGGAATCCCTCATGATGCGTCGGTGCAACTAAACATGGAGATGAGAAAGAATGTGGTAGGTAGGTAGGGTAGGTAGGTACCTACTAGGTAAATAAACATTTTTTCAGCCAGAAAACTGATCATTTTGATTTTGTGTCGCGGTTGACGTCGTATTTCTTTCAGACAATACTTACCTTCCCCTGCTGAAAAAGCGGGTGTGTCGTTCGGAGCAAAGTCTACGTTTCTGGAAGTAAGACCAGTATTAGCCATGTCTTAGATTGATTGCGTGGAGGTACTTATTCACGTAGTTTGCTGTTTCGAAACAGTCTTTTACTATCAGAATGTAGTTAGAAATTCATTGCACATCCTTGTTTCGTTTGCCTTTCAAAGATTGACAAAGAATAATAAAAAAAAAGAGTACTCTGTTTAAAAGATGACAGATGTTTTTAGAATAAAAATAATTTAACCAGCCAGCTGTATTATCCTCAGGCTGAGTCCTCAGGACTGGTAGTGGCCTCAGAATCAGATATTATCACATCACAATTGAAGCGAAATAGTAGTTTATGTAACGGTTACATAATAGGGGGTATTAAAACACGAGTGTAAGTTTAAAAAACGAGCCGCAGGCGAGTTTTTTAAATTGTACAAAATTCTTCGTGTTCCGCGACCGTGCTATAGTCATTTTTCAGCGCAAAGTTTTGACTAAGTAACAAAAAAATTGGTTGTCTGTAAAGTCGGTTTACGGACGATATTTACGAGATAACGTCATAATCGTAATCGTTATCGTAATCGTAATCGTTATCGTAATCTTTATCGTAATCGTTATCGTAGTCGTAGTCGTAATCGTAATCGTTATCGTAATCGTAATCGTAATCATAATCACAGGCCCAGGTGAAACGTTACGCGGACTAGGGCATGCACCCGGGATTTCCCGGTTCTTGAAATCCCGGGAAATCCCGGGATTTTTAAGGTGTTAAAAGAACCGGTTCTGAATATGACTTCCCGGTTCTCCTGGTTCTTTAAAAAAATCCAAGTATTACGTATTTTATCGAAAATTATTTTTTTGTTTGAAAGAGTATACTTTCCAGATGGATTCAAAGTCATCAAATCAGGATCTGATGTTGGGATCCTGGAGAAATCGAGGGAACTTCAAATTTTATAAGAACACTTGAATGTTTCGTACAATCATAGTCCTTCTTAATACCTACTCCATGTGCGAAGAAAAGACGATAATATTATAAAAAATCGCCTGACGTCAAATTGGTATGTACATTAAAAATTATTTTACTCTTTGTAGTGGCATTTGAAGTTGGTTTTTTGGAAATAATTTTCTATTTCATGTTTACTACAAATCGTAATTGCCCTTTTTGTAGGAATATTAAAAAAATGCTTTTATTTAAAATTTTAAAACTTTTTTACCAAGAACCGGGAAATCCCGGGTACCCGGTTCTGAGCTCGGTGCAGAACCGGGAATTCAAAATTAAGAACCGGAACCGGTTCTGCATGCCCTACGCGGAACGTTAGACATTGTGTTGTTGTCTATGGTCCATACTCTCGGCAATGACTACCAACTATATTATGTTGTCTGTGGATTCACTTAAAAAAATATTACATAAAAAATATTACCCCAGATACAAATACAGGAATCCAGAGCCGTGTAACGTTATGGATAATAAACAACTTTCTTTAAATATTTCCATAGTAGAGCGATGTTATTATGAATAACTTTTTAATAATTATAGAAGTCTGTGAATAAAGTAGGTACCTAATTATTTGACACATTTCGATTTCATAATTCGAACGTAGATAAATAATATTAAGTTTACCTACCTAACTTAACTTAGTAATATCTGGGTGACCGAGCTTTGCTCCGTATTTTTTTTTTTGATAAGTAAATACGTCATTTTCTAAAAATGAATCCTAGCTAGATCGATTTATCGCCCCCGAGAAACCATGTATACTAACTAAACTTTACCAAACAATTTCAAGCAAAGATTTTTATTATAAACATGTGCAGATGTCTGGAAGAGATCGCTAGTTAGCGATAAGTCCGCCTCACTGTTACCAGTATCTTCTTTTTATTTCTACTTTATTTTTTGTTATTTGTTTCTTGGGTGCACAGTAAAAGTATAAACATACATATTACTTTTACTGTATCAAGACTACAATGTGTTATTAACAATGTGTTATTAACGAACAATAAAATTTGTATTTCGCGGGCAGACCTTTACTGTGAGCCTTTAAAAATAGTATTACTTTCCGCCAATAGATGTCAGCAGGAGTCATTCTTCATCCGAGATTTTTTTTGGTAAATATGACATTATCTTAAAAATGAATCCTAGCTAGATCGATTAATCACCCCCAAAACCCCTTGTATAGGTACTAAATTTCCGTTTCCGGAGCCGTTTCCGAGATTCACATTGCTCGTTTGAATGGTATGAGATGAGATTTGCTCTATATAGGTAAGTATTTTCTCTATTACCTATTATTAAGTGTGTGTGTGTGAACTGTATAAATAAAAGCCATTCTTTCTTTCTTTCTTTCTTTGTTGTAACAAATCGTCACGTTCCGCGTTAACTCAATCAAAAGAATTACCCAGGCTCTGTGACTTGTAATCATAGATCTTTTATTTAGTTAAAGGAGTGAAGCATTTTCGTTGTTCCGCGGATTCCGCCCAAAACTTAAACAGGTCGTAATCGTAAAAAGAGCTTTAGCTTACAACACAGACCAAAAAACTTCTTCTTCTTTTTGAGGAATTGGCTCCGAAAACCAAAAAACTAGAGATAGTGATTACCATTTGTGGTCTGTGGTGAGTACGTGGTAATATTATCTATATATACTGAGTACCTACCTACATTTCATGGATTATCTATGGTACATTTGCTGTGTAAGTTGTCTATCATAGACAACCCCAGTTGTCTATGGTGTAAGGCCACAAAGCACTCGAATCCAGGCCGTGAAATAAATTAAAAAAAACATTTGCTTGCTGTCAACTCAAACAAAAATATAAACTTCTATCACAGAACACATTGTGCTCTCGTTAGAGAGTATATGTGTTCTGTGACATTGTGTCAACTGAATAGTTTGATTTTATTTTTCTACACATTGTTCAATATATATTAAGACCAATTAAATATTATTCTTCAGTGGGTAGATAAAGTTGTAGGGTTAAACAAAAGTTAAAAGATGGCCAATTTACACAGTAAGTGCCTTTTTTTTTACTAATCTGACCTTAGTTTTGAATCTTGGTTTTAAACAATTCGCAACACATGTGCGACATAGTAGGACTTGTATATTGCACAATAATAGCCTCAATAATATAATAAATACATCAAGTAAAGTGCAGTTGATAATTTACTCTAAAGGATCTACCTTTCAGACTTCAGTGCCAATTAGGTAAGTTACTGTACAAATTGACTCAAACCTTTCATATGCCTTTTGGTAGGTCCCAACTCAGCAATCGAGCCCCTATAGCTCGCATATGTGCTAAACATGTAACTAAATAACTCAATCTTAACCAGGCATCAACAAACCGATACTTACACAAGTACTATGAAGTCATAATTCATACATACTACACGCTCGCAGAAGCTTTGCCGATGACTTCCCCTCCCCACTTCATACTACTGAGACACTTATCTAACAAATGCGGGCTGCAGTAGTATGAAGTGGGAAGTCATTGTCAAAGCTTTTGAGAATGAGTTAAGGCGCTTCATGCGTTAGTATTATGCTTGAGTCAAAATTTACGATTTCCGAAGGAACATAAAATAGTTATGTGTTCAATTATAGATTAGATAATTCAATTCATATTATTTGGCATTTCATAATCTAGAACTTGTCTCAAAAATATTTTAAAATATGTGTATAACTTTCTTACTAGAACAGTTTTTGTATAGGCTGTTTGCTAAAAAAGCGGTCGACGCTCTATGCAGATGCAAGATATTTGCCATGTTTCTTAACACAAACTTATAACAATGACATATTTAGAAAATTAATAACATTTACTAAAAAGTGTCTCAAGAAAAAAACACGATTTTCCTAGATTTTCATTCAAAAACCATAAACCGAAAAGTGTCATTTTTAGCTTTTTTTCGATAAATTAAAAGTATTATTTTAGGATAAAATCCAAGATATTTTGTTATTTCTGAATTATAGTAATTTAATTCAATTAATATTCAATGTCACTGGTTATTTACTATTTTAATAAGTAGTATATTTATTTTACTATAAATTTTTTTGTAATAGCATTATCAGCGCAAAATTGCGTCAGCGCCAACGAAAACAAATTTAGTATGGCAAGAATGAACGCTCTTAAGTACCTGCTCAGTTTTTGATAAAAATAAAAATGCTCACCGATTATTTTCCAATTAATTAATGGCGATTCCTTTATTTCTTTTTTTAAATATTACTGATTATTTTATATATTCTAGTACTAATATTACTATTCACTACTTATTTTTCTTTATCTTTAGTTAAGTGTTTATTTCTTTTTTGGCCTGTTGTTTGTTCACTAGTTCTTACCATACATTAACATACATGACATGTTGTACCTACATAGTTTGTAAAATATTGTCCTAATAAATAAACAAAATATTGTATGTTTTTTCAGTTTCGGAAGTAATATTGCAAAAACCTTGCAACGTGTTTAAAGTAAATAATGGTGGTATAAGATTTACCATTAAAATCATACCAGAACCAAGAGGATACTATAAACCTTGGAAAATTTGCCTGATTGATAAAGAGTGTCCACATCAATTAGTAT
Organism: Coenonympha arcania; assembly: GCA_036785405.1. NCBI lineage: Eukaryota > Metazoa > Arthropoda > Insecta > Lepidoptera > Nymphalidae > Coenonympha > Coenonympha arcania. Next base: position 15,090,908 of record CM072055.1, read on the forward strand.
ACACGGTAGGTAATGGAGGAATAAAATAAAAAACATTGATGTATTGAATGGAAGCAGGCGTTATTTTACAGAAATCCATAATTAGCTGGACAGATTAATTTGTTTTGCTATAATCCGCTACTTGAAAAGATTCTGTATGGTACAATGCAGAAACACTGCCCACATAAAACACCACACACAATTTTCTAACACTTTCTTTGACATACATTTCGTCCTGACACTGGGACATCCTCAGATGTTGTCTTCACAATGGGAAGTCGTAGAGATCTCAGTCTCACAATGCGAAATCGTAGAGATCTCATTCTCTACGATTTTGCATTGTGAAGTCAACATCTCCAGAGAATGGTGTCGGGACAAAACGTACGTCAAAGTACATAAGTGTTGGAAAATTGTGTGTGGTGTTTCATGTGAGCAGTGTTCCTGCATATTGTACTATACAGAATCTCTTCAAGTAGTGGATTATAGCAAAACAAATTAATCTGTCCAGCCATTGATGTAATCCGACAGTGATTTCTTAATGTCCCAATTGATTATGATTTATGTCTTATTGTTATTGGTTAGTTCTTAAATTTACTCCAGGTGATATAGGGGAAGGGATTATGGGTATGCAGACAGCTGTCATATCAATCTTCTTTTAAGTTAGTACTTGACTGTGTGTCACTTGATGGCAAGGATGTAGATGCTATCATACCGAGGTGTAAGAAAAGTCACTCCCTAACGCTGTCTATTCAGTATCGCGCCCAGACCGCTAAATTGTATTGTTTATTATAATATTGTATTATATTGGGTTCAATCCACAAAGATGTGCCCCACTCCTTCACCATCGCTTTAACTTAAACTCCATGCAATTTGGAAGTAGTTAGAAAGGAGTGAGAGGGACGCATCATCATGGAACACTCTCATTTTTAACCGACTTAAAAAAAAGGAGGAGGTTCTGTATTCGGCTTGTATGTATGTTTGTCCGCGATTATTTCGCGTTTGGCTGAACCGATTTTGATGCGGTTTTCATCTGTCATTGTTGTTTCACAATAGTATGTGTGGCAAAGAAGAACTACTTTTAAAGACAAAAATTATCTCTTTCAACTGGTGTTTTAACATTGTTATTTTTCACAATTACAGATCTCATTTAATTATCAACATTCATGTATATATGTATACCAAGATGAAGATAGAATATTTGATTGGAAGATGCCACAGTTGCTACTTGATTTGGATAATGATATATTAAACTGCTGGCTTACTTGGTACTGTGACACCATACAAATTGGCGTAGTAAACGATACCAAGCTCCAAAAACCATTTTTCATATTCAAGGGCCCAAATCGGAGACAAAGAATAATAGGATTTGTTAAATTTATAAACCATAATCATAATGTAAATTTAGCTATTGATAGTATGTTCCACTTATTTTGTTTTACCAGTAACCCAGCTTGCTTGTGATGTTGCTTCAAAAGTTTTGTTATTGGTTAAAAATTGGTTGTTGGAAATGAAAATGAAAATGAAAAATCTTTATTTTCACATAGGCCCATAAAAGGGCCCATAAGAAAAAATTTGCTATTCATTCACCGTAACATCTTTGTGTCGAATGCACATTTTATGTAATGTTTGAATTTCTGTTATCTTTGCTTCATGGCTTTTAAACTTTTTAATTTTTGTCTTATATGATACCTACCAGTAATTATATCATATTGATGTGTAAATTTTTAGCTGGGCCAGTTTTGACACCTATCAGTTGTAGAAAAGTTGAAGGAGGACAATTAAGATGGGTTAAGATGACGGAAGGTGGCACATTGCCCGAGGATGCATTGATAGGTGGCTTTGAGAACGAACCTTTGTACATTGCCCGTGCCATGCATAACAGATCTCTGTGTCCTGGAAAATATGTTAGATCTAAAAACAAAGCTTATGTTCCGTGGGGCCATAGTGAACATGAAAAGAATATATTTGAGGTAAGCTACACTTTTATCTACTTATATTAAAATGTTATGTTACAATTATCTTTATTTATTCTTTCTTTATTTATTACAATTGCTTCATGCACATGCTTACAATTTCTCACATAGCACAAGCGTGCACAAGACGCCCTGTCAGGACATGGCAATTACAAATAATAATTATTGTTCCCTTAATTAAAATATTCACAATTAGAAGTTAAAATGCAGAATATACGCAATAAACTTTTATAAGTCGCGTTTTTTTGAGAAAACTTTACCAAATGTTATTTTTTTTTTAAGTCTTAAAATATTCAACATAATTAATAGTAGCACACGATAAATGAGTTATATTAATTTTCTTTTTAGCTGTACTTTACATAACATAAACATCATATTTTTTTTACAATATAGGGAACCTATGTTACGGTAAGGGATTTAATGTAAATGGAACATAACATTGTTCATACCTTCTGAAGACAGAGCAAAACATTTATCTTTTGGAATCGATGTAGCTGAGCAGCTGCTAGTTTGAGACTAGTTGACACGCTCTTGCTTCAATCTGATGATATCATTGGAATTTTGATTAGTCTCTTTCTTTTCTACATCATGCAAAAATCTGCAATAAGGCGCGGACATTATTACAACACCTGTCTTTTCTATTTTTTATTTGCAGATCCTCTGTGGCTATGATGCAATTTGGGTCAAGTGTAAAGATAATTTTGTTCCTGAAAACGTGTTCAAGGCGGGCACATCAGAGGTGCGTGGGGAAGATATTTATATTGGTCGAGCAATGATAGAAGATAACCTTATAGTTGGAAAGGTTCACATACTATATAAAACATGCTACTTGCCATACCACGGCAGGGAATTTGAGACATACTCATACGAAATATTAGTAACAGGAAATACGATAGTACATGGAGTAACCGTCAATGAAAATTGCATAATGAACCCTCTCAGAGCCCTTCAACCGTGCATTTGATGCTCTTAAACACGCACTGTTTAAGTCCATGTATAACTACAGGACATGTCCAAGATTAGGCTTAGGAAATGAAACAAGATGATTAAAATAAGTATGTAAATAGAGCCTAAATATAAAAGCCTGCAATTTGGCGATTTTTGAGTAACTTGAATTTTTAGATCTTTTCCTCTGAATGTTATCAACAGTAAAAAAACTTGATTGTTTAAGTCGACTGACAGCTGCGTTGCCATCTATCTACCAAAGAACTCCATTTTATTTCAATAATAAAAAAAGTTGCAGGCCTTTAAAATTATTATAAAACCACTTTTAAGTTCTGCATTTTTATTGCTTTCCTATGAGGTTATTATAGTCCTGCTTCATTATCAAAGCCCAGCCTCCGTGCAAAACTGGGATAATATGTCCATTGTCCATTCACAAAAATATTAGATCTGGGGCTGGGGGGCTATTCACGTTACGTGTCGGCTACATTTCGTGATGTGATATGTTTAAAAAGGTGATTCTATTTCCGTACTTATGCAGACGATATTGAATTCAAAACATTTTTTGCGGACACTGAAAAATTAATTTTAATTCAATTAGCATAGAGCGTAAAATTGAATGTAGTTCAAAACGCCATATTGGTCGACTCGGTCGGTCGGAAATTACTTAAGCGCCTCTAAGTTGAGCATTGTATTTCCTATGATGAAATACATTCAATTTTACACTCTAAGTCAATTACTGTAAAGTTCATTTTTCAGTGTTAATATTTTTTTCTTTTTCTTTTATCGAATCACTGAGTATGTGAAAACGTTACGAGAATGCCATAGCTGTACCACCATCTCTTATAGCAGTATTGACGACCTCCCTGGCGCAGTGGTGGCGCGCTCGGATACGAGTGAGTTCGATTCCCGCCACGGGCCACTTAGTAAATTTATAATTTCTAAATGGCTCAGGTCTGGTCTGGTGGGAGGCTTTGGCCGTGGCTAGTTACCATCCTACTAGCAAAGACGCACCGCCAAGCGATTTAGCGTTCCGCTGCTGCTTGTAGAAACCGTTGGGGTAAATTTACTTACCCTTCCAAGTTAGTACGATAACATCTTAGGCAACATCACTTACCATCAGGTGAGATCGCAGTCAAGTACTAACTTGTATAGAGTAAAAAAAAAAAAGTATTATTGTTTAGACATTTTTATCCAATGTCCGTATGAAAATTTTAAAACAATATTACAATAATACTGCTACAAGAGATTGTGGTACGGTCCTAGCTCTCTAATGTAAAACATTTAATTCTAAAACAAACAGTAAAATGTAAAAATAAATGACTTTTTTAAACATAATGTAATAGGTACATAATACATTAAACATATGTAATTAGTATAGTTCATTATTTTTTTTATTACGCCTTTATCGCTTTTTTGCATCCAAAATAATCAATATTGATTCATATCTGCATAGTCGCAGCCTCATGACTGAGGGTCGTGACCGTTTACGAGACCAGCTTGTTGATCAAGGCTCGCCAGGTGGTGCGGTCTTGTGGAAAGATGGTGCGGCCTTGGATGTTCACGCCGGTGGCCTTGCAGATGCTGTCTATCCACCGGGTTGGCGCTCTGCCTCTACTTCACTTGCCCTCCTTGCGACCAGATATAATTAGCCGTTCGATGCAGTCAGTCGGGTTTTTTCAAGTCGCGTTGCCATTATCAGCTAATTGCTCTAAACTTCTGAAGATGAGCTTTCTCCACTATTCTCTTCAAGGTCTATGCGAGGATAATATTCTTCGATTCTATCTATGAGGGACGGGAAATTGGGATTTTGACTTAACACGTGAGGATCAACTAGAATTTCATAATTCTTTGTACAAAATTCATGCATATCGTGAGAAACACTACAAACAGCCTCAGATGCTTGCACTTTCCCTGGCAGGAGATTACCATTGACCACTGCACGACCGATGTACAGGGTTTCATGACTGAGTCCATCGTATCCACCCTCCACTGCTCCTAGTGGTATACCTCCATTACTAGATGGTATCCAAATGTAATTGAAGCCACATAGAACCTGAAAAATTAATTTACTGAACTAATAATTTAGTAGTTGATAATCCTAGTATTTATTTCATTTTGGTAGATTATGTGGAAAATATTTATTAGTTTTTTTTTAATTAGTTACATAGTTTTGTCTGGATGTGTAACATAATATAACATATTCAGACAAAAAATATTTTTATTTAAAAAAAGATTTGATTGTTTATGTTGTACCTCAAAAGTATTAATCTTGTGTACACGTACATGTGTAACATAGCCAGTTCCCTCAGAGGGTACCAATAAGCCAGGTACCATTGAGGGCCCCACCTTAGCCCTTATTATATATAATATCTCTTTTTCGAATCCTCCAATCATAGCTCCATCAGGAAGGTGTCCATCTGATTTCACCCAATGATTTTCATTACTGGTCACCTCTTTAAACTGCAGTTTGTCTACGTTTGGTGGTACTGAAACATATACACACAATCGTCGTCGTCGTTTCAGCCGATGGACGTCCACTGCTGGACATAGGCCTCCTGAAATGACCGCCAAACACCACGATCTTGCGCCGCCTGGCGCCAGCGACTCCCCGCGACCCTCTTAATGTCGTCCGTCCACCTGGTGGGGGGTCGACCGACACTGCGCTTCCCGGTGCGTGGCCGCCATTCCAGCACCTTGGGTCCCCAACGTCCATCGGTCCTGCGAGCTATGTGCCCCGCCCATTGCCACTTCAGCTTTGCGACACGTTGAGCTATGTCGGTTACTTTGGTTCTTTTGCGGATCTCCTCATTTCTGATTCGATCGCGCAAAGATACTCCGAGCATAGCTCTTTCCATCGCTCGCTGAGTGACCCTGAGCCTTCTTATGAGGCCCATAGTTAGCGACCATGTCTCTGCTCCATAGGTCATCACTGGCAACACGCACTGTTCGAAGACTTTGGTCTTCAGGCACTGAGGGATGTTGGACGAGAAGACATCGCGGAGTTTCCCGAACGCTGCCCAGCCGAGTTGGATTCGGCGGTTCACCTCTTTCTCGAAATTGGACCTACCTAATTGTATTGTATGTCCAAGGTATATGTACTCGTCAACAATTTCGAGTGCAGAGTTTTCAACCACCACTGGCTGGAGCGAAACATGAGTATTCGACATAATCTTTGTCTTGCTCATGTTCATTTTGAGTCCAACCTGTTGAGAAACCCTGCTGAGGTCGTTGAGCATTACACACACAATACACACAACACACAATATATTGCAGTATTTAACTAAAGTTTCGGATTACAACGGGTGTGTGCTTGACTCAGCTAGCATTATTTTTTTTTTCTCAGATGGTCAGCTAGCATAATTATATTATTCGCAAAATCATAGTAAGGTAAATGGTGAAAATAAATAAGATGCGGAAGGGAAGAGAAGAAAAATGATAATAAATTATTATGACTCACAAAACACCTTCCATTCCAGTGACCCTCTATCTCCGTAAGAACAAAATGTAACATATTGTATATTTGGAACTAACAATTTCTTAGATATGAGGGGGATCCCATCACTTGTGCGGCCGAATTGTAACTTTGCACTGTGCCATGAAATCCAGAACTTGTCAAATTCATTACCAGTAAAAAGATCTGGTACCTCTTTATGACTCACTTGTGATTCATTTTTCAGTAAACAAAATTCGTGTTTTTTTATAACAATCTGAAACAAGAAATTGCACAATATTATGTTGATTGGCCCTACAGCGAGCTCCCATCTTAACCTATTCCCAAAATACCTAAATGTTTTGTTTTAAAATTCCACAGAGCTAATGGGAAACCACATAACTAGTTGGGCTAACCCTAAAACTCTGTCATTGCTTTGGGAATGAAGTTGTATTACTATTATCAAAGAGGATGATTGTATAGGTACTAACCTACCTTAGGGCATATCTATAATTGTGATTGCCGGGAAAACATTGTAACAATAATTGGATGTTAACATTCAGCAAGCATTAGAACACAGATTCCTGGTATTATTTTACACTGAATGACAATCTTACAGTTACTGTTATAAATACACAAATGTGGTACATAACTGCTCTAAAACTAAGTTCATGGACACAGGTGGCTCAACATTGATTTTGAATGGTGGAAATTGGAATGACAGTCTGAGCGGACCGCACTTGCCGCTTACCTAAAAATCCCTACTCACTCTTGATTTGAAGGTCAAGTTGTTGTTGGTGGAAAAGACAGAGGCCGGGAGTGTAGTCCAGAACTCCAGACTTGCAATTTGTAGGTAAGTATCTACAATGCAAACTGCTTTTTGTATCTTTAGTATGTATACGGGTTTAAGCCTTAATGATCTTTGCAGATCTACGGCGAAAAGGTGGTTAGTATATCAACCAATGTTTAAAGCTATAGCGAGTGTTACGTTACCCAATAATCACATTTGTCGCCCGGTCTCCTTGCCAGACCCACTGCTGCAGGTCTTTCATTATTGTAATAGCCCCTATATTGTTTTTCTCCTTTAACAGAAAATTTTAGAGCCCCGCTTGTTATTCTATAAAACCTTAGTTTAATTTTAGGCACACTAGTGTATTCTGAAACAACAGGTTTTAATTAAGTAGGTAAATAAATTACACTCTTGTGTAAAAATATAAACTAAGTACTTAACTAAGATATATCACTGGTTATCATAAGTTTCTTACCTAATAGATCACCCATTGTCTTTTTCTCCGTCTCCCAATAATTCTTGATATTTAGATGATAGGTAGGTTAGACGTGGAAACAACACAATTGATTTGATCATTAAATTTATTCATGCTATTCCCAGATTTAATGCTATTGTTGTAATTTTTTTGTTAATATAGAGCCACAAAGGACTAGATTCCAGGCCGTTATTTATATTAAAAAAATAAAAAAAGACTGTTTTGAAGTTCTGCTATTCCATTCGTCCCTTTCGGGACAGGCAAAGGTCGGAGACCATACAGCTTCATTCGTAGACTTTCTATGACTTGAAAGCAGAGCCAGAGAGTAAGTGTTCTGTGGATGATCTGTGTTGATGCTGTGGTGGAAAGGCCTCTCGAATCTCGTTAAATGTGTTCTGTGCTTAGATCAAAGACATTATACTTTATCAAGACTAAGCACTATGATGAAAAAAACGGTCCGCGTGAGAGGGCACCTCAGGTAGTGCGTCCCTTTCTAATTTAAGGTGACCATGATAAAAAAAAAATCAAAGGACAAATTATTTTTAAAAACGATTGTGATATATTAATATAACATGTATAGATGCTTGTGCTGATTTACCCACTGATTGACTGCTGACTCATTTATCACTTCTCCTGTACAATTTTGTGGGAATTTTTTTTTCACAGATGGTGTCGTATACCTAAAAGATAAAAATTCATTCGAAGGAAAAATAAGGAGATAGCTGAGGATTGAGAATTTTGGAGACGAGAGCTCAGCCTAGAGTTGAAGATAGATGGTTGGTAGTAGTGCTTGAACAAATGACACTCAAAACATCACCCGGTTGGCAAAGAGTTATGTGCTTACACATCAACATGGGAGATTTATTTATATTATAATAGTAGACTAATAATATTATACATCTGCAATAATTAAAGTCCTACCTAACAACTACAAGAAAAATCTTTGATCTACGTAATTCATGGTTACCAGAATTTTTTTACTTTTTAATTATTTTACTTTTAGTAATACCAGTCCCAAGGACATAAATACTACTTCTACTCAATATTAATATTTTTTTTAAGACAACGAAATAATTATTATAATAACTGTAGAAACTTATTAAAATAAGTTTCAGAGTTTATAGATGTTTCGTTTTGGTATATTATAAAAAACAAAAATAAAAATAATCTACCGTTTCTACCAAACCCAATATTTAGTTGAGATGGCAAGATGTCAAGACAAGGACACGACGACCAAATCTATCCGTCTCGCTCAGGAGCGCTTTTAGCTAGCTACTGTTTGTAAGATAATAGCTCCTCTAAGTTGAAAGCAATAAGAGTCAAGTAAGCTTAGCAAGAATGGTTAGTACTCAATCTTGTTAGTGTATAATATCTTTGGCTTAGATGAAGTATTCGTGGGAAAGGCCATAGATAATACTTGTTGGGACATTGGGAACATACTCTACGGCAAATAATACCACAAAATTCATTCGATCTTTGCCTGTCCCGGGAGGGACGAATAGAATAACAGAACAGTGATAAAGTAATCTGTGAACAGAAGTCACTTTAGAACTCTTTGGCAAAGGAAAATGATGAATGTTGTCGTGCACTGTGCACTCTCCCTATAGTGTTTTAAGTATATGCTGTGCACTGTGCAGTGTTGGTATATGTATTATCTATGGTTGGTGGCAACAATAATATTTAAAAAAAAATTACCTATTGTATTTAATTAAAAATTGTTTGAAAGCACATTGAAAAGCAAAGTTCTGACAAAATCAGTTTAAGAATATTGTCCAGTAACCTGTGTTTTTATACTACTTGAATGAAGTAATTAGAAATGGGTGATCTCATTGGTAAGATTATTAAAAAATTCAGAACTGTTCTTTAAAACACTAAAGTATTCTAACATTTATATTCCTTGATGTTACAGAATTCACAACTTGGCCCCAGCATCAGCATATATTCTATAAAATAACAACCGGGGCTGTGTCGTTCCAAGTTAAAGGCGAAACACATGCAGCGATTGGTTTGGCTAAAAGACCGGGCGAAAAATGTGATTACTGGGTGAGTACTGTCATTCATTGCGCCCTTTGTCATGTTAATATGAATCACTGACTAATATTTGTGACATCCTTCGCAGAAGTAGGTAAGGTGGCTTCCCCTCCCACTCGACACGAGCGCCACCCCGCGCTCGTGTGCTAACAGATCTGCGCGGGTGTTGATATGTACGGTTGTATGAAATGGAGGGGAAGTCACAGGCAAAGCTTCTGCGAACGGGTTATAGTGTAGTCCAGATGTCAGACTTGTTGCCCATCTCATCCTAAACAGTCCACTTATAATTTTATAAAAGTTTTATAGGTCTCTGAGAGTGCTGTGCTTTTTTAGTAAAAGTTAAAAGAAACCAAACAAGTGCATTTCACAGACAGACAGATGACAAGGAAGTGATCCTATAAGGGTTGTTTTTTTTCCTTATGAGGTACAGAACACTAAAATAAAAATACTTGTATTCAAAAGTGCCTGTTTCCGTAACAGTGTGAGGTGTGTAATAGTTGACAAACCGAAGGCACTTAAGAAGCAGTTTGATTCCTTGTTCCCAATATGCACTGCAAAGGTCTGGAACACACTCCCAGGCACTGTCTTTCCTAACTTCTACAACTTGGGTGCCTTCATATCAAGAGTGACTAAGCATTTCCTAGGCAAGCGCGTTCCTTAGACTGTATCATCGCTTGCCATCAGGTGTGATCATAGTCAAGCACCAGCCTATATTGTTCAATGGTTTTCCCGTCTCAAAAATGCCAAACACATAGTTACATTAAAAGTTTAGTCTCATCTCAAAAATGCCTATAATCTTAAAGAAGTTATCACTTTAAAACATTCTATTGCAGGTTATGATTGGAAATGTTCAATGTTGGATAGAGAAGGAAGGATCTCGCACAAGCACTATTACAGATGTGTCTGATATAATGTCAAACAACACATTTAAAAAGTTCTGGATTTCTTGGCACAGTTCACAAATTCAATTTGGCAGTGCCAAAGATGGAGTCCCGATTGTATCACGGAAAATATCAGTGCGAGATATACAGTTCATTACATTTGCTTCCTATGAAGATAGGGGTCCCCTGCAATGGAAACTAATTTGTAAGTTATACATGCAAATTGTAAATACATTTTCATTCACCTATTACATAATAGTGATTAACTGATTACTATTTCATGTAGCTAAATTTAGGGGTCTATCCTGCCACTGAGTAGAAGCCCAGGACAAACTCAACTGGGTACTCCTTTTTTATTTCCATCATTTAAAAAAATTCTTAAGGATTAGTAGAATCAATTAACAAATTTCTTAAAATTAGTAACATGCGTTGAAGAAAGTGTTGGAAGATTGTATGTTTTTAATTGTTAAAATGTGGTGTTTCTTGTGGGCAGTGTTCCTACATATTGTACCATACAGAATCTATTCAATTAGCGGGTTATAGCAAAACAAATTGATCTGTCCTGCTAATTAGAAAAATCAACAAACTAGTATAATCTGCACAATTGTAGAAGGGTTATGTATTATAATAATTATTACTTTTGTAATTTTTGTAAACTAAAAATTATTTATATATTTAACATAATATTTTATCATTTCTCTAATACCAATAACATAAGTCAAGCTTACATTTACTGCAGCTAGATAGCAATGTGTGTAGTGCACTCTTATATTTATTATGACCTTCATTGGTTTTGTTACAGTGCCACCAAAATTAGAAAAACCATGTCTAAAGAAGGTGATGGGGGGAGAAATGAAGTGGGTTAAAGCCGGTGAACAACTTCCCCCAGGAGCCTTGATTGGGGGGTATGAGAATGAGATCCTGTATATAATAAGGGCACAACATCGCGGTTCGTTGACCCCGGGCAAATTCATACCTTCGCAAGGAATGGGCTTCATTCCGTGGGGTGGAGATAATAATGAAACAAGTGATTTTGAGGTGAGATTTTCCATTTTCAAGCGACTTCAAAAAAGGAGGAGGTCAAATTCTCAATTCAAATGTATATTTGTTACCTCATAACTTTTGACTGGGTGAATCGATTTTGATGTTTTTTTTTTTATTAGAAAGATGACGCTTCCCATGCCCATTTCAATTTAGTCTTAAAATTTTAATTTGAATGGATGTATTCAACAGTAGTTCGATGAGAGTTGAAGACGGTTTTTTTAAATTTTATCAATTAATGTATATTATAAACAACGTATATAGAATAACGTGACGATTTCCGTGGCGAAGTGGCGCGCGTTCTGATTCCAATTGTAGCTTGAGGGTTCGACTCCCATCATGGAGTTTCCCACCCACATCAAGATCCCATCCCACGTTAAGAGTTTTATAATTTCTAATATATTAGCTTGGGTCTAGTCTGGTGACTTGAGCAGTGGCTAGTTCCAAGCAAAGTCGCACCAAGTAGTAGTTTAGCGTTCTGGCGCGGTGCTGTTAAGAAATCGGACCCCTTAGTGATATTTTATTACATGTAATTTCTTACTAAGCTTTGGAACCAATTATATCCAGTATACCATTTGTTTTCAAAGCTAGTTAATAAAACTACATTCTTCTCAGATGTCTAATGTCTCTGTTTATGATTTTCAGTTTAATTTTGTTATGAATTAAGTTAACTCTATAGAGTTATACACTTATAGTCTCTGCAAAGTTTTATGAGCCCTCTGAACTTAGAAATGTACAATTTGTGTTTCTTCATAAAAGTTGTACAGGAGTGCTTGTGCAATAAACACACGACCGAATGGCGTAGCGGTAGCGAACCTGCCGTCTGCGTCGGAGGTCGTGGATTCGATTCCCACTACTGGTAAATGTTTGTGTGATGAGCACGAATGTTTTCCAGTGTTTTTCAATATATTTATGTATATTGATTTTCAAATATATTTATCAGTTTTCTAATACCCATAAGACAACATATCGCTTACTTTGGGGCTAGATTGCGATGTGTGAATGTCCTGAGAAAAATCGCAATCTTAGCGGGAATTGTAGGACAAAAGCTATTGTATGTACATTCTTTTCTTTATTCAGCACACACTTTAGAACATTTCAGGTTCTGTGCGGCTACAACTGCATTTGGGTATCAACTAACAGCAACAAGATACCAATGGGTGCCGTCGAGGGCGGTTACTCGGAGGACAGCCATGAGACTCTGTACATCGGCCGTGCGCTGGAAGAAGGAAATCTCATACCGGGGAAAGTGCAGCCGTCGCATTCAGTATGCTACATCCCTTACGGGTACAGCGAGGTCGCTAAAAAGGAATATGAAATCTTGGTCAATCCCCAAATCTCCATGCACAGTCCGAATCGATATTTCGCGTCGCAAATAGGGCAGATACTGGAAGCGGCAGAGGGGGAAGATGCTTATTCAAATGTGATATGGGAAAATGACCATTATGCACACAGCTCAGAATCCGAATAGCTGCAACGGGAAGGTAACTGTACCTTCACTGAATCACCATGTCTAATAACTGATCGTTGAGAAAAAAAAAAAAAAAACTTTACAATAATTAATAAATAATTAATATAGCGATCAATAGACAACAGTGATTATCACTGAGATACAGAATAAGGGTCCTGGTTCATCTGTACAATAGGTGAGAATTTTTGCCGATATTGAATTTTGGCTATTATAAAATCTCCCTCATAGCAGGTTTCTTGCCCAAGGAAACAGTTGGTCAAATGTTATATGTTGAAATTTCTAATTTGAAACAAAAATTTTGTGAAAATTTCACTTCGTATTACTAACGCCATCTAGTAAGTATGTGGGAAACCGCCATAAGTTATTTAGTGTGAATCACAGTTTTTAAATGTTTACTTTTTAAATGAATGTTATTTATAAGTAATTTAAAACTACCTAGTCATGTAAGTAGTTATATATGTGTATATTTTAAAGATTACTAAATGTTCAATGTTATAATGTATTGCCATGCAAATGTGGCGCCTCTGGAGCTAATTTGTTTTTTTTTTTGCGGTCTTTAATACCTATTTAAAGTACGTAGGTATGGACACCTGTTCTATAAATAATGAAAGTAGGCAAGTATATAAAAGACAATCATGTGTTTTAAAATAATTTAATAATAAAAATATAACATGGCTGTTAAAAAATATAATAAACAACATGACTACTGAGAGCATTATGCAGTGCATCAAAACGACATACAGCCACATTGTGAATTTATTAACCACAGTAAATATAAACTTAAACTTCTACAGTAGATAATATAAAGCTTTGAAAGCTCAACGACTCACGATTCACGACACAAAGCTCTGAATACACTTTTAAAAGTGTTTATCAGCTAAGACTGTTTCAATCCAATCTGTTTTTGTATCTACCCACAATCTTTTAATTATCAAGGACGTAACGAGACCGACACTTAAATAGCAATGTTATTTAATCAGCAGCTAAAAATAGATATAAAGGCATTCATAACTTTTTAACGAAATTTGCATTAAGGCACTTTATAACACAGTCGACTGAAAAATATAATCTGTAGTCTTGACAATGGTCATTGTAATATTATGCTATTGTCTTTGGCGTATAATGTATTGACTTACCCTCGAATATTAAAAAGCATGTTAAAAGTTACAAGTACGATTAGGAATCTCCTTTATTTTTTTATTTGTTTGAACTTTCAATATTCGACGGTTTAAAATGAAACACGCATTGGATTGACGCAGTGGGTAATACGCCCTAAACAATAAACATCGCGTTGTATCTAGGCAATGAGGATCTCGTAGTCGGGGAAGCCGAGCTCCTGGCCCCCGAAGGAGATGTAGCAGACACCGTGCGATTGTTGCACCTTGCCGGTCGTGAGGCTGCCCTCGTGGCGCGCCCTGCCCACGAACAGGGGCTCGCCGTCCTCGGACTCGCCTCCGGGGAAAGCGCCGGGCGGAATGTTAGAACCATTTGTCGGCACCCAGTTGCTCGGGCCGCCGATCAACACCTGGAATAATATTTAGCATATTTTTTATAGCCTAAAAATGACGAGACGAGCATCCTGCGCCACAGAGCCTGATTCTTAGGTGTTAGCTGTCTCATTTTGCAAGGTACGTCTAACACAGTAATAACCACCTAGCATATGTACCTACGACGGGAGAATAACAGCTGATACTTACTGCATTGTTCATAGACGAATTCTGCAATAAGAGTCTACTACCACCATTAAATACTCGGTGGTTGGTATAGGTACATTACTTATACTATCGTCAGTGGTTCGCCTTCATATTAATATCTCTATGATGTAGGTTCGTGTTCCGACGTTCGTGTACCTACCTAAGTAGGTACACGAACGTCGGTAATCCCAGCTGGTTACAACGAAGTAAAAAAAAAAGAACCTGATATTCGTTCTTGGCATGCTCCTGCCCGCCCCAAGGGATGTACGCGCAGCCGTGGGACGACGCGAGCTTGCCGGGGATCAGCGCGCCCTCGTGTCTCGCGCGAGCCACGTAGATGGGCTCTCCCGAGCAGTCCTGGCCGCCGACCACGGCGCCGGGCGGCACTTGGCCGGAGGTGGCGTCCACCCACATGCCGCCGCCACCTCGTGGGGCCTGGCCGGGGTAGCCACCGCCGCCCATGGGGGCCGGGTAGCCGGGAGGCGGACTGTACAGCGCCTGCGCTGACGGGGCCGATGGTGGAACTAAAAACATAGTTTTTATGAAAAAAATGTGTGACTTTATTCAACTAGCGGCCGTTCAGTAACCTTATAATCTATCATCATAAGCTCCATATGGATCAAGTTAGGGTCTAGTAGGTCCTGTGGTGTCTTGTAGAATATGAATCCTAATCGCACTACTGGATAGATTATTAGGTTCTTGGAAACAGCCGTGTGTACTTAGGTATAGCAATATTATTGAAATGATATTTCGTGCTAATTGCGTTACTTATCAGCTAAAACTAAATGAAAATATGATGGTGTGGTTACCTACATACAATGTAAGTTTCCATTAATTTCGTGCACAATATATGAAATTGCGTGAAACTATTATACTTACGAGTAGGTAGGCTACCTTTTTTTATTCCGGGGGGGAAATCTCCATTGGATTATGTGGGATTTTTACCCACTCAAACCCCCTTGGAAATCCTCAGCGTAGGTAGGCTACCTACTCAATAATAAAATAAAACAATACACGACCAAAAACTTAGAACATCGTGCATAAACAAGGCAGGTTATAAAATTATATTTTGTAGTCAGTGGTCGGAAGAAGCATAGAAGTCGCTGTTTCTTACAAGATGTTTTTCGAGAATGGTGGCAAAATCAGCATCATTATACGTTCGCGTACTAACTCAAATATTGTCAATTGTAATTAGTTTAAGTATAACTACTGTTCAAGGTAATTCGCCAGTCACCAGTTATTATCAGTCGGTTACCGCGTTGGTCCAAGCGGCTGCCACGCTGGATCATGCACTTAGGGAAGTTGTATACGGGTAAAGTTTTACGTTACGTTACGCCATATTTGACTGAAAATTTCTTCCACTTGGTAACTTTGTACAGGACGCAGTAGCCGTGGGAAAATGATAGGCATTAAACCCCGAGCGTATGGGCATTTATTGAAAATATGGTTTAGATTACATAAAATACGAAACAGCTATCGTCACCGCGAGTTAACTCCCGTCAGCGCCATCTAGTTTACAATAAGACAACGTTGAAATTTATTAATGAGATTTACAATCTTGAACATACCGCCCGCCAAGGACTAAATAGTCCTTCAATATATAAATTCCACAAAAACATACAAGTTTATATAAGTTACACAAATAGCAAAATATTAAATATAAAGTTGAGCATTATGAAGGAATTCTTATCCCTAACATGGGTGTAGGTATACAATTTTGGCTAAAAACATTTTCTAACGAAAATTAAATAAACATTTCTTTGACATGATGGTTTGCTAGAGATATATGCGATGTAAGCATTAAGCATCTGTAAGAAATTTTCAGAAGATCATAAGCGAACTTAGATTAATTTAAGAAGAATAAGATTAGATTAACATATGAACTTATTAACTTGATATCCGATTAGATTGTGAACATACATACTGAAAATAAAGAATAAAAATAAGTTTGATAACAACAATAGTACACTATACAATTGTAGAATATAACGCGACACTAAAGATACTTGACAGAGCTGAGAGCCTTGAAGTTGGATGTTGTGTTATAAGGACTCCTTGGAAGGAAATGAAGTAGAACTTGAAATTTATCAAAATATATCGACCGGGATGAACGTCAACAAGTAAAACCCTTTCGGAGGCAGCTAAGCTCTTAGTTATCCTCAATTCTTAAAATCACATCCTATCCGAAGCTCTGTAAGTTTCGCATGTAGTTTTACATCGTTTGCGTAAGTTGCCATAGACGCAAAAGGTACTCATGTTGGTCCGCTCTTAACTGTGACCTGGTTAGTGGCATAAAACTAATAGTTCGCTAAAACGAAAAGTGTCTTAGGGTCATAGCTCAAAATTGCAGTTCATATTTGTCTTCAATCAAGCATAGCTTTATTAGTAATAGGCGAGCAATTTTAATGAGATATTCATCGCGAGCAATTATGCAAAATAACTAGCTCAAATATGGAGCATTTTTATAAAAGTTACTTAGGCCACCCCAGAAATCTTCAAAATTATGCAAGGACTGATATTTCAGGGTAAAAAAGCTGCTTCTGATTTCAATTTTATCTGGGTCCGATGCTATAAAATATATGCTTTACGATGTAGATGCTTTAGTGTGCATTAGTTTTCTACTGTGTACTTTTAACCTTTGATAATTGCGCCACTAAAAGCAGTTCAGGCTGTGATTATTTTTCGAACAATACCGTTGAGGCCATTACTTATCTTACTTCTCAGATGGGCATGTGACTATAGTTATTTTATGTTTGTTGACTGCTCTGCATATAATCGTAATTTAAAAGTTATGTGATGGACGATAAAGATACCAACTGTATCGTCTTGGATGATAATTGACCCTATTCAAACAAGTAAAAATTCAGTAACCTCCATCGATTATTCTACATAGGTCAGTGTTGGCATTTTGTAAAAAAAATAATAATTTTTTAATCCTTAATCAATACTGACTTCATCACCTATCCTTTGATATTCTACATGAGTATCTGCAATAGTTCTTATAATTTCAAATCATTAAGATATATTTGCAATTTCAAATTAAGGAGGTACGCAATTCCAAGATAGAGCGATTAACCTGATCTTTGCACGTAGTTGTATTCAAATGTTCGTTCTCTATATTGTTCTTTAGCATTCGAGACATTTCCGGCCACCAACTTAGGTTCGGATTCTAAAGGAACATTAAAGTTTGTAACATAGTTGAGTTGTGATGTGCGTATTTTCTCCATATCGCTATTTACTCGACCTGATAGTACCCATCCGAGGTATGTTTCCTGCGCAATTAACGATCCCTTAGGATGCTTAATTAATCCCCGTTTCAAAATATCACCATATACTTCGGCACCTAGTAGAATATCTACTTTGTTTGGGGTATTATATTGGGGGTCAGCTAGTACGATATGTCTCAGGTCTGCCCAACACGGCAGGATAATTTCTCTGTTGGGTAATACAGAAGAAACTTTGTTTAGTACATGCGCCTTTATCTTTAATTTGAAGTTAGGGTCATGAAGTGATTGCACGGTCAGCATCACTATGTGCTTAGAAATGAAGTCACGATGACCTCCATCTAACCCAGTTACGCGACTTTTTTTCGCGATCTTTTTTAAACCTAAGGATTTAACAGCTGCTTCGGAAATAAAAGATGCTTGAGAACCTTGGTCCATTAAAGTTCTCATAACGCGAGGATGACTATTTTGAGATTGCACTTTTATTAATGCCGTGGGTAGTAAGGTTTGGCGATGCATTTTCGCCATTGCAAAATGAGACGCAATATTAATGGCCTCATACGTCGGACTGACTTCATCGCTATCGTGGGTTTGCTTATCATCTTGATTTATATGTGTTGCTTCCGTGGCAGTTGCAACGGTTAATGTATTGGCTGTGTCATGGAGTAAAGTGTGGTGTCTTTGCTGACAAATACGGCAGGTGGTTGATACACGGCAATTTAATTCAGTATGATTAATACCTAGGCAATTGACACAAAGTCCTAATGACTTTACGATATCTTGACGACGCTGTGCATTTTTTGTGTTAAATTGACTACATGAGAATAACCTATGATTTCCAGAGCAGAGCGGACAAGTTATCACTGAAACAGTATGCAAAGATTTTGAATTATTGCTATAAGTAGTAGTTGTTTGTCTGAGTTTAGGTTTTGCAGGCTCAACAAACTCTAAAGCTCTAAATCGACCTTCCAAAAATTCCTTTAAATGAGAAAACGTTGGTAGCTCTTCATTTAAGCTATTGACATGTAACTCCCACTGTTTGCGCGTCTCAGCATCCAGCTTCAGACTGACAATGTAAATTATGATGATGTCCCAAGATTCTACATTGATACCTAAATTAGACATTTCGTGCATACAGTCGGATGTTGTATCTATGAGGTCCTTGAGACCATTTGAGGATTCGTTAGACATGACACGTTGATTAAATAACCGTTTAAGAATACAATTTGCCATAAACCGCTTATTGTCATATCGACTTTTCAACAATTCCCAACATTTAGAGTAATTCGCTTGTGTTATGGGTATGTGCTTTATTAATTGTTCAGCCTCTCCCTTTACTTGGGTTTTCAAATAGTGAAGGCGCTGGACGTCATCTAAAGTATCGTTGCTATCGACTAAAGATGTAAAAAGATCTTTAAATGACGACCATTCCGAATAATTACCACTAAAAACAGGAATAGATATTTTAGGTAACCTAACAACTGAATTCTTAGTTAAGTTGCATACAAAAGCATCGAGGTTCGCATTGGTTCTATCGGTTGGAGTCAACAACGCCTTTAACTCGCTCTTGTAGATTAAGTAACTTTCGTAGCCTCCATCGAAGACGTTGCTTTCGAAATATCCGCTTTCTTCCAATTCGTCCGTTTCATAATTGGCAATTATGCACTCATGCTTGTTGTTAAATCTTTTTATTAACTCTTCTAATCCTTCTAATCTGGCCGTAATGTATGATTCGGTAATCCTGTCCTTCGGAGATTTTTTAAAATTTGTTCTTCCCCTTTCTATCTGATTTTTCAGATCATGCATAACTCGTAAATCAGCTTCCATCGTTTCCTTTTATTGGTGTCGTGATAAAGTTTCTATTTCCAATGCAAAAGTCAAAATTGTTCTAAATTTTTTGTTGAAATATTCCAAGTCCCAAAATTTACAAAATTTTCTAAGTCCAAAATTTTTTCTAAGTGTTTTCAAATGTTAAATTTCGCAAGGAAATCGGGCATAGGTTCCCCGTCTTCGTTTTTACGCGAAATATTCTAAGTCTAGCTTAACACTTTGAAATTTTTACAAGTCTTTTTCATGCATTAATTTTTCTAAGTTATTCACTCACTGTTTATAAGGTTTAAATTGGCTTACTCACAGTTTTATTGCACTTTACCACTTCACTAGATTCGAACTTCCCGCTGGTTGTCCTCTGGAATGTTGTCCGATATCTCCACCAGATGGCGCCACTACTGCCTTGTCTTCTGCCAGCTGTCACTTACTTGTATTTACTTCTTTTACTGAGTACATAGCAGTTTTAATTTTTATTTACACTGAACTGTGAACTAAATAATGGACAAGTGTAATTCCCAAATTTCTTTGGTCAAAAAACGCTCCGACTGAGAAGGACCTTGTACAGGACGCAGTAGCCGTGGGAAAATGATAGGCATTAAACCCCGAGCGTATGGGCATTTATTGAAAATATGGTTTAGATTACATAAAATACGAAACAGCTATCGTCACCGCGAGTTAACTCCCGTCAGCGCCATCTAGTTTACAATAAGACAACGTTGAAATTTATTAATGAGATTTACAATCTTGAACAAACTTCTTTGCTTTATCCGTTCACTGAGTTGCGAGTCCTTATAATAGCAATCACCATGTTAAGCAGGAAAAGAAAATAATATTTTTGGAGGAAAAGAAACCACGAAATGTACCCAACATACCTAGCATATTATTTCAAATCCAGTGCTCAAGTCTGTAGTTATCTTGGTTGCCACATGATAAATAGTAAGTAACAATACATGTTAGTACATAATTATAGGTACCTAATAATATAGAGATAACAATTCGTAAATATAGGTTTTAATTAATTTAATCATACACGCGCCTACAAAAAATATATTAAGTAGGTCTTTAATATTGGCATCATTTTAATTAACAGCGAATAACATAAAGCATAATAATTGGCAATGGTCACTCAACGTATTTTGGCCTGGGGACCCGCGCCTCCTTTGAAGAAGTGCCTAATACGCCAGTTTCCTCGCGCGCCGTAACCAGTGCGAACCCCGAAGTGAGTGACTGGGAAAGGAGCGGGATCCAACCACTCCATTAACGTCGCACCGGTGCTTCCGTCGCGAACTGTCAATCTTCCACATCTCCACTCGATGAGGAACTTTTTGAACTCGTTGGGGTTCATTATACCAGGGGTGGGGAGAGTTACCTACGAAGTTTCAGAGTGGTATGAATAGAGAGCTACAGCGTGTCCCCGCACACGGGCCACTGGCCACATACCACACACACAAATGCCGCCACCAAAATGGCAAATTTCTTGTAGTTTTCATACATTTTATATTGACTCGCCGCACACGGTGACTGTGGCCGCCCCAGTCCCCACGCTACAAATCGTCGCTGCTCATTTCTTGTACGTCGGCCACTAAACGTTGACAAAATGCCATTCACGCACACAATAAAACCTTCGTCAGAGTCCATTATGATACTGCGGTCACCGACAAGTGACTGTCGCGCGTTTCAGCTAACTTTGTAGCCCCTTCTAGCTTCTCGTGGCGGGATTTGTGGCTGTGGCGCGTGGCCCGTGGACATCAGATCCGCAGCAAATCAAGTAGGCAGGTATACCTTATCGGGTTTCTGTCTGCAGTGTCTAATGACGGATTGCGAGTTATCCCATCCTCCGAGTATGATTTCGTACATCGGGTCGATTTCTCCCGGCGCAGGTGTCAGGCAGATGTGACAGTTGTGCGGCCCGCGGTATTCCAGCTCCAAAGAACCAGCAGCGACGGGTCCGAATTTGTATTCTAACTTATCAGGCGTATGGAATTCCGCACCATCTGTACCGTGGTAGATGATAATTTGTTAATTGGATGTTGGGTACATTTTGTGATTGGGTAACCTTGATAGGGAACTAACCTTCGATTTTCCAAGTGCCAGTGGCGCCCCAGCCGGTGCAGACTCCCACGAAGTTCACCGGGAAAGGTTCCGGGTCGGACCAGGAGATGAACGGAACCGCCTCCCCCTCGCGACCGGCAGACACGATGCCGCCGTCCCAACGCACCCAGAAACCACGGAATTCGCCAGCGTTGAGGACGCCGGGTGTTTCGATTTCAACCTTGTCTGGTTTGGTTCTGTTTCTCCTGATTACGCTCTTGGTGTTGCCCCAACCACCGATGATAACCTGGAAAAAAATCATGTCACAAATCTGCACTTTTTAAACGACAACAAATATTATAACAACCTAAACAACATCAAATTGGCATTTGGTTTTTATCCATGTTTTGATCATTTATTCGTTCTAGCTTTAACTTTATGAATGAATTTGCTCTTGATTCATCTATTATCCGACCAAAGTGAACTCCAATGAGTAATAACAGGTTTCCCAATCCCTTCCCGCTAGCGTTCATTGCCTGACTAGAAAATCCTAAGAGCATTTGTAAATACTTATGCTCGCAGGGCAAAAACATTACAGCATAATGTCAGGTACACGAACACCGTAAACCTTGGATTATGTTGACCGCTTGTGGCTAAGACATGCTGCACTCCTGCTTTTTTTGGAACGACTTGAGTTGTTATTTTATTCATTTCTCCATGAATTCTTTCACTCTTATGAGTTGATCTTCGAACTTCGATGGAAAAGAGGCAATAATCTCACAACAATGGTACGTACCTCGTACATCGGGTCGGTTTCCTGGGGCGCCATGGTGAGAGCGATGTGCGCGTCATTGGGAGCCCTGATCTTGAACTGGACGGAACCGCTGGATACCGGGAAGAACTGGTATTGAAGGTTATCATTCGTAGAAACATCTGCAACAATATAGTTATCTTGTTGAAAACATATGCGATGAAGTTGATTCGGTTATGCCTATAGTCTACTATTAGGTACCTATCTAGATACAATAATAACATGTTATGATCTTTTCAGCCAGATGTTTTTCGGTAGATAATATTTGAGAATGAGTATTTTTCAAGCTTCCATTAATCTATGATGTAGGTACCTACCACATCTAAACTAAGAGCTGGTGAATCGAAATATTACGATGCGCCAGTCAGGGCATTTATAGGTCTAGAATATAATTATGGCGAACGATACCAATTTTGAATTTGAAGTAGGTAGGTACTTGTGTAACGTACCTAAGTACTTAGTACTTAATTAGTATTCAATAATGGGGCAGTGACGAGTGAGGGGCCTTTCCTCCAAAGTGCCAATGCTTTTAAGGTTACAGTATACAATTAATAGCCTACAAATAGCAATAGGCTAACAGCATTTCTAAATATAGTGTTGTTCAATGTGTTGGTATGCGCCGATGCGGAGTGGCCCGCCCGTGCATGCCGACTGTTCGCACCCACAAGTTTTACAAATTACCTACTTCTAAACAATTGTGGAAAGTTGAAACCCAACTGTGCTGTGCCACCAGTTTATGTGCGAACTGAAGGATGTCGCTAGCTTCGTTTCAGATAACCTCTCTCCGCAAACGGATCAGCCACCAGCTTATTATTATTTCCTGTAGTTTTCATACATTTTTATGTGGACTCGCCGTATGAAAGGTGTTTTGCTGCAAAATCGTTAGACGCGCCCGGTTTCTTCTCGGTACAAGCTAACTACAAGCCTACAAGTTTTATTGATTCGACGCTAGCAGCAATGACATCATCCATTCGGAAGCCGGAAATTTCGAGGACCGAACGACTCGTAAACAAAAATATTTTTCAAAATGGACAGGTGTTTCGTATTAAAACTTAGTTAGGACTTATGCTAGACTGGCACATTTATGCACAAATTAATATAAATTCAGCATTTATAATAAGCGGCCATTCATAAATTACATAGGTACCTACTTTGAAATCGCAAGTATTGTAAAACAACAATTTAAGTTTGATTTGTACAATATTTGCTACAACTTCAGGAAATAGGAAATGGGAATGTAAACTCGAGCATATAGCATTAGACAAATAGACATAGGTACTTATCCAAAACAGTCATGTTCGTTAAGCTACTACTACCTAAATACTAAGTAGTATGATACCTACTATATTTTCTCTTGTCACTGATTTTGATTTTAATTTAGTAGGTCTACCTATGAGAAATCAGTGACACGACGTAGGAGTTGAACGAGAAGTTGAAGTGTTACGGTCGGTAGTCGCTAGAGTAGGTAGGTACTAGGTATTTAGGTAATGTTATAGATATGTAGTTAATTACTATGCAAAATAATGAAAAAAAACAAGGAAGACCAGTTTATGAATTTGCCTAAGGACAATAATAATAACCTGTATTTGTACAAGTAGGTAAACAGAAGACGAAACGACCTTCGCTCTTACACAAACAAGCTTAGGTAAATGTGATGATCTCCGGATTAGATCAAAATACCTATGCTTAGTAAGATTAGAATCTCAAAACATGAGACTTTCAAATCAAGAGTGAATAGGCATCTCCTAGGCAAGCGCGTTCCATCTTAGACTGTACCTATCATCACTTTCCATTAGGTTTAGGTGTGATCACAGTCAAGCGCTAGCCTATAGTCATAGATACCTATTACCTACCTATCTAGTTGAAAAAAAAAATGTAACTGAGTAGGTACTAGGTAGGTAGGTACCTAGTACCCTTGGACGATCTAACCTAGATCGTCCAAGCTAGTACCAACTGTAAATTAAAAAAAAAACCGGCCAAGTGCGAGTCGGACTCGCGCACCGAGGGTTCCGTACTCAAGAAGTACTGAAGCAAAACAATCAGGCAAAAACCAATATGTTTGGTTTTTGCCTGATTGTTTTGCTTCATTCATTTGACGACGAGTACTTAGAAGAATTGTAGAGGTTTATTGTTAATATCAAAAAAACTATGCTAGTTAGAGCATTGGCTATAGTTTTCCTGTAAAATATACTTAAATTCCTATTGACCATAATTATTTGAGATTTTTCGATTGGTAAACTCCGGAGATAAGGGGGGGGAACGGTATTTTTTTAGACATTTTCCCCGATAAATCAAAAACTATCATGACTAAAAATAATTAAAAATCGGTTTTAGAATGTACAAAGTAAACCCTTTCATATGATACCCCACACAGTACAGTTATCTCACTTTTAAATTTCAACCCTCCGATTTTCCCCCCTTTTTAAATAAGAACAAAAATAATTTCCATTTTTTTTTTATTTCAGTGTCATTGGGCCACTAATATACACAACTATTCCAAATTTCATATCGATAGCTCCGGTAGTTACTGAAATAATCGAGTGTGACGGACAGACAGACAGACGGACAGACGGACAGACAGACGGAGAAAGTCGCACCATAAGGGTTCCATTTTACCATTTTGGTACGGAACCCTAATTAAGTAGGTAACTAGGTACTTACTTCGTATTCGTAGATAGTAGGGTAGGGGGCCATAACAGAAAAGGAACGTGTACTCTTCAGTTGAACATAAATAACTAGGTAGGTACTTAGATATGTAACCACTAACCGGGAACAACTCTATCATTTCAAAGAACATTATAAAGGAGGTATAATAGTAGGTTTAATAGGTAGGTACCTACAATTGTTAGCTTTAATTGCCATAGAGGTGTCAGTGGTTAATAGCCTAATAAGTAATAGCTGTACCCTTACAGACTACATGCATTCAGAACCCAGCAAAACTTTTAATTTCAGCAAACACTACAGACTACTTTCAAATCACACCAAACACGAAAACATCAGCCCTCAAGGGCGCAAGCCGCGCAACTCAAATTCTCTACCCCTACCACCGTGGCGTCCACATTCCTATACGCACCACTGACCTACCCCCTACTAGCTAGTAGGGGTCTAGAGTGCGTGAAGTCGCACAGCTAAATACCTACCTACTAGTAGCTCTCTATTATATTACTTCTTGCAATCTCACTAGATAGTAGGTAAGTGACGATACAGCCGAAGATGTTATTGTACTAACTTGGAAGGGGTAAATAAGTAATCCGGCCTAACGGTTCCTACACAGCATCATGCCGGAACGCTAAATTACTTGGTGATATGTCGCGCAGCTTGGATTGCTTGCAGACCAGACTTTAGAAATTATAAAATTTTAAAGTGGCCTATTGCGGAAATCGAACCCGCGATCTCCGCCTACCTACTCTTTGTAATATCAATCTACTAGTTCGACCAAAGAGGTCCGCGAGCGACGACCTTTTATCTCTTCTCTCTAATCTATCTAATCTTAATATATATAAATCTCGTGTCACGATGTTTGTCCGGGATGGACTCCTAAACTACTGAACCGATTTAGTTCAAACTTCGTGAATATCTGTCATTTGGTCCAACTTGAGAGATAGGATAGTTTAAATCTCAAATTATAGTCGCAATTTTAATTTATTAATATAACAAAAACTTTAGCCACAGCAACGCGTGGCCGGGTCAGCTAGTAGGTATATGTATAAAATTCTCTTGCCAATCTTTGTTACCGAGCTCCGAAACGACTCGACCGATTGTTATGTTCATTGTTCAGTGTATTATCTCTAGGTCTGGGAGCAGGTTGTTATCAATTTTTTATGTCCCTAAGTGAGAAAAAATGTATATGGCAACACAACGTTTGTCGGGTCAGGTAACTAGTAATATATAAAATTCTCTTGCCAATCTTTGTTACCGAACTCTTCCGAAACGGCTCGACCGATTGTTGTCAGTGTAATGAGCACTGGGTCTGAGAGTAGGTTGTTATCTATTTTTTATATCCCTAACGGCAAAACAACGTTTGCCGGGTCAGCTAGTAAATCTATATTCCTAATGATAGCAACCGTGAAAGACAGCTAATTGTGCTGACTATCTTATTAGTGCAATCAGTGAAATAGTTCACGGTTTATTAAGGCAGTTATCAACTTGTAGACTGTATGTTTATGTTCCCACATTTTTGGGGTTTGTCTTATAACAATTAACCATTTAGAGGTCATCGTATTAAGTGCAACTCAAATATCAGTTTGTTATATGTAACTACATTGGATCATGACATCGCAATGACAAAATTATGGACAATCTTGGACAATCGCACCTCTTGTAATAGGTAATTTAAATTATTCGCCGTTGAACGAAATTGTGTGCGGGTAATCAGTAAAATAATTACAACCTACAGGAGAATGCAGATATCAAAGCTGGATATCGACTGCTATATGTATAACCTTTAGTGATAAAGACGCTGTACAAGTGTACAGTCTAAGAAGATATGGACTACACAGCTAAGGCAAAAAAAACTTAATTGTAGAAGATAAGTAGGTAACTTATACTTGTTTAGTTATTAATAATTAATAATTAATATATATATAGCTGCTTGTGCTGATTCACTCACTGATTGATCACCTCTCCTGAACAATTTTGTATGAAAAAAATTTTTTTCAATGACCATTTCGTATAGAAGGGCAAAATTCATGAGGAGGAAAAATACGGAGAGAGCTGATGATTGAGGATTTCGGAGACGGGTGAAAAGCACAGCTAGAGTATCGGAGATAGGTGGGGGGTCCTCGACCAAATGTCATTTGAAACGTCATCCAGGTATATGTATAAAATTCTCTTGTCAATCTTTGTTACCGAGCTCCGAAACGACTCGACCGATTGTTATGTTCATTGTTCAGTGTATTATCTCTAGGTCTGGGAGCAGGTTGTTATCAATTTTTTATGTCCCTAAGTGAGAAAAAATGTATATGGCAACACAACGTTTGTCGGGTCAGGTAACTAGTAATATATAAAATTCTCTTGCCAATCTTTGTTACCGAACTCTTCCGAAACGGCTCGACCGATTGTTGTCAGTGTAATGAGCACTGGGTCTGAGAGTAGGTTGTTATCTATTTTTTATATCCCTAACGGCAAAACAACGTTTGCCGGGTCAGCTAGTAAATCTATATTCCTAATGATAGCAACCGTGAAAGACAGCTAATTGTGCTGACTATCTTATTAGTGCAATCAGTGAAATAGTTCACGGTTTATTAAGGCAGTTATCAACTTGTAGACTGTATGTTTATGTTCCCACATTTTTGGGGTTTGTCTTATAACAATTAACCATTTAGAGGTCATCGTATTAAGTGCAACTCAAATATCAGTTTGTTATATGTAACTACATTGGATCATGACATCGCAATGACAAAATTATGGACAATCTTGGACAATCGCACCTCTTGTAATAGGTAATTTAAATTATTCGCCGTTGAACGAAATTGTGTGCGGGTAATCAGTAAAATAATTACAACCTACAGGAGAATGCAGATATCAAAGCTGGATATCGACTGCTATATGTATAACCTTTAGTGATAAAGACGCTGTACAAGTGTACAGTCTAAGAAGATATGGACTACACAGCTAAGGCAAAAAAAACTTAATTGTAGAAGATAAGTAGGTAACTTATACTTGTTTAGTTATTAATAATTAATAATTAATATATATATAGCTGCTTGTGCTGATTCACTCACTGATTGATCACCTCTCCTGAACAATTTTGTATGAAAAAAATTTTTTTCAATGACCATTTCGTATAGAAGGGCAAAATTCATGAGGAGGAAAAATACGGAGAGAGCTGATGATTGAGGATTTCGGAGACGGGTGAAAAGCACAGCTAGAGTATCGGAGATAGGTGGGGGGTCCTCGACCAAATGTCATTTGAAACGTCATCCAGGTATATGTATAAAATTCTCTTGTCAATCTTTGTTACCGAGCTCCGAAACGACTCGACCGATTGTTATGTTCATTGTTCAGTGTATTATCTCTAGGTCTGGGAGCAGGTTGTTATCAATTTTTTATGTCCCTAAGTGAGAAAAAATGTATATGGCAACACAACGTTTGTCGGGTCAGGTAACTAGTAATATATAAAATTCTCTTGCCAATCTTTGTTACCGAACTCTTCCGAAACGGCTCGACCGATTGTTGTCAGTGTAATGAGCACTGGGTCTGAGAGTAGGTTGTTATCTATTTTTTATATCCCTAACGGCAAAACAACGTTTGCCGGGTCAGCTAGTAAATCTATATTCCTAATGATAGCAACCGTGAAAGACAGCTAATTGTGCTGACTATCTTATTAGTGCAATCAGTGAAATAGTTCACGGTTTATTAAGGCAGTTATCAACTTGTAGACTGTATGTTTATGTTCCCACATTTTTGGGGTTTGTCTTATAACAATTAACCATTTAGAGGTCATCGTATTAAGTGCAACTCAAATATCAGTTTGTTATATGTAACTACATTGGATCATGACATCGCAATGACAAAATTATGGACAATCTTGGACAATCGCGCCTCTTGTAATAGGTAATTTAAATTATTCGCCGTTGAACGAAATTGTGTGCGGGTAATCAGTAAAATAATTACAACCTACAGGAGAATGCAGATATCAAAGCTGGATATCGACTGCTATATGTATAACCTTTAGTGATAAAGACGCTGTACAAGTGTACAGTCTAAGAAGATATGGACTACACAGCTAAGGCAAAAAAAACTTAATTGTAGAAGATAAGTAGGTAACTTATACTTGTTTAGTTATTAATAATTAATAATTAATATATATATAGCTGCTTGTGCTGATTCACTCACTGATTGATCACCTCTCCTGAACAATTTTGTATGAAAAAAATTTTTTTCAATGACCATTTCGTATAGAAGGGCAAAATTCATGAGGAGGAAAAATACGGAGAGAGCTGATGATTGAGGATTTCGGAGACGGGTGAAAAGCACAGCTAGAGTATCGGAGATAGGTGGGGGGTCCTCGACCAAATGTCATTTGAAACGTCATCCAGGTATATGTATAAAATTCTCTTGTCAATCTTTGTTACCGAGCTCCGAAACGACTCGACCGATTGTTATGTTCATTGTTCAGTGTATTATCTCTAGGTCTGGGAGCAGGTTGTTATCAATTTTTTATGTCCCTAAGTGAGAAAAAATGTATATGGCAACACAACGTTTGTCGGGTCAGGTAACTAGTAATATATAAAATTCTCTTGCCAATCTTTGTTACCGAACTCTTCCGAAACGGCTCGACCGATTGTTGTCAGTGTAATGAGCACTGGGTCTGAGAGTAGGTTGTTATCTATTTTTTATATCCCTAACGGCAAAACAACGTTTGCCGGGTCAGCTAGTAAATCTATATTCCTAATGATAGCAACCGTGAAAGACAGCTAATTGTGCTGACTATCTTATTAGTGCAATCAGTGAAATAGTTCACGGTTTATTAAGGCAGTTATCAACTTGTAGACTGTATGTTTATGTTCCCACATTTTTGGGGTTTGTCTTATAACAATTAACCATTTAGAGGTCATCGTATTAAGTGCAACTCAAATATCAGTTTGTTATATGTAACTACATTGGATCATGACATCGCAATGACAAAATTATGGACAATCTTGGACAATCGCACCTCTTGTAATAGGTAATTTAAATTATTCGCCGTTGAACGAAATTGTGTGCGGGTAATCAGTAAAATAATTACAACCTACAGGAGAATGCAGATATCAAAGCTGGATATCGACTGCTATATGTATAACCTTTAGTGATAAAGACGCTGTACAAGTGTACAGTCTAAGAAGATATGGACTACACAGCTAAGGCAAAAAAAACTTAATTGTAGAAGATAAGTAGGTAACTTATACTTGTTTAGTTATTAATAATTAATAATTAATATATATATAGCTGCTTGTGCTGATTCACTCACTGATTGATCACCTCTCCTGAACAATTTTGTATGAAAAAAATTTTTTTCAATGACCATTTCGTATAGAAGGGCAAAATTCATGAGGAGGAAAAATACGGAGAGAGCTGATGATTGAGGATTTCGGAGACGGGTGAAAAGCACAGCTAGAGTATCGGAGATAGGTGGGGGGTCCTCGACCAAATGTCATTTGAAACGTCATCCAATTGACAGTGAGCTGAAAAAAATTTCAAAATGGCGGATTCAAAATGGCCGCCAAACGAATTTCGCCGATATCTCGAAAAGTATAAAAGATGGAAGAACGGTTTCTTAACAAGAGTTGATCAGGATCCGAAGGTCTATACGATGGATAGAAAAAAAATTCAAAATGGCGGACTTAATTTTTTTCATAGAAAATGTATGACGAATGTTGAAGACTAAAAGTTGGAAGACAAATAGGTGGGAAGACAGCACGCGGGCCACATGTGGCCCGCGCCTCCACGCACCCTACTAGTTTATTATACACCGATAGCTATAGGTAAATATTAATGAACAATAAACAGAGCATTAGTGATTATTTTGATGTAACTGCCAATCTAAAGCCACACCCTCCTACCTAAAACGATAGAAAAATAAACTATAAATAGCATGATCCAAATGATGGGAAGGGGACAAATAAAATGTTGACTGTTGAAGCAGTAATAAATGTGTTGTGAGCTACGATTTATTGCGGGTGACCTCATACCGTGTGACTACGTTTCAAATCCTACTGTCACAACACCTACTCGTACCTACATAATTCTCGTATAAAAAGGTCAATTAAGAACAATCGTCGAACAATTAGTATAATTCATCTAGGCGGTAGACGTAGCCGTAGGTAAGGATAAGATGGTTCTGGCTTCTCTATGATTTAACCGTGGAAAACTTTGTGAAAACTGCAAAATTACGTTCCATCGACAATAACAACTTATGTAGGTACCTACTTAGGTTCTAAAAGTTCTAAAATAATCTGCGCACCTAGATACAAGTAAAAGGTTGGCGAAGAATCCATTAGGTAGGTACTAATGTTAAATTGTAGGAAAACACCTTACTCCAGGTGAGATGAAATCTCACCAAATCAAATCAAATCAATCAAATCCTATTTCGGAAATGAAAATTCTTGTGTAGTTATTGATCCTATAACGAATTAAAGAGGCCGTCACACCACACCCGGCTTGGCCTTGTGCCAAAATAACGCCGGCCGCGCCGGCATCAAATAAAACATTAGGATTCTTATACATACTATACTTTTATATTACAAAAGCTATCCGATCACTAAGTGGCTGAAATACACGCAGGAAACTTGAAAATACGCACGCAAAAAACTTTGTGCGGAGTTATTTTCGTATGTAAGATGTAAACATTTGTTGTCTCTTACCTAGATAGTTTGCCATGGTTGAGATTAAATAACTAACACTTTTATATTAAACCACGGTACGTGAGCTCGGAGCGAAGCGGTCCTCTGAACTGAGGGATATGAGGGACAGGGAGGGAGGCAATCGAATCGAGTCAAATCGCCAGACTCCGTATAGCTTGTACTCGGCCGCGTTACATCACGCGGACTCCGAGGCTCCGTTGCGGTATGATGTCATCGCCTCTACGGTCTACCTGACATGACTACATTCGAATGTTTTGTTAGAATACCACCGATAAACTAATAAAATCATTCCAAAGCGAGTCCGAAGGTTCACCGAAAGTTCCTTGCTGTGATAACACGTCACCTGCTGAGATTGAGTAGAATTTTATATCGAGAAAGTATAGACAGTCGGTTAATAAAGAGCTACTAGCTGGAATCATCTTCATCTTTTTGGAGACGGGGCTGTGCAAGGCACCTGATGTTAATTGGCCGTCTCCGATCTATTGTGGTCGCCGCTGTCTATATCTCTCGGTTTACTTGACTTCCTGAGCGCAGAGAATATGCTTTCCTTACAGTCGGCTCCTTGTGTGTACTATGGCTGGGCACCAACACACATATGTGCACAGGAGTTTCCTCCGCCTCGCTACAGAGTCTGCACATGTCTGTGTACCGAAGCTTGAGGTTGATAAACATGATATGCTACAATCAAGCTACAATGAATGCCTCGTCAGTGCCCTTGCTTCTACAATGCCTCGTCAGTTCCCTTGTTCCTAGCTTCTTCCTACCCGGCACTACTGCCTCAGAGGCCGCCTTCTTCATGAAGGCCATTATTAGCGCTTTTGAGCGATTTTGACTTTGAGATATCCCAGGATACTAGGTTACAGACGACGTTATGTTCTTTAGAGGTCGTCGTATTTACAGATAGTGCTAGAATAGGTTATAGGCTTCCTGGAAATTAAATCCAAACCAAACACCACGACTTCGCACCACCACCACCTGAAGCCAGCATCTCCGACTATTTTGATGTCGTCCGTTTTTTTTTTTTGAGGGCTTACCAACAACTCATTTCCCGAGTTATTAGGCCCTAAAAAGTAAATTTATGGTACAAAAACATAGTTTCCTTTTCTTTTACGTGGTCCTATGAAACTGGTGGTGCTTAGGTACCTATCTACGTGTAGCTATGTCTTGTTTCGTCAAGCGTGTCGCCGGCGCCATTTATGTAGATAAGTCTCCTAATAATACGACGCGTAACCTTCATCACCTCTTTGGGCGCATGAAGGCCGTGTAAACTAAATGCGAACATTTTATATTAGGTGCCATAGGACCGGATCCCTGGACCCTTTTACTACGCTAATTACAAATAACGTTTAATGAATAATGTATTCACTATCTATTTAAAGACCATGGTATTGTCAGAAATGGAGTCCCAATGGGAATGGGGTACATATTTAGGTACTACATCCTCAAGGTCACAGTTAACACGATGGCGACGGTGATAAGTAGCATATCAGGAAGTCAAGAAAGTATCAAATCTGTGATACAAGGGTGGTAAGTGGGTCATAACAATCGAGGCGCTACTAGGCCCCTATGTTAGTACTAGTAGTACCTACCTACCCGTAATACGCAGGCGAAGCTAAGACCGTATCTAGGTATACCTCCCTACAAGGCTACATACCATCGTAACAAGGTTGCCCGGTATCACACGACATTTTTCAATATTGAGATTAGTTCCATTTTCGCTTTTTATTCCGGAAAAGTCCATTGTTGCCGAAGGAATTCTTAAAGCCAAACACATGGATGAAGCCGGGCAAAAGCTAGTCTGAATGAATGAGGATCATTAGAGATTTATTATTACAGGAAATATCAAACGTCCCTTGGATTTTCTTCGTTTCCACTTGTGATCTGTACCTATTATATTCTTGACAGTGGCAACCAAAAAAGATGTGAGTATAATAACACCTAAAACAAACCTACCTAAAACTCCATTTTATATTTTCATGTGATTTCACTCATCACTCGATAGATGACGCAGTCTTCAATTAGCTCGCGAGTTCCTCATACCAAAACTCTATACGTGATTGCATGCGTGCCCATTCTGTTGACTAAAAAAAGAAACTTTCATCCACACACACACAAACTTTCATATTTAGAAACCTCAGGATATGGGCATCCGAATGATTTGCGTAAACCTTTTTCGTATAAGCAAACAGCAGCGCCAACTGTCAAAATTCTATAGGTGGCTGCTGAGCGAACTACAGTGTGGCCTTATTGTTGGTGGTAAACAAGCATTTTTGGCACCGATAAACTGACGACATTTTTTCGCGCCGTCCGCCATGTACAGGGCATATGTCTATTCTTTCATTCTAGATTTTTGAAGATTTTCTTTGTGACAGGATTTTTCATTTTCACGCCCAGACCCTGCGTGGTACCGTCCCAAAAGAGTCTTTATTTCAGAACTACCGTCAGTCAATAGATTTTCAAGACGCATCACGCACCAATGCACTAATTCCAAATCATTGGATGTGCGCCAGGGTTTTTGAACCTCTTATCTCATCTTAGTTTTAGTTTGTGTCTAGGAATTTTCTATTGGAATATTATTCTGGGAACGCTTTCTCTGTGTATTTTTAACAAGATTATATTTTTGTTTGCAAAATAACGATACCTACCTAAGTAGGTGGATAGTATTATTTAATCTACTTTACTACCCTGATTTATAAAATACCATATCGCTCTCGGCTTGCAGTTGTTTACAGTACTTAATATACTTAAACAAATTTATTCTAAGACTTTTTATTTGACTCGATATTTTGAGGAATATCAAATATTCAATATTTAACGGAGATAGGTACTTATTGGTAAGTCTTCGAACTTTTTAATTTCTTAAGAATTGAGCTCATACCTACGGTCCCAAAGCGAACGCAGCGCTGGTCACAACAAGTTCTTATCTACCTAGTTAAAAAGTAAAGATAAATGAATAGTTAATTAATAATATAATCTTTTAGCTCGTTAATTAAGTTTACATTTAAATAGTTGCATGTTTACAGTTTACGTTTATTGCTCACCTAATCTATTAATTATTATGATGTTATGATCATTAAAGAAGATGACGAAATAGTCCTCGAGCTCAATCAGTGACGTTCTAGATGAAATGTGATTCACTTAGCCTCTAGGTATAAATGACAAAAGGTCAGATGAATCATAATAATCTAGCTATTGTAGTCGGTATCTAGTATCTGCCTACTGACGCTTTGAAGCCATTTGAAACCTACGAATTGTTGAAGGCCGATCACTGATAAGAAAACTCAGGATATGGGCATCCGAACGATTTACTTAAGTAAACCTGTTTCGTACAAACAACAGTAGCGCCATCTATCAAAATTCTATAGGTGGCTGGCTGGCTGCTGAGCGAACTACAGCGTGGCCTTTCAGTTGGTGGCAAAACATGCCTTTTTGGCACCGATAAACTGGCGACATTTTTTTGCGCCGTCCGCTCTGTCAAGGGTCTATTATGCCGATTTAGGTATTTGTCCAATAGAGATTTTCATAAACTACGAAAGCAAAATATGAATAGGTATCTATGACAGACAAACATTACGCTTGAAAAGATCATTGAAAACTTTTAGTTATTTTATAATTGTAACGTGGTGCCATCTAGTTGAAATAAGAACAATTGTTACGCAGCGTTTTACGTGTTACGTCTGGATTTTCTTTTGAACAGGTAAAGCTGAAAACACATTATCGGACGCGGCTGACGGACGCGGCTGACAGCCGTGACTTATAGATATCCAGCTAATGAATGTACACTGAGCTGTTCAAACTATCGGACGTAAGTCGTGGACGTAACCTTGGGCCGACCTTGAGCGTTCGGACGTCCGACAGAGATCTGGCGCGCTGGATGTTTTTATCAGCCGAAAACGTCCGCGGATGGTTACTGATGGTATGCACGGGGTGTGGGACACGTCCATTCATCAGAAGGACGCGGAATACGCGAGAGCTTGCACTTATAAACTTTATTCTCAAATAAAGTTTATACCGACGTTCATCCCTTATTAAATGTGGATATAAAGTGTGGAATTCACCAGATTCTGCCCTTTCTTTATTTAAGTCATGGACCCAAACGTTTCTTTTTATTTTCTTTCTGGGTGGACAACAAATAGCAGTTGCCGGTAATTCTAGAAAATCGTCCTCACTTTCACTACTCGACATGTTTCTTCGTGTACAGTTCTTTGTGGAATAAGCATTGGAACGCGTCCGCAAGCCGCGTCTCAAAAGACTGTGCACACTTCACAGTCGCGGCTGTCAGCCGCGTCCGTCAGCCGCATCCGATAATGTGTTTTCAGCTTAAGTACTACGGGAAAAGTTTACCTACGAGACCGTCTACGTACGTGCTACGTCGTGGACTCGTGTCACCATCTAGTTTACAAATAGCAACAGAGATGGCGTTGTTATGAAAAGTTTTGTGACGGAAAGCGTATCGGAACCGTTTCTTTCTGAGCCTGGGGCCTGGGCTAATACAAGATGCTAAGAAATCGTTTTCAGTTATTCCGCTCATTTAGATTAGGTACATGGCGAAACGGAATTGAGATTCGAATCTAAAATTCAACTGAACCATAAGGCTTCTGAGGCTGGGTCGTGGTGCAAACTGCAATCACCCAGCGACCAACTTTGGAAATCTTGTTATCAGACGGTCTGATTCAGGCGAACAGATTATGAGATGGTGCCTGGTGGTGCCGCTCCTGGCATCGTAAGTAGTACGGCTATTGGTTCAAGTAGTTAATTAGCCTGCATTGGTAGTTAGAAATATGAAGCTGTTTGTTTCCTATTTCCTTGGTAGTTCCGATGTGGACTGGAGTAAGTTTGGAGATATTATAGAATTATAGATCTCTCGTGCGAAATCTGAATTTTCGCATATCCCACGGGAACAGTAGATTTTTCCGGAATAATAATCAGCCTATTCTTCAATCCAGTTCCAGGCCGTGTCCATATCTATCTCCATTTTACCAAATCTGTTCAATATACAGTACTTACATAAATATACAAACTTATTATTTATTTATCAGTGTGATCTCAGTAATTTTGTTACTTACATACTGTGATTCGAATGAAAAATACCTATAATAATACTAATTCGCTGATCTATGTGAATAAATGAGTAAAGTTGACCTCAAAAAATGCGTATGGCATAACTTTGTACCTACATAGGTAAGTCACAGAACATGTCAGGCGTAGCGCGAAATTTCAGATTAGATCGATAAAAAACCTCCATATCCTACCATCTGCTTGCCCAAATAGAAGTATAGGGTAGTTTGGGTAGGGTGGGGTAGTGCGGCAGCTGGCACCGCACGCGCAGCTACACAATGCCGATCAATGAACCCAACCCCCGCCCCGAGGGCTGACTAGGGTGACGTAACATCTCTTGTTTGTGGGATAAAATCACGGGTAAAAAAGTCACAAAATTAATCCGTCAAATGCCGCCTAAATCGAATCATAGATTTAGAACGTAAAAACAAATAACTTACGAGCATATAGGTAGGTACTCAGGATTAACAGATATGCGACTTTTTATCTCGGGGGAATCCTCAGATCACTTCAATGTTTCTGTGATCTAAGGGGGAATCCATGGTTTGTGACTGTGTGTTCATAAACAATATTCAATGATAAATAAAATTTTGAAAAAACAAAATCGAGCAAATAATGATAAGTTATACCTAAGCAATTTAATAATCCTGACTAGACAGAGATAGCTTATGGGATAGTGACGTCACTATATGCAATATGACATAGTATTCCACATAACTCCATACAAATTTTCGTTTTATGACAGTGAGAAAGGGATAGAAGGAAAATTCAAATGCTTGTAACTGTTGATTTCCTTGTCAGATAAGAATTTTATTTGCATTGGATGTCATTATTTCTAGCCTATTTTACAATAAAGCAACCTCAAAAATTAATTTACAATCATAAATAGTAGCGATATATGCGGCATTAATTTCGGATTTAGAACAAAATGCATAACATTGAATGAAAATACGAGTTAAACTGGGTAAAGCGTCCTTTTTTATAGGGTTTATAGGGTTGTTTTATAGTGCTAGGATTTGTTCTAATTTAATATAATAAAATTATTTGAGACGATCCTCAAAGTAGCGTCAACATGTCATCCCTAGTGGCGTACCAAGCATGCTTTTCACCGAAAAGGTTCATTGAATCCTTAAAAGGGAAGGTTACACAATGAGAGATACTAACAGCTGATCCATACAAAATCTTAAAAAAAGCTATGAGGTCAGTTAGGGTAAGAGGAACATACTTTATTTTGAGTCAGATGTTTTGAGCTCTAGGTAAAACAGATAATGTTTTATAGGAATTTTGAGATACTCTATACTTGCCTTTGTTTATTAGGTTTCCGTTTGTTGTGAATCAAAACGCTAACTTGAATACTTACGGCAATATCAGACAAATCGTTTAGGTTGTGCTAACGTTTCTCTTCCCCCACATTTGGGGTAAGAGGAACAGTCATCGTATCTCCTAATATTGTTATGTTTATTAAGATATACCTGTTGCTACTTTTTAAGTAACACAAATCCAATCGAATTTGATCTTTAAGTAATTGTAATAAGCCACAGTTTCTATGAAAAAAAAAGAAATATCAAAGTCGGGGTAAGAGAAACATAAAGGTTCAGCTAGGGGCATTCAGGGGTGACAAACTAAAAATAAAAAGTCATTTGTTTTGCAAATTATATATTTTTTACCGAAAGTAAGAATGGAAAAAATGATTAATAATTAACCAATAATTAAAATCACCCACTCTCTCTCACTCTCTCTGCAGAAAAATCAACTTTTAACAATCAAAAGTATTATCTCCAAAAATGTTATTTAAAAACTTAATTTTTATTTATAACGGACAATTATTATCCTTTGGAGATCAATGTATTGCATGTATTTTAGTTTCTCAGTTTAATCCTAATAAGATAGGATTATAAATAAAAACTAAACAAACTTCATCCCTAATAAACTGCAATAAATTAGCAACGGCACCATGTAAAGTGATCAGTACCTATTACAAATCAGTTTATTTCTTATTAAAATAATTTTAAAAACATATAAGGAGAACAAACTACCTAGACCTTTTCTATTATATACCTACGCGGTTAACTATTTTTAATCTAAGTATGCCGTACAATTTTGAAGCTGCATATGCAGGCAGATATTGTGCCATTATTTACAGCCTCGACTGCATCTTTTAAATTTTCTTGTGTATAGGCCTCTATAAGTTTTTTTTTGTATAAGTTTTTGTCATGTTTCATAGTTTTCCTGAAAAAAAAAAACAGAAATAGTACTTTAATAAGACAATAATTAATTGATTAGATACTATAATAGGTCAGACTTAAATCTCATATTGCAGGTAGATTAGAAATAATCATATTAATATTTATATATTCATTATAAATTTTTTCATTAGTCAACTTAAAGCAAGCTCAATAGGGACAATTATTATGTCTTTATGTTATTAGAAATTATTTTTCATTATGTTTACCACCCCTGATATCGGCGAAGAGGAACATACTGTTTCTCTTTCCCTGTAAGTACCGTTTCTCTTACCCTAACAAAGTTTTTGGGGGTTATGGTTTTGAATTTGATGAAACTTACATTATTTGCTGGTTTTAGTCTATAATATCAAAAACAACATAAAACTCACCAATATATCCTAGTATTTCTTCCTTGAAATTATCCGTACCACTTCATTTTCAATATTTTAGCGTGAATCAAAGTTATGCGGCCGACTTGTGTTCTTAATTTTACAACTGCCAAACTGTTATTGGTTTTTACTCGGCTGTGGAACGTCGTAGCGATATCTGTTAGCAACCTTTTGATTTTTTTACTGTGCTCTTTTATCGACTGAGACACCACAGAGTTAAAAAGCTATAGTTTATGAGTTACGATGTAGTGTTCCTCTTTCCCCTGTGTTCCTCTTACCCTAACTGACCTTGCATATTTATCCTCCTATTGCTTTTTCGAAATAATTTCAACCACAGTTGAGTACAGAAAGTCTCTGATTGTAGAAGAATGCGATGAATTAGTCTTCAAAAACTTATCGTGTTTAGTAATTATTATCGTGGTTTTTCTACAGTCACGTGGTTTGTCCCATACATTTTTGTCGACTAGCGTTAACGCCAAACGCTTGTGACTTTGTCTAGGCCCGCTGATGGTCTGCGGGACGCGGGGCGGGTGATGCGATTGGCTATAGCGTTACGTCAGCGCTGCCAGCGGACAGCGACAGACTTGCTGATTGGTCAAGCGGCTCCCACCCCGCGTCCTGCAGACCATCAGGAGGGTCAAGTTTAAAAGCGGTTTACCTTTAGTCAAAACCAATGTTCAAAACACAGTCGTTGTTGTATGACTTAGGTATCTTATTCCATTACTATAAGATTACTTTTGGTACGCTTATGGAATGAATTAAAGAAAAAGTAGAATGACCAATGACATATCCGATCGCAGAATAGATCACATGATTTCCGCGCAGACGACTGTCATTCTACGTAACAAAAGCAAATAGATAGGTAAGTGACATGGCTATAGCTGCAGGTCACACTCACACGTTTCTAATCTCAGATAACCGTGATAAAGTTTTGGCTTTATCTAATAAAATAATCTACCTATGCGTACGCGGTATACGTAAACCGAACTATATAACGCTTCTAATGCACGATTGCTTATACAAAGTGTACTGAAGATAAGAGAGAATTCCTGTACCTGAACTCTTGAAGTATGGATGCCGGATGTTTGCCTGGCGTCAGTAAATATTGGTTGCGGGGCGATGTTGATGTCTTGAGAGCTGGGACTTCAGAGCGTCAATAATATTAATCTGAACTGTGATGCAGACGTACAAATAGACCTATTCTTACTTATTATTGGCCTTTATTTAATGTAGTCTGAGATTATTGGTTACTTTGGATGAATTTGGACCTCAGTAAAAGTTAAGGCTACCGCGGTTCCGTCAACTTCTTGGTTGGTTAAAAATGACTGTATCTACCAAGTTTGACCCAGAACCTACGAAATTACAATATAAGTAAGTATAGGTCGCGCAACGAAAGTTGAGGCGAACACGGCACTCACACTAACGTAATATTTGCATACAAGGTGTTTCATTTTTGTAAGATGTAAGACAGGGGACGTCAGTTTATACAATTCAGTCATAATTATATTAGATCCTAAAATAATTGAACAAATTAAATACAATTTCACGGCTTTGTCCATGTAGTGTTTTGCCGCGTCCTGTGTAGAAAAATATTCCATAGTAATACCGTCAGAAAATATAGTTACGTGCTGGGGTTTGAAGATTGGAAGAAAAATACCTCATGAACCTTTTATTTTGCACTTCTTACCCGAAATATGTCTTGATCGCTTGTAGTTTGATTGATTGACTGCTTGACAGAATGTCTTAGCATAAGGTATAAATTATTGTATTCTGTGTCAATAGGTACAAATAATAAGTATTTTATCATGAATAATAATTAAATCTAACGTTGTATTGTTATAAAAGCAAAATCACAATCAAAACAAAATTATAACTCAACTTCTATTTAAAAAAAGTGATCCGCCTTCAAAACACATATCCTAAAAAAATCTAATAATATAAGCGCAAAATATTTTCCAATATTATGCTTAGTTTTCATGCAACACTGTATCACTCTCATTCAAATGTCAAAAACACAACCTATCTCGCTCTTGCTAATTATAACTGATTTGTGCAAGCGAGACCACTGCAAAACGTCAGCGCATCGAGCGTGTACAGATACATAAACTTTGCATGTGTTGTTCGCCTCAACTCTCGCTGTGCGACCTATAGTTACCTACCTACTTACTTAGAAACGTATTGATTTTATATAATGAAGTATGAAG
This sequence comes from Coenonympha arcania, assembly GCA_036785405.1. NCBI lineage: Eukaryota > Metazoa > Arthropoda > Insecta > Lepidoptera > Nymphalidae > Coenonympha > Coenonympha arcania. Next base: position 15,132,734 of record CM072055.1, read on the forward strand.
CCAGAGAAGACATTGCGTGGGCTTGGGCTCCAGACTTTCGCTTAGGTAGGTAGGTTTTTTTTCTGTGGTAGGTAAGTACTATGTTGATGTTATTTGATATTGTTTGATGTTATTGTGGATGTTATTTGCAAATATTTCGTGTCAGGCGCCTTACGAGTTGTGGATAAGATCCTACTTCTTGAAGACACAGAACTTCAGAAGCACTAGCTCTTACTATCTTAATTCCTAGCTCTCTCTCTCTCTTCTAATAATATTCGTGTGACAGGCAGACGGATGGACGGAGAAAGACTCAGCAAGGGTTCACTTTTTACCGTTTTGGTATGGAAGCCTAAAAAGGCTAATTGAGCTTACCTTTTCAGGTAGGTAGTTTGATATTGTTTCCATGATTACTTATTACGGTTAGAGACATAGAGAAAGCGTGATAACGAGGCATATCATTATGCTGCCATGTGCCCATTGTGCTGGAGGGTGTCAGAGCCTGGCAGGCTAGTACGCGGTAGGGCGACGCATGTGGCCCGGCGCGGCGGCGGGACGGTGTCTCTGCATCTGGTGGCAGCCGGCGGGGGGAGCGCGGCGGGGGTTAAAATTAGTACCGAAACGCCACGTGCGCCGCGCTACGAACTACGAACCGATCACGGATCAACCCGTAGTCGCGCCAACCGCGAGCTTCAGTCCAGTCGAACGCTAAACAGTAAACGCAGTCCGCGCTCGACTTCCACGCACGTCGCTCACTTAACACGCTCCGCGTCCACCCCAGTGTTTACACTTTACTAACCCACGCTCGTGCGTGCATTCTGGCTCTGCAACCCGCTGCAGCGGACAGTGATCGCGGGTGCAACGGTGGGCGGCGCGACGGAGGCGGTGCAAGGCATGTTGATGGCGGGCGCGCTGCCGGCCGAGCCCGAGGGCCTGCTGGCGCTGGGCGCGCTCCCCGGACAGAAGGACACGACGTGGACGAAGCTCTTCGTAGGCGGCCTGCCCTACCACACCACCGACAAGAGCCTGAGGGAGCATTTCGCAGTGTACGGCGACATCGAGGAGGCCGTGGTCATCACAGACAGACAGACCAGCAAAAGCAGAGGATATGGATTTGTAAGCACGCTTGTCACTTTGTAATTTACCAGCGGTGATAAATACCTAGCCAGTTAAGTTATGCGAATTAATACCTATAGGTACCTGTTTGAAATGTATTCAGCTGAAATGACACGTAAATTCTGCTTGTGCGTTTTGACGGCGTCAGTGTCACGTCGGCAGACAGCTCTGAAAACGTTGAGGTTGGTACCTACCTACCAACGTAGACCGTATCGTTTGTTTGCGTTATCGTAACCTGCTACAGTAGCTACCTAGGTGTATAGCCTGCTGCGTACACTACAATCACACATACTTACATGCGGCACATTACAGTAATCGCAAAACAACATCAAACACGGAAGCTATGCCCTTGCTAGTTGCCACACAGGTGTACTAAGTATATAGTAGCCACAATACCTACTGTACGCAGTACAGTACAAAAGCACTTCTGTCGCACATCGCTGCACCACTTGGAATTAGAACAGACATAACTCACGCGTTTCCATATTCTAAACATTACATTTATTACTCGGAGCGTATACCTACGACTGCAAGTGCAAATACAATTCCTAAATGGATCTTCTAATTTTAAATACTCCGGTTTCAGTTCAGTAGCATTGCTGCGAACCGATTCGAATAGATGTAGATTTCATTACTATTAGAATATGCGAATGGAATTGAGCATGTAGGCCGTACCTATGTTTCTTAAAATATGTCTTTGATAGAACGTAAATAACCATGATCGCGACAATATTATGAATACCAATGCATTCGATTCGCTGAAAATTTTTCAGGAAAAGTTGATTGTACGGACGAAAATATTACTTTCAACGAATTCTATCATCAAAAACTTCGCTCCTCAAATGTTTTCACCGTGGGCTGGGTGCAGCGCGGAGCTTGGGGCCCGTGGGAAATGAATCACAACCCCATTTTCAATTCAAGTAGGGTTGGGACCCTGACGGAGGGAACATGTCTCGATGCACCCTCGCCGTGACATCTAAATAGCTGTAATAATCGCAATGCGTCGATACCAACACTTTGTCAAATACTTTTTGTTTTACGCATTCTTCAATTTGGATGCACTGAACTGAAAATTATTCAGTCCTCGATTTTGAAATATTTTAGATCGTAGCGACTTCTGGCTTGCGCCGCGGTTAGGAGTTTTTCGCTAATAGTGGACTTATTATTATAATATTTCGCTAATAGTGGCTTATTGAAATGAGTTTTGCGGGCACAAAATACTCATTTACTTCATATTGGCTCGAAATCTGGAAACTGCAAAAAATTATCTCTCGGGAACCAATAGGAGGTGAGTGAGAATTTACGAGCAAAGTTTCTATTAAAAACATGTAGGTACTTAGATGCATAAATATTATGCCCGCAAAATTCATTGCCATAAACCTACAGTGTGTAGTTAGTCCAAGTCCAGTAAAATTTTGCAAAAACCTAAATAAAATTTAAATTTCGCGGGCTGGTAGAGCCGAAACACCTTAAAAAAATGGCTGAAACCTGTTTTTCCCAAAAAAGTTTAAAACCAAAGAGCAATAAATCGGTAGTTCACCGAACCTTAATAGGGAATACCGACTTATGTTATCAGAGGCAACTTTATGGCCATTGCCTATCTTCAATTACTAAGTATATGCATGTATTACAAAAGTTTTTCTTAAGTTTTCACCCTAATGCGACATTAAAAATTTCGTGCGGACTATTTGAAAACACTGCCAGTTTATCTGCATTTAGGATTTTTATTGCTTTTTTTACCGAATCCATGCCAAATCATATAATCTCCCTAATAAACCATAATGTACCTTCCGGTTGTACATGTCTTTAACGTATGTAAAAATTTAAAAAGGTTTATTTAATTATAAAAGTAATTTTCTTACTTCCTACAATCTACATCAATATTTGTATTTGGTTTATAGCTATTTTCCGGCAGCGCCAACACGCCAGAATTATTCTAATTACAATCTGTTGATGAAACAGATTAAAATTTTTGCATTTGGCACCACGGATGAAGAAGTCTTCTCTAATAAATGAGTCATCTTCTTCATAATACTGATCGTGGCTTCATTCCCCTGATCACTATGGCTGTTAAGATCTTTTGTTTATACCTGCCGAGCGCCATAGTACACCTTTGAGTTTGTCATAAAATGGAAAATTCTTTCCAAAAAACCAACTTCAAATGCCACTACAAAGAGTGAAATAATTTTTAATGTACACCAATTCGAAGTCGGGCAATGTTTTGTTCAATCATTAATAGTCCTTCGTATTATTAAACTTAATGTGCAAAGAAACTACAAAATTATCGTCAATACGGAGGACTATTAGTGAATGAACGAAAAATTGCCCGACTTCGAATTGGTGTACATTAAAAATTATTTCACTCTTTGTAGTGGCATTTGAAGTTGGTTTTTTGGAAAGAATTTTCCATTTTATTTTTTACTTTTTAGTGGAAAACAAGTAATGCGCAAGGTATTGGAAAAAATGCCCAAATCGCTGGAAGTATGCTTCTAAAATCTGAAGAGTTCCCTCAATTTCTCCAAGATCCCATCATCAGATTCTGACTTGATGAATACAGTCATTACTTGATGACTGCTAGGAAATGCAATAGTAACTATAAAAAATACCTAAATCGCTTCAAGTATACTAGCAAAATTTGAAGAGTTCCCTCGATTTTACCAAGATCCCATCATCAGATCCCGACCTGATGACCATAATACAACCTGGAAAAAAATACTCTTTTAAACAATACCCAAATCACTTCAAGTGTGCTTATAAAATTTGAAGAGTTCCCTCGATTTCTCCAGGATCCCATCATCAGATCCTGATTTGGTGACAATGGGACCATCTGTGAACTATACCCTTTCAAACAAAAAAAGAATTTTCTAAATTGGTCCACGCATCTTCGAGTAATCGGGGAACATACATAAAAAAAAAAAAAAAAAAAAAAAAAAAAGATTCCGACGAATTGAGAACCTCCTCCTTTTTTTGAAGTCGGTTAAAAATACAGTTTGTTTTTGGGGTATTTAACTCATACCCGTTTTTCCTTCTACAAGATAACAGAATTCTGGCACGTCCTGACAATGCTGGTTACATTTTAAACCTTTGTTTAAAGCATCCAAAAAATCCCAACAGGTTTTAAAAGGTCTAAAATCTTGGGCTTATTAACCATTTTCGCGTTGTAGATTCTGCATAAACCTAGCCTAGATAGATTACGGCTAGGCTCCCAATATCAAAATCAAAATGAACCTTAACGCTATACTGATACGGGTCAAAGATGAGCTTTGTTTTTGAACAATTGGTTGGCTCCGCGAGCACCGAGGCGGTATGACGGGACGTGCACAAGTACACGCCGAAGACAAAAGACCGTCATCTGATACCGTGCGGGCCGAGAACGGGTCTTCTGTACTACGAAAAAATTAGCATTAGAAAAAGGTGTGGAAAATCCTCTCAATAAACCTGCAAGTTTCATTTTTTATCGTAAGAACCACGTAAAACCGCTGCCTCAAACCAAAGTCTTTGCCTCAAACAGTAGATTTTACACACAAACTAAGGTGTTTTCTACCCAGACATTTCTTATAGGACTTTAGCCATCTTACAGACTTGCCCTGTCTGATTAGGTAGTCATTCAGTCACCTACTATATGAATACCTAATCAGCCTATTATTACTATTACTTTTTTAAATATTCTAGTCCAGTTTACCGAAACATTGTGCAAGGTTCTTGTCAATCCTGGAAAGTCATTAATAGGCATTATCATCAATTGAACGTCATACACGAAAAGAAGTTTGGTGACTATACTGATCTTTTCCTTGAGATTTTTCTTTTCAAGACTACTTCTTCTTCTAGTGTCGTCTTCTATCGAAGGTTGGCAATAATAGTAGCGATTTGTATCTTTGATACCACGGCTCTGAATAGACTACGGGTGCTCTTTCCAAACGATTGGCGCAAGTTTCGAAGCCAAGATGTTATTCTTCTGCGACCAGGCCTACTCCTATCTGCCACCTTCCCTTGCATTTACAATTGAAGGAACTCATATTTCTGGGTGTTACGCATCACATGACCGAAATACTCTAATTTTCTCTTCTTTATTGTATTAAGAATAACACTTCTAAGCATTTCTCCGTTCTTTGGAGCACGGTGCAAGAATAGTTTTGGAAAATTATAATCAAGAATTTGGATCTACCAAAAATATGTCCAAAGAATGCAAGCGTCCAACGTAAAATAGGTAGGTATAATAGTGCCTGGACTTTGGACATCATTCCTTGTTTTTTGTAGTATCTACCTACCATTTCGAGTATCGTGTTCTTAGATGAGTAGTAGATAGATAGAAATGGGTATTGGTAATTTGGTACCAATTTTGTTGTACAAAATCTATAAACAAAACTAATCATCCTCGCCCATGGAGAACATTTTCAAAAGACGAGCACAAATTATTTCAGTTTAGAGATTGTGCATAACAGAATGGGCACCGTTATCTAATTGTTGATAGCATGAAAATTAGTTTATCAGTGCCAAGCCTTATGAAATGATTCAGTTTTCTTAACCACTTCAATATTAATTTAATTATGGTTCTTTCTAAACCATCTTACTTGGCAAGCCTTTGACTAAATAAAGAATCTTATAGAGTATGTTCTGAAGGATGGGATGCGTAAATGCATTCGCCAGCGGATTAAAAGAATCTTATAGCGCAATAACCTTTGAAAAGTTCTTTCTAGTTTAAAGACACCTGGCATTGTTAGTGAGTTAGTGAATTTCATTTTATTTCGTTATGTATTTAACATAACTTATCAAGCAAGTGTTGGCTCCGAATTTACATAATGATACCGATAAGTAGTCCTTGTACATGCTATTATACAAATTTCATAGCCATTAATTTTTATTGTCTTATGGCTTATGGTTGGTAGGTTACTTACCTAGTTAAAATTTTTAGTAAAAGTATAGTGAACATATAAAGTTTAGTAAGACCGGATTCGTATTTGATAGAACTGTTCAGATGTTTTTTTTAAATATTTTTGTAGCAATTAAGTTTTCTTTAGTGACTTGATACAATGCCCAACGCATTGTTCAATTAATTTATTAATTGAGGCGTAACTGATACAGCTAGTGCAGATAGTAGGTAACTAGGTGCATATATCGACTTTAGTCGCTATGCCTATTGTAATAGAGACCCCAAGCATTGGGATCTTGATGTGGAAGTGTGCAATTGGAATGCTGGGCGTCACAGAGCGAGGCACGCCTCCCGCTACGGGTACTACGGCGTAGTGTTAAGGTTTAATGCAAGGGTCTGCTCGCCAAATTCATTTTTTTTCGTAATTGTTAGCTAATAAATAATAATCCATTTTAGGCGTATGACAGTAAAATTTCGGGATAGGCATTATCATGTGTAAGTGTTCTGGCTTTGCGTTTTGCTAGTTGGGTGGTAACTTCACTTCACTTCTTGGTGACTTCACTCGTTTTTAAAATTCAGGAAATTACTCTGAGAATCGACTATTTATTTTGTGGACGCACAAAATACTCAGCACACTCAATTGCAGCATTCGACAACTTTTAAGTATAAAGGATCAAAGGAATTTATAAAACGTAAGACACGTTTTATAAATCTTGATTACATTTAAATGTTAATTGTACACCGGATACCGTGTCATCCACAGAAAACAAAAGACACTAGAAGTAGCATACCGTGTCGCCACTAGTAGGGTAATTTACCTTACTTGCTCGACATGCACACTCAGTCGCTGTCAAAAATGCATACAATAAAGTGCTATAAAAAAAATATTAAAATGGCTCAATGCGCTGTATTAGTGTGTAAAAATCGTAGCAAGACGTATAATCGTTTACTTGGAGAGATAACTTACCATCGGTAACTTGAATTTTACTAGTTTTAAGTATAAATACGTGAAAAATTGTGTTAAATTTCTATAGGGCTTCAAGACATTTTAAAATGATCCTTAAAATAAGAACTTTACGGTTGATTTCACATTTACTAATAATTTTCTACTAGAACGTTGTCATTCAACTTTCGCTACTCAGCCAGTACTGTATCATGTAACTATCGATAAAATATTATCGACTTTTATTAAAACGTTCCGCGTATTGCCGTATCTGTTCAGTACAATCTCAAGAGTTAAGATATTCACCACTACTGTTCGCACGCTTATCCATATTAGGAAAAAAATGGGTTTTCATTACGATAATAGGTTGTAAGAAGAAAATTAAGAATTAAAAATATTACTATTTCAGTTTCCCTAGGGAGCCATTTGTAAAAGAAAAATGGATCAAAGCTACTGGAAGGTTTAATTGGTTCCCTTCAAAAGCAAGTAGGTACAATCTGCTCCGATCATTTTTTGGAAGAGGATTTTATTGTTAAGAAAAGTGGTAATAAATACATTAAAACTGGAGCAGAACCACGTAAAAAATTTTTTTAATTCCACAAATCTCATCGTCCACTGGTACGTCTATACACGTCACAAATTCAGTCATAACTAAGTAATTTACTCGCAAAAATATATAGAAAGTATGACATGACATGATAAGCCTTTAGACGTCCACTGCTGGAGCTAGGTGAAGGCTTTTCTAAACTTACACCTCCACGTACGGGATATCTCTTGCCACTAGCAACTATCTTCAGATCGCAAGTTCTGTAGCCTGTCGTACGATGTGGTTCTTGTTGTGCCCTGCGCGGTTTTTACTTCAAAGTAAACCTACGTACGTGTGGGGTACGCCTTCAGTTCTATGATAATTATAGCTTGGCCACTGCTATTTAAGCTAGCTATTGGGCTATGTTAATCACTTTGATATGGTCACGTAGATTCTTTCTAAATACGATTACTCCTTTATATTTGCTTAATAAATCGATAATCATTATTACAACAGCTATTACTTCCTGTACTTAGGTTGAAGTCTCCAAAAATGAAACATCTAATGTACAGTCAGAAGGCGGAACGCTAACAGGACGGAATTCATTAAATATTATATTATTAAATATTATTTATTCATTAAATATTATTTATTTTTTTACCATAATGTGTTATTTTATGTGATTTATTATGACTAGACGGAAATTAATTAAATTGGTTTTATTTCTGTACATATTAATATAACATTGCTTTTTATTTCAACTTTATCGATAATTTTACGATTCACGGTTAAGATGCATCACTAAACTTTGACAGTTATCAAATATTGAAGTTTGTTCTTTGCCATTCAAATTTTAATCTTAACGTCATTTAAACAGAGTTTCTCAAAAAAATCTTTATAAAACGAATCTACTACTGCCGATGCGGGCAATAGCGGAACTAAACATATTTGAAGTAAATTTTTGCAATATAAATTGTATAGCTGTGTTAATAAGATTGACTTTAATGGAAATATATTTTGAAAATCACGTCATTTTTTTGACCAATCTAATGTGGAGGATTATGGTGTGCGTGACTTGTAAATATGTGAGTTTAGCGACACTGGTTTCCTAAGAAGATCGTCATCATGCTAACTCTATTAGCCAATATAAAGTCATTCCTTGCTCTGTGGTGTCATCAAAAGCAGGTATTATTTTCAATTGAATTATCTTAATTATTAAATTAGCACAGAAAGATTAATGAAGTTGATGTATAATTAAACATAACATGTGAGGTGCACAAGTACGCACATTTTGCAACGAGTGGCCGTACCGCAAAAGTTACAAAAAACTATAATATAGTAGTTTAGCACCTACGATATTATTCAAGTGACTATAGAAATATTTAACTATAACGTTTCGGTTAACTGGGTCTTATTGGACAATTTTGACAACTTATTCTGGGTTAGCGTGTTAACTCTGAGTTAAAACACTAACCCATGCACTAGCATGTTCGGAATCCATGGATTGCACTTAGTTATTTGCTTGTTTGAAAGTTGGGACTTGGGAGTGTATGTTGATGACTGATAAGTTGGCGCCAGTTTGTCTTTCAGCAAGTAAAATGTTAATCATGCTAAATGTAACGTACATCTACTACCCGTATCCATACCGGACCGGCCCTATTGCCTATAAACGACATTTGTACGCAAAATGCGGTAAAGAATTACCTATTTAAAAGGGAAAGTCCTGCACGCTTTTCATATGCAGTGTGATGGGTAGCACAGTGAACTCTTTTTGTTTCCTGACTGATAAGCCATGTGATAACCTGCGCATAATTTCAGGTAGTTATTATGCTGATGTATATGTAAAAAAATCATATAACATATTTGCTGAATAGATACTACATACTTACTTATGTACATTGTACCTTATACCTAGATATTATAAATAGGCATAGTTACAAGTTGTATTGAAGATTATGAAGTTATGAACCTACCTTTTCGCTATAGCCAGAATCACTTTTTCTTCGTTTGTCTCTTTACACGACCCTTTTTCTGAAAAACTGGTAGGTAGGTACCTACGTTGCGATTTTAAAAAGTTTGGTTTTGACCAGCGCCTAATTGTAAAAGACTTATATATACTGTAGCCACTTGTGGGATGGCTCTGCCAAGTACCAGCTTGATGCTTTGGACTCGGTGGATCGCCGTGCTAGAATACTCATTGGCAACCCGACACTGGTCTACAAAAAACTTCAAAGCCTTGAACATCGTCGTAAGGTTGCCTGTCTGTCGGTGTTCTATAGAATATATTTCGGAGAGTGTGCACAGGAACTTTTTAACTTGGTTCCCCCGTCGGCCGTCACCTTTCTACCATAGAACGGCAAGGCATCGTAAAGGCTTCCACCCATACATAGTTGACGTGCCAACGACGCGTACGAAGCGGTTTGGTTCCTTGTTCCTGATACGCACTGCAAAGGCCTGGAATACACTCCCAGGCAGTGTCTTTCCTGCCACTTACAACCCGGGTGCCTTCAAATCAAGAGTGAATAGGCATCTTCTAGGCAAGCGCGTTCCACCTTAGACTGTATCATCACTTTCCATCAGGTGTGATCACAGTCAAGCGCTTGCCTATATAGCATTAAAAAAAAAATAAAAAAAAAATAAAAAAAAATCATATAACATATTATGTTATCTAAGGTCCCTTCGATTGGAGATATAAAAAGTTCAAGCTTATATTATGTCAACGACAAAAAATTGTAAACTCATCCATCAACAACTACAACTAATGTACCTACACCTATCTAGACTATAGGTAAATACAAAATACATATTCTCAAGTTATGCCTCCCCACGAGTTTCCATACTACGTATCTTTCAACTGCGTATAGGTAGGTAATAATAATTTCCATCAAAATTTCAATAAAGAAGAAGGAAAGAGGTCACCCCTTTCACAGAACCAATAAAACAAATAAAACCCGCGAGCTGGTCGATAAGATTCCTTATCGGTGCCATACCTAACTCCAATTTGAACGCTTTGCTAAACATTCTGTACGCAAACTCCTTTTTAAAACCTATGAACCTTACCGCTATCAGGACAAGGACTATTTTAGCAGACACTCACCAAAACCTATTTCGCTTACCGTATTGATACCGATTGCAGTAACCATTGCTTTAAAGTTTTAATTATAACACGGTTTCCCTTTGAATTAACATACAATGTCTATAAAATTGAAATAAACCGCGTTTGTGTGTACTTGTGCCACAAGTTAAGTTTTAAATGAAATCAACTTTTTCAAAAGTCATAAATTGGCTTTTAAAGTAGGTACCTATCAGTGTTTCTAGAACTGCTTAACAGCCTTTGATTATATAGCAGCCTTTTATGTACGCCTTACAATGAAAGTACCTAGTAATCTGTGGTACCTACCATAAAGTAAAGTTTCTCATTTCTGGATGTCAAAATAACACGTCTATTAGATAGATACCTACTAATTCTGTTGTACAGAATCTCTAAACTAAACTAATTTAAAATAGTGCTATCCTTTTCAAACTGTTTTCTATGGAAAGGATAACACTATTTTAAATTAGTTTATTTTAGAGATTTTGCACACTAGAATCGACCACATGAATTTTAGTTTCCTAATACTTAGGTACCTGCATTTGAGTATTTTTTCTGTTTGCGAAGAATTCTGGTTTCGGAAAATATCTGGGATTAGGGTAGGAAAAAATTGTGAAAATTCATTAAAGTTTTTAAGGGATTAAATAGTGGAGTGTTTACCACGTCATGTCCCTTCGTCTTCTCCCTGTATATAGTAGTAAAGATGGCCAATGGAAAATCCCGTTTGTCATGGTAAAAAAAGATTTTTAGAGTTAGGTCAATATCATTGGGTAAAATCGGTATTTAATTTATTCACATCAAGAATAATAAAATAATAATAACTACTACTTAGCATTTCGAGAAGCAGCTAAAAGTGATTCTACTTCCATTACAAAATACAAAGGCAGTAGACAAATGACACACATTTGCATAATAACACACTATAGTATGGAGTTGCATTGTTACTAAAAATTAGATATTCTGAATTTAAAACTACCCAACAATGAACATAATTTAAAGTTTTTCAATTAAGAATATATCGGACCTTCGATATCCGAAGGTCATCTGATGTATCCTTGATTTGTGTTCTTTTCGATCGGTCCCAATGTTACATATTCTCGTCCAGGTAAGGATGAGCTGTGCCTGTGGTGTTTAGTTAAAGTAGATATCGCTGTTTGTAGTGCTTGTCGTTCGAAAGGCCAAGTAAAGCTGGATTGCTGGGGTAGCGAGGTGACGAGTGGCGACCTATGGGCACAAGAGCATTATAATTGGTAATCACACGACGTCATTCCAGAATTATAACATTTGTTTCGTGGAATAATACTGTGTTACCACAAAACAATGAATACTTTATGTTCTCCTTCCTTCTCCTCAGTCGCATGATTCTCTTCTATTAAATGTCGACAATGAAGATTAAATGCGTTATGCTTTCATGGAACATACTTAAATCATAGATCTCTAATCTTGTTCTGACTGTTAATGGTTCCACAAAACACCCTTATCAAAGCACTATGATCTCCTCAGATCACTTCACCAGTTGTTGCGTTATCTAGAATATAGTTTCACAAAAGATCCACTCTTTATTGCACCATCCAAAAAATACACTCTTTATTGCACCATGATCTCTACTCTTATCCTGTTGCTGCGTTGACTTTGGATCCACAAAAGACCTTCTCTTTATTTCGGCATCGAGTGATCTTTTCCACGTGTTAGTTGTTTGATCAGGTCTTGTTCTTCAAGTTTCCACTGAAACGCCAATTTAGCTTAGTTTCCTTCGTATTCCATTCGACCTTCGCATTCCACATCTTTAATTACAAGCTAGGAATCGTCCATCCGCGTTCGAATTAAATGATAAAAATTTGTTGATTTATATTCTCTGTCTAATCCATAACGATAAAGGCAACAGAGCGAAAAGATAATACTCTTAGTCTTAGCGCACATCTTTTTCGGCTACCAAACTATGTGGATGCCCTTTTGCATTTCTTCAGGATTTTATATTGTTTGCAGTCCAAGTCTTCCATTCATATAATGATAATGACGTTTAGCCTTTTCTGTTATCTAGTCTTTATATTTTTGTTGTCATTACTGAATTCAATTTGTACTTAATCGATATTATATCAGGCTTCATGATAGGGGAACATCATATTAAAGTTATACCTTAAAAACCAGCAATGCTTAAAATCTATGTTTTCCATTCGATATATTTGTGGGTATTGGAAACTATAGGTAAGTACATAATATATTTGAACAATAAAGATGACGTAGGCAAAAGTTTATTTAAATATCAACATGTGATTGCAATCTATTATTATATTCACGTTTAAACTAAACATGCAGTTTGTAAGTAATAAAAAGTTTATCTCTATATGTCATTAGTATTCATTCGAAAGAAGATAAAACATCGTTTAACTAAACAATTGTTAAACGAAAGTAAGTTCGGAGAGTGGATAACACTAGGAATGAAAAACTTTCCCCTACTGTTTTATACACTCCCTGAGGAGAATCGGCGCACGGGTAGAGATAATATTCCCCATAGATAAATTGAACATGAGACTAAATGTAAACTTTCCTCCCTTTGCCCCGTATTAGCCGGCACGGTGAAAAAAAATAATTTTATCCACCGTCAGAGGATATAATCGCGTGATATGTGTTCTGTGGCGAATAACATTTTTATCCCTTGCCCATGCAAGGGGATTAGCGTTGATTTTGTATTAATTCTTGCAGGTAATAATGGGAGACAGAGCGGCCGCGGAGAGAGCGTGTAAGGACCCCAACCCCATCATTGATGGCAGGAAAGCAAACGTCAACCTGGCCATTTTAGGAGCTAAGCCCAGAGGGAACCTCGCGCCCGGTGAGTCTGCTTGTTATGCTAGTTGTCTTGTTTTGCTAGTTGTTGTTTCGCAGGTATCCATTACGGCTAACCGATATCCTTGCAGTCCAATGAAGTTCGTTGAAAGTTGTGAATTTGACTTGAAAGTTACATAAATCTCCTAAGAATAATTTGAAAATTGGTCTGCTTAATAAGAGAGTCCATTTCACTTTGACTCTAATTTTTTTGTAAGAGGCAATTCACGAAATATGTACATGAAACTAAGGCTGCACAATCTATTACCTATCAACGAATAATTTCAGACGTGTACGTATTAAACTTGCCTCCATAGGCAATGAAGAAAACTGATAGTAACAAAATCGAAGGTATGGTTATAAATATAATCTTAAATGAGGAGCATCTACATTTAAAATTTTACCCTGACGAAAGGATAAAAAATTCATAAAAGTACAATAATAATTTATATTCACATTAAACACTGTAACACACTTACCGACCCCGATTTTTTTGACTTCCTTGATCAAAAAATAATATATTCGTTGCGACAAAACCTCTCCGAACTGGCGCTCTTTATTATCTCACGATAGAGATTCAAAGAGTTATCTTGTTATATCTCTTTCTTCATAATATCACATCAATAGGCAAAACGTTCTTTAGGCTGTGATAAATGATAATATATCAACACAGCTCAGCTGTTTCTAAAACATTTGTAAAAGCACGCTTTTTTGCTCATAGTTCACATGGAACCTTTTTTTTTTCAATATTGGATTTCGTTTCACCAGTGGCTCGTATCGTCAACAAAAAACTCCGCTTCGCGTGTGACAATACGCGCTGAGGGGGTCATTGTGACATGACATGTGATAGTGAGGAATTAAATGTTTCACTGGGCTTGACAAGAATCGCTTTTTAAAAACGTAAAGAACTACAAGATTGAATACTACTTTAAGCGGAGGATCACAGTGGGCTCAACATATTATAACCAAAGGCAGAGCTTTTCTAAAGATTTCAGGACGACATATTGCTGAAGCAGACTGAGGCACAGGGCTTATAGAGCCAAGCCAAGTTACAATAGATAGACGGACAACCGACAAAGTCGCACTTTTTCCGTCGCGTTGTTATGAAACCCTATAAAATATGAAAAGTTTATTTCTATTGGTGGACTGACTTCACACAGCTTCGGTAATAGTAACTGTAGCTGACCAAGTCTGTGTTTTATGCGGGTGATGCGAATCTGAATTTCATTTCGAGTTCTTTTCTTCTTGCCTCTTCTTTTCTGCGTGCACAACTTTCACAAGATCTACGGCTTTGAGTTGGGCAATGATTGAGAATGAGTCAGGATTAGTAGTCAGATTCTATATCTGTTTATGACGGAAATGCCATATTTAGCGACGGAAAAAAGATTTGGCTTTGCATAATATTAAATACGCATGTAAATATAAAAACTTAAGATGATTAAAATGCGATATTTATAGATTAGCTAAAGTCCTTTGGCAGTGAGACTGTTTATCACGTCCAATTGATAAGGCGACCTAATAAGACGGCGATATTCAATGCTTCTTCACTTCCCTTCCCGTGATCTTAATGCCAATTTGGCAAATATCCAGACACAACTTGTCTAGACTCGTGTTACAGCAGAACATTATTAAAGGTGTACTACAAACGAAGTGTGCGTTTGTTTATTCTACAATAACTCACCAACTGAACAACAGGTCTTTGCAAGGGATATGTGTAGTTAAAGGCCTGACATTATGATGCTGTGAGAGTAACGTCTGCTTCCTGACTCACTGTTCACATTTTTTCAGCCAATCAGGGTTGGAATTTGTTGCTGATCACTATGAATATAGGAATAATCAGCCTTCTGAATGGTAGGAAAGCAACTTTATGTCAGAAAAAAAATGCGCCTTTTTAGATGATTCTGTATCATCTAAAAAGGCGTAAGTACTACGATCGACTCATTTTCTTTCTCAGGAGGCTGATTATTCATCTAAAAAGACGCACTACTACAAATAGTTGAATATCTTAAGTAAAATATAGAATTATCATTGACACTTCACCACGCTCATCAAATTCACCTAAATCGAGTGGATACCTTCGCACTCGAAAGATAAACGACTCGATAGTGGTATCACCACATTATCTTGATATATTAACCCAAAAAGTTATAATCAACCCACAAAATAATAAATAATCTCAACAAAAGATAACAATGAGTAATTAATTTTGCTATTCATTATTGAAATGAAGACTACTTGTTGCGTTGGGCATTTTTTAGATGGGAAAAAACTATTGAACCTGTGACACTGTTGCCGTACCATGTCTTCTTCGCACCAGATCGCTCTTGTACAAATACAGAGCTAGTTCTTCGCAATGATGTTTAGTTTATGGTGAAACTTTTTCCAGACAGTCATCTAACTCAGACCAAAGGATGAAAGCGTGTCATGCAATCATTACTAGGTGCTGTTATAGTAATTGTAGAAGGTATCTTTGCTATTACGTTATGTTGCAGTTCAATTGTAATCCTTCATGGGATCTTCTTCCCATTCTTCTTCTATTTTCTGAAATTGTTTCTGGAAGTTAGTTTCCCTACACTCTACCTACAGCATCCATCCATTGTTGACAATCGCATAAGCTTGCATTTCTTGCGGTGCTATGCTATTCTCGTTCAAAATTTTCCCAAAAGTATGGCAATGTCGTCAAATCAACACGTATCTTGGACCACCCGTATCTTGGACCACCACGACAACTATGTCTACGGAAATTTCAGCGGAGCAAGCAAGCAGCAATCTTCAAAAATCCAGTCCACCTCGGTTGCCTACTTACATGTCATTGACAGCTTTGGCTGCATCAATGGAAGCTAGTAATTGGCCGGAGTGGTCAAAAATTATATTGTGATTTGTTATGTCAGGGTCCCGTGCCCGTCCCGTCCCGTAAAATTTAACCCTTATGGTGAGGCTTTCTCCGTCCGCCCGTCCGTCGTCTCGATTATGTAATTTAATCATTTGGTTTGAAGAGAGGTGCCAGTGTAGTGGCACTAATGGTAACCACCGTTACCTCTACATTACCATCAACTGTAGCAGTAAAAAGATTAAAATCTATTATTACTCCACAAAATCAAGTTAAGTATTCAAGGGGTATACCTAAACCAACAGTTGGCTCATAAATTGAAGTGTTACCAACTTCTCACCGCAAATGTAATACAAGGGTTGCAACTTGCGAGTTGCGTGCGTAGTCCAATCAATTAGCGAGCCTCCTCCTCGCTTCCGGTTCCGAGCGTTTAGGGACTTCCGGAGGGGATTGTTCCGCTAATCATGGCAACACCGAACACGTCACCTGCGCCGCGCCGACTGAAGACAGCACTGATAGGGAAATGAATAGGGTAACACAACACGACGGTACACGAAAAAATATTACCGCTGTAAAGTTAACTTTTGTTATCAAGGACCATTTCCTGATTTCCATAACTTTTACCGTGGGATTGTTGTTCAAAATAATAGGCTCTTGAAAACAAAAGTCCCACAATGCTTGGAGAAAAAACTCTATTGTAAATTGCACCAAACAGGTACGGGATGGATTTTTGTCTCTTCGTACATATTGAAAAAGTACGAGTGTGTACTCCTGTGTCTAAACAAGTAACCTTTGAGGAGTTACTTCTTCTGAAGATGGACTCCTACTGTCATATAACTGTTTTGCCATCGAATTTGGAGCGAGTAGGTATATCTAATTTCAGCCTTCTCTTCCAAGAGGAATCCGTTTAGAAAAGTTCATCTTACCATACTTACCTGAACCAATCTTGAGACTTTTGCGGTTAGGTAACGTGTGACTTTGATCCCATTCTATAAAGATAACTAAGAAACGGAGGCTTCTATGATTTTTCTGCAGGATGATTTCATGATATTGATGTTAATATCATCAGTGTAATTTTCTATCGGCATCACAAGTTCCCATTACTCGCAGACAGCAATTCGGTCAGATTGCTGTTATCAACTGCAGTGCGATTCAATAACAACAGGAAACACATTGTGCATGTCATACCCGCAAAGGTTACCGCCATTGTTCCGTTCCGTCCGTACAGTTGCCATCACACTAATATGAAAAGGACAAAGGTTTTAGCTTGTTGCCATTAATGTTGTTCGCTTTTACGTAAATATTATAACGCATAGTAGCAATATTTAGTATTTCATGTAAAGGTGTATCCAAAGAGTATTTTTTTCAGTCGCTTCTGATTTAAATAGCAAACCAAAAAAAAATACTAAATGTTAGAATCACTATTACTTCAGTCCATACAAGTCTCAACTACTGGAAATAGATCTCTAGTCTCATCCGTCTCAACCCCTTCTCCATTTCCTTCACAAACGCAGATAACTACGAAAATTCAGAAGCTTGGGACACTGGCGAAAGACAGAGAAACTCAGACTAATAGGCAAGGGAATTTGGAGTTAAGACTAATCACACTGATCCTCTGTATGTATGCGAATTGGAAGTCCAATTATTTCAGTAGCGTCTGCTAAAGAAAGGGGAGGATGACTAAAGGAAGAGAATTAAGAACTTGTAGGGAGCTCAAGCAGGCTTCCGTCTTGAGAAAATTGCCAAGAGAAAGTTCTACAGATTAGCCCTCCCACGAATCGGCCCAAAAGTGTGCGAGGTCGGTAGGCCATATCTTAAAAATTATGTATTAATTATTGATATTATTTAAGAAATTGTATATAATGACATTTTTTTTTGAAAAGAGCAAGTGCCGAGTTTCTTGCCAGTTCTTCTCGGTGCAAACCTGCTTTCCGAACCTGGCGGTAGAGTTTTGACTTTTCATAAGAGCTTATTAATTGGGCCTATGTGAAAATAAAGATTTTTCATTTTCATTTTCATTTTCATAGGAAGATGGAGAGTTGTACCCATTGCATAATGCATAAACATATTGGATAGAAAACCTGGAGAGCGTTGCAAACATCGAAAAGTTTATACTAGTGTATCATCAGATTCATCAACTTCCATATTCCATGCTAGTGTTAAAAATGGTTTTCTGTTTTCAAATTCTGATATTTCTGTTCTGGATGGTGCTATGTAAATCTACATTATTATGTATCCTGCAGGTACCTACATGATAGTTGCAATCTGTCGTTCTATTTGCAGCGGGTGCCGGTAACAAGATTGTGCATTTACATGTTGCACCTCATTTTATATGGCTGCTTGAAAAGACAAGGCTAAGCTACTTTTGTACCCTGATTTTGTACTTGTTCAACACTGAATAGACACAAAATCGAATAACCACAATTTTTTGGGTTTACTTCCTTCTGGTAATCCCGTTCATTAGTATAATTTAACGATTTTAATTATTATGGGTCTAAAATCTGATAACTCCTGAAGTGATCTTACATTAATTTCCAAACACAAAATTTTCGGAAATATCAGATTCATTATTATTTGTTACATAATAATGAATCTCGTTGGACGTTGTTGTGGATTAAAACTAGTAAAAATATTATGATCGGCTAGAAAGATAAGGCAGCATGTGTGTTTAATCGTTCTTGCGCTTAACGTTATCATGGAATTCAACGTGCTAGCTGCTACCGATAGATCTGGGGACACGGTAGTGTCCCCGCCAGACGAGTCAAGCGAAGCGCGAGGGCACTACCTATCTTTTCTCGAAGTGTTTCGCCGTATTTTTAAACCCTTATAACTTAGGCTAGAATTATTCCAGATAATCAAAATTCTCGGGAAATGATGTCGCCGGTGAACTTATTAAATGTATAAAGTTTCAATATCACAGGTCTTATACTTTAGATTTTATTGACATCTGAAAAACCCAGTTTTCGTCACTGACTGACTGACTGACTGACTGACTCACTGATGATCATCAAAATTCCTAGGTACTTCCTGAAGTCCTAGAAAGCTGAAATTTGGTGTGTAAGCTAGAATTAGTACACAACCAACAAAAAAATTCCAAAAGTTGGGCATTTAACCCCCCAACCCCTTAAAATAGGGGATGGAAGTTTGTATGAAACTACGGCAAATATTGATGCTAGAGGTCTCAAAATTGATGTAGGGACTCTTCGTAATAAACAATTAAATACGTGTTTCAGGATTTTTAGTAAATCACCCCACATCTATCAAATTAGGGGGTTGGAAGTTCGTATGGGGGGATGGAAGTTTGTATGAAACTACAGCTAATTTTGATGCTAGAGGTCTCAAAATTGATATAGGGACTCTTCGTAATAAAAAAATAAATACGTGTTTCAGGATTTTTAGTAAATCACCCCACATCCATCAAATTAGGGGGTTGGAAGTTCGTATGGGGGGATGGAAGTTTGTATGAAACTACAGCTAATTTTGATGCTAGAGGTCTCATAATTGATATAGGGACTCTTTGTAATAAACAATTAAATACGTGTTTCAGGATTTTTAGTAAATCACCCCACATCCATCAAATTAGGGGGTTGGAATTTCGTATGGGGTTTCCCGTACGTATATAGATAGGTACAAACTTAATTTCATGTTAGATATCTGCTAGTATACATCTGGAAAAACACGTAATTTTTTTTTGGTAATTATAAGAGCGATTCCAGTGCCCAAGTGGCCAAGCGCCTAAGTGCCCAGTGCCCCGTGCCCAGTAATATCGCGCGTTTCAAGCCCAAGTTCCATGCATGTCATGTTTAACAAGCCGAGTTTCACTGCATATCGAGTGACCAGGATCCAGCGCTCAATGACAAGAATCCACATTGAACCGAGTGCCTAGTGCCCAGCTGAGCTGTCGAACGTGCCAAGCGTCAAATCTCTCTGATTTTGAAGAGCGTTTAGCGCATTAATACCTGCTCAGTGCCCAAACGGACGCGTCAAGCCCAAGTTACATACAGGCCCCGTCCAACGAGCCCAGCTCTCAGTTCCCAGTGCCCAGGGTGAGATGAGTGCCCAAGGCCCAGTGCCCAGTACCCACAGTTAGCCGTCGGACATGCCAAGCGTAAATTATGTGGATTTTAACAGCGCCCCAACGTCAGTGTGCCCAGTACCATAGTACACGCGGCAAGCCCGAATTCCCGTACCGAGCTCCGCGTGTTCATTGCCCAGAGTCCAGTGCTCTGTGACCAAAATGAGTTGTCAAGCGTGTCAAGCGTCAAATTTGAATTTCAAGAGCGCCTCAGCGCCCAACGAAAATAAAGACTAAGTATAAATAAAACAATAGTTAAAAACTAATAAACACACAAATCTCACCGATTCCTTCCGTAGATTTGTAATGGATAACAAGTAGTCTGTGTTAGTCCAGGATTTAATCAGTCTATATTTTAAATTTCAACCAAATCAGTTCAGTGGTTGTGTTGTGATTGAGTAACAAACATCCAAACTTTCATTTGTGACTTTGTGTTTTAATAGGTAAAATTTGAAGTTAGAAATTGAAATTTGGATCTATACATTACGTTTAATTATCATTTTATCTTGATAAATGTAAAATTAGTTTCACTTTCGGTAGGCCAAAACTACTAACTTTAAATCCACTATAAGTTTTGTAAATTTTCAGAATATACTTCTAAGCAAAGTTCGTATCTACTCGTAATACAAACATATTAGAGAGTGGGCTGTGAAAAGAGGCGCACTTGAAGTGCAAGAAATACACAAAAAAAAAGAAAAATTAAGTTAATAAAAAACATTGTTTTAAAAAACTTACAAAAAGAAATGAAATCCCAACAAAAACATTATCACGTATAATGTAGCCAGACGAGCATATGGCTCACACTGTCAAAAAGTTATCAGATCTCATGTAGGGCAAGACTTCTGACTTTATACACCCTTAAATACAAGCTCTAACTTCACAAACTCTACACTTTAGTTACAATAATGTCTTGACCGTTTGGCTACCGTTACATTGGGCGTAAAATCAAAAATTTATTCACTTTTCAGTACTCTGTAAGTTCTGTTAAATCAAAATTTGAAATCAGGAAAATGATTTTGGTGGGATACATTTTTCACTTTACGCCCATGTGACGGTAGCCAAACGGCCAAGACAATATTGTAACTAAAGTGTAGAGTTTGTGAAGTTAGAGCTTGTATTTAAGGGTGTATAAAGTCAGAAGTCTTGCCCTACATGAGATCTGATAACTTTTTGACAGTGTGAGCCATATGCTCGTCTGGCTACATTATACATGATAATGTTTTTGTTGGGATAAAATTATATGCAGATAATTATATTACAGCAGTCATTATGATATTATCAGTATAACGACATAATTTGAAATGCCTTCATAGATTGTGTTTTAAGACAAGCTCTGAAGTAAAAGTCTTTGTTTTATTCGGTTAGATTTCATCTTCTTTTCACACCTTTTAGGGGATGAATCTAATGAGGTTATTGATATATTTCATTAGAACCCTGTCTTAGTTATTATCAATCACCTTATAGAATGCACAAAAGCGGGCGGTTCGATTTGGTAATGACCACAGTCTTACTAACAAACTGGAATATTTTGATATAACACCGTAGAGACCTTAGCTCTCTATTATGAGTATATACATATATGTATTAGAGAGTATAATATGTTCTATCGGTTATTCAATGGGGAGTGCTCATAGGAGCTGCTTGAGGAAATTCCACCTTTCAATTTATCTGAGCATATACACTTCGGCGCATAAACGCGTTCCATCCCTACCACCTGGAGGGCTGGCAATCCATGACGACCCGGTTTACCAGATCCTTCTTGTCGCGCACGTGCAAACCAGCTACTAGCAGCAGTGTTCTCTCAAATCTATAACATGGGGTCATTCAAGAGGCGGATAAACAAATACCTTCGCATTTGCAGTTCATCTGGTGCTGCAAATGTCCATGGGCGGCGGTAATTGCTTAACATCAGGTGCTTTTCAGCGTTCATTTAAAAATAAGGACTGGAAGATGCCCTGCGCATCAAATATTATTGGCATTGTCCTGAAGTGTGATATCCTAAGGATGGGAAGTTCTACTAGTCACAATTCGATTAATATACGTAAGGCCGTTGGATTTTGGCGGAGGTTGCAGCGGTGTATTGTTCGCCCTCCGCGCACGCACGGCGAGGGCCGAGGGGCGCATGCGCGTGGCACAATGGGTGCGGGCGCGCATGACGGCCACCTGGCCATCGCATCGCGCCGTGCCGTACCGGTCCCGCCATATGCCCTTCCCCTGCACTATACCAGGCTGTAACGCACCGAACTGTACTTACTTAGGGTCGCCAAATATTATGACTCAAATTTTGGACAATTATTATTTTGTTTTGGTAGAACTTTGCTGATTATAATTGTTTCTTTTTATACTCGTGCATGACTGTAATCATTCCTAGCAGTAGCGCGCAAGCCTATTTAATCTTTATTTCAATGTAGAATATGTTACAGTACTTTTGGACATGAGGGCCAGCAGTTTCAGGTTTTCGCGATAAATAAATTTAATTCCACAACTCTCGACCATGTTGGTCTATTTTTAACAGACTTCAAAAAAAGGAGGAGGTTCTCAATTCGTCGGAATCTTTTTTTTTCATATACTGAGTGAAGTGAATTATGAAATAGAAAAGCCTTATTAACACTGAAAAATTAACTTTACGTCTATTGATATAAGAGTGTAAAATTGAATGTACTTCAACATAGAAAATACAATGCTCAACTTTATCGCACTAACTAAATTAATTTCACAATTTTCGATCATGTTGCGTTTTGAAGTACATTTCATTTTACGCTCTATGTCAATAGTGGTACAATTAATTTTTCAGCTTTCTCAGAAAATGTTTTGGTAAGAATCTAGTCTGTTTATATGGGCCTATAATATTCCTAAAATATGCAATACCGTTTTTTTGTTCACAACCGTTTACAACCTTTAGTGAATAGCCTAGCTGTAGGTACTTATTTTTTCTTCAACCCCAACGAATTTTGCGGTACCTACTAGCACATACGATGTGGCTACTCCACGATATTATTTGGCCCTAGTAACGAACCGTCGGCGGTTAAATCCAAAGGTTAAATCCTATACATATGCAAATGTCCACTGACAATAGACACAAAATCGATTTAGTGCAGAGACAATTTTTCTTTCCGAAAATTGTCGCCCGTCGTTAACAGAATGTTTTTTAAACATTTTGTGACTGGAGATAAGCAGTTTTACATAGTTATTAGCTTCTATATTTTGCTAAGTATATGCATGTGAAATTCGTTTTTATGCGCGTTGACTGCATAAGTATCAGCTTTTAAAGAAATACATACAAATACATACTTATTTGGAATAATTTATCCAAGGATCTGGATAAATATCAAATAACTGCATAAATAACAAAGCGGTTATAATAAGTTACTTTTATGGTGTTTTATAATGTTTCTTTTGGTCAAAATAAGTAGCAATTATCACTGTACATTTTTCAGACATCGTTTCGGAAAACTATAAAACCATTCAGAATCCATTTGATGCGACGGCAATCAGAAGTAAGGCAGCGATGAATGGTAGCTTCTATATTGAACTCTTCGACTACATCTACAGTCTTAGCCTTAAAGAAATCTCTATTCTACTACTATTGGAATGAAATTCAAAAACTGTATAGGAATAACATATCCGATCAATCCCTTCGACGAATTGATCATGTGACTTAACGATGAGAAAATTGTTCCATACGTCTTTGAAATTTTTGTCTAGTGAACCAAAATTTAAAAGATGTACACATTTACAATCAATAAATCAGTGAAAATGACAATAGAATGGGAATCGAATAAGTAACATCAAACAAGGCTACATCTGTTATAAACAATATTGATGAGAACACCAAAAATCATGCCGACTGTAGGTTCCCAAATACCAATACACATTTTCTATGATATTGTCTATAGGTACTTCTAAGACCGAGAACTTCAGTATAGTGTGAACGAAGTAAACAAGTAACCAATTCAGATATGCTTTAGGCAATGGATCTGGAAATAACCTTTACGAAGACATGACTCCTGCCTTTGTACAAGATCGAAATCGGAATGATTGTTGAATAAACGCATTAGTTAACCATCAAGCTACCAAAACGCGTGTTTAGTCTAAAGCTGTTTGTCTTGAGAGATTAAGGTTTACGATCCAGTACATAATGTGTGTTTATTCTTCATAAATACATCCAGCGGAATAAACTCTGTTTAACGTTCCCAAAGTACGTTAAACATTTGTTCCCACCCCGTTAGGGCTACTAAGTACCCGAAGCTTCTGAGTCCTGTACACGACCAAGCACAAAAGAATCAGGATCCCTTTCAATAAAGATGGACTGGTGCCTCCGTTATTACTCCGGTTTTGTTCAGAAAAGCCGTTGTCAATAAATGCAACTGGTTACCGTTATATTAGCATCCGGCGTTGACGAATGTGTCTTAGATTTTATGCTTTACCTGACGACCGTCCGTATTGTGATCTGCAATTTTAAATAAAGAAGCGTTATTTTTTTATTTAACAACTGACATTTCTAAAATAAGAGGGATCGAATGAATTATAAATAAGGGCGTCTTGGTTGCTACCTGGGATTACTATAAGATACCTTCACATTTTTTTGGATTTGCTTTTTTATTTTAATTTAGTTTCCCTGTCATTGATGTCCTACAAGTTATCGATATCAAAATCTAATGAATTAGTAATGCATTAATTGTTTGTTATTGCATGTAATATGAAAGCATTTTCACAATATTTTTTCGTGAAAATCTATTCCCTGACATTGATCGAGGCGTAAACTCGAATCTGTCTTCGGCGCGTGCGCATCTGCCTGTGCGCCAAAATAAATAAGCACTAATTCGTGATCCACTGTGAGTCTATATTCTGCTCACTTTTTCTTTGAGAATGTGTAAAATATTGTTCAAATCCTATTAATGATCGTTATCCTTATTATGTACCTAGATACTTAATTAAAATATTTTTTCTCGATATCTTCGATACAGGTATCGGATACAATTCCATTAAAATTATTCCAAAGACACTTGTCGATTGCTTTGTTAACGTTGATTTAGCTGTTTTATATGTACTTACCTATTGTATTAACACAAAGGTTATCATTATGAAAAATAAAATGCCGCGCTAAGTTTCGCTCAAACTATTTTCAACTGTCGTGGAACTAAAATGTAACCTAGTTACTAAAATACGTCGTATCTACAAGCATGGGCGATTTCAGGGCTGACGTCGGATATGAAAACATTGTTAAAGTTTTATTATATGGGAGTGTTGATGAGGGCCGAGCGGGGCACTTGTCCAAACAGCCCGAGCGACGCGATGAATTATTAAGCGCAGTCGGGCTCCGAAATAATCGATTAACACCTGTCCAAGAAATTATGAAGAAAGAACTTTCGTGTAAGAGGCGTGCCTACATTCAATTGGTATTTGGTTGCGAGTTGTGACTTGCGCGTCTATAGCGACATCTTTGCACTTTGAAATACTATTAAAGGTTGGATTAAACAAGTTTGAAATTAAAGTTACTTCAATTATTTTATTATAGGAGTTGTAATTTAACACACTCGCTCAGTTCCCATTACAGTACGGTAGGACCCTTCTACTGATGGTAGGACTCTTCTTACTGTCGGTAGGACCCTTCTACTGATGGAAGGACTCTTCTTACTGTCGGTAGGACCCTTCTACTGATGGTAGGACTCTTCTTACTGTCGGTAGGACTCTTCTACTGATGGTAGGACTCTTCTTACTATCGGTAGGACCCTTCTACTGATGGTAGGACTCTTCTTACTGTCGGTAGGACTCTTCTACTGATGGTAGGACTCTTCTTACTGTCGGTAGGATTCTTCTACTGATAGTAGGACTCTTCTTACTGTCGGTAGGACCCTTCTACAGATGGTAGGACCCTTCTTACTGTCGGTAGGACTCTTCTACTGATGGTAGGACTCTTCTTACTGTCGGCAGGTCTCTCCTTGCGGAGTCCATTTGGATAGGTATTAGTCCCCAGTGTCTGTTATTCTATACTATGAGACAGTAGCGTGCAGTTTGTGTCGGTTGAAGAGCAAAATTACACTTAAGAACTAACGTTTCCTGAAATTCCTAATGATGATAGCGTAGTGCAGTGCTTTGAATAATCTCTCAATGCAAAGCCATGGTATACACTGCACCTGACATGGTCAGACGCATAACTTTCCATCAGGTGAACGTCTTGCTCGTCTCATCATTCTTTTTTGTAAAAAAATTACACTAAGCAATAAGAATGCCAATATCTAAGGTAGCTAAGAACCAGAGTAAAAGAACGAGCTAGCATTAGCTTCTGAAACAGATGATAGATCGTGGGCTCGATGGTAATGGGTAGTGGAGATGACTGTGAATTTCCGTGAATGGAATGCGTGTAAGAAATATTTGGATTGTCTGCTATCGAGTATCTAGTGTAACATCGAGTATGGATGAAGATGATAGATCATATTATGTAGCTGCGACGCCAAACTTCTCCCGAATTCCGTAGCACTATAGTAGCAAACAATGTCATTCATACCATAAGCAGTATTGGCATCAGAGTCTGCAATGGAGGAATGGACAAAGATAGTCATCATAAAATAGAGTATAGAGCAAATTTCCTTAATCTGTGGTCGCGGGGAGACGCTGGCTTTAGGCGACAGGAGATGGAGGCGAGGTGCCTACGATGGCGATCCTTTCAGAACGCGTTCGAATGTTCGAACCATCGTTAGACGTCTGAATACACGGTGAAGCTGAAGCCTATGATAACATGAAATGTGCCCGCGAGCAATTCGGAGCGAGTGACATAAATAATATGGTAAATAAATAACTAACTACAAAAGTAATGTGAGAGATTGAAACGGCAGAGTCACTCATCAGAGATTAATGAAGAGTTCAGTTTGTACCCTCGGTTAGTACCTTGTAGTTTGCGTAGGGCCCTGCATTTGGCGTCGGCATCGCGTGCGCCGTTCGCCCTTCGCCAGTGCATTACTTATGCATGTCTCCCCGCTGTCCTGTCATGCCACTATTTTTATTTCGGTTTCGGGCTGCACTAGTGATGGGCTTACCGACATTTTTTGCATTGAGGATGATTGTTAGTGCCGGTAGCGCCAGTATTCAATTTGTAATGGCTGTAATTTAATCGGTGTGAGTTTTGTCTTGCATGCATTATATTGGATGAATCGAGTGATACACTGGAAATTAAAAAAAACATTTCCTATCCCTTATCCAGATCTAGGTAACCTCTAAGCAATCTTTTAAGTTTCTGGATTTTGGGCTGCTAGGGTTTGGACTGGACGATGACGAAGCAGAATTCTGCTCTTTATGTCATTGATAAACGAGGCGGTAGGTAAATTTAAAATTATCCAACTTCTCAAAAATATTTGCTTCTTTGTCCAGATTTTGATCTTTATGTTTCTTCTATTTACTGTGCTCCAAATTAAAGGGGTAATATCCATAATTCTAAAAAGTGAGTTTTTGTGATAGTTGACACCACGTAAAAAGACTTTAAAAACATGGTTTTCAGAACTATAGGGAGGCATACAAGTTTTTTTGACAGCTATCGATAAATCTATCGCAGTTTATCATACCTGCAGCTTATCTAAGACAAGGTGCTTGTTGCCCGATGTTATTGATACGAGTATTCTATACTCTGCACCTCTTTCCAGACCGACCCAACACATCACTAGCGCTAAAACATTGAATGCACTGATGAGTCCGCACGCGCCGTTTACCGTGATCGATATTATTGATTCAAACCTGTGATTCAAACAGAAATGTGCCTCATTTCAACGGTACAACGAACTCTCATTTTTTCGGATGTTGCCTACTGTATTTTTGGCTGGCCAATGAATCATGAGGCAGAATTAGCTTCCGAACACCGATAAGAAACCTCAAGATCCGAACGATTTACGTAAACCTTTTTCGTACCAGCAAACAGTAGCGCCATCTGTCAAAATTCTATAGGTGGCTGCTGAGCGAACTACAGCGTGGCCTTACTGTTGGTGGCAAAACAAGCATTTTCGGCACCGATAAACTGGCTAGATTTTTTCGCGCCGTCAGCCCTGTCCAGTGTAGATGTCTATCGTTAGTAGTTACTACAACACGGAGAAAAAAGACACCCCCAGAATTTACTAAACTGTTTTGTATTCGAAGAAATAACTAAATTTTATTAAAAATTACAAAAGTTTTGTTATATTAACAAATATTACTGATTACTACAAAACAGACCCCAATCGTATTTGTTATTCCTACATTTCGGTTTTAGTAATGTCAGATATTACAAACTTCACTTATAACAACAAAACACTATTGTTATTACTAATGATTTGTGATTTTTACAAAACAATCCTGTTGATATTATTAATTATTTTGTATTTCCAACAAAATATGATTTAATAACGGCAAGAAGCAAAATTTTATAATTTCAACAAAAGATAATAGTAATTCCATGTTATTACTAATGATTTGTTAAATCCGCAATCCAAAATTATTTGGAATTATTATTTCATTTTTAATATCATAAAAATAAGATTTAAGCATTACGTCATAGTTTATTACAAATGATTTGTGATTTTCGCAAACCAAACTTTTAGAAATTATTAATTCATTTGTAAATTCAACAAAGAGTGAGGCCTCCCTCTCCTCCGCTCCTTGCCAGTTGCCCCTCATTCGTTGAAGTGGTCAGTGCTGCAAAAGTTCCCGATTTGTCGGGATATGTAGTGAGATCTAAATTTTATTACCCGTAGTATATTTGCACTTGATGCATTACAATCGTTTAACACTTTCGGGTCCGTTGAGAATAAAACCAAGTCGTCGTTTAAATAACCCAAGTAACCCAATGAAAGTAACAGAAGCAAGGAACAACCGAGTTTAAAACTGCGAGTGCGTTACGATTTAGTGCTGCTGTGCGTTACTGCGAGTGCGTTTAATCTGCAAAACGATATATATTATGTTAAGTATTCAATTCCCTGGGTAGTTTTCTGGGCTTTTTGACTGTTAATAATTATGTTATGTGGTCATATTCTTATAACTTTTCCAATTCTAATCCCCGTTTATTTATTTGGCATTATGTACCTATTTTATTAGTAAGATTTATTAATTTGATGATTAAAAATTAAGAAAATTATAAACAAATATCTGACAATTAAGATAAGTATGAGAAATAAAACAAATTAATAATAAATGAGTATTTTATTGATCGTAGTTATACTAATAATAAGTGTTTCAAATTTGAAGAAAGACTATTTATCCATATTCTTATATCCACCCTGTCATTTCTTGTAAAATGCCGTTTATCTTCACATTTGAAACACATTGTTACAATAAAAACCCTTTATTAACAAAAAATATTTAATAATTGTTCTGAGTGTACGTACCTACAGTGCTTATTTTTTGTAATAATGTAATCTATGCTTATATATTGCAAGCAATAAATTTTGTTTAATAATTATAGGTAAAAAATATACAGGCTGTAGCAGCAGAGGTGTCAAGATCTTAGTGGATTTTATGTTTCAATATGCCTAGTTTTGTTGCTTACTAGTACAGCAATTAACTATTGCTTACTAGTATGTACAACAATTAAACTAATCATATTGAAACATAAAATCACCTGAGATCTTGACACCTCATGCTGCTAAAGCCTGTATATTTTTTACCTGTAATTATTAAACAAAATTCATTGCTTCAACTAAAGCACTGAACTTGGAATTACAAAACGAACGCTAGGGTAAAACAAAGCATTAGTTATTTCAAGATATCGCTATACTTGGAATTACAAAACGAACGCTAGGATAAACAAAGCATTAGTTATTTCAAGATATCGCTATACTTGGAATTACAAAACGAACGCTAGGATAAAACAAAGCATTAGTTATTTCAAGAGACCGCTATACTTGGAATTACAAAACGAACGCTAGAATAAAATAAAGAAATTAGTAATACCAACTCAAATTTAGTTTTTGTCTATGACGTCATTACTTCGGATATTACTATTGTTTCCTTGAAATTACAAAACAGATATTTGTTGCATTTACTAATAAGCAATTACTAAAGTCGTTTTGTTGTAAATACAGGGCATTTGTTGTCCTCGGGTTTACAAATATTTTAGTAATTACAACAGGATTTTTGTTGGTTTTTTTCTCCGTGAACGATATGGACACCAATCGATAGTATTCCGCGTTTCTACTCATAATTGTATGATGCGAAGCCATAATGGGTGGCTTACAGACCCAC
This sequence comes from Coenonympha arcania, assembly GCA_036785405.1. NCBI lineage: Eukaryota > Metazoa > Arthropoda > Insecta > Lepidoptera > Nymphalidae > Coenonympha > Coenonympha arcania. Next base: position 15,163,187 of record CM072055.1, read on the forward strand.
GCGACCGCAGTATTGTATCTGACTTCACAATCATTTCATGGCTTATTTTATTGTAGTTAACGGAAACGTGTGAGTAATTACAGCAATTATAAACGCCGCGCAGTCACAGTTTAAATGTGATTCGAGATGTAAACAGACCACGTTCATGGCACATAAACTTGGTGTCTTAATCAGGGTTATATAATATTGTGGTATTATATATTTTTATTATTATATTCTTATTAATATTTAGTTTAGCGTGAAAGAAACACACATGTAATGTAATAGGTTACATCGCACACCGTACCTTTTAAATGACTTGGAAAATAGGAACCTAAACTCATTATGTCAAACTTAGCCTGTTCTAGTCTCTATGACTTGGTTGAAATATGGACACTTAAAATCATATTTAAATAAATAAGATTTTATAAAGTTTTTCTAAGAATATTTATTTGATCCGTTCTAAAAATAACGAGAGAAGCTCATAACTTCATTAGCGTGCCAGAATGAAGGGTAAGTTTTATAACAGAAAGGTAGGTCGGCGTTTTATTGAGTAAAACAAATAAAAGTTCAACGTTAAACTATACAACATGTTTGATCTTTCAGATCACTTCAGTCGTAAAAACGGTGATTGAATCTACGTACCTGTTACAAATGTTAATGTGAATATTTTAAAAGCGAACCAAAGCAGATATTTTGACGACCTCCCTGGCGCAGTGGCGGCGCGCTCGGATTCGAGTGGGAGGTCCCGGGTTCGATTCCCGCCACGGGCCTCTTTGGAATTTTATAATTTCTAAATTGGCTCAGGTCAGGTCGGCCGTGGCTAGTTACCACCCTACCAGCAAAGACGCACCGCCAAGCGTTTTAGCGTTCCGGTGCGATGCTTGTAGAAACCGTTGGGGTAAAATTACTTACCCTTCCAGGTTAGTACGATGACACCTTAGGCTGCATCATCACTTACCATCAGGTGAGATCGCAGTCAAGTACTAACTTGTATAGAGTAAAAAAAACATTCATGTAGATATACTATACTATACCTATACAATTTTTGAACGTGCTCCAAGATTGGTAACTTCATAACGCGGACGGTATTAGTGTCATTAATTAAATTGCTAAGTAAATTGGCGACGAAATAAGGTGCTTAGAGTATGTCCTTATACATATAGCACCTATTGTTTAGTAACTGCCAATGGCATTTTCCCAAAGAATGCAAGGGCAAACTAATGATTCTTGAAGTTTTTCTTTACTGAAACATTATAATATTGATATTATTGTAAATGCGCAATAACCAATAAGTATGCGTCTTTATGCTGTTCATCATCATTTTTTGGAATTGATTTTATTACCTTTTTATTTACAACAATTAACGAAAAAATGAGGATCTCAACGAGGCACACAGCGTTAAAGATGGATTTCATTCCAAAGCGCACACAGATTTGTCGCAAATCACAATCAAAGATATTCACGTGTGAATGTTTCAAGCACGAGAGAAAGTGTGACGAACTCAAATACAGCGGGTGTCCGACGAGGTTTTGTGAAACGGAAAGGGAAGTTACGGAGCGGGGCCATTGTTCTAGTGTTGGCGTAGGCTCGAGTCGAGGAGTTCCGCCCCCGCCGCCGCCGGTAACACGATCCCTAGTGGGGACATCCGCACGAAGCCCCGTAATCCGCCGATCAAACCTTACTAACATGGGGCATTGATTATAAACCGTTTAGGGGCAATTTGAGGCGCAGTGGCTGTGACAGTGACGTCAATATCAATAACAACACGTTGTAGGTTCGTGGCTCTAACATTGCGGGAGTACCAGTATCTTTGTTCAGTCACGGAGAATTGGCTGGGGCGGCAAACCTGATGCAGATGCTTACTGGACACTCGGTAAGTATCTGCAACGTGGTGACAACCAGATGATTGCTCCCGACACATGTGTCGGGAGCAATCACCTGGTTGTCACCATTAAGGGAACCGCCTCAAGGACCCGGGCCAGCACGTTCTGGAGTGCCCAGCTTGGATGCAGCAGCGCCGTGCACTCGATAGCCTGCATCGTCCTGATATGCCACATTTTGAGAGTACCTACATGAATACGTTAAAGAGACGACAGAGCGTGAGATGGAAATTCAGACGGCGTATCCCTCTTGTAGGACGCACCAGGTATTGCCAAAATATCCGCATTTTAACAGCCATAAACCTATAACGTGCAAATAAACGAATAAATTTCGAAAATACAGAGCGTGAGATGGAAATTTAGACGGCGTATCCCTCTTGTAGGACGCACCAGGTATTGCCAAAATATCCGCATTTTAACAGCCATAAACCTACAACGTGCAAATAAACGAATAAATTTCGAAAATAGCGGCGCGGTTGACATGGTATTTGTCTCAAAAATGTTCTGGAAATGTGTTTTGTAATAACAGTCTGGTAGAAAGAAATTTTTGAAATAACACCTAAGTCTTTGAAGGTTTTGATTATGAAATGTCTGGAATTCGCCGAGTAGGCAATGGATGGTGTCTAACCGTGAATGCATTTTCAGGTCTACCATTAATTCAGTCGTAAATCTTCAGGTGATGAAAGCTCTGGTCCGTTTTTTGGAGCAATGAAGACGCCAACTTTTTTATATCATTCCAGTCACAATTTATGCTATCATCTATTCGTTATAATATGTAGTTCGCATACTAAGTAATCGATGTAGATCACTATTTTAGTAAACTACAACAAAGTTTATAACAACAGTTTATAAGAACAGTTTATAATATCCTATTTCAGTAATATTTTACCACAGAAAAGAATCTTAGTGAGATGAAGATTGATTAGGTGGGCAGTTGATGTTGCGTAATCGATTATTATCATCAATTTACACCTTTATCTTACCCTATTTGAGCCATTTTTGGATTAAACCTATAATATTCTTTTAGCCTCGTTGCTTTCTCCGTTGTCTTAATTATTATTTATGTCCAACAGCTGGCGTGCAGAGGTTGTTGGAGCGAGCGAGGCAGTCCGTCCGGCGAACGACGCGGTTATTTATAAAACAAGAGTTGCGTCTCGTTTTGTCTTCGGCTGCCTCTTTATTTTGTCTAAATATACGCAGTTTTGGGAACGTCGCCGCCTCTGCCGCGACACCAGCGCTGGCGGAGCGCCAATAGCACATATTTTCTCGCCAGCTTTTCTTTTGTCTGCATCTATTAAGAATGAACCTTTACGAAGAGCCCCACCGTTCCTTTCATTTACAAAAACATAATATAATGTATTATATTCTACAGAGTTCTACAAGCCCAAACGTTATTCTTTTTCCTTTCTAATATGAAGAAAAGTATATTCAAGAGTTTCCTTCTCAGAAACTTCTTATTTGGGTGGCAGTCCATAGAAGATTTCATCAATACTTTTTGGGTTCTCTGTTTGTTCCCTATACTTTTCAGAACAGAGAACCTGACAGCTTGAGACCTACGTAGAGCATAAATTGACACTTGATACGCTTTTCCTGTGTGTTGATTGTGACTAATAACGTATTTCAACATACACAGCCGTATGACACTCAAGCTTAGGAGAAGCTGACTAACTTCCTAAGCCCGTGCACGTGGGCCAAAAATAATATCCGTCCCAGGAACTGGACTGTACGTACTATATGGATACTGTAACTTTAATCATTACTCAAAGCATAAATCTTTTAAAACGAATCAATCTGATGGTCGAATCCGATAGTGACATCCATGAGATCAAAAGTAAGGCCACCGGACACGCCAACTGTCATCCACGATACCCAGATTCGGTTTGGACACAAAACTGGGCCACGACTGGTCTACGTCTATTCCTGTACCGGTAAATCTGTACGACATATTGGTGTTACATTGTATGTTAACAAAGCAAGATTGTTTCTGTACAACAGGCAACAATTTTCAGCGGCTTTTCAGATATTTTCTTTGCTTCCCATCGCATGTTTACTCAAATGCTGAAATTGTAAACGCCATTTAACGATAACACGGAGAATCTGATAACTTCAACGTCTATTATTTCTTTATTCATTTTATGATTATTATTAGGACAATAATTATTTAATGGCCCATCTATTACTTCTTTGTGGGAGTTCAACTTCATTTATTTATTTATTTATTTATTCATACACTGCATCATGCACACATGCTATACATATAATATTATGTGCACATGAAACCCTGTCAGGGCACAGCAATACAGATTTTGATACCCTATCTCTACATCACAATTTCATACCTATATTCAAAATCCTTATTGTCTGCATTGTTAAGACATGATTAATTTCTAATTTTACAATTTTAAAATAAAATTAACTTTTAAAGTTATTCTTCTTGAATCTGTTGTTTGACTTGTTTGACTGACATGATTTCGTTCAACTTTGTAGAAGAAATACCGTACACATCAGTGAGGGGCCAATAGTACGCTTAGTCGTACCGACTGAGTCTAAAATCGTATTTCCGTGGAATCCTTACAAGCATCGTTAAGCTTCGGTGTCGGCTTCACAGGTCGTCGCCCCGGACTCCAAAGTCCTGAAACCAAGCAAAAACATTAAAACAAAGCATTAGTTACTCGAAGGTGTCATGTGCGAGCCGTTTTCAGGGAGGCCATGACTAATTTCGTTCTCATCTACATTGGTATTTTGCGCTATTATTCTTTGAATTCTTGCAACGTCCAACTGAACATTTATAGGCACCCGATATATAGGTAAGAAATTATCTCTTTTTCTGCGGCAGATGATATTTTAAGCGTTTTATGCCTGTAGCACACCTCCGCTGCGAAACAACAACTGCGAAACCGCTGCGTGAGTTTCGCTGTGCAACAGTACTACACTTACGCGAAACTATATTAGCGAAACCTAAAACTGGAACAGTTGTGAAATAACAATCGAAAGAAAATGTCGTCGCTTTCGTAGTCAGAGGAGGAACTAATCTTACTGTGGTAAACTACTTTAAAAAAATTGGTTGCCTGTAAAGTTCGTTTACTGACGATAGTTGAACGTGACAACGTTTTCTTTGTCGCTCGTTCCGCGCTCGCGAGGTAACGCCGGTAACGCCGCATGAGCGAGGTAACGCCGGATGAGTCATGTTTTTTCGTGCGTGCAACCGGGTCTATCGATTTATAAGACGTTGTCACGTTCAACTATCGTCAGTAAACCGACTTTAGAGACAACCAATTTTTTTTTATTCACACTTCAGAATGACACCAGATAGTTTTGAAGAGTTACATAACCTTATAAAGCCTTCTATTACTAAACAAGATACAAGGTTTAGAGATGCTATTTCTAGCAAAGAAAGACTGGGATTAACTTTGAGGTAAGTACCTATATTATTAAAATTAAAGTTACAAAATTAAATTAAAAAACAATTATAATGATGAAAATTGAGAAATATATGTAGAGGTACTGAAATCAGTAGGTTCGTTTAGTTTTTCACTAAATTCCAAATCCATTGTTCCTATTTCGCTCATAAAAATTGTCGATTGCTACAGACGCGTCGCGAGTTACACGCGGAACCGCTCCAAAATGGCGGACAACGGGCGGATATGTAGACGGCGCCTAAACAAATGAGCGAAATCATGTTAGAAAGAAACAACATCATACTCAGTTTTGTACGTTAGAGCAGGGAATTTCGTTTTTGTTTCGACGCCAAAGAACTGACAACTCACAGCGAAAATATTGCGGTTTCGCCCTTTGAGTTTCGCAGCGGAGGTGTGCTACAGGCGTTATAAATGGAACACTTATGGTGCGACTTCACCCGTTCCTCTATCTGCTTGTCTGTCACAGTCGATTATTCTAATTGAAATCATAAGATGAGCTTTTCTTTCGCTGAATCAATAAATAACGCTGTGTCCGTTCATTCCGATTTCATCTGTTTCTTTTTTGTATATTTGTGTAGCGGTTGTCATTTGTTTTACGAAAGTTAAAAACGTATTGTGTAGGCAATCGATTACTGTGACTTTAACTGGGTCACACACTGACAAAAGCGCATCGTTTTAGGCCGCGCCAGCATTAGTGGGGAGGTAAATGAGTTGAATCAGATAGCGTTCGTGGTGGTCACTTGGACAGTGGTTCGACCTCGGCCGTCAAATGGCTCGGCAATCGGCATCGATCGCTCTGAGTTGAAACTCATCACGTGTTGGAGCACGCCATCGCCACCACTGCCTAACCCTTTTTATTTTTAAGCGTGATTGAATTCCTGTATCGTCGTCTAACTAATCTGTTTCCGTAAGTTGGATGGAAGTTAATTTGAAATAAGTACTTAGATAGTGCTTTCCTCGTTAACTTAAGTTTCACAATCTATTAATGTCGAAATGGTTTGTGTATATTTATCATCAAATCAAGGGATTTAAAGTTTCCACTTTACATAATCAATTTTTTTTATTTGTTTATGGCCTGGAATACCGGTACCTATAGATACATGTTTTAATGGACAAAATAAATGTATTTGTAGTCAGCTCTGCTGATACTGGTTCAATTGATCGATGGCTATCAATCGAAAATAAATCTTAAAAGTTATTAGAAGTCGGTGCAGTTAATTAGAAGACAACACTTTTTATTTCTTCTAGAACGATTAGTGGTTTGGCATTGAGTGAGATTAGTGATTTATATGGAAGATGAGAACAGAAAGCTGAAATAAATTAATTAATTAGACTACTCGTTATACTAAATAAAATGAAATTATGAAATAATTGTACTATTCACCACTCTACTTATTTACCTACATATTTCAGTAGTGCACTGAACACTCAAAATTACTGGCTTTTAGGTATTTCATAAAAATGACGTTTTGATTGTTAGGTTAATTGAAAAAATGTAATGACCCGAACGTATGCTCTTTCATAGCTTGCAAAATTGCGCACTAATGGTGATTTGTATTGGCAGGAACAGTGATATGAACCTAAGGATAAGTCCATCTAAACATTTTACGTAAACCCTCTTTATACAAGAAAAAAATAACGCCATCTGTCAAATTTCCCGCTAATACGCCATAATATGGCTGAAACTGTCCCTGTGGAAACGGGGGTGCGGACTAATAACAAGTATGTACCTAGTGTGTGGACTGCGGTCCACAAACAATACTGCGGTCGGCTTACACTGACGCCGTTGGTGTCAAAATAAACATTTTGACACCAGTAAACTAGCGACATGTTTTTGCGCGGTTAGCCAGGTCCTGTGTTAATACGTCTATTGGTAGGAAGTAGAAGTTAAGTATGGTGCCGAGCCGAAGGTCATACATTACCACGGCAGCCGAACCGCGACTGCATCCGGGGCCACTCCGGACGTGTCCGTGTGTAATTGTGGGGGAAATTTCACCATATACCACACGCCATAGACGGTCGCGCGGACATGGGTCACGCTTCTATGCTCATTAGCCATTAATCTATCGTTTGTAAGCGAATGCCATATGCCATGTACCTATGTATTTGTGCTGTCGTAATTCAAAATTAAGCGCATCCCAAAAATGTTGCCAATCAAAAAGCACTGTTGCCAATCAAAATGGGGTCTAAAATGACTAGTCCGAATTCCCGAACTCACTTCACTCCGGTGATTCCGTCGGAACTTCGCAAAGCCCTTTCTTATTCTTTATCTTATCTCAAACAATCCTTATTTCTATTGTTGAAACCCGTACGAAAATTAGTAGAGGTATACCAGGTAGGTAAGTAGAATAAGTGCTTCAGGATATCTACTCCCTGTATGTAATTAGGATGAGGTTTGAAGAAACGTGTACCAGAAATCAATTAATAAACAAATCATGCCATGGATAAAGTTACCTCTTTCACCCACGACGATTTACTCGTACGTAGGTACGAGTAAATCGTCGGAAGAACCCTAAAATTTTTTATGTGTACACGCGCAGACTATAAATCAGCCTATAAAAATGTATGTAACAATTATTTAGGTAAACGATCAAAGCGGTCAGCGGATAGGTTCGCCGTAAACATTACGTGAAGTCAGCTGAGACCACCTGGCTCTGTTCGAACGAGTTGCAGTTAAGATGTTAGTTAAGATGTCTGATTCGCGATGTGGTCTGACGCCGACGACTTGTGAGCCGTTTGTAGCGAGCGTGTCGTCTTCTTGAGAACAGTGTCCCTGGGAGCCCGGAGCCCAGGCGGCGGCTAGCGCCCGAAATAGACGCGCCTCAGGCGGCCTAACAATGCAATAAAAAGAAATTAACATTTCTGACGTCGCCTGCGCTAAGTTGACTCTCGTGTCATTTGGAAGCGGTCCAATCCCGATGTGATATATTTTAGTTCGGAGTCCTCTCCGGCCGCTTCCGTTAAGTGAGAATCGAAATAGCACAATTCGAGAGGGCACGCGACGACAGATTAAATTTTTCCTTCGAAATCGTTTCAATAAGTCTTTCGGGATGTGATAGTTATTTTCGGCTATGTTTGTTGCAGGATTCGGTCTGGCTGCGGCGGCCGCGGCGGGCGTCCGCGCCGGCTACCAGACAGTATTGCCAGCGCATTATGGGTAAGTTCAGACAGCTCTCGTATCCCTAACGCATACCTATGTATCGCATCAATGTTCAATGGTTCAACACTTCGATATTTGCCAGCACAAGCGGCACCGCATGCCGCTGACAACACATCTCACGAGACAAAAATCAGACCTGATCACAACTGTTCTTATGACAGGGTCTTATCGTTCTTATGATAGCTCCAATTTACTTCAGTAGTTACAACTCTATCTGACAAGAAATATACTAGACACAGCTAAGATAAATAATCTACATTTTGTTCTAGTTTTAGATTACAATATTTGCTACTTCATTCAAGTCCTAGGCTTCGAAGTCTTAAAGGTAGCTGTTAGAAGCAGTAGGTAGGTTGTCGCAGACGCTGGCACTACAGCTGAGCTGACTTTTGTCTCGGTAGATGAGGCGAGCGGCGTCTCCGGACGGCCAGCGACGCGGCGGCCGGCGGACCACACCTAGACTAAATATTCAAACCTTTTCACATAGGTATCTATGGCAAGCGTGAGCGTGAGAGTGGATTTTTTCGTTTTGGGTGTGAATTAGTCGATTGGGTTTTAATTTAAATGTTTACGTTTTGAAGCTATTCGTTGCATGGGCGGCGCCCGCGCCGGCGCTCGCGGCAGCGCGGGCGCCGCCCAGCGCCCTCACTTGTTCGCATCGTCTCGACACTCAGTGTTTTCTTTAATTTTATGTTTTATGCCGTGTTCGTGTAAGATTTTGTTGATTTGAATTGAGTTTTGTTGGTGGTGGATTTCGTTTAATACACTTACTAAGAAACAGAGTAACCGAATTTCCCTTGCAGCCCGTGGCGCGCGACCCAGCAGCGTTACTATAAAGACATACATTTAGTTTAACGTTAACATTTTATTGTAATCATTCATTTATTTGCTGAAATTTTGTAAAACTAGCCTTTAAATAATGATCAAATTACTTTCCAGTTTTTACTGTTCAAATATCGACTACTTATTTACGTGTATTAATTGCTGCAGTTGTATTACATAGTCGTGTTTTCGATTGTAAAATGTTACTTGAAGTTTTCGTGTCCAATGAAATAAATTATGGGTCACGAGTTAAAGGCTCCATTCACGTTCCGTCGATCGTAACGATCCATCACAGATTTCAAACAAAGCTATATAATTCGCTTTACGACAGTTAAATTCCGACAAAATACAGAACCGACAGTGTTTGTACGCTGATATACGTTCGGCGAAATGTGAATGGCTCCTAAGAAGGGATATTCTGTTACGAGCTCTCCGGTAGCCCAGAGCATTTAAGTAAAAAGAAAGCGCATTACAGAAGAGAAATGGCAACCACCGCCGCCGTGTCGTACCTTCGTCTAATCCATCATCCCTATTAGATACCTACCTAGTAACGAAATGGACAACTTCCAGCAACTATGCTGGGGCAAGTCATCACATACAATATTACTGATAGATAGTTAACTAATGTATGTACGACAAAACGAAAACCTCTTTCAATTAATTAGGGTCTGTTTCCAATACCAACCGAGTAGAAACAAAGGTACGCAAAGCCTTGGCTTCGATGGCCTCATGGATATATCCTCGTGGTTCGATTAATACTCGTAGGTGTGCATGTAAGTAATTATTTTAATAAGTACTAAAACTTGAAACCTAGGTTCCTAACAGAAATAGATAGAGGTGAATAAAACTTAGTTTCTGATTGTCTTTGTACCTACATGTAGATGTGGCAGCTTGTGTGTCGTTTCGCCAGTTTTTATAATATCTATTGCTCTTGTCGCGTGTTTTCTGTATTATTTAAGTTTTTTTTAATATTACATAGTTACAACTTTTTGTTTGACTTATCACTAGGCAATAGGCGATATAAGTGCCTTTGAAACGCTTAGGTACTTACTTAGGTGATCTGTCAGTACAAAATACGTCCAAATTTTAGAGGTTACGTAGGTATGGTACTTGCGAATAAGATGAGAACACCACAGGTGGGCGGTTTGGGCGGGCGGGGCCTCTGGGCGGGCGGGTGACACGCATGCGCGCAAGTCTCGACTCCTCGTACCAAGCTAATCGAGACCGCTGCGGACGTCGATCACCCATCAATCCGTCTCTATTGACGTGCATAGGGTTGGAAAAAGACGAACGGTCGATAAATGATGAGCTGAGTAGCGTGGTGCCGGCCGAGCACCCCTCGTGAGCCGCGAGTGCTGATGCAGCGCTCTCCAAGCGCTCTCGAACAGACTTGACCGCCCGTCGTCATTGCGAGCGGGAACAAATAAGCGCATTTGGCATTTTTGTCGTTTTCTGATTTTAAAATTCTCCTCCCCCTGAATACGTTATGTTACTTTTTTGAGCGTGTTCACAGTTTCATTTTATTATACCACTTACCTAAACTTGTGGGTTGTTTTTTTATGCACGATTTCGCAAGTGGCATTTATAGAGGGCCTTATAGTCTTAATTATCTCGACTTTGAGAGACGTGTCGACTGAAGACACCTGTGAAGTCGGCGGCATTACGGCTATTTTCGTCGTGACGCTGCCGCTGATACTGATAGCGCATTTTAACGCATTTTTTCAACTTTCCTGCCAATGACGCACGGCGGCGGCGGATCGGCCGCGAGCACGACGCAGCGTATCGCATACTTGCATAATACATAACCGTTTATCGATGTCTACTAACATAACAAGACTGGATGCTCGTACCTGTCGAGGCTGCAAATGGGGCTAGGTATACTTGCGTGTGATGACAGTTTTCAGAAGTGTTTCGTTTTGCTAAGATGATCTTTCACGGCAGCTGAAAGTATCGCCCGTGAGAGGTCATCGCGGGGTCGGGCGTCGGTCGGTCGAGTGGATAGGTACTCGAGCGTCTGAAGCCCTCGTCGCTACTCTGATACTGACAGTGAAGATATGACCGGTATTGATCGGCAGGTTGTCCCCCGGCTACGTGTACGGGGCGCCGGGGTACATGAGCACCGTGGGCGGCGTGGGCGCGGGCGTGGGCACCGGCGCGGGGGGCCTAGTGCAGCTGCCGCAGCTGCAGCACGCTGCCGCGATGGCTGCTGCCAACCACCTGTACGAGTACCAGGCTGCTGCAGCCCAGGGTGCAGCAGCGTACCAGCAACAGTATGCTGCAGCTGGATTTGATCCTTACGCTACTGCGGCAGGTTTGTATTTGGTTCCGCATGTGGATTATATTTTTCGGTTCGAATAATTGGTAACTGCGTGTTAGTTTCATTTAATGTGATTGTCCAATCCAATGCAAGGACACGAAACCATTATTTTATCTGATTCATATAATTTCAATAGTCGCGTAGTTCCCTTTACCGATAGACCGATAGACCGATAGTGTATACGATACGATGATGTTCTTTTTTACAGCAATGGCAATGGTAGACAAAATTGCAATTCTTTTTGTTATGATGAAAACTAGAACAGTTAAAGCTTTTGAAAGTTTTTCGCTAAAAACGTTAGTATTCCGAGGGAATTTGAGAGCCGTACTTTGTGATAATAACATGTGTATCTATTTTATATGATCATAGAACAATATAGACGATTCCCTTAAGATGTGTATTACGTTTCAGCAGCAGCTGCCGCAGCGGCCAGCGGAGCGGGCTACATGTCCCAATACTACGCATTACCAGGCGGAGGAGTTCAAGGACCCCTTTTACCACCTCTGTCATACCCGCCACAGCTTCAAGAAGCGCGTATGCAGTAATTTAGATATAATAAATACCTACTTGCTAAACGAAAATGGCTAAAATAAACATAAAAAGTAAGTAGGTAATATGGAAAGAGAGAAGAAACGTTAAATCAAAATGCAATGTAAACACTAGCCAAAAATAACACCATTCTTAATGTATTACTACCATTATTTATATAATATATCTTAAATACATGATCTAAATATAGCTTGAGCTAAAGAAACATCATGCATTGAGAATATGACACAGCGAGAGCGCGCCCTAACTTCGACCACATAAAGCTTTCGTCACATAGATTGTCGTCAAGCTTAAGTGTACTTGTTCACAGAAATGTGTTTTTGTGTCAAAAGTACTGCTAGAATCACGTGATTTTTCTATGCAATTCCTATAGGTGATGTTTGACAAAACGTAGCATAGCAACGAAGCACATCTCTGTTAAACAAGTACCCTTAGCCAAATTTTTGAAATCATTTTGGAAAAATCTTGAAATCCCTGGACCAGTCTATTATCCCTGTATATCTAAAATATAAAACTAAGCATCACATAACATTAGAAAAAGCTAGCAGATTTAACGCCTAAAGATTAGTCGGTAATTAAAGAAGAAAGTCCAGCGTAATGAAAGTACGATAGTGGTATTCAAGATTTGAAACCTAAACACGATTTGAGATGATTATTATCGTGGAAAAGAGGGAATTCTTGTCCAAAATTAGGACAAAATGGTTTTGTTACCGCAAACCAAATACAAGTTATCGTTAGCTGTATGATGTATCAACCAAATATTAAAGAAATGACCAAAGCTTCTATACTTTTACGTTAGAATTAAACACGATGACGGTTCGAGTACATAAGAATATCCTGATAGGTAAAGGGAGTAAGAAATTTAGTAAGTGGAAACTTATATAGTTACATTACGTATGCGTAAGATATTATACAGGGTTATATAAAAAAATACCAAAAACCTCTCGGGATGTAGTTGTTTACTTTAACACTAACAACTTTTGTTCAACGACTTTTTGAAATTCAGTATTATTTTATTTCATACAAAAAAATGTTATTTCTGTAAAGTGACATTACACTGTTGCGGTTACGCGCCGCGAGTTTGCGCGCCAGCCGACACGCCGTTGCCACTTGCCGACGTTACATTATAGAGTAGGAACAAGTAGAGTATCTCTATAAAATTTCGAATATTGATATTTCTCAAAATATCGAGTAAAAAAAGAAGTCGTAGAACAAAAGTTCTTAGTTTTAATGTAAACAAATACAGGCCCAGAGCGTTTTGGTATTTTTTATATAACCCTGTATAGACATAGTGAATAAACTAAACCATACATTTTTAAACATTGTTTCTTTGATCATTTTTATCTTCATTATATGAAAAAGACGACGAGGATTGAATAATATTTCCAAAAAGCGTCAATAATCGCTTTAGTTATCAATATGTTTGTTTAACGGGACCGCAACGCAAGTTAATTTTTTAATCGTCATATTTTTCACCATTTTTTTAACATTATATAATTGTAATCATACTCTACTAAAATTTAGAGCTGCAGTCTAAACGCTACATTTGGTAATTCAATCAATTTCCTTAACTTCTAACTATGAATAATTTCATTCTTATAAAGTCCAAATGAATTGACGCAATAATATAATCAAAAGTGGAAAAAAATATTGGGTTTTCCTCATAGTAATCATACAATATTGCGCTGCGGTACGTGATACGTCTCGATCTTGCCTCGATGTTTCAACTTCCTAACATGATTTTTAACCTAAAGAAATATTAGGTTATTAGATCTACAGCTTATGCTACTATAAATTATGTTATTTAAGCTACATTTGTAGCTTAAATAACATAATTTATAGTAGTACTTTTAAAGTTTAAAACATAAAAGCTGTCGTTTGACAATAATTTAAACCTTATTGCTCATAGGGTAAGATTTTTCGAGTCAGTGGAAAATCTGAGGCAGCTTTGACCATCTTTTTTTTGTAATTTTTTTATGAACTTGTAACATTTTGTCATTCTTCCAAACATATATCTTCCCCTTTTTTATTAAAATTTATTATTTTTTTAGATTAGGTACTCACTTGATTTTGTGAAGTTAAATAATATACCTTCTGTACTAAAATTAGATTTCCGCAAGCTCTTAATTGTTATTGAGAGCTTTTGCCGTAAAGCCATTATCATAGAATGCAAATTGAAAAAATATAAAGTGTGGTCGATTCTGTTGTACAAAATCTCTAAACTAAACTAATTTAAAACAGTGCCATCCTTTTCTATCGGGAGCAGTTTGAAAGGGATAGCGCTATTTTAAATTAGTTTAGTCTAGAGATTTTGCACAACAGAATCGACCACAGTGTCTATTTTCCTCTTTATAAATCGAAAACTCCAAGTTGTCCGTATAATATAGAAATATATATTTACACAAGATAAAACGTTTTCGAACTTCAGAGAATTCGTCCAAATTCGATACTAAATAATTGTTTCTTTATTTCTGAGATCTGCTTTCATTAGAAAAAAGTAGAAAAATATAACAAGAAAACATATTTTTTTGACGGTTGTGCAAAACTTAAACTAAATTGACCAAGCCAAAGTTCTGGGTATCCTCTTCTGGGATATTATCTCATTTTCGATCATAATCAATGAAAAGAATCATCATACTTAATCGATGAAATGGATCAAGATCATTCATAATCGACGAAAAGAAATGATATTCTTTTGGGTGGGTTTGACATCAGGTGGATAAATACTTTAGACTAGTCAATTTAGTTTAGAGAATTGGGTATTACACTACTTTTGAATTTGACAGAAAATATAACTTCATTATAAACTAGGATAAAAATAATAACATACACTAGAAAAAATATTTAAATCCAACAAAGATTAAGAAAGTTACAGACATTTTTATTTTGGAGTGTGAGGGTCTTCTATCCCTTTCTCCCAAAACGAAAAGTTGTATGAAGCCGCACGAAGCTACTATGGCATTCGTGAAATGTGACGTCACAATAAAATGTCGCTATCTCTGTCTAATCAGAAATATTTAAATGCTTATAGCTTTTTTGTTATTTCATCGATTTAATTAGTTTTTTCAGTGTACGTCATTATTTTATCCTAGTTTATAATAAAGTAATAAAAAAATTAGAGTCAAATATCTAATTGCAACTGTGCAACAAAATTGGCAAATTTAATTTTAACAATTTCAGGCAAATTTATACTTAAATAAGTAAAAGTTACTATGTTATCATAATGTTAGTTTAATAGGTATGTATAATCGTGTCCATATTGCTCAATATGTCCTAAGATGGACTCGGTTTAGCTTAAGTTTAGAGGAGAGCGGTAAAGGGCTTATGTATTAAGTATTTATTTAATAATTATAATATTTGAATATAAAATCTGGTACAAAACACGTTTCCTAAAATTCAACTGTTAATAAAACGCGTTTGAAAATTAGTGATTGAAGCAAAGAGAATGAGTGTTCATTTATTAAAAAAAAACATTAAATAAGGGGAACTTTTTTCCTCGTGAACTACTTAACTTGCGAGTACTGTACTTTGTATGATATTTTATATTCAAAAAATACTACATCAACCATACATAGTCTAAATTCTAATTAATTATGTAGGAATTTAAACGTATTAATGTAAAACACATAAATATTAATACTTATAAATATTATAATATACGCCCTTGTAAAATTACTTTGTTCTCCAAAGCGGTAGAGGGTACTTACTATAACTAGGTAGAATAAAAGAATTACTAGTCCATGTAATATTAATGAGTATTGACTTCCGCTGGCCGTCCAATTACTAAAAAAAGGAACTAAAGAATTATCTACATACGATCTATATTTACTAGTACATAATTACATAAATAGGTTTTCCTTTGATAAAATGAATTAATACGCAATTGTTTCTTTATAAAAACCAAGTATCGATTAAAGGAACAGAGTACTTTTACTCTTGAATTTCTATACATAATATTTCGACAACTGGGATACCCGTAAAACTGATGGCTGATAATGGCATTAAATTCCTAAGTACTAGTTTTGTTATGCTTGCAGAGGTTTGGCTATTGCCTGCGTTGTCATACGAACATGTCTCGAAAGTAGCACCTTGTAATTAGTCTGTCCGTAAAACGACTTAACTAATTTTGTAAAAAAAAATCAGTTCGGCCAGCGTCGTAGTACAAGCTAAGGGCAGTAGACATAGTTATTTTAGAAAAGTAGCCTGTAAGTTCGATTATAATTATTATAATATGCTGTTATTCGTAATTTATTTTGTTGATATTTGTATCTACATGTTGATAACTATTTATTATGTGGAAGAGTAATGAAAATTGTTATATATTTATCGAGCGGATCGAATCTCTCAACAAGGCAGTGTCTCAGCGAAAACCACGGTTCGGTCCAATTTATTGAAATATACACACTTTAGTTTTAAGTAGAATAATATATTATAAGATATTATGTACCAAAAAAAGAAACATGAACCATGCCATATACCTACGTGGCCATCTTGCCTTAACATAGAGACACTATTGATTAGTATAATATTATAATACATAGTTATATACAAATAATAAAAAGGAGTAGCGTGATCCACGTTTACACATGGAAAAGTTAACTTACTATATCATACGTAGTCTCTCTAATCTTATAAATAAAATACATATTTTTATGTATAAATCCCAGTTTAATAGAGCTTAAACTAATTTTTTTTTAGATATTTGGGTAAATTTGAGCTAGCACTCCAAAGATTTAAATCTTTGTAGAAGTAATGTATGGTAACTACTTAAATACCTATTATATTGTGAGACATATCATACCATCAGTAACATTTTGTATGGACATTGACATTAAACAGTCAATGATAGTTGCATTTCATTCACAGTAATATTTAAGCACAATTTATATATATGTAACTATTACTTATATAAAATTGTAAACTCATAATAAATATCTAATAATTGTTATGAATAATTTAAAATTATACTATGCTGTACTTAAATTTAGGGTAAATAAAAATGGAAAATAATTTTATAAGGTATAAAGCAAGTGAGTTTTATTTATTACTTTAGTACCCTTGCATAAACTGTTTGCTGGTTTCTTATCAAACCAAATAATATCCAACAGAAGAATGAAAAGATTCACGGAATGAAAAGATTCGTCACCTTAGTGTCGGTTTTCGCTTGCATTAGTACTGCAAGAGCCCATTATGTCAACATACCGATGCAATCGACCAGTGCAAACGAATCAATTTGAAAACCGACGAACCTTTTCATTCTGTGACTGTACATACGGCGTATGTAAATGAAATAATATCCAACAGGAGAAGTATAGTCACGGAATGAAAAGATTCGTCACCTTAGTGTCGGTTTTCGCTTGCACTAGTACTGCAAGAGTCCATTATGTCAAAATACCGGTGCAATCGACCAGTGCAAACGAATCAATTTGAAAATCGACGGACCTTTTCATTCTGTGACTGTACATACGCCGTATGTACATGAAATAATATTCAACAGGAGAAGTTTAGTCATGGAATAAAAAGATTCGCCACCTTAGTGTCGGTTTTCGCTTGCACTAGTACTGCAAGAGTCCATTATGTTAACATACCGGTGCAATCAACTACTGCCAACGAATCAATTTGAAAATTGACGAACCTTTTCGTTCTGTGACTGTACATATGGCGTATGTAAATGGCTTTTTGGCGAGCTAGACGAAGCAACCATCTATTATAGCCAGTAATCAGGGCGAATGGTAATTCGGGTAGTAATCTGTGAATTCGCGGATTGGTTGAGTTATACCTTGGGGCGTAACAGTGATATCATTTTAAGTCCAATTTTTAAAGACAACCAAAATTTCCTCTGAAAATGCTAATTTAACTGGGCTTTATCATCTCAGGATGATGAGAGCAGTGCAACGAGGCGTATAATATCGCGACGCAAAGCCGTGGGACGCACTGCATCTGTAACTACCTCCACCACCCATGACGCGCCCTGCTCGTCTCCATCTTCTTCTTTTGTACCAAAAAACTATGACGATCGTGGTAGATAAAAGTAACAAGACAAAATATGCCTAAATACATAACTATTTAAAATACATGTGTTTGATACACTATTTAAGCTAAATTTATAAAAAATACCTACCTAGTGTGTGAAACACTGTAACAAAAATATAAATTAATAAAAAATACATACATGTTTGTTAGTAAAGAAACAAGTAGGTCGGTCGGCACGGAAGTATTTTCGCTGTCAACTTGGCTAGGTTCCAGATTATAATGACTGCGTAAAATTGTCTTCCGAAATCAATGAGGTCGTCGAAATTTTAATAGAAACTTATTAACTACAGCTAATAGACATAATATAGCCTGGACAGGGCGGACGGCGCGAAAAAATGTCGCCAGTTTATCGGTGCCAAAAATGCTTGTTTTGCCACCAACAGTAAGGCCACGCTGTAGTTCGCTCAGCAGCCACCTATTTTGTAATACAATATAGTAGTTTATGAAACAAACGGTTGCATTATGGGGGGTATTAAAACATGAGTGTGAGTTTTTTAATAGTATCACACGAGTGTTTTAATACCTAATTATGTAGAGTTTCATACACTACTTTATCTACGTTCAAATTATCTTAAAAACTAGGTATGTAACGAGTTTTGACTAGACATTTTCAGGGCAAACTTTTTGACTAAGTAATAAGCGCGTATGGTACCAAATTCCAGGTAAGTGCGCATGTGCGTGCAACATCAGGTGATATCTATTTGTAAGTGGACAATTAGGGTAGATTTAGCGGGAGACGTTTTAATTGGTCTCGCAAAAGCGCGCGAAGCTCATTGACCAATCGCACTTAGTTCTCGTCCTCTCAAAAATGGAAGTAAACATTACCACAGAATATCAAGACCATAAAATTATAGCACTGGCATAGAACATAAAAAATATTACCCCAGATAAAAATACAGGAACCCAGAGTCGCGTATCGTAATGGAAATTATTCAACTTTCTTGAAATATTTCCATACTACTACATCGATGTTATAATGAATAACTTTTTAATAATTATATGTAGAAGTCTGTGAATAAAGTAGGCCAATATGTGACACATTTTGAATTCATAATTCGAACTTTAAGCAATGAGCGTAGATAAAATTTATTATAAATAAAAAAGGTCTCATTCTATTATCAGCTCGATGAAGGCGATGTCGGTTCGGCTCCCCTACTAATAGTATTATTTTAATATCTGTCTCTGAAAAGTAAGTCATGTCACAAAATCATTGTGAACCATATTTACTAGAGAATAAGGTTCGTTTAAAAAAAAAATTGGTTTGCGAAATAAGGAACCAGACTGAGGTTGTTTCCATACATTTGTTCTATTTTGGTAAGGGTTGTCAAAAGAAAAAATCATTAAAAATTGAATAAAAAATTGGTTGTACAGACAACAGCTGTTGTTGAAATTTGAATCTTAAAAAATAGTATCATAAAAAAAAACATTAATAATATAAAACAGTACAAATTTTTTTCACGTCCAGTTAAACGTCAGGTTTTTCCATAGATTTACTGTAGTGTAAGGTCCGACCTCTTCGGTCTTTTTAATTTATTAGCCCAAAGTTTATATTTTGATATGCAAATAAAATAACGTTATAAGATGCGATTAGTCCGATTGTAGGTTTCGGAGAAAATCGAAAGTGAGACATAATGTGGACATAATCAATAAGGCAAAACAACGTTTGCCGGGTCAGCTAGTGTAAAAATGAAACTGCTATCCCCAAAATTTGACTGCCATAATCTCATTATGTCTAATTCACGTACAAATTGCAAAAAACAACGAAAATTTTGAATTTCGCGGGCAGACTCGTTGATTTCGCCTTAAGCTCAAATTACTAAAATACCAATTTGCGGTACCCTTAACAATAGATATTAGATTGTAAGACAGACTTCAGACATAACATTTGACATTTATTTTTTGTCAAATGACTAAAAATCACAGGAAATCATAAAAATTATAAAAATTAGAAAGGAGAGAAGCTGTTTGTGTTTTTATTTTAATTTCAAGTTACATACACATTCACATTTTAAAAGTTATCAATAGAACAGTATGTAATACCTTATACTTTCTTATAATTCTTCGTTTTGTAAAGGAACCCTAGTGTACCTACCTTTTCCACAAAACCGGCATCGCGGCAAAAGTATGTTTTAGTTTAGGTTTAAATCTATTATCCAACGCGAAATGGCTGGGCAGGGCCACCAGTTCCCTGGGAACTTCCAGGGTAACGCAGGCTCCATGAGAACGGGATTCGGTGGCGGGCCTATGGGCAGTCAAATGCAGTCCATGCCCAATCAGTTAGCTGGTGAGTGTAGTTCTTGCCGTTTTATGTGTTACTAGCTAATTCACTCTTGCTTTGCTTATATTACGAAGGAGACTTCGGTCTTCAAAACCTTCAGATTTCTTCAGATGTCCAAGGATGAAGGACTGATCCGTCATCGCTTGGTTAGTGATCTAGCACTGTCTTATATAAGTATATTGAGTCTTATGCGTACAGTTATAAAATTCAAAGTTCATTTACTCAGTATCTTTGAACTTGAAACAAAATTAAGTGCCAAAATTCCAGCAAACAATGGGCAACACTAAGCGTGTAATAATTACAGGGAGTTGAGCAGTTCTAGGATACCCAAGAGATGGTTAACCATAATCAACAGGGCAAAGTGTTCTTCTATAGACATTTTTTGTTGAAATTGTTTCAATATGTACTAAGTAAAATATTAATAAATTAAATGTAAAAGTTTTTATTTTTGAATTTTTGTGACTTGTTTAACCCACAAGTCCACAGCAATGAAAACGGTTTGGCTGATATATTTGTTATGAACATAGCTTACACTCTGGATAAGTATTTATTATACCAAAACCTGGAGGCTCTTATGAAAAAAACCCAAATCAATGCAGACGAAACAAAGTATGTAGCCTAGTACATTAGTATTTATTTCATTTCAGGAGTCATGGGAGGACCAATGGGGACTCAAGGTATGGTGGGGATGGGAAATCAAATGGTGCCACCTTATGGAGCCGCCATGCCAGGACAGATGGGAAACATGGGCATGGGTGGACAGGTATACATAGACAAACTTTTTTTATACTTTACAAATTAGTAGTAAAAGACTCTGATCAGAGCACTTTTGAACCCTCATAAACTTTTTTAAATCGTTAAATAGTTATCACTATTTAATAGCTATATAAGTATTTCATGACTATGCAAAAGTGCATGTAAAATGAGCCTAAATGAAATAAATCATTTGGATCTTTGAAGTACTTGACTGCAACCTCATTTGATGGTAAGGGACAAGATATTGGGAGATTTATTGATTGTCTTTGTTGGTAGGGTGATACAGTAGCTGCGGCCGAAGGTCAAAGCCATAACTAGACATAATGTTTATTAACACAAAAAAACTTTTTACCAATCTCATTGTTAACACCAACAGTTAATATTATGTTAAAGTTACATTTTTGGATCGGGTTGTGCCATCTCAGTCAGTCGGGGGATCTTTCTTTACTTTATAATAATATTATGTAGAATGTAGATGTTGTTTGTTGTTTTCAATGTAATGTGATGTAAGTATAGATATTCCAATCCACGGCGTCGCGCCCCATTCTGCCAAAATAGCTTATGTTTCTTACGATTTGTACAGAGTTTGACAGAGTGGGGCGCGCCGTCGTGGATTGAAATATCTATAGCAATAATAACAACAAAATATTAATCTTGTTCAGGGTATGGGAGTGGGTGTCAGCGCCGGACCGGGGGGCCTTGGTGCCCAAGCAGTCCAGCAGCAAGGTGGGTAGTGCAGTTTTTGTAACAAAGTTTCTTTTCGGAGAAGTGGCGAAAATCCCGTCACGGAGCTCATTGAACTCGACAAAACGAACGAACCTCGTTGAAATCACACATGAAAATATAAAATGGAGTTTTGTTTTAGGTTCATTTCTACCGAATGCCCCATGACACTTATTGTTTCAAAATTTTTACTATACTTTGTTAGCGGAGTTAGTTAGTTTATTACTATATTTATGATGTTCCCTTTGCAGGTGTGATGCAGGCGGCGGGGCAGGTGCAGACCCCAGCGGCGCCGCCTTCCGCGCCCGCGTCCCACCCGCCTCAGAACAAGGAGTTCAATACTGCATCATTGTGCAAGTGAGTGCTTCTATATAATACACACACTGACCTCTATTATACTATAGAAGTGTTATTATCTCGCTGCAGACTCCGTCATAAATCATTCAATTCAATTCAGCATTATGCACAACTCAACAAAGAACAAAGCGAAACACTCGAATGATCGAATGATTTATGATATAATAGAGGTCAGATGTGTGTATTATATCTTCCCCAAATACTTTTTTTTACTTGATATCTCCAAAAATATCAAGTAAAAAAAAAATTGTCGTAGAACAAACATTTTTAGTGTTAATGTAAACAACTACAGGCCGGGAGCGATTTGATATTTTTTATGACCCTGTATAATATTATGTTTATATATTTTCAGGTTCGGCCAAGAAACAGTTCAAGACATAGTGAGCAGAACGCAGGACGTGTTCCAAACGCTTAAAGCTATACAGCCTCCGAACGGCACGCAGCACGGAGAGAACGCCAGCAACGACAAGAAGGCCAAGATGCAGGAGCAGCTGAGGACGATACGGCTGCTGTTCAAGCGGCTGCGGCTCATCTACGAAAAGTGCAACGAGACCTGCCAGGTGTGCCTTTACCACTTCTTCTTCTTGATGCAGGGCTTTTAAGCTATTGCATAGCTTGTATCGCGGGCCTTGAGCGTGGAGACCGAATCTAGAAATTCCGTAACGAAAATAACCTAACACCCCCCACTCAAACCGGCACAGTGGTGATACTTTTTAGTTTTGCCATCTATCGATGAACAGCAGAACTTTTAATGACTCTTTGAAATATCACGATTGTCTCTTTAGTTCAGCAACTCGTCTCTAGGTGGCATTGGTTGTATAATTATAATTGCATCAGCGGTTTTTTTGAATAAGTTTTAGTTAAAACACATAATTTATATTGTTGGTGTAGTATTTAGTTGTAAAACATAATATTTGTGAACTTCGTATAAAACACCACACACAAAAGCAAAACAAAATGGAGTCTTGTTATGATCTCAATGAGTCTTGTAGTTGTTGTACCAAAGACTAAAGAGTATTATAAAATCCCTACAATTCCGCCATTTTGTAGCGTACAATGACGAAGTACGCTAAAAGTTAACTACAAGGTCTGAGCGAACGCCAAATAGTCGTAGTCGAATTTCAAAAACAGCGTGATTTCCTCTATTCTGTCACTTGGTTTTTCTACAGTCACGTGATGGTCACGTGGTTTGTCCATACATTTTGTCGACTAGCGTTAACGCCAAACGCTTGTGACTTTGTCTGAGTCAATTTAGAAATTTTAAAATCCCAAAGTGGCCCGTGGCGTGAATCAAACCCGCGACCTCCCACTCGAATCCGAGCGCGCCAACACTGCGCCAGGGAGGTCGTCCCACTTTTCCACTCCCAGTTCCACTTTGACCATCCCTGAAATAGACATATACCAGAAGAAGGTCACCAGTTTACTTGTGTCAGCCAGCCTACAATGTAGTTCGCTCAGCAGCCACCTATAGAATTTTGACGGATGGTGCTACTGTTTGCTTGTACGTAAAAGGTTTACGTAAATCGTCCGGATGCCCATATCCTCAGGTTTCTTATCATGGTGCCAACAGCTAACCTTTTTAATACAAAACTTATAATTTAATTTAGAAAAATGATTTATAGCAACCCTAACTGTGATGTCAACAAAGCGTAATACACTTTTCATCATTCCCAGTTCATTCATATTGAAAGAGCTGTTTTTAGGGATTTCACTCAAAATTTAGGGTCCATTTTTCAACTCCGTATTGTTCCCTCAGGGTATGAGCTAAACTTTTTGTGATATTTCTCATGCATCTATACATCGTCCCCTACTTGATGGCTTTCGGTTAATTACGGCAAGTAACCTGCATATTGTGTATGGTTTTTCATTCCAAAATGCCCCGTGAATGCCCCGGCCAGGGTCTTAGTTATTTTTTTTCCTGTAGGAGGAAAATCTCATACCCAGCGACCTACGGACTAAAAACCTCCTACGCTCTCTGGCCACCCTTCCTGGAACCGCACGAGGCATTACTTCAGCAGGGTCTTATACATAGTACCGCTGGGTAGAAAGAAGCTTAGCTTACTAGTTCAGCTGTACTAAGATACATGATGCTACTTTGGCAGGGCATGGAGTACACGCACATGGAGAGCCTGATCCCGCTGAAGGACGAGGCTGACAACAAGGCGCTTGACGAGCGACGCAACACCGAATCGTACCGCCTGGCCCTAGAGGAGAACAAGGAGCTCACCGAACAGGTATGTGTGACGCTCAAGTTAATACTCCGAACTTATCACTACAGATGCAACGAGTAGTGATTTGGCCGAATACCGAATACCGAATGTTCGGCGGCGCTTTCAGCCCCATACCGAAAATTCGACGTGAGACCGAGTACTCCCCCACACAGGCGCGTTATTATCGCGCGATAATATCGCAAGCGTTATTGAGATAATGAAAATGAAAATGAAAAAATATTTATTTCAGAATCAGAGTTACATAAACATATTATAGTGGTTTGGGGATAATGCGTCCCGATTCCTTGCACACAGCTGCGTTTTTATCGCGCGATAATAACGCGCAGACGGACGCAGCGTCCCGCGTTATTATCGCGCGATATTATCGCAAGCGTTATTGCGATATCTGTTTTCAGTACATTTTGTATTAGGATGCGTCCGTCGTCCACACAGGCGCGTTATTATCGCGCGTTATTATCGCAGCAGTGTGTAACTACTTGATCATCCTAATACAAAATGTACTGAAAACAGATATCGCAATAACGCTTGCGATAATATCGACCGATATACTTCCATTGCGGCGTTATTATCGCAGCAGTGTGTAACTACATGACCATCTAATACAAAATGTACTGAAAACAGATATCGCAATAACGCTTGCGATATTATCGCGCGATAATAACGCGCCTGTGTGGGGGAGGCTTTATGCGAATAAGTAACGAAACAGTGCAGTGCAGTTGTGTTAGTGAGACACTATTGAAAGAAATAAAGAAAAGAAAGAAAAAACGTTTATTCAGAATCACAAAACAGTATAAGCCCGACAGAATACATAATACGTATATATATATATATATATATATATATATATGAAATATATGAAATTATGTGATTCGAAAATAATGTGATTCCGAAATTATCTGATTCCAAAATGGAGTCCACTCAGCGTTTGCTACGACCGTGCAGATTAATTGGTTTTGCTATAATCCGCTACTTGAAATGATTCTGTATGGTACAATATGCAGGAACACTGCAAACATGAAACACCACACACAATTTTCCAACACAAAAAATGCGAATCGTAGCGATCTACGATTTCGTATTGTGAAGTCAACATCTGAGGATGTCCCGGTGTCGGGACGAAACGTGCGTCGAAGAAAGTGTTGGAAAATTGTGTGTGGTGTTTCATACAGAATCTTTTCAAGTAGCGGATTATAGCAAACAAATTAATCTGTGCTGCTAATTAATTCATATGGCAAAACAGCGTTTGCCGGGTCGGCTTGTAAATTATTATAAAATATCGTTTTCTTAACTACAGGTGGTGTTAAAGAACAAGCAGCTGAAGGAAGTTATCACCAACCTCAGGACTATAATATGGGAGATTAACGTTATGCTCACCATGAGAAGATCCTGAAACATTGCGAGTGATTGTGCTAGTGCAATTGTAGATAGTTAATGTACAATTTTATAATATAATTATTATAATGATTAGTTGTAAGTAAAATTGGACTACTGAGTACCTTCCTAAACATTACAGTATACGCACTATAGACTACAGGCCCGTGTTCCAGGGGGTTTTTTCCCTTGTCGCATGATTTTTGTACGGCGTTGCGGAATAACGGATTAGAAGCTGTATTGAAACAGTATGAAACTGATGCCGTACAGAATGAAATGACTAAATTTACCCTGGAAATTGTCAGAAAATCAAAAAAGTTTCCGACTTTGTGGCGCACCATTTTTTTACGGCACTGCGAGCTTTCTTGTTATTTTTCATGGATCTATCGATGGTAAAAATGCCGTACAAAAATATATGACCAAAATGTCCTCACTCTACAGCTGCACTTTTGAATTCTCACCAGCACTCAATTACACAGCTTACAAGTGACGGCATAGTGCTGAATCGTATTATTTTATGCTCTTATATCGTCTTATATACGTCATCTGGTGGTTCATATGACCCATCCACTTTGACGTGACAACGTCTTATAAATCGATAGAGCCGGTTGCACGCACGAAAAAACATGACTCATCCGGCGTTACCTCGCTCATGCGGCGTTACCGGCGTTACCTCGCGAGCGCGGAACGAGCGACAAAGAAAACGTTGTCACGTTCAACTATCGTCAGTAAACCGACTTTACAGGCAACCAATTTTTTTTGGACACGGGCCTGTAGTTTCCTAGTTTATTGCCGGGTTCAGGAATATGGTAGATCTATAGATATTTCAATCCACGAACATGCGCTCCACTCTGTGAAAATCGCTTACGTTTCACTCGATCCGTATGGAGTTTTACAGAGTGGGGTGCGTCATCGTGGATTTAAATATCTTTATCTTAATTACTCTTACTGTGTATATTAAGCAACACAACTCAACTAGGGTACGATTATGGACATGGCAAGCAAACTGCGGAAAGAAATACTATAGTAGTGTTATTATCTCGCTGCAGACTCGGTCATAAGTCATCCGAGTGTTTCGCTTTTGTATTTCACTGCTGAGTTGTACATTACTGCAGTCGATGAATGATATCGATAGTTGCTCTCTTTTTGTATATCTAAACTGGTGATACAAATAAAAACACGTTTATTTATTTTTTATTTTTTTAAATTACCAATAAAATTTCAACATAGTATAATATTAAATGCATGAATGCAGTATGTTTACGTCGTTGTAACCTTGATGATTCCGTTATCGATAACGGCCTTGCGCGCGCGCAACTAGCGCACATCCCTAGTCCGATTATGATTTATGACAGAGTCTGCAGCGAGATAATAACACTACTATACCATATTGCAATCCCCTATTGCAGTCAACTTATAAGTCTACATAAGGTGTTAAAAATGTTCCAACCCTCTTTAATACATGTAGTAGCTATTGATCTAAGTATTGAATAATCCTGCTGAGGATCAAGTCACTTTACAGTCTGATGTACGTTCGTCTGTTACTAAGTAATAAATGAAGGAATCGTTGACGAAACGGTTGTTTTAGTTAGTTTCACTCTTCTCATAATAATTATAATATTTCTCAGCGTTTCGGGCTTGGAAGCGACGAGAATGTCGCATGTTTTAGGCAGGGGCGTAGCTACCGCCGTATTTGCCGTATCAATTATACGGGGCCCCCGGGCCACGGGGGCCCCCAAAGTGTGTAAGGAAAAAGAATAAAAACTTTCTAATTTATTTTATTTTACAAATGACAAAATTCTATAAAGCAATTCCTTTTTTTCCCGCCTTAAGCGTGCGTTCAAAAGTTGGCAACACTACATCGTTATGGCGGGCTGCGGGACTTCCCCGTTTTACTTACTTCATCTTCAACTCAGCGGGGAACTAATAAAAAATTACTTAGGAACTTCGATGGGACAAGAACGGCTGTCAGACATCTCACTATTGTCCATAGAGGCAGAAACTTTAGAAAAACTAAAATCATCATCAGCCATAAATGATTTAATAAATCAGTTTGCCGATAAAAAGGCAAGGAGAGTGAATATTTAAAATTCGATTTTTATTTGTAAAATGGGTAAATTATGTGATAAATAAATATTACTTCTCACAATATTTTTTTTCTTTTGTGAAAAATCTTTACCTCCATATAAGGGCCTCCAAAAAAATTTTTATACGGGGCCCCGACAAGGCACGCTACGCCACTGGTTTTAGGACAACATAACATATGTTGGCCTAAAACATTCGAGTAACAATGAATGAAAAATCTTTATTTTCACATAGGCCCAATTAATAGGCTCTTATGAAAAGTCAAAACTGCCGCCAGGTTCGGAAAGCAGGTTTGCACCGGGAAGAACTGGCAAGAAACTCGGCACTTGCTCTTTTAAAAAAAAAGTATGTTCCCCTCAACACACCTCACCATATGGAGGGTTCATGCTTGGTACAGGTACATTAAAGGGTGCAGGGATTCTCCCTACATGTATAATATTCTGACATGCTCGAGTTACTTCAAAAATCCCCGCTTGGGCTCCCCTACTATAATGGTTGTGAAAATTTTGTGACTTCCTAAGCTGTGAAGATCTGAATCTGAAATGTTGATAAAACTTGGTATAACATACATGAGTATTTGACTAAAATTTAAAAAATATTAAATCCAACAAAGAATTGTGTAATTATTGTACCCAATTAGATGTTCATAATAAAAAACTTTGTTATTTATAATGACTCCTTTAGATTTTTCTTAAAATTCATTTAAGATCAATTATCAAAACATTTTATCGCAATATAGTGTTATTTATAGTTATTATAAGGAAATGTTATTATCATCTACTACGCCGTATTTCCCAGAGATAAAAAAATGAAACGCAGACAAAATATAATTTTATTTTAGAACTATTTTAATCTCGAAGTTATAGGTCATGTATAATGCGTAGCAAAACTATAATTATAAATACAATTATCTTTAAATAATAAATTAAAGTAAGTATATTATGCTAATTGGCAAGCTTAGAATGAGTTTGATGATCTTTGATCCTCTGCTGCAAGCTCTTAAGGTATGTCCACACTGAGCCTTTTTAACTTCAGACACTTGTATACAGCGTTAACAAATATTTTTTTGTTTTAAATGGTCGTCGTAATGTTCACCTACCTCTCACACACTAGCTTTGTTTGCATAGTGCGAACAGAAAACGAATACCTGTGACAGTCCTATGTTTTTTAAACACTAGTAACCTGTGTAATTAGGACCCGAATGTCTCTCGTGTTATTCTTGGACCCCTAATTTTTAAAACTAGGTATGTCTTCAAGAGTTCTTTGGAACTCGTATAAAATAAACAGTTCATGTCGTATTTCAGATTACTGTAAGTACCTAACAGTTTTACTTTCAATCGGAATGCTGGATAAATTTGTAAAAAGCAATGATGAGATCTAGGTTGTAGCGCGCTTGCCTAGAAAAAATCTAATCATTCTTTTCTTGAAGGCAAATGTAAAGGTACTCATAGACGATCGAATTTGGTGCGGCCGGACCACGAACGCGGTCCGCCACCGGACCATATTCGATCGTGTGGCGCACGGTCCGCCGAACATTATTATTATTATTAACGGTTCGGCCGGTTCGGAGCGCTTGCACATCGAACGCGGTGCGGTGCGGTGCGGTCCCGAACCGCGTACGATCGTGTGGACGGCGCACCGAAACATTTGTTGGTTTAGTTGCTATTGTGCCACCATACGCGCGACACGTTGCAACGTGTTCGCATCAAATTCGGAGTGCCAAGAAGATCACATTGTGTTCTATATACGAAAATCTTCATCATCGAGATCTTTCATGAGACTCATTCATATGATTATACTGTTATCTGTTTTTAAGATAAAACTTTGCCCATTCTTTTCTTCTTCTTTTTGTAGGTAATGAGGATGTAGCAACAACAGTTGCTACAACTAATGCGACTTTAGCCTGTTTTGATAGAACAGGCGGCATATTGAGACATGTTCACGCACTGCTAGGATAAGACAACTGAACGGTTCGGAGTTCTGTGCGGTCGTCTGTTTTGTAGAGCGCACCGCACGGTCCGGTGGTCCGGCCGCACCAAATTCGATCGTCTATGAGTACCTTTAAATTATTTGACATTGATAAATCATGTGTCTATTTCACTTTAAGTATACAAATTATTACACAATATGAAAGTTACTGAGGTTACACAGCTCTAAGCACCCTAACGTGTAGGTAACTATCATGTATGTAGCGGTCTTCGATAGCTGACGATAGATGGCGTAGCCAGTCCCCTAGCACACGCTGATGGAGCTTTCGATGAGTGTTCTATAAATACAACGTCTGACGTCACACGCTCAGATCACAAGCGGTCCCCAGGCATAACCTGCCTGGAGGGAAATTTCCCTATTGCCTACACCATCGGCAAACGTATGACCGTATGCAAAACTAAAGCTGTTAAAAAAACCCAGTGTAGACATAGCGTTTTTAATCTCACTCGTTAATTAATTAAAAACTAAATTAAGTACAAAGACCTTATCTACGTTCAACTGGCTTAACAATATCTGTGGCTTTCTTTTCTGCGGGTTTCTTTCCATAGGATTTCCCGGAGTAGTCGGGCTCGGGTACTGCGTCAGGCTGCGGTTGGTCGCCGAGCTCGGGGGTGTCAGGCGCGGCGTCGAGGTCCTTGCCCACGCTACGTCCGGCCGGGAACACGTGGAAGGCCTCCGCTAGGTCAGGGTTGATCTCCTCGAGGGGCGTGTCGCCGTTCTGGATGTAGACAGGCACGTAGCCCGGAACTGCTGGGAGGTACTGCCATTTGGGACGCGCCTCTGTGGACAGAAATTACGGTCACTTTTTTCCGGAGAAGACATCTGCGATCAGTCGAAAGACTACTACCCGTTCGCAGAAGCTTTGATGTTTATTGTTTAATTACGTACTTTGTTAGTGTAAGTACAGATTTATCTCGTGACCTATATTAATGCTCAGTGAAAATAGGTTTAGATAACTGCGATAATATTAAATTAATTGACGTCACACTTTAATAAAATATGCAGTATACAAGCTGACCCGACAAACGTTGTTTTGCCATTAGAAATATAAAAAAAATAGCTTACGACCTATATACTCTGAGACCTACCAAACACACAGACCTTTGACGACCGAATGGCGTAGTGGTAGCAAACCTGCCGTCTGCGCCGGAGGTCGTGGGTTCGATTCCCATTGGTAAATGTTTGTGTGATGAGCATGAATGTTTTCCAGTGTCTGGGTGTTTTTCAATATATTATATTCATGTATATTAGTATGTATGTATATTTATCAGTCATCTAGCATTCATAACACAAGCTATCGCTTACTTTGGGGCTAGACTGCGACGTGTAAAAGTCCCGTATATATTTATTTATTTTACTTATTTATAACAATCGGTCGATCCGTTTCGTGGGAGTTATGGTAAGAAAAATTAGCAAGAGAATTTTATATATTACATTATAATATACTATATTAAAATTTATTAAATAAATAAGCGTGATGAAATTCACTAGAATCCATGTCAACGAACATAAAAGTTATGTTTTGTCTGTAGTCGGATATAGCGTAGGTAAGTCGGCATAATGAAATTTACTAATATTCGTTTGTGCCTAGCACAGAGCAAAGAGTTAGTTTATAATTATATCTACCATTTTAATGTATATCATAATTTAATCATTTAATTAACGTATAAATCATGACATTTAGAAGTCGAGAATAAAGACAACCGCTATCGATATGACCTGCCGCCTACGTCGCGCCTGGACTTAGGGAGGTCAGATACGCACGCAGAAACATCGTGGATCGTAAATTCGCTCATGTAATCAGATAGGCTAGAAGGCTTGTTTGAACCGCTTTTCATGTTCCATACGGTCGTTCAACCAACATAATATAGTTTGGTAAAAAGTTATAGAAACAATTGACGCGCCACTGTCTATACAAGTTTGATTGAAATTCATGCAATTTGGAAATTGATTTCAAAACATAAAATGGAGCCTCGTAATACCTCGGAATACCATTTTTAGTTGTAATACTTTACCACTCGTATCAAAAACAAAGAAGAATGACGAAAGGTGGTGTCAAGTTTAATCATGAACCAAAAACCAAAAAAGTCTAGGAAAATAAAATAGTGTTTTTTAAGAAGCGGGAACACTAGGAATTGGTTTTTCATATCCGGAATTTAATTATTTGCGTACAAAAAGTTACTCTTTTTTCAATGCACATTTTCTGTCATACAGATTTTAATTGAAAATTGAAACAATATGCCATATAAAAGCTGTCAAAACGTCATATTTATTCCTTAGTTAACGATTAGGTACCTATCTGGCGATTGAAAAATCTGCCCTTTTTGAGTCAAGTCGAGCGTGACAATGCAACACGTGATATTCCAATTTATAATTTGACTAATCGATAAAAACCAGTTCCGACAGCAACTAATGACTTGCAAAGTAATCCTGAAAGTTAATTAAATAACAGCCAATAGAGTAATCAAGCTGTCTTTCGCGCGTCGAATTTCACTTATTAATCTTTCCCGTATGCTCAAATACTTACTTTCACGACTGTACCGGGTGGAATGACCGATCATTGTGTTCCGTACGAGATGAACATTTCAAGAATCCATCAAACATACCTATCGGTTGCCTATCACGTTTCCGACGTGTAGTTTCACGTACGGTGACCACAAATATTGACGAGTGTTGTACAAATCGAAGCAAGCATTAATCATTCTTCTGTCCAAGTGTTCTCATGACGCTATGAGCTACTTTTCCGTATCAAGATTTTTGGGTAGAGTCAACTTGGCGGTATGTAAAATGCTGAGGACGTACGCGACTTTCATCTAACGGTCCATAGCCGGGAGGCTGAGTTTTTGCTTGTCAAAACACAACTGTACAATGCTAAGTGCAAGACTTCTGCACCACAACGAATCGATCTTGATCTCCAAATCAACATACTAAGGTTTATATTCGCAAGCATTTCTGTAAAGGTGATTTTGTCAGCACATAAAACATCTTTCTACAATTGCTCGTTAACTGGTGACCGAGATTCTAAATAGGCAATACTAGCTCCTAGTTTTGGTGCCTAGGATTGTCTCGTAAGATTAAGTCCAGGCAATTTATTTGCGTAGAGGAGATTCAGTTATGGAGTTGGCTCCTTTAGATACTCAAATAACTGGCAAAATTTAATTGTTTGTTTGGTTAGTAGCAATATTTTACAAGATCTCCGGCACCGTTTCCTCACGAAAGAATAATTTGGTAACTTGCCAGTTACTTACGAGTATCCTTATGATGGAACTAAGTATTCACTTCACTTACTATGTCAACCCAGTATTTTGGCGGTCATTAGCTCTCTACTCTACCTACCTTACTACTATATTCATTTATTTCTCGATTCATATCACTGAGTGTGTGGAAACTTTACGTTAATCGCCCCGCAGTAATATTATTATGAATCCACCGCAGCGTCCGCAGCAGTTCTTGCACATAATTGCGATCGCTGCGTTGAACACGTGACTTCCGCGCAGACAACTGTCATTTTCAAACATTTTTTTTAATTTAATTCGAAAATTTAAAAATAGTTGAAATAGGGAAAACAGCCCGCTCTTAATTATTAGGGGGCCTAAGTATTTGAAATATAAGGTAGCATTTTGGAAAGTGATGATGTTCATGTAGCCTACGATGGATCACGCTTGCAGATTTTACTTAGGTGGCGGGGAAGGAATAAAATCACTATTTTCATTATTATTTATTTAGCCACCATTCTTAGGTTCCACGTAGTAATAAAAGTCATTGCCCTGTCCGTCAGTGTGTGTCCAACGGAACAGGTTGATCGTCTGTGTTTTTATATTGTGTTTGCGATATTATAAAATTCCGACTCCCTACACTCCCGCAAATATCATCATGAATTTCCATTGTGTGGATCTTTACATCATCCCTACTAATATTATAAATGGGAAAGTGAGTTTGTTTGTATGTTTGTTCCGCTTTCACGCCGTAACTACTGAACCGATTGCTTTGAAATTTTGCAGACGTAAAGTTAGAAGTCCGGATTAAATAATAGGGTACTTTTTATCCCGAGAAAATCCATAGTTCCCGTGGGATATTCAAAAAACCTAAATTTTTACAGCAACCTATAGCTACATCTATAGGTAGATAGCTAAAGCAAACTTCTTTGAAAGTAGGTATAAGGTGGAAATATTGAATGGGAACGGGAAATTCATGTTTCCCTCAGGATGTTAAAAGCGAATTTGACACAGGCAGGGCGGTGGGCAAAAGCTAATGATACTACAGATCTGATATTACTACTACCTACTGATCACTACAGATGTGAAAATGGGCACCATATAGATTCTGAACTTAGCACTGTACGCTTTTAACAATGTGTGTTTTAGTTGAAAAATGGGATATGGGATTATAATGCTATAAATGTGAAAATGGGTACCTAAATAGGTTTTGAACTTATCACTGTTTCGCTATGTGATTTTGGGTTAGTAATAATGTAACTGTAATATTTAATACCTTTATAAATTCTGACTTACCATTGTTTCACTATAAGCTTTTTTGTTTTAGTTGAGATAGATGAGTTTAGATGAGTCAGTAATATAGGTACAGGTTAATAATATTATGACTGTGAAATCGGGTACCTATATGACATAGGTTTTAAACTAATAACTGTTTTGCTATTGAAAATTTTCGTTTTAGTTAAGCTATGGGATATGGTAAAGTATAACGATAAGTGTGAAAATGGGTACATCGCTTCTGAAATTGCAAGAACTCCAGGTTAGGTTAGGTTAGGATAGGTTTGTATGCAGCGTTGCGGAAGAATATATCAGAAAAACGACGTTTTACCTAAATACTAAAAAACTAAGCCAGTTATCAACAATTCGTTCTGAATATGTGTTTTAGATGAGCAATGTGATATGGGATAGTAATGCTGTAAATGTGAAAATGGGTAGATACCTATATAGATACTGAAATTAGAACTGTTTCGCTATTAACAATGCGTGTTTTAGTTGAGCAATAGAATATGTAACATTTATAATGCTATAAACGTGAATATGGGTGCCTAGCATTAGTCCTGAACACAATTTAATTATGCTACTTTTCATCCCAGTTAATCCTTGGCTCCCACGGTATTTGTAAAAGCCCGAAATTCACGCGAGCGAAGCCGCGAGCAAAAGTTAGTATAATGCTATAAACGTGAAAATGGGTGCCTAATATTGGTTCTGAACTAATAACTGTTTCGCTATTATGTGTTTTAGATGAGCAATGGGATATGGGATAGTAATGCTATAAATGACAAAATGGGTACCTACATAGGTTTGCAAATTGCAAGAGCTCCAGGTTAGGTTAGGTTAGGTTAGATTGGCCCTTGAGCCGGGAGGTGCATCTCTGTGTTCACGATGCACCTCTGTCAGGGAATTTAGACGTAGATCAAGAAGGACGGAGGGTCTGCTTCGGCAGACATCGTTGGCTGGGTAACGCGAGTGCTTCCGGTCCCGTTGCTCATCCACCAGGCGACGAGGTGAACACCGTGGGGTTTTAGTCGGTGCGACTCCGACATAACCGCAGTGCCTCCCCGTGGTACACCGGTATCCATAACGGATTTCCCCACGTATATAAAAAAAAAGGTTAGGTTAGATTAGTATGCAGCATTGCGGAAGAATATTACCGAAAAACGACATTTTACCTAATTTCTAAGGACCGATGTAGTTGACTGTGTAAGGACTGTAGTAGTTGACTGTTTATCTATCGCGTATGCTACTTTTTATCCCAGAAAATCCTTGGCTCCAA
The DNA here is from genome assembly GCA_036785405.1 of Coenonympha arcania. NCBI lineage: Eukaryota > Metazoa > Arthropoda > Insecta > Lepidoptera > Nymphalidae > Coenonympha > Coenonympha arcania. The sequence goes on from CM072055.1 coordinate 15,198,902, forward strand.
CGGTATTTGTAAAAACCCTTAAATTCACGCGGGCGAAGCCGCGGGTAAAAGCTAGTATTTTATAAATTGCAAAATATGTGTAAGGGCAGTGCACACTACTTAGGCAGGTTACTATAGTGACCCCTGACCCAACGTCATTGCAATCATAAAAATATGAAATTCGTTTTTATTTTTATTTAAAAAGGGGGTAAAACTGTTGTACTGAAATTTTTAAATGAGATAACAATGTTTAGTGGGGTATGAGAAAGGGCGTTACTTGTATTTTCTTAAACAGAATTTTATTTATTTTTATGCCTGATAGTTTTTGATTTATTGGGCAAAATATCTCAAGAAATACCTAATGATGCATTAGTTTCTTTTTGGTTTAAAAGAAACAAGCATCACTGACAAAATGCAATAAAAAAAATTGGTCGATATGGGTATGTTGAAATGGTAAAATAAAACAAATAATGGTAAATAAAGGTAAATAAACGAATGATAAACCTAAATTATTTGTTTAGGTCACAATCACATAGTGTACTCCAAGTAAAATAGAAAAATTAAGGACAGTTTTGGACAGATTATTATTGGACTGTAACTTAGATTTAAGAAAATAATTAAAGTAAGAATAATATTAATAATTAGCTCATAAGCTAGATCGTAGTACATAGTAAAGTAACCATTTGGCAATGGTTCTTTATAATAAGGAAAAAAAATTGTTTATGGAAGTCGGTTAAAAAGGTGATTACCCTACGCGATCAAAGTCGTTACTGCACTCAGCCTTAGCGAAAATAATTAGCTTTTTTGAACCCAAGCGCCATTAACGTTATTCCAGACGCTGATAAAAAATAAAAAGCTTTTCTGTTTTATAGTTTTCCTTTCTTAGAATAAGTATGATATCATTGATTCTTTATAGATATTACATTTATAGGCTCTTACAAATAATACGATGCGTAATAAAGGCACTAGGCACAAACCATCCACAGCTTATAAAAGCTTATAGCTATTAAAACGATTTTTTGTTTAATTGGTGTATGGCCTTGGAGGGATATTAGAATATTTTGGCTAACATTTTAAATCGGATGATTCGATTGATTTTATTTGATTGATTCGGCATGAAATTGTAAAAACACCTATTATTTTAACCATTTCCTTATGTATATTTAATGTATCTGAACTTATAGGTAGGTATCTAGTTATGTAATAAGAACAAGATAGTTGAAAGTTTGACTGGGTAAATTATGCAGAAAATATATAATAATACATAAAGCTGAAGTGTGTTGCTTTTTGTTTTTGTTTGCTCTAAAACTACCTGTCAAGAAATTATTTGACAGTACAATTATTATTTCATCGTAAATAAAGCCTTTGGAAATTCTTTCACGGTGCACATTAAACGTTAGACATAAACCAATAATATCTTTAAACATACTACATACATACATAGATTATAATATAGATCGCCATATATAAAAATGAACGCTGCTCCGTAAGAAAAACGTAGTGGAGAGGCGTTCATTTTTGAATCCGACACGTTCTCGTAGAACTGGAACAAAGTTGCAAGGAGCCGCATTTTTACATAGAATAATGTTATATCATATATGTTATATCATTGATATAAAGGTCATTATGCTATGTAAAAAGTCACTTCCATTCCATTTTGCCGGAGCATAAATTGATCCTAAGGATATTAGAAAATCAACCCCTAGCAGGACAGATTAATTTGTTTTGATGTAATCCGCTACTTGAAAAGATTCTGTATGGTACAATATGCAGGAACACTGCCCACATGAAACACCACACACAATTTTCCAACACTTTCTTCGACGTACGTTTCGTCCCGAACCGGGACATCTTCAGGAGATGTTGACTTCACAATGCGAAATCGTAGAGTCTACGAATGAAAGTGTTGGAAAATTGTGTGTGGTGTTTCATGTGGGCAGTGTTCCTGCATATTGTACCATACAGAATCTTTTCAAGTAGCGGATTACAGCAAAACAAATTAATCTGTCCTGCTAATTATGGATTTCCGCAAAATAACGCCTGCTTCCATTCGACCCCTATTTATTGGGGCTAATAGTTGCACTTATGTGTTGGCGCGGTTTAATATTTTTTTTATATACAGAACATTTGACACATCGCAATCTAGCCCCAAAGTAAGCGATAGCTTGTGTTAACTAGATGACTGATAATAATATACATACTTACATACATACTAATGTACATAAATATCATTATATTTATTGGTGTATTGAAAAAAAATTATTAAATTGTAAGTGGTTCTAAATTTTCCTGCATTATTTGCTACAATAGACTTTAATTAAATATCTATACTTTAGAACTTTAGATGGTTCTGCGATATAGAAGATGCTGCGCAAGCGCATTGCGCACGACCGCGGAAGATGGTCACGACTGGCTTCGTATTAATCGTGACTCGAAACCTGCACGGCTCTATCGCAGCTGAATAGGTTATATTTAATACGCTTGATTAGCAAGTCATAGAGCTTTTTTATTCAAAAGTTATTGATCGTTTTCGTTTTATAAACAAAAACATAGCAATAAGTTACGTAGCCGCATAGGTATTCGATTGAATCATCGAACTTTTTTGTAATTAGTTCCGTTTTTTATATTATTAATAAAGTGATTACTGATTGCTATTATATTTTTATACATTACAGGTGATATCTACATTTACATTATTTATTTCTTTTTTAGCTGCTATAGCTCATACTAAATCTTTCTTTCTTTGAACCCAGAAAGTGTGCAGAGTTCTACTTCGAACAATGATTTTTTCCCCTTTTAATTAGAGATTTTCCCGAAACTCCATTAATTCATCACGATGCTATTAGGTACGAGGTCATGCTTCTAAAAAAACTTTTTTATAAGATACCTATTACCACGTAATATTTCTACTTTATTTCTTTGTAAACTGACGCACCCACCTATCAAAATAATCGTTTGATTCTATTGCCTTAAATTACGATGATCTTTAAGATGCCGATTATAAATCTTTAATTTTTTGCCTTACCCACTTCATAGTTGAATAGTCTGAATCTTAATTATTGTACAGTGAATGAATCATTATAAACTTTATTAGATTCTTCGGAGCTAAGAGCCCTTTAACTTTTTATGTCCATCGAACCGGATCCAAAATCGATGTCTGCATTGGTTTATTAGAATTTGTTTTCTTTTTGTATACCTGGGTGAGGCCGCCGTTTTTTGCTGAAATGGCGCAGAAGTATTGCGATGGTGGCGTAGAAACTTCTACGCGTCGGTGACGTTGAGTGGCGTATGATAGTGACGTTTAAATATAAAGGTTCGCATACATATGTAAAATTATATTGATGTATTTTATATATTATAATATATACTGATGTATTTTATATATAGTAACCATAATAATATGTACATGAAAATGCACAAGGAAACACATTGAATGAATAAAATCAACTTTATTTATCTTACATTATTTTTAAGTGATATAAAATATACGCAGGTACGTAAAATTTCGGTTATACTATCACTCATGTCCATGAGTATACCTACTGTATAGTCCGAACAAAATGAGAACTCACTCGCCATTTTAACCGCTATATCTGGGTGACCGAGCTTTGCTCGGTATTTTCTCTATTTGCGAGTGAATACTCACCTTTATTTGGTGGCGTAGGGGAAGTAGCGAATATCTACGCTACCAGTGGCGTTGAAGAGCCAAAATGGTGGCGGAGTTTTACTTCTACGCTACCGACGCGTTGAGAAAATTACATAAATCTCTGTAAATAACGTACGATTAGACTTGCATTATAGCACCAAATATAGCTTTCACTTCTAATCACGCGGTGCACTGATAGTTTTAAGTGAAACAGTTAAATTTACATTTTTATGCGCAAAAATCCTCTTTCGAAAAAAGTGTGTACACAATCCGGATCTTACATTCACATGTCAACCGTCAAAATAATGACCGCTATCGAGCCGCTGTCCATAGTCTATAGAAACTCTATGTTGCCACTTCCCGATTTAAACCTCCCTGACTCCAAACTTTAATGGGTATGAAAAATATTGGTGGCGTTGACAAAGTGGCGTTGAATTTCAATTTTTAACGCAATAACTGTTTTGGACAAAAAATTAAAGAAAGTCTTAGGATACCCCTTGCGAAATTAAAAGCATAGATAGCTAGTTATATAAGTATTCTTAAAACATCAGTTTTATCTCGAGAATCCTCTATCCTTTTGCTACAACAAAGGTTAAAGTGCACCTCTGCCTTGGCGGATAGGAGTTTTTGTGTCATTTCCGTCACTTTTTTCAAGTTCCATTCGAAATATATTTTTAATTTACTAATTGAACTTTAACAATTATAATGTTCACTTGAGCCCTTTTGTTGCGCAATCCTACGCTGTTATCAAAAATTAGATAGATATCATACTTTTCAAAATATGAACCGCGGAGAAAAAAGTTTGCGAAATCAGCAAAAAAAGGCGGCCTCACCCACCTATGGATAATCTGTTCCTACCTTAATTATTTTTTATCGATAAAGGACTTCAAATTTACCTTCTGATAATTTTCAAGTAGGTGTATTCGTAATGTATAATGCTCTCATTAAACCTACTTACATCGTAAAGAAACCAAATAATTATGTCCTGAATTAGGTGCAACCAAATACAATTAGGCCTATTTAAAAGTTCGTTTTAACTTTATCAGTTCTTTTAACCGTGGTATTAGGTATCTTTTATCCGTTAAATAGGTATGTAGATTTAAGTGGGCTTTTAGTAGAATTTGTACAATATTTACTTAATACATGGTTAGGTACATATGTAAGGTGGTCTGATCGGACGGGCCCGCTGCGAAATTATCAAAACTGGTTCTTGTCTGCTCTTAACCAAGTCTTAACTGTTGTTTTATTATCAAGCGACCTGGAGATCTATTTTCGAACAAAGTTACAAGTTATAACTGCCACTTTGGTAGAGTTCGGTAGTAAAATAATAATCTGATAGGTACAGATACGAAAAACATTTAAACAAACCTTTATTTAAGTTTAAGATCCAAGCTCATTATAAGTATTATGATTTTCAGTAGGTATCTTTGAGAAAATTGTAAATAAAGGTTTTAATAAGTTTTTATTGTAACAGTTAGGTATGAAGGTTGAAATAAAAAGCATTTCAGAAGCTGGCTCTTTATCTGCTGACTGTACAGTGTGCATTTTACATTTTATACAAAATACCTACCTACTTAGAATAAGTATTTTGGTGCAGAAGTGGCCATTCTTTTGGGATACTAATAAGTAGTTAGGTACGCAATTTGTTACAATCATTATTCATTTATAAATTTTGCTTTACCTAATTACCTACGACTTTTACAGTAAAATATTTCGATAGCACTCTTTCCTAATAAAGTCAAAACAATTGTTATCTATTTTATTAAAAAAAAAATCAAAAACACTCACCAATCAAAACAACGCACATAACACACACAAGAACGATTGATTTATACATTGCGAGTATTGAATGGCAATTAATATTTATTATTAAAATATTAATTAATATTGATAAATGGTATAAAGTCGCCGATCGAATAACGGGTGCGGGGCTCGGCAGCGAGCTTGCAAGTGAAGTGCGCACACGCACGGAACGGGGTTAAAAAAGATCGCGCGCGTTGACTACGGGATGCAACTTTCCTCGCGCAAAAAGATAAGAGAAGGAAGGAAAACTTGCTTAGATCACATGATATATGGATGACGGGCACATCTATTAATACATCGATAAGGAGACAGATGGAGTAGTCTTGTAGAATTATGAGTTATGAGATAGCGTTGAGATAACTAACGTCGACTTTCCTCGCGCAAAACGATAAGAGAAGGAAAAGTCGCTTAAATCACATGATATAGTATAATGACGGGCACATCCATTAATAGATCGATCAGGAGACAGATGGAGTAGTCTTGTAGAATTATGACTTATGAGAGATACTTAAGAGATAAATAACGTGGACTTTCCTCGCGCAAAAAGATAAGAGAAGGAAAAGTCTGTCGTAAGTGACTTTTGCTATCTAAGGATCACATTTATACAGATGAAGGACACATACATTATAAGATCTATCAGGAGACAGATGGAGTGGTCTTGGAGACTTGCGAGTTACTAGCTTTTGCCCGCGGCTTCACCCGCGAGAAATTCGAATCGAACTTTTACTAATACCGTGGGAGCCATGGATTTTCTCATTTCTGGAATAAAAATTAACCTACCTTTTTATAAATTTCAGACGAATCGGCTTAGTAGTTTTATTGCCCTTCCCGCCCCCTTCCTCCATCAGCAGCTCAACAGCTGCTGCATCAGCACCCTTAGGAAAGCAGCGGATTTTGACCTTGTCACAATATCTGTTGGGGGACCAACTTATAATATTTGAGTTGACAGGTTCCTATGGAGATCGCATCAGGAATTGAAGAGTGTTGGGCGACCAAACCAGTGGCGTGGATGAATCATGGTTCATAACATCCACAACTGCGATAATGAAGTCATGCTGACAAAGACTAAAGATATTGCGAGATGGTGCTATACCTACCTACTAAAAGATAGATAATTAAGATAGAAGCACAGTGTTAAAATATTCTACTACAGAATATCTTTAATCTGTGGTATCTGTGGTAATAAGACGTGAGGCAGCTAGGTACCTACGTATACCTATCACGTTAGAACCATTACAATTTATGTAAAGGTACTTACCTACATAATAATATGTTAAGCATTGTCTCAACTTTTAAGTCGTAACTTATAGGTCCGAGAAAGCTCATGTCTATAAGTTATGAGCTTTCTATTTTCTACTCATGTCATATAAATTCACTGCAACTTTCATAGGTAGGTAATTAATATTGTGTCTATTTATTTGTACGAGGAACCTATTACTTTGCACACCTAATTAGGGATTTTATGGTGTATTTTGTAATTGAAGTTAACACGAGGACATTATAATTTCAAAACCCCTTGTGAATGTTCTACGGACAAGTTTTTTATAGTCATATACCTTGTTAGAAAACTTTAAGCATTGTTTCCTTGAAACTTGATGCTTAAGATTTCTTATAGGTACTTAGTTATCATAAGCCTTTGACTTTGCGACAGTCCGGAGTCCAGAGTTCCTATAAATGGCGCAGTTTGAGTATAGTCTGCGATTGTGTGGGTTATAAGGAAGTTCGAACTATCTACGACGTAGGTATAGAATATAGATATTTCAATCAACGAAGACGCGACCCATTCTGTCAAAATCGCTTATGTTTCATTTTATTCGTATGGATTTTGACAGAGTAGGGCGCGTCATCTTGGTTTGAAATATCTATATACTATACTTATCCATTCCGAAATGAGGAAACGTGCTTGCAAAGTTCTCCGTAATATTCTCACTTCTCAAAGGTGGGTGAACCCTGCTTACCCACATTCGGCCAGCGTCAGTCTGATACAAAAGTTAAAATAAAAAAGAGATTGAGACATCTACAAAATAATAAGTATGCCCAGGTACCAAAGAAGATACCGGATTATCAAGCTGAAGTGTCAGGGGGCGGGCAATATCTGTCACAGAACCGACGGCCGTTGGGACAGACGATTTCATGGAGTCAGCGTTTGACGACCTTACCTTCTTCCTGCAAGACCGACGATCTGAAAAAAGCGAGTGGATAAGGAAGGTAAAGTAGGATAAGGTAAGGTAGAAAACAGAAAATAAGTGCGCTATTTTAGGGTGCCGTACCCAAAAGGCAAAAACGGAGACCATATATACATACGTAACTTTTTTGTTGTTGATAGTACGGAACCCTAAGTGCGCGAGCCCGACTAGCACTAGACCAACTATTGTGTCTAGGTAGTTTACCCTTTTGAAATGTTTATGAAGGATGTCTGTGCTAAGTAACATGCGCGGTATCTACCTACCCCTTTTTTATATAGAATATCTTTGGAAACTATCTATTTATATTATAGTAGTGTTATTATCTCGCTGCAGACTCGGTCATGAATCATTCGAGTGTTTCGCTTTTGTTGTTCTTTGTTGAGTTGTGCATTACTGCAGAACAAGCGAAGGCGGAACACTCGAATGATTTATGACCGAGTCTGCAGCGAGATAATAACACTACTATAGTATAAGGGTTCTTTTAGACGTGCTTACCTGAGATAGACGTTAATAGTACGGTCAGTAATTCAGGTGCGACGACCTCTGGAGCGTCGACCGTTGTCCCTTCCCTTCACAGACCATCGCGACTCGCGAGCCAAATGATCCGTGCGGGTTCTTCCACGATTGATTATGCAGTAGTAGGGGTTACAAGTCCCTATTATACAACTACGCTGGACCTCCGAGTTCAGACAACGTAAAAATGAAGACAATAGATTTTCGCCATTATGGCGCTGATTGTTACGTAACCTGGCGTGAGCGTCCATGGATCTAAAATAAAACGACGATCACTACAGCAGCGTGGTCTTCTACGTCCGGAGTGATATCCCTCCGGGGGTACGGGCCTCGAGGTAAACCTCCCTACCCGGGCGATATGTCGCGAGGACGCTGCGCGCCCTTGGTATCGATCTTTAAGCCTCCTAGTTAGGGGGCTAAGGCCTCGCCGGTCACTAGCAATATATGTCAATTTAGTACCATGGACCTTAGAAGGGGGCGCTTAAAAACGGCACAAAAATGAAACTTATAAAAATATTTGATCCAGCGTACTTGTGTAATAGAGACCTTCAGTGTTACAAGCAAGTACACATATTATGTACTGAGGGTTGTTATTGAAGTCAGAATTTTCATACTAATCTCGTCCAAAACCATCAACATCACTAGAAAACTAAATATCATATTATGCTTAGCAGCGAATGGAAACATCGAGAGGTAATCTGTGTGGCTAAGAGTTCAGCACGTTCACATAGTTCTCAAAGGTATGTGAAGTCTGCCAACCCGCATTTGAGAGGATAAAAAAATCTATAGCGATCCAAAATTTCATTTGTGTTTACTGATAAAGGAAGATTCGAACAGAACTTGTAACTCATTTAAATACACAGTTTTGTTTATGAATAGGTAAATGTACACTTTTTGTACCATTTCCCAAGTCGCAATAATTCTACTAAATGTGTATGTTTGTAAATAAAGTAGGTAATAGGTTCGTTACCTACTCATTGTTTTCTTGCAATTCTCGATAGGGTCAAAGTGCATTCTTGTGGCGTAGGTACTACAAGATAAGATTAGTTCTTATTTTTTTGCGGATTCGAAGAAGTCAGTGTATTATCAATCTATATAGAGCGAGAGCCCGGAGCCCCCAGACATATTAACTTGTTTTCCAAAGGACAAAATTTGGTGTTTTAAATCGAGTTTATGTGTGTATTGAATGCTCGCATGCCTGCTAAATCGGAGAGTCAGCCAATTCATAGATATCAGCAGGGCTAGACAATGTCACTTAAGCGTTTGGCGTTAACGCTAGTCGCTAGTCGACAAAAATGTATGGACAAAACAAATGACTGTAGAAAAACCACGACATTAATTAACTAAACACGCTGTGTTTGATACTGTCGGCTGTCAATTGTCAAGCGAAGTACGCTAAAGTTATCTACAAGGTTCGCGAGAACGCCAGCGAGCGTTGAAGTTAGCGTAGTTAATTATTCAAACACAGCGTGTTTAGTTAATTAATGTCGTGGTTTTTCTACAGTCATTTGTTTTGTCCATACATTTTTGTCGACTAGCGACTAGCGTTAACGCCAAACGCTTAAGTGACATTGTATAGCCCTGCAGGTGAGAAAGGTAAAAAAAATAGGGTTAAAATTTACTTAAATTGTAATGGTTGATTATTACGAATCTTAAGGGTCAAATATGCCCTAGACACCAAAAATGTCAGATGGTCTGGCTGAATAGGTGTAATTTATGTTAAAATTAGTCCATTAGATAACATAATATTATATAAAAACCAGATATTAGGGAATATTAATCGGGAAACATAAATAAATAAAAATTCCGACGAAATGAGAACCTCCTTTTTTTTGAAGTCGGTTAAAAATATGATAAAGTTATAAGTTATTATAATAATAATATAATCTAAAATTAAAAAAAAATCTTGTTTGTTTTCCTATAAGGAAAACTACTATAATACTCGTTGCAGAATAAACAAAAGGAACGGGTCTGATTGTATTGGTCGGGCTGCTACTGAGCTCCCACTCCCGGCCGCTATCCCACTACTGCCCGATACGGGGACTTTTGGCTGCTGGGTTTCCCCCCTGGCCCGGTTCGCCCCTCCTTAGTGAACCTGCACCCTCCAGACTCCTCCGGGGGGTCCATATTAATACCGGGCTTAGTGTGGACGTCCGGTCAACATGGGCCACTCAGCACCAGGACTCCCGACCTCAAACCATCCTCCGATCCCGACCTCCGAGTAGCCGGATTACAGGAGACGCCGCGCTCCCAGTCGATGTACATGACGAAAATAACGAACGCTACTTACTAGGTGACGCGGGTTCGAATCTTGGTCGGAAAATTAAAACAAAATTCAAAGTTTTTTTTTTCTTTTTTTTTTTATTAATATTTTTAAGTTAGTTACCGACCGACCGTTATTGATAGAATACAAGCTAAATTAATTTAAAATGCATTAATTAATTTCTAAACTATTTCTTATGTATCCAAACTTACTTAAAATATAATCAACAAATAAAAAATAAAAATAATTAATAGCACTTTGTATTTCTAACATATTATTTACAAAAGAGACTGCGAGAGAATTCGTTGCGATTATATTTTCTACTTTCTGCACGCTGAACTGAAAGTTACTAGCAATTTGTCTTTATGAACCTTTTAGTATGGAAAATATAAAAGGCACAACGTTATTCTTGTATTGTCCAATCACTACATAGTTACTAATGAATTAACAAGTTAAATAGCTGCCCATATTTTCGGCAGGGTGCCACGTATCACACATTTGTGTTGTCTTTCGTAAATGCATATTATTGTTTTTTGTCTATTGGATTGTTTTATTAATAACCCATAGACAATTACCAAAACAATACAATTATAGACAATTCCATTGGTTAAAAATAATGGTTCATCACGGTTCTTGATACTTCGAGCCAATAAAAACTAACAAATGTATCCACAACGCTGGTAATCTCTCAGGGTCCTATTCTGATGAGAAGGTAAACTTGTTTTATGGTACGAAACCCCCATCACACAACTCAGACGCATTAATTGGCACGTGTTTTTGAAACCTTATTGTAGCATGTAGCAAATTTATATTATATACTTTTATTTAATACAAGTAAGTACCTACAAGGTAATAGGTAGGCTACCTACATGACTGCTATCAGCTCTCGTTTGATACAGCCGAAGATGTTGTCGTACTATTTTGGAAAGGGTAGTTAAGTAGCCCTTTACGGTTGCTACACAGTATTGCACTGGAACGCTAAATCGCTTGGCGGTGCGTCTTTATTGGTACGGCCGACGCCTGGGTCTGATTGTGTAAGGTATAAGTAGGTACCTACTTGACTGCTATAAGTTCTCGTTTGACACCGCCTGAGATGTTGTCGTACTAACTTGGAAAGGGTAGTTAAGTAGCCCTTTACGGTTGCTACACAGTATTGCACTGGAACGCTAAATCGCTTGGCGGTGCGTCTTTATTGGTACGGCCGACGCCTGGGTCTGATTGTGTAAGGTATAAGTAGGTACCTACTTGACTGCTATAAGTTCTCGTTTGACACCGCCTGAGATGTTGTCGTACTAACTTGGAAAGGGTAGTTAAGTAGCCCTTTACGGTTGCTACACAGTATCGCATTGGAACGCTAAATCACTTGGCGGTGCGTCTTGGCGCCTCCTACCATGACCAGGGGTCTGATTGCGTAAGAAAAACGTTTTCATCGTTATCGTAATGGTTCGCAGGTTCTGCTTACTTGATTGGCTGACGTAAATCAGCGAGCGAATCGGCGAGAAGAATTTGAAAACGATTACGATAGTGGCGGAAATCAAACCCGCGACCTACCACACAAATCCGTGAGCGCGCCACTGTGCGACGGAGGCCTTCAAAAGTAAAAAAATATAATTATCGTATAGATTACGTAGAACACCTATTTATCGACCCGATATAATATGCAAGGTCGCAATAGATTATTTGCAGAGTTTATATTTTCCGATAATATTATTATGGTTTTTACACCTATTTGTCTTCATAACTATGTATGTATCCGGCTCTATTCACGAGAAATAATTATTCAATTAGGTGAAACGATCGCCATAATTTGATTATTTAACGACACAATCATGTTGACTAGAAGTAGGGCTTAAAAAAGTAACATGGTTTGGTACATTTTGGTAAGATAATTATTTGTTCGTCTAAATCTGTTTTTAGATATGACCTACTAATTAGGACCTCAAAAAAGGAGGAGGTTTACAATTCGTCGGAATCCAATTTTTTTAAATATCTTAGTATAGGTACTTATCTATAAGTTATTATTGATTAATATACACGCCCATAAGTCAGAATTTGCCCGCATAAGATTTTTAATTATCTGCACTGTTGCGGTAAGTGATGGATAGGATCATAAGCAAAATGACCTCCCTGGCGCAGTGGCGGCGCGCTGGGATACGAGTGGGAAGTCACGGGTTCAATTATTACCGCCACGGGCTACTTTGGAATTTTATAATTTCTAAATTGGCTCAGGTCTGGTCTGGTGGGAGGCTTTGGCCGTGGCTAGTTACCACCCTACCAGCAAAGACGTACCGCCAAGCGATTTAGCGGTGCGGTACGATGCTTGTAGAAACCGTTGGGGTAATTTACTTACCCTTCCAAGTTAGTACGATAACATCTTAGGCTGCATCATCACTTACCATCAGGTGATATCGCAGTTAAGTATTAACTTGTATAGAGTTAAAAAAAAATATTTTTCCTTATACAGCTCCGTCTCAAAACTCTTTGGGCCAACCACAACATGGGTGTAAAATATGCATATGAATTTCTAGATGACCCGGCAAACTTTGCTTTACCATAATATAAAGTATTTACGTCCTTTTCTCAGACCTATCGAAATCGAATAAACACAAAAATCATAATTTTTTTTAAAGATGTCGGAAATGTTACGTTACAAATACTGTGATATAAGAATTTTACACATTAAACGATGATTAATAAAACGAAGTACATAATCTCTGTAGCAGCCGTTTATTGAATAGAAATAATTAAATATGGTTATTCAGTAAGCTCATGAATATGATAAGTCTGCGGTTAGCCATGTGAGGTAAGTAAGTAGGAACTACCAAAGAATTCACAGCATGCTTTAGTTTCACGGAATTAATCTAAGATTCAAAGATGATAAATTACTGACTCTACCTTATTATAATTTTGGTGCTAGATTTTCCAGCGATATCGTTGGCAAGTTACTGCATTATTAAAATATATTAGGTAGGTACTATTAAAAAGTATGTCACTTCCCGAGTCTTCAACTGTCTCCGCAAAACTATCAGCTCCTGGATCTTGTAAGTAAAACGGATTCATCGTTATCGTAATCGTTTACAAATTCGGTCAGCTGATTAGCTCTCTGTACAAGTAAAGTACAAACAAACTAACAAACCAACAAACACAACAACAACAAACGCACTTGCACATTTATATATTAGGTAGAATAGTTAGGATTATTTAAAATAGGGTTTTCATGATACTTATATATTTTTAATAAAACAACACAATAAGGCAAAAAATAGATAAATTAATTTATTAGAACATAGTATGTAGTATAATACTTAGTATATATTTTATCAATACATATTTATAATCAGTTCACATTGAATTTTTCATTTATTTCATTGCAATTACAAGAAATAATATTACCTATAGTAATATCACAAACATATGAAATTAATCACGTATCGCGGTAAAATAACCTACCTACTCAGGTTTTGCCAAGTGTGCATTCCTTGCAAAAAATTATGAATAGGAAATATGCACTTAAGTACTAAAAAAGTTATAAATGGCACTTATTGGAGTTTACTTCAGAATCGCATTTTATTGCAAACGAGCGCAAACCCTTGGCTTAACCCGCATGAATTTTGGTTTTTCACAAATCCTGCGGGATTTATTTTTCTGGAATAAAAAGTAGCCTTTGTGGTAGTCCAGGATATAATCTATCTCCATTCCAAATCTCAGCCAAATCGGATTCAAAAGTTGCGGCGTGCAAGTATTTCTCCATACAAATGTTAGACCCTCGTGTCACCTCTCCACTCAAAATGCACCCTCTTTGTAGGTGGCGCTACGATTTGCAAAAAATTTGCGTTCGTATCTTCAGGTTCATATGTGTGGAGTAAACTGAAATCTTTTCAAGCTGCGCGTCGAACCTGACACACGCCTTTCTTCTTGAGCTACCTCAATCAATGCAAACTAAGGAATTCTCAAGGAATGCAAACTAAGCCCTTTATATCACAACAAACACTCCTGCAACTCGCATTAACATTCTGAGTTCTGACATTACGATCCTATACCTACTCGACTTGAAGTTACCAGAAGCATACATAATCATTGGCAGTTAATTTGTATGCGAGCTGAAGTTATTTCTATAAATACCTAATTAGCTTTTAGTTTGTAATCCTAATCAGAGTCACAGACAATAACTTCTGTATTAACACTTCGCAGTCCTTAATGTTGATAACTTAGTTTGGCATTTCACTAACGCTTTCTGTACCTGAAACAATATGATTAAGTAGGTATAACAAAAATATTACAAAACTGAGTTTTTAGTAATTAGGACAATTTTAATGAGTAAAGCATTTTTCAACTATTACTATAATACTCGTGTCTAAACCAAGAAATGAGGGACCAAAACAGTAGTTCGATGAGAGTTGAAGTCGGTTTTTTTGTTAATTAATTAACGTATATTATTGAGCAGAGATGAACTCACCCAGAGCCAGCTTGCGCCGTCGCAGTGGCAACAGCTGTAGCAGTCGCAGAAGAATGCCCGCCTCCGCCATAGTTCCCACCGCATCCGCCGCTGCAGCCGCCGCCTCCGTGGCTGGGCTGTATGTAATTCACGTCATTGTAACCGCCTCCGTGTCCACTATTATAGCCACCGCCACGCCCACTGGTTAAACCACCGCCGTATCCTCCGCCACCACCGCCTCCGCCGCCACCGCCGCCGTATCCGCCGCCACCGCCGCCGCCGCCGCCACCACCGCCGCCGAAACCAAAACCTCCTCCAAATCCGCCGCCTCCGTAGTTTCCGTGACCACCTCCGTAATTTCCACCACCGCCGCCGTAATTTCCACCGCCATGTCCGTGGTGGCCTGAAAATGAAATAAAAATATTTATAAACTTATTGTATTCATTACAGCCAGTGAAACCGCATAGTGAAGTGGTTCTTCTTCTGACGACTTCTGCTTCTGACGAAATCCGTGTGCGAACCCAGCATACGCAAATCTATGGTATAGATAATTCGGAAAATCTGCATTTGTGGTAGAAAAATTTCAAAAATATATTTAGCGTACATAAAAAATATTGTGGTGAAACCTGCTTGCCTGCGGGTTATGGATGGTGTTTATATGTGTAAAGCCTACACAGAATACAAGTACACAACTACGTCATTGTTGTTGATTATGGCCCTTCTCATTTCTAAAGACCCATACATACCCTAGTATGAGATTGTAACTAGCAAAATACTCTAGGAAAATCCGTATCTAATAAGCCATTCAATTAGGTAAATTAAGTAGATACAATGTACGTGGTTTATGGAAGCTTTTAGTAAGTTTTGATAAAAAATCACCACTAAAAACAGATGAAGTAACGCAATAAAAGAAGCCGTCACGTCAAGATTACTTGGTCGTAGGAAAATTTTGTGTGGATGTTTTTAAAATTTAAAACGACGGTAAAAAAGCTTTAATAATAATTGAACGCGTCATAACCAGTTTTATTTTTGTTGTAAAAACTCATAATCACGGTTACGATGCAAAACATCTTCAATTATTATTATTCAAGATCCTTATACCTAAAGTATCCTAAAGTAATACCTATTAATTAAGTAGCATTTGTTTGTTTGTAATTTGATTCCGCCACAACCACCAAACGAATGTCATAGAATTCTGAATTAGTGATAAGGTACTACTTGGTAATCTTTTTTCCCGGAAAATTCACGGCTCTTGCGGTTTTTTTCTTAAAGAATCCACGTAGATGAAGTCGCGGCCAAAAATGAGTAACCACATTACGTACAACAAAAATACGGGTACCTAAACGTAAGTCCATTACTCCCCCAAAACAAATTAGTCTCTTACCGTGTTCTTTAACGACTTTCACGATAACGACTTTCTCGGGCTCCTGGTATCCGCCGTGGCCGCCGTATCCGCTGTGGCCACCACCGCCGTAGCCACCGCCTCCGCCGTAGCCACCGCCGCCACCACCGCCGTAGCCACCGCCTCCGCCGTAGCCACCACCGTAGCCTCCGCCGCCACCGCCAATTCCGAAGCCACCAAACGAGATGCTTCCACCACCGCCGCCCAGACCAAGGCCTAGCAGCTTATGGAGGTGACGCTTTTGTCTATTCAGTTGGCCGGATCTTTGTTGGTCTTCCAATTTCTGCAAGCATTAAAAATACACAACTCAATATTTATATAAAAAAACACTTTATTGTGATGAATGTACTGATCTTAATTTACTTGATAACTTACACGTATATTTTGCATCCGCTATTAAATATCCCTAAAATCGTTTGTTTATCAGAAATGCCTTGTCTTCATGGCTGTTTATCAGGTTCAAGCACTATCAATATCGGATCAGCCGGTACTTACAGAATTAATGTTTAGTGTAATTAATAATACTTGATTATAGTTTTGATATAGCTTATATTCACTTGATTTCTATCTATTTGTATTTTAAATAGATACGTTAACAAGAGTAAATGAAGTTAGATAAGTTTTTTATTAACTCAATATATATTTCCATTGTTTGTAAAACTGTAAAAATATTATCTATGTTTTTTAAGTTTGATGTTTTAACGAATTCTAGAAAAGTATTTCTTCTCATAAAAAACCAAGATGCCAGAGAGCAAGAGTCATTATATAAAAAATGAAAACTTCTCCAACAATAGATCATCATCAAAGGTGAATACACACGTCATAATATCTTCCAAGTTACCTGAACATAAATAGGCTCAGGGCTGCCCAACGATTTCGCCTGCGGCTCCCTCGGGGACGGGTTTTTCTGCGCGAGCAGCACTAATATGGGGAACTGGCGCGCGCGGTCAGTGACATGCGTCCTGGAGTCCCGGGGGGGTGCCAGAACCGGCGCGACGAGCACCACCCGCTCCGCGCCGCCGTCGATGTCATTGTCACTGACCGATGCGCAGGCGCAGGCCACGAGCGCCAACACGCTCACAACACTATAACTCGTAAGTCCCATCTCGATCACTGGCGCAGGATTCGCCCGTCCGACCTATTTATACGTCTGTTGTTTTCCATCGTACCTACACGATCAGACGTCATGGTGTGCCTTTGTGCAGGACCCGTGGTTTCCCACGATGACGTTATCGGCTATCGGTGATGCCTCCATTGATGGTTTCGTGATCCGGAACTATAAATAATTTGCGGCCGCCCCGTACGTGCTGCGACTTTTCAGATTTCCTACACGCACCTACTTTATTATTGACAGCCTATTCACGATGCTTCTTGGTTATCAAAGACCTCCATAGTTGCCATATAATAGTCATATATAATAGATTCTTATGGATTACTTTTTCTACGTACGGATCCGTATAGTACCACTCCAACTCTGCTGGTTTTAGTTCTTGATAGAATTCATAAGTTTTAACGTGAGAAAATGCAAGGCATGTAAGATGTCCACAAAGGCCTTTCCACAATATGTTCGTACTGTGCGTGTACAACCTATAATAAGTTTATCGATTTAATATTATATTATACTTTTAAGAGAAAATCTTCTTATGATACGCATGATATTTTATTAGTTCTTCGGAATGCCCAGTACCTCCAAATCAGAGAAACTGCAGAAAATAATCTTTCGGGAAACAATAATATATGGTGAATGGAAAGGATAATGAACATAGATGTATGAAATCCCGTATCAAGCTGAAACAAATCCAAACTTTATTTTTTACAAACTACGGTCTCCACGTTAACTACTACAATTATTATTTTTAAGTTATACGCATACAAACAAGCTTTACCTACCTACTTCTTAATAAAATCTGTACAACAGGAAATGTGTGTGTGATGAAAAGAAAGTAACTTTTTGTATGCAAAATTAAATTCCGGATATGAAAAACAAATTCTTAGTTTTGGTATGTATTTATATATTTTTATTTTATTAGTATGTAAATATAAGCATAAATACCTACATCATTAATAATAAGACTAAATAAAATGGAAAATTTTGTGAAAAATAATATGATCTTACTTCATGGCAAATGGAAATACCTATGATGGGTAGGTATATGAGAAGTGAGAACGTGCAAACTTGTGTAGAGATGATTTATTGCAAGTTACAAAAGGGACATTATCCGTAGAATAGTATTTTTTTAATTCTACGCACGTACAATATCAGGTTGCTCCTAAACCGGATTTTCTGCTTGGTTAGACGTTATACAAGATACGTCTATTATTATGAGGCGGGATTTCCTTTCTTTTTTATTCGCTAATTATAGAATGTTTGTATGCCAAGTAGAGTTTTACTGCGAGATTAAACTGTCAATGTTTATTTACACTCTGCCAACTATAGAGTTAAACCTGTGAGACCAAAGATCTAAGTGACCCAAGCCAAGTGTCAAGTGACAAATACTACGCGTTGTATAGAAATGGAATAAAATTCGAAAAATGTATACGAACTATCACTATTTTGACGCTAATTGATCTTATGCGTCGTGCATTCAAGTAAAGATAGTTCGCATACATTTTTGAATCTTGGTTCCATTTCTGTACAATGGGGCATTTTTTGAATCTTGTTTCATTTCTGTACAAACTACAACGGGACATTTTTTTGAATATTATTGCATTTCTGTACAACGGGGCATTTTTTTTGAATCTGGTTCCATTTCGTTACAACGGGGCATTTTTTGAATATTGTCCCATTTCTGTACGTACAAAGGGGCATTTTTTGAATTTTGTTCCATTTCTGTACAACGGGGCATTTTTTTAATTTTGTTCCATTTCTGTACCACGGGGCAGAACACGCACGAGTCCACATTATTTTCTGAGAGTTTAAACAATAAAATCTATTACTTTAAGAACGGAAAGGGCTAATAATTGGTTTTGGTAGAGACTAGAGACTTAAGTAGGTAAAGATAAGATGGAATGTAATCAAATAGTGGGTACCAACTACCAACTGGGTACCCATTATTATGTATCTAAGTAGGAATATGTAAGTAGGAAGGTATACCGACATTAAAATAAAAACAAAATTAAGCTTAAATAAAATAATATAATAATCTGTACATAATTATTTTAAATTAAGTCAAAACAAATGATTGCTTCTGAATAGCAGTTATTATGATACACATCAGTTCCTAAGTATGTCTGAATAATAAATAAGTATACCTAATACATTACAGTTAGAGCTTATCTACTTTACTTAAATTTAAAAAATAGTAGGTTTTAACGGGTGGGTCTATTAATAGGGCCTATAGATGATAATTGATAGTCCTTCATCGAAACTAAGTACTTTTATATAATCACACATGTAATGGCAATTAAAACACAAAAAACTACAAAAGTTCGTATTTCGGTTCACGGTAAAAGTATCCGGCATCCGCCATTCATTACAAAACCAATTCACCACAGACAGAGGCGAACGCCGCGTCTCTACGCCGAGGCTACTCTATAAATCTTCAGAATACCTATTATAATATTGTATCTTAACAACGGAGGAAAGGTCCGTCGCACCCAATTATTTACCACACATTTTCAGTTAATAGGCAAAAATTGGTATCGGAAAATTCTACAATTTCTAAATCTCGTGACAATATTCAAAAAACTTCACATCCACGCAGACGAATGCGCTGGCAAAAGCTAGTTGAACCTATAGGTACCTATAGGTACTTACTAGGTATAACCAGTTTTATAAAACTGGTTATACCTAGTAAGTACCTACGAACACTTCTCTTTTTTTTTTGAACAACTTCACGGTCAAGGTAGGTAACCTATATGATAAAATCTTCGCATCTTCGCAAGCAGTCCCGGACAAAGGTCATCCAACCAGACACATCTATAAAATCTACAATACACTAGACAAAACAATTGCATGAAGGCGCATCGATGTTTAATTATAGTATCGCGGTATTCTGATTACCTATTAACCATTAGTGGGAAAAAATCATCGGGAAAAAGTATTTTACCCATACATTGTTATCTCGTTTCCCGCTGTTGATGTTATTAGCTATGACAGGTTTTTATTGTATACTATCAGGCGACTCTACGATCTCACTGTACCTAAGGACGAAGATTAAAAATTATATAACAGTTAAAAAGGTATAAAGCCTATAGGAAACCGCGGAATAAAACCACTTTCACTTTCAGCATATTATGGCCGCGATTCCTTTCGACTTATTACAGACCCCTATAGCGTATGCAGGGGATAAAATTATATTAGGTATAGGTACTTCTGCACCGGGTAAAGCACGGCAAAAGGGAAAAGGAAAAGTTTATCCCCGGTTAAAATATACGAACATGGTTCTCCCCGTAGATAAATAAATCATAGAAACGTCGAAGTTGCGGCTAGAATCTTCGGTTTATCCTCGGGGGATATTATATCCACCATGCTCGTAGAATGGATAAAATAGATGATTAATAATATTATTTTATCCTTTCCCCATGGAGATTAGTGCCCTGCGCAAGTAGGGCACTAATCTCCATGGGGAAAGGATAAAATAATAAGCGCAAGAAGGGCTGTAAAAAGTTGTGAACCACTGTCATCACAAAAATGGGATGATTTAATCTTCTAGAATTTCATTTACCATTGCCACAAACTGCTAGATAATACTGCCTTAATTATTGTGGTTATGCAATTTTGCATTGTAAAGTCGATATCTCCTGGGGGTGTTCCAGTGTAGTGGCGAAACGTGCGTCGACTGTAGTACAAATTTGTGTGTGGCGTTATACTTGAGGATTTTGTTTTCTTGCTGAATGGGAAGGTTATTACTTAGATATTTAGATTATTCCATTTAGCTAGAAGTACGGATTTTTCTGTTGGTGAGTTGTACCAATTTTTTTTTTATCTATTGTATTGGTCGCCATTTGGGGAGACCTAGGTCCAGCAGTGGACGTTCAACATTTGAGGTAAATTTTAAACTAGTTAACGACAGCTTAACAAACGCATTTAATGATGATAATTAAACTATATCATACCATCATCACCTTAGGCACATAATACCAGAATAATACCTTATGGTAGGTACCTAAGGTAAAATCCCAAGACGCAATGTTGAAATACATGCCTACACCACAATACATCAAACTCCTAAAGGTATATCGCAGTAATTAATTATAATTACTCAATTAAATAACAACAATATAATTAAATAAAACAAAACTATAGATAGTTTGTAGGTAGGCATAATGGTAATTTTAAACCAACAACTGCTCAGACTTCAGATCTCCGTTGCGGTTAGACATGTTTATAAAATTGTGTTTTTTAAGGTTTAACTTATCTAGATTCATATCTAAAAAAATATCATTACTAAATAAAATGTATAAAAAATTATCATTAATTTTATAATCAGAAATTTGATTGAGTATAAACGTACGTATTATGATATTATTTATCGTCTATTTAAACAATTATTTGTTGCTCTATATCACCCTTATAAGTTTATAGACAGGACCTGTGGACAGGAATAGGAGTTTGGACAACCCTGTAAAAGGTCCCCTGAGCTTTAGTAAAATCACATAAATTCAATTTTCGCAAGATCTTAACTTTCAAGCAGTCTTCTTTGGTCGTTAGATGTAAATTCCCTTGAACGAATTCAAATGTTATAAGAATAGCCTATATAGTTTACATCTTATAGGTAGATATAGCCTATTGGGGGAATTAATTTCAAAAACATTTCAGTTAACTATCATGGCTCTTCTAAAAAGATCGTTATCCATCTATGGATAAGATGGATATACCAAAGTTCTTATACTTACCTTCTTTACGAAACAGTGTATATCTTTCCTTAGCTTAAATAATAATAACTTATACTGGCAAAACCAATAGTAGCTTATTTAAATTATAAAAATGTTTACGCTTTTGAGGCTATGACATTAGTAAAAAATTATAAAATAAAATTTACGCTTATGAGGCTATGCTATGTATATATATATACGTTATAAAAAATAGATTGATTAGAATATGGTAATTTTTGGGAGTAGGTATATATAATAAAACACGTCGCTTCTCATATCTTTATTTACCAAAATATAGATAGGTATAACCTGTAATTTACGAGAAAATTAAAAGTATTTAGCCATATTTAGGGATAGTATTGGGGAAGTATCTGCTGCCATAACCATTGTTGTAATTACCATCTGGAAGAAAAGTTTAAGTGTGTATAATGTACGAGTACGTAATATAAAAATCTTTATAAATACCAAATATATAATTATGTTCTTATTTATTTTAACTTTTATTTTAGATTCATTTAAATTTTACATTAATTATGTTTTTATGCCACAATACTTAGAAATGTTTTGAATTTCGTAAATGCAAAGTTATTCGGTATTTTAACTCGGTGTTTTGAGATTACGAATTTTATCGCCCTTTTTCGCTGGATGAATTTTAATCGGTTTCTTGATAAATTATGTCATAATATGAGCCTCATTCAATTACAAAGAATTCTTTCATTTGGATATTAAAATAAGGAGTTGTAAAATTGTATAGAACCAAGTTTAGTGTCTCAAATCCCAAAGTTAAGATTAGTTTGCATTCTTTTATTTAGTTTTCAGCAGTTTATAATAGTTTTTATTTACTCATTGTAGGCTTGTAACAGTAGTTGAAAAGTATAGTACATAGTACCTAATAATACTTTTTATCTCGAAAAAATCCACTGTTCCCTCGTTAGTTCTAGTGAAAGTATACAAGATAATTAATAGGTGTAAGGTACCATAAGTAAAATTTACCTGGGTTGCTTACAAGGACTGTTGTCCCTGGATTCGCTCCGTAGCGTGAATTTGTGGGGTAATAATTATTACCATAAGGATAGTTATTAACACCTGGAATGATTAATTATTATTATTATTACTTAGAGTTTTACGATTTTTGTTCTATTCAGCATCTGTGTATTCAGCAGAATATTTTTTTTTTTTTTTTTTTTTAATTTATTTACCTTAATATAAATACAAATATTACAAATAACAGTATCCGTCAAACTGCAGAGCAGTTTGTTGACGGAGCCATATATTTGAAAATTAGTAAAAACCCGCTAAAGTCCGAGTCCGACTCGAGCATTGAACACGTTTATGTTTTTTGATATCCTTTATTAAAAAAAAAAAGATTCCGACGAATTGAGAACCTCCTCCTTTTTTTTGAAGTCGGTTAATGATCTTTTACAACTAGAAACATATTTGCCATTATTAACGAATAAATAGGAAATAGGAATAATGAATATAAGGAATAAATTTGAAACATATTGCATACAAAATCAGTCAGAACGTAATATTTATGGGTTAGGTAGGTAGTTAACGGTTATCTGGCGTTTGAAAAATCGGCCCTTATATCAATAAGCTTGTTTAGCGGTGGTTTAATTTCAGGATGTATCATGAAAATTCCCTTCAAAGCCCAAATCCAAGCTTATATATGGCTGTTGTAATTTTAATGTTACAATAACTATCACACTTGTTGTGTATCACACATTAGTGTCTACATCCAAACATAATATTATTATCTTACCTTGACGACCGAATGGCGTAGCGGCAGCGAACCTGCCGTCTGCGTCGGAGGTTGTGGGTTCGATTCCCACTACTGGTAAATGTTTGTGTGATGACTTGATGAGCATGAATAAATATTCAGTTTTATTCCAGTGTCTGGGTGTTTTTCAATATATATTATTTAAGTATATTAGTATGTATATATATTTATCAGTTATCTAGTACCCATAACACAAGCTACGCTTTGGGGCTAGATTGCGATGTGTGTATAATGTCCTGATATATATTTATTTACCTGAATTTGGTACAATAATCACAGTTTCTTCCTTTGGTTGCACACCTGCGGCTGGTACTGAAACATAATATATACCTTCTGATTTCCTACATCTTATTGTATTGTATGTGGTATTTCAGTCGTACCTACTTATTTCTTCATTTAAGAAGGATTAAAAGTCAGTGTTATTCAAAAGTACTTTTATTAATATAGGAGTAGGGTAACAGTCTAAGCAAATAGCATTTACTTTCCCTGTACAACAAAATTTATTTTCCCACTACAATTACTTAATATTATTTGTAATTTACAGATCAATCTATTTCCGGGGGATTCAGTTTTCACTCACAATACCTGAAAACGTTTACGGTTTTTTCAATGATTAATATACAAAGAAATCTTTAATCTACCTACCTATAGAAACATCTCGCTTTTTCAGCGCGTGCGTGGATTTGATCACGTATATATAACCATCATCGGAATTCTGAAAAAAAACCTTTAAAATTGAGTAAACTAACATGGATTTATAATTTACTGTTAGTTGCTGTTATACAGTAAGCAATTCGTCAAGGCGTTTATCCTCTAATAATGAAGATTGGTACAAAAACTCAAACTAGAAAAGATGTATGTATATAATAATTTGATCTAGGAGTACCTATGTGCAAGTTCCAAACGATTTTTCTTTTCAAATCTGTTTTTGTATACTCTTGACACTAACTTTTCTGTTGACAAGTTAGGTAACTTTTGTGTCAATTAATTATTTTATCTACAATATGCCAAATACCGTTTAAAAAACAAGCGCTCTTAGGTGTACCGTGTATTATTTTTTCATGTACGTATTTTTTTATTTGGTTATAAATTTATTATTTCTACTTAGTGTTTTGGTAACTCGACTGATTCATGATACAGAAAGTAAAGACTCAGGGGTCTGATTGCGTATGAAAAACGTATTCATCGTTATCGTAATCGTTAGCGAATTCTGATCAGGAACCCAATCAGCGGGCAGAATAAATAAACGATTACGATAACAAAATGTTTTTCTTAGACAATCTGTTATAATTTACAGGCTGTTATAATTTAAAATACCTTTTCTCTTCCTACATCTTTCAGGTTCTTAATAAGTAAACTTTCTACATTATTGCACGCTAATAAAAATATTACGGTGTGTATAAGGACAGTGCGAAACATTTTCACTTTTACGGAAAAAACACTTGCTTGATAGCAGGCTTAACTTAGTTTCAGTTTCATAAAACGCAATTTACCCTTTTTATACCATAATTAAACCATAAACGATTTTTGTAATTATTTTGTATGTTTCATCTCTTAATTGTTTAACGCTCATAATCATGGTCATTTTGTAATTAAAACCCATGAAGCTAGAATTCATAATAAATAATAATTTATAATGGCATCCTACCTACTATTACTATATTTTCTTGATTCTTAACAATTATTTACGTCTTTTTTACGTAAAGCTACGATTTGTAATTTGCTACCTTTGTAATCTAATCAATTCTTTCAAAGTCAATGCTTGGCTAAGCGGTTCGTAACTTTTTGTACAGATTATAGACCTAAGCATAGACCACGAGAACTCTAACCAAAATAGACAATTGGTCTTCTATAAATTATAACTTAGTTGTATTCTGAGTGGTAAGCGTTTGTGTGTCTATTCATGAGCCATACTATGAGTTAAAGATGTAATGAATAAGCCTTCGCCTTGGAAGGGGGCGTATTAGTAACAATTAAGTCATGGAAATACCTTTTAGTCAGATGCACTGAGTTTTAATAGAGGCAACAGAGCGTAGACCGTAGGTACTTGTAACAATCTAGACTTAAAGGGAACCGGAATGTCTTCTTCTTATGTTAATTTGATCTTCTAGTCTCTGTAATAAAATTATTCACCTGTTTCAATTTTGTTACATTGCGTATTATCTCAATATAAGAACTTATATAAGATATTCTTGGTATGCTAAATAACAAAGATTTTCCTTAAACCTCTTTTTGTACATAATTATATAACTACTATATGCATTGTGCATATACATTAATTACTTTTGAAAACACGAGGAGGCACTATTTTTTATTTAAACACTACGTTCGTATATTTTTCATCTACCGTAGGTGATTGTCTTATTTGAATTTTTTCCGATAATTGTATTAGGTTATAGATGGCTTGGCTCTAAGCCATAATAAATAAGTTACATATTATATCATGGTGATTCCATTTTTGGTATAGAATAGAAAGAAATCCGAAAATTTAAGAGAATCACGTGACGTAAGCAATAATCCGCATACATTTTTGAATATCGTTCAATTCCATTTCATGATAATATCGCATATTGCGATACGCTAAAAAGATGGAAATCAGATCATTCTTATTGAATAACATTTTCATAAATTTTTTTAAGGTTCCATTTCCATCTTTTTAACGTATCGCAGTGTGTCACACACATATAAAAGTCATTCCTTGCTCTGTGATGTCACATCATCACATGGCTAGAGCTAAAGAAATGGAATGGAACAAAATTAAAAAAAAATATATGAGAATTATCGCTTTTGTTACGTCAGTGATTCTCCATCATTTTTTGAATTTTGTTTCATTCTACCATGCATGGATGAAATCAAAATATATTGTCATAGCCGTAGCCATGGCTGCATATGAAGGAACTTTTAAAGTACTTACTTCCACATAAATAGGTTGAGGCTCCACCGTGTGATTAACGCCACTTGTCCTTGTGCTATAATTGTCCGTGGCTATAAGTCTAACTATAGGGAAATCCTTCGCCGTTTCCAAAATCCTAGCTCTCGAATTCTTGTCTGCTGCTAATATCGGCGCCACCAGCAATACTTCTTCTTTCCGAAACTTATTTACATTCACCGCATTTCCATTCACTAAATACAGTGTTAAAACAAAAGTTAAAATGAGTCTACTTATTAATAACATCGCGACTGAGTGAGTCTGGATATTTATCGGAAGCTTTATTTATATATTTTTGAAGTATATTACCATCACGATCTCCGTGATCTCTTCCGAGCTTTGAATGATTATTATTAGTTAAGTTTTGAATTATGACATCATGAAATAGTTGATTTTCGTTTTTTTTTTATATGTTTATGTTCACAACAAGTTTGTAGCCTGTAAATATACTATGATAGTTGCATTTCAAAATGTCATCCAGTTTACGAAATGTTGATTCGACCTTGTGATCAAGATCATTAATTAAAGATGATTTACACATACCTATACTGCCTTGCTTCATTAGATATTACTGAGGTTTCTAATTTTCCGTCTGTCTTACTATGTTTATAAGGTTTTCAGCATTATAATACTTTGTTGATGTTGACGTTGATTGTAGAGTTTTTTCAAGTTTATGGAATGGATCACGTTTCGAGGTATTTTTGTGCGCTTTAGGACTTTTCAATTTAACTATTACATTTTATTAGTTAGGACGCCCACGGCTTCACTTTTATCCCCTAATTAAGTTTTGCAAAAATATTTATTATATCTCGATCCGTCCATTCGTAGATATGCTATAATATGAAAGGTATGAAAATTAAATCATTACACGGTTATAATTTAATATTTTATTTACAAATACTCCAATAATATACCTATTATAACAAAATTGACTAAACGACATAAAACAATAGTGTTATTAATTTATAGTAACGTTGAACTCACACTATAGGTACGCATAACGTTATTTACACACTTCCATACGGAATTTGATTGCAGAGACGAATAAAAATAAATAATTGATGATAGGTACATTATACCTCTACTGTGATATTTATGGTAAGTGGCGCGTCTTCGGGGAAATCCAACATACGTGTACTTATGCTATATATGTCCTTGCAGAAGACAATGTTTTTGTGTATCTATTTTTGATTACAGTTGTGAACCTAAATATTCTGGAAGTCGTCACTTATTACAGTTCTCCATATTTGATTGCATAGAATTGTCCAAATTGTATGACGAGGTAGTTTTTTGTATTTTCTTAACTCAGTGTCTTGACTACTTGCTATTTCTGAAATGCAAATAATTTATTTTGGTTACTATTTCAATATTAGGTTTAAGCGTGTTTTGCTCAGGTTTATAAATTACAAGTATGTAATGGCTTGCGACTATAATTTTTTTTTAATAGCTATTAATTGGAATTAAATATGCTTCATTCATAACAGATTTTAAAGATCTTGGGTACCTACATATAATTCGTTTTTTGAGAAATAACTGTTTGTAGTTACTTTTCCTCTATCTGTTTCTATCAACCTATAGCCAAGTTATAAGTTTTTATTGTGCACTTTTACGTCAGAGTCAGAGGATGCAGAAATGGATTAATCTAAAACTGTAAGTACACACATTGTTTGTCGTCAGTCTTTACATTTTCTATTTTAATTATAGAAATAGAAATGAACAAAACATTTAGGGTGCTTTTGAAGTTGAGATATTCTAACATAGAGGGGTCCCAAGAAGCTCGGTAGTCGGTATGGTTCTTGTCTAACCGTGGTGAAAATGCCTAAGGGTGAAACTTCACTATTTTCTTTTTCTTTGCTTAGCTGACCGTGTACACGCCGCTTGCTGGGTATAGGTTTTATTACTGTAATCTGTGCTGTAGTAAACTTGTGTTAGTAAAAGCATTAGTAAGCCCTTATACATTTTATTCAAACTGAGATAGGTACTTTCGGTGGCAGTAGATCAATAGCAGGTACGTCGAGTGTTTCTAATGTGCTTGTTTTTATGACACTAGTTGGGGCTATAGCAGCAGCGTCTTCTGAGGTGACTGTTTGAGGACCGTTGTGTATATCAGCCAGTTTTGGCGTAGGTTCGATAGTGGCTGGTGTAGTTCCTTGGACGTTTGCCCATGACGGTATCTCTGTCTTCAGTTCGAAGGTAGCTGCTATTTGAGGAGGTAACACAGTTTGTTGGCCTGTTTCAGTAGTAAATTCCGGTGGTATCACTGGTGACGGTTTGACGTTGAATTCACTGGCTAGAGTTACTGTTGTACCATCGATAGGTAGAACCTTTACACATTTTACTACACACAAAACTGTCGTTAGCAGAAACATGCATCTTCCTTTAGCCATTTTTTATTATTTGAACACGAGACCTTGGAATAAACACGAAAGCTCCGAGCGACTGATAGAACTTGACTGTCTGGCTACCATATAAGATTTCTTGGCATAGTTGTAATATATATGAATGCATTTCCATTTATTCGTGCCTAGTTTGCCATGAATTTGAATAGTTTCTCATAAATATTACCAATTTGTTATTGTTGTCAATATTATATCTATCGCTTTAAATTAATTCGCGATGTTCAAGTACTATGTTTAAGTGTAATAATTATGAAACTTTAGTCCGTTGTTGTTTGTAGATAAATAATGGGAATATCAACATTACTTCTTGAGACATTAAATTTATATTAGCTTGATAGTATTTTATTGTTGCAAGCATTGTTTACATATTTTAATATCGCCTAGTAACAACACTGAGTTATATACCTCATATCCTTTATTTAATGTAGTCTGAGACATACATATCATTTCAATCGCCATAATATCTGAGCATAATATAATCGTTACCTATGGAATAAATATGACAGATTCTGTATGGTTTACCTCAGATAGTTTATCTAAGGGTGATTACATAAAGAAACTGGTTTCCGGTACAGATAAATCTGTGCAGGTCGGTACCGATCGGTGCAGGTTTAATTTTCATACAGAAACAGGTAAATCTGTCTTTATTGACAACCATGGCCTCCACTTCGTCGGACGACGATTTTTTACTATTTGAAAATGTTTATTTAAAATGTAGAAAGAAAAGAACAGTTAGTGTCTCTAATATTAACAGGAGAAGGATATGGATCATATTATTATCATTTATTTGTTAAAGACATAAAGTTTGATGAGCACAAGTTTTATGATTATACGAGGATGACACGAGAAACATTTAACTACATATTATTAAATAAAATCGAGAATTCTCATAGCAATTTGGTAATAACTGATAGTTTTTGATTCATTGGGTAAAATGTCGAAAAAAACGTTAAATAATTATGATTAATAAACATTCATTTTACGGGAAAATTAAAAACACTTCTTTATCTATTATACTTTTTCCTCCAAAAAGAAAGTTAAGTTTGCGGTTCGGTAAGAAAAGCGATTCTTGTGGTTTTTCTTTTTCTCTGGTAGTATGTACGGAACCCTCGGTTAGCGAGTCCGACTTGCACTTGGCCGTTGTACCTACACAATTTTGTCACCGTTTTCGATTCTCTTATCGTCCTCGAAACCAGAAGTGTTAAAATGCCAACGTTTATAGGCTTTGTTCCAATTGTAACCCAAACCATTTGTAACCCACGCTTGGTCCGGACATTTCTGTGACTAATCGGTTTGTCCGGAATTCAGGATCTTCGCCGATGTCATCGACTACTCATTAGAATATGTAGGTAATCATTGTTTTAATGCAATCGGACTGGACCATTGTCTTCAAAGCAACGTGTGAAATTGTGAATATTTTAAACGATATGAAAATTGTATGGAAATGATAATAATTATTATAATTGTATTGGGAAAATACCGTTTTTTCAATTTCATAGAAAGAAGAAATAACAATAAAAGAATCGTGACATTTATTTTCATAAAATTCATACAGGGTTATATAAACAAGGTTCAAGAGATACAGCCTGGTGACAAACGGACAGACGGACAGCGACGTCTCAGTATTAGGGTTCCTTTTTTACCCTTCTGGTTTAAGAAATTTATTGTCTCGTAAAGTGTATACAATACTCACTTAAACTATAAATAATATAACATTAAAGTAAGTATAATAAGCGTTTGCTCGTACAGCGGTTTACACTACGACACTAGTATAACATTATTATATTACATCTCAATCTCCTTTTTAGAAAATACCAAAAATACCAAATTGCTCTCAGCCTGTATTAGTTTACATTAAAACTAACAACTTTTGGTTTGACTTTGTTTTATACTCGATATTCTGAGAAGTATCCAATATTTTACCGAGATACTCTACTTGTCCCTACTCTGTAATGTAACGTCGGCAAGTGGCACTTGCAACAGGAATGATATCAGTTCATATTCCGAAGTTCAGCATGGTTTCTCCGCAATACAGTACAGTATCAAAGTAAAAATGTGTATTTAGTTGTAATTCATTTTTGTTTCACAAAATTAGCACCAATGAAGTAATAGTACCAGTTTTGCATTGCGCATAAATGATCAGTTCGGTTGGGTATTTATTACTTTTATTCGTATTTACTATTGAGTTTTTAGAAATTCTTCGATATAAGTTCTATATAGATTCTATGTTTGAAGGGGTTCAGCGGTGTTTAACAAAATCTGTTAAGTTAGCTATCAAGCAATTTTTTGGAGAGAAGAGCAGAATCTAATTTAATGAAACTTTAAAGCCCACTTAACGCCTATGCATTGTCTGCTAGCAATTCCATAACATAAATACTCTGGTTCATATTTTGTTTCTAGTTAAAAATACAACTATAAAATCGGCCGAAGGGGGAATTTTTTAGTAGAAACATAACTATAGTAAGTGCTTACCTCTTAATTAATAATAATTTATTCAAAGTTTGAAATATTAACAAATTCGCCTGCAGGCACTTTCGAATGGCAATGTTTTAGCAATATTCATGACAGTGGTGTCAATTATGTTTTGCTAATCTCTAAACCTAAACTTTGACGCATTAAAAATAGTGCTATCCTTTTAAAATGTTCTCCATAGAAAAGGATAGCAATATTAACAATATTCGCGTCTAATAAGTTTAGAGATTTTGCACAATTGGCACCAATGTATCGAAACTTTGTAGATACCAACTTCAAAATAATTAATGAAACAACATGCACTGTAATGATTATTGTATTTATTTAAATTATAAT
Organism: Coenonympha arcania; assembly: GCA_036785405.1. Taxonomy (NCBI): domain Eukaryota; kingdom Metazoa; phylum Arthropoda; class Insecta; order Lepidoptera; family Nymphalidae; genus Coenonympha; species Coenonympha arcania. The sequence continues at coordinate 15,230,862 of CM072055.1, forward strand.
TAAATAAAACTAATAACATAATAAATAGTGCATCAGTCGAAAACGTTCGAAAATGGTTCGCTATAGGTAATCGGTAAAAAAAAATATTGTTGTAGTAAAAACCTAAAGAAGCGTCTTTTACGATAATGTAATGAGATTAAAATTTTATGAGTGTTTTGTTTGTTTGGTAATATTTCTAGAACTAGTATGAAAGAAAAAACTAATCAAGAGCGAATTAAACTTGCGCAATGAGGGTTCCGTATAATTCTCAATAGAATTAATTTCGACGTATGGCCGCGTCGTTAGTATATTTACTATCTGTGCGATTTTTGAGCCTTTTTAATGTAATTTTTTTTATTTAGTATTTTTTTCTAGTGCCATATGACGGCTACCGACTCGTAGTCACACCATATTATCACACCAGTGTTACAAACAGGATTTTTTTTCTCTTTTGTCACACCACTGATTTTTCCACACCATGTATACGATAATTGCTAGTGCAGTACCTACATTTTCTAATAAAGTCGATCTGCTGACCGTTAGTACAATTTGGGGCTATCTTTCTATTTCTATTATAAATCCCTTATGATATTTTATATTATTTTTCTCCCCCTCACCCCCTCCAAATTCCTGTCGACGGAGCCCCGCTTCGCGGGGCTCCTATTTCTGGGTGGTCATAAAAGGAAAATAACCTTAACCTAATTACCTATAAATATTTTTATTATCGCTCTCCCCCTCACCCCCTCCAAGTTCCTGTCTACGGAGCCACGCTTCGCGGGGCTCCTATTTCTGGGTGGTCATAAAAGGAAAATAACCTTAACCTAATTACCTAAAAATATTTTTATTATCGCTCTCCCCCTCACCCCCTCCAAGTTCCTGTCTACGGAGCCACGCTTCGCGGGGCTCCTATTTCTGGGTGGTCATAAAAGGAAAATAACCTTAACCTAATTACCTATAAATATTTTATATTATTGCTCACCCCCTCACGACTTTATGACCACCCAGAAATAGACAGGAACATGGAGGGGGTGAGGGGGAGAGCGATAATATAAAATATTTATAGGTAATTAGGTTAAGGTTATTTTCCTTTGGGGAATTATAAAACGAGCGAACAAAAAAAAACTTTGCGACTGATGATGTCATACTGTTTTAATAACTTGAGCGGTATGAATTTGAGTAAGCGAAAAATTAACTAAACTGACGACGAATATTGATTTATAATAAAATCCAGAACGAGCTTACAAAAAGTGGATTGTGATAAATCCATTTCAGATATTAAAATTTTATCCGAGCGACTTCATTACTAAGTGAGCGACTGGAAATACAGAGAGGGCAACTTCAATATTAAGATAGATTCGATTTTTCTAAGTGAGGTTATACTTAGCGAACTACTAAAAAGTTCACTTTGAGTAAAGTTTTGTAAGCTGCTTTATTAATGATTATTGGTTACTGATATTCTATTTGAGGGCTTATGTTTTTTATTTTGATACGCTTTTTTAATGTAAACTACAGATTTAAAAACCCCCTCACGACTTTATGACCACCCAGAAATAGACAGGAACATGGAGGGGGTGAGGGGGAGAGCGATAATATAAAATATTTATAGGTAATTAGGTTAAGGTTATTTTCCTTTTATGACCACCCAGAAATAGGAGCCCCGCGAAGCGGGGCTCCGTTGACAGGAACTTGGAGGGGGTGAGGGGGAGAGAAATAATATAAAATATCGATATTCGTAATTTCAAGGTTTTTAATTTAACTAACTAGGACAGCACTAGTTAGGTATAAATGGTGTAGAAAAATCATTGGTGTGACAAAAGAGAAAAAAAATCCTGTTTCTAACACTGGTGTGATAATCTGGTGTGACTACGAGTCGGTAGCCCATATGACCTTGCTTTTCCGATTTTACTTAATTATTTTCCCATAAGTTTTGTGTTTTCGAAAACAACATAAATGACCGTAATTTTTGATTATAAGCAAACATAAACTTTTAATAAGTCCAAGAGTTGACTTTAATATTTGGTATGAATTACAACTTGATAGCGATTTCTGAGAATAATGGTCATAAGTGGACCACAGACGGACTGAAAATGGAAAATAACCTAGGGCCTGAGCCATAGGATATTATTACTTTATTTCGATTCAATGGATAGAAGGAAATGAGACAAATTCTTTAATGTTAGCAAATTTAACTGTGACGTATCAATTTAGCGATTATTCTCATACTTTTGTAAATTTCGTTCCATTCATCGGATCGAAATAAGTATGTCTTATGGCTACCACTGCTGATCATGTAAGGGTACCAATTCCTCATTCCAATCTCTCATCAGGAACCCTATAAAAAGCGCTTTAAGACCTGGTTCTATATTATATCTTAAAAAACCTATGGACATGTCATGGGTACAGATAATATGAATCGTATTACACTAGTTGATGCATGTAATGCAACTCGAAAAAGACATAGATCTTCGGTTACAATATTAACTAATCACTGTTAGTAACTCTACCTCTATTCTAAAGTATACTGAATCGAGGATTTTTACGTAGCGACCAGCGCTTGTCTTTGGATTTTAGTCGAGCATGTTATAGATATTTCGATCCATGAAGAATCGCCCCACTCTCTCAAAATCGCTTATGTTTCGTTCGATTCGCATGGAGTTTGACAGAGGGGGGCGCGTCATCGTGGATTGAAATGTCTTTATGCCTACTGAGTATTTTGATATGTATTAGCTAGATATTAGTACAGCCAATAAGTCGTCGTCGTTGCGAAACGGCAGGGATTTGAAGGCGGAGGCGGTCAGTGCCTTGTGCCTTCTCGCCAGGTCGGAGAACGAGAAGCCAGGCGCGCCTCGGTGCCTCACGTCTAGGTAACTGTCGCCGAATGAGACCTGGAATAAAAGAAGTATAAATGGTTAGTCAAATGATGAAAATTTTTCGTGCGCCGGAGAGGGCAGTGCTGGCAAGATCTCCTGCGGGGCTAGACAAAGTAACAGTCGTTTAGCGTTGACGACAGTAGATAAAAATGTATGGACAAACCATGTGACTGTAGAGAAACCACGTGACCGAATGAAAACAAATGAAAGCAGAATCTACTTTATGCTTAGGCGTTGTTCACTGTCGGCTGTAAATTGTCATGCGAAGTACGCTAAAAGTTATCTACAAGGTCTGCGAGAACGAAAAAAGCGTTTTTCTTTTTTCCTCTATACGGTCACGTGATTTTTCTACAGTCACTTGTTTTGTCCATACATTTTTATCTATTGTCGTCAACGCTAAACGGCTGTTACATTGTCTAGCCCCGCTGTTTGAACTAATTATATTTTCCCTATTGACTCCAATACTCAGCAAAGTGGTGACCCCGACGTGACCCAAGTGCACCTATTAGCTGCATTTCAACAGCCACTGTCCGACAGGGTCTGCGAATAAGTTTAGTCCGCTTCAACCAGCCATGAGCCAGGTTGCTGTCGGTTAGCTACTTTATAATAATTCTTTGATTTTGCTATCTACTGTAGGTACTAACTACTATATAGTATCTATGTCGCAAGTTCAATAACATCGAATGGTCAAATTATAAATATTAACTAAGAATAGAAAATAATTCAACCATGTGGAAACGCCCATTATGGTATAAGAGTTTCGTGAGCATCAAAAACTATATACACAAACCGTTTGACTTCTCTATCACTGACATAAGAGGATTTATTATTTGAGTGTATGCAGCCTGAGATGTTATCGTACTAACTTGGAAGGGTAAGTAAATTAACCCCAACGGTTTCTACAAGCATCGCACCGGAACGCTAAATCGCTTGGCGGTGCGTCTTTGCTGGGAGGGTGGTAGCCACGGCCGAAGCCTGCCACCAGACCAGAGCTGAGCCAATTTAGAAATTATAAAATTCCAAAGTCGCCCGCGACCGTGGGCCGCGACCTCCCACTCAATAATAAAAACAACCTCGATCAGGCAATGCAGGAAAAGTACATCATACATACATTCTTGAAATTTAGTATTCCTCTTCAGTGACGTCTCGCGTTAAATCCCAAGTTCGATCCCGTTATCAAGACCCCAAATTGGATCCTGCTCCAACAAGGATATGAAAGTGCGACCTTAACATTAAAATGGCGTAAGATAAAAGCGTCACTAAATTACCGGATCACAGATGGATATTACCGACACTAGTCGTCTACCTACTGGTTGTTACCGAGTCAGTGAACTTTAAATCGCTTTGTTGTGGGCTGCTATTTGTTTTATGTAGCAGGCAAATAATAGCAGCCAGGTAGGCGTTTCCCGTAACGCCCCGGCTAAATTTCGTGAAGTGAAATGTTTAAAAATAAAATTAATAATCCGTCGAATTTTTGTATTCCCACTGCATGTATGTATGTGTGTATAAACTTTTATTGTGCACCCAAGAAATAATTAACATCAATTAAAGTAGAAATAAAAAGAAGTTACAGGTAACAATGAGGCGGACTTATACTAACAAGCGATCTCTTCGAAACAACCTCAGACATGTAGGTACCTAGGTGGCAAAATTTTAGAATGTTTATACCACTTGGTTTATACAGACAAAAAGTATTAGCTTCGTTTAAAATTAAATATTTTACATTACTAAGATATCTATAACAAAAATATTACAAAGCTTTATGAGTAGGTACCTACATATTTCAAACACATTACCAAATTGATTAATTACTTACTTTTATTCGGTGATCTGATTTTGATGTATCAGTTCGTTTATTTATATTCATGAATAATTATTTCCATGGTCACATTTGCTCCTAATATAGGTATTAAAATATCTATACCTTCGTACGGTACAATATGAAAATTAAGATGAATAATGACAAAATAAACTCAGCCTTTTTATTTTCTACCAATAATTGCGGAAAAATACACACAAGTCAAATACAGAACCTCTCTTTTTTTTCGAAGTCGGTTTAAAACTACTTTAAGATTTTTGAAGGCTATCTCTTAAATTATTTAGTTGTGCTGCAAGGAGAAACATGAGTTAGAGAGGGAATTTTCCGCATTGTAGCGGTGATTTCCAGCAGTGTCAGGATTTTTATCAATTTCCCGATCCGATCACCGTATCCGTAGCATAGCATTATATGTCTAATATCTAGTATGTGAGGGGGCGATGAAACGCAGTCGTGATACGCGGTCGCGATACGCCGCTCAGATGTGCGTATTGTACCTGAGCGGCGTATCGCAACACGATACGGCCCGTTCCATGTAGCCCCGGGCATGTCGGCCCGGCATTCCGATCATCAAAGTTTTCTCTCAAAGGATTTTCATATTTTGATCATTTTTCGTCTTTCTTTATAGGTACTCTTCATTAGTTGGTACGGATCACACATTCGGCTGCATTTTCATTCATCGTAACTAGCATCAGATGAAAGAAGTCCAGTTCTAACTTTTATCTAATTGAAGCAAAATACTTACAGGGTCATTCGGGAAGTCGTTCAGGGAGTTAAATCCAAAAGCAGACGAGGCGCTTTGGCTGCCCGACAGGCCATTGAAGCCGCCTCCCAACGCTGATGCCGAGGAAGCAGCTCCAGAAGCGCCCGCGCCGTTGAATGATCCTGCTTGGCTGCTGGCTTGACTGCCGCTGAATCCGCTGGAAAATGTGAAAGATATGGAATTTAATATCGGGTTAAGCCACGGTGGTCAATCTCCTCAGAGATTTTCCCGGTTTACTCGGGAGATATTATAGTGCACAAATGTGTGCGTTAGTACAGGTGTATTCTTTATTGTATCACTTTCAAAGTCCAATGGGATGACAGTTCGATACGATCGGGGAGAGATCAGGCGCAGAACCAACAACTTAACGTGCTCTCAGAGGCATGGGAGTGTATCACAATGGGAGTCAATCAGTACTATTCATTGATCAAGATCTTGTGGTTTGCAGCTGTATATTATTTATCATACTTGACCACCTAAGTAGTTCTTAAACCCCGAACCGTTTGTTTTCTTGGGACAAATTATCCGTTTCTGTGAAAAATGCAAGCTATTAGAAACTCGTCAAGATCGAATATAATACTATGATGATTGTGTTACGAGATAATGTTATTTAAAATAATTAGTATCATGCAGGATGAATTTATGAGACAAGATATGAGCAAAAGGGCCGCTAACATAAACGTCGGGCGTAGCTACGGGAAAACTGTCATATAAGAGATCGTCCCTATTATTTCAAGAAGGTTTGGCCAATATATTATTGGACTTTTAAAAGACCTAAAATTAAGTTGCCCTAAACATTCCATCTCAAAAATAAGAAGATTTACAAATCGTAATGATGTCCATCTATACTTATAATAAATCTGTAACAGGTCAAATTCTGTACATTAAAGATATTTTGAAAATTTTTTTTCGAGGGCACTCTAAAATCGGTTCTGAACCCAAAACTGTATTTTTTTTCATTTTTGTCTGTCTGTCTTTCTGTATCACGGCCGCGCATCACGCCGAAACTACTGAATGAATTCCAATGAAACTTGGTATGACTTGAGTTCATACTACGAGGAAGGACATAGGATACTTTTTATCCCGAAATTCAGCATGGTTCCCTTAGGAGAGGGGATAAAAGTTAAAATGTATACTGAGTTGTAAATCATTAACGCGTGGTTCGATTTCATTCATTCTTTTTTTGTTAGAAAGGGGAAACATTATAGATTGTTCTGTAAATATTTCAAAGTCATCGGTTTTGTAGTTCAGAAAAAATAGGCATAATAACCCTCAGTATTTGTCCAAATAGCTTGAAACACGGAATATGCAGAAAACTTTGATATAAACAAAATAAACTGGATCAAACGAATCGCACATAAAATGAAAGAGCGTAAAAAAATACTCGATCTGAGTCGACGACTTATATATGTGGAGAATTATGATTATCGAGTATTTTCAAAATAAAAATAAAATTAATAAATTGATTTAATGGCGTTGCTAAGTAAACATTTCATTGCTGTCAAATTTTTTCACGTTTTTTTTTTAATAAATATTATACGTCAGGTTTTTCCATAGATTTACTGTAGTGTAAAGTCCGACCTCTTTGGTCTATTTAATTTATTAGCCCAAAGTTTATTTGATATGCAAATAACATAAGATGCGATCAGTCCGATTGTAGGTTTCGGAGAAAATCGAACATTACGTCGATGTATTTGTTCAAGAAAGGGTTAACGCTGAAACAGATTAATAAAGTAGAATCTCTCCATCGTATACAATCGTTAAAAAATGGTCAGAATAATTGACGCACTGAAGATCAGAGAAGCTAAACATATGGCATTGCTTCAATGCCATATGTTTAGCTTCTCTGATCTTCAGTGCGTCAACTCTTCTGACCATTTTTTAACGATTGTATACGATGGAGAGATTCTACTTTATTGATTTGTTTCATTGATACTGGGGGCCGTTGAGATAGCTGAAATCATAGGTATATCATATCAAAAAACTCGAAATATTATTATATATAATTGTCACAATGAATTGGTTCTTCGCAGAAAGCTTAATAAGTGAGACATAATTAATAAGGCAAAACAACGTTTGCCGGGTCAGCTAGTCGTAAATAAGCTGTAATTTGTGACAGTGAAAATTCCAGAAGTCTCAAAAACTACCTATCTTGTTCGATTGTTAAAAAAGGCCGTTAAAACTATCACATGATACAAGGACAAGGTTATAAGAACAGCTGTTCTTGTAACATCTCTAAACAATTAACACTGAACCGATAAAATGTTTTTGCTGCACTTTTTATAAGAATCAATCAATCAGTTAAATAAAATCATTAATATTTGTAATGTAATTAGGGGTTCTGTAATCAGCTGGGAATATTAGTAAGCTAATACATATAATCTTTCATGGATCTTTTTTTAACTACTGTGGGATCCCGGAGATGGCCACAGCCTATAAAGCTGATCACGTGTGGGATGATAGGTTTCACACACATTTGTGAATATTATTGACAACTCGCGGGAATACAATATGTCTCTTTACGATGTTTTTGTTCGCACACGTTACTCCGAAAAGTTGGATTTGAGCTCCCGAGCCTGGTTAGAATTCACCTAGATATCTAACTCTACTACTCACTACTACTACTCATGACTATTCACTAGGCCACCCTGATTGAACGATTCATCTTTGTTTTTGACACTCACTTTCCGAAACCATTGAAAGAAGACGCCTGGCTGGCCGAATGCGATGCGCTGAATCCTTGGTTGAATCCAAACGAAAAGGATTGCGAAGCTGAATGACTAGCACCGGGACCGTTAGCGCTGCTGCTTATACTCGCGCTCAGTCCCCCATTTCCTGTAGGCTTCACGTTGAACCCGCCCCCAAACCCGAACCTCGGCTTCACTTGAGTCACTCGACGAGAACCACCTTCTCCAGGTAACAGAGTGCTGGGATCACGCTCCAGATGCTCCAGAACAGGCAGCACTGGAGGAGTTATAATCGGCTCCAGCTTTCTCTCCTGCCTCCGCTCGTCAGGGAACACAAATCCATTAGCCGGCGCTGACTTCGCGACACTCGCTAGTGAAAGCACGACACACCAGATGAACTCCATGATTGAGCTTGACCGACACTATGGCAGGTTGACGATATTTGTAGTATTAATAGGGTCGCACGAGGTCGTCCGCGGCGTTGGCATGCGGCCCGCGGCACAGCCTTCAGAAAACCCACTGCGCTAAACCCCAACAGAGACGTCCAGGCCAATACGTATCCCCTCTACACAGTACACGGCCATACAAACAGTGTCCTTTCGTGTTTAACGGTTTATTGTTCACATCTCGTTTAGGCAGCCGGAAAAAGAGATAAAAATCCAGTGCGGTGTTGGGAAAACTAATCGTCCTACTTAGATCCTCGTCCGGAGTCGGACCACGTACAAATGTCTAACAAAATTTATGACTTAAGGTTATATTACGTTGATGTCTATATTTATTCATCATAATTATTTTGTACCGTATTATAAACATACATTATGACATTTGATGCGAATCATATGATTGCAAATTAATTCAGCGTCGAAGTCTTTTTGTGTAAATCTATATATATAAAAGAGAGTTACCACTCACTCACTCACTCACTCACTGACTAATCATGATATGGTACGGGAGCTAGCAACGTTTGAAAAGTAAGAATTTTAGAAGAGCTGATTTTGTGATATGTCGTGCTTCTTGCACTTTCGGTTAGAGTCGGGGCCATCTGGAAGCCGAAAGCCGTTGCGTTCATTGATGCGCATCCTTGGTCTGTCCAGGTGTTGCAGCTTACGCCTCCATAATGTTTATACCAATGTTGTTGGGGCTACTAATTGCCCTTAAAATTATTACAGGCGCACTACCATTTATGATGACGTTTCATATGTTAACTCGTATGTGGTTGACAATTGACTAATACAAAAATGAAACGTCATCATAAATGATAGTGCGCCTGTAGTTATTTTAAGGGCAATTAGTATCCCCGACAACATTAGTATAAACATTGTGGACGCGTAAGCTGCAAATAGGATGCGCAGTAAGAAACGCAACGGCTTCTGCCAGCCAGATAGCCCAGACTCTAACCGAAAGTGCAAGAAAGACAACATATCACAAAACCAGCTCACCTAAAATTCTTTCTCGAAAACGTTGCTAGCTCCTATACCAATATCTCAGGAAGTATAAAGCCTACAAACTTGAAATTTGAAAGGTAGGTTCTTTGTAATGGGTAGGTGTCAGCTAAGAAACGATTTTGAGAAACTACCCCTCTAAGGGGGTGAAATAGGGGTTGGAAGTTTATATGAAAGTCCCGTGTTTTTGAAGTTAGAGACGTGAAAATCGTCATTTAGGTTATCAGCTTCAGATATTAAAAATTTGTATAAGTCGTTTTGGAAAATTCCCCTTTAAGGGTGGTAAAATAGGGGATGAAAGTTTTTATGTGAAAATTTTAATATTGTTACTGTTGACTTGAAATTTGGAAAGTAGGTTCTTTCTAATGGGTAGTTGTCAGTTAAGAAACGGTTTTGAGAAAATCCTTCCCTAAGGGGGTGAAATAGGGGTTGGGAGTTTGTATGAAAGTCCCGTGTTTTTGAAGTTTAAAGAGTCGTGAAACTCGGCATTAGCACTGAATCTCACGCGCATGAAGAAGCCGAATTTCACGCGGGCGATGCCGAGGTACTTTTTATCCCGGAAAAAGCGATGGTTCCCGCAGAAGTAGTGAAAAACCTAAATTCACGCGAGCGGAGCCGCGGGCAACAGCTAGTAAATTTTATATTTTCGGATTATCTATATTGGCAATTAAGCATCACCTGGATGTGCCAGCTGCTGAATGGAATCGATCGACAAATTCGTGTTTCTTGGAATAAAATTTTAATATTAAAAAGGTTTATGAGACAGGTTTGAGTGACGACTGCTAAACAACGTTACGAAATAAATGCTAAGAAACGGACACACTAAAAGGTTACCCGACTTTGAATCTGTGATAACTTCTTTGATATCATAGAAAAATATTGCCATAAATAAATAGGTTTAACGGCGTAGAACATATTAATATAATAATATAAAAAAAAATCATGATTATGGATGAAGTTTTATTTAAAACTATAAAGACAATTACATTAAAATTTAAATGTCACGTATTTTGCGTCTTTAATCTAAAATCGCTTAGAAGCAGAACACGATTGAATTGAAATTTTCTCGATAGAAAATTCTCCCAAAAGTTGCTCCAAAATCTCAGTTTTATCATTTTTATCGGAAACTACAATGGATGTAATTGTAATTTTTGTTTTGATATGTCAGTAATAATAATATCCATAAACGCTTAAAAACAGATTTTGATAACTGGCTTAGTTTTTGAGTAAGTAGGTAAAAGGTCGTTTTTCTGTTATATTCACCCGCGACACTGCATGTCGCACCTACCAACGTATCCGTGAGAGTGAGAAAGACAAAAATAAATTCAATAAAACCTTTTTATGTATTTTTTTTAAAATTAATGTTAATGTTAGAGTTTAGTTGATACCTACGTATTTTATTAATAAAAGTTTACTACATGTTTAAAAAAAAAAAAAAAAAAAAAAAACCTTTTAAGAATCTACTACTTATAAATAAGTCGAACAGAATTTCCGGCAGAATTATCCCACAAGTAAAATTGGATAGGGCTCATCACTTTAGATTTCAAATATTATTATTAAAAAATAAAATATTTTCTACTTTGCAACTGTGACATCATTAGAACATAATTATTGTTACCATATACACTTAATAAAACACGCAATAAGTTATTTTAATCTAGATTTTGGACTTTACCGTGGATCCCATATCCGTGTTACCAAATTCGCCATTTGAATTGACTAACAAACAAGTGTAGGTGTTAGTTCGTTGGTCACAAATTCTTCGGAGATCTGACGCATGGTTGGTTATATAATAATTCTTAGGTAAATTTTAAGTAGGTAAGAAATATAAGATGCAGCAGCTTACGTCAAAATAAATCCTGCAATGGTGACCATTATTTTTTCATAATTTGAATGAATTCCAGTTACTTTCTCAGAATTTTATTTTATTTAGTCCTAAATATTTTAAATATTATAGGAAAACATATAATGAAAAAAAAATATGAAAACGATAAGACTTTCAAAAAAAATTGTTAAATTAAACCCTTGAAATTCATTGTATATTTTTTAAATATCAAGGTATATTTTTTATGTCAATGACTCTACATTTCTATTAGTAGTAGAAATTTAATAGCAGATTTTTCGTTTTGAAACAAATAAAAAAGTCATAAAAAAAAAGCTGTTGAATTAAATTTCCAGTAACTGCTGTTCGAATTATCCTGTTCGAGTATATAATTAATTATTAATTACATGTATTCTTATATAATATCTAATGAAGTGCATGCTGACTTAAAAAAATTGTGAGTTTTATTTTCCTTATTTATTTTTAAGTCTTTCTCCATTGCGGTCACACACTCATACTAGCTGCAATGTCAAGTGGACTGGTTGCTAGGGCTATCGCGTCGACGTTGTTCCAAATGGGAAGGAATATTAGAAATATACTGATAAATTAATCATAATAAATAAATAAATTAAATAAAGGTATTCTTGTTAAATTATAGTAGATATACTTACATAACAAAATATGAATTTAAACAGTAATATTTTAAAAATCAGGTACATGCCATGCAATTTTAATGTGGTAAGTACATACTTAATCTTGTGATGATGATTTTCTACTTTTACCACTCCCTACAAATAAATGAAGAATAAGCGTGGAATAGAAATAGGCTGTTTGGCATTTCCCTTTGAATGTGAAATTTAAAAAAAAAAATGGGGAGACTACACAGGAGACAGGAGTGAAGGCTAATATGGAATCCCAACGCTATTTCACGTTTAATTGTTAAGCAATCAATATTCAATGTTAAGATATCTACTTTAATTACAAACACTTGCATAGTAGTTAGGTACTTTATAACAAATAAATAAAAAAATAAAAATAAATATATACGGGACATTTGACACATCGCAGTCTAGCCCCAAAGTAAGCGATAGCTTGTGTTCTGGGTACTAGATGACTGATAATATACATACATACTAATGTACATAAATATAATATATTGAAAAACACCCAGACACTGGAAAATATTCATGCTCATCACAAAAACATTTACCAGTAGTGGGAATCGAACCCACGACCTCCGGCGCAGACGGCAGGTTCGCTACCACTACGCCATTCGGTCGTCAATAAGGCTTATAATATGGCAGCCCTAAAGAAAGGTTTAAGAAAATCCAATGAAGTCAGTGTGGTCCGACTCCGGGGTCACACGTCTTGTGTCACGGTCGCGTCTCATTGGTTACACCTTACATGTTACCATGCACATTGCACGTACTCATATCAAAACAAGAAAATCGCATTATGAGCGTTTTTAAATATCTTAGTACTTAACATTTGTAGAATTCTAGGTGAAAGAAAGTAAAGATAAAAATTTCACTACATTGCACTTACCAAATCACTACATTGTACCACTTACCATGGTATTTTGCTTGGAAATTATAACCTGTACTGGAAACCTTGATAAGTTGATATTCATCGTACCTATTCCTAGCTTTTATAACAGTAACATATTATACGTAGAAGAAATGGCGATAACCTGTTTCCATCACGCGGTTTAACGTGTTTTGGCACCATTAGGTTGATGATAAAACTATGTTTGGAACGATCACTTGGTATTTTTATGGCTAAGATAACAATTTGGGTGGTTTTCCCCAAAAAATATATTTTTTACAATTTTTGACAAGAATCATGCTAGCTGATTAAAAGCAGATGATTATAATGTTAAATGTATAGGTATAGGTAGTTTGTTAGTATGAATATTGTAATTAACGAGAGAATAATCCTATATATGTATACATATTTTATAAAGGAATAAGGTGCTTACAGTGATATATACCAATATTTTGATTGTTTGGATAAGATTTTCAATAAGTATAAAAAGATTCTGAATTAATCCACTTACATACACATTAACTTGTTAATCATGCTAAAATAACTAGGAATATGACGTGGTGCAAACATCTGTTATGCGGCCACGTAAGTAAATAAATGTACCTAGCACTATGTGCGGTATTAGGTGCTACAATTTAACAAGCGTGACCCCTGAATCACTTTGAAACAAAAGAAACTTTACCTGGTAAACATTCATATTGTAATAATAACAATGTAGGTATAAACTACAACAGTTTTACAAGCTTCACATATTGAGATTCTCTTGAATGTTGTATGTAAAGTGGACTCTAGCAAAAATGAAACAAGAAACAATTCTCTTGAGTGGTTTTTAGTAGGTATGTGTGTTGTAAGTCTAGTAGGTATGCCGAAGGTCTGAAAAAGAATTTAAATTGTTATCAAAAGGAGTAAAGGGTAAATTTACAATTCGTGTAAGATAAAATTAACCAATATAGATCAATATTGTCTATATTTTTTCATGGAGCAAGGAGCATGTTTCTAAGGCCAATATAAAATTATTTCCTGCTATCACCATATAAAAAGACGTTAATTAACATAACCTGCATATTAAATTGACTAATATGAACGTATACATATTTGTACCATAGAGACCGCTCCATCATTCGAAGTAGGTATACTTTATGTTATAATGCAGACCTAACAAGATTTCTGAACAAGTCCTGATTGCGTGATTATTATTGTCCGTATCTGCGGATGATCGGATAAAAAACACCTCGAGGTGGAACGGATTACGGGCGGATTGTATCTCGTATCATATTATTCGAGCGACGTATCGAGACTACGTATCATGACTGCGTATCACACGTCACTCTTATGAATGATACGCTTAAGCGATATGATCATACAGTACAGGTGATCGGTTGAATGATATTATTCAGAAACAAATCTGCTCAAATGACATATTGAGTGTTTTTTCATCAGTACCCTATTCATAAATATGATTTAACGTCATAATAGTTTTAATTTCTTCCACACGTGTTTTTTGGAAATTTTCCAGAAGTAAGTACAATGAGCAATTACGAAGTATGAGAATTAATGAAGTTCAGGCTATATTTGTCTGTTTGTACAGATGTACCTACTGTCTGCAATTATTAGGCAGACCTACATAAACGTATTATTGGTACACAAGTTTTCAGTACGGTTCGAACAGTTGTTACACAAGGAAACGAAGACTTCCATTATCGCTAAGAGATAATGCTTTTCACGATATACCTTACTGTGGGCTTAATAGCCGCTTCAGCCAATGGTGAGTGTCGTTTATTTTGAAATCAACTCTGTTCGCTCTTCAGATCTAACATACGTTTTATTTTTGTTTTTGCTGCATTGAGAACCTCCTCTTTTTCTTGTTTTCGAAGTCAATTTTTAAAAATTATCAAATCACATTTCCATACGTTATTTGTAGTAAGCTAATGCTGAGTGCACCTGTGTACACTGTATACAAATAATCGACTGCAATAAATATAAATAACTAGTTGGTAGTCCTAATTGCAGAAGCCCTTTAAACTCACGTTCCTAAGCTATTTATTTTGTAATTTAAATTTTGTCCACTACTTATGGTCTATATTATAAAATGTAACTATGTAATCCTTTTGTTACTAAGTAGTAATAATATGGTTAGTTTTTGCGGAAAATGTAAGAAATAGGTATACTAAGTGTAGTGTTCCCACACTACATAATGTACACTTACGTGGAAACGCTTCACTATAACCTAGCACTATAGAGTTATATATTATGTCAGCACCAGTCCCGGCGCTAGCTCAAACTGTAATGCCCCGTCTCTGTGTCGGGCGCCATATTTATACACGATGACAACCCCCCGTCGAGTGTCACTGTCAACTGTCAAATCTCAACAAACCTATGTAAGTAATGTCAACACTAACGTCACAGAGTAGTACACTACATCCCTTCCTTTTTGTAATTTTTTTTTTTGAATGAAACAACTTACTACCCACTTCATATTGCTTTTCCCATTGTTTAGAGGATTTACAGATTGTCACATTTAAACTGGTCACCCCATTCAAGCTCGACCTACAGGTCACATTAATTCGGTGATAAGTAGATAGTTAAATATATACAATACAACTAGTGGTGATAAGTACTCCACAGCTCACAACCAACTTCACGACGACACAAGAACACACAAACTCAGCCTGGCATTCCAGCCGGGCATTCCCTCCCCTTTTTCTGTTAGTAACCTATTGTAACAAATTTCACCTAAAGAATCAAAACGATTCGCTATCATTGTCGCTTACATATGAAAATTAGCGACAGAACGATGTCGAAATACTAAAAGAACATTTAAAAACTGGCGAAAAATAAAATTACAACGCCTTCGTATATCTAGAAAAATAGATCAAGCCATTTTTGTGAAAAATACCATAAATATTTAATTTTAACTACGTACCTATTTGCATTTTCATAAAGCTTGAACTAACTTTTTATATTATCTTATTCTCTACATAATAATCAAGGACAAGGACTTGCCTATACATATAGCCTGTCTATTCGACAGACGAACGGATTCATTTTGTAGCTGGTTCAGAACAGATACTGACGCGACACAGGCGCATTTTCTTTTAGCAGTTGTGCTTAAGAAACTATAAAAACACCCGTCATCTACCATATCTTAAACGTAAATTAACCGATCTTCTCAATAAAATGTACTATAAAATAAATGACTATCTCGAGGACAATCATATCTCATAAGTTCTGCACTTGTAGATGAGAACTTTTATCTTATAATATGCTAACAATTTGATCTTTTTTCAACTTAATTTTGAAGTAACCGACATAAAATGCTGTTTAATAACATAAATAATCTGGCCTAAAGTCAATTTAAAATAATTAGTATGACATAAAGTAAATTACCTAGTGTAATTTACTTATTTGAACGCAAATAAATATTTAGTAGAATATGTAATGGATAATATTTCGCACTGTAAGACCCATTGTGCCCATATTTTTGCAAATAAAATATTATTTATTTTATTTTACATTATTATCACTAATAACTTTTACTAAAATCAAAATGTATTTTAATAATGTTCTCTGAAAATGCTTACTTGAGTAACCGTTTGGATGACTAAGGAGTGCTCTCTGAATATGGTAGTATGTTACAAACGATCAAAATTTTATAAGTTAGCATTGAGTTACTGAACTCAACTGCAACAGCCGTAATTACTGTCACTGAAAGAAGCATTATGAATTCGCAGTTTACCCTCTAGACATTTTGTATGTTTTCTATCGCGCTGAGACTGTTTTAAAGACTAACTCTAATATTTTTTTATCCCTATAAGATTGCTTAAGATTATTGGTCATTGTTTACAATATGCAAATAGACCGTATTTAGAACCTTAATTTCTGTAATGAGTAATATTTAATTCTTCAGACATGAAGTATTGAATCCACGTAGTAACAACTCATATGGTTGTGTTTAAATGATGCCCAAGAACCCTTGAAACCAAATAAATTAAAAGTAGGTAACGGCTATTTACCTTTGTGAATTATTTAGAAACTCATGAAGTATATCCACTAAATTTTTAATTTAACTAATGTATTGCAAAGTTAATCAAGTCTTTCTAAGCTTATGAATTAACTATAATATCATACTAATTATAAATCAACTTTTTGTGACATGACAACAGATACTTGACCACAGTTTAAAAATCTGAAATATCAAAACCTACCAACAATCTTATCAGGTATTGTAAATAGTTAGGATTCTTAACTCCGTAAGCTCGCAAGTTAGAAATAATGTCTCAGCAATGAAATCGTGTTCACTAGTGGAAGACTGACCGCTTTTCCATAGCAATCTTTGGACAGCATCTACAATAATTTAGTAGTCGAGAAATATTATATGTTAAAACAATAGCTGACACTTACTTCCTACAGTGTGTCCAATCCTGTGACTGCTTATTAAATTTTTATTACGGGTATGTAATAATAATTTTTCATTCAATAAATTCTAACGTTCGTAGGATAGTACATACTTTTTAACAAACTTTATTGAAGCTAAATAAGAACTTAGGCAAATAATATAAATGGAGTTTCAGTATTTTGCTGAATAACGATGAGTATTATAATTGTTTACATCTTAATACAAGTATAAAAGGTTACATCCTTAATCTTTGCATTACTTACATGTTTAGGACTTACTTAGGAAATAGTTATTATAATCATGTCGTCGATTTACTTTACAATTAATACCCTAGGTGAATCTCAGACTTACATACACATATAAACTTTGTACATTTCATATCATAACTTGAAACTTAACTTGAAAAGTACTATAAGATGTTCAACGAAGTATATTCTATCATGCTCATATACCTATACCCTATTTGCAGTAACAGTGGTCCTAAGCATCAAAAATAAATTTGAACTCACCCGAACGTCGTCAGTATTGAAGATATTGAAGACCAATTTTGCATAACATGTTGATGTAAAGAAGTGTTTAAGAAATAACTAAAACTATTTTGCATCTTACTGTTTCCGTCGCAGGTCGCAGTTCCACATGGGTTACCATGTCGTCATCATTTTCTTTTCCGTAGCTATATAACTTAACAGTCCGGATGAAGCCATCCTATGCAGTAGTGACGTATGAACATGTACCGCCCATACAGCAGCCGCTGAAAACTTGCAACGCCGCGCATTACCCCGCATAACCCATCCTTCATATTTGTTTGAAATCTATCAAATAATTTACCCAGTTTTATGTAAGCAACTAAACAAGTCGGGAGACAAGTTTGGAAAAATTACATGTCACATGTTTTTGATGGAAACTTAGGGTGATTACTGTAGGTAATTAAAATTTATTATTAACATTTGTATTAACGACACAGTCTACCTAAAAGACAGCGGAACTTAACTGCTGTAGCAATGTGTTAGGTACGTGACAATGACTCTTCGGGATGTTGTTTGTCTAAAGAGAGTAATTGATTTAATTTTAAAGGTCTTTACTATGAAAAATAATTCACCACATGTTGAGCAACAGTACTAATGTCACCCTGGCTTACACGCCTTTATATAAACATATAAATTGATTACCAAAAACAATAAAATTAATATCATAATGTAAGCGAATTAGAAAGAACGTGTAATTATATGGACAACGGAAGCTATGCGACGGTTGCAAGCATTAACCAGTTAAAGAATAAATAAATAAATAAATGTCATTTATTCATGAGAATGTAGGTACATTCTATCTATCTACATCAGGTGGTCACAATAACAATTAATCTCCTTGTACATTCTGCCTTATAACGTATGAACATAAAAAGAAAATAAGTTCATAATGTCAGTAGTTGATATTATCATTTTTGTAATTATCATTTTTCACAATATTGTCAAAAATTCAGAATGTCTATGATTAATTTAATTGTTAATCTATAATTCATAAAATCAAGAAAGTAGTAACCCAGAATGTCAATAATTGTAAATAGATAATTTATAATGTCAAAAATTAGTATTTCAGAATGTCAATAGAAATGGTAAATTTATAAAGTCAAAAATTAGTTTAAATTCATTTACATTACAAAAACATTTATCCATAAGTAAATACTAAGAAATGTCACGCCTACCTGCGCGAACATTAAACTTAATATTTTGAACTTTATTGGTTTAAATAAAGCAGAGATCGCTTGTCGAAAAATACGCGTAGAATAACCTCTTGTCTACCAAACTGACGGACCATCGACTCAGTGAGTCTCTAGTAGGTATAACTGGTTGACAGGCATTTACTCAGCTTAACTAGTGGTAGTAGCAGTAGTAGTACCTATATGTAGTAATACAACCAACCTCCCATCGGGACTCGAACCCGGAACCCCCTTGTAGTATTTTTTTCCATGCTTTAACCTTCGAGCTATTGGCCCTATTGCAAGGTAAATAAACTACAAGGTAAACCTAAAACGTACCTTTATACTGCAAGGTAAATAAATAACTATAAAAATCAGGCGCAATGAATATAAAACTTAACGCACTTATTACACGGTACCTAAGTAATAGTAGTTATAACCTCTTTAACCGAGCTCCATCAGAACAGTAACCATATTAAGTAAAATTAACCGATCTCAACTCTTAAATCAGGTATTGAATAATCTCAGTACCTAATCCGACCAGGATTTGAACCTAGCACTGTTTACTTCAGTAACTAAAATTGTACTTATTTTATCTTTTTGTTGTTCAAATTCATGTAAATAATGTAAAAAGTGAGGGAAAATAGTTATATACAGATATGTATAATTTTAGATGATAATGCATACCTTTAGATGACCACGATCGTTATATACATCAGTTTGGACACTACCGTCCAACTCCAACATCGTGTTATCGTGTAGCAATAGTGTAAACTTCACTCAAGTCTCAATTAGAACTCGACCCTTGGCCAATCGTACATAACTTATCTGGACTCCATACCAGATTAATTGTACATAACTTTTCTGGACTCCATACCAGACCGAGTTTTCTGGACTCCATACCAGACCAAGTTTTCTGGACTCCGTACCAGACAAAGTCTTCTGGACTCCATACCAGACTTATTACAACTTTTCTGGACTCCATACCATACAAAGTCTTCTGGACTCCATACCAGACTTATTTCCACCATTTACCAATTATACGCAAAAATTGGACTTCATACCAATTTTGTCATTACACTTAAACAACGTAATTAATTAAATACCATTTCATTTCAATATCGTCACATATCAAGTTAACCATGTTTAATCAACTACTAAAAACTTTAAGTTCCATTTGGAAGTGGATTTCATTAACATTCACCATTTTAGACTATTCGTAAAAACAAACTGCATTAGAAAGTATGAGGATTATTGTTGACCCCTGTCTCGATCACATTAAACGTGAAATATAACTGTACACGATGTAGGTACACGATGGATCGCGCAATACTTATTTCTAAGGACTAACGCTACACTAAACCTCTAGATTTGGTTCAACACCAGAGGCAACTCACACTATATGGTATTTATTGCCTTTATGTCGTATCCTGGATCGAAATAAAGGTTTGGCTCGATAGTTAAGAGGTATATAGGCGTTACCGAGTAGTTTTAATAACCAAAATAAGTTAACTCAATCGAGATGGAAACAGATTTTAAAAAAATCTTTTTTTTTTTTTCAGTTACATTTGCAATTTTATAACATTATGCAACTACCCGCAGGAAATTTTAATTGCAGAAAATTATCAATTATAAAGTAAAAATGTGTAACTGCCACACAGTATTATATAAACTAAAGACCATCTTTTGATACAAATTCGAAACATTATCATGCATGATAAATGAATACTATTTCCTCCTTTCCTTTAAAAAGTTTAAAATGACTTACAGCTTTCGTTTTGTTTATCCTCGTCGCCATTTGTAGTGTTCCCACACTACATAATGTACACTTACGTGGAAACGCTTCACTATAACCTAGCACTATAGAGTTATATATTATGTCAGCACCAGTCCCGGCGCTAGCTCAAACTGTAATGCCCCGTCTCTGTGTCGGGCGCCATATTTATACACGATGACAACCCCCCGTCGAGTGTCACTGTCAACTGTCAAATCTCAACAAACCTATGTAAGTAATGTCAACACTAACGTCACAGAGTAGTACACTACACTAAGGTATTTTTTACATAAATTTTACTTGTAGGCGAAACGTGCTTACCTATTTCATGAGATGACTGCGAGGTGCAATATAATTTCTTATGAGTAAATGAGTTCTAACTTTTTTATTTTAGCCCGCAGGCTAGTATGGCAAGATGACGAGACCGACGAAGAATCATCGTAAGTATATGTACCATAAGATAATTTCACAACGTTTTTTTTTAACAGTGCCAGCTTAAAGCACTTTATTGCAACCTTTATCAAGGATTTAAATCTTAATTATTATATTGATTTTGACCATACCTACAATAAAAAATAATCATGAAACTCAAGAAAATAAGTAAGAAAAACAACTGTCTGCAAAGCACGAATTAGTTAAAAACCTAGATGATAGAAAAACGATTGAATCGACAATATTAACCTTACACATCGTTTCTTTTTCAGGAATCATCATTTTAAGGTGAGAAAAAATCGAATTAATTTTTCCAATCACATGGGTATAATATAGTGCCAATCAAGGCATTTGTAAATATAGATTCTTCCTAAGCTTTTTCAAAAATACTTCAGATTTTGATGGCCCACATGACATTTTTAGAAGGAAAAAAATTCTAATTACGAGTGTAATATACACAAATACAGGTATTCAATTAATTTTGCATGTTGGAAATCCGTACACAATATCTTAATAGAGGAACCCTTTTATTACTACTAGTCCAATTTATTATTACAATTCTAAACGTTTTTAAACTTATTTAGTGAAGATATTGGGTAATAAAATACATTAACAATGTTACAGCATCGAATGCATTTTCCTACGTTTCCGACATTTCCAGCATTTCCCACATTTTCAACCTTCACCTTTCCCACTTTTCCGCCATTCCCCGCCTTCAAACCTATAGCTTTCCCCAACAAGGGTTCCAATTTCGTCGCTGCCAGTACATTCAGCTCGTCAAGTATCGGTGAAGATGGGAAAGCAAATAACCGTGCTACCATCTTTACTAGTAAGGATGGTGTTGTTAAAGAAATTACTGGTGAGCTCATTGATCCTTCTTGAAATTAGATCTACTTCAATGATCATGTGTCAATCAATAAAAGTATAAGTTAAGAAGTTATAATTATGGGTCTTGTTTTTTTCAAGATAGAGCACCTATATGGTGGTATATAATAGGGTTCCTTTTTCAATGCACGAAGCCATAAAATAATACTTGTATTTGAAGTAAATAATAAAACATTTTTGTTTTCAGTAGATAATGGCGCGCCAAATGATATTGTGTACGTATTTTTCTCTAAAAAACTTTGTATTTTTATACTTTCCTTTCTTAATTAGAAAATATTTGTTACAGGTCGGTAAGCAATGAGTACTTTACCATCATTAACTGCAAATTATTCTTATTATAATCGTATTAAAAATATTATCAGGTATAAATTATAACGTAAAGGAATATAAATAAGTATACTATATGACAGAAAAGCAAACAAGGAAATAGTACAACTAAGCTTATAAATTATGTATACTTATCTGTGTGATGATAATCAAGTGCGTATTAAAAAAATTAAGGCAAACTTATAATATATTTTCCACGATGAACAGATTTTGTTGACTTTTAATTTTGTTGTGCACTTTTTAATACAAACATTGCTTTTTTACAGCCTCCTTCCATGGTGATCCCACCGGTAAAGAAAATCTCTTTAATTATGACCTAGTACCTACTTATATTATTTTAAATAGTTTGTAATTTGAGGCCTATTCAAATTATTAAAAGTAATAATAAAACATTGTATCCCAAACTACAGTTCTGTTAAAAACAATTTTTGTAAATAATAATATTAATTATTCCTGGAATTGGAATCCAAACCAACCTAAAACAAAATTTTTGACACATAAATAAAATTTAGTTCACGTCCTATTCTCGGGTCTATCGAATGTGAATAAAAAATTGCATAAAAATCAATCAAGTCATTTTGGAGTTACAAATACTACACGAAAATTTCATATATTAGAACATTACTAAGACGCTTTAAAATTTTAAAAGATTAATAACACGCTTGTAAATTTTTAGATTCCAGTCTGGCAGCCCGACTTTCCATTACCATTTATGACACTCGGTTCTGAGTCGAAAAGTACGGACAAACCTGGAGAAAACAATCACTTCCAGAGTTCCTCTGCTACTTCCTACAGTTCCTCTTCCCAGAAGAACGGAGTTTCAACTGTGAGGGGAGGAGCCAATATTAAGAGAAACGTCAATGGAAAGGTCGACGAGCAAACTATCATCATTGGCGATACTGAAGTGTGATTACTTAAACATAATTACAATAATGTAATAAATAAATATGTAAAATATGATTCTTTCTATTTATGCACTTAAAAATGACCTTATTATCTTAGCTTTAATTTCCACTGAGCAACTACGAAATATAAGCAAATACGGGTTCATGATGGGAAAAACAAATGACAAAAACTTTATTAAGATAAACCGAAGGATGTTTTTACAAAACATATTATTCTGAATCTGATTTTGACGATACTGCACTGTCCAATTATCGTGCTGTTATCCGTCCCATTATCTTCCCTGATTATATTTTGGTTCATATTTGGTAGAGTATAGTTTTCTTGTCAGTAAACGGAAATTACCTAAACATGTAACATTGTTTGAAACGCCTGTCACGTCAAGTACGAATAGAACTGTTAAACATTAAACGTCATTTCCTTAATAGTTTTCCTGTCACAGAAATGTTTTGTCGATAACTATACTATTGAAAAGTAAATCTATGTAAGAACACCAATATGTTTGTTTGTATGTTTGGAGCTAACCATTTGTAACTGATTTAAAGTAATCATGAAAATAGTCCATATAGGTAACGGACCATCATGTAGCAAAGCTTAAAAAATTAAATACATTTATCAGTATGAAAGGACAACTTCTGATTCTCAACATTTTCGTATATAATATTCTATTACGATATAATAATTTATGATCATAACATAAATTTATCCAAAATGCTCTTAGCTATCTTCAATCCCCCATGAAATGAATTTTAAGAGATAATAAAGTCAAAATAAGGCATCCTCTTTTCGATATTATAATGAAGCCTTAATCGTAGATGTTATATTATTATAGTTTTGAAACAAAGTTTCGTTTCGTCCCGTCAAAAAGATCTTCAAAAATGTAGAATTTAATTTTCTCATAATAGTCAACAGAATTGGCACGCATGCAATCACGTATAGAGGTTTGGTATTAGGCGAAATCACACATGGAAAAAGAATAATAATAGTATTTAAAATAAAGTTTTGTTTTAGATGTTATTTCAAACTTTGTTTCTACACTCATGTCTTTTTATAGCTCAGTCACTACCTCACAAACGTGAACTTATTGAAACGACCAAACGTGAAACGTTACTAAACCTCAATTCACAGATTTTACTGAGGCAAGTAGGTTTTACCAATTTGATAAGCATTGCATTGCTTTGATAAGCACGGAGACCAGTGCTTATCGGTTGTTCATGCTCAGAATGAAAATGGATCAGCCATTAGTCCACCATGCTGGCCAAGTTCGGGTTCTCAGACTTCACACACCTTTGAGAACATTCATTTTAATTTTGGTCTACCAATTTATAATACTCAGGAATGCAAACTTCGCCACGCACACAGGGTCTGAAATTTTAATCCCAGACATCTCATTAGAATTGAAGTATAGACCCATGCGTCATTGATACAAATACGAAAATAACTTATAAATATTGCACAATCTTAACTTATACCAGTAATTCCAAAAATGCTTCTTCGGAAGTCACTAAACTTTAGTCACACTGTTTTGCGCGATTCACAAAGTAAAAACTTATTATTCACTGTAATTTATTCATTGCTGGTTCATTATTTTCAGGCGAGACTTTTCGTCGAAACGAGAGCACGGTTCGTCACAGTATTTGTTCAGTTGTTTGAAAAGTTTTATACGTACGAGTACTTATACGCGCTTGAAATCCACTCATTTTCAGTTAACTTGGAACAGTCGGTGTTTGTAGCGCGAAAGTACGATTAAATACAAGCGAGCACGATAAAAGACTTGCCAAATTTACGAAAATATCATTATTAAACATAACGATGATCAAAATAATTCTTATACCCTTGTTTCTTACTGCTTGTGCGTATGGTAAGTTTGTTCTGAATAAAGGAAATTGTGGCTATATTTTCTAATAAATTTTCAAGTTAATTTTATGACTGGGTACACTACGACGCAACACGTTTTCTTTGCTCACGACAAATATGTGCAGTGAAAGATTGCGCATTTTTATTTGTACTTACGACATTATTTAATAGTTTGTTTTTATATAGGTTTGACGACCTCCCTGGCGCAGTGGTGGCGCGCTCGGATTCGAGTGGGAGGTCGCGGGTTCAGTTCCCGCCACGGGCCACTTTTTTATAATTTCTAAATTGGCTCAGGTCTGGTCTCGTGGGAGGCAAAAGTCGTGGCTAGTTACCACCCTACCAGCAAAGACGCGCCGCCAAGCGATTTAGCGTTCCGGTGCAATGCTTGTAGAAACCGTTGGGGTAAATTTACATACCCTTCCAATTTAGTACGATAACATCTTAGGCTGCATCATCACTTACCATCAGGTGAGATTGCAGTCAAGTACTAACTTGTATAGAGTAAAAAAGAAGGTTTTTTTTTTACATACCGGTAACTACAAAGTTAGTAGGTATAATAATAATATTGTGTGTTTATGTTTAAACTAGTTTTAAAGCGTGGCTTGGCCCGTGTGAATTTATTGAGGGTATTATAATTCAATTTTGAAATATTAACTTTATTGGGATTAAAAATAATACTAATAGAAAATCACTTGTATGTTTCGTTGTATTAAATCCTTTCAATCTTCTAAAGACTTTTTAATCCCACTTAAATTTTTCTGGTTAAATAATAATTCCGTGTATTCTAATATGTATTCTTATAATACGTATTATAATATGTATTCTAATACGTATTATAATATGTATTCTTACCTAATAGTTGCCTATGAAGTATCCATCAAGCCGTTTGGTTGATTAGATTAAATATTAAATTCTACTTTTTAAAAATAGTACAAAGACATTTCTACGTCAGTTTGTAATGTGCAATTCATGGAAAAATTTGACCGTCATGGAAATTACGTTGATATCATAATGCACCTGCTGTGCCAATATACTGTTATGTAAAATTCTGAAAATCATCGATTAACAATACCCATATAAATTATAATTATTTTGTTATTGTCATACTCGAGCCGAATCTCCAATGACGTTTATTTATTTAAACGCACATGTTTAATATAGAATATTTAATTTACAGCTGTCCCGGAGGAGAGAGATGATAATGTGAAGTGAGTGAGACCATAAATTCAAGTGGTGTACATATTTTGTAACATAGACTGTATTTGTAGCTTACTAACTAAAACAACTTTTAGTGCAAAAGTTAATTAAATAATACTTAATTATTATCTATTATGTATTACAATAATATAACTTATTAATTATTATAAATTTTCAAGTTATTATTTAAACAATTTTTCTATTTTCAGTGACAAAGGTTTCACGGTAAGCTCAACGCATTTATTAAACATAATACAAAAAAAAAAAAAAATTATTCCAATCAAAATAACGATATTTCAATATCTTTTTCAAATTAGAAAATTATTTTCTCATAAATATATCTGTACCTGGGCATACTTAGTTTTTAAAGTATTTTTGTTGCTCATTTGAAATTTAATACGAGTAAGTATTTGTCATGAATATTGTACAGGTCGTCCCAAGGCGATGCCACATGGACGGGATACTTTGAATATTGTAGATAGAGCATTTCGCTGAAAGAAAACTTGATCTTAATTTCAAAAACAAATTAAACAGCATTCATAGATTTTTAAATAATTCCTTATGGTTGAACCGTGACTCAAACCCGCTATACAAAAAAAATATTGAAATTTCATCATACCAATTGAAAGGCTTCGTCATAAAGATTATTTTTACGACCAAGAATTTTAACATTTGATGACTTCTGATATTTAAGGTCCTTACCCTCCATACGGCATCGCCGTGGGACGCTCTGTATACTTTAGTTACAGTTAAGTAAAACAGCAGTGCGCATGTCAATTGAGATTTTTTCAATAATTGATGATCAATGAGTTAGACAATTAATTCATTTAATTCTTTTTTCTTAATAAGACAAAAATAGCCTCAGACTGAGATATGACGATTAAACTATAGGTACATTATTTTTTTTACAGTTTCCCCATCTAACGTTCCCAAAATTCCCCAACTTCCCGAACTTCCCTCCTATACCAGATATCCCGGCTATTCCCTATTTTGGCAATTTCCAGATGCCAAGTTTCAAGATCCCAGAAATGAAATTCCCAGGTCCAGAAGACATTACTAAACACAAGGAAAGTGATTACACTGGCATGTCAGTCACACAGAACAGCGACGGTACCAGAACCATAATCACCAACATAGGTGGAGTCATAACAAGAGTCACAGGTAATTTAACTAATCATAATAGGTACCAAACTTAAATTATAAAGGCGAAAATATGTATGTCTGTTACTCTTTTACGCGGCAACTTCTGATCATAGGAAAATCGCCTCGACTTGGAACGCGCTGCGCGTATCGTTCGAGATCGCGTATCGTGACTGCGTATCAACACCGTCCACGTATATGATACGCGTCAGCGATACGTATACGGTGATCGGACCGGGAAAATGATACACACAGATTACTTTAGTTATTTTATACTACCTACTAATATTTTTATATTTTTCGGTTCCAGAAAAAGTTAAAGAAGCAGCTATTGAGAAATCTAAAGAAGATCTGAAAAAATCCACATAAGTGTAAAGATGTATGTATTAATTTAAATTATTTTTTCATCTCACCCGCTCGGAAAAGAGATCTTTAATGCCCAAAATACGGGCGGGAAATGCTATTATATTCCCTAGGCCCCAAAGGAATTTTCATTTCTCCCTAGGGCGAGAAAGCAGTATGAAAATCCTTTCCCGCCCTAGGGCTGCAAAGCATTTCCACCACTTCCAAGTTCAAACATGACGTAATCTCGTCTATAATGTCTAAAGCTGAAACTTTTTTTTTGATAACACATACGGTCAGTAACGAAGTTCGACCTTAGAAATTGTTAATAGGTACATTAGTTTTTTGTTTTTACATTTTCTTAGAATATCAATAAAAATAATAACTCCTATTTACTTTTTATATATTGATTATAAAGGAAATCTAATTATATCCATGATATTGATTTATTGTTTATCTAATTATTGTTATTTTTTTTAATTTTATATTATCGTTGGTTCAGAAATTGATATTTCTGAACGCATCTAAAATAAAAGTAGAAAAAAGTTTCTCAATTTTTTTTTTAATCGTGATAAAATGATAATAATAATATTTCGTTTTGGCTTTATTCATTACTGTTTTGTTTGAAGTTTGAAATAAGATGAGCGATGATATTTTAATACAATTTACAGTCGAATTGAGAATTTTTCCCTTTTATTTTGAAGTCGGTTGAAAATAAATTATTGTGATTATACTGTATTTATAAAACTTTTTAGTTGATACTTTTGCTTACATTTTTTTTAATTAATCTTGATTTTGTTTCAGAGCAGCGATCTACAAAGCTAGCTGGCCAGAAAAGAACACAAGTTTTACTTAGTATACCTAATTACGTTCAAAATAAATATAAAACGGTTTATTACAATGCCTTGTAAAAGTTGAGCAAAATTCGAACAACATTGATTAGAACTTAATATTTAGTTTATGACTTTTATATACATAATATATAATATAATATTCTGGATGGCTCACTATAATAAAACAGCCTCCTCGGAGACCTGAGTGGAGCCCGGGTGATGTACTCAGTGAGGTGGGTAACCTTCCTTAGGGTAGGTGACCCAAACTGCCGGATGTTTCTTCGCGTGTCCCTCTGACTAGCAGAGGGCACAGTGGGGAAAAGTACAGAGGGTGGAAAGCGCTTAACGCCAACGCAAGGAAGAAAACCTCATTTAAAAAATAACTAGTATAGTATTGGATACATTGCTACTACTACTGCAATGTAACCAATTCCTAAGCCTAAGGTCAACGCCCGCTGAGGGGCTTTATGGCTGATAAGAGATTCAGTCACTAATGCGTTAGGCGGGATTTTTCCCCATAGCAAAAAATAAAATGATTTCGGCAACGAAATGTAATACCACATGGGCGGGTCTTCATTACTTACTCTCATTTTAAAATTGTTTTACGTATATTATGTAGTTATATCATTAAAAATTTACTTATATAGGGAAAACAGTGTTTTATTTACAAGAATAAAATAAACAATTATCACTCATTATTTGATGTGAACATATTGTGAACGATATTTTAGATTTTAGAATATCTGTTAAATATTTCAATTAAATACCAAATCCCGGAGTTATTCCATCCCGAGACGAATGGTCATTGCTCAATGCTGGTTTGACACTTACAAAAGCCATTACAAACAACAACAACATCAAGAAAACATATGTAACCCCCAGGTGTTTAGAAACAACTTTACTTTTCATCAAAAGCAGAATCGCGCAGGGAGGCGAAATATGGGATTTCCGTCACGCGAAAAACCCGTTATCGGATCGGGTACCTGTTTTTCTAAATCTGGGATGTAACTGCTCACTTTATAAAATCCAACTACTTAAAGGTGATATTAATTAGTAGTACCTACATAGGTACTAGAGGTATGTAGCTATAGGTAAACCGCTATAAACTTGACCCTCATTATGGTCTGCGTGCGATTTCCTTGTCGGATAAGAATTTAATTTTCAATGTCTGTCATTATTTCTAACCTAGTTTACAATAAAGGAATAAAAATTGGAGTAATATACCGTATTGTGACGGCATACGATGCATTCGAAGATTTTATCCTATTTGATATAGGTACTAACTTGGATCAGGAAAGTAATCAATAATTGCTACACAGCATCCTATCGTAACACTATATTTTGGCGATGGTCTACGCCAGTATGGTGACAACCAAATTGCGCATTTAAAAAAAAAGCAATTGTATAGAATCTTCGATTAGCTTGTTCTGTTTCCGAAACAAAACCTAGAAAGTAATAGGGGGACCTATATTTTCATGTGCCCCGGGTATCAAATATTATGTTATAGACTTAATTATATTTACCCTTAAGTATACAAGAAATAAGAATATTTAAATGTAAATGCATGGCAATTTTATGTATATTCATAAAACGAAATACGAGTACTTATTATTTCTATGGTAGGTAATTAATAAGCCTGCATCATAATTCTGAGCAAAATCTTGATCTTTGTCCTTTGCTTTACGTTTTACAATCATCGATATTATAAAAATTGTCAAGAACTAGAAATATTATAGTTCTATTCTATTATTTCTTTTTAAAAACTGTTAAGATGTTTGTTTACCTAAAATCCTAAAAAAGGACTACACAAATTCAGGTAATTTGTGGAGTCCTTCCCTAATCTCTATGCACTAGCCTCGTATTATGAGGTAGGTAGGGCTTTGCTAAGGTACTAAAGGATTTTATTCATCACACCCGCTCGGAATAGAGATCTTTAATGCCCAAAATGCGGGAAATGCTATTATATTCCCTAGGCCGCAAAAGCATTTTCTTTTCTCCCTAGGGCAGGAAAGCATTTAAGACCCTAGGGCAGAAAAGCATTTCCTAATTCGAACATGACGAAATCTCGTAATGCGTTATCTAAAGCTGACATAATTTACGGTCATTAACGAAGTTCGACCTTAGAGGTTGTTTAAGTACATCAGTTTTTTGTTTTTACATTTTCTTAGAATATCAATAAAAATAATAACTACGCCGCAAATTTTTTTGGGTCTCGTGTCTTTGAATGCCTTGCTAGGCTCGGCATTCAAATTTGACGTTCGGCCCAAAAATCCACTTTGCGGCGTTGCATAACAAATAACTATATTATGGCTTTATAGGCTGTACGCACCGTGCAATTATTTGGAAGTCTCTTTCAACTTACTTTTATACTAACGTAACAAATGCATTTCCAGTCGCGGCTGTTGCACTCCAGAATTTTAGTCATCGTTTCCTGAAAATATACTAAAACCGTCGAATGCTTCAGTAATTTTGGTAAGTACCTAATAGGTAGGTACTGTAATTCATTCTCGTAAGATCTTAGTAGAATAATATAGTTGATAATTGCCTGGTAGAGATAGCTGTGTAGCGATAAGGCTGCCAAATATTACAAAGGCGAAAGTTTGTACTAAAATGAGTAATTTGTTACTCTTTCATGCTGTAATTACTTAACTGATTTCGCTGAAGTTTAAACTGAAGATAGGCCTGGATTAATACAAAGGCTTCATTTTTATGCCGAAAAAATCCATGTCCCATGGAATTTTTAAAATACACGCGGGCGGTGCCGCGAGTTTGAGTTAATAATAATACTTAATATTATTGTTTATATGTCATGTTTTTTGGTGTTACAGTAAAGTATTGCCCAATTACTCGTATACTACACACTACACTACGCGATACGAAAAAATATAGCCTTACGCTATACGAAAAATTATAGCAACCTTTTTCATATTGATTAAGGGGTTGATGTGATGATTTTTCAAATGGGTAGATACTCATAGTAATCGGTACTTTAAACTGATATCAGTTTAAACTGACAATATTGTCAGTTTTTTCCTCGTATAGCGGGTTCAAGTCCCGGTTTGTCTAGGCAATTATTGAAAAATCTTTGAATACAGTTTAAATTGATTTTTAAATTATAATGATGTGGTCTTTCAGTTAAATGTTCCATCTAAAATATTTAAAGTGATTCACTCCATGTGACATAGCCATGGGACGGCCTGTGTGTATATTTATATCATATACTTACGAGTTCATAATCACCTCTACTAGCACCTACAACAACAATTAATAATTATGAGACGCAAAAAATCAATAAGCACTTACCTGCCCGAAAACCAATTATGGTTCATACGAAAAATTACCAAAATACATATTTCAATGTCACATATTCTGTATCTGTTATGGAGACTTCCATGAAAACAAAGAACGTTAACAAGATAATTTGTCTTAATGCATTTCCTTTGGTACCGAATTGAATTGGCTTACTTAGCTATCAAACAAACAATAACCACTGTACGGCCTGTGTGTATATTTATATCATATACTTACGAGTTCATAATCACCTCTACTAGCACCTACAACAACAATTAATAATTATGAGACGCAAAAAATCAATAAGCACTTACCTGCCCGAAAACCAATTATGGTTCATACGAAAAATTACCAAAATACATATTTCAATGTCACATATTCTGTATCTGTTATGGAGACTTCCATGAAAACAAAGAACGTTAACAAGATAATTTGTCTTAATGCATTTCCTTTGGTACCGAATTGAATTGGCTTACTTAGCTATCAAACAAACAATAACCACTGTTTAAGATGATGTTTCAAATTTTCCATTACACAAAAACAATTAAATGGTTACTATAATAATATTAAAATAATGTGAAACTATGCAATTATTCATATACTCGGGTTATTTGCCTGTCAGTATTTCGATGTAAGTACCTTGAGTCTTTTGCGATTTTTCACCGGAAAGCACAACGGGTGACAAAATTATTGGGTTCTCAAAAATAAAGATGTTCGTAAGCTTATAATAATCAAGAGGTTGAGAATACCAATCTTAATATATATAAATCTCGTGTCACAATGTTTGTCCCAATGGACTCCTAAACTACTGAACCGATTTAGTTCAAACTTCGTGAATATCCGTCATTTGGTCAACTTAAAAGATAGAATAGTTTTTATCCCACGTGGACGAAGTCACGGGCATCAGCTAGTAAAATAATAATGTACCTACACAGTATAATAATGGTAATAGTACAATAACCGAGATCGGCCGGTTCCTATGAACAACAGGGGTCTGATTGCGTAAGAAAAACGTATTCATCGTTATCGTAATCGTTACCAAATTCTGATTGGCTGACGTAAGTCAGGGAACCAATCAGCGGGCATAGTTTGTATACGATTACGATAAAGATGAATACGTTTTTCTTACACAATCTAGGGGCAGATGTAAAGGCATACCAAACAAAAGGAAGTCCTGAACTGACTTTTGCACCCTATATTCACAGTTTAAATATATTCTTTATAGAGATAGGGAGCAAATTACAGACAGCAAAAGATGAGTTTATTTGCTTTTCAAAACATGCGAGGTTTTTAATTGTTGAGTCAGGAAGCATTGCACCTTTAATGTTTCTTTTTGTTAACCTAATGTTAAAGAAAACTGAAAAGATATTGTCCCCAAATTCATGGAGTATTTTGAAGCCGCATCACCATAACAATGGTTTTGTTTCAAGGTTGTTAACACCATGTACTGTATAAAATCCGCTGGAATAAATTTTACGGAACACACGTCATATTTTATCAGTTGGGAGATCATCTTTAACTTGGGGTATTAGCTATGATTAAACTCGCATCAGTTTTTTTTATATTTCTGACAGTTGTCTACTGTGCTAATGGTAAAGTCTTTGTCATATTGATGGTTTGACCACCAATGTTTTAAATTAATTTTCTATTTTTTTTTACAGTGGAACGCCAAGGCGAACGAGATGCTCAGAATCCGTTTATGCGTTACAGGTAACATATTTTCTTCGTTTGTGTTTAACTTCTCATACTCATAAAAGTTACAATGTTGTGATCCCTCAGTGTTAAAAAACAATAATTTGATGAACTTCTAACATAGTATAAGAATTTTTTAAATAGGTATAAAGAAAACAGAAGCAATCACCTAATGTTTTCTATAACGTTAAATATAAAAAGGATTAGGTAGGAATTGACACGGATAAATAAACGTCAGCAAATTTTATTAATTTTGTGTAAATTATAATAAATGCGCCCTGCAGTAAGACCACAATAAATTCAGGTTGGCCGATTTTTTTTTAATTAATAATTCTTTTCTTAGATACGGTGAAGGCAATGACGACGTAAGCAATAGAGGATGGCCGCGAAGACGCGACTATGATAGAAGAAACCAAAGACAAAGGGAGAGAGAGCAGGATCAGAGATATATCACTAGTGCTATAGTTCGTTGGCTAGCGGATGATGAGGAATACGAGCCATATGAAGAGGTACCGTTTTCATATTTCTATACCTTGTGTTTATATCGAAAAAGAAATTTTGGTGAGCTAGGTCATGCCCATTGCCCGGTAGGAAATCAAATTGTATTTCATATTTCGCAAATCGTTAAAGTAAATAATGTTTGTTGATTGCATAGATTTATAATAGGTCATCGCAATGGTTGGTAAATTATGGCTGCGTAGTGGCAGTGTCATATTTAAAGACTTTGTTTGCTATAAGGTTCATCATATTTTTTTGTTATCCGTCGTCATCTTCCAAATTGGGAGGTTCTGTATTTGGCCAATAATATGTCCGCGATTTTCTAAAAAAGAAAATACCGCTTTAAAAATTTGGAAATGTCTCAGTACGCTGAGATTTTATCAATCGAAATACACACCATGGTGAAGTAGGTACGTTGGTAATAATGACGTCTTTTCTTTCAGGTACCTTACTGGTCCCGATACGAATCTCGCGTCGAATACCCTTGGGAAGCTTTTCAATTCCCTTTTAATTATTAAAACGTTTAGTAATTTATGACAAAACTGGACACTATAATTATATGTTTTTAATAAATATTGCTATTCTATTTCTTGTGTATATTATTTTATTGAAACTTATAACTTTTACAAATGAACTTCAGTGATATAAGATATAAACTACTAATTAGATTTTATGCGAAAAGAAAACATGAATTCTATTTTACAATAGTAACGTAAACATTCGTAAAACATACACAAATCTCTGTCAAGAGCGACACGTCAATGAAGAATTTAGAAAACGGAGTACTGTATCTATTATAGCAGATTCTATAATATAGCTGATAGCATCTCATATCCATGATAGACATACAATAGACACAAGATAAGAAGTCCAAAAAGCACCAGTTTCAAAAATCAGTGATCATTTTTACCATTTTCACAAAAGGGTCAAATTCTAAAAGCCTATTGTTTTAGGAGTCATACCTATGTGTCGCCGCAGTCATATTAGCGTCGGATATAAGCGGAGTCTCTTCCGCATTACGTGGTATTCTGAATGTCGCTTGCGCAACGTTGATCAGTGTTTAGCATTTTGACAGTCTCTTGTACATTGACCTAAGTTCATAAAATGATTCAAATTGTGTTTGTGCTTATCGCATCCGCTCTTCTAATTGAAGGTATGCTTTTAATCATCATTGATAAATGGTGATTTTGTTATAAAGCTCAAGAAATTTAAACTTTAGAAATAATAAGTGGATAGAAATGATTCATTCTTTAAATGGAAGTAATAGAAATTTAAAAGAATGGATCCCTTAATATAGATGTCCTAGTAGAGTTTAAAGAGACTTAAGTAAATGAGAAAATTTTTAAATTTAAAATCTCGATAACTTTTTTAATACGAAATATACGTAGAACACTCATATTTTTTTAAAAGTAATTCGAGAAGGTTGTAGGTTTCGTTATTTAAATACATTTTTAATGCAATGAAATACAGTCGAATTCATTTTTAAAATAGAGACTTTTAAGTATTGTTATTTTTATAAAATGTTATTTAAGATAAGTATTCGTGTTTCGTCTACACTCTAAAACAATTATTATTTTTTATTTAACATCACAATACTACTAGGATATAAACTTGATAGGTGTGTTTTATCACGCGCGTGGTCATTTTAAATTCAAATTGATTTAATCAGTGTGCCGTCATAACCAAGATGGATACTAAGTATTGATTGATTCGACTTTGAAAATTTAAGTATTTAGGAACCCGCAGTTCGTCGTCGATGGGTTTTTGTACAATTTTGAGAGAAACGCTGAATAATATGGATTTAACCCATAACGAAATCGACATTTTGCTGTCTTAGTATGACTTAAACCAAGTTATACTTTACACCTCTACGATTCACAGCTTTGTAGAAAACTGAAAAACGTAGAAAGTGTCTTTCTTTGGTACATTTTAAATTAAAGAAATTCTGACTAATTGACTTCTGACCATTGGCCGACCCAAACCCTTGCTTCCGAGAAAGCTGGAAGTTTTCATAGAAATTCCCTTCATGATAATGTAGATCTGAGATATGTGAAGATAGCAGGGGCAAGTTTGCTTGTAGAATATAAAAACATAATAATAGTCAACACATTATATTAATTTTAATTTTGGAATTTATAGTTTGAAGAAATTGGCAACAGCTAAGATTTCGAAATCTTAAAGTATTAACTAGCTGATCCAGCAAACGTTGTTTTGCCATTAGGGATATAAAAAAAAGCTAACAACCTACTCTCAGACCTAGCGAACATACACAGAATATTTCATAACAATCGGTTGAACCGTTTCGGAGGAGTTTTTTTTATTTTTTAAACAAAATTTTGCACGAGAGTTTTACCTGCTGGATATCCGTATCTTTTATGAGTTTCTGCTTTGCCACTTGTTTGTCCTTATTATCTAGTTTATTCTTGTGCGGGGTCTTCCTGATGACAGATTGGTTAATATATCTTAACATTAACAGAAATCAATTTTAAGTTGTATAAAATACAATATGTCACGGCAAACTAGTGTTGACCTCAGCTTAATCCAGCGCTTTACATATTCTCTAAACTTAAGTGGATGTCTGTAGTTTTGAAAGAACAGCTTATATCTGAACTCGTAATAATTATTTTTATTATGATGATACAAACTATAAAAAAATGAATCAAACGCATAATTTAAAAAATCTTTCTCTCTGAATATCATTTCCAAGAGTGCTGAAAAGCTTTGATGGTACTTAAACTAGTAAGGACAGAACAATTGATTATTATTATTATAGTAAAAATTCATCAATGGATAGAGCAAGATAAAGGGAAAGTTAAAAACGTAAATTATACAAACGAGAGGCTGTGGTAATCTTACACTCTGATGAATTCTTTTATTATTGTCTCGTTAATTTCACCTGTAAGAAATAAGTTTAAAACTATATATCTATCCAATAGGTCGATGTGTGGACGGTCCTGATATATTTATTTCAAAAAAGGCTTATACTTAGTCGATTTCACCAATAAAAATACTTTTAGATGTTGATACAAATAAAATAAATAAAATACGGATTCCGGATACGGAAGGCAAGATTGATTGTATGTAAGAGAATAGCAATGATAGTAGAGAAACTCTTTTTTCGATTAGCTCAAGAATACCTAATTTTATCTACTTTTTTAGACTATCCGTAAATCGGTGCCGATATAATGCAGAGCCGTCATTGTTAAAGTTTCTACTTAGCAAATAAAAACTATGACATCAAACTACCTACTTAGGTACGAGTATTTTGGAAACGTTAATTGCACTATCAAATATTGACATTTGTATCAAACATGTATTTGCTTTGCTTTTAACAGTGATGTAACCAATCGTGTCCAATTTACTAGTACCTACCTGGTACACGAGTACCAATAATATTAGAAGAATACAACATTTTTATGATTCTGGGATTTACTTTGTAGTTAATTTCTTGTTTCTCTGATAAGCGGAGCAAAGCCTGGCCGTTAACTTATATTTAGTAGATGAAGTAGTTCCTGGAGCCGTACCACCATCTCTTATGGTCTAAGATCCGAATCTACATCGACCTTCACCGAGCTGATAATAGAATGAGACCTATTTTATAATAAATTTAGTCTAAGAAAATATATTAAAAATGGGTGGCCTGGAAAATCCTGCACAGAATATTTTTATTTAATTTTGAAAAAAAATATTATATATAATTCTGCAATATTAAGATAATAAGAAAATTTTACAAATAATGTAAATGAAGAATAGACAATACATTTTTCACAAAATTTTGCAATAATATTAAGATAATAATAAAATTTTACGAATAATGGACTATAAATAATAGACAACTCTATGTCGGCAAATTCTATATGTTTCATACTTTAAGTGTAGTGTAAAATTTTCTTACTATCTTAAAACTGCAAAATTGAAAATCATTTTTTTAAATAGGTAGTTAAAAATATTCTGTCCAGGATTTTTCCAGCCAACTCATTTTTAATATATTTTCTGATAGACTAAATTTATTATAAAATAGGTCTCATTCTATTATCAGCTCGATGAAGGTCGATGTAGGTCCGGCTCCCCTACTATTAAAGCAGTAAGGTTGCAGTATTGTTTTAACATTTTCATACTAAGTTTGTATGATAGCGTTACTGCTTTAAGAGTTATGTATATTTAACAGTTATCTAAGTACCCATTACACAAGCTATCGTTTACTTTGTGTCTAAATTGCGATGTGTGTAATGTCTTCATATATTTATTACTAAATGCTATTTTTAGATAGCTGCATATATTAGAAATTTAGAAAAATCAATACAATTTTCAGGCTCGCCAGCTTTTCCATCAGAAGAATTGATAGCGGCAGCAAGAAAAGAAAACTGGGAGCAATTTCAGAAACTGTTAGTAAAAAATAAATATCTACTGACGACTTGTGATAAAATTAATATACAAACCATTTTCGTTTCTTTTTATCAGAAAAATAATTTATGTTTCAGACTCAGGCTGAATTCGTTTGGAATTGATTGGCCGGTATGTACTAATGTTATAAGATAACACTTTATACAATGATGAAAATGGGTAACCATTAATATTGTAACTCCAGCGGTTTTCTATAATGTTTCTTTTGAGATTGTGCGCATTGTGGTTGTATGAAACCACGATGCATATGATACGATGGAAGAAGTAGTTATAAATATAACAGCACCATCTCTTGATGACAAGTTTTCTCTCTTCTCTAAGATTTAAAGTATTAGATGCCACAGTAAAAGTTTGTAAGACCAAGAACTTAGCATTTAAGTTAGTACTATATAAATTCTAGAGTCGGAGCTATAAATTACTACGGATTTGACATGACATTTGTGATTCGACTGTATAAGCAGCCCCAGATTGTGTAAGAAAAACGTATTCATCGTTATCGTAATCGTTTACAAATTGTGCCCACTGATCGGGTCCCTGATTTACGTCAGCCAATCGGGAGGCAGAATTCGGTAACGATTACGATATCGATGAATACGTTTTTTACGCAATCAGACGCCGGCTGGTTGTAATGCGACATTCGACATGCTTGGGACGAATAAAAGTTTCACTTTAAAATGGATTTGTTTTCCCTTCCAGCCCGTTTTATCCGGAAGCGTGGAGTCTCTTCAACCTAGCGACGGGATCCATGTCTACGGGCATTCTGTCTCCGGGTTCAAAGAGTGGCGGACAGAGGACGGGAACTTCTACCAGGACGGCAAAGGGCTCGAGGTGGAGAACATCGACGGACAAGTTTCCAAACGCAAATTTAAGTACTAACGTAGCAACTGGTAGCGTTCACGCAAACACGGTTTATCTATACTCCGACTTTTGACTCGATACAGTAAAATGACGTTTCTAAATTTCATAGTAAGTAAATAAAAAATTATTAAATCGTTGATCTGTTGTGCAAAATCTCTAAATTAAGCTAAACTAAAATCCATTTCCGTAGGGAGCAGTTTGAGAAGGCTATCGTTCTCAAACTGCTCCCTACGGAAATTAGTTTTAGTACAATTTTAAATTAGTTTAGTTTAGAGATTTCGTACAACAGAACTAGCACTATTATTAATATTTAAATTATTAAACGGAATAAAATCTAAATAATCCAAGTATTTCAATACCCAGAGAGGGGCCCTACCACCAACGCTTAAAGTAATATTATTGTAATATTGTTTTAAAATTTTCATTCTGACATTGTATGAAAACGTCAAAACAACAGCGAAAGCGTTGGCGGTAGGGCCCCCAGGGCGGACGGCGGGCGGGAATTTGTTTTATCGTCAGCAATAAGTACTCTGTAGTTAGCTCAGCAGCCACCTATAGAATTTTGAAAAATAGCGCTACTGTTTGCTAGTACGAAAAAGGTTTACGTAAATCGTTCGGATGCTCGTATTCTGAGGTTTCTTATCGGTTAGTATTTCACATACTAAATATAATTTTTTTTAAAATTTCACGTATCTTATTTTACAAAATATAAGTTAAAAAAGTGAATGAAATATAGCCGATTTATTGGAGTTTAGTAAAACACGAAACGTCAGTTTACTGCATCGAATTAAAAGTCGGAGTATACGTACCTACATAACCACAACCAAAGATTTAAATTGTTAGATATATGCTCTGATACCAACAAAATATGGCATTGTTAGAATTTACCATCGAATTAAATATTTACATCCTTTGCCTTGTTTTATTTCCTTGAAGTACCGCAACAAGATTAGTTAGGTGGTGTTCAACAGGTGCATAATCAGGTGCCATTATTTGGTGACACGAAGTATGAGAGAAAGAAAATATTTTCAACAAGTATTGGCTTGCATTGGAAAATATTATTTTACCCTTCAATTTTATACAAATACAAAAATGCTTTTACGAGTATGTACAGTTCATATACGCTAAATAAATAATATTTTGTGTTCTAAATCTGTAGTTGCTGTATCTAGTGTCAGCAACTGGGTCTCAGTGTCCGGGACAGTAGTGGTCTTGGTTAATTGTGTAATACATAAAGTATTTGGTACCAGTTTTCCATCAATCTCACGGCGTACGTCGATGAAGAAACGTATGTTTTGATATAAAATGTGGGCGACTTTGCTATTATATCATTCATAGGCGCCTCTGTTTAAACTGGTACTTCGTGTCACTTTGCTAATGGCAGGTACTAGGTACTAAATAAAAATTAAAAAAAAAATACTTACAAATAAAATAAAATGATAATTCAATTTCTTTTTTAAAAAAGGGAACCGCCTTAAAATAACAAACCCACTGGAAAGCACAAAATAATTTTCTAATAACATTTGCGTACACTTAGTTTTTGAAGTCGGTGCCAAATCAAAATTTAGGACAGCGAAAACGCTCCATGTACGAATACAAGTTTGCTAACTCTCCGAACTACATTAAAATCTTTATTTAAAAATAAAGAAGGCACAAAATTAAGGTGCAGTATATCGCAGAAATATTTTCTGCTTCGACCACTAAGCCTGTGGTTCAGGGTACTTTTATTTCCTTTACGATACTGTAAACTCTTGCCGTACATAATATTATTTAACAAATATTGTTGACGTTTTACAAGTGCCTTGTAAGTTAGGCCTATGTGAAATAAATATATTTTGAATTTTGAATTTTGAATTTTGAGGACGAGAGAACGATGGAGCGATTGCAATTCACGGTTGAGTAAGTGCCCCTCAGCCTTAGCCATGTGATTTATCTACGATCGCTATAGAAACCTGCCGATCATCTCATTTCATAACTATACTGCCCCGGCAAACATTGTTTTGTCATTAGGGACATAAAAAATAGCTTACGAACCTCTCAGACCTACCCACGGCCTACCGAACATACGCAGCTGAAAATTTCATAACAATCGGTCGAACCGTTTCGGAGGACTTTGGTAACAAACATTGGCACGAGAATTTTATATATTATAGATTTAACAAAAATATATTAGAATGACAATTGTTTTTTATAAGTCATTTATATTTTTATTAGTCATCAATTTGTTGATTTTGTAGCGGTCTTCAAAAGAGGCCGATAGATGGCGTAACCAGCGAAATAGCACACACTGAGGGAGTTTTCGACGAGCGTTCTAATACAACTTCTGTCGCCAATCGCCATAGCTTCACTGCTATGTCCATTTGATATCAGTGACGTATAAGATACCCTATACAAAGTATCTGAAATACAAGATACAAGATACTTTAAAAAAAGCATTTCAGATACCAGATACAAATACGTTTCTAAAAAGGTATTTAAGATTAGATACAAAATACCTATCTTTCAAATACTTTTTAAAGATAAAATACTTTTGTAAAAAAAACAACATTTAATTGAACTGCTTGCCGCACCTTGCCACCCGCGATCTTGCGGCTGGTGGCATCATTCCTGGAAGGCCGGTCCTTCTATGTTTCCATGGAGGGCGCTGACTCCCAGCCGCGTCCAATACGTGCCGGAGTACCTCAAGGCAGCTGCCTATCGCCGTGCCTATATGCAGTCTACACAAACGACATCCCCACCCTTACTGGCCACCTGCGCGAGGGTGAGGATGACGTGCTGTTGTCGTTGTTCGCCGACGACAGTGCGTTCCTCGCGTCGTCACACCACCAGATCGTCTCCGTCAACCGCATGCAGCGTTTGCTGGACCTGCTGCCGGAGTGGCTGGACAGATGGAGGATGGCCGTCAACGTGGGCAAGACGGCCGCCATCATGTTTGGCAGGTGGAAACCGCTGCGTCAGCTGCGTCTCCGAGGACAGGATCTACAGTGGCAGACATCGGTGTGCTACCTGGGGTGCCGCATCGACCGGAACCTAAGCATGGTACTCATGGTAAATCACGCCGTGAACCAGGCGAAGGCTGCCGTGTCGATGCTGAGCCAGGTCCTAGCCTCCAGCCTCACACCGAAGACCAAGCTCCTTATCTACGGGGCGTATGTCCGTTCTCGTCTGACGTATGCGGCACCTGCTTGGTATGCCCTATGTTCAGACACCCAGACGCGCCGGCTGCAGGTACAACAAAACAAGTGCCTGCGCCTGATTGTAGGAGCCCCGAGGTACGTCAGAAATGACGTGATACACCGGGTCACCAGGACGCCCACCGTGGAGGAATTTGTCCGCACCCTCGCACAACGCCTGTTCGCTCGCGCGGACTACGGGCCGTGCGCGCATCTCCACGGGATCGCACCGCTCATCGATCGACCACCAAACGGGCGTCCGCTAAATCGCGAGCTCCTGCGGTCTCCGTCCCCCGCGCGGTTGCGCGTAGACGGCGATGGAGACGATGATGACGACGCGAGGTTCACTCAACTGGACCCCGACATCCCCGCGCAGGGCAGCGACATGACCGCTGACCGCGCGGGGTCACCAGCTAATCAAGACCCACAGGCCACAAGCCAGGACGGCGAGGCCTTAGCCCCTTACCGGGGCTAGAAGAACGACACCGGGGGCGCGCTGCGCCTCCGCGACACATCGCTCGGGTAAGGAGGCAAGCCTCGAGGCCCGTACCCCCGAAGAGACTCGTTCCCTTCGGAGAAGACCACGCTGCTGCGGGTTCGGAAATAAATTTATTTTAGTAATAGTATCTTGGGGAACAAAGTATCTTCAAAATACTAAGATACCAGGAAAATGTATCTAAATATAAGATACAAGATAAAAAAAATAAAAAGTATTTCAAATACAAGATCTAAATACGTATTTTGTATCTTGTATCTGTATTTTAAATACTTTTATCTAAGATAAGTCACATCTCTGTTTGATATGACCACAGAGCAAGGAATGACTTTATATTGGTGTCTTTTGTTTTCTATGGATATGACCATCCATTATTTGAATTTCGTATTCGTACCGTTTAGTTATAGAATGAGCGATCGGATACGTTTCTATGACGATTGTTACTGTAGACATAAATGTCACACGGCTTATAACTAAAGGAAAAAGGGCGCTGGTCTATGGAACAAAAATGGCTAAAGGCTGATAAATGTTTCTATTATTTAGATGGTTACTAATGCGCAAATCAGTGATTGATAGTCCGGTTAGATCATCGTGGTGTTTTGTCAGATCGTGGGTCACGATGTTCGTTAATTACATACAATTAAACTAGCTTGCACCATGAAGTAGTTATTTTGTTCATTGGCTCCCCAACTTCTTCCGGATGTCATTAAAGGGTATGATTGCTTTACTGCCTGCTGTAAGCTGATATCCTCAACTCAGTGGCCAATCCACTAAAGAACACTTTATATGGATAAATGCCCCATTGATCTAGTGGTGAGCATGATCGACTGCAGATCATGAGGTCCTGTGTTTAATTCCCGGGTCGGACCAATCTTTAGTTTAAGCTTTTTCTATCAGGAAAATCTTAATACTGGCCTGGAGTTTGGAAATTGATGGTGTTACACCCCGTGCCTCGGAGAGTACGCAAAGCTTTCGGTCCTGCGGCTAATCTTTCTCCGGTCGTGTCGGAGCTCTCGTCCCATCGGATTATGAGAGAGAGAGGGAATAGAGAGTGCACCTGTGTTTGTGCATGCAGTTGTGGAAATATTCCATGCCTTTGGAAAATCTGGGTAGAGATTAGAGATTGAAAGGATGCTACAGTGACGATTAGCAACTGTGATGTTGTCTTCTTACCAGCTGGTTCATTTTGCTCTATTATGAAATGTGTGATGCTATACATTCTCATTGTAAATCAAGCATGCGAGGCTGAGAGAACTTTAGTTTTTTAAAAATCCCACATAACTACAGTTTAATCCTATGCACACACTGTGCTAATGCCCAGTCAAAATGAACACGAAGCCGACTAAAGAGACGCTACATTATCCGTCCAAAGGATTTAGTTAAAGAAAACTTCTGCAAAGGACGTGCTGCTCTTCCTGGCGTGGTGGCACGATTAACCTACAGATTTTCCTGCATTAAAGTAACCTCGTACGCATAGATTTATAATTGGTTGTCGCTCGCGCTCCGACTAGATAGATCCCTACCTAACTACGGCAGCTCCGTGAGTGCGGCAACTTTTTTAGTATTGTGAGTGTGTCAATTTGAAATTTGTATGGT
The DNA here is from genome assembly GCA_036785405.1 of Coenonympha arcania. Taxonomy (NCBI): domain Eukaryota; kingdom Metazoa; phylum Arthropoda; class Insecta; order Lepidoptera; family Nymphalidae; genus Coenonympha; species Coenonympha arcania. The sequence goes on from CM072055.1 coordinate 15,275,576, forward strand.
GTGTGGATGCAATTTGGTGGCTCGGGTTTGCCAATTTGGGCAAAGTATTTTTTGCCGCACTTTTGAAGTTGAGGGCTACCTCTTGGATCATACAGGCCCTCGTACGTTAATATGACTTTATCAGCCACTATTGTGTCTAGGAGGTACTATTGTGTCTTGCGGCACCTGGACTTGGAGAGACATCTAGGCAAGAGCTATTAGCAATAGTCAAGATGTATAAAATGGTGGGAGCAAAGGAGCTTGCATAGAAGATAAGAAGAAGAAGGACATCCTACGTGGTAGATAAGTTAAAAGATTTAACCAAAACGAAATTATCGATTACGTAGAAGAACATTTGGCCCATAACAATATTTAGGCATGACGTATAGTTATCTTCTTATTGTACACCTAAACATACATAAACGTTTTTTGGATAACAGACAAAAAATGATGTTCGACCTTGACAGAAATCGTCATTGCATCTTTGAAATTGTTATAAAGGTGTAACCTACCTCTACTTATCTTTGTTTTTATCGTGGTTAATTAAAAGTTGTTAACAAAAAACCGGTGTTTTAGCGAAGATGTTATGCTGGGCTGGTAGTAGGTAGATATGAGTTTCGTATGGTAGGTACGCTTTTTGTCTTAGTCTAATTGGCTTTAACCACAACTTAAACTTTAGATGAGAGGTTTCCGCGAAATTATTTATCTAACGAGATATAATGTTGGAACTTAGATCACATATGCTCGTACCTACGTAGAAACGTGTAGCAATGTTTTTGTCAAACATTCAAATAATGCAATTTATCTCTCTCTAATATATAAAATTCTCTCGCTTTTCTTTGTTACCAAACTCCTCCGAAACGGCTGGACCGATTGTTCTGAAATTTTCAGTATAATATATTCTCTGGGTTTGGGAGCAGGTTGTTATCTATTTTTTATGTCCCTAAGTGAGAAAAAAAATTATGGCAAAATATCGTCGCCGGGTCAGCAAGTGTATTTATAAAATATTGCAGATTTGAGCAAATTTTAACTATTTTTTTTTTGATGACGGGTTCGATTCCCGGTTTAGCCAATTTAGGATGTTATGATTTGTAAATTAATTCTGATGTTTGGTAATCCAGTTATTAACCTCCCCTCGGAAGGTTAAAAGTTACAACACTATCGTCAAAGAGTGCCCACTACATGATTTAGATTTCTGGAGCGATGCCGTGTAGCACCCGATGAGAAGTTTTGATTATTGAAAAGAGCAAGTGCCGTGTTTCTTGCCAGTTCTTCTCGGTGAAAACCTGCTTTCCAAACCTGGCGGTAGAGTTTTGACTTTTCATAAGAGCCTATTATTTATTTAGGCCTACTTATGTGAAAAGTTAAGATTTTTATTCGTCGTTCGTCTTATAGGTACTAGACGAGGAAGCAGTCAAGTAATTAAATTAAAGAAATACCGTAGTTAATTAAGTATGTAATCGAATAAAGAAACACCGAAAGTTAACGATTTATTTATTTAAATAATTTGTTATAATACTTTTTCATATACATGTTGGGTATACTTAGAACCTACTCTTCACCAGACTCACGAAGTTCTTAATCTTTGAACTTCGTAATTTCTCCATTTTTGTTGATTACCGTCTCTCCTGTCTTATGGACTGTTCCGTCTTTATCGACGGTAGACACGGATGAATGTGAGACGCTGTAGAAATTGTTGGCGCCAGCAGCTGTGCCGGTACTTGACTCATCACCCTCGCTGAACCCAGTGATGTGGAAGGGGTTATTGGTCTAAAAATAAGAGTTACTAGATTAGTTATCAAGTGGTCGAAACCCAAGACGATTTTTGTCTTCCTCGCTCTTTCGAATACGTTGGTAGGTGCGACAGGCAACGTTGCGGGAAAATATTAGGGAAAAACGACGTTCTGCCTATTTACTAAAAAACTATTTATCACAAAAAAAATTCTGAGCGTTTTTAGAACTCATTATTGACGACAGAAATAAAAAAAAAACAAATACATTCATTGTACTTTCCTCATTCTATCTAAGGACAGCGGGTGTAATACAAAATTTACGAAAAAAGTGTCCCGAGAAAACCTATATACTTAGGTATAAACGAGGGTATGTGTATTTTTATAAATATACTAAAACATTGTAATTTATGTCTTAAACCACTATTATACAGCTTATTTTACTTGCAACTAGCTATAGTGCGATTCTCTCCCTTTTCGCGTTTTATCTCTCTTTCGGTTCGGACACTTTTTAGCGCTGACCCGTCATCCCTAGTATTTATATCTATGACTTTCCTATAAAAATTCAATAAAATGCCAAGTGCGAGTCGGACTCGCGCACCCATGGTTCCGTACGACTATAGAAAAAGTAAAACTATAAGAATCACTTATCTTACCGAACCGCAAACTTAACTTTGTTTTTTTTTTTTTATGCCCAAAAAGTATATTCAGTCCAGGTTAAGTTATTTACTTCCCAAATGCCAGCCAAATCAGTTCAGTGGGTAGATGTCGCGGCGTAATTGAGTAACAAATATCCAAACTGACATAATCACAAACTTTCTGATGCATACTAAGTATAAATAATAATATGATTACAATGAACTCAAATCAGATAATTTTACCTCCTTATCTTTGAACTGATTCAATAATCCCAGGCCCGAGCCGATGCCATTATTTAGGAATCCTGGATAACCCATTTGATATCCAGGATAACCTGTTTGCATTCCCAGATAACCTGTTTGCATTCCAGGATAATACTGATTGCCGCCATACCTGAAAAGACACAATTAAATGAAATAAATTTTAAATATAAATTAAGAGACAATATTTTCTTACCACAAATAATTATAACATAGCATAATAGAAAGATAGCATAACGATATATACCCCGAATAGCCCATTTGAAATCCAGTATAACCCATTTGTATTCCAGGATAATACTGATTGTAGTAATTACCGAACTTAAAAAATACACGATTGAATGTACTTAATTTTTTTTTAATTTAAATTACAAGATATTGGTAAGATATTATGTCGATATATACCCTGGAAATTCCATTTGGAATTCAGGAAAAACCATTTGCATTCCAGGATAATACTGATTGTTGTAATTGCCGAACCTAAAATTAGGTAAAAGATATTGATTTTTCACAATTTTATGTAACATATTAAATAGTGAGGAAAATTGTGAAAATTATTTAAAAGAAAAATAAATTAGTTTTAACGACGGCGAAATTCAGATCCTATTAACCATATTCAGCATTTTTTACGGCTTCTAAGTAACTATATAAAATGCAGTGCTTTAGGAAAAAACGTTACGAAAATATGATGTAGAAGAAAGAAACTATCGAAGTTAGGGTTTTTAATAAAGTACAATTAGATATAGGACGATTATATCATTTATTGTAAATAAATGTAATAAGACCTACCCACGCACAAATATTAATTATAATAATGCCAACAGTAGGTACGTACCATGGATAGCCTGAGTATTCTGGAAAGAAAAAATGTATTTTATTAAAGACAAAATTACACAAGTGCTTTAAAAAACCCTCAAGATGTTCGAAGGTAGCATCCACAAAGCCCAACTTCTATTTAAGATAGATCCCGGTTTATATTTTTTGGCACGAGAATTTTATAATTTTAAGTTAGGTAAACTATGGTTTCGGAAAAGGCTTTTGCCGCAGGCTCTCACAGGCAAAATTTTAAACAAGACTTTATCATTCAAGCAACTGGATGCAAAATTCATAGATTAGTTGAATGAACTAAAAAACTAATTGATTAAAAACATGTAACTCACGGAAACACCAGCAAACGTTGAGCAAAAGGGCACTGATCACGAACACACACCTCATGTTTATCATGTTAATTGGCAGTGTCTTGATATTTATCAAAAATTACTTTTGGTCTTCGACGGATCTATATATACCTTTGTAATGTACTGTGTTAAATGCTTTTTCACATTACCTAATGGATTTTCTCTTCGTGGTAAAATGCTGTTAATTTTCACGGTAACAAGGGCCATTTTTCTGTAAGCGTTCTGCTCTACTATAGTGGTAATAGGTGCTACGGAAAATCCGATTCTAGTTATTATTATAGTGACATTATTTTTTAATTGACATCTTCATTATCATTAACTCTGACTATTGAGTATTCGTCATACTGCATATTCCAATTTACAATTCCTAATTCATTATTTATTAGACTTTTACAAGTGAAGTTGACTGCAGAATACTGTTGACTTGTGCAAATCTTTTCATGATAAACATGCATCAACAGCCAAAAATCTTGATCTTTCGCTAATTCTATTAAACATATCATACTTATCAATATTGTATTCAATTACTCTGACAGGAAACAGCAAAATGTCATCAGGCGCAGAATAACAAGCTGGTATAACAGTTAGTCAAATCTTAAAAATTCACAGACCAAATTATTTCTGTAAGATTAGATAACTTTTGCCAGTTTCAATCTTACTTATTTCTTGGGGATTCCAATTCGTCTGAGAAGAGACCGCAATAAACTCTTTGTTGTTTATTTTTATTTTGTATCGCGTATTATGCTAAAAATTAACTGCATTTACTGCGATCCCCTATTATATTTATTAAGTAATTATATTTACCATTTTTATTTAAGCTTCTATCCAGTTTATATTAGAATACGCTAAACACTTTCGGTTATGCCAGAAATCCCTGTGTAACTCCCTTCTAGAATCCATTTATCATATTTCCAGGGAAATAGCACTTTACTTGCAGTAATCGCTAATTACGGATTAGAAAGAAATTTACTCGAACATTGCTGTTACAGTAAGACCTTCAATGGATAAAATTGAAATGCGTAATCACCTCGGTAAAAATTTACAAATGGAGATTGGTGTCAACTTTGTTGTGGAAAATCTCTAAACTAATTGACACGTCTAAAAATAGCGCTATCCTTTTCAAAATGCTCCTCATGGAAAAGGACGAGTCTAAAGTAGAGAGATTTTTGAGGATTTTGCGCATCAGAATTGGTACCATTGTTTGTCAAAATCTGATCAGGAGTATTAAAAACCTATACAGTTTAATCATTAGTTTATTAGTCATATATAAAGTTATTGGTCTGTGGTTTAACCGTTTAACACTTATTAAATTATATCATTACTCACTGACCTTGAAACCTTGACATCTGGCGCTTAAGTCATGTTCATGATAACCCTTTGTGTTTTTGATCGTATCTTGTACATGCTAAGTGATGATAACTCTGAGGTCACTAAAACAAGTATTTAATTTGTACAGTTACAACAATTCATATTATATGTTAAAATTTATACCTACCTACCTAAGAAGGTGGGATGTAACAAAAATGAAACCAAAATGTAAACGTAATTAAGTATAGGTACTTTCGGTAAAAGAGAAGGTGATTATTAATATTTGATCGACTATAAATAAGTTTACGAGGATTCCAACCCGCCCTTCAGTGAGAAGAGGCTTTAACAAATTTTGCAGGATAATATGTTTTTATCCTTATCACCATCTCACAAAGTCAAAATATATTATAGATTTGTTTTTTTTATCACACACGACCGTTCCTTTTTCATTAGGCAGTCCGGTCAAACCGGTCAAGCGGCCAAGTGCGACGAGGACTCGCTAACAAACGGTGCCGTACTCTCACACGACATATTCTTTCAGTACTTATTTAAATTTCAAGAGAAAACCATAGTAATAGGAAATTAATCTGTGGGATCGATGCCGATCCCATGAATTTTTTTAATAGTTTCTCTGCAATTACTTAAGCACCCTTGTACCATTATCATCATCATCATGAAGTGCAATTGCCATAAAGTTTGGCGGTCAACAGCCGAAAAGCTATTTTATGCTGTTTTTTTAGTTCTGGGTAACTTAACCCGAGACCTCAGAATACAGAAAAAACGAGACAAACAAATTCAAAAATTTAAGTGGTAATTAAACTAATTTAATCACAAAAATGTATAGGGTCTTGTGATTAAATTACTTTATGTACCTACCACTTTAAAATATTTGAGTTTTCTTCGAACAACTCGGGGTAAGTCCCACCCTTTATATCGTCCAACCATCTGCGTCGCTGGCGCCCCGGAGTTCTCTTGCCAGCACTTTATCCTTCTAGTCTTGGGAAGGAAAACTGTTCTCCTCTTTGCAGGTGCCAACCCTCATACAAACTTAAGCGGCAAACGTTTTACGGAAATATCTAAGTTTCTTAAAAAATCATTATTTGCTGTACCTACCTATTAAAGAAATTATTACTGAATATGTATATTACCATATTGTGTATTCTTCCAAGGCTTTGGGAGTGAAAGTCACAATCCTAAAAATCATAAGAAAAATCGGCTAGCATCGATAGATAAACCTACATAATATACATTCCCATTAATCTAAGAAAACGAGCTCTAACAACTCATAATTACAAGCTATTTTTTAATCTGCATGAGTTATTAGCTACCCTTATAAGGACTTGTAAAGAATTTTTAATTTCTCACATATTCAGCAAATACACCGTTACTATCTAGTCACTTGAGCCTTGTATACTTATGTCGGCTTTAGACAACGATCTCTATTCTATGGATCTCACTGTCAACGTAAATATGAAGACACTTGATCTTTGTCATTTTGGCGCTCATTGTTGCGTAACCTGGCGTGAGCGTCCATGGTACTAAAATAAAATATTCAAAACATTCAAAACGATGTGACACTGGCGACAAAAAATGACAATTTAGTACCTTGGACCTTCGAGGGGGGAGCTTCAAAGCGGCACAAAAAATGAACTGTCAGTATCGAATATTTGATCTAGCGTACTGGTATAACAGAAATCAGTGGCTGTAGAACATTGACATATAAATCTATGAGCTCCGGGTGTAATGCAAAAAAATTCACGAAAAAAGTGTCCCGAGAAAACCTATATAAACGAGTGTACATGTGTATTTTGTAAACAAACTAAAACATTGTAATTTGTCTTAAACCATTATTCTACAGCATAATTTGGCTTGACTATTTTTTCATCCTTTGCAGCTTCGAGCGGCATTATTAACGTGTGTTCTCTCTGATGAATCAAACACGAGACTGAAGTGCGATTGGAAACCTTTTCGCGTTTTGGCTCTCTTTCGGTTCGGACACTTTTTAGCGCTGATTCGAAATCCATAGTAAGTATTATATATCAATGCTGTAGAACATAAAATGTCAAACACACTAACCCGGTTATAATCTGTTCGTCGTGTCGTCGCCACTCTCCATTTATAGACTTTCTGAGGTTATTGCCGCCTGCCGTTGTTAAATCTTGTAGTATTTTATTGTTTATACCGTGAAATAAAAGGACATAATTACGACACTGCAAGTCAAAGAGTCAACGTTCTTTGAACTCTATATTATATACTCTTTATATTCACTTTGGCACAGAGCAAGAAATGACTTTTGTGCACATGAACCATATTAAAAGGTATTACGAATACCTAGGTATTAACTCAAAATTCTTCTGTTCAGTGCATGGCGCTCTTGAACACTTGTAAGTTAGTTTAAACTCGTAAAGTAGTTATCACAATAATATACCTACAAAATGTACGTAAGCATATTATGTGTATTATTTTGATTTTGAAGCAAGGTACTCATTTTACAGAACAATATTGAATAAAAAAAATACTGATCGAATTTAAATAGTTACATAATTAAATACAAAAATTTCAGCAAAATATTCTTTTTCTCAGTTTAATAATAGGAAGATAATAAAAATTAAAACAAATACCAGCGATAGCCGATTATTATGTTTGGCATATTCTACGCAGAGGTCAAAATTTTAGCACCGTAATATAGACATAAATCCTTGAGTAACAGTAATATCTTGAATTAAAAATATTACTTAAAGCTAAACCTATACTTAGCTTTATTTCACAGCTCCCAATTTTCCATTTAATCTCCTAATTTTGCACAGCCTATTAAACTTTTAAGTTTTTCTTCCTATATAGACTCTATACTCCGACTTTTAATTCGATGCTGTAAAATGACGTTTCGTATTTTACGAAATTCTATAAATCGTCCTGTATATCTCCAAAATAACTTAAAATATTATAAAATGAAAGACGTGACTTTCAAAGTAAAACAATAGGTATTTATGTGATAGACTTTGATGTTATATTTTATTTTGTTTAATTATTTAAAAAATGGCAGTTAAAAATGTCATTTTACTGCATCGATTTACAAACCAAGGGGAATAATAGGTGACATAGGTACATATAGGATAGCTACATATTATCTATTTATCTAAGTGCATCAAGGATGTAGAGAATCACCTATCATCCCTCGAAAACCAATCACCTACTACAAAACTGTACAGCAATATAACCTTTATCGCTCTGAATATTAACCGCAATTCACCGTGAAGAAAAAAGCTGATAAGCAGTCCGGAAAAGCATTTAACGGTGTGTGGTTACCAACCACCACCACTATACATTGAGGATCCAAAGGATTCACTCGTGTGGCTTGCAAACAGAAGATATAATACGCAGACGCGTTCAGTAGTGCAACGTGTAGTTAGCAAACAACAAACATAAACATGAAGAGTTTAATTTTAACCAGTGCCGTGTTGTTGCAAATTTCATGGTGTTACGGTAAGTTACTTAGTTTGTTTATACACGGTTTACTGACGAGGTATACCGAATCGACAAGCGTGCGCGATATAATCGATTTTAACTTGATAATAATATTATGTGCAGATAAAGATTTTATATTAAAAACGTGGATATAAGAAAATCGTGGTGCGTGTTAGAAGCAATATAATATAGTAACTATTCATAAATATTGCATGTTAAGTAAGCAGGTATTTTGAATTTTCCGTTGCGTATCTAACTATATTCTTATTAAATAACTAATATCTAAAACAACTTTCGTTAAATAACTAGAGTTTTAACCATTTTCTTGGTATGTCTATGTTTACATTTTATTTGGAAAAAAATTCTATGAATAATAATAGGTACTTCGCATTTTGCATGTCGTTAGAAGTAAACTACCGTATCAAACATATGGATGCTAATTTTCACACCATAGTCTTATATTTATGTCTTATTTATTTTCCATAGCCATTTCCATAAAATATACTAACCATAAAGTTAAACCAGACCATTTATGATAAGCTTTATAATAGCTTAAAAATAATGTATATGTATATTATATCATTAGAAAATACCTATATAATTTGCAAACATATACATGTTAACGGCGTACAAGCCGTATTTTAGTGATTTTGAATAAAGTTTAATGTAAAATCTATAAAGAGGATTATTTTAAAATTTAAACATCATGTGTTTTGGGTCTCTAATCTAAAATCGCTTAGAAGCAGAAACACGATTGGATAAAATTTACTCGATAGAAAGTTCTCCCAAAAGTTGCTCCAAAATCAATGTTTTCCGGTTTTATATCGGAAACTAATTGTGGATGTAATTGCAATTTTCGTTTTAATGTGTCGGTAATAACAATATCCAAAAACGCTTACAAACCGATTTTTGATAACTAACTGGCTTAGTTTTGGAGTAATTAGGTAAAAGGTTGTTTTACTGTTATATTCTTCCGCGACGCTGCATGTCACACCTACCAACGTATCCGTGAGAGTGAGAAAGACAAAAATATATTCAATAAATCCCCTTAACGGTCTCGCCACACAAACGGGCACGGGCGGGACGCGATTTGAGCAGTTGTAATGTAATACAGTCGAACCTGAGTAAGTGAAAACTGGGTAAGAGAGATAGCTCTATTAATGAAAGTATTTGCCTGGTCCCATAAATTTGATCTCCTAACTATGAAAACTGGGTTAGTGAGAAACCTCTATAAGGTAAAAAGAGATCTGGGTCCCTTGAGCTTTTTATCCAGGGGTCGGATTGCATAAGAAAAACACATGCATCGTAATCGTTACCAAAATCTGCCTCCCTATTGGCTGAGGTGTATCAGGGAACCAATCAGCGGGCTGAATTTGTAAACGATTTCAAATCTCCCTAATTCCTAACTGCTCCCGCCGGCCAGCACGTTGCCGCCCATACCCCGCACGCGCCGGCTGTGTGACGTGACCTTTATTAAATCTCTATGAACAAATCCTATATCAACACATTTAAGGACTCAACCGTCCAAATCTAAGATGAGGAATGACAGTCACATTTTCCAAGAAGATTGGCCATACATTTAAAGAAGATAATGTAGAGCCGGTACCTAAGCAATTATTTAGGTACAATAGAAACCTTAACAAAGCCGTATCCTTTTTTGGATCACACTGGAATGTTTATGTATCTAGCATGATAATTATAACGCGATGCCCAAACAATGGAAAACCCAGAATGTACTAATTTGCTTAAAAACATGAGCGCTTATTTAGTGGAATACCATAGGTATAAAAAATAAATATTACAATATTGGAAATTATACAATAACATTAATGAATTAAAAAAAAACCTGACTGAGATTGATAGATAAGAAAACAAAATTTTAACTGATTATTATGAGCTGGAAGCCTAAGTTAATGAAGATAATGCAGGTGCAGGTGCAGGTGTTATAGGGTTGTTTACCTTTCTTTTAAGGTAAGGAACCCTATAACACCTGCACCTGTATCCATTGTATGGGAATGACAGATTATCCGATTACAAAATAAATAGATCACGTGATTTTTGCGCAGACAACTGTAATTTTAATTAGGTTTCTGTACCTCAAAAGAAAAAAAACGGAACCCTTATAACATCACTTTGTTCTCGGTCTGTCTGTCTATCTGTCACGACCACATTTAAGTAACTAAAGATATCGAAATGAAATTGTTAGGAGTAATAAAATATTGAAAATCGTTTTTTTTTATTTAAAAAGGGTGGAAAACTGGGTCGGCGAAATTTCAAAATGAATTAACAACATTGAGTGGGATATGAAATGATTTTTTATTTTATTAAAAATGATTTATTAATTTTTTCTATTGTAGTACGAACCCTCGGTGAGGTTTTTAATTTCGTTTGAAAGCAATCAGAAATAGCTGATCGCTGAAGCTGTGGGTTTTTAGTATCACGCGTGTATACTGTGTTTAAAAAATATAACGTTATTTATTTCAAACAGTACTTAATCATCTTTAAACCAGTAAAGAAATTACTAAATTGGTCTAGTAATTTCAAAAATTACACGTTTCATTGCAACGTGGTATTCTCTCTTTTTATAACGTTCGCCTACGCCCAATTTTTTGTCACCATCATAAATGTACTTACATAAACAAATAAGTTGAATTAATCATATACATATTACCTTCTTAATACAAAGAATAATGTCCTAAATTACTCACAGACTAAACCTTATCCTTCTCCTTATCCTTATCTTAACCTTATCATTCTAAACCTTTGGTCTAAAGAGCTGAAATTTTTCTCAGGAGCTATATATATTGTAGAGAAAAAAATAACTTTTTTTTAATGATCCTTTGGGAACATTCTGAACTTTAAATATTACATTATTATCGCCTCTATTTCCTCCGAAGGTTGTGTTCCATGTTTATTTAGTTCCGCCTTTGCAGGTTATTTAAATGCAATATAATATCATTTTTTCTAAGCTAAAAAGCATCCTAGTTTTATGGCAGAATGGCAGAATCTTTACAGGTTTACATAAAAATATTCTTATGAGCGTGACCCACACAAATACTATAAATATTAATTATTGAGGCAATGAATAAAAATCAATTCGATATACGAATTTCAGTAATCAGACATAAGCATTCAAAATCTGGTATTTAATAAAGGCACAGTAAATTGGGATTACATTTTTATATAATTTATAGTTCATTAATACTTATTACATTAATTGCTATTGATATTTCTCAAAATGCCTAATCAAGTGTAAGATCCCATCAATTAAATGCAATAAAAGAACTGTTAAAATTTTGGTTTCATCGATTAATTTATTCAAACAACAAAAGAAAAGATTTTAAAAGTGGTTTTCGATTATTGTTTCGCTTCGATCAATCCGTTAGGATTTTATAATATTTTATATGCTTAAGATAATAAATAAAAAAATATAATTATGATATATAGACACAAATCCACATTGTGTGAATTTATGTTCATTCCTTAGAGTCATTAACTGATTAGTATGTTAATCGCGGTAGAAATATAAAACTTTATTGGAGAATTTTAAGTATTCTGTATTCTGAGGTAATAAGCTAGGTGTAAGGCACCGATATGAACCTGAGGATGACCCTATTTGAACATGATACGCCAAATTTCTTCATACAAGAAAAAAGTAGCGCCATTTGTCATCTATATATATAAAAGAATGAGGCATTTTGGTTGTTCCACGGATTCCGCCAAAACTATAGGTCGTAGAGATCTGAAATTTGGTACCTAGGTAGATATTAGGTCATGAATTCGTACTAAGACGGGGATTCCAGAAATTCAAATTTTAAGGGGTAAAAACTGTTGGTTTTTTGGATTTCCCCATACAAAAGTGAATTTTTTTTCGTTGTTCCAGGAATTCCCGAAAAGCTAAAAGTCGTAGGGATCTGAAATTTGGTACCTAGGTTGATATTAGGTCATGAATTCGTACTAAGACGGGGATTCCAGAAATTCAAATTTTAAGGGGTGAAAACCGTTGGTTTTTTGGATTTCCCCATACAAAAGTGAAATTTTTTTCGTTGTTCCAGGAATTCCCGAAAAGCTACAAGTCGTAGAGATCTGAAATTTGGTACCTAGGTTGATATTAGGTCATGAATTCGTACTAAGACGGGGATTCCAGAAATTCAAATTTTAAGGGGTAAAAACCGTTGGTTTTTTGGATTTCCCCATACAAAAGTGAAATTTTGTTCGTTGTTCCAGGAATTCCCGAAAAGCTACAAGTCGTAGGGATCTGAAATTTGGTAACTAGGTAGATATTAGGTCATGAATTCGTACTAAGACGGGGATTCCAGAAATTCAAATTTTAAGGGGTAAAAACCGTTGGTTTTATGGATTTCCCCATACAAAAGTGAAATTTTTTTCGTTGTTCCAGGAATTCCCGAAAAGCTACAAGTCGTAGAGATCTGAAATTTAGTACCTAGGTTGATATTAGGTCATGAATTCATACTAAGACGGGGATTCCAGAAATTCAAATTTTAAGGGGTGAAAGCCGTTGGTTTTATGGATTTCTCCATACAAAAGTGTAATTTTTTTCGTTGTTCCAGGAATTCCCGAAAAGCTACAAGTCGTAGAGATCTGAAATTTGGTACCTAGGTTGGTATTATATCATGAATTCATATTCAGAGAGGGATTTTCGAAATCCAAATTTCAAGGAGGAAAAATTTTGAACTTTTTGGCCGCCATTTTGAACTTTTTTGTTACTGGGTCGATTGCTTTGAAAATCGACTTTTGACTATGGCAGCAAGCATAGAGAAGGAATTTGTTGCCAAAATTAAAAAAAAGTGGCCGCCATTTTGAACTTTTTTGTTACTGGGCTGATTGCTTTGGAAATCGATATTTGACTATGGCAGCTGGCATAGAGAAAGAATTTGTGGTCTAAATTTAAAAAAGTGGCCGCCATTTTGAACTTTTTTGTTACTGGACCGATTGCTTTGAAAATCGATATTTGACTATGACAGCAAGCATAGAAAAGGAATTTGTGGTCAAAATTTAAAAAAGTGGCCGCCATTTTGAACTTTTTTGTTACTGGACCGATTGCTTTGAAAATCGATATTTGACTATGCCAGCTGGCATAGAGAAGGAATTTGTGGTCAAAATTTAAAAAAGTGGCCGCCATTTTGAACTTTTTTGTTACTGGGCCGATTGGTTTAAAAATCGATATTTGACTATGGCAGCAAGCATAGAGAAGGAATTTGTGGCCAAAATTTAAAAAAGTGGCCGCCATTTTGAACTTTTTTGTAACTGGGCCGATTGCTTTGAAAATCGATATTTGACTATGGCAGCAAGCATAGAGAAGGAATTTGTGGTCAAAATTTAAAAAAAGTGTCCGCCATTTTGAACTTTTTTGTTACTGGGTCGATTGCTTTGAAAATCGATATCTGATTATTTCACTAAGCATCGAGAAAGAATTTGTGGTCAAAATTTTAAAAAGTGGCCGCCATTTTGAACTTTTTTGTTACTGGGCCGATTGCTTTAAAAACCGATATTTGACAATGGTAGCAAGCATAGAGAAAGAATTTGTGGTCAAAATTAAAAAAAAGTGGCCGCCATTTTGAACTTTTTTGTTACTGGGCCGATTGTTTTCAAAATCGATATCTGACTATCGCAGCGAGCATAGAAAAGGAATTTGTGGTCAAAATTTAAAATAAGTGGCCACAATTTTGTACTTATATGGCTGACCATGGTAGCAAGCAAGCACGGCCGGATGGACGGACGGACGGTGGAGTCTTAGTAAGAGCTTTTACCCTTTACGGAACCCTAAAAATGGCCACCATATTTATCTTTTTTGTGACGATCGAATTTTTCAATAATTAATATGTGACTGTTACCAGGAAGCAAGAGAAAATATTGTGGGCAAAATGGTGTGTAATGCAGAAATTTTGGAGATTAAACCACCACAGTAAAGCATAACTCAGAAGTTCAACGTGAGCGAAGCCGCGGGCGTTTGCTAGTATTATATATGCGCATATTAGCGGAAATTTTGACAAGTGAGCATTTGTCAAAATTTCCGCTAATATCTGAGGCTAATATGCCGAAACGTGGCGGAAATCGTTCCTGATGGAACTCACGTGCGGACTAATTACAAGTATAGTGATTTGTGGCGTGGGGTGCGGTCCATAGATAATACTGCGGTCGGCTTGCAACTGACGCTGTTGGTGTCAAAACAAACAATTTTGACTCCAGTAAACTGGCGACAATTTTTCGCGAGTCCACCGGATCCTGTGTATATGTTAATTGTTTTAGGTCTAGATTTTTGCTCGCATCTTCACCCGTGTGAATTTCATTTCACATGGTAGGTACAGTGAGTGCAAAGTACTCTAACTCTTAATTTCAGTTAAATTGGTTCAGTAGGTAATTTTGGCCAAACATCCAATATTTCATCTTAGTTCGAGTATCGAGTTTGACGAAAGGAAAATATAATAAATAAATAAATAAATAAATAAATAATCATTTATTCAGCTTGACACATTTTGTAAAGAGATTTTAATACAAATTTAACTAGTAACTTAACCTATAAGTACCAATTCTCCAGACCAACGACTGCCTGACAGAGACGTACTGCCCGGCCGTCGCGTTTCCGCAGTCCATTTGCGAGGGTAATAATAAGCTATGCCCTGGAGAACTGGCACCCCTATACTAGCTATACTAAAATTAAAATTAAAACTTAAACTAAAATGTGTTGTGCTGAAAAGGCTACTGCCTCAGCATGATGCTGCAGTGGTTACCAGCTGCAGCGCTGATTTTCAGACAGCACCTTAAGGTGACGTCACGGTCCGCCCGCGGGGCTCTTCAATATTACATTTTAACAGAAATACAACAGATATAGTGTTTCGGTTAAAAACAGAAATGTTTAAATATATCGTATATGGTATAGTATGTTAACCTCAGAATACAGAAAAAACAATTATTAAATATCTTATTTGCAGCCTTATCCAGTTTTCAGATTTGGCGCCTGCCAGTTCTGGGTCTGTCTTACATTGTACTAGCTTTCTGTTTATCCAGCAAATACGTTTTGATTATATTCTTGAAAGCTATTATAGATGTCAGCCTGCGAGCTGGTGGTGGCAGGTCATTCCAGATCTTGCAGGCAGCAAACCTGAAAGTTCCTTTAAAAGCAGCAGTTCGATGACTCGGCATTGAAATTCGCGGTGCACCTCTCGTAGCATACCTTTTATTCTCATGCGCCCATTTTATTCTTTCCCGTAGGTAGACCGGTTTCCCAGTCGAGATGACACCGAATAACATTGCAGCTAGATGGAGTTTACGACGCCGCTCCATGTTAAGCATATTTGCACTATTTAAGTAGGGGGTTACATGTGTGCGAGGCGGAATTGTAAAACAGTATCTAGCACAGGCATTTTGAACGCGCTGTACCAGTTTAGATGATCTAGCCAGTATACAAGGCCCGTAAACTGAATCTGCATAATTTAATTTGGAAAGAATAAGCGCTTCACACAAACGTACTCTAGTATCAGTGCTAAGGTAGGGGCGCACTTTATAAAGAACTTTTAATCTATATAGACAATTTTTGACTACGCTCCTAATATGAGTTTCAAAATGAAGGTTCGCATCGAATATAATACCTAGATTTCTGGCTTCATACACCCTTTCCACAGTGTCATTTCGTATTTTCACCACCGGGTCATATGATTCGATTTTAGAAATTTTACTTTTCGTCCCCAATATGATAAGCTTTGTTTTTTTGGGATTGAGATTGAGAGAGTTTGACTCAGACCAGTTTGCTATTCCTTCTAAATCCTGAGAAATTTTATCAACAGCGTGTGGCGTATCTATTGGACGGAAAGAATAATATAACTGCACATCATCCGCATAAAGGTGATATTTACAATTTTTGATACAACGTACCATATCAGCAGTGTATAATGCAAATAGCATGGGGCTTAAGATTGAACCCTGGGGAGCTCCTCTGAGAACAGGTAATGATGAGGAGACCAAGTTGTCTCCATTCGATTTATTTATGTGAACGTATTGTTGCCGATTTTTAAAGTAGCTGTCGAACCACTTTATTGTATCATGTGTGAAACCGTAGTATGCCAATTTAGCCAGTAGAAGAGTGGTATTAATTGAATCGAACGCCCTAGAAAAGTCTAATAGGACTAGTATTGTTCCCATGCCTTGGTCTTGAGCGCTAAGAATATTATCGACCACATCCATGATCGCAGTACTAGTACTGTGACCTTTGCGGAAGCCAGATTGATATATTGGTAACATAGCCTTATCTTCAATATATTTGGACACTTGCTTACATATCACCTTTTCGAGAACTTTTGACATGCATGACAGTAAGCTAATAGGTCTGAGGTCTTTTAATGTGGTAGGATTGTCAATTTTAGGTAATGGTTTAATTATGGCGGTTTTCCAAGCATTGGGAAAGCTGGATGTTACAATTGACTTATTTACCATTGTTGTTATCGTACGAATGCTTTGCGGTAGAGTAAGTAATATCATTTCCAGTGAGATTTTATCAAACCCGGTTGCATTTGACTTTAACCCCTTAATGATCTTAAGAACCTCATCCTCGTTTGTTGTGCCTAAACTAAAACTGTCCGTACTGAACCTATGGAATTCAAAATAAGAGTACGTGGACAGGTTGTTCGAGCCACTAAAAGGTACATCCAAGAAATGTTTGTTAATGTGCTCTGGATTGCACAAGGCGGGTGGAATTTCTATATCTTTCTTTTTATTGATTGCTAAAGTGCTTTTTAGATTTTTCCACATCACTTTAGGGTTATTCAAGTGCATATTTATATAGAACTTATAATAAGCGCGTTTTTCGGCCTCCATCGCTTCGTGAACTATTTTTTTGAAATCTTTGTAATATTTTTTATGCGAATCTGTCTTCGTGTTCTTATATCTCGCGTGGCTCTCATTTCGCAATTTCAGCATAGTTTTAATCGTAAAGGTTATCCAAGGACAGGTTTGTTCCTTAATGAGAATTTTCCTAGCGGGAGCATGGACATCGAATAAATTTAAAACGTAATTATTAAAAGAGGTAACCATGTCGTCAATGTCCTTAATATCATTAAGATCTGTCCAAGGAATTGAATTTAAATGTTGGTTAAAAAGGTCGAGGTCAATGTCTTTTAAGGGTCTAGCCATGATCCAGCGGGCTTCCGGTTTATCTTTTTTTATACTTAATGTCGCTAAAACTACGGCGTGATTTCCTAATTCTGGGATATGTTTAACTGAGACTTCGCGGACCTTCGCATCTGTGCAGATCAGATCTATAAGTGTTTCGCTGTGGTCGGTAAAGTGCGTGGGTTCAGAAACTAGCTGTGTTAAATTTACACAATGTATGAAATCATTAAATAACTTTGATTTGTTGTCCCTTTCGGCAATTAAATTAATATTAAAGTCCCCCAGAAGCACGATATTGTCATAGTTCGAAAAATGATGAATGATGTTTCGATGTAAAATACTGAAATATTTGTAAAAAATCTTAGCCATAAGTTAACCGCTATGATTATCAGTTTAAGCCAATTGCGTCCTCGCCAAAAACCCGCTTGATATCGGCTTCAGATCTTATTTGACGAACCGGTTTCCCTTCTTCTTGGCGTGCATAGATTTTTCCCAGTTTGGTCCACGTGTATCTCCAGCGCAAGCGCTTTGCCGCTTCTCGCACTAAGTAGAAGAGATGTTTGTTTCTATGCGTGAGCCTTTCATTAACATAAAAGCGGGTACCGGGAAGACCAAGATCCAATCCTTCAGAGGTGACGC
Source organism: Coenonympha arcania (assembly GCA_036785405.1). Classification (NCBI taxonomy): domain Eukaryota; kingdom Metazoa; phylum Arthropoda; class Insecta; order Lepidoptera; family Nymphalidae; genus Coenonympha; species Coenonympha arcania. The sequence continues at coordinate 15,293,900 of CM072055.1, forward strand.
CTCTGCGTGTGCGAGCATTCCGCAGGAACTCGTCGCGCAAGTTCTGTCGCGCCAGGCGAACCACAAGACGGCGCCCACGGGTATCCTCTTTTTGAGAATGGCTATCGCTGTTCCTGCCGACTCTTTGCGCAAAGATGATGTCCTTTTCTGTCAGATCCACCCCGAGTTTAGCCGCCACGATTGTCACGGTATGGTGAGGGTTTTCTCCTTTGATCTCGGGGAGATTGGTGATTTCAATATCACCGCGCAAGAGGTCCTGATCTCGTTCATTTAAGTCATCTTTAAGCTGCGCGATTGTCGCCTCTAATCTATTCACGTCAGCGCATTGACTCGATGAGGCCTTGACTTGATCCTCGAGGTATGTTAGTCTATCTTCGAAATCATCTACGCGTTTATTGTACGCTGTTAAATTGCTGCGCATGTCGCGCAGCTCAGCTCTAAACTGCTTGAGTTCCTGTCTTAGCCCGCGCATTTCTTCACGGAAGAGACGTATCTCGGCACTTAACTCAGTAGATTGGGTTGATATAACGGACTCGTTCTCCTCGTTTATCTCATCCACATTTATCAAAGCTTCGTTACATTGTGAGGGAATTGGTTCGGCGCCCTTAACCGGGGTGTTAACGTTGCCGACTTTCGGCCGTTTAGCAACACATTCCGGGCACTTCCACTGTTTTGGTGATCGCCCGTGTTCCGGCAGCCCGACGCACGCTTTGTGATACAAAGCCGCACAGTCAGTGCAGTTAGCGGCACCTAATGCTGAGAGGAAGCGACCGCATGCGTTGCACTTGCCCATATTGTGATATATATTTAATGAGGAATAGGTACTTCGTAGTGTTTACTAAAAATTTTTGACAGCCGCTAGAGGTTGGCGGGTGATATTAAAAATATTGAGGGTACGACACACAACTATACGTCAATTTGCACTAGCACTCAATAATTTTGTACTTTTTACAATGGTTGGTAATGGTACAATATAATCATGGTTACTATACCATTAAAGAAGTTTTTGAATGACAAAAATTCTTGGAATGATAGGAATATGCTTCCATTCCCTCACGAGAAATATGCTATAATATTTCATACTTTATATAAGAAATCTTGTATTATAACAATGACATTTTTGAAAAGAGCAAGTGCCGAGTTTCTTGCCAGTTCTTCTCGGTGCAAACCTGCTTTCCGAACCTGGCGGTACAGTTTTGACTTTTCATAAGAGCCTATTATTTAGGCCTACGTGAAAATAAATATTTTCATTTTCATTTTCATTAAATTCTCGGAACTCGGATTATTTTCACAAAGAAGGATTTTTTGTTATAAACGTGTGAATAAGTATTATGATATTTTTTTTAATTACTCTTAAACATGTGAAGATTATATTGTCAGGCGTAACTACAGTTTGTAATAAGCTTACTTACAATTTACAAATAACGAAAAACAAAATGTCATTATTATATTTATTTCTTCGTAGCTTATTAGGTACCTGTGTATATTATTATTCAAAAATAATTTTGCAAAAAATATTTGGTACCCGCTAGAGTTTAAAGAGACCAACATCGAGCATAAAAAGTCGCATAAATACTTATTGGGTAATTATTCCTAACGTGAACAGTTGCAAACAATTCGTTCAAGTGACATTGAACTTGTCTACTGACATTAGAGTTCATTCCTCGAACACGCGAAGTCACCGAGCGTGGGTGTCACTGTCACCACTGTTTATTTTACTACTCCCACACGACTAAAGGAGAGCAGCTCATAGCCTATAAAAATCCTTTTAATAATCATCTATTTCGTCCAAATTTCGTCTATTCTTATCACCAAACCGTTAATGCAAATACTTATACGATAATCTATAATAGAGAATAACTAAATTTCCTTTGCTCTTTTGCTTTCTCTCTCTTACTCTCTAGGAGTTACTTTTTTTTTAATAATTTTTTAATTTGAAAAATTTTGATTACTTTTTGAGATATTTGCAAAAAACACCAAATCTACTTTTTTGTTACAGTTCATTATTGATAAATTTTGCAACTTTTGTAAGCGGAACTTCATTTTTTACAAATGATCTAAAAGCCATTTTGAATCTAATGACACTTCAATATTCATAATTTTCGGAGACTGGTGAAAAAAGATGACTGAAAAGTTGACTACAATTAGTCAAAAAGTCGACACTTGTTGACTAGACTATATTATTAAATCAATATGTAAAACAAATGTTATTTTACAAATGGCCTATTGGTAATTGGGCGTTATTGGAAATCCCGCGGAAACTCTTAGATTAACTGTAGGTATAATAAGTTTCCATTACTGACTCAAATTACCCCCCCATAGCGCTAGTATCTAACTGTTAGATTAATCTGTGATATTATAGCGACATAAAAAATGATCTATTTCTATATAATTGAAAGACACCAGAAAAAACTTTTAAATATTTATTTATCATCTTTAATTCATAAAACTAACAAAATTTTATATCCATGTCGATTAAAAAGTCTATAGATGAAAAGATTTAAATCAAGATCTGAGACCACTAACATCCGCCTTTGGCTTAAAAAAAGAGACGCAAACCTACAATTAAACTGTGGCTTAATTGCAGCAGCTTCTGTATATGAAACTTCTATAATAGATTAGACGTGTATTTAAAACATTAAAACTACGGGATCTAACACTGGTAAGATATAATTAATTGCCAGTTTTAAATTAATTATGGAGGAATTTTTCAATTTGAATTTTATTATTTTTGAAATATCTCTGCGTGATATTTTACTATTGTTCATTTAAAATATTGTGGGTTTTTACAAATATCTTGCGATGTATTTGTTATATACTTTTTAGTAAGCACCATCCTTCTACTTGGTTTTCAATTTAGTCAATTTTATGACCTTTTAATATGACCTTTTTGTCAGTACTTACAACTTGTAATTATGTTACTTATTTTTACATAATTCATGAGGAAGCTAACATACGATAACCTTAAAGTACCTTAGTATCCTGACATTTTGTTTTATAAATCTTGACCATAGCAAATGATAAATATAAGAGGCACAATTAAATAAAATAATCAGAAGGTCTAAAATCAATCGTAATTATTTTATTTAATATCTCTCTAAGGTTGAGTTTATTCAAAGAAAAATATAATAACAAAAAGATCACTGATTTCCTCATTGTTATTGTTTACCAGTTATCACTGACCGTGACCAGTGATGATGTCTACGTCTATCAGACTTGAAACTGTCTTTTACGAGAGTACCTATAGGTACATCTTGTTCCATTAGCGATAGAGTATTTTTTCAACTTCTATAGCGTTTGATTGCGTGGTTTTCCAACCACCTATGATTGTGTAATAAAAACGTATACATCGTAATCGTAATCAATTTTGCTCGCTGATTGGTTCGCTGATTTATGGCAGCCAATCGAGGGGCAGAATTTGCTAGCGATTAAATCAATACGTATTTCTGACGCAATCAGACCCCACATTCAGACAGCAACAATAACCTTTTCTTCCGTCGACGCTAATGGCAGTACCTACTGATCAAGTAGCAGATACATTTAATCTGGACTGTCATAGAAGTTGAAAAATACTATATTTGTTTACTAACAATAGACCAGGAACATTATACAGGAGCCATTGTTTGTTTTGTTGTTGCTTATATGCTATAGCCACTAGCCTTGTGCGAAGCATATTAGACAGTTGATCGCAGTGTCCTGATTTCAATTCCTGGGTCGGTCCAAAACAGTTAGGCACTGGATGTTTTCGTGTACAAGCTGGGAGTTAGAAAGTTAGCGGTTATAACACCTATCGATTGTTACCGAGCCTTGAGGCTTGAAGAACTCGATAACTGGTTGCTCAGTAACATCTTTGAGAGAAAGACGTTGGCAGAACGTCAATACCTATGAGGATTTACATTTCCACGCGAATGAATAAGCTTTGAGTTTGTGCTTAAGAATCCGTATGACCAAGTTCTGTTGTGAGAACCAAACTTGCAACCTGCTTAACTATGGAGCAATTGAGGCTTTATAACAATGAAACAAAAATTTTCCACGCATTCATATGTTCGCATGTAATTCTAACAAAATATAAATAGAACCTATACCTAGTGTTCACAACTGCGCAGTATTTGTTCACACTTTTCATTAGTCATCCTGAAAACAATTGAGGCGCATGTAGGCTGCCTTGCCAATTGTTACCAGTACATTGACGATCGCTTTGGGGATCACTACGAAACAGTTTTCGGTGAGAATATAATATTAATTTACTAAAAAGTTTGGAACGTCTCATCATCATGTGAGAGTTGAAATCTAGGAACTTTTATGCGAGTAAAAAAATCTACCCGTCGTCAATATTTTTTCCATCCTGTAAATAGGTTACTTAAATAGAAGGATCATTTACTTACTCCACGAAACTCTCTGCACGTCTCACGTCATTATTTGCAGTATAGTAGTTGTAATTATGTATCTTTACACTAGTAAAACCATTAAACGTCAAAAGGTTTACTTATTTGTTTGTTTTCAGTTTCCATGACGCGCCACCTAGTGTTTGTTGTACGAAGTAATGACCTGTCCAAGGTCAAGTTCAGTATACATTACATACCTATAGAGAGACCGCAGCTTATTATTGTTTTTTGTTTTATGGAAACCATATAGTTTTCCTTAACGTTGATTTTAATCCATTTTAAAAATCCTAAATACAATATTATTTACAGAAGACATTGTCAAGATACTTTGTTATTTGAAGTTAGCCTGTTAGTTTGTTATTCGTTTCTAAATATGCAGATAATAAGCTGAGTAACATCCTCGTCTAAAGAGGATCTTGAAAAGTTATTAAGTGATCGTTACGATTACCATAAATTATTCTTAGTTTTAATAAAAATATGGTGCTACTGTATGAATGCGTATCTTCTCTGTGTTTAGCACAATCCTATTATAGGAAAATTATTTATCAACAATGTACAATCAGGGATTTCCGTCCATTAAAGTTTAAATGCGCATGAGTTTTTGTTCGTTTTAGCCTCGATTGCTTTTAAGTCGTCTTCACAAGAATTGTTGAGTGTGTGATGAACTATTTGTTTAACACTTCAAATGAAAACTTTGGTTGCAAAATTATTTTGGGCTATATTTGTTTTAATTTTGTTAACAAGTTGTGGTTAGCTTTTTTGTAATTTTCTTATGATATTCTTAACTATATTTTATATCATATCTGTTTGAATTAGGGACGGTACGTCTAATAAAGCACCATAAGTGGTTTAGAAACAGATTGGTCTTTTATCTCTACAATACCACAGTTGGCAATTACATGAAACACAACCATTTCATAAAGTGATCAAGATCTGGCTATTACTTATTTGTACCAAATACAGATTATTGAATTTATTTTCTTTCATTAAAAGTATTCTCATTAACTTTTTGTTTCCAGCATACCCAGGTCCAGCGGGTGTGGGAGCATACGCGTATCAGGACTCATCAGGTCGTAGGTACGGTGGCACATACGATCTGAAGGACGATTTCAATCCGTTCAGCGACCCCTTCGCAGCGCCCTTCAACGACGTCGACGCGTTCTTCCCCGATTACTTTAGGAATTTCGAAAATATTCTCCAACAGTAAGGACTGATGCACCAATACGTAGATGCAGGAGCTTGCGGTGGTGGGGTCCACAGGTGACGGTTCCTCGGTTTCCATGTATTTGCACACGTCAGGAAATTCACTTATTATTTCGTGAATTGCATTCAGCACCAGACTTAAAACTTCCGCTATATTATAGGATTCGAATTATGTTCCAAAGACGAACTACAGGTTTTCAACCTCCAGAAATCGGTAACATTGGTACTAGGCCAATGTGACCATGACAGATATTTGATATGGTATAGCTCCAACCGTGATACAATCTTCAAAACTATTATTAGACAGTGTGACTTGAATACCTAATTAAATTTTTTATTATATTATAACCGTATTATGACGGTTTAACGACCGCTTATAAACTCTTAATTTTGAAATAATTTTAATTTGCTCACAGTTTCAGTCTGCTCCTAATACAAAAAATAACAATATAAAATATAAAACCGAATTTCCCAACACAATATTTGAGTCCCACTTCAACATTTAGTTTTTGATTCTTGTTTTCTCTTTGCATTCTTAAAGCAAATTAGGTGAAGGTGTTACGTAGCAAGAATACTACATTGTACATCTAAGTAAGTATGGTAAGATTCAAAGGCTGACCCCGTATTGTTATTGGCCTAGTTGGACGTCTACCCATGCATATTCCTTCTTCGTGTTTTTGAATGTCGTTCGATAGATAATCTTTTAGTAATGACAAACGTAAAGTGTTACTCTAAAACTTTATTTGACCTTACCACAACGAAATAGGCAAAAAATGAGATCCAAAGTCTTTATAATAATTTTATTAATATTTTATAGAAAACTCGCCATATTCGAAACCCAGGGGCCACTCATGCCATTCAGACCATTCCGACCATTCCGTCCTTTCTCTAGGTAAACACAATGTTATATATTTTCAAAAAGTGTTTATTAATTACGTGTGCTTAATGTTCTTATATCATTTCTACTAACTCTACCATTACTATCCTGTTGCTTCCATCGTTCGCCTCTTCTGTATCTAATTTTCGGGAGTGTGTTTGAAATAATCATTATTTTTACAGGATTTTCGCTTCTGATTTAGAGAATCAAAGGTTAGCGTCATACGCTGCTCAGAAAGCGTATGATCTAACGTTTAACCAACGTGGTTACCATACGAATTTCCTTAGGTTCCCCAATTTTGGCGGATTCCCATTCTTTGGACCAGGACCGATGCCTTTTAACGCAGGCCAAGGTGGAGGCTATAATGGAGCCTTTGCAGGAGCGGCAGCCGGGCCTGGTTTCACCCACCAGGTTGCTGCTATTGATCCTATCAACAGGGTAAGAGTTTTTCTCAACTTATATCGCTTACTTGATGTTCCGTAAATATAAGCGAAAGAAATTAGCGCAAATAAAGTTTAATTTAGCTTAATCTCGTATCACTATAGCCTTATAAACAAATTAAATAAAAAGCAAGAAGACGTTAAAATCAAGAAAGGAAAGAGTAAATAAAATAGCTGAGTAGGTCAAATAAATGACGATTTCTGATTTAAATAAATATAAATTTACAGCGATAAAATGTGTATGTGTGTGTATGTTGGTTTGTTTTTGGACTTACTTGGGCTGCATAAATCTTGATATTGAACTCATTTGATAGGCATTTCCAACAGGAATATTTTAAAAAGTATGGATGTAGGTATTGGTAGTATTTGTGACCCTGATTTTGTTACTCAAATACTCACTATAGTATGGGTTGTGTAGGATATGCTCGAGGCTGTGTCAAAGGTTACGTCATAGAGGCTGGTCATTTTTGAAGCGTGACTAAATTGTAATGAATATTAATAGTTTTTAGTATTTGATATTATCGCTGTTGTTATTGAGGCATGCAAATTGCAATCCCACTAAACGATTGTTACTGCATGGTTATTGTTTTTTCTCTTTTAGTAAATAACAAAATTAATCTTCTATTCTGACTTATTACTAGAGGGCATCGTTTAAATTTTTAAAAATCCTTTCGTAGTGGATGCCTATTGCCTACGTCCAGTTCTTACGTACTTAACAGCCCAGTAGTTTGGGCGATGCGGTCAGTAATATTTTTATAGGTCAATCTGATTTCCATAGTTGTAATTAATCTTGATATAAGTAATAATTAATAAAATTTCGTGTGCACAATATTTCTACTGATATTTTACTCTACGTTCCTTGCGTAGGGTGAAACATTATGAAAATGTTTAAAAGAACGTCCCTCAAATAAGGTGAAATATTGTTAAAGGAACAATAATTTGCTCTGAAAGATTTTATACCAAAAATAAAAGTGAAGTGTGGTAATCAAAACCCCGGGCTGAGTTTGTTTTTTGTCGGTATCTCTGACTAGAGATTATTCGTAATATAATAGTTACTAACGTAAGCTAATGCATGTTTAAATATCGTTTTAATTCGTTAAATAGTTATCTCCATAACTCACATTTCACATATTCTCAGTAAAGTCTTAGTAAGATAAGTGCCTGTATGTTATAGGCCTATATGAAATAAAGAATTTTGAATTTGGAAAACATTAACAAAGCTGTTGTATTCATCAATTACGTAAGTATATAGTTTAGGAATGAGAAAGCTTTTATTTGATTTCAAACTTTCAGAATGTGCCGAACGTGAATGTGGTGAATCGATTCAATGATGTGCAAGACAGAGGTCCTGGGAAGTTCTACAGCGTTTCCAGCTCCTCCATCGCATCGTCTTCAAACGTTAATGGAAAAGAGGCAGGTCACAGAGAAGCAGAAACGATTGTAAATGACAATGGAAAGATTACTAAGTATAAGGTTCACAATTAGACAACCGTGAATCTACGTCGAACGAATATCCAGTTTTTTAGGTACAACAAACAAAACATACCTGTGAGTCTTGAGATTACAGATTAAAGATTCGTGATGTCGGGAACCATGTTTAACTGTAGCATCATAATCTGTGTACAATCTATCTTTAAATTAAATCCATATACGAGAATAGTAACTTCAGATAAATATTGTGCATCGGCTAGATTTCTATTTCCAAACATGATTTTGACGTTTCTTTGTTTGAGATAATGTTAACATTATGTACGACTGTTTTTAGGACCAAATTATTTCTTTCCCTAGTTTGTTTTTCTATTGTTTCCTACTTTTGCCGATGCACATTATTATTAATTATTCCGTGGTAATGAAACTGAGCTAACATTTCTGATAAAACACCAGGTTAGCTCTTTATACTTATAGGTACTTGTATTCAGTTTAGAGTTGATATTTTTACAACCTCGCCAACGACACTTTTCATTTTAGACTCTGGATTTCGAATTACCGTATGATGTAGCGCCGTTTATGACCAGTATTTTATTTATTCGATATTTAAATAGAAAGTAAATAAGGCATTTTCGCAAAAAATAGTGATATTTTAGTGCTGTGTATTCTGGAATAAAAAAGCGTGTAAAGAATCTGTGATAGCGAGTGTATTAAAATGAGAATATTATTAAATGTACCTACTTGTAAGCTAAAATAAATTCATATGAGTTGGCGCTACCAAACTATGTTTTCTTTTATAAAGTCTAATTTTCCTGTATAAGTATTTTATTGAGTTTTCTCTGCACGAAGACATCAAACTGTGTAGTTCCTTCGGATAAATTTTAATTAGTATTTATGGCTATACTTATTTATTAACCCCCGACGCAAAAGGGGTGTTATAAGTTTAACGTGTCTGTGTATCTGTGTATCTGTGTATCTGTGTATCTGTCTGTGGTATCGTAGCGCCCAGACGGATGAACCGAGTTTCATGAAATTAATTTTGTGTCATAGATAATTTTATCCCGAGTGTTCTTTGCCATGTTTCATGAAAATCTGTTCAGCCGTTTGAAGATTATCAGCTATTTTCTAGTTGATGAGGGGATCTGACTAACTTCTTTATGTCCGATCGATTCGAAATTTGGTACCGTGTAGCTTCAATGACATTGAAAGTATGTATATGGTATGGTAACTATGACCTTATTTGCCGTTTGAAGATCATCAGCTCTTTTATAGTTGTTGAGGGGATCTGACTACCTTCCATATGTCCTATCGTTTCGAAACTTGGTACCGTGTTATTTCAATGATATTTAAAGCGTATGGTAAGGTAATCATGACCTGATCAGCCGTTTGAAGAAGATCAGCTCTTTAATAGTTGATGAAGGGATCTGACAACCTTCCATATATCCTATCGATTCGAAATTTGGTAGCGTGTTACTTCAATGATATTGAAAGTATATGGTAAGGTAACCATGTCCTGATTTGCCGTTTGAAGATCATCAGCTCTTTAATAGTTGATGAGGGGATCTGACTACCTTCCATATGTCCTATCGTTTCGAAACTTGGTACCGTATTATTTCAATGATATTTAAAGCGTATGGTAAGGTAATCATGACCTGATCAGCCGTTTGAAGTAGATCAGCTCTTTAATAGTTGATGAAGGGATCTGACAACCTTCCATATATCCTATCGATTCGAAATTTGGTAGCGTGTTACTTCAATGATATTGAAAGTATATGGTAAGGTAACCATGTCCTGATTTGCCGTTTGAAGATCATCAGCTCTTTAATAGTTGATGAGGGGATCTGACTACCTTCCATATGTCCTATCGTTCCCATAGGCATACATAAATTGCTTAAACTAATACAAAAACAAATACCTACCTAATATTTAACCTAAACTTACTAGTAGGAAGGTAAAACTTAATCTAGTAAATGAAAACTAATATTATACCTAGTAACTAACAAAGTTACTTACTTATCCCTATTAATACCTTCCCTATATTTAATACCTTATTACCTACTTTAAAAAGGACAAAATAAAAGTAAAATTACAAATTTTAAAAACCCCCGACACAAAAAATAAAATATAAAAAGTAACAAATAATATTTTAGACCTATTATAATAATTATTATCGTCACAGTAAAATATTAAGTACGTTCAAATATTTTTTAATTCAAGCGTCGTCGCATCGTCGGGGGACCGTTAGAGAGACGCAAAGGGGTGTTCTAAGTTTAGCGTGTCCATATGTCCCCCGACGATGCGACGACGCTTGAATTAAAAAATATTTGAACGTACTTAATATTTTACTGTGACGATAATAATTATTATAATAGGTTTAAAATGTTATTTGTTACTTTTTATATTTTATTTTTTGTGTCGGGGGTTTTTATCTTTGTCTAATTCATTATCTACTTACATAATGACAATCTAACTTTAATTTTGTAATTTATATTTTTGGTAGATTTTGGTAGGTATCTTAGTTAAAGTGGTTAAGGTAAGACGTGAGTGTCATGGGACACTCGGTAGAAATAAAAATTGGAATAACGTCTAAAAAGCTCGCTATATATGGCGCTGTCTTCAGTTCGTGTTAACGAGTTAAAGTAATAGAAACTTTGATTCAAAATTTTCGTAGGTTTTCTTCGTTGATAGTTATAACGCTAAGAATTCATATTCCATATTCTTTTGCCTAGCTGTGCGATAGTCGATACCTTCCGAAAAGAAACTTTGTTATGAGGTCTGCCGAGCCAGATCTTTTACATTTTTCTCTGAAATATCTACAAGAACCGTAAGTATCTCGCCTCAAAGAAGCTGGCAGATGAAAAATGTTAGGTAACTACATGCATGTATTTTGTAATGTGAATCTAAATTTTAAATAAGAATTGTGTTGGAAGTCGTAAAATAGAATAATACGATCGTAACCAGAAAGAATTCCCATAAATATCTACTGCAATTCTATGGAAATTTATTGTAAGCACCTACATGCTTACTCATACATGTATCAATCAACCTTTAAACTATGACCAAGGTTATCGTGATCGCATCAGCTTTTTTATTGTTGTACCAACTCGTGGATAGTAATTAAGTATGACTCGACTCGATGGTCTGGACTACTCAGCTCTAGTTCAGGGTCATAATGTCCCGGCCTCCTTATTACGTATCACGCGATAGAATTGCGATACCTAGGCTTAAATCTAGCGATAGTGTCTGTTTCTAATAAAAATAACGTCTGACAGCAACTATTGAGAGATTTTAATTGTAATTCTGTCACGAGATACGTTATTTAATGACCCCCATAGTTTTGGTACCATGATTTTTACTGTCAAAGAGGGACTTAATCGAATAAATAGACACAACAAAGGGTTAATTGACTTTCTATGATTTACCTACCATCAATTTTTATTTTACGCGTTGTGGTTTCGTCATATATATCCACGAGTTACGCTCTCTGTTGATCGCACTTTGCAACAATTGCGAGATTTACGCCTATCGCAAATCTATCGCCAGTTACATAATAAAGGTGCGGATTTTAACAGTAATATTTGTGCGATTACTTTCATTACCGTAAAGTATATTATCAAGAAGGGTTTTACAGAATTAAAAGACACAATAAATGGTTAATTTAATTTCGCTAATTTACCGTCAATTTTTATTTTAGGCGTTGTTGTTTCATATATCCACGAGTTTCGTCTTTGTTGCGTGCATCCTCGCGATCCACTGAGTTCTCTACATTTTTTACAATAAAATTCTCTGGCTCCATCGTCTGTGACTCCTCTATGAATTTTTCTATAATCTGGCCTTCTTCTAACGTAATTATCAAAGTTATCTTGATTCCAGTTAACGTTGTGGTAAAACGTCGAAGGTTTCCATTGCATAGGATTCAGAGCTACGTTGGGATAAAAGTCGTATTCCTCTCGAGGATTGCTGTTGTAGGGAACAAATTCTGGGAGCACTGTAGATTTGTACCTCGTATCCGGAGTTCTTATTTGTGTGGTTTCAACTGATTTAAAAGCTTTCACAACGGGAACTTCTCCACTGTCTTCTTTGATGGGAGGTTTTTGTTCAAACCTGTATGTAACATCCTTACCATCATCTAGAAAAAGAATAACTCAGTGAATAAGTATAAAGCTTCAATAAACATCAATAAGCATTTGAAAAAGAAGAGCATTGGGAAAATATTTGAGTCCATATTATATTATAGATTCCATTTTTTTTTCAACATAAGCTTGTGGTAAAAGAAAGGACAAAACCCTAATTTTACCGTTCTTTTTACTTGTAGATACATTTTTAATTTTATACGTCCGTTTTGTCCGTCCATAAAATAGACCTAGGTACACCATGGACGCGGCGGACCGCAAGAACCGTTTACCGGTGCCAAAGATGTTTATTTTGACACCGATAGCGTCAGTAACATAAGAAGACAGCAGTATTGTCTGTATAAACACACATTGCTATAATATAGTCTGCACGCACGTTTCCATGGAGACGGTTCCCGCCATATTCTGGCATGTTAGTGGGAAATTTTTACAGATGGCTGTGCTATTTTTAACCGACTTCAAAAAAAAGGAGGAGGTTCTCAATTCGTCGGAATCTTTTTTTTTCTTGTATGAAGAAGGTTTGCGTAAAATTTTCTGATTGGTAATCAAATTCCTCAAATTCCTAATCGATGGTCCATAAATTAAAACTGTGTAGTGTAAATCTTTACCATTTCCTTGTAAACTAGCTCTTCGATTATTATTTTTCAATTTTGTAGACACGACTATCGTGTGCTTCACTTCCACGTCATCGTCTTCTTTACTCGAATTGGTTATAACTGGAGAAGATTCTTCTCCAAAATCAAGTTTCGTGGACACTTCTCGACTCACACCTGTTAAACCTTTTTGGAAGGCAAAGTTCTAATTAGTAAAGTAAGACGTCCTAAGAAGTCGGTAGCCGTGGGTTGTAGGATGGACGAGGAAGGAACGGTATGCCAATTAATCTAACTAGAGTTTAATTACTTCAGTGTAACTCAGAAAACACTTTATGGGACAATGACTCCATGATTTCGTTTGGTTTGTTTAAAACATCTTAACATTTTAAGTCCGTGTAGGTTGAAAAAGTAAACTTTCGACATCAGAGATAGATACAATTATTGAATTTACAGTGTATCAGAATAAAATACATACTAAGCCATGTTGTTAATATTTTTATTTTATTTTGAATTGCACTGAAATGCTCCAGGGGTGAAAATTTATAAGCCTGCAGCTTAATCGAAGCAAAATCTTTATTCTTTCATATAGGCCTAAATTACAGGCACTTACGAGTATTACATGTCAGACTCTATACCTCCACTTTCGGAAAGTGTCTTGACCAATCATAAAACGGCAAAAAAACTGGACATTACAATTATTATGATACATCAGATTAGGTATATTTTTTAAAACAAAATTGTAGGAATTTAATCAATCCGAAATATTGAAATTATTATATTGTAAGAATAATTATTAATTATCCTTTATATGGATCACGAATCACGATGAGCAGTAGATATGACTGGAATTTATCTGAGATGTCTTTAAAAGCGATGCTTACCTAAAATAACAAAGCAGATGGACAGAGACCTCGGCATACCGCCGACAGAACAAAGATGTCACAAAGACGCAATCGCGTGTCCCGTGTCTTTATATGAACACGACAAATTACAGTAAACGATGTCGCTGAGGAAGTCCCGCAATTATCCAAGAAAATACTGTATTATCATCATTATTCATATTATAAAGATAATAACGATGGTCTTTGTCTTTTAGTCAGCCGAGTGCAGACAATGTGGTCGATTCTGTTGTGTAAAATCTCTAAACTAAACTAATTTAAAATAGTGCTATCCTTTTCCATCGGGAGCAGTTTGAAAAGGATAGCACTACTTTAAATTAGTTTAGTTTAGAGATTTTGCACAACAGAATCGACCACAGTGTGGGCCTTGAACTTCAAATACACGACGTAGAATTTTTATTGTAGGTAGGTAAGTATATAAGTAATTGTACTTACTAAATTATTACGGTTTATTAAATTCCATCAAGTTGGGGATTTAATTGTCCAACTAAAGTATTAAAACTACTCATATACCTACATACTTACTCTAAGTATGCATAGGTACTTACAACACATATTATTACACGCACCTTCTACCTACGTAAGTAGTAAGTACTTAAGTGGGTGATTAGATAAGTTTTCTAAAAAGGTAAGTTTTTGAAAATACTACTTCTTGCTATTTTTGTTTGTTATAGGTAGGTACGTTATTGACGAATCAAAACCTTATTATTGTTATTTCAAACAATGTTCTAAACCTATTGCAGTAAGAAGGTATCTCTTAATCTACCTCATTCTACTCATTATCTCTACACACCCTTTACATTACACATCGAAACGAACTGAATAATATTACCTACCGAATTAATACTATCCAACCGTCAATAATACTTAATATTGATAATATTTTATTTAATTATAAATGTTACTCAACGACCCAGCTGTATTTTCAGTGCAGGGAGCGTCGAAATTGGAAACTTGGCATATTTTTTCAAATTTCAAATTCATACAGATAAGTTCAAAAGTGCAATCAAATTATCTTTACCAAATCATCCAATTTATTAAAATATATTCCAAAAACAAGAAATATACGCATCGCATTGAAAACTTATTTTTCTGAAATCGAGTAAAATTACGACCGTTTTATTAATGGTGCTGCCATCTAGAATTTATTCAATAAACTACAAGCGCAACTTTTACTGCACGGATTCCTTGTAATCACTTTACTCGCAACTCGCAGGCCACTTGACTACCTATTTCACTGCGTTCAAACTAGATGGCGCAATCAGTATCTTTTCAATACTGTGTTACCGTCTTTTTATAACAGTAACAATAGGGTCAGTATATTTTGATTGAATTTACGATAAAAAATTTCGGTTAATATATAACTAAAGTGCTACTGACTTCATTTGTATTAAAAAATTAGTTAAGTGAAAAGAAAAAAAAAATAGCAAAAATGTGTTTCGCCCAACGTGGGGCTCGAACCCACGACCCTGAGATTAAGAGTCTCATGCTCTACCGACTGAGCTAGCCGGGCTATGCGAACTACTGTTAAATTATAGAATAGTAAAAGAAAAATTATCAATTAAAAAATATTTTGGTCAACCGATTAAACTTGCTGACTTATGACTTAAAAGTTTTTAGGGTTCCGTACCCGATGGATAAAAAATAAACCCTATTACTTAGACTTTGCTGTCCATCCGTCCGTCCTGTCACCAGGCTGTATCTCTTGAACCGTGATAATTAGACAGCTGAAATTTTCACAGATAAGTAGGTACCTAATTGATTGATGATCATAATGTTGCCACAATAACAACAAATACTAAAAAACAGAATAAAACATTATTATTATGTGTAAAAGGGGCCTCGCATGCAGCAAACGTGATTTTTTTGCTCGTTTTTGCTCGATATTGATAATGACAATGGGTACCTAGACGCTTGAAATATTTGATCGCATATTCACTTAAAAATAAATAATAAAATTTAATTCAGTAGAACTTAAAAAATAATATTTATACTATTCGCATATTATAGGTCGCAATTGGCTTCTTCAGGACTTCATCGGTACCTAATTGAGGTTTACATTATAAGGGAAACCTTTAACCTACCTAGCAAGTTTACGTATTATATTTTCATCTTTAGCTCTAAGTTTATGTCTAGAGTGTGGGTAAATATAATTACCCTTGCTTGCGCTCATGCCTCCTTGCTTCTTATCCGTGGTTAGCTGTCACGTATTTGGAGAGGAACATCAAAGCCCCGGGCCAGCCGCTTTGTGCAGGCCTCGTCTTGGACTGGCTTGTTGACAAGTGCATATTGCTCTGCAGTCGTATCAAAGGCTCAATTAAAGTCGCATTCTCAGAGCCTTGTAACGCATACATATATTCTACCGTCTAAAGTATACGTACCTATTATATACCTTTAGTATTCTTCTTACAAGCTATACCTACCTATTCTGTCTTTTGAAAAGGAGAATGTACGTGATAGATACTAATGCCCAGTTGCACGAAACAAATTCAAAATTTTAAATTTAATCGCACTCAATGTCAAAAAATGTATGAAATTTTGACATTTCTCGCGATTAAACGTGCAACGTGATTAAACGCAAACGTGATTTCGTGCAACTGGGGGTACTGTCGGAATAGACTAATTTTTTATTTAAATACCTACCGGCGGCTTGTCGGTGCGCTGCATATTCCCCCCCTAAATTTTTATACTGATATAGGTACATAAGTGGGACGTTCTTTAATCTTAGTGCTAGGTAGTAGTTTAGAACTAGAGAATAGGTACCTACGGTAATAAGTAGGTAGGTATTATAGTCGCGTCCTGGATTGAACAATAACTGTTAATAAAATAAATATTTATAGATATTTCAATCGACGAAGACGCGCCCACTGTCAAAATATGTTATGTTTCATTCGATTCGTATGCAGTTTCACAGTTACCTACAGGGTCGATGTACGACAGTTTCTCAGACATCTCTAGAAAACAAGATTATTTCAGTGACATTAATAATTGTTCCTTTAGAAAACTGAGTTGTGTATGTACTCGACACTAGCGGCGCTTTCAAAATATTAAGATGTAGGTACGCTGGATGCTGGATGCTGGATATCGTTCTCGGAAAGCTCTGCGCGGCCGGTACGCTCGCGCAAAACTGTTCGAATACCAAACTTTTGTTGGATCCGTTATAAAATATTATGTCTCAAAATTTAATTTTAATTTTTATCTGTTGAATTTATTTATACAACTACCTAAATGTACAGGTATGTCTATGCTCTGTAATAAAATATTATATGGAAACTGGTTCAGAAACACAGCCGCCTGATATCACAGTTTAAATATATTCTGGGCTCAGTAATCTCTGCTTGAGGTTCAAATAGTTATAATAGGTATCTGTGGTAATAATATGAGCTGTAGAAGCAGATTATGTACCTACTTCCCTATATACCTACTTCGCTCGTCGCTATTTGTTTTATAAAATTAGTGAATCTTTTGTACCGTGAGATACAATGGAATGTCTTTAACTGTGGTACTTTTATGGTATTGTGTTACGTAGTAACAATTTTTATGTTTCGAAAACATTCCAAAGGAATAAGTATGGGTCATAAGTACCCTCAACCTTTTATTTGTCCCTTTGGTTATCCCTCCCTTTTACCCTTTAGTTGTTCATCAACTAGTAGTAAGGTACATATTCAAACATAACATACCTACGTTCAAAAAAACCGACTTCAACTCACATCAAATAATAAAAAAAAATCTTTATTTACCAAAAATGAGAATACATACACAATTATTTCTAGCGGTCTCCAAACTAGGAATCCTGTATTTTGGAGACCATTTAATACGCTTACCTATCTAAGATTAGACTAGGGCTATGTATTATGTATTCCAAAGGATTATAATTTTACATTTCTACTATACTATCATCATCATCATATTATACAATTACTGTTGAATACGTCATATAATAATAATAATATAATAATATAATACATCCTTTCCAATTAAAAATTTGAGACTTAAGTATATGGTTTTCTCTGGATACCATTATCAAAACTGGACTAAATTGAAATGGGCCACAAGGGAAGCGTCAGCTTTCTAATAAAAAAAGAATCACCAAAATCGATTGACCCAGTCAAAAGTTATGAGGTAACAAACATAAAATAAACATACAGTCGAATTGAAAACCTCCTCCTTTTTTAAAGTCGGTTGAAAATAGGAAAAACATCCTAATTCCTGTGTGAAGTAACAATAAAGAGCCTTCATACCTTCATAACCTGCCTTCATGTTCGAATTTTTGCCTGCGAGTGTACCGCCGATACTGAAAATGCGAAATGGCACGCCTTCAACATTCGCAGCTCGCAATCAGCGAAGTGCGATCGCGACACGAGTTAGATAGACAGAGCGCTGAGCGCCACTCCGAGACATTGCGGCTGTCTATTGTTTATTATTTGTTTACTTTTACTTTTTAGCTTTTTATCGATACGAGTGTAGCGCGAGTGTGATGGGAAGTTTTTTTAACTATACATATATAGGCTAGCTGGAAAGTGATGATACAGTCTAAGATGGAACACGCTTGCAAAGGAGCCTAGATTCACCTATTCGCTCTTGATTTTAAGGCGCCCAGGTTGTAAGTGGCGGGAAAGGCAGTACCTGGGAGCCTTTGCAGTGCGTAAGTATCAGGATTCAGGAACGAGGAATTTTTCGTACTCGTTTTTGGTACGTGGAATATGTATGGGTGGAAGTCTAGCCGTTCTATGGTAAAAAGGTGACGGGTGAACCAAATTAAATAGTTCCTGAGCACACTCTCCGAAATACATTATATAGAATACCGACAGACAGGCAACCTTACGACGATGTTCGTAGCTTTAGAGTTTTTGGTGGACCAGTGTCTGGCTGCCGATAAGTCTTCTAGCACGGCGATCCTTTTCTGCACTGGTACTGGTACCTACCACTGCCCTGGTACTCGCAAAGTGCTAAGAGTCTTAACTTTTTTTTTACTACAAAGAAAGATGAGATGAGCAAGTCGTTCACTTGATGTTAAATGATATACATGCCCGTGTCAGATGCATTGGGTTGGGTCCCGGTAGCTTTGACATCAGTCCAAGACCTTTGAAGAAAAATAATATTCGATTATGCACCGAAAAACCTGAAGTCTTTAGTATAGCCTTCATTCATCCATTGTTGGACATACACCCCCTCATAGGCACACCGTTCCTTGCGTTGTTGGGTTACTCACGTCCATGATTTCCCCAAGAATTTGGCAATCTGATCGTGAATATTGGGCGATCTTCATTCAAGTATCAACCGGTTCCATCGGGCGTCTGAAGGCCTTTTAAATACATGCACCCATTTCTAAGTGGTTCGAAGATTAGGCCGAAGTAAAAATCCCTCAGGATATCACTGCCTATAGATGATTGATGAAGAAAAACATAGTCAGGAATATCAAATATAACGCCACTAGAATTTAGATACTTCTACTAAATTCACATTGCAAACTTATTCGTGAAATTTTCTACCAATTTCTCAAAGACATTTATCAATTCAAGATATCTTTGCAATACTTTCAACAAATTTCACTTGTCAGAACATTTATCAATATCGATAAATTTGCCATTTTTCCCACTTTTCCGTTTTCAAACTTGAAAGGAATATCGTTAATGCAGCCTGGACTCTGGAGCATCGCCAAAAGAATCGCCAGTTCTCAATATAACACAAAGACAGAACTGGCAAAGGAAAATTGAAAAGTGACTTAGGTATGATCATGATAAAGCCTTTAGTTGTGCTAATTAGCTAATATTATAGTTTTTTGCTGGATGCCTAAAAGAGAGCCACAGCTGTAGCCATGTGACTTATCCACTCTATTTCTAAGATTGCTTTTGATAAGCTAATTGAACGAAATTCTTTTTTCACGTCGGACCCACTGGTAGATACATGTAGAGTACAGGATTCAAAACATAACCAACTTTGATCCGAATCATTCGTATCAATAAAATGTACTTACCTAGATTGTTGAAACAGGTATGGTGATTGTATTTTTGATTGGTCTTTCGTATTTTCTTCTGACAAACACGTATCGTATACATTGTTCATTTCCAACTTATTGAATCCGCGACATTTGCTTCAGATTCCAATTTTCATAAACATGAAATGCCACTGTGGAAATGTCAACCGAGAATGCATGGTCTATTTCTTACTGATATTGAACGAATAGTGAATAACTCTATTTCGAAATCTCTGAAATAACATGCCATATAACTATAGAAAACTTGTAACTTAGATTTTCCTTTATAATCACGGGTAAATTGCGTGCTCGTAGAAGTGCGTCTTCTATGAAGGAGTGCAGAAATCTGAAATACCTACATGAATCTGAATGCGATAGTGTTCATTATTTGCCGCAACTCTGCTCGTGTAATTGTCGGCTTTTCACAAATCTCGCTAGATTTTCCTGGAGTAAAAAAGATCCTGCCTGCTCTTCCAGCTTCATAATAAGTATTTACCTTCGAAAACTTAAATTGGCCCACGGGAAAAGTCGTCAGCAATATATTTTTAACAAATAATCAAAAAATATTATGTACTTAATCAGTAACATAAACAATTCGTACAAAACATCGAAGCTCATCCATAAAAGCACCTCAGTAATTCGTCAAGTGTTCTCAATCCGACGGCCACGAGAAAAAACCGGCCAAGTGCGAGTCGGACTTATGCACCAAGGAATCTGTCTGCATCTGAAACGGCAAAAAATCACGTTTGTTGTACGTTTGTTGTTGTAATATTTATTTTATTCTGTTTTTTAGTAGGTACATGATCGTTGTTATAGCGGCAACAAAAATACACAATCTGTGAAAATTTCGAGTCGAAATTTCAACTATCACGGCTCAGTATCACGGTTCAAGAGATACAGCCTGGTTACAGGCGGACGGTAGGCGGAGTCCCTTGTTTCCGTGATCTGAAACGCAGTCTAAGTAATCACCATCATCATCATATCAGCCAGCGGGCGTCCACAGTTGAACATAGGCCTTCCCAAGCGCGCACCACCACTCCTTGTCCTCAGCCTTCCTCATCATGTTGTTGTAACGACAAATTCTAAGCGAATAGACTATAATAGGGGGTCTTATTCTTTGCCCACGGAATCCTAAAAATAAGAGGAACAAAAAAAAACGAAATCACTCACAAGGCACAAGTCGGACTCGGACGGACCAGCGCCGCGCCGCGTCGCGTCCGTCGGATAATCACGATTGTGTTTAGATAAAATATAATAATAACAAAATAAACAGACCCGTAATCACCTCATGTCAAGCGAACGAAGACTAGGGTGCCAAGAATTTTGAGAGTTTAAGGATAATTTTTATTTCAGCCTTAGGCAGGCCATGTTCATTTGTCCCGTGATCGACGAAGCTACAAATAGCCGTCTCAACGTACCGATTTTAGACGGCTGCCGCGCGCCGGCTAGGATGCACTTGTACAGGCTATTTCACGCGCTGCGTGCGCCCGACTACAAAGTAACGCGATAGAAAGAAACTTTAGATGCATAGCGGAGGCGAAGTCAGGCGTTATTGCGAAATGAATTGCACTTTTTTGTGTCAGCGCTAGGGTCGCTATTTCTTTAAACCACCTGGCAGAGTCAACTCTCTGTACCGTTAGGTACTACTATGTATTCCGTGCCGTGGACGTTGATATTTTAAACGGATTCAGAATTATTTGAATTTAAGCGTTAGTTCGCAGTTCGCACACATCTTTTTAATTTCGTTTCATTTCTATACGTCGTGACGCAACACTATTATTGTCACTTGGCTCAGCCTGTAGGTGAATTCTTACCTGATATTTTAACAGGCATGTCAAGTACTAACTCGCAGTGTATAAAAATACGAACATTATGATTGCAAATAAACGATATTATTTTATTAGGAGATTTTTTAAGTGCTTAAAACGAGGCTTGTCCGTGTAATATTAACTTGATGGACACCGTTGGTCCCTGCCACTTGAATTTCGAGTTTCATCATTGGACATGACGGTTGAGCGACGTAAAAATATTTCAAATCAACGTTTATTAAGTGTTTAAGTGCGTTTTATTATCGAAAAAGCCTTCAATTATGATCGAACATGATTGTTTCAATTATGTAACCGATCGACATGGAGAAAAATCAACAAGAAAGCTTCGGTGCTTAAATTATTGGAAGGACATAGACAAGGAAGGACATCTATAGACAGTAGGTATTTCTTTATACTGTTTACTCCAAGAGCCAGTATGTTTCTTTGTAGATTTTAGACAGTGCGCCAATTTATAAGGATTTCCTTAGGACAGAGAGCCTTCTGTAAAACAATTTTTCATTGGTTTTTATATGAATGCGATATTGGATTTATCGAATGTGTATTGAATCTCATTTGAAATGAAAATTTTGCATACTCCGCATGCCTAGTAAAGTTACAAACTCCTTTTAATGTAAAATGAAAAGCTTTAGAAGAAAAAAAACACGTACCTACGGGAACAGAACTTGTTGTCAATTGGTCAACGTTAAATTAACCTCACGTCCCGGAACATCACTTTGAATTTTCATACATTTCTCTGTTTCCTAAATCCTTGGCGATTTTCGAAAGAAAATAGAATGTTAGTTGTAACTTGGCTATTAAAATTTACACCGAAATTGTTTTCACAAAATAAGGTCCTATAATTCCTAAGAAAGTTTCGTGGTATCTCTTATTATGTAAGATGCAAAATGGCATTGCAAGCGATAATTGTTCAAATTCTCCATTTTCCTGTTACGCTTTTCCGTCACTTTTCCAAAACCACTCCTACAGTAGTACATTTCGATATAATTAAGTGCGGAAAGTTTGTCATTTCTACTCGTCCCTATAGTTGACCCGCGCCTTTGGCTTGGTTCAACAACGCGGGACTCGTAAAGAAATGACAAACTTTCCGCACTTAATTATATCGAAATGTTCTATTGTAGGTGCAACCGAGAGGAGAGATCATACACATGAAAAACATTGTATTACCTATTCTGTGCTGGTAATGATGCTGTTACTGTAAATCAAAAATTCATACATAATCACTTAAATACGAGTATCTACCTACTACACAAATTCTAAAACGTTATGCGGAATCCCTAAAGTGAATCCACGGTGGGTACTCTTACATCCGCGTATTAACTATTAAGTTTCTCGAGCGAAGTATGAATAATTAACCTGTACAGGAAGACGGAACTTCCATTTGCCAGAAGTTCCTCTTCAACCACCTGCGCTACATCTCAGAACATCTAGCCTCAATTTTAAACCCTAATTAAATAACTATAAGGTTAAAGATCCTACTGCATCGTAATTGCAGTCGATTATAGAGAGGTTTGAAGTCTACGTAGTTTGCAGTCACTTGCAGTTACGTCTTTGTTGTGATACTCGTTATAATCTGTAACAGATGAAGCCACCTGATGCTGCGATTGTGCTAAGTAATTACAAATTATGTAAGTAGATCTTTTTTTTTTTATAATTGATAGGCTTGCGCTTGACTACAATCACGTCTGATGAGTTTAAAAATATTTTAAAACTTACTTTTTAGTTCTGACTTATTTACATTCTTTTGACCTGAATATATCTTTGGTGGCACTGGAAGGCATTAAAAAACCCGCTCAAGTGCAAAAAAAACTCGTGCACCAAGTAGGAACGTAGGTAGGGAGATAAATGGGTTTAATTTTTTTTCGAGATTTCGTCCAATAAATCATAAAACAATTATAAAAATTCAATCAATAAAAATTATAAAAAAAATTCAGAATGTCCAAGTAAAGCCCTTTCAAGTGATACCTCACACAATACTAAAATTATGAATGGAAAAGTACTTACGTGATTTTGTAATTTTAGATGTTTGTTATTCAATCACTCCGCAAGTATTCACCGATTTTGCTGTAATCGGAAATGGCTATAAAGATACCCTGGACACGTTAGGCTTTTTTAAAAGATTGGTGTCGTCGTCGTCGTCGTTTCAGCCGATGGACGTCCACTGCTGGACATAGGCCTCCTGAAATGACCGCCAAACACCACGATCTTGCGCCGCCTGGCGCCAGCGACTCCCCGCGACCCTCTTAATGTCGTCCGTCCACCTGGTGGGGGGTCGACCGACACTGCGCTTCCCGGTGCGTGGCCGCCATTCCAGCACCTTGGGTCCCCAACGTCCATCGGTCCTGCGAGCTATGTGCCCCGCCCATTGCCACTTCAGCTTTGCGACACGTTGAGCTATGTCGGTTACTTTGGTTCTTTTGCGGATCTCCTCATTTCTGATTCGATCCCGCAAAGATACTCCGAGCATAGCTCTCTCCATCGCTCGCTGAGTGACCCTGAGCCTTCTTATGAGGCCCATAGTAAACGACCATGTCTCTGATCCGTAAGTTAACACTGGCAACACGCACTGTTCGAAGACTTTGGTCTTCAGGCACTGAGGGATGTTGGACGAGAAGATATCGAGGAGTTTCCCGAACGCCGCCCAGCCGAGTTGGATTCGGCGGTTCACCTCTTTCTCGAAATTGGACCTACCTAATTGTATTGTATGTCCAAGGTATATGTACTCGTCAACAATTTCGAGTGCAGAGTTTTCAACAACTACTGGTTGGAGCGAAACATGAGTATTCGACATAATCTTTGTCTTGCTCATGTTCATTTTGAGTCCAATCTGTTGAGAAACCCTGCTGAGGTCGTTGAGCATTGTGTTGAGATCCTCCAGGGTCTCTGCCATGACGACTATATCGTCGGCAAATCGCAAGTGTGTGATGTACTCGCCGTTGATGTTGATGCCAAATCCGTTCCAATCCAGTAGCTTAAAGACGTCCTCCAACGCCGCGGTAAACAGCTTTGGAGAGATGACATCCCCCGTCGCACTCCTCGCTGCAGTTGGACTGGTCTCGTAGCTTGGTCTTGGATTCGGACCGACATAGTGGCGTTTTCGTACAAACACTTCAACACTTGGATATACCGGTAGTCGATTCGGCATCTCTGCAGAGATCTCAACACAGCCCATGTCTCCACCGAATCGAAGGCCTTCTCATAGTCCACAAACGTTAAGCAAAGTGGCAGGTTATACTCTTCAGTCTTCTGTATAACCTGCCGCAGCGTATGAATGTGGTCTATGGTACTAAAGCATTTTCGGAATCCGGCTTGTTCGGGAGGCTGGAAGTCGTCGAACCTATTAGCGAGACGATTCGTAATGACCCTCGAGAACAGTTTGTAGACATGGCTCAGCAGCGAGATGGGTCTGTAATTCTTCAGTAAAGTGTTGTCACCTTTTTTGAAGAAAAGAACCACCACGCTCCTGTTCCACGCCTTGGGCGTTACTCCTTCGTGAATGACGGAATTGAACATTCGCTGAAAGACCTTCAAAATCGGTTTTCCACCCGCTTTCAGCAGTTCAGCTGTGATTCCGTCATCTCCTGGCGCCTTGTTGTTCTTCAACTGCTTGAGAGCCATTCTAATCTCGTATAAGCTGACGTCCGGAATATCTTCGGTATAGTGCCGGGTTAGTTTGGCTCTAGGGTCTCTAGCCAAATCTTGTACAGGCTTCTGGACTGAGGTGTACAAGCTTCCGTAGAAGCTTTCGACCTCCCTCAAGATCTCAGGTTTCGAGGAGATAAGACTGCCGTTATCGGTCTTCAGACGCGTCAGCTGACTCTTCCCGATAGACAGATCCCTGGCGAACACTTTCGAGCCCCTGTTCTGCTCTATGGTGTCCTTGATGCGCTCGGTATTGTAAGCACGTAGGTCGCGCGTTTGTAATTTTTAGATCTGTCTATTGATCCGCTGGTATTCGGATACGTCCACAGAAGACTGGAGTCTCATCTCGTTCCTCTCGTTCATGAGTTTGGTTCAAAAGATTGGTGTATAGACATGTATTTCGGTCCACGAAGACGCGCCCCACTCTGTCAAAATCGCTTATTTTTAACTCGAATGGAGTTTGACATTGGGGCGCGTGATCGTGGATTGAAATATCTATAAAACTAAGTTTAACACCAGCGTAGCCGCGGGCAAACAATGTAATCTGAGCGGGCAACAGCTAAGATACGTCATAATACATATCTAGATTCTAGATAAACTAGCTCTACTACTACTAGCGGTCATGACATATGGAGCAGAAACGTGGACACTCACAGTAGGCCTTGTCCACAAGTTCAAAGTCGCTCAGCGTGCTATGGAGAGGGCTATGCTGGGTGTTTCTCTGAAGGACAGAATCTGCAACGAGGACATCCCTAGGAGAACCAAGGTAACCGACATAGCCCAACGGATTAACAAGCTGAAGTGGCAGTGGGCGGGCCATATCTGTCGCAGAACCGACGGCCGTTGGGGCAGACGTGTTCTGAAATGGAGACCGCGTACCGGTAAGCGCAGCGTAGGACGACCTCCTGCCCGCTGGACCGGTGACCAGAAAAAGGTCGCTGGTAGCGGGTAGATGAGGAAGGCGGAGGACCGTGTGTGGTGGCGCGCTCTCGGAAAGGCCTATGTCCAGCAGTGGACATCAATAGGCTGATTAACAAAATATAAACTAGCTAAGGAATCCTCTACGATTAGGGTTGCCGCACATTACAATTTACAACTCAGTTTATCAGTTATCTCATAACAAAGTTGCAAGCTTCAGAACCAAAAACAAAAACGCGTTTATTCCTTTTCAAGCATTTTCTACCTCGGCGTTCCCTATTCTGAGATGAGCAGTAAAGCCGTAATCGTAAATTCAAATCACAATTTAGGGAGGAAAATATGGTGTAATAAGAATACATTAACCTCTGAAAATATCCTTACTTCCTTAAAAGCGAATGAGGGATGAAAAACATTTTTAGAGATTATGCTTGGAGGTTAATAAATTAATGCCGGTAGGTACTTATAAACACCTGGGGTTTTAATAAAATTACGAACCAAGACACTGCATACCTGTCTATAATAGCGCAATTAATTCGCCTATATCGATCAAAGTATGTACTCATTTATATCCGTTTCATCCATCGAATCGAAATATGACATAATGGCTAAGCTACTGAAAGCTTAGCTATGTCACTTACTGATACTATTTCTAAAAGTGGTTAACGCTTTAGACATCTAAGAAATGTATGTAATACATCCGTAATTTCACATTTAAAGTTGGCCATTACCATTGACGCTAGTGTTCCTGTATTTTTGTCCCTAAATAGTAGCTCTATTTTACATATTCGTTTAGGTCTTAAAAGATGTTTTTGCGTACAAAAAACAGAAACATGAATAACGAATACCAGAAGGCCGTATTTTTTGCCGTCCCATTAAAATTGCTCCTCTGTGTATGTTTAAGAAATTATCTTACGCTCCGTACCATTGATTACCTCTCGATACCGACCCATACAATTACCATGGTTTCTTATTTACACGGCAATTTTCAACCATATCAAATTAGCCCTTCGGCAGCTCATTATGTTCAGAGCAAATATTTCTTGATACTCTATCTTGAAAGTTGAAACTTGAAACCAAAGCTCGTTATAGCCAATCGTTTGTAATATTATACAACTACATTGCGTACATAATCGTACGCTTGCTTACGTATTACCTTATAGTTGGTTTGTTAGTTCTTTGTACAAGTTACAACCGTTAACCATTAGTTCAGTTTAACGGGTTGGGAGAATTATGTAGACGATGTAAGCTTTTTGATTAAGCTTATAATTTTAATTAAGTAATCTATGTTATTTAACTTATTGCTTGTAAATTTAAATATTAAATTCTAAAAACAATCCTTAAGTATAAGATACAGAAACAGACGAGCAAATAAAATATAAAATGGAAAGTTTAAAAGTATTTATGAAAGTGTTATAAAAGTACGCAATATAAATACTTATAAAATCAAGGTAGTAAAAAGGAAACCGAACAAAGCATCAATTATTTTAAAATGGTTAAGAGAAGCAAAATCTATTATAATGTCGAACCCTAGGACAGCTGTGTAAACAAGCAACACAGAACTAAACCACGAACAAACAAACAAGAAAGAAATACAAACAGGCAGACATGTTTAGACTGACCTGTCACCCAAAAAACAACATTTCAACTTTATTTTAAGCGCATGCCACTGCAAAAAGTAACTTACATCTAGATATTTCCGGAAACAAAAATACATATGATAATAATTATGATAAGAATAAAAACATACAGGCTGAATTGATAACCTCCTCCTTCTTTTGTTTTTTGAAGTCGGTTAAAAAAATGGGCTTAGTAATTCTACTTAACACTTGTTGAGTTTTTTTTTTGTTATACTTGTTAATATTCAAAATATTTATTTAATTAAGGTATTCCACTAAGCAAATTGAATAGGTAATAAACATTGCATTGACAACCGTTTGTTAAATTAATAGAACTTTAATCAATGCAACAATAATAACGGCATCATCTAACTATCGAGCTTCGAGAACAAAGTCGTACATTGCATAAAAATAAGGATTGCCACTGTATTCCGTAATATTTTGTTTTGTGTTGTTTGTGTGAGTTTGAAGTTCAAATACAACTTCTGGATACTCTTTACTTACAAAAAAAAGTAACTTGCCAAATCACATAATTAATTCTGTGGCTACGCATGTAAATAATAATAGGTACGTATTTGAAAGACACTAAATTTAAAAGCTTGTGTGCCACCAACGGCACAGGGCATGCGCTGCAGAACCGACGTTCACGAAAGTTAATACTCACCTAATTATTTCTATCGTGTTAACAGTAAACGGATATGTTTGAATTAATAGTTTGTATAGGCCTCATTTGAATATAAATAAGTACATTACTGTTCAGACATTACACAAATTACAAGCATACTAAAACCAACCCTATGATTGTGATAACAAGGTGGTACGTTTTCTAAAATAATTTTAGAAGAGGCAAGGATAATTTTGCATAGGAAACGCACGCAACGCAGCCAAGAATTCTGAATTTTCTGGGAAATGAACTTAAATTTCATAGTCATAAGAATAAGATTTGAATGAAAGTTAGTTTGTCTACTGCCGATCAATTAGGTGATGTGTGCAGCGAACGACGCCTGCGTCGATACGATACGATGCTTCTTGCACACACATCAACAAACACAGAATTATGATTATAATCGATAGCCACTACATTATTGACACCATCCATCATTTGAGTCGATTGAATATCACTTTTTAGTGGATACATACATACATATACATAGTGGTATAACGTACAGAATAATTTCTGTTTATTTTTTGATAAACAATCTCTTATCGTTCAAGCTACATCTTGACAATTTGTTTTCTTTCTGACTACCTCTTGTCTACCGAAACAGTCGTCAAACAGACTATTTATACCTGATAAAATTAAATGAAAATACTTGCATTTTACTATTACTAAATACCATTTTCTGAAACCGAGAAACCTAATCGTATATGTAATTATATTGATGAGTAGACAAATCAAGCTACCTTGCTCGTTAATTTGATTGCAAACCTCATTAATTCCACTCTAATTAAATCCACGCCACACCTACACAGCCTGCGGAGTGCCAACTTCTTAATCATGAATCTGCTTACAAATTAGAAGAAAGTCTCACAAAATTGCAAAACACGAGTGGGCGGATGTCAGCATCTAATATTGAAATGAGCAA
Organism: Coenonympha arcania; assembly: GCA_036785405.1. Taxonomy (NCBI): domain Eukaryota; kingdom Metazoa; phylum Arthropoda; class Insecta; order Lepidoptera; family Nymphalidae; genus Coenonympha; species Coenonympha arcania. The sequence goes on from CM072055.1 coordinate 15,323,423, forward strand.
TTTGTGTCGGTTCAAAGCTCGATCAATCTTCCGGATCGTAACTGGCTGTGATAGGGAAAGCTGAGGAGTGTCCAATTGAAGTTCATTGACGAGGCTTCTTCTGAGGAATAGAAAAAAACTAAGAGTATACCGTTCTACGTAAAGAGATTTCGAGGATATGTTTAAATTGAGTAAGGAGTTTCTTGAGAAATAAAATACATAGATATTATTACTACAGTAGCTGAATCACATTGAATGGAATAAGCGCAAAATCTTGCACGGCGTGTGGTTGTTCAGGAACACATGTATAGTCTTTCTAATAAAATAGAGTTAGTTTTTCCACTTCTTTAATCGTCTCGTCACCTCATCTGCCACTAATTGTAGTATACTGCCATAGTAAGTAGTGATGGGAGCATTGAAAGACGACAAGTTTTAGAATATCGCCATCATCAATTGGTGGTGGTTGGCAGAAGGTATCACGTTATCAGACTTTAAAGATGTTATCTTTTTGATTAGTGTTTTACACACATAGGAAATAATTCCTATAAATTTAAATACATACGAATCAAAATTTTTCACTCGCAGCGGGATTTGAACCCGCGTCTCCCCATATCTCGCGGCTGGGTGCTCTTACCACTGAACTATACGAGCATATCCAACTGCGGTGAAATTTCGATTCGTATTATTAGGTCCTTTAGGCAGGACTAGCGTCATCTATTAGTGAAATGTAACAGTTTCAAACTAATTTCGAAGGCTCATAATTTCATATGAAATAAAATTTAAAGATGTTGTTGAGATTACCCAACTCGATTTGAACACATTGACATTTTCAAAGGCCATTAGGCGTCTTCTTTGAAACATTGAACCTTCATTGGAATTTTATCAATGATTTTCAATTGTGCCGTCTGAAAAGTACTTCTGTGGTCTTTATAGTGGAATCCACGAGATGCTAGTGGATCCCTTTAATGTTTTTTTTACGTTGTTATTGCAATCACTGCAAATCAAAACAAATCAAATCAATTTATTTGTTTGCTGATATAGGTATTTGCATTTTCCTCTACTAAGGGTGGAGCATTTTCTGTTTCCTTTTGAGCACTCTTTGATTTTGATTAATTTGGATCTTGTGGACAAGATTTGCCTCGAATATTATAATCAATTCAGCTTTGCAACACGTAACTCGTTTAGATTATCTTTGGGCTATCTTCGAGCTTGATTTCTTCGTCAAGAACTAACCTACTAAGCTTACACTTTTAAATATTTCGAGCTCTCTCTCTACTCTATGCACGCTATGGTTTCATACTCTTCCAGACAGTGTTCGTTATGCAAACAAGAATCGCTGCGTATCGCCGATGTCATTTGATTGATCGTCGCAGACAATTTTTAATCTTTCCGTTATTCGTTGTATACCCTCCATTTATTAAAATCTAACTTTCAAATAAGCTGCCCTACCCCAGACACAACAGGGCATTATTCTGTAGAAAACTTTCACAATTCCCTTATGTGATACTACGAAATCATATTCAGCTCGTAATAATATTAATGATATGATTAACCACACGTTTATACAAACATAAAGCTATATATCATTTTATTACATTAATGGGTAACTAAAGTAGTCGGCGGCGAAGAGAGTTTCAATCAAGCTCACCATTAATTACATTTTATAAGATCTCCTGATATGATAAATTATAAGCTGTCTGAGACAATGCCTTTTGTTCATTCACCTACCCGACCAGACACTACCGTAGGTTCAGAAATACAAGAGGTATATTCGTTTAACATCGAAGCTACTGCTATACTCATATGAGATAATTACTGAGACAGGTAGGTATTTGTATATTAGAAAGTAGAAACAGATGTATCAGACAAAAAGAGACTGAGGTTTTTTTATAACAAAGAATGCAGTCGTTCATGTGATGTAAAGTGATAGATACCACAGTGTTATATCTTTGAATTGTGGTGATACGCATGACCATGTCTATGCAGTGCGTCCCATAATTTTGCATTACGATATCATATGACACACTGCGCTCAGTCATCATCCTGAGACATCAGTTCCTAGGTTTGATTTTGACCAGTTATCACATCGGCGTACAGTGCCCTTCGAACCAAAACACAGTTACAGTAAGTACAGAATATGAGGTACTGCTGCACAGGTAGGAATAACTGACATTGCGGTGGTAACTACCTGGACGAGCACCGGTGAATTCGAAACTCACTCAAAAGATCCTTACAGAATAGTCCTACAGACTCTTCAGACGGTTCATTCCGCAAAGCGCGCCATTAGGCACATTGTGCCCGTACTCAATGCATGATTAATAGCACCAGTCCTCTCAAACATATTTGTTCGTGGGAACCCCATCCTTCCGTCGAGATCCGACAATGCGTACTTACCCTACAGATATTTTCCGCGAGGCGAAAAATACCATGTTTACCCGCGCTCGATTAGGCGCAGAGGATGGGTTTGAAAAATATACCGACACCCCGATCTAATGCCACGTGGCACCTAACCAAACCTATTTGACTTCCAAATCCACCCCTATTCCTCAAATGATACAGTTCAAAGTTCTGTATGTTTTCCATCTAGTATTTCATTGAATACAGGAAGAACGTTGTTTTATTGGAAACGGATAATTTATTTTCAGTATTTATTTTGCTACGGCGTGTCGGATTCAATATCGTGGGGCTCGGGAGCGGTTCGTTTTCGTGCTATAATGGCGCCTTTATTAGTCGATTCGTCTTTCGCTATTGTTTTACCGTTGTACGCATAAGTTACGGCCGGGGTGTTAGTACAAGTTGTTGGATAAACGATTCGAATCTCGATTTCACCAATAGAGCTGAATGCGGTGGACCGCGATAAAAAGTGTCGACAGTTTACTGGTGCCAAAAATGTTTGTTTTGACGCCGACAGCGTCAGTATTAAGCCGACCGCAGTATTGTCTATAGACCGCGGTCTCCGGCACATATCTTTAACTTATCAATAGTCAATAGACTGTTTCCGCCATATTGCGTATTAGTGGGAAATATTCCCTAGGCGCTACTAATTTCTTGTATGAAGAACGTTTGCGTAAAATGTTCTGATGACCATAATGTCCTCCAGGTTCCTTATCGATGGTTTCGCCACACAAATGAAGATTTAAAACGTAAAACGATATCGAATTATTAGATTTTACCTTGTACTAGCCCCTTGATTCAAAAGCTCCTCGGACACGATGCAATTTGATTAAAGAAGAAAGTTGTTTACATTAGCGAGTGCAAATTGAGTTAGCGAATGAATTAGTCTCAAAAGTGGGACAACACTCGAGCTTTTTAGTGAAGAAAGTGAGTTTTCTCTGAAGTATGAAACATTCTTTGGGCAAATCGTGCCTCATAATATATTTCTGACCAACTTCTGCCACAATTTAGAATTAGAATCTGAGTGTCCGCGACTCAAAGCGGAAATTAACTTGGAGTTTGGGCCCGTTGGACGCAGATGACACCAAACGATTTATGAAGTTCAGAAAAGTTGTTCAATCTACTAGAATACAACAACTTTTCTTAACTTCATTAATCTGTTTTTGCTTTTAATTGCTTTGAAGTTTTGGTCGTGCTAAGAAATATTGAAGTTGAATTTAAAAATATTCACTGAACCGACTGACCCAACTGAACAGTTGGCAAGAATTCTTCGACTTAGGTAGGTACTCGTGGATACTTTCTTGTAAATAAGTCTCATGACCATGACGGAGTTTTTCTTTTAAGAATATAATATCTGGGTGACCGAGCTTTGCTCGGTTGCCAATAGATGGCAGCGGGGTTCATATTTTTTTTGGTAAATTCGACATTTTCTAAAAGTGAATCCTAGCTAGATCGATTTATCGCCCCCAAAACCCCCTGTATACTTAATTTCATGAAAATCGTTCGAGCCGTTTTCGAGATTCAGATTATATAGAAATATATATATATATATACATATATACAAGAATTGCTCGTTTAAAGGTATAGGATTAACGAATGCAGTTTTCTTCCTATTCAAAAATAAAGGAATGTTTTGAGTAAATTTTCTATCTACACTATTAAGAGTACTTTCCCTTTAGGTGACATTACAAAATTCTACCTTGTATATACGTGTGAGTACTTACACTAGGACAAAAATACTTGCTACATCAATAATATTGACAAATCCACAGTTTGATAGATTATGTAGGTCGGGATTTGTGTTACAAACAGTAGTTTCGTTCGGCCCCGTGAAAGCAAGCCATCCGAATTAAGCTTAACGAGAAAACTTTGAGTCCTCGAATCCCATAACCATAAAGCTGGGCGAATCACCGCAAGTGGGGGCTCCATAACAAATTAACAAACAAAACTAACGGCTGCAGAGTTTTGGCAACCGGCTTTATAGCTAGGCTAGGATAGGCTATTGTGGGGCAAAGCTGCTGATATTCAAACCATATTTGTATTACAAAAGAGAGCAATTAGAGCCATATACAAAATGAAGCCACGCGAATCTCTTCGCCAAAAATTTAAAGAAATAGGTATTCTTACAGTGGCATCTCAATACATTTATAATTGCTTACTATTTGTTCGTCAAAATATTAATAATTATAAGCAACGGATAGATATAAGTAATCGTCCAATTAGAAATGGAGGACATAAGTTAGTTATAGTGCCACACCGTTTGCGTAAGGTACAGAGGTCATTTGTGGGGTTGAGTGTACGCTTCTACAATATGATTCCGAAGTCTGTTTTGGACTTACCTTTGCACAGGTTTAAAGACACTGTCAAGAAACATTTAATTAATCATGGTTACTATACCATTGAAGAATTTCTTAACGACAATGATTCTTGGAATGATAGAAATATGCTTCCATCTCCTCACGAGATATCTTAAAAATATGTTATAATTTTTCATAATCTATAAGAAATCTTGTATTATAACAATGACATTTTTGAAAAGAGCAAGTGCCGAGTTTCTTGCCAGTTCTTCTCGGTGCAAACCTGCTTTCCGAACCTGGCGGTAGAGTTTTGACTTTTCATAAGAGCCTGTTATTTAGGCCTATGTGAAAAATAAATATTTTCATTTTCATTTTCATTTTCATAGCGATTATCCTTAACGAAGATTCCAAATTTTTGGATAGCGTCCCCAAAAATTTATGATTAAAGTTAAAGTATTACGAGTAAGTACTGCAGTAACATTAATCTTCTTTCTGAGTAAAATTATTTATAAAAGAATTCTCTATAAGAATATTTTTACATAAGACATGCCAATTCTGAACTTTTAACTCTCCTATATTTAGTACTCTTGTCTATTTTTGTTTCCATGATTGTCTGTTGTTTAAAAGCCTTTGCATCTACTCGTTTTTTTTTTTTTTAAATTTGATCAGGGATATAGGAATAATATTAAGATCTTCGGAGAAAGGTTTCATCATAGAGGTACTCCTCTATGTAACTCAAAACTGCCGGTGTAACTCAAATTACGTTGATTTCTACCAATACTGATGAATCTTTTGTATCTACTACTACGGAATCTGTAAGAAAACTTTAGTCTACGACAATTTTTACTTCTTCAACACCAATTTTAATTTTAAGATCCCGAAAAAACGCCGTTCTAAAAATTGTTTAATAATATCCTATACTTGTAGTAAGTATAATACAGTTTCCTACCTCACCAAAACTTTACCGCCATCTTATATGAGGCGGTTTGACGCAAATGTGATTCGCACTATAGCCCTTCGCGGCCTTGATCGACTACTGAACGAAAATCTACCCCGCTCCCTCCGACCCTCGCATATCCAGACGATTCAGGGGGTGTCAGGGAAATGAGAGGGGTCTAATTTCGGTCAACCAAGGATATGAGTGTGCCGAAAGCGATTTGGGCTGAAATCCTGTGTGATTGCCCTGTGTATCAGAATTTCTAAGTTGGAAGTTTCGGCCGATACAAGTGCTTCCAAAGTTTATGTTATTTATATGCACATATCTAAAAATAATTAATTTGAGAGGACTTTTTTATCTAATTTTTTAAATGTCATCAGATTTATTGATGGTTTCTTTTCATTTCTTGAACCCCTGTCAGCAGTTATTACCTTTAAAAGTCTATTAATGTAATTTTTCAATTTTCATAACAATATGATGAAATAAAGCAATTTGAATTCATCAGTAGATGTTTGTAGTAAACGTGTATTCCCATCACGTGCAATTTTTTTCGGAATAAAAATGAACACGAGTCCAAGTATTCATTTTATTGCCCATACCACAGAACACTAAATAGTACCCCATACTTGCAAAGAAACCACAATATGGCTTCACTGCAGCAGACGTACAATTTCGCGTTTATTAAATTATACTAGGTATCTCTACTAATGATACTTTACTACTAATTAATTAATTACCATTTTTAGGTAAGTATAAAATATTTCAGCATTTATAAATATTAAAATTATAAATGAATCTAGGTAGACGTACTTTAATCTAAAAGCTTATTTAAAAATGTGTTTTCTGAATCTTTTTAATTATGAAATTGCTATTTTATACGGAGCCTCCTAGAGTGTGGGGGCTGTTAACTACGTTACTGAATACTAATTTTTCCCAAAGAAAACTCTACTTTATATAGAATCCTGTTACCCCATTTGCCCACTGCACCGATTAATTCATCCCCTTTTCAGTTTCTACTCTATCATGTTAATGTTAGGGTTCAGAATCCTATGCAATCTTTTAGTTTGTTTAACTCCTTAACTATTTCAGGCAACTGCCCTCTCCGGTTGGCTGAACATCGGGTCTGGGTACTTAATTACGTGATAGCAATGGTCCATTTTGGAATCAGTCCCGTTCAAGTGCTTTATTTAAATATAGAGCTCTACACATCTGGATGAAAGGGCCTTTGGAATTTTGGCAACACTGCCCGAAGCTTGGGACTGTACTTCGGACTATTATTACTCTGTGGCTTAAGATTTGTGCGTTGTTCACAATCCAACACATGGTGATTAGAAAGGCTGTTTCACTAACGACCGCGTGTTGGTTTGACAATACAATTTAAGGGTACGGAGGGAACCTTTTGGATTTGGCAAGGGCTATCTGCCCTTTGATTAATTCAGCCCTAATGACTCCACGGAATGCTTAATTTGGAAACTGTAAGAGGCTTCCTAAAATTTATGATACTGGAATACGGAAGCTGTTAGGCCGTGTATAGGATTACGATCTTACTAATTCAGTATTTATTTTGATTAGGTACACTCAAGAACTATAATTTCTAATTCGTACAAAAATCTAAAGCGCATATGTAATAAAAAAAAAGAAATGGAAAATAATTGCCACCTTTTAGTTGCTTAAAGGAATTTATGTGGTACTTAAGCTAATTTAATCACATGAAATCGCACAAAATATATGGGTTTTGCGATTAAATAAGTTTAAATACCTACCACTTGAACTTTTGAACTTGCTTTAAACAACTCAGTGTTTCCTCTATTTTTGGTACGTAAAACCTAGTTATAATTATATTAAATACATAATAAGTTATTTTACATGATTTTACATAATAATTTATTTTAGTTTCTTAATAAACTGCAAGCATCATTTAAAGTAGGCATAAGTACCTAACTAGTAAATTATCATTTAAAACCTAGATTTGTTCTTCTTCGTTAAGTTCATTAAATTTAAAAGAGTTTTTTTCACATACCGAAATAAATTATAATTCTAACCACATCATGTGATAAACTTAAGCCATGAAAGTGTCATTTAAAACTTGTACGTTGACTATACGTGAACGCAATAGGATTAACTTTTCCCATTGTTTTATGAAATGTAAGATTACCAAATCTATACACACGTTAACTGGCTGCAATGGATAGTTAAACATGTTCCGTAATGTTAATGAAAAATAAAAATGCTATAAGAATTCACATTACTTACCTACTTATAAAACTTTTATTGACTTTAGTGGTCCACCCACACAAGTATTTGTAGTAGGTAACCGATAGGAATTACCAAAAACAAAAAACGTGATCTTTAGCTCGTTTTTGAATTTGGTGGGCAGGGGTGTTTAGTTTACATAAATACTATTGAGAATTGGTCTAGACTCTAGATAGTATGGAACCCTAAGTGCGCGGGCCAGACTCGCACTTTACCAATTTTTCATAGCTATAAAATTAGGTCATCCTTTTATAGCACGATCAAACAATCGTTTTTGAATTAAAATCAAAAATCTGATATGCAAATTCTCATATCGTGTGTCATCTTTCAAAAAATTTAATTACCTATCTAACATTTTGTAGTTCATGGGCCGATTTTTCAATCGCCAGATAAACGTTAACTAAGGAATAAATATGATGTTTTGACAGATTTTGTGTGGCATATGTTTCAAATTTATTCTTCAGATAGTCTATCTGGCGATTGAAAAATCGGCCCTTAAACTGAAATAATGCTACAAAGTAAATAATACTGAAAAACTTAAACAAACAAGGAACTGCATATAACGCAAAGACAGCCAAAAGTTGAATAATGCTTAAGTTATAGAAACTCCTTGGACCCTTCCACAACAGACAGCAACCAAAGAGTTAAAACTCAAAAGGGGCCGACAAACTTTACCCACAACAAGTTTCAAAGTCCCAATCTGTCGATATCAGATGTAAGCATGTACAATAGCTTATTTGACTAACAAACAGTATCGGACGCGATTATCCTGCGTAGTTGCTGCATAATGCATGAGACACATCCGTCTCCAAGTCCAACCCTTGCAAGACATGTACAATCGGACACCTCATTAAAACTGACAATTTGGCTACACCGAATTGACGTTTATTTGTATCAACAGAAGGATCATATTCCTAGTGATTCTTTTAGTACTTTGACAGTTTGATCTACGTTTTGTCAATACTTTACATAATTGGTACAGGATTCGATTTAGGAACTGTGGGCTGGTTGTAATAACCTGTAATAACTTGTACCTAGTTTGTAAGTAACTTAACAAGTATGTCAAGTGGTTGACATTCACTTTGTAATGATACCTGGTTTATAATTAGGTTTTTGAATTCAGAATTTTTGAACGTTAAAAATTAAATCTCCGGGAGTGCCGACAGAAGTGAAAATTTGCACAATTACGTGAGGTCTCGGTCTAAAGAGGCCCCAAGAGTATAATCGCCATCAGAACGTCGACCAAGCAATCAGAGTATTAAAATTCTAATGGGATGCATAACATAACAGTCGGTCAAATCGTTCAGTTTTATGGAAACCATAACTAACACTAGACCGTAGACGCCACTATGTCACTTAACATTAACGCCTCCGTAGCTGCTTCGAAGTTACATTACTCTTTGAATATCTGAGTCGTTATACTGATGGCTTTCTGAGTACTCTTTGATACTATCTACTCGATGATAATGACTCCCATGTTAAAAAGATGGAATTTCTTTTATCTAGAATTCTAGAAGCTACTTCTGTAGATTTTTTGAAATGATAAAATATAATGAAAGTTTTGTTTTGACTGAAAATTTCGGTACACACTCGAGGAGATATTTTGAGCTAATATGACGTGTACATTTCTTTGGAGGTAAGTACATGATTCATGTATTTATCAATGTTGACCAAAATATTTCGCATATTTTTCTGGTCATTTTTGAACCAATCTCAATCGGCCCCATTTTACTCCTATATGTTTAATAATTGTAGATTGTTTGAAGTGAAAACTTCTTTAGACGCGTTAGACATTTTAGAGACAGGAAGAAACCATTGAACTCGCGACACAGTTACTGACACCTCACACTGTTATGATAACCATACTTCTGTTTAAGTTTTTTTTTGTGTTTCAGTGGATCCTGTTGCGGAGTGACAGGCTTGAGTATTGGTACATGTCAGAGTTGTCTTCTTAGATCTTATTCTAGTTGAAGTAGTAGTAAGTAAGTAGTTAAGTACAAATCTGTTAGCAATGAAATAATCTCGTAATAATCCGTAGACTTATCTACCAAGTCAACAGGAATCAGTGCTAGACAGTGAGAAGTGTGACTGTTTGTTTGTTTGTCAGTCGTCACAGTTTTATTACGATCGCCGTGTTCATGTGCATACAATACTTCCTGCGCCCACGCAGCCGATCTTATTGATTCGGGCATACTACTCGCTAAGGCTGTTTTTACACTGACCAAAAAATATATTTAATGTTTATTACTATGATCATGTAGTGCTGCGATTTCTAATAGACGATTTATCTATATCTCAAACATTTTACCTCTTCCAAGTAAGTACGATAAAATCTTCAACTGCATCATCACTTATACCATCAGCCGGCTGATTCTTTAACGACAAAGATTATGGATTTTCCTGTAATTTTTAAGCTATTGCATAGCTTCTATCGCGGGCCTTGAGCGTGTACGTGTAACGAAAATAACCTAACACTTTTTAGTTTTGCCATATATCGATGAATAGCAGAACTTTTAATGACTTTTTGAAATATCTCGCTTGTCTCTTTAGTTCAGCAACTCGTCTCTAGGTGGCATTGGTTGTATAATTATAATTGCATAAGTTGATTAAAACAGCTATCCAATAGCTTTACCGCGGCAGTCTCCGAGTGCCACACGTCTTTTTTTATTATTTACCTGTTGTATTGCTTAGTTCGTTAGCAACCCTTACTGGGTGGTATGTTGACCTGATACCATATACCAAGTTAGGTTGGTAACTTGTGTAAAAAATTTTGCCTCCGTTTTCTTAGTTAATAACCCAGTGACGGTTACTAACTAACTGAACGAAATGTAACAGAATCAGAAACAGATAGGTAAGTAATACGTAGTATAAATAAAATTAATAGTGTTTTTATTTTTTATAAAGTCCCTCTTGTTCCCATATCTTCACTCTTGTCTGTGTAGACTTTATGCAAGTAGGCACCCTCCTTATCATATCAGTTTAAAAATTCAAATTCGTTCCTCCAAAATCAAAAGACCCGACATCCGCTGCATCGGATTTGAAATTGAATGCTATTTATGTATTTATGCTAAACCAACAGCGTCATCCAACTGTGATTTTAGATACTCCTCGAGTCTTCATGTAAGCATTAGTATAGTATAAATATAATATATTATCAAGACTTTACACATATCGCCATCTAGCCCCAAAGTAAGCGATAGCTTGTATTATGGGTGCTGTGGTATTAGATAGCTGATAAAACAAACATATAAATATAATATGTATATTGAAACGCCTAGACACTAGAAAACATTCATGCTTATCACACAAACATTTTCCAGTATTGGGAATCGAACCCACGATCTTCGACTATTAATGTTCGTTACCGAGATGTTTGCGCGATGTACTGTTAGTTCTTTTTACACGTCATGTTACAGTCTTCTTGACTGCAATGTCATCTGATGGTAAGTGATGTTGCAGCCGAAGATGTTATCGTACTAGCTTGGAAGGGGTAATTATATTCACCCCTACGCTTTCTATACAGCATCGTGCTAGTATGCTAAATCGCTTGGCGGTGCTTCTTTGCTGGTAACTAGTCATGGCCAGAAGCTCCAGCCAGACCAGTGGGCTGATTCTGTATCGTTAGTTAGCAACTCGCACTGGGGTATTAACTAAGGAAAAAGAGGCAAAAATCCTCTTTTTGTATTATTTTTGCACAAGTTAGTAACTAGCATGGTATGTTGACATGATATCACACCAACGTAGGATAGAAACTTGTGCAAAAATAGGATTTTTGTCTCCGTTTACTTAGATAATAATAATAGTGCGAGTTGCTAACTAACGATACAGAATCAGCCCACAGGTTAAATTAGAAATTAAAAAAATTTAATCGAAATCGGCGAGCGGGAATCGAACCCGCGATCTCCCATTCGAATCCGTGAGTGCACCACTGCGCCCGGAAGGTTATAAACAAAAAGACTTGAGTATCGCGCTAACGAGTTTGTCATATCAAAACTCTGTAGGTACCTAAGTCATAGTACGTGATTGCATCATGCATGCGCGCCTATTCTGTTGATAACTAAGAGAAACTTTCATTCTAGATTTTCTAAGATTTTCATAGATTTTCTTTGTGACGGAGTTTTCGTTACATAAAAAATCCGTTTTCTTTCGGCTAACCTCCGTCCGAAAAGGAACTTTGTTTTAAAAGTAACGAACTCAGCCACTAATAAATTACCAGTCAATATCCCAAGCAGATATTTCGTTATCCAATAATAACTGTGTGTAAAGTAACGAGGTCTCGTTTACATGCTCCCGCGACCCTCTCGCTTATCGGTAAATCTAACCGAACGATATTCTATCCTGCGATAAATAAACTTAGGTAGAGGATCTAGTGCGACTGTCGGCGGGCCAAATAAATGAGCTCCTAAAATAAGTAAGTATAAACCTAATAATTGGTTCAACAAGTACCTAGCAATTCGGTGATACACTACATTTGACTTTAAAAAAAATATTTTTTATAAACTAGATAAAACTAATGAAGTATTCTGAAAACAACACTAATTCCACTTAAGGGGATTGATTGAATTTATTTATGTCTTTCTCACTCTCACGGAGATTTGGTAGGTGCGACATGCAGCGTCGCGGAAGAATATAGCAGAAAAACGACGTTTTACCTAATTACTCAAAAACTAAGCTGGTTATCAAAAATCCGTTCTAAGCGTTTTAGGATATTATTATTACCGATACATTAAAACTAAAACTACAATTACATCCATTGTAGTTTCCGATAAAATATAGAAAAACTGAGATTTTGGAGCAACTTTTGGGAGAACTTTCTATAGAGAAAATTTTATCCAATCGTGTTTCTGCTTCTTAGCGATTTTAGATTAAAGACCCAAAATACATGACGTGTAAATTTGAAAGTAATTTTCTTTATAGTTTTTGCATAAAACTTCATTCAAAATCACCTAAATACGGCTTGTAGGCCGTTAAATTTACTTAGTTGCATTTCAAGTTGGGAATGGGAATATCTGTCTAATTCATTGATATATATCAAAAATATAACTTTTTTATTATTTAAACTAGCTTCAAAAATGAATTTATTTTATCAACATTGTTTTAGGTGTACAATACGTACCTCATTATTAAAACTGAAAACAAGCAAATAATTAAAAAATTCAAAAACACGACTGCCCTGCGGTAAAACGACTTTTATCAAAAAAATAAGCCTATGTTACTCGGAATAATGTAAGGATTATGTCCAAATCTCATCAGCCGTTCAGAAGATATGGTGGAATAAAGAAACTCGCATACATACATACATACATACATGAACCCTAAAAACATTACACTCCTTTTTTTGGGCAGTCGTGCAAAGTCCAATTTCGCTATCAATCATACTAATGAAAACGATTCGCTCGCCTCTACCCAACATGGCGTCACCTTAGGAACTGTAAACTGATCCTGAAAAATAGTCTCGTATTAATGTGATGCACGCGAGGTGTCTGCCTCACAATACCGGCGTCGATGTCTTGCTCTGCTGTTCCGTCAAGCATAAATTACAGGTTTAAAAGAAGATTGAAAACGCGAAACACGTCCTGTTGCACGTTGCAACTTTTTACAACAAAGGAAGGAGTAGATGGATAGCATTTCCTATTCCGTCACTTGATGTCAGGATCTAAAGAAGATACGTAAGTATTGTTGCTTTATATTTATAGCAATAATGTGATTGCTGTTTTCTAAAACTGGTGTATAAAAAAATGTACGACAGCATAATTTTAATTCTTATCCTATCAGTACTACCCAGACTAATTTAAATCACCCTGGTAGGCTTTCTTTATCAACTTTACTACTACTACAATTTAGGCATTGGCTTTTCCGAGAACGCGCCATCATACACGTTCTGTGGAAGGCACGAGTTATGTGGGATTTTTACCCACTAAACCCCCTCGATGGCCTACCTACGTTATTATATATTATTATACCTATATACTACGCATATTGAGAGGCCTTAGGATCTCTGATGAACACACCGGTGCCTCTCGAGAGCAACACCCATTTGCCGGTTGTTAGGGCAATAGGAAAATTTTCCTCCAGGCAGGTGTTATGCCTGGGAACCGCTTGTGATCCAAGCGTGTGACGTCAGAAGTTGTATTTATAGAACGCTCGTGGAATACTCCGTCAGCGTGTGCTAGGGGACTGGTTACGCCATCTATCGTCAGCTATCGAAGATCGCTACACTCACAGGGCTCATCGTCGCTACCAACAAGATGCAACGCTTGCTGGACCTGCTTCCGGAGTGGCTTGATAAGTGGAGAATGGCAGTCAATGTTGGGAAGACTGCCGCTCTGCTGACCGGCGGCTCCAGGCCGCTACGTCAGCTAAAGCTTCGGGGACAGGACGTAGAGTGGAAGACCTCGGTGCGATATCTGGGGTGCTATATCGATCGAAATCTACGCATGGCAACCACAGTCAATCACGTGGTCTGCCAGGCAGCGGCGGCTCGATCGATGCTCCACTCGCTCTTCACATCCAACCTTACCACCAGAACTAAACTGCGAGTCTACGAAGCCTACGTCCGTTCGCGTCTGACGTACGCGGCACCAGCCTGGTACGCCCTCTGCCCAGCGTATCAGAAGAAACGACTCCAGGTCCAGCAGAACAGATGCCTGCGCCTCATCGTAGGAGCTCCACGATACGTTCGCAATGACGTTATTCACAGGGACACCCGCACTCCAACCGTGGAGGAGTTTATTCGTCACTTAGCATGCACTATGTTTTCTCGGGCGGACAATAGTGCATGGGTACACCTCCATGGAATAGCCCCGCTGCAAGAGAGACCATCCAACGGGCGTCCCTTGCCACGCGAGCTCCTACTCCCTCAATCAACGGTGTCTCCCAGAAGTGGCTTCTTCGGTGATGACGAAGAGGACGACGCGTGCGACGTGATGCCCCAGCAACCAAATCCGACACCCGTACCTCAAAGGCCGACGCCAGATAGACGCGGCCCCAGCCCGGTTTAGAGGGGCTGAAACAAAGAAACCCAGGCAGTGGAGCTGCCTGTGAGGACATGCCCGGGCAAGGAGGCCAAGCCTCGAGGCCCGTACCGCCGACTGACTTCGGTCGTCGGAGAAGACCCCCCTGCTCATCTCGGATCCAACCTTACCACCAGAACTAAACTGCGAGTCTACGAAGCCTACGTCCGTTCGCGTCTGACGTACGCGGCACCAGCCTGGTACGCCCTCTGCCCAGCGTATCAGAAGAAACGACTCCAGGTCCAGCAGAACAGATGCCTGCGCCTCATCGTAGGAGCTCCACGATACGTTCGCAATGACGTTATTCACAGGGACACCCGCACTCCAACCGTGGAGGAGTTTATTCGTCACTTAGCATGCACTATGTTTTCTCGGGCGGACAATAGTGCATGTGTACACCTCCATTAAATAGCCCCGCTGCAAGAGAGACCATCCAACGGGCGTCCCTTGCCACGCGAGCTCCTACTCCCTCAATCAACGGTGTCTCCCAGAAGTGGCTTCTTCGGTGATGACGAAGAGGACGACGCGTGCGACGTGATGCCCCAGCAACCAAATCCGACACCCGTACCTCAAAGGCCGACGCCAGACAGACGCGGCCCCAGCCCGGTTTAAAGGGTCTGAAACAAAGATACCCAGGCAGTGGAGCTGCCTGTGAGGACATGCCCGGGCAAGGAGGCCAAGCCTCGAGGCCCGTACCGCCGACTGACTTCGGTCGTCGGAGAAGACCCCCTTGTATTGTCATCTCGGATGCCTTCGTCGGGACTATGATATTATAACTGGTGACATTGGGCGGC
Source organism: Coenonympha arcania (assembly GCA_036785405.1). Taxonomy (NCBI): domain Eukaryota; kingdom Metazoa; phylum Arthropoda; class Insecta; order Lepidoptera; family Nymphalidae; genus Coenonympha; species Coenonympha arcania. The sequence goes on from CM072055.1 coordinate 15,339,090, forward strand.
AGTGGTAGCCGCTTACCCGGCGTCTCTTTCTGCGAGCAGGGTCAGCTCACTCACGTTCTCATTCGACAGCCTCTTTTCTTGTTATTACAGCCTCACAAAAAGAGACTGCTGCCTTCTTTGCTCCGCTTTTACAAGCGCAGCAATTACTTTTTACTTTGGTTCTCATACGGATATCCTCGTTGCGTATCTATCTATAGTCCCAACTTGGGACCGTTCTAAACAGGGTCGAGAAACTTTGTGCCCAACAATTGAGTGATTATGATCTTGAAAAGAAGTCACCTACCACCAAACAAGATCCTTGAAATACGGTCAACAAGGAAGATTGGGTTGAATCCACGACAGCAAGGCGCTCGCTAAATTCAGATTTTATTTAGTTACTGGCAAACCCGTGCAGTCCGCCTTAATTGCCTTAAAGTATAATTATACAAAATTTCATTCAGCGAAACTTGAAATTCCAAGCCAAAACCGCTTAGCGCAAAAGCTCATAGGAGTGAAATAGAATAATTAAACTTCACGTCGCCACAGCAAAGTTTGAAGCCTCGACGCTTCATTTTGATAAACGGATGTATTCCATTTAAACACGGATTCAGTTAAACGGCGCGCAATTAAAACGTTCAGCCGGGCGAATTGCAAATTGCCTCCCAACTGACGATGTTGATTCTGAAATATTTCGTAGCCTGCAGCGGTCGAACACATGCTGCAGCCTATAAGCTTGCAACCATCAGAGTGAACCTTGAAATATGATATAAGACTATGATATAAGGAAATTATGGGACATAGTTAAGGGAGAAGAAATACTAATATAAGGGAGAAGAAATAGTTACGTTACACCTTTATTTAAAGTAGTCTGAGACGTTACACATTACTCTAACATCATAATATAAGTTCTCCAATATTGAGACTTACTATAGTAATTATTTTTCAGAAATTAAGGATGTATTTAAGTCATACTTTGACATAAAGTATTGTTAAAAAAGAATTAAAAAAGGTATATGTAGTCGATTCAAGTATTTTGGACAACTTAAAAAGCAGGCAGGGAGAAATAATAATAGTTGCTTTTTTAATGATTTATTGAGTGCAAGTACTCGTTACTTATTCAGGAAAAATAAAATTGCCAAGCGATAAAGAGAATCTTGCATAACTCTTTGTAATTTTCTTTTGTATATGTATGCGTATGCTGCAATCTAGCCGACGACGCGACGATTCTTTTATTAGTCGCACTAGACGCTATTGGTCAGTTAAGTTATAGAAGTAAACTGACGTACACTAGATGTAAACTGACGTACACTAGATATAAACGTTTCCATACGCCAAATATGCATGCGCTATACCTTCTGAAATACGCTGTACATATTGAAGAGGCGCTCATACGCAAAGTAGCGGAGTGCGGGGCTGCGGCACGCGCCCGGCCGCGGTAAATAATAGCCGGCCGTAATTAGAAACTTCGCCACTTATTCCGGATTGCTCGTAATTTATTGAAGAGGACTTGCTCAAATGGAATTCTTAAGGCGGAATTATCATCAAGGATGGTCTGGATGTGTAGAGGCGGGTTGATTCTCGTAAACAATATTGTACATTGCTTAACACGTTCACTGCGTAAGAAAAAACAGTGACTTTCAGTTGGTGCGGTGGCAGTCCAAAACAGCCCCCACTTGACTTTCTTATTGTGCGTAGCGGGCCTTTTCGACCCGACAACTCTGAGGGGTATTAAAGCTCTATTATCTCAGCCAATCCCTATAGAATATTTAATTTTTTTATGGCTTTCGAATTGTCATGAATTACTTGTCTTAACATTGTCCCCGCCCCTGGATCCTCCAAACAGAAAATGAAAAATTAGCAATCGAAAATGTCAGGTCCGACAAGGCCCGATACCGCACCTAACTGTAATTTTTGTAGTGATGGGGTAGTGAAGAAAACAAAATATCGAGTTATTAAAATTATATTAAAATAGATACCTAGTTAAAATCTATGCACTAAACATAGTAATTAAAAAGACAAAGTCAAGATTAAACTTTCTTTAACGAGTTCTCACTACGATATTATTGGTAACCGAGTCTATGCACATTACAAAGTGTTTATCTAAATATCGGGAACACTAACCACAAAAACTTGTAAAAGGCGCCATTATGTTTAATGGAAACATAATGGCGCCTTTTACAAGTTTTTGTGGTAATTGTGCGCATGCGTAGAATTTGTTTTTTGTGTATGAAAATATCCGGCAAAGAATTCAAACAAGTATTCAGCCTTCTTATTTTACTCGGTTAATTTCTTTTTACGATGCGACATTGTAATGAATTAAACTTGTACGAACCTATCGAGCGCGAGCACTTCCTCCGCCCGTGACTGCACAACACTACTGACGGCTCAACGCGTACGCATCTGCACAGTGCGGCAACAGGTCGCCATCGGTCATCCATCGAAATAGGCCCGCTCCCGCACTGAGATAACTTTTTTAATACATTTGCTCAAAAAGTTGACATTTCCATGTATGTTTGGCGTGCGCAAAGTTATTCTTTTCCGCACTAGTGCTTTTGTGTTTTCCTCCTACGCGGCACCGGAGCGGGCGTACCAGGAGCGCATAAACACGAACACGTTATGCAAACACGGAGCAGGCAAACACGTAAAAGCAATGTTTTTTTTTCGCAAATGTATTAAAAAACGTCGTTCAATGCACGTGCGGAATTGTCATTTTTACTCGTCCTTATAGTTGACCCTCGCCTTCGGCTCGGATCAACAAACCGGAACTCGTAAAGAAATGACAAACTTTCCGCACTTATATTGAAATGTACTATTTTTAAGTCCTATGCGGCGGAGGTCGAAAATGGCCCGATGCGTAAGTAAACTGCCTATATTTTTACATTTTAAGTCACAAATCGAAAACTATATTTGTCTCTGTCATACTCGTAAAAATGCCCAAGAAACAGGTTCCGCACCAGCGAGACAAACCTATTTTTCCTAACGTGTTAATCTGCCGGTTTCAAAATTTTATTTTTAACCCGGCAGATTAAGGAAATTCCTTGTCGTATTTGTAAATACTAAACTACCATTACAAACTTAGTACTTAAGGAAATGGAAACGTCGGAAATAAACGTTTATTTATTTACATTTTGTGGTGTTATTCACTTCTTAATTTCATACCTAACAGAATATTTTAATCTACAGGAAAAGCCGTCATAAAAATTAACGTTGTTTTAAAATGCTGTCGTTACTACCTAATCTGTTTAGCCAGTTGGCAAGTTGTATTAAACCCGATGTTAAAACGCGGTATTATATTGCATGGGCATTTAAAGAAACATTAATCGAATGTTCAAAATTAAAATAGAATTGGGAAACTGCGTGCTTCTTGAGAGGAATTCTGTTCAATTGACAATATCGCTCTGGTTTTAAGAGGCTCCAGAGAAGTAAACGGACACCCGCCTCTCATGTGGCGATTCCTTGTACGCTAGTGCATCCCATACTCCCGCCATTGTGCCCATCACAAACAAAGAGTACCTTGGAAATATTTTCAACTTCTTAGAAACAATGGTCTCTGCTATGTTATCTACTGGTAAGTGAAGCAGCCGAAGATGTAAGTTTTAACTTCCAAGGGGGTTATAATATTATAGCTTATAGCCTAGTCCTCACGGTTTGTACTTTCTTCACAGCAACGCTTTGGAATGTTAAATCGCTTGGCGTTACGTCTTTGCTGTACAGTGGTAGGTAAGAAGCTAAGAGCGACGCCTTCCACCAGTCCAACCTGAGCCAATTTAGAATTTATAAAATTTCTAACTAACCCGTGTCGGGAATCGAACCCGATACTTTCCACTCAAAACAGAAAGCTCACGAACTGCGCAATGGAGGTCATCGAATATATGCACTGGTTTTTTACCTCTAGGTCTGAAATTAATTATAGGTATCACCATCTGAAACATGTATTTCTCTGTATGCGCATTGCGTGTTACCTACCCTGTTTAGTTGATATCAGGATCACATTGCGTCTGCTACTTATTTCTAAGTCGGTTAATATCGCGTTATAAATGTCTGTTCAACTGATATCGTTACGTCAGAGGCTCACTAACCTAATTCTTTCGGAAGGAATGCCATTATTTATGGCGAAGTGGGACTAATGTTCGCTCGTCCAATTTCCTTTTGGGTCACCGACTTTCCGGGGCCAATTCGCCCGGGGATTTTGTTATGGAGGGATGGAGTGATGAAATGGTTTCACTCCTAACTTATCTTTTTGATTTTTTGTTTTGCTATTTACTTGCGCCTGACTACAATCATGCTTGATGGAAAACAATGAGGTCTAAGGTGGGAGCGCGCGTGCCTAGAAGGCACCCAGATTATACTTGGCTGGGAACACGAAAGCTGGGAAAATGTTACCTACCACACCTTAGTGCTTCGTATCCACAACGTGGAAGAAAATGTTTCGTTGTAATTTGCTGGATAGCAACGACATAAGGATGCTATTTTTCTCGGCGTCTTGGGTTCTACCACAGTTTAAAGATATCCTACGGTAGATAGGTACACAATCCAAAACGGTAGACAGTTAACAATACGGTAGAAAGGTAACAATAAAGAAAGGTACGAACAATCCTAGGTATTTTCGAGGTGAAAGGTTTTCACCGTGCGTACAAAATGTCAAAGTCAAAGTTAAGTATACAACAGTTAAGTTTAAAAAGACCACCGGCTTTATAAGAGATCGCACATGGTTGACGATTTCTGGCTTGCATCTTGGTTTAAATTGCGAACCTGCCTTTATCACCTTTAGTGAGTCTCAAGATGTTTTTAGGGTTCCGTAGCCGAATGGCAAAAAAGGAACCCTTATAAATTCGTCATGTCTGTCTGTCCGTCTGTCCGTCCGTATGTCACAGCCACTTTTTTCCGAAACTATAAGAGCTATACTGTTGAAACTTGGTAAGTAGATGTATTCTGTGAACCGCATTAAGGTTTTCACACAAAATTTTAAAAAAAGTAATAAATTTTGGGGGTGCCCCATACTTAGAACTGAAACTCAAAAATTTTTTTTTCATCAAACCCATATGTGTGGGGTATCTATGGATAGGTCTTCAAAAATGATACTAAGGTTTCTAGTATCATTTTTTTCTAAAATGAATAGCTTGCGCGAGAGACACTTCCAAAGTGGTAAAATGTGTGTCCCCCCCAGTAACTTCTAAAATAAGAGTATGATAAAACTAAAAAAAATATATGATGTACATTGCATACTTCCACCGAAAATTGGTTTGAACGAGATCTAGTGAGTAGTTTTTTTTAATACGTAGTAGTAGGTACGGAACCCTCAGTGCGCGAGTCCGACTCGCACTTGTCCGGTTTTTTTTATACTCTGCGTACTGGTTTGAGTTTACAAAATGAGTCTCAAGATGTTTTTTTTATACTCTGCGTACTGGTTTGAGTTTACAAAGAATCACGTGTGCTTTATAACAATGTTTTGGCAAGAAAAACAGCACAAGATTCTATTATATTGTAGTTAAATCCGTATCTACCAAATCCAAGATATGCCAGTGAATATCTCCGCTGGTGATAGTATTAATTCAAATGCTCATTGACGTCTTATCTTGTCCTGAAAAGCCAAGATTATTCGCAATAGCATGATAAAATTGAATCCCCCCCTAACGCGTAATGGGGGAAATATGAGGGGTAGGGTGGCCAGCTATTTGCGAACGTGCGCGAAAAGTGATGTATGGGACGTGACTATGTTGGGCATAGTCATCAAATTTAATGGAAAGGCGAAATATGAGTAAATAGGGTACGTTTACTGAACATCGCAAAGATAGCGTATTTTTATCGATATCAGATTGTAATATTATGAATTGTTATTATGAATCTCGTAACAAAACAACTCAATTGCAATTTCGTGATATCAGCATTTATCACCAGCGGCCGTACCACCATCTCTTTAGGCAATAATGTTGCAGTAATGTTTTGACATTTTCATACTATGTTGTAAATTGAAAATATTAAAACGGTCGTCGTACGGCCCGTGATGCTTAGTGATTTATATGCTTGCATGTGACAAATGCATTCGATATCGTATGGCAATGTCATAGGATCCTTACTATCTCAATTGTATATTTGAACAGTTTTTAATTTCTTTGGATTTGTGACAAGTTTTTATTGTGTTTTTTGCTATATCGATGCGGATGTTGATACTTAATAGCCTATACACACACACATTATAAATTAACCTATACACACACACATTATAGCACTGTGGAAAATCTGAGCTTTCAATCTTGTACCTATTTATATCCAAAATCAATGGAAAGATAGGGATGTCTCATCATCGTCGCCGTTAGTACCTTAAAGTACCGTAGTTTATTTTCTCTTTGACACATGAGACACATATAACAATAGCGAGAGACCGGATAGAGACCAGTTTACGTTTGTATCTCTTTGGTCCCTAGCTATACCTGTCTCACGTGTCAAAAAACTAATGAACAGAGTATTAGATCTTTTGTTTGCAGGTAGGTATATTTTCTCATACACACAGGAACGGTCCGCATATTTTGTGACGGGTACGTATCCTAATTTTGGGCTCGTACCGCGGCACATTGCCCACTGCACCGACAAATAGCCGGATTATGCTAAACTCAGACATAACATTACTGGACCTTCACATTTTAGAAATTAAATTATATCCATGATAGGAAGGTATCTATTACACAGCTGATAGCCACTTTAAATGCAAAGTATGTGTACCGTGTTACTGGTTGTATGTTGTAATTTGTAACGAAAATTTTACGTTGTTTGGTTAGGCACCTATTATTATCGTACCCAGACGTGTGACCTGTACTTATACTTACCCTTGGCTCCTTTAATTTAATTTTTACTACGTCACACTTTATCTATCTATCCTGTGGCGCTACAACCCCTTATGGGCTCTGGCCTCCTCCACAATATTGTTGTACAGTTGGTGTGTTTACCCATTCTACTGAGATCTTCTTCCACACTGTCTTCCCATCAAATTTTGGATCAATCAGCCTTTTGGTCTTTTGTGCTGGGAAGTGGAAGTCCACGTGATCATGATTTTCACGGCCCCAGATTGCCGGCATGGTCGTTATGTCCCATCAGATTTTCAGACTGGTCCAAATAAGGTGTGAATTTTTCAGAGATTAAAAAGTCTACAAAGCCTTATATTATCCCAAGTAGGTAGCTATAACACATTCAAACAATCTTTATAATATTAAACGGGAAGAAATCACCTAAATTCAATTACCTACACACTTATTATGAACATTGTATCTCTTGACTAATCATTGAATTAAACTTTTTATTATTCAACCCGCTTCTGCAGCAACTCTTCATCATCATTCAATAACATTAATTCATTCAATCATACGTCCCACAACTTTAATCAACTGTATGTGGGTTACACGCAGTAAATTAATATGATAATTATTAACCCATTGTTTACATATGAAGTCATAAATCTCCTTGTAATGGGCACAACTTCCCCATCATTTCCCCCTTCGGAACCACACCACGCCATATCCGTTTTGACACCGTTGTAATTATCGTGGGAGTTCCTACAGTAAACTCAAAAGTGAATGAATTATAGGCTGATTCATATCTCGCTCTTCCTTATGGGGTTTTTGGTGGGAGTGAATGAAATAGATAGAGATATTATCTATTGTTGTGGGATGTGTAAAGTGTTATTGATGGGACTTTATACCGTTGGTCAAGCTAGGATATGGTTATTGAATAAAAAAATTTGGAGACGGCACATTAGGTATATTGGATTGAGGGGATTGGTAAAATATCCTAGATCGAATGTACTTCATCTTTTCTTTAATAGAGTTTATTAGTCTTCAAAATTATCACGTAGTTTTTTTAACATTGCCAAATTCAAAGGCTCAATTTATTGGGTAATTCTACAGACTGTTTTATCTATTTTCAGTAAAATTAGTTTACTAACTTATTATTATTTGCAGAGAGTAGAGTAGGTAGATTAGAATTCTATTTTAATATTTAGATTCAACCGAGAAACACACAAGCAGTTGGAAATTCTACATAATATAATTATGTAGTATTTGTTTTAAAAATTATGTTTTCAACAATATGATAAATCAATCATCAATGTTCTTTGATTTGTTGCATCATTCATTGTGCATCAGAAATGAATAAAGAAAAAACATTATACGGATATTATATAATGCCGTCTCCTTTGTGCTATAATATAGCTTCACTATTCTCTTAAGTGATGATAGAATGATTAACACCAATTTACGAGTACGCTGCAGTGTCAGCACGCAGCGCAGACTAATAGGCGAATAATGAACCGTTCATAATCACATTATTGGTGTTCATTCAAATATTGAACCGTTCATAATCTGTTCATTAATTCTAAATCACACATTGATGAGATCAATGTGTGATTAAGAATCGTCATAACACTTTTTGGTTTAATGCTAAATCATAAGGGTTAAACTACTGACGGCCTCATGAATTTTAGAAGTAGGTACGTCAAAAGACTGTTATTTATTCCAAATCAAAACCTAAACGTAATTCTGGGTCATGGCAGAGACTCTTACTTAGTTCTTTTACCTAGGCTAACTGTTAGTATTGTAATTTTTTTTTACACACTACAAGTACCTACTTGGAAGGAGTAGGTAACCCCAAACGGTTTCTACACAGCATTACGCCGGAACGCTAAATCGCTTGGCAGTGCATCTTTGCTGGTAGATTGGTAAATAACCTACGCCAATTTTGGTGTGACTTTCAGATCACAGGAGGAATGAAAAAGGAATGACTTTTTACGAATTGTATTTAAAAATCAACGTCTTCAAAATTACCTATACGTGGATTATAGTAGAGTCTACTTAATTAAATAGATCGTGTTCGAATGTGTTGTTAAGCAATTAATATGTGAAAGAAAAAACAAAGTAACGTGTTTTCGGTCAGTTACAGAACCGTTTAAATTATTTGGTAATGATGTGTGAATGTGTTTCACGGCAATTTCACGGTTTATCTGAACGGATAGACGTGGCGTGGTCCGCCCCATGGCGGAGGTCGTAGCACCTAGTTTTTACCCGACTGCAAGAAGGGTTATGTTTTTCGCGCGTATCTTGTATGTATGTATGTATGTATGTAAATTTCTTTATGACCACGTATCTTCCAAACGGCTGCATGGATTTTGACGTTAATGGTATCGTTAGATTCGTCTCATTAACCCAAGTGTTCATATATAGGTTTTTGAAAATAAAAAACAAAATGGCGGATTTTGGGCCTAAAATTGTCAGTCATTTTTAAAATAATTTTAACCAAACCTATCGAGTAGGGTATCAAAATGAAGGGAATTACAAGGAGATTACAAAAATATATATAAGTCATATGTTTTGAATTAATTTGGAATTATAAACAGTCGATCAATGCGTTCAAAATGGTAACATTTGTAGTTTTTGATAGCGTTATTCTTGTATTGACCAAGTGTGTGTCGTACTTTATATTGTGCATTTTTACTTGGTATATCATAGCATAAATCGAAAACATAATTGAATATAATCATTAAACAATTATTTTAACATCTGTACTTTCGCTACTCGCCCTAGATGGCGCTGTGTGTACTCTAAGACGCGCTCCACTTTGTCGATCAGATTTAATCTAATGACCCTAACAAGGTAGGCTTTCTAATCTTTAGAATTTTATTTTTGAACGGCGCGGAGTAGACACTGTCTAGATATCGTTGACGAGTAGTTCGAGATTAAAGTGGCACTGGCATCCATCATCGAATTTAATTGTAAAAAAAAATTAAATATTAGTTTTAAATATTTTTTTTATTGAATTAATAAAATAATTTATTTTTCAAAAGTTTTAGCACCTATGAAATGTTACAGCTTATATATTTCCGGGATAAAATCCAGGTTTGCGTTTGACGACACTGTTTACAACTTTTACTTCTTCCAAGTGACTGACTGACTTGAACCGACATAATCTCTATAAAAGGCTTTGTCCTGAGTGACTGACTGACAGACAAGCTACAGCCCAAACGGCTGAACGTAAGAACTTGAAATTTTCAGGGAAGGTTCTTTGTGAACTCAAACCGCTCGCTAAGAAAGGGTTTTTTGGAATTCTACCCCTAAGGGGGTTAAATAAGGGATTTAGGTTTGTATGAAAGTCCCTCATTTTTCAAGTTAGAATTATGAAAATTGGTATATAGACTTTCGAATAAAAATAAGAGAATGGGTGTCCGAGGGATTTTGGAAATTTCACCCCTAACTCTCTAAAAAGAGGGTTGAAACTAGAAAACGCTTGATCCCGACTGGCTGGCTTTTGGACAAGCTACTGCCTAAACGGTTGAACGTAGAAACATGAAATTTTCGAGGAATATTCTTTTAACACCCTAGATGTGTACTAAGAAAGGAATTTTTGAAATTCTACCGCTAAGGGTGTTAAATAAAGAATTTTATTTTACATATATGGAAATCTGTCAATTTTCAAGTTGTGTTCATTAAAATCGGTAAGTAGGCTTTTGGATAAAAATAACAAAGTTCCTCGATTTTTTAATTCCACCCCTACTTATGAGACTACCTCCTAGGGGGGTGAAACGTGGGTCCAAAGATATTACGAAGAAATGCTCCTTCACGCCGCAGTTACTGATCGGAATTGGCTGAAATTTGAAAAAGGGTTAAATTATATTCTGGATTAATAAATAGACTACTTTTTATCCCACAAAAACCTATGGTTCCCGCGAAATTTGTAAAAAATAGAAATACGCGCGGGGGAAATACTCCTTCACGTCGCAATTTCTGAATTGATTTATCTGATATTTGGTATAGAGGTAGATTATATCCCGGTTTAATACATAGGCTACTTTTTATCCCGAAAAAATCCATGATTTCCGCGGGATGTGTGAAAAACCAAAATTCCTGCGGGAGAAAAACTTCCTTACGCCGCAACTACTGAAACGATTAGGCTAAAATTTGAATTAGAGGTCCGTTATATAATGATCTAGCACTTAGGTTACTTTTTATCTCAGAAAATTACACGGTTTTTGCGGGATATTTGAAAAATCGAATTCCACGCCAGATTAAAATCGTTCACGCCGTAATTACTGAACCGACTTGACTGAAATTTGGAAAGGATATAGATTATATCCTGGATTAATGAATAGGCTACTTTTTATCCCGAAAAAATCAATGGTTTCCGCGAGATGTGTGAAAAACCAAAAATCACGCGGAAGAAAAACTCTTTTACGCCGTAACTTCTGAAGCGATTTGACAAAAATTTGGATCAAAGGTAAATTATGTAATGATTTAGAACTAAGGTTACTTTTCATCCCGGAAAAATCCATGGTTTAACGGGATTTTTGAAGGAGAGGAGCAGGAGAAAAATCCTTTACGCTGCGATTACTGAACCGACTTGGCTAAAATTTGGAATGGAGATAGATTACATCGTGCATTAATACATAGGTTACTTTTATCCCGGATATATCCATAGATTCCGAGAAATATGTGAAAAACCGTAATTGTCGCGGTGTAAATACCTTTTTGCTGTAACTACAGAAATGATTTAGTAATATGGAGAGAAGATAGACGATATCATGGATTATTATACAGCTTATCTTTTATTCTGGAAAATCCGTGTTTACCGCAAAATTTGTGTAAAAACGAAGTTCACGCGAGGGAAGTACTTCTCCTCCACGCCATAACTACTGAACCGATTTGGCTGGAAATTTAAGTGGTGAAAGATTGTTACTTGGATTAATACAAAGGCTACTTTATGTCCCGGAATGATTGGCTGAAATTTGGAATGGAGATAGACGATATCCCATAATTACCACATAAGCTACGTTCTAGAAAGTAAGTATAAAGGCTAAGGTTGATAAGGAAATTTAGGTTTTTGAAAAATCTGAATCTCTGGGTTTATGAAAAATCGAAATTACCGCGGGCAATGCCGCGCGAAAAAGCTAGTATAATATATAACCAAATATACCCACTTTACGTCTTTCACATTGTGTAGATAAAAGTGCTTAGGTTTCGCTCGTAAAGTGTGGCAACTAAAAAGCCTGAAATAAAATAAATAATTAAAAAAATCAAAAAACCCGACTGCAAAAATGTCAACTGAAATGCAATAACTTAAAAGACTGAAACAAGGCGGACAACGAAAACAAAATTATAATAAACTTAAAACGATGCAATTTTTACTTCATTTTAACAAACAACATTATGAGCTGATAGCTTTAGTTAAATTTTCGCATTCAATTTAAAAATAAAGCAGGCGGGACCTATTAATTTTCTTTATAATTTGCAAAAATAGGTCCCGCCTTCTATATTTTTAAATTGAATGCGAAAATTTAACTAAAGCTATCAGCTCATAATGTTGTTTGTTAAAATGAAGTAAAAATTGCATCGTTTTAAGTTTATTATAATTTTGTTTTCGTTGTCCGCCTTGTTTCAGTCTTTTAAGTTATTGCATTTCAGTTGACATTTTTGCAGTCGGGTTTTTTGATTTTTTTAATTATTTATTTTTTATATCGAAATTCTTTTTTATATTCAACCTAGGTACAATAGACGTCTACACAGGACCCTGCGGACCGCACTGAAAACTGTCGCCAGTTTACTGACGTCAAAAACGTTTGTTTTGACACCAACAGCGTCAGTTGAGCTGATCACTGCATTATTTGTACAAAAATCCATTAAATCTTGTTTTTTTATGAGGTCAACTAATAAAAATGATCATAGAAACATTACTCTTCTCAGTTCCGGGCGCGTTAGAAGTCGTTAACTTAGTTTAAGTAAAGTATTTAATAATAGTTTTCCTTATCACTATTAATTAAGAATATTTGAGCACTATTCTTATGTGCCTGTAAATTAGCCCCATCTATAACTATAAAAGGCTTTGTCCTGAGTGACTGACTGACAGACAAGCTACAGCCCAAACGGCTGAACGTAGTGACTTGAAAATTTCAGGGAAGATTCTTTGTGAACCCAAACCGCTAGCTAAGAAGGGATTTTTTGAAGTTCTACCCCTAAGGGGGTTAAATAAGGGATTTAGGTTTGTATGAAAGTCCTTCATTTTTCAAGTTAGATTCATGAAAATTGGTATATAGACTTCTGAATAAAAATAAGAGAATGGGTGTCCGAGGGATTTTGGAAATTTCACCCCTAACTCTCTAAAAAGGAGGTTGAAACTAGAAAACGTTTGGTCCCGGCTGGCTGGCTTTTGGACAAGCTACTGCCCAAACGGTTGAACGTAGAAACATGAAATTTTCAAGGAATATTCTCTTATCACCCTAGATGTTTGTGTACTAAGAAAGGATTTTATGAAATTCTACCACGAAGGGTGCTAAATAAGGAATTTTATTTTACTTAAATGGGAATCCGTCAATTTTCAAGTTATGTTCATATAAAATCGGTAAATAGGATTTTGGATAAAAATAACAAAGTTCCTCGATTTTTTAATTCCACCCCTACTAACGAGACTACCTCCTAGGGGTTGAAACGGGGGTCCAAAGATATTACGAAGAAATGCTCCTTCACGCCGCAGTTACTGGTCGGAACTGGCTGAAATTTGAACAAGAGTTAAATTATATTCTGGATTAATAAATAGATTACATTTAATCCCACAAAAATCTATGGTTCCCGCGAAATTTGTAAAAAATAGAAATACGCGCGGGGGAAATACTCCTTCACGTCGCAATTTCTGAATCGATTTGTCTGAAATTTGGGATAGAGGTAGATTATATCCCGGTTTAATACATAGGCTACTTTTTATCCCGAAAAAATCCAAGACTTCTGCGGGATGTGTGAAAAACCAAAATTCCTGCGGGAGAAAAACTCCCTTACGCCGCAAATACTGAAACGATTAGGCTAAAATTTGAATTAGAGGTCCATTATATAATGATCTAGCACTTTGGTTACTTTTTATCTCGGAAAATTACGCGGTTTTTGCGGGATATTTGAAAAATCGAATTCCACGCCAGATTAAAATCGTTCACGCCGTAATTACTGAACCGACTTGACTGAAATTTGGAAAGGATATACCTAGATTATATCCTGAGTTAATGAATAGGTTACTTTTTATCCCGAAAAAATCAATGGTTTCCGCGAGATCTGTGAAAAACCAAAATTCATGCGGGGGAAAAACTCTTTTACGCCGTAACTACTGAAGCAATTTGACAAAAATTTGGAACAAGAGTAAATTATGTAATGAATTAGAACTAAGGTTACTTTTCATCCTTGAAAAATCCATGGTTTAACGGGATTTTTGAAAAATCGATTTCCACGCAGGAGAAAAATCCTTTACGCTGCGATTACTGAACCGACTTGGCTGAAATTTGGAATGGAGATAGATTACATCGTGCATTAATACATAAATAAATAAATAAAATAAAAAATAAAAAAGCCTTTTATTTCATGCTAATGTACAAACAATTACATAACTATTTTTATGCTAACAAGTAACTATATAGTGTGTTATGTTATTTTGAAAAAACTATTCTAATTTAATGTTACTATGTATCATTTTCTAGCAAGAACCCCTCGTTGATTCGAAGGTGAAGGCCTCCTCTAGAGATTTCCAGCATTCTCTGTTTTTTGCTATGGTCATCCACTGTGTACCGGCCACGTGGGTTATGTCATCTGCCCATCGGGCAAGTGGTCTGCCTCTTTTTCTGTAGCCTGGTGGTCCTTTCCAAGATGTTAGTCTCTGAGTCCATCTGTTGTCGGTTAGCCTAGCTATATGGCCTGCCCACCGCCATTTTAATTTCTTACAGTAACATAGAGCGTCAGTAACTTTTGTCCTTTTTCGTATGATTTTATGAGAAATTTTTTGAATTTTTTTGACTTTTAGTAGACTGCGCTCCATGGCTCTTTGACAAGATCTTATTTTATTTTTGGATTGATAAGTAAATTTCCAGGTTTGGCTAGCGTAAGTTAATGATGGCAGGATACAGACATCCATGACTTTTTGTTTGATTTTGATGGGCATGTCGCTTTTCATTACTTCTTTCAAGCTCCAGAACTTTTGCCATGAGTTTGAAACTCTTCTTTCTATTTCTTGCTCGTTTCTTTGTGCGTTGAAAGAAATTTGTTTCCCCAGGTATATAAACGAGTCGACGTAGTCTAGTGTTTCATTTTCTAGGTATACTGGGCTTTTAATACTGTTTGTCATAATGTTTGTCTTACTGCGGTTTATTTCCAGGCCTACTTGTTGACTGGCGGTGTGTAGAGCGTCGATCATCAACTGCAACTCGGTGGAGTTTTCGGAGAACAAGACGATGTCGTCGGCAAATCGTAAATGGCTTAAATATTGCTGGTTTATTTTTAAGCCTACCTTTTCCCAGTTTAGTTTTCCAATGACAGATTGTAGCACGGCGATGAAAATCGTTTGAGAGACGGGGTCTCCCTGTCTAACTCCTCTTTTGATAGGTATGGGTGGTCCGGTCGTCTCCAGCTTGATTCTGCTATAACAGTTGTCGTATAGGTGTTGCAAAACTTTTAGATATGTGCTATCGATATTTTGAGAGTGTAGAGATTCCCATATTGAGTGGTGGTAGAGCGTATCGAAAGAAAAAAAAAAAGCTTTCGATACGCATTAATACATAGGCTACTTTTATCCCGGATATATCCATAGATTCCGAGAAATATGTGAAAAACCGTAATTTTTGCGGTAGAAATACCTTTATGCTGTAACTACAGAAATGATTTAGTAATATGGGGAGAATATAGACGATATCCTGGAATATTATACAGCTTATCTTTTATTCTGGAAAATCCGTGTTTACCGCAAAATTTGTGTAAAAACGAAGTTCACGCGAGGGAAGTACTATACTCCTCCACGCCATAACTACTAAACCGATTTGGCTGGAAATTTAAGTGGTGAAAGATTGTTACTTGGATTAATACAAAGCCTTCTTTTTATCCCGGAATGATTGACTGAAATTTGGAATGGAGATAGACGATATCCCATAATTACCACATAAGCTACTTTCTAGAAAGTACGAGTAAGTATAAAGGCTAAGGTTGATAAGGAAATTTAGGTTTTTGAAAAATCTGAATCTCTGGGTTTGTGAAAAATCTAAATTACCGCGGGCAAAGCCGCGCGCAAAAGCTAGTATGAAATAAATCATTTGAATTTGAATTAAAATATACGTACAACCCGCTGATAGGCGAAGTTGACATTAAAATACTTCTTAATTAAAAATCTAAATGGACGAAAAATGGGAGACCCATTATACTCGTATTTAACATTCATCATTGATTTTATAATTTTATTTTCATGCGACCTAAAGTAAATAAATACGTAACGCAGAGTATGTGGCACATTTCCACTCAATGCAGCCATAAGACTCATAAGTAGGCGGATTAGCAAAACTATGAAACCCGCCATAAATTTAAAGATGCAAAACATCTGCATTTGAAACGAGGGTTAGGGCCGACAGCGGGCAAGATTAAAAACGGTTTGAATGCCATTATTACCCGCCTTAAATTTAAACCCGTAGATTTAAACCCATAAATTCACCCTCAGTTTCAGAAACGCTGATCATTGATCAAGTTATAGCCTTGATAATGAACATTAAACCCCTTACGACTATAGACTTTGCTCAACAGCTGTTTAAGTTCTAATGACAGATAGAGACAAACTATTGAGTATTGATTAACTAAACAACTGAGACATATTATTTTATGTGTTAAAATATAATATATAATGTGTTAAAGCCATTGTTTAATTCAATTGGGGTACCTGAATCTTGCATGGTAATTTTTCTAGAGTGCAAAAATACCCTAACTAAGTATACCTACACTGCAGGACAACAGACTTTTGCTTTTGATGCTTTTATTGTTTCTGAAACCCAAAATTTCACCCAAGTCTTTTAGCTTCGAATGATATAAATAAGATGACCAACGAATTGAACGTCGTTTTAGAAACCGGCGGTTATAGAAATAGAGACAATCATCTGTCACGAACATTACGCATTCGCACTTAACTAAAGGTTTAAATCCTGCACTTGAAATATGTTTGGGGTGCCTCGGGAATCGAACGCGGGACAATTCGATGGCCGGTGAAAGATTAACACTTTTTGGGGGTTGCATAAAATTTGATGGAGGAACGAGAGTGAATGTTTTTTTTCAATTTATACGGGTGGTATAGACTGAAGATATGCACTCATAGACATTACATCTATACTTATAATAAATCTGTAACAGGTCAAATTCTGTACATTAAAGATATTTTGAAAATTTTTTTTCGAGGGCACTCTAAAATCGGTTCTGAACCCAAAACTGTATTTTTTTTCATTTTTGTCTGTCTGTCTGTCTGTCTGTCTGTCTTTCTGTATCACGGCCGCGCATCACGCCGAAACTACTGAATGAATTCCAATGAAACTTGGTATGACTTGAGTTCATACTACGAGGAAGGACATAGGATACTTTTTATCCCGAAATTCAGCATGGTTCCCTTAGGAGAGGGGATAAAAGTTAAAATGTATACTGAGTTGTAAATCATTAACGCGTGGTTCGATTTCATTCATTCTTTTTTTGTTAGAAAGGGGATACATTAAAGATTGTTCTGTAAATATTTCAAAGTCATCGGTTTTGTAGTTCAGAAAAAATAGGCATAATAACCCTCAGTATTTGTCCAAATAGCTTGAAACACGGAATATGCAGAAAACTTTGATATAAACAAAATAAACAGAATCAAACGAATCGCACATAAAATGAAAGAGCGTAAAAAAATACTCCATCTGAGTCGACGACTTATATGTGGAGAATTATGATTATCGAGTATTTTCAAAATAAAAATAAAATTAATAAATTGATTTAATGGCGTTGCTAAGTAAACATTTCATTGCTGTCAAATTTTTTCACGTTTTTTTTTAATAAATATTATACGTCAGGTTTTTCCATAGATTTACTGTAGTGTAAGGTCCGACCTCTTTGGTCTATTTAATTTATTAGCCCAAAGTTTATTTGATATGCAAATAACATAAGATGCGATCAGTCCGATTGTAGGTTTCGGAGAAAATCGAACATTACGTCGATGTTAATGTGTCATGTTATGTTCGCGCCATCGACGCACTCGTGCTTACTTTTGTAAAATTCATTTCTACCCACTTTGTTTTTGTATAAAATCGCAGTACTTTAAGGATAAGTTACTTAATATTTATATTGTTATAGTTCTCATGTAAGTGAATTCTTAATTCTTAATGAGAATAAAGTTCTTTAACCGTATGTATTTGTTCAAGAAAGGGTTAACGCTGAAACAGATTAATAAAGTAGAATCTCTCCATCGTCTACAATCGTTAAAAAATGGTCAGAATAATTGACGCACTGAAGATCAGAGAAGCTAAACATATGGCATTGCTTCAATGCCATATGTTTAGCTTCTCTGATCTTCAGTGCGTCAATTCTTCTGACCATTTTTTAACGATTGTAGACGATGGAGAGATTCTACTTTATTAATTTGTTTCATTGATACTGGGGGCCGTTGAGATAGCTGAAATCATAGGTATATCATATCAAAAAACTCGAAATATTATTATATATAATTGTCACAATGAATTGGTTCTTCGCAGAAAGCTTAATAAGTGAGACATAATTAATAAGGCAAAACAACGTTTGCCGGGTCAGCTAGTACAACAATAAAATAAGGAATGTATGTGTTAAACGGTTCGGTACCTAAAGAGTAAAACGGGAACCTATTACTAAGACTCTGCTGTCCGTCCGTCTGTCACCAGGCATAAACCGTGATAGTTAAATAGATATTGAAAATCTCACTTTGTGATAAATGATGATGCAGCCGAAGATGTTATCGTAGGTGCTAATTTGGAAGGGGTAAGTAAAGTTACCCCTAACATTTTTTACACAGCATCTTATCTTGGTGGTGCGTCTCTGCTGGTAGGGTGGTAACTTGCTACGACCGCAGCCTCCCACTAGATCAGACCTGGCAGCTTTAGCCATATGTTCCATTTATGCATTCAGATTGCTCTCGAAATTCAAAAAAATTATACAAAAGCGTCTCATGGCTAATTTAGCGTTCAATTAGCGTCAAAATAGCGATAGTTCGTATACATATTGTTTGAATTTTATTCGATTTCTATTCCACGCGATTAACGCTAATTATTATCATTTGGCTCAGGGGGCTGAGCCAATTTAGAAATTATGAAATTCAGAAGAAGTCCGTGGCGGGAATCGAACATAGGATCTCCTAATCGAATCCGAAAGCGCGCCACTACACCAGGGAGATTGTCCACACGTCTAATGTGTGACAGTCTATAGATATTTCAATCCACGACGACGCGCCCCACTCTGTTGCTCTCCACATGTCGCTTATGTTTCATTCGATTCGTATGGAACTAGTAAAGTATTATATTATCTGTGGTATGGAGTTTGACAGAGTGGGGCGCGTCGTTGTGGACTGAAATATCTATAACATAATGTCTTCAATTCTTGTTTTATGACACACAATCAAGTCGCACTACAGTTGCAACTGTCACAGTAGTGAAAGCTCTTGGCGAGGGCGGCGCTGGCGTCAGTCCCCTCAGGCCGGGTTACGAAAATTAGACCCCGGGGAGAACAATGCATCCAACCTGCATACTGTGTGCATAGAATGGATGGCAGTATGCGTTATTAACGTAGCACAGGAAATAGAAACATTAGAAGTTGGGGTAAATTTACTTACCCTTCCAAGTTAGTACGATAACATCTTACGATATCATCACTTACCATCAGGTGAGATCACAGTCAAGTACTAACTTGTATATAGTAAAAAAAAGTGCAAGGGATCGTCAAGACTTAGGTACCCCCACATATTATTATCCGATTGTAAGTGCTTTGCCGATTAGTTTTCCTCTCCACTTCATACGACCACTATACTCGCGCTCGTCTGTTATAAGACAAACCGAATTATTTATAGGATGTTCCAAAGACAGGTATGATTTATGAAGCGGTTGGATTCCTCGTTCCTGATTAAATTAAAGTTTGGTTTATTTATTTTTCACATAGCTATAAGAATGAAAAAACCTTATGAAAAGGCAACTCTACCGCCAGGTTAGGAAGGCAGGTTTGCATCGAGAAGAACTGGCAAGAAACTCGGTAGGTACTTGCTCTTTTCAAAAATGTCATAATACACAAGTTTTCTTAAAAAGTATGAAAAATTATTAGATATTTTTACGATATCTCCTGAGGTGATCCAAGAATCCTTGTCATTTAAAAAAAAACCAGCCGTATTGAAAACCTCCTTCTTTTGTTTTTCGAAGTCTTTTTTAAAATGGTATAAGTTAGTAGGTAAGTAAAGTTCCGCGGCGGCTGGTTACCACCTTACCGACAAGGACGCACCTCCAAGCGATTTATTGTTCCTATGCAACGCTGTGTAGCAACCGTACGGTAAAAACAACTTGGCATTAGCTGCAGGTCAAGTAAGAAAGTCGCAAAATTCACGCTCGCCACTGCTTAAACCCATCCCAGCTCGAACGGGAGGCTGCAATGAAGTTATCAAGATATTTGGGGGCGACACTGCACAGCGGGGGACACAAAAAAGCTAACACCTCGCAATTGCGTTACGTTCGAGGGCAAGGGGAGATCAGCAAATAGTGAATAATGTACAACTGTCTTATCCACACTAAAAGTTTAAACTCCCTCTATTGACTGAACAATCGCCGGGTTGGAATGATGGATGCACGAAACAGTTACGATTATTGTGTTCCAATTCAAATGCTAAAGGGTGGATTTTATTTTTTCAACTGACTTCAATAACGACGCTTAAAATATTCACAGAATATTTACTTTAAATATGTATATTTAGTTAAATTAAAATGAAAACAAAATATTGAAGGCGGGCTCCCTGCATAAAACTAAAGATTGTTTTTGCTCGTTTTTTAATTTGAGGTGTTTTGATTGGATTGGTTTTGATGATACGGTACCCTAAATGCGTTAACCCGACTCGCACTTGACGAATTTTATTTTACGTTTATTACCTCAGAACTTTCGACTGGGATCGATTTTGACTATTCCTTTTTTATTTGAAAGCTGGTGCTTTCAGTGAGGTCCAATTTCAATTTGTTTCAGTTCTGACAATGTCATCCATGAGAAAACCATATAGCGCGACAATAGAAGAATACTTATCAATATCACGCTAACCGATTTCCATGCATCTTTTTTTAACGGAAAGGATGTACTTCAAGAGTAGTTCGATGACAGTTAAAAGCCCTTTATTTGTTAAAATTCTGTATTATTACTATTTGCTATAATCAGGCGTGCTCTGAAGTTGTTATTTGATAAAGAGCTCTATACGGTACACAATAGACGCTAATTTGACGTGTTTAAAGGATAGTCTAGATTCAGGAAGTCTCAATAGGGCACGCTGATGACTTCTGCTCCAGATCCCACTCATTAGCCGTCGGAACAATGCCGCTCTTACCCATCGATGCTTGTTTTTGTTCTGAATTGGAGTGCCTTTTACGACGGGGAAATCTCCATTGAGATATCCAATCTGTAAGCAGATTTATCCACTAAAACCCTCTCGGTGGACATCCTCAG
Organism: Coenonympha arcania; assembly: GCA_036785405.1. Classification (NCBI taxonomy): domain Eukaryota; kingdom Metazoa; phylum Arthropoda; class Insecta; order Lepidoptera; family Nymphalidae; genus Coenonympha; species Coenonympha arcania. The sequence goes on from CM072055.1 coordinate 15,360,566, forward strand.
CGCTCTTGTTGGAAGCTTTCGGGATCTCATACACCGCACCGGAGGCTCCCTTGCTCAGCGCCTGTTGGGTTCACCTCTGGTTGACCCTTAAGATTAGTCACTTTCAGGGAAGGTCAGGGTGAATTTTTTACTATATAGGGTAGCGCTTGACTGTGATCACACCTGATGGAAAGTGATGATACAGTCTAAGGTGGAACGCGCCTGCCTAGAATATGTCTATTCACTCTTGATTTGAAGGCACCAAGGTTGTAAGTGGCAGGAAAGACACTGCCTGGGAGGGTATTCCAGGCCCTTGCAGTGCGTATCAGGAACGAGGAACCAAACCGCTTCGTACGCGTCTATGTCTTCGTATGGGTTAACTATACGGTGGAAGCCTTTACGATGCCTAATTGGAGTAAGTACCTAAGCTTTCCGTTTTTTAGCTTTATTTTTTGGGTCCAATTTTTAAAGGCTGAAACCATAATTAGCACACATATGGATAAAATACTCTACATCTACAAGTTACTACTGGACTGTGGTCTCAGCTGGTGGTAAGTGATGATGCAGCCGAAAATGTTATCGTAACTATTAATTTGGAAAGGATAAGTAAACACACCTAAATCGGTGAATATTTTGGGATAAAAAGTAGCCTGAACTACTGCAAAAAGTAGCCTGAACCACTGCAAAAAGTAGACTGAACCATTGCAAAAAGTAGCCTGAACCACTGCAAAAAGTAGCCTGAACCACTGCAAAAAGTAGCCTGAACCATTGCAAAAAGTAGCCTGAACCATTGCAAAAAGTAGCCTGAACCACTGCAAAAAGTAGCCTGAACCATTGCAAAAAGTAGCCTGAACCACTGCAAAAAGTAGCCTGAACCATTGCAAAAAGTAGCCTGAACCACTGCAAAAAGTAGCCTGAACCATTGCAAAAAGTAGCCTGAACCATTGCAAAAAGTAGCCTGAACCACTGCAAAAAGTAGCCTGAACCATTGCAAAAAGTAGCCTGAACCACTGCAAAAAGTAGCCTGAACCATTGCAAAAAGTAGCCTGAACCACTGCAAAAAGTAGCCTGAACCACTGCAAAAAGTAGCCTGAACCATTGCAAAAAACCGTGTTGTGGTCGCAATAAGATTATAGTGGAGGTTACACAGATTTTATTTTTGTTCTTCTGACTCTCACAAATACGTTGGTGGGTGCGACACATGCAGCGTCCCGGAAGAATATAACAGAAAAACGACGTTTTAAAAATCCGTTCCTGGTCCGTACCACCATCTCTTATTCATTTTCATACAATGTCAGTATGAAAATTTTAAAACAAAATTACAATAAGAGATGGTGGTAGTAGGGCCCTGAGCGTTTTTGAGCATTATTATTACCGACACATTAAAACAAATACTACAATTCCATCTGTTTTAGTTTAAAATAATGGAGATTTAGAAACAACTTTTGGGAGAACTGTCTATCGAGAAAATTTATCCCACCGTGTTTCTACTTAACCGCGATTTTATATTAAAGACCCAAAATACGTTAACGTTTAAATTTGAAAGTAATAATAGTCTTTATAGTTTTTAAACGGCAGGTTTAAAAATCGCCTAAATACGCCGTCTACGCCGTTAATATGTTACCCACTACATGTTATAGTACCCTCTTAATATGAGCCAGCTCATTTCCTGCCCAGGCCACGGGGCTCGCGAATAAAATGAAAAAGTTAACGCCTAACAAAGGCGGCTATGATCCGAGGCATTTGCACTCGGCTCTAATCAATGGAGGTCTGGCACGATCGAGTTCCACAAAGGCTATAAATGAAGTCTGCAGTGTAGAATGCACTGAAAAATAGGCAAGAGATACTGGAATAGAACTAGCTGTTAGAATATAGTGGTTGTTGCGTTGTAATAGACTTTAATTACCGTATACCTAATTATAATTTAAATAGGTAAGACGTGAGAGAATACGTACTTTTCCAAAAAATATTCGTGATAAACTAAATTCTAAAATACAAATTACTTAGGTAAATTATTATTTTTATTTATTTATTTATTTAAATATCTTTATTGCTTAAAATGAGTACATAAAATTACAACGAAAGGAAAACAGAGAAACACAAAGGGCGACCTTATCACTAAAGTGATCTCTACCAGGTAACCCACAATTACGGACCTTTGATCTGAGAAACGACGGGGAATCGCAATAAAAAATAAGATAACATACATAGACTTACAAACTAATACATACACATTATACTAATAACAAATTTGTCGAATAGATATATATATATATATATATATATATATATATATATATACATATTATTTCAGAATAAATCTTTCAATGTTTCAAAGCGATAGATAGTGCCTTTTGACACGTTTTTTGAAAACCAAAAAAAAAAAGATTCTGAGTATGATCTTGTATTGCACTTTTTATTTGCAATACCTTTTAAACATCCTCTATTCTTGAAAATAGCTTTTTTTTAAATACATAGTAGCACTTAAAATACATCCCCAAAACAACTAGGTAGTATATTTGAAAATAATTAACTTAAAAAAAATTACAGAGTTCAAAAGTTTAATGAAAGTAAGTATTATTTGAAAATGAAAAGCTCTACCGGAAAACAGGTTTGCACCGAGAAGAACTGGCAAGAAACTAGGCACTTAAATAAATCACCCACGACTTTTTGACTTTTGTAGGTAGGTACTATTCGTCAGTAAAGGCCACTGATGCAAAAATAAGCAAATCAAACTAAAACAAACTGGGCCGGGAGTTACGATCATGTTTGTGAATGTTGGGGACGGCCGACGATCAAACTCAAGTTGTCGGGAAAAGTTGGTTTCATTTCCCTCAACGAATCTCCTCTTTTATTTCATGGACTTTTATGACGGACTAAGATCCTTGGGCCGCTAGACTAAGTTCATAGCAGGGTCTTTTTTGACTGAATGATTAATGGACCATCCAAAGACTTTTGTAGCATATATTATAAGATTTGTGGTCTTATTCTTTATCGTTAGTTAGCAACTCGCACTGGGTTTTTAACTAAGAAAACGGAGGCAAAAATCCTATTTTTGTACATCGTTGCACAAGTTAACAACCTAGGCTGGTATGGTATCATGTCAACTTACCATGCAAGTTGCTAAGTTGTGCAAAAATAATAAAAAATATAGGATTTTTGTCTCCGTTTTCTTAGTTAATAATCCAGTGTGAGTTGCTTACTAATAATACAGAATAAGCCCATTGATAACCAAATATTCATTTGTGTGATGTCAATGTACAGAGTTAATAAAAAAGACAATTTGTGCAGAATTTTTTTACTGTCCAGATATTATTTAAATATTTAAACAACTCTTGAACATAACATAACTTATTATAGTACGATTCACGAAAGATGACCACAAATGGCGGGTCTTTTCTTCATGTACACTCATGAAGAAAAGACTAAGCCAAAATAATTACCATATATTAGTTAAATAAGACCATATATATTAGTTAAAATAAATAAGACCATAATATTAGTTAGATAAGTCCAAAGAGACCTAAAATAGGCCCGCCATTTGTGGTCATCTTTCGTGAATCTTACTATACAGATTATTTCAATATATTTTAATAACCATATTTTTCATATTTGCGAAATCGTCTGTTTTTGAAACGTGTCTCCGTGGAATCTTCTGTAGACCACAAAAGTCTGTTTCTTAAAACAGGCTGCTTACTCCTTACGTCTGGTGGCACAGAGTTCTTAGTCTACAACTGACAAGTTATCTCCAACTTTTGAAGAAATGTCTGTTTTCCTCAATGTACCTACTTTTTTAAGTAGATTTCGTGATGAAATGAATTTATGGGAGTTTTCTTTTTGTTTTATTCGCTTTTGTGGTGAAGTCGTGAAGCCTCGTCACGCGTTAAATAAATTTCATGTTGTTTTTGGAATACTCAAGTGACAAGTCATAAAACTCGGAAGTTAAATACGAAAACGGCAAGTATTTTTTGGTGTAGCGTTTAATTACTTTATTTTACTATCTTTATATAACTTTTGACGTGATAACGTTTAATAAATTGATGAACACCAGCAACGCACATGAAAAATAGTAACGTTCCTCGTAACGTTCCACCTGAGCCTGTGCGTGCAAGCGAGAGCGCGCAACAAGCGATAGAGAGGCACAATAAAACTAACGATAGAGAGGCCAATTATGACGTTATCACGTTAATCTATGGTCCGTAAACCGACTTTACAGACAACCAATTTTTTTTAAATTGCAGTTTCATAGTCATGGGTTCGAACTTTGAGCCAGTTCTAACCCAAGTATAATACATATTAAATGTATTATCTATGTTCAAACCCATCCTTGTTTAGCGATGAAAGAAAACATGAAGAAATCTCAATATGAGATTTCTCCGTAATGTTTTGTCATTTAGAGGGTGTGTGAAGCCTGCCAACGCACACTTGGCCAGCATGGTATATGGCCAAAAACTGCCATTCCAAGAGGAAATCCATTTTGGGTTTGGATAGTAGTACGAAATGGTACTTTTTAGTGCGACCGGTTTGGGATTTTTTGGTTCCGAAAAAAGAATTTTTCCTCAGTATTGCAAAAAATGGAAAATTCTTTCCAAAAAAACAACTTCAAATGCCCATAATTGTCGATAATTTTGTCGTTTCTTTGCACATCAAGTTTTATAATACGAAGGACTATTAATGATTGAACAAAACATTGCCCAACTTCCAATTGGTGTTACATTAAAAATTATTTCATTCTTTGTAGTGGCATTTGAAGTTGGTTTTTGGAAAGAATTTTCCATTTTATCTTATACTTTTTAGTGGAAAACAACTAATGCTCAAGGCATTGGTAAAAATGCCCACATCGCTTGAAGTATGCTTCTAAAATCTGAAGAGTTCCCTCAATTTCTCCAAGATCCCATCATCAGATCCTGACTTGATGAATACAGTCATTACTTGATGACTGCAAGGAAATGCAATAGTAACTATAAAAAATACCTAAATCACTTCAAGTATACTAGGAAAATTTGAAGAGTTCCCTCGATTTTACCAAGATCCCATCATCAGATCCCCATAAGACTACCTGTAAAAAATTACTCTTTCAAACAATACCCAAATCACTTCAAGTGTGCTTATAAAATTTGAAGAGTTCCCTCGATTTCTCCAGGATCCCATTTCAGATCCAGACTTGATGACTATGGGACCATCTGTAAACTATTAGGTATAGCCTTTCAAACAAAAAAGAATTTTCGAAATTGGTCCACGCATCTTCGAGTAATCGGGGAACTTAAATAAAAAAAAAGATTCCGACGAATTGAGAACCTCCTCCTTTTTTTGAAGTCGGTTAAAAACCACGACAAACTAGAAATACGCTGGGCATCAGCTAATACGCTACTAAAAGTTTATGGAGTGGGAAAAGGACGGAATGTCACTTTAGTATTCTTGGTTTTAGCCGGTCGGAGTCCGGCCATTCTAACTGTGCCATTGTATCAGCTTGTAAGGCGATAATCGCAGGGGCGCGCACCCCTGACCTGGTGACTCAGAGGTAGGGTTACCAACTTTTATTAAACGAAATAGACTGCATATCAAAGGAGTGGGAAAGAGAGTGTGAAGGAGTGTGAAGATATCACATAGAGTTCATATCAAAAGTGCACAAATGATTTCAAAGGAGGTAAATAAATAGTATGGACTCATAAAAACGACAATCTTTATTTCAAATTTTTGTGAAGTTATTTTTGCTGCTTTTTGGAAGCCCATACCTGACAATTTTCCGTTGTTTTTAAAAGAATTGTGCAACTCCATACATTCTAAGTTGGCATATATCAGGAGCTCATTTTTAATCAATTACAATGAAGCCCTGTTCTTCTTTCAAATTGGGAATACCAGCATATTAAAAACTAAAAAGTTGCCTTTTTTGGTTACGATAATGCATCATATTATATTCGTGACTGGCACTAGTATAGTAAACTTTGTGTGAAAAACAGTATAATAGCGTCCTCTAAATGCTAAGTGTTATAAATGTATTATAAGGTAGGTATGTATTGTAAGGCTATTTGACATAGAGTACAATACTCTATTTTGGAGTACAGTTGGCAACCCTACTCAGAGGGATTGAGACACCTCGTGAGGGCCAGTATCGACAGCTCCTAATAAGTGTTCGGTGTGAATTTATTTTAGGGGACATTCTAAGGGTTATTAGTACGTGCAACTGCTATAATAAAGCCTCTGCAGGTCAACGGTTAAGGGAATGGGAAACCAAAAGGTAAGGTTTGATCCCCGCACATTAGGCCGCTTTGGTATACTCATTCTTTCCATTTAAAGCTTCTTACATTCTCTCTACGAGTCTTCTTTTTATAGAACAAAAGAACGCAAAATATTTTGTGTGTTTCTCATAGACTTACCTTAAAGGCCAAAAGGCTATATAGCGCTCCTATAGAATGACAGATTCTATCACGACCATTACTTTCGGAAAGCAGTATATTGTACCGCGAAGAACGGGCAAGAAACTCAGCAAAAGAGGAATTTAGGGGGAATCTTTGTCTGCCTGGTAGGTAACCAGTTCAAGAGATACAGCCTGGTGACAGACAGACGGACGGACGGACGGACAGCGAAGTCTCTGTAATAGGGTTCCTTTTTTACCCTTCGGGTACGGAACCCTCAAAACTACTTCAGTCCAAAATAACCGTGCAAGCATTAGAAATTCCGACAAAAGCAATAATGTCCGGATATTTATCGGCGGCTCAGAAACCAATCAGGCATGCGGCATCACGTGCTGTTAATGCGGACTACCCTCATAATTGGGGAGCCTTGTTGTGTTATTGCTCCTCGTTATTGTTAGTACTTGTGCTATACAAATAACGTCACTGCACGCACCGAAATTCAAATTTTATTTAGTTTTTCGCAAATATTAGATTAACTACACATTGTAGGTTTATGGCAATGAATTTTGCGGGCATAATATGTATGCATCTACATGTTTTTAATAGAAACTTTGTTCAAAAATTCCCACTCACCTTATTGGTTGCAGAAAGATATTTTTTTGCAATTTCCCAGATTTCGAGCTATCGGGGATGAGCTAAAAATATATATGATGAGCTAATGGTTAAAAAAATTACCCGTAACCCGTAGGTGGTAACCCGTATTTAGCGTCAGTGGCTATAATCAAAAAAATTGAAGATAAAGGATATAAGTTTGATACACGGAAAAAAGTAAAACCCAAAGAAAGAGTTCACCAAGATATTCATTGAGGTAGGTAAGCCCTGTCAATTCGCAAGTAGCCAGCGTGATTCTAGCCAAATAATCGTAGAAAAAGGTTGTTAGATGTTGAGACAAACCCACTCACTATTTTTGACGATTCAAGATTTTTGTACACAAATTGTATGTCAACCGATAAAACTCTAAATGAGATGGAAAAGCAAAGTTTATTTACTCAATTCACATTAATGTAGAAACAATTTAGCGCCATTGAGCAAGTGAAAGATCTTTATTACGATTTCGCTCCCGTTAATAATGAAGTCGCATTTGTCTCGGCGCCTGGCGTTAACGAGACGCAGGCGCGGGCGCATACGGGCACGCCACGACATTTACGTACGGGGTGATTCACATTATAAGTATAAATCTGTAAATAGGAGAAATGAGTTAGACACTAAACGTGACCAGCTTAAGGGTAGGCCACACTCTAATGTCATTACTTACAGCTATATTGGCGATACGCTAACTTGTCCGCGCTGCGCTCGCATTTTCAGTGCAAAGATAGGGTACATAAGCCACATTAGGGCGCACCAACGAAGCCCTTTAAACACTGCTTCAGGAACACAGTCACCGTAGCCGAAATCGGCAAGGGAGATTATTAATAAATCTGTAGCTGTAAAATTGAAGTAAATAAAATAAGCAACAGAAGAAAACACCGTGGAGTTCCACGGTTGCTCATGAGTTCTTTAATATTTGTTCAAAAACCTGTGAAGCCTTGTTAACTTGGCCAGCATAGGATATGTAAATTATTTATTTATTATTTAATTTAGTTATTTATAAATATAAACACACAGATCATAGAGAGAAAAGGGAACAAGATACTTCTATGTTTTTTAACACTTTTACGCAATATGTGGCCTTATAGCAAAGACCCCACGTAGCCAAAACATATGGATTGGTAGATATTGCATAAAGCTATCGATGAGACCTTCCATGATCAGTAATTATTTGTATATTCCTAAATGAAGTATAATTTATTTTACTTATAATACTAAGGTTGTGCCTAAAATCAATTCCACTAAAATGAATTCCACATTTAGGTACAGGCAATTACACCAGAATAGTCTTAAATTGAAGCAAGCGTCGCTTTGCGGAAGTCCATTGTGATTTGTGATGTACTAGGGGAATCATATTATCGATATCGATCAATATTGTGGGGTACAGCATAATAATGTCAAGACTCATAGGTCACTTAGCGCTTGAGATATTATCTGACTTTAATAAAAACGTGTAGAGTGGAAAGAAATGTAGAGCAGCCTCTATATCGATAAAGTTCAGTGTCTGAAACCCCGCTGCAGTATGCAAAGTCGATTTGCTCTCACATACTGATCGTTGTTGCGAAGACGTTCGTTGTCTCTGTCACGGATAAATGATACTGTCGCGAAGGAGACGTATGCGTCTGTGAACACGACTCGATGGGGGTAATGATATAAATAATTAGGTGGAATTATATCGCTTTCGACGATTTATTGATGTTACAGTAGCTTGACTGTTACATCAATAAACAGTAGTGCCAATTATTTTGCATTTAATTTAATTATTTATGCCTTAAAAGTTAGTACGTATTTGACTGCGGTCTCACCTGATGGTAAGTGATGATGCAGGCGATGATGATAAAATAGTAATGACTTGGAAGGGGTGATTAACTTGCCACAAGCCGTTACTACACACATTCGCGCCGGAACACTAAATCGCTTGGCGTTGTGTCTTTGTTGGTAGGGTGGTAACTAGCCACGGCTGAAGCCTCCCACCAGACTAGATCTGTGCCAATTTAGTTTTAAATTCTAAAGTGGCCAGTGGCTGGAATCGAACCCGCGGTCTCTCACTCGAATCCAAGCGCTATCACTGCGCAACCGCTAGAGTTCCATTAGTATAAGTGTCACAATAAGGTATCTAGTGTATGGTGTAATTATTACACCATACACTAGATAAAAAACGTATTACAAACTATGACAGACATGAACATATAAGTTAACAGCGATGTTAAGAAAACTCCTCCACATAATAATTGTCAGATTATGGGGTCAGGATGACAAGCATATCAAGATCAAGCGTCTGTATAAAAATCTGACGCGCATGAGAAAAAAAATCCAGTCACGATTTTTTCATCCCCCACCACTGAAATAGCATACATCATTTTTTTAGTATAACTTTTTTTTTAGCATAGTATTGAAAATCCAATAGGACCACACGACGACGCTCGAGTAACTACCAAAATCCCCTCTTGGGCTCCCCTACTATTATACATTTTTTAATTTTGATGGGACATAATATATGCTATAGTGTTATTATCTCGCTGCAGACTCGGTCATAAATCATACGAGTGTTTCGCTTTTGTTGTTCTTTGTTGAGTGCTCTTCCGCTGAGCTAAACGAGCCATATATCCCTCTGCGATGAAATTTATCCCGCTGCGAGTGAAAATTTTTGATTTGTATTAAATTTATAGGAATTATATCGAAAAACCAATCAAAAAGATGATCAGTTCTTTGTTGAGTTGTGCATTACTGCAGAACAACAAAAGCGAAACACTCGAATGATTTATGACCGAGTCTGCAGCGAGATAATAACACTACTATAGTGTCCTATATATTTAAACTAGTAGGGCGCGTGGGTGCGCGGGCCACATGTGGCCCGCGGGCTGTCTTCCCCCTATTTGCCTTCCAACTTTGTCTCTTCAACATTCGCCATACATTTTCTATGATAAAAATAAATTCCGCCATTTTGATTTTTTTTTCTTTTCATCGAATAGACCTTCGGATCCTGATCACTTCTTGTCAAGAAACCGTTCTTTCATCTTTTGTACTTTCCGAGATATCGACGAAATTCGTTTGGCAGCCATTTTGAATCCGCCATTTTGAATTTTTTTTCAGCTCACTGCCAATTGGATGACGTTTCGAATGACATTTGGTCGAGCACCCCCCACCTATCTACAATACCCTGCCTGTGCTCTTCACCCGTCTCCGAAATCCTCAATCATCATCTCTCTCCGTATTTTTCCTCCGAATAAATTTTTCCCGTCTATACGAAATGGTCATTGAAAAAAAAAATTTTTCATACAAAATTGTTCAGGAGAGGTGATCAATCAGTCAGTGAATCAGCACGAGCAGCTATTTATATATTAATACGAATCAAAATTTTCACTCGCAGCGGGATTTGAACCCGCGTCTCCTAGCTCCGCTACTATAGTGTTGTTGTAGTCAACGACTTGTGTCACTCAGTCGCGGATGTGCGCGATCTCATAAGAGGCGAGGCAGTTGTCGTCGGGCGATCAGTCGCTCAGCACCACGATCCCCGGACCTGTAAATGTGTCTGCGCGCCCGTTACAGCTTCCGACGCTATTTACATTTGTTGCCCTTCCTCACTTTCGCCGCGGACTTTTTGTTTGGCGTTTCGACGTGTAAACGTATGGCGTAGGAAATCTGTTCCTCGTTCTTGTTACATTTTTCTGTCGTCTGTGAAACGCTGTGGGGCGTTTGGAATATTTGGATGTAGGTACTCAACTCTGTAACCAATCCTAGATCCTAGATGTAGGAAACCTAAAAATGTTAACAAGTGGCAACGTTACATATCCATAGAAAAAGTGGAATAGGTATGTATGGGCAAACCACTGCATAATAATATGACATGCGCAACTTTGAACTTTCATTATTCCATAGTTTCCGTGAGATAACCAATAAGTAATTGAATTTGATGAGGGAGAAGCCGCAGGCTAAACTAATAGTACCGAATAATATTAATTAATTAAAGTAATTTAACCATCTCAAACACAGCCTAAATTCAAACCATGTCAATCAGAACCGGCATATGGCTAAGAAACTTTAAGTACTCATGCAACAACAGTGGAAACGAGCACTCACTTCTTTACAAGAACAACAGTCATTAAGGGTATACTCAGACACTGTGTTAAGAGACAGTATGCATAAAATGCAATAAGTGTGCTAAACAATTTTTTTAATAGATTTGCTCAAAAAGTTGACATTTCCATGTGTGTTTAGCGTGCGCAAAGTTATTCTTTTACGCACAAGTGCTTTTTTGTTTTCCTCCTACGCGGCACCGGAGCGGACGCACCAGGACTCCCACGAACACGAGCATGGCACGCAAACACGGAGCAGGCAAACACGTAAAACCAATATTTTTTTCGCAAATGTATTAAAAAATGTCGTTCAATGCACGTGCGAAATTGTCATTTCTACTCGTCCCTATAGTTGACCCGCGCCTTCGGCTTGGGTCCACAAACCGGGACTCGTAAAGAAATGACAAACTTTCCGCACTTATATCGAAATGTATACTATTAATTTATTGCTGCCAGTCTTATCCATCAGCAAGAGGTACGTCTTATATCCACTGTTGTCAGCTGATTACTTATTGCTAAGAAAGTCAGAATCCGTCGTTGCGAGACACAAAAAGATAACACGAAACATAACCGCAAGCTGATCTTGTCACTCGACGCGCCACAGATTAACCACGAAGCATCAATCATTGAGATATTTGACGTCATCGCCCGCACCGGAATATGCACCAGATTTATTGCCCACCGAAAAAAAGGACTTTATGTGGTTTTTCACCGGATTCACATTTCACAGGTTGAAACGAATGTGACCTGAAACAGTTCGATAGGCATAAAAAACTTGAACAAAATTCGCGAAAAACGTGAAAAAATGGTTCGCGTGAAAAATTGTTCGTTTGACAATCTATTTTATCCTTTAAGCAATTTCATCAGACATAGGTAGTTCAGTCCACGAAGATGCGTCCCACTTCTTCACAATCGCTTATAGTCCGGTCAAATTAGACCAAAAAATGAGAGTAAAGTTACATAAATTCCCACCAAGCTGAAAATCGGCAAGATTGTTTAAAATATCATTAAGGCGCTTCATGCGTTAGTATTATGCTTGAGTCAAAATTTACGATTTCCGAAGGAACATAAAATAATTATGTGTTCAATTATTATAGATTAGATAATTGTTTGCCGGTTGTTAGGGCAATAGAGAAATTTCCCTCCAGGCAGATGTTATGCCTGGGGACCGCTTGTGATCCAAACGTGTGACGTCAGAACTTGTATATATAGCACGCTCGTCGAATGCTTCGTCAGCGTGTGCTAGGGTACTGGTTACGCCATCCATCGTCAGCTATCGAAGACCGCTACAATCACTCCCCTCTGAGACTGTTGAGTCGTGTGTCGTCGTAGCCCGCGTGGGGCATTCGTGCGCGTCAACAGCATGCAGCATCGTGGAAGTGTGCGTCAGCGATACCGGGTTGACTTCGTGGACTGCGTGCCGGCGAGGTGTGAGTGACCTTCGAACCGGGAGTCCGATGAATGCGGCCGCGCGATCAGTGAGTCGATCGGCGGTGACGTGTCGGCGACCAGTGAGTCGGTCGGCGAAGACTGGTAGTCTGGTGAGGAATGAGGTTTGCGGTTGCTTCTTCGATGTTGTAGCGGTTGAATGCAGTTGCTGATGGTTTCGGTTGCGGTCGTTGTGACTTCGGTGTTCTTGTTGCGTGTTCTTCTTGTTGATGTGCGCCCTCTTGTGGTGAATGGTGAAATCACGTCGGGGTCACCACTTTGCCGGTTGTTAGGGCAATAGGGAAATTTCCCTCCAGGCAGATGTTATGCCTGGGGACCGCTTGTGATCCAAACGTGTGACGTCAGAACTTGTATATATAGCACGCTCGTCGAATGCTTCGTCAGCGTGTGCTAGGGTACTGGTTACGCCATCCATCGTCAGCTATCGAAGACCGCTACAATTGAATTCATATTATTTGGCATTTCATAATCTAGAACTTGTCTTAAAAAATATTTTAAAATATGTGTATAACTTTCTCACTAGAACAGTTTTTGTATAGGCTGTTTGCTAAAATAGCGGTCGACGCTCTACGCAGATGCAAGATATTTGCCATGTTTCTTAACAAAAACTTATAACAATGACATATATAGAAAATTAATAACATTTACTAAAAAGTGTCTCAAAAAAAACACGATTTTCCTAGATTTTCATTCAAAAACCATAAACCGAAAAGTTCAAGATCATATTCATATTCAATGTCATATTCAGTGTCTTAAGTTCATATTCAATGTCACTGGTTATTTATTATTTTAATAAGTTGTATATTTATTTTATTATAATTTTTTTGTAATACCATTTTCCGCGCAAAATTGCGTCAGCGGGAAAGGAATTCTTTTTTTGTATGGAGCGACATGCGATTCACGCGTAAACGTATAAAGGCTCTTAAAACAAAATTTGAAAGTTCCCCATCTTTCCCCTGTAAGGAAAAAATTTTATTCAAGGTCAAAGGTAAAAAAAAAATGAGTTTTTCGCGATTTCCAGCAAAACGGTAACTTTTATCATAAAAATACCTAAGACAGAAATTGTAGATCATAAAATTATCTACAAAAAATTTATTAACACTTTTTTTTCTACGAGCCACCGTTTTTGAGATATAACGATTCAAAAAGTTGTAAAAGTTGTATGCACAGTGCACACGTTTTCTCGCCACAAGTTGCAAAGATGGGGAACTTTCAAATTTTATTTTTAATGATATTTTAAACAATCTTACCGATTTTCAGCTTGGTGGGAATTTATGTAACTTCGAATGTTACATAATTGACCGGACTATTATGTTTCATGCGATTCCTGAGGTGTTAGAAGGAGTGAGGCGCGTCTTCGTGGATTGAGCAACCTATAAAAGGTGTCGGTAGGTAATCGTAGTAACATGGAAGAAGATATAAAACCACTGGAAACACTAAATTGTAAAAGCAGTGTCTTTTGTGTTGGTATTATAGTAAGATAATTAATATGCAGTCGCGGCTGAAGGCCTCACCCAACAAAGTGGCATATTGATACCGATCCATCGCCTCAAACCTGTAGGTTTATTTGCAAAAATGCTAACTTGATATCGAAGCTGCACTCAGGTGAGAGAGTCACTTGAGACAGCTAACATACACTAATCTGTGCATACACCAGTGTATAAAAAAACATTGAGATGAATTCGAAACTTATAGAGTTGAGATACTTCGCCTGCGACCTGGTCGAATATAAAGAGAGACCTCGAACTAGCCCAGTTGCCTGAACAGACAACCCAAGACCGCACGAATTGGCGCAAAAATGTGAGGAGACCCGACCTCAAATAACGGGAACAGGGAAAGAACAAGAAGAAGAAGAGTCGAGAAACTTCGGTCATCGCTTAGTCAAGCCTTAGCAGAATCCCCAACTCGAGCTTGATAAAAGAAAAACGAAATATCGAGCTTATTCCATGCCACTCTACCGCTTGGCCTCGCAGCTTAAAGTATTTCTCGCTCAAATGTTTGCTCCCACAATACAATTCCAGTCACAATGTACTACACCACTTGAAGCAAGTACGAAACAATGCATTTTATTTTCCCTTCATAATGTTTAACGCGGAACCGTAGATGGAAAACGGAAAGAAAACATGTTATTTGTGCCCAGAGCAATTCAAAATGAAAAATATATACCGGACTGTAGTGTTCTTTAAAAATACAAAGACTAGAGTAGCTGGTATTATCTTTTTAACCGACTTCAAAAAAAGGAGGAGGTTCTCAATTCGTCGGAATCTTTTTTTTTTTTTTTATTTTTTTTTTTTTTATGTATGTTCCCCGATTACTCGAAGATGCGTAGACCAATTTCGAAAATTCTTTTTTTGTTTGATAGGGTATAGTTCACAGATGGTCCCATAGTCATCAAGTCAGGATCTGATGATGGGATCCTGGAGAAATCGAGGGAACTCTTCAAATTTTATTAGCACACTTGAAGTGATTTGGGTATTGTTTGAAAGAGTAATTTTTTCCAGGTAGTCTTATGGTCATTAGGTCAGGATCTGATGATGGGATCTTGGTAAAATCGAGGGAACTCTTCAAATTTTGCTAGTATACTTGAAGCGATTGAGGTATTTTTTATAGTTACTATTGCATTTCCTTGCAGTCATCAAGTAATGACTGTATTCATCAAGTCAGGATCTGATGATGGGATCTTGGAGAAATTGAGAGAACTCTTCAGATTTTAGAAGCATATACTTCAGGCGATGTGGGCATTTTTTCCAATGCCTTGCGCATTAGTTGTTTTCCACTAAAAAGTATAAAATAAAATGGAAAATTCTTTCCAAAAAACCAACTTCAAATGCCACTACAAAGAATGAAATAATTTTTAATGTACACCAATTCGAAGTCGGGCAATGTTTCGTTCATTCATTAATAGTCCATCGTATTGTCGATAATTTTGTCGTTTCTTTGCACATCATGTTTTATAATAAGAAGGACTATTAATGATTGAACAAAACATTGCCCGACTTCGAATTGGTGTACATTAAAAATTATTTCATTCTTTGTAGTGGCATTTGAAGTTGGTTTTTTGGAAAGAATTTTCCATTTTTGTACAGTTTTTTCAAGTAGCGTGGGATTATAAGTTGAACATTCTACCTCGTATTGCCTACGAGATTCAGGAACTCAAACTCAAAATAGCCTGTACGTTAGGCCTATGTGAAATAAAGAATTTCACATACTTAGGTCTAACGTACAGGCTCTTGTAAAACGTCAATATGATATTTGTCGCATTTATGTGTGGTGATAACTACAAGTCAACTTAACACTCAAGTAACACATAAATTTTAGAGATGGAGTAATAAAATTACTGTCCAATTGCTATGATACCCGACACTAGTCCGGCTGTAATGCGGCATTCGACATAAATTAAAATTAAATTTAATAAATAATATAAATAATCCTTCTGAAAATAGGAGCACTAAAACATTCCTGAGTAATAAATGCAATAGATAGAAAAAGGATACAAATAAAATTCTTGTAATAATTTATTATTATGTTCGTACCTACGTTTAATTTACAGCATAGAATCAAATTTATGCGTCCGCTATACACTCATACAGTCACCTATTCTTAGAACATGTTTGATTTGGAATTAAAAACAAAACTTATGCTAATAAGAAATCACCACCCGTCGTGACTTTGGCACCATACACATATTAAGGCTCTGCCACACGAGTATTTTACAAACATTGGTAATAAACATTGGTACCTACTAATAAAACGAGTAAAGGATCAGGTTACTTCGTCGACGATCGTAGAAAGTAAAAAAACCCGTAGTTCGAACGGTTTATTAACCGACTTTTTTTTTGTAAAGATATATGAGTACTTAGCCCCCATAACCGGCTAACTTTAAAAATAATTGTTCAAAAACACCATAGTTTATAGATGTTTTTTAAGGTTCGGTACCGAAGAGGTAAAAACAGGACCCTATTACTAAGACTTCACTGTCCGTCCCCATAAAAACGTGTACCCCGTCGTGTGCTGCAGCCTTAAATAGCTCACTCAGTGTAGTTGCCGTTCCAATAACTCCTATTACAAAGAAATAAAGCTTAACATCGCCTGATTTTAAACTCAGGTGATCCACGAAGACAGTTACAAGACGAGTCGCTCTGCACGAGTCGTGTGCATACATCAAATTCTGGTTTATTGGAGATGATTAGCTCGATAAGGCATACCGGATTATGGAGTGACTGCTAGGAACTGCCTCGTTGGTCTAGTGGTGAGCAAGTTTCATTAAAGATCACGAAGTTCTGGGTGCAATCCCCTGCTCGGGTCAATAAAATTTAGTACTGGGGTTTTCTACCAGGAAATTCTTAGTAGGTACTAGCCCGGAGTTTGGATATTGGAGTGTTTCACCCCCGTACCTCAGAGAGCACGTTAAGCCGTCCGTTCTGATTTCTCTCCGGTCGTGTCGGACCTGTCGCTTATGCATGCATACAAACCTGAGGATAATATGTGCATACGAACGATTTACGTAAAACTTTTTCGTACAAGCAAACTTACTGTTTGCTTGTACGAAAAAGTTTCAAACCCATCCCATCCTTCAAACTTGTAAAGGTGGCTGCTGTGCGAACTACATCGTGGCCTACTTGTGACAAAACAAGTATTTTTGGTACCGGTGAACTGGCGACATTTTTTCGGCCGTCCGCCCTGTCCAGGGTCTCTGCCCTGTCTATGCATGACGCATCCGAACCCTCAACTCCCGGGCGAGAGACAGAGTTCTCAACCAGAGCTGTTATCAATGCTTTTTTAGAATTGAAAGTTATATTGAGCATTTTGATTAATTTTTTTACTAAAGGAACGTGAAAGCATTGTGAAAGATATCACAATGCTCTGAAATTGTTTTTTTTTTACTTTTTTCCGAGGACCATTTGTCATGACACCGCGCAAATACTCCCAAGTTAATAATCGGGTTATTATCATCAATTAATCATCGAAAAATACGTGAAGACTCCCCCTCAGTTCATTAAAAGTATTAGAAATTCCTTTCACAGCTAAATTCTAAGTCGCTTATGAGGCTTTCTGCGGAAAAATATTATTTTTCACAATTAACACCCCTCGGGTGATTTACTGGGGACCATTTCACGCCGGAGTCCTGATGTTTTTCGCGTCTTCTCGACTCTATAAATAACAAAATTAAGAAAAGAAGATACGGTTTGTTCCCGAAAAAACTCGAAAAATTTACAACTCAGCGCAGCGTTATAATAGGGCAACATCAGTAATGCTGTTGAAATTAGAGTACCTAAGTAGATATATTATGTATATTTCTCGTTATATTTACCTACGTTTAATTATTAGGTCGATGAATCTTTACACAATTCTCTTGGAAACAATGGAGTTTTTGGGACAAAAGTGTGTACCTAAATTTCGAAAACAAAGCAAATTGGTTTGGCACTTTCAGACCTTGCATGCCTATAAACATCCGAACAAGCCTAAATAAAAACAATTATGGGTAATCATTTAAGATAATTTTTATCAATACATTACGATCCATTACTGTCTAACCGTCGTGATTCATGGTAAAGTCTGAGGAGTGTGGTACGTACGCAAAATGCTGACATATAAGAGGCAATATACAAGACATAGTGCGGAGTCAGCCAGCCGTACAGGCCCTCGATCTACCCTCAAATCTACCACTATTTATGATCAGGGGTTGAACATGGGGTTTTATTCAAATTGGGTAGTTTTGGGCACCATATATTACTTCCCAGAGCTCTAACACTTTATAAAATGAATGAGGAATCTTTATACTTATAGCACGAATATTATATATTAGCTGTAGTCCGCGGCTCTACTATTTCTATTCCTACAAATCCCGCAGAAATTGTGCATTTTCCTTGTTCCAAAAAACGTTCCCATTCTCGTTCCCGCTCCCTATTCCTACCTTTACAGCTATAATAATATTTTGGTCTATATTAATATTGCTATAACAAATTTTAGATTTTTCTTATTGAAGATTGGCTTGCGCTTGCCGACAAACATGCCTGATGGAAAGCAATGATGAGGTCTAGGTTTTTTTATTTATTTATTTTAATCAAAAAACACATGCACAAGTCAAATTTACAATTTCTCGCCAAACTATGACTAGTTTATTGGCGAGTAGGCGGCTTTGGAGCGCGCTTGCCTAGAAAATGCCTATTCACTCTTTTCTTGAAGGTACCCAGATTGTAGGTACTTGGCTGGAAACAGGGAGGCTGGATTTTTCAAAATCCCTGTGAAACTGAGGTATTTTTCGGGACACCTTTTCAAAGCGCATAAAGGGCTTCACACACAGCAGCTATAATGTAAAGATGTACATTAAAGCACGATACATCTCATTACATCTTTCCATAGAAATCGTTAGGAGACCACACACGACAGCTATAATGTATATTTTTACATCTTCGAATCTTAAAATACAGAGCGATACGAAAATATACATTTATATTTCGAAAAAATAAGAACATGCCAATGAAATGAAGGGAAAGATACATTACATTACCTGTTGTGTGTGTGATACATTAAGATAATTTAAAGCTATACTTCCCGGGATGTAATGTACATTAATATACATTATAGCTGCTGTGTGTAGAAGCCCTTTAGCACTCTAAAACCTACATAAAATTCATTTATTTATATTATACCAATAGGCGTAAAGAATCAAATCTATTCAGCTACCTATAGAATCGTATTTCACAAAGAAGTAGCAATTTGCCAACACGTTTATATTCATATACATTGTTTAAGCCTACGTGCAAGCATAAACGTTATTTTTTGTCGCGCTATTATTTGTCGTCCCTATGAAATTAAACACGTCATCAAATGTGAGAAATCCGCCATTGAAGTTAAATCTTTGCCGACAGCTCGCTCTTTGTCGGGCAGTTGGTAAGACGGCATATGGCGAGCGTGACAAAGCCGCTCGCATTAATAGAGGATTAACGAGGGACAATTGAAAGATCAAATTTGACGCGCACAAATTCGTGGATATTTCGCACAATATCAAGCGAAATAAATGTAGAGTAGGAGCTGGTGACAAAGTCGAGTAAAAGCGGAAATCTTTACACATTTGTACGTTTCGCTCGGCAACATTAAAGTCCGGTTGCTTGACAAAATCGCAAGATCAGCGCCATAATTAACGATAATGTCTGATTAAGGGGATTTATTGAATTTATTTTAGTCTTTCTCACTCTCACGGAGATTTGGTAGGTGCGACATGCAGCGTCGCGGAAGAATATAACAGAAAAACGACCTTTTACCTAATTACTCAAAAACTAAGCTTGTTATCAAAAATCGCTTCTAAGCATTTTTGGATATTATTATTACCGACACTTTAAAACAAAAATTACAATTACGTCCAATGTAGTGTCCGACAAAAACTAGAAAAACTGAAATTTTGGAGCAACTTTTGGGAGAACTTTCTATCGAGAAAATTTTATCCAATCGTGTTTCTGCTTCTTAGCGATTGTATAAATTTGAAAGTAATTGTCTTTATAGTTTTTGCATAAAACTTCATTCAACATCACCTAAATACGGCTTGTAGGCCGTTAAAAATTAGTTCACGACACCGCCCCAGGGCCCTAAGAGTAATTACTTATACTTAACCTATTGTAAAATATGAATCTTGTTTTCCATGAAATTCAAATGATAATAATTATGGTTTGAACAATCTTAAGTTTTAATATGTGATATGTGATGTGATGTGAGTTAAGTGCTATAATACCTACTGTTTGATACAACATCAGATGTTTGGCATGTACTGTTTTGTGGTTTTTAACCGACTTCAAAAAAAGGAGGAGGTTCTCAATTCGTCGGAATCTTTTTTTTTTTTTTTTTTTATTTTTTTTTTTTTTTATGTATGTTCCCCGATTACTCGAAGATGCGTAGACCAATTTCGAAAATTCTTTTTTTGTTTGATAGGGTATAGTTCACAGATGGTCCCATAGTCATCAAGTCAGGATCTGATGATGGGATCCTGGAGAAATCGAGGGAACTCTTCAAATTTTATTAGCACACTTGAAGTGATTTGGGTATTGTTTGAAAGAGTAATTTTTTCCAGGTAGTCTTATGGTCATTAGGTCGGGATCTGATGATGGGATCTTGGTAAAATCGAGGGAACTCTTCAAATTTTGCTAGTATACTTGAAGCGATTGAGGTATTTTTTATAGTTACTATTGCATTTCCTTGCAGTCATCAAGTAATGACTGTATTCATCAAGTCAGGATCTGATGATGGGATCTTGGAGAAATTGAGAGAACTCTTCAGATTTTAGAAGCATATACTTCAGGCGATGTGGGCATTTTTTCCAATGCCTTGCGCATTAGTTGTTTTCCACTAAAAAGTATAAAATAAAATGGAAAATTCTTTCCAAAAAACCAACTTCAAATGCCACTACAAAGAATGAAATAATTTTTAATGTACACCAATTCGAAGTCGGGCAATGTTTCGTTCATTCATTAATAGTCCATCGTATTGTCGATAATTTTGTCGTTTCTTTGCACATCATGTTTTATAATAAGAAGGACTATTAATGATTGAACAAAACATTGCCCGACTTCGAATTGGTGTACATTAAAATTATTTCATTCTTTGTAGTGGCATTTGAAGTTGGTTTTTTGGAAAGAATTTTCCATTTTTGTACAGTTTTTTCAAGTAGCGTGGGATTATAAGTTGAACATTCTACCTCGTATTGCCTACGAGATTCAGGAACTCAAACTCAAAATAGCCTGTACGTTAGGCCTATGTGAAATAAAGAATTTCACATACTTAGGTCTAACGTACAGGCTCTTGTAAAACGTCAATATGATATTTGTCGCATTTATGTGTGGTGATAACTACAAGTCAACTTAACACTCAAGTAACACATAAATTTTAGAGATGGAGTAATAAAATTACTGTCCAATTGCTATGATACCCGACACTAGTCCGGCTGTAATGCGGCATTCGACATAAATTAAAATTAAATTTAATAAATAATATAAATAATCCTTCTGAAAATAGGAGCACTAAAACATTCCTGAGTAATAAATGCAATAGATAGAAAAAGGATACAAATAAAATTCTTGTAATAATTTATTATTATGTTCGTACCTACGTTTAATTTACAGCATAGAATCAAATTTATGCGTCCGCTATACACTCATACAGTCACCTATTCTTAGAACATGTTTGATTTGGAATTAAAAACAAAACTTATGCTAATAAGAAATCACCACCCGTCGTGACTTTGGCACCATACACATATTAAGGCTCTGCCACACGAGTATTTTACAAACATTGGTAATAAACATTGGTACCTACTAATAAAACGAGTAAAGGATCAGGTTACTTCGTCGACGATCGTAGAAAGTAAAAAAACCCGTAGTTCGAACGGTTTATTAACCGACTTTTTTTTTGTAAAGATATATGAGTACTTAGCCCCCATAACCGGCTAACTTTAAAAATAATTGTTCAAAAACACCATAGTTTATAGATGTTTTTTAAGGTTCGGTACCGAAGAGGTAAAAACAGGACCCTATTACTAAGACTTCACTGTCCGTCCCCATAAAAACGTGTACCCCGTCGTGTGCTGCAGCCTTAAATAGCTCACTCAGTGTAGTTGCCGTTCCAATAACTCCTATTACAAAGAAATAAAGCTTAACATCGCCTGATTTTAAACTCAGGTGATCCACGAAGACAGTTACAAGACGAGTCGCTCTGCACGAGTCGTGTGCATACATCAAATTCTGGTTTATTGGAGATGATTAGCTCGATAAGGCATACCGGATTATGGAGTGACTGCTAGGAACTGCCTCGTTGGTCTAGTGGTGAGCAAGTTTCATTAAAGATCACGAAGTTCTGGGTGCAATCCCCTGCTCGGGTCAATAAAATTTAGTACTGGGGTTTTCTACCAGGAAATTCTTAGTAGGTACTAGCCCGGAGTTTGGATATTGGAGTGTTTCACCCCCGTACCTCAGAGAGCACGTTAAGCCGTCCGTTCTGATTTCTCTCCGGTCGTGTCGGACCTGTCGCTTATGCATGCATACAAACCTGAGGATAATATGTGCATACGAACGATTTACGTAAAACTTTTTCGTACAAGCAAACTTACTGTTTGCTTGTACGAAAAAGTTTCAAACCCATCCCATCCTTCAAACTTGTAAAGGTGGCTGCTGTGCGAACTACATCGTGGCCTACTTGTGACAAAACAAGTATTTTTGGTACCGGTGAACTGGCGACATTTTTTCGGCCGTCCGCCCTGTCCAGGGTCTCTGCCCTGTCTATGCATGACGCATCCGAACCCTCAACTCCCGGGCGAGAGACAGAGTTCTCAACCAGAGCTGTTATCAATGCTTTTTTAGAATTGAAAGTTATATTGAGCATTTTGATTAATTTTTTTACTAAAGGAACGTGAAAGCATTGTGAAAGATATCACAATGCTCTGAAATTGTTTTTTTTTTACTTTTTTCCGAGGACCATTTGTCATGACACCGCGCAAATACTCCCAAGTTAATAATCGGGTTATTATCATCAATTAATCATCGAAAAATACGTGAAGACTCCCCCTCAGTTCATTAAAAGTATTAGAAATTCCTTTCACAGCTAAATTCTAAGTCGCTTATGAGGCTTTCTGCGGAAAAATATTATTTTTCACAATTAACACCCCTCGGGTGATTTACTGGGGACCATTTCACGCCGGAGTCCTGATGTTTTTCGCGTCTTCTCGACTCTATAAATAACAAAATTAAGAAAAGAAGATACGGTTTGTTCCCGAAAAAACTCGAAAAATTTACAACTCAGCGCAGCGTTATAATAGGGCAACATCAGTAATGCTGTTGAAATTAGAGTACCTAAGTAGATATATTATGTATATTTCTCGTTATATTTACCTACGTTTAATTATTAGGTCGATGAATCTTTACACAATTCTCTTGGAAACAATGGAGTTTTTGGGACAAAAGTGTGTACCTAAATTTCGAAAACAAAGCAAATTGGTTTGGCACTTTCAGACCTTGCATGCCTATAAACATCCGAACAAGCCTAAATAAAAACAATTATGGGTAATCATTTAAGATAATTTTTATCAATACATTACGATCCATTACTGTCTAACCGTCGTGATTCATGGTAAAGTCTGAGGAGTGTGGTACGTACGCAAAATGCTGACATATAAGAGGCAATATACAAGACATAGTGCGGAGTCAGCCAGCCGTACAGGCCCTCGATCTACCCTCAAATCTACCACTATTTATGATCAGGGGTTGAACATGGGGTTTTATTCAAATTGGGTAGTTTTGGGCACCATATATTACTTCCCAGAGCTCTAACACTTTATAAAATGAATGAGGAATCTTTATACTTATAGCACGAATATTATATATTAGCTGTAGTCCGCGGCTCTACTATTTCTATTCCTACAAATCCCGCAGAAATTGTGCATTTTCCTTGTTCCAAAAAACGTTCCCATTCTCGTTCCCGCTCCCTATTCCTACCTTTACAGCTATAATAATATTTTGGTCTATATTAATATTGCTATAACAAATTTTAGATTTTTCTTATTGAAGATTGGCTTGCGCTTGCCGACAAACATGCCTGATGGAAAGCAATGATGAGGTCTAGGTTTTTTTATTTATTTATTTTAATCAAAAAACACATGCACAAGTCAAATTTACAATTTCTCGCCAAACTATGACTAGTTTATTGGCGAGTAGGCGGCTTTGGAGCGCGCTTGCCTAGAAAATGCCTATTCACTCTTTTCTTGAAGGTACCCAGATTGTAGGTACTTGGCTGGAAACAGGGAGGCTGGATTTTTCAAAATCCCTGTGAAACTGAGGTATTTTTCGGGACACCTTTTCAAAGCGCATAAAGGGCTTCACACACAGCAGCTATAATGTAAAGATGTACATTAAAGCACGATACATCTCATTACATCTTTCCATAGAAATCGTTAGGAGACCACACACGACAGCTATAATGTATATTTTTACATCTTCGAATCTTAAAATACAGAGCGATACGAAAATATACATTTATATTTCGAAAAAATAAGAACATGCCAATGAAATGAAGGGAAAGATACATTACATTACCTGTTGTGTGTGTGATACATTAAGATAATTTAAAGCTATACTTCCCGGGATGTAATGTACATTAATATACATTATAGCTGCTGTGTGTAGAAGCCCTTTAGCACTCTAAAACCTACATAAAATTCATTTATTTATATTATACCAATAGGCGTAAAGAATCAAATCTATTCAGCTACCTATAGAATCGTATTTCACAAAGAAGTAGCAATTTGCCAACACGTTTATATTCATATACATTGTTTAAGCCTACGTGCAAGCATAAACGTTATTTTTTGTCGCGCTATTATTTGTCGTCCCTATGAAATTAAACACGTCATCAAATGTGAGAAATCCGCCATTGAAGTTAAATCTTTGCCGACAGCTCGCTCTTTGTCGGGCAGTTGGTAAGACGGCATATGGCGAGCGTGACAAAGCCGCTCGCATTAATAGAGGATTAACGAGGGACAATTGAAAGATCAAATTTGACGCGCACAAATTCGTGGATATTTCGCACAATATCAAGCGAAATAAATGTAGAGTAGGAGCTGGTGACAAAGTCGAGTAAAAGCGGAAATCTTTACACATTTGTACGTTTCGCTCGGCAACATTAAAGTCCGGTTGCTTGACAAAATCGCAAGATCAGCGCCATAATTAACGATAATGTCTGATTAAGGGGATTTATTGAATTTATTTTAGTCTTTCTCACTCTCACGGAGATTTGGTAGGTGCGACATGCAGCGTCGCGGAAGAATATAACAGAAAAACGACCTTTTACCTAATTACTCAAAAACTAAGCTTGTTATCAAAAATCGCTTCTAAGCATTTTTGGATATTATTATTACCGACACTTTAAAACAAAAATTACAATTACGTCCAATGTAGTGTCCGACAAAAACTAGAAAAACTGAAATTTTGGAGCAACTTTTGGGAGAACTTTCTATCGAGAAAATTTTATCCAATCGTGTTTCTGCTTCTTAGCGATTGTATAAATTTGAAAGTAATTGTCTTTATAGTTTTTGCATAAAACTTCATTCAACATCACCTAAATACGGCTTGTAGGCCGTTAAAAATTAGTTCACGACACCGCCCCAGGGCCCTAAGAGTAATTACTTATACTTAACCTATTGTAAAATATGAATCTTGTTTTCCATGAAATTCAAATGATAATAATTATGGTTTGAACAATCTTAAGTTTTAATATGTGATATGTGATGTGATGTGAGTTAAGTGCTATAATACCTACTGTTTGATACAACATCAGATGTTTGGCATGTACTGTTTTGTGGTTTTTAACCGACTTCAAAAAAAGGAGGAGGTTCTCAATTCGTCGGAATCTTTTTTTTTTTTTTTTTTTATTTTTTTTTTTTTTTATGTATGTTCCCCGATTACTCGAAGATGCGTAGACCAATTTCGAAAATTCTTTTTTTGTTTGATAGGGTATAGTTCACAGATGGTCCCATAGTCATCAAGTCAGGATCTGATGATGGGATCCTGGAGAAATCGAGGGAACTCTTCAAATTTTATTAGCACACTTGAAGTGATTTGGGTATTGTTTGAAAGAGTAATTTTTTCCAGGTAGTCTTATGGTCATTAGGTCGGGATCTGATGATGGGATCTTGGTAAAATCGAGGGAACTCTTCAAATTTTGCTAGTATACTTGAAGCGATTGAGGTATTTTTTATAGTTACTATTGCATTTCCTTGCAGTCATCAAGTAATGACTGTATTCATCAAGTCAGGATCTGATGATGGGATCTTGGAGAAATTGAGAGAACTCTTCAGATTTTAGAAGCATATACTTCAGGCGATGTGGGCATTTTTTCCAATGCCTTGCGCATTAGTTGTTTTCCACTAAAAAGTATAAAATAAAATGGAAAATTCTTTCCAAAAAACCAACTTCAAATGCCACTACAAAGAATGAAATAATTTTTAATGTACACCAATTCGAAGTCGGGCAATGTTTCGTTCATTCATTAATAGTCCATCGTATTGTCGATAATTTTGTCGTTTCTTTGCACATCATGTTTTATAATAAGAAGGACTATTAATGATTGAACAAAACATTGCCCGACTTCGAATTGGTGTACATTAAAATTATTTCATTCTTTGTAGTGGCATTTGAAGTTGGTTTTTTGGAAAGAATTTTCCATTTTTGTACAGTTTTTTCAAGTAGCGTGGGATTATAAGTTGAACATTCTACCTCGTATTGCCTACGAGATTCAGGAACTCAAACTCAAAATAGCCTGTACGTTAGGCCTATGTGAAATAAAGAATTTCACATACTTAGGTCTAACGTACAGGCTCTTGTAAAACGTCAATATGATATTTGTCGCATTTATGTGTGGTGATAACTACAAGTCAACTTAACACTCAAGTAACACATAAATTTTAGAGATGGAGTAATAAAATTACTGTCCAATTGCTATGATACCCGACACTAGTCCGGCTGTAATGCGGCATTCGACATAAATTAAAATTAAATTTAATAAATAATATAAATAATCCTTCTGAAAATAGGAGCACTAAAACATTCCTGAGTAATAAATGCAATAGATAGAAAAAGGATACAAATAAAATTCTTGTAATAATTTATTATTATGTTCGTACCTACGTTTAATTTACAGCATAGAATCAAATTTATGCGTCCGCTATACACTCATACAGTCACCTATTCTTAGAACATGTTTGATTTGGAATTAAAAACAAAACTTATGCTAATAAGAAATCACCACCCGTCGTGACTTTGGCACCATACACATATTAAGGCTCTGCCACACGAGTATTTTACAAACATTGGTAATAAACATTGGTACCTACTAATAAAACGAGTAAAGGATCAGGTTACTTCGTCGACGATCGTAGAAAGTAAAAAAACCCGTAGTTCGAACGGTTTATTAACCGACTTTTTTTTTGTAAAGATATATGAGTACTTAGCCCCCATAACCGGCTAACTTTAAAAATAATTGTTCAAAAACACCATAGTTTATAGATGTTTTTTAAGGTTCGGTACCGAAGAGGTAAAAACAGGACCCTATTACTAAGACTTCACTGTCCGTCCCCATAAAAACGTGTACCCGTCGTGTGCTGCAGCCTTAAATAGCTCACTCAGTGTAGTTGCCGTTCCAATAACTCCTATTACAAAGAAATAAAGCTTAACATCGCCTGATTTTAAACTCAGGTGATCCACGAAGACAGTTACAAGACGAGTCGCTCTGCACGAGTCGTGTGCATACATCAAATTCTGGTTTATTGGAGATGATTAGCTCGATAAGGCATACCGGATTATGGAGTGACTGCTAGGAACTGCCTCGTTGGTCTAGTGGTGAGCAAGTTTCATTAAAGATCACGAAGTTCTGGGTGCAATCCCCTGCTCGGGTCAATAAAATTTAGTACTGGGGTTTTCTACCAGGAAATTCTTAGTAGGTACTAGCCCGGAGTTTGGATATTGGAGTGTTTCACCCCCGTACCTCAGAGAGCACGTTAAGCCGTCCGTTCTGATTTCTCTCCGGTCGTGTCGGACCTGTCGCTTATGCATGCATACAAACCTGAGGATAATATGTGCATACGAACGATTTACGTAAAACTTTTTCGTACAAGCAAACTTACTGTTTGCTTGTACGAAAAAGTTTCAAACCCATCCCATCCTTCAAACTTGTAAAGGTGGCTGCTGTGCGAACTACATCGTGGCCTACTTGTGACAAAACAAGTATTTTTGGTACCGGTGAACTGGCGACATTTTTTCGGCCGTCCGCCCTGTCCAGGGTCTCTGCCCTGTCTATGCATGACGCATCCGAACCCTCAACTCCCGGGCGAGAGACAGAGTTCTCAACCAGAGCTGTTATCAATGCTTTTTTAGAATTGAAAGTTATATTGAGCATTTTGATTAATTTTTTTACTAAAGGAACGTGAAAGCATTGTGAAAGATATCACAATGCTCTGAAATTGTTTTTTTTTTACTTTTTTCCGAGGACCATTTGTCATGACACCGCGCAAATACTCCCAAGTTAATAATCGGGTTATTATCATCAATTAATCATCGAAAAATACGTGAAGACTCCCCCTCAGTTCATTAAAAGTATTAGAAATTCCTTTCACAGCTAAATTCTAAGTCGCTTATGAGGCTTTCTGCGGAAAAATATTATTTTTCACAATTAACACCCCTCGGGTGATTTACTGGGGACCATTTCACGCCGGAGTCCTGATGTTTTTCGCGTCTTCTCGACTCTATAAATAACAAAATTAAGAAAAGAAGATACGGTTTGTTCCCGAAAAAACTCGAAAAATTTACAACTCAGCGCAGCGTTATAAAAGGGCAACATCAGTAATGCTGTTGAAATTAGAGTACCTAAGTAGATATATTATGTATATTTCTCGTTATATTTACCTACGTTTAATTATTAGGTCGATGAATCTTTACACAATTCTCTTGGAAACAATGGAGTTTTTGGGACAAAAGTGTGTACCTAAATTTCGAAAACAAAGCAAATTGGTTTGGCACTTTCAGACCTTGCATGCCTATAAACATCCGAACAAGCCTAAATAAAAACAATTATGGGTAATCATTTAAGATAATTTTTATCAATACATTACGATCCATTACTGTCTAACCGTCGTGATTCATGGTAAAGTCTGAGGAGTGTGGTACGTACGCAAAATGCTGACATATAAGAGGCAATATACAAGACATAGTGCGGAGTCAGCCAGCCGTACAGGCCCTCGATCTACCCTCAAATCTACCACTATTTATGATCAGGGGTTGAACATGGGGTTTTATTCAAATTGGGTAGTTTTGGGCACCATATATTACTTCCCAGAGCTCTAACACTTTATAAAATGAATGAGGAATCTTTATACTTATAGCACGAATATTATATATTAGCTGTAGTCCGCGGCTCTACTATTTCTATTCCTACAAATCCCGCAGAAATTGTGCATTTTCCTTGTTCCAAAAAACGTTCCCATTCTCGTTCCCGCTCCCTATTCCTACCTTTACAGCTATAATAATATTTTGGTCTATATTAATATTGCTATAACAAATTTTAGATTTTTCTTATTGAAGATTGGCTTGCGCTTGCCGACAAACATGCCTGATGGAAAGCAATGATGAGGTCTAGGTTTTTTTATTTATTTATTTTAATCAAAAAACACATGCACAAGTCAAATTTACAATTTCTCGCCAAACTATGACTAGTTTATTGGCGAGTAGGCGGCTTTGGAGCGCGCTTGCCTAGAAAATGCCTATTCACTCTTTTCTTGAAGGTACCCAGATTGTAGGTACTTGGCTGGAAACAGGGAGGCTGGATTTTTCAAAATCCCTGTGAAACTGAGGTATTTTTCGGGACACCTTTTCAAAGCGCATAAAGGGCTTCACACACAGCAGCTATAATGTAAAGATGTACATTAAAGCACGATACATCTCATTACATCTTTCCATAGAAATCGTTAGGAGACCACACACGACAGCTATAATGTATATTTTTACATCTTCGAATCTTAAAATACAGAGCGATACGAAAATATACATTTATATTTCGAAAAAATAAGAACATGCCAATGAAATGAAGGGAAAGATACATTACATTACCTGTTGTGTGTGTGATACATTAAGATAATTTAAAGCTATACTTCCCGGGATGTAATGTACATTAATATACATTATAGCTGCTGTGTGTAGAAGCCCTTTAGCACTCTAAAACCTACATAAAATTCATTTATTTATATTATACCAATAGGCGTAAAGAATCAAATCTATTCAGCTACCTATAGAATCGTATTTCACAAAGAAGTAGCAATTTGCCAACACGTTTATATTCATATACATTGTTTAAGCCTACGTGCAAGCATAAACGTTATTTTTTGTCGCGCTATTATTTGTCGTCCCTATGAAATTAAACACGTCATCAAATGTGAGAAATCCGCCATTGAAGTTAAATCTTTGCCGACAGCTCGCTCTTTGTCGGGCAGTTGGTAAGACGGCATATGGCGAGCGTGACAAAGCCGCTCGCATTAATAGAGGATTAACGAGGGACAATTGAAAGATCAAATTTGACGCGCACAAATTCGTGGATATTTCGCACAATATCAAGCGAAATAAATGTAGAGTAGGAGCTGGTGACAAAGTCGAGTAAAAGCGGAAATCTTTACACATTTGTACGTTTCGCTCGGCAACATTAAAGTCCGGTTGCTTGACAAAATCGCAAGATCAGCGCCATAATTAACGATAATGTCTGATTAAGGGGATTTATTGAATTTATT
The DNA here is from genome assembly GCA_036785405.1 of Coenonympha arcania. Lineage (NCBI taxonomy): Eukaryota > Metazoa > Arthropoda > Insecta > Lepidoptera > Nymphalidae > Coenonympha > Coenonympha arcania. The sequence continues at coordinate 15,391,381 of CM072055.1, forward strand.
TTAGTCTTTCTCACTCTCACGGAGATTTGGTAGGTGCGACATGCAGCGTCGCGGAAGAATATAACAGAAAAACGACCTTTTACCTAATTACTCAAAAACTAAGCTTGTTATCAAAAATCGCTTCTAAGCATTTTTGGATATTATTATTACCGACACTTTAAAACAAAAATTACAATTACGTCCAATGTAGTGTCCGACAAAAACTAGAAAAACTGAAATTTTGGAGCAACTTTTGGGAGAACTTTCTATCGAGAAAATTTTATCCAATCGTGTTTCTGCTTCTTAGCGATTGTATAAATTTGAAAGTAATTGTCTTTATAGTTTTTGCATAAAACTTCATTCAACATCACCTAAATACGGCTTGTAGGCCGTTAAAAATTAGTTCACGACACCGCCCCAGGGCCCTAAGAGTAATTACTTATACTTAACCTATTGTAAAATATGAATCTTGTTTTCCATGAAATTCAAATGATAATAATTATGGTTTGAACAATCTTAAGTTTTAATATGTGATATGTGATGTGATGTGAGTTAAGTGCTATAATACCTACTGTTTGATACAACATCAGATGTTTGGCATGTACTGTTTTGTGGTTTTGCTGCATGAATAACACCTTGGGTATTTAGCCTTTACACCCCCAGAGTACAGTTCCCATACCGATATCCCAGCCGATATAATTTCAAATGGGTAAGTTCTTTCGCTATTTGTCAGTCACCAACTCTTCTCCTAAATCCCTATTTGTAACTCATTTAAGCCGAACCAGCGAGGGTTGAGCTTATGCTAAACAAATCTGGAACAGCGAACGTTTAACGAACGATTTTCAATTCAAACAGTCCTTCCGAGCAGAAATAAAATTGATATTCATAGACGAGGCTTTAAGCCATTTCGGGTGAATTATTCGATGGTAATGCACCATAAATGCTGCTGGCATTTCGTGCCAAGCAACGGCCGGGAGGGATGCCAAAAGGTTTAAGAATATTTACTTACTCGTCGACATTTTCAAAAGTGCCTATAAAGGGATAGAATGAGCGCATTAATATTAATTTAATAACATCAAGGTTAGGTACTTTACCTACATAAATCTGATAACAGTTAAAGTAGCTCTCTCTAGTCCCTAATATTATGAGGAAATTCTTATAGAAATTATTTTCCAAATACAAAATCGAAACATCCAGCTTTTCTATATGTTTTTCTTTTTTTTTGGAAACAAGAACAAGAAATGTTGTTATGTATATCCGCGGTTAATTAAAAATGTATTTGATGCGAATTGAATATAGGTATGTGTTCTGTATTAGATTCAAACGAGTAAAATTCTACAGATCTTTCAAATATTTTGACTGAATTATTCTCTATACTACTTGGAATTCATTGCCCATATAATTATTCAAATAGCCTGTTATATTATAAACAAACAAACTTTAAGCAATTATAAAATTATAAATTAACTATAAAATCTTCGAACATAAAATTTCATCTTCCATTTATTTTCGTACCACGAAGCTATAAATATGTGTGTGAAACTAAAACGAATGCCTCGCTGTGGCCCCACCAGACTATTTCAAAGCTAGCCGTTTCAGTGACAATTATGTGGACATAAATAATAGCCCACTTGAACATGCGGTCTAAAAAATATAAATATAATCTTAATTCGCATCTCACGATATTTTAAAACGTGGCATAATTTATGTTATGTTTTTACAATAATGGAGTATATAAAACACATTTTAATAGACACAGCGGTGTATGAACTATGTAGTATTTCTGCGATTATAATTATACCGCGGCTTCGCCCATAGATTTCGGTTTTTTAAGGCGCGGGGAACAGTGGATTCGCGGTCACTGTCTAATTTAATACGAGAGACAAGGATGTCGCACCGCAGTTTTTGTTCGAAAAAACAAGAAAATGTGAAATTAATGACAATGCGGACGTAATATAAAAAATCTAAAATGGCCATTATATCTGTCACAATAAAACACACAACCTAATTTAATTTCACAAAAAATCATGTAACCATTTCTGAGAAAAATGTAGATTTATGTATTTGCCGAGGCAACTTTGGCATTTTTTTCTATCGAGTGAAGTTTGCGAAATCGTGTTTCGGCATCAGCCACCATGTCAGAAATACTTTCAATTGTATCCACATATTTTTTTAACAGTAATAAGATCTGTAGATTTTACATAAAACGATGCTATACGAACGAAATTTGCCAAAGTTGACTGATCACAGCGCCTTAACCGACTTCAAAAAAAGGAGGAGGTTCTCAATTCGTCGGAATCTTTTTTTTTTTTTTTTTATGTATGTTCCCCGATTACTCGAAGATGCGTGGACCAATTTCGAAAATTTTTTTTGTTTGATAGGGTATAGTTCACAGATGGTCCCATTGTCATCAAGTCAGGATCTGATGATGGGATCCTGGAGAAATCGAGGGAACTCTTCAAATTTTATAGGCACACTTGAAGTGATTTGGGTATTGTTTGAAAGAGTAATTTTTTCCAGGTAGTCTTATGGTCATCACGTCGGGATCTGATGATGGGATGTTGGTAAAATCGAGGGAACTCTTCAAATTTTGCTAGTATACTTGAAGCGATTTAGGTATTTTTTATAGTTACGATTGCATTTCCTTGCAGTCATCAAGTAATGACTGTATTCATCAAGTCAGGATCTGATGATAGGATCTTGGAGAAATTGAGGGAACTCTTCAGATTTTAGAAGCATACTTCAAGCGATGTGGGCATTTTTTCCAATGCCTTGCGCATTAGTTGTTTTCCACTAAAAAGTATAAAATAAAATGGAAAATTCTTTCCAAAAAACCAACTTCAAATGCCACTACAAAGAATGAAATAATTTTTAATGTACACCAATTCGAAGTCGGGCAATGTTTCGTTCATTCAATAATAGTCCTTGGTATTGTCGATAATTTTGTCGTTTCTTTGCACATCAAGTTTTATAATAAGAAGGACTATTAATGATTGTACAAAACATTGCCGACTTCGAATTGGTGTACATTAAAAATTATTTCATTCTTTGTAGTGGCATTTGAAGTTGGTTTTTTGGAAAGAATTTTCCATTTTATTACATATTATGCCGTTAACGGCGTAGAAGCGGTATTTAAGCGATTATGAATGAAGTTTTATTTAAAAACTATAAAGACCTTAAAAATACTTACTTTAAAATTTAAACGTCATGTATTAAAAGCAGAAACACGATTGGATAAAATTTTCTCGATAGAAAGTTCTCCCAAAAGTTGCTCCAAAATCTCAGTTTTTCTATGTTTTATCGGAAACTGCAATGGATGTAATTGTAATTTTTATTTTAATGTATCGGTTATAATAATATCTTAAAAACAGAGTTTTGATAACTGGCTTAGTTTTTGAGTAATTAGGCAAAAGGTCGTTTTTCTGTTATATTCTTCCGCGACGCTGCATGTCGCACCTATCTACCAACGTATCCGTGAGGGTGAGTTTTATTTAAGCGCTTAGATTTCCATGTTCATGATATCCCGCGGAGTGCCAATAAATAACTTGGCAATTATAGTTACACTGAAGTACCGGGGTATACCGTGGACACAATACAATGCGTGCCCCACAACCATAACCATTATACTACTTGCACCACCGTTTAGCAAGTAGCTAGTTTGATAACCGTAACCAAGAGCCATCTTGAACATCACTACACCCGGCACAACACCTCCACTGAGCTATTTCATAATTTCAACTATTTGTAAGCTTTAGCAAATGGATTTAACCAGGATTTTGAATAACATAGAAAGTAGGTGTTAAAAACTGGGTGTCTTGAAAGACAAATATTATTTCAAATAGTGCATACTCAATGGATGATGAAGATATTGCTGGTTATGACAAATATACATATCACTTGGGGAGAGGACAAGTCACAAGCAAAACTTTTTTTAATTACATATACTGGAAATAAAAGCCAACCTCATAAATTCTGACGTGTATTCTTACACTATAAACCAAGTCTAAGTACCTACTACTTATTAAAGTAACTGCAGTTTCAAATGTGAAGGACACGTAATAACTATGATTTCTGATATCACTGATAACATCAACCAATTTCTCCATAATTTCATTTCAGTTTCTCGATTCATAGCCAACTGTATATTTCCTAAACTGTGACACTACATTAAAATTATTACAAATTGCAATCGGATAGGCTCGAATGACATTATTCGGTACAAACAAAGCCGGGTTCGTGTTATTTATCGCGTTAGAAGCGTTCTTCTATCGAGTTAAAATCAAATTATGAATCTGTCGTAGTACATTTGAGTAATTTAAAGTGGGTTTGTACGCGGCGGCGCGTGCGGGGTCGGGAAATTCGATTACGTTCAACGTTTCATGGGCAAATAATTGAGTTAACTGTATGGGTTGAGGAAACTCGCAAAATATGACGTACTCTTATCGTATATTTAAAGTTATTTATATTTTACACATATTATTATTGCAAAAGTTACAATAAACCTTATTGTGATCTTGCACGCGTAGAGTGGTGCCAAGAATCTGGCAGCATTTTCGCTCTGAACACAGAACAATAGTTTTGTCTTCAAAGCTCTACCAAATATTTTGCTATCATATCAGAAGAATACTTATTTAGAATTAGAACACTTGCTTCTTTATTTAAAAAAGATAAACCGAAGTGTTGAAATATCCGACTCACACTTGGCCGGTTTTATTTTTTCTCGCAAAGAATTTATTTTATTTCACAAAAAAAAAAGTTTTTTTTTATAAAAATGTTTATTTACAAAAAATCTCAATATCATTATTGATTGTCATTGATACATATAAAAACAAGAACGACTACAAGCTTAGTAATCGGTGTCTTAGTATCACGGCAACAGGAAAAAAAAATCATCGCATTTTTCGCCCACAGAAATTGCAATAAGTATACCTAGGTATTTTATCGGTCTTTAGTGGGTGCCAGACTACAGGCCCGAGGCAGCTAAAGAATCAGTGGAATAAAATAAACATTTTGCCCAGCGTTGGCGATAACAAGTCGCATTGTTCTGTGACATTGGTCGCTGCTCCGCTGGTCATCGTAAATCTGGCGCTGCTGTAACGAACCCTATTGTAACTATTACTATATCGACGCGGCTCCATTGTTACACCGTCAACGGTTATTACGATGAGCCGTAAATAGGAAACAGGTGTGCCTAAGAAAAACGATTTCATCGTTCTCGTAATCGCTTGCAAATTCTGTCCCCCGATTGGCTGACACAAATCCGGAAATCATCAGCGGGCACAATTAGTAAACGATTAGGATAACGATGAATAAGTTATTCTTACATAGGTAATCTAGGGCACTTGATTCTGCATAAATAGATTCTGATAGCAGCAACGAGCTTACATCTGTGCAGCAGATTGTTTAGGTAATGCTTGCATCTATTGTACAGCCAAGGCTGCGTTGCTATGGTTATCGTCGATTTTGGGCGATGTACGGTGTACCACTTTATATTTTCAAGAATCACAACAGTATAATTAGTTAGGTACGTAGTTTTATAGCTTTATCTAGTATTTTTTATTAGTTTAAAACCCCGAAGGTTATGCAGACTTCTGCAATACAAGTTCAATGTTAGTGCAGAGTCTGCTCCACAGAGCACATAATGTCTGCTCGTTCAAAATATGTCCTACATATAATATAGGTACAAGCCTATCTAATTCTGTGACCTTAGATAGTAACTAGTAAGCCACGTTAACTGTAAGTTTTGTCTAATAAATTATTCTTATTCTATTTAATGCGAAATTATATAAGAAACCATTGTTACTAACAAAACTAATGACGAAATAATTTATATAAGAAACCATTGTTACTAACAAAACTAATGACGAAATAACTAACATAGTTCTCTAAGAAAAATTGTTACTAACCGAACCAAATAATATGTAAACTAGCTCATGAACTACTATAGTTATATAAGAAACCATTGTTACTAACAAAAGTAATCACACAATAACCAACATAGTTCTCTAAGAAAAATTGTTACTAACCGAACCAAATAATATGTAATATTTCCTGTAAACTAGCTCATTAAGGAGGTATGAGATTAAAAAGGCTTTTTTATTTTTATATTTTTATTTTTATTTTATTTATTTTATTTATTTAATGCACTTGGTTCATGTCATTAGTTTATGCTCAAGCTACCTAATACCCTCAGAAAGGAAATTTACGGCTCAGCAGCGACCACCCATACCTCATACAGTGTGTTAATTTGATAGAGTCATAAAGCCGATATAATATTGGACGCGTGTAATGGAAACGTGTAGAGAAATTTTGTGCGAATAGTAGACGAGTGTCGCGCGTGCACCCACCGATATAGCAGAGTGCTTATGCTTTCGAATACTAAGAATAGACCTACGCGTGAAATACAGGAGGATTTTACGAACATTACCTACGTAGATACAAGAGCCTAGAAATAGGTATGTGTAAAATAGTAGGTACCCACATGATAAAACTAAATATGACATTCTATAATAATCTATTATAATATTATCATATCCACACACGAAATCTCATAGGTTTTATAATATAGATCTAACTATAGTTATGTCATACATATTAAGACATCAACGTACAGGATACAGCTGTACATTTCTAAGCTTGATTTTAGCATGCTGGAAAATTCAAACTGTCCGAAATTAAAAAAAAATATAGGTACGTAGTTATCCCATCGCTAAATAGGTATATACCTATATCATGAAAGTTCCGCGCAGGCAACTGTCATTGTTACTGTCGTACATTTTTATTTTAGGGTTCTGCACCCAAAGGGTAAAACGGTAGGGTCCCGTTCCCGCTGCAAAGAATCTGCTGTCCGTCCATTCTTCTGTCTGTCCGTCTGACAATTATTTGAATTTCGTTTCATTAGTGAACCAAAAGCAATCATAGAAATAGAACAGCGGGGCTAGACAAAGTAACAGTCGTTTGGCGTTTACGACAGTAGACAAAAATGTATGGACAAACCACGTGACAGTAGAAAAACCACGACCGAATAGTACTAAACACGCTGTGTTTGATACTGTCGGCTGTCAATTGTCACGCGACTTACGCTAAAGTTATCTACAAGATCTGGGAGAACGCCAGGGAGCGTTCATGTTGTCGTAGACTCGTAGTCGGTTATTATCAAACACAGCGTATTCGGTACACAGTACTTCGGTTGTGGTCTATACATTTTTGTCTACTGGCGTTAACGCCAAACGATTGTTATTTGTTACTTTGTCTAGCCCCGCAGATAAGTCTTACGGCTTCAGCAGTCAGTGCCGTGAATATATCACTAATGTGACAATGCAAAAGAACCACAAAATTACTTGTTGTATGAAGGACTAAGTATGGTCCTAATCAAAATGAACAAACACGACATCTACCGGCAACGTAAAATACAGAGAATCCTAAATAATTAATGAGGCATGAAACAGATAATATCGGAATGCGTATATCGCATTACCAATTATGCTCTGCAAGTACTAAGCTATTACCCGATGCAATGTATGTATGTACATTGCTCGTATTTAATCAAATCCATTTGCCAATAGCTCTACTGGCATGGCGGTGGCGACGAGAGCTTGCCTTCAATTTGAATATAGATGAGACTGACAAGCTGAATACATTAATTGAAGCCTCCAATGTGCAATAATGCACTATAAATGATGAATATTCTGAAATTATGTCAACCTAACTTTTTGGTGCGGTTGCCATGTGAATCGAGAGGTTTCGATCGATCGAAACCTCTCGATTGCTCATTCCATGACTAGATAGAACGTTATTAAAAAAATATGGGAATGACATAAACGATTACCACGATCACGTGGCTTATCGAAGGTCCGTAGGGTGAATTTCATTCCATAATTATGGTTATTGAATGAGCGATCCACAGATCTGTATGTCGGTCCCGGGTTTGTATCTATTGGTGTTATTCCAATAAAGTGGAACCGCCTAATAGGAGATTTCTTATATTAAGATTCACCTAAAGTGGGTTAGAACCACGTGACCACAGCCACACTAAATATATTTTAAGTACTTACAAAAGTTTGTATAGCGTGCACTCCTTCATGCTGCAACTTCTGAGCCGATTTGGCTGGTATGTAGGTAGATTATTCCCTGGTTAACTGTTAAGTTACTCTTTACTTTTTCGGGATTATGGTTCTCATTCACTCATTTCATAGGTTCTCGCAAAATCTATGAAACACCTAATTCACGCAGGCGGAGTGGCAACAGCTAATTATTTATTGTACTAGGTAAGAAGTATTTTTAGGATTCCGTAGCCGAATGGCAAAAAACGGAACCCTTATAAATTCGTCATGTCTGTCTGTCCGTCTGTCCGTCTGTCCGTCCGTATGTCACAGCCACTTTTTTCCGAAACTATAAGAGCTATACTGTTGAAACTTGGTAAGTAGATGTATTCTGTGAACCGCATTAAGGTTTTCACACAAAATTTTAAAAAAAGTAATAAATTTTGGGGGTGCCCCATACTTAGAACTGAAACTCAAAAATTTTTTTTTCATCAAACCCATATGTGTGGGGTATCTATGGATAGGTCTTTAAAAATGATACTAAGGTTTCTAATATCATTTTTTTTTAAATGAATAGCTTGCGCGAGAGACACTTCCAAAGTGGTAAAATGTGTGTCCCCCCCCCCCCTGTAACTTCTAAAATAAGAGTAAACCTAAACCAAAAAAAATATATCATGTACATTACCATGCAAACTTCCACCGAAAATTGGTTTGAAAAAGATCTAGTGAGCAGTTTTTTTTAATACGTGTTGAATTGATATTCAATAAGTCTAATATTTTGTTTAACTTTGATGACGACAGATGGCGTTGCACGTCCGACTCGCACTTGTCCGGTTTTTAAATTCTATGGGCAGGGGTGTTTAGTTTACTTTATACGTACTATTGAGAATGAGTCTTGATAGTACGGAACCCTCAGTGCGCGAGCCCGACTCGCACTTGACAAATTTTTTGTGTACTAATGGACGAATGATGAGATAAGCAAGACGTTCACCTGATACGTATGCCCATGTCAAATGCAGTGCGTTCCATAAATTTGCTTTGCAATATCATACGGCACACTGCACTACACCCATCATCCTGATTCCTGACACATCAGTTGTTAGGTTTCATTTTGCCCAGTTAGCACGTCGGCGTACAGTACCCTCCAAACCGCCCTGCCCGCAATACCTAATGGATTACTGCTTTACGGTTACCGATAAGAAATCTCAGGACATGGGCATCCGAAAGACTTACGTAAACATTTTTCGTACAAGCAAACAGTAGTGCCATCTGTCAAAATTCTATAGGTGGCTGCTGAGCGAACTTCATCGTGGCCATACTGCTGGTGACAAAACAAGCATTTTTGGCACCGATAAACTGGCGACACTTTTTGCGCCGTCGGCCCTGTCCAGGGTATACCGTATACCATATCTGTGCCGTATACCATGTCTATTTTCACGGTAAAATAATTAACAGGCACTGCGGTGGTAGTTGGTACCTAATACCTAATACCCACAAGATGAGTCCTACTGCAACGATTTGACAGTGACATACCTACTGATATCGTTCTATCTGTTACTATTTATCTATCTATAGCTTATGAAGCTATAAATCATTGGATAAGACAGGGCAGTGCAAGGAGCGCTTATCTGCCGGCAGTGGGTCGCTCGATATCGGCGACGTGAGCGGTGTGCTAAGTGGATCCAGAGATGAAGTTACACCAAACTCGGATGCGATTCATATTTCAGGACTCGGTAAAAGCGTTTGGTGAATCTATTTTTAGATATTCCTCTGGAACCGCCTGCGGTATAAATATGATAAGATTTCGATGTATGATTGAGCATTATTGGAATGTTGGTATTTATACTTGTGATAAGATTTAGCTCGCAAAATGTTCAAGATTTGTCGCCGAAACTACCAAAGAAGTTGGTTAAAATTTGGAATGGAAATAGATTATATCATGGATTACAGCCTACCTTGTTTAATCAAGGATTTAATCTATTTCCATGTTTACTTTTATCCTAGAAAAAATCAAAAAGAAAATCGAATCTAAATCCAAATGTTTCTTCCTTATCATAAGCCTAACTTACAAGCACTTATGAAATCAGACTCTTCCGCCACGTTCGGAAAAGTCGTTTTGTACCGAGATTATTAGCAAGAACTTACAATTTTGGGAAAAGGATTAACTTTAACTCAAGAAGTTCTGTGAAGTGAAAATCGAAATTCATGCGTAGCCGCGGAAAAAACTACTCTGTTAGATTGATTTAATAAAGAGATAGTAACACAGATATGGATAGTAAGTAAGTAAGCTTACGAAATACGGTGGATACAATATGACGACGTCGTGAGTGAGGACAAAGCAAAACCCACAGTTAATTACTTATGTATGAAGCTCGGCATAAAAGAGTAAGTTCAGGAACAAATGACTGTCTTTCATTCACTCACAATAGTTGCTAGTTGTGGGCAGAAATATATACTTACAGCTTACGATACGATTATTTCTTCTTAGACGCGACTTCATATTTGGGGAAAAATGGCTACGAGTGACGTACCTAATGAAGCTCGTACTTTACTAAATATTTGTAAGTCGACCTTCTAAAAAGTTCACTTCTAAAAGCAGGCTAATCGAAATCAGATTTCACTTTCGCATTTATAAATGACTGGGGAATTTGTCTAACCAAAAACAGTAGGTATCAACTTAGAAAGAAAACTATAGTCAGCAGCATGGCTCACTCATGAATCAGAATTTTTGATAGTAAATAAACCAAGAAGCTTTGCATCTCTCTAGATGCAAGGTGACTTTTTGCGATGGCGTTCATTCTATCAAAAACTGTAAATGTTACATTTACCAAGTTACTGCTGTCCTATGCATGCTGCAATCTGTCTTTCAATCTACAATGTATTTGTGTGCACCATAAAGAAGTTTTGTATTACAAACAACAATTCATAATTATTGCTGTTCATGTAACTTTTCATTAGCTGCTACGCAATAACGGTTGATTCTGTGTTTGCAACTCACAATACATCGGAGTATAATCACGAAATATTGGATAGAAGCAGGCGTTACTTTGCGGAAGTTCATGATTAACAAGAAAATCACGAAATGTTGACTTGACAAAGTGTACTTGTATAATGCTCAGGGATATCGTTGTCGTAGCGTAGCCGTAGCTTCCTCGTAAATATCGGTCGTTACAATACAAGCCAGAGTCAGTCTCCGAGAGGTGATTAAACTAATTGCGTGGCCATTACTCGTGAGCGGAGTATGGAGCTCGGGGGTCAGCGACATGTAAGTGGTATTTTTGACACCAATTTATTATCTTAAGTAATCCCCCAGTTAAAGACCGCTGAGTGGATGGTGGTGGCATTGAATGTTATTATGAATTATGATCTCTGTTTAGTGTTTGCTTTATGAGATGAATCATTGCAAGAGATCTCGCAGTCCTTCATAATAATCTATCCTTCTGCTTCATAATGTAGTATTTATGACGTTACATTTATGAATACCCTGGAATACCCCGGCAGTCTTTCCCGCCGCTTATAACCTAGGCGCCTTGAAATCAAGAGTGAATAGGCATTTCCTAGGCAAGCGTGTTCTACCTTAGACTGTATGATCGACACAGGCGTTCGTCTTTTTCATCCACCCTCTGCCAAATCTCGTTTTTTTTGCAGATGGTCATTGGTCCAGCGTGCAAGAGGTAAGAAATACTCGTAGGAGGAATACGAGGAATCCAAAATATGAGAAATCTAATACATATTTAAAATTCACGTGTCGCAATGTTTGTAATCAACCTTCTCCGAAAAGCTCGCGACCACTCTAAGTGGCAAAACAATGTTTGCCGGGTTAGCTAGTAAAACATGAAAAAAATAATTAAATAATTGTCAGTCTTTGCCTTCTCAATAAAATTAATGGAATTAAAAATCACAAGCAGCAAGATAATATAAACAAACTTTGCATATTTCCCGCTGGAAATCTCTTAGCGGAAAATTATAATTTAATTTGAAGCAATTCTCGGTTGGCGAGTTAAAAACCACAAATTGCGTTTAATTTGGAGTCTCATCGCCGCCGATAAGCGGCCCCGTTTAATATTCCACGTTTCAACCCTTGCTGCGTACCTATTGCGTGTATTTACCGAGGGACCGAATACATTTAGTCGCCGTTAGTCGTTATGCAGTTAAACAATACAAAAACTATATTTAAAGCAAATTACCTCTAAGTAAGTACCTACTCTAGTTTGTGATGATATCATCACTTATTATTCAATCGTATTTTATTTTAACGGCCCATTATCCCGGTTTTTAGCGACTACGCCACTTTTCAAACCAATTCAAAATCATGAAAAATAGTTTTTTTTCACTGTTAAAAATAAATATTAAAGATACATGCCTTATCTCTTTAATGTACTCATGAAAACACGATAAGTTAAACTTGCCTCGATCATAAAAATTCTTGAAAACAGGTCGTTTTTGTTCATTTTTCTAATGGCATTTCCAAAGCTTCAGACCAAATTTCATAAAAATTATACGTAAAGTAAGCTCATTGTATTACCTATTTATTGGAAAGACAGATTTTAAATAAAAAAATTGCTGCAAAATTTCGCCTAACAGAAGTCATAAAATGATCTAACGCATCGAATAAGCGATGTACTTCAGTGGCTCACGAGCCTCTATACGAGAAGGACCTGCGCAAGTTTTCACGACTCACGCTCCTTTCGCGCTAAAATTATTTATTTATTAATCATTTGTAAATAAATTCTCTTACTACATTTAGTAATAAAATTAAAATATGGTAAGTGTTTCTTGAGTTTTTCAAAATACCTAGCCCTCAAAAGCTCCAAAGAAAATCTGATACGAACTAAGAAAATTAGGTAGGTAGAGTAAATTCCACCACGTGCAAATACCATCACGCGTAACCACAGTTTATACCTATATACAGTCAGTAAGGGAGACGAGATTTTTTTTGTTTGGCTAAACTGAGTTTCTCATGAATACATGATATATGTATCATGGTCAATAGAAATTTAAAAACTGCGTGGGAAATATTTCTGAACTTCCAACCCCTAGATTGGTTCCTACTAAATAGAAATACCTCACCTACCTACTAATAAGTTTTTAGAAAAATAAAAATATAATAATATTAAGGAGCACAAACCCGCAGAACCCGAGACCTTTCAAAATTTCAAAATGGCGGATTCAAAATGGCCGCCAAACGAATTTCGTCGGTATCTCGGAAAGTATAAAAGATTTAAGAACGGTTTCTTGACAAGAGGTGATCAAGACCCGAAGGTCTATTTGATGGATAGAAAAAAATTTCAAAATGGCGGAATTAGTTTTTTCCATAGATAAGTATGGGAATATTTAAGAGGTCAGCGATGATTCTTTTATAGGCTGGAAGGCAACCCGCGGCCTACTAGTACATTTATATATTCACTGACTCATTGATCACCTCTCCTGAGCAATTTTGTATGAAACAAAATTTTTTGACGTATACTGTCATGTACAAGCCAAATGTCATTTGAAACGTCATCCAATTGGCAGTGAGCTGGAAAAAATTTCAAAATGACGGATTCAAAATGGCCGCCGTTCGAATTTTGTCGATATCTCGGAAAGTATAAAAGATGGAAGAACGGTTTCTTGGAAAGAAGTGATCAGGACCCAAAGGTGTATTGGATGGATAGGAAAAAAATTCAAAATGGCGGAATTTTTTTTTTTCATAGAAAATGTGTGGGGAATTTTGAAGGGATTTTTTATGGGCGGGAAGACAGCACGCGGGCCACATGTGGCCCGCGCCCCCACGCATCCAACTAGTATATATATATAGCTGCTTGTGCTGATTCACTGACTGACTGATTGATCACCTCGACAGTCTTCAGAACCCTGAATCATCATCTCATTTCATATGTTTTCTCTGAGAATCCTCCAAAAAACCGCATCAAAGTACTACATGTTGCACAACTTTTCAATAGTCTCTTCAATATTCCCTATACATTTTCTATGGAAAAATAAATTCCGCAATTTTTAATTTTTTTCTATCCATCGAATAGACCTTCGAGTCCTGATCACTTCTTGTCAAGAAACCGTTCTTCCATCTTTTATACTTTCCGAGATACCGACGAAATTCATATATGGCGGGCATTTTGAATCGCGCCATTTTTAATTTTTTTTCAGCTCACTGCCAACTGAATGACGTTTCAAATGACATTTGGTCTAGCACCCCCCACCTATCTGCAATACTCTTGGCTGTGCTCTTTACCCGTCTTTGAAATTCTCAATCATCAGCTCTCTCCGTATTCCCTCTGAATGAATTTTTCCCTTAAATACGACCAGTACTTGAAAAAAAAATTTTTTTCATACAAAATTGTTCAGGAGAGGTGATCAATTAGTGAGTGAGTCAGTGAATCAGCACAAGCAGCTATATAGGTACTCACCGTTTAAATCTTTTCTAGACTACGACTAGTATTTAAAAAACAAAATCAGCTAAATCGGTCCAGCCGTTCTTGAGTTTTAGCGAGACAAACATACAGCAATAACTGATTTATATAAAATATACCTCTGTTGAAATATCGATTACCATAAAAAAATCAAAATATAGGTAAAAACGCAACTTCCAACATATATTTCGTGAAGTGAATTATAATGTAAATAGTCCAACTGTAACAGTTCAACTGTGACGCAAATATTTATGATATTGGGTCACGGAGTTCATTTGAACTGCGCGACTTACGGCAATGATCGGTAGGTATCGTAGCGCGGGGTCTGAGCGAGCGATAAATGCCTAAAGTGCTGGGAATAGTCGCCTTAATTTGTTGACTTCATCCGCATTTATTTCAGTTTTTTTTTACACCCGTATCATGTGTATTTAAATTCTGATACCTCTTACTTGATACTTCAAATCACTTAAAAGCTTTATTATTATTTTGAAAACTCGGAGTATAGTGGCCAACAAATTAGTTTAAGAAACCTGCAGCCATATGACTGGTCTATACAATTTTTACGATTGCTTTTGGTAAGCTTAAGGAACTAAATTCAAAAAGTATGAGAACGAAACTTATTATAGTGTTAGGCTGTTAGCATTAGAAGTCAGCCATTCGTTCCATAATTATATTTTTAGTAGGTATGTGCATAATTTGTGCTAAAAGTTAAGGCTTTTTTCTTCCTTTCTCTATTGGCTATCGGATTTATCTTAAAGTTAACAGATAAGTGTGTGTAGTCCCAAAGCTCAGCTGGCCTTGCGGCGTATCCTTCGCGGCTATTCATTGAAGAAAGCTAATTTGTGATGAAAACAACGAGGCCAAGTTATTGGAAGGAAAAGGGTAATTAATTAATTTTATCCATTTTAATGTATTACATTTTCATTATTAATAGGATTTGTGTTTAGGTTGCGAAAATTGTTTATTCAAATAATAATTAATAAACAAGTTCAATTAAGTTATTACATAAGCTATAAACATAAGTATTGCACTACATTCTGTAACGTGTATTTTGCAAAAAAGACATTTCTATTTCTATTTCTACATAATATGATGCAAAACGCGTACGTACAGTAAGCAGGAAACTGGATGGCGTTCCGCTTAGCCTTTCAAAGATTAGCCTTAGAGGGAAAAATTACCAAAAAATATGGTTGGATCATATTACGCTCTAAGTGAGATAGGCTTTCTGGTTGATTATAATTTAATCGCTGACCATAGCCTAATAAACTTTTTGAGTTTCGACTAAAGTAGTATCAGAGATGGTCATAACGTATCTAGTCTACGTGACGCGTGAACTATATTTTTTTTTTAATTCTATAAGTACAAGTTACTACTTGACTGCGGTCTCACCTGATGGTAAGTGATGATGCAGCCTAAGATGTTATCGTACTAACTTGGAAGGGTAAGTAAATTTACCCCAACGGTTTCTACAAGCATCGCACCGGAACGCTAAATCGCTTGCAATGCGTCTTTGCTGGTAGGGTGGTAACTAGCCACGGCTGAAGCCTCCCACCAGACCAGACCTGAGCCAATTTAGAAATTATAAAATTCTAAAATGACCCGTGGCGGGAATCGAACCCGCGACCTCCCACTCGAATCCGAGCGCGCCGCCACTGCGCCAGGGAGGGAATGTATATTGTACGATACAAATCCCCAGCGTGACCGCAGTCCACTGGATATTATCCGTAATCCACAGAGCGTGAGGGATTTCAGCCGAATTTCCAATTCCAACAATGCAATGCGAGCACCGTGGAATCCGGACTAAAATATGAGAGTGCACTGAAACGGCCGCGTATGACCTTCTGTCTGAGATTTTGTTGTTACGTCATTTACAAAAAAAAAAGTACCGGCAAAAGAGAAAACTAAAAAAATGCTGATATACAGCGGTATATTATTACGGTATTAGTGTGAGGTGTCGGTTGGTTACGGTAACGATGTCAATAGTTTTTACCCGTCTCAAAAATGTCCAAACGCGCCTAAAGAAGTTCTCACTTCAAGGGTACATAATGGGATGTGTAAGTGGTAACAGGCCACATAACGTACCATGGTGTATGCCTGGTAACGTTGTCGTGAGTACAATGGTTTTTCACATCTTTTACTTCACCCCAATTTCACTTCGCTTATTAGTACTTACACTTTTTAGCTTCCTGTTTCAGGTCCGGGCATCCTCGTTTATAATTATCAGAATTGATAATACATTATTACATACCTGCATGATACAATAGGTAGATTACTTTTACAATCTTTCCTGAAAGTAGGTGTAAAGGTCATTGAAAAGGAATTTAAATTTTTCTCGGGATTAGTAAAAAATCGAATTTAACGCGGGGGGAGCCGCGGGCAAAAGCTAATGATAAATAAAGTAAACAGCAAAAACTACACTTCAAGGCCCCGGCGAGATTCGAACTCGCGATCTCCTGTTTACTAGACAGGCGCTTTAACCAACTAAGCCACGGCGCCTTGAGCAAGCCGGCTGAAATACTCGACCGAAACGTTTACGCTGGTACGTCGCTAAAAAGATCTGTTTAGGATGAACCACTATGATTTTTACTAAATTTCACAGACATAGAGGAAGCCACGAGGTGGATGTTGGACTGTGGGGCTAGACAAAGTAACAGTCGTTTAGCGTTCACGACAGTAGATAAAAATGTATGGACAAAAGAAGTGACTAGAAAAACCAAGTGACCGAATAGAGAAAAACACGCTTTTTTTGAAAATCGACTACGAGTTACGACATTATGAACGCTCCCTGGCGTTCTCGCAGACCTTGTAGATATAACCTTTAGCGTTCTTCGCATGACAATTGACAGCCGACAGTGAACAACGGTAAGCATAGAGTAGATTCTGCTTTCATTTGTTTTCATTCGGTCACGTGGTTTTTCTACAGTCATGTGGTTTGTCCATACATATTTATCTATTGTCGTGAACTCTAAACGACTGTTACTTTGTCTAGCACCGCTGGTGTTCTAAACTTAAATAGTAAAACACTTATTAAGTTTTTTGTCTCCTGAAAAGTAGGGGGTAGGTACTTACTGCTTGTAAGGTTTGGAGCCCGCGATATGTTCTGA
Source organism: Coenonympha arcania (assembly GCA_036785405.1). Lineage (NCBI taxonomy): Eukaryota > Metazoa > Arthropoda > Insecta > Lepidoptera > Nymphalidae > Coenonympha > Coenonympha arcania. Next base: position 15,408,913 of record CM072055.1, read on the forward strand.
TGTTACGTCGGGGGGTCTAGGTATTAGGTATGCAGATATCTAAATATCATACATCTACGTTGTCTTATATTGCAACTTCTCAGACATTCATCAGTATCGAAAATGAAAATGAAAAATCTTTATTTTCATATAGGCCCAATTAATAGGCTCTTATGAAAAGTCAAAACTCTACCGCCAGGTTCGGAAAGAAGGTTTGCACCGAGAAGAACTGGCCGGAAACTCGGCACTTGCTCTTTAAAAAAAATGTCATTATATCAAAAATTATTACATAATTTTTATGATATCTCGTGAGGAGATATATCCCTATCATTCCAAAAATTCTTGTCATTGAAAAATTCTTCAATAGTATAGTAACCCCGATTTATTAGATGTTTTTTGACAGTGACTTAAATCTGTGTAAAGGTAAGTCCAAAACAGACTTCGGGATCATATTGTAGAAGCGTACACTCAACCCCACAAAGGACTGCTGTACCTTAATTAATGTTTTGACCTACAAAGAGTAAGCAATTATAAATGTATTGAGATGCCACTGTTAGAACACCTATTTCTTTAATTTTTTGGCGAAGAGATCCGCGTGGCTTCATTTTGTATATTGATCTAATTGCTCTCTTTTGCAATACCAATATAGTTTGAATATCAGCAGCTTTGCCCAATTAGAATATCATATAATTAATCACTTCATTATCATGATATTATAATGATAATTATATCTGAGGTGAACTGATGATAAATAAAAACTATCGATAACACTGGGATTGAATTTATTATTTATTATCCAGTTAATTTGTAATTAAAATTATGTATTTAGGCAACTATTATAAAACGTGCAGGTTAATTGCCATAATTAACCGAAAGCCGAAGTAGGAGACGATGTAGGTATAGATAAAATATTTAGGTGATAAATTCTATTCACGACTAGGACAATATTCTATACCTGTTATCTTTCATTTTTTATAATTCATAGTTTCGCCATTACCATCGCAGCAGTCGTGGCCGAGCGGTTAAGGCGTCTGACTAGAAATCAGATTCCCTCTGGGAGCGTAGGTTCGAATCCTACCGACTGCGACACTTTTTATTTTTCAATTTCCTACTATCTGCGCTACACCTCCATAATCGTGACATTTACGTCCTCGAATATCATTTTATGGTGCCCGTAACCCAGTCGTCGATAAAGGGAGGTTTTTATTGCCAGTACGGGCAATATTTGAGCACGCTATTCAATGCCCGATCATTTGATGTATTCCCATAAAGCTGTACAGAGTACTCAATGCTGAGACAATTTTATCATTTTATTGATGTCTAAAAACTAATGTAGGTAGTCTTTGAACAGCAGGGTTCTAACTTCTAGTTCAAGATACAATAATGATAAGAATTGGATAGAGTTATACGGTAAGGTATACGGTTTCGGTTAGGTAGGTACCTACTCTCCGCAATCTAAATTGTATGGCAGAACCATAATATCGAGGTTCGAATCGGAATCACTTGCCCAACCCCATAATACGTATGTAGGTAGTCAAAACTTTGAAGAATTTCGCCGATCTCTTTTTTCTTTCTAAGTTATTCTGCAGATAGGAAGAGCAATGGGATCTTAGACCTTATGGTCAATTGGCCACTGACCACATAGATTTCCATAGGAAAGCTCAGAGGCATTTAACGAGCAAGAATCTCGCGATCAGATATCTATCTGTAGATGAACCCAAAACCGACATAGCCCAACGTCAAACGTGTCGCGAAGCTGAAGAGGCCTTGAGCCATCTATTGGCATTTGACATTCAACTCTTACGAGTTCATGGTCAATTTGTATACTTATTAATAATACCTATATTACAGATTAATGAAAAAGTTACCAGTATATCTTGCAAGGATGTAGTAACATAAAAAACTTATTTCACGAACACAACATTACTCTGTAAATGTGACAACTGACAATCCTAACAATTCTCACCACATGTGACACAAAAAATAGGGGCGGCCGACTGTCCTAAATTATATATACGAGTACCTACCTACCAAGACCTTCACAAGTGTGTCTTCAATAGTTTCAATAAAATTACATTCTAACTAGCTATATTGGTGCTAATTCTGTTGTAGAAACTCTCTAAAAGAAACTAATTTAAAATACTGCTATCCTTTTCGAACTGTTCTCTATGTTCCCTATGAAAAAGGATAGCGCTATTTTAAATTAGTTTAGTTTAGAGATTTTGCACAACAGAATAGACCACATTGCCTGCGGCTCCGCCGTGATTTCGGGATTACACGAATCCCGCGGGAACCATGAATTATGTCGGATAAAAAGAATCGTAGGTATATGTTCATCCAGGACATAAGCTAAGTACCTATATTCCAAAACACTAGCTTTCCGCCCACGCGGCATTTTTTATCGTGCCTAAAAGTGGCATAAAAAGTAACCTAGGTATAGCCTTCCTCAATAAATGCAATAAATGGGCTTATCAGTGCAAGAATTTTTCGAATCAGACCAGTTGTCCCTTAGATAAGCGCGTTCAAACAAACAATCAATCAAACAAACAAACTCTTCAGCTTACCAGACCTTACCTCTGTCTTTTATCAGGGATTCGAGTGTTCAAATCTTAGGCAAGTGCCTCTGAATTTGCGGAGTTATTTAATAGAAACTGGAAACTAAAAATATTTATAATGTCCACTAACACTTGCTTGGCGGTGTAGGTAAACCTGCATACCTGAAAGTTCGCCACGATGGTCTCAAATATGTGCAAAAACTGCCAACATCTAAAGGTAAACCACTATAAACTTGACCCTCCTGATGGCCTGCGTTGCGCGGGGCGGGAGTAGCTCAACCAATGAGCTAGTCTGTTACAGTTACGCTGACAGCGCTGCCGTAACATTATAGCCAATCGCATCACCCGCTCCGCATGCCGGCAGACCATCAGGGGGGTCAAGTTTATAGCGGTTTACCAATTTTTTGCAATGGACAGAGACCGATGAGGGAATTTCTTGGAGCAGGCCCCCGCCCACAAAGGGCTGTAGCGCCGTTGATGATGATTATGACCAATTTTTTGATACACAGCAAAATACCTAGTCATTGTCCCATGATAACATACCAACATTATAATCCAGGCAACCCCATATGCTCATAAGTCCGTCAAAGCCGTAAAAAGCACAATAAAACCGTGTAAATCCATTAAAAATGTTGAAAAAGAGCTCATCCCTTATATTTTGTTTGTATGTGCAATTAATTAGAGGGAGAAATGAGCGGGAAACCGTTACGTTATGCTGAACACACATTTGACAGATCGACCGCACGGACTGATCGATTGAACGGCATTGTGGGACCTACAATAAAATGGTCGTTGTTCGTTTTATTTACTCCTAGGGTCTATTCTACTGTCTAACAATGAAGAGGGCTGGCTAGCTATGTTACACATAAATTCCTGCTGCTGTAGCCAAATGACAATATTGCAATCATCACAGAACTTTAAAAATGTATGAGAATGATTTTTGTCTGCGCGGAATTCATGTGATCAATTTCGTTCCCATACATTTTTTTTCAATTTCGTACCATTTGAGAAACCGACTGCTTTCTGCGATGATCGCATTATGCCGTTATGGCTAAAGTGATGTACGGAATTTATTAGTTTTTGAATTGTTAGAAATCTAAGAAAGACAATCAATAAATAGGACTGAATAATATTCATCTTATACTAGGTACCTACCCGTATATATTCAAGATGAATATTATATAGGTACTAGGTACCCGTATTATTCCAAATGAGATGATATTTGATTTGCCAGTAGCCACTTGAGCAATAAACAAAACAAGTTTACATAAATGTGACAATCAATCAGCAATACACAAATTCGAAAAAAAAAATACTTTTCTGTAGTCCGCAATAAATCTCGCCCCAACCGGGGTGTCATGAGGTCAAGTTAACTCGGCAAAGTTTACTTGTAATGTTCCGGTAGAAACACATACAAATACCTCAGACTATATTAAATAAAGGACAAATACGTTATTCTAGTTAGAAAAATACTCATTGGTTAATTGAACCGACTATACCGACATAGTGTATTTATCACTTTCCGGTGCTGATCGCAACAATGTGCGGTCACCTTCATACCTGCGAGGCCCTATCAAATCCGCCAACAAATAACATTAATGGGCGATCAATTTCCGCGTTTTACTTTGCCATCCATTTCATTAAACGGCTTTGTGATAATTGTTAAAATTAATTATTGCCCGCGTTCTGTACAGTGCACAATGCATGTACACTCGTAAATCCCAATCCTTGATATCCCTACTAATTATAAATGTGAATGTAAGTTTGTTTGTTTTTCATGCCTAAACCTCTCCACGCCACGCCAAATCACAAAAAAGTAACGGTCAAGGACCCCTACGGGAAGTAGGAGTTCTGTTCTAACTTCTAAGCCAACTAACCCTCATAGAGAAACTTGAAGAAATTCAATGCCCTTGGAGAAACAGTGATGTTCATTGACGGACGATGATGATACTACCAAGTTCAAGCTATGTGTGTATACCTACCTACATCTATATATTAAATAAATAAATAAAAAATCTAAATATTATAGCAACTAAATATCACTTCTTAACGACAGCCATAAAAATAAGGAAAGATACTATAAGTATACCTCCTAAGTCCTAAGGGAACATTGCGTCTAAAAGCTCAGCAGAGTTTGCTCAAAGGTAGGTTCTCATAAATGAAATCAGCCAATCCGCCAACTTGTATGTATGTGACCAATGTGGTGGTCTAGGGCTAAAAATCTTCTTCTCCTCGGAGAACTAAAACAAAAACCTTCTTGTAAAGGACTGATCTGCCTTTTTGTTCCAAGGAAGTTGAACGGTATTTATTATGTTATGTAGGTAGATAGTAGGTACTCAAATGGAGAAAATAGGGGCCGTTGCTATAGAGGGTTTCTGAAAATTAAACTTGTAAATGGCCGCAATTACAGCCTCCATTTTTGTATTGTTATTGAGTAGGGTCATTAATTTCCTGACTTCGAACATTTCGGCGATCGCGATTCGCGATAAGCGATGCCCTGTCATTTTTCTCTGTAACCGACCTTGCTCTTTGGAAATTTCTAGATGAGAATTACGATATTTTCCATTTTCTAATTTATTTTCATATAATTAATAATTATGATACTAGAATGCATTAGGTTTATTTTCCTTTGAAACTTCATCTCACTTTTAGAGTGTTTTACTTTCCATCAGCAAAGAAGCGTTAGATTTTACCCACTATTTAAAAATAGTAAAACCTGTGTTTCACAGTCTAGTATTGGGCAATTTACCTATTATATTTATGTGGTTTTAAATTATTTATCAGTAAAATACCATCTCGAGGTAGGTAAGCCTGACAAATACCTCCTTACGCAGGCATAATTTAATCACCCACTGGATTTTATTTATCACGGGTCTTTATCTAGATTCTAGAGCAATAGCAAGTTCGAAATTCGGAAGTTCTCTAGCCCATTAACTTGCAATTTAAGGAGAAAGAGGGAAACTTCATAAAGTGGTCATTGAATGAAGTTTAAGTTATGTCAGCTCGATAGAGATGGGGTGGTATAGTACCTATAGTAATTACTGATCGGATTCTTTGTAGGGAGATATGGCATGCGTGCAGGGGTGTGCTAAAATGAGAGTTTTGGTGGCTTTAGATGGCTTTGTTATACGTCCGATGAACATTGCAGTGGATTTCAGATAAGATCCCATATCTATTGGATGCTTTGCCACAAATGATCAGTTATTTAAGTTTTGTCTCTGTTAAATAATCTTCGGAAAAATCTTCGGAAATGCATGAGCAGCTAGCTTTCATAAGGAGACTAGACCTTTGGTATCTTGGTAAGTCAAACGGTATCATTATTAACAAGCCGATTTGGATGAAATGTGGAATGCAGATAGATAATACCTAATAGTAGCCTGGGTAAATAATTAGTAATTTAATATAAAAACTTATAGGTATATCCAAGAATCCATCCAACGACTTATCTCATGGTCTCTATTCTTATATTGTAGGCACTTTGTTCCTGTGATGGGTTAGTAAATAATCTCTTTTTTACTTTTAGTCTAATTATTTCCCGCGAAAATGGCTAAAAAGCGGGCAGAGCTGCGGACCGAGGTTATAAATAAAATTTCATAGAGTTTATTTGTCACTTTTAATACATGTGCATCACCTACATATCGCGCACTCCAATCGCATTTTAATCTCAAGACCATCGGAATTAATGGAAATCGGAGAAATCCCAGTTGTTGTAGCGTGGGGCCCGAGCCGCCCCGGGGGACCCCGGGCAAGACGAACCCGGCCGCTCCTGCACTGACTAACAAAACAAATGAATCAAAATTAAACTCCTCGTAATCAAATTTGAGGGATACTTATGCTTCAAATCAGAGCCGTAATTTCAAATCAATTCGTTTGTATGAAAGTCTGAAACATAGTGAAATATGTATCTGATCCAAATGTGATGAAGTTATTGAGACTCGGATGGTCCTATTTAGTAAATTAATACTACACCGATTTTGAAGAAACTATACACTTTTCCGTTAAAAGTGCAGAGGTATGCATACGAGTACTGTGCAATTTCAAGAATCAATCTTACATTAAGTATGTTTTTTTATATCCAAATGCAACACAACTAGTTTACTATGTTGTCCCTTATAACAAATGTTATAGAATTACCGATAAATAGTTAACCTTTTTTAGCAGATGACAAATACGATTTTCAGGAATACAAGAAATGTTAACTTAACATTCTTTGTACTGTCTTCGTTACCATGGTTAATTACTCGATGAAATCAGTGCTTTAGATGCGGTAACTCTCAGAATACAGAATGGTAACTATAGCCTACCTTCCTTCTTTTTACGTTTTTGAAAAGCAAATGTTTTTAGGGTTCCGTAGCCGAATGGCAAAAAACGGAACCCTTATAAATTCGTCATGTCTGTCTGTCCGTCTGTCCGTCTGTCCGTCTGTCCGTCTGTCCGTCTGTCCGTCTGTCCGTCTGTCCGTCTGTCCGTCCGTATGTCACAGCCACTTTTTTCCGAAACTATAAGAGCTATACTGTTGAAACTTGGTAAGCAGATGTATTCCGTGAACCGCATTAAGGTTTTCACACAAAATTTAAAAAAAAGTAATAAATTTTGGGGGTGCCCCATACTTAGAACTGAAACTCAAAAATTTTTTTTTCATCAAACCCATATGTGTGGGGTATCTATGGATAGGTCTTCAAAAATGATACTAAGGTTTCTAATATCATTTTTTTCTAAAATGAATAGTTTGCGCGAGAGACACTTCCAAAGTGGTAAAATGTGTGTCCCCCCCCCCCCTGTAACTTCTAAAATAAGAGTATGATAAAACTAAAAAAAATATATGATGTACATTACCATGCAAACTTCCACCGATAATTGGTTTGAACGAGATCTAATAAGTAGTTTTTTGATATTTACAATAAAACCTCTAAAAACAAAGTTAGTTTTGCGGTTCGATAAGAAAAGTGGTTTTTATGGTTTTATTCCTACGGTTGTAGTACGGAACCCTCAGTGCGCGAGTCCGACTCGCACTTGACAGGTTTTTTACGTAAAGCACCATTCTGAGGACACGTGCCAGTGCTGACTTGTGAAAAGGAAATAAAAAACCGGCCAAGTGCGAGTCGGACTCGCGCACCGAGGGTTCCGTACTCAAGAAGTACTGAAGCAAAACAATCAGGCAAAAACCAATATGTTTATTTGACGACGAGTACTTAGAAGAACTTGCGTTTTAATTACCTTTGTTAATGAACCGCAAAACTAACTTTGTTTGTAGAGGTTTATTGTTATTATCAAAAAAACTATGCTAGTTAGAGCATTGGCTATAGTTTTCCTGTAAAATATACGTAAATTCCTATTGACCATAATTATTTGAGATTTTTCGATTAGTAAACTCCGGAGATAAGGGGGGGGGGACGTTATTTTTTTAGACATTTTCCCCAATAAATCAAAAACTATCATGACTAAAAATAATTAAAAATCGGTTTTAGAATGTACAAAGTAAACCCTTTCATATGATACCCCACACAGTACAGTTATCTCACTTTTAAATTTCAACCCTCCGATTTTCCCCCCTTTTTAAAATAAGAACAAAAATAATTTCCATTTTTTCTTTATTCCATTGTCATTGGGCCACTAATATACACAACTATTCCAAATTTCATATCGACAGCTCCGGTAGTTACTGAAATAATCGAGTGTGACGGACAGACAGACGGACAGACAGACGGAGAAAGTCGCACCATAAGGGTTCCATTTTACCATTTTGATACGGAACCCTAAAAACAATAAAGAATGGAAAGGAGGAATTTGCTGAAATTTTCTCATGTTTAACGGACGCTGAGGGAGGTTGGGCTCGGGGCTGCATAATCTGTCGTCGCGGATGATGGATGGCGGCTGCTCGTTACACGATATCGTAAAAACGTTTCGGTATACCCTCACAATGTGTTGTCAGTCCCACAAAATTATACTCGTAGGTACCGAGTCTCCTATCTATCTCCTAATCTGTCCTCACATTTCGGAGAAAATGTTTTGGCTTGTCATATTAATGTTACGAATTATAACGTTTTTAGAGATTTGAATCCTGATGGAGAAGATAAGATTCCTTATTTTGGGAAACGCAGCTCGCTTAATGTCACCTATGTAGTAGTATTAAGTACTACTTGGGTTTCTTATCTCGAAATCAGTTTTTTTTGAAAGCCCCAGGTCATCTTTGCAATATATTTGAAATTGTACATTTTGTAAATATTTTTAGTCTTAATTTATTTGTAGACATAAATTACAATGTTTTAATGATTAGTGACTGAATATATTTGAATATAATATGGCAATAATATGTAGGTTTATTCGAGAACAAAGAATGGAAATATTTAAGGGATTTGAATTCAGATAGAGAAGACAGATTCCTTAATTTGGGACACGCTTAATGTTACCTGCTAGTATTAGTACTATTTGGGTTTGTAGATTCCTTATCTGGAATTAAAATTGTTATTGAAAACACCACGTTACCTCAATTAGGTATTTTTGAATTTATGGCAATAATAATATTTAAGTAGTCTTATTCGTAAATAAAGAATGGACATTTATAGGTATAATAAGTGCAGTTATATTTAAAATCTGTGCAAACTTTTCAGTGAAATACGTGTTTATATACGGCTAATAGAGTATTAGGTAGAGAAAACATAGCTACTAATACGGAACTTTAAATAGGGAGTTGCTCGTTTGTCCAGCACGTAGGTACTGCGTGTAGTTTTGATGCCCAGTTTGACAGCGGATCATATTGCATGGTAAGCGGCTAACTGGTAGACTGAAGTTAGTGTACCTTTAATACCGTCTGGCAAGCAACCTGCCTCAATAAAGTTGGCACTATCGAGATCGAAATACCAAAGCATGGAAGTATATCTGTCACTTAAATATGACCCCCTTACAATTCCACCTTAGGGTAATTTTACTGTGGTCCAGTTGGACCAACCAGGACCAGACAGCGTCAGTCAGCTAATCACGGCTGGCATGACACAGCACGGACCAATTGCAATCGTGCGATTTTTGTTCTAGTTGATTCACAAAATGGATGTAACAGTATCTTCCAGTTCCAGTTATTGTTTCAATGGTTGGAACCTCACCAATAATAAGTTGAAGACAATATGTCGAGTTGACACACATTCGGCTGCGGCCGGCGCGGCGCCCGGCGGTCGATATCTTGAAGTGTTTCCTTTGCCTGTTTTGTGGGAACAACTTAACGAATAGCCTCGCAGAGTCCTTTGTTCTGGAAAGAACAGCTGGAAACTGGGGCATTTTTACTTTGAGCGAAATACAAATTGCACTGTACTGAATTTTTTATATACTTAACAAGATTTTAAATCACTGAAAAGCTTTAGTGCTGTATTTTATATGGGTTACAATTTCATTTTAATTTATTTTTAACACAGCTTTTAATAAATTTTATTTACTAAGAAAAAAATAAAACATTGTAATTTATGTCTACAAATAAATTAAGACTAAAAATATTTACAAAATGTACACACCGTCCAAATGGCATGGTGCCCAAAACACTGGCGCTATTGCCTCGCTGTATAGCTAGGCTTAGCCGTTGGGCTAAGTAAGCGCCAGCTCTTTGGTCACCTGACGCGTGAACCAACTTTTTGGATAACATATTCACAAAATTTTTTGTGTCCGATGACCATGGACCTAAAGTCTCAAATGCAAGCGCCGCAAAAACATAGTCCTTGCTGATTACTGAATATTTGCGGCGCTTAAGCATTTGAGCAGACTCTGCAGCTGCACCCGCCTTTTGGTACGTACCCGGTAAATGAGACGCAGCCAACGTATCGACGCAGGTCGCATCCCACACCAAGGCACGTCCCATCAACCACGGTATTATGGTCATCCCGTCTGGCCTTTTGCCATCATCCCTGAATAGACCGGATGGCTCTAATTGCGCAGGGATAGAAGCAGTGGCCAGAGCGCGGCGTACCAAATCATTGATAGTACCGTGGCGATAAAGGCGGCCTGCACTTCTGGTGCAGCTGAGGCCATGGTAACCAAGTTGATCCACGCGACTGCCACAGGGACAGATATGAGGTTCACAAATTTTGATACCCAAGCGTAGACACACGGCAACACGAAGTGCTGTTCTGTCGAGTATCGTCCCCAGGCTGTGGGATGGCAGGGCATGTAGCCAGTGACCAGATTCTTTTTCGGAAACAGCTAAAATCCGAGCTTTATCCGTAATTGAGGTACACTGCGCTACGAGATCCGCGTGAGTCGCGATAATACGTGGTTTGTCCCAGAGGACCTGACATTCCACAGCCGTTGGAAAACCCTCGCCAGGACAAGATGCACTCCAGGCCAATCTCGCCTCTGATAGGCTCTCCACCTTTACATTGATCGGATTTAACAGATTAAGGATCTGACCAACGAGGGCGGTAGAGCCAGAAGCAGAGGACAAGAAAGCCGGGAGCGCAACACTTGAGATAGACCGTGTGCCTAATCCCCCGTATTTCACAGGGAGACATGCTTGGCTCCAAGCGCGGTCATTAAAATTTAAATTTAAAATTTTGCTTAAACATTCTTTAAGTGACAAGTCCAATTTTGAAATCAAAGAGGGGTATTTCCAAATGGGACTGCACCTCAAGAAGTACATGAATTTAGGAGCAAAAAGGCACAACCGTAAAATGTAAATGGCTACATGAGGCTTTATGTCCAATAAACGTTGTGAAAATTTATCAAAATTTTGTAATTTAGAATTTAAGAAAGAAGGAAATGCATCTTCGAAAATTGGAGCACCTAGGAGAGTTAAATTTTGTTTTGAAACTAAAGTAATTTCTGGAAATATTACACTTAAAGAATTTTGAATATTAATTTTCAACTCCGTCGAAATCGAATCCGGAAAGAAAACTTCGCATTTTGAAAAATTTATCTTCAAGCCAATTTCTGAGAATTTTTTAACTATTGTGTGCAGGTCTTGTAAAACTGTTGACGCATCTCCTCCTAAACAGCCATCATCTAAATACCATATATTAAATTTTGAATTTAGGGTCGAAATTATGGGATTTATTGCCAAACTAAAAAGAGCAGGACCAAGAGGATCTAATAAATTGCTTAATACACTTTAAGTATTAAAGATATGATACGCCATGGCATGGGTTTGGTTTTGGAGCACTTCATAATTTTAATGACAAAATAAGTTGGTACCTATCACCAGTCATCAGCGAATGCTATCGTAATCCAATCGCTAAGTACTAAATAATTGTGCAACTATAACTTTCTGCACACCTTCTCCATTTCAAATAATAAAAGATAAAAGTTTAAAAGCACACGATAAGAGGTGACTGGTGCTTCTGTCACTTGGGCAATAATAAAATTGGTCTTGGTTGCCCAAGTGCTGGCAGCTTTGGATATCGTTTCAGCCTATCCGTTAGCAGAAGCTTTGCCGATGACTTCCACTACCACTTCATACGACTACCACCCGCCGCCGTGTGATAACAGACAAGTAGGTAGGTACATTAATTCTAGTTTCTACATTGCTTGTGATGTGTGGCATATTGTTATGAAGTAAAATATTATTCTTTCTTTCTGTGAAATATAGATCTAAAGCGAATTTACATTTACAGTTGTTAATGGTGTTAGAAGGAACACGGAGGTGAGGTACAGTCCTGATGGATCGCGCGGCGGCGGTCCCGGCAGGTGCGCTCATCTATCATCCCAGCTTTAATCAATTTGCGCGGCCATCTATAAAACTGTGCGGGATTTATTATAACTTATCCCGCAATCCCGATACCCGGTCACACCGCGGTCCGCGGCTAAGCGCAGCACAAGTGTTAATGTGGATGATGGATTGGGACCACTGGAAAGTATAAACTGTATTCGTATTTTCCTCTTCATCCTTTTTCCTGTACCTCTTCTGACCAAGGGTCCGTTCTCAGAATTAGAGATCAATTTGCGCGGCCATCTATAAAACTGCGGGATTCATTGTAACTTATCACGCGATCCCGATACCCGGTCACACCGCGGTCCGCGGCTAAGCGCAGCACAAGTGTTAGATATAATGTGATGTGTGATGTGTGTTATGATGTGGATGATGGATTGGGACTACTGGAAAGTATGAATTGTAACTATTCATATTTTCCTCTTCATCCGTTCTCCTGTGCCTCGTCTGAGCACGGGTCTACTCTCAGATTTAGATAAATTTGGCCCCATCACGCTGGTCAAGTTCTCAAATGTCATGCACATTTGAGAACATAGTGGATAAACTCCTCAGCATGCAGGTTTCTCGATGTTCTCCTGCAAGAGATATTAAGTTTCCATACACGTAGGTACTCACATCATCCTCCGAAATGTCAGAAGAGCACGGGATTGAAACCCCCGACATCTTTACCAATAGGCTCACAACAAAGATAACAGCAAATGTCACTGCTAAAATTTTGCATTATGGTCTCTCAACCCCGTTTTTTACGGCCCACTAATATGATACTCATCACACCGATGGAAGTCCACTGGAATACAACCTAAAGACAACGTCCATCTAGTGGGATGGACATCGCGCTTCCCGGTGCGTGGCTTTCATTCCAGCTCCGTTTTATCCCCAATAGAGTCCTACAATTTAAACTAGCTCGGCTGGGCAGCGTTTGGATTTTTGGAAGCTCCACAAATTCTTCTCGTGTCCCTCACTGTCTGAAGGATAAGTGATTAGAGAATGCTTCTGAAGGATAAGTTATTGGCAATGTCATCAGGGCCTAAGAAAACGAACTATGTTGACCAGATATTTCAATCCACGATGACGCGCCCCACTCTGTCAAAATCGTTTATGTTTAATTCTATTCGTATGGAGTTTGACAGAGTGGGGCGCGTCGTCGTGGATTGAAATATCTATAACTAATATAAAAATAGAAAAATAATACAAGTCAGTCGAAATAAACTCAGCATTTATCGCAATCTAGTTAAGGGAAGTCCTTAAAATAAAACATTATCGTGACCTTTTTAAATTATTATAACCTTTTGAAGCCTTATATCACAAGTTCAAAACGTGGTTCAGCCGAGTATTTTCTTTTATGTTCATCCATTTTCAGCCCACATTTGTTCGGCTTTAGTGGTGACACTTCATTTTCTTTTCACGGAGCCCTTTTAGTAAGCATCCCTTCAAGTTTGCATAATAAATACTCCCCGTGCCCTTTATGCCTCTGAATATTCGCATCAAGGAAAGGGTTATTGGAAAGCTTTATACAATTTTTCGACGGTTCTTATAAATCCTATTCTTCTACATTAGGTACTTACATTCAAAAAATTACTCGCTGCCCGCAGCTCCATCCGTGATTTTCAGGTTTTCACAAATCCTGTGGGAACCATGGATTTTTATTATGTTTAACTAAAATAGATGTGCTAACTAATAAACTAGGTAACTATGTCCATTCCAAATTCCAGCCAAATCGGTCAAGTAGTTACCTATCTACTTGCGGTTAAGTTGTTTCGAGCGACTGCATCAGCGTTGATTTCTGTTATTGTAAAAACCAATATTCTTAAAAAAAGTGCAAAAATACTACCACCTGGTGCGTTACTTTGGGACTATGCCCCATGACAAACAATCACACTTTTTAGCGTAAAATATAAGATTAAAAGGTTTTAATAAACTCCGTCGTATAGTTACATAATAGGTATAACAATTCTCAGTTGACAAAAGTAGGAGATTATTTTTTTGAACTTTTTAAACTTGAAAGTATTACAGAATACAGAAAAGATCACATACCTACCTACTCGTATTTACGTTCAATAACATTTTTGCTGTGTTTCTTTATTTCTATCCAAGTCTAGAACTAGGCAACAGCTAAAACTATGCGAAATACCTACTAGCAAACGTCACAGTTACGGCTCTCTGTAAGAGACCACGGCCGTTTCTATTCCCCGCCTCATTAACCTAAATACAAAGCACTAGACTCAGGTACATTAAACATTCGTTGTGTTCATAATCACACCGCTATCGTCGACTGCGCCACATAAAACGTACAATGGAATCTACTGCAAAGTTAAAAAATCCGGTAGTGAGGACTATGTAACAGTTTCATGTTATTTTCAGCAGACTTTCCCCACTTATCCACGTTATCATAGAAACTAGTAAATCACTCATTACATATACAAGTATGGAACGAAATTGAAAACAAAAATCTCTACGATTTCGCATTGTGAAGTGAACATCTCCTTAGGATGTCCCGGTGTCGGGACGAAACCTGCGTCGAAGAAAGTGTTGGAAAATTGTGTGTGGTGTTTCATGTCAGCAGTATCCTGCATATTGTACCATACAGAATCTTTCAAGTAGCGGATTATAGCAAAACAAATTAATATATCCTGCTAATTATGGATTTCCGCAAAATAACGCCTGCTTCAATATTAAAAAAAAGTATAAGAACGACAGTTATCTATAAGTCAGTCACGTGATCGATTTGTCGATCGGATATGTCATTTACATACTTTGTAGTTTCATTCCATTTAGATACGGAATGAGCAATCTACAAGATTATATTACGATTGTAGATATTCGTAAGTCAAGTGCCGCAGATCACATTCGCGTTGTTGCCGATGGTATCCAAGCATAGAAGGCCGAAGAAAGTACCTACATCTAAGTTTCGGCCACAGGTTTCGGCCTACAAATTGTATTTTGAGATTTTTTCAATTTTGTATCAAAGCCATAGGACGTAACTTAGATGTACTTCCACACTAGAATATTAATTTAGGAAAATAAAAGAAAAGGCTGTTTCCATTTTCACTCGTATATTGACACCTCTTTACACTATTTACAAAATATACAAATTTATTAGCTGGCTAAAATAATTTACAAAATAATAATATAATTTTATATAATTACAACAGTAATTGTTTCTAACTAAATGCATGATAACTTAAGTCATAAAAGAACATTTTTAAAAATCTGCGAGACTACGAAACGTAAAGGAACATTAATTGATTAAATATAATTTCCAGCGCTACACTTAAACCAAAATATATTATGTACATTGAAAAAAAGAAACTTTTCTAGCTCCATGTTATGATAACTTCAAATACAAAAATTGAAGATTGGCATTAAATACAATTAAAAATCACAATTTGGCACAATTAGAAAATCAATAATTTGTGATCTAACGTTTATCATGGTTTTCCATCAAATTTTTCAATTTTATTAAAAAAATCTATAACATCAATATTTCATCTTACAAATCGAATTTTAATTTAAATTACACAAAACTTTTAAACATTTTGTTCAAGTAATTAGGCTTTTTATACCAATAATAAAGGCTTTTGTTAAATTTAGGTAGACACAATATGAACATTGTAATTGATACCAATCCAGTCTTTATGAATACACGTCAATTTACACTTAATTTAAAAGAACAATTTAAACTTTAAAGTCACTGCACACGACAGCCAGCGCACTGAATACTGATTCAGCATTTATTTTCCTTACTTTTTGCCAGAGAAACCTGTCATGTTAAAAATCGCTATCAATATGGGGTTTGTAGAAAATTAGCTGACTCATTCTTACTTGTACCCGTAGTAATTTCGCAATCCTTTCTTATCCCTTGTCTCCGCTTTAAAAGAAACTGTGTGTATTTCAGCTTTCTTGGTAACAAGGAATGATAAAATAGGTTTTTTATTCAATTTATAATTATAATATATATATATATATATATATATATATATATATATATATATATATATATATATATATATATATATATATATATATATAATATATTATAATATAATTTATTTATTTATTTATTTGTTGATACTACCACTATTATTGATATTTGATACTTAGTAGTGCTAAGTATCAAAGAGTGGCTGTCAGAATTGTACAAAATCAGCACGCAGCAATCTAGGCTCTGGCATACGTACCTAAAAAGGCTTTTTTCGTGGCCCGCGTGTACACACACCGACCAGGAAGGGTAAGTCGCCGTGCACAAAGGCCTTTATAAACATCTAAATTTTTCAAAAAATCTGAGGCACATTCAATATACGTATAATACGGTTTATTATATCAATATTTACATGATAATTAAACTCTTTTAATCACTAATATGGCAGTATTGAGGTTTCAAATAATTACATTATGTATTATTCATTAAACCTATTGGCCGACGCATATTTTCCTTTATATTTTGGTGAATTGGCTTTTAAAGTTTTAACATTCAACATAACGCTTAACTTGTAAAATTTAAACAAGGCAAATACATTATTACTTATTAGTTATTACATTATGATATTAGGCGAATTACGTATGTAAAGTTGCGGACGTAATTTTTGATTCGTTTGTTATTTATGGATTTCTTTTAGAGAAAATATGTTTAATGTAATATTATATATTATGAATTCAGTCACATCCAGTTCATAATATTCCGATTCTGCAATTTTAAATACATTTTCCGCATAACAAATTGTAATCAAACAAACCGGGTGTTGTTTACTTCTTACATCGCTATTTAAAAAAAAACGCAATTTTTTTGAAGTCGGTTAAAAACAGCTATTTCGTAAAACCTTCGCTGATAGATGAAAATTCAAGTGACGGTATTTATTCAAGAAGTGGAATTCTGTAAACATCTCCAAACATTCTTTGCTAAATCAACGATGACGGACAAGCGAAGAAAATAGCACGCGGAATGTTAACAACACAGCTATAAAGAAGCGTTTTAGAGATTAATACCAACAGCAACATACAATACATTATTACTTATTATTAATGGCTACAAACAAAGTATCCTAGAGCCCAAACACTATGCAAGATTTCCAAACTTCTAACGAACACGGACGTCGAAAGAGATCGTAAAACCAGATTTATTTTTCCGTAACAAAAAACATTGCATATTGTGAGAGCTTTAGTAGTGTGGCAAACTGTTTGTTATAGTCATAGGACAAGTCCCTAATTTTAAGATCTAAAAGAGTCAGCAAGAATAAAATGAGGAGTACTCATGTAATAACAATAAGTAATCAAAATATTGTGTGCTGCAGTTTGATTCTATGATAATATGAGCGAAGTGCATTTAGTAACATCGAACATCTTCACCTGTGTACGACCTTAATCCATTCAAAGAAGAACAATCACGATTATATCGGCAAGGCACAACTCACAGATTGGACAGAGAGGGGATTGGACACAACTCACAGATTGGACAGAGAGGGCGTGATTCCAAGAATTATAATCTGTAAGTATCTGTTTATTTATTTTACTAACTTATAGCTTTTCATTTTGAACTACACTGACCGGCGTCATTTTCGCAGACGATTTATGATCGTCTGGCAGATAATGCTCACTTGTATAAAGTCCGCCTTTTTGTAAATATTTTTGTGGTTATAAAGTTAATAAAACAGTGTTACACGGAACTAGTAATATTAAAGGAAAGTTATCCCTATGGCGTCGTACATTTGCCGGTATTATAATTCGGAAATAAGTTACGTTTTGCATCATACACTTAAAGGCAGATCAAGTTTTTACGAAATAACCGCCGATTGTCCTGCTCCTTAGGAATAATATGGTATCCCTACTCGAAAGATACAATCATAGCAATAATATATTGAGAATTTGTGAAACCTTGACAAAATAGAAACAAAATATGCGTCGACCAAGTTTATATATAAACATCTAAATAATTTACAATTCTATAAACACTTTTATTAGAATCAGTCTCTTTACATCGCCGCCTCATTATAATACTCGTTCGAAAACCGTTCACTGTAAATTCTCGACACTAAAATGTCACAAACGCACGACTAACGACATATTTGCGCAAACATTTGCTCAAACTTTAGCTCTGGATGACATATTTGCACAACATTTGGCCAAACATCTGCTCAGGCTACCAGAAACTAAAGCCACTGAATTCATTTGACAGACATTTTTTATAAATTTATAAATTTCACTGATGTTATTTTTGTTTCTCTGATGTGAACAGTGTCATTAATGTGCTCGATGGCTTTACTTTGGAAATTAACCCTCCAGGAAAACCAAGAAGACTAAAGCTGACCTCAATCATGCTCGAATTGAATTCGTACCTTCAAATACATTGAGAACATTCAGACATGACTTCTCAAATAACAATGATGAGACAAGTGACCTTTGTTGTTACAACTAAAACAATAGTTGGAAGTTTTTCACTTTTGAAAAGTCATACACAAAGTTTGCTCAAGCTAGCCGTTAGTTTTGCGGGTTCTTGTAAGGTAACTTTACGCACATATAAGGCCTCTGTAGCGTTCACTGGGGTCCGCGTCGTTCACTATTTCACTAATTAATTTATTTATTGTCGTCTTTGGATTGTCTTTGTTTTAGGAATGTCTTAGACGAACCGCGTGAGCTGCGTGTGGAAGTCCCGCAGGAATATTTGGAGTTGGGTCAGCGTTGGTCGGTCGTCGGGCGACATCGCCCAACAGTACGCCATCACCGCGAACCTAGGACAAGAAATAATAACTTAGAAATATAACCATCACCCTTTTCTTCTGTCTTATAGGAGCAATAAATGGAGCTCTTGCGCCTTTATAACTATAATTTGACGTAAATCGACACACAGACGAGAAAACGCATCTAGAAAGCTTTATTAAGAGAAACAGGTACGTGAAAATATTTGCAAGTCAATTGAATTGAAGCCATACAAGGGTTACGGAAATTGTATAGGAATAACACCATAACTTCGTAGTTGCAAAAACTACGTGGTAGTAATTTTTTCCCTTTCTTTTTTCGCCCAAACCTGAATATTGAGCATGACTTGGTTAATGAAAAAAAGCCTAGGTAGGATTTCTTTTGAGCCAACCTAAGGAGTACCACCAAAGTGTCAAATATTCTGCCATGAAGCAGTAATTTGCAAAACATCAGTGTTTTGTTCATGGGTACTAGAGTCTAGATGTAGATGTTTCAGGATGACAAGGGCAGTGCAGTGGGCCGTATAACATTGCAGTCTTGAGATGGACTCCATGCGACTTGGGTAAGCGTATTACTTATCATCAGGGGAATGTCTCGTTATTCTTTTCTCTATACAAAAGAGTATGCATTCGATTTAGTTACGTTCTTACAATTAGAAATTCAATATTGTATTGCGTGTTTTATATAATAGGTACTCACAATTCATCGGGGCAGTTCGCCGGCTGCTGCAGTCTGTACCCATCCCTCAAGTAGGCTCCGATTTCAAAGGGATCCACTTCAGCGTAGGGCTGATGCGCCAGGGTCGTCAGCTCCCACAGGAGCACCCCCAACGCCCATACATCCGCTGACGGGCTGAACTGCTTCTTAGAAAGCGCTTCTAGAGCCAACCACTTGATCGGCCGGTTCTCGTTGTCGCCCAGACAGTGGTAGTCCCCGGGGAAGAGGTCCCGCGATAACGCGTTGTCAGCGATCATCACTCGGAGGTTTTCGTCGACTCTGTTAAAAAGAATAGGGACGTCAAACTGGCAAAAGACCGAGACAGCGAAACCGAAGTCTTAAAAACTGGACTCAGGAGCCATTCCTCCCAAGTTAGTTTCGTTAGTGTTTTTATAGACCTGTCCAAGGGAAAAAGCTATTAATCTTTTATAGAAAACAAATCAAAGAATTACGGTTGTTAATCTTATGCTTCAGAAAGTATACTCTTTAGCTTAAAAAGATCTTCTAATGAATAGAGAAAACCATAAATATTGTAAAGACTGTTTCTTATGCATTATCAATTACGAGTCAGGTTTCAATGACCTGACAACAATGTTTATACATCAGCACTTACATGCAATTCCTCGCAGCGATATCCTTGTGGAGTACGTGCTGAGAGTGCAAATACGCGAGGCCGTCCAGCGCGTGCAGCGCCATCCTGACCACGTGCTGGGTGGTCAGCGGCGGTGGTGGCGGGCCCCCGGCCGCGGCCCCCAGGCTCACCCCCCGACACGCCAGTAGGAACTGCTTGAGGTTCCTCCAGCCAGCGCTCCACGGGTACAGCAGGAAGGGGGCCGTTTGATCTTCGATGCTCACGCCGAGCACGGATAGCACCCGCTCGTGGTGCAGGCCATACAGCATGCAGCCTTCTTGGAGCAGTAGTGATACCTGTGAAAAGTTATACTTATCAGGAAGGAACCTAATAAGGATGACGATTGGCACTGTTGACTCGTTGTAGTATTAAAACAGAAGGTTCCAAGTTTAATTATTGGCCCAGGATTATTTGGCTCAGTCCTAATTGTGTTAAAAACTAATTCATCGTATAACCGTTAGTATGTATAAAAATGCACCGCCAAACTGATGCTGTGCTAACACTTAACGACGCAAAACCGCAGCAGTATTTTGTTTGATCTTCAACTTTAATTAACTGCGGTCAATTACAACCAAGTGAGATCGCAATTTTAGTAATACTGAGAGTATAAGGTACTATGGTAAATCACCTGAACTTGAGAGGCGTGCTCTGCAACAGTCTTCACGAGAACCTCTTGCTCCCTGCCATCTTCATCTGCATACGTTCCTCTGTACACTCTGCCGAAAGTCCCTTCCATCGCCACAGATCGCAATCTCACTCTACACCTCTGTATCGTCAGCTCCGCTATCCTTTGCTGTAAGTCCCTAGCCCTCTCTTCAGCTGCGGCGGCCGGCACGGAAGTCGGTCTGCGGTAGCTCGTGTAACTTGCGGCAGATTTACACGAGGAGTCCGGTAGAAAGGCATGGGCGTCTTGTTCATCGCTTCGTGTCCTGCGCAGCTTTCGCGCACGAGCCCTGCACGCCACTGCCGCAACAGCAGCTATTAGCAACGCTCCACCAGCGCATCCGGCCCCAGCGTAGAAAATATCCGCTGAGGTCGCAGAATGAGGCACGTTATCCACCCTGACGGCTGGCCTAGGCGCCTCTACAAGGCAAATCTTCTTTCGCCGGAAGTGTAAAACGGTCGACGAGGAACCGGTCGACACGTTAAGGGAAATGGTGACGCCGACTTCGGCCGCAACGGTGCGCGTACATGGCAAATCCACTCGCCAGGTTTGCGGTTCGGTAGGCACGAAGCCCTCGCTCGATATATTGAATGTCGGTGTAAGTAATGCCTCCTTGTGCGACCCCACCTCGACGTGTAGCGTGTAGGGTAACTGCAACAAAGAGAAATCCTTATTAATTTAATTAACATTCCACATAGGTTTAGTTAGGGTTAAATGCAATTGGTCTGCCCGTCAAATACAAATTTAAATTGGTTTTTCTCGCTTAAACATGAGTTTTTTCAGTAAAATTACTCCAAAGTTTCAACTTTGGACTAGGTGTATTTGTTATTTTTGTATAAACAAGTGAAGATGCTACCTACTATTACACCCCCAATTTTACTGTCATGTGTTATTAGATCACAAATAACGAAAAACCAATTAAAGCTTACAAGCTAAAAGATGATTTCCATGAAACCGGTATTGAACATTCGAAAGCTTGACATCTTCACCTTAATAAACATTCGGAATAAATAAAATGTGCATATCGTGCAGCTGAAGCATAATATCACGAAGTAACTGTATAAGTCCGGCGATCCTAAACGAGTAGACGACCCGAAGCCATGTCAAGCGGATCAAATGTCCGTGACCCACCGCGCGATGTAGCGTGATCACGAACTGCTCTTATATGGCGCTCGTGCCTACAGCGAATCTTCAACAGTCAACACAAATCGGTATTATATTTCAGCTACTAAATATGCAACTGACGACATCACTCGTAAGGTATTCTGCGCGACCTGGGAGGCCTCCTCGGATTCTGGAGTGAGCTGGGCTGGCTGGAGTGATCCGGCATCGGCGACTACATGCGCAAAAGACGAAGCAATCGCCCAAACGCGGAAAGAATCCAAGAACGAAGAAGACGAAAGTGTAGCTAACAAATACATAAATAACATCTCTTAATGGTAGAGTCATGTCAAACAGTCACGCTGACGGACCGCATAGCTACGTTGATTTTAAACGTAAACATAATTATAATGCGAAAGTGTGTAATCATAAAAACGAGCACCAATTTAAAAGTAACGAGCATCATAAATACGACGCTCAACACCCTCGTTACAACCTGACTAATCACGCGGTGCATGAGTGGTAAAACAAACTGGCAAACAGTTCCGCCGCGGGCCCTTTGCCTGCACCAGGCCGCATGCGGTCCACAGAGGCTCGTTTACGGAGGTGCGACACCGTGGCCTCTAATTAAATATTATCACTCGGAGTCTGAGAGTCGGCCGCGCACAGACAATGGCGCGATCGTTCATCGCGGCTAGTAACCGTTCTCTAAATATTTGCCCACCGGTCAAAGGCGCCGACGAACAACAAAGAGCTAACCGAATACAATTATCATCTCAGATCCACTGATACTTCACTAGATACACCGCGGAACGAACGAGATAGCGCCGAGGGCCACAGATTTAACCTCTTTCTTTTTTACTTGGAAGATTATAGAGATGGAATACTTTTTATGGAACAGCGCCCTGTTTTTGCATGCCAATCTACATCATTTATAGTAGAAATATTATATCGTAACATTTACATTGTTTTGTTCTTTACAGACTGTAGCCAAGCCTGCAGTGTGCAAAGAACAAAATTATACAAAAGACTTTTTTGGGAATATACCGAATGTAGGTAGGTAGAAGGTTTTTCGATTGGCGCAGATATTTTGAATTCAAAGAAATACATGCACATAAAATTTGGTTAACAATTCATGATAATAACTCCTGTCTACCTCGAGATCCGCATATGCCAACATTTGCATAACAGGCGTACTAAGACTTTTGACATAACAAACTTCGTAAACTGCATTTTAAAATGATACTACATCACTTGTCATTCGTGAAACACCCATGATCTGTTCTTGTCTCCGAAAATACATATGTAATAATATGTAAATACCAAAACACGATCAAATCAGAAATACACGATTACGGGGGAACTACCATAATATATTATAAGTCAGTGGTTGAGCAGAAATGCAAAACTCATAGCTAAGTATTGCTTTGTGGGGCATACAACTTGGCGGACGGATGGAAAGTTAGGAGCCTAAGATGCTAGAAGCCTAGAATGGACATTTGGTTGATATATAAGATAAAATTACCACAAAAGATTGCAAACATCACCAAAAAAAAACTATGCACATACTCGTATCATGGGTACCTACAGCGTATGGCATGTACGTACTTACTGAGAACACAGTTTAAAGATATCGCAGTAGAATATTTTAACACTGTGCTGAAAATGATAGAACGAAAGTTGAACGGAAAACAAAGATTAAAATAAAGGAGCCTAATCTTAGTATAACACCGAACTAGACAGTCTCATCTGCGCTAAATAGCGACCTATATAATATATTCAAATAGGACCAATTTCCATGACAATAGCCTAACGACAAACACGCCTGCATCCGCGCTGGAAATACAAAGTTTGCCGTCGTAATCACGCCGAGTTCCTGCGACGAAAAAAAACTCGTTAATACCTTGGACGAGTTTGCAGAGGAATAATAAAGATATCGACGTATGTACAGCACTAATGTAATGTATATTAGCTGATGATCAGTGATCCCTTGATGCAGTCGTTCACGTAAAAACACCTGACATTGACGTCACATTAATCTTTTTCTTTTGCACGATATCAAACACAAAAATGTTGTAGTTTTTTGCATTAATCTTTCTTCTAGTACATAAAATTCTCGTGCCTTGTGTTTGTTACCAAACTCTTCCGGCTCAACCGATTGTTGTGTTTGTGTATGTTCGGTAGGTCCGAGAGTAGGGCGTAAGCTATTTTTTATATCTCCATAATAAATGGCAAAACAACGTTAGCCGGGTCAGTGAGTATCATAAAAAAAAAAGGATCCAGGTTAGTTAGAATTTTATGAATTCGTCCTAGAAAGCTATAGAGGGTCTGAAGTTACAATACGATAAATTCCGCAGCAATCGACAAGCTATTCACTAAACACTAATTCAATTAGTTATCAAAATATACAGTTTGATGTAGTTAGTTAGTGTTTGATGAATAGTTTACTGAACTGGCGCCAGAGTTGCGCAATTTTAATAATCCTTCTATTATTTACGTATTCTTAATCGCTTGCCTTATTCAAGTACATTATGAATTATTCACCTACTGTTAGCTCATTGTTTAACTAATAGAGTACTATAAAATATAATCCATTGTTCGGTGTTACATCCAGGCGCTAAGGCCTTCTCAAATTTCGCACATCATTGTGTCAGGAATATTAAACAGTTTATCGAAGAACCTTTCCACAATCACAATTTAACAGTATAGATAAAGAAGACATGTCTTAAAAAAACTGTTAACTTTAGTTGTCTTTTCAGCTTAAAATGAACAATTGACGAAACAAACATGATTAAGCAGCAAGAGTTTGAATCCAGACACGTTTTGAAATTTCCTGAATCACTAATCATGATTTATGATCACCAGTACTCAATAGATCTACGTATGAATTTAACACCATTTAAATAATAACCTAAGTAGAAGACATGTCAGAGAGAACCAAAACTGATTTTATTATCAAAATATTCAGAAATATCACATCATCACACATAACACAGCAGGTAAATTCGAATACAGATTCTGATGATGAAGATGTCAATGAAGGTGAAATAGAAAAGGAAAGGTGAAAACATATCCTCATACTTACAGGCCGTCTGGTAAGGCTCTGCCAAGTGAAGTGCAGTTCCCCAATGGTCGCGGGGACGGGAACCACGAAGTTAAGCGCGTAGAAATTGACCTGGCCATCACGAACGTAGAACAGTTCTGCTGTTAGACCTGATGACAAAGAAAAATTAGGTTAATAATGACAAAAACACAGCAAAAACAATTAGCACAAAATCAAGGGAAAATACAAATTTAAAATAGTGCTATTCTTTTCAAACTGTTGGAAAACGATAGCACTACTTTAAATTAGTTTAGTTTAGAGATTTTGCACAATAGAATCGACCACATTATTAGCAAGAACTTTTACAGACATAATTTTAAGGATACATATAAAACCTTGATAGAGCACAGGAAAACCTTAAGGCGACTATATCCCAGCACTTTAGGCATTTGTCGGTCACTCAGACGCACGCTACGATACCTAGCGATCATCGCCGTGAGTCGTGCAGTTCAAATGAACTCCGTGACCCTATATCATAAATATTTGCGTCACAGTTGAATTGTTACAGTTGGACTATTTACATTATAATTCGCTTCACGGAATATATGTTGCAAGTTGCGTTTTTACCTATGTATATTATTTTGATTATAATATAGTATAGTATATATTTATATTATTATATAAATCAGTTATTGCTGTATGTTTGTCTCGCTAAAACGATCTCTCAAGAACGGCTGGACCGATTTAGCTGATTTTGTTTTTAAATGTTAGTCGTAGTCTAGGAAAGGTTTAAACGGTGAGTACCTATATGAAACAAATGCTAAGGCGGAACGAAATTTGCCATGAAAGCTAGTATTATTTATATGTAAGAGTATATCTTTGTACTTCTGAGATGAAAAGTAGACTATATAAAATTAAATTCAGGGTATAATCTACTCGTATCTATATTGCAAATTTCAAAATAACAGTAACAGTATTAAAACTTTCCCATTTTAATTGTCATCCCCTATTTTATTAAATAAATAAAAGGGGATTTTCCAAAACAATTTTTATAATTTAAAGCCGATAGACCAACTGACAGATTTTTTTGTATCTACATTTTTAAATTTATTAGCTGTCAATATCGTGTATACAGTGGTCAGTGACGGACTAAGTCCATTGGGAGCCCGGGGCGGCAATCTCAGTGGGGGTTGCTGTATTGTAAATACATTGGTGAAAATCTCTTTTGTTACTGATTCACTAATTTACTTATGACCCGACACTCTTTTTGTTATGCAACAATACTATAACTAAACCATTCTAATATAGACTTCGTTTTTTTTTAATTTGTGCTAAGAAAATTTTAATTAAGTGTATTAAAATAAAATATACACATATAAGAACACATTTTTATTTGGTTTTTAAATGAACAAACTTAAACCACTGAAAAGCGCCTACATACTTATATAATTATTATTACAAAAACAATCAAAATTCATCGTTAAAAATCACGCGAGAGCTTGGAACTGGTTGCTGCAAATCTGGTTGCAAATCAGAGGGTGTACTAGATGAACGTTTTTTAGGCTGCACGTTTTCTATATCTTCCTGGTCTCGTATAGGCATGCCACGTTCATATCTACCATCTATAATTTCAATGTTTTTGTTTTTGTTTTTTGCTCTGGCACACTGCATACAGTATTTATTATTTACTCCAATATAAAGGACTTCTTTAGTTCTCCTCCCAATTATTGCCGCAGTGCCAGAAGGAGCTTTGTAATTTGAACCGTAAGACCTAGCACACCAAGTTCCATCTACGTAAACATCAATCACAGGGTAACCGTTTTTGATTCGACCTTCTGAAATTGCAATGTCTCTTTCCTTTTTGGCAGCAGCCTCCATAGATTCGCTTGCAGTTTTTTCCCATTGGTCGTTAACTTCATTTTGCAATTTGGAATAATACTTCGGAGAAAATATCGGAATATCAATAGCAGAGAACAGTTCTTCAAATTGTGAAAATCCAATGCCAGAATCTATTATTCCTGTAGTTGCCGCTATGTTTATATTTACACGTTGCTTATTTTCGATATCTTAGGAATGGATTAGACACGTTTTTATAACACATATCGCATTGAAATTTATAAACAGAAATTAATCCCAATCTTTTTTCGCCAATCAACTGGAAGTTACTGGTTTTACAGTCGAATAAAGCATTATGACGAGCTTTTTCTTGTAATTCTCGCAAAAGAAAATTAATATCGACGATTCTTCGTCCTGAAATGGGTTGAAAATCATCTTTCTCGCTTTCTGCTTCAATTTTTAATCTAAAATCATCCAGATCACTGAAACAAAATAAAGTAACTTTAAAATATAAAGTAACTTTATACTTTAAGAGCTGATTTTTAGTCAATAAACTATCTAAGAATTGCAAGATCGTGAAATTATGGGTATGTGGGGATATGGGCAAAGAAATGAACGTGGAGAAACATTGTTGGAATTTTGTATGGAACATAGATTATATATTATGAACTCACACTTCAAAAAGAAGGCCAGACAGAAGTGGACTTGGCAGTCTCCAGACGATAAAACCTTAAACGAAATAGACTATATTATATCTAAGAACAAAACTGCCATCAACAATGTTGAAGTAATCAATGTACATTACCCCACAGACCACAGACTTGTTCGTGGGACATTCCTTATACAGGAAAATATACCTAAGACAAGGAAATCTTTCAAGACAAAAAAATCCGAATTCTCAGTGACAGAAAAAGAACATATGAAAAAGCAATTTACTGAATCATTAAATAACTTACAAGTAAATAAAATCCAAGAAACATATAATACTCTGATAAACAACATTAGAAAGTCAACACAGAAGTTACCCCCGACCAACCAAACAAGTGACCATAAATGTATGATTACCAAAAAAATCAGAGATCTTATTGAAAAAAGAAATAAACTTAAACATAAAAAGCATAAAACAAAAAAGGAAAAGAAAACCCTGTCTAAACTTTACCAAAAAATTAAGAAAAAATTGAAACTAAGAATTCACAACCAGAAGATAAAAATTTATGAAGAGGAGTTGTCAAAGCGGAATTCGATCAAAAGGGCACAAAAACGGCTTAACCATACCAAAGATTGGGTCCCATCGCTTCTCAATGAAAGAGGAAAGTCCTGTACTAATAGGAAAGAAATTATTGAGATTGCATCTGCATATTATGAAAACCTTTATTCAAAAACTAGCATGGAAAATGATAATTACAGCCGTAACAGGCAAGTGCAAGCCGTAGATGAGGGAGTCCCTCTTTTTCTGGAAGAAGAAATAGCTGATTCTATGAAATATTTGAAATCATCAAAAAGCCCCGGGGAGGATGGAGTCACAAATGACATGCTAAAAGCTTTAAGCCAGCCTCTGATTCCCATACTAACCAAGCTTTTTAACACCATACTAATGCAAGAAGAAATACCCAAAGATTGGGAGACTGCTGTTATAACATTAATATACAAAAAAGGAAACCCACGGGATATTAGTAACTACAGACCTATCAGCTTATTACAAACAACTTACAAGCTCTTCTCCCAAGTGGTTTTACGGAGAATCAAACCAATCTTAGACTTCAACCAACCCGTAGAACAGGCTGGTTTTAGAGCTGGGTTTTCCACACTAGACCACATACTTACCCTCACCCAAGTGGTTGAGAGATGCTTAGAGTTCAAAAAAGATCTGTATATAGCCTTTGTAGATTATACAAAAGCCTTCGACTCAATATCACAAGAAGCCCTATGGAGAGCTTTGTATAAGCAGGGGGTACACCATAAATACATAAACCTACTACAAGCAATCTATAGGAAAAGTTCTGCAAAGGTGAAACTTGAACACAAAGGACGAATTTTCTTTGTTGAGCGAGGAGTGAGGCAGGGAGATCCAATGTCGCCCAACCTATTCACTGCACTCCTGGAAGAAATATTTAAACACTTAGACTGGAGCAACAAAGGAATAAATATCAATGGAAGACATTTAAACCACTTGCGATTTGCAGACGACATTGTCATTGTGAGTGAAAGCCATACTGACATACAATACATGCTGCAATCACTTAACCAGGAAAGTAAAAAATGTGGTCTCACTATGAACATGGAGAAAACATGCCTCATGACAAATGCATTGAAAATACCAACACTCATAGAAGGAAAAGAACTGTTATATGTGGAAGAATACATTTATTTGGGTCGGATTATATCTTTTGAAGACCAGTCATTGAAAGAGGTGGAAAGAAGAATTAAAATATGTTGGAAGAAATATTGGGCAAACAAACAAATATTCAAGTCAAAATTACCTATGGCCCTAAAAAAGAAGGCATATGAAAGTATTATTCTACCAGCACTCTTGTATGGCTGCCAGTGCTGGCCCTTTACAAAATTAATAATTAAAAAACTACAAATATTTCAAAGAGCAACTGAGAGGAGCATTTTAGGGATTAAACTGAGGGATAGGATACAAAATTTACGAATCAGAGACATCACGAGATTGGAGGATGCAGCCGAGTTGGCGTGCAAACTAAAGTGGCGCTGGGCCGGACACATGGCTCGTGCCCGCGATGCGCGCTGGAGCGAGCTGGTGCTGCACTGGTGGCCGCGGGACGCGCGGCGCCCGCGCGGCCGCCCGCGGCGCCGCTGGAGCGACGACCTGGTGCGTCTGGCGGGCGCGACCTGGACGCGTCTGGCGCGCGACCGACAGCAGTGGCGCAGGATGGAGGAGGCCTTTGCCCGCTCATGGGTAACCCATTAGACTCTTAGGGTGGATTGCACCAAAATTCTAGTTAAAGTTACTGTTAAGGTTAACTATAACGAGAATCTTAACGAGCGTTATTCACATCGTCGAATTGCGTTGCACCATCATAAAATTCGCTAACGTTAAAGTTATTCGGGTTACTAGTGAAATGAGGCATTTATGTCCCTAAAGATGCGTGGGCAGTATCTTATAGACAAAAAAATATGAAAAACTAAAGCCTAACAACAAAACATAAGTGACAGATCACAGATATAAAAACATAAATATGTATAGTATTTAACAATAACTTTAACGATGACCACCCATTAGGCGCTGGTTATGGTTAGTGTCAAAAATGACGTCATTTTAACCATAGTCAGATGGTGCAACTCATTTTGTTAATTTGACGAACGATTTGACGTTAACGTTTCATATTTAACGATAACGTGGGATGGTGCAATCCACCCTTAGAGTATTTCACGGACAATAAAGTGACGCGGACAATCGTGACAAATCGCTGATGTGTTGTGTTGTGGACTTTTTTTTTGACATAATCAATGCATGACAAATTAATAGAATTATTAAATTAAATTATGATAATTAAATTATGACATTATGAAATATTAAATTATGATACTAGATGTAATAAGGAAATGGGTAAATAAAAGGCTTATTTATTTATTTATTTATTTATTTAAACTATCTAAGAAGAAAATTTGAAATATATAGGTATGTGCTTTACAAAACCTGTCAAAACACCATATTTATCCCTCATTTAGCTGTTATCTGCTTATTGAAAAATCAGCTCTTATTTGACTAAAGGAAAGTATTTACATCTAGCTTTTTTCCGCAGCTTCACCTACGTGAAATAGGGATTTCACTTATCTCGAAGGGACCACAGTTTTTTGGGATATAATGTATGATTATGGTGCCAACCATGGTGGTAACCATAATGGTGCCACCTGATAGGTGAACCAACTCTTTGGGCACAACATCAACTGACAACCATGGGCGCCGCCAGGATTTCTTTGAGGGGGGTGCATAGATGGATCTACACTATTAATTCCGTTTCATTAAAATATTGTTTCACGGGCATTTAACTTTAAATTATGACGTAAATTTGTCAGCGTACTCATCATGGACGTACCCAGCAACTTTTAAGAGTGGGGAAAAAGCATGGAGTACTTTTTACAGGCTAAACTTGCAATAGTCGAATTTCCAACGTCTCTGTATCATTGAACCTAACTTATTGTTAAAATCGAGCAAAAAAAAAACGTCGAAAATTAACTGTTTTTACGTTTTAACTTAATTTTGTTTTGTTAATAATCTTTGTTGATTTGTTATTTACCTATAACATTTTTTAAATTTCAACTATGGTTCATGAGATAGAGCCAAGTGACAAACATAAATTTCACCGAAAAGCAGTTTAGAGCGGATGTTTATACTTGACAAAAGAAATCAGCAAACGCGAGCGAAGCGAGCGAAAAATTTTTTAAGTTTTCTCAGAATAAGACACTTTTTTTCCGTATGCCGCCCTTTCGTATTCGGCCGCCCGGGGCGTTGCCCCCCCCCCCCCCCCCATGCTACGCCACTGGTAGGAAGTTCAGAAATATCTCCCGCGCAGTTGGTAATTTCTATTGACCGCCATGGCCAAAATAAAGTCGAGAGGATATTATTATTTAAACAGGACATTACACATATAGCAATCTAGCCTCAAAGTAAGCGACAGCTTGTGTTATGGGTACTAGAAAACTGATAAATATATATACATCCTAATATACTTTAATATTATACATTGAAAAACACCCAGACACTGGAAAATATTCATGCTCATCACACAAACATTTACCAGAATTGGGAATCGAACCCACGTCCTCCGACGCAGGTGGCAGGTTCGCTGCCGCTACGCCATTCGGTCGTCAAGTCAATTATTATATCATGTATTCATGAGAAACTCCGTATAGCCAAACAAAAAAAACCTCGTCTCCCTTACTGACTGTTTATAGGTAAACTGTGGTATTTGCACGTGGTGGAATTTACTCTACCTACTTACCATAATTTTCTTAGTTTGTATCAGATTTTCTTCGGAGCTTTTGAGGACTAGGTATTTTGATAAACTCAAGAAACACTTACCATATATTTTTTTTATTTCTACTTCGCTTCCTGTCAGATAGTTTTTTTTCCGGCACTTTTATTTCCCATTTTAAATAAAAAACACAAACAAAGAAACACTATATTTACAGGCTAACGAAAACTATTTTAATTTTATCACTAAATGTAGAAAAAGAATTTATTTAGAAATAATTAAAAAATAAATAATTTTAGCGCGAAAGGAGCGTGAGTCGTGAAAACTTGCGCAGGTCCTACTCGTACAGAGGCTCGTGAGCCACTGAGTACATAGCTTATTCGATGCGTTAGACCGTTTTATGACTTCTGTTAGGCGAAATTTTGCAGCAATTTTTTTATTTTAAATCTGTCTGTCCAATAAATAGGTAATACAATGAGCTTACTTTACGTATAATTTTCATGAAATTTAGTCTAAAGCTTTGGAAATGCCATTAGAAAAATGAACAAAAACGACCCGTTTTCAAAAATTTTTATGATCGAGGCAAGTTTAACTTATCGTGTTTTCATGAGTACATTGAAGAGATAAGGCATGTATCTTTAATATGTATTTTTAACAATGAAAAAAAAAGTATTTTTTCATGACTTTGAATTGGTTTGAAAAGTGGCGTAGTAGCTAAAAACCGGGATAATGAGCCGTTAACTTCTTATGAAGTAGAAACCTTTTGAAATTGCTAAAAAAAATAATAATATGAAAGCAAACAATCAAAAAGAGGTTCCGAAGTACATAAACCAAAACCAAATCTATTGAAGAGCAACTGGCATAAAACCAATACGCATCAATAACATAATATATCCGACAAAAAGATCGGATCGCACGCGTTCTATGGCGGCGAGATCAAAGCACAAAGACGCCGACCGACACGCCACCTGTCCACAAATCATGGGAACCGAAAAAACTTCTTTAATTCATGGTACGATACGCAAACAGGAAAACGTAGACGGAGCCCATAGAAACAAAAAAGCTCATTAAATTGAAGGAAACCAACATAATATTAGGTGTCAAGTCGGGTCAATTTATTATTTTCCAATTTTTCTTGTATGTATTTGAAGATACAGAAGATACAGGGAAACTGTTTATATGCACAAATTGTGCTTCATAGAATACTTATGCAGGTACAGTACAATTTATGCTGCTAGTTTATGTATCTATTTTTTGTAAAGCTGTGGAATAATGTCAAACAGCTGCTGTTTTTAATTTGTGCTACATAATGTATTCCAAATCTAACTTTGAAAATAACAATTGTATTACATAAATCAAATCTATTGCACAATTGAAACTATTTGATATCACCTATTAATAAAGCGTTTGTATAACCGCAATAACGCTACATATGGCATACGAATATTTACAGCTTGTAAATCGGCGTCTATTTTTTGCTTTTAGTCTCCGTTTTGAAAACATGTAAAGATATGGTGATCCGACGTCGCGTCGGCTTCGAACCAAAACGGCAAAGGGCTTATCTCTAAAACATACACGTTTATTTACACAGCTACCGAAACTTTTTATCGGTTAAGAAAAACAATGTAACTAACTGCTTTATACGCTTATGACAATTACAGGATTAGTAAGCGGAAACTGTTTATCTTATCAAACATACAATTAAAAGCATGAAACGTTTAGGGCGGGTCACTTGAGTAGTAAAGACAATTAAATATCCATTACAGAACATTGTTAAGCGTAATCAAATTGTATGTTTTTGACTTTCAAATCTTTCTAAATTCGCTTACTAACAGTGTCCTTTCACTAAAACGGTCTGATGAGAAAAATCGCACCATGGGCCTTAACCATTTTCAACTTATCTAATATATTTCATTTCTATTGTTGCTTTTGGTACAAAATTCAAAAAAATGTCTTTTTATGTTTTCATGGATAAGTCGCGATTTGCGTGATCAATTTCTCGATCGGATAGGTATGTCATTCCTATAAATTCATTTAAATTTCGTTCCAAAAGCGTAAAGAATAAGATAAGTTATATGAGGCTTAGGCTGAGGTTGCTCTTATTCATAACAGTTACAGACTGGTAATTTGCAGACTTAGCAATTCGGCAAAACGTTAAGGAACTGCGGGGAGGAGTATCCTTAGGTAGATAAAAGAGTGTAATATTATCATTTTATATTATCAATACTATTTATTTATTTATAATCAAACGCTACTCAGTTACGCTTGTATTAAGTTTGAGACGTAAAACTCATTAGACGCAGATCGTACGACTCATTTTACCTGTATTTGAATTCACAGAATCCTCAAATTAGTGTACCTGTCACAGACGTGGACCCAAACATAATCAGATATGACAGTGATTCTGTGAAGCCACTGCATTCAGGTTACGACTCGAGCGTGCCTCGTTATGATCCTATCGAGTTACGTCATTAAAACTTTATAAACCCATCTCAGTACATAACTACATACCCAGTACCCACCTATACCTTCCCACTTACTGATTTTTTTTTGCTTTTGGTACGTGATGCTGATGATACCTGCTGTGCTCGGGTATGCTCATTATACAAAAAAAAAAATTTTGTAAGTAAATATGCACCTTGCAACTACAATATCAGCTCATAGCGAACACACATTGACCAGGTAAACGTATAAACCCAATGGCTAGACTAAAAATATAGCAGATGGCGAGAGCAGACTCAAAGAAATGAAAACGCTTCAGATAGCATAACATAAATAAATTGACCAGGTAGGTTTTTTGACGTGATAACGTTTAATAAATTGATGAACACCAGCAACGCACATGAAAAATAGTAACTTTCCGCGTAACGTTCCACCTGAGCCTGTGCGTGCAAGCGAGAGCGCGCAAATAGCGATAGGCGCACGATAAAACAAACGATAGAGAGGCCAATTATGACGTTATCACGTAAATCTATCGTCCGTAAACCGACTTTACAGACAACCAATTTTTCATGGATAAAATAGGTACATTATATCCAACTACTAACTACAGTATTTAAGATTTTTCGTCTCAGGATGAAAATTAGCCTAAGAGTAATTATAGCTCTCTAACAGTGAAACAATTAAATCAATTTTCTTTTGCAACTTTTAATAAATAATCTAATCATGATCTAATCACAGACCCCTTAGCAACACAGTCTAGGAACAATTTGTACGTCCAAAACAAATGAATATTAAAATAACTCCTACCTTTGTTTTTGTACCTATCAGACTTGCAATGTATGTAAGGAATTTAAAAATTACTTATAGGTATTTAAAAATTAAAGATATAGGCACAGACAAAATTCATTAATGCAATTTGCAACCTAAAAAAGAAGGAATTACATAGCATTACGAAGATGTTGGTTAAAATATGTTCCCAAAGAACTTTAAAGGAATATCGTTCGTATTATAACTGTATCATATGCTTAATGGGAGTATAATGTAAATATTGTGACCGGTTTCGTCTGTTACCACAGCCAGGCTATTCAGTAACGTCTAATTTACAACGGTCGAGGTTGACATTACTAGGTATCATCCTAGAATACTGTCTCTGGTGGTCATAGCAGGCTCTAGACAAGTAACTAACAAGAATATAAAATGGGAAATTCTTTCCAAAAAACTAACTTCAAATGCCACTACAAAGAGTGGAATAATTTTTAATTTACACCAATTTGAAGTCGGGCAATGTTTCGTTCAAATTTTATAGGCACACTTGAAAGTGTGCTTATAAAATTTGAAGAGATCCCTCGAATTCTCCAGGATCCCATCATCAGATCCTGACTTGATGGCTATGGGACCATATGATACCCTTTCAAACAAAAAAAATTCTAAATCGATCCACGCATCTTCGAGTAATCGGCGAACATACATGAAAAAAAAAATAAAAAAAAGATTCCGACGAATTGAGAACCTCCTCCTTTTTTTGAAGTCGGTTAAAAATGGCCGCAAATCGGACATCAATTATATTATAACTGTCGTCTCTGTCGTTATCTACATTTTTGTCCTTTTCCATACATGACTGACTACATATTGTAGGTACTTGACGAGTGTAAATCGGATCAAAGACCTTTTCATAAATCGAGAGCGTAACTTTTGAAATCGTCAGAGTCTGAGACGACACGAAAAACCGGGAAAGACGAGGCCAATTCGAAACT
This sequence comes from Coenonympha arcania, assembly GCA_036785405.1. Taxonomy (NCBI): domain Eukaryota; kingdom Metazoa; phylum Arthropoda; class Insecta; order Lepidoptera; family Nymphalidae; genus Coenonympha; species Coenonympha arcania. Next base: position 15,444,950 of record CM072055.1, read on the forward strand.
CACGCTGTCGAGGTGAAATGAAAAAATGTAAACTCAAAGATGCTTTACAGAATAGCCGTACTGTTCGGGATCGTCCTCTGGTTACACCGCATTATGACAGTAAATTATGGATGTCCTCTGTAAACAAGTTTGAAGTATTTGAGTCTAGGGTTGACAGAGGCAGTATTTTTATAATGTCAAGCTAAACTATTAAAAGTTGAGAGCATAAATTATTGTGAGTAAAGTGCACTGCAATAAGTAGTATTTTATCAAGCACCTAACTTCCTACCATAAAAACGGAATCTTATCAGAACTTTACATTCAGAGCACTAAAATCAAGGCATAAACTGCAAGTCATTTGTGACTTTTGACGTGACAACGTCTTATAATTCGATAGAGCCGGTTGCACGCACGAAAAAACATGACTCATGCGGCGTTACCGGCGTTACGGTAACGCCGCATGTAAGGCTTGAAGTGCAAGCTAGAGCGCGGAACGAGCGACAAAGAAGCACAATCTCGACGTTGTCACGTTCAACTATCGTCAGTAAACCGACTTTACAGACAACCAATTTTTTTTGACTAAGGGCCGATTTTTCAATCGCCAGATAGACTATCTGAGGATTAAATTTGAAACGTATGCCATACAAAATCTGTCAAAACCACATATTTATTCCTTAGTATAACGTTTATCTGGCGATTGAAAAATCGGTCCTAAATAACTGTAAACGGCAGGTAGGTATTATGTAACATTTGGTAACTGTTGTGTTATGGTATTAATTATTATGCAAATAAACAATTAACGCATTAATCTAGTCGTTAGATTGAACCATGATTCAAACAAAAAATTTTAATAATTGAGATTTGATTGATTTTCTTTATCAGAAAATGAGTCAGCTGTAATTTTTGTGGCCACTGTTGAAATAGGTATGTATATTTCAATCCACGAAGGCGTGCCCCTCTCTGTCAAACTCCATGCGAATCGAATGAAACATAAGCGATTTTGACAGAGTGGGCGCGTCTTCTTGGATTGAAAAGAAATTACCTTATACGTACCTACTTTCATGTAAGAGCAAGTGACAACCCTGCACGCATCGCTCCGACAAATGTAAATGAAGTCAGGCAATTCATAAATTTGACGCCATTAATTGTTATTTGTTTATTCCGGGCACGATAAAGGCGATTAGGCGTTCGGTTCAGGAGAATAGGTGTTACATTATCGCTGCACGGTAGTTTGTATGCAAAACAATCGACCCGTGCGCATGCGCCGATTAACAAATTGCTTTCACGCCTTTGTGATTGTCCCTAATTATAATCGTAATAAAAGCTCTTTGCCATTTAGCCACCTACGTAGTTAATAAGAATACTTTTACTGAATTTAGTAATATTAGGGTGGTTCGTATAGTATAGGAACTTCAAGCTATGAAGCTATGAGACGACACTGATGCAATATAATCCCTGCACGGGAGTTTTTCTAATACTATTTACATCGGTTGAACATCGCAAGATTCGCAGGTAACCATAGCAATATCCCGTTTGCGGTGGTTTGCCAGTTGCCACCTTGCCGTGATTTCTAGAGTTTATTTTATTATTCTACTTTTATGCGATAAATTCCACTCATATTTCAACTTGAAAATCGATCTATGTGGGCGAAACAGGTGACGACAGAGACAGACAAACCACGGTAAAAAAAAAAAATTATTTATCTGCAGAATGATTTAGCTATGAGAAAAAAGGTACGAAGATTCGACTGTTAGCAGATAGGTTATTATTGAAAAATATGGCCACTTAAAAAACAAAGAATTCGAAGCATCCAATAGACAGGTTTTTCAGATGAACACAGAAAATAAATAAAATTAATAAACACGAAGCCGAATTTAATAATCTTATGTAGGCACGGCCGGAGAGACGCGATAAAATCATTATCAGATATCGCTGGAAAAGGAATGGGTAACTCGAACTTGATAATAAATTGCTTCTTTGAAATATAAATCCAAACCAACTCGAATATTTTAATGGCCACCGAGAAACTCCTAATACGTGTTTCGAGGCTCGTTTACGATTTGATGAGGCATAGGAAAAGTGGCATATTCAATGGACCGTCTTATTCATGGGGAGAAGTTATGCCAGCGAGTACATACGCCATAATATGCTTTTTCTGTATAGTATGCGACCATTGGGTCTTGTTTAGATTTATATTTAAACATTTATTTTATAAATCTGTCGTCATCACAATAATTGATTTATTATAATCATTGTGGTCGTGTCCGTACGATTCGATTAGGTATTCTACTAAATTAGCGTTCTACTCGTTGATTAAACCTCGCAAACAACAATTCAAGATAATAGTGTTACATACCTAATACGTATTTGTAAAAATAACCAATGATTGAAAAGCCTCATTACATCACACATCTCTTACGTAGATTATTTTTTAACTGTGAACACACGTTTTCAATACAAGTAGGTAAATAGATTTTTTGAAACGATTATTATTCCTTTCCCGGTTCCCCATGTCTCATATTGTGTCTACTGTTAGATGTGTTACTCCATGATCTCCAGTAGCGTACACCTATCTTATATTATACAGATGTAAATTATTTCGTAAAAAACCTTTCCTCAGAAGTAACCTGAAGTGGTTGATACGGCGGGCGGCTACCGTGCAGCGCGGCGCCTTTGATGCGCGGCGGCGGCAAAAGAAACGAAACACTTGATACGACAAATAACATGCGATAACACCAGCTACGCGGTGGCGCCAACTTTTTACTGCTAAAACAGACTAATTTTGAAACCAACAACCGGTAGGTACTTGAACGCAACTTGCCACTCGTATCGATCATCGAGAAAATCCTGTTAATATTATATTAATATACCTAGGTATCAAAAACTTTAACTTTGTACGTTTATTATGACTGGACTGGACTCGATTGTGTGATGATTTAATGCGTCCGCAGTTTCCATTATTTAGGAGCATAATTATTGGAAATGAATGTTTTTATTTATTTCTTTCTTTCTTTCATTCAATCCATGGCTATAGGTAGATTGGTAGGTATAGCAAACATCCTTAAAATATATAAGGTGGAAAAAAGTAGTGGTAAGGGGAATTTTTTTAAGCCAGGAAAATGCGGGATTCATTAAAAAACCCGAAACTATCCCATGCGGAACCGCGAATGGCGAAAAACCCATTATGTTTTTCAATACAGTACCCGCGAGATATATCAGTCGATTCAACGTCTCGCACCTCCGAATAAAGGCATTCATTACACAACCGTTTAATAATAAAGAACGAGCAAAATAGACCGGGCATAATGCAGTCCTACAATGAACGATCTCTCGAAAAGAAAGCTTCGGCTCCCCCTAGCGGAGACGTCTCGTAGATTTCGGGACATTATTGTGGAATTATGCGGACGTGCAAGAAAATAAAGCAAAGTGCAGAGGTGACGGTGGGTAAAGGTGTGCGGAGTTATGCACTTCAGTCCGCGAGGGTTCGAGAAGAGGGCAAAAATACGCTGCCGTTTATTAAAGCCCAAGATTCAACGCCAGACTCACGTTATTGTATTACCGTGGACAACCGCCGAAATCTTAGTCCTAAATGTTTCCGCTTGGAACCCAGCGTCCCGATGGATGTAGGTACCTATGGAGAAATCAGTTCCGTTTATTCGAAGCTAGTCGACTTGTTTGTACAAAAACCCGTACTAACTTTAGAAATCCATGAATCAATCTTTTCTTCATTTACTAATTAACTTTTGGCAGTCAATTTTCAAAATTTATTTCTGTGCTTAACTGCATCCTTATTTCTTACCTACACTCCCAATTGTTGGTAGCAAAGCTCAGACCTTTTCTTTAAATTATAACCAAGCATTTTATTCCTCTCGATTCGGATATAAAACTCGTATGCAATATATAGGCTGATACCGTAAATATTTTCTTCTCGTTTGGTAATCAACTGCTTAAGCTCTTATTTTACATGTATTTAACCACCGTCAATTAAACAATGAAATGCTGTCCCAATTTTTCAGATAACAAACGAATAAGTAGACCCAGTCGATATGCAGTCCAAACTTCAGCCTAGCTATTTATTACAATAAAGTCTGGTGGTCGTGAAATCTCAGTCCATACTCCTCCTACACTCTGCATAATGCCCGCCAGATATTCCACGATACGCCGAGAATGTACAATAACGCAGCGGCGCGAGTGCACCGGGAAACCGCTAAACAAACAACTGCTCAGCATTTTACTGCTCCACCGGCGGCGACCACATCCCATGCACCGGCGTGATAATAGTTATCATAAAATGTAGCGCGCTAAGAATAGCTATACGAACACGTCATGCGTTGGATCTCCCGTAAAAATGTTCGGGAATGCATAAAACGAGTATTGGAGCACACGGCAGGCGGAGCGAGGGCGTTCCGGAGACATAGAACCGCATATTTGTAAAGTTTACTAGCTGATCCGACAAACGTTGTTTTGCCATACCAGGGATTGACATGCCAGGGATACGAAAAATAGCTCGAAAGGATAGCTTACCGCCCTATATTAGAGAAGATATGAACATTAACAGTTGTAACAATGTACAACATAGGTACTATCGTCAGTATATATTACACTCTTATTCTGATAGATTCAAGCGATGCAACACTGTGTTTTTTGGAGATTCCTTCAGAGTATAGGTGTATACGCGTATAGTAGGCATAGTTAAACGCAATAGGTTGTGACGACGGTGATGACTAAAAACATTAAAATAGGAAGTAGGTTTATAGCGTTATTCGTATATAACAAGCAAAGGCTGCTGCAGGGTCTATCCTGCATCTAAATGGAATGCACTTTGAAGAAAATAATATCTTACGGTAGCCGCTGTCATACAGTAGCCACTATAATCAGCATCCTAAGTTCTACACCTATAGTGCGTTCAATCCACGAAGACGGCGCCCCACTCCTTCCTAAATCCTTTCGAAACCCATGAACAGTTGCGAATGTGAAGGAGTGAGGAGCGTCGTAGTGGATTGAAATTGAACGCACTATCCCTAACAGCAAGTTTAGCCCGGCCCGCCCCCGACCTGCCCCGCTGCGTGTGTTCACGTTTTCAGGCGTTACATGTCGCAATGGCGACAGTTTTATTGGCCGATACCGGAACACATCGAGTTAATGGTGTAAGGCGTGGAACAGAGCGTCGAATTTACACAAATTGTTTATTTGGAGTTCAACGGCCGCCCAACAGTATTTTATAGCAGGAAACTGGTTTATATATATTACACAAATTCATTGAAATCCCTGTTATTATGAAAATAAATGGAATAATAAATATGCCATATATTACCAAAAATAAATAAACTTTGCAAATCACATTAACTTACTCGTAACCAACACGCTTTGAAACATCTTCAAAATAGCATGAAGGATCTCAACGTTCTAAAGTCTTAGGTATATGGATGAAACTGCTCTCAGCAATATTAAATTAAAAGGCTTATGACGATATAGACTTCCTTATGTTAAAAGTATATAAGTTAGTTATCTAGCATCTCTTATAAATTACCTATCTCTTTAGAAAACACGTAATTCATAATAAACAAGTGAAACATTTTCGGTAATAATATTATTATCTCATATTTGCGTACGTTGCGCCTTTTGTCGGCAAGTGTCCAAAAGTATAGTTTCCAGAATGGCGGAAATATTAACACCACTGCCAAATTGCATTGCGTCCCGTTTTCCAGAACTAATGTGTTGCAAAATAGAAGTTCTGCGAGCATACTCTACATTGTAAACAATGCAAAATTGCAACGCCAAAATCATGTAGGTAAGTTCCTGAAGTAACTAACTGTCTCATTCAAATACTAAACTATTGAAATCAAGCTTAGTTTTCTAAATCTACCTTTAAAATCGATTACAGGTAATTTCGACAATGTTTTATGCTACCAAAAATAAGTATACGTACTGTACCTACTGTAGGTTCGTTTTCACCAATTTTTTACTAAAATAAATACGGCAACCGCAAATCGCCATAGTCCAATTTAAACTTTGAACATTATTGCACGACAATTTCGTTGATTGCACGCTTTTATTATAATAGATTTCGGTTTGTCAATTATGTATGTGGCGATGGAATAAAATACCGCATAGTCTGCATTGTAAACAAAATCAACTCGTCTGAATAACCAGAACATAATAAAAAATGTTAGATAAAAAAAGACAGCTCCTAGCGAAATATTTGAAATCGCTTAAGATAACAAACAGCCTTATTCTATTTTTACGACTGTTTTTGGTACGAAATTCAAAACGAAACCCTTACATTAAACTACAGTAAATCGATTAGAAGTTATTCGAACCGCATGATAGAGTTAACTTGTTTGTCCCTCGGAAACAGGCAAGTGTAGTCAGTGAGGTGTGTAAAGCATAATAACCATCCTGGATACTGTTTTTTACTTATTTATCGCAGGGACTAAAGGGACTTCTATGATTAGAAACGTCAATCAATATTGATTGGAGAAACTTGGGCACCTACAGCCTACGTTTTAACCCTATGGAGACGCTAGATTCAATCGAATCCCATCATCAGGTAAACTCTATCGCTGCATCGTCAGAATGTGTATAAATTAATAAAAAATGTTCATAATAGTTACGTAATACATTTTACAATAAATAATCAAAACCAATAATTAAATACAGAAAATTTCAATTTATTATATTTATAGCCAGTTCAAACTTTTAATCACGTCAGTATCTACTCAGTACAGTTTACATATCACAAACAATACACAGAGTACATAAATAAATTAACAATTACATATTACATTACTCACAAATTAACAATTAAAATGATTACCCTATCTGTGGTAATTTATTAATAATGCGGTAATAAATAGTTACGAGCTTTTGTTATCTGTGAACTTTGAATTACTATATACGAGCGTCATAGTAGAAAACGGCCTAGTTTTAGATAAAGTATAGTAAACTTTATTTTTTTAATTTTATTGCGAGATTAAAGAACAAATAAGTTACATTCTTTCATTTCTTTGGGAATGGTTTGTGACCACTTGTTTCCAACTTAGGAATATCAACAGCTATATTCTTATCCAAGGGTTAAAAACAGGAATCTATACACGAGATGGAACATAAAACTGCGTTTTTAACTTCTAGTGCAAACAAGTTAAAGTTTTTTTACAAAGCAATAAACTGGCAGAAGACTGCCAGCGTTAACACCTCTGTTCATTGTAGGCTGTGTATTAAAGGGGCTCGCAGCAGGTTTCTAACGAGGGGCGAATCTTGTTAAAGGACAATACCAGATCGCATTACGTACCTGCTTTCCAGGCGAGTTGCTGCCAACACTACGCGCTAAGTTACACGCTTCAATAAACAGAAAAAGCAACAAGGTGTAGAAATGTTGAACATCTGGGGGAACGATTTTAGCATCTGACTCTGGGGGAACAACTTTAGTCTGATTCAGATTTGAATTCAGCCCCCCGATCGCGTTAAAATGTTATCAATCATTAAAGACCTGTATCAATGTCGGAACATAGGCTTGTGGACCAATCAAAACACTTGATAATCAGGTTTTCACATTGATGCAGTTTTTTAATGATTGATACAAACTTACGCAATTAGGGGGCAGGAATCAAATAAGAGCAGTCAATTTACAAAAGTCATCTTTGGTTTCTCGTGTTTCGTGATACGCAAATAAAAATCATTAATAAGAACTCTTATCTATCACTAGAGAAGTAGGTAGGTATCTAAACTCTATGTAGTCTGTAAAAGACTTTACTAATAAGCATACTGCCTACCATTAATGATCTTTTGTTTATTTATCTATAGACTCAGCGTTTTAGTGCGAGCATCTAAGAGGTATCAAGTAAAAATATATAATTATCTATGTACAAAAATAATTAGATAATCTGATATAAGACACCTTTTAGTATAAATCTCGATGGGGGAACCCATACATTAAAAGACGAGGCGAGAGGAAAATCTTAGGGCGGGTAATGCATGTAATGATCACCGCCATCCTTCAACGCCACCCCCTCCATCCCCCCTCCTTATTAATTACAGCAATGAAATTACAAGTACATTCCCCGAGTAAATTACGCAATTTACCTCTTCTTTACTGCGCACGTTCGAAACACGACACTTAAATCAACAGTGCTGAAATAAGGGTATAATTATTTTGAAATTACGAATATCTTGAGGAGTTTTCTCAAATTGCAAAAACCAGATATATACCTAATACTTAGAAATACTTAAGTTTGAATTTTTTGGTTGCAACTGGCTTACAGTGCATTGATCCAAGACTGAAATGTGGAGAGTTCGTACTAGCAGCGTTTTGGGTTTATTCTGTTGCGTTCAGTTTGTTAGTTAGCGAGTTAGAAAACATTAGGTTGGTATGGTATCATGTCAACATACCATTCTAGTTGCTAAATTGTGCAAAAAGAATACAAAGATAGGATTTTGTGCTGTATTATTATATAGTTAACAACCACAGTTATCTGAGTTAACAACCCAGTGAGTGTTGGTAACTAGCAAACTGAACGGTACAGAATCATCCCACAGGTGAGAATGCAGCAAAGTAAATACTAACTAGTTGTGTCTAAAAAAATTGGTTGCCTGTAAAGTCGGTTTACTGACGATAGTTGAACGTGACAACGTCTTCTTTGTCGCTCGTTCCGCGCTCGCGAGGTAACGCCGCATGAGCGAGGTAACGCCGGTAACGCCGGATGAGTCATGTTTTTTCGTGCGTGCAACCGGCTCTTTCGATTTATAAGACGTTGTCACGTCAAAAAACTTCTGCTACGGGTAGTGCTTTAAACGTATTTTGAAATCTTCTCATTCAAATTCAAACGTGAAAAAAATATATGTCATTATTGGTCCGGTCTTCATTGGTTTTAAAAATACCTCCTCGCATCGTATTCAGTCCTTCACTGGTTGACCGGGCGGCTATTCACGTAACGCGTCGGCTACATTTCGTGAAGTGAAATGTTTTAAACGTCATGACATTAACGTTATATTATAGGCAGACGATATTGAAATCAAAACATTTTTTGCAAACACTGAAAAATTAATTTTACGAGTAATAACATAGAGCGTAATATTGAATGTCGTTCAAAACGCAACATTGTCGACAAACGTGAAATTAAATTTACTTTCCGCGATAAAGTTGAAAGATAGTATAAATTATTTTGTTGAAATCCATTCACTTTTAAATTTTCACCAATAGACGTAAAGTAAAGTTTTCAGTGTTAATTTTTGACGTGACAACGTCATATAAATCGATAGAGCCGGTCGCACGCACGAAAATACATGACTCATCCGGCGTTACCTCGCTCATGCGGCGTTACCGGCGTTACCTCGCGAGCGCGGAACGAGCGACAATGAAGACGTTGTCACGTTCAACTATCGTCAATAAACCGACTTTACAGGCAACCAATTTTTTGACGTGACAACGTCTTATAAATCGATAGAGCCGGTTGCACGCACGAAAAAACATGACTCATCCGGCGTTACCTCGCTCATGCGGCGTTACCGGCGTTACCTCGCGAGCGCGGAACGAGCGACAAAGAAGACATTGTCACGTTCAACTATCGTCAGTAAACCGACTTTACAGGCAACCAATTTTTATATTATTTCTTGATTCACATCACCCAGTATGTGAAAACGTTACGTGAATAGCCCCCGTGTTCACGGAACATCGTCGTCGGTGATGGATGCGCGTTTTTGCCCGCGTTCCCTCTGGCCACGCGGTCGCACTAATCCCATCGAATTAAGTTTGACAGTCGGAATCTTTTCCTGATTTTTTTGCGCCAACTAACACAGATGTTCATTGAATTCCCTAACCTTAATTATGGGCACCGAAACGAGAACTGTCGCTTCGTTTAATAGTTGATTATTGGAGGGGAACACGAGTAGCTGCTAATATACAGGTTTTTGAAACAAAGTTTTTTAAGGAGGGCATCACGCAGGGGGCTAGGCGAAAGAAAATGGATTATTTTTGAAGAATTCAGAAAATCTTCGAAAATCTAGAATTAAAGTTTCTGGTAATAGATATTTCAATCCACGAAGTCGCGTCCCACTCTGTCAAAATCGTTTAAGTTTCATTCGATTCGTATGGAGTTTGACAGAGTGGGGCGCGTCATCGTGTATTAAAATATCTGTACTAGTCAACAGAATGTGCTCGCATGTAATCACGTGTAGAGATTTGGTATTCGGCGGCGGTATCTATTGAGCGATGTGTGAAACACACATGAAATTATAAATAAAGCTTTTCAAGTGTTGTGACTTGTGTCCCACGACTCTCACGTCTTTTTTTAGGGTTCCGTACCCAAAAGGTAAAACCCCTATTACTCCTTCTTCTATTACGACTTCGCTGTCCGCCCGTCCGTCCGTCTCAATCGCAAGATCCTCTTAGATCACGAGGGTTAAGATTTTACGTAGTACTATTCTGAGTCTTATTCTTCTTAAGATGTTCTAATTATATTGTTTATCGTCGGTAATTTATCGAAACGCTCCACTAGAATATAACATTTATAGCAATACAAACACTCGCCGGATCACGCCAAGAGCCGATAAATTTGAGTATATTTAATGAAAAGCTATAATTGAACATCGTGTTATAGCAGACTTAACCAACAGGCGTCCCACAACCGCCAGACTTACGTTGAAGTAGTAGGAAATAGGAATTACTTCAATTTTTTGAGTATTGTGAAGACCATGAGAAATAAAATTAGTTGATAGTTACATCGTTTTTCATGAAAATTTAAATTAAATTAAGTATTAAGTGCGTCTGATGTAGCTTATGAAATGTGTAAGGATAAATATTTTTTATTTTGATTTTATGTAATCCACATTTTTCCCACTTTATGTTCACAAACCAAGATTCTATCTTAGTAGGTATTGCTACCTCCACCAGCTATAACATCGTAACATAATACTCTGGCCATTGATATGAACCTGAGGATGAGTCCATCGGAACATTTAACGTCAACCTGCTTCATACAAGAAAAACGTAGCGCCATTATTGACAAAATTTCCGCTAATACGCCACAATATACGGCGGAAATCGTCCCTGTGGAAACTCGCGTGCGGACTAAATAACAAGTAGGTATAGTGATCTGTGTCAAAACTTAAAACAAACATTTTAGACATCATTACTCTTGCGATTTTTTTTTTCGCACAGTCCGTCGGGTTCTGTGTATCTGTGTATTAGTCTGGCACTTGTGATGTCTAAGTACATAATGTTTGTAATAAAATAAACACGGCCCATTTAAGCTCCTCCATGCATAGAGTACTTCGATGAGGGATTTATATCGAAGGCAAGTGTTTCTTTATAAACATTACCCACCTGTCGCTGAATTGTATTGCGAATGGGTAAACAATAAACATAGTGTAGGTTGTACTACATACTATTTTTCTAGGAAGATGTCAAGATTTTAAATAAGTTAGCGCAAATCAAATAAAACTCAAGTTCCTATAGCCAAATAGGTCCTAGAGTAGACGAAAACGTAGAAACTATTTAAAAAGCGCCTATTGAAATTACGGTTCTTTGAAAGATGTTACCTATAGATTTAAATAGACGCAATTTTTAATATTTCCAGTAGGTAGATTGCACAACAGGAATATAAAACAACCCATTTTATATCCTATCCGTTTATCCCCGAACCAAAGCTCTGAAGGTGCGTTTATACATAACAAAAAAAAATATGATAATTATGATAAAAAAACATAACTACAGGCCGAATTGATAACCTTCTTTGGTTTTTCGAAGTCGGTAAAAAAGGACACTTAACGAGTAGGTATGACCAAACATATTATTCTGGTAGGACTCGTATCCTAACTTTCACATATTTCACGAACACCCTAACGAACATATCGTAAACTGTAAGGTAAACTCTCATTTTATAGAGCGAGGGAGCCTATCAAAACAAACTTGCTTCGCATTAATTGTTATGTTTATGCATAACATTAAAGACGCCAGCTCGATACAGCATACAAGCATGCCGGGGGATAAGATCAACGGAAATAAGATCTTATGGACATACACAAAGATCCTGTTTTCCAAGTTACTTCAACGGGGAAGGTGTCGCGCGAACAGGCTATTCAAATACAGGGAATTCAGATAAGAAAGAATAAGATACGCGTAATGTGTTCAATTATTTCTTCTTGCGTGGAATTTCAATTTCTTTACCCCTTAAACTGTTAACAACATTTCCAGTTTTTGAAGATTTCTGACGTTACTAACATACCTGTCCTATGTTTAATTTTTTTGTTTATTTTATATAATTAGGAAAGTAAAAAATAATTAATGTCTAAACCGAATAAAATCAAAATGCTGCAATTGCAAATGGTTTTGGCAGTAAAGTGTAAAGACAAGTCATCCTCCTCCAAATCCGCAGTGAGAATAAGTGTGGAGGCAACCTTAGGTGTCAAGAATGTTTACCAACCCGGTGAAACAAGCCGAACTTAATTATTCTGACGCAATTAGGTATCGAATTTCAATGTTTTGGAATTTAATTAAAACACTTTTACTCGCGTTCGGGCATATTAAATTAATTATAATAATATTCGATTTGGTGCATTTATTTAGCAGTTTTAATTACATAAGTAATTTTATATTTTTAATTTGCAACCCACCCATACTTCTTCAAGTTCCAGTTCATTTTGTTTCCCTGTCCTCGTACGTACTACAGAAAGTGTAAATCGAATTAAGGCGCTGTGATCAGTCAACTTTGGCAAATTTCGTTCGTATAGCATCGTTTTATGTAAAATCTACAGATCTTATTACTGTTAAAAAAATATGTGGATACAATTGAAAGTATTTCTGACATGGTGGCTGATGCCGAAACACGATTTCGCAAACTTCACTCGATAGAAAAAAATGCCAAAGTTGCCTCGGCAAATACATAAATCTACATTTTTCTCAGAAATGGTTACATGATTTTTTGTGAAATTAAATTAGGTTGTGTGTTTTATTGTGACAGATATAATGGCCATTTTAGATTTTTTATATTAAGTCTGCACTGTCATTAATTTCACATTTTCTTGTTTTTTCGAACAAAAACTGCGGTGCGACATCCTTGTCTCTCGTATTAAATTAGACAGTGACCGCGAATCCACTGTTCCCCGCGCCTTAACGATGCAGTAAAATGACATTTTAAATCTTACTATAGATATTACAATCGACGAAGACGTCGCGCACCACTCTGTCAAAATCGCTTATGTTTCATTCGATAGTATGAGAGTGGCGCGTCATCGTGGATTGAAATATCAATAAATTCCATGAATCCTCATATGTTTCACAGGAAGTGTCTTTCAAAGCTAACTAACATTTACCTATGTGAAAGTCTTTGATTAAATACACGGTGTCCCGTAATTACTGGATCAAACCTATACGGAAGATACATCACCCAATTATCTAAAACTAATTTGATACGTTTTAAAAAAAACCGTAGGGTCACCAAGTTTTTCGCGTTTTTGTAATTCGTCCATTTTTTCTACCGTAAATCAGTTTTTTGAACACTATAGCCTTATTAAATGATATTTTTTAGTTTTGACTTTTGTTTAATATTGCTGATTAGTGTACTAATGTATTGTGAAAACCATTTTACTAAATAATGTTTAACTTTTTTCGGAAAAAAGGTTCGAATCGAATAATTAATTTTCTTTGATTAAGATTGTCAGCATCTTTGTAACGACAAGGAGCAGATGCAAGTCTTATACCAATTTGTAAACCTTGATAAGTGGACTAGTTTTTAAAATAATGGTACACTTCGGTGTCATACATTTTTTTTACAGGAGATTGTTTTTAATTTGGGTTATCTTAATCAAAGAAAATTAATTATTCGATTCGAACCTTTTTTCCGAAAAAAAGTTAAACATTATTTAGTAAAATGGTTTTCACAATACATTAGTACACTAATCAGCAATATGAAACAAAAGTCAAAACTAAAAAATATCATTTAATAAGGCTATAGTGGTAAAAAAACTGATTTACGGTAGAAAAATGGACGAATTACAAAAACGCGAAAAACTTGGTCACCATTCGGTTTTTTTTAAAACGGATCAAATTAGTTTTAGATAATTGGGTGATGTATCTTCCGTATAGGTTTGATCCATTAATTATGGGACACCCTGTATATTTGTTAGTTTATTTAATTTACCAATTGTCAGTTAAAAACGTAATTTTACTGCACCGAACTAAAAGTCGGAGAACAGATACCTACTTAGATATGCAAGCGGAAATAATATCATAAACATGTAAGTAACTAATCTATAAATCTTCCAAGAGTCTCCAACGCGCCCTGTCCCTGACTCCCTTAACACGTCCCAGAAATATGTCCCATAACTTTAAACAAACAAAAAATTACCTATTTCACTCATCAACTTGAGTATTACGTGACTAACGAAACAAGCGTTTCGTGATCAGGATTCAAACGGCACGAGATTAAACCCAACCCTCGACTAACAACGTGAATTTGTGTCTTGTGTTTGAGCTTAATTATAAAGTCTATCCACGTACAGTGTGCACCGACTATGGAACGTACCAACGTCATTTCAGTCGAAATTTAATCGCTATAGCCATTGACTATAGACATGAGACAAGACGATTTAAGGGTAAAACTGCGAGTATTGTGGTTTGAACTGGAAGGTTCCACTCGTACTTGTACAGTCACGGAATGAAAATACTCCGTGTGTCCGTTTTGGTGGAAACCGGGCCTTATGTTGGCATAATGGAATCAGTACAAGTGCAAGCGAAAACCGACATTAAGGTGACGAACCTTTACATTCCGTGACAGTACTTTGTAGGTACAAAGGATACAAGTAGTATAGCGTTGACCGCTCAAGAGAAACAGAGTTGAAATAAACTATAACGCAACAGAAAGAGGAAAGAGGTTGACGACTTACTTAAATCAAGAAACAAAGGAGAAACGCTTAATAGAGCAAGAGTAGGTCGTATAAAACGTCTCAGATAACTAAGCAAATTAACAGTAACCGTTACCAGAGGAATTGCCAACGTCCAGAAGACAGAAGTACATTGAAGTTCTTAATTTGAAAATTTTAAAAAGCCGTTAAAGGTGTAACAATTGTTAATAATATTAGGGTCTGCAAAGTTAACCGCGACGATGACTATAGAATTTCTCTAACTACACAGTAAATTATTCATCCCAAGATTGCTAAGAACCACTTTCTTAACAGAGGTTAGATTGATAATAATTATTTGATACTCATTTTGCAAAAATAAATGTAAGTGTTACAATAAAAAAGAACTGCAAAAGGTGAAGAATAGCTTGATAATATTATAAGGGTCAGCGGAGTAAAAGTCGACGATAAGTATAAAAATTCTCGAACTACATACAGTAGTAAATCGTTATCAGAGGGATTACTAAGATCCAGATGGAGGTTACTGCACGGTAGCCCTTCGTGTAAAATCGGCCTCGTTATCGAAGGAGCGTGTTATAACGATATGAGATTTATTTTCGACCCATTTATCAGGGTTGATAAGACGTGTATTCGGATTATTATCGGCCCGGCTACTGTAGTTTATTGTACGATCGTAAATAAATACTCTACATTCGATAGGCGTAGGCGGCCAAAAACAAACGTGATCAAAATAATGTTATCAAGTATCAATAACTTATTAGATATTTAAAGAAAACTCATTTTTAGCTTCGTCATCGCTATGTAGCCTTTCCTGAAGCCAAAGACTTAATGGAACTAGACAGTTGAATGATGGTACATTTTGATGGTGAAACCAAGAGTGTCGAAGCTTATATTTACTATAGAGAGAAGATAAAAGTTATGTTAGAGATTTTACCACTAACCGGGCGGTTAAAGGGCACTAATTTAGTAATAATTAAATAATAATTAAAAATTGTGTAATTGTTCCACGTCATCCATGCTCCATGACGGGCTCATGAGATGTAAATTAAGCACTTAGAATGAAAAGCTCAAGAGATGACGGTTAACAAAGTAACGGTTGGTAATTAGGTGTACCCACAGACCATACCGATAGACATTCAGGTGATGCAATTGAAATTCCGACTTTTGGAATTTGGAATCGATGTCATGTCATTAGGTACTTATCATAAAAACTAGATAAGAGCCTAAATAGGGAAATATGACTAGTTTAGTAATTATCATGTAATTACCTCTATTTACATAATACTCTATTAAGTACACATGATGTCGAATATTCACCTGAAAAATATATGCCTCAGTATTACACAAATCGCGAAGTGAATAAAAAATCAAAATCTTTAAAAAAAAAATCGACTAACAGGTTTTGCCCTAAACTAACAAACACAAAGAGACAAAAAAAAGTTTATAAAGATTCTGATTTCTTATTTTCTGTGTAGTTTATTAAAATGTTTGCGGTTTGTGTAATATGTACTGTACTGTAGGTAGTGCAATACTACCTAAGGTAAATATTACCTAGTGTGAAATAAAAGCTCGTGATAAGTAGTTGCTATAAGGAAAAAATAAAGAATAAAAGCATCTTGGCTCGCATGTTCAAAGAAGACCTTACAAATGATTCCTGAAATCCCGTGGTAGTCGTCACAGGTAATCCAAACAGAAACGGTATGTCGAGTAGAGGTGTCCAATAACAAAACATATAGTTACTCGCTTGACAAATAACTCTCGGAGTAAATATTAACTCTCCAGTCGCCACACTGTATTATGCGACAGATTTGTATCAACAAGAGATGTCACAGGAGCTGGAGGACGATGTTTGCTTTCCAACTTAGGACGGTTGTAAGGATTCGTAGCACGTAATAAACGGAAATACTGAAAAGGTGACCGTATATAATAACGAACAAATTACAATGGATTTCACTTTTGAAGCATTTGTCTCCTTTGACAAACTCTTGAAGAGAAACAAAAAGGGAACAACTTAAAATCTCTGACGTGTCGCTAACGTCAAAATATTAAAATCGATACCAATCCAATAAAAAAATGTACGTGTATCAGGTGGCTACGCGTCAAATTACACAAAAACCCAACCTGTGTTCTGTAGCTGGAAAATTCAATTGGGTTTTAAAATAAAATAAAAATATGAAGGGATTTTAAATCGCTCGTGCCAAGAGAGCTGTCCGGGAAGAGCTCTGGAGGGCCCTCGACGACGGCGCACGAGCTTAACTTGCCTGTTTATATCTGCTTAACACCTACCCTCCAAGCACGTTTAAATTGCAAAACACCGTCTGGACTTGGGAAAGATACATGATCGAGTGCAGATGATGAGAGCATATTTTAAACCATATTTAGTCCACCATCTAAGGCATACTGTACATATAATTTTAAACGATTTGATAACGCCTTGAAATAAAATACTAGTTTTTTTTTAATGAATCTAGGCTGCATGAGTAAGGACTAGTCACATCGACAAGAATGGTTGTATCTGTAGAAAATAATCAAGAAATTGAAATGAAATATGAAGGCAGTTATCAATGACTCATGGCAAAGAACCGCGCTGAAATTAATCATGTTATCGAACACCCTAACGACTCGCGCCATAAATAAAGAGCAATCGCAAGGAATCGCATGCACAACCGAGAATTATCGAGTTGGCAGCCGTTCAGAAAATAATTTACGCCGCCGTCAGTTGCGATGGAAATCATAAAAATTTAACATCGCCCGTAAAGTAAACAATGGGCAAAAAAAAGCAAAAGGCAAAAGAGTGGTGTGCCCGCCGGGCACCGCCCGCCGCGCTGGCCGTGTCGCTGTTCGGTGTATCTCGAGTGGAAAATGGATGATCGAAAAATATTTTTGACTTCACCTGGAGCTATACTTAGGTACTGTGTAAATAAAATGGATAGGCTGAACTGTAAAATTTGTTGGAAACGCATGTATAGAAATGAATAATAAAGTGTCTACCCATACTAACATTAAAAAATAATCATCTCTCTCATTGAACCGATTGAGCTTCTAAATGGCTGAGCCAGTCTTAGCGGGATTTTAAACAGGTTATATAGATTATACACGAAAAATGTTCAAAGCTACTTTACTTTTACTGGAGAATCAAAATAATCTTTAAATAAGGAAACGAAATTGGGTGTGACAGTTTCAAACAAAATTATAAAACTAATTGAATAACAGAATTTACAGAAACGAGAGTCTAGTGGGTAGTGATGAACGTACGTTCTTATAGTTTATTCCTCCTCATTATTTAATGACAAAAGATGATGTCGAAGCTAACAGGTGCATATAGAATACACGACATAAGGTAGGTGAGGATAAAAAAGTAACTCAAAAAATCAATTTACATTTCAAACAAAATGCAACCTGCTCTACGAACTGCGTACCACGGTTCCCTAACCATGTATTTAATACAATTTTGTACAAAAAACGCATCGTAACTTGTAGTGCGAGAGATAGTGATTAGATAATTACACGGTGTTCAACAAATTACCGCCGTGTAACGCAACCGGAGCGGAACCGTGCCCAGCCCATGCCCGGGGACGATTCGTCGCGCCGCGCTAACAAGCCGAAGAGCCCGCAGCGCCCACTAGACCTGAACTGACACTCACAGTGAAAGCAGCATATAAACTAAAGTTAAATCCCATTGGTAATTACCTTAATTCTACTACTTACTACATATTTCGTACAGGCCACATAGCAAAGATTTATCTTAATGTTATATTACAAACTTAAATTTTGTGATGACGATGAAAAAAAAATATCAAAATGCTTCTAGTGAAATACATAAAAATTGAATACAGCATTTAAATCACAACAGTTTATTGCTTAAAAAACAATAAAAAAATAATCTGTTGGTATAACCAAATCCCACGACAGTAACAATAAACATTAATGTGGGAATGTTTGAAACACGACCATAATTCACAATGAAGAAACAAACAACACCAAATTAAATTAATTTCCAGTCATCCTCCTAGCTGGCATCTGTTTTGAATATAAAACACCAGCTCGAACCGGCAGAGGGCACGTCCCTTCGTAAACCAATAAAAGGACCCACACAACTGACGCACCTACACAAAAAACAAAACACACAAAAACTACACGTAAGGAGATCTCAAAATTTGATCTAACGACCCTGAAGAATCCATTATTATTAATAACCGATGTCTAAATAAAACATACAGCAACGGCGAGCATAAAAATAAAAAGGGATGATAAACCTTTTTTCCAATACAAGACATTTATTAACACGCTCGAACGCTGGATCGAGATAAAACAAACATGGCGGGCGGCGCGAGCGCATAAACATGAAGTTTATCGTGGGAGGCTGTCACAACAGCGCCCATTGGGCACCCGCTGACGCGCCGGTGAAAGCTGCAAGAGACACCCTGCACGAGATACGATCTGTAACAGACGAAGCCTACGCATCTCGTAATATTCAGTCAATAGAAATAGATCATGCATCGTTAGAATACCATGATAAAATCAACTTTTTTAAGCACGCATCATTTCAAGTCATAAATCATTTTGATTTAAACAAGTATTCTCCGTTATTTCGGTAGTTAGCTCATTCATATAAAGATTAGGTATGTAAGCCAATGTAGAATTTTCAAGCATATTTTGTAATTGGATTAGAATATTTTACAAAGTTTATCACAATTCAGTCTATTTAAGAATTTAGAAGACAAGATTAAAATATTCATAACCCTAATTTCCGATAGCCAGAACAAATAAACCGTTTAACGATTTCTCAATATTCAAAACAAGATTCAATCTCGTTGGCTGCACAAAAAACATCGGAACGTAACAAGGCACTAATAAGATTGAACGAGCGGGTGAACGCGAGTTATCAATAGAGCAAAACAACAGCGGAACAAGTCGTGAGGCCATCAGCGATCCATCATGGAACTCCGACTACCGAGATAGATTGCTCGTATTATCCCAACAAGCGTCTTAGAGAAACCGCTCGAATTTGAATTGCCCTCAATCAGTCCAAGTCAACTTCGCCTCAACCAAACACCAATCACATTCCCAAACATAAAGGAATAACTAACAATCATTTCTTATTCTGCAAGTCTTACTACCTACATAAGAATATCACAGATGGAACATCTGCAACGAGTAATTTACGTTAGCCGTTACCATGTAAGATGTCAGATATATTCACAATAGCTCGTTATAAACCCAAGAATTCCGCGGAATCTCTTATCTTAATAACTGAACAAAGTTTTATTTTTTAAAGGAATGACTTAATTGAAATTATGGCCTACATAGCTAAGGAGAACGCGGTATCATGATATACATTACTAATGCTTCGTAATAACAGCATGTGGTGACCATAAATCAGAATTTATAACTGGCATTAGAGCTTCTTTTGGTGGTAATTAAAGTTGATTCTAAAACAAACAAGTACCGCCTCTATAATGAGCCTCGCAGCGATTCGAGGCACTACCGATCTTTTCGTTATAATTAAGGATGAAGGAGTCTTACAGGATTTAGATAAAGCGCAGACCGCACGACGTACCTACTGCCTTTTATTTTCTTCCCGCCCTCTAAGTCACGACATTGCTAAAGAAAACAAAATAAAAATTCCAACGCGGCCAAGCTATGCTAAACTATACCCAATGACTCCCACCCGTTTACCGGTAGCATTGGAAAAAGATCAACAAGAAAGCGTGTTACAGACCAAAATAAACGACCAATATGAAACAACCGTATAATACGTACAATACATTCTCAGGATTAAATAAAATGTAAAATTTATAGAAGTCTCAAGCAATATTTAGAAACCTTACAAAAACTATATTAGGTTTTAAGTGAATAATGATTTATCTACGATATTTAAAAGAAGCAGACGTTATTTTGCAGAAATCCATAATTAACAGGAAAGATTAATTTTTTTGCTATAATCCGCTACCCGAAAATAATCTGTTACCCGAAAATAGGCCAACATGATTTATCTACGATCTATAAATTCTTTATGTTATTAGAAGAAACAGCAGAAAAATATTATTTTGAAAAGAGTGCTTGAAGTTCGATCGTATTTCCATTACCTTTTTCACTACAAACACTAAGTAATGCACAGAAGCTGCGCAAGGGGCAAGCAGTATCTTGAAGGAAATATTTGTCGCACCCACGCCTCTTTGGAACTTGCTTCGCTTTTTGATATTTACATACTTTCTCTATCGCGGCAATAATTTTAAAATCTCTCAACTTGAAATATTACAGGATGCAAAGTTGCAGCTGCAAAAGCAAAATTCACGTTTCAGATATGTGGCACATTATTTGCATTTACATCTTTGCTTGTCCTTTTGTTCCGTAAAACGTGACTTCATCCCGCATCGGCGTATTTTGCCAGATCACGAATGTCGATAGACACTGCTACCGTGAGACACGTATGGCTGCTTATATTAGAAACTAAGGGTATTTAACTCTGAATGATAATAATTTTAATTCTTTCTCTCAAATCTCAATAGGGAGCAGACCTTTAAGCTCCGACGGTCTTAAGTAAAACACGTAGAACTTCGTGAGAGAGTTAATCTTAATTTCAAGATAGACATCGCACAAAGACTTTAAAATGTCGACAAAATGGAACGCTAAAACTTGAAAAGGCACAACAAAAAGATAAGATACAACATCAAAAATGGTTAGGTACATAATTCTACTGAAAGGAATAAAAGCAATGATAAGCAGGGTCGCTTGTAATAGCTCAAAAATCCACACACAGCCGTAACAAATAGAGTTACGACTTTACGAGCCGTTAAATAAACGGCTCTACCCATTAATGTTATCGATACGCACCGTAGTCATGTACCCCATCCAGAAATAAAGCTTAACCCGATCGCTTAAAACGAAAAACTGCTGCCACCTTAGTCATCGACATTACGAACATCCTATATTGATTGAAGGAAAATATAATTTCAATTTTATTCTTCATGATCGTTCATTTTTGGCCTAGCTTAAGGCCGTAATAACGAACCGTATAGTTAACCAAATATTAGTCCACGCGCACCTAAGAACGGATTCAACCAATATTTGTATTGTACGACTGCTTCCCAAAAGTATATTTTCTCATTCAACAACGACTACCTACTGGTTTTCGAGGGTTTTCGAACAGTATCGATATTTGTTCAGAAAAGATTCCCAACGATGATTTATTTTATATAGAGTAAGAGTTCTACAAAAACGAAAATAAGTATAGATAAAGGAATATCAAATTGATCGTTTTTTTTTTTTCAAATCGTGAAAGTATCAAATATCTTGAAACTGCTTCACTTTATCGAGTGGAAATATTGAAATGACTAATCATTTGACGAGAGTCGGGACTAATAGAAGCTGTGGGTCCTGTCACAATAAGCAATGAGGTTATTTTAAATTCGAAATTTAAATTTAGAAGCATGCAGGCCGAGACGCCGCAGGAGGCATGGGAGTCGCTGCGACCCCGTCTCGACCCGTGCACCATGCTGGGAGACATGCGAATTCACTTCCAACTATGTTTGCTTGATAAAACCTTCAATCAATCCATTTCATGTTGTGTCAGCTGCTGGAAGGCAGATATTTTGTGTAAATAGACATTAGTTTTAATTTTTTTTTAAGTTCTATTCAATAGAGTCCTTTAAAACTGATTGGGAAGTTTGGGAAGTACCCGCTGTGCAGTTTACTACAATATGGTGGTCCCTAACGATTTATGTATTGGAGACCACCGGGTACGAGTATTACTGTTAAAAATGCCACCCAATCTCATAAAATTCGATCATATCGAAAATACGTAAAATACTGACCTAAGTTTAGTGAGGAATCTGAAACCATTTCAAGACGCGTTGCATTAGCAGTAAACCGAAGGGAAGCGCATAAATCTTGGAGAAGCTTGCATCAACAATAAACTGTAGGTAAGTAGGCATTCGTCAGCTCCGAAGCGACAGCGTCAAATAAAACGTTATTATTTAGAAACTCATAACGGCGTGATTTACTGCCCATAAAATAGTCAAGTCGATCAAATCCCTCTGCACTCGTGAAAATGATTTCTTTGTCCGTAGCGCTGCCCAAGTTTTAGTAGCTGTTTCGATAGATCACCCAAGTCTCCATTTAGAGATATAGTTACCGGTACGTACATGATGGATTTGTTCGAGTGCCGGCCATATCCGGTGTAAACAAATTTAACTTCGAATAGGCTTGTTTATTCAGGGGTGCACTGAACCATTAAGCTCGTAACAACGTCGACCGCGTTAAATTCTTCGATACTATCATAATGCTCAACTTTAATTGCTTTCTTGGGAACCCATAAAAATTGAGAGTGGCTGCAGTTCAATATTTTACTGCAGTTCGGGCTTAAATTAAACCGAGACGCTATTAAATTCTAATCACCGACCAATCGTAACACTTTATACGTGCTTACATTACGATTAACGTGAATGCAACGGTTTCTCCGAGGAAGGATTGCCGCTAGATGGCGCTATTTAAGATAGTTACAGTTTTTAATCATTTACTCCAATCGTAATGAACTATTTTTAATAATATGTGTTTTGCGGAAGTACAACGTTGCCTTTTATTTTATCACATCATTATTTTAAACTAAAACGTAACCATTTCGTTATCTAGTTCAAATATAAAAATCTGTCATCTCTACCAGCGTAGGGACACGACGAGCACCCACACATAGACGCTATGGTTTCAATCCAGGATCTGTGGTTCTTACGTTTTCTACCAATTGTTAGCGTAAAAAAGGACATAGATGGCGTATATCAATACTCGGAGATATCATTTATAGTCCACAATATCAGATTTTCGGAGAGAGATCAATCAACTCCGAGCTGGTACTAAAATTTTCTTGATAAAAAACAAAAAAAAAAAACTAGTTATTGCCCGACCCAGGGATCGAACCAAGGAGCTCGTGATTACATCCACCTTATCTACCTTGGTACTAAGTAGGTAAGTATCTAACAAGTAATTACCTACCTATAGACATTTCACTCCACGAAGACGCGCCCCATTTTGTGAAAATAGCTAATGTTTCATTCGATTCGTATGAAGTTTGTCGGAGTGGGGCGCGTCGTCGTGGATTGAAATGTTTATACCTATCTACTTATACTATAATATTGATATCTATTATTTTGGCTACCGAATCGCGTAGCGGTAGCGAACCTGCCGTTGCGACGTCGGTCGGTCGTGGGCTCGATTCCCACTATTGGTAAAGGTTTGTGTGATAAGCAGGAATATTTTCCAGTGTCTGGGTGTTTTTCGCAGTATAGGTATTATATGTATAATATTATATTCTCTAATATTTAAAATTCTCTCGCCAATTTTGTTACCAAACTCCTCCGAAACGGCTCGACTGATTGTTATGAAGTTTTCAGTGTATGATCGGTAGGTTTGAGAGCAGGATGTTATGTTTTTTTTATATTCCTAATGGCAATTCAACGTTTGCCGGGTCAGCTAGTTTATGTATATTAAGTATATATGTATATATAGTATATATACTTATATATACATAATATATATATATTTATCCCGCAAGCAATCTGACACCCGCTGAAGAAAAAAAAACCTGTCAAGTGCGAGTCGGACTCGCGCACTGAGGGTTCCGTACTTCAACCGGAGGAATAAAACCATAAAAACCACTTTTCTTATCGAACCGCAAAACTAACTTTGTTTTTAGAGGTTTTATTGTAAATATCAAAAAACTACTTATTAGATCTCGTTCAAACCAATTTTCGGTGGAAGTTTGCATGGTAATGTACATCATATATTTTTTTTAGTTTTATCATACTCTTATTTTAGAAGTTACAGGGGGGGGACACACATTTTACCACTTTGGAAGTGTCTCTCGCGCAAGCTATTCATTTTAGAAAAAAATGATATAAGAAACCTTAGTATCATTTTTGAAGACCTATCCATAGATACCCCACACATATGGGTTTGATGAAAAAAAATTTTTTGAGTTTCAGTTCTAAGTATGGGGCACCCCCAAAATTTATTACTTTTTTAAAAATTTGTGTGAAAACCTTAATGCGGTTCACAGAATACATCTACTTACCAAGTTTCAACAGTATAGCTCTTATATAGTTTCGGAAAAAAGTGGCTGTGACATACGGACGGACAGAAGGACAGACGGACAGACAGACATGACGAATTTATAAGGGTGCCGTTTTTTGCCATTCGGCTACGGAACCCTAAAAATCAACGCAAAAATGGTTGCATTTACCCACAACACGGATTTCTATTAGAAATAGGTTTATACTAGCAAAAACTTCGGGTTATTATAAACCTTAAAGTGAACCAGGTAAGGCTTAATTTTGATTGCTAAACACATAACAGTTACGACGTTTATCATCAGACTCGGGATAGGCAATAAATTTTAACCGTCACTCGAAAGTCCAAAATCTGTATTACAATATGTACAAAAAATATTTAGTCTAATACACAACATTACCCGTACGCAATAGAGTTGAAAATAGCAAACGCGCGTGTGCGCGTATAACGTGGTGCGGTAGTTCAATTTTAGCAAATAAATATTACCATAATCTAACTAGGTATTACTCTTTAGGTAGATACTTGATATTGTACCTCACATATTTTGCTACTTTCTTTACTCGGCTCATAATCTAAATATATAAAAGAAGATACTGACTGACTCATTCACTCATTCATTGACATATCAACGCACAGCCCAAACCGCTGGGTCTAGAGACTTCAAATTTGGCACACAGGTTCCTTATGAGGTCTAGGGGTGCACTAAGAAAGGATTTTTCAAAATTCCCCCCTAAAGGGGTGAAACGGGGCTCCAAAGTTCGTATTTTACCAAGCTTCAATACTCCTTCACGCCAAAACTACTGAACCGATTTGGCTCAAATTTGGAATTGAGATAAATTGCATCTTGGATTAACACATAAGCTACTTTTCATCCCGGGAAAATCCATGGTTCCCGTGGGATTAGTTAAAAACTGAAATTCACGCGGAAAAAAATCTTCACGCTGCAAGTACAAGACCGATTTGGCTGAAATTTGGAATGGAGATAGATGATATCCTGGGTTAATATAAAGGCTACTTTTTATCCCGGAAAAATCCATGGTTTTCGCGGGAAAACTGAAAAATTGATATTCACGCGCGAAAAATACTACTTGACGCTGCACTTACTGAACTGATATGACTGAAATTCGGAAAGGAGATAGATTTTATCCTGGATTAATACATAGGCTACTTTTCATCCCGGAAAATTTCATGGTTTCCATAATAATAGTGATAGATAATATGCCTTCATGCCGTAATATTACTGAACTGATTTGGAATAGAGATAGATTATATTCTGGATTAAAATCAATGGTTATTTCTCCCGCGTGAATATTTGTTTTTCACTATTCCAGCGGGAGAAATACTCATTCACGCTGCAACTATTGAAATTTTTGACTGAAAGTTAAAATGGAGATAGATTTCGCTATAAATTAACACAAAGGTTACTTTTTATTCCGGAAAATCGATGGTTCCCTTGAGAATAGGGAAAACTAAAATTTACGCGGGCGAAGCCGCGGGTATCTGCTAGTATATAATATTGCTACCTCGGGGTAGAAAGGTCGTAAAAACCAAAACCCTACTTTTCAGGACGAGCAAAAGAGAAAATTTTTAAAACTTTTTGGCAAATAACTTTTTTGTTTTTAATATAGGTATATTGACCCTATTAAGCGATATTTTATTAATTCTATATGTTTTTTGCAATGGATAACCCTATTTTATTCTCAATCTCTTAGTTTAGAAGTTAGCTTGGATTTACGACCAATAATTTTTTGAAACTTGGTTCATACACCCCCTAATTATTTCAGTTGTGACATTGTAATGAGTTGTAACTAGATATAAGTCGTTGTTATTGTGCTTAAAAACCATTAACATAAAATAGAGAGAGTCGTAAAATCAATAGGTACCTTCTGGACGTTGAGAGTCGTAACTATGATAACTTTATAGTAATTTACATAACTTAATATAAACTTGGGTGATAAAATCCATTTAACCTTAGTACCTACAGGTACCTACATATGAACTTATTACAATTTTTAACCAGTTAATAAATCAAAATTACTATTTAAGTATTTTTTTTACATTATCAATTTACTTAAAGCAAAGTACAAAGTGATTTAAGGCTTTCCTCGTGGTTTGAAGACATAATTTAACGATTTTTACGAGTACATACCACGATTATTTGTAAATAATATTTTGCCAATATTTCGTTCTAATTGCATAGACCGTATCGGTCTACCCTCCTCCTAGATCTTTTTGACTTCATTTCGCGAGTTGTCACGCAAACACACACTAACAACGTCATTTTTCACCCCTGCTTTATTGCGACTTTGCTTCGGTTTGTACAGTTCTACAATCGTATTCCACGTATTGGCTACTTTAAACCCGTCTTCACGATTGAAATTGCCCAAAGTAAAAAAAGTACAAAATACTTAAGAAGACGTAAAACACAACGTTAATCAGTAATTATTATCATTAACGCTGATCAGAGCATCATCTTCTTATGTTGGAAATTAACAAAAATATAAAACTTTGACAGCACTTTATTTCTATATTAATTTTCACCTCGGTCATCTTCATCGTCTTCGTTTATTAGGGTAAATTCAAAAATTCATCTTGATATGGTTTAAGTATGATTTATTCATCACATAAACGTATCAAATCATTCAATAATCAATCAATAATCAATAATTCTTTATTCGCTTAATACACTTACTTTGAGGTGTTAAATATAAGTGGTAACAGTGTATTGCCATTCTATGGCGTGCAAATATGTATAAAGTAATATCGGAAAACAGCGAAAACTTAAATACAATGCCTAAACTATAGATTAAATTTATCATTTTACTTATTAATACATTGATAGAATTCTTTCATGTCATAAAAATTATACAGATTCAGCCATTGAAATAATTTGGTTTTAAATTGGTTAATGGGAAGTAATTTGATGTCATAAGGTAGTTTATTATATATTTTTACACACATCATGACGCAGTTACGTTTAAAATACTCAGTTTTAGGTAGATAGTTCAAAACTAAGCGATTAGGATTTCTACAAGAACTAGGGTGAGCATCGCTGGCTGTTGCGAAAAGTGACATATGTTTTTTAACAAAACAACCTATCTCAAATATATAAAGACACGGAAGAGGCAACAGCTTAAATGTTTTGAATAATGGCCTGCAACTGTCCAGCGGTGCAGCACCACACATGGCGCGAACACACTTTTTCTGCGCAATGAAAGCTCTATTTACATCAGTCCCATTGCCCCAAAATACCAAGCCATATCTAAGCACAGAGACAACATAGGCATGATACACTGACAACACTACTTTAAAATCTACGACATGTCTGAGACGTCTTAGCACGTAGCAAAATCTATTAATTTTTTCGCATACAATGTTGATATGATTCTTCCATGTCAATCTAAAATCTACGTTTAGACCTAAAAACTTTACTTCTCGGGTAGGAGAAATCGTTTTGTTATTGTGATTTATATTTAATGCAATGGGGGATTTTTCATAGAATTGTATATATTGTGTTTTGGTTAAATTGATATGTAAATTATTAATGTCAAGCCAGTTTATAATATTGAGAAGAGTGTTATTTATGTCAGACTCATGTACCGTTTGAGAATTATTACTATTTGATGTCAAAATTATCGATATGTCATCCGCGAAGAGAACACACTTGTGATTTGTGACTTCTGTAATGTCATTTATGTATAGAAGAAAGAGTACTGGTCCGAGAATACTTCCCTGAGGGACTCCAAATTGGTTATGCATATAATCTGATTGAAATGATACTACTTCGCTCCCTATTTTTTTATTTAACATAACAGCTTGGTAACGGTCACGTAGATAAGAGGAAAACCAATCGATAGCTGGACCCCGTATGCCAATTGCTTCCATTTTCCTGATTAAAATATCGTGCTGGACGAAATCAAATGCTTTTGATAAATCTAAAAATAAGCCTGTGGTTGTTTTTCTTGAGTCCGTATTTCGGAGAACAACGTCTATGAACGAATATATGGCCAGCGTTGTTGATTTTTTCTTTTGAAACCCAAACTGCTCTTTCTTTATAATGCTAAATTTTTCACAATATTGTAATAAACGTTTTAACATGCATTTTTCAAAGATTTTTGAAAATATGGGTATGAGCGTAATTGGTCTATAATTAGATATATCCTTCGGATCCCCTTTTTTATACAGCGGTTTTATTATTGATCGTTTCAAAATTTCCGGGAATGTACCAGTTTCAAAAGATAAATTGATTAGATTTAGACTTTTTAAAAAACTACAAGACATGCCACGATCAGATAAATTACGACGTGAGCGAAAATATAATTTAGTTCAGCCTAAATCAAATTTAACTATTCACAGTACCGGTCCAAACCCCATGTGTACTAAAGTCTATAATGGGCTCCCAGAAAAATTAAAAGCAGAGCAAAATACAAATAAATTTATAAACAATTTAAAAGAATTCCTGCAAAAAAATGCGTTTTATCATATTAACGAATTTTTGAACCAAAAATGGAACTAGCTAACTAATATATTCGCCACAATAGGTCCGCCTCTCTGGTTACAGCGCCCTTACAGGGTTCCGTTGTTTGTATTTATAAATTATTGACATGTAATTTATAACTATGTTGACATCTTACAAATAATGGACATTGTAACCGAATAAATGAATATGAATATGAATATGAATATGATGTACAAGCACCGGTATTATATAGATTTTGCTCGCTTTAATTATTTTCGTGGATACTTCATCGTAGCCCGCGGAGGTTGTGTTATTTAGTGACATTATTTCTTTCGCAATTTCATGTGATGTCACTGGTTTTACATACATTGAATGCAGACTATTAGTGGCAGAACTTATTTTAAAATCTTCAGATAAGTCTGTTTTTTTATTTGTCATTTGGATAAAAAAGTTATTGAAAACAAACGCCATCTTCCTTGGATCGTCAATTAACGTATCTTCATATTTAATGCTGTTTTTAAAATTGTCACTTTTACTTTTATTGTATTTTGCAGTTGAAATAGGCAACTGATGGTCATTCAACTTTAGTAATAATGTACCAAATGCTCGCTATTTCCATTTTTGTGAATTTATCAGTTATCGTGAATTCGTACTCATCCTTTTCCCTTTTTCCTTTTTATAGATTCTTCATAAAGATTGATTGTTTCTTCTAGTACCTCTTCACATACAGAATACTTAATTTCTACTTGTTTTTAAAAACTTTACAATCCTGATATGTTGGATTTTTCTGAAATGAAAGTGTGTTTTCGGACGGTACATCGCTGGGGACGAAAATCCCGAGACGAAGAAAATTCGGGAAATCCTTTCTCGTAAATTGTTTCTTGTTGTCAAATACAAAACTCTACGTCGATGGGAGTTTGTCTGTCTTGTTTGTTGGAGAGTCGATGGGATTTTTCTAGTAACAATTTACTAGAAACTAAATAAGTATGTTAGTTTTCTGTTTCATTTCATTCATATTCTCATTGTACACAAAAGAAATATATCTTTCCTTGGCTTAGGAAAACTGATATTCTATTCATTGTTGAATAATATCATGTAAAAACCGATTCTCGAACACGTTACATCTGATCATCATTACCATTACTCTTACACTGTTTCTGGTTCTTAAGTTTCTTAAATTCTACACAAATTATAACGTTTTTGAGTTCCCGAGGAAGTGCGCAGGTAGCTTTTCAATCAACATCTTTACGTATTCTATATCATCGGAAGAATATTTGGCAGGGACATTGCCTATCCTTGAGTCATTTTTCATTACTCTCACACTGTTTCTGGTTCTTAAGTTTCTTAAATTCTACACAAATATAACGTTTTTGAGTTCCTGAGGAAATGCGCAGGTAGCTTTTCAATCAACATCTTTACGTATTCTTTATCATCGGAAGAATATTTGGCAGGGATATTGCCTATCCTTGAGTCATTTTTGGCCTTGCATTCTTTAAAATGCGACTAACTGTACAGTAAAATTTCTGAGTACAATTTACAAGGCAGTATTTATCCAGTAGAAATTGTAAATAGATTGTTATTAAATTTTGTAAGACCCCTTTGTTCGGCTCACAAGGATTTTGTCCCATAGTTCTTTATAGTTCTGAGTCTTCTTCTCTGTTTTTGTACCTTTCACCTTTATCTTCAAGTTGTTTCCGTAAAATTTTTGTATTAATTGTTTTTTCTTACGATTATATTACGTTGTTAATGTTGGTCAACGTTGGTTGCCTTTTTATTATGTTGGTTAATGTAAAATAACCTTTACTAATAGGAGTCAGTGTGCTGGGAAAGAGATTTGAAGGATTCTAGTGACGGTCCCCGTAGATTCCAACTAAATTATTTGAATTTATTCATCTGAATATTATAAAAAAGGAAGAAAGTGATTTGGAAGTAGAAGCCTTGAGAAATAGTAAACTACGTCGTATAAACCCTTAATATCATCAAAACAAAAAATCAATTGAAAGCAAAAGGGTGTATAAACCATGTATAGATATTTCAATCTACAATGACGCGCCCCACTCTGTCGAACTCCATGCGAATCGAATAAAACATAAGCGATTTTGAATGAATGGGGCGCGTCTTCTTAACATCTATTGTCACCGGCGTCAATTCACTATCTGTTCTCATTGAACCACACCACTTGACCTCTTGAGAAAACGAAAATCAAAACTAAATTCTTTAACTATTATCTGCATTACTCTAATCTATGACGTTGATAAAAAATGGAATGGGAGGCCCGTTATTATTGTAAAAAAAAGTATATTATTTTATAATGTAATTTTATAAATGTAATGTAATGTATGTATAATAACGTCAAAAATTAGTATGACGAGTCGCCGACGATGTACCTACATCTTCTTAAAATGTATTTTTTCGAACGTAATTTCGTTTCAAGTTAATTGATTAGGGATGCAAAAGCCAATTTGCACTTCACGAATGTATTCCGAATGGGTGTAGATACTTTATCGTCAGTTGATCAACTTGAGTTCAGGGTGTAAAAACTAAATTGTACTTATCATTGGTTTTTACAACCAAGCGCATTTTGTTACTTAGGTATTACACCATACTTGGCTCAAATCTACTGTCTTTTACACCCTGAACTTCTAAATTAATATGGTATTACTCCAAATAGTTATAGCAATAATAGTTTTTTTGGTTCTTACATCATAAATTCCACAAAAACTGTGTTCAAACTTTGAAGTCATCTGGGTCGTATAACCCGTTATTTTGCGAATTTGAAAGCGTCACAAAGACCAATCGATAGAGCGGGAAATTTTGAATAAAACTGCATTCATAACTCATTTTCGGTAAAATGGTTTATACGACCTTTCTACCCCGAGGTGTCAATATTAATATAATGATATAATGCTCGGCTCCATCTTTTTATATGCTCGCCAAACTCCTTCCCGACTGTTTTATTAGCACAAAATGAAAAATGATTAGGTATAAAAATATCAGTAAAAAGAAAGACCTGTGGCACTCGGAGACTGCCGCAGTAAATATAAGTGTTGCCCAAATGCAAGAACAAGACGAGACTCAGCCAGTCTTGGTCTTGGTCTTGCGCCAGTACATGTGGTCTTGGTCTTGGTCTTGGTCTTGCACTCCGAGTCTTGGTCTTGGTCTTGGTCTTGCAGCAAGAGTCTCGCAAGTCTCGCAATTATCTATTAGCCTATTGCTGGTCCCGAACTCCTACACTCTCCAAAACGACACTCATAGCCACAACGACCTCCTATAGTAATGTTATTATCTCGCTGCAGACTCGGTCATAAATCATTCGAGTGTTTGGCTTTTGTTGTTCTGCAGTAATGCACAACTCAACAAAGAACAACAAAAGCGAAACACTCGAATGATTTATGACCGAGTCTGCAGCGAGATAATAACACTACTATAGCGCAGTGACGCGCGCCCGGATTGAATGGGAGGTCGCGGGTTCGATTCCCGCCACGGGCCACTTTGGAATTTTCAATTTTATAATTTCTTATTTGGCTCAGGTCTGGTCTGGTGGGAGGCTTCGGCCGTGGCTAGTCACCACCCTACCAGCAAAGACGCACCGCCAAGCGATTTACCGTTCCGGTGTGTGCTGTGTAGAAACCGCTAGGGGTTGCTTACCTCTTCCAAGGTAGTACGATAACATCTGCGGCTGCATCGTCACTTACCATTAGATGAGATCACAGTCACGTACTTACTTGTAGTGTGTAAAAAAAAAACGGAGGTCGGCCCGCGAAATTCAAATTTTATTTTGTATTTCGCAAATATTTAACTAGTAGGTACCTACAATGAATTAGGCTCATGGCATCCATTTTGCGAAAAAAACAATATCATCTTCACAGGTTTATATAAAAAAGTTTGCCGAGTTTGACGTGAGTTCGCAATTCACAAATTGGTTGATATTCGAACTACATTTCTAAACTGGACATTTTCAAGTACTTAAACATCTTTTTCTTCTAATATATAAAATTTTCTCGCTTTTCTTTGTTACCAAACTCCTCCGAAACGGCTGGACCGATTGTTATAAGTGAGAAAAAAAAATTGGTTGTCTGTAAAGTCGGTTTACTGTCGATAGTTGAACGTGACAACTCTCGCTTGCACTTCAAGCCTTACATGGAACGCCTCAGAGCGAGGTAACGCGAGCGAGGTAACGCCGGTAACGCCGGATGAGTCATGTTTTTTTGTGCGTGCAGCCGGCTCTATCGATTTATAAGACGTTGTCACGTCAAGAATTATATGGCAAAACAACGTTTGCCGGGTCATCTAGTTTTACATAAAATATTAAACTGTGAAGATTTTAGTAGGTACCTACTCTTAGTTTCGCGAAGTGAATTCCATAAGCCTACTTCGTTGGATTAGTTAAATAATTGCGAAAAATAGAATTTTTATGAACTCAACAAATTCGAGTAGGTACCTACCTACCATGCAATTCGGATGTAAACAGCCGCGCCATCGAAGTATTTTTATCATGTATCTATACAACGCCATCTATCATGATGGCGTTGTCCAACTTCAAAAATAATATGTCAGACACGTAGTTGTTTTAGGTAGTTATAATAGATGTCGCTAGTAACACAAGGTGAAAGTATGTACTTAGACACGCACACATGTGTAAATTTGGCGTTTTTTAAATGCCGTATTATTCTTTAACTAAAGTAAATATTCGCCTGATATTTAAATTGCGGGTATAAAAAGTCCTAAGTAAATCGTAAATATTAATAAATTTAACAACAAATGCATATTTTTCAAGATTAATTCAAGTGAAAAATGTATGAGAGCATCTCCTAGCTTGTGGCCCTTAAGCACCCGTATCTAAGTGCATTATGGTAAAGTACACACAACGGTAATTGCATAGTTAAGTCTTTATATTATGACCAATTTGAAGGAACATAAATTGGTAAACTCTAATAAGTCTCCGCTGCAAGTTGTTTGTCTATCCCAGTGTAGCTGCGATCTCATTGATTAATTTATAGTGCCTCTAAAATTCTATTCACGTGGACCTAAAAAAAAATCAACCAACTCAGTAGAAGAGCAGAATAGTCGAATTTGGGGACGTTATTTACGATACGCCATTCTACTCAAAGAACTGTATGATTTACAGCCCATAGCACAAAAGCCACTACCTTATTATGACGTGACTGGTCGGCCCGTGCATTGTGCCAGCATATTTTATTCTCCCAATTGTATCCATGTTTGTTTATTTTCGTCCTCGGCCCTAAATACAGTATTGTGATGTTGCAATGTGAATAATATTTCACGGTCCTTAATTTGTGACAACAATGTACCTCTAGGGAGTACCTCAACAGTGATTTTAGATTTTTTTTTTCCATCCACACTTTGTAGTGTAATTCTTAAAAATTCTTCCTTAATAGCAAAACCAAATGCTGAGAGTTCTGACTTCTAACGTCAGTATCCAAATACGGGAATTTCAGATATTTTTAATTAGTATAGGATTTAAAAGCTCCGCAGCTTTCAGTGATTTTCACGAAATTAGAGTTACTTATCCCACCTTAAACTAGTTAAGTAACTATGTACATACTTTCCTAAATGGAAGAAGTAAACAACAGATTTTAATGCATAAAAGTACTTAAGAAAGGTTATCAACTTGTTAACAAGGGAAAAGAATGGAATCTCGCATTAATAGTGGAAGGCCGTGTATCATACTGATTAGATCTACTGGTGCTAAGTGATTATGTTCATAGGCTCATAGCTTCATAAGGCCTTTCGCAGGCGTTCGACAAAAGTCAGAGAAAATTAAAATTCGAATTTAACAATTGCCACTTTATATCCAAATCTAAATCGGAATACGAATCAGTACCTAATCTAGTAATTTCTCCCCTGAATCATGCCTGAATCGGACTAATTGTTGTCATATAGGATGTTATTACTTTAGTTATTCTATGAAATCCGTGTTTCCAGTATCATACAAAAAAGGTACCTTTAAGAAACGATTGAATAGACATCTTCTAGGTAAGCGCGCTCCATCTTCGAACACATCATCACTTTCCATCAGGTGAGATTGTGGTCAAGCGTAAGCGTATATTGATTAAAAAAAGTTTTATCATGAAAGCATCAAGCAAAACCATCGCTAAGATTTGCACCATTGCGTGGAATATCATTTCTGATACGTTAACACTCAAAAAAATCTGACTTTCTACTTAGTCCTTGCCCATATGTATGGAACAAAGTATGCATTAGGAATACTTATGAAACAAATTCGCTCCACTTTCAGGTACGTCAGATAACAAACAGTCTAGTGGTGGTTAAAAGAAAATATTACCTATCAAAAACATATAACGATATCGGATATCTCAGACAAGTCGGTCGTCTAAGCTCGGCTTAAGCATAGATAGTAGAAGGGGGTCTATAAGCATGGTTAACGTGGACGCCTCGTCCGTATATTTGCGTAGGCCGTAGGGGGATAAGTTAGTGGGGCATGCGTGTGGTCGTTACTCTCTACTCTCCTCCTACACTATTCCATGTAAATTGAAAACTCATAGGAAGTACTTCTACTCAGTAAGTAAATACATTCTTCTCGTACTGTTGCTACGTACAATCATTTATCTATCAAAAATAGTTGTAATAAGGAATGATGAAAGACATTTTTACCCTTATTTAGAATACCATTTGATTTTTTATTTGTTTCACTGTTTTTCAAATAGACATATACCTACCCTGGAGAGGTCGGACGACAGTTTATCGGTGCCAATAATATCAACAGTAATGCCACGCTGTAGTTCGCTCAGCAGCCACCTATAGAATTTTGACAGATGGTGCGCTACTGTTTGACAGATGGTGTGCTACTGTTTGTTAAAGGTTTACGTAAATAGTTCGGACGCCCATATCCTGAGTTTTCTAATCAGAGGTTTTCCATGATGCATTTGTAATTAGCAAAAAATGTACAGAAAAAATAAATATACGATAAAATCTACGGTGTATTAATGATACAAATACGAGTAAACTCTGGACGATTTATTTAAAGTAATGTACGAGTAGATAATGCATGTGAGATCTGAAAACATTAAGTGTGCCGCACTGTTATGACAGTGGTTTTTGTATAGCGCTGGTAAATAAATGCTTTGAATCGTTTAATAATGCGTTGCGGTACTACACAATAGTTTATTTGTGCTAACGGAACGCATTTATTTCTGCAATAACCATTTGGGGGGTCGCGTCGCGTGTCTCTTGCCATCCGCCTATTCAATTACGTTCACACTAAAGAAAATAGAATTTTGTCACAGCCTCGTTGATGGGACATATTCATCGAGCAACTCGTCTGAATTAAATTGTAGAGACCATAGAGAGTAGACATAACACTCTTGTATATGTACCTACTCGTAACTCATAAAATATGTGTAGCTACAACACCAGCAATTATCAACTAGGGAAAAATAGTATATCGCGCGTTACTTCCATTAGGGATCTGGGAATAAATCTGTCGATTGACCTAACTTTTCGGGTACATATTAGAGACATCTGCAACAAAGCCTATAGAATGCTAGGTTTTGTGCTCCGGCAAGCGCAGCATTTTAAGTCTATAAAACTTATTAAACTGCTTTACAACGCTTATGTGCGGAGTAGGCTGGAAAGTAATGCTATAATATGGAATCCACATGAAGCCAAATACATAGATTTAGTTGAAAAAATTCAAAAAAAATTTATTCGGTGGCTGTACAGGAAACAGTACGGATATTCCGTTGGGTAATAAATAAATAAAATAAAAAATAAAAAATAAAAAAGCCTTTTATTTATCCTTACAAGTGTGATAACATTATTCAATTTTTCATAGCATGACCATTATATAATAATTATGTATTATTAAATTATATAAAAAAAATTACAATTAAAAAAATTACAAATAAAATTAAGACATAATCATTTGTTAAAAATTTAAACAATAATCAAAACACAAATTATTATATAACTAATTATGACACACAAACCATTATAATTGTCAAGTAAAAAATAAAATTAAAACTAATAAAAAATATATTTAAGTTTATGGGATAGTTGCCTATTATTTCAATTAAAAAGTAAGGATCTCTCTCGAGTGAAGGCCTCTTCCAGATGATTCCAAGCTTTCCTATCTAGAGCCTTTTTTGTCCAGTTTTCACCCGCAGTTCTTTTGATGTCATTACTCCAAGTCTCTACTGGTCTTCCTCTCTTTCTTTTGCCAACTGGCCCACACCACTCCGTTACTATTTTGGTCCATCTTTTATCACTATACCGGCTTAAATGGCCAGCCCATTTCCACTTTAGCTTCATGCAGTGTTTAAGAGCGTCGATAGCCTTTGTTTTTTTTCTTATCGTAGTATTTCGAGTTTTATGTATTTTTCGCAGACCAAGGATGCTCCGCTCCATTGCTCTCTGTGTGGTTTGGATCCTATTTCTCGTATACTTATTGTATATCCAGGTTTGGCTGGCATATGTAAGGCAAGGTAACAAACATGAGTCCAGTATTTTAGTTTTTAAGTTTATAGGTAGGTTTGACTTGAGTATGTACTTATAAGTCCAGAATTTGTTCCAAGTGACTTTTATGCGTCTCTCAAGTTCGTCTCGGTGTCTTGTTGTTTTAAATGATATCTGTTTGCCGAGATATATGTAGTCTTGTACATATTCGAGCAGAGTATTCTGAACATGTATAGGTTTCTGTACGCTGTTAGTCATTACTTTAGTTTTCAAAGTATTTAACTCAAGGCCTATTTTTAGACTTGCCGAATTTAGCTCGTTTATCATTGTTTCAAGACCGTGTGCTGTTTCAGAAAAGAGAACAATGTCATCGGCGAATCTTAAGTTGCTTAAGTATGATCCATTAATGAATATTCCTTTTTTTGACCAATCTAAGTCTTTCATGATACTTTGCAGTACAATAATAAAAATCCTCGGCGAGATTGGATCGCCCTGACGCGCGCCTCTACATATTTTTATTTCTCCGCCTTGTCTTTCCAACTTGACTCTACTAATGCTCTTATCATAAATATCTTTAAGAAGATCTATGAGTTCTATAGGTGTATTTATTTCTTGTAGGGCCTTCCACATACTATCATGCGAAATAGAGTCAAACGCCTTAACGTAATCGATAAAACCCAAGTATAAAGGACGTGTCCGCTCTTGAAACTTCTCTATTATTTGGTCAACCGTGTGTATATGGTCAATGGTTGAAAAGCTCTTTCTGAATCCTGCTTGTTCAACCGGTTGATATTTTTCTGATAGTTCTGATAGCCGCCGTTCCAAGCAGGAGGCCAGAAGTTTATATATGCAAGGCTGGAGGCTAATAGGCCTGTAATTACCAATGTCACATGGGTCTCCCTTTTTGTAGAGCAGTATAATATCGGACTGAGCCCATTCTTTAGGAATTTTCCTTTCCTCTAGAATTTTGTTAAAAAGCATAGTTAGTGGTCTCACAAGTAGAGTTTTTCCAACTTTTAGCATTTCATTCGATATTTTATCCGAGCCACTACTTTTATCAATTTTTAATTTTTCTAATTTTTTAAACACTTCTTTTTCAGTCAGAAAAATTAGTTTTTCACCTGTATAGTTTGTGACTCTAGTTTTCTCCGGCGTGATATAATATGCCTCTGCCAATGGTGAAGTGCGTTTGCTGTATAATTTTTTATAGAATTCCGTAGTAGTGTGTATAATTTCTGACCTGGAATATGTTTTTCCGCTAGATGTATTTAGGCAGGGAATCCAACGTTTGTTAGAGTTAAGCTCTTTGTCACTTTTTCTTAGGCTACCTGATCTGACTAAGTGTTTTTCAACCGTTTTAAGTCTGTACTCATGATATTCCTTTTTAATGCGTCTGTGAATAAGTTTGTATAGTTTTGTAAGCTCTATCTTTTCTTTTCTAACTAAACGCGTTTTGCTTTTTAATTCATTTCTTCTTTGTATCATGTTTTTTGTCTCTTGGGTTATAATTGCAAGATTATTTGTAACTTTCTCTCGGCTATGCCTTATGCTATTTAGGATAGCCGTTTTTAATTTTTGGTAGTAAGACTCTACATTACCCAACTCCAAGGTGGAGATGTTGTTTATGTTTTCTGTGAGGTTTTCGAGATAATTTATTTCGTCTTGGGCTGTTTTCAGTCGTATAATTGCGTTACCATATTGTGCTCTACTCTTCTTAATTTTTCTTATCTTTATAGTGCCTCTAACGAGTCTGTGGTCGCTGGCAAAAGAAAATTGATTGAGTACTTCTATATTGGAAAACTGGTTCTTCATGTTAGAAAGTATATAGTCTATCTGACTTTTTTGTTTTTTAGGGGAACACCATGTCCAAAGATTTTTTATCTTTTTTGTAAATATGCTATTAATGATAGTCAGGTTGTTCTCAATAGCAAAATTCACAAGTTTGTTACCTCTTTTATCTCTTTTCCCATAGCAGCTCTCACCTAGGACTTTTTGCTCACCGCGCATTTTTTGACCAACTCGAGCATTAAAATCGCCCATGATAATTAAATTTTTACTGCATGTTTTCATCGTCTCGTACAAAAGCTCATAAAATTGGTCTATATCTTTATCTGTAGAGTCGCTAGTGGGCAAATGTACTTGGATAATAGAGAATTCTAGTTCTTGCAGTTTTAGGTTTAATAGACATATACGTTCAGAAATCCCTTTAAAACTCTCAATGATATATTTGTATTTAGTTTTTATGAGGAATCCAACTCCATATTGACCTTTGGTCTCTCCATAGTAGCAGAAAATGTGTTTTGAATCTTCTATAATATTGTACCCAGTTCTTCTTATTTCTGATAGGCCAATTATATCGTAATTGATTTTTGATATCGCTTCTTTGAACTCTATAAGTCTTTCTTCTGACAGTAGGGATCGCGCATTATACGTGCAAATATATAGTGAATGCTCTGAATCTGGAAGGTTGTAGTCATTATTATTCCTCGCGGGGACTAACCGTATTGAGGAATTGAGAGAGATCGCTTTTTTATGTCAATTTTTATTTGAAGTTTCCGGATGCTGGTTAGCAGGGCTCTGTGTGGATTGATGTTTTATAAGGTATTGTGATAATTCCATTCTATTTTTCTTTTGGGGTTTCTTAAAACTTGAACTTGGTATGTTATGTTCAGCTTGGATTTCTGGAGAAAGAGATAGAGTTCTCTTCTGTCTCTCATTTTGCTGGTTAGGCTTCGGCAGGATTATTAATTTGTTATATTTAATGAATGCTGTATTGCCTTTCTCCTTCTCTACTTTAAGCTGATGTTGCAATTTTTTTCTTTCTTCGATGACGTCAGGAGGAAAATCTTGCTTTATGTAGTAGGACGTATTATTAAGAGCGTTCTTGTTTTTCAGCAGCTCTATCTTTTTCCCCATACGGCTCATTGTGACGATAATTGGTCTTATTTTGCCTGAATTCTTCCCTAGACGTCTTATATTTTCTAAATCTTCTTTTTGGCAGCTGATTTTCATACGATCTTGTATCAGACTAACTATTTTGTTTTCGAGATCAGAATAACTTTTTTCGGTTTCTTCAACTCCAAAAAACACCACATTTTTCTTCCTCATCGCTCGTTCAAACTGTTCGATTCTACGCCCTTGTTGTTCTATGATTTTTTCAAGATTTATTTGCCTGGACTCTAACGTGACAAGTTTTTCATCAATGTAATGTTTTATATCACTAGTAATGCTTTCTTTCATTTCCTTTAACTCATTCGTCTGTACTTCAAATTTCAAATGTAGACTTTTAATCATTTCTGTGAGTTGCTCCATGGTAGAAATTCCCTTTCAAAAACAAATTATTGTTATGGTACTGCCACCTAGCGGATATGGTACAAATAGCAAGATATTGACTTTTGGCACCCTCTTCCGGCGAATTAGAGTACGAAGTAGTGATTGTGAATTGGCAATAGTAGTAAGTTCTGTCTATGCTCGTTAGATGGCGCTGTTTGCAAAGATGACTTGACAATTATTAATATTTTTAATTTTGAATTTAGTTTTGGTTTATTGTTAATATTTCCACCAAATTCACTATATTTCTTAGTCTAATTAGCAGAACTTCACTCTTTTTTGTTGGTGGAAGATTGTCACAAGCACAATTCTTTGTTGTTGATAGTTTTCACAATGTTTACAAAAACGATGATTGCGTCACTTTTCGCTCCAAATTAGATTTATTCACGATTTATCTGGTCCAATTCTCTTCTTTGCACTTATATTTTAACAGTCCAATACAGTTTTTTATAGTAAATATGCAGCTAAGTCCAAATAATTGTGAATGTTTACAAAAACGGTGATTGCGTCAGTTTTCGCTCCAAATTAGATTTATTCACGATTTATCTGGTCCAATTCTCTTCTTTGCACTTATATTTTAATAGTCCAATACAGTTTTTTGTAGTAAATATGAAGCTAAGTCCAAATAATTGTTTTTATTGCATAAATTTATCACGAATGTCAATGTCGAATTTTGAATCATTTAATTTACACTGTTTTTGCACCATAACTTGTTATAACTTATGATTTTAATTT
Organism: Coenonympha arcania; assembly: GCA_036785405.1. Classification (NCBI taxonomy): domain Eukaryota; kingdom Metazoa; phylum Arthropoda; class Insecta; order Lepidoptera; family Nymphalidae; genus Coenonympha; species Coenonympha arcania. The sequence continues at coordinate 15,486,810 of CM072055.1, forward strand.
GATTTAGTATAATTTAATGACTGGGAAAACACATGCACTTGTTTTTAAGCAAATTTTCTATCTTATTTAATTAAAAACAGTAAATAAACACGGAGACAACTGTAGAAAATGTTAACGGTCGCACTGCAGCGCCCTCTCTCCTCCGTTGGGTATCCAACAATATATCCTAGCATGTTCCTTCTAGGCATGGTGGGATATGACAGGTTGGAGCTTAGACGTACTGTTGCCCTAGTAATGCATGTAGTAGATCTGCTGCGAGGTCAAAAAAGCAACTCATGTGTGCTGGAGGCGATAGCTTTGCATGTACCGGATGGGTATGCAGCTGCGCGTCGTCGCAGACTGTTTGCGCCCCCGTACTGCAAAATTGAGATGGCGAAACACGCGCCAGTAGCTCGGTCACTGCACTTGCTCAATGAACTAACCCGTAGGTATCCAGAATTGGACTTATTTCACACCCCGCTGCATCAGCTTGAGCGAACGTTTAAGTTGATGTTAGAAAAATTGTGACATTTTATATTTTTGTTGATTGCTTAATTTAATTTTTAATATTATGATGATTGATTTTATAGACTAAAGAATTTATTGTGTAATTTAATGTTTAATGTGATGACTGAATATTGTTTACTTTGATTATTTTAATTGTTTAATTTTATGACTATGTGACCCAGGGAAACGTATTGGAGTTTTCTGTAATGTGTTCCTGGTTATGTAATACAATAAATGAATAAATAAATAAATGAATGAATAACCACCAAACTTTAGGCTGTAGCTAGCTATACCTTGATTTTGATAGCATCAGTTTTCTGAATTGCTTCCTACTATGAAAGCTTTAAAGAGGCATTCACGTCAAAAAGTTGTACAAAATTAAACGTAATCAGATACTTTTAATTTTGAGGACGATAAATCTTTAAGGACGATAGATCTTCAGGATGAACTCAGAGGTTGTTGTGATTTATTCTGTAATACTAAACATACCTACTAACAACATATGGATGAAAACGTCTGAAATAAACGTTTATTTATTTATTTGACCCAGTGGTCGTATAATTTGACATAGGTGAATGAGAGATGCTTCTCTCTAGCTAGGGAAAAGGGACTCATGCTCTGTGTACACATTTGAGCATTGAATAAACATTGGTGGTAAATAAAATAGCGGTCGTGTGGCATCACAACAGGAGTTCAAATATTGCGCCTGGTGCGGACTGCGGCCGCGGCGTGGAGTCACGCTGAGACGTAAGCACTTCATGGATTATTAAAATGGACGGTAATTATGAGACCGTGAGACTCGATGTATTGATTTACTCATTGGTGGTTGGGAGAAAAACATATTAATTACTTAATTAATTAAGCGGAACGGTGTCGTAATTAAATAGGAGACACAATCTTCAGTTGTTGTTCATTGGATTGGCGCTGTCGTTCATTTTCATTGGATTTGGGTTAACAATCAGTCTCAAGATGGAAATGAGGAACGAGGGGTCTGATTGCGTATGAAAAGCGTATTCATCGTTATCGGAATCGTTAGCGTATTCTTCCCCCGATTGGCAGACCAAGACCAAGATCAGGAACCCAATCAGCGGGCAGAATTTGTAAACGATTACAATAGCGATATATATATATGTTTTTCTTATGCAAACCAGAGAAAGATCAAAAATGCGTTTAATTGGAAGTGAACTTTCGGAAACCTTTCGAACGTTTGCCAAACGGCGTAGTAACGTTAAAAACTATTTACCAAATGGTCACAACCTAATCAGAAATACGCAAATCTGTGCAAAGTTAGACATAGGTGAGAAGTTTTAGACATAGGTCACTTCACGAAAGATCTGTCTTCACTTTTAAAGTGAAGACAGGTGTATTAAGTTTCTGACGACCTTTTTCCAATTTGGGGACTGACTTAAACGCAACCAAGACTCTACAAGCCGACGAAAAAAAATACTTAGTGGTCGTAGTAAGACAATGTTAGAAGAATGAACTGACGAAATCACAGTCCTGTGACTTTTAGCTCCGGATTGGTCCAACTGCCAGCATCATCTATCATTGTTGGGGAGCTGTCAGATTTTAAACTCAGTTCGAAGTTCCGAACCGGGTCCGTCTTCATCTGACCCGTCAACGGTGGCAGTTGACAGACAAGCCATGCCAGACCGTCGGCGTTGGCCGCAGCTTGCTTGTGTAGTACAAATGACCGCGCTTCTCTGACCGCTGTCTGATTTAACCTCTACATCGAGGGGTCAAGTGAACTATCATTTTCATTTAAAAGCGTTTAAATCAATGTAGGTAACATTCTTTTTACAATTTGTTGTTGGTATGCGTCCATCAATCAGTGGTTGTAGCTGTTGTACAAGAGTTTCTATACCGCGTCCATAACATACCTACAAATTAAAACTGGTGCCAATTATGTTGTGCAAAATCTCTGCAAAACTAATTTTACGCCTTTAAAATTAGTGCTATCCTTTTTAAAATGCTCTCGATGGAAAAGGATAACACTATTTTTAGGCGTGTTTAGTGAAGAGATTGTACAATAGAATCGGCATCATTGTAACGTTCTTATTTTCCGAATGATTGAGGTAATTTATAAAGAGTTTGTGTCTCACAAATCACATAAGTATAGAATCACTGTACTACTTGTTTTTGGACTAAAGCTCATTGCTCTTTTCCTAACAAGTTAACAACATTTAAATACAGACCTACAGAGTGAAGACTATTTTCAATACAAAATTTACTTATACGCTACACAAAGTACCACCATTCATATAGCACCGCAAGAGCATGGAAGTTCCTAAGTTCAGTTCCATGTATAGAACCAAGAATCCCTTTCCAAACATAAAAGGCATTACACACATGCCGCAGCAATAATTCCGGCACGATCGCAGCGCGCGTTCACACACGAGTCGTGCTCGCGTCGTCACGTGACATACGCGCCGGCGCGCGCGCATGCCCTGATCGATCGAAGCTTTTTGTCGCGCTGACGTCTCCATTTATTTGGGAGCAAATTGCCACGAGGCTAACACAAAACCCTTGTCGTGATTGAGCGAAGAGCTTCGCGCCATTATTTTGAGTGAACCCGGCTATCGATCACGGGGAAACATTACCGGGGAACTAATTTTAAGGTTTATTTCGTGTGGGCTTTCTGACGTATCGGTTACATGTTACTCTTCTCGGTCCCTCATAAATTCGAGATGCTCATCATTAATTATTATTCCTATCCAAAATGTAAATTAGGTACAAAGTGGGTACAAAAGATAATAAAACTGTATTGTCTCATTCCATTTTGTTTTTATTTAGTATTTGTTCGAATCAAAAGTTGTGTACTCAGTACCACAGCTCAGTACTTACACGATAATTCCGCATGTACCTATGTATTATGTTTTTCAGTTGTTTCGAAAATGGTTTCCGGAATTTTAAGAAGATCGTACCATTATCGATTATTATCTATCGGATGCAAACTAAAATAAATCTGTTTTAATATTGAATTAAAAAAAAAACAAAACTTGAAAATTAACAGCAGTACTTACCCAATTACTTAAAAACTGTCACTGTAGAAATTAGTTTCAATTAAAAATTATCACGTTACAAAGGAAGATCGGTTTTTCAGTGCCCAGATTGATGTTCTGTGCTCTAATTATCCCAATCACGATTTACAAGCTTCAATGTTCCGTGGCGAAGAAGATGTTCCTATACAAATTGGCTGGGAAGGTGAGCGACGACCGCTGGTCGACGGTCGGTTTCACGTTATTTATAAAGATCTATTTATTCAGCTGAGCTTTATTCCCGACCTGGATGCGAGAATGTCGCGACCAATGTTTGTTTTACAACAGATTTAGGTTTAATCATTAACTCCATTCTCAAACAAATTGATACAGTTAAGTAAATGATGGTTGTGAAATATAATTTAAAATTAGAGCAAGAATGCCTTCGTGTTAGAAAGGAATGATTTATTATCACCAAATACCTGAATAATCTTTTCTTACTTTAAAAGAGGTGACATTAATTACCCTGCAGGCGATAAAAAATACTAAGTAGAATATCAGTGATAAAAGAATAGTTAAAATACACGTAAAAGAAGAACAAACAATAAATGTGCAAGTACATGTTAAGATTAATGACTAGCTTTTGCCCGCGGCTTCGCCCGCGTGAATTTCGGTGAAAATTAGAGTTTTTGTAAATATCCCATGAGAAGTATGGATTTTTCCGGGATAAAAAGTAGCCTATGTTTTAATCCGGGTTATAATCTATCTATGTTCCAAATTTCAGCCAAATCGGTTCAGTAGTTGCGGCGTGAAGGAGTAACAAATATACACACTTACACACACACACACACACACTTACACACAAATTTGCGCCTTTATAATATTAGTGTGATAGTGTGATTGATATAGTTGATAGATATAGTAAGTTTTGGAGTAAAATAACAAATCGAGGGACCCAATTACCACCTATCTAGAGTTACCAAACTGGTACCCATGTACTTACAAATATAATAAGTACACGTACATTACGGCATCCAGTAATGGCAAGTGAAACGCCCACCCAATTATCACCTTAATGGATTCCGCAACAAATCGACTACCGATGATTGCATAGGCAGTATCGATAGGAATGCTATAGACTGTATCCCTGCAAGCGAAAACATCATAAGTTGAATTCAATTTTGCGATTTCAAGATTGTACTTTGTAAGTAGATTCAATCGTTGTGAGAATGTGAGATGGAATAGACTTATGATTATGAGAGTCGATATCAAATCAAATCAAAATATACTTTTAATCATATAGGCACTTATAAGGCACTTCATACACAGGAGTCATATTACAAAATCTCTATCATGGTCATAACTATTTCACGGCTCACAATGGGTTCGCAAACGAGCACTGCCTGTGCCACTGAAAGGAGCCCACAACAAACTTAGCCGGGTATTCTTTTATTTTATCGCCATTTAACAGCAATGACAATGAGTATAAATACTAAATAATAAAGTAGTTAAGAGCAATTCGTTATCACTCCCAAGGGCTTGTGTCGCTAATAATATAGCCCTTTATGATAAGTGGTAATTTTGTTCCCGCATTGCCTGTAAGAGTGTAAGGAGACGGCTCTACATAGCAATAGTTACTAGTTAGTCAATAAAGTATTAGTGTAGGATGAAAATAATATAAAACAGATAATATGCGCCAAATAGAGAACCTCCTTTTGTTTTTGAGGTCGGCTTAAAATAAAGAAAATCTATGCAACGCACTCGTATATGTATAAGCAAAGTTAAAAGCCGAAGAAAACGTCTTAGGAGGTAGATTGGCATCGTATTAAATTAAATTAAGGAGAAACGTGTTCAAAAGTTAAATTACAAGCATACTTAATCGTATTATTATGATTAACAAAGTGTTGATTACAATGGAAAAGCTTATACTGCACGCGCTGTGAGATGATTGTTTATGAAAACATTACACGTAAGGTAAGGAGCAATGTTATTTCAACATCAACAATGTTCCTGCTCTCCAATTAAAATATAACACGTCTCAGCTGAAGTAGCCATAACATCAAATTTTAATTAAGGAATAACAATGCGTTCAAGCAAAGCTAATTCTATTCTGCAGTAAACACGGCTATAAGCTCGCCTGAAGTTGTTTCAACATTAATAAAACGTTCCATGTCCTAAATTTAAAACGAAACAAATCTCATCCAAATCGGCGACGAAATTATATTTAGCAAAGCTAATTCTACTTCTGCAATTAAGTGAAGCACACAGCCATAAGCTCGCCTGGAGTTGTTTCAACATTAATAAAACGTTCCATGTCCTAAATTTAAAACGAAACAAATCCCCGAATTAAAAAAAACCAAATCTCATCCAAATCGGCCACGAAATTAAATTTTAATTAAGCACTTTTATTCTCACCACGACCCACGTAGTAGAGGAGGGAACGTGCTTTTGCTTAAACCACACCTGCGGGATGACATATTACATTCGGCCGGATTAAAAACTCCGGAGCAGCCGTGAAATTAAATTTATTTAGGCCTCACTCCACATCATCCTGTCAACAGTATTTACACAGAGAATATTTTCCAGAAGGACGAGGCCGTGTTTATTAATAGCGCCGACGCTAGATGTTTATTGAAATATTTCATTGTTAATTCTCTAAACGACAACTTCGTTTAGGAGGGGAACGGTGAATAAATAACGCTCTCTGAATAGGGCATTAAATAAATAATACCATTTTATTAAAATAACAATATCTACCAAGAGTTTTAAATGATTATTTTTATCTCATGTTGCTCTGTGGTCGACATCTTCTTTGGGGAATTAAAGAATACACAAAAGAAATGACTCGGGAGTTGATAAGCCACGTAACAGGAATGCTTACACGTCATTCGTAGGAAGACGTCGAGGCTTGGGCCCGATAATATTGGTATAGGTCAGTAGAAAAAATTAAGAGAACAGATAAAGCTCAGATAAATGAGATAAGCCGAACGGAAACGACGAATATTGTCAAATAAACATTTTAGCAGTACAATCTTTTAGTCACGTACGCTTGGTATTTTTTTTTAATCTAGGTTTACAATACAATGCACATCCTACTTTAATTTATCTTTTACTAGTATAGTGCCAGCAACTAAATCCTTTTGAATTTGGGATTTATCTTTTTCTCATGAAAGAAAATCACGTGTATTTGCTAAAAGAGACAAACAATTATTATAGATTTCATTAATATTGAGCCCAACAATCGTGATTTGGGGGTATTAAAACATGTAAAACTAAATTAGGAATATAAGTTTTGTTGTGGGCATTAGTCTCTTGTCTCTACACTCTTCAGTAAAATTAATTGTCCTAAAGAGTGTTCATGTTTTGAATGTGTGAAGAGGTGGGCTAGACGAAACCTTATCGCTTTCGGGTGTATCGAATTACCATCTCCACTTTATATTATTTCTCATCCACCAATGCTAGTAACAAGACACCCAAAACTCGAGGTAAAGTATCCCCTTACACACCAGATGGGCTGCGTGGTCATTTTTTACCGGTAAGAATTTAATTAAGAACTTACTTACCTGTTGTAGTTTGATGTTTACAAAGTAATTAATTGTTGGTGCATTTAGATTTTTTAGGGTTTGATTTTAATCATGAAGTGTATTTAGAGTTGAGTGAGTACTAAAATCGCTTCTACTTATTTTCTGGGTGTCACAATTCTTCTAAATAATTGTCGCAGTAGGTAATCAGAATGAAAACTGACGTAAATTAGATCAGTAAACTTTTATGTCCGATGTCCTATTAAAGTATGCTGGCTACCTATTCATTTATGAGTTGTTTATAGAGGAAAGGCAAAACTACATTGGTGAATTGATTTCGTCATTTCAGTCATTTACCAAGTCACAAATTGGCTGCATGACGTGTTTGTATGAATATTTTAGAAACAATCCTGAAGCAGCTTTCCCTTCACTTAATTCCCTTTGTTTATTATCTGTTGAAGTTATTACATTTCTCTTCGCACACCACAAGCTATAATTTAATATCGCTACTTAGGCATGCGCTGCATTGTAAAACGAACAACAGGTAATCTCTAACGTAATATTATGTATTAAATTTGTAAATAGGCATCAGTTCGTAACTTCGTAGTTCGTTCGTTCGTATTGAATTTCCCGGAGCTTTCTATTAGTTGATCAATCTTTATGTAAACATCTATGACCCTCGTCGGGTTAATCATAATATAAGAATAGACAGATTACTTGGAAATGATATCAAGAATCTTCATATCGATAGGTAATTAGCTAGATTTTGTAATACAGCTAGGTAAGGGTAATTGTCAGATATCAACAGCAACATTCAACTGTAAGGATTGTTTTAAAGTAGAGGAATCCCGATTTCTTGGGGATACGTACCTATGCGTCGTTTTACCAGTGAATAACCTATGTATTATTTTCAACATGCGCCAACGCGAACGGTTCAAAAAGAGAACGTGGATTATTCAGGGAGAATTGTCGTCTATATGTCTGAGTTTAAAATTGCCATAAGTGTTGCTAACGTAGACATTGAACACTCATACATTGATAGGTAAAAGTCTTTTATAATAATAAAGATTTAAAAAAAAAAAAAGACGTAGATTTAATGAGAAGTAGGTATAGAAAATTATGATCTATCAAAAACATACTACAGCGACACGAAGCATGTAATGTTGACTATAAATATTGCAAGTAGCAACCGATGTAAATTCTTTTCCATAGAGAATCAGCGCCAAGTAGTAAATAGCCGAGATGAGCGATAACACACGCCCATAAAGCATCCCGCCCGCGATACTGCCTCATAAAGCATCTAGCTAGACTCTATCAGCGAAAGCTTAATGGTGAACAAGAAATGTTTTTTTTTTTAATGTATCGCACTCAGTTGTTCTCTGCTATAGGCAGAGACCTTTTTAATGCGAACTTTGCTCTGAACAAGTGCCAACTCACGATGTCGTCACCTGGTTGGTTCCTGCAAGATTTATGTGCTAGATTTATGTGTTATTTTATGTGCATTCGCGCCTTACCTTTGTGAGCAACACTCATCAGAGCCTCTGAGTGCTCCGTCAAGATTATCAAAGGAGGTCGGCAAAAATGGGCTAAATCGTTACTGGAACCCCATATATACCAAAAAATAGAAGATTTTTTTCTGATTCTATATCACTATAAGTTTTAGTAACTTTCTATGGGAATGTGCTAAAATCATGATTCATAATCATTCGTACTATTGCATAAAATAAAACTAATTATTGCCATATTCTAAAGTCTTTTTTGTCATTGGTTCGTGGCTCTGGGTTCTAGGCATTTTGAGACTAATGAAAATAATAAATGATTCAGCGTTTTTGCGATTACTGTGATATACTAATGTTCATAGGAATTTAATAAAAATATTATTTGTAATATAAATAACACAGATTAATAACGATTTTAGACAATTACGACGATATTTTATAAATTATAGATTTTGCGTAGTGTCTATGGATTTCGATCTTTAAAAAATAACTGTCAGTTGTCATTGTCATTTCTCAATTGTCATTCACATTTCATAATTCATACGTCATTCGTTTTCGTACTCGTGCGCTTACGGATGTGTTTTCATTATTAACCGACTTCGAAAAACAAAAGAAGGAGGAGGTTATCAATTCAGCCTGTATGTTTATTTTTTATTTTTACTGTATTTTTAACGACTTTGGCTTGGCGAAAGCCAATGTAGACATTTTCGTCTTAGTAATGGTTCTCAGAGTACATTATTTTCATCCTAACCTAAGTCTATCAAAATATTTTTTTCCTCCTGATTCCCATAGAATTATAAAAAAATCTTCTTGTTACATAAATATAAGATCTTTGCCTATATAATAACACAAGAATCATTGCTGTAACGTTTTTAGCCCAGACATGTATGGGATTCTGCCGGCCTCCTTTATGAATAAAAAAAAAAAAAAAACAAGAAATGTAGAGAAAATAATAGAGGAAACAATCATAATCACACTAATATTACAAAGGCAAAAATTTGCCAGTAAAGTGTGTCTGGATAATTATTATGTATAATGTTTGTTAGTGTTACTCCTTCACGTTGCAACTACTTATAATAAACTGATTTGGCTGGAAATAGAGGTCTCAGATTTACATAATATAAGTAAAACGAAATTTGCTACAATGTAGTTACTTAAAAGTTGTACTATAGAAAGCTTCCTTCAAAGTAGGTATAAGGGTTAAGAAAAGGACAGGGAACGGGAACGGGAAATCCACGATTTCCTCAAGATTAGAGAGCAGCAGGCAAAACCTACACATTATATTAAAAATAAATCACAAAATATTATTCCGCATACCGAATGAATCAGTATGAAACTTTTAAAAGTACCTACCACATAAATGTTAGAAAAAAGACTTTTCTCTTTTCACGTTTGGCGCCAGCACTGGAGCATCATCAGATGCTGACTATGATATAACGGAATTCATAATAGCAGATATAGAATTAAGTGTAGATATCAAATACACCACAAAGAACAACACAAAATTGGTTTGCCGTTGAATAAAGACGACAATATGTTTGCAAGTGTCAGGAAGAGCATCAAAAGGCGTCGAATGACAATTTTATTAGTTTGGTCAGTGGGATGGAATGCCAATAAATGTCAACTGAAACAAGTTACCTTCTTCGCTTTTAATCTTTAGGTCTCACGGCCTTTACCGCAGAGTTGCCAGATTTGAGGATAAAGACACGAGATATGTTAATTTTTACTGTAATATAAAGGACGCCCTGCTGGGACAAGTTGGTATTCTTTTAAAATAAACGCTTGTTCATTATACAAAACTATTTTAGTAGGAACTGGAGGAAACTTCTCGAGTACAAATTATGAAGAAGTTAACGAGCCTTTGAGTAAAGTAGTCTTTGAGATAAGTCGAAAAGAGATTCCAAACTTTGATGAACGATCGTAATTAAAAGGGTAGTAGTAGTAGTAGTTTGGGGCGGAATACTTTGCTCAAAGTATGGTCACTGTTGGCCATGTTTACTTCTAAATTTTAACAGTAACAAAACAATAGAGTGATAGACTCTATACGGATTATAGTTATTATCACTATTTAATAAAAATTAGTATTTCCCTGTTATTTATGTGGCTGTAATTTAGGTCTTAATACATAGATCATTTGAATTTGGATTAAATAATTTTATCGTCTGCCGCTATTTGAAACATTTTTCATATAGTTTAAGTTTCATATAATGTACGAAAACCTAATATAAACTAAGTAATAAATACTTAAATACAATAGCATATAGACTTAAATACTTGTCAAAGCCACAAGGGCTAGTCCCGTTTCATTCCCTGTAGTGAACTATTCTAATTTTTTAACCAAGAACAAAAGCCATAGATGGGTTTGTCGTTGACAAAGATGGATTGCACTTTACGGCCGCAGGTTGGTACAATGGAGACGGACAAAGCAACGCTTTAGAGAGCGGTACCTGCGCAGACGCTCAAGGGGGCTTTTAAATCTGTCACTTTGACAATACTTACTGTCATTGTAACAAGGCACAAATAGAAACTGAGAAAAAATTGCCTCTACTATCGTAGTCTTAAGAATATAGAGCAAAATTATTAATTTAGAATAATGTAAGATCTAGAGCAATATTATTAGGTATGTTTGCTTTCCAAAATATCTTTTTTATTTAGATATTTTACTCGTAATCCAGTTGAAATGACTTGTGACGTGTTTTTTAATTATTTACTTGTTGCTTGATATCTTCGTGAATTTTCAATACCTCGCGTAGTTGACCATATCTGTTCAATCAGATTAGCTACCCGAAGTTGCTGTTTGTTCTAGATATATTTTTCTAAATTCTATTATTTTTCTATTCTGTTATAATAATGTTTTTATTTGTGTGTGTCTTTGCCTTTGAAGGTAGGTAAGGTAGGTCAACCCCTTCAAACATTATTATCTCGCACATAAAATCTCTAGGTAAAGTCTGAAATACAAATTGGGTCTGAGTAATGGTAATGGCCGCGGTGCGCGCCGCGGGACGGGCCATGTTTCTGGAAGGCCGGCTTGTCACCTCGCCACAATAAACCTCGGGCCAGATCCAAGATAAGGCAGTCCCGTGCTTTATGTTTATGGATTTGAAAATTGCCGTAAAATGAGATTAGGCGACAATCTATTGTGCTGAAGCCCGCAAGTAATGCGGATTATGGTTTTGAATAGCTCGATTAGACAGTACCTACTACCTACCATAGGAATTATTTATTATTATATTAATGGTTATATTAATATTGTGTAGATAGGTACCAAAATGTTGCATTAGTTAAGTAGGTAGGTTCGGTCGCTACAACAAAATAAAGAGCTTAAGTTTTGCTGGCTTATCAAAGCTTTTCTAATTGCAGTAAGTAGGTACCTAATAATTTAAAGTTTACTAAAAAGACTACCTTGTAAGCTATAAGATCATAGTTCGTTCATTTTTGTAATACCTATCTACCAAACAAGTTTTAAATAGGTAATGAAGATAGCCAGATACATAATCTAATTACTAATATCTACATTACTATGATATGTAAAAGAAAGATATCTACGTAATCTAGGCAAGTATTTTTTGATTGTGTTTACACTTTACCAGTAGGTGCCCTAAGTAACAATTATTATCTTATATGTATTTTATTATTATAATATCATGTATTTTAGCTAACCCGGCAAACGTTGTTTTGCCACTATTTCTCACTTATGGGTAGGAAAAATGATTACGACCTATTTTCAGACCTACGGAATGAACACAAAAAATCGGTCAAGTCCTTTCGGAGGAGTTTTTTTACAAACACCGAGACACGCGATTTTTAGAGAGATTAATAAACTTTAAAATACTATAGATTACCTAGGTACCTACCTAGTGTCTCAGTAACACATACAGTAGGTACTAGGTAGGTACGTAATCAATTTGAGAGGATATGAGACTTTCCAATGTCATTATTATCATTATCAGCGGTGAAGATAAGAATACTTATCACTTTAATCGTGGGTTTGATAGGACTGCATGCAAGTTTGCATTAATTCCTGCCAATGCGCCTACTTATTTATTCTAAGGCACATAATATCATTGTTCTAAGGCTTTTTCTTACTTCTAGTGTTAGGTAGGTACTTAGCCCAAAAAGGTTGCCTGGAAGAGATCGCTTGCAGCGATAAGGCCGCCTTTGCGTGCCATTATTTTATGTTGCCCAGTGTATCTTTTTTTCTTTCCAATGTTTGGGTGCAATAAAGTGTTTATTGGTAAGGTTCTGAATGGTTATTCCTTGTCTTCGCCACCTATCCGAGTCGGGGTGCCCTCAAGTACCGAACTCGCTTCGCTCGCTCTTGGGTATAAGGCCTAGCTTGAGGTGACTCTTTCGCTTTAACCCTCTTAAAAGCTAGGCTTCGAATGAAGGCGACTCGATTTAAAGCTTCACCCTGTTTCTTGTTCTACTAAGATACAACTTATTTACTTAGGTACATTTTTGTTGTTGTTTTGGTTGGTGTTTGTGGTAGGGCTACTTAAGCATGTCGATACTATAATAGCAATAGGGAAATGATATATTTCCCGCAAATATAACCTTACTCTAAAAGACAAACTCACCCAATAGTCTCCACACTTCGGCGCTGCTCAAATAAACATTTAGATGCCCGAGGCACGCCGGCACCAACAAGAGAAACGTTAACCACTTCATTTTAGCACGAGCTCTTCATAAAATAAAGGTTCCTTGGTTCCTCAACCCGAAATGTTCACCAGAACAATAAATTTAACTTACATTTTCAACCACCGTCCAATGTTAAGTCGAAGCGAGATTACACATTCGGATAAAACGTACAAATTCACAAGATTTCCTCGATAACTACACGTTTTGAGGTCGACATTAACCAAAAATGTATAACTTTATTCATGCAGAAGTGAAATAGTAGCGATATTATCAAAAATATCGCGTATAAACAATAATAATTGTATTGTTTTACGATAATTCCCAACGACACAAACACACCGCAACGCAATCTCCGCTAAACTAAACTGGTTTAGTTTACTTTTTGTCCATTTGTGGGTTGCCAGCTGTCGACATTTTTAGTTCACCTTGTAGTACAAAAACGCATTGATTTTAGTGACAGCTAGCGGTACATGGTGGTAACGCATCGTAGCGGCTTCGTCAAGCGTGGTTCTTGAAATGTAGGATTAGCAACAGACAATGAAACATAAGAGAACCTTTAACGAACCGCTAGATGGCAGTAATCAAAATTATTTCTTCCTTGTAGAAGAATCAAAACAATAGCTTACGAAGTGAATCATAACAAAAATCTTTGCATCCACCGAAAACAAAATAGTTATTTGTTATGCAAGGCCGCAAAATGGATTTTTGGGCCGTGTCAAATTTGAATCCTGAGCAGAGCGAGGCATTCAAAGACACGAGACCCAAAAAAATTTGCGGCCGTACGTAACACAAAATTTTTCATCTCACCACAGCGAGGAAAATTACTAGAAGATCACTTGGATCGGCATTGCGAGTATGTTAGATGTTGTCTTTTGTAATACTTTGCAATAACTTCACTCACTTAGTTAAATCCACTTTAAATCTTCAATCATGTTATTACTAAACAAAAACAAGATATTATAAAAATAGATATAAAAAAAATTGAGAAATTCTTTTTTCTATTCTACTTTCTTTACATAAATGCGTTCATGTCAATTTCTAAGAACCAACGATAATAGAAAATTTAAAAAAAAATAACAATAATTAGATAAACAATGGGTAAATATCATGAATTTAATTAAGTTTGCTTTATTATTCATAATACTAAATAGGAGTTATTATTTTTATCGATATTCTAAGAAAAATGTAAAAAATAAAAAGTAATGTACCTATACAAACTCTAAGGTCGAACTTCGTTACTGACCGTATGCGTGATTAAAAAAAAGTATTCATGACATTATAGACGCAATACGAGAGTACGTCATGTTCGTTTTTGGAAATGCTTTGCGGCCCTAGGGCGGGAAAGGATTTTCATGCTACTTTCCCGCCCTAGGGAGAAAAGAAATTTCTTTTGGGCCCTAGGGAATATAATAGCATTTTCCGCCTGCATTTTGGGCATTAAAAATGCCTTTTCCGAGCGGGTGAGATGAAAAAGATATTATTCCTTGTTCTGTGTATGCATCCATCCATAACGCCATCTTTTTTTAACTTGTTTGATTTGAATGCAATTGACTAAATTATTAGCATTCTATATTATTTAACAGTAAATAGAGTTTACAATACGTAAAATAATTTCAACTGACTGTACAACATCCTCGGTAGTATAGTGGTAAGTATCCCCGCCTGTCACGCGGGAGACCGGGGTTCGATTCCCCGCCGGGGAGATGTCTTTTTTAATTTTGATAATGATTACTAATCCATCGAATGAATAACAGTATAATTTTAAATCCTCTTGTCACAGTGTTTGTAACACGATTGATTTTATGATTTTTTATGGGCCTATTCCGTAGACCTGAGAATAGGTCGTGACTCGTGAGGAATATGGGCTCAGGAACTTATTAGTTCAATGGTAGGAGTTAGGTAGGTAGCTACTACATTGATAATTAATGCATAATGGAGATTATGAAGCCTCTTTTTGAACACAGATTAATCTTTCTTCGAATACCTTCGTAAATTCTCGTGGTCATTTCAGTGGTCAGTAACAAAACTTACTAAATGGAGTTAGGGCACAGTGCACACTAACCTGGGTTGACGCTAGTGTGGGCTTAGTAGTGTAGACCGTACTCTAAAGTGTAAGTTGACCGTTGGCTGTAGTTGGCACCCACTTTCAATCTTAGCGTCTATTTCTCCTATTTCTTTTAGCTCTAGGCATATAAACGACACTAGGTACTTAGGTACTCATATTTACACACTAAAAGTTAGTAGGTACTTGAGTGCAATCTCATTTGTTGGTAAGTGAGGTATCGAACGGGTGGTATAACAGATTCCATGCTTGGCACTGAAATGCTAAATTGCTAAGCGGTACCCTGCCAGTAGAGCGGTAACCAGCCTCGGGAGAAACCACGCAACACAATTTAGAGTCAAATAGGTATCACACAAAACCCTGCAAGGAATCGAACCCGAAGAATTATTTTTTCCTCAATATGAGAAACTAGATACCTACTTGAGTCTAACCATCAGAGGATGTAAAATATTATAAGTACTTACTTGCGTACTACGAAATACTATAATTTTACTAATGTATATTGTTCGTAAGTCGTAGGTACCTAACTACTAAGTTTTGATGTTGTAGTTGTAGTAAAAAAAACATGTTGTACCTAATTCAAAATATACTTTTAATACAAATATTTGAATAACACATCGTTCTTAATAAATACGTGTCATCCTTTGGTAATAATATTATGGGATAATTTATTTTAAAACCAAATACATCACCGTTTAAGATACAATAACACATCGATATCGTAAGTAATAAGTATACAAAAATACATAATACATCATTCTATTTCGACAACTGGACGTGTGATAGCGAGTATTAATAATAATTATTATTATCAATAATTTAACAGTACAAAATATAAAAACGGTTACGCGTACACTAAAGCAAATTCGAAAATTAATAAAGGTGAGGCTACATATGGCACAGACAGAGGAACATGTTCGGGAGCGAAGCGCGCGCTCATGTCTCTTTGGGCTTCTTTTCTTTCTTGCGCGGCGGCGGCACGGGCGCCTCGCCGCTCGCTGCACCCTCCTCCTTCTTCTTGACCACCTTCTTGATTATCTTCTTCTTGGGCGCTTCGGCGGGCTTGGGCGACTCGGGGGTGGATGGTGCGGAGTCCGCTTTCACGGAGGATTCTATGATTGCGGCGGTGGTCGGCTTGGCCTTGACGCCGATCTGCGAGAGCGAGACGGACGGCTGTTCGGCGGGGGACAGCGTGGGCGGCGTGGGCGCGGTGACGGTGGGCGTGCGCAGCTCGGAGGAGATGATGGCGTGCGCCAGCGCAGCCGCGTCTTCCGCCTCGCTGTCGGGCGTGAGCGCGGGGTCGGGCGAGAGCGGCGGCCGCAGCTGCAGCTTGCCCGCCGGCTTGCGCCGCTCCTCCGCTACAGAACCAAGTCATTCCCGCCTTTATTCTCTCGATTCGGTTAGGTGTGGCGTTAGTAGGGCGGTCACATTAGAGAGCAAGCTCGGTTAGGGCCTGGAACAAAGTTAGGGAAAACAGTGCTACGCGGTAAGTCACAACGATGCAAGCGGAAAGTTAGAACGAGGTCAGTCCAGCCAAGTATAGCAGATACATTACAAGGACGATTATTCATGTCGAGTCTAGCGTAACCTTATCCTAATGAAGTATGTATAATTACTACGAGCACTTTAATGGTCTCAGGTGGGTATTCATTACATTAATAATTTAATATTGATTTTAGCTGATTATACGAAGAATTACCAACTAGATATTCATTATTATTGATCAATCATTTACGGTAGTGCATCTGAATATGATGTGTAAAATGTAAATAGTGGTAGCTTATTTCTAAGTACTTTAATAACGTTCCTTGCAATATTGCGATTGATTATGATGAAGCAAATATAAATTATAAGAGAAAGACAGCGTGTTCATTATGATATGGTCCTAAGTTATGCACAAATGAAGACTGGTGCCACCTGTTGTACCTATTCGAAATCATATTTTTCTGCGAAATTTGGTACCACCTAGTCTTCATAAGGCATCCTTAAGAACGGCAATGGTCATCCCAGTCCCACATCGGTTAGAACCCCAGAAATAGTGCCCTGAAATGACGACGTTAACCAAACGTCCCTACGTATTGTACACTTGGACGCAACCCAAAATTTACCAATTAAATTGTATTTAAAGAATTTACCGCGCAATTCACTACAGACATCTAAATATAAATAGTTTTGAATGAAAAAGCGAAATCACTGTTGGAAATTGAGAAGAAGACGCAGCTACATGATCGCTAGAGGCCAGGAGAGCTGTTCGAGGCTATGTGAAATGGTTTGAGTCCAAGTGGCATGTGGTTATTACCTGTTCTATCAAAGCCGCGTCTCTTGCGCTGCCTCCTCGGTAGCTGGGTGAAATAACAACGAATTTTGAAAGGTACATAAAATCAGTAAACAATAAAACCAAAGAACACAAACTGCACAAAAGAAAAAACACCTCTGTGTCCACTTTACGGGATTCAACACGGGGAACAACTAACTTAATTTAATTACTCACTAGAATGAGGCCCTCCCAAGATGTTTCAATATACTGGTCAAGTTAAGTCTCATTAAAATGTTCCCAGTTCTCCTATATTTTTAGAGATTTTATCTCAGGATTTTATGCTCCAGAGCACTCGAATTTGAGTAGTCTGTAAAGGAAATGTTGACTTTTATGTGCTCTTGTGGATGTATATCTGCTGATATCAAAATGATTCGTTGTTGAAACATTCATTTGAAACTTCCGAATTTTAGACTTTTTTGCGGATGTATGAATGAAGCTTGCTATTTTTTGCATATTTATGATATGTCTATGGGCTGTTGCATGCAAATATCTATCCATCATAGGTATTTGTATTATTTTAATTTTTAACCCTTTGTAACGCTTCCCTTTAAAATGGACACCAATGTACAAAAATATTAGTATAATATGAAACTGCAAAATGAACTCGGTGAGATTTGAGTGCAAAGCCGTTCGGTTAGCCGAATTCGGCGCGTTCGATTCTATTGATTACTCACATTTAGCGGCAGGCGCTACAGGAATTTCTTCCTTGGACGGAGTATGGGCTAGAGGCGGACTGTCTGAGGCAGCGTCCGGTTTAGGCGTTTCTGTCGGCTTCAGTTCCTTTGTTGGTGTAGATTCTGAAATAGGTGCTGCGGACTCTATTGTCGCCGCAACTTCTGCGACTGCTGATTCACCAATCTTTAATGCTTCCAAAGCAACCACTGGTATTTCGGCGGATTCTGGTTCAGTCTTTTCTTTCACCTCTGTAGCCGATTCCACTGATGCAGGCAGCTCAACGGCCGCAGCCTCAACTGGAACAGGAATAATTTCCTCTGGTTTACCTGCAGCTTCACTGCATTCAGTTGTAGCGGCTTCAACAGGAACTGGAACTTCAACTGGAGTAGGTTGTACAACTGCGGGCGCCTCCTCTGGCGGGGCAGCAGCTTCGGAAGACTTTTCTACCGGTACAGATTCAACGGATTTAGGAACTTCAACCGGAGCTACTTCACCTGGAGTTTCTTCAACTTTCTGTTCTTTTGGTGCCTCTACTGATTTCTCTGCCTTTTCTGAAGGTGCTTCAACTGGCACAGATTCAGAGGTGGGTGCTGTTTCTGAAGCTGTTGCTACAGGCGCAAGCTCTGGTTCCTTAGCTGCTTCAAGTGGGGCTGGCTCACTTGGGGGATCAGCTACCGCTTCAGGAGTCTTTTCCTTCGGAGGCTCTTGCTGTTCTGAACTTGGCGGCGTGCTCAATGTTTGTGATATTTTCGCCCATATGTTATCAAAGGAATCTGCACCCATGTAATCAATGTTTCCGGCCTCCCATCCTTGTCGCCTAGTCAGTTCGTCTACAGCCTCTTGTTGGAGTGGCTCTCCTGGTACTACACGTGCCAAGTTACCCGCTACGCCAGTCTGAAAAGTGATAAACGTAAATTATTTAGAATTCTTACTCTTTTCACAATTATGTAATGAAATTTGAATATATTTACTATGTTTAAATGTAAGTTATTAGGGTAATTAGCTTTGTTAATACATTTCGTGCGATTTAGTTTTTACAATTTTATCTACATGCAAAAATACACACAAGCTTTTGTGATTAGCTATTCTATTGTTCGTACCTGCCTGTATCAGAAAATCATAACTCACAAAGATGACGCTTGACCTGACCTAATTATGTCAACGAAGAATTTATTGAGCAAATTGGGCACTTACTTGACTATCCTCCCCATTTATTGCCTTATTCGTAATTTCCTCTGCAAAAGTTTCCATTGCGTCCTCAAATTCTTCCGAACTTTCCGATGGTGGTGAGGGAGGCCGTAAGGGAATTTCGTGAGTGCAGATCTTACGCCCACGTGAATCTATAGTCATTCTGTGCCTTAAGTAAAAGCCGTCATATGGATGCCTCGGCGTTATTTCTTCAAAATCGCTTTCATCATCCGATGCATAGCCATTAGTTTTTTCCTCAGGTACTACGTGCTGATTAACTTTTATATGATCGTTCATAACGGTGTAAATTAGAGGTCTATTAATATGTTTATTGAATAGTGAAGGAGTAAAGCTGTTGAACTTCTTACTAACTTGGTGTTCTTCTTCGTGAAGATTACGAATGTGACATACATGATTTTCAATTTGAGATTCGTTGTTGTGTTGTTGATTAGAAGTATTGTTATTTTCTTCGGTTTCTTTAAAGTTATTGTAGTGAGTTTCATGAGCAGTCTGTGGTTCTGCATATTTATGTTGTTCGCAGTAGCTGTGATGTACTATTGGTGTATTTTCACGATGATATTGCTGTACATTGTAATGATGCTCTTGTGTACCCTGTTGAGATTTCTGTTCATAATGTTCATGATGATGTTGTTGATGATAATTATCACTGTCAGATACATCTAAGTGTACATTAGTATGGGTTAAATTAGAACTAGATTGATATTCAGATGGCCATACGCCCTCCTTATGCTCACAGTGATGATTATCATTATTGTGCTGGAGATTATAATTGGTGCTGTAAAATGTTTGTTCGTAATTACGGCTGTCTGTTTGGTACTGGTTGTTATGCGGTTGAACGTAATCCCACGCGTATTTTCTAATTTCTTGAAAATCTACTGTATTTTTCTCATTTTGATTAAAATCTTCTTTATGTGCGGGAATGTTCCCTCCGTAAATATCCCATGGATTATGTATTTCACTCATATCTATTTCTGGCATATCAGTTTTGTGACTTTCAGATTGGTTTTCAGGATGATGCCAAGGAAATTCTGAACGTGAATCTAATGACGGTTTGTAGTAACTATAGTTGACTGTTGGCTCGTTATAATGGGCTGTCTCTTCTTCAATGATCGCCACAGGGTCGGCTATGACCTCACCCTATCGGTTGAAGCGACAAAACAGCTCAGTAGTTAGGCATGCAGGGGTAGACTTGAAAAAAGCTTCACGCAATAAAAAAAATAACATCTATCTGTGCATGGCTTCGTTCAAGCATTAACAAATAATATAATTGCTTAACTAAATAAACATACAACTGTAAGTTTGCGTATAGGTGCCACGATAAATTTAATTAAGTTTTAGATGTCACTAAATGTAACTATAAGGAAATGAGGAAGTTTATTGGAATTCAAAATTGTTTTGTATGTTTATCCAGCCGGTGCTCATTTCACCAAAATACCAACACCATCTAATCTATTAGCCCAAACTGCAAACCTTTTAAATTAAAACAAGCAATGATTAAACTTGGAAATGTTAGAATATGTTAGTATTTTGGAGAAACATATAGTTTTGCGACTAGCATTAAACATTTGGAAAAGGGCGTGTATAATAAACGGTGCATAAGCTTGAAAGGGAGGAAGCATTAGTTTTATAAGAAACACATTCTATACTATTTTCAACAGAATTAAGAAATAAATGACGAAATATTTCCAAAGTAAATCACAAAAATAAAAAATTTAAAAACAGTTGAGGCATACGAAAGAGATTTAAAATTTGTGAACTTGAAAGAAAAAGGAATTGAAAGAGAAACTGAATATAAGCTTTTCAATTATCCAACGCCTCACCTCTTCAATATTAGACTCCTCAGGGGTTTGCTTAGAACACATGTTGTATGGATGAGACCTCGTACTAGTGTGAGAATGGACTGACTAACTGGACTTTATGAAGGGTACTGCGAAGTATTTTGCGGTCACGAGCCGTGAAATCCGAGAAGCCGTATTGGATTTAATCCTATTGTGGTAATTGATATTGGATCTAATAACTTACCAATGCGTCTACATTCCACACAAGTATTATGGTTTACTTGCGCTAATACAAATATCGTGTAACGGCGCCAAGTCTTTTGTGAACTAACATAAAGTTTTAATGATAATAATTGAATGACACTTTACACAATAGATATCCAAAGAAATCATGCAGTACCTATTCAGAAAAATTTCCAACAAAAACGAGGTGTAAAAATCTAAATTAGGAAGAACTGGTGCGGGAAGCACATAAATATAAGGCAAATTTCAGCAAAATCGACGAACTAAACTGAGAGGTTTCAATTTATATACCTAAGTAATTTATTAACCATGTAGGGTTTCTAAATATCTATTTTGACGCCGATACAAAATGTCGACACTAGGTTAATCCAATTAGGTCGTGGGCTCAAATAGAGCTATTTACTTAGGTAACACTTATTTGACCTGCATTACCCTTCAAAAGTCCACTTGGTCAATCTTTTTCTTAGAATATTTTATTTACATTATGAGTCATGGAAACAATTTCAAGATATTATGCTGATTCGGCTGTAAACAAACCTTAAACAGAATTCTTTGGCGACATCAAAAAAGCTTCAGTGAATAAGTTTATTCATTTCTTTAATTTTAGTTTCTTACTCAATTTGTGATTTTTAGGGTTCCGTACCAAAATGGTAAAATGGAACCCTTATGGTGCGACTTTCTCCGTCTGTCTGTCCGTCTGTCTGTCTGTCCGTCACACTCGATTATTTCAGTAAGTACCGGAGCTATCGATATGAAATTTGGAATAGTTGTGTATATTAGTGGCCCAATGACACTGGAATAAAAAAAAAATGGAAATTATTTTTGTTCTTATTTAAAAAGGGGGGAAAATCGGAGGGTTGAAATTTAAAAGTGAGATAACTGTAGGTACTGTGTGGGGTATCATATGAAAGGATTTACTTTGTACATTCCAAAACCGATTTTTAATTATTTTTAGTCATGATAGTTTTTGATTTATCGGGGAAAATGTCTAAAAAAATACCGTTCAGTTCATACCCTTATCTCCGGAGTTTACCAATCGAAAAATCTCAAATAATTATGGTCAATAGGAATTTACGTATATTTTACAGGCAAACTATAGCCAATGCTCTAACTAGCATAGTTTTTTTGATATTAACAATAAACCTCTACAAACAAAGTTAGTTTTGCGGTTCATAAACAAAGGTAATTATTACTGTTTTACATCTTTGGTCGTTACAGTTTTGGTCGTGTTACATCTACATTAGTATGCCTGATTGTTTTGCTTCAGTACTTCTTGAGTACGGAACCCTCGGTGCGCGAGTCCGACTCGCACTTGGCCGGTTTTTTCTTTTTTGCAATTACTTAAATTTGGAGACAATGAAGTCAATAGAAATGCAAGTACATAGTCGTTTAGGAGTTTGGCTCCCTATAGAAGTTTTGTTCAAGTTTTGTGTACATCCGACTTTGCAGAAGGAATATACTGTATACATTACAGTGTTTAGGGAAGTGGCCGAGTCATGATCTGTCTTAAATATAGGTAGTTATATTTTATTCACTGAAGTTACACATTTTGATTATGACTGCTATTTTTTGAACACAGTGAATTTACCATGGCTGATGCTACTAAATACTATAAGTAATGATTCCAGATAAATGGAATTCATTGTGATAAAAATCAGAATCTAATACCTAATAATGTAATATAATTTTCCAATATCTCGCTTTTGCAAAAGGAAATGTGTTTCATTACTCAAATCCTTTTTTAAAAACTAACTTAAGTATAGTCTGAAAAACGTTTTGCTGCTTGTGCAAGTCTGTAGCTATTAATTACTTAGGGTGCAAAAATCCCCTTTAGTATAAATATTTATTCAGGCAGATCACGCTTCGGCCATTCAGTACACTGTTTTTTTGACATAAGTTCATTACTATAAACATATAGGTACCTAGCCAGTATATAACTTACCATGGTCGTGTCCAACTGTGAGTGCACCTGACCAACGAAGAGATCCCACCACAGTTGGAGGAACTCGCGCAAGTGCTCCGGCGCATCTACCGATCTCGTTTGCCAGTTGAAGTGCTGCAGCCACGGCTTTGTGGCACCGATGAAGTGGATAATCTTTATATTCTGACCGTAACTGAAACGAATAATATTGCCCGATCAGCATTTTTAGCACATTGCTCCCTATTGTATAAATCCCTTGTGTATAAATGACACAACATGGACATTGGGTAGGCGCGTGGATACGACCAAAAAATCTCAAATTCACAAATCTAGGAATCCAAATCAATCCACCTCAAATTAACAAATCTAGGAATTTACGTAAATTAACAGGCGTCTCAAGATTCCATTGCAGGGAGTCTCATAATAAAATTTGTCGAGTGAATTTGTCGATTATATCAGCAAATAAATAAATTGAATTGAATTGAATAAGACTTCATGTAGATAATATGCTCAACATATTTAATTATTGTGAGTTTATGACCCCATCAAAAATTTCAGGATGTGACTAGTGATCTCCCCAAGATTTCGGGCTTCGCCGCGCCTACGATAAGGTATAAGGAAAGATTTCCTTTAAAAAATTAGGCACATTCTAATCAATAACCATAGTACTTCTTCTTGAAAATAACACATACAATTCCAACATTTTTTCCAGGTACCACTTACTGTTTCAAGGCAGGTATGTAAGAGTAGAAAGCTGCAGATGTGACGTTGTAGAGGAATTGTAGATGCTTGCTGATGTCGCCTTGCGCCCAATCAGAGAAGTAAGAATTCAGCAGGCCTTGGTCACCACCTGTTAAAAAGTAGTAACAAACTTCTTAGGACCATCCAAAAATATATGACTTAACTAAGTAGCCATGCTGTTTTATATTTGCTAGAATATATAGTTTTGTGTAATGGACCTTGATTTACTTTAGGATTTTTCGACTAAGTATAAATTTGTAAGACGACGAACTTCTGGAAAATGTCCCAGCTGATGTAGAGAAACGTGACACGAGTTGATTGAATCCGTTCCAGATGGCACAATTAGTAGGTTTGGTCCATACGGATAAATAGTATAATTCATACAGGTCACTGAATACTACCCAACAAATTATTCGTACCAACTTCATCTAGTAGGTATTACCTACCTATGGAGTATTAAAACTTCCACACCAATTTCTGATAGTATCGTTTCTGTATAACGAAGAACTTTGTTTTTAAATCGACACTGGAGCATCAACGCCAAAACGGTATTGACTCAACAAAGTGTATGTTTTGTAAAGTTTTGGTCCAACATCATTGAGTTACCGTCAAAGCTGCCACGCTCGGAGGCGAATGTGATGAGATTACTGAAGGTGTCAGCTGAGGGCCGGAACACAAACACTCCGGAGTTGAAGCAGTCGGGCGCGGCCGATAGCTCTTCACGCTTGAACAACTCGTCGCAGCTTTGGACGATCTAGGAGAAACGAAACATTGATGCAACAGCATTGAGTTACCGTCAAAGCTGCCACGCTCGGAGGCGAATGTGATGAGATTACTGAAGGTGTCAGCTGAGGGCCGGAACACGAACACTCCGGAGTTGAAGCAGTCGGGCGCGGCCGATAGCTCTTCACGCTTGAACAACTCGTCGCAGCTTTGGACGATCTAGGAGTAACGAAACATTGATGCAACAGCATCGAGTTACCGTCAAAGCTGCCACGCTCGGAGGCGAATGTGATGAGATTACTGAAGGTGTCAGCTGAGGGCCGGAACACGAACACTCCGGAGTTGAAGCAGTCGGGCCAGTTGACGTCGGGCGCGGCCGACAGCTCTTCACGCTCGAACAGCTCGTCGGAGTTCTGGACGATCCAGGAGTAACGAAACATTGATCCAACATCATCGAGTTACCGTCAAAGCTGCCACGCTCGGAGCCGAATGTGATGAGATTACTGAAGGTGTCAGCT
The DNA here is from genome assembly GCA_036785405.1 of Coenonympha arcania. NCBI lineage: Eukaryota > Metazoa > Arthropoda > Insecta > Lepidoptera > Nymphalidae > Coenonympha > Coenonympha arcania. The sequence goes on from CM072055.1 coordinate 15,512,119, forward strand.
GAGGGCTGGAACACAAATACTCCGGAGTTGAAACAGTCGGGCCAGCCGACGTAAGGTGCGGCTGACAGCTCTTTACGCTCGAACAGCTTGTCGCAGTTCTAGACGATCCAGGAGTAACGAAACATTGATCCAATATCATCGAGTTACCGTCAAAGCTGCCACGCTCGGAGGCGAATGTGATGAGATTACTGAAGGTGTCAGCTGAGGGCCGGAACACAAACACTCCGGAGTTGCAGCAGTCGGGCCAGTTGACGTCGGGCGCGGCCGACAGCTCTTCACGCTCGAACAGCTCGTCGGAGTTCTGGACGATCCAGGAGTAACGAAACATTGATCCAACATCATCGAGTTACCGTCAAAGCTGCCACGCTCGGAGGCGAATGTGATGAGATTACTGAAGGTGTCAGCTGAGGGCTGGAACACAAATACTCCGGAGTTGAAACAGTCGGGCCAGCCGACGTAAGGTGCGGCTGACAGCTCTTTACGCTCGAACAGCTTGTCGCAGTTCTAGACGATCCAGGAGTAACGAAACATTGATCCAATATCATCGAGTTACCGTCAAAGCTGCCACGCTCGGAGGCGAATGTGATGAGATTACTGAAGGTGTCAGCTGAGGGCTGGAACACAAATACTCCGGAGTTGAAACAGTCGGGCCAGCCGACGTAAGGTGCGGCTGACAGCTCTTTACGCTCGAACAGCTTGTCGCAGTTCTAGACGATCCAGGAGTAACGAAACATTGATCCAATATCATCGAGTTACCGTCAAAGCTGCCACGCTCGGAGCCGAATGTGATGAGATTACTGAAGGTGTCAGCTGAGGGCTGGAACACAAATACTCCGGAGTTGAAACAGTCGGGCCAGCCGACGTAAGGTGCGGCTGACAGCTCTTTACGCTCGAACAGCTTGTCGCAGTTCTAGACGATCCAGGAGTAACGAAACATTGATCCAATATCATCGAGTTACCGTCAAAGCTGCCACGCTCGGAGGCGAATGTGATGAGATTACTGAAGGTGTCAGCTGAGGGCCGGAACACAAACACTCCGGAGTTGCAGCAGTCGGGCCAGTTGACGTCGGGCGCGGCCGACAGCTCTTCACGCTCGAACAGCTCGTCGGAGTTCTGGACGATCCAGGAGTAACGAAACATTGATCCAACATCATCGAGTTACCGTCAAAGCTGCCACGCTCGGAGGCGAATGTGATGAGATTACTGAAGGTGTCAGCTGAGGGCTGGAACACAAATACTCCGGAGTTGAAACAGTCGGGCCAGCCGACGTAAGGTGCGGCTGACAGCTCTTTACGCTCGAACAGCTTGTCGCAGTTCTAGACGATCCAGGAGTAACGAAACATTGATCCAATATCATCGAGTTACCGTCAAAGCTGCCACGCTCGGAGGCGAATGTGATGAGATTACTGAAGGTGTCAGCTGAGGGCTGGAACACAAATACTCCGGAGTTGAAACAGTCGGGCCAGCCGACGTAAGGTGCGGCTGACAGCTCTTTACGCTCGAACAGCTTGTCGCAGTTCTAGACGATCCAGGAGTAACGAAACATTGATCCAATATCATCGAGTTACCGTCAAAGCTGCCACGCTCGGAGGCGAATGTGATGAGATTACTGAAGGTGTCAGCTGAGGGCCGGAACACGAACACTCCGGAGTTGAAGCAGTCGGGCCAGCCGACGTCGGGCGCGGCCGACAGCTCTTCACGCTCGAACAGCTCGTCGCAGTTCTGGACGATCTAGGGGTAACGAAAAATTCACTTATTATCGAAACTCGTGATAAGCAATACATTTAAAATCGTAGGGCTTTCGAAAGTAGACTGCAAGTTGCAACTAAAAATAATAGACGACATGAGTTACAGTCGTGAGGTAATTGGTAGACGCTCCAGCTACGATACGAGTAACAGAGGAGATGTAGGTTTTAGTCCCGCCTATAAGTAAGACAATTTTTATATGTAGGAACGCGAATATTGTAAACAGTAAATTGGCGTCTGATAATAGCGGCAATTTCTTCAGTCAAAAAAATCTAGACCTCACTCTTAGTTCTGTACTCCATTAAATGTATGCCTATAAGTAGGACTTTTAAGGGCACTACCTATCAAATAATTCTGATGATTTGTTCAGTGATGCATCAGTAGATAGGTAATTAGATATCCTCGATTTCTAAACATTTTACTATATTTATTGTAAAATTCTAAACGAAAATAAAAACAAGCCTAACGAACTTTTAATTTAACCTTCCGACTCCCTAAATTATTAGCGCTTATCGTAGTTTTATGATCTTGTAGGTAACATGACTGTTTTGCGTGTTTCATAAATGGAACGAATTGTACATCAAATAACACTTTTTGGGGTGAAATGCGTAACTTAGGTACATGATAATACTGTGTAGTCTGATTAAAATACTATTGAACGAATATCATTCAGGAGTTATAGATATTTCAATCCACGATGACGCGCCCCACTCTGTCAAACTCCATACGAATCGAATGAAACATAAGCGATTTTCACAGAGTGGGGTGCGTCTTCGTGGATTGAAATATCTATACCTACATTCTCATCTCAGTACAATGAGCTGTACATGATGGTGCCAACATATAAAGATATTCCTTGGTCAGTGGTGCCAACTATTTGAAATATTTGCTCTAATTGATTATCATAAAACTCATAAAAATCTCTACAGTTTATAATAGGTAGATCGTTCAACTGCATTTCACGATACCGTGTAGTGTCACAACAGTAGGTATTTATCGAAATTTTATCAACTCCATTTGACATGTGAACCTGTGATAAAAAAACAGTAGGTGCCTCACAACTGATACATTTAAATTAAACTGTCTTGCAATTGAAATTCATTCATTTCACTCAAAATAATTGCCTTTTAATTGTTGTAATTAAGTACCTATTTAAATACTTTGTCGTTACTACTCGTTACTGAGACATTCTTGTGACTTTAATTTTAGGGAATCGAGAATTAAATGTACTCCGTACTCGGTATCGAAAATAAAATCAATAAAAAAATAGTTATGGACACATAAGAGTAGGGTTTACTCTTGTCCGTTTGTCTATCTGTCCGTCGAACCGTCCTTCTTTCAGAGCCTTAATTACGTTTTTTAATTAAATTAATTTCGTAATAAGATGATTAATTCCAAATGAACTCTCTAATGATACCAACGTGAACAGTTTTAATCAGATAATAAACACACAATTTTCAATGCTAATAATAATGACTTATTGACTCATATACAATGTTTCGGAAAGAAAATGTTTCTGATACAAAATGTCCGTTTCAGAAACACGGAGATTTTTGTTCCCAATTTCCGTTTCCAGCAACATTCTGTGCTCCCCACTTGCGATGTTGCGATGGAAAGCACTGAAACATTTTCTACGGAGCCATGTACCGTGTACGTGTAGTTTCAGAAAATGTGTATCTGAAACATTGTATATCTCAGTGAATACGTAGCCTTAGTGTTCTTTATTAGCATTATGATATTGTAAGATGCGCTTGGAACTGACATTTTTCGTGAAACCCCGTCTCGTGTCATCAAGCCATCATGTTATGTTAGAAAGAAAGTGTATTATGAATTTGGACGGGTTCCAAAATCGACGGGAACAAATATTTGGGCCACGGTTGCGTCTCGTCATCTCGTGTTACTGCGCTAACGACCGCGTCCGGCAACATTGACTTTCCTATCTCGTAAACAATTGCTTTGGAAATAGATTTAATGACCTCAGTATAGTCAGTAGTATAATATTCAATTTTTCTTCAGTGTTCAGTTAGTCAAACTCAGCACCATTGGATTACTTCAATGTTTCATGGCATTCATTGCTCATCTCTGGAATATTTGCATTTATTTAACGTTATCTAAATCGTTCTCCGAATACGATATATAATGTATACCTATACGATAGCACCTCACTTTATTTCTCTTTAATTTCAACGTCAGCAATGTTATGTTGTACGAATATAACTCTAACTATTAAATAATTTTCTGATTCGTTTCTTTTGTCATTAATCACTTGCTTTAGAAATTAACGTAACCTACATGTTTTGATACTGCTTTCAAAGTTTAGTTCGTTCTGGCTTTTGAAAATTATTTGTCTGTAACTCTTTTTTTGTCGTTACCGTTTGAATATACCGAATTGTCTCGACTTTCTCACCCAAGTGATGCTCCGATTTTAATTAATATACATATTTGTGAGAAGCCCTGCTTTTTGTATAGGTGATGAATAGTCATTATTATTATTATAAGTGAAATGAACCGGAACTAAACGAACAGCAGGACTATTCACTAACGGACCAATGCACCCACTAATAACTTTGAATGGGTATGGCACTGTCTACCGGAGCATTATGCAATTGCTCTTACCATTTGAATACAATGTGAATTGCTAAATAAATTCTATAGAGACTACTGACTAGAACTTATCTTATTACAGTGCAAGCATTAGTCATACTTTATAGGTTCGAATATGGTTCCATTGCACTTAATTACAAGCGTGTCAAGTATATATTATTTTAAAAGGATATACCTACTTAATTCTTTAGTTAACATTTGTTTATGCAAAATTATAAATTTCATATATTTTTTAGCCTTGTTAATTTTAATCAGCTTCTACGACCGTAATACGTGATGAACAACAACATTTAAGCCGTTAACATTATAATCTGAACATAAATATTATCAGATGCATTTCCTGTTCCCAAAACAGGATCCCGGGTAAAATGGGACACCCGGAGATAAGATAAAGAACAATCATGAAATGGTTACGATAAAGTAAGGCTCTGCCATCCGCCCACACACTCCTTATGCCTTGCGGCTTGTGACTTGTCTATGCAGTTGAAAATCATTTGATTTTGAGACTGTGACTTTGAAACACTATATAGACTTCGAGCGATATAGATAGAGAACAGCGACAACGCAGCGTTGTGTTATTCAAAGGAAGTCTGAAGATGGATTCGAAATAAGCTATGTCAATTTACAAAAATACATTTAGGAAGCTCGTAGGGCCTAATAGACCAGAGACGTCATTTAAAGAGTCTATATTTGGATTTGAAGTCGATATTTAAGGTGGGAAAAAACACGAATTTTCCATGATTCGGATCGCAGCGAGATAGTGATGACTTGCTCTAAGCTGATTTTCCGAAGGATGTACCTCTTTTGAGGGTTTGATGCGCGTTTGGGATTGGTGGACGTTGGGGCCAATAATTAGATACCTACGTCCAGGGTATAGATATACCTATCATAACTACCAGTGTATCGGCGTCCAGGAACACGCACTAAGTGCGTGTTCCTTCAACAACAACAGCGTGCGTGACAAGTCTTGTCGTACTGCGTGAGACTCCAGCAGTGGATCTTCGTGAAGGTGACGAAAAGCTCAAGGCGCACGCGCGCCTGGGATTGATGGAAGTTGAGGCCTTTGATTAGATACCTACGTCCAGGGTAGATTTATCTATCATACCTACCAGTGTATCCGCGTCCAGGAACAGGCACTTGTCGTACTGCGTGAGACTCCAGCAGTGGATCTTCGTGAAGGTGACGACTGACGAACAGCTCAAGGCGCACGCGCGCCTGGGATTGATGGAAGTTGAGGCCAATAATTAGATACCTACGTCCAGGGTATATAGATATACCTATCATACCTACCAGTGTGTCCGCGTCCAGGAACACGCACTTCTCGTACTGCGTGAGACTCCAGCAGTGGATCTTCGTGAAGGTGACGAAGAGCTCAAGGCGCACGCGCGCCTGGGATTGATGGAAGTTGAGGCCTTTAATTAGATACCTACGACCAGGGTACCTGCCTGTCCTCGACTATGGCGCTGAGACGTGAACACTGACAAACGGCCTGATACACAAATTTAAAGTCGCCCAGCGTGCTATGGAGAGGGCTATGTTAAGAGTTTCCCTGAAGGATAACATCAGAAATGAGGAGATCCGCAGGAGAACCAAAGTCACCGACATAGCCCAAGCCATTAGCAAGCTGAAGTGGCAGTGGGCAGGTCACGCATGTCGCAGGGGCGATGGCCGTTGGAGCCGCAAAGTCCTTGAGTGGAGACCGCGTACGAGTAAGCGTAGTGTAGGACGACCCCCAGCTCGTTGGACTGATGATATAAAGCGGGTGGCGGGAAGCGGCTGGATGAGGAAGGCTGAGGACAGGGTGTGGTGGCGCGCGCTTGGGAAGGCCTATGTCCAACAGTGGACGTCCGCAGGCTGAGATGATGATGATGATGATGATGATGACCAGGGTATAGATATACCTATCATACCTACCAGTGTGTCCGCGTCCAGGAACACGCACTTGTCGTACTGCGTGAGACTCCAGCAGTGGATCTTCGTGAAGGTGACGCCGAGCTCGGGGCGCTGCAGCAGTGCCAGGTGCGCCGCGTCCCGCGAGTCCAGCACGTCCACCACCACCACCTCCGCGAACACCGCGCGCAGCCGCTCCCTGGGGACACAGCGTCAATTAGTGGTCTAAGAAGCAGAACACAGGACGTAGTGAGACGACGATGCAGAAGCCAGCAGGGCCTAGGATGCGCACGTAGAGATTTGCCTCTCTTCTTCTGTCGCTCTCTTTTCTCTTTCAGATTCATAGAGATAGACAGAGAAAAAAGAGAGACTAAAGTAGAGAGACTGCGCAAGCTGCTAGGCCTCATCTCATTTGACGTTTTTTCTTTATTTGCGCACAGGAGGTCCCTGGTTCTGCTTCCTGCTAGATTTTATAGTTATAAATGCGAATGCTGCGGCTGGTTACCATTCTGACAGCTCAGGCACATAGTTATATATAAGCAATTAAACGTTGCGATGGGACGCTGTGTAGCAGCCATTAGGATTTACTGGCTGCATCGTCACTTACTATCATTGAGATTGCAGACAAGCATTAATTTATATTTATTTGTAAAAAATAGGCTAGGAGTACGCTCATCCAGGAGATGCTTGTTTACTCCTTTAAAATGGTACATTGTATAAGCAGCGGGGAAGACGAAAGTATTGAGGGTATTTCACACCTTAGCGTGTAACCATTAGGAAATTGCTATGATCACAAAAGTGCGCTTACCTCAATGAAGCACCAATTTGATTAAAATTATAATAATTGCCTCAAAAATGTGCACGCAAATGATGTAGGAAGTGTTGAAGGAAAAAATAAAACATTGCGTAATTCCTGAGCTAAATATGTTTACACCACGGCTATATCAGACGCGGACACTTGTCCAGGCGTCATGCTATGGGGCTGAATGACGTCACAGCTGGGAAGGCGAGTGGGAACCAAAATATACTATTAGGAACATTAAATAGCATCAACAGGAACGCCGGCCAACGCATATTTATCTTGGGCTTTCCACTGACACTCGCGACTTGCTATTGGTTCGATTATAATTAAAAACTAATCAACTTGAAATAAACGGCATCGCCAGCAGCATTCAAAATAAATCAATAGCAAGGTCGAAAAATAATCCCAGTTTCATCACATTTTTCCTCGCGCAACTTTCGATGTGTTTTTTATGTTTTATGACCATCTTCCTGAAGTATGTTTATTGGCCTACATAGTTATACCACTTATGTACCGCCGCCGTCGAATGAAATAACCAAATAAATATGTGAGGTATGTAAATGTTTACGCAGAAGAAGGCTGACGTGGCGTATTCGTTGAACCGTTTTCGTTCAACGAATACGCCACATTAGCCTGTGCGATAAGACGTCAAGGCGACTAAAAACCTATAATATTACCCCTTTTAGTATTTGATATTTTTACAAAAGTAGCATTTCACTGCTGGTACGCGCGCACGGGTGTACATTATAGTAGATATTCCCCGTGGATTATTCGGGGAAAAATTCGACCTCTTTTCCTGTTTTTCCGTGCTTTAGCCGGAGAAGTAAATAATTTTATCCCTGGTTACAGCCTACAGGATATACTTAATCGGAGGATAAAATATCCTATGGTTCATGCTACAGTGCAGCAGGACTAGAAGCATACTCCAATGTTGCACTGACCCCCCTACTTACCCCCTCTTGAAGGATTATCTCATAGCAGTAACGAAAGGGGTAATAAGCATCACAGAGGGGTAAACCGAGCCAAATAAACGAATGCGCCACGACCGCACCAAGGAGTCAAGACTCAAGACCGTAAGGCAGACAATATAGACCTTTGGTACATTAAACACCTGTACCTGTATTAAAAAATAGTAAATTTCGATATAAGTGCGGAAAGTTTGTCATTTCTTTACGAGTCCCGAGTTGTTGACCCAAGCCGAAGGCGCGGGTCAACTATAGGGACGAGTAAAAATTACTATTCCGCACGTGCATTGAACGACGTTTTTTAATACATTTCCGAAAAAAAGTATTGGTTTTACGTGTTTGCCTGCTCCATGTTTGCGTGCCGTGCTCCGGTGCCAGCTGCGGTGGCGCGTCCTGGTGCGCCCGCTCCAGCGCCGCGCAGAAGGAAAACAAAAAAGCACTAGTGAGGAAAAGAATAACTTTCCGCACGCAAAACACACATGGAAATGTCTACTTTTTGAGCAAATGTATTAAAAAGTAAGTTACCTCATTGCTTCAGTGACGGAAGGGGTAATGAGCACCACGGCGGGGTAAACTGAGCCGGAGCGGCGCAGCGAATGCGCCACTACCAAAGCGCCAAGCCCGTAGGAGTCGTTTGTAGCAAGCGTTACCCATGCTCGATCTGCGAAAACAATAATATTTCTCAGGTACTCATTAAAAGTAAATAGGTACAATTGACAATAATTTATTTAGTCTATAAAAACTATAGGTAAGTTACTTTAGAGATGGATTTCACATTAGCAGGAAATAGCATTCAATAGGCATAGGTAGTAAGTAAAGAGACAAACAATTTGCTCACAATTTTTGTCATAATTTGTACACAGTTTGTTAAGTATTTAAACCAGCTGTATAGATAGCACATAGTAAACTGGGTACTAGTTAAGGCTACAGTTAAGTCTGTGGTTAAGTTTAACTTGTAGTTAGCGCGCCACTTAGTACTTTCAAGCCTCTGGGATATAACGAAACAGCATCATTAAGAACGAAGAGTTTATGTAAAGTATTACAAAGAACCAAAGCAATGAAATAATAAATAGATCAATCTAACGATAGTACCATCGCAGATAGACAGGTACCGTACCATTAAGTACCTACCAGTACAAAAAGATACCTAGGTCAAGGAAATGCAGAAACTTCAAGGCACACTGAACGACCCTGCCCACGAATTCTAATATTTGGTTTCTCGAAAGTAAGCAACTCGTAAGCAAACAAGTTATAAATCATTTTTTTTAAACAAGCCTTTATACATTTTCTTTTCAGGCCGAGACTCTGGTTACCATCTAGTACCTACCAAAGGACTCGTCAAGACGAATCCGAAGAGCCCGATCCGAGATCCGAAATCCGAGGGATTGTATCGATTTACCACCGAGTTCACATGGACATATGGACCGTGTCATTATAATTTTGCATTGTCACCCGATTTATACATGCATGTCATCCGGATTCCTAAGTTTTAGACCAATAAACAAGTCGTACTCTAGTTCTCAATAAAATCTGTATGATCCGAAAACTGCATTGAAAAGCGAGTAATTTTTGTGTGCAAAATCAAATTCTGGATACCTACCTATGAAAAACAAATTTCTCGTGCCAAGTTTTCTTAAAAACACTTACTCGTATTTTAGTTTCCGATAATATTTTGGTTTTGATTCATGAGTTAACCTAATACCACCTTTGGTCATTCTTCTTTCATTTGCAAGATTCGATTACAGACAAACAAACAAACAAACATAGAGACAGGTTAAAGTAAAAACTTTTAAAATAGTTAAATCATATTTGCAATTGCATCGTCCATTAATGTATAATACACACTACGCGTACTTTAAACACATGACGTTCCAAACTAGAAATGGCTTTACGACGCATTACCAATGAATTTCTGTGTTTTTGATGTGGGCTTTGAACAAGTTCTAGGAAGTGCGCAGTTCAGATATTCTAATGACGCTGACGACGACGGTTCTGTACCTATTGGTGTCTACCTACATGATACTAAATATATTGGCACGTGTTTTCTCGCCGATCCCTTTTATAATGTTGCTAAATAATGAAAGATGCGCGTTAGTCTCGTTTCAGATTAGCTACTACCTACGTCAGAACTTGACTCAATGAGAACAGGGAAATAATTCAATTTCGGATATAAATTCATATTTAAATGCAGCTGCAACAACCAACTATGCTAGACCCCGATGCAAAAAGTGAGGGATGTTATTAAGATTAAAGTGTCTGTCTGTCAAGGTAACTGTCTCTGGTATCGTAGCTCCCAAACGGATGGACCGATTATCATTTTCTTTTTTAGTAGGTAGGTACTTGGCTGCCATCTCACTTGATGGTAAATGACGATGCAGCCGAAGATGTTTTTGTACTAACTTGGTAGTAAATAACCCCGTACTGTTTTTACGCGGCATCACACAGAAACGGTAGGTCGCTAGGTGCATGGTAGAGGACATACCTAATACTCGTATCTGCTGGTAGGATGTCTAGTGGTAAGGGTAAGTGGGGACTGGTAACTAGCCACGGCGAAGCCTCCCATCAAACAAAATATCAAGTTCTCTACAGTTTTCTGAGCTGCATCCTATTATGCAAGCATTTTCCGATTTTACTATCACAATAAAATCGGTGGATAAAGTTAAATCTCTAATATAAGACTCTATATTTTTCATAGCATAAAGTAATAGGCAGGGGATAAAATTTATCCCCCGATTAGGTATATATCCTCTGACAAGGAATAAAATTTATTTCTAAAAGTGTCGGACGGAAAAGGATAACAAGTCCTCTCTTCGTTTTATCCACGGGAGCTGATATTTTTCTGTATCACTGTTATATAAGCTCTCTTACTTAGTGATTGTAGAAAGAGAAAACGGAGGAGTCGTGTGACGTGTCCATGGATAGAATGACAGCCTAATTTTTTTTTTTAAAAACCTTTACTCCCAAAGTGATATTGGTCCATAATAATTTGCGAAAAACAAAATAATGCGTAGTGTTAATTTTGCGAATTAATTAAGGGGTGTCATCAATGTTTCATTGTGAAAAAATATTTCCCCTAAATTTGGGTAATTAAGTGCACAGTTCGCTAGAAAATGTTATACTTTTTTAGTAACACCATGTCATTTCTCTAAAATCTCATTAATAAAATTTTTCAAAGCATAATAATTTTTTTCATAGTATATTTTCGGCCATCACTCCCACAAGTCAGCAAGCAAGCGTAGCAAGTTCTATGCAATAGACAAGTGCCACGTTGCCCGTGTCCTGTCCGAAATAGCGCGACACAAATAAAATTGAAAATAAAACTACTCCGATAGCGTCAGATGTTTGGTGCCGGGGCTGGACGCCTATGCATTCCACAATTAAACACACAATCATTCTTTTTGTCTACGTTTTGGTGATGCGACACTTCTAATACATCTCTACGCCTGTTTTCTATCATCTAGCTATATTTAAGTTTTAATTACCTACTGATTCTACTAAAGTTAGTATTTTTCTTCTTAGCGTTTCCGTTGCCATGGTCGACGACCATAAGTGCTATTTAAATCCAAGGATTATTGTGTTCTCTTTTCGTATTTATTTATTTATTCTGTACATAAATATAAAGATACATAGCTGAGACACAAACATAGAGAGAACATGCACAAGGATATCTTATCATTACAAATGAGGATCTCTTCCAGATGCCCTGGATGTGGGAACAATTAAAACAAGATAAGCGAAGTTGGAAAACGAAAAAAAATAATACAAAATAGTTAAATTTCGGAATAATTTCCTTTGCCGGATTTCAATTTACGTCCTATTCTCAGACCAAATAAAACTATTTCTTCGAAAGCATTCACATTTTGATATTTTGCCATAAATATACCGATTGAATCATTAAGTCTAAAATCAGAGGAATGATAACATCAATTACAGCGATCCGTTCTTTGCGCACCTCCTGTCCGACAAGTGATCAATTAGCTAATTGAACTTCGAGATGTGCAACAAAATAAAGTGTTTATCATTGCTCGACGCTCTGCTGGGTTAATTAGTGCTAAACACACTATCAATGAACTACTAGACAGGTATTTCTGTCACCTGCGAGTAAAGAATGTACGTAATATTATTAGGTAGGTAGTAAGTTTAGAAAAAAAATAAAATTGTTACCTTTGTGGCGATACCCATAAAAATGCATTCAATAAAGTTAAAAATAAGGGACAAGGCGAAGTAAAACTTCTTTTCCTCGTAAGAATTGTTTATTGATAACGATGGATAAAATCATAACATAGGAAAACGTAAAGAAAATATATTTTTTACATACTTACTTACATACACGTAAGTATGTAAAAAAGTATATTTTCTTTTCTAACAACGGCAACGGAAAAACAATATTAAACGATAGTGATGAAGATAAATGATAAGTTAACCTCTGATCTTTCCAACTATTACGATAAAAATCATACGTTTCATCCAGAAAGGGACTGCGTAACGATCAAGATATTCTATGATTGCAATTCAGATTTTGAACATTTATTCTAAAGCTTCAATTTTCTCACGTCTCGTGTTCGATTAGGAATAATGTTAAAAATAAAATAGATACATAGGTAATATGTATAATGCGCAATATAACTTGTAATTTATGATTCAGAACAAAATATCTGAGATAAAACAAACGATAAGAAAATAGGTAATATGTATCTATCAATTTATGTATCCTAGAATATAATCGATAAAACAAGTGATACCGTGGGAAAATATGTTAAAATTCTCATATATTTTTATCTCTTATGTAACGATAAGCTGTTTTTTTTTTAAATTATAGTGATAATTTAATGCTATGGATAAGAATATTTGTATTTTCTTTCAAATTCATATGTACATAAGTTTCGACGAATTCAGAAATATGCACAATATTAAAAAAAAACACATGTTACTAATAAATTATCATCATTTAAAACTCAGGTCCTGAAATCAAGATTCTCAGGCTGACTAAAGAATAATTCTCTAGACATTCACGTATATTAAACGGGCTCGATTAAAATAGATCAGATTCAAAACCCCAATAAGGCATGTAAGATTTAAGCGGGGATGGCGGCAAAGGATCAGATGGGAGTGAAGCTGGGAGCAATGTCCCTGTGGTTTCTATTTAGGTGCGGCCAGTCTGGCGGGGACCACGCGAGTAGTCTGCTTAGCGATTGGAATGCAGTAACGCATACCGTTTGAAATTTCCAAACGAAAATAATTGAAAAGCAGCATGCAACTTCATTCATGCAGAGAGATTATAAGATCCAGGTAAACTTTTTGCTGCGACAAAACTTCTAGCAATTTGGATCGGATAGCTGCATTGCATTGTGTAGCATATTTATGTATTGCACCGATACAATTTCAAATTAGTTTTCGAAGGTAATTAATTTTTAGTTAAAAATCAAATCGTTGTAAAAAATAAAATATCCCTAGGGAAAATTGGAAAAGAAAAAAAAACAAATCAATAACGGCTTCAGGGTAGAGTATTCCTACCCTGGGTCAAATAATAGGTAATAAAGTACAAGTTGAATAAAAAAACGTAGATTTGAGACCAACATAGGATAGGACAATAATTACGAATGATAATTGACACTAGAAGATATAACTTTAAATAAGTTGAAGATATTTACAACATTCATGAAGCATTTTAATTTGTTCCCGTTTAATAAAGCAATAAGAGTATTGTCGCCTTTAATCACCGTTAACAAAGCCACAATGAGGTTAAACTATCTTTTGCGGCAGGTATTGTATTCCTATCCAACCACAATATGTCAATCCAGATTCTTTATCCATTTTCGAGTTCATCAGATTTGCTTGAAAGAAGCATTCAACATATTTCAGATTCATTTGCTTCTTGAAGTTGAGCTTCAATTGGTTACAGCGTCCAAATTGACTTGGAAGACACAATTCGAACTTAATAAACAACGTTAGGTAATAATTCAGAGTATTTAAGTCTTATTAACCTGTTATCTCCACAGTATTACATCAATATGAAAATATCTTGAATAAATATTTTTACTGTTGCTAATCTACATAGCTATCTCGTATACTCTTATTATGCTATGAATAGAGGCTCATGGTCAAGAGCAATACGTTGATAACGCATCAGCGTTGATACTTGCGTAGCATGTTCTATGTTTATTGGAATGAACTGATAGTGATACGACTATATGTTTACCATCGGAGAAAATTATCTGATAAGTGACTACACACGTTGTCGTCGTGTACTATAATATTGCTCTTGTATGAGTATGTAGAACATTCAATTCATGCCGTGATCCGTGTCATCGGAGACGACGCCGGACGTAAGCTAGACCGATGTCAATAGGTACACATGGAATCTGAATTGAACAAATACCTATCAAGGTTAAGAGAGCTAGTGGCAATCATAGTCCATTTTTGGTTATATTAGGCAATTAAGGAAATTAAATTTCACATTACTCAGAAAACTGGTCTGTAAAACAGAAGTCAGTAGGTAGGTTATATTTACTACAGACAAACTGAATACAAATAAAAATAAAGTTTTTAAAACAAAAAAAAATCAAAAATACTATAAAGATAGAACTAGAAGGAATAAAGAAAAGAAGTAAGTATACCTAGGTAAATAAAACAGTCGAAAACGATGAATAAGGTCTTTTAATCGTAGAACGGTAACGTGTGGAATTAATTTATAAGCCCGATAATAATAATTAATTGATAATCACAATAATGATCATAAAGTCTTAAGTAATAAATTATGTGAAAGATGTCCTTAAAAATTTGTAAAATATTATGGATTTAATTTTGAAGAGAGTGCAAGGTAAAAATCAGTGAACGAAGGACAAGTTTGAAGTTACTTAGTAATTAATTGATTGTTTAGAAAGGCGTTATATTTATAGCTTAAAAATATCACAGAATGTAATTTCTACTTATTTTATTTTCTGACTACCCTATCAAAATTTCTACGGCCTCTGCAAATAGTGCATATTAAAATTGTTGGAACAGGTATGAATGTGATACGTCGTGAAATTTTAGCGACAGAGCATTACGATTGGTTAGTAATAATTATGAAAAATAATTGTTTTTTAGTGCACTTACTTGACATTTTGTGCCCGGTGTATTCTCGGTGACAGTTGTAGTCACCTTTATAATATCACGAACTACACACGCTCTCCGCACACCACTCGCAAATGCCTTGTCCAACGTGCTCACTGCTCGACCGAACGACCCGCCCCCTCACGGAGCCGCTACCCGGCACCCGCTGTCCTACCCACGCACACTTCCACAGCGACGTATAATACACCAACAGCTAACAACTTACACATTAATATTTTATCAAACGTGTGTGGTCGTATCACTTTATGATTACAAAGCAAAACAGATGAAATTAAGCAACGATTTCGTTACAAGAAGCAGTAAAAAGCAAGCAAAATTAAAGCAATGTTTTGATTTTTGTTAAAAGTGAGCAAAACGCATCACACACTGGCAACACTGAAGCAGAACAGCTGTTCGCGACGATCGATAGATGTCGGTGGGTGTCCCTTTATTTTCGATGCCGTATATAGCATAACGGTATCCGTAGTACAATCAGAGTGCCCACGGTAGTTTGATGCTTGCGGAGAATCAGAATTTCTTTTGATAAAATTACACGGGGATTCGTATTGATGGGTGAATTCGGCGCGACGATGACGTACGATGACGCAAAGTGTACATTTTTCGGGAACATTAAAATTACTGAAGGCAGCACAATATTCGAGATTCACATCTGAAATGTTGTAGATATTATTTTGTGTTTGTTTTCGGTGTTTCGGTGGTAACGATGGCCAGCTCTCCGACGAGCATTGAGACACAAATAGACAGCTTCTTAGAGCAGTTCAAGAGAAGTGCGTCGAAAGCCATGGAAGAAAGGATGGAGTGGCCAGACGGTCCGACTCCTGGATCCATGGTGAAATCTCGCAGCAGCTGCTTCACTCTGGACTCTTCTTCGGGGGGTAAGTACGATCTGTGAAGCCGCATAAAATCGTCTTTATGTGCTTCTTGAATATCGGTCTAGGTCTAAAAAAGAAACAACGTACCTAGGTTTGCAAAATATACAAAGCATCTTTTTGATAATAATAAACGTTTATCAATGCCTAGGTACTTCTTACATTTAGAGCAAAGGACTAACTACGTTTTATCATTAGGTAGATACACAATTACAAACACTTAATCCGATTTTGTGCTAATTAAAAAGCTTACGAGGTTTTTCTTTCTTAAATAAAGAATTAAAATACGCAATAACTATCCAATAAATAATACCTACTCTACACTGTTTTAAATTGTGCTTCAGTCGTTTTATTTAAACTGTTATTTTTAAATTACTTACTCTTATATAAGTTTCATTTTCATTCTTTTACACACACAAAAATATCCTTACGACGATTGACGTGATATAAGTATACGTAGGTACCTAATGACATTTGGCAGATGATTTCGCGCACTTTTTGAAACAGTGGTCGATAATATACCACAGACTTAAAATATAGGTACCTACTTACATAGATAATATTTTTATAACGAATTAATTTTATAAGTATTAAAAAAAATTATAACATTACGAATGTAAACAATAATAATATAATCATCATACCTAAACTTATAAATAATATTATACATACATTTTGACATAAAGTAGATACCTAGGTAGCTACTACCAACATAACTTCGAACCGGAAGTAACTTATTTCAGCCAATCATTTTCGATCGTTTTAGATATTATCGATCTTTTACCTACCCTCTATCTATTCTAGTTAAAACTCAAAAATAGTTAAACTGATTTTGATGATAATATTTTTGATGTGTTTACGAAAAGCAAAGCATGAAGATCTTCGGGTCAGTAATGACGTACCTATAATAGTAACACTAGATTATATTATTTTCTTATTGGAATTTGTACACGAAAATGATGGGAAGCGAAAACAATAAGTGAGCGATTAAGCAACGCTTTTTATAAGCTTTTATTTATATTAGTATCACATGTCCCTATCTTTATTTATTTGTTTGTCGACTGTAATCAAATCTTGCAAGTTAAATTTGATCCACTTCCCGGTCACCGACCGAGCTGAAATCTTACATACATTTTTAAATCGTATGAAAATGTCATAAACTACGTAAACTATTATGACATGAAGATGATCTCATGATAGAATCAGAAGGTGGCTATAGAAACTAGGTTGCTAAACGACACAACCACATGGAGTTTGGACTCATCTGATTCGTATTGAAAAGTGCTGTGGTGCTAGATGATAACCACGGGGTCTGATGATGGAGCTAGAAGATGGTCATAGGAACTCAGTAATGAATCAACATAACCTCATCGAGTTTGGCCTCGTCTGATTTGTCTTGACGAGTACTTTGATGCTAGAAGGTACCTGGATCTGGTGCTGAGAAGAATGCGAATTAAAAGCTTGTTTTTAAAAATATTGTTTAAATGATATTGGTACTGATGGTACTTGCTTGTGTTCAAGCGCGGATCCATCGTTGTGGGCATTATGGGTATGCCCATAACCCTAAATCCTATAATAGACCTGTGTCGTCACATTTTCAGATGTATTTAGACTTGAGGTCGATACTAATAAAATAAATGAAAAACACGAATTTTTCATGATTCGGGATGTACCTAACTATCTTCGACTTGCACCTAGCGAATTTACTAGTGGCTGTGTCCACAACCTTTTTAGGGTTCCGTAGCCGAATGGCAAAAAACGGAACCCTTATAAATTCGTCATGTCTGTCTGTCCGTCTGTCCGTCTGTCCGTCTGTCCGTCTGTCCGTCTGTCCGTCTGTCCGTCTGTCCGTCTGTCCGTCTGTCCGTCTGTCCGTCTGTCCGTCTGTCCGTCTGTCCGTCCGTATGTCACAGCCACTTTTTTCCGAAACTATAAGAGCTATACTGTTGAAACTTGGTAAGTAGATGTATTCTGTGAACCGCATTAAGGTTTTCACACAAAATTTTAAAAAAAGTAATAAATTTTGGGGGTGCCCCATGCTTAGAACTGAAACTCAAAAAATTTTTTTTCATCAAACCCATATGTGTGGGGTATCTATGGATAGGTCTTCAAAAATTATACTAAGGTTTCTAATATCATTTTTTTTTTAAAAGAATAGCTTGCGCGAGAGACACTTCCAAAGTGGTAAAATGTGTGTCCCCCCCCTGTAACTTCTAAAATAAGAATATGATAAAACTAATAAAAATATATGATTTACATTACCATGCAAACTTCCACCGAAAATTGGTTTGAACGAGATCTAATAAGTAGTTTTTGATATTTACAATAAAACCTCTAAAAACAAAGTTAGTTTTGCGGTTCGATAAGAAAAGTGGTTTTTATGGTTTTATTCCTCCGGTTGAAGTACGGAACCCTCAGTGGGCGAGTCCGACTCGCACTTGACAGGTTTTTTTAAGGCTGGATTCGCCCCTGCTTATTTTTATAACGTTCAATATTTATTAATGTACAATTATTGTCAGTTACCTACACACTCCAGTCGTGCGTTGGTGCTGACGAGGTGCTGACACTCACCTATATTTCATCTTTATTACTCTGGGTCACATCTGACAATAAGTATCTACTTACTTATTGTCATTTTAATTACAAGCAAACAATGGCTCATACTGAGATCTAGAGATTAGAATAAGTAGAGTAGAAACTAGAAAGAATACTACAATCACCGGAATGAGACGTACCTACTTAAACCTTTCGAAGATTAATATTTTGTTTATTAATATTTTGTTTATTAGAATTGTTTTAATAGACGATTGTGTCATTATACTGTATTTGTTTTAATTTTTTCTTATCATGTACTTACACTGAATTTCAAAAACCCGTCTTATTTCGTGCAAAGATTTTTCCTAGTCTCTTGACTCTCTGCTGTCGTAGTTTTTAAGTAAGGCATCTATTTCTTCAGTCTATTCACAGATATATTTTATAGTTCATTATGGATTAAATTATGACGAATTATAAGAAGCCAGTTCTATTCCAGAAACTCTATATTCATCATACACTTTCTTTGTATTGAAAGTATTAAGGACGTGCTCCCAAAATAGATAGGTATCAAATCGGACTAAATACATACGCACGGCCTACACTCACACAAAGGTGCCTTGAAATGAGTGAATCAACGCGATTTTGATGCTTTGAGATAAAATTTTATATTTTGTCATTTAGGTATTTTATTATAACGAAATAACTTCGTTCTAAGCTTATTTATTATCTCGCTGCAGACTCGGTCATAAATCATTCGAGTGTCTCGCTCACCGACATCGGACCGGCCGACGAGCGCAGCCACGTGTACAACATATGCGGGGAGGTGAGAGGCTGCACCACTATAGAAGTGTAATTATCTCGCTGCAGACTCGGTCATAAATCATTCGAGTGTCTCACTCACCGACATCGTGCCGGCCGACGAGCGCAGCCGCTTGTGCAACATATGCGGGGAGGTGAGAGGCTGCACCACTATAGAAGTGTAATTATCTCGCTGCAGACTCGGTCATAAATCATTCGAGTGACTCGCTCACCAACATCGTGCCGGCCGACGAGCGCAGCCGCGTGTGCAACATATGCGGGGAGGTGAGAGGCTGCCAACTATAGTAGTGTTATCATCTCGCTGCAGACTCGGTCATAAATCATTCGAGTGTCTCGCTCACCGACATCGTGCCGGCCGACGAGCGCAGCCGCGTGTGCAACATATGCGGGGAGTTGAGAGGCTGCCAACTATAGTAGTGTTATTATCTCGCTGCAGACTCGGTCATAAATCACTTCAGTGTCTCGCTCACCGACATCGTGCCGGCCGACGAGCGCAGCCGCGTGTGCAACATATGCGGGGAGGTGAGAGGCTGCCAACTATAGTAGTGTTATTATCTCGCTGCAGACTCGGTCATAAATCATTCGAGGATCTCGCTCACCGACATCGTGCCGGCCGACGAGCGCAGCCACGTGTGCAACATATGCGGGGAGGTGAGAGGCTGCACCTAGGGAATGCAATCTCGATCTCGCGAGATCTCGATTTCGCGAGATCTCGACCGTATTTTCGATATTCGATCTCGACAATACGAAATCTCGTTTTTGAAATTTCGTGCGAGATCTCGAAAATATTGATCGAGATCTCGATCGAGATTTTGTGACTGAGAGCTATTTAGCTTCCGACATTAGGTGTCGCTTAGCGGACGACACTTTGGATACATTGTGCTTCCTCAGGAGTTATTTTCAAAATCATGACTAGTTAGTCATGATTTTGAAAATAACTCCTAAGTTTGTTTTCTTCTTTTTATGATTGAGTGCCATAATGCTATCTTGTTTTTTTTCCAAATTATGTTACGTCACCGTTTTCTAAATAAATGATTTTTCGGTTATTTAATAGTCACATAGTTTGTTTTATTTACGAAATATTATCAATATCCTGAGAAGCACTATTCTACACAGTTTGTCTTAAAATTTTAATGGGATAAAGGTTTTTTTTTAGAAAATAACAAGTTATTTCAAAATCTCGTTAATATCGAAATCTCGCGAGATCTCGACTTGTTTTTGGACGAGATCTCGAAATTCCCTATCTCGAAACCAGACGTGGCACTCGAGATCTCGAATTGCTAATCTCGCATCGAGATTGCATTCCCTAGCTGCACCACTATAGTAGTGTTATTATCTCGCTGCAGACTCGGTCATAAATCATTCGAGTGCAGCCGCGTGTGCAACATATGCGGGGAGGTGAGAGGCTGCCAACTTTAGTAGTCTTATTATCTCGCTGCAGACTCGGTCATAAATCATTCGAGTGTCTCGCTCACCGACATCGTGCTGGCCGACGAGCGCAGCCGCGTGTGCAACATATGCGGGGAGGTGAGAGGCTGCACCACTATAGTAGTGTTATTATCTCGCTGCAGACTCGGTCATAAATCATTCGAGTGCAGCCGCGTGTGCAACATATGCGGGGAGGTGAGAGGCGCGCTCGTCGGCCGGCACGATGTCGGCGAGCAAGACACTCGAATGATTTATGACCGAGTCTGCAGCGAGATAATAACACTACTATAGTTGGCAGCCTCTTACCTCCCCTCATATGTTGCACACGCGGCTGCGCTCGTCGGCCGGCACGATGTAGGTGAGCGAGACACTCGAATGATTTATGACCGAGTCTGCAGCGAGATTATAACACTACTATAGTTGGCAGCCTCTTACCTCCCCTCATATGTTGCACACGCGGCTGCGCTCGTCGGCCGGCACGATGTCGGTGAGCGAGACACTCGAATGATTTATGACCGAGTCTGCAGCGAGATAATAACACTACTATAGTTGGCAGCCTCTCACCTCCCCGCATATGTTACACACGCGGCTGCGCTCGTCGGCCGGCACGATGTCGGTGAGCGAGACACTCGAATGATTTATGACCGAGTCTGCAGCGAGATAATAACACTATTATAGTTGGCAGCCTCTCACCTCCCCGCATATGTTGCACACGCGGGACACTCGAATGATTTATGACCGAGTCTACAGCGAGATAATAACACTACTATAGTTGGCAGCCTCTTACCTCCCCTCATATGTTGCACACGCGGCTGCGCTCGTCGGCCGGCACGATGTCGGTGAGCGAGACACTCGAATGATTTATGACCGAGTCTGCAGCGAGATAATAACACAACTATAGTGGTGCAGCCTCTCACCTCCCCGCATATGTTGCACACGCGGCTGCGCTCGTCGGCCGGCACGATGTCGGTGAGCGAGACACTCGAATGATTTATGACCGAGTCTGCAGCGAGATAATAACACTACATACTATGTTGCACACGGAGGCTGCACTACTATAGTAGTGTAATTATCTCGCTGCAGACTCGGTCATTAATCATTCAGCTAGCTAGAGGCTAGCTCTATACGTTTAGGAGATCCAGTAGTAGTCTTCGAAGTATACCTTCAGGTCACTCAACCAAGTCAAGTGGAAAGGTCTTTTCATAACTAACAAAACGAGCCCAAACTCGGCACGGCTAGCTCTATACGTCTAGGAGATCCAGTTGTAGTCTTCGAAGTATACCTTCAGGTCACTCAACCAAGTCAAGTGGAAAGGTCTTGTCATAACTAACAAAACGAGCCCAAACTCGGCACGGCTAGCTCTATACGTCTAGGAGATCCAGTAGTAGTCTTCGAAGTATACCTTCAGGTCACTCAACCAAGTCAAGTGGAAAGGTCTTGTCATTACTAACAAAACGAGCCCAAACTCGACACGGCTAGCTCTATACGTCTAGGAGATCCAGTAGTAGTCTTCGAAGTATACCTTCAGGTCACTCCACCAAGTCAAGTGGAAAGGTCTTTTCATAACTTACAAAACTGGCCAAACTCGGCACGGCTAGCTCTATACGTCTAGGAGATCCAGTAGTAGTCTTCGAAGTATACCTTCAGCTCACTCCACCAAGTCAAGTGGAAAGGTCTTTTCATAACTAACAAACGAGCCTAAACTCGAGACGGCTAGCTCTATACGTCTAGGAGATCCAGTTACCAGTAGTAGTCTTCTAAGTATACCTCCAGGTCACTAGTACGCTTGGGGAACAAATAAAATAAATGGAATAAAATAAATAAACTCAATTCTAGCTAATTATAATAAAATATAATATTGTAGGTACTGTAGGTGCTTACCTTTTGAAAAATATGTCAGGACAGTATTACTTAAAGTATCAAGATAGTTATTGCCAAATATCCGTGTACGTACAGCGATGTTTTTCAATCAGCAACTGCTCGCAAACGACGTGCAGTCCCACACGCGAAGGCAGCCAAAGGCTGACTGTTAAACTCTGTGGTCGAATGAAAGAGGCAAGACATTTTGACAGTGTAGTATATTCTGTTGACAGTAGATCGAGACGTCATTGACAGCTGACAGCATACGTCAATTAGGCATAGAGTATTGGCTGACTGATTGATATTTGAATTTTGAAATAGTAGAAACCTGTGACCGAGTAAAATAAAATAACCCTTATTGTAACCTCTTTAAGATTTACGCTTGTAAGCAAAATATGTGAAAACAGTGCACGCGAACTTCATTTTTTTTCATTTACTGTTTGTCTTTTTTTTGTTATTTTTTCTACCACCGTGTATAGATGAACATATCTACTGTCAGTTGATATTTTTAAAAGACATAAAATCGGTATGTTTTTACAGAAAAATGTACCGAAACTCACTCCTAAATCGCCAATTTTGTGAGAAGAGATGATTTAAACTATTTTTATAGTACTAAAAGTAAAGATTTTTAACCAATTTTTCTACCACGAATTGTAGATGAAAGACCAATCTTTGTGTTTTTATTTTTAGTTCCATTATATTTTGTTTATTCTAGTCACAATATGTACCGAAAACTCCACGAAAACTGCAATGTCCGTAAACGCACCCTTAAGCACAACGTCCTATTTAATAATATTATCACTAGTACCACTTGCCTATTTTGTCTGTTTTTTGTGAAATATTCGTCGATTTTATTTAACCTTAGCTTCTGGTATCAGCTATATTTTCATCCGACATACATTTCGCTTTCCTGTTAATTTAGAACAAATATATATTGCTCATCATCATCATCAATGACGCTACAGCCCTTTGTGGGCCCGCGCGGACCTGTTCAAGAAGATTTCGCCTCGCCACCTATCTCTATCGCTAGCGCTCGTTTTCAAATTCCGAATGCCGATTCGATTACGAATACAAAAAAGAGTAACAGTAAAATAATATGTAAGGCTTCATAAAGTACCTATAGTCGTATGTACACAGTAATTGTTTGTATAATCGGGATGAGCACTTTCACTATTGATAGAATTTACTGTAAACATGAGCCGCGTAACATCACGGCATTGAGAGCATTCAAGCGAAGGCGATGATTTATTTGTTTATTAGCCTTAAAGTGAGTCTAGATGCATTCTTGATTGATTGATCGATGTTTAATAGAGAGATGTGCCTTCTACGGTCAATAGCCTTATACCGGAAAGCTTGTTATCCTACATCTTAAGAACTTTCGCTTGGCTTTTTGATCAAAATCCATAGGTATATCAACAAGGCAGAAATCCTCAAAACAGCACGCATATCCACTTTGTAGCTGACCTTAGCCAATTTAGAAAATACAAAATTCTAATGCCGCCCTGATCATGGTGGCTTGGGTCATTTCACTCATTTAGTAGTAGTGTTTAGTAGAAGTAGATGAATCACCATTTTCCATTTAAGTTTGATCGATTCCAAAATTATGCTGCAGTCTCTGCAATAAGCAAGAGTGTTGTTATGCAAGAATTTAATTACCAGGTATAGTACCTATACCTAACCTATACACGTTTCAATAACATCAGCTGCTCGATCAAATTCATCATCAATGGTGCTGCTGCCTTCTAAGGGCCAAAGCCAGTTCAAGAAGATTTTAGCATTAATCTCTATTGTTATGTTAGCACTCATTCTTTAACTCTGTATGCATATCTACCTACTGTTTTTTTACGGGGTGCCGCATGCACATAAGCAATGAATCTTTGGATGGCCAATGTTGTTGCATCTTCAGCAATGTTACTGCAGCCTTATGCAGCCTTAAACCTATTCAAGAAGATTTTACCTTCAATCTCTGTTGTTATGGAAATTGGTGATCTTCTAATTCTGTATGCATACTTACCACAGATATTTTTACACGGTGGCTCATAAGCGACGAATCTTTGGATGACCAATACTTCTGCTTCTCTGGACAACTTTGATAAGAGCACGCAGAAGTGTTGGTCGTCCAAAGCCTGAGCAGTGAGTGGTAGAGAACCAGATTAATCCAAAAGAAATTGCGGAACTTAATTTAGGGGCAATTAGATGAATTTGAAAATTGAAATTACAAAACATACCATAAATATTATACACCAAGATTAGTGCTAGGTTCTTGGCTTTATTCCTATAATAAAAGATCCGGATCAATCATAGTCAATATCATCTAGGTACTAGGTAATTTTATGGTTTTCTTTTCATAGATTCACGCTTATATATTTGTTTTTAGTAACCATTTAGTACCGAGTATCCATAAATTATAAACATTGATCCACTTACTGTTTAGCAATTAGCACAGTACATCCTGAGTTCTGATAGCTGTTCGAGCTACGAACGTAGGATCGTTATAGGAAACGGAAATAATGTTATATCCCCTCGATGCCCCTAGGTTAGCGTGTATCATCAGTTATGTTATTATGTATATGAAATATGTTCCTCCCGAGCCACTGGGCGCGGTTGAACTACATTTTGTTCCACGCCAATGCGGACCCTTCTTACTAACTCCCCAAGTCTGTGCAACACTAACACCTGCTACATTTTTACCAGGTTTTATCATCGTGATTTTTTGTTTGAGCGTCAGCTGAGAATTGCGAATTTTCATAATAGCTAAGTACTCAATTCTAGAGATCGATTATGACTTGACCACAGGGAAGTTTTAGATAGTAAGAATCCCACGTATCCCATTCTTTCCATAGAATGTATCTAATAGGAGATAGGATTTCACCTCATACAAAAAAAATTGTATCCAAGTCTCAACTGACATCTATTTTCGAGATAGTTTTAAATATAAATCATGATCCAAACAATGTTGAATATTTTTTTGTTATATAAATATTGGTTAGGTAGGTACTTGCTACATTATATTCATTGATTATATTAGTAGTTAGTTAGAAAAGTTAAGGCGCACAAGTACGATAAACTCGAAATAATTCATCTAATGATTACAACACCCTTTGTGATGCGACGACGTGCCCATGAACAAATACCTACACGCAAAGGGCCGATGAAATAGGTAAACCGATCGAAGGTATAATATCTCACTCAGAGATAATAATATGTGAGATACGCACGGGAATCCTTACATGCGCGGCATGTCATTATTGTAATGTTTAAATAGAAGCAAGGAAAACTATTTACTTATGTACACGTGCATACCTACCTATATGATTTTGATAATTTACTCTCTAGTCTCTACCCTAACTTTTAATTGTAAGTTAATTTATTCGGATGTTTATATAAAATATCCTTTGATTATATTACTCTAAAAATATCATTGTTCTCCACCAAATTTCTTAATAATTCATGGTAACATAACGTAAAAAAGATGAGAAATAAATTGATCTAAGTCCGTATCATTAAATTGCTGCTAATTCTTTTCTCTCACGCAAAAACGTGCTCTCAGCCATTTAAAGTTGGCGCGGCACGAAAAGAAAGAAGCGGGGAGCTGTGGCGGGGAGCGTCAATACGGAAACGGCGACGCTAGCGGCGCGTAGTGGCCGCGCACTGTACTAACGACGTGTTCTACGGCGTCCTCCGATTTTATTCACGGTCCACGGAAAGCGTATCGCCATATTGCTTCCGTGAATTATGTGAAATATTTGTGCATTTCTCTTCAATTATGACTGTAATAACGAAATCAAGTGCACTAACATAATCCACATTACAGTAGCAACTGGAGGAATATACATTTAAGTGTCTCGATCGTGCACATAGCGCGGATAAGGTGAGTTTGAATCTTTCTTTGCTATGACTATATGGCCCAATATTCCACGGGA
Organism: Coenonympha arcania; assembly: GCA_036785405.1. Lineage (NCBI taxonomy): Eukaryota > Metazoa > Arthropoda > Insecta > Lepidoptera > Nymphalidae > Coenonympha > Coenonympha arcania. Next base: position 15,538,676 of record CM072055.1, read on the forward strand.
GTTCGATCCGCTATGCGATAATGAAACTTAAAAAACGCGATTAAGGTTAATAATTGCGCGGTTTTTGTTGTGTTTATTTACATGAATTTGAAAAGTTATCGCGGTTTCCTCGGCGGAATCGTGGGGTTGACTCGTAGGTTGTGAACGATCGGGGCGGGTTAGCTGTGGCCGTGCGGTCCGCCGTCGCTCAATGTTCATTGTACGCGCACTACACGTATGTAGGTACCTACATGTGGCTTGACACGAACGTTGGCTTCGATTGTAGCGCTTCGCGAGGATGTCCTACGAGAAGATGGAAGTGGTGAACCCCGCCGAGAAGGAGGCGAGTGAGGTGCTGCACTCGCTGCTCTCGGTGGAGCGTCGCAGCGTGGACAGCAAGGACACGATCATAGTCACCATCCCGTCGGACGCCAACGGCGGCGAGTACGGAGAGGGCGCTCAGTGGCACACCCCTGTGATGGGCCAGCACTCGGTGTTCGAGCTGGGGAATGCACAGAATATGCAGCAGCACAGCTATAATGGACATCAGGAGCAGGTATGCCTTATTTTGATCTCTTCAAATACTTAAAAAGGCTCCTCCGCATGCTAGTGGCACGTTTAGTGATACGAAGGCCCCTGAGGACAATATTCTAATCTCACTATTTTCACTCGGAAATGTCTCATAAATCTCTCATATTTATGAAAAGACTCTGCCTTAAGCGTAGTGTAGATTAGCAACAAAACTAACAGAAGTTGACTTCTGAAAGCAATGTTAGTCACGCAGATACTAAAAAAAGCAGGAATAGTTTGCAGAAGTCAGCTGCAAGTTTTTTTGCTAGTAAACATAAACATCGCTTTACATTTGCTCAAAATTTCCACTTGTGACATTAATGTACCAATGATGGTGCCAAATGATTTGTTAGGGCACACAAAATCCAAGAGGCTGGTATATTACAGCATAATGCACTGGCCTGCTGTATGCTATGTAATTATATTCTAGTTTTGTATATCTTTGAACACAATGGCCTATGACAAAAAGTTCATGCTAGTGTAACACTTCCACTGAAGTGTAATGAGTAATAATTTCTAGGTTCATAAATGGTACTCGCACACTACATTTACAAATGTAAAATTGAATGTTTAAAAGATTTCCTTTATGAGTTTACATGATGTAATTAATTTTGAGGTTATGATAATAAAAATATAAGTATGCTTTAAAGTTTATAAAATTTACTTAAATTATGTGCTGGTTAGATGAAATTTTCTAATGACAACTTCAAACAAAACCTCAGCAGAATGCTTCCAAACTTAAATCAAAGAAATTACCTATTGTAGTTACCTGAACATATTGTAGTTATCATTATGACAAATTTTGGGCAAAGAGTCTCACAGCATTTGAATTTTCTTCTGTACTACCAAAAAGTCTAACTTTACTTACCATATATTCCAGGTGCTTTGGCAAGGTCACACAATCCAAGTTGAGAACGGAGATGGGAACCTGCAGGCCATGCAAGGGACTTACAGTATTGAGTTTGAGGCCAACGTTGAAACAACTGACTTGGATGTGGAGACAAAGCCCAATGTAGAGAAGAAGGCTGGTGCTAAAAAAAAGAAAAAGCCGGCAGACTCTGACAGTGATGAGGAAGTCCTAGACAATAAACTAGAGGATAATCCAACTCAGGTAATTGAGTTGGAATTATTATTAATCCCAATTTTTTACCCCTTTAAGGGTTTAATGGAATATGAAATAGCGATGGAATAGCTATACTCAGTTTTGTCAACAGTAATTTGACATTTAAAGGAAAAAGAAAAAACAGAGATCAATTATTCTTATACCCCATTTCAAGTTTCAGTCAAATTGGTTCAGCAGTTGGGGCATGATTGTGTAACATACAAACTTTCACAGGATTTTCAAAAAAAAAAAGTTATTTACCTAAATAAAAATAACTCTGTCACTATCTAATGCAAAAACGGTTAATCTGCATACTGTTAGTGCTATATTGAAATACTAACCTGTATATCTACAGGTTAGTATTAGTAGGTTAGTAGTAGTATAGAAATTAATTACCTATCGGTAATTAATTTCTGACTTCTAATATCTAAAATCTGGAACTATTAAATATTCTGTTTCAATACAAATATTCTGTTTTTCAGGTGAAAGAGAGACTAAAAAGGGGTTGCGATTGCAAAGACAACTGTTACCGAGGACTCAACCCTGAGGCTGTGTACCGCCACCGGCTGAACATAGCAGAACTGACCAAAAGTGAGCACGACATGTACTTGATGGGTATCACCATGGCCAGTTTGGCGAACCCCGCCGAGACGTCGCGGCACAAGGTCAGAAGGAGACTGAGAGCTTGCTACGTTTACCAAGGCAGAAAGGTTTGTTTAGAGGCTTTCTTGTACCTAGAAAACGTAACGCACTACCAGCTCAAAAGGATCCGGCAGCACGTAATGACTCACGGCGTCGCGCCGAGGATACACGGGAACGTCGGCAAGAAGCCATACAACACCTTCACACTGGACATCTACAAACACGCCACGAACTTCCTAAAGGAGTACCTCAAACAGCACGCCAGCTCGCCGAAAGATGTCCAACCTTCAGGTGAGGGCAAAAAGGCCAGCAAGACTGTCATCATCCAAGGTGACTCCAGAAAGCACTTGTTCGAAGCCTACAAAGAGTACGGGGAAATCCTCGAGCCGGGAGTGAAACTAATGGGTTACTCGACGTTCCGGGCGTTCATGAAAGACCAGTTCCCTCACGTGAAATTCGCGACCAAGAAGCAGGAGTTACCGAAGGACATGGTGCCATTCCGCAGCGGCAAGTGCATGTCGTACGACAAAAACAAGGACCCTATCAGGATACAGCAAGAGAAAGAGAAGGCGGAGGCGAAGAAGGCAGCGATGGAGCAGAAAAAGAAAGAGGAGCACGAACGCGAGCAGCAAGCGCAGCAGCAGGCTCAACAACAACAAGTGCAGCAACAGCAACAACAGCAACAGCAGCAGCAGCAGCAACAACAGCAAGTGCAACAAGTGCAAGTGCAGCAACACCAGCAAATGCAGAACCAGCCCCATGTGGTTATACACCAGCAGCAACCGCAGCAGCAGCAAATGCAGCAACAGATGCTGGTGCCACAGGTCAGTCAGCACCAGCAAGTGCTCACCCAGCAAGGTGTTCAACAGGTAACGCAACAACACTGCGTGCAGCCATTAGGTGTTTCAGAGGATAACGGGCAACCAGTGGAAATGGCTCAGCAGGTCATACCCTTGGCGGTAGTACAACAACCCCAACAGGCGTACCTCGTCACTCCTGTATCACACTTCCAAACAAGGGTACAAGGCGCTTGGTACAGACATTGACGACGCCACCAGATTTTTGTAAGAGTGCAGAACAGGCAGCGGGCATAACTTCACTTAACATCATACACCTTCAGTACCATTGAATAAAATATAAGGTTTCACGCCATAAACTTACCACTGATGTTGTCGTAGATCTGAAATCTCAGTTAAATAAAAGTGTATTTCTACATAATTTATGGTTATTAATTATTATCATTAATTGTTCAAATTGAATATGATGCAATGTTGAAGGCTTTATTCTGCCTTCAAGCCATTATTGTGGTGTACTTTGACACAGCAGATTTGTTGTGTAGGTTTCAAATATTTATGAACCCCGTATTTTTTAAACAAAACACATAGAAGTGGTCATTTTCTTACAAATTGTCTTCAAAAAAACTTGTCAGCTGCGAAAACCGAAATAGTTAATATTTGGGCTAAAAAAATACTCATTCACTGTTGTAATCTGCATATGCCGATTTGATACAGTTACGTCAACTCCAGTGATAAGTTGCTTACTTGAAAACTTATATTCGTGATGATGTTATAATGACTAAAGGACTGAAGTAAATACGCGAAACTCCCACTATTAACGTAATTTGAATAGCAAGTTAAGTATGTAAGGCCATTTGTACCTTTGGCAATAAGTTAGCAAACACCTTTTCAGTATTGGTTTTTAGTAACTGATTTTAAATAACAACAACTATTCATAAGTTAGTTAAATAATTATTATTAATCATTTACAATATATTAACACAATGAAATTAGCTTTACAGCTATTTAGTTTATTTTTGTTTTATTTTAATTTAACTTCATGGTAATCTAGAGGTGAGATGAAATTTTTTATTTTTAGCATATTTGATTTGTATATTTGAAATATTGGAGTTCTCTGAATTTTGTACCACAATAAATTCTGCCTACTCGTCTTTATTGAAATATTATGTGCTCTGGGACTTTGTAGTAGAAATATAGGAGTTAAAGTGTGTGTAATCGATAATTATTTATATTTTTAATATTTTATTTATAACTCAGTTATTGTAAGTTTGCATTCGAGATGTTGAAAGAAACCAATCTGATCTGATTTACTGATAAGTAGTATACCCATAAAGTTGCACTATCCACTTTCGGGATCTACCATCAGATCCTCATTATCAAGTTTTGGTGAGTTCCGCTTCCCACATTCTGTTTACACCACCACATCAGCTTGATGGAAATTTTAATATTGTCATCACTACTTTAAATATTTGCAAACCTTAAGCCACATATTCTATTATATTTGTTTGCTTTTGAAACAAACATTTTGTATCTAAAACACGTAGATTATGTGTGTCCGAAACATTGAATTTCATTGAATATTATGTGACTTTAAAATCTATAGGACACTTTGAATATCGAGATTTGTGTACGTACTATTCTTTTGTGTACCTACTGAGATGACAACAGTCGCTCGTGATTGGTCAGCCCCTGAAGCCTCTCGTAATGAGCCTTGAATTTTTAACGCCCATTTAATTCTTTTCTATATTGTGCGAAAAAGGGAGACCATGAGGTCGTTAAAAAAAACCTTCAACTACTTAATATTTTTTATATAGGGAATCGCATTCTTAGCAAGGAAAACTCTTCAAACTACAATAAAAAATACTTACATATTTATTTATTTAATTAGAAGTGAAACTAATCATGACGTTATTGACTGCAAACTTACACTAACTGAATAGTATTTTATGAATTGCTCATCACAACTATCCATTAAAAAAATTAATTTATCAAAAAAAGCAGTGCCTTCGTATATTGACGTGGATTTGTAATTCATTGATGTGGGTGTCTGTTCGATAGTTTTAGTGTTGTACTGTTAGGGTCCTTGAGGTTTTTGCATTCAAACAAATCGTGTCTATTTTTTGCATTATAAATTATAATTTACAAACATATCAAAGTCGCTGTAGGAAGTAACTGAAATTTAATTAAAATAAAACCGTAAGTGAGGTTTTTCTTTCTGGTTCAAGTAAATCAAAAAAGTTTTCAAAGTGAATCAAGTTTTTTTTTGTTTTTCTGATATGATTTACCCGCAATAAAACTTATGCTCTTCTCTACTTAATATTGCGTTTAATATTTTAGAATTTGTAAATATTAAATGAACTGAATATCAATCGACTATAAAAGACAGTGGCGCCTTTATTAACGCGCTTTTATTAGCTTGATCTGTATTTTTTCCACTCGTTTTTGTTCGAACTACATGAAGTCCGAATTTTAACAATGGAACAGGTCATAGCCCATAGGTACAAGTACCTAATAATCCGTGTATTAAATTATTCTTAATTACTACTATGATACTTGAAAACTTAAACTGTCACTTTTACTTAAACTTCCTGATTTTTAAACATAAGGCAATAAAATATGGATTGTGATTTTACGGGCTTGTGTATTGCGTTAGTATTGACTAAGCAAAATTAAGCTAAAATGATTAAAAATTGAAGAAAAAGATCAGAGCTGTGCACAATTTTTCTCCACTCATTATATGGGTCGTTTCTTTATCGATATCTCTTTTTTAGTTCGCGTTTGCGCAAGCGAAATTACTAACGCCATAATTTCAATATGCAATTACAAACACAATATGATTTTCTCTCTACCTACTCTGCGAAGGTATATGTAATTTGATTGACAATATCAAATCGATCGTGAAATAATTAATGTTTAACTTTACCATACAGTAACAACTTAGTTTTAGATACATCTGAGTTTTGAATGTATTACATATACTCCAAAATTCGGATTTATACAAACAATTGGGCATTTTCAAAGGACTTATTTTCATACTATAGAGATTTTTTATACAATAAATTGAAATGTTAGAAATCTCAACTATATTTTGCGTTTATGATTCAATTTTAGTAATGTAAGTGTGTAATCCATATAATTATAGAAAGTACAGAATCGTGCCTAGAACGTATGTATGCTTACCATGTGTATTTTAGTGCAATAAGCCAGGACAGCATTGAACAAGTTTATAATATAGTGGAAATAGAACAGACTTCAATAAAACGTAGATGGAAAGCAATTTATCTGCATAACAAAATAAAACAAATAATAAAATTGAGTATAAATATTTTAGTTGCCGGCATGCAACTTGGCAAGAGTCGTTAGATGCGCAGATGCTTTCGGGTCTCTTTGGTTACCAAACAGGGCGCGGGGGATGAGGTAGCGAGATCCGAGCGCGCTATTGTTTGGTCAGTTGACTATTTTTTTCTCGTGCACCGCAAATTTTCCCCCACCACGCCAAAACCTTGCCAAGTTACGTGCCGGCAACTGTACCAAATTTTTGAATTATTTTAATGAGAAAGAAAATGAAAATGTTTACTGCTTTCCTTGGCCAGTCTGAAATGTTTGAGGCAAGTTCTTAGATATCAAAATAAACAGCGTTGTGTGGTGTTTTAATTAACATTGTAAATTGGGCTTTACTAAATTGTAGGGTGTTTTTAATGAAGTAATTAATACTTCGAAATTTTTAATAATATAAATAAATAACAAATTATATACTCAATTCAAAATGTATTTAAAAGGGTATGATTTTATTACGTTTTAAAGACGTGTTTTTTTTTAATAAATAATAATTGGAATATAACTTATAATAAGAATCGCTGTCGTACCTATTGTTTTGAAACAAGCCTCATTTTGGTGTAAAATTAAAATCTATATTTTTATACTGAAAAACTTATATCTCGGACTTGCTTCGAATCGTAGTGATTGCTCTTAGCATGATGTTTGGCATCTATGTTCCAAAATTTTTAAAGTAGTAAGACATGTGATAGAAAATAAACCTTTTTTACGCTATTAAATGTTTTAATTAAATAATATTTCCAAGGTTATTTCCCAGTAAAGTAACCCTTTTAATGGACTTCGTAACATTTCAGAACATCTGAAATGTTACAAGTCTATTATGCCAGCCAGGCAAACTACTTCTTTATCAAGTTTATAATAGGAAAAACACATGAATTTACCAACTTGAGTTCAATTATATCTAACGAGTAGAACCTGCAATGGAATCTTGAAAACATGTCAATAAACCGTTATTTCAATCAAGACTCGTTAGTGGGCTCCAACTCCTGATCTGGATCGCCTCCCACGCCTTCCTCAATGCATTGCAGTTACAAGCGGAGATTGTTTCAAACGGCAGACAAGTTACAGTGTCGCGGGCGTGCGTTTGTCGTTCTCGTGGATCGTATAGATATTTCAATCCACGAAGACGCGCCCCACTGTCCATATCGCTAATGTTTCATTCGATTCATATGAAGTTGGACAGAGTGGGGCGCGTCGTCGTGGATTGAAATATCTCTATCCTCAGACTACATTTAAAGTCTGCGTCTCTATCAATCTCAACATTAAATCGTAGAAGAAAGGAAAAAATGGCCAGTTCGCGGGAAAAGAGGAAATAGATGTCATAGGTCATTATTTATGTTGGATTGCATCGAAATTCAAGGATAATTAATCAAGACAAAAATCCTCTTTGAAAAAGGAGGTCATCTATCCGATCCGATTGTAATGTGGAATCCCGATCCTAGAAACTATAGGAAGGCAAATTGCATAAATTCTTGTGTTATCGGATTAAAGAGTTCTTAGTGCTCGTTTCGTTTCAATCAGTTCAGTAAGTTTAATAGTAGGTAAGTTTAATACCTTCTATTCTCCTCTAGATTAGTTTGAAACTTTTGAAGCTGTCCATCTTTTCCTTTAGTCTGCACGATTAAATTCTCCGCGTCAATTTGTAAACAAAAGTCATTGTTTCGTCCCCAATCGGTCAGTTAGACGATGACCACTTGAGCCGGTGGGCGCGCGCGGCCGCGGTGTCATCTTTAGTCCACTGACACTTGACAGAACCGAGAGTGACCTCCACACGTCATGAAGTTTTGGAAATGCAGCAAGCGCGGGCGCCGCGCTGGCGATGATCGTAAGTTTTACGATAATCGATTTATGATTAACGCTAACGGTTAACCGTTGATCGCTTGTGTCGAAATTAATCATTTGTTTCGATTTCTTTTTAATTAAATTTTTATTACGTACTTATGTAATTTAACAAAGTGAAACTTTTTACCTGTTCGAACATCATAGGTTACTGCCTATTTACGTCTTACCTACTTATTTTAGTTTCGATTTTGCGGAGAGCTTTTGGCTCCCATTAAAGTTAATAAAAGAACTTGTAAAGTAAGTATTAGACAACTAAGAAGTGCGTTTCGTAATTCTCGCGTTTTCAAGACGATAGATAGAGTCATCGCTAATCATCATCAGATCATGGGCTCATGGCTTAGGTATAGCCTTAAAGTTACGGATAAACTTGGGATAAACATATACGAGGAACTATAATCGTAATTCGTGCGTAGCCTAGTCTACGCAGTAAATACCGATTACTAAATATATTAGATACTATTAGGTATTCTGTGATTTTGCTAACGTAAGGCTTCAAAGGCCATTTGGTCCAAATTCCATTTTATTGGACATTAGACTCTTACCAAACTATTAAAGCTGTAGTCTGTACTCTGTACCTACTTATAAAAGCCGAACACCGCAGTTTACGCAGAGATGGTTGTCTTGATTCAAATTCCAAGTCACTTTTAAATCCATGCGAAACTTCGTGATAATCTTCTTACCTTCCAACAAGTGTTTTTTTTGACGTGATAACGTTTAATAAATTGATGAACACCAGCAACGCACATGAAAAATAGTAACGTTCCGCGTAACGTTCCACCTGAGCCTGTGCGTGCAAGCGAGAGCGCGCAACAAGCGATAGAGAGGTACGATAAAACAAACGATAGAGAGGCCAATTATGACGTTATCACGTAAATCTATCGTCCGTAAACCGACTTTACAGACAACCAATTTTTTTACAAAAGTCTAGCTCTAGCCGCTAGCGTTCTTGTAAAATAGTAATGTTTTGAAATGCCTGCAACGCATACCTAAGCCTATTGTCTCTAAACGACCGGCCTAGCTATTATGATTAAGGCACAAATGCCTAGAAGCGTGTTAATTAAACCTATTGTCCCTTAGTTAACTGTGTTACATGAAAGCGTTCGCCGCCTCAAGAAAACAAGACTAATCTAGGTACAGTAAACTGATACTAAGCTGAGTAATCACAGACTAAAGGTACATGTGAAGGATAAAGATCAAACCGCGGTCAAATGTTTAACGAATTAGAAAACTTCTGAATGGGTTATTTGAAAGTGTGGAAAATGATATATTTAGGTACTTATAGGTAGCCACAAGAGCGCGTTTTATGCAACACACACATACCTATTTAGTTCTCAGATACTTAGGTCTATTTTTCAAACACTGAATACCTAAACATCTTCTGAAAGTTTGTTCTTAAGCCGTGAGCGGTGTTCTCCCTAAAACCGTAAAAGGTATATTTCAAATAAAATTAAGAACATGAGAAACCTACGTGATTCTCATGTTCTTAATTTTCTTTGAAATATACCTACCTACTGAAGAAAATCAAGTTTCATTTGAGGAATCTCACATTTTGTTAAAAAAAATTGGTTGTCTGTAAGTCGGTTTACTGACGATAGTTGAACGTGACAACTCTCGCTTGCACTTCAAGCCTTACATGGAACGCCTCAGAGCGAGGTAACGGCAGCCTCAGAGCGAGGTAACGGCAAATGAGTCATGTTTTTTGTGCGTGCAGCCGGCTCTATCGATTTATAAGACGTTGTCACGTCAAAATTCGAGTTTTATGATCGAGTATAAGTATAGCTCGTAACAGAATCGCATCTTTACGGCTCGTAGGTACTTTGGCACCATTAGTCTGGTTACGTCTATTATTTCCCGTGATCTTTGTAAGAAATATGAAACTTCACCACATGCAGTTTTCACAGCTACCAACTCTTCCAACATTGTGACCAATTTGTGTTTATGAAAATTGACAAAACACTGTTAATCCTCGCAAGTGGGAGTTTATTACTGCAAGGCCAGACGTGTTTGTCATGAAAGGGTTGAGTTTATTGTTCGAGGGCATTGTTCTTTCAATAATATCAATAAACTTGCATTAAATCGAATAAACTAAAATTGGTACTCTACTGAATACCTACGGACGGATACTTATATAGGATCGTGATTCGTGACGATTCCTAAAAAAAGGCATGGTGAAAAGCCTATATCTGTGGTGAAAAGTGTGTGGTGTCGGTTACGTTACGGTAACGAATTTACTGATTTTTACTCATCTCAAAAATGCCCAACGCGCCTGAAGTTTTAACTTCAAATAACATAACAGGGTATTGCTACTTATTTCTTCAAACTAAGTTTTCACTTCAAAACCCTCAATTAAGTACCTACGCAAGGATTTATAAGTATTTGTCCTTTCTTCTTTCCAGTTTTCCTTCCCCATTCATCATTTAACACAGATACTTACGCAGGGAAAAATAGATATCATGTACTTAGTTAATTATTTATATTAATGTACCTACCTACCTCTATTTGTTTTTTAATTTTGATACATGATGCGACGGCTGTTAATGTCGAAGTCGTAAACAATAAAACGTTTACCATGAAAGACAATTATTCTCGATGTCGATCATTAGTAGGTACTTAGTTGTTATTTAATTAACTTTATTTGGGTCCTATATTGAATTGAGGGCTCTACCCAATTATTTAAATGCTGCATACAAAACTACTATAAATAACATCTTGTAATTATTCCCATCCAGTTATAATTAAAAAGATGATTAAAGTTAGCCTTTTGCACATATATTTAACTTTTATTAGAATTCTTAAATACCTATATACATTTTTAGGTAGGTACCTACTCGTAATTAAGCGTGTCATACTTATGCGACAGGCTTTGTTCGCGATTTGATAATGTGAGAACAAACCCCAAAATTAAATTAGGCCCTGCGACGCGCGACGTTCAATTCAATACACAGAATACAGAGTTGGTGACCTCGGATGCCTTAAAATGTATACAGAAGCAAAGAGTGAAGAAAAATAGTAGAAGGAACTGGAGAGCACACTTTGTATCAACTTACAAGCTTAATTACAAGGAAGTCCTGTGCGTGTTTCACAGATATCGCTATAGTTCGGTGTTTGTAAACTTGCTTTCAAATGAATGTTCCTTGCCTGAAAACGAATAAGAGCCCGAGCAGGACAGATCTGTTTTATATTCCGCTACTTGAAAAGATTATGTATGGTACAATATGCAGGAACACTGCTCACATGAAACACCACACACAGTTTTCCAACACTTTCTTCGACGCACGTTTCTTCCCGACACCGGGACTGCGGAATGCGAATTCGTAGAAACTGCTAATTATGGTTTTCCGCAAAATAACGCCTGCTTCCATAATCCATTCAACAAGAGCCTTGTTTGTCATTTTACCTCTCGTCTCCTTGCTAATCTTTCTAGGAAGCTTGACCTACCTCCGTGTGCGTATCTTCAGCGAACATTGGGAATTTATTTGATCCATCCATGTCCATGCACGTTCCTCCCGTGGGTCCAGACCTTCCTTGAATGACTCGACGTTTAATAAACACTTGGATTGCTCTCAAATAAAGCTACTAATTAAACATGTAAACACGCACATTTACGCCAAAATTTTATACCTTCTAAATGACTATAAGCTCCAATTTTGAAGAATTTCAATGCCTTTTGCGAAAGTCCCGCAAGACAGTTAAAGCTTTTTCTGCCGACTGTTTATCTTCTTAAGTCATTGAAAAAAGCAGCTTCTTCAGCTGTTTGTTTTCTATCTATAGTTTGCTAGTAGTCAGTGTTGAAGACGCAGCGGCTCGAGCGCTGATTGCTATGCGAGTGGCGGCCTGCCGGCTTTTGTTTGCTGTCCACATTGTCATGTCCTTCCTTAGATCCTACTTTTACTGAATACCTATTTCCACTTACCTGCGCTGCCCAGATCTGTAGTTTATAAGAGTTCTATGTAGTGGCCAATTGAGGGAAATGACGTAATTGCTCTTTTCACCTTTTTCCATTACGTTCGTTGATCATTGTGTCTCTCAGTAGCTCAACGGTTTTAAGACACGGACTAAAACCGACATTATACAGGTTCAATTCGTTCATTCCACAGCTTATTCCCTGATCTGTGATTTATCATGTAAGCAACGTTAAAGAATCAACCTGTATGGATTACATAATTATTAGTCCGAATAAAAGCAAAAAATCTAATATTAAAACTACATGAATGCTAAGGCAACGTATTGTTAGGTAGGTACGTTGAGGTTCTATTTGGTAGCACGATCAAAAAAGGGTAAACCTCACCCCAGAGGTTTAGTGGGTCTAAATTAGAAAAGATACCAACTATGTCCAATCGCAATTGGCAAGAAACCTCGCAATAGTGACCAAATTATCATTTCCTGTGATAACTGGTCCCTAAACTCCCTCAAGACACCATTTCGCCTCTAATAAACAGAATCACTTTATTTGACTGTTAACGGCTAAACTCGTGTTACGTGTAGGTATAGATATTTCAATCCACGAAGACGCGCCCCCCTCTGTCAAACTCGAATCGAATGACACATAAGAGATTTTGAATGAAATATCTAGAGTTATACTTAGACTTGACGCTTTCTAGATATAGACCTCAAGCACAGATCTGCCTGAAGTACGATATAGAGATAGATTATGACGATTAACACATAGGCTATTTTTTACCTCGCTAAAATCTGCTCTTGTTCCGCGGGGATTTGTGAAAAAACTGCTGCTCTAAACAAATTAAGTATCTAAATGGTAACGAAGATACAAAAAAGTACTACCCGTTCGCAGCAGCTATGCCAGTGACTTCCTCTCCCAGTTCTTACAACTGTAACCCGCGCTCGTCTGACAGCAGGTCCGCGCGATTGGTGGTCGTAAGAAGTGGGAAGGGAAGTCACCGGCAAAACTTCTGCGAACGGGTTCTACGTAGGTACGTTGCCTAAAGAAAGACCAAGTGCGGAGTGTTCTCAGTGTAGACTTTTTTAAATCTAAGTACATTTAAAACTTAAAGTATTGATGATATAAGTGGTCACCAAGCATAGTGTCCTAAGTCCAAGTAATAATATTATCCTCTTTATATACAAAAGCGGTATAACAATAGGTATTTTAAATCGTGTGACTTGAATGGATAGCTCAAATTGTTCGGTGAAAACAATAGATGTTATGCTGAGTGGAATATCAATCAATTGCCAAATGGTAAACACTTTAATTTAGGTATTACTTCTTACATACTTGGCCTCTTGTGTTATATGCTCTTCAAATACCGAAACACTAATATAATAGGATAGCAGTTCCCAAAGTCTGTGTTTACTTATTCAATAAATACCTAACTAATTATTCTAATGTATAATTCCAACTTTTTTTTTCAAACTTTCTATCTTCAAGATTCGAATACATATGAGTATTAAATTCTTTGCCTTACTTATGTTTAGTTAGGAAAAGGGCACATGCATTCATGATTCAATATTAAATGTATTAATTTCATATTGTAATAGACATGATAAATAATATAACCTCTGCTTTTCGTTGCGCTGTCGGGTAAAAGCTTTTTATTTTCCATCAATCTTTACGATTTAATTATCAGATCATAGCTACAGACATTTCACAACACTTACTATAATGATAATATTTTTCAAGAAGCTTTGTAAATGAAAATGATAATAAAAATCTTTATTTTTCACGTAGGGCTACATTATAGGCGCTTATGAAAAGTAAAAACTCTTTCGCTTGGCCGTTGGATCAAGGGCCGTATACACTATACAAGGCAGTGTTCCTGGGTTCGGCACGTATTGAGAGGAAGTTTCTCACTCTAGGGCCCTGAAAAAACGTTCGGTGTGGTTTGGACACTTGAAGCTCCACGATCGGTGGTGGACTAAATTTTTTAAATATTTTTAAACGTGTTTTTTTTTTTATTTATTTCAAAAACATTGTTAAAAATGTAAATTAAGTGTCATGAAAATAAATGCGACACTATAATTTTCACAAACCTGTCGAAACAGTTCTTTTCCCAGACGTATGTAAATTATTTATTCCCGTAAATAAAAATCAAATTAGACAATCCACCGAAAGAGCAACATCTATCAAGACACGTTTCACAGCTCACTCAGTCATTCCGAATGTCTGTATACTATGTGTTTACCAATGTTTTCCCGTAACCCGACATCGAACAGAGAGCAGTCAACGGGTCACTATTTATAGTCGCTAGCGGACGAACCGACGGATCCACCTAGTTAGCTTTTATCTAGGAAATGCAGTTACATTAATATATGGTGTTAGCTTCGTGCTTTGATGACTAATTGCTTTTATTCTACCACATTTGAGGTTTGAGTGACTATCGTCACTTTGCTTTAACAATAGGTTTATGCTTATAGCCCTGTTATTATAATTTACAATATTGAACTCACAAAATGTTGACTGTAAGAAGCTGTAGTTCAAATTGTAGTACTCTATTACTTAGTAGGAAATCCAATAACTGAAGTTCCAGCTAACTTGAGGTTGGTAGTTATGAACTCAAAAGTTATTTGCGTAGCTCACGCGTAGACTAAACTCTACGCTTCGTCTACGACGGAAGTAGCGCTTATTTATATTTTCAGTTTTCCAGACATTAGTTAGGACCTGGTGATTTTCTTCTCGAATTCGCTCTTATGAAATTCGCTCTTCAAAATAGCACTTATAAGTAGGTACTTCGTGCTTCAGTCTTTATAGCAAAAATATAGGTTTTATTATGTTTGTATTACAGTTCTACGTTGTTACTACGTTATCATTCGTTATCTCAGCGATCGCTCGTCATGCAGATTACATCACAATATAGAGTGGATATAGGGCGGCTGGCGCGGCGGGAGGCAAGTCCCATGCGGAAGGACGGCGACGGACAGACGGCCGGCGTCTCTCACTTCTCAGTCCGCGTTCCGTTGTCACGGAGTATGTGTACCGTGTAACCGTTGCTGGCCCTTTAGCACGAGCTCCCGAACTTTTTTTAACCTGCAAAGATTAGTGTTACGACTTACGTTACAAGTTACAATAGACACACTATTTTTTTTAACAGTTACAGTGCATGTGACCAACTTTTCGACAATTGGGGCAAAGGTTGTAATTTTAGATTTGTTGTTTTGAAAAATTATAGATGCAAAGACCGATGGTTGTTCAGTTAAAGAAGTATTAATTGTGGCGGCAAAAGTGACCCGTTGTGCTTTGGGAGGGACAGGCAGTGATATGAAAATACGTTTTGAAGTGCCGAACAAGTTGGAAATCATTTTTGGAGGAGGAAGTGCGTATTTTTTGAATCATATAATTATAAGTAGCTTGTGAATTAGTTAAGCTATGCCTAAAATTGTGGCTTTTTCCTATTGGTCCTACTAATTTGTGCTCTGTAGTGAGTGGATTAAAATTATCTCACTTATTAAGTTTAGTAACAATAACCAGGTCTTGTTCAACAAACTAAGTATTGATATACCTTATCTTATTAGAATGCTAATAATGTGTCTAACAAGTAACAAGTACTCAACAAACAACCAGTAGATACCGCGTACTTAAATACGTACCTAGTTTAACTACCTGCCTCTACTATCTATTATAATATGGCACAAATGGACTGTATGTTTAAGAAGTAAATACGGTCTTTTGATGTCGACTCGCTATATGACAAACAATGCATTCCTATTGATTCCTATAATTAGTTTCTTTGTGGGGGATAAAGTTTACAAGAAAAGATCGCAGAGCTCTATTAAGTGTCGTCAAAAAGTCTTTATGGCTATAATATTATATTCTATGCAATTAAGTATGCATTGTAAAGTCAATATCTGAGGATGTTACGGTGTCGGTACGAAACGAGTGTCGTATTTGTGGGTGGTATTGGCGGTGGTTGCATTTCTTTCTGGCTTGTCTGAGAAGGTGGACGCTGACTCCCTCGCTACTCCATAGATAATCCCTTTTATAGGTAGTGGTTGGTCCCATCTACCATAGATATCCACAGGTATCTATCGAGGTATATTACCGAGATAACATCTACAGATTTTGTGTTTTGGCAGATAGGTAAATCTTTTTTTGGTTGCTTACATTTTCTTTAACTCAGAGAACAGAGCGTCATCAAAATTGGTTTAGTAGTTTTCAAGATATGGCTGTTAGTTAAGTTTTTGTAGAAATCGGTTTAATTTTGAAACTTAGTTTATCACTCGTGTAAATACTTCAATAATTAACGAGTTAAATACTGTAAGCCATGTACTTCTGATCTATACTTATGAGATAAAGTAGACACAAATTAACTCTCCACAACAAATCCTCTATGATGAGCTGACTATAGCTTGTAATGCCTCTTTGTAATATTCTTTGAAATATGTAGGTAACATCAGTTTGGTGTTCCGATTAAAACATGAAAGAGAAAACCAAGATGTGGTAACGTAAAGTGCTTAGGAGTTGCATCTAGATTGTTTCATTTATCTTCACATTCTTGCCTGTGAGGATCTTTAGCGAATTGATTCGGGAGTCCCTTATAAGTTTGTATAAATGCCGGCGAGGTATCTGGTCAAACCAGTTACCGGCGTGCAAGTTTTTATTGGAATGATCTGCTTGAATATTTTATTTGAACACACTGGGAGACCTAGCCGGTTTGAGAATGATCCAATATACTATACTAATTAATTCCTAAATAGCAGATGCCCGCGACTCCGCCCGCGTGAATTACGATTTTTGCAAATCCCGTGGGAACCGTGAATTTTTCCGGGATATAAAGGTTCATGTTTTAAACCACGGTATACTCTATCTCCATTCCAAATGTCAGCCAAATCGGTTGAGTATTTGTGGCGTGATAGAGTAACAAACATGCATCCGAAATTCAAAAAATGTATGAAAATGGAATATCTTATGTTCAACTTACACCAAGCTGCAACAGCTGAAGGACGCGGGTTCAAATCCCTACGACAATTTTTATGCGTATTCGTAAAAAAAATAACGACGTATTCCTGTGAACGAGAATTAGTCCAAGGGATCAAACTAAAAGACGGTTAAAATTTCACCCACATAGGTACGTACGTCGCACCTGGTTTCCCTATGTCAGTATTATTTATTGGAGCGGCGCCGGACGCCAGGTGTTACCGGACATAAAACCTGCCTCACGAATAATGTATTACGATATGTATTAAAAATATAAATCCCCCGCTTTTATCAGAACTGCGTCTCCAGTCTGAATAAATCAGCCTTAGCCGTATGGACTTACTTTATATCAGCAATCGGCACATAAAGCTGTTGATCGCTAAGATGGGACGAAATTCATAAAATATGAATATTTACAAATAAAAAAATCATAAAATTGAATTTCTACGATTGCTATCAGATCGAAAACTTAACAAATGTATGGGATTTAAATTGCCTATCGCTATGTTTATGTCGTGACTTACCGATGACAAAATGTCATTTTCATACAATTCTATGCAGTCGTAGAAATAGAATAGATAGGTAAAATGGCTAGGGCTGTTAGACAGTGGGAGTAGGTCAAAATCCTCAAATCCGGTTAGGCATAGAATAGAAATCATCTCGAAACTCATACGCTCGTACGAACAAAAGCAAAACCAGCTAAAAGCAATGCTAAACGTGCTTTATCAATCTAATAGCAGTGCGTGCCGCCGCTCGCTTCCATAAAGCATTAGCTGTATTGTGCCCGAGTGCTCTAGATAGTGCTCTATGGGTGCCCTGGCTAACCTGGATTGATAGCACTCAGATAACGTCTAAGCTCGTCGGAATAAATAGGTCAAAAGCAATACTCAATAATAAAGTTTGTTTTTCGTCAAGTCTCATTTTTGTGTCAAAAGGATGCTGCAGAATCTTGGAGTTTACTTATGGCTCCCCATTTCCCCTAACTTGTAAGTTTTGGCTGACTTTTTTTCAATTCCTTACTCTTGCTATCTTCCATGTGAAGTATTGTGGTCTGCTAGAATAAACTGATGCATAGATATGTGGATTTATTAGTATAATAAAAGCCAAGTTGCAGACTTTCTTCCATGATTTCAATAATTTTCTAACTAAGAAGAACTGAAGGACCCTCTTGTACCCATGATTAAATGCACTATAACATCGACTATATTGTAAGCTCCTGAATTCCGTACAGTGCCCTCTATTCTCTCGTACAAATATATATTGTCATCTAGATTATGTAACCAACTTCAAATAATTTCTTAATTTTTGTAATGTAAAACTTTGCGCTGAGAAGAATCTCATTAAAAGCCATTATTGTGGATACCTTACAATGGTTCACACGAAACAAAAAAAAAACAAACACAAAACTAAAACAATACCAAACCGAATTACAGTTTCACACGCAGTCCTGTAATGATTTATTTTCATATATTTGCTGTAATTAAACAAAACCACAAAAGAAATAATGGAGCCATTTCGCAAGTACTGCTTGATGGATGATTTAGTCACTAATGATTTTATTAGGCTACTAAACTCTCAACTGCGAAGCTCTACTAGTTGACCACACACGTACGCACGCACGCATGCACGCACACACACATACACACAAACGCACACACACACCGGAATCTATAAAGCTCATGACTCAGAACCAAAGTTTACCTAAGCAATCTACAGCAATAAAAAACTTGCTTGCTATAGAAAACTTTCTTCAAAGTAGGAATAACATAATATAAGTCGGGAAAAAAGCAGGAATGAAGACCTCTAACTCAGCGGGGTTTTTAAAAAATCCAGGAAGGCGAAACCGCGGAAGCAATCTCGATTTATACAAATTGCGCCCAATACACATACACCACGTTAATTTGATGACTACAACTATCAAACAAGATTCTCTGTCGAAAGAAAAACCTGTCGACCAGTTAACAGAGTAAATATTCATTACAAATTCTCACTATTGGGAAAAAATAGGAAACTTTGTTTACATGTAAACGAGGGCCACAGTGCAATTCACGGACGCGTTGTAATTACACAATATGCTAACAAAGTCAAAAACGACGTAACATTGTACAGCCGCTCGAAAGGCTCATGCACCTAAGCAATTAATGTTTAAAAGCCAAAACGGTTTTTATTTTTGTCCTCCTCGCTCCTACGAATATGTCGGTGGGTGCGAGAGGCAGCGTTGCGGGAGAATATCACAGAAAAACACTTTTCTGAAAACCGCATCAAAATCGGTTCAGCCAAACGCGAAATAATCGCGGACAAACATACATACATACAAACATACGGATCGAATACAGAACCTACTTTTTTTTTGAAGTCGGTTAAAAACGTCGTTTTACCTATTTTTTTACTACTATTTCTGAGCGTTTTTGGAACTTAACACAAATTAAAAAATGTTGAAAATCGGTACCTAGGTAATAATTATGTAATGGGTAAAAATATGACCATTATTGCACAGATAGGTAATACTAACTTAAATTAAAAACTAAAATTAGTTATAAAATTATATCTAAATTAAAAACTAAAAAATATTATTAAAGGGATGGCAAGGTTCCGAAGATACTGGCAGCGTTCCCTCTTTGCATGGCAAATTAAAAATTAAAAAAGTAACATATGTAAGTAGGTACATCCATTGCAGTTTCGGTAAAAGTTTCTATCGAGGATTTTGGAGTAACATTTGGGAAAACTTTCTATCGAGTTTCTTTCAGTCATAGTCCTGCTTCAGAGCAAATTTAGATTACAGACCCAAAATAGGTACATGATGTTTATCGTCTTTATAGTTTTCAACCTGCAGGTCAGTAAAATCGATTATAATATAACAACCGTTTAACCCGTTAAGTTCCTGAAACACAACGAAAAGTTAGAGGTCCGTGTCCAGAAATTGAAACCTGGATTAACACATAGGCTACTTTATACCCCGGAAATTTTCATGGAATTTGTGAAAACGCGAAATTCACGCGGGTGAATCTGCGGGGAACAGCTAGTATTAAATGTATTATGTGGAATCTACAATCTACATAATATATTTCATACCTACTAGCTGTATTGTAGGTGTAGAGAGTGCTACATCTCCATGAGCTTATCATGTTATATTTTGTGAATGATCCATATCCCGGGCGAGCCTGAGTGCCGAGTGCCGACTGCCAAGTGCCAAGGCTGCAAGAACAATGGGTGCAGGCGCGTCGGCTGCGTCAAACACAAATGACAAAGCAACTTATACCTACCGACAAACTGCTGCCAAGGTCGCTGCATACGCACTGCCTGTGTTGTTTATACGAAAGAATGATGAGACGAGCAGACGATCACCTGATGTTAAGTGATACGCCTTCCATATCAGATGCAGTGCTCCCACGAGTTTGCATTGCAATATCATACGACGCAATTCACTGCGCTCATTACCGTGAGACATGAGTTCTTAGGTCTCGTTTTGCCCCGCAAATACGTCAGCTACAGTCCATAATGCTCTCCAAACCGAAATACAGAATAGGTAACATGCTTCATCGCAGCGTAAAAGTCCTACCGCCAGTAATGTGTTCAAATTCTATAGATGTACCTTACAAAGACATTTTGAAACGACGAGTGCTTCATAAACTTGAAGCCTTTACTGCACACTAGCAGACAGCCTGCTCCGTCGAGTGATGACGTGGGAATTTCCAAACTTCTTCATCACTTGTTTACATTCAGAGAACCACTGTGCTTTGGGCTTGGACTGTTTTCCCATTTTATTGCATCACGGGCAGCGACAGTGTAACAATAGTAAAGTAGGACAATCTGTTCATTGTTTTGCTATAATCCGCTACTTGAAAAGAATCTGTATTGTCCAATATGCAGGAACACCGCCCGCACACATGAACACACGATTCATCCGACATTTTCTTCGACTTGTAACCTAAAAAAAAAAACGAAACAGGGGTGAAGAAGATGTTTAGTGATGAACGTTTCATCTTAGCCATTGCTTCGGTGTCGAAGATACTGTTGGAAGAATTGTGGGCGGTGTTTCATGCATATTGGACCATGCTTCTTTTCAAGTAGCGGATTAGATTAGGTTATGGATTTCCGCAAAGTAACACCTGCTTCCATTCAATAGTAGAGTACCTATGCTTTTAATCCTTCTGGGGCTAAAAATATAAATCTTTTCAAGAAAATACGAACATTTTTTTCCGCATATTCTCTTTTGTGTTTGTTTGTTTGATGGTCCCTATCTCCTTTCTGTCAACGTGCATTAACATACAGTGAGTTGGGTCGTGATTTTCACGCGTGATGAAACACTAACACATTGCCTTTAGTGGATTTAATATGAGGGAAACGTGACAAGCCCAATATCTATATTTATATTGACTACATAGAGTACATATTGTAGCCTTACTTTGCTTCTACGCAGTGCATACCGCATAGGAATACTGGAAACGATCCTACAACATAAATCACAGAGTAAAATAGCTGGCCACAAACAAACAATGCTTCTATTTATAAACACAAAAAGCCTCAGAAAGACTGCAAAGTGCAATATAATTTCCGTTTCCATTTTCCCACATTTCCTCCAAAATTCCAATTCATTACGTTGTGCTGTTCATTTTTCAAAAAATATAGGTCACCTAGGCCCGTCCGAGTTGCCGAGGCCGCCGGGCCCGACTTGTTTACTCCACAACTTATTATAATTTATACCCATTATACTGTTTTATGCTCTCGCAAGATTTCGTATTCATATGCCATGCCTTCATAAATCGGTGTATCTCATAGTAGTTTCCTACTTTACGTTATTTCAATCCGAAAACAGCTATAAAATGGCACGTATTCATTAATAGTGGCTTAAAAGTTAAAAGTAGCTTACTTATTTTCACAGATTAAAATATAATTGTTACTATCGTAAGCGGTAAGCGTCTTTTGCTACGATTTTCGCCTACGGTAAAATCACAAATCATTCTGATAAGTAAAATAGAAACAGGTAAAAAATTAATAACGGCAAAACATTACATTACAGACTTAGTATTCAATAAATTATTATTATTTTGAAGTTATTTTGTATTGGAATTAAGGACCATGTTTCAAATTAGGGTACGCTCTTCCTTAAAATCGAGTTTTTTGATATTCAAAATATTATGGATTGTTAATATATTAAGTGCGTTAAGGTAGGTTTATCTTTATAAGTTTTAGTTGATTGAATATTTCATCTGAATGTGAATCTCTTAATCTCTACACATAATAAATTAAGTTTTAACGATCGCCGCCTATCAGAGCCTGTTGTTTGGGAGCTAATAACTGTCGTTCGATGTTTACAACATTCCGCAGTGGCCTCATTCCCCAGTCCCCGGCAAAGGAAATCATTCCGCCTTCCGCCTACAAACAAAACAGTGCTCATTTTACTCTCTTCCAAACTTTTATTAATTGTTTGTTCTTTTTTCTCATTTTCTTTACTTTGTTTCTTTTGTAGACTTGAGAGAAAATTGAGCGTTTATTTTGTAGTTTTCTATTTGGCGTAGCAATTATTAATCTTTGACTTGTTTTAACCTTGTATTTTTGACTGACTTCGATGAAAATAGGTTTGCCTTGGGTTACTTCAAAAGGATGAACGCATCAAGCTGGTATTGGTATTTGGTGAAAGATAAGGAAAATAAGTAGCTCTTTTAGTCGGAGTTTGAGGTTTGTGCTATGATAAAACCATCTCGTGTTGAATATTGATCCCCAGTTATCTCAACAGATTGCGATCATCGCATCGATAACGATTCCGTTAAATGCCTCACATTTCAGACTAATAGTTGCGTTTAAGTGGAGTTGTGTTAGGTAGTGAATCGTATTGTTTAGTGAAGTTTATTCCGTACTTGTACAAGTGTATTGTTTTGACAAGAGGCTCAGGTCAAGGATACCCGAAGTAGTAGGCTAGCGAGTAGCAATTAGCACCGAAGTGGAATCAATTCGTTAAATCCTGATTATTGTAAATGTTGTTGATTGGTTAAAGAAACACCATGGAGATGCTTTGTTAGATAAGCATCTAAGATGACTGAAGATGAAGAAGACCCTTATATAAGTGGTATCTAATATTGAGGTGTAGCAGGGCTCTTTTATAGTGACGTAGAACGATTTCAATTGCGTTGTTTTTCTATAACATTTATCTCCGTTTTTGCTAAAATACACTTTTCGAAAGCGTATTTTTCCTTCTTTTCTGAAATCATAAATTTCATAATCTGTGCTTCTAATCCTACTAAAGTTTAGGCAATAGTTGTTACGTCTATCGCTATTATACTGTCGCGATAGCTTCTAAACTCTAAAACGTTTGAGCTATTGGGGATTACCTACAATTCTGCTGATAACAGTATTTGTGTTAATGTCATAAGTAAAGTTCGGTGTTGAGGCCAAAGGCACAGTTCCCCAGTAGTTAGGTATTACATTGTTTACATCATTAGTGATGTCTGAACGCGACAGTATCAGCGTGAGCGTTGCGGGCGGCGTGTGCTGCCGCGTGCGCTCCAGCATGCAGTGCTTCGGATTCGGTAATCTGCCATTATTACAATAATGCTCTGTAACTGCATACTTGGAGCGTCTCTGTTATTTACGAGTGCAGCTTCGTGGATGTGTCAATTATTTGTGAATTATCTATCATGTATTTTACTTACAGTGTTGTACTATGTACTTACAGGTGTTCCGTGAATCGTGATCGTTATTGTTTACCGTTGCTGTTTACACATCTCTGTCTATTTCGCTCTTATCAGAGCGGTCGTGGTCATCATTTCTCAGTAACATGCTTGACGATCCGTCTCCATTCTTACCGGATAGCTGCTTGCTATTCGGGATCACACAATAATGGGACGTCATTTGCAGCCTGTACTTGGTCCGTCCATTTCATAGGCCGCGAGGCCTGGTTCCTACTTTTTTCTGCTGTTACACGTTGTACTGTTTACAAGCAATGTAATGTAACCTACTGTGGTGTCATCTGTAACGTTTGAATTATTTGTTTGAACTTCTTTAGGCACGTTGGGCATTTTTAAAAGGGGAACAACCAGTGAACTCGCGACACTGTTACCGACACACCTGTATGTAAGTATCTGTAGTATAGTCTGATTTTCAGTAATATCGGAATTTCCGGAGTGTCACAGTTTTTTTTATTTCATGTAGGTGCATCGTATGAGTACCTAAGTCTATTTAAGTTATAAATATAGCCTCGCTGGCTGAATGACCCTAATAAGCAACCTTGGCAATGACGCTACTTCTCGCTAACCACCTCTTCTGAGACTACAATGTGATACACGGGCTTTGTCGATCTATCGATAGTCGATACCCGAAGTCGAAAAATGGATGTGGAAAATACGTCAAAGAATGGAGTACGTGACATAAGACCATAGGACGGATTGTATTATTTATATATTTTATTCTGTTACAATTAATAGTGCTCGGTATGTATTTAACTTTTTTTATCAACATAACGACAGCTGCTAATGAATTCAAATTCTAAATAACAATACGATAAGAATAGTATAGGTACAACGAGGAAACATTATTTTAGTGTTCTCCAATAGCATAGAATACATATCTAATACTACAGCTATTAGGAAGAAAAAATCATTAAAAAGAGCAAAAATTGGTAGAAATCGTTAAAACATTGATGTTATCATGATGACTTGAAGAAATAGAACTTAACAAGAAAGTTGAGCACTTTTCACTGAAAAAATGTTACATAATAATTAAAAAAAAATAAGCTTAAATTAAAAATTAAAACTAGGTATAAAATCTATATCTAAATTAAAAACTACATACTTATCTAAAATAAAAACTACAAATTAAACTAAAATGTTAAAACAAATTAATCTAGTTGACCGCTGTCAGAGGGAATTGTTCCGAAAATGCTAGCCCCATTGCCTCGTTGTATCGCGATACTAATTCGCTGGGCAAAGTAGAGGCCAGCATTTTGGTCACGCGTTGCATCGACCAGGCGTAAAGAAATTTCTTTAAAAACTTTCTTTGCTCCCGGTCCCCACGGTCCCATAGTTTCGACCCCAATAGATATAGATTTTATACCTAGTTTTAATTTTTAATTTAAGCTTATTTTTTTTAATTATTATGTAACATTTATTCACAGACTTTTCACTTCACAGTATAAATCCAGACCACGAAACGCAAAAACCAATCCAAAACGTAGCCGATGCGGAAAATCAATTCAGATTCTGACCAAAATCGCATTTTGGAAGATTAAAAAAGTTGTAATGACTTCGGCCTTGTAAACATTGGCTTTTAGCCTCAACATCAGTTTTTTTAACGACTCAATACAGTTACACTTATTTACACCTATTACAGATGTGCCGACAAATCGGCCGCCAACACAACTTAGCTTTTAACATGTTAGTAAATTAGGCACAGTTCATGATCCTTTGATCTTTTTGATGATATGTTATGTCTACTGAGTGAAATTTATAAATTGTAAATAATAAAATAATAACGGTAGAGTCAATATCAACTAAATATTTCAAAGTTCAAGGATCTTTTTTTTATAATTTTTCCTCCATTATTTTTTTGATCTATTCAGAAAATATCGAAATACTTTACCTACCACACACACAGCTACAACTAATATGCTTTTGTAAATGTATCTAAATTACTTAACCGAGCGACAACAGCCTTTTGGAAATTTACAATTGCGTTCATATTAAGTAAATGAGAAAAGTTAAGTAAATGAGAAAAGAAATTGTGTTGGAATTGGAAGTTGGCATCTCTATAGAGGCTCAACGGTGAAGTTTGTGAAGAAACCGTATCAACTGCAGCTGCTCTACTCAATGGATTTGAATCATTTAATTGTACGAGGGCGCTCGTGGCGGGCGGCGCGTGAGATGTGTCGAATCAAATACCGGCTTGCGCTTGCGCACATGAGGTTCAACTTCCTTATAAAAAGGCAGAAATTAGGCAAGTGTTTTAACGTGTAATTAAGTATGTCATCTAAATAAGTGCAGAGTTATTTTTTGGTGTATTCGTAAGAACAGGAATACCTACTTACTGGGCTGAGTTTATTGGAGCGTTTTTAGCAGTATGTTCAGTGTACCCGTATTCTTAATTTTTACTACCACCTTAATTCTCACAAGTTTTTATTTAAAGTTTGTGATGATTCGGTTCGTAACTTACGAACCTTTGTTTTTGTGAGGGGCCTTTTTCGTCATTTTTCTTGCAACATGTTTAATCCCGGACTCGCACTGACTACAGTCCTATAGAATGCCGTGTGCCATTTAAACAGGAAGACTTTCACATACGACTGAAGCCAGGGAACCCAACTACTAGTCATGCAGAATTGCAGACTCTACATTGGGACTCGTTCTGAGTTCGGGGCAGTCTTATGGCTTATGGCATAACTCGGTTAATGGGATGGTAAGTAGGCCAAATATACAACTAATAGGCAGATAATAAAACACTATAATTAATATTAGTATCTGTATATTTTAGTCTATTGTATCGTCTTTCTGATACACTTTATGATAACTGTAAAATCGCAGAAGTTAAAAAATTCTTCTGTATCTATTTAATATTTAGTAATAATCTTATTACCACTGTCCCATATAAATATTATACAGTTACTGGTTTCATTATGTTGGTAATGGTGGTATAATCTACATGGACTTGGACATGGACATCTACTTCTGTGTTTTTGTACCTACTGTTTACGACCAAATGATAAAACTGAATTAATTTTAAACGTGGCTACTACTAACGGAGAACAGATTTCTTTCCGCTATGAATGAAATGCCTTTCGTTGTTTGTAACCGTTTTTGCTCGTTCTACATTTTGATTCGAATTCCGTAGGTAGCTACTATATTAGTAGATTTGAAATTTTTATTTAAATGTCATTGCTCTACTAAATTGGCGAAAAG
The DNA here is from genome assembly GCA_036785405.1 of Coenonympha arcania. Classification (NCBI taxonomy): domain Eukaryota; kingdom Metazoa; phylum Arthropoda; class Insecta; order Lepidoptera; family Nymphalidae; genus Coenonympha; species Coenonympha arcania. The sequence goes on from CM072055.1 coordinate 15,565,697, forward strand.
AAGGCGAGTTTTTGATCGAAAAAGGAGACGCGAATGACCTTTTAAGCTTTGTGACTTTTCAGTGTAGGAATTTGAATCCCACGTTATATTAAAAATTCCAGCATACATTTTTAAATAAGGACGATCTCAATATTTCGAAGAAATTCTTAAAATTTGTCCTTTTAATAAGAGGGTACATATTAAAAATTACTTTTTGAGGAACGTTTTAATAACAAAAGTGATGGTAGGTACACGATTTTATTAGCTGTATGAATTTTGCTATTATTGTTAATTATTATTTTAAAAATTAAACAAATAAGTTATTTACATTTACTGAATTTTGATCCAAACCGCATTTAAATCCAACAGAAAATCATTGTTACCTCTATGGACGTAACGTAACTCGATGTAGAAATACGAGTAGGTATAGTTAAAGACGCTCAAGACAAGTGCGTGAAATATAAACATTATCGTCAGATCGATCGCTTGAAACAACAGCAATCTTCCCCAATCCTGCAAATTGCCAGCGCAATAAACATCTCTCGGAAATTGTAGAGCCGGAGATATTTATTGAGCTCATTACTCTGAATGACCACGATCATATTGCATTTGATCTTTGTTTTACGTGTGGTAGCTTCTCTGATAGGTATCATGTGACGGATTCATGAATATTTTGTATTATTTTCGAAACAAAAGGTGGTCGAGATCCGGAAGACTTTGCTGTTTCTTGCTGGTTTCTTTTTATATTCATGCGATGTGGAAATTTTTCATCGTCTCAACCTCTTATTTTATGCCCCATGCTGGGCACATGTTTCCTCCCAGAATGAGAAGCCAGGAGTGGGTGGACGGGCTACGTATACCTTTGAGTAACACTGTGTATTTAACTCAGGCTGCAGGTCTCCTAGCGACGTATTCCTATACCATTAAGATATAACTTTCACAAATGCCCACAACTCTTAAAAGGCAAAGGTGGGTGCGCGGGTTCAAACCCCACGACCTCCTGACAAGACAAGAGGTTTGAACCAATGGTCCTATCAGTATCACTTTAAAGTTTTAATTTTCCATCATCATATTATGCGATCATCGATTTAAATATGAAATGTGTGAATGTTATGAATTCCTATAAGTAATTTACTTTTTTTTGTTGTTTTACCTGTGAACGTTATTACCTAATATGTGGCATCTTCAAAATGTGACAGGCAATATCCGGAAGGCTTATTTTCACTTTACGATATCTCTCGACTAGCACTATCTTCCGAGTTACACCTATATATATACCAGACAACATTGGTTAACCCTTAAAGCCTTAATTAAACCAATCAACGTTACCAAACATGACCGCATGAGAAATTGAGAACGCAATCTGCATTGATGAGCTGACTGAATTACTAACCGAATAGTACAAGTGGACCTTAACAATCCAACACATAGGAATGTACTCGTCGTTAATATGAAAGAACCGACGTTATTTTACCTGTCCTCCAGTGCATTGTATCACATAAATGGAGCCCCGCGTCCGGTATAATTGTGACGTCACTATGAATGGGACTTCTATAGCTCTTCATCACCAATGGAAACTAAACCTATAACCAATATTGTAGGTATCATGTATGGATAACGCTCTTTAGTTTGAGGGCCATAGGGTCGATGATTTTACTCGATAGTGCGTTTACTACAGTATCCGAAATAAATGTATCAAAAACGCTGTTAGTCCACAAGAGAGCTATAATATGCTACGTTATTTCACATACGCACTTAATAGAATCGCTTGATTTTAATTCGCTTATGAAAATCAAGCACTCCTATTGATACGTTCCCCTGAGTAAAATCAGAAAATTCAAAGATTAAGTAATAAGTACTTCTTTGTCATCTTAGGACACTATAGTGTTGTCTTATAAGTTTCTATGGTGTTTAGAAGGTTTAAGCCTCTTAATTAATATTTGATAAGAAACGAATAAATAACAGGAATCGAAAATCTTGAATCCATAAACCTGTATCAACTGTCGTTGTAAGTCGTAAATATAAAGTATAAAATAAAAATAAATAATTAAAAAATTAAAAAACACGACTGCCCTGTTTTAAAACGAACTAAAAAGTAAAAAACAAGTTATTTTAGTTCATCTGCATATTGACAAAGGGAAAAGTGGTCTAATTTCTCGTTAATTAAAACACATAAACATATTATGGCAGTCGGGGGACCGTTCTGAGGAACACCTTCTATTCTAAGAGGTAATATATATATATATATATTCGGTTACTACTCTCTAATACCTTCATTTTGATACCCATATTGTGATAATTGAAGAAAACATTTTGATTTCCACTTTTGAAATTGGCGCCTCACGGTCGCCATATTAACTTTTTCCAAAAAAAATATAGCCTATGTTACCCGGAATAATGTAAGTATTCTAACGATACCCCATTTGTCCAAATCGGTTCAGCCATTCAAAAGTTATGGTGGAATAAAGAAACTCACATACATACATACATACATACATGAACCCTAAAAACATTACACTCCTTTTTTTGGGCAGTCGTGTAAAAATTAGGTAACTACTTGCTTGCTACAACAAGAAAACTATTGAATCCAAACCGACAAATAAGAGTGGATAGTTACTTTACATAATAAATTGGATGATTTTAGAAATAGCATATAGAAATACAATGAAAGCTGACCATCCAACGAAAAGATTTTGATTGAATTGAATTGATAGTGTTGTGGTAATAAAATGTTGAAAAAGAATCTTTATTTATGTATATTTTATTTCAGCAATTTGTAGTTCTGATTGATATTAGAAAGTTCATGATATGTTCTTACGAAAATATCATAAGCTTTTTACCTTTTCGAATTGTTATTAATTTTAATTTTATTAACATACTAGATGACCCATCAAACATTGTTTTGCCATTAGGGATATAAGAAAAATAGCTTACGACCTACTCTCAGACCTATCAACATACCCAGAAAATTTCATAACAATCGGTCAAGGTGTTTGCAGGAGTTTGGTAACTAAAATTGCAAGAGATTTTTTTTATATATTAGCGAGAGTGTCAATTAAGTACCTACATGCAAACTTTGTCTTATTTTAGAAAATATTTTCGTTAGAAAGTAAGTTGCAAGTAATCGGATTGTACTTACTCGTGTTTGTCGTGTTCACTCAAGCAATTATGGTACGCCTAAGTATAGAAAACACATCTACATAACCTTAATAGAGCCATGTAAGTTCTATCTATGGCTTCAAGATCCTTCCTGTAGGTGGCGTAGGCTCGTCGGGAAATTGAATCTTTTGTAACCAGACTCGACTCGTGCCGATTGGCATGTATGCCGGGCCATCGATTTTGTGTAGAGCATAGATATGGGTGTAGAGTAAGAGTTCTTGGGAATTCGCCTATGGAAATTTGTAAAGATTTGGCACGTATTTGTTATTGCTAAATGGGCCGAAAAGTAGGCTTTTGCGGTTGTCTGACCCGATATTTGAGCCGAATATTGTTTTGTGGTCGTATTTAGGACATAATAGGCATTTCGTATTCGAAGTTAACAGGTATATTACGTTCCAAATATAGGGTTTAGAGTAGACCACAAACCTAAAACAATATTTTGACATCCCGCGGATAAGCCTTAGGTATTATAATAGTACATTAAATAAGTAGATACCTAGGTACAGCTGCTTATTGAGCAATAAACTCCAAATCTGTTGGCCCATCGCACTTTTTTAATGCGCATTGACAGGTTTATCATACCTTTGCGAAAATTAACCGTAAAGTTAGAGGTCATTCAATGCCCACTTAATAGTATAACATCTAGACTTTGTACTGTATTATATTAGTTGTTTTTTGCGAGAAAAACATTACAGCCAGTGCTTAGGGTCCATATAAAAACAATCTGGAGTCATTTGAGGAGATTGTACCGAAGCGATAAAGGGCGAGTTGCGTGATTCTAGTGCATTAGTCAGACGTCGGCAGAACGTTAAGCCAGCAACATGGCTGTGATTTAATTTCGTTAAAAGGATTAGGTATGTAGTATGTATATTTACAGGAATTAGGCAAAGAGCGCCAAAAGAGCATGAGGGATAAGCTGCTGAGCATTTAATATTTTTGAATGGACAAGGACGGTAAAATGACTTGCGCTTAACGACGTCGTTCGTCTTCCTACAGGTAGATACAAAAATAACTATTCAATCAATCATATTGAAGGCATCTCAGTGTAGTACCTACATCGCAGAGAACACCAAACTGGAAGGGGGTTTTGGATCTGGAAGACATTTAGAGTGATCACATCCCAAATGTCTCTCTGCTAGACTAGATAAAAGTATGGAGAACTAGCTATTGCCCGCGACTCCGCTCGCGTTAATTTCAAGTATGCAGTAAGTAATCCCGTGGGTACCATGGTTTTTCGTTAAAAGTAGCCTTTGTTTCTAATATCCCAAATGTTAATCTTTATGCCTAATTTTAGCCAAATCCCTTCAGTAGTTGCAGCGTGAAAGAGTAATAAACGTCCATTCATATTATACGGTATAGAAACTTTCGTGTTAAAGTATAATATGTGTTAAAGTAAGGAATTTAGGATACCTAATTGCGGAAAAATTAGTGAATAACGGTCTAATTGAAAACAACCAGTGCCAGGCCAATGGAAAACATATTATAGGTAACCTACCGGAGTCTGTATATATGCTAAAAATCTGAAACTAGTAATATTTTCCTTAAATCAAGCCGGTTAGGTAGGTTTTCTAAATAAACAGCCTTTGTAAACAAACCTAGGCGGATTAATTAATGCAGAGCCACGTTTTCGCAGCGAGGTAGCCGAGTTCAAATAAACGTATACCTATTAAGGACCCGGCGGACCGCGCGAAAACTTGTCGCCTGTTTACTGGTGTCAAAAATGTTTGTTTTGACACCAACATAGTCAGTTGCAAGCTGACCGGCACCGCAGTCTATGGACAATGGTCCACGCCCCAGATCACTAAATTGTTATTAGTCCGCACGCGATTTTCCACAGCGACGATTTTCGCTATGTTGAGTGTTTTAGCGCAAACTTTGGCAAATGGCGCTACTTTTTACACACTGCTAAAAAGGAGGGTAATGTTTTTAGGCTTCATGTATGTATGTATGTGAGTTTCTTTATTCCATCATAACTTCTGAATAGCTGAAGAGATTTGGACGTATAGGGTATCGTTAAAATCCTTACATCTTTCCGAGTAACATAGAATAAACACTGTATTGCATACCACAGAATAAAAATATATTAATTAATAATTAAAAAAAATGAAATAATCAAAACATAAGTACATTATATTTTTTGGAAAAAGTTTTGTCAAATTTTTTAATCATTTATATTTTCTTGTATGAAGAAGGTTGACGTAAAATGTTCCGATGGACTTATCCTAAGCACAGATAATATTCCTAAGGTTCATATCGGTGCCGAGTTCAACATTTCACGAATGTCAGGGTTATGAGTGGCTCCGAGGCCGCCGCGCTCGGAGGTGCCTGCGGGTGCACTTTAAGTGCGCACTCGTTATATCTTCAGACTGGTTTCAGGCACACTCGTGCTCATGTACATCAGTGAATTATGATTCCCGTCGTTCTACGTTAAGCTCTATTGACCTAATTTGTTTGGAATTTTTCACTTGTGCTTTTATTGAGAATAAGTTGAACAGTATGCGTTGTTGCCATTCCGTAATAGGTGTAATAGTCGTTTCAAATAAATACACTGCAGATTTTAGCAAGGTGGCACTAAGTACATAATATATTCGTCATACGTAAATAGATCGAAATTCACACCGTCACATTTCTATGACGATCGTCAATAAGACATAATATGGCTAAATCTATTGGCCTTTATGTCTTTTAGGGTTTGCAACTTTGCACACTGAATGGATACGACTCAGACGACGAAAAGAGAAAACACACCTCTTATTATTGTTTATCTGTTCCAGAAGCAGAATGCGACGGCTGCGGCAGCGACAGCGAGGAGGGCCGCAGCGTGGGCGAGCTGCTGCTGCCGCAGTACGTGCTGGCCACGGGCGGGCTGGCGCGCGACCACCGCCCGCTGGTCACCTTCCCCGACAACAACAACTTCCACATGCTCTCCGCCGCCGAGTACCGTCGCCTGCTGCTCTACCTCACCTCTGTGCCCTCGTGAGTACTGTCTGAACCTTTGTCGACAGCGAGGAGGGCCGCAGCGTGGGCGAGCTGCTGCTGCCGCAGTACGTGCTGGCCACGGGCGGGCTGGCGCGCGACCACCGCCCGTTGGTCACCTTCCCCGACAACAACAACTTCCACATGCTCTCCGCCGCCGAGTACCGTCGCCTGCTGCTCTACCTCACCTCTGTGCCCTCGTGAGTACTGTCTGAACCTTTGTCGACAGCGAGGAGGGCCGCAGCGTGGGCGAGCTGCTGCTGCCGCAGTACGTGCTGGCCACGGGCGGGCTGGCGCGCGACCACCGCCCGCTGGTCACCTTCCCCGAAAACAACAACTTCCACATGCTCTCCGCCGCCGAGTACCGTCGCCTGCTGCTCTACCTCACCTCTGTGCCCTCGTGAGTACTGTCTGAACCTTTGTCGACAGCGAGGAGGGCCGCAGCATGGGCGAGCTGCTGCTGCCGCAGTACGTGCTGGCCACGGGCGGGCTGGCGCGCGACCACCGCCCGCTGGTCACCTTCCCCGACAACAACAACTTCCACATGCTCTCCGCCGCCGAGTACCGTCGCCTGCTGCTCTACCTCACCTCTGTGCCCTCGTGAGTACTGTCTGAACCTTTGTCGACAGCGAGGAGGGCCGCAGCGTGGGCGAGCTGCTGCTGCCGCAGTACGTGCTGGCCACGGGCGGGCTGGCGCGCGACCACCGCCCGCTGGTCACCTTCCCCGACAACAACAACTTCCACATGCTCTCCGCCGCCGAGTACCGTCGCCTGCTGCTCTACCTCACCTCTGTGCCCTCGTGAGTACTGTCTGAACCTTTGTCGACAGCGAGGAGGGCCGCAGCGTGGGCGAGCTGCTGCTGCCGCAGTACGTGCTGGCCACGGGCGGGCTGGCGCGCGACCACCGCCCGCTGGTCACCTTCCCCGACAACAACAACTTCCACATGCTCTCCGCCGCCGAGTACCGTCGCCTGCTGCTCTACCTCACCTCTGTGCCCTCGTGAGTACTGCTGCAACCTTTGCCATGTCACTCTAAATCCAACATGGCGGAACACCCAAGATGGTGGACTGGACTAGTTATTTTCAATGCATTCCTACAACTTGGGAATTAAATGAAGGGTTTGCTGAGAAGAATACGCTTGTTTTGCAAAGCATGTTTTTCAAAATATTTTCTTTAATGATAATTTATTTTCGCCTTTGTTGACAGCGAACGGCGATTGCAAAAGATTTTTAGAAGATAAAGATTTTGCATTATTATGGTAGCCGTCATTTATTTGTGAAATCGTAATTAATAAACCGAGATTTCATATTAAATTTAATGGCACCGCAACAAATAGAAACAACCGCTGATTGTTGCCATACAATAACTTGATGCTTTAATAAAATGTTCTTAGGTATACGTTTGTCGATTCGCACGAAAGAGAAAACTATTAGAATCACATTCATCATAACTCATAATAGACGTAACTAGCACATTGGTGTGAAATATTGTTACGTGGAATAATCACATTACATTGGTGGTGTTAGGAAATTTCCCTACTTGAAGATCATCATCATTATCACATTAGCTTGAATATTATGTCTTCTTTCCTGTTATAGGTACACATAGTATGCTTTCTCTAGAAACTGCCTTATCTGGTCCTATAAACCTTCCTGACTAATCTACTTCCTGTTCTTATAACACCAAAGATCAAATGTATTTTTCTTACCAATTTCATTGAAAATGTTCAACTGATATAATGTTTATTGTTGTTATTGTTAATAAGAAGAAGGCAGTCGTTCCATTTTTCAGCGTGGGTAAACCCACTTTCTCAAAGTACATTTTTGTAATTAAGTATATATTTTTTTTTCAGATTATTAGAAGCAGAAATGGGCTTTCACATAATAATCGATCGAAGGAAAGATAGATGGAATTCCGTTAAAGCTGTGTTACTTCGAATATCGGTGAGTGAATTAATTTTTTCCTGTTTTTATTTTTACAATTTTACCTGGGTTTCGAAGTGTTATTAAGACCATTACACATGTTAATTTTTGAGGCATAGCTTGAACATTCATTCATTAAAATGAAGTTTCAAGCACATACTAGATTACACACATATTTCATTACATCATAGGTTGCACATAGATTGTGCATGACCCTACATTTTTATGAATGAATGATAAAGGTATAAATTAGCTTTTACTTACCTATTTTTATTCATCCTTAATTTAAAGAAGAAAGTGATCAAAAGAGAAGAGATTATTGATTTTTAACACATTTGCTCAAATAGTGGACTTTTCCATGTATGTTTAGCGTGCGCAAAGTTATTCTTTTCCGCACTAGTACTTTTTGTTTTCCTTCTGCACGGAGGTTTTCATCAAAAAGTTTGTAGTACAAAATGTTTGTATTAAATGACTATTTTATAGTGTAAACACTATATTAATACTTGAATTAAAGGACGTAACTTTTTAAATTGTTAAATCTGAAATAAAAATATAATTTTTCAACAAAGTTTCATTGTTATTTGTTTCAGAGTTACTTTTTTGTAAATTATTAGGACTTTCATAACTTCCGGAATCCGGATTCTGACCCCAGGTCACAGAGTGCATCAGCTGACCATAGACAATTCTTGTCCACTTTTTTGTTTATTTTTTTTATGCGTGAGTAGTCTGTATTCATGCTAAATTGGCCTTGGCCCCAACTTCATGTATTTTCGCAAATAATATGTTAAAAAATGTCGTTCAATGCACGTCAAATCATCTATGGTTTTTCTTTTCCAGGAGTTTTTCCCGGGCATCATCCACGCAGTGTACGTGCTGCGGCCGGCGAGCTTCCTCCAGAAGGCGCTGTCCGAAGTCAGCAGCAAGCTGTTCAAGGAGGAGTTCCGCTTCCGGGTGCTGGTGTGCTCGAGCATGGACGAGCTGTACGAGCACTTCGACCGCTCGCAGCTCACGCCGGACCTGGGCGGCGACCTGCAGTATTCACACTCGGAGTGGATACAGCAGCGGATAGTATGTATTCAATTCCTATGGCGTTCTGGCCTGGTCCTCTATTGACCACGCTAAGAGCTGGTTGGCAAAAGTACCTTCTGACTTTTTGGAGTTCTGTGCGGGAAGGAAAAGCAAAATGATTATTATAAAAAAACTGCATGCTTAAGAATTGATGTGCGAAGGCCGCCAATTCGCACTTGGCCAGCGCGTTCGGACCAGTTGTGGGATAAGGTTTGAGACGCAACACAATCCTTTAGAACAGCAAGGCAAATTTTACAGCATGAATTTCTCACGAAGTTTTTCTATAGAAATATTTTATCACCACAAGATAATAAAGACAATTTTCGGTAGAGATTTTCTCTTAAAGAAGACTAAAATTAAAACTGACCACTGGGCCTGTAACTGCTTCTTTTGCTTTCTTTTGTTAATTATGGGAGCCTTACAAAGTTACAACGGTCGCCCTAGCTAATAATAATTATCATTTAGGTCGCTTTATTCGTTCTTAATTAAATGTTTGCTTTGGCGCACCACCTGTACAGCCACGGGTAAACACGAATTTCTCCTGGACTGGTAGGAGAAGTCGATGGTATCACGGGTCAGCGACCAACTGGTCAAAATCAATTTCCATGAGAAAGCATGTCTATCGTGAAAACAAAAAACCATATTATTTCTATGATGTTTATCACCCTTGCGCTCTGAACCACTTATGTGGATGCATATGGAAATTTCGTAGTGTGCTGATCGCCTTACGAAATACTGAGAGAGAGTACATGCTACTGTACAGTTTTTGGGCTAGCAATACATAGTTGATGAGTCAAATAAATTATTCCTTGCAGGCTTTGGAGAAGTTCTCAACGCTGATGAAGGAGATATCGAGCAAGCTGGACGACTTTATGCGCGATATAGTGGACTGCGATATGGGCAACGACCCCACACAAACCAAAGAGTTATTAGACACACAAGAATCTGGGTATGTAAAGGTTGGAACTATTTTTGGCCACGAGTCCAAGTAGGAGACTTTACTTTCCTTCAATTCCTTGTACAACCCTTTTGTTTTACAAGTCGACCATGATCGAACAGAACTCATATCGTTAAGCGTTTAGTGTTTTTAAAATTACGTACCCAAATGGTGAAAAACAGGACCCTAGTTATTTCTAAGACTCCATCCTCTCCGTCTGTCTGTAGGTTACCTGGCTGTATCTCCTGAAGTTAGAGAGTTGATGTATTGCTGTTGCCGCTTTAAAAACAATAACGCTATAAAAAAATAAACACCCCATACAACAAACGTGATTTTTTGCCGTTTTTATAGATACGTATGGAAACCCTTCGTGTACTAGTCCTACTCGCACTTGGTCGGGTTTAATTTTAATCAAAGAATATTATGATTTAGGTACAACTGAATATTTGCTCTTGCCCTTGGGTCTGATCTCATAATCATTATTTTCAAACCTTTTCATCTATACTCAGTTAATTATTATTTCTGTAAAACCTGTCAAGTGCGAGTCGGACTCGCGCACTGAGGGTTCCGTACTACAACCGGAGGAATAAAACCATAAAAACCACTTTTCTTATCGAACCGCAAAACTAACTTTGTTTTTAGAGGTTTTATTGTAAATATCAAAAAACTACTTATTAGATCTCGTTCAAACCAATTTTCGGTGGAAGTTTGCATGGTTAATGTACATCATGTATTTTTTTTTAGTTTTATCATACTCTTATTTTAGAAGTTACAGGGGGGGACACACACATTTTACCACTTTGGAAGTGTCTCTCGCGCAAGCTATTCATTTTAGAAAAAAATGATATTAGAAACCTTAGTATCATTTTTGAAGACCTATCCATAGATACCCTACACATATGGGTTTGATGAAAAAAAAATTTTTGAGTTTCAGTTCTAAGTATGGGGCACCCCCAAAATTTATTACTTTTTTTTAATTTTGTGTGAAAACCTTAATGCGGTTCACAGAATACATCTACTTACCAAGTTTCAACAGTATAGCTCTTATAGTTTCGGAAAAAAGTGGCTGTGACATACGGACGGACAGACGGACAGACGGACAGACGGACAGACGGACAGACGGACAGACAGACATGACGAATCTATAAGGGTTCCGTTTTTTGCCATTCGGCTACGAAACCCTAAAAATGTAGGACATAAATGATTGTTTGTTTGTTTCAGATATAAGGCCTTAAAAAGCGAACTATCGTCAGCGACAAGTCAGGGGGAGGAGTTGCTGTCGCTAGTGCGAAAACCAAATCTTAATTATAATATTATTAGTCATGTTGCTGCTGTCGAGAGGTAAATTAACGTGAATTCTGACTATAATATTAAGACCCGTCAAAGGTTGTTATGCCATATAAGTTATTTCTCAGTCAATTATGGGCATCAAAAATATACGTCTATTGTCAGGCTTACCGAATATGCATTAAAAATCTTAAAAATCGGTTAAGCCGTTGCTAAAGTCTTGTTAAAAACGCTGATAATTAAGTCGTAAAACTCATTTTTGCGAACAACTAGGGCAGGGCGAATTTTTAGGTCTTTACGAACCACTACTAGGACGAGTCCTCTCAGAATACCTCGAAGAATAAAGAGTTTGGCCATAGGTCATAACGCTTGTCAAATGCGGGTCGACAGGCTTCACACACCATTAAGAACATTATGGAGAACTCCCTAGTCCCTGGCATGCTAGCGAGAGCGTTCCCAGCACGAGTTATGATCTTTTTTCTTCACAACTATGAAAGTTGCAATAAACGAATTATCAATACAAAAAACTTGCATGTTTAGATGTTATCTAGATAAATTCGATCAATTTTAATCACCATCATCACGCTTTTTTATATTTTCAGGTTACTTGTACAACTAGATGAGACTGAAAAACAATTTGACAACTTTTGGCAGAAGCATTCCATGAAATTAAATCACTGGTTGAAGTTTAGGACATTTTTATTAAACTTTAAACAAATGCAGGTAGGTACGCTTACAACTAAATTAGGTACACATGCTTACATAACTAAGTGCACTACGATTGGAAAGGCCTAAAGTGAAACCCTGGACGTTTACTTTTGTGCCTGAAATCAAACATTGGCGTTTTTGGGGAACACATTCTGTGCGCGTTCTCATTATCTTTCGTAGGCTTAAACACGAAAGCTTCTGTTGCCGCTCTTTTGCCGACTAAGTCTGTGATATTCAAGCATTGCCCCTGCTCTTGATCATTTTTATAACGAGTGTCATCAAAATTCGGTAAACGAAAATCTTTCCTCTTCTGTGCATCGAGTTGAAAAGTCAACTTCTGCTTCTGTCTCGTCTTTTCTTCCACGCACGCCGTAAGCTCGTCTGCCTGTTTCCTCTTCTTATTGAAATCCGCTTGTAAGGAAGTAATTTTGCGTTTGCACGTTTCTAATTCGGCTTTTAACTTTTGTACATTTAGATTGTTCACTTCTTCCATACAACTCAGTTTTTCCTTTGCATGTTTGGCTAGGCCCTCTTGGTATAGCGTCTCTTGTTCGACTTGGTATGACCAAAATGACATCGCACGCATAGCTACGTCCATGATAATATCGGGTTTTAAGCCCGCTAATACAATTGATTTAAACGTCTCACTCGGGTTGAGATCCGCTTGGATAACGTCGAATTTGTCACGCAGCTCGCTCCCACACGCGGGACATGTTAAGGAATTTTCAGCATTCCTTTTGAATTCCCGTTGCCCGTGTTCGACGCAAAAAGCATGTGAACACGTTGTAACCCACGCGTGACTGGTTAGGGATCTTCTGCATTTACGAAAATTGCACACAATATTTAAAACCATTTTTCTGCACAATAACACACGATTACTAGTTTAAATATGCAAATACATTTTTTTTAACATGCAAATACAAAATAGCCAAAATAATTATTACTGCAGTTTTATCATACGGCACATTATTTTGATGACCTTACGTCAAAATATGATTGCCGTCATTTTTTTTAAATCGTGTTGTGTTTATGGTATTGTTCAAAAAGAGGTTTCTTAAAAAAAGAAAGATAAAAAGGTTTTATGATCGCACAAAAATTGTATATTAATTATTCATTTTATTAAATACGTATTTAAAAAGAATTTTAAAGGAAAATATTAAACAAATTAATATAATATTATGTTTTAGGCTACTTTAGATGGTCATCTAAAGACAGCGTGTGATATGACTGAAGTCGGTGAAACAGCAATCAGGGTCGAAAGCCTTATTGAAGAAGCCAACGACTTTGAAAAACTGTGCAACTGTGATCTCAACTCTGCGTCATCAGTTATAGACGAAGGTGAATTTTTTTTCTGTGGCCATAGATATTTTTTATTTAATAAAATTTTGGATAAAATTCCACAATGCGCGTTGAGCTTTATCTAGATAAAGAAAAAATCCCATTTGGTATTCGAAATTTAAATCGTGTACAGATATTTTTTTTACTATAATGGCTATGCATTCTTTTTAGGGTTCCGTAGCCGAATGGCAAAAAACGGAACCCTTATAAATTCGTCATGTCTGTCTGTCCGTCTGTCCGTCTGTCCGTCTGTCCGTCTGTCCGTCCGTATGTCACAGCCACTTTTTTCCGAAACTATAAGAGCTATACTGTTGAAACTTGGTAAGTAGATGTATTCTGTGAACCGCATTAAGGTTTTCACACAAAATTTAAAAAAAAGTAATAAATTTTGGGGGTGCTCCATACTTAGAACTGAAACTCAAAAATTTTTTTTTCATCAAACCCATATGTGTGGGGTATCTATGGATAGGTCTTCAAAAATGATACTAAGATTTCTAATATCATTTTTTTCTAAAATGAATAGCTTGCGCGAGAGACACTTCCAAAGTGGTAAAATGTGTGTCCCCCCCCCTGTAACTTCTAAAATAAGAGTATGATAAAACTAAAAAAAATATATGATGTACATTACTATGCAAACTTCCACCGAAAATTGGTTTGAACGAGATCTAATAAGTAGTTTTTTGAAATTTACAATAAAACCTCTAAAAACAAAGTTAGTTTTGCGGTTCGATAAGAAAAGTGGTTTTTATGGTTTTATTCCTCCGGTTGAAGTACGGAACCCTCAGTGCGCGAGTCCGACTCGCACTTGGCAGGTTTTTTTTTAATTGGTTGAAAGTACTTCTTGAGAAAATTAACTAATGTTTAATTCATAGTTTAAGTTTATACTATGATATTATATGTGTATTATATTATTTTTATGATATTATATGTATAATTTGCAAAAATAAAATTTAGTTTCTAATAGAATTTAATATTATAATGTTTGTAAAGAAATGATCGTATGCTTATTTGTGCTTTTTTTTCAGGCGAAAAACTAATGAAGGATCCCCTGAGTTCCGTGGACCATATAGAATCGAAATGCGAGGAATTAAGACGAACGAGTGCATTACTCATAGACAAAATACAGAAACGAAATCTGCTACTTACCAAAGCTAGAGAATTAATGGATAGGATAGATAAGGTAAACCTAAAGCCCACTATGTTTCTCAACGAAACTTCACGAATCTTGCCAAATACGAGTGTGTTGGTTACTACGTTCAGGATAGGATTCTATTGGTTTCTCACTTATACACTACACTTCACACACAGTGATAAGAGTAGGAGGGGAGATATGTGAATAAAATGTTCTGATTGGACCAATGACTTCTATGTATCCTACTAGACAAGCTATGTGGAACAAAAAATGTGCTCCAAACCTATATAACGCCATCTAGTCTGATGAGCGGGAACTTGCTTGCAAACGTATGACGTCACGTCGATGAGTGGTCTTATGGTCAAAGATTAAAAAATAGATATTGCAATCATTGCAATCGCTTGCAATACCTACACATCGTTTAACATTAATTTAAAGTTATGATAAATAACATTTTACGGATAAATTACCAGAATTAAAATAGTTTTTAATATTTGATAAATAATATTCACTGTTTTATTGGTCACTCCCTGTAAAAACCACGTTCACGGCTCACATAACAGTGCACCAACACTGATCGCCTCGCTAGCTCGCAGTGGACTAAACGAACTTCTGAGCATGCACCACTGTTCAGTGAGCAATTATTTAGTACCACACAGCGCGTCTAGTATACATAGAAGTCATTGGATTGGACAAAACAAAAATTCGAAATTTAACGATTTCGGGTTTGAGTGATAAAATGACTGACATTAAATTTGTCTGTTTTAGGTTTTTCACTACAGTTAGTCGCTATTTCTATTTTCTTTAGGTTCACATTACCATTGATATTAATAATTGCCATGCAGAGCCAATGTACCTGTTAGTCAAACTGAAATCCTTAAATTTCCAATTAAGGATTTCTAGTCCCTTCTACTCCCTTGGATTTGTTTGCAGGTTCGATTCCCGCCACGAGCCTCTTTAGATTTTTAGAAATTCTGAATCGGCTCATCAACTTCGTTAGTTTTTTTTATTTAGCCTTATGTTTACGTTTATGCCAATACTATTTGTTACTCGGCTCAGCCTGCAGGGAGTTTGGTGGGAGGTTTCGGCCGTGGCTAATTACCACCATAACAAAAGACGCACCGCCAAGCAATTTAGCTTTCTGGCGCGATGCTGTGTAGAAACCGTGAGGGATGAGTTTACTTTACTAAGTTAGTACGATATCATCTTCGGCTGCATCATCTGTTACCATCAGGCGAGATCACATTCAAATACCTAGGTAGTACCTAGGTATGCACTGTACAAATATAGTAGGTAATAATTTGTACAGTGTACAAAAAAGGTCTCATAAATTATAAAGGAGAAATTATAACTCCTACCGCGTACCGGTAAGCGCAGCGTAGGACGACCTCTAGCCCGCTAGACCGACGACCTGAAAAAGATCGCTGGTAGCGGGTGGACGAGGAAGGCGTGTGTGGTGGCGCGCTCTCGGAAAGTCCAGCAGTGGATGTATATAGGCTGATTCATTAAAGTATTAGTATTATTTTAAACTCCCATGTACCTACTAACTTATTTCATGTACAGGCAAACGAATGGTGCGCGACGGGAGTGGAGATCCTGGCGGGCGAGGGCGGCCTCATAGCCGTGGACAAGCTCCTGGAAGACGCCAAGAGCTTCGGGTTGACGGCGCCCGAGCAGTTCCGAGACATGCTCCTACAGTCCGCCACACAGGAGACAAGGGCGCTCGTCACGCAGGTCTGGTCTCTTTTATTCATCATCATCATCATTACTAACTAATCGTTGCCCTATATTTATATATTTTTTCACTGTGGACAAAAGACGCCGACGTTTTTAAACTCTTACTACGTACCTATACTCTTTACATTAGACCCTGAATGAGATTGAATTTATGCCACGGTAAAGTTCCATGCAAACTTTGCAGGCACAGAGTGCAAACCGCTTTAGTACTTGTATGTTCGAGTATAATAGAACTTATAGTAGCATTTTCTGTACCACAGGTCTGCCAGCGGGTGGAAGACGTTTGGCTCATGGTGTCAGTGAAGCGGGCGTCCCTAGTGCGAGCAGCGGCCAAGCCCGCTCGCCCCGTGCAGTCAGTTCCCCCGCAAAGCGCCGCGCTGCCCGTGACTAACAACAACCAGGTCAGTGCTAGAGGAGTGCACAACACAGGTCTGACTACGAGTGGAAGACGTTTGGGTCATGGTGTCAGTGAAGCGGGCGTCCCTAGTGCGAGCAGCGGCGAAACACGCTCGCCCCGTGCAGTCAGTTCCCCCGCACAGCGCCGCGCTGCCCGTGACTAACAACAACCAGGTCAGTGCTAGAGCAGTGCACAACACAGGTCTGACTACGAGTGGAAGACGTTTGGCTCATGGTGTCAGTGAAACGGGCGTCCCTAGTGCGAACAGCGGCGAAACACGCTCGCCCCGTGCAGTCAGTTCCCCCGCACAGCGCCGCGCTGCCCGTGACTAACAACAACCAGGTCAGTGCTAGAGCAGTGCACAACACAGGTCTGACTACGAGTGGAAGACGTTTGGCTCATGGTGTCAGTGAAGCGGGCGTCCCTAGTGCGAGCAGCGGCGAAACACGCTCGCCCCGTGCAGTCAGTTCCCCCGCACAGCGCCGCGCTGCCCGTGACTAACAACAACCAGGTCAGTGCTAGAGCAGTGCACAACACAGGTCTGACTACGAGTGGAAGACGTTTGGCTCATGGTGTCAGTGAAGCGGGCGTCCCTAGTGCGAGCAGCGGCCAAGCCCGCTCGACCCGTACAGTCAGTTCCCCCGCAAAGCGCTGCGCTGCACGTGTCTAACAACAACCAGGTCAGTGCTAGAGCAGTGCACAACACAGGTCTGACTACGAGTGGAAGACGTTTGGCTCATGGTGTCATTGAAGCGGGCGTCCCTAGTGCGAGCAGCGGCGAAACACGCTCGCCCCGTGCAGTCAGTTCCCCCGCACAGCGCCGCGCTGCCCGTGACTAACATCAACCAGGTCAGTGCTAGAGCAGTGCACAACACAGGTCTGACTACGAGTGGAAGACGTTTGGCTCATGGTGTCAGTGAAGCGGGCGTCCCTAGTGCGAGCAGCGGCGAAACACGCTCGCCCCGTGCAGTCAGTTCCCCCGCACAGCGCCGCGCTGCCCGTGACTAACAACAACCAGGTCAGTGCTAGAGCAGTGCACAACACAGGTCTGACTACGAGTGGAAGGCGTTTGGCTCATGGTGCTAGTGAAGCGAGCGTCCCTAGTGCGAGCAGCGGCCAAGCCCGCTCGCCCCGTGCAGTCAGTTCCCCCGCACAGCGCCGCGCTGCCCGTGACTAACAACAACCAGGTCAGTGCTAGAGCAGTGCACAACACAGGTCTGACTACGAGTGGAAGACGTTTGGCTCATGGTGTCAGTGAAGCGGGCGTCCCTAGTGCGAGCAGCGGCGAAACACGCTCGCCCCGTGCAGTCAGTTCCCCCGCACAGCGCCGCGCTGCCCGTGACTAACAACAACCAGGTCAGTGCTAGAGCAGTGCACAACACAGGTCTGACTACGAGTGGAAGACGTTTGGCTCATGGTGTCAGTAAAGCGGGCGTCCCTAGTGCGAGCAGCGGCGAAACACGCTCGCCCCGTGCAGTCAGTTCCCCCGCACAGCGCCGCGCTGCCCGTGACTAACAACAACCAGGTCAGTGCTAGAGCAGTGCACAACACAGGTCTGACTACGAGTGGAAGACGTTTGGCTCATGGTGTCAGTAAAGCGGGCGTCCCTAGTGCGAGCAGCGGCGAAACACGCTCGCCCCGTGCAGTCAGTTCCCCCGCACAGCGCCGCGCTGCCCGTGACTAACAACAACCAGGTCAGTGCTAGAGCAGTGCACAACACAGGTCTGACTACGAGTGGAAGACGTTTGGCTCATGGTGTCAGTGAAGCGGGCGTCCCTAGTGCGAGCAGCGGCGAAACACGCTCGCCCCGTGCAGTCAGTTCCCCCGCACAGCGCCGCGCTGCCCGTGACTAACAACAACCAGGTCAGTGCTAGAGCAGTGCACAACACAGGTCTGACTACGAGTGGAAGACGTTTGGCTCATGGTGTCAGTGAAGCGGGCGTCCCTAGTGCGAGCAGCGGCGAAACACGCTCGCCCCGTGCAGTCAGTTCCCCCGCACAGCGCCGCGCTGCCCGTGACTAACAACAACCAGGTCAGTGCTAGAGCAGTGCACAACACAGGTCTGACTACGAGTGGAAGACGTTTGGCTCATGGTGTCAGTAAAGCGGGCGTCCCTAGTGCGAGCAGCGGCGAAACACGCTCGCCCCGTGCAGTCAGTTCCCCCGCACAGCGCCGCGCTGCCCGTGACTAACAACAACCAGGTCAGTGCTAGAGCAGTGCACAACACAGGTCTGACTACGAGTGGAAGACGTTTGGCTCATGGTGTCAGTGAAGCGGGCGTCCCTAGTGCGAGCAGCGGCCAAGCCCGCTCGCCCCGTGCAGTCAGTTCCCCCGCACAGCGCCGCGCTGCCCGTGACTAACATCAACCAGGTCAGTGCTAGAGCAGTGCACAACACAGGTCTGTTTACCAGTGGAAGACGTTTGGCTCATGGTGTCAGTGAAGCGGGCGTCCCTAGTGCGAGCAGCGGCCAAGCCCGCTCGCCCCGTGCAGTCAGTTCCCCCGCACAGCGCCGCGCTGCCCGTGACTAACAACAACCAGGTCAGTGCTAGAGCAGTGCACAACACAGGTCTGACTACGAGTGGAAGACGTTTGGCTCATGGTGTCAGTAAAGCGGGCGTCCCTAGTGCGAGCAGCAGCGAATATTGATAAAAGTAAATGCGAAAAAGGTCTAACCTCCGGAAAATATTCATGCCAAATACTTCCTAGACGAGCTGTAAATCAGTATATTTAAATACAAAGTAGGAGTAAGTACACAGTGCTTGTTTCCTGAATACTTTAATTTCTACTTACGAGATCTATAATTCAGGTGTCCCGCTTTCATACATGGCAACATAATAATTATTTTATAACGCGTTCGGACTTCGCTAGACCTCTATACCTGAGTACCTTATAATTATTTTGCTCTAAGTATTTATCGATTGCAACGGTGAAGGCTGCTCTGAAAAGAAGCTGGTCGGGAAATGTGTAGAGGGTAGAAGTCAAATTTAGAAACTGACTACTAACTAATTAAGCAAAGCTGACAACCACCACCAACGCCTCACTTCAAGTTGAGTTACCTATACCTTTAAATTTAGCGTCTCTAAATGTCTTCTATGTATCTAAGACTCAACAAACCAATTATCTCAAAACTAAAAATTATTGTATGGCCTTATGACCCTTTAGGTGAGCCAACTAGTTTCTCATAGAAACAACATTTAAAGTAAGTACCTACCTACTTACAGAAGCGTTTTCCCTGTACAGACAAGATTGTTAGCAGTGTTACGAGTACATCCTACTGCCGCTAATGGGGCCGAGTTCATGTCTAAGGTAGCACGAAATTATGCAAAAACCTGCGCCCGCGCCGCTGCAGCCGTAGAAAGTGCGGGAAAGCAGGCGCGGAGGTCGCGCGAGATATCATTACCTCGGCCGGCTGCACTTACGCATTTTGAATACCATAATCATTTTAATTCAGATGATATATTACTAACATTTCAATCTACTAACAGAATATGGAAGATACATAAATATACGTGGACTATTTTATACTTTTAGGGTCAATTTACACCGCCGGCCGCGGAGACCCTTACCCTTGCTTGACCTTTAGAGCAAAGTGTAATTCCAATATACGTTTTGTTAATTATGTATTTCTTTCAAAGAATTAAGGACAATACAGAAAGTAAACACTTACATAAAAGAAACATTACATTATTTACAATCACCTCAGTATTCGAAAAGAACCCATTTAAATGTATGTTAAATAAAGGAAACTGAGGGAGGCACTAGAGCCACTAGCAACTTAAACACAGGATCTACGGGCTGTCCTAGATTAACGGTTGGGCTTTATTTGAATTGTGTAGGACTAAATTAACTCATATCATGGCGTACTTAACTCAAACATTTGGGGGTTTGGTTTTGGGTTCTAAGACATGAAGAACCTAGGTCGAGGTCAAAGTTGTTTGAAAATATTTTTAAATTTGCCGTGAGTTCACTGAATGAGAGTTCGATCTTTGAACAAGACTCTAGGGCTAATTATGTACGGTTACGTACTCGTAGATGGAAAATGAAATGGCGCTGCCCATTAAGTTTTCTTATATCACATTAAGGGTCTTTCGATAGCTTGTCGTCTTCCTTACTTTCGTTCTTCATTAAGATACTCGTACTTTCGTTCACGTGCTCACATTCAAAACTTTCATGCCATAAATTGCTAACGAGACTGCTGACGTGACCGCTTGCAGTTTTATGCAAATTACTTTCTAAAAGTATTTAGTTAGGACTCACCCTTGACACGTGATAATAACTTTGATGTTAGTGTGTTCTATTGAAGCAATTTAGATTTTTATTAGAAATTGGAATTATGCGCTTAGGTTGGTAATGGTCGGTAGGATCACTATGCGCCTTGACAACTTCTGCTGTGCTTTTGCTTCTCTTTAAAATCATATCTTAAAGTTAAGGATATTATAATCGCAAAAAATGATAAGACAAGCCATACGTTCAATATTGCTACTCAAGTCAGGTCCAGTGCGTCCAAGACTGCATTGCAATGTCATGCAACACAGCACTGCACTGTGCTCGTCACCCTGTTGAAGTGGTTAAGTCTCATTATGCCCAATAATTATGCCCCGTTATTACCGTTGCTACAGGTCTTGGCTACCGAAACAAAGTAGGTAATAGGCGCCATTACTGCTTCACGGCAGACTATTTAGACTCATTGCGGTGAGGACTCTGAGTGTGGACTCTACAAAAAAGTCCTATCTAAGTAATTTATATAGTACTTCGATCATCTTATAACTCGAAGAACTTCCTTATTTCCTAATAGTACTTACACAAAAAAGTGGAAGATAAATCAAAATTGTTACATCAAAGTAACTTGAGCTTATGGAAGTTCCTCCAATCGATTTCCTACAATGATTACGTTCGTAAACCTATCCTGTACCTACTCAGATGCTCGGTTAATGGCTTCCTAGAGAAAAACATGCCCAGTATAACTAGTTTAAGTTCCATATATGAGTACTTACGGGTATATCCGATGGCATCGAAGTTTGCAAGTACAACCTGAAGCTTATGCAATTCTTGCGCATTTCCGCAGAAGAGTTATGCGTAGGTACGTTTTATTTTTCAAGTCGTTAAGCTCACGAAAATTTTACCTACCGAATATCTGGACTGTACGCTTCTTTGGCCTTATTGACTTGAAGCCACAACTTGAAGCTTAATAATATGACATATGCGAATTGCGAGTAGGTAGGTAGGTATAATCTTGCTAGTTTTTCTCGGTGCAAACCTGCCTTCCGAACCTAGCGATACAATTTTGACTTTTCATAAGAGCCTATGTGTGAAAAAGAAAGATTTTCATGTTCACCTTCGATGTCCATCGTCTTTTGCAATACTACCATATTCTGGAGAATCTTTTAAATCTCAGATAAAATAGTTAGGTACAAAAACAACGCTTAACTTCCGATTGCCACAAATGTTGGCTTGTTATTATTTATGGCGTGGAGAGTGAAAGTGCTCATGGCATTGTGTAAACAATAATCATGGGTTATTGGCGCAACATCCGCGACGACACATGGTCACGCACCATAACGCAACAGATGACCTCGCGGACCCATGGTACGACCCAGCTATCGTTTTAAACAAGCGAAAAGTCCTTGGTTCGATTTCTGTTTTTATTTCATCACATGCTAGCGTTCAACCTTCAACGGTCCCAAATCGTTGTAGAGACGAGAGAATCACGGAATTTGTAAAATTTATTCACTTTTAAGGGTCCGTATCGTGAGGGTAAAAATACGGGACCCTATATTACTCCTCCGTTTGTATGTATATCTGTCTGTCTCATGTCTGTCACCAGGCTGTATCGCTTGAACCGTGGAAGTTAGACAGTTGAAATTTTGACTGATGATGTATTTCTGTAATACTTACTGAAAAACAAAATAAAATAAATATTTAAGAGAACTCTAACAAGTTATTTTTTTGGCGTTTTTTAACCGACTCCAAAAAAAGGAGGAGGTTCTCAATTCTTCGGAATTTTTATTTTTATTTTTTTTATATAATAATATGTTCCCCGATTACTCGAAGATGCGTAGAAAATTCTTTTTTTGTTTGAAAGGGTATACTTCATTATAGAAAATGACCTTCGTGCGACAGTCCGACTCGCACTTGGTCGGTATTTTATTTCGTCCATTCATTCTCCCACTCACTGCGTCATCATCGCTCAACTTAAACCGTTGAACCCAGAAATCTAAATTTTCACAAAATGTTTCCGTTCATAATTTAGAAATTATATTAGGAAGTATTTCTTGATATTCCTACGGGATGGATGACGACTGACGAGGCATAGGCAAAATCGAATCCGAGATAGCTCCCAAGATGTTTGGATATATTATTTAAAAAAAAATTGTAAACGATTATTTTTTTAAAAGAGCAAGTTTCAAGTATTGCCCGTTCTATTCGATGCAAACTGCTTTCCGATCGTGCCGGTAGACTCTGACATTTCATAAGAGCCTGTTAGTTATGCCTTTGTGAAAGAATAAACATTTTGATTTTGTATGCGCCTGCACTTGAATGATTTATTACTTACGATTTGTCATGTGTCACTGTCATTATTACACAGCCGGTGTGGAGACAGTTGAACGGCAAATTGACCCCAACTTAGCGCATCATTACGGGGCACATTATATTCAATTACAGCACAGTTACTTTATAGACGCAGATAACAGTGTGTGAATGTAAGCAAATACCTACCTGTAATTTTCGTCAGTCGTTGACAGTTCTTTTTGTACTCTTTTAATATTTTTATGAGATTTTTATCGCTCATCCAGAAGCAATCAATGCTGACAGGGCAATAATAGCAAACTATTCCAATCTTTTAATTTGAATGGTTTGACTTGAATTACCCTTTGCCTTTATCTAAATGACACTGGTTTTGCTTACAATGTCCAACATTGGACACATTGTATCAATTTTATACTAGAGACAATTCTTACTCTCATTTACCTATAAACGCCTATCGGAACATTAATCGTCTAGTTCGCATTCCACATGGCGGTAATCCGCAAGATCTTAGTACTTTGATAATTTTTCTACCTAGAGACAATTATTATTTTAATGTGACGATACTGAGATTAAGAAAGCCACTAAACAATAGTGCAATTATTTGGATTAACTTAGTGTTCAAGATATATAATAAGGATGTGGATAGGTGTAATAGATTAACTATTATATTTCTACGATTGCTAAATGGATCGAAATTCATAATACGTATGGTGATGACTGATGACGTATTCGATCGGAAATTTGATAACGTTACTTATCTATGACAACTGTAATTACCTAGATACTTGTACATTTTTTGAATTTCGTTCCATAAACAATCGTAGAAACAGAATAGATAAAGTTACATGACTATATGGCCGCAGGTCTATGCTTCAATGTAGGAGCCTCTGGTCAATCAAATCTCCTACATAATGTTTTATTTATATTATTGCATCACATTCCAATTGGCGAAAGGCGTGTCCGATAGCGTAATTAGTTCTAACCTCGATGCACAGAAGTTTTTAATTAACTATTTATGATATTTAATTGCTAATCGCAGACATACCAACGAGTACGAATGGTAATCTCAATACGATTTATTCACATTTCATAACCCCTTTTAACGTCTCAACTGCGGAAACACCGGTTTCAGAACGGTTTGGCCCATACGCTGGCAATGTGCGGAATGGAGGGCTTTTGCATACCTTTGAGAACATTGATGGTGAACTCTCAGTGATACCTATTTAGTTTCTACAAACGCATGAAACACCCAAAGGTCGTAGGTACCTAAACTGAACTCCTTGACCTGAGGTTAATCTGTGCCTGAGGTAGAGATAAAAGCATTGAAAAAAACCGCAAATTCCTTCCTTCCACCTTCATTTGGTATACATTCATATCCATGGTAGTTTCGAGTGTGTGGGCTTTTTCTCAGGTCGCATTAGAACCCTCGGAAAGTTAGTTAGATAAGAATTTCCTAACTGTTCATAAGTGCCCGTAAGTAAGGATTAAATAAATCATTTGGGCTTGTGTTGAATTTGAGTTCGATATCCAGAATCCCGGTTTGATTATCACTGCTATGACCAAGCAACCAACTATGTACACATTTTTCTAACTTCATTTATCTGTAGGGTTCATAAGCACAACATAAAATCATGTTGCGATCTAATAAGTTCTCCCGACCTCATAATTTCAATGTCGTCCATTATCTTCGAGTACTTATACCATGTAATGTTGTGTCGTGTCGTGAGAAGTTTATTTTTAAGTCTAACGTTCCCACGAAGTCGAATAGGTCATTTAAATAATCCTAACACTCGTATAACATTGATTTTTATAGAACTTAGCCTTCACTCCAAAGATTTTTTATAAGGCTTGGCAGTTTATCGGTTAGCTAAATCACGCGGACACGTCTTGTACAAAGTAAATCTGTGGTGTGCACTGTGCAGGTTGAAACACATACTTAAATAACCTGATTCTGTCAGCCGGGTATAAGCTCACTCTTATGTTCCTATACGAGAAGATAGAATAATCATAATATTTTCGACGGTCAACTTTTATTCACTTTTATGTTCATAAACGAATTCTGTAGGCCAATTCGTTACCCAAATCTGCAAGAACTAAGATATTCATGATGAATGCCTTACAATATTTCAAGACTAAATTTAAGACTAATGGGTTAACTTTTCCACCCCCCCCAAAATGGCCCAAAGGTGCCCATCAGGCCGGCAACATTGCCATGCTGGATGGCGATGGACAATCTTTGGATCAGGTGAACTAAGAATTTACACACAATCTTAGGCAGAAATCTTTTAAGACCAAGAGTTTCTCAGTATTTGATAGTATCTATTTATTTAGTAATTAATTAGTGTATTCACGATTGTAAAATGACATGAATGGCTATTATAATATTGATTGGTTCCTGCTTGATGGAATGCAAGGTTGGTGACAGGTTGGTTACAGCTTTCGATGGTTACCTACTACAAGTTTACATTGTTTGGTTTTTATTATTAATTATTTACATTTACAGTCTTTTATAATTTAATTGGTACGCTATTGAGTACTTAATGACTTTATGTAATATTTCAATTCGTTCTTGACTTGTTAACTTTTTTTGCTAGAAATACGTACGTAATAATCAATTAAACATATTAAGTTTACGATAATTACTTATTGTATAATATTAACTATTAAATGATTGATTATTTTTTGTACAGAAACGCGTGTTTGGATAAATTGCTTAGTCTGTAAACAAAATCACGATTACATAATAAGTACTCTACAAGGTACATAATGTGTGAACCTACTTTGTCAGCTAGTCTATAAACTGGTCTAAACACTTTGTTCGCTAGCCTGCATTCCATTCCACTCTCAAGGTAAACATAGTTTGAAGACTTCGGAGCTCCTTAGAATCCTTGCCGACTGCAAACTGTTAAATCATACCTACTCATAACTGCTAATATTATTTAACACCATTTTATAAGGGTTTCCTGATTACACAAACAGTGTGTGTGTGTCTGTGTGATTGATGGCAATTCCTTACATCATACTTATTTTTACCTTACCTCAAAAGGACAAAACGGAACCCTCATACTAATCACTTTGTTGTACGACTATCAATTTGGTTTAGTTGCAGGTAGGTAAAGTAGCCCCACGTTATTGCAATCATTATTCATAATATAATAAAAAGGCACTGATTTAAAGAGGCAGTTCTAAATAGCAGTTTTGATAAGTTAAAAATTAAAAATGGCATGTTTAATAACCTAGTTCAGCAGTTAAAACTAAGCAGTAAAGTAAACAAAAATGAGTAATAAAAAATAATGAACTGGATCAGTGAATATATAATTGAGCAGGAAAATAATTAAATGGGTGGTAAAAAAAATTGAACGAGCGGTTACGTGTGGGCAGTAAGAAATCGGAATTTGTTTAATTGGGGGTTGCATTTGAAATACGCATCTGGATTTATGGGGTGGGGGTTGGAGGGGGGGTGAGGGGGGAGGGTAGGAACCCTCCCCACCATCCCCCGCGGCGCGGAAACCTATAATTTTTTTTTTTTTTTTTTGAGGTTATATGTTAACTTTATATAAGAATTTACGACTATAGCCTAAGAAAAAGTGGGGGGCCTAGGAAAACTCCTTAGCCGTCACCCTCTTCCCCTCCAAGAGCATGTCGACGGAGCCCCGCTTCGCGGGGCTCCTATTTCTGGGTGGTCAAAAAAGGAAAATAACCTTAACCTAATTACCTATAGGTGTACATTGTTGGTTGGTTCTGAGATAGTAAAATAATACAACAAATATTTAATTAATTATTTATTGAATATTGTAAACATGTTTCACAACGTTGATTAATTTCATAAATGGATCTCTTAACTTTATATAAGTATTTACGACTATAGCCTAAGAAAAAGTGGGGGGACCTAGGAAAACTCCTTAGCCGTCACCCTCTTCCCCTCCAAGAGCATGTCGACGGAGCCCCGCTTCGCGGGGCTCCTATTTCTGGGTGGTCAAAAAAGGAAAATAACCTTAACCTAATTACCTATAGGTGTACATTGTTGGTTGGTTCTGAGATAGTAAAATAATACAACAAATATTTAATTAATTATTTATTGAATATTGTAAACATGTTTCACAACGTTGATTAATTTCATAAATGGATCACCGCTCGCTATGATCTGCCGAACTATTTATCGAACCGCTCATTCCATCATTTTTACCGCTCATTCAGTTATTGGACTGCTAAATTATTTTTAGAATTGATATTGTATGATAAAATAACCGACTAATTGATTCTTTATTACTGTTCATGTTTTACTGTCGCAATAATTAATCAACCGCCATTAAATTAAATAACTGCTCAATATGTTTTCCAACTGATCATAATAACATCTCGAATATTTAAATAACAGCTCAAAAAATTAGTTCCCTAATAAAAATCATTTTTATTTTTATTTCAAAATGGGGGTAAACCGAAACCCACTTCTGACACCAGATGTTAGATCTCAGGTTGGGCGATTGGGGAAATACCAACTTTTCAACTTGATATAATTATGTTTTTCCGGCGACATAGAGACAACTCTATTTCAGGAATGCTTGGAAAATGAAAGATGTAGAATTCATAACGAAAATCTTAATTTATGTCATTAATTATTATTAATATTATCTCCAATAAACACACACAAAACATTATTGTAACATTTAGAACAGAAAGCTAGTGCATCTGGATTCTGGCGCATATAGTTCCAGTATCGTCGAGTGTGCGAAAGTAACAATTGCATATAAACTGGATTCGTTTTATTGCTAAATTCGGTCGCGGTAAATACTTTCATCAGATTAGTAACGGGATTTATTCAAAGTAATTGAGTACGCTTAGCTAGACGCCGCCGTTTACGGTACTTGCGATTTCGTTTGCACAGGTATTTTGGAAGGTATTTTTTTTAAGTTTTCGAGATATTTTGATACACTGACATTCGTCATCAGTGTGAGTAGTAAGCTGTGTGTAGGCTTTCGGTTTGGGCCGCTATTCCACCGAGGGCGAAGCGTTAACGGCGTACAAGCCGTATTTAAGCGTTTTTGAATTTAGTTTTATTTAAAAACTATAAAGACAATTACTTTCAAATTTAAACGTCATGTATTTTGGGTCTTAAATCTAAAATCGCTTAGAAGCAGAAACACGTTTGGATAAAATTTTCTCGATAGAAAGTTCCCCCAAAAGTTGTTTCAAAATCTCATTTTTTTCTAATTTTTGTTGGAAACTACACTGAATGTAATTGTAATTTTTGTTTTAATGTGTCGGTAATAATAATATCCAAAAACGCTTAGAAACAGATTTTTGATAACTGGCTTAGTTTTTTAGTAATTAGGTAAGAGGTCGTTTTTCTGTTATATTCTTCCGCCACGCTGCATGTGTCGCACCTATCAACGTATCTGTGAGAGTGCGAAAGACAAAAATAAATTCAATGAATACTCTTAAAAAATTGATACATTGAAACATGTAAGCATTAAAATATACTTGCGAAATATTGTGATTTCAAGGAAAATCATTCACATACGTGCTTTTAAAATCTTGGATATTATCGAAGAAGACAATTCCCATCGCAATTTACAAAGTAAGCACTTAGCGTGGGTATATCTTTATGCGAGAAATCTAGTGTGGGTCCGTAGTACCTTCTCAATTTCATTTAAAAATATATAAGTAAGGTATAATAATATGTGGTCATCTCTGTTTATCCAATTTAGGAGCGAGTTATGTCCAAACTCGTCATATAAGTGAGATTTAAGTGTGTGTGCTTATAATGCGGTTCGCCCACTTATCCTTACCAAATACAGAATGCGCTGTTGACCCTGGTACATGAAATAAAAGTTAGGTCCTCAAACCTTGATATTTCAGAATTGTGCCTAATGGCCATATTCGCAAATAGGTTATACTTACTCGTTCTTAGACACATTTGATCATTGTGTGAATAAAAACAATAACTGATATTCCGATTCGTGATATATTGACTGATTTCAAAAAACATTGTATCCCTGTCCCTATTATAACAGTCATTATGAATGAAATTGGAAAGTAGATTGCGGAGCAAACTTCCTTGAAAGATTGGAATAGGGCCGTTCCCTATTCCAATGGGAGAATGGAAAATTCACATTACAATTCACGTTGTGAAAACCCGAATTTCACGTGGGCGGAGCCGCGGGCAAAAGCTAGTGTAAATATAGAATGGATAAAATCAAATGAAAATATGGAAGGTTACGATAAAAAGCAACTTTATAGGTTTTATGTTAGTTATAGAAAAACTTCGTATAAAAGGATATTTAAATCAAGAATGGATGGACGTATAATATGTACTACTTATTTAAATTTGAAAACGCTGCAGCTGCGCCTTACTTACGCTCCAAATGCTTCTTGCATTCATTGACTCCCTGCAGTTTACTGAATTCTATGAATGGCACTTTTTGTTACCCCCAGACTGTAGACTTTCTCAGTAAGCTTGAGTTCACACTAGACACATTTTGTTTTAAGGCAGTTTGTCGTATCGCCTTTTTGGTCTGCTATATACGCATTAACATACCTACATATTTTAATACTATGCACTTTTCTTAGTTCTAGTATCGATGCAAATTGTGCAATATTTATATGCACCTATGTAAGGGCCACGAATATTTCGGTTTTTCTTACTAATCTTCTCTTAGAATCATTGACATATAAATCTATGGACCCCGGGTGTAATTCAAAATTCATGAAAAAAAGTGTCCCAAGAAAACCTATATAAACGAGTGTGCATAAACAAACTAAAACATTATAATTTATGTAAAATATTAACCGACCAAGTGCAACCAGCCAAGTAAAAGTTCGGGTAGTTTTATAACACGTGTTCTCTCTGATGAATCCAACACGAGACTGAAGTACGATTGGAAACCTTTTCGCATTTTGGCTCTCTTTCGGTTCGGACACTTTTTAGCGCTGACCCGAAATCCATAGTGTTATATAACAATGCTTGGAATAAAAGTTTTGAGAGAGAAAAGTCTATTTAGCTATTTTCTGATACAAAATACATGATATTGTTTTTTCCTTTCAGGAATTGTATGCAACTTTATTCAAGCAGTTTTGACAGTTACTGATGTTTAAGCAATGCAAATCATTCGTTGTTTAAATTATATTGAATTTAACAGACAAAAAAATGTTCCAGTGTAAATCAGAGTTAATTGTAACTAATTGATCGAGTATTTTCAACAAGGTAACAAGTTTTCAAAGTTCAAAGTTCAAAATCATTTATTTGCTGATTGGTTTTACAGTGATGGTAGGTACAATTTTTGAGCAAACAATCCGCCAATTGTGGCATGCAAACTTAAAAGAAACTTATAATCTAATGTTACTAAATCAAAATTCATCAAATTTATAAAACTTAAGTACACGTGTCAAATAAAAACGCACCATAACATAATACTACGTAACTAACTACATAATACAGTCAAATGAAATTAGGAGGATTGTTACAAAATTGCCTTACAACAAGTCATGTCATTTATTGTAATCGATATAATTTTTATATTTACTATGTCAATTTAAAAAGTGTCTGTTAAATATTCTTGGATGGTATAATAACTTTTTTTAGTAAGTAATTTTTTGATTTTATTCTTAAATTCAGCCAGACTTAAGTTTCTGTCCGCTAGAGTCCCTGGTAATTTATTATAAATTGTTGGTGCCATATTAAAAATGCTTTTGCCAAATAACGCAGTATTGTGCTTATTAAAAATCAATTTATTTTTCCTGCGTTCACTATCACAATATTTAAATAATTCATTGTTTGTTTTAATAAATACCAGTACTTCATAAATATATAAGGAAGGACAGGTAAGTACGTTTAGTTTTTCAAAATATGGTTTACAAGTGTCTGTGGGACTAAGGTGACACATGGCTCTTATGCACTTCTTTTGACATTTGAAAACTCTCTCCCTGTCCGTCGAATTTCCCCAAAATATTATACCATATCTCAAACTTGCTGTGACATATGCGTTAAATGCTACCATTACCGCTGCCTGATTTACTACTTTTGATAACATATATAACGCAAACGAGAATCTATTTAATTTTAAACATAAATATTCAATATGATTTTTCCAATTGAGACAATCATCAATATGTAGTCCCAAAAATTTTGTATATGTCGTTTCAGAAATTTTTTTACCTAAATAGTTGATGTCTAATGTCATATTATTGTCTTTATTCATAAATGTCATAATTTTTGTTTTGTCAAGATTTATAATTAAATTGTTACATGTCAGCCAATCTATAATATTTTGTATAGTCGTATTTATTACATTTTCAAATGACATTTGATCCTCGCCTACAAAAATTACAGTGCTGTCATCAGCAAATAAAACCATCTGTTGCTCAGTGACACTGGGAAAGTCATTAATGTATGTAATAAACAGCAGTGGACCTAAAATACTTCCTTGTGGCACTCCAGTTTTCATCAAATGATACGTCTTAGGTGTGTGCCTGCGCTGGTTCATTACCATTATACGATTTAAATGCAATCTCACTTTGACCATATTTATTTCACAATGCAGTGCGTGTGCACTTACGATTCAAGATACTGCGAAAGACCTCAAGCGTTAAATGCTTTAAACACAGAAGTATTACTCATTGCCACTTATCCAGCGTTAATTAAGGACATCTTTACCTTCAAATGGTCTTATAATAGCTTTGGTTTTCGCAGTTATAAAAATTTCATAATTTTATACTGACGATGATTGTACGTTCAATTGTTTTAAACTCATTTATATACTTCCTGCACCTAAATGTGGACTTATTCTTACCAATAAGTTTGTCTGAAAACGGCAACCAAACAAATTTTCTAACCTATGTTTGAAGTTAAGTATCTGATTTCTAACAGTTCGATCGACATGACACATGAGCACTTGAGCAGCAACGATTTTATGTTACACGTAAAATTTAACACTGCTCTTAACTTTCATGCGGAAAATATTTTTTGACATAACGTTGTGACGGAGTTTATCTTCGTCTTTAAACTTTAGCCGTCTAAATACACGTGGAATAGTAATGGAATAGTTATATTATACACTGTTTTGTCCTTCTCTGTCACCAGCAATTTCGGAATCCAATGGAACAAGACAAAACCTGTGGACAAAACCCTCTAGGTTCCTAATTTACTTCCCAACAAAACACCTTGTTATGGTGTTTCATACACTTTTGTAAGTGTATCAAAATTATCGCTGACAACGGGACTTGAACCCGTGTCCCCCAGCTATCACGGCTGTAGTGCTCTGCCAACTGAGCTATAGGAGAAATTACCGTTGACATGATAATTTCGATAGGTACACATTGTTGACGAAGATCTTCCAGCACACGAACGTCAGAAAATTGGATAAATATTTGAAATATGGTGTCGAATACAGGATATTCTCGTGATAAAGAAATTTCTTTTTCGTGTAATTATTTGATACCATAGCACTTTTATGTAAAACCACCAGACAGTATGACATAACGCTCTTATAAAGCCATTTGTGATGCGGGTATGTTAATTTTATTGTAGTTTCATTTCCCGTGGCTTGCAGGTTCTTTTAAAATTAGCGATGTGTGAAATCTTCTTAAAATATTCCTATTAGGTACATTTAGGCGATTGTCAGTTACAAAGGATTTTACAAAACGTCACTAGTTAGTAAATTTTCCTTCCAAGTTCATGAGGATAATGAATGAGGATGAATTGGCATTACTAGAGAAGTTATTTACCGATTCAAAAGTCTGTTACAAAAATACCAGAAGCTCTTTAAATATTTTGTAAAAAAAATTGCTTTTGATTTCGAATGTTGTTTTATTTTCGTGTGATTATTACTATTTTATTATTTAACTACAAGAAGACAATTTCGTGGTAACATACTAGTGAGTGTGCTATCACCAAATTCGCACCGATATAGGAGCACCATCACCTCCTGATGATACCCTGATGTCTAGGCGAAACATGTCTACTTACATACAGAAAAAGTGGGTTTATTGTGAACATTATGTTTCATACTCATCATTTTCATTTATTTCATTTTCATACAGATTTGTCCCATGTCGTCAAATAGGATATGAACAAATAATTTTAGTGGTTTATCGCCTATCATGTGCGTATAAGCCAAAGCCTTTAATCCAATAAGTACAAAAAGTGGCCCTATCGAAATCAGGGGGCCTACCACCAACGCTTAAAGTAATATTATTGTAATATTATTTTGACATTTTCATACAATATCAGTATGGAAATTTTAAAACAATATTACATCAATATTACTTTAAGCCTCGGTGGTAGGCCCCCTGTTCAATGACACTAAAGGTAATCTTAAAGTGTTCTAAAGTGCTGCTTTATACCGGTGACTGTACGTGCTTCAGAAAATTCATTATAGATTTACGCGCAGTTGCGCCCAGTCATTGTAATTCATCGCCCGTCAAAAACATACAAAACGTCCGCCGCCGGCGCACCACTGACCCGAAACTTTAGTCTGTTAACTCCTATGTTTACCATCGTATTATCGTTATTGCCACTCATCTCGGTGTGCTGAACTTATATTAATAAGAAGTGTACTGACAGCTCAAGTGATTTCTGATAGTCATCAGAACATCGTTTCATAGACGTTTGATCAAAGCAAAAGTGAAATGTTTTGGACTCTTACGCGGCAATGACATCATTATGGATCTGCCATTGATTGTGAATTGTGATCCACTTTCATTCGTTTAGTGCCTGCGGCCATCAAGACACCAATAAGGGATTTAAACTGAACTACAAAGATTAGCCTCATCCCAAACTTCATCATTGCTTTCCATCAGGCATGATTGTTGACAAGCGCAACCCTATTTACGATAAAAAAATCTCAAAGTCAGCTATAGAGAAGTAAATTGTGTTTGACTACCGTAAGGATTTTTTGAACATTAAAGATGCATCCGTGAAGGCATCACCTAAGCTGATGTTTTTAAAGCCCCCTATTAATAAACCGGTATAAGCAAAGAATAAATATAACCTCAGTTTCAAAATTTTTAAAATCAGCCTTAAGATGTGTTTAGATTTCCTTTTGCGAACTCGTTCTTAACTGGTGTCAGTTTATTTATGGGCCCATCTTACAACCACATCATAGCTTTCCATGCAGCGAATTTGTGGTCATATCAGGCGTTAGTTTAAAAAAGAAATAACACCATCTGGAACACATTTGTGGTCAATCATAAACCTGTTATCAATCCGTGAACTTAGTACAAGTTACGTACGTGTTCTTTTCTTACTTATGGTTTATAAATATTAATATTTTTTCTTTGAATTGCGTCAACAGCTATAAAATACGAATTAGGAAATCGGTCGGCCGTTAAAGAGAAGAATTTATATTAGGTCCGCCGTTATCGCAACTGCATTACTGTTGATAATGCGCAAGCGCAACCGGTAACAAGAGGTTTCTGATCTAACAGCTCTATATTTAGAAAACATACAACGACGGATAACATCTGACTTTCATTACCGCATTCCTCATAAAAACGTCCATAATTATGAAATTATCAAGGGTGAACAACTTTATTATACGTACACATAAATTTCAATATAGTGAATAGTCATTTACAATCTTCTCAAGATACTTAGTAATTTTTTTTTTAGTCAGTTTCATTATTAACATTCCAAAATCATTGTCCACTAATAAATAAGAGAGGCATTGAGAGTTACATATATTTGTCCCGTTCACCGTAGAAACTTTCGGGTCTTGGAGTCGTAGTGCCCCCGTAAAATCCCGGCCTTAATAGCCTCATCTGGTGACAGAATGAGCCTAGCAGAAATGCAGCCAGTACTCTTGGCACCATTCCAAGCAGGCAAAATTTTGCAGCACTTTGGTATAAGCTGACGATTCCAATAAAAGTTAAATTTATATTATATTTTCGGCGTAGACCTCATACAAGTCATTCAGTGCAGGCATTTAATTCATCAGTGCGTGCAGGAAATAATTCACTCATAGTGAACCATATCACGTACGAAATGTCCCAAACACTCCACGGCTCACGATTTGTGGCTAATTTTATTGAATAGTCAACGTCGAATCACGGAATTGCCCTACTGTAGAGAGAATCGGAGATTTCTCTGTTTTTATTTTAGAAACGAAAGTGTGCTCAGTTTGATGCTTCGACTTTGCTTTGATTAATTGACAGGTGATCGAAATTTAAGAGCATTTAAAGATAGGAGGTAATTGGATTCAATTACTCGTAGACTTCACACGACTGGGTGGATAAAGAAGGCAGAGATTTTTTGTATTCCATAATTGTAGGTCCATAAGCGTAATTAATTACATTGTTCCAGATTTCGTGTCGATTTTCCCCACAAGTTTCGGCATTATGATTATTTATCACTTTGCAAATGACTTGTGAGCTTGATTCTTCGTTTAAACTGTTAAAATAACCCGTTACTGTAATTGAGATCATACACACCGTTACAATAAAACCGTCACACGAATTACAAGTATAACTATTACCCATATTACAAAAAAATAGATGTATAAAAAATTTTGCAGTGTTGTGTATACATGCAGAATAGTTACTTTTATTCCGTATGTATCTGAACTGAACCGTTACACTTTCAAAACAAATAATGATCGACGTGTGATGCATTATGATAATCAACCTCATGCACCATTTGCTTGCAGATGTCGGAAAAAGTGCTCTATATTTCTGCAGTCTGCACACACTACGGAAATCGCTTTAACCTAAATACAAAAAAAAAAGATTCCGACGAATTGAGAACCTCCTCCTTTTTTTTGAAGTCGGTTAATAAATAAAGCTGACGATGAGAACTGATTTAAAATAATAATAATAAATGTTATATAACATTGCTGTTATTTATTCTTGGAAGGACATAATGAGTAATGACAACACTGATTTGGCAGTTTTGCAGTTCCGCACCGGTTCTTTGGAAAATCTGCTAGAAAAATTAAGAAATCTGGTAAAAACTCTTTTTTCTAAGGTATTCCAGTGGACGTGTTTTTCCGGTTAGCAAGCCGTGAATAATTTAGCCTAAGTATTTAGATATGTATTATCTTTCGTATTCAATAATTGCCTCTCTCTCTTGTAATTATGTCTTTCCATGTGTATATTTCTTCGTCCAAATGGGAATCAGTAGTGTAAGCAATTGCTAATTACTATCGTGAGAAGTCATCACCAATTCGTAGTAAGAGAATGTGTTTAAATAATACTCGTTGATATTTGTCAACAAAGCATTATGCCGTATTGAATGAATGGTATTTACTATGTCATCGTCCTATTGTAAGATGTTCCATACGGTGCTGCTGTCTCGTCTAGTTCAGTGTTACGTGTATCGCGATCGAAGTTTGTGATTGAAAGTTTATTGAATACTGTGATAATATGATATGTGTTACTTTCATCAACTCATTATGACCAAGTATATTATAGACAATGTGAATGTTCTAATATTTATCTTAAAAGTATAATCTATATATCGTTTATATTTTATCAACAATCATGCATCTCAAAACACGATTCATTGATTTACATATAGGTACTTTTAAATAAAGCTTAATTTAAATTTTAAGAATGAAATTGAATATGAAAAGCACAGTCCATGAAATACATTCCGCTAATTATCTAATTTTTTCATCTCTAAGTACCTGCGAATACGTAAAATGTAATGGTTTGATGTTGTAATAAAAGCATACTTTTTTGGATCAGAAAATTCTCGTCTCAGCACGGTTCTTTGTTTCACTTAGTTTGTCGTGTCTCATTATTCGGAGCGGAAGATTGTTGATTTTATTTGTTGTGATTTTTTTGTGGATTTTGTGCTGCATTTGGAATTGAGTGGAGCGTTCTTGAGGACTTCCTATTCGAGCACGTAGGTGAACGCCACGGGATTGTATGGCGTCTCGCGTACAGTCTCTCCGATGAGCCGTAGCGCGGCGGTCCTGCCGCTTGTCGCGACTCCATGCATCTCCTGCTCTCCTGGTACTTCTAATCCGTTTGTGACTCGATACTTTTAAAAATAGGAACATTTTAGGATATTTTTTAAAGAAAATAAATTACATAAAAAATTTGCTTGTTGTATGGGTGATGTGATTAGTGTTTTTTTTTTTGGTTGCACTGGTGATGATCTAGGATTATCTATGGATATTGGTGTGTGGTCGCACTCATGAAGCGTTCGACGTGGGTACACGTTGAAACCGGCGGCCGGCTCGGCTGCAACGGCGAAATTTTTTGGAACGACTGCGCGGAATGCGATTGCTCCTACTGCAACCCTAACTACGTTTGCGTCTGTAGTGATAAGGTACAAAACAATACGTTACAAACATATTAATTTAGAATGACTAGATATATCTTTATTAATTAATTGTAGTGGCATTGCATGATTAGACCTATTATTATAACCTTCACCAATTTATACATATATAATTTTCTCTTATAAGAAAACTTTAAATTAGGATTTTCATTAAATCCCGTTGCTGTTACTGTGAAATGTTAGGAGGTACATTCCTTTAGGGTTCAGTTCCTTAGTATAATCTAAAGGTTTCCTTCGCTATGCAGTCAACTCTGAAAATAAGCAACCCAATCTTGTTATAAGTAGGTACTCCGCTCCACTAAATATCACACACGTACCTATCCCGTTTACATTTTGAT
Organism: Coenonympha arcania; assembly: GCA_036785405.1. Taxonomy (NCBI): domain Eukaryota; kingdom Metazoa; phylum Arthropoda; class Insecta; order Lepidoptera; family Nymphalidae; genus Coenonympha; species Coenonympha arcania. Next base: position 15,603,486 of record CM072055.1, read on the forward strand.
AAGACGTCACTTTTAACGTCTCAGCAAATATTAACTCTACCATCAACTTCAAGGTCCGTTAACCTTTCTCTGTTATCCTTATCACTGACAGAAATATTACTTTTAAAGTGAGGAAAATTTTCGATGCCGTGTGAGTTGAATACTAGATTTTATAAAAAGGCCACTATTTCCTCTACTGATATAATAATTTTCATCTAAAATTTAATGAATTTTCATCTAAAACGTATTACAACAGTAACAAATTCAAACTCTTGAGACATAAGAACTAAGAAGGTTCAATAAATGCTTTAAACAAAACCCAATCTACACTTTGATCCGTGAACAATAATAATATCTTTGACTGTTTGTAAGTTTTTAGTGAAATATTATGTGAAGTGCTGCAAAATCGATCTATTCACAACTACGGTTGAATGCATGACCTGGCTATCATTGCCTGCCGTGTTTTATTGGCGATTTACATTTCAATAGGTTAGATGACCACTGGTCAATGATCGTGCACATAAAATGCAAGTCTTCTCTAAAATAACAGCAAGTAAGCTCTGGGAAAGTTATATATTGATGAAATCGAAGAAAAATACTCGTATACTTTAAGATATTTAAAATTCTGAAGAGATCCAAAATAATTTCTCGAACAACAATCCAATAACAACATCGCGTGTTCGTAATATGAAAGCGCTTAAATGGAAGATAAGCGTTAAAATCAAAATTACCTAGAGCAGTTTCGAAATGAGAGAAAAGTATATTATGTTACCAAAAAATTAAACTTGATAGCATTTTTTAATCATTTCTTATGTGCTACACTACAGCTTTTTACAAATTATTAAGCTTCCTTATAAAAAGAGTCGATTCTATTCCTAGCTTTCCTATTTTCTATTCAACTTCCTATTCGGCTATCCACCACCTATGATATACGTTGCCAGTTTTAGTTACTACAAGAGAAATAACTTTTACAAAAAGATTAGTTAAAAAAATGATTGAGGGTTGTAATCATACAAAAGCTTATAAAAAATCTGTTATTATATTTTCATCCTCTTGCTAGGAGCATCACTGTTCATTTACGTACGTACCTTCTTTCCTAAGGAACTTGTTTTCTTTCATCAATGGTCGTTAAAGTAAACCTATTAATAAATAAGCAATTAAAAAGCTAAACAGAGGCTTTTCCCTTTCATAACTGACGTCTGACACACAAACATATGAACTCTCCAATACCAGTTTAAATATATGTATATCTAAAGAGGTATCTTTTCAAGGAGTTCTTAGGAACACCTTACATACAATTCTTTACGAGGAGGGGAACACCTATCTTAATTCTTTACAAGAAGGCATTGCCAAGATGGAAGATTTTGAATAATGATCGCCTTTGGTCTTCCGTGAGAGTGATGGGCAAGCTAATGGGTTTACTTTGTTTTTTGTTACACTTCGGCCATCATTGAGCCCACGTCCGCTCCGTTTCTACTAATTGCTTTATGTTTTGTAGGAGACTTTCTTTAACGCCCCGATGGTATGACCATTTATTTTTTCTTCTTTTAGGTAGGTATTGTTTATATTTAGTTTATTTTAAGTCTATGCCCATGTTTTTAAATAGAGTTTAATGGCGTTGTCTGCTTCCTACTTTTTTACCTATTTAACTGTAAAGAATTTATTGGATCAATATTTTCATATTTTTTTAAGTTAGTTTGAGATTTCATTAGACCTAAAATTCGATATTTTCAGATTACGTACCTAGTTATATATTCGTTATAGATTCGTGACTCGTGAGTTCAGAGCTCTACCTTGAAAATTGGACCTACCTAATGGACTTTAAAGCAAATCACACCCAAAGCCCACATTATCGATTTAGGTAAATAATTAATGTAGTCTTACCAAATAAGTTGGCATGACAATATAAAACCCGTGATTTTTATATATTACACTATTTTAACGCTGCTGCCTGCGACTTGTGATTAAAATTTCTTCCAGGACCAAATCTTCTGTGATAAATTGGACATTCTTTAAAATATCAAAAATAAAGTTTTTTTTAAATACCGATGTTCTAAATAATCAACTATCCTACTTTTTTGTTTTTATAGATATTTGATGGTATAAAGACAATGATAAAAAACCGTCTGAACTGTATGAAACACAATGCTTTTATTTTATTCCTCAAGGTGGCCTCAGACTAAAAGCCTAAAGGCCTAATAACGAGGGCTTTCCAGATTTCCTTGTGTAGTTGGTATAACTATCTTTATATTCGTAAGGGAAGGATCCTTTGTTCCATCCTTAAAGTAAGCCACCTCTTAAACACGAACTACCCTAGGGCTTTAGAAAATTGCACGTTCATTAAAATCTAAAAGATTTTGCTGTTCTAAATAAATACAGAACAACTTATAAGAATGTACTTGCCCGATAAAAATGACATTATAATTGACAACCATTATCTAATTTGGGATGTTAGTAGTAGAACCGATAAATTTTCTCTACACAAAGAAACTTCCAAAACATTTAGTAAAGAATGCCTATAATTATGTCGTTTTGTTCGATTCATATGCTCGTATCAATTCGTTGAATTTCAAGTTATTTAGGGCAGTTGAAATCAGCAGTAGGTAGGTAACCTACCTACTTGAATAATATAATCAAATTGTTTGGTTTCTGTTTTACGGTATCGGCTGTTTCCTAATCGTAACAATTTATATTCCATCTCTTTGATTCTTTGATATTGCAAGAACCACTTTAATTAATCGCTTCGTTTTATAGGCGTTGCCAAACATAGAATGACATAATCATATTATTATCCAAATTGATTTCATATTCGAGTTTGATTTTATATCTGCTTCTAGAAAGTTTAAAGAAGATTAAGGTCGGCCTTGAGTCTATTTTTTGTGAAAGCAAGTCTCTCATTATCGTGGAATTTCAATATTGTAAAGAAATAGAATCAGCGCAATTAACTTCTACGGATGATTTGAACTCTTGTTTGAATGTTTTAAAACCCTTGTATCCTAAAATTGACAGGTGCCAATGTTTTGTTTACTCAGACAATTTACCACCGAAGTATCCAATGTATCTGAAGCTAGTTTATTGCTTGGATGGAAACTTAAATAATAATTCATGGTCCCAATAGTTAAAGCGTAAAAACATAAAGATTTTTTATCCTGATTACTACTGTAGGTATGTAATAAAAGCTGAGGTGCTATAGCAGTTGACGACACAACCTAAGATGTAATCGTTCTAACTTGTAAGGGATACTATTTATAAGCAATATAAATTCAGCATCGGACTCTCAACCGAAGTTTGGCGGTACTTCTTTTGCGGTGTGATGATAACCACTAGAACAGACCTTTGTTAATTAAAAAAAAAATTCAAATACCCAACTGGCCAAAGTAATGCTAAAGCTTACTCAGTAACGACCCTGTTAACGACTCAGGAAATTAAAAAAAGAAAACTAAAAATTCTGGAAAAACCGTCCTACTTTTCTGCGTCGCATGCGTTTTTGGAACAACCTTTTCGTCCTAAATAGAAGCCACCTCAAAATGGCGTCGCTCCTCATCCGCTTTATGCGGCATCGCGCACAATGGTGCTCGTTTCACAATGAAAGTGAAACTTATACGGGTTTTTCTTACCTCAGTCGACGGCTTTGTCTGAAAGCCCGCAACGGCTGAATTTCTACCCGCATCTCTTATGGGAAACACTTTTGTGCCATATTGTCTTCATAGATCAATGTGCTCATCATTTATAATTACTCTTTTATCTTATTTATATTATGCTCTAGTTACAAGTTTCACTCATGAAGTATGATCGTACTTTTATATTGTTTCTGTATGTTGCTATACACTAGACTGTAGACTACATGGCAGACCTACCTAGGCGCTATTTGGCATCATAATAATGAAAGCCTAGTTTTAAAAATGAGATTCTATAATACAAGAATCGTAGAACTAGGGTAAGTTAGGGACTACTCACCCATGGTTAGGTAATTTATCTGAAAAGTATACCAAAAGTAGGAAAATTAAATCTAACCAAAAACCGGATAAAGTAAGCGACGTCTCTCGTAATTTTCGTAAATATAAAAGAATAATTACACCTTTTGATAATGATATAAGTTCATGAACAATTGAACATCCTCCAAGAAATATTCAGACCGTAACGTTAAAAACTTCGGATTAAGAGATCGCTATCAAATCATTCAGTTCTTCCTTTTATGTATTTTGTAGCTAACAAAATGACGGACTTCCTTGAATTTTATCCAAAGTCTCTACATTGTGCTATTTGCTATCAAATTATTTATTTCGTCAGTGTTTCTTATCATCGTCAACTATACTTCTTTCTTGTTCTTAGTGCTTGTAACGTTAAAATCTGACAATGTAATTCTGTAACTACTAGTCATTTTGTTCATACTACACCCTCCTTCAGCTGATTGGTCGCTCTGCTCTACAATTTGCACGTTTTTGATTTCAAATTGCTATTAAGTACTAGACATGGAAAGGGGAAATAGGGGAAAGATATTCTAAATTCAAATATACATTTCATTATTTTTTATCCCCTCCGTCGTATACAGCTACGCGATCGATTTTTCGCGCACTGGGGATACTAGGTAGACTGGGGCAAGTAGACTTTTAGCACAGTTTAAAGATATTCTGTAGAATCTAACACAGTGCTTTTAGCGAGCGTGGCTGGGCTTAGTGATGTTTTGTTAATTGGGGTCAAGTCAAATTAAGGTGTGCCACACATACCTTTCTGCATATCTACGTTTTAAATGTTTACTCTACAGTGTACGTGTTTTCAAACTACTATAAAAAAGCAGGTTATCAATTTGATATGTAGGATGTATCTAGATGTGTTTTGGAGCTGCCAATCAATATACATAATTTCGTAGCTGCATGTTGTTTCGTAAGTATATTTGTCAGCTCATATCTCCAAATCAGATTGTGATCATGCCCTTTTGGTAGTTTCGTCAAAATCGGTTCTGCGGTTTCCCGTATGGACTGTTAAGTGAGTAAAGTCTGTTTAACTTTCAATCCTTTAGAAGTTTAGATAGAACATTTTTCAAGAAACCTTTAAATATAAAATATGCTGTATGTCCAATAAAAATAACTTTTACGATCAATAGCGAGCCTACTACGCACTTCTAAAAGGAACATTAGGTTAGTTTATCATCATCAATGGCACATGTTCATGTTAACATTTTGAATATTAATTATGGTAGGCATACTTACCTACTACCAAATGGTAATCGAATCTGATTTCTAAAATGGATAATTACCATAAACTTGCAAGCCTTTCACGCTATTGGATAACTCAGGAATAATGCGTATTGATTTTTATCAAATTTACCTATTGCGTGATTTTACTGGGTTAATTTGTTATTGCATAGGTAGGGTGATTATACTTACCATCTAAACTTTTGATACTATCATATCACTTGATTTCTGTTTTTAATCAGTCAAAATGCCAGTTAATAGCTTGATCATCGTATTTTACAACTATATGAACCTCACATACCATCAAGTATTTAATGATTATTTTTAAAATACCAATTGAGAAAATTTTGACAGAAAATGAAGGAAACTAATTACTTTTGGTGCACTTATGTACTGACGAACTTTTAGACCAGTTTTTTTGCTCATTCACATAATACGCTTTAAATATTATGAGGAAAGAAAAATATTCTCGTCTGATTCGGCTATTTTAAATTAATTATTATTTAGTTTTCCTCGATCGGCCGCGTGTTATGCGCGTATGTCAATAATATTATTCGTAAATAATGAAAATGCATATCACTGTCTATTTAATTTATTTTAAGTGCATATTTCTGGTGTAACTAGTGTAAAATGTTGTGACTTGTTCCATAAATGGAGAATTCAAAATTTTAAAACTGCGTGTTTCCACTTTTACACGTTCAGACTTGTGAACTATTATTTACACAGTTAGCTTGTGTTCATTAAAAGATTAGACTCAATTGATGATGTTGAAATTGGAAGAATTGGAAGAAAAAATTCAATTAGTGAACAAACACGAACTGAATGATGATTCCAAAGAAATAGTGTCATATGATAAATAGTCTGTAGCAAACAGTTATGTTTAAAATGTGTAGGCGGAATAGCTAAGTCTCTAAGTAGAGGTACAAATACTTATGGCAATGATCGGTTAAAATCCAAAAGCAAAGTTAAGTAGGTAATTTGTGTAGGTTTTTTACAACGGGATAGGTAAAGAATAGCGGGTTAACGTTTGTCGGGTCAGCCCACAGAGTGGGTCAGCTAGTACCTAGTCTATAAAAATTCAATCGTTTATTTCATGTAAGTAGGCCTATTTTACAGGCAGCTTACATATATATGCATTAAATATTCAACACACTTGAAAAACAGCAAGAATACTCAAAGCGTCTATTTATGTTAAGACATCAAAAAAACCTTTACTAAAGTAAGTAGTAAGTTCTCATTCTTGCATCATAGTATACTTACGATCAATAAATTACATTAATATTCGGAGTAGAAGCGTGTGGCGCTTTACCAATTTCTTTCTAAACGTGAAACTTTTGACTGTGTCTACAGTTAGTTTATCGCTTGGCCTAATTATTAAGTCACGACATTACGTTGTTTTCGGTTTCTTTATTAAATCTCATACATTTACTTCCTGACGGCCCTTATTTAACTGGCTGCCTGCATGTAATTATTTCACTAAATATAATTCTTTGTTACTTCATAGGTGCCTGTTTTGCTTGTTTTGTGTTGGGCTTTTGCTATAAGCAGTGACGTAATGTCCGCATAATTAAATTAAATCAGCAAGTTGAATGATAAATTACAGGTGCGATTAAAATCATTGACCTTCACTTGGTTTTGTGGTATTTGGTTCGGAGGTATGCACACGAGTACGTAAATTGACCTTTAGTGAAACAATGTTTTGACAAGCCATCGCGTTGTTAGTTTACTCGTCAGTGACCACGACACATTGCGTCCAGTTGTGGTTTCTCTCAAAACGTCACTAGATGTTACCTGCCCCCATTGCGTAAAAATGTAAGAATCATAAATCATAAATGGATGAATCATAAAGGACCGCATCAATGTCAAAACTCAAAACGTGCTTTCCATTGGTCAAAAGTCACGTTTTTACATTGTTAAAGTTCTTTACTGATTGAAACAGTGTTACGCGAACAGGAAGGCTGATTGGATAGTTGACTTCCATATAATAAGCATCCTTGTTGACAGTTACCTACCCTAACCAGACGCTCAGGTTTGAATATTATATAATATTCGACGCTTGTTTGCGTAAGCAAGCACTATGCATTGGCTGTGGAGTAACTATGGAAGTAAACAACCGCCTTGAGCATCAATCGCAGTGTGCGATGACCTGAAACAATTTTAGATCCTCTCATACTACTTTACTGCCTCTGATATACTTCAGATTATTGTTATTATTTCTTAAATATGTACCTAACTACCTACCTTGCTTTACCATTTCGAATTAATCAAAATAATATTTTCGGCTACTTAGTTTATATTCGTTTCCGTAAGTAGGTAATTCTACAAATTATACAAATGTATATTTAAGTAACACTACACAGTTTTGATGGTATTCAATCTGATCAGGATGTTATAATTGAAGATTATGTATTGCAGCAATAATTATTTGAGACCTTCATTCTTCTTGCGTTTTTAATTTTGAAGCATGAACATTAAACGTTATTGACATTAGATAAATAATAACTACTTGGTTAAGTATAGACAGTAATGAAAAAAGTAGATAACTGACAAAAACAAAATAAACGAAAGACATAGTCGATAAATTCGAACAAACAATGGTGAACCACCGAAGTGCTAATCGCATTGTTTGGTTAACACTGAACACACCATAACATTAACACAGTGGTAAATACCAACCTGTCTATCACTTCCTACCTGTACAATGTACACTGCTCACAATATCTGTATGCATCTTTGTTTGAAATCACAGACACGAAATTACGAGTCTGTGTCGTATCCGCTTTGCGTAGGTCAAGGTTAATTAAAATGTCATTTACTCTTATTACATTTTGTTTTTCTTTTGTATCAAGTAGTAATGTCTCATGCTAGTGTACGTCGTTATTGGAATCTAATGTAAATTCATCATTTTTAAACACAACAAACGTTTTATCACAGGTTAAAAAATACTTCATGGAGTCAGGTTTAACATAAATTCTGTATCGAAAAGTCAACCGGTCAGAGACTACAAAAGAAGAGCTATTCTTATTTCTTTTCGGTAACATCCTAAAACATCAAACATTTAAGAATTTACACATTTTATTGTGAGAATTCATATGTTACTGCTAATTATCGTGATATTTTACCGCAAACTCTATTAATAGATAAACAACTGGCAGGAATATGTTAGTTTATTACGGTATTTGGCTCTTTGCATAAAAGGAGGCAGTTGAGGCATTTCAAACATTTCAAAACTAGCTTTCTAATGTCCTTCTTTGATTCCCTTGGCAGCTAAAAGCTTACAATTAATTCGCTTAGACTCAATGGATTGAAAATCCGGGGTTACTTCGTCATTTAAATCAACCGAAATTTGTAACCAGTTTCCCAAAAACTGAACCGACTGAACATCCAAAAAGAGTTCTAAGATATTTGGATAAGTAGAACAAAACAGAGGCCCGACCGTGTGACTGTGAATCGCAAATTGTGTCAATTTGACGTAATTAACGAATCCGGTAACCGTTTTTAATCTTGATATAATAAAAAAAACATCAGACACGGCATTTTTCTTGTGTTTGTTTACAAACCGTGTGAATTTGTGGGTTTACATAAACCGGCCTCGCCAGTCACCGGCCAACTTCTAACTTTCCCTTTTTTCTTCGCGCGTTTCCGGACGCTTCGTCGCGTCGCGTCGCGTCGTCGCGTATCGCGCAGGTGCCTGGCTTCGTTTCCTCCCTTCCGACACAACCGGTACTTGAGCTGTCAAGCCACCCCAGTGCAGGAAGCGTAGGTACTCCTACTGGTTTTATGTAAATTCGTTCCAAACTGGGTATTACACTACTTTTGAATTTGATAAAAATGATTACTTTATTGTTCATTATTCATACAATTCGTCATCATTTCAGAGTGGTCTTCTTGTCAGCTTTTATCCTTGCAGCATTCCTGCTAAGTCGTTACTATTTTGCACAATCTAAAGCGTCCTCCTTAAGGACTACGCAGTCCATTGGCATCAGCGTAATTATGCTTGTGCAATGCCAATCCACCTTTTCAGATAAGGTCAGAGTGTAGTTTCTAGGTCTGGAATACCCTACCAGGCTCTGTCTTTGTCACGACCTACAACCTGGGCTCCTTCAAATCAAGAGGCATTTCCTAGGCAAGCGCGCTCTTTAGACTGTATCATCATTTTCCATCAGGTGTGATCACAATCCAGCCCTGGTCTATATAGTTAAAAAAATATTATTAATTACAATTATTCACGTGATGTGCCACTAACAAAATAATAATCAAACGATGCTACCATGACCATTTGTTTTGGGGCGTCACCTATATCATATCTGATTAATATTTCTGCCCGTATTTTCAAGGTATCTTGTATTTTTGCGTGTTGTTGCAAGTGTAGAGTACCTATCTTATGTACCTAGTCTAGTAAAAAATTGCTAAGTTACAAACCATGTTGTGGTCTATAAAACCACATCCTTGGCAGGTACTCAAGTCTTGAAACAAGTTGCGGTGAGCTAGATGCGGGGTGGGGGACTTAGAGGTAATCACGTTAAGTGCGGGGCACCGACCTGTGTTAACGATGTTTTAAATCGCCGAGATCATCAGCGAAGGTGATCAGATTGATTGCCACCGATAATTATCTACTCTGAAGTAAATAGGCACTGTGCCACTATCTAACCACATAAAGATGTCTATTTATCTACGTAAGAACTAAGTCTTACATCACTCTTTCTGTCTGAAAATAGTGTTATCAGTTTCAAAATGATCCCCATGAATAAGGATAGCTTATTCTTGGAAGCGTCAAATCTATTTAGTTTAGAGATTTTGCGTAACAGAATTGGCCCCATAGTCTAATATCTACTCGTATGCCCCCTCACCTTCTTAAGAGAAGTATATTGATGACAATGACGATATCAGTTATTTATAGAACGATATTTGAATCCACCATTAAGAAATTAAGAAGCTTATTTATAAAATTAGCGACTACGGGTACTTGCACTTTAATTTTTAGCCTATAATTTATGTCCTTACTAGAGTTAGATATAAATCTTCTGAGAGAGCTACACACTTATGATACGGTTGATGCTTCGCTATCTTATACTCAATAGAGTAAATTTAAAATTTTATTGTATTTTTTTAAATCTCGTGTTTAATGTGCATTAAGTTCATAACAGTTTTAATAAACGTTTGTGGTTTTCTCAGTTTTCCCACGTTACATCGGGTACTGTGTACTGCAGGGGCCTTAAACTTTAAAGGTTAAATGATAGTTTTCTTTGAACCTTAAAGTGAACTTTAGAAGTATCTAAACCTACGCATGCAAAAGCCTTTCTCTTGAGCTGTTTGAACTTTGAAGGCATTTTACATGGTAATTGGTATAGATATACAATTATGATTATGATTATGTTAGGAAAGTTGAGACTTGAAAGTACGAAAATCCTCTAGGGTTCTTTCCTTAATAACATTTTTAGTGACTTGTTCTATCCAAACTCAGCCGGGTTCTTTCGAATGAATGTTTTCTGCGTATTTTATCGTGATATACGAATTAGCCAGACGGACGCTTTATAAGTTCCTGATAACCAGAGAAAAGTCATAGATTTTGGACATGGCAAAAGTTTCGATGTCTCCTGGATTCTTGTCTTCTTGTTTTAATGCTTTTATTTCTACCAGAACTTTCTTTTGTGTAATATCTAAAGCGTTCTTTAAAGACTTTTAGAGACTAAGTACTACGGTTCTAGGCTTCGTTGAAATAGGCTGCGGCTGCTGTAAAAGTCTTCAAAATTCGAGCACTTTGTGTTTCATGTTCCGGGAATTTGGTTAGTTCACAAATGGAAAGAAAAATTGTAGGAGTATCCTTTTCTCCTTCAATATTCGAGTACTTTGTGTTTCATGTTCCGGGACTTTGGTTAGTTCACAAATGGAGAGAAAAACGGTAGGTATCCGTTTCATCTCCCTTTGTTACCCAAATGGCCATTGCGATATGTAGTACTTACTGGTATTCCTTACTTCCTACTCGATCCAGGAAGTTCAGTGTATTCGTATGAAGGTATGTCTATTGGAGCGTGTCTTTCACAACGTCGGCACACCAGTGACGTGTCGTAAACAATAGCACTAAAACATTGTGGTTCGCCGCGTAGGGGACACCGTTACCTATTGTGTCGATGCTAAGTGAAAAATGTTTTCCTGCTAATGTACCGTGCCTTACCTCTCAGAGAGGACCGAGCGTGTAAATATACATGATGTTGCCTTACGCAATACGTACGCGTCTAATTACTGTAAGTTAAATAGACGATCACACGGTACTCGGTTTACAATGTTTACCATGGAAACACAGTCTGCGGTTTTTATCAGAGTGTGAGACAAGTTGCGACAGCATAGGTAGGTAGAGTATATTATCAGTATTTGTAATGGATAGTGTTACAATTCAACGTAAGGAAACGGAAAATGCTGCAGATTTTTTACTTGCCTACAAACTTTATTACTATTTTCGTGCAGCCTACGCTTGCACTATCAGCAGTCTAGACAGGGTGTACCTTTTCTGGCGATGCATCTAGGCAGATTTAAATCTGACTTATCTCAATCTGTTCTTGTTAGCACATTACTTTAAACTGCGCTATAAAAATAATGAATTATACGAAATATTAGCATTCTTTCACCGGTACAGCACTTAGACAATCTCAAAAGCTCTTGAATAACAATTAATTTAAAAGAAAGTCTTTTGGCAGAACCCAGCAGTCTATATTTAGTTGCAATGGCTCATTGGGCCAATTGCCTGATAATCTGGAATTCATTTGATGTCGCCGTCGAAATGAATCACTATAATATTTATTGTGATTCATCACTCATCACGTCAGACCCCAACAACAACAATATTGCCCCCGCGTCATGAATAAATAAATGCAGGAAGAGGGCTTAGATACGAGTGCGATCGATGTAAGAGACTTGTATGTGGAAAGCGTGTGCACTACTAGTATTGTTTGAACGAGAAAAGTTGTCTACTAATAGAAGTAATACGTATACATAGAACCCGGCGAACCGCGCGAAAGTGTCGCCTGTCGTGAAAGTTTACTGGTGTCAAAAATGTTTGTTTTGACACCAACAGCGTCAGTCATAAGCCGAGTATCGTCTGTGGACCGCACGCCACAGATCGCTTTACTTGTTATCAGTCCGAAGGCGAGTTGCCACAGGGACGATTTCCGCCATTTTGTGTCGTATTAGCAAAAATTTTGACAAATGCCGATATTTTTATCTTGTATGAAGAAGGTCGACGTAAAATGTTCCGATGGGCTCATCCTCAGGTTCATATCGGTGCCCCTATTACATTTTCAAAGAGATAAACTAGTAAAAGATTGAGTGCAAGGGAGGGAAAAAGGGGTTACATTTTTAAGAGTGCATATTGGAAAAACATCCCATATCTCGTCTTTAAAATCCCTCCGCTTAAGGTCCGGTTTCCACCAAAGCCGAGCGGAGCGGAGCTGTTTGAGTAACCAATCAGATGTCTTCACTTCGACATCTCCTCTCCCCTCAGTTTCGGAGATCTTAAAGCGACGGAATCTGATTGGTTACTCAAACACAGCTCCGCTCCGCTCAGCTCCGATTTGGTGGAAACCGGGCCTAATTCCTATAGCTGTTGTAGCAAAATTGCTGCACTCACACATACACATTTTTCGAGTGCATAAATATTTACTGCGTGTGCCATACAAAGTCTGCTAGATATTTTCTTACTAAATCAATGAATTCCTGCAGATTAAAACTATTAGTCATCGTTTACTCAAAAATTGATGCTGTTTAAACGCACCATACAATTTTTCCAGCGCCATACTTTCCTACGATTACCACAGCAATCAAGGCATGTAATTTTACGCTTTTAACTTTAATAGCAAAGTAGCTTCTAGCACATCAGTATAGATATTTTTTATAAGGTTCTTTGGTTTTCGAAAGAAGCTCTACAAGAAATCTTGGAACAACGAAAAACTTGTGAGGCAATAAAACTCCCACTGTTCTTGAGCAAAAAGTTGATCTTGTCGTATTTTTTGTGGTAAATTGCCGCGGTTACGCTTTATTCCATAAAATGAAATAATAGGATAATATGCCGAGGGAGGCGACAGCGACGCGACGATGCTATCACTTCGTTCGTCACAAAAGTTGGATTTTATTGTACCTACCTAACCTGTAACCATCATTCTTCGAAATGCATTCCAACCATCAACTCAGGAACTACTAATAAAGTTCATTCCTGTATGGGTTGGTGGATTTACGTAATTATTATTTAATTATTGAAAATTTCATTTCTTAAAAGTATGTACCTAAACAAATACATATTTTCAAGAAACGAAAGAAAATTGAATTTAAATTTTCATTGGTCATCGGTCGTTTTCATTTTTATGGCTAAGCCGAAGATTTTAACGTTCTCCATATGGTTTCGTTTTCTTCTTTTTATCTGCTCTATAGATGGAATATTATAACATAATATTAGATTAATATCTCGACAAGACCTTTTGCCTTTTTCTTAGTCTCTTTTTTATATTTCATAAAACGCACCAAAAATGTGCAATACATGCTGTGAGCTAAAACATCATGAATAATGGATTGTATTACCACATAACCTTTCTTATGTTTGAAGACCGTTAAACTATGCATAATATCATCTGTTACATACATAATTGCAAATTCTGCATAAACTAACATTCCGCAGCCTAGAGAAAGTGTTTCAAACATGTCACAACCGAGTAGGCCATAGCAGTCTTCCTTCACCTTATCATTAACCTTTGCTTGACTGTGATGTAATTATTGTTTACCATCATCGTGTAGAATGAGTGACGTGACATGGTAATTAGAATTAGAGAAAACGTAACACCATTTGTGAAAATTTCCGCTAATACGCCGCAACATGGTGGAAATCGTCCCTGAGGAAACTCGCGTGCAAACTAACAACAAGTACTTATAGTGATTTGTGGTGTGGACCGCGGCACATAGACAATACTGCGGTCGGCTTACAACTGACGCTGTTGGTGTCAAAACAAATATTTTTAACACCACTGGAGCCATTTTTTCGCGGTCTGCCGGGTCCTGTGTATACGTCTAGTCATGAGATGAATAATTCTACGTCTGAACATGTCCATAACGTATTAGATAAAATTGTTTAAGGTGAGTTGACTGATGAGTTATAGCGAGTGAACAAACTTCATTTAAAAAAGTTTTGTTTTCACACATGACTTTGATATTTAGGTAAGTAATTAACTGTGAGAAGGTTAGATAATCATTAGACTATTAAACTGCGTTTGTTTCGAGGTAATGAGCTGTTCTTGAGGTATAACACCTTATATTGAGTCTTCACTTCACACTTAAGGCAGAGGTACCTACCTACTTACCTCCGTTGTGATGTAATCAAATGGTTAATGACTTTGAGAGGTAACATCGTAAGATAACTAATGCTTTGTTTGATTTCGGGTTATCGCACCTCTTTAACACTAGACTCATTATCTAGTCCTTGCGCTAATTGCTTTTTTTAACGACTTTGAAAGATAATAAAAAAAATTCAAAAGGACTACGTTGATGTCCAAACTCATTAGTAAAGTTGTTTGTTTGATGTTGAATTCGCGGCTTTTGTCCATTTTTGTTTCTTATTTCTAATTTGTTTTATTTTTATTACCGATAGGTGCTTTCATTAACTTTCACATCTATTAGACAATAGAGAAACTTACTTCTCTTATCTGTGAGTTGAACTGTCATGCTTAAGTACTTGATTTCTAGGTTCCTTGCTACTTTACTATGCAATCGATCAGGATTTGGTTTTAAAGGTCGCCCGCAAACCCACGTTAGGCTCCAAACCCCTGAGTTTCAACTGCCCCACTTCCTGAGTGACACAGACCGGTTTTAGATAGGACCAATGCGATTCAATACATAGCAAAACTACATGGTAGATATGAAGTCTGTACCGGTTGCCGCTACCTACGATAATCCGGGTCGAAGTTATTAATTTTCGACCACTCGGAACTAATATGCCTATGTTTCCGATTTAACGATTACAATCTTTTAACCCAGAGAAAACTGTTATGTAGATGCGTCTTTTGATACGCGTGAATGATCCATCACTTTGGTTAATCGATTGGTCAGAATCACTCATCAGTCATTCAATTCACAAATAGGTACCTACTTCAGAGCGGCTAAAAATAAATAATAATATTTAATGATTGAGTCAATAACAAATGATAATAATAAACGATAACATTAGATTACGTTCAGTACCTATGGTAAGATGCTGGGAATCATGACTTTTTTCCTCTTAGGATTATGTTGCCATTGCTCCATACACCTCTCAAGTATTGTTTCATCTATCCTAAGTATTTTTATTTAATTTTTACTAGCTACCTAGCAAACGTTGTTTTGCCATATAAATTACTAGAGCTCGTGCCGGCTACCCACGGGTGTTATTACGACATATCTAACGATAATAGTTTGGCATAGCGAAGTACCTATCGTGAAGATTTTTGGAGATAAGTACTTACCTATTGTATGTTCTTTAATTTTGTAGATTGTAGAACATACTTTTGTTCTATCATCAATAGTTTCACAGCACATGCGACGTAACATGTTTTATGGCATTTTTTACACCTTACTCCTTAGGTTACGTTACTAAAGTTCTGGTGAAGATTCCTTATCTTTTCTAGCAAGAAAGGTATTTAATGTAGCTTTCTAATTGTAAAAAAATTTTTAAATCGTCACAGTAATTTTTGAGTTTATTCATTACAAACATACACACAGAAAAATAAAAATCTTTCATGTTTATAATATTAGTGTCACACATACAAATACACATAATAATATAGGGGAATGAAGAGTGAGAATAACGAAAATAAAATCAGTGTCATCATATAAACTAGTCTCCGCGCGGCGAACCATGATCCCTATGACAGTTCGTTTAGTGATGGGTCGTGTCTTTGATCGTGTCGACATTTTTTTTTTAGACAAAGGCGTGGCTTGCACTTATGCCACGTTGGTAAACATGATTTAAAAAATATTACAATGTGCATTTTTAATTTCCATTTTGTTGTAGTTGTATTAATTTAAGATTTTTGGCATAGATTAAGTAGGTAAGTAAAACGAAAGTTTCCAACCTTGTTATTTTCTAATAATGCTTAACCCGGTAAACACGTTTTTGCTATATAAGTATATATTTTATCATGAAAATTAATGCTCCCCATTTATTTATTTTGTCTGAAAAGTTGTGCACTCGTTTCCATTACCGACATTTTTTTTATCAATACTTGCCGCCCTAGTCGATAAACGTCACACGACGTAAGTTTTGCAGGACGTAAACATAAATTCAGATTGACATAACTTCTTGTAAATGTTAAGAATTGTTAATAATATCAACGGAATATCATTACTAATGGTATAAAGCTACGTAAAATTTATAAATGGCATTTTTAGACGCCCCCAATATGATCCCGATTTAATGGTGACGCCACTACAATGTTATATGGTGACATTAGCTGTCAGTGTCATAGGGATCACGGTTCGCTGCGCCGAGAATACTTGAACTTGACGACCGAATGGCGTAGTGGTAGCGAACCTGCCATCTGCGCCGGAGGTCGTGGGTTCGATTCCCACTACTGGTTAGTAAATGTTTGTGTGATGAGCATGAACGTTTTCCAGCGTCTGGGTGTTTTTCAATATATTATATTCATGTATATTAGTATGTATATGTATATTTTATCAGTCATCTAGCACCCTTATCACAAGCTATCGCTTACTTTGGGGCTAGATTGCGATGTGTAAAATGTCCCGTATATATTTATTTATTTAAAAAAAAACAAAAACTATGTAAAAAGTTGTAAATTGGTATACCGGTATATCGTATGATGCGCTATTACGATGCGGTCCCACAAACCAGTAACATTTTCGCTGTGAAAGTGAATTTAAATTTTTTTTACAGCCTAAACAAAGTCGCTAAACAGCAGCAAGAAAGTGATTACCGCGCGCTTATAAAACTGAATTGTTTCGTAACTGTTTCTATCCCTTGTATATATATATATATATATATATTTCTATATAATCTGAACCTCGGAAACGGCTCGAACGATTTTCATGAAATTTAGTATACGGGGGGTTTTGGGGGCGATAAATCGATCTAGCTAGGATTCACTTTTAGAAAATGTCGAATTTACCAAAAAAATATGAACCCTTCTGCCATCTATTGGCAACCGAGCAAAGCTCGGTCACCCAGATATTTAAACTTATTTACACAAAATATTTTTGTTAAGTAACTAGAAATTAGAAAAAAAAATTCGTAATTTCTAAAAAGAATTCCCAACCCTGGGCCAGGAAGTACAGATTTTACAGACTACGAGCCAGCTGCTATATACCTAGCCATAATATGACTTATCTATTCCATTTCTAAAACTGCTTTTGGTAACGCTTATGGAACGAAATTCAAAAAAATGTATGGGAATAGTATGACAAATCCGGTCGCCAAATATATCACGTGACTTCCGCGTAGACAACAGTCATTGTCGTGGCTACAGCTCAGGTGGACTGGCCAAGCGGCTCAAAACAGTGCCGATTTGTGTTTTTTACATACATAATATGAGTTCGTGGGCTGAAACACAGTCATTTGGTAACGTTGTGATATTTTAGCAAAGCGATACTTACAAGAATATGAAGAATCAAAAAGTGTTCCAAAAATCATGACAAAGAAAGCCCGTCCCTATCGAAATTAAACTAGGTTTTGTAACAACGACTTGGCGTTGCCAGAATTTCTTTAATCCAGCTTACGATGGAAATTCTTACGAATTAATAGAAGACGTAAATCAATGGGTTATGGGTGTAACTTTTTATTTATACAACATCGTCCGTTGCAGAGTATTTGTACCCCTAGCACGAGTGTTCACAGTTTTTCAAAACGTAATTTCTCGTTGAACTTCGAATTAGATTCAGTTACAATCTTAAAATAAAACTAGACATGACGCTCCATCGATCAAAAACATATACCTGCTATAGCTAACGATTTTATTTTGCATTAATATGTTTAGCAGGTGTGTTTAAAACGAATATTTAGTACCTACACAGTATTTTTTTTCAAAATAAATGCTTTAAGAAGAAGAATCTCGTACCAATCTAATTTACTACTTTTGCTTTATTCAGTTAATAAAACATGGTCGAATTTTGCACATTTTGAACATTGCACAATTACTTCGGTAGATGATATTTATTGTAAAGGCAAAAAATTAAAAAACTCATCACAGGTGGCATTTTACCTACTATGTAAACGCAAAAATTGAAGTCATGAAAACTGTCGTAGTAATCGAGATGTGTAACCTCACGCTAGGGGTGATGACCCCCATTCGTTTACGCAATCCTGTCGCACATAAACAAATTAGCTATGGTTTAAGGGGATTTATTGAATTTATTTTTGTCTTCCCCAATCTCGTTGTACGTTACGGGTACGTTGGTAGGTTCGACATGCAGCGTCGCGGAAGAATATGACAGAAAAACGACCTTTTACCTAATTACTCAAAACTAAGCTAGTTATCAAAAATCTGTTTCTTAGCGTTTTTGGATATTATGATTACCGACACTTTAAAACAAAAATTACAATTTCATCCAATGTAGTGTCCGATAAAAACTAGAAAAACTGAGATTTTGGAGCAACTTTTGGGAGAACTTTCTATCGAGAAAATTTTATCCAATCGTGTTTCTGCTTCTTAGCGATTTTAGATTAAAGACCCAAAATACATGACATGTAAATTTGAAAGTAATTGTGTTTATAGGTTTTGAATAAAACTTCATTCAAAATCGCTTAAATACGGCTTCTACACCGTTAACTACATTAGCCCGATTTGTATCACTATCAACCTAACACTCCCGGAAGACTTCGACCTCGTTAGAGCATTGCTATTCTAAATTCAATTTAACTTTATCATTTTGTGTACCAAACCGTTACAATTTCATGCAAACAATCACAATAATAGGACCTGAGATAAATAATATTGCTATTTGAACTGTTAAACAATCATCATAAGTCATAAGTAACAAACATGGGTAATAAATGAACAAAAATGTGTATAAAACGCTTGATTCCGATACATGAACATAACAGTGGCATAGACTTACAATGACTACATCTGAACCCGGAATACCTGGTCCTCCTGGACCGGACAGTGATAACAGTGTAGTGAGGAGAAGACGTTTGATCTACAAAATGGGGAAGCGGTACTTGGAGAATAGTTCCCGAGATTCGGAAAAACGGAAAGCGGTGTCCCCGAGCTATCAGATGAAATGGGCGCAGGTTCTAGAGGAGATGTCCTGGAAACTGAGTTGTGTAAGTCTCGTGTACTATCTGTTTCTTGTTAATGTCGAGGCCGGCCGCAATTGATACTTAATTTCATGATATCACTTGCCCCGTCGCGTCGTGGCCAAATCTCAGAATTGACCTCTTCTATTACATTAATTCATGATATGGCCAAGTGTAGAGTAAAACATAAAAGTATTCCATAAATGTTCTACAACTCTAGAGTTAGCTTGGTTCATGGTTCGACACGACGAAATCTTCAATTGAAAAACTACTGTTACAATATTGAAAAGCAACTATTTCTTGATATGGTCGGCCGTATCAAGGAATGATTAATTTTAAGGCCATTCATGAAATGAATGAAACACAACCATTCATGAAATGGTCGGCCACATCATGAAATGATCAATTCTAAGATCTGGCCACTAGGTATATAGGTACAGTTGTTTATCTAACGTCCTTGTGTAAATTATATTCAACTTGTACCTAACTAACGTTTGTATGTGTTATTTAGGTTAGTGATAATCGTATATATTGTAGTTATATTTATGACTTTGTGTGCAGCCTAATGCATTTTCTATATTTATTTATGAACTGTGAATTAAACGTAAGCAGTTTAGCCTTACAGATGATAATATATATCCTTAATGATGGCCATAAAAATAAGAAGCCCCACGTTTTTGCAGTAAAAGGAGTCAACTTTGTTTTTTTTCTATATCGAGATTTTTTTATAGAATCATGGTTTTGGCACGTTTGATCGTTGCTCAACTATACCAATACCATATACAACGTGCAACGAAAAATGGAAATAATATTGAAGGGTATATAAGTGTACCTACATGATAAGGAAATATCCTGTAAAAATATTTCATAAAAATAGGCATATTAATTTTTCCATAATGTATGGAAAAATAAATATGTTTATTTCTATTTAATATGCTTACAGGATGATTCGTTATCAAGTACACTTACATGTACTCTTCAATATTATTTCGACTTTTTATTACACGTTGTATGAATTTCCGATTTAATCCTCCAGTATTTCTTAGATGGCCGAGGATCTTGCTAAGCAAGCTGAGGTGGTACCGACCGTTAGCGTATAGCCATTAGCCAGAGCCTGGAAGTGCGCAATAAAACTGCAATGCGGCCAGTGGGCTATCCGCTTGGCTGTCGGCGAATGCATCAATCTCCACGCACTTCAATCGGGTAATAAATAAAGCCATCAAGTAGGTAACTGACCTCGCTGGATCTGTGCCTGCCTGTAATGGAAACTTAACACATAAAATGTTTTGCCTATGAATGTCGTTAAGTAGGTATGTAGATATATTACGAAGGAATTTTTTTTTTCTCTCACGAAAGTCCCTTAAGGGTACTTTAGCATCGCTACGATCTAGCCTAAAAGCTAATTAGTAACTTAATTTTAATTTAAACTGATATTAAGACCTATATCTAAGAGTCTGTCCAGTGACTTATCTTAGTCTCTTTTGTAATATTGTAGGCACTTTGATCTCGTGACCTTGATGATGCACTAGCACTAGCACTAAGCACAGCACTTCACTTCACTTTCACCCACACTTACACTAACTCAAAAGGCTTAGTCCTTTTGAGTCTTCTTATGAGGTCCGTAGTGTCGAGGAGCTGGATTGCCTCCACGTTTACATGATGATGCAGTCGATGTTCATGGGCTGCGGCATACTTTTGGATGATGTTATCTACGAAGTCCATTTGAAGATCTCGAAGGAATTAAGTTGACCCAAAATGGCGGCCGTCTGCGCAGGTATATCTCCTAGCGCTTCCCTTCGCAGCGCCCTCACCGCTTCTCAGTTGACACCCGAAAGTGGATTCTAGTAGGGTTCAACTGATACGCCGCCAACTGAGGTGCGAAAGGAGAAAAATGGTTAGGACGAAAATTAAATAGAAAGTAGTTAACAGACTAAAATGCTCTACATACGTAAGTAACATTAAACACATTCATTTTTGCCGATATTTCGGCCAAATTACACACGTTTCGTGGTCGCGGTCTAAGTATAGGCTATAAATAGGGAAATATCGGCAAAAATCCAACATTAATAATGTTGGTATGTACCCGTATAAATATCGTAAGTTAATGACTTTTAACGTCTCAAATCATTGCAAATAACCTTTATACGATGACATGCGTTACTCATGACAGTTATAAAACTAAACATTACGATTTAATAAAAATGTATACTTATACACCTACATAAACCATGTCCAAAATCTGCTGTAACTTTTCCTTCCACTAAGACCAGTGCCTGAATGAGTTCACGCAGGCTTTGATTACAGTAACGGTCTTAACGGCTGCTTGCTCCTATTCCGAGGCGTTTGCGCAGATTGCACCAAGCACTCCCGTTTTTGCGATCTGGTGCATGTATAGCTAAATTAAAAGCTCTATCACTGGTGCAATTTGTGTAGGAATCATTGAGGTTGTCAGGAATATACACACAGCAATGCACTTTTTGTGATCTTGTTAATTACTCATTCACAAGCTCTTACTTCATAGATAACGCTGTAGGTAAGTAGGTATAAGGTTTTTGCAATGCTATTATTGCAATAATTATGTCTGTTTGCCTATTAACCGGTTTTACGCAACTTGCCTTCTATATTGCAGAACTTTTTGTTAAAAGCCCTTACCTATAACTTTATTAAAATTGCACTTAATTGCAATATTTTACGTGCTACATAATTTTAACTTACAAAATAAGTGAAATGTTGCTTGAGGCCAAGTTTTAAAGGTCTTCTGACAATGTCAAAAATAAGTTATTAAGTTTCCATACCAAAATGGTAAAAGTGGAACCCTTAAAGTGAGACTTTCTCCGTCCGTCTGTCCGTCCGTCTGTCTGTCTGTCACACTCGATTATTTTTATATTCTTTAATAACTGATATGTGACTCTCAGTGACAAAATTTCCTGCCACTTTTTACATCGTCATAGGAAGTGATAAACTATAGGTACCTATCTACGCAATACGCATACACTTTCTTTCATTTTACCTTCCAAAGACCTAGATGATTTGCAGAGCTTTCTTGTCCTCTTATAAAATAAATGTGTTCATTGGATTATTATTAAAGAACGTAGGTACTATACACAGTACATCCAACTTCTATTCTATAGCTAAACACTTAGACAGACAGGTACCTATTCATATACCTACCTATAACGTCATCCTATTTATGATAGCTTACCAGAAAACCCCTTACCCTACTAGCAAAGACGTACCGTCAAGCGATATAGCGTTCCGGTGCGATGCTTGTAGACACCGTTGGGGTAAATTTACTTAACCTTCCAAGTCAGTACGATAACATCTCGGGCTGCATCATCACTTACCATCAGGTGGGATCGCAGTCAAGTACTAACTTGTATAGAGTAAAAAAAGGCTTACCTTGATAGTTGGTAATGTGAAATTATCCATTACCACGGTTGCGCCGGTGCAGCCGGCGGCGGCGGGCGGTGGCGGGCGGAGGAATGGCTGGCAATTGAGTTATACCTACTCGTAATAATATGGTCAATCAGTTCAAGTGCACTCGTCTGTTGGGGTCACGGACGGTTGTGCCGCATGCCGTACCAACAGCACGGGAGAAATAAATCACTGACCAGTGACCGCCTATTACGAAATACAATACTGTTGTTATTGGTAACATTTAATTATTCATTGTATGAACATAACCTACAAGTACCTACTTCAATAACTAAACTAGGTAAATATAGGTAACAATTTTAAGTACCTATAGGTAGTTTTACATTTAATTGAAACAATCTTTATTAAGGGGATTTATTGAATTTATTTTTGTCTTTCTTACTCTCACGGATACGTTGGTAGATGTGACATGCAGCGTCGCGGAAGAATATAACAGAAAAACTACCTTTTACCCAATTATGTACTCAAAAACTAAGCCAGTAATCAATCTGTTTCTAAGCGTTTTTGGACTAATAATTACCGACACATTAAAACAAAAATTACAATTACATCCATTGTAGTTTCCAATAAAAATTAGAAAAACTGAGATTTAAAGAAAAGTTTATCCCACGTTTATCCAATCGTGTTTCTGCTTCAAAGCGATTATAGATTATACATGACATTTAAATTTAAAAGTAATTGTCTTTATAGTTTTTAAATAAAACTTCATTCAAAATTGCTAAAATACGGCTTCTACGCCGTTAATAATATGATTAACTTAAGATGTTAATAAGTACAACTGTAAGTACCTATTACAGTTTTCAATAAAAACAACTTGTACATACCTACCTACAAACACTGGAAATAAGGTAAAGCAGGTATAAATGCTGCTCGACTGACTTGAAAAGATTTTATCCAGCTGATGTTTGTACCCATCACCATGGCATATTCAGATGCTCCGTAAGAACATGTCCTAAATATTTGACAAAGTTCAAATATTTAGGACATGTTCTTACGGAGCATCTGAAGGATGACTGCGATATTGAGAGAGAAAGGAGGGCGCTCTCGATTCGTTGTAATATGTTAGCAAGAAGATTTGGCAAATGTAGCAGGCCCGTCAAGACTGTACTCTTCAACGCGTATTGCCAGTGTTTCTATACGTGTCAACTGTGGATAAATTTTCTCAGAAAGTCTTACACGGCAATACGCGTGCAGTACAATGATGCGTTTCGGATCTTGATGGGTCTGCCTAGATATTGTAGTGCCTCGGGCATGTTCGCCGAATCGGGAGTGCCTGACTTTTTTGCTGTTATCAGAAAACGAGTCGCCTCGTTTTGGAAAAGGCTTAGAGAGTCTGATAACAGCATTCTCAAGATGTTGTGTGACGGGATGCCCAGCAGCATATTTACATACTGGCTATCTGTGCACAAAAAATGTAATAAAAAGTAACTGCTGTGACATTGACGCCTGGGGAGTGTTTGTTAACCTTTCCAGTTAGTTGTAAGTTTTATATTTTATATTATATTTTATACATGTATATTTTTTGTGATTGGGTTTATTGCCTTCAATAAAAATCTTATTATTATTCTTTACATTTATTATGGATTCATAGTTTTTACATTTTTAAATATTTCATTAAAAAAAAAAAAAAAAAAACATTTAAAAATATAAAAAATAGCGGTCCACCGGCCTCGGGAACAGGGTCCAAGCAACCGGCGGTCAGGGCCCCAGAGAGAGGAACCTCCTGACGATGCGAGCCGTGTCCAGGAGTACAGCCTTCTGGATCTGGCCCTTGACCCAGCTACCCAACGAGAGCCTCGAAAGATGTTGGTCGAGGCTCTTGGCTATAAGACCATTAGCGGAAATTACTATCGGTACAATGATTGCTGAGTCTACATTCCACATAGCGACAACCTCGTGCGCCAAGTCGAGATACTTGGTGAGTTTCTCTTTCTCAGCTTTCACGAGGTTCTCGTCATGTGGAACAGCAACATCAACAATCATTGTACGGCGCTCTGATCGATCTATCACCACTATATCAGGCTTATTGGCTACAATAGTCCTGTCTGTAATGATAGACCGATCCCAGTACAGTGTGATATGACCATTTTCAAGAACTGGGTCGGGCACATACTTGTAGTACGGTACCTCCGATTCCACAAGATTGTATTTCAAGGCAAGTTGTTGGTGGATAATCCTGGCCACTTGGTTATGTCTGTGTAAGTATTCGCCGTTAGCTAGATGAGAACAACCAGAAACAATGTGACGGATAGTTTCTCCAGGGCGGCGACATGCCCGACATATGTCTACCGTTCCATCCTTCACAATGTATTTTCTGTAATTGTTCGTCATCATGACCTCGTCCATAATTGCACATACAAACCCTTCGGTTTCCCCAAAGAGGTCACCAAAGCGCAGCCAGGCCACGGACGCTTCAAAGTCAACATCAGGCCCGTGGAGGGCCCGATAAAAGCGTCCGTGAAGCTCCTTACCTTGCCATACAACCCTGCGGTCATTGGTACTAAGCACCACAGGTATGCGCCAGTTCTCATTAGCCAAGGAGAGCGGTGTCAGACCCCTGTCCACTGCGACCACATCGCGGTGCATCTCCGTCTCGGCGTGGAGAAAGTACTCCCTGAGACTGCACACCTCGCGGTTGTGGAGGGTTTTGGCATTCAAAAGGCCTCTTCCCCCACACTTCCGCGGAATGTACAGCCTCATCACCGAGGAGCGCGGGTGATGCATCCGATATGCGGTCAGCAGCGCACGAACTTGTCTGTCTTATTATTATTATTATTTTTATTATATTCATATGCATTCATATTTTCTACATTTTTAAATATTTCATTATAAAACTTAAACATTTAAAAATATAAAAAATAGTGGTCCATCGGTCTCGGGAACAGGGTCCAAGAAACCGGTGGTTAGGGCCTCAGAGAGAGGAACCTCCTGACGATGCGAGCCGTGTCCAGGAGTACAGCCTTCTGGATCTGGTCCTTGACCCAGCTACCCAACGAGAGCCTCGAAAGATGTTGGTTGAGGCTCTTGGCTATAAACGCTGAATAACCCGCACCTGGTCCGACAGTCGCTGAGCCGACACATTGAGAGCTGGTTCAAGGACCTGAAACAAAGCATGCATCCTAGCACGGTACGCGGTCATGTTGGTTCCACCCTCATTAGCCTCAAAGTATGCGCGCGTGACATTTTCATTAATGGATGTTGTCCATCTCATGCGCGACACACTACCGCCGGAAGCGGGGACCCTATCAGAACCCGGTGGGCCTCGGGATCCCAAGCAAGACGGCGGCCGGCCTCTCCCACGACGATGTACTGGTGGTGGCGACGTCGGCGGGGAGAAAAACTCGTCGCTCGAACTCGACGCAACTGCAGCATTGGGCGTGGTCCCGGGTGGCTGCGAGGCGGGACTGAGTGACGAGTCCGGGGGTGGTGTTTGTGCGTTCCGTGCTCTGGATCGTGTCAGCATACTACATTATTAATTCTTCTAATTTCTTTTGTATTATATCAGGCATCTATTGACAGCTTGTGTCAGTTATATTTCGGACTATTTTAATTTTCTTCATGGTTTCTAATTCTTCTAATTAGGTTTTGGTTCTTGTAATTAGTTTTTAGTATGGTAATTTTATTAAATTAAATCGAAAATTCTATTAATATCGATTGTATAATATTTATTTTAGTGAAAATAAAACGGTGAAAAAATATAACGTATGCTGACATTTAGTGTTGCCAGGTTATTACTATTATTATTATTATATACTTTAGAGTTCAGTGTACCTAATCTGTTTTGTTTTAAGTCGTTTGTTCCACCGACGCGTAGGCATCGACGTGGGAGCAGCACGTGCTTTATGTCACGACCGCCTGTGCCCTATTCATAACAAAATCTCACAGATGTTGACCAAAAAACGTGCACAATAAACACTGATTTCGAACATCCGTTGAGACTTGAGATCCTTATTGTAAACGCTTCCCAAATGTACAGTCTGCCTTTTATTCTAAACTAGACCATAAACTATCTCATTTATTCATGACTACATAAATAAGTCAACTTGGTGATGTTACCTATGTTCTTAAACAACCAATGGTTTTGATAACGAAATGAATTATATTGATAGCAATAATAGGGGGACAAAAAGTTTCTACCCGCCAAAAATAAAAAATCGAGTGTGATGACGGATGGAGAAAGTTTCATCCACAGACCAAGGAATAACTTTTCTTCAATTGTACCTAAACTTCCTCCTTTTTTTGAAGTCGGTTAAAAAGAGGCTTTTCTTTTTTCTGTGGACCCATCATAAGGGTTCCATTTTACCATTTTTTTAAAAATCCTAAAAATAATGAGTTATAAATAAGAGAAAAAGTCGGTCTACACTCTACAGTCATACAAAGTCATATTTGCCGAGCAGAGCAGAGTATAAAAGGAATATTATTTTCCCTCGTAAAGCTATACAGAACACTCGGCAGGTGTGTACGGAGTACGCAGACACACACAGTACACACTCAAACAAGCATTATGAAAGAAACGTGCTGGCTGAAGACGACCGACGACGACCAACGTGCAACTGCCTGCTTGGCCTTTAATTTAATACGGCTTGAAGGATGCTCTACATGTTATACATTTAAGTAAGCTCAATGCATTCGAAGTGTTTGTTGACTCGATAAACTCGATACGAGTTGCAAAAATACTGTATATTCTGCATAATGTATATGTATATGCTGTAATGTATATTCTTCTTAAATATTATTTCCCTGGATTTCTCCATAGTGTTTGAGAATTCTCAGGTTTCTCCACTACCTTGAAGCATGCCATAACTGACCGAGCGCAACGAGGTCTTAGATTCAACTTGGGTGGGTGGATTTACTTTTGTCTTTCTGCCTGTCCATCTGTCAGTCTTTTGAACATAATGACTGCAGACTCAGTAATAATTAATAATTAAACTGACGCCCCCAAAGCTGAAAATTAGATGAAATGTAGTATGTCGGCGTACGGTGATGATTATCCAACTATAAATTTTTTTTTTTTTTTTTTCAAACTGCAACATTGTAATTTATGTCTACAAATAAATAAAGACTAAAAATATTTTTATGAATACTACATACTATTAAAATTTAAATCTCCGCCGTTTATAATTTTGTAGTGCTTGCTTTCCTATTTACTTTACTACGAAAACTACGTACAAGAAATTGAGTAACTAGGTACGTACATAGGTAATTAATTTAGGAATAATTATTGCTAAACTAAATTATAGCGCTTTAAGTTTTCTATACGTACGATAAAAAAATCGGACGACTCGGTCGGGTAACATGGCGTCATTGATTTCTAAAGTAGAGCATCCGCCGCGTCGACCGCACAGCTGTTCAAAGCGGAGGCAACAACTTTTTTTATCAACGTGCTCCCGGGCCCCTGCACATCCGCGAGCCAGACATCAGTTCCTTATTCTTACACCGAGCTAAACACACACCGACATTCGCTCCGCTTATAACTCTACATGCCTTATCATTATTTCGCGCGAAAAACGCGTCTAAAATCGACTTTTCTATACGTATAAAAAGTTTGTGCATAATAAAATTATGCGTGTGTGAAGTGTGCGTGTTGGTATGTGCGTGAAATATGTGCTGTTTCATTAGAGACAAAAATCACTCGAAAATGGAGACGATAAACGTTGTTTTGAAAACTGGTTACAAAATCGTTAAGGACTTTTCAGAGGCGCATAAACATGTAAGTATAGGTACTACTTAGGTACAGAACAAAAGTATTATAACAGGACAGATTAATTTGTTTTAACAAATTAATCTGTCCTGCTAATTATGGATTTCCGCAAAATAACGCCTGCTTCCATTCAATATTCTAAAGTATATTATAATTGTAACTTTAAAAAAAAAAAACATACGCGTCGAATTGAGAACCTCCTCCTTTTTTTGTTCAAGTCGGGTAAAAACAGGGAAATAACAAGTCCCAAGGAAACTTTCTTTTACCCAAAAAAAATTTCAATAGGTAGGTACGTACCTAAAATTCCTCTGTGTCTAAGCATAGTACATTCACGTTCAGAACAATGCCATCATCGACAATCGACATCGAAAAAACTCATCCGTTTTAAATGTCGTTACACGTAAAATTTAAAGTCGTTACACGTAAGTACGCTTTCTCCCAAATTGTAGAGTAGCTTCGTGGTAGCTTCTCAGACTACATTAAATAAAGGAGTAGCTTATTCCGGAGAAAATACGAAGATTGTGCCAAAACAATAGGTACGAAGGAAAGTTGAATTTTATCAATCAGTGTAATATTGTTTAGGTAATATACCATTTACCTACATAATATAGCCAAAATATAGCAATAAGTTGTGCGAGCATAACAGTTACACATTTTTGACGTGACAACGTCTTATAATTCGATAGAGCCGGTTGCACGCACGAAAAAACATGACTCATCCGGCGTTACCTCGCTCATGCGGCGTTACCTCGCTCATGCGGCGTTACCTCGCTCTGAGGTAACGCCGCATGTAAGGCTTGAAGTGCAAGCGAGAGCGCGGAACGAGCGACAAAGAAGCACAATCGTGACGTCACGTTCAACTATCGTCAGTAAACCGACTTTACAGACAACCAATTTTTTGTTTAAAATAAAAACTGCTCAAAAATACTCATTTACTGAATATTGGTTTCCAATAGCTCCAATTTTTTTATATTTAAACAGGTGAAGATGAACTTTGTACTATTCCCGCAATTTTACTCTCATACGCCTACATTCAAATTTGTGTTAGGTAAGTACCTATTTGCCTTCAAATTACGAAAACCCAAATTTCATTTGGGTATTTTTTGATTCGCAGGGGTACCATGGGTAATTTTTTTTTGCCCGTGGTACCCCGATAGTCCCCCTAGGGTACCATGGGCAAAAAAATTACCCGCGGTACCCTAGGGGGACTATCGGGGGGACCACGGACAATAAACGGAATTTCGCGAGCACACGATTCCACTGAACCAGAAAAATTCCATTCTTATTTTGATTCTCCGTTCTAAAAGCCTGTTGGTTTCCAGATGGAGACGTCGGGAGGGTCGGAGAGCTCGGGCGGGGAGGACGCGGAGGCGCGGCGGCTGCGGCGCGGACACGTGCTCGCCGAGCTGCTGCAGACGGAACGGGTCTACGTGCAGGAACTTGGTTCTATACTTACCGTTAGTACACTTTCCAAAAAGTACACTTCCATCTGGGTTAGGAGAATAGAGAATAGTTTTTTTTTATTTTAACTATTTTCTAGAAGGAACGAATTTTGGGTGCCTTCAAGTGAAGATTGGATATAGACAAACGTGCTCCACACTAGACCTCATCATGGCTTTCCATCAGGCATGATTCTAGTCAAGCGCAAGCCTATCTACAATTGGATTAAAAAAACAGCCGAAGTGACACAGCGAGACTAGAATAAGATACACCTTTAGCCGTAGCCTTTGCGGCTATATTCCATTCTATTTCTAAGATTGCTATTGCATTGAAAAAAATGTATGAGAATGACTGTAGTCATCGATAAGTCACGTGATCGATTTGATCATAGGATATTAAGTCCCTCACACAACATGAAACATGGTGAAAATAACCATAAATGCTGATGCTGAATCGTGGAGTAGGTAATTATAATATCTGCTAATTAAGATGAGATACTTGCAAGTCCACGTTATACTCCATTAACTGGCTACTGGCCTGGGCCGATATCTCCCCATGAGTTACGCGCTCTAAAAATTATATATGCCATTTCATTGGAATCGGCACATAGTCGCGCAAGTGGCAGAGCATCGTGTGGTCAGTTACGGACCATCGGACATCTCTCGAGCCATACACATCTGATGCATTCGATGCGCAGCACGCAAACGCGAAATGCGCGCAGTCAGCGAGCGGAACGCAATGCATTCTACACATTCGCCAAGCGCTCGCCGGCGCAGCTCCTCGACAACGTGTGCCATCTCGTGGCTCTCTGCAACATGAAACACGGCAAATATGATCTGCACAAGTCCTCGGCCAACCTCAGCGTCGGCACTTCCTACTCGTGGTGCTACAAAAAAAATAATTCAACAAAAAGCAAGACCGTGCGCTTGACGCGAGCAGCGTCCGAGTCCACGCTCTTCAGTGACTACGCGAACCAGATTAATCTGTTCGAAAAAGAAAATCCTCCGAACGACAAAAAGTGTAAGAAGGTCGCGAGTGATGCCGGTAAAAATCGTGTTAAGTGCCGTCCGCGGAACATCAAACCGGTTTACATGGAGCCGTTCACTGGAAACTTCTTTTATGGGAAACCGCTGCCCGGCTTCGAGGACACACAAAAAACGGAAGAGAAGTTAACGTATTTGCCGGATTCCGACGTCGTCACGGTTTCTGAAGATCTTACGGTCGAGTCTTTGACGACGGCTAACACAGTGGTTGATATACCGGAACTCGTTAGAAATCCTCTTTACGGATGTCGCGAAACGGATATTCAAATTGTAACCCCGGAATATTCCACCGATTCAAGCGCAACTAAGGATTCCCAACTACTTTCTAACAGTTGCACCGAACTCAGAAAAACAATGGATAGTATTGATACGGAGAATGTGTTGAAAACCATATTAAAAGACTACAAAATGATAATGAAAGAATGGAACAATACCGTTAAAGAACATTATTCCACAATACCGCACTCCAAAAAGAGCTCAACTCTTTGCACAAAAAGTCACACTGGAAGCTATGTGCGTAGCCTGAATTCTACGCTGACATGTAAGAGACGCCAGAATTATTCAAAGTATTGCGGCCAGAATTATTACAAATGTACGTACCCCACTCAAAACTACAAAAGATATCAAAGTTACGAATCGAGGAAAACACAGAGTTTAAACAGAAATCACAATTTCAACAGCAAAACATCGACGTTACAGAATCTAAAACGTTTATTCAGGAGAGACAGTGGAAGCTTAACCCCATCCGAATGTGAATGCTTGGAATCCATTTACG
Source organism: Coenonympha arcania (assembly GCA_036785405.1). NCBI lineage: Eukaryota > Metazoa > Arthropoda > Insecta > Lepidoptera > Nymphalidae > Coenonympha > Coenonympha arcania. The sequence continues at coordinate 15,635,320 of CM072055.1, forward strand.
AAGAATACGATAAACGTTTGCAACACTGGTGTGATGTTATTAGTCAATATTCGACTAACACAAATTCGGTATTTGCATATTCATTAGTAGATAACTAAGTAGATACCATAATTTATTTATTGCATTCTGATTGAAATTTTGCAACGGCTACCTACGTTGTTAATTTCAAGAGTTGATTATTTCTTTACAGGGTTATAAAGAAGAAATGGAGAAACCGGAAAACCAGCACGTGCTGCCGGCTGCTCTAGTGGGGCAGACAGACGTGTTATTCGGCAATCTACACGAACTTTTCACATTCCATCAAGACGTTTTCCTGAAAGACTTGGAACGATCTATTTCAGCCACCGAGCTCGTCGCATTGTGTTTTGTTGAAAAGGTAAAGCTCGTTAATACCATCGACATTTACTCTTGCGTATATTATATTTTCACTTTACTGCCTGATTCCAACGTAAATTTATGCATGAATGGAGTAATTCCATTTGTCATTTCATCACATTGTAACTTCAGACGGCGTTTAGAATGCGTATCTGAGATTTTATGTTCTTTCAACATGCAATAAAAGCTGATTGATACCTACATGAACATAACATCTCAATTAGAATACCAAGATCAATCATCTTCATCGTTATTTTAGAATCATCGTCTTCAGACTTTGGTTTATTTCAACAATTTTCTCAAGTGATCTCGTTTATGATATACAGTACTTAACCCAATTTCTCAAAATTTTCAACCCTTTTAACGGATTTTACGTCCCACTTTTAGGCTCGGGTCTCCTCTGAAAAAGAGAAGGATTTGTCTATAGCCCCCCACGGTGGCCAAGCCCAAGTGCGAGTTGCTAGCTTATATTCGCACACCTTAGGAAACGATATGGAAAACTCGCATTCTTAAAGGTTTCACGATTTTTTCCTTCACCGCAGAGCAAAGAATATTAACTCATAGGGATATAACTCCAAAATGCCCGAAATATAAGCTTTTGAACCACTGCTGTTACATAATATCTAATATCTATTTTCATTCTACGATCACTGACGCTTTTGAAGCGTCCACTGTCGTAGACTGGATATTGTATAGCATGGTAATCCAAGCAGTACTTTTACTGCTTAATGCTCCTGTGTTCAACTAGAAATTTTCTTATTTTTTTCCAGAGAGAGACTTTTTTCCGCCTATACAGCTATTACTGCCAAAATATTCCGCGCTCGGAGCGGCTGCGGGAGACGTTGGTGGACACGCACCTGTTTCTGCAAGCTTGTCAGCAACGCCTCGGCCACAAACTGCCGCTCGGTGCGTACCTCCTCAAACCCGTGCAGAGGATCACCAAGTATCAACTGCTGCTTAAGGTACGTGACATCACCACAACAACTATGATATCCTGGTACTTGAACTGCATCAATTACACTTTTGGATGTTTCTTCCAAGTTTATGTTGACATAAACCTTAATCCAATACCTGTACAATTCTTTTAGAAAACTGTAAAGCGACTTTATGAGACCCAATTTGGCAATTCTCAACTGATCTGGAAACTGAGATAATAGATCATTCACATATTTGAAACTTCAGAAATAAATTATTGAATTCTTCTAGATCTTTTACAAGACAGTGCGCCAAAAGTAAAAAGACATAGCAATTTACCAATGAAGTAAAACAGCCGTATGTGTGTGTGTCATGTTGAATTGTCGCGGACTGTACATCAATTTTGAGATATTTCAATGAGCATGGTTTATGTTATAGGATTTGCTCCGCTACAGCGAGTGCGGGTCCATGAGCTCTGGTCTGCAGCAGGCGCTGGACTGCATGCTCGTCGTGCTCAAGTGTGTGAACGACTCCATGCACCAGATTGCCATTACTGGCGTTCCTGTGAGTTACTTTGATATTACTAATTCACCTTTGCCTTCCCCTTAGCCAAACTGAATTTTCAAGTTAACGATTAACCCCATTACAAATAAACGTGAAATAGAGGTGGAATAGTTATACTCTCTTTTGTCTATTTCCTTCGAATGTCAAATGATTGGTGACAGAGAAGGATTTTAGGATTTACCAGTTTAGGATTTAGTTTTGGGTGGATCCTAATAAAATACTGTTTAGCGCGAACAAATGTTTAATTCCAAGTAATGTTGTAATGCAGGTTACACAGCTTAACGAATTGGGAGCTTAGGCGTCGCGCTAGAGTCTTGTGTGAGACGTGAGATGGTACTAATGTTTGGCGCCGGGATAGACGCCAAGCGCCTAGCGCGACGCCTGCTCCTACATTTAAAATTCCCGCGTGAGGGAAATTGTGGGGAACGTATTGTAGATTGTATGGCAAAGTTGCCAGAGTAATAGATATCCGCCACAGGATAAAGCAGAGCATTTATTCCACCGATATTCCACGTTTACTTGGCGGTAAAACATCTGTCCAGGCTTTGTGGTTGGGCAATTTCGTTGAAATTATGAGAACCACTTTTATCTACGTTATAAAAAGGAGTCTCTGTGCAAAGTTTTAGCTATTGATTACCAAGGCGATGATAAATCAGTTTACGATTTGTAGGCCTACAAACGTAAATAAAGACATATAATTTTGAAAAATGTAAAGAGAACGGCAACCTGGCGAATGTTAATAATTGCTTGGTGAACTCAGGTCTTAGTAGTGTATTAATTTCCTCAGGTGGATCTAAGTCAGCAAGGCGAGCTGCTGCTGCAAAGCTCGTTCATGGTGGTGTCGGAGAACAAGCGCGACCTGCGGCTCCGGATCCGGCCGCGGCGCCGCCACATCTTCCTCTATGAGAAGGCCATGCTCTTCTGCAAGTCTGCCAACAAGAACAGCCACAACAAGGCGACGTACCATTTTAAACATGATCTCCAAGTAAGATCCAGATAAATTACTTCCCTTCTTCCAACCCTTCTCATTTTAAGAGATAATATATGGGTAATAATAATAGAAGTTCAAGACTCAGGTTTGAGTCAATGTGTTAATTTGCTGGTGCTCCTTTTAGATGTCACAAATCGGCCTGACAGAGTCGGTGAAGGGCGACCCGCGCAAGTTTGAGGTGTGGCGCCAGGGCAGGTCGGAGGTGCACACCATCACGGCGCCCACCGTGGAGGTGAAGCGCGCGTGGGTGGAGCGCATCAAGCGGGTGCTGCTCGACCAGCTCAACGAGCTCAAGGGCGAGCGGGTGAGGCAGTACGGAGCACAGCACCACAGGTGAGTCGCGGAGTTGTACTCGAAGTGTGGTGCCAGGGCAGGTCGGAGGTGCACACCATCACGGCGCCCACCGTGGAGGTGAAGCGCGCGTGGGTGGAGCGCATCAAGCGGGTGCTGCTCGACCAGCTCAACGAGCTCAAGGGCGAGCGGGTGAGGCAGTACGGAGCACAGCACCACAGGTGAGTCGCGGAGTTGTACTCGAAGTGTGGTGCCAGGGCAGGTCGGAGGTGCACACCATCACGGCGCCCACCGTGGAGGTGAAGCGCGCGTGGGTGGAGCGCATCAAGCGGGTGCTGCTCGACCAGCTCAACGAGCTCAAGGGCGAGCGGGTGAGGCAGTACGGAGCACAGCACCACAGGTGAGTCGCGGAGTTGTACTCGAAGTGTGGTGCCAGGGCAGGTCGGAGGTGCACACCATCACGGCGCCCACCGTGGAGGTGAAGCGCGCGTGGGTGGAGCGCATCAAGCGGGTGCTGCTCGACCAGCTCAACGAGCTCAAGGGCGAGCGGGTGAGGCAGTACGGAGCACAGCACCACAGGTGAGTCGCGGAGTTGTACTCGAAGTGTGGTGCCAGGGCAGGTCGGAGGTGCACACCATCACGGCGCCCACCGTGGAGGTGAAGCGCGCGTGGGTGGAGCGCATCAAGCGGGTGCTGCTCGACCAGCTCAACGAGCTCAAGGGCGAGCGGGTGAGGCAGTACGGAGCACAGCACCACAGGTGAGTCGCGGAGTTGTACTCGAAGTGTGGCGCCAGGGCAGGTCGGAGGTGCACACCATCACGGCGCCCACCGTGGAGGTGAAGCGCGCGTGGGTGGAGCGCATCAAGCGGGTGCTGCTCGACCAGCTCAACGAGCTCAAGGGCGAGCGGGTGAGGCAGTACGGAGCACAGCACCACAGGTGAGTCGCGGAGTTGTACTCGAAGTGTGGTGCCAGGGCAGGTCGGAGGTGCACACTATCACGGCGCCCACCGTGGAGGTGAAGCGCGCGTGGGTGGAGCGCATCAAGCGGGTGCTGCTCGACCAGCTCAACGAGCTCAAGGGCGAGCGGGTGAGGCAGTACGGAGCACAGCACCACAGGTGAGGCGCGGAGTTGTACTCGAAGTGTGGTGCCAGGGCAGGTCGGAGGTGCACACTATCACGGCGCCCACCGTGGAGGTGAAGCGCGCGTGGGTGGAGCGCATCAAGCGGGTGCTGCTCGACCAGCTCAACGAGCTCAAGGGCGAGCGGGTGAGGCAGTACGGAGCACAGCACCACAGGTGAGTCGCGGAGTTGTACTCGAAGTGTGGTGCCAGGGCAGGTCGGAGGTGCACACTATCACGGCGCCCACCGTGGAGGTGAAGCGCGCGTGGGTGGAGCGCATCAAGCGGGTGCTGCTCGACCAGCTCAACGAGCTCAAGGGCGAGCGGGTGAGGCAGTACGGAGCACAGCACCACAGGTGAGTCGCGGAGTTGTACTCGAAGTGTGGTGCCAGGGCAGGTCGGAGGTGCACACCATCACGGCGCCCACCGTGGAGGTGAAGCGCGCGTGGGTGGAGCGCATCAAGCGGGTGCTGCTCGACCAGCTCAACGAGCTCAAGGGCGAGCGGGTGAGGCAGTACGGAGCACAGCACCACAGGTGAGTCGCGGAGTTGTACTCGAAGTGTGGTGCCAGGGCAGGTCGGAGGTGCACACCATCACGGCGCCCACCGTGGAGGTGAAGCGCGCGTGGGTGGAGCGCATCAAGCGGGTGCTGCTCGACCAGCTCAACGAGCTCAAGGGCGAGCGGGTGAGGCAGTACGGAGCACAGCACCACAGGTGAGTCGCGGAGTTGTACTCGAAGTGTGGCGCCAGGGCAGGTCGGAGGTGCACACCATCACGGCGCCCACCGTGGAGGTGAAGCGCGCGTGGGTGGAGCGCATCAAGCGGGTGCTGCTCGACCAGCTCAACGAGCTCAAGGGCGAGCGGGTGAGGCAGTACGGAGCACAGCACCACAGGTGAGTCGCGGAGTTGTACTCGAAGTGTGGTGCCAGGGCAGGTCGGAGGTGCACACTATCACGGCGCCCACCGTGGAGGTGAAGCGCGCGTGGGTGGAGCGCATCAAGCGGGTGCTGCTCGACCAGCTCAACGAGCTCAAGGGCGAGCGGGTGAGGCAGTACGGAGCACAGCACCACAGGTGAGGCGCGGAGTTGTACTCGAAGTGTGGTGCCAGGGCAGGTCGGAGGTGCACACCATCACGGCGCCCACCGTGGAGGTGAAGCGCGCGTGGGTGGAGCGCATCAAGCGGGTGCTGCTCGACCAGCTCAACGAGCTCAAGGGCGAGCGGGTGAGGCAGTACGGAGCACAGCACCACAGGTGAGTCGCGGAGTTGTACTCGAAGTGTGGTGCCAGGGCAGGTCGGAGGTGCACACTATCACGGCGCCCACCGTGGAGGTGAAGCGCGCGTGGGTGGAGCGCATCAAGCGGGTGCTGCTCGACCAGCTCAACGAGCTCAAGGGCGAGCGGGTGAGGCAGTACGGAGCACAGCACCACAGGTGAGTCGCGGAGTTGTACTCGAAGTGTGGCGCCAGGGCAGGTCGGAGGTGCACACCATCACGGCGCCCACCGTGGAGGTGAAGCGCGCGTGGGTGGAGCGCATCAAGCGGGTGCTGCTCGACCAGCTCAACGAGCTCAAGGGCGAGCGGGTGAGGCAGTACGGAGCACAGCACCACAGGTGAGTCGCGGAGTTGTACTCGAAGTGTGGTGCCAGGGCAGGTCGGAGGTGCACACTATCACGGCGCCCACCGTGGAGGTGAAGCGCGCGTGAATGGAGCGCATCAAGCGGGTGCTGCTCGACCAGCTCAACGAGCTCAAGGGCGAGCGGGTGAGGCAGTACGGAGCACAGCACCACAGGTGAGTCGCGGAGTTGTACTCGAAGTGTGGTGCCAGGGCAGGTCGGAGGTGCACACTATCACGGCGCCCACCGTGGAGGTGAAGCGCGCGTGGGTGGAGCGCATCAAGCGGGTGCTGCTCGACCAGCTCAACGAGCTCAAGGGCGAGCGGGTGAGGCAGTACGGAGCACAGCACCACAGGTGAGTCGCGGAGTTGTACTCGAAGTGTGGCGCCAGGGCAGGTCGGAGGTGCACACCATCACGGCGCCCACCGTGGAGGTGAAGCGCGCGTGGGTGGAGCGCATCAAGCGGGTGCTGCTCGACCAGCTCAACGAGCTCAAGGGCGAGCGGGTGAGGCAGTACGGAGCACAGCACCACAGGTGAGTCGCGGAGTTGTACTCGAAGTGTGGTGCCAGGGCAGGTCGGAGGTGCACACTATCACGGCGCCCACCGTGGAGGTGAAGCGCGCGTGGGTGGAGCGCATCAAGCGGGTGCTGCTCGACCAGCTCAACGAGCTCAAGGGCGAGCGGGTGAGGCAGTACGGAGCACAGCACCACAGGTGAGGCGCGGAGTTGTACTCGAAGTGTGGTGCCAGGACAGGTCGGAGGTGCACACCATCACGGCGCCCACCGTGGAGGTGAAGCGCGCGTGGGTGGAGCGCATCAAGCGGGTGCTGCTCGACCAGCTCAACGAGCTCAAGGGCGAGCGGGTGAGGCAGTACGGAGCACAGCACCACAGGTGAGTCGCGGAGTTGTACTCGAAGTGTGGTGCCAGGGCAGGTCGGAGGTGCACACCATCACGGCGCCCACCGTGGAGGTGAAGCGCGCGTGGGTGGAGCGCATCAAGCGGGTGCTGCTCGACCAGCTCAACGAGCTCAAGGGCGAGCGGGTGAGGCAGTACGGAGCACAGCACCACAGGTGAGTCGCGGAGTTGTACTCGAAGTGTGGTGCCAGGGCAGGTCGGAGGTGCACACTATCACGGCGCCCACCGTGGAGGTGAAGCGCGCGTGGGTGGAGCGCATCAAGCGGGTGCTGCTCGACCAGCTCAACGAGCTCAAGGGCGAGCGGGTGAGGCAGTACGGAGCACAGCACCACAGGTGAGGCGCGGAGTTGTACTCGAAGTGTGGTGCCAGGGCAGGTCGGAGGTGCACACCATCACGGCGCCCACCGTGGAGGTGAAGCGCGCGTGGGTGGAGCGCATCAAGCGGGTGCTGCTCGACCAGCTCAACGAGCTCAAGGGCGAGCGGGTGAGGCAGTACGGAGCACAGCACCACAGGTGAGTCGCGGAGTTGTACTCGAAGTGTGGTGCCAGGGCAGGTCGGAGGTGCACACTATCACGGCGCCCACCGTGGAGGTGAAGCGCGCGTGGGTGGAGCGCATCAAGCGGGTGCTGCTCGACCAGCTCAACGAGCTCAAGGGCGAGCGGGTGAGGCAGTACGGAGCACAGCACCACAGGTGAGTCGCGGAGTTGTACTCGAAGTGTGGTGCCAGGGCAGGTCGGAGGTGCACACCATCACGGCGCCCACCGTGGAGGTGAAGCGCGCGTGGGTGGAGCGCATCAAGCGGGTGCTGCTCGACCAGCTCAACGAGCTCAAGGGCGAGCGGGTGAGGCAGTACGGAGCACAGCACCACAGGTGAGTCGCGGAGTTGTACTCGAAGTGTGGTGCCAGGGCAGGTCGGAGGTGCACACCATCACGGCGCCCACCGTGGAGGTGAAGCGCTTGTGGGTGGAGTGCATCAAGCGGGTGCTGCTCGACCAGCTCAACGAGCTCAAGGGCGAGCGGGTGAGGCAGTACGGAGCACAACACCACAGGTGAGCGCTCATCTCAACAAGCAAAACATTCACCTGATGTCAACACATTTGCCCGTGTCAGATCATGCAGTGCTAGGATTTTGCGTGGCAATGTCATACGCCGCAATTGAATTCATCATGCTGAGGCAACAAGACCCATTTAGCATTGACTGCTTCATGGCAGAATGTCCAACATTGCGGTGGTACCGACCCAAATGCACTTTCAAAAAAGGTCAAAGGTCAGGCAAAATAGTTCTAGGGCATCGATTGCATCAGAAAGATAAGCATCTACCTTTTGATGCAATTAATGCCCATCCTATCATCGTATTTCAACTTGTGCATGTGTGCTAGCTGCTGCTGCAGGAGTTAAGTCCATGTGGGCAATTTGCGTAAGTAAAACGTATTCATTGTTATGCTAATCGTAAAAAAATCTATTACTTACCTAACTGATAGGCCGAATCTGTAGTTTTAATTTTTCCAGCCAAACATGTGGCAGAATTTGTCTACGACTACGGTCACGATGAATACGTTTTTCTAACACAATCTAGGGGCGTGTGCGACACCTCCTTGATTACAAGTTGACCGATTTGCATAACTTCGCCCACAGGACATTAATACAAACAAGTTCGTGGGACCTGGGCCCGGGCGGCGGCGCGCGCGTGGCACCCGGGGCGCCGGGAACGCGCGCCGCCTCCGTGGACACGCACGATGAGCCCTGCTGGTCCACCGACCCCTCCGACGATGACGATGACGAGCCCGACCACGCGCCGGTGAGTGCCGCCCGAGCCTTCACCCTCCCGACTTAATGTCCTATCCCCATCCAGCCTTCACGAGAAAATCCTGCTTAGAGTTCCTGCAGGTCTCTGTACAACTTTGAAGTCGATTCGATTCGAATAAACGGAACGAATTTCTCCATATAGGTATCTACAGCCAGCGCCCCAAGCGGACAACTGCTGAAAGCTTAGTTCAGAATGTTTCCGCCAATTCAAAATATAAGCGACTCGTTGATATCTTTTACATTTTGGTACTTTTCCCCTTGTCAGTCATTTTCATTCATATTACGACTTAGGTACACTATAGACTTTCGCATTTCCTGTACTGAAATGCATCAATGTGTTTAACGGTAAACTACGGCAGAACGTAATGGCGTCTATCGTCATCTTAAAGTTCTTCCTATACCTGGACCTTCTTCGGACACTGTGAGTGACATCCCCTGCAACGGTTCTAATTGTAAAAATAAAAAAAGATTCCGACGAATTGAGAACCTCCTCCTTTTTTAGAAGTCGGTTAAAAATAACTCTTATCCCTTCACCCATCCAACATTCCCAATAAAAAATAAACTTCTAACTTTGTCTTTAACACGTTTCTTAGAAATAAGAGTAGAGTATTAGTTTTTTATTTTATAAGTACGAAACAATGGTATCAATTCTGTTGTACAAAATCTCTTAATTAAACTAATTTGACGCGTCTAAAAATAGTGCTATCCTGTTCAAAATGCTCCCCATGGAATAGGACAACACTATTTTTTGACACCTCAAATTATTAGTTTTGTATAAAGATTTTGCACAACAGAATTGGCACCACTGTCAATATGAAGTAACAAAGACAAAGTAAACCGATTTTTCTCTCTCTAGAGATTAATAAAGCAACGGCTTATCTCCTATTCAAATTGTTGCGATTATAAAAGATATTTAAGGCTGAAAACCCACTAGGTGATCTGCACTGCAGCGGAGTGAGAAGCGACACCAACTAAATTCTTAATTCTGTTAGTAATTGTATTTGTATGTAATAAACAGAACTCACTTAACGCTGTGACAGTGACAGACACTCACTCACTCTGGTTATTCAGTAAAGCTAAGTTCATCTCATCTGTCAAACGTGAAAAATTGGACAAGCCATGCAATTTCATCCAAAAATTACTGCGCTGCCGGCTGCAGTGCAGTTTCACCTAGTGTGGTCTAGACTTTACTATAGGGTTATTTTGAACTGTCTATTTTCTATACGATTTCACAATGTGGCGTCTCATGTACTAACCACTAAAAATGGTGCTTTGTTGTTGGGATAACTTTATCACTGTAACATAAGTTAATGGCGATTATTTTGGGTTTGCAGTTGTGAGTGAAGTGAAATCCACTCTCTGTGTAAGTTTTAAATATATTTTTTTAGGAATGCGGGCTACGTGCCTAGTCACCGGGTAGCGCATGTCCTTAAACGCTGGCAACCCCAAACGCACTAAACGCTTCCCGGAAAAAAAATATCGTAATATTATTCAAAATTTTACCTCTTATAGGTATAGAGAAAATTCGTAGTATAATGGAGTTTCTGTTTTAATTTAGTTCTAGCATCTAGGCTTAGCAAAACTACGAATTTTCTATTTAAGTAAAATTTAAATTGTAAAGAAAATAACATCCACAGTCCTTTAGTCATAGCCGTCACCGCCTATTTGATTTCGCAAAACACTTCATTGCTTAAAATATGAATGTGCCTATTTGACTAAATTCTGACAAACATACAGCACCAGATTTCCTCTAGTAAGTAAATTTTGGTACCAAGATATTTTATAAATGCACTTATTCACTTCTCTTACTATATTTTTGTTTGAAAACTTTGAATGTGCCTTAACTCTCAACATTTTGAGCGCGACGCCATTTTGTCGTGCAGGTGGTTGTCAAAATGTCCGCCATGCTCTAAGCTGTGTTGTTCAACAGGTGACGGAGGCGGTGGGTCTAAACGGTACCATACACAGAGTGGTACAGTTCTTTTCAGTAACGGGCTCAACGCAAGCCAACTCCACGTTTTACGTATCACAGTACTGATAGAAACGCCTCTACTCAAAACTGTTGAGGCTCTGTAAATACAATGAAAAGAGACTGATTTCATTATTTCCAAAGTTTATTTATTTACCAAAGGCAACGGCGTAAAGTGGACTAGAATCAGTTGAACTTGTATACGCTGAACATTAACTATCGTGTAAGTCATGTTTTTTGTTTGTTACGTCACTCATTGTCGTGTGCTTTGGATTTTATTATATACTCTGCGCGCTTCGCTTTGAATATACTTATGTGTTATAATTTAATTATAATGAAGTGTATGTAAATTTATTGACAGCATCATTTTAAGAATAAATGTGTGTATTTATTTATAGATGTATGTAGCATTATTGCATCATGTTCGAAATATTATAACACTATTTAAAACACTGTATAATATCTGCTTTTTTCTGTCGAAAAATTAAAAATTATCGCGGGATCAATTATGAAACCTATTATGCATATCGAAAATATGGCAAAATTAATTAATTATTTATATCGAATCACAGAATTACGTTCCCGAATGCCAGCGTTCAAAGCTTTAATGTAATGTCACATTACCACAGAATATCCTAACCTAACCTAACATAACATTTTCTGAGTTCGAATCACGGAGTAATGAACTTTAGTGAATTGTAATCACTCTCGCCGATCGAGAATGTGAATGAAGCGAATTTCACTTCGAATTCGCCTGTCAAAAATACTTGAACCACAAAAAAGTACATCGTATTCGTTTCTTCGTCTGTCCTCACATATGCATACCTTGGTTTAAATGTGTTTGAAAATCGTTTACCGAACCGAAAACGTTATTAGCTAAAAAAAATCTGTTAATTCCTTATTCTTCTACACCGCTGCGTTTATTCACTTTTCTGATGCACTGTATCAAGCCTATTAGGTAAAGCTACTATAAAACTGTCTTATTATAATATCTATAACTCGCAATAGATCATGGATGGCCTCGTCTAGAGAAACAATTAGAAAGTTGCAGTATTTTAAGTGTCACTAATTAAGTAGGTACCTACAGTTATTGTTACATCACTCGTAATTTACACACCTTGTTACATGAAATACATTTTCAAAACTGTCTCAAAAATAACGGCGATATACTTAGCATGCTTTCGGGAAATTAAATATGAGATAGTATCATATCTAATAAAATAACTAATATAAATAATCATGTAAAAAATCAAAGATATTAAGATAGAAAAGAAAAAATATGTATTTTAAAATTATGTTTGTGTAAGCATACACTTATTATTCTGATCGAAATATCTTTGGTTGTGTATGTTAATATCAATGGCAAATACACGCATGTGCTCTGTGCATAATAATATGGATGTTTATTGTCTAATTCTATCTAACAAAACTATCGGTGTGGATATTATTTGCTTCTCTTGAGAGGGTGTGTGCACTGTGCATGTGTAGATACCTACTTATGGGTGATTAACTCCGCAGATCGTTCAACCAAGGCGTAAGCTAAATTACACTGACTTGTACAGCAGCCCCCTAGCCAAGTGACAAATAGCATTACATTGCGAAGTATAGAAATGGAACAAAATAAAAAAATGTATGCGATTTGACGTTCAGTGACGCTTAGCTGAGCGTCCGTCACCAAGTGTTGACTAGCGATAGTTAAGGTACTCATAGACGATCGAATTTGGTGCGGCCGGACCACCGGACCGTGCGGTGCGCTCTACAAAACAGACGACCGCACCGAACTCCGAACCGTTCAGTTGTCTTATCCTAGCAGTGCGTGAACACGTCTCAATATGCCGCCTGTTCTATCAAAACAGGCTAAAGTCGCATTAGTTGTAGCAACTGTTGTTGCTACATCCTCATTACCTACAAAAAGAAGAAGAAAAGAATGGGCAAAGTTTTATCTTAAAAACAGATAACAGTATAGTCATATGAGTCTCATTAAAGATCTCGATGATGAAGATTTTCGTATATAGGAGACAATGTGATCTTCTTGGCACTCCGAATCTTAATTGATGCGAACACGTTGCGACGTGTCGCGCGTATGGTGGCACAATAGCAACTAAACCAACAAATGTTTCGGTGCGCCGTCCACACGATCGTACGCGGTTCGGGACCGCACCGCACCGCACGGCGTTCGATGTGCAAGCGCTCCGAACCGGCCGAACCGTTAATAATAATAATAATGTTCGGCGGACCGTGCGCCACACGATCGAATATGGTCCGGTGGCGGACCGCGTTCGTGGTCCGGCCGCACCAAATTCGATCGTCTATGAGTACCTTTAGCATACATTTTTATACGACTGCCCAAAAAAAGGAGTGTGATGTTTTAGGGTTCATGTATGTATGTGAGTTTCTTTATTTGAATATTGTTCCATTTCTTTACATCGCGAACGCTGTTTGTCACTTGGCGCAGGCAGCAGGTCAGAGACTAACATTACACTACAATTTTGGTTTTTAATATATTGAATAACATCCCAGATCGTGCATAACTGAAATCTTATGATAAAATGCCTGCCAAGTCTGCCAAGAATCATAAATAATTACGACTAGCCCGATTAGGGCATGTTTGTATGATTAACGGTTATTATAGGTAGTTCAATCCGCGAATTCACAATCGCTTAAGTTTCATGCACTTTCACGCTTAAGATTCGTAAGGAGTTAGGAAGGAGTGGGGCGCTTCTTTGTGAATTGAACTATCTACAACACAAGGTAGCTAAAGTGCGGTTGGAGTTTACTAGCTGCTAGCAATGGAACTGTATAGTTTATGGTTATGGTTTGTGTGGCGCAGGCGGTGGGCTGCGCGCTGGTGGCGCTGTCGGACTACACGGCGGTGGGCGCGAGCGAGGTGTCGCTTCGGGAGGGACAGCACGCCGACCTGCTCAAGGTGGGCTGCGCCGGCTGGTGGTACGTGCGCCTCGCAGGTAACTTCACTTTTGCAGCAGAGCTATTTACTTAAATTCGACCTTATAGCTCACTAAGGTGAGACGGAGATGAATTCGGTATTCACTTTGTCGAGTCCCAATTGCAATTTTCCTTCTTTCAGAATAGCTATGTAGGTTCTGTTACGTAATGGGGATCCTGATTCCTGAGGCAAAGCTCAACGCAGAGGGCACCAGCGGCTCAATGGCTAATGAAAAAATTTAAAATAGTTTTGTGTTTTATGCTACTTTTTGTGTTAACATGTTAATGTGCCGCCATGTAAAAAATTAAAGTGTTTGAATACAGCCAGTTTTAAAATGCTGTCATGGCCATGGTGACAATGCGCCATCAGACGTGATAAAACGACAATAGGCATCCCCTTAAGCAGCAAATAGCACATCTTGGTTCTTTTTAATTAACTAGGTGCCTCACATTTCAGGTGGTCAAGGCGAGGGCTGGGCGCCGGCGGCTTACTTGGACCAGCGAAAAACGTCGCGGTCGTCCAGTCGATCGCACGACCGGTTGCACGACCACTGAGCGCGATAGATGCGCTGTGAGATCGGACTCTTCTACGTTTTTATGGACGTGTCTCGAAAGTTGAGACAGTGGCCGACTGTAGAGCTATACTCGGAAATCTTTGACTACTGAGCAGTTTCAACTTTCTCGACAGATCTCTTCCGGGGCTTAGCACCGACCTTGTGATCATCAAGAACAAGGAGAACAGTTTTTACCTGAAACTAAACAAAGATGGCGCTACCGGCAATGATAAACTTATAATAGCATAGATTATATTTAATAGAGACGTTTGTGGCGCCACCAATTGTAAACTTCACGTGTCCAATTTTTTATGGGCGGAATGTATTTCAGAACAGACTATTTTATCCATAGAGGTAACACAGTTTTACCAGTTTTGTGCTAGCAGTGCTAGTCCAAAAAGAAAAATCTTTTGTGAGTTGTGGCAGTGAAATTGGCACAGGCAAGCTTTGAAATTCGGCGTGGACTTAAAATTCCACAAATTATGAAATTTCCAATCTCTGTATGGTGGAAAATCTAAATTAATAATTGCTTGATGGATGTGTTTTGAAGGCAAAATGCTTTAAATGTTAGAAATATTGAAGTTGGTAAAATTCGAGAACTAACAAAATTTATTCATTGATTGTGCTTTCATTCGCCTGCATTTCGAATTTCTTTAAGGAGGTTGTAAATTTTATGAATGTTTATTTTTTTAAACATTTTGCTTTATTTATGGACTAGTGCTTGAATTTTTTTTTTGTTAGTGGTGCTAAAATAACTTAAAAGTGTGCAGTGCGTGAAACTAAGTAGGTACACCACAAGCACTTTTACTTTTTACACTATTATCACCTACTTTAGAAATGTATAAAAATTATGCAGAAAAAACCGTATAACTCTAACTAATTTGTTTTTATTAATACAAATTCATGAATTTACCTATTTAAAGGATTTGCAAAGCAAGTGTGAAGTGATTTGTAATAAGAAAATCTAATAAGTAATATTATTATGAAGAACCCGTTCCCACTCCCACTTGTTATGCCTAAATTTTAATGTCCGTTTATGTTGTAAATAAAACTATTGGTCAAATTGACAGAACCTTTAAAAGCCTTCTCGACTCAAGGTTGAAATTAACCCTTAAATGGAGAACAACTTACAAGACGTAATCTCTTACAATTTTCTTAACATATTTTGTTTGAATTAAGAAATTTATAATAATGAAATTCTGTCCCGTAAATGTAGTATTGTTTACACCAGGCAGTTCACAAATAATAACAATGTTAAGATATATTATGTAAATGTTGTTGTAAAAGCTTTATTGTAAATTAGTGTTAGTTTATAGACCGTTGTTACGATTCGGAGTATCCAAAGCTATTGTATACTGTATAGTATAGTCTGTGGTATAGTGC
Organism: Coenonympha arcania; assembly: GCA_036785405.1. NCBI lineage: Eukaryota > Metazoa > Arthropoda > Insecta > Lepidoptera > Nymphalidae > Coenonympha > Coenonympha arcania. The sequence continues at coordinate 15,650,758 of CM072055.1, forward strand.
AGTAGGTCGTTGCTGTAATATTTTCCCTTGTAAATATCGTTTTTATGTTAATTTTAGTTATTTATTTCGACGCTAGGTGTGCTTTTGACTGTCTTGTATTCGACGTCTTAATTCTCCATGACATTTTCTGTGTTCAGTGTCCCTTTGTAAATAAACAAGTGCAGTCAGTAAGGAATACCTATTATTATAAAATATTAATATACCTAATATGTAGGTATGTAACCACATAATAATGTGCAACTTATGATATATCGCGATGCAAATGGTCTATTTGTACGGTTACAGACAAGATATATAAACGACCTTTAATGTATTGCTGTTTTCTTCCATAGTTGAAAACTATTTATTAGTACAAAACATTACATTATTCGCAACTGATAAAATGGTAAAATATCAATGTTCAGACTTAATGATATTTACAGACAATAATTTTATTTACAGACAGAACTAAACATTAAAATTATCTGACTCATATATACACAACATATAATATTTACAACATGCGAACATTATTACTAGGTATTTCTTTCTGACTGTGCCTCACCCCACTCCATTCGTGTTGTCCGTGTGATGTGTTAATCTGCATCTTTGGATTATAATTAATGTTCACTTAACTCCTTATTTTTCAATGATATTTTATCATATCTCGGTGCTTACATACTTACAACTGATAGTGAAAAACTCAATCGTAATCATATTATTGAGTGGCAAAATAACACCCATGGCTTTGTTGAAAACCTACTAACTACCTATTGCGATGACAATGTAGGATTAAACGACAGCTTTAGCCATGTTACTTTATCTATTTTATTTCAACAACAATGGAACGAAATTCAAAGATGTATAGGAATTAAATCCGATTGACAAATTGATCACGTGAATTTGGATGACAGTTATTATCGAAGTGAAGTACTTCGATAATAACTGTCATTCTAAAACATTTTTTTGAATTTCGTTCCATCAGCAAACGAAGAAATAGAATAGATAAGTCATAGCTAAGCCTGCTGATCTGTATACTGGAGTCCTGGAGTCATGTAAGCTTTGTTGTAATCTTAAGTATTAAAAAACACTAGTCGCGATTTTTTTGTATATCTTCATATCTCTACTATAGTATTTCATTGTAATTCGTAACGTTATGTAATAACTATTAACATCATGTCATCTCATTGCATATCATTTCAAAAGTTCGTGTGAACAAAAAAATACCTATCACTTAACAAATTGTGGTTTTGAAAACCGATTTGAAAAAGCATGCAGAATATCTATTGTACCTGTCTACCTTCATCCTTATCATGTACAGGAGCCGGCAAACTTCTTGAGCATGAAGTGACGTAGTGGGGGTAAGCGCACGCGACTCCCCGCCGACTCGCCCAGCACTTACCACCTAAAGGAACTCAAATTCGCTTGTCATCAAGGTCATATACCCAAGAAGTTTGCCGTGTACTGTAAGAGATATTTTTATGTAAGTCCAACTTATGTAAAAGCAAATATGGCCACGAATTACACACATTTGTCCATTTTATTTTGTCGTTTTATTTTGATTTCCTTTATTTTTCAAAATCATTTTCAGCTAGAACTCATCATAAATAGGGATTAGGTATCTTTATTTTTTGTCAAAAAAAATTGGATTCATATAATATGATTCAGAGCACCGCGCCGCGTCGTATTATTAATTTTCAGGTAGGTATATAAAAACGCTGATCCCTTTTTGATAGAGATATCAACCTAAAAAGTTATTCCGATTATTCGTACAACTAGGTAGCTCCAAAAGTTTGAAATATAAATGGCTCTATATAAGTATATACGAACGCCTAGTTGATGTTTTATTTTATCAATAACTAGTTCCGAATGAAAAACAGTGCATATGGCTGTGAATTTGTGCAATACTTACTAGATCAATAAGAAATTATAGACAATTTTAAAACAGTAGAGTATTAAATTGATACCAACAGCTAAGAGAATATAATATGTAGATACTATACCTACTTACTCGTAAATAGAAAGTAGTTTAGCTAAAATATTTGATTCATGCATGTAAAAATGTAAACCTTAGAATAGGTATTTTAATGTAACCCATATAATGGACTGTTGATATTATTACATGGTTTAAATGTTTTTAAAATCTTATAAAACTTGTGTATGGGAATTATACATTGTTTACAAATAAATTAATATGATAAAGTATACCTACAGATACGAGTATATTCGAACCATAAAATACCTACATTATGTAGATCGAACCATACTTCTTGGCAGCTAGCGCTTACCTATAATAACCACGCTGTTAATTTGAATTAAAATATACGAGTGCATGGTTATTCAGCCTTTTGTGCCACTTCTCAAAGATCTTTGACCTCACAACGCAAGCGCACTTCACTTATTTGAATGACTTGGGGCTGGGCAATGGACGAACCGAAAAAGGTTCACGATTCATGTCGAGTGTAAAACTTCGCTTCACTTCACTTTCTAATGTCAAAACTCAAATTGCATTATTCATATACGATTCGCATAAATTCTTTCGCGAAGTGATCACCTCCGCCAATGAAATCAAAAGAACAAGAATTCTTGAAGTTTCACTTAGAATTCGTGTTCTTTTATGTACCTCAATAGCCCTGCTGACAGCTGAGTTGCCAAAAAGTTTGGTTCGAACAAACTTCTAGTACCGACTAAAACATGCCTTAAGCTCGACTCGCACTTGGCCGGTTTTTCTCAAGTTGGTGTATTGAGGTTGTAACATTTTCCTATGTCACTCAAGACTTCTTGATATTGCCTTATAGGAGCTTACAATGTATTAAAAAGAAACCTACCTACTTCAATGGTGAGACTTTATTATAATAAATATTCATTTGTTGTATCCTTCCTTCTATAGTAACTACTTCTCTAATATTATTATAGTGAAATAAAGTATACCTAAATTAAAACTATCTTATTCTACTTGCTTTTACTTTTCCATCCAAACTATGGGACGATTGTCACCGACATGAAAATTGAAGTGATCTGAATGAAAAACGAGCGCGCCACCGCATTCTGTGTACAATCATTTGGAATCAAGTAGGCTAGCGTGGTGGGATATGCGTTCGACGGGCTTCGACCAAATCCTTCTTATTTCGAGGATATATAATATTTCCATCGCTTCATTTCAGATAAGACTTAACCTCTTTGAGGCAGTTTAGTGCGCTGTGATAATGAAGCAGCAAGTCACAGATTTAATTTCCGGTTTCACGGATAATTGAGACCGCGGTGAGTTGACCACACTACTTACTAGCGAAGACGAACCGCCAAGCGCCAACGATTTACGGCGCGAAAGTGCCGTTACGATGCGGTGGTTTAACCATAATTCATCAAAGCAAAGAATATAAATCATCAAAGCTTTTGAGAATTCAACAGTAAGTAGTATTATGTATGACAGACGAATTCGAAGTGTCGCCGTATTCATGTTCTTGCGATTTCATTCGGTGCAAACTGGGAACGACACTTCACTTCACTTTGGTATACAGAGTTCAGACTTCAGTCAATCGTATTACGCAATCCAATGTGATATTACAGAGAGAACGCCGGCATTTTGTTCGAACTTTAACAAAATCGCTAATGAACAAAATGCACTAATAACTGACCAGCGATCACTGATAACTGGTTTGGCCACCAACACCGGATGTATGTTTGTTACTCCTTCACTGCACTAGGTACCGAAACTACTGAACAGATTTAAGCTGCAACTTGGAAGGTAGCATGCAACTGCATTATGACGACCGAATGGCGTAGTGGTAGCGAACCTGCCGTCTGCGCCGGAGGTCGTGGGTTCGATTCCCACTACTGGCAAATGTTTGTGTGATGAGCATGAATGTTTTCCAGGGTCTGGGTGTTTTTCAATATATTATATTTATGTATATTAGTATAATCAGTCATCTAGCACCCATAACACAAGCTAGCTATCGCTTACTTTGGGGCTAGATTGCGATGTGTAAAATGTCCCGTATATATTTATTATTTGGGATAAATTAAAGGCTACTTTTATCCTATAAAAAATCCAGAGTTCCCACAGGATTGGTGAAAAAACTAAATTTATGCGGGAGGAGCCGCGGGTAAAAGCTAAGAGAGGAAATAATTAAAAAAGATATTTATTTAAAAAAGACATTTAAATTTTATGATCATTGTAATTTATTGCTGTATCCATCAAAGATGAGTCCCGAAAATACACTTTACTAACTACATATTCTCCCAAAATATTACATACAATAATATAGTAAAATGTATAATAAAATAATAGATAGTTACCAAAATTATTCATAATAATATATAAAAAGGAATTACAATGCAGTTTTGTACAATCACTTTCGCTTAGCCTTGAACACTAAAATCTTGGCACCTTAAAATAATTAAGCTTACAAATTACCTGCATGATTTTGCCATTTCATTATGTATACTTATGTATTAAGATATGCAATCAACAATTATGTCATACATCTTATAAAACATAAGTAAAGATAATAAAACAAAAATGCAAAGTAAATGTTCCTACTTACAAATATCATTGTTCATTAATTAAATTTAAACTGAAAAGGTATAAAGTCAAAGTGCGTTCTATTAACACAGACACACGGAATCTTACATTTTATAATTTAACATTTGTCATTATAAATTACTAGGCATAGGATATTTCGACGTAAACTGAAAAATATAACTGGATAAAAATACCAAGTTTTCAACTTTGTATTATAATTTTTGTAGCAAAGGTCTATGAAACATTTCATATTGCAAATCGCAAATTATTCCCTATGTTTGAATGGGAGATTGTTTTGATTAATCACCTTAAAGGTGCACTCAAATATTAAATTTTCTGTATTCAGCAATTAGTACTTAAATTTTATAATGCTGACCTTTCTCTGGCGAAGATTCTATTTTTGAATATGGTGTCAATTCGTTTGAACACGTCGTCAGCTTTCTTGGCCGCGTCGACTCGGTAATGCAGGCCCTTTCTCATGTAATAGTCGACAAGAGGTACAGTCTGGTTATGATATGTGGCAAGTCTTTTCTTTAGAGCATCGACATTATCATCGGACCTCTTGATCAGAGGTTCTCCGGTGATGTCATCAGTCATGGGTTTCTTGGGGGGGTGGAACTCCTCATGGTAGCTGCGACCGCTCGGGGGGTGGATCAGTCTCCCTGTAATCCTTCTGACAAGCAAGCTGTCCTCAATGTTGAATTCTATGACAGCATCAAGAGCAGTTTTTCTCTTGGCCAGCAAATCGTCCAGCTGAAAGTAATATAAAGAATACTATGAACCAGGCTAAACAATAACAGAGTAAAAATGAGAAATTGCGACATCGTCGACGGCTTGTTGGTGACGCCAAATGCTTTATTACTTCATAAAACACTATATAAGAACCATTACAGATTATAATCTCTTGTAATAAGTTTGATAACATATGCATTAATAATGTAATGGGTGATATTGCAGTCTTGTAAGTGATAACAAAATTAAAGTCACAACCTCCCTGCTGTAATTATTGTACTGTGATGTTTAGGCAGAGTTAAAGTCCTCGGAATGATTCTTGTAAAGAATTCGAACTAATCATTCAACATGAACCACCTGTGAGAAATAAATATTCTCAACTTTTTTATCAGTTTTTGTTATACAAATATTTGTGAATAATGTTTTTTCACGGAAATTTATATTATTATTCTCAAAAAAATAAGAAAAAAATCTCATATAAATAATACAATATTCATTATTCACCTTTTCAGCCTGTGGCACAGTCCTAGGGAAGCCATCGAGCAAGAACCCATTTTTACACTCGGGCTGATCCAAGTTCTTGTCAATCATATTTACAACCATCTCATCAGAGACCAGCTTCCCTTCATCCATGACCTTCTTGAGTCGTCGTCCGAGCTCCGAACCGGACGCCACCTCTGCCCGCAGCATGTCCCCAGTTGAGAGATGGCATACACAGAACTTTTCCTTCAGTCTGGGAGCCTGAACAAAAATAGTATTTTTGGTGTAAATGTAAAGTCGCATTCAAAAGTTTTTCCAGGGACCAACTATGTCGAGCAACTTATCGTGCAGAGCTAAGTAGAAGACCACGCGGGAGGTCACCCATGTAATGGCTGACCAAGTTAAGACCATTGGTGGTCCCTCACATGAGTGCACCAGAATCACTACAAACAGGAAAAGCAGCATAATATGCTTGTAAAAAAATAAATAAATAAATAAAAGCTTTATTAAATTCCATACATTTTTTAAACAATTCTTACATACTATGTCTTTATTATCTAGTTTCTTATACTCCTATATCCTATACTTATATTACATTATAATTACTCCACAGTTAGCTTTTATGTAAAATTTCTTTTATACATCTTTTATTTATCTGTATATATATATTATTTCTTTCTTATCAATTAAGTACATAATTCTTCAGTTATTAACTTACCCTAATTTTAATTTTTATATTTATTTGTTTTCAAATAATTTACAAGGATTTTTATTATATACATTACATTATTATGTTTTATGTTATTATGATGTACTCATTTGTTGTTGTATTTTTTTTTTCTGTACCTACTTATAGTTTTGAATATAGGTTTCAGCTGTTTTGTATGTATATATTTACATTTCGAATAGTCATTTTAAATGTAAGGACCACCAGTGGTGGTAAAAGCCTCCTCCATATTTTTCCATTTGCTTCTATCTCTGGCTAGGGTACTCCATGTCCTACCCGCAACCTTAACCACATCATCTTCCCATCTTTTAAAAGGTCTTCCGGGCCTTCGCTTGCAGTGTATAGGATACCAGTTAGTGACAGCTTTAGTCCATCTTTCATCTTTGTGTCTCTGGATGTGCCCCGCCCATCTCCATTTAAGTTTCAAAATGTGTTTTATCGCGTCCCTTGCTTTTGTTATTCGCTTAATGTCACTACTTTTTACGTGGTCCCTTAGTTTTATGCCAACAAGGCTTCTCTCTAATCCCCTTTGGCATGTTCTTATTTTTTTTAGTATTTTGATAGGAAGAGGCCAGGTTTGACTTGCATACGTAAGGCATGGTAGTATACATGTTTCCAACGCTTTTGTTTTAATCTTCGTGGGTAGGTTCCCTTTGAAAATCTCTTTCATCGACCAGTACTTTTTCCACGTATTTGCAACACGCCTGTCCACTTCTTTGTCGACAGAGTTACTCAAGGAAATTAGTTGACCGAGATATACGTACTCTTCTACATATTCTATACTGTTTGTATCTAGTCTTATCTGCGTCTTTTGGGAATTTGTCATACATTTCGTTTTTTCTTCATTTATCTGTAGACCTACTTCCTTACTTTGAAAATTTAGTGTTTCCAGCATGTACTGTAATTCATCCGGTCTTTCTGATAGCAGCACTATGTCGTCCGCAAATCTTAGGTGCGATAAAAACTTACCATGTACTTTTAGACCTACACTGCCCCAACTCAGTGTCCTGAATACACTTTCTAATACTGCTATAAACAGCTTTGCTGAAAGGGGATCTCCTTGTCTCACTCCTCTTTCTAATTTGAAAGGTTCTCCTACCACGTCCATACGTACACTTGATATACTCTCTCGGTATAGCTCCTTTATAATGTCGATGTAGTCTTTATTGACACCTTGTTCAGCGAGGGCTTTCCAGATGGATTCATGTGATATAGAGTCAAAGGCCTTAGAATAGTCTATGAAGGCTATGTACAAGGATTTTCCATATTCTTTATACTTTTCTATTATGTTACGTAGCGTATGTATATGATCTATTGTGGAAAACCCTTGCTTAAAGCCAGCCTGTTCCACTCCTTGGCCTTCATCTATAATCTTAGTGATGCGCCGTAGCAGCGTGCTTGAGAATACTTTGTATAGACATGATGAGAGACTAATAGGTCTGTAGTTACCCATTTCCTTTGGGTCACCTTTCTTGTAAATTAGTGAAATTTCGGAATACACCCATTGATATGGCAATTGTTTCTTTTCTAAGATGAGATTAAAGAGTTTAGTTAGCGGTTTGATCAAGCTATCTTTCCCAGCTATTATAATCTCATTGCTAATTCCATCTGGACCTGGACTTTTTTCTGGTTTAAGTTTAGAGATTGATAGTTCAATTTCACTTTCCATGAATGGGAGTGCTTGGTCTGTATTATATCCGCTTATTTCTATTTGTTCTGTCTGGTGTTGATGACTGTAAAGATTTTTATAATATTGCGATGCTACCTTAATTATATCATTCCTATTAGTGACTACAGAGCCTGCTGGAGATTTTATCTGATTCATTATTACTGTTGTGGTATTTAGCTTCTTATTTGCTTTCTTAACTGCGCCAGTTTTTTCTATTAAATTCCTGAGAATGTCTAATCTATATGTTTTTGTATTTTCTGCTATTTTTGTGTTAATAGTTCTGTAAAGTTTACTAAGCTTTTTCTTTTCTTCCGTTGTCTTGTTACTTTTGTTCTTTAATTCATGTCTTTCGTTTATCAAGTCTTCTACTTCTTCATTTATGATTTGTCGTCTTTTGTTATCTTTCGCTGTTATTTTTGAAACTTTGGAGCTATTAATTATAGTTTTTTCTAATTCGTTATATAGTTCTTGAGGGTTGTCAAGACTATTCCATGTTTCGATGTTTAATTGTTTTGATATTGATATTTTTAATTTTTCTTTATCAAAATATTTCGCGGGCTTGTGATTGTAATGGCGTCTTGATGTTTTTTTACTAGTTATATTCAAGGTTGCTCTCACCATTCTATGGTCACTAGGGAACTTAAAGTTACTGATGACATTTACATCTTCTATTAGTTTGGGTATGTTTGTGGCAATGAAATCAATTTCGTTTCTTGTATTACCGTCTGGTGATTCCCATGTCCACCTTAGGTTTTGTGGTTTTTTAAACACTGTGTTCATTATTTTGAAACTATTTTGTTGACAAAATTCTATAAATAATTTACCTCTCTCGTTTCTATTACCATACCCGAATCTCCCCAATGCAATAGAATTTCTATCAGTTTGTCCAATCTTCGCATTCATGTCTCCCATAAATATTATGTTTGTATTACATTTCTCAATGGCATTTTGTATAGATTCATAGAAGACTGTGATTTCACTGTCCGTTGCTTCAGTTGTTGGAGCATACACTTGAATGATTGAGTATAAGTTTTGTTCGATTTGCACCTTAAGTAAAGCCACCCTTTCACTTATACCAGCGAAGTCTACAATATTTATTTGCTCTTGTTTTTTTACTAGGAAACCGATACCCTTTTCCCCTTTTGTTTCTCCGAAACTACATAGTATATACTTTTTTCTATCTTCCATCTTATAACCTAGACGACGCATTTCAGATATTCCAATAATGTCCCATTTAATTTGTGATATCGCATGTTCTAGCTGTAGCACTCTATCTTCATTACCTAATGATCTGACATTAATAGTAGCTAAATAATATTTCTTTTTATGTAATGGAGGGTTATTGTCTACATTCCCCGCGGTGACAAGCCGTTCTGGGGAAGAATTTCTACGTGTTTCGTCATTATTTATTGTTTTTTCTTTAAAGTAAATGGATTTTTTTAGTTTATTATTTCTAGCAATTAATTGCTATTGGTTATTCGGTGTTTCGTTATTTATATTTCGTGTGTATTGGCGAATGTCGTAAGATATCGTTTTATTCTTTTTTTCTTGTTGCCTTGGATGTTCTGTTGTTTCTGTTGTCTGTGTTGGAGAGATATTGAGTGGTCTCTTTTGTACTGCATTCGATCTATGAAAAGCATTTTTATTTTCATTATTTTTAGTTATTATAATTTTATCATAGCGAATGACTGCTTGTCGCCCTTGATTTCTTTCCTTTTTAACTTGTTCTTGTAGAGTTTTTCTTATTTCTAGTACTTTTGGCGGATAGTCGAGCTTAAAATATATATCAGAGCCTTCTAGAGATTTCTTACACTTCAGAACCTTTATTTTCATTCCGAGTCTTACAAATGTGACTTTAATTGGCCTAATTTTTTTCGCATCTTTATCTTTTTTTCCCATTCTCTGCACTTTTTCAATATCTGTCTCCCTGCAGTCTATTTTCATGTTGTTGTTAATAATTTGTAATATTATTGTTTCTAGTTCTTGATAACTTTTTTCGCCTTCAGGGACACCAAAAAATATTAAATTTTTTTCCCTCATTTCCTTCTCTATATAAGAAATTCTTTTTTCTTGCTCCTCATTAGTAGTCCTGATATTGTGTAATTCTCTCTGCAGACATTCAAATTTTTTATCAATGTTGTCATTTATATTCCTTGTTATCTTTGCTTTAATATGCTTGTGGGGAAATTTAAATCTTTCTCAAACAGTGTTTCCTAATCGGATGACCAAGACTGCTCTGTCAAAAGCAAAACAACAAAGATGAAAAAGTCTAATATACGTATGCCATTAAAGCTTACAGGATAAGTCTTAATTAACTAGATTGATATCAACCTAGAGGTAGGGTAGGGTCTCGTCAAGGCTTGGGTAGAGGATTTTAAAAATGAACCCTAATCCTGGAGTGCTTGTATTCCTATGGGAGGTCACAGGTTCAGTTCCCACCCCCAACTACTTTGGCGGTATTTGCATAATTTTTAAATAAACACAGATGTAATCTGGTTGGAGGCTATGGCTAGTTATCACCGTAGCAGCAAGACACAACACCAAGCAATTTAGAGCTCCAGTGCGATGCTGTGTAGAAACCTTTTGGAGTGAGTTTACTAACCCTTAAAAATTAGTATTTTATAGCAGCTGCATCCACCAATTACCATCAAGTTTTATCGCAGTCAAAAACTAACTTGTAGAGTTAAAAAAGCCTAATTTTCATGCAAAAGTAGAGCTAACCCTAGATCTTTTGAGCTTAAGTAATAAGATAATGAACAACATACATAAATTGATCACATATTTTAATCAGTAAGTAATTGTTTAATGGTCTATCAGGAGGGTGCATGACACTTGCCAAGTTGAAAAGAAAGAGCTGCCTTAAGTGCATAGATACTTCAGATACTTCAGAACCCAACCCAAGGCATTTCAGTAGAACCATGGCTTCTGTATATTATACTAAACCTTTTAGTTTTTAAAGTTGGTTGGCATTTACCAAAGCAAGTAAAAACTCGCTAATATAGATTGTATGTACACAATATAGGCTTCTTCTACTGAAATATCTCTGCCTTTATCAATAAAATTTTGATTACATGAAGATAAACAGTATACAAAAATATAAGTTTGCTACGTCACATGTCCTACAAGACATTCAATATTCAATACCTATTGATAAATTTTAAGATCAAAGCCAGAGGTCAAATTCTGAACGACTTTGAACTACGGTATATTCTTACTTGAGTCCCTTTACCGGAGCCCGGCGGTCCTAGAAGCACCGCTCTGATGCCGATAGGGTCTTCTGCCGGTGAAGGCTTTACTGCTGTTGCTGCTGGTGGCATGCTTCTGGGGTTACAAGAAATATCTTTACAAAATACGAACTACGATTTATAACTGCAATATAATAAAGCTGCTGGTGTCTAGATGAGCGATGCTCAATACGTCCAAATACGTCTAATAAGTCACGTGCACTCAAATTATTAATAGATTAATTAAGCATGTACCAACCCAAAATATAGTGAGTACAAAATGCGATTCTCTGTGCAGTGTGCACCACCGCCAAATCCAAAAAATCCAAGACCAAATCCATGACGTATGCTGTCAGCTGTCAATGACGTCTCGATCTACTGTCAACAAGGAATATACTCACAGAAAACAAAATGAAAAGACACTAGAAGTAGCATGTGGGCATAGAGGTATTAAATCTACATGTGCGTGTTACCCGTGTCGCCACTAGTAGGGTAATTACACGACTGCCCAAAAAAAGGAGTGTAATGTTTTTAGGGTTCATGTATGTATGTATGTATGTATGTATGTATGTATGTATGTATGTATGTATGTATGTATGTATGTATGTATGTATGTATGTGAGTTTCTTTATTCCACCATAACTTTTGAATGGCTGAACCGATTTGGACAAATGGGGTATCGTTAGAATCCTTACATTATTCCGGGTAACATAGGCTATATTTTTTTTGGAAAAAGTTAATATGGCGACCGTGAGGCGCCAATTTCAAAAGTGGAAATCAAAATGTTTTCTTCAATTATCACAATATGGGTATCAAAATGAAGGTATTAGAGAGTAGTAACCGAATATATATATATATATATATATATTTAAAAAAGTATAAAATAAAAATAAATAATTAAAAAATTAAAAAACACGACTGCCCTGTTTTAAAACGAACTAAAAAGTAAAAAACAAGTTATTTTAGCTCATCTGCATATTGACAAAGGGAAAAGTGGTCAAATTTGTCATTAATTAAAACAGATAAATTCATATTATGGCAGTCGGGGGACCATTCTGAGGAACACCTTCTATTCTAAGAGGTCCCCCGACTGCCATAATATGAGTTTATCTGTTTTAATTAATGACAAATTTGACCACTTTTCCCTTTGTCAATATGCAGATGAGCTAAAATAACTTGTTTTTTACTTTTTAGTTCGTTTTAAAACAGGGCAGTCGTGTTTTTTAATTTTTTAATTATTTATTTTTATTTACCTTACTTGCTCGACATGCACACTCAGTCGCTGTCAAAAATGCATACAATAAAGTGCAATAAAAAAAATATTAAAATGGCTCAATGCGCTGTATTAGTGTGTAAAAATCGTAGCAAGACCTAAAATCGTTTACTTGGAGGGATAACTTACCATCGGTAACTTGAATTTTACTAGTTTTAAGTATAAATACGTGAAAAATTGTGTTAAATTTCTATAGGGCTTTAAGACATTTTAAAATGATCCTTAAAATAAGAATTTTACGGTTGATTTCACATTTACTAATAATTTTCTTCTAGAACGTTTTCATTCAACTTTCGCTACTCAGCCAGTACTGTGTCATGTAACTATCGATAAAATATTATCGACTTTTATTAAAACGTTCCGCGTATTGCCGTATCTGTTCAGTGCAATCTCAAGAGTTAAGAAATTCACCACTACTGTTCGCACGCTTATCCATATTAGGAAAAAAATGGGTTCTCATTACAATAATAGGCTGTAAGAAGAAAATTAAGAATTAAAAATATTACTATTTCAGTTTCCCTAGGGAGCCATTTGTAAAAGAAAAATGGATCAAAGCTACTGGAAGGTTTAATTGTTTCCCTTCAAAAGCAAGTAGGTACAATCTGCTCCGATCATTTTTTGGAAGAGGATTTTATTGTTAAGAAAAGTGGTAATAAATATATTAAAACTGGAGCAGAACCACGTAAAAAAATTTTTTAATTCATCGTCCACTGGTACGTCTATACACATCACAAATTCAGTCATAACTAAGTAATTTACTCGCAAAAATATATAGAAAGCATGACATGACATGATAAGCCTTTAGACGTCCACTGCTGGAGCTAGGTGAAGGCTTTTCTAAACTTACACCTCCACGTACGGGATATCTCTTGCCACTAGCAACTATCTTCAGATCGCAAGTTCTGTAGCCTATCGTACGATGTGGTTCTTGTTGTGCCCTGCGCGGTTTTTACTTCAAACTAAACATAAGTACGTGTGGGGTATACGGCCCTCAGTTCTATGATAATTATAGCTTGGCCACTGCTATTTTAGCTAGCTATTGGGCTATGTTAATCACTTTGATATGGTCACGTAGATTCTTTCTAAATACGATTACTCCTTTATATTTGCTTAATAAATCGATAATCATTATTACAACAGCTATTACTTCCTGTACTTAGGTTGAAGTCTCCAAAAATGAAACATCTAATGTACAGTCAGAAGGCGGAACGCTAAAAGGACGGAATTCATTAAATATTATATTATTAAATATTATTTATTCATTAAATATTATTTATTTTTTTACCATAATGTGTTATTTTATGAGATTTATTATGACTAGACGGAAATTAATTAAATTGTTTTTTTTTCTGTACATATTAATATAACATTGCTTTTTATTTCAACTTTATCGATAATTTTACGTTTCACGGTTAAGATGCATCACTACACTTTGACAGTTATCAAATATTGAAGTTTGTTCTTTGCCATTCAAATTTTAATTTTAACGTCATATAAACAGAGTTTCTCAAAAAATCTTTATAAAACGAATCTACTACTGCCGATGCGGGCAATAGCGGAACTAAACATATTTGAAGTAAATTTTTGCAATATAAATTGTATAGCTGTGGTATTAAGGTTGACTTTAATGGAAATATATTTTGAAAATCACGTCATTTTTTTGACCAATCTAATGTGGAGGATTATGGTGTGCGTGACTTGTAAATATGTGAGTTTAGGGAGTTTAGCGACACTGGTTTCCTACGGTTTCCTAAGAAGATCGTCATCATGCTAACTCTATTAGCCAATATAAAGTCATTCCTTGCTCTGTGAATAAACTACATAAGACTGTCAAAATGTCAATTGCCTCTTTCATTCGACCACAGAGTTTAAACCATAAAAAGAAAACCGGCCAAGTGCAAGTCAGACTCGCACACAGGGTTCCGTAATCTGTACTACATTGGAGGACGTAAAACCATAAGAAGACCTGTTAAACCCATAGGTGTCTAGGGACAGATAAGGGTTTCATGAAAAAAAAATTTTGAGTTTCGATCTAAGTATACCTTTATAAATTGTTTTTTTTTCTATTTTTGTGTGAAAATCCTAATACGGTTCACGGAACACATCCACATATCAAGTTTCAACAGTATAGTTCATATAGTTTCGGAAAGTAAAAGTGGCTGTGACATGACATATTCTGTGGCCATGACGAATCTATATGGGTTCCGTTTTTTGCCATTTGGCTACGAAACATTAAAAAGTCGAAACGGGAAACAATCCAAAAAAAATTTGAATCTGTGATTTTCCTTTGTCAATGCCAAGTCAGCAGCGCATGATGCCGCCAGTGCGAGGCAAAAATAAAAAACTGGACAATTTTTTTTATAGTGAGATTCAGACTCGAGCATAGAGGGTTCCGTAACTACAAAACCAACTATGTATTATAAGCTAGTGATTTTTCACGACTTTAACATTAGCCCGTATGGAATTATGCTAAGAACACTGGCTGTGATTCCACACTAAACAGCTATTCTGATTCGTTGCGTAAAAATGAGACAGCCTTTTATTTTCTATTATCAAGGTCATTAAAACAAGGTGTCTATTAGTAAGATAGTCATCCACGGTAAAATGTTTTGAGAGTTATTTTTTTTGGAAACCATGCATCTATGTTCCCAGGGTCTCTAATAAAGAGGCAGAGGGGTTAGGTTTGCAATGCTTGCGAATTATATTGATGTGGACGCCAGGACGTCCCATAAAAATATGAATACGGACTTTTGATGTATGCTCAAACACTCAGCGCGCAGAGCCATTAAGCTACCTGTGTGAAAAACAAATGTCTTGTCATTAGTCAATTATCATGTGTCAAACGAAACACAGCTGTCAAATTTGAACGAACCGAAGCCCCGCCGCGCGGGAGGCACCGCTTTCGCTTTGTTTGATTTTATTCCTCCATGATTCCTCCGATGATCTCTGGATTGAGGGTTCTATTGTAAATGATGTTATGAGTTATGACGTTAAAGTAGTATTCAAAAATACTCATTATTCATTAATATTATAAGGTTTAACGCAGAAACCGTTAAAATGACCACTGCAGTTACTCCGTAAGTAAAACTTTTATAACCTGTTTTACGGCTAAATAATCTTCATTTCTCCAGTTCTGACCAAGTCTGTTATTATTTTTCTGCGTTAAGATATTGGAAGCGGCTATGGCGTTGGGTGTCCTCTCAAAGCCTTGCAAAGGAAGAGTTGGCAGGTATTTTGGACAAAAGTGTTGTGGATGCATTACGCCAAGGCCTCGCTAGTTACAAACCTCATAAACCTGAACAGTTTACACAGTTGCAAGCCAAATATCCTGATCAAACTAAACTGTTAAGTGTGGTGCAAACCTTGCAGCATTACATTGTGAGTTTTTAACATTCTTAATGACTATAGAGTAAAGACTGTTTAGTAAGTAACTGTATGTTCCGTTTACTCTCAATAATATGGTATTATAATTATAATCTAATGTTAAATAATATATTATTATTAACAACTATTTTATAGAGAGAGGAAATGCAGAGTTCCTTGCCCAATCTTATCGGTAGCTGCATTCTGAATGTGGTGGTAAAGTGTAAACTCTGGACATTTCAGTACCTGTATGTTAGGCTAGATCTAAGTCTTCAATTTTCAAGGTCAAAATGTCAGGTTTTAGATATAAAGTAATACACCTGCTCAGATTGGGTGCAATGCCCCTAAGTCAAAAATGTACTGCATCTTACTTCCTACAGAAGAAAATAAATGTAATCGCTTAGAAGAAATTGAGATTTTTACATGAATCACAGTTTCTTCTCTAATCTTCACTAGGTTAACATGACTGGAAGAATCTCCATTGTTACCATGAGAAAACATTTGTGCTTGAGAATTTTCATTTAAATATTCTTAAATGTAGTCCCATAGTCCATCCAGAGCAGCAGTATCCAAGACGCAAATCTCTATAATGGTTACCAATTTTTGATAGGAGAAGGAACTCTCAGAAGAAGATTCTCAAAGTAGATAGAAACTGTAGTTGATGGGATAGTCAATCTTAAGCAGTGGATGGGACAGTCTATGCTGTAAAGCATCTAGATTTAGTAAAATGTGTGTTTGTTCATTTGTTACCCGTGCATATCTCAACAACCTACATGATACATTAATATATATATAGCTGCTTGTGCTGACTGACTGACTCATTGATCACCTCTCCTGAACAATTTTGTATGAAAAAATTTTTTTTTACTGATTGTTTCGTATAGAAAGGTAAAAATCATTAAGAACAAAAATATGGAGAGAGGTGATGATTGAGGGTTTCGGAGACGGGTGAAGAGCACAGCCAGGGTATTGAAGATAGGTGGGGGGTGCTCGAACAAATGTCATTTGAAACGTCATGCGATTGGCAGTGAGCTGAAAAAAATTTCAAAATGGCGGATTCAAAATGGCCGCCAAAAGAGTTTCGTCGATATCTCGGAAAGTATAAAAGATGGAAGAACGGTTTCTTGACAAGAAGTGATCAGGACCCGAAGGTGTATTCGATGGATAGAAAAAAAAATTCAAAATAGCGGAATTTATTTTTTCATAGAAAATGTATGGGGAATGTTGAGACTAAAGCTGTAAGGCATATAGGGGGAAGACAGCACGCGGGCCACATGTGGCCCGCGCCCCCACGCGCCCTTCTAGTTAATATATATATAGCTACTCGTGCTGATTCACTGACTCACTCATTGATCACCTCTCCTGAACAATTTTGTATGAAAAATTTTTTTTTCACTATGCGTTTCGTATAGAAGAGAAAAATTCATTCGGAGGAAAAATACGGAGAGAGCTGATGAGTGAGGATTGAGAAGACGGGTAAAGAGCACGGGGAGGGTATCAAAGATAGGTGGGGGGTGCTCGACCAAATGTCACTCGAAACGTCATCCAATTGGCAGTGAGTTGAAAAAAATTTCAAAATGGCGGATTCAAAATGGCCGCCATTCGAATTTCGTCGATATCTCGGAAAGTATAAAAGTTGGAAGAACGGTTTCTTGACAAGAGTTGATCAGGATCCGAAGGTCTATACGATGGATAGAAAAAAAAATTCAAAATGGCGGACTTCATTTTTTTCATAGCAAATGTATGTGGAATTTTGAAGGGGTTTTTTAAGGGCGGGAAGACCACGCGGGCCACATGTGGCCCGCGCCCCCACGCACCCTACTATTTTAATATAGAGCTAATTTATATCTTCAAGATTGGCAGGATAATTTTAATTTTTTTAGTTATATACCTACAGGGTTTCTGTAGAAATTTTATGTAACATAAATGTATTGTAGAGAACCACATACTACACAGTATTGTTGTTGCCTTTAACTTATAAATAAAAGTGGATTTTTAACTATGATAATATTTTTACTCTTTATAACTCAGTGTATTTTATTTTACAGGCTGTAGATTGTTTTCAAATATGGGAAATTATGAAACATTATCTGTGTGATATATCATATGGCACGCCAAGCAATGCATTGAAAAACATTGCATTTGTTGATACAAGGACCTCATTCCTTCTACCAAATACTTGGAACTTCTACTATTCGGAGAGATTGTTCCTTCTTAAACTGTTGCAATACATCTACCAATTCAAGGACGATGTAAACCATAAATATTGTGATGAATTCACGAAAATAATTAACGATATTGGCATTGTTAACTTAAAGTCAGCATTAATATCGCAATTCGAGAAAATAATACTCGCAACACCACCACCGAGAAAGATTCAAAGTGATTTTGGAAGTGACACTGTGCGTCAGGAATGGGCTGAATCTAATTTAAGAGAACAACTAGCAATTCTACAAATGCTTACGTTGATAGCAAATGAGCACACGTTCAAGGAGTCCGAATTCATGGATCTGTTTAAATTGTTCAAGAAACATTACTTTGGGAAGAATCAGGGTTACAGTGACTTTTTAGAAGAACAACACAAAGAAGCATGCTTGAGAGTCATGTATATGGAAGTAGGGCTGTTTACAGTTATTTTGGAAAGTGATAAAATGTTAGTATGTACTGCATATCAAACAAAATATTTTATCTTCTATTGCTTTACCTACAGAAATTTATTGATGGCAACTTTCCAAACAAAAATCTTTATTAGTTACAAATCAAAATACAGTAATTAATGACTGCGAATTTTAAAAGATTAGGTAACTTATTGGTTACTACTTGAAATCAGACTATCTAAATAAAAATAAAAAATATATCAAATTATGTATTGTCAAAATACCAATTAATAGTATTTAGATTATCTTCACAGTGTTTTAAGCACAACTTAATGGGTAGATTAATCTTATATTTCAGCAAAGATGTTTCTGCTTGGATTGAAAAAACCAAGGAGATTGTGGAACCTGAACTAACCAAGCTGGAACCCAATGCAGAGCATAGCCTCATGCTGATTGTGTGGATGATGTTGACACTTCAGAGCAAAACACACGCGAAGCTCTTTGAGAGTCAGTACCAGCAATATGGTGCAACAGCGTTGAGAATGAAAGTATTCGTATTTATACAACAAATGCTTAATGACTCAGTATATACAGTAAGTATAAATAAAAAATGTAAAGTACGATTTTTTATCCTATGTGTATTATGGAGAAGGTAATCAAAAAGTTAAATCGGCGAAAACGAACGAACGAACGAATCAAAAAGTTATGAATAATATATGTGAAATATGTGTTTGTTATATGTATTGTTTATGTAGGCGTCTATTACTAACTAATTTCTCAGACTTTCCTATTCTAGTTGCTTCCTTTAAATAACAATAGAATAATATTCTGTAGTTGATAGAATAATAATCTGGCAAATTACTGTAGAGTTAATCAATAGACATGATTAAAAATTTTAACCCATAAAAATTTTCATCTACTAATGTTTATAATTTAAATTATGTAATGCGATATAGATCCTATAAAAATAATGGTAGACCTTAGATATAAATATTAAATACCTAACCTATCAAAAATCATATTTTTCTTTGCTGCAGGATGATTCAAAATGCGCTTTCATAATGCGTCAAAGGATGTTTCGACTTTTGAATGAACTCTGCGATAGATTCGACCAAGATGGCACTATGAGCCATCAGCCAGGCATCATAGAGCTATGCGCAGATCTCCTCAAGACGCCAACCTTAGCTCAACAGTTCTGGTCGCTGCATCAAATGGAAGAGCAATTCGGATCAGTGTCACTATGGCACACAGCATTGGAATATTTTCCATATAACTTTAGTGCACTGTCGACTTTATCTGCGGGCCTGGCTGCAGCTGGCAAGGATAGTGTTAGAAATGTGAGTTAAACATAGTTCTGAATGAAACATGGTCAAGATTTCAACTGTCTAATGAGAATATCATATTTTTTTTACAAGCTTGTAACTTGACTTGCAATGTGTGTTTGTTGGGTTGGGAATTCGAATTTTGAAACTTATTTTTGAATCAAGTTTTGTGTAGGTACTTTTGTTATTAACAATATTTCAGCTGAATCGGTTGTTTTTAAAAATGTTCTTCGAAAAATTACTTATGTTTCTTAACTAGCTAGCTAACCCCATGCGAACTTTAAAGAATCCTTATCTTGACTATCAAGATAAGTTATTACAAAATTCCAGCATTCTGGAAAAATTTTATCATTCCTGGATTTGTGCGTGATAATGAGTGATGGCACGAATAAGTCAGGACTTTTTATTTATAGAAATTTCCGTTGCAGCTAATCGCTGAACTGAAATGTCTACCAGTCTACACAGAATTATACAACCCTAACGCCGTACGCCTGTCCGCTATCCAATCAGACAACGCGGTGATTGGCCGCGATTACTACCCACTAGGTGACCAATCGTACCACATAGAGGCAGGTTCGACAGCGACCATTATGGAACGAAGGGAAGGGACTATGATACACTACCGGACCCCGTATTCCTACTGGACTATATTCAATAGCGAAATCGAGAAGGCTCTGGATCGAAAGCAAAACTATCAAAACGTTAACACTACTCTGGAAAAGGTTTACGAAGGCACTAAAGTTCTGAAAGGGGTGCTAAAAGCCTTGGTAGGGGATAAGAAGATTCCAAAGAGTTTGGTAGCGCCGAGTGAAGGTGTGTTCGACGTTTTGGTGAGGTTTATGAGGTCGGACGCAGCGCCGCTTCAGTTGTTGGTTGAATGCGTCAGCGTGTGCACTGCTTTGGTGCCCATTTTTCCTAAGGAAATTCATTTGAGGTTAGTTTCAATTCTTTGTTTTACAATATTATATGATAGTGATGGCCACAATCTCACCTTATTTTCCGCAACGATAGTTATGCTCTTGAATAAATTAATAAAGAGACTTACTACGCGTAACTTCAAGAAACATCCTGATCACACGTATAGAATATCGTAAGATCTCTACCTTTTCTATGCCGATCAGCAGGGCTAGCATGCGCGCATATGTTTATGATCCGTATTGATAGACAAAGAAAAGAGCGCTACAAAAGTAGAGAGACATATCTCTACGTGCGCATGCTGCATAGGCTGGATATCGCAGGTCGACGTCGCGTGGAAGGCGTGTGATTGCGTTGCATACGTTAAGTGTGTTTCTCATATAAAATTTAGAGTCCAGGTATCATCATACATTGCATATGTTGCTTACGTAAGCTCAGTCTGTCCCTGGCTTTAGTATTTTAATGAGATCAACAATTGCAGGTTGGTCAACACGGGTCTGCTGCCGCGCATCGTGAACCACCAGCTGAGCCACGTGCAGTACGCGAACGGCGCGTCGCTGGACTCGGCGGCGGTGGGCTCGTACCTCGTCACCATCGAGCAGCCCAACGGCTCGTACGGCTTCTTGGGCGCGTACATCGATATGCTGTGCGCTTTCCATGAGGTACAGTAATAGACGGAAGCACAGGTCTACTGCCGCGCATCGTCAACCACCAGCTGAGCCACGTGCAGTACGCGAACGGCGCGTCGCTGGACTCGGCGGCGGTGGGCTCGTACCTCGTCACCATCGAGCAGCCCAACGGCTCGTACGGCTTCTTGGGCGCGTACATCGATATGCTGTGCGCTTTCCATGAGGTACAGTAATAGACGTAAACACCAGCTGAGCCACGTGCAGTACGCGAACGGCACGTCGCTGGACTCGGCGGCGGTGGGCTCGTACCTCGTCACCATCGAGCAGCCCAACGGCTCGTACGGCTTCTTGGGCGCGTACATCGATATGCTGTGCGCTTTCCATGAGGTACAGTAATAGACGTAAACACCAGCTGAGCCACGTGCAGTACGCGAACGGCACGTCGCTGGACTCGGCGGCGGTGGGCTCGTACCTCGTCACCATCGAGCAGCCCAACGGCTCGTACGGCTTCTTGGGCGCGTACATCGATATGCTGTGCGCTTTCCATGAGGTACAGTAATAGACGTAAACACCAGCTGAGCCACGTGCAGTACGCGAACGGCACGTCGCTGGACTCGGCGGCGGTGGGCTCGTACCTCGTCACCATCGAGCAGCCCAACGGCTCGTACGGCTTCTTGGGCGCGTACATCGATATGCTGTGCGCTTTCCATGAGGTACAGTTATAGACGGAAGCACAGGTCTACTGCCGCGCATCGTCAACCACCAGCTGAGCCACGTGCAGTACGCGAACGGCGCGTCGCTGGACTCGGCGGCGGTGGGCTCGTACCTCGTCACCATCGAGCAGCCCAACGGCTCGTACGGCTTCTTGGGCGCGTACATCGATATGCTGTGCGCTTTCCATGAGGTACAGTAATAGACGTAAACACCAGCTGAGCCACGTGCAGTACGCGAACGGCACGTCGCTGGACTCGGCGGCGGTGGGCTCGTACCTCGTCACCATCGAGCAGCCCAACGGCTCGTACGGCTTCTTGGGCGCGTACATCGATATGCTGTGCGCTTTCCATGAGGTACAGTAATAGACGTAAACACCAGCTGAGCCACGTGCAGTACGCGAACGGCACGTCGCTGGACTCGGCGGCGGTGGGCTCGTACCTCGTCACCATCGAGCAGCCCAACGGCTCGTACGGCTTCTTGGGCGCGTACATCGATATGCTGTGCGCTTTCCATGAGGTACAGTTATAGACGGAAGCACAGGTCTACTGCCGCGCATCGTCAACCACCAGCTGAGCCACGTGCAGTACGCGAACGGCGCGTCGCTGGACTCGGCGGCGGTGGGCTCGTACCTCGTCACCATCGAGCAGCCCAACGGCTCGTACGGCTTCTTGGGCGCGTACATCGATATGCTGTGCGCTTTCCATGAGGTACAAGTACGCGCGATGGTTTAAGATCGCTCGGTGAAACTAGTGGGGGTAATCTGCCCATGTGTACAATTGCGCACAAAAATGCTAAGGGAAATAATTTATTATAATTTCGTATACTAGTAATTGAGCAAATAAAAACGCTTGTGTTTGCTTGCGATTTATCGTGCTAGTTTATACTTCTATATTAATATTATAAAGAGGAAAATATGGATTATTTATTCAGCAGAAACTAATGAACGGATTTAATAAATTCTCTTTCACCGTGGTAGAGGTTTTTTATCCCCGAGTGACATAGGTTAATGCATGTACCACGGACAAAGCCAGGGCAGATGTTAGTATATCCAAAAAAATAAAGAACATAATTAAATTTAAGAAGATATATTTAAACATAATAAGAACAAGACATAAAATAGAAAAAAAAAACAATTAATCATCCGACAATGTTGCTATTCCTTCCATTAAATCATCTTGCGATGTCGATGTTGATGGTTGAGGATGGAAGCTTTTTTTCGGGCTTGCCGTGTTAAAACTTTATTGTTAGGCATTTTTTCAATTAAGCAATCTGTGCGCAACTGTACTCAAGACACACCGAGACTGACTGACCAATGCGTGGCGCCGCTCAGGCGCACCCGCCCCGCAACCCCCTCACCCCTCCGTTTAGACCTAGAATTGAATACTGCGCATACCCCTTCTACTTTTACCGAGCGATCAATCACTGCGCGACCTTATACAGTAATAGACGTAAACACGGGTCTGCTGCCGCGCATCGTGAACCATCAGCTGAGCCACGTGCAGATTTTAGAGAATTACTGCAGACAAAGATTCATAATACACTATAATAGTCATAACTATTATTATAGTTTGCTTAGAATAACAAATATAAACATATTGTGTTTTTGACGTGACAACGTCTTATAATTCGATAGAGCCGGTTGCACGCACGAAAAAACATGACTCATCCGGCGTTACCGGCGTTACCTCGCTCATGCGGCGTTACCGGCGTTACCTCGCGAGCGCGGAACGAGCGACAAAGAAGACGTTGTCACGTTCAACTATCGTCAGTAAACAGACTTTACAGACAATTAATTTTTTTATTTATGTTCTATCTTAAACATTAATTTTAGCACATACAAGTTTCAGCACTGATTCGTTTTAAATACAACATAATTAATAGTGAGTAATGATCGACTTAACTCAAGAGAACCTTACTGAAATGAACTAAATTTTCCAGTCATCAGACGACGTAATTTTAGCACATACAAGTTTCAGCACTGATTCGTTTTAAATACAACTTAATTAATAGCGAGTAGTGATCGGCTTAACTCGAGAGAACCTTACTGAAATTAACTTCCAGTCATCAGACGACGATCGTATAATAGCCGAGATAATACTCCCGGGGCTGGTGCTAATGGTGCACGAGGTGTTCCCCAACGTGTGCGGCTGGCGGTACGTCGCCGCGGACGAGCGCAGGCAGCTCATCCAGCGCTGCGTGCGCTTCCTGACGCTGATGCTGCAGCTCACCAGCACCAAGCCCAACCTTCTGCTGCTAAGGAAGACGTGTGTCTACAGCCTCATGTACACAGAGAACGCTTTGGAGTTGATGAAGATCATATCAATCGGTGAGTATCATGTCATATCATCGTATCAGACATACAGACAAATGACTTACCTATTTGAAGTACCTAGTCGATGTACAATATAAACTGAAACCCTAAGAACGCTGCAGAGACGTCAGCTCTCTATGTGTGTTTTATCTGTTGTGCAATGGGGAGTGTTCTGAAGAGCTGTTTGGAGTTATTCCTTCTTCCACTTTCTCTATACATACACGCTGGCGTAGAAACATGATCCATCCATTCCACCTGGATGACTGGCAATCCACGACCACCCGGTATGCCAGATCTTTCTTTCCACGCACGTACAAACTATGGGAGCAGCTACCAGCAACAGTGTTCCCTCAAATCTATAACATAGGGTTATTCAAGGGGCGGATAAATTTCACGCATTTGCAGTTCCTCTGGTGCTACAAGTGTCCATGAGCGGCGGTGATCGCATAACATCAGGTGACCCGCCCGCGCGTTTGCTTGCGATAACTATATTTCAAAAAATGTCTGGTTGCTTTTAGTACGCTTCATACCTAACAAATGATGTCTCAGGATGATGAGCACAGTGCAGTGTGTCTTATGATATTGCAATGCTTTATGCGACGCACTGCATCTGACATGCACAAGCGTATCACTCAACATCAGCTGAACGTAATGCTCGCCTAATGTTTCTTTATTTAAAAAAAAGTGTTGCCACGTCGTTGAAATCAAATGGCGAATTTATTCACATTTAGAATATTGTTTTGTAAAAATCTAAAATGTGAGTTACACAGTAGACTCGTCTATGTACAGTCGCGGAATGAAAAGGTTCGCCACCTTAGTGTCGATTTTCCCTTGCCTAGTGCAAGAGTCCATAATGTCAACATATTAAAACAATCGACTAGTGCAAACGAATCACTTTGAAAATTGACGAACCTTTTCACTGTACAAAACAGAGTGGTACAAAAATTTCTTTTGACATATTAATATTTATAATTTTCAAGGTAACGACCGCCTAGAAAGGCTAATCCAAGACGACACGAACTGGGTGTCAGGCTCTGCTTACGAGTACACCTTCACCGTGCAACGATGCCTCTCCATGGTGATGTCCGTCCTGCGGGAAAAGTCCTTGATAGCTGAAGAGAGCGAGGTTTCGCCGTTGGAGCAACTGGTTTTCGCGCAGAGCAAACAGAAGGATGAACTAAAGGTCGTGCCCAGAGTTACGAGTTACATTAACCACGCGTTCAATAAGAGCCTGTCTGTCCTCAGTTGTCGACTGTTGAAGCGGTTTGCAGATGTGAGTATGTCGTAACTTGAAACTACCTTGTAAAGCGTCACTTTTGGATTACTAGGCCTAAGCTTTTTATACTTAAATTTACACAGCAATTACCAGCAGAGCAATATATTATATGGCCTCTAAATATTTGGCAAGTATAGACGATTATACAAGGATACGATGGTGTTGTGGGGTTTGACTTCTGTAGTCGGTCGTGATGGTCAGCAATCGTGGACGACTTATCGAGTTTTCAGGCGCGTATCAAAGGGAATGCATGTGTGTGAGTGAGTCAATACCATTGACTTCAAACTTCATCATTGGTCAATATCAAGGACTTTTCTCTCCTTCCATCTTCCAGCAAAGAGGAGCCATTATCCTTGCTACCACAATGTACGTGTATCAGCAATAAATAAAATTGATTGATTGACATGTTGATTAATATGATGCGAGTCGTATGTAGATATTTCAATCCACGAAGAGTCCACGTCCCACTCTGTCAAAATCGCTTATGTTTCACTAGATTGCTATGGAGTTTGACAGATTGGGGCGCATCACAACGCATCACAGGCGTAACAATATGTCGTTATGTACCAGACGATACTTGGGTATTTTCATGAACTCTACATCATACATCTACCATCTATTACTCAATAGGGACAATACTAGCCAAATTACATCCCATATATTAATTTTCAGGGGTTCCAAATGTCATTATTCGCGTCACTAGACATGACAGCGTATCAAGTGCGGGTAATGTTTCTGGACCGATTGAGGGACGACCACGAACTGATGGAACTTAAGATCGCGATATTCGAGTTCGTGACCACGTGTATCGGCAAGCAGCCCGGACTCACCGAGGCCTTCTTCATGATGAACCATGAGAAGGCTAAAGAGGAGGAGAAGGAGAACGGTGAAGTGGTGAAGACTGAGAAAGCTGAACCCGATGATAGCTTCGAGGGCATATTGGGATATATGGCTGAATATCTTGGGACGGTGAAATCTGTAAGTATTAGACATCTTTTGGCAAGTTTGATAAATGATTTTACGTTTAAAAATGATTATAAATGTGATAAAAACCCATGAGTGTGATTAAGACCTGCTCTAATTTTACTAGTAAGTAGCCTCTTATGCTATGCTGCTATCTTGCTGAATTTGTTCCTGGCACGTCTCAAAACTTCGATTTCGACTTTCATGTCACACACTATCATTCACAATGCCTCTATAACTTACTGTTTTCACTCCTCTTAGTACTCCCTTAGTAACACAATTTTTTTTTGTATATCAGTCAAATTTAGAAGGGGATTTTGGGCAAAAACAACACTTTAGAACTTTGATGTACTACGATTTAATTGACGTTAACCTAAGTACAGTTTACATAGTTCTCGCTAAACAAGATGTCCGAAACGAAAGAGAGACCAACAGTTGTCTCTGTCTTACTTATATACTGGATTTAAGCCGCTACAGACAACCTTAGACTATTAGTGGACTATCTGTGTATTATCTGTACTAAATCGATATGTACATACGAAGCTTAATATTATAATCTATGGTTTGTGTTTACATACTCCAACAATTATTATTTGAGTAGGTTTCAATGAAACACCTACTTCAAAAAGTAATAAGAGTCACATTTATTTTTCAGGATCCAAAATTACTCCACAGTCCCCTGCTAGCGTGCATCATGGCGTTATTCCACGCTCTGTGGAGAAATAACATGCAGATCCTCGTCAAGAAACTGCGGGTGCACCCTAAGTTTTGGGAGTACATGACGAGCCCACTCTTCAGCCAGATCCAACCGCAGTTGAGAACTTACAGTCAAATATTCAACGTCCTCGGCATCGAACTGTTCGTATCGAGGGGAAAACCAGAGCCGAATCTCCAAGAGGTGTTGGAACAGTTTTTTGATACGAACAAAAAGCATTTGGACACGTGGATAGACTACATATTCTCCTTCAAAGACAGGGCGGATGAAGAGGAATCAGTCGATAAAGTCCCTGTCTGGTTAGGTTTACTCACTTCCTGGAAAGATTTCGTCACGATTTTCTGTAAATACCTCCCTATCAGCTTGAATATCGCGCACAAAGCGAAACTCGTCGCGCCGTGTATGAACGCGTTGTTGAATGAATTGGATGACTTGAAAGATGGAAGACTCGTCGCCATTCTAGCAGAACTGTACGTTATAATGCTGGCCAATTGGAAGGACGATTGCTTTGATAATCGCAAGGAGAGCGCCAAACAAGTTGATACTCTACTGACCAACACTGCAATTGTTTACGAATGCCTGTTTCCAAGAGCTATACGAGCTATTCTATCTATAGGCACAGTAGCGATCAGCACATTAGACTATGAAATAAAAGCGAACAGTGTGACAGCCCAAAGCATAATTCGCTCCGTAACCAACATAAACAGTTTGGAACTCGAGAAATTACTAGACGAGATTAGAAACGACAAGAAAACTGATAAAACAAGCGACCGTGGAGACATTCCTCCGATAGTACTATCCCTTGCGATGCTAGAGCAATGTTTGGATTTATACGACGATCTGTTTTCCGGGCTCTCCCATTGGTTTCAATCCACAAAGTTCATCAACAAAATCCTGTGTTGCCTCCAAGCTAGTCTGCAGAATCGGCAGCATTATGACACTTCTCTAGCTGCGTTAAGATGCTTGACAGCTTACGCACGAGGTCCGTTCTCAAAGGACTTGTTAATGAGTGATGTGGACCAATTCCTCTGGTTGCAACTATTGCCGCCTAAATTCGAAAATAACCACAACGGGAGTCAAGTCCTGGCGTGGAAGCCTCAAGAGTGGTGGCGTGTATACGCGTTCAGTCTGGATTTTATTTCAATGATGGTGATGAAACATGGTCAGTTCTTCGTGGGCGACGCGATCACGTTCGTGGGCGTTCATCTGGAGCACCTGATAGAGGCTGTGCTGCTGCCGCGTCAGGTGTACAGCCTCGATGCGTTGAATCTGTGCGCCTCGACTTTGAACCTTGTGGTGCAGTTGGTTAAGTTCGAATCGAGGTGGCGCATGGAGAATATAAACTCTCTGATTGGGATTATGGTAAGTTAAACGTTAATTAATTCGTCTAGATTATAAAAAATCGGTCTAATCGGTGAAATAGCGGTGGAAGACTTATTATATGTTTCGTCTTTTTCCTTCGAATGTTAAATTACTTTTGACAAACAAAGACAAATATAACTCTTTCACAGCTATTGCATGTTTATGAAGTCTATAACTTTTTTGGAAATACTTAATTATCTCCTATATTGGGTGCTTCCCTCTTGTCAACACTGGTATATTTAGGGTCACTGATTCATCTTACAAAGATTTTAGTGACTATTACGTTCCAAATATCATCAAGAAGTATTTACCTTTGAAAGGTGATTCCTAAAACAGTTTTTTGTATCAAGTGATATTTCAAAAAGTCAGTAAAAGTTCTGCTATTCATCGATAGATGGCAAAACTAAAAAGTTTCACCGCTGTGCCGGTCGGAGTGGGGAAAGTTGATAAAAACAGCTATGCAATAGCTTTACCGCGGCAGTCTCCGAGTGCCACACGTCTTTTTTTTATTATTAATTGATGTGTTTCGCGATCGCAGCGCAGCACGAGCGCTTGCCTGCACCAGTGCGTGATGCTGGTACTACGCGCGCGCCGCTCGCCCGACCTCACGCCGCAGCCCGACGACATGGCGTTCGGTCCGCCGCCCACGCAGCCGGCGGTTCTGCACAGGTATACATAGTCCCACCAGTGGGAAGATCTCGTCTCAGAACGAGAGGGGTATGATATGATGAGATTCCACCACGTCGCTAACGCGGGAAAAACTGCCTCACAACACCGACGCAATACCGGCTTCGCCTTTTAGAACGTCTAATACTCACGCAACTAAAAGAGGTGCTCGACTGCCAAAATTCGTCACATAACGAAAATGCGTTATGATTGTACTGTTATACTGATTTAAACTTTGTGCGATATTATGAATAGAGTTGATTTTCACTTGACGCTTAACTACCGCTCCCTCTGGACTACCGTTTTTTTAATTATCATATTCTCTCGTCATATACGCTAAGCCGATATATGTTCACTGATTAATACAAGCCTCTGAAAACAACGCTTGTTGAACTTAAAATATACATACCATCCAGCCCGTAGGACCAAAATATTTACCCCTATCATAATTTCTACTAGTTGAGTGACCAAGCTTTGCTCGGTAGTATTACAGCTACTTACCAATAGATGGCAGCAGGAGTTTACTGTAATAGCTTTACTTTAGCGCCAATAGATGTCAGGTATAGATTAATATTTTTTTTTGGTAAATACGACATTTTCTAAAATTGAATCCTAGCTAGATCAATTTATCGCCCCCAAAACCTCTTGTATACTAAATTTCATGAAAATCGTTCGAGCCGTTTCCAAGATTCAGATTATATAGAAATATATATATATATACATATATATATATATATACAAGAATTGCTCGTTTAAAGGTATAGGATTTGTATTGATTACACTAAACTGCTGAATTGTTAATAGTAATTGTTTAATAAATAAATATATATACACAGAACATTTTACACATCGCAATCTAGCCCCAAAGTAAGCGATAGCTTGTGTTATGGGTACTAGATAACTGAGAAATAAATATACATACATACTAATATACATAAATATAATATATTGAAAAACACCCAGACACTGGAAAACATTCATGCTCATCACACAAACATTTATCAGTAGTGGGAATCGAACCCACGACCTCCGGCGTAGACGGCAGGTTCGCTACCACTACGCCATTCGGTCGTCATTGGTTACTAAGAGCCTTGTTCTCACTGCTTTCAGATATGTCGTGTCAGATGGCTAACCTCTTACTTTTTTATCATAATTTACAGAATCTTGGAAATCCTCCACATGGCAACACTGTGCCTGCTGTCGTTCAGCCCGGACCTGCTGTCGCTGCTGGCGGAGCCGCGGCTGGACCTGGAGCGCTGGCAGCCCGTCGTGGAGCTCACGTTCGGCGCGCCCAAAATTACCTACGAGCAATTCCCGCAACTCACCTTCGGGACCATCCTGTCTGCGATCTGTTTACTGACGAAGTCCTTGAATCATGTGAGTGTACTGTTAATTCAAGCCGTTTATTAAGCCTCATACAAAGGAAAAAGTTTGTTACTAGATTTTTCAGAAATCAGAACCGAAAATATTCTAGGAAAAGAAAGCTTTTTTTCAGAACCATTTAGAGGTATTCGTTTTTCCAAACCAGAATTAGATTTAACATACAAGACGTTAGTTTCTTTTCAAAGCACATTTCTAGTCATAAATTACTAATATTGAGAAATAAAACTTGTTTATTTGGCCATGACTTTAGAATTCATATTTTTATTGAAAAAAATTGTAGAAGTTATTGTGGAGACCGTAGAAAATGAAAAGCAGTTCAACCAGTAAGTAGCTTTTGCTACACTTGGATTCACTCACACGTATTATTTATGTCCATAAGAAAGAAAGAGACAGCATTATCCCAACTTTCTGAGGAGCTGTGGTCGACACTATTTGTACTATTACACCAAAAATAATAAAAATTACGCCAGTTTGTAGTTGACCTGAAGAGCTGTGTATTATCGAGATAATTGATTTGTTATTATGATGGGATGAAACTGAAAGTTGAAACAGCTGATGTGCAACATTTAAATTATTATTTACGATATCTGCCTGTTGTCCCAGGCCTATCACTCGGAAGAGGGCAGCGGCGGCGGGGGCCGGTCGCCGCGCGGGGGCCGTCGCCGCGCTTGCTCGTGCGGGAGCCCCGGCGGCCCGGCTGAAGTCCGCCGCGCGGGTAGGAGCGAGTCAGCTGGCAGCATATCCTCCGCGGCCAGCGCGTTACCCGCGCCCAACGAGAGGCTCGTGGCCGGCGCCTTGGAGGCTACCATCACGTTACTAGCTTCACAGGTATATATTCAAATACCTGGCGGGAGCGCGGTCAATACCACAGTGAATCCCGTACTCCCGCCAGCAGGTCCGCCGTGGAAACAGACAGTTTTTAGTGAGTGCAAGCCCCACATAACCCATCCGTTTCCCCTGACGAGGGGGTATGCGTTAGGCATTTTCTGTCTAAAAAAATTGGTTGTCTGTAAAGTCGGTTTACTGACGATAGTTGAACGTGACAACGTCTTCTTTGTCGCTCGTTCCGCGCTCGCGAGGTAACGCCGGTAACGCCGCATGAGCGAGGTAACGCCGGTAACGCCGGATGAGTCATGTTTTTTCGTGCGTGCAACCGGCCTATCGATTTATAAGACGTTGTCACGTCAAAAAAAATTGTTTGCCTGTAAAGTCGGTTTACTGACGATAGTTGAACGTGACGACGTCTTCTTTGTCGCTCGTTCCGAGTTCGCGAGGTAACGCCGGTAACGCCGCATGAGCGAGGTAACGCCGGATGAGTCATGTTTTTTCGTGCGTGCAACCGGCTCTATCGATTTATAAGACGTTGTCACGTCAAAAAAGGTATATATTCAAGTAGGCATAGATGCATTGAGAATGCATTTTGACAAAGTATACTCATGCTTAACTTCAGCTGAATGTACAATGGAATTTAAATGAAGAGTCTCTGGACTCCATGATTCTAATTTCAGGAGATAATGTTAATCGTTCGGCCCGTTGTTGACGTTATATGGCTGAGCCAAGTGGCAAATAACATTAACTGATCACGTGGCTGATGCGTCGTGCATTCAAATAACGATAATTCACATAAATTTTTTAAAATTTGCTCCATTTCTATATCACGCGTAGTATCGCTATTTGTCACTGGACTTAGGAGGCTGGTTAGATCTGGTGAACAGCTTTGGCCACAGTTCAATACTTCCATGCCGGCAAGACCAATCAAACATCCTATATACCGCTTTTCTACTATATTTGACTGCGGCTTTTACCATGATATGCCGACATAGGATAGGCCATGGCCGCCAAGCACTTGTCTTGTGTTGAAATGAAATGAAATGAATTTATTTGCTGAATATAGTGTACATCTTGGTTCTTAAACTAATAGAAGTCCTCACATATTCGACTGACACTTCAGTATGCAAATATTAATCATAACATCCTAACATTCATAAAAGTACTAAATGTTAGTATGCTAATTATTTCTACGTTAGTAAACATAGTTAGTGATTAAAAATAATAATAGTTGTGGCGTTTTCAGGCACTGTTAGCTATCCGCGACCCGAACGTGTCGGCGCGGCACAAGCAGCTCGTCCGTCGCGAGCTCGCGTCCGAGCTGACCGTGTACCACGACTTCGTGCGCAAGCGCATCCTGTGCGCCGCGCACTCGCGCCCGCACCTCGTGCGCAACAAGCTCGGCGCGTGGCCCCTGCCGCCCAACGAGGACGAAGCCAAGCTGATGGAGATCGCGAGGAGAGAGGACCTCTTCGAAGACGACGACAGAGACCTACCCCCGCCCCCTCCCCCGAAGAGGTCCTCGCAAGATTCGATGCGGGAATTCGTTCTGCGGAAACATTATTTAGTAAAATGCGCCCAAACACCCACGAAAGAACCGCCTTCCCCCGTCGGCCACTCCACGCCGACGTCGGACAAAAAGAAAGACACCTCCAGAAGCTCGAAGCGTGTCTCCTGGGCGGAGACGACCAGGAACAGCGACGAGATCCTCGACAGTTCCTTACAAGAGATAGAGCCTGTGTACTCCAACTTAACAGACGTCCAAATAAACAATGACGAGGATTATTTTCATTTTATGTCCATTGTATTCCTTTACATTTGTCAAACTGAATTGTGAGTTGTACTATATTATTAATTAATAAGTTTTAGTTGTTGAGTTTTATTTAAGGCTTCGCAACCGTCTGCCCGCTGAATCCAAATTTTATTTGGTTTTTGATGATATTTTGTAAGCACTGAAGACTTTAAAAGTATCTCTAACGTTCACGTTTATATAAAAGTCTTGGGTTATTTATATTGGGTGGTATACTCGAATTACTTAAATTAAAAGTGATTAGGTAAAGATGAGATTACCATTTTGCCATTTAACTGACATACCTACTGTCTTATTAGCTTACAGATTGCGAACAACTATATTTAGTTGTTCGCAATCTGCGTATATTTGAATTAGGCGGGCAGACCGTTTCACTGAGCCTTAAATAAATCATGTTGCTATTTTTATTTAAATTACCTTAATTTGCGAAATCTAGTGCTGAATTAATATCGTTGACAGACTTAAAATATTGTCAGCATTATTTAGTAATGTTGATTGTATTAATTTACATTTGTGAAACTAAATTGTGTGTTGTATTATTAATTAATAATATTTTATAGTTATTAAGTTATAATAAAATAAATCATTTTGCTATTTTTATTCATCAGGCTTTAATTTGCCTGAGGAATCCCTGACTGAATTAATATACCGCTGAACCGACTTAACAATATATTGTCAGCATTATGCTACTGCTAATAAAGGTTAGGGTACAAAATGAAAGGTAAGCAGTGCGATCTTCTCCAACGGGAGCTAGGCCCTTTGTTACGAGACACAACGTTTGCCTTGCATGCAGGCAGGCCCACAGGCCACAATGTAGCAAAGAGTATATTGAATAGTAGGTATGCAGTGTACTTATTTACCACATAAATATAATTATTTAGTGGCCTGCAGACAAGCGACAATTGTGACGGACGGAGTTTTGTCTTCATTGATTCAGATCAATGTTGCACCATTACATTTTTATCTTTTCTTTGGATCTTATTTTTCGTTTCACGCTTTGGCAATCATGTAGGTAGCCAAATAAAAATACAGCCATAAAACCATAGACAACTAAACGAAGCAAGGGAAGACAAGTTTTATTTTTTATCTGTAATAATCCTAGCGCCAAATCATGGTAAAGCCATGGAATTAATAAGTACTTCGTACAAAAGTACTTATTAATTCCATGGGTAAAGCTAAACCATAGATATACTACTATCTATTACGATCTATGAGCTAATAAAACGATAAAACCGATAAAACGTACAGTAGGTACCTACTTAATGATTATTTATGTACTCTTTGCTAAAGGACGTATGTATCTGTGATTTAATAATGTTTGAAAATATTTACAACATGTTGGTATTTATTATACAAAATATAATTTTAAAAATAGCAAAATAAAATAATTTATCTATTTTAATCATATTTTAATGATAAAACATTTTGTACATAATTATATAAATAAAATAATTCTACAATATTTTATAAAAATAATCTCTGGCTTATCTCTGGAAAGAGTGGCAACATTAAAAAAAAACAACTTTAATTTTTAACATGGCCGCATGTTGAAACGATTTTCTTTACTGTTTGCCAAATAAAACAATATTCGCGTGTATTGTGAGCGGATTTATGTCGATCGTGAAGCCGGAGACCTGAATAATTTGTGAGACAAATTACGGTAAGGGCCGATATTGGGATCGTGTGTTTGTACATGTTATTGTCGGCGGTTTGATGTGTTCGATCGGTTTGGTAATTACTCAAATATTTGTGTTTTGGTTGTTCGCCGTGTAGGCTGCGATCGCTAGGATGATGCATCACCCGAACATGCATCATCAGCCGATGTCCGGGCACCCGCCGCCGCCGCAGCACCTGTCCGGGCACCAGGGCATGCCGGCGCACCATCAGATGCCGCCCCACCAAATGCACCGGGAGAACAGGCATGTAGCACTAACTAGGTAAAATCCGGCTTCTTACTATTTATTTTGCTAAGCTTTTATTATTAGACAGTAATCCCTGAGTGAGAGATTGACACAGGGCTTAATATGTTATTATTTGTACACACAATAGTTTTTTTATCACAGAGGTAGTAGAATATGTTACAAAATCATAACTAATAAAGTAGTTATCTTAACTATTGCATTAGTAAAGCTTACATAAAGCACAAAGGCTACACTTAGGCATTTGTTCCCTAACTATGCTTATACTTACACTTTTTGACCCACTTTTTAATAAGCACAAAACAGCATTTGTCTGATATTTAAATATACAAATGAAACTAAACTCGGTTTTGCACCTATAATCGATTTAAACCAACAGCCTTTAGTAAGAAAATTATGGCTAGGCAGAATAGTTGACAAATGTAAAGGAATACAATGGACATAAAATGAAAATAATCCTCGTTTATCTGGATGTCTGATTTAATCATTGTTTATTTGGATGTCTTTTAAGTTGGAGTACACAGACTCTATCTCTTCTAAGGAACTGTCGAGAATCTTGTCACTGTTCCTGGTTGTCTCTGCCCAGGATACACGCTTCGAGCTTCTGGAGTTGTCTTTCTTTTTGTCTGACGTCGGTGTGGAGTGGCTGACGGGGGAAGGTGGTTCTTTTGTGGGTGCTTAGGTGCAGTTGACTTAATAATGACGTTTGAGTATAATTTACATTTTATTTATTTTAGTTGTGGACGAACTCAGAACTGCGGTTTATTTTGTAGTGGGGTATGCCATATGATATTCGGCACTGCCATATACTCATGTAACATTTTCACAGATGGGCTTGATTGCAGATCATGAAGTCCCAGGTTCCTGGGTCAGGCTATATTAGTATTAAGTTTTTCTATGGATAAAATCTAAGTACCAGCCTGGAGTTTAGATAGTGATGGATGGAAGAGTTCACTTCTGTTTAAACCCACAATAATTATTGTACACTATCATACTTGGTACGAGTTTAGCTTGGAGAATATATAATAGAATAATAACATGACGACAGAATAATATGCTGGTAAAAGTTTTTATAAAACTCCAATAGAGGTAAAGAGGAACTCATGAAAGTCAGACAAGCCACATTATAAAAGGGGGATATGAGAAGGGGAGTCAAGTCAATGAACTTGCAAGTGTCAAGGACAAGTTTCACTATTTTGCAGTCTTGATGTGTCTCAATGTCTACAAATCATCCTTTGTATTACATTACTTGTAACTATTCTAATTTAATTATAATGCAATAGCATTATAATAACTTGAATACAAGATGTAACTTTTTTCCACTTGCTTTACCCAGTCTGGGTAATTTGGAAACCCTGTTGGAAAAACTGAAGGAAGGAATGTAGTAGGAATAATTAATTTTTAAATGACAAGCTGCTAAGCACTACAGTGACTAAGTTAGGCATATGTGAAAGAAATAACTAGATTATTTCTACTCTTGTTGCTGTGAAAGCAATATTAGATACTGTATTTTGGTTTGCCAACAAGATAACTTGGCAAAATATAAATATAAATATATACATGACATTTTACACATCACAATCTAGCCCCAAAGTAAACGATAGCTTGTGTTATGGGTACTGATAACTGATAAATATACATACATACTAATATACCATAAATATAATATATTGAAAAACACCCAGACACTGGAAAACATTCATGCTCATCACACAAACATTTACCAGTTGTGGGAATCGAAACCACGACCTCTGGCGCAGACAGCAGGTTCGCTACCACTACGCCATTCGGTTGTCGAGACTTAACAACTGACATCTCACGAAGATGAGCATAGTGCGGTGCACATATGAGAGATGAGATAAGAGAGAATATACCACTAAAGTTCAGACATTATTAATTGTAGAGCGAGGCCACAAAAGAAATTTAACAATACAACCCCAGTATTTTACCACATTTATCCTAAATTCATATTAAAGAATAATACCTACCTATATCAGCTTATACTATTATTGCCACTCAAACATTGACACTTATTTAACAAAATGTCTGTGTTTTGCTCTCTCCACCATACAGAGTCTGCTGCATTGACATGCAAATTCCCTGTAATTTGTTGATACGTCGAGGGTCCTTTGCGGCTCCCTTTGTTCCCCAAACTGGTTGTGAATGGAACATATGACGGCCATTGATTCGAGGCTATCTAGAGATGAATGTGAGAGGTTTTCTTAACATTTCGATATATCGCGGCTATTGAAGCAACACGGGCAGTTGGAATAACAGTATTGCAAGAGGCGGCTGGGTGAAAGCACCCCTAAAAAGACTTTCGATATTCTCACATCCTTTGTAAAAATTCAGTGTATGTTGAGTGAATCTTAAACTGGACTTTCTTTTCAGTGTTTGTGATACCAAGTGCAGTTACGAACACTCCCCAATAAATTCAAAACTATTTTGGAAAACTCGCCATTATATAAATGTGGAATTTATCCCCTGTTATTGATAAAACAAAAAGTAACTTTCATTTGATAATTGGACTAAATAAATTCTGTAGTGTTCTTCGAAGTAGTGCAAGTACACGAAACATATGGCTGAACTTGATAGTGAACAAATTATAGAAGAGTATGTACTTACTTGTTATTTTAAAAATATGACTAGTTATAATTTAATAAAAATAAAATACGCCAACATTATACTTGATCTAGGGCCGTACCACCATCTCTTAAAGCAGTAGTTGACATTTTCATACAATGTCTGTTACAAGTCTAAAAATTTTAAAACATTATTACATAAAAAGCTATAAGAGATAGTGATACGGCTCCAGTTCTTTTAATTTACTTATTCCTTTCTGCCGTTACCCCACAAGTACATACCACTAAAGAGTTGATTGCGGATGAAGTAAGAATGAAAGGATAGACAGAGACGCTGGGTGATAAAGTCGCATTTAGTATGAAAAGGTTTTGTATTACAGGGTGCCGCTGGGTCCCTCCCAGGCCAGCGGCATGGGCGCGCACGGGCAGATGGGCGGCATGGGCTCGATGCCCGTCCCGCCGCACCACGGGCCCGCGCAGCGCGCGCCGCACCCCATCAGGCCGATGCACCACCCGCCGACGCAGCACCACTCCGTACCGCCGGTAAACTCTATTAGGATTTTTCTAATGAGCAGGTTCTTCTTCTTTCTTGATTGCAGCTTCAGGCCTCCATGGTCCCTGGTGTCACGTTGACCGTCTCTGATCTATTGTGACGCCGCCATCTACAGTTCACAGCCAATGCTTGTTGCCGCCAGGAACTGCAGCAACTTCTGACTGAAAGAAGTCACTAGGGTCCAATATAAATTTCCCCAGAAGGTTGCTACACTTGTGCATGAGTGCTGGGCAGGAAGAGATCATGTGCATCGGCGTTTTCGCCGTCTCGTTGCAGAGTCTACACGTGTCTGTATCCCTCAATTTCAGGTTGTTCATGTGTCAATTTAGTCCACAGTGCCCTGTTAGTTACCGCACTAGTATGCACAAGTATGAGCAGGTTACGACTAGAGATGGGAGGTATTTTTATCGGAATCGAAGACGAAACCGCAGATTTGAAATTTATTTTAACGTAACTGACATCGAAACCGGAACCGATACCGAAATTGGAACTGGAGGTAAACCATGGGGTGTTGGGGACAAATGAGAACCTATGGCCATATAAATGGATAAATTAATGCTATAATAATATAATACAACATAATATTCGAACAAATACACAGTCACAAAATACAGATTATACTAATAAATAATATTATCAGACAGTTATTGCCTGTACTCTGACACTAAATGAACACCATAACCTATATAATTGCCAACCAAAACTTCAGCTTCAAATCAATCGGTACCGAAGCCGAAACCGAAGGTGTGAAATCAACTTTAGTAGTGTTATTATCTCGCTGCAGACTCGGTCATAAATTATTCGAGTGTTTCGCTTTTGTTGTTCTGCAGTAATGCACAACTCAACAAAGAACAAAAGCGAAACACTCAAATGATTTATGACCGAGTCTGCAGCGAGATAATAACACTACTATAAAAGTTTCGTGCCTGCAAATAAGTTTTAATTGACGATAAGGCTTGCGCTTGACGACAATCATGCCTAATGGAAAGCAATGATGAGGTCTAGGATGGAGCGCGCTTGCCTAGAAAATGCCTATTCACTCTTCTCTTGAAGGCACCTAGATTGTACTTGGCTGGAACACGGAGGCTGGAAGGGCGTTCCACTCCTTAGCGGTTCGTATCAGAAACGTGGAGGGAAACTATACTTATACCAAATAGGCTAGGTACAACAGAGCAATTTATATTACAGCAGCAAAACCGCCTGCGCCGGCCGTACTCAGTGGGCGGGGGCTTCGGTCCCGGCGCGGTGCCCGGCGTCATGCCGCCGCCGTACTCGCAGCCGCCGCCTCTGCCGCCGCCCTCCACGCAACAGAGCCGCAGCGGTGAGTAACAACACCCGAGCAAAACTATTTTATTTATTTATTTAAGGTGAACGCTGACTTGGCCGCACCGCACGCACCGCAGTCGCCGCAGTAATCGCTTTTGTTACTGACCTCGCACATCTGTCCGCGCCGCAGTCGTACCCGTCGCCGCACGTATCGCACTGGATTTCTTTCAGTCAGTCGATGGTCAGTTGCAAGCGAATGACGACACCAGCACCGCACGCGCCGCAGCGTCCGATGCGGGCGGGCCAGTGTTGGTGACGTCATAAGCTGCGACTCGGGGAGTTCGGCCGCTTCAGCGCGGGTAGGTATGCGAGGTTGCATAGAACTTCATATAAAGAATTCGAATGCGGCGCGTGCGGTGCGGTCAAGTCAGCGTTCACCTTTATTATCAAAACAAATTCAATTAAAAAAAAAAACTGAATTAAAAAACACTGAAACAAAACAGAGGTTTGTCCTCAGTGCCTCAAATGCTGGCGACCGACCGAAGTTCGTCCATAAATAGGTCGAAACCAGGGGAGCTATCAACGTAACGCGTCGGGTACATTTCGTGATGTCAATGTTTGCAAAGGTCATGGCATTTACGTTATTTATAAGCAGACGATATTGAAATGAAAACTTTTTTGCGAACACTGAAAAATTAATTTTACATTTATTGACATAGAGCATAAAATTGAATGTCGTTCAAAATTCAGCATGGTCAACAATCGTGAAATTAAATTTAGTTCGCGCGATAAGGTTGAAAGATTGTATTTCCTATGTTGAAATACATTAAATTTTACACTCTAAAGTAATAGACGTAAAGTTAATTTTTCAGTGTTA
This sequence comes from Coenonympha arcania, assembly GCA_036785405.1. Classification (NCBI taxonomy): domain Eukaryota; kingdom Metazoa; phylum Arthropoda; class Insecta; order Lepidoptera; family Nymphalidae; genus Coenonympha; species Coenonympha arcania. Next base: position 15,691,415 of record CM072055.1, read on the forward strand.
AATTTTTATTTTATTTCTTGATCCACATCACTCAGTCTGTGAAAACGTTACGTAAAGTATATGCCATAACCCCACTACAAAATTAACCATAGTTCTGAATTCGTTCACAACTAAAATAAATAAAATGTAAATTGTATTCTAACATCATTATCTGAAATAAAATACATATGAATTTTGATAATTATTGAATAAGATGTAAGCCTGGGTAAAATATCTAATGTTATAGTCCTGTTCATATTGTTATCTTTTTCTAATACTAGGTCTGTGCAGGCCACCCTCACCAATACTGTCGGTGCCGACAAAGCTAAAGCCTGACTTTGGTCAGTAAACAGTTGTTAGAGTAGAAATCGTTTCTGTGTACTTTTATTTTATATGTATGCACGTACAGTAGATAACTGACACGGATTTCGAATGATTTGCCATTAGTTCATGCATAACTAGAGATGAAACGGATAGCAGTTTGGCCGGATACCGGATATTCGACCAACCATGTGGCCGAATAGCCGAATATCCGGCCGCCTGATATCCGGCAGAATTAAGGATGCGGTTTGGTGCATCATCTAATACATTCATTGTGTTATTAAAAATTTACTACTAAAACTAATTATTATGTTTCTTAAGTGATACTAAGACTAACTAAATAAAGCAAATAATTACTTAAAAATGTACATTTTTTATCCAGTTTTTTTTTAATTCCGCGGTTGCCTATCCAGCCCAATAGTAGTTAGTATTAACGCTGCCGAATGGGCCGGATACCGGATAGTTACCGGATATCCGTTTCATCTCTATGTATAACATAATGTCAAGTTATGAATAAAAAAAATTATACCATCACATGGCCCTCTTTACATTTCATTTTTTCGGTCTTACCGCATACATTGAGAAATGAGCGAGATACAAGTGATTTGGGAATAGTAAAGTACATCTATAAAGTGCACAGTAATTGTCAGTTGTTATGGTAAATCAACTATCATAATATCATCATTACCACTTTCATTTGAATTATTTTATAGCGTTCATAGAGTCAAAAATTAGTCCATGCTCGCTAGCTAGATGCTTCCTTGTTTGGTGGAGGTGAGACAAGTGACAAACATTAAAAATAATTCTTGCATACAAAGATCTCAAAATCCTTGTCAGTTGTTGTGGTAGTTTAGTTAGTAAACCTAGTTCTTACCTTCATTTTTAGGGTTCCGTAGCCGAATGGCAAAAAACGGAACCCTTATAAATTCGTCATGTCTGTCTGTCCGTCTGTCCGTCTGTCCGTCTGTCCGTCCGTATGTCACAGCCACTTTTTTCCGAAACTATAAGAGCTATACTGTTGAAACTTGGTAAGTAGATGTATTCTGTGAACCGCATTAAGGTTTTCACACAAAATTTAAAAAAAAGTAATAAATTTTGCGGGTAATAAAAGTAATAATACTTAGAACTGAAACTCAAAAATTTTTTTTTCATCAAACCCATATGTGTGGGGTATCTATGGATAGGTCTTCAAAAATGATATTAAGGTTTCTAATATCATTTTTTTCTAAAATGAATAGCTTGCGCGAGAGACACTTCCAAAGTGGTAAAATGTGTGTCCCCCCCCCCTGTAACTTCTAAAATAAGAGTATGATAAAACTAAAAAAAATACATGATGTACATTACCATGCAAACTTCCACCGAAAATTGGTTTGAACGAGATCTAATAAGTAGTTTTTAGATATTTACAATAAAACCTCTAAAAACAAAGTTAGTTAAGCGGTTCGATAAGAAAAGTGGTTTTTATGGTTTTATTCCTCCGGTTGTAGTACGGAACCCTCGGTGCGCGAGTCCGACTCGCACTTGACAGGTTTTAGTTTTTTTAAGTACCGTCATTTTTAGTTTTTTTAAATATTTAATTTTAATAATTGTACATTTGCTGTCGAAATAAAACCTGGCCTCACAAAATCCGGTTGTAGCAGAAGAATATGTGAGGAGCATGGTTTGATTTGATTCATGGGGCAGTGTGCACAGTTGGCAAAAAATGATTATACTTATGATATTTTATTAATTAATAGTGACACCAGCAACACAACCAAGCATATCAAACTCCGCACTAAGCAAAACCATAGACAAGAAAGATGAAAGCGGGACAGCGATACCCAGCTGCTCGGGAGCGGCAGTCGGAGCTGCGGCGACAGACGCGGACGACAAGCAGGAGAAGCAGGCGGCGGCGGGCGAGGGCGAGGCGCGCGCCGCCGCACCGGCCAACAGTAAAGAGAAGACCCCCATGTGCCTGGTCAACGAGCTGGCCAGGTACAATAAGGTATGTGTCGTGGGCGTGCTGTAGAGAGAGCGAGACGGCGATACCAGCTGCTCGGGAGCGGCAGTCGAGGCTGCGTCGATAGACGCGGACGACAAGAAGGAGAAGCAGGCGGCGGCGGGCGAGGGCGAGGCGCGCGCCGCCGCACCGGCCAACAGTAAAGAGAAGACCCCCATGTGCCTGGTCAACGAGCTGGCCAGGTACAATAAGGTACGTGTCGTAGAGCGGGACGCAATGGTCTTGAATTTGTTTTATTTGGCCATTCCAGCATCATTGGTCATGACCCTCGTCATGAAGATAAGAGAATCGAATGTAGTTAAAAAGGTGCTCTTGAGATATAGTCGCCAATTCATGATCTGAATGATGTTCTTCACAGATTAAGCATCAGTACCGCCTCACGTCGGAAACGGGGCCCGCTCACAAGAAAGTATTCACGGTAACACTCCGACTGGGTGATACTGAGGAATACACTGCTGAGGTAAATACACTACTGGATTATTTGTTTTGATTTTTTTTTAATAAAACCTTACCGAACTGTCTTCTGAAGCTCAATGTGTGATTTGCGGTGTGCAGGGGTCATCGATAAAGCGCGCGCAGCACGCGGCGGCGAGCGCGGCTCTCAGCGGCACGCGCTTCCCGCCGCCGCCGCCGCGCGCGCCGCCGTCGCACGCGCACCACGCGTCGCACCACCGGCACGCAGGTAACTACAGCTCTACAGGCTGTACCGACACGCTCTATGAGGAGCGCGGCTCTCAGCGGCACGCGCTTCCCGCCGCCGCCGCCGCGCGCGCCGCCGTCGCACGCGCACCACGCGTCGCACCACCGGCACGCAGGTAACTACAGCTCTACAGGCTGTACCGACACGCTCTATGAGGAGCGCGGCTCTCAGCGGCACGCGCTTCCCGCCGCCGCCGCCGCGCGCGCCGCCGTCGCACGCGCACCACGCGTCGCACCACCGGCACGCAGGTAACTACAGCTCTACAGGCTGTACCGACACGCTCTATGAGGAGCGCGGCTCTCAGCGGCACGCGCTTCCCGCCGCCGCCGCCGCGCGCGCCGCCGTCGCACGCGCACCACGCGTCGCATCACCGGCACGCAGGTAACTACAGCTCTACAGGCTGTACCGACACGCTCTATGAGGAGCGCGGCTCTCAGCGGCACGCGCTTCCCGCCGCCGCCGCCGTCGCACGCGCACCACGCGTCGCACCACCGGCACGCAGGTAACTACAGCTCTACAGGCTGTACCGACACGCTCTATGAGGAGCGCGGCTCTCAGCGGCACGCGCTTCCCGCCGCCGCCGCCGCGCGCGCCGCCGTCGCACGCGCACCACGCGTCGCACCACCGGCACGCAGGTAACTACAGCTCTACAGGCTGTACCGACACGCTCTATGAGGAGCGCGGCTCTCAGCGGCACGCGCTTCCCGCCGCCGCCGCCGCGCGCGCCGCCGTCGCACGCGCACCACGCGTCGCATCACCGGCACGCAGGTAACTACAGCTCTACAGGCTGTACCGACACGCTCTATGAGGAGCGCGGCTCTCAGCGGCACGCGCTTCCCGCCGCCGCCGCCGCGCGCGCCGCCGTCGCACGCGCACCACGCGTCGCACCACCGGCACGCAGGTAACTACAGCTCTACAGGCTGTACCGACACGCTCTATGAGGAGCGCGGCTCTCAGCGGCACGCGCTTCCCGCCGCCGCCGCCGCGCGCGCCGCCGTCGCACGCGCACCACGCGTCGCATCACCGGCACGCAGGTAACTACAGCTCTACAGGCTGTACCGACACGCTCTATGAGGAGCGCGGCTCTCAGCGGCACGCGCTTCCCGCCGCCGCCGCCGCGCGCGCCACCGTCGCACGCGCACCACGCGTCGCACCACCGGCACGCAGGTAACTACAGCTCTACAGGCTGTACCGACACGCTCTATGAGGAGCGCAGCTCTCAGCGGCACGCGCTTCCCGCCGCCGCCGCCGCGCGCGCCGCCGTCGCACGCGCACCACGCGTCGCATCACCGGCACGCAGGTAACTACAGCTCTACAGGCTGTACCGACACGCTCTATGAGGAGCGCGGCTCTCAGCGGCACGCGCTTCCCGCCGCCGCCGCCGCGCGCGCCGCCGTCGCACGCGCACCACGCGTCGCACCACCGGCACGCAGGTAACTACAGCTCTACAGGCTGTACCGACACGCTCTATGAGGAGCGCGGCTCTCAGCGGCACGCGCTTCCCGCCGCCGCCGCCGCGCGCGCCGCCGTCGCACGCGCACCACGCGTCGCACCACCGGCACGCAGGTAACTACAGCTCTACAGGCTGTACCGACACGCTCTATGAGGAGCGCGGCTCTCAGCGGCACGCGCTTCCCGCCGCCGCCGCCGCGCGCGCCGCCGTCGCACGCGCACCACGCGTCGCACCACCGGCACGCAGGTAACTACAGCTCTACAGGCTGTACCGACACGCTCTATGAGGAGCGCGGCTCTCAGCGGCACGCGCTTCCCGCCGCCGCCGCCGCGCGCGCCGCCGTCGCACGCGCACCACGCGTCGCACCACCGGCACGCAGGTAACTACAGCTCTACAGGCTGTACCGACACGCTCTATGAGGAGCGCGGCTCTCAGCGGCACGCGCTTCCCGCCGCCGCCGCCGCGCGCGCCACCGTCGCACGCGCACCACGCGTCGCACCACCGGCACGCAGGTAACTACAGCTCTGCAGGCTGTACAGACACGCTCTATGAGGAGCGCGGCTCTCAGCGGCACGCGCTTCCCGCCGCCGCCGCCGCGCGCGCCACCGTCGCACGCGCACCACGCGTCGCACCACCGGCACGCAGGTAACTACAGCTCTGCAGGCTGTACCGACACGCTCTATGAGGAGCGCGGCTCTCAGCGGCACGCGCTTCCCGCCGCCGCCGCCGCGCGCGCCACCGTCGCACGCGCACCACGCGTCGCACCACCGGCACGCAGGTAACTACAGCTCTACAGGCTGTACCGACACGCTCTATGAGGAGCGCGGCTCTCAGCGGCACGCGCTTCCCGCCGCCGCCCCCGCGCGCGCCACCGTCGCACGCGCACCACGCGTCGCACCACCGGCACGCAGGTAACTACAGCTCTACAGGCTGTACCGACACGCTCTATGAGGAGCGCGGCTCTCAGCGGCACGCGCTTCCCGCCGCCGCCCCCGCGCGCGCCACCGTCGCACGCGCACCACGCGTCGCACCACCGGCACGCAGGTAACTACAGCTCTACAGGCTGTACCGACACGCTCTATGAGGAGCGCGGCTCTCAGCGGCACGCGCTTCCCGCCGCCGCCGCCGCGCGCGCCACCGTCGCACGCGCACCACGCGTCGCACCACCGGCACGCAGGTAACTACAGCTCTACAGGCTGTACCGACACGATCTATGAGTGCTCTTCTACTGCTATAGACCTATACCCTGGACGCGGCGGACCGCCAGCGTCACACCGACAGCGTCAATAGCAAGCCGACCGCAGTATAATTGCCTATAGACTGCGGTTCCCGCCACCAATCACTACACTTGTCAATAGCCTGCATGAACTTTACAGGGGCGTCTTTATTGTAGAATGTTGATTGATGATGTTGTTCTGTGAAAATTACAATTTTTCTGAGTTGGTAACTATGGTATACATAGCCGTCCATTGAAAAAAGAAAGGAGTCTTAATTTTAGTAGCACATACCACATTGAGAGGGCGCTGTCCGCAGGCGCCGTGATGCCGACGGTGGAACTGAACGCGCTGGCGATGAAGATGTGCCAGCCGGCGGTGTACACGTCGGTGCCGGCCGTGCCGCGCCCGCGCCCGCGCCTGCCCTACCTCCTCCCCTCGCCCTTCATGCCGCCCTACCCGCACGGCCCGCCGCCCCGGATGATGGAGCCCACCTCTATGTTGTATAGGTAAGTTTCCGGTTACGTTGGCATTCAATGTGTTCTTGAGGACCAGGGGCCCTACCACCAAGGCTTATAGCAGTATTATTGTAATATTGTTTTAAAATTTTCATACTGACATTGTATGAAAATGTCAAAACAATATTACAATAAGTACACTAGCGGCACGCTATGATGGCCGGTTTGACACATTACAATAGTGATGTGGAATGTCAATTTATTCTCGAACAAAAAACAATTAAGTTTTGTTTTTGTACCTGATTAAATAGGTTTAATAAAACAAAAATGTAAATGTTTATTTAATTTATTTGAACGAACTGAATATTTGAATGAAAATGAATATACATACTTTATATGCACACAAGAAACATATGAATACAAAAGATACCAAAAAAGGTGCCACAAAAGGCCATAATTAATCAGATTCGTCCATACTACTATTTTCACTGTCGTCACTGCTATCATCACCTACATTAAAAATTATATGTTCGTTTTCTATAATATTATCTATTTTCACATCTCTTTCATAATCTTCCCTTATTAATTTAACAGTTCTATTCACAACCTTTTCCCAGTCTCCTTTAGTCACATGTTCACAAGCTTCTTCTAATAATTTTAGCATTTTTTTTGTGGTAAATGGGGGTTCTGTATTGTGTCTTGCAGCATATCCCTTAATTTGAGCCCACACCAACTCAATCGCATTATACTCACAATGGTAAGGCGGTAACCGTATAACTCTGTGCCCATGTTCTAATGCTATTTCGTCAATGACGTATCGGATCTTGGTTGGTTTGTTTTCTTTTAAAAGACGTACTAATTCCGCTTTTAACATATTCATGTTTGCATCTACGCCATTTTTACGAAGCCATGCGACGATATCAGCTTTCTTTTGGGATTGGGCAGGTGGCTTGTCAATTTGCATCGAGTGGTATGGGGCGTTGTCCATAATTATAATAGATGGTTCAGGGAGGCTACACAACATTGAGGTAAACCATTCAGTAAACTTTTCTCCATTCATGTCTTCATGATAGTCTCCAGTGGTTTTTGACGCAAAAGCCATGAGAGAACCTTCGACAAACCCGTTGATGGTTCCGGCGTGACAAATTATAAGTCGCGATCCTTTTCCTACAGGAACTTTGGAAGTAGATGCTGCTGTGTCATCGTTCCAAGAACGGCCTACAGTATGGTTAGCATTAAGCCATGTTTCATCCAAGAACACAACATTTTGCCAATTTTTGATTTCTTTCACTTGCCGTAAAAAAGTATACCTTGCCATCGCTATATCAAATCTTTCCATCAATATTTTGCGTTTGTTACATTTTTTGTATCGAAATCCAATGGTCTTCAAAATCTTCGTTAAAGAACTTTCCCCACCGAAGAATAATCCAGCTTCCTTCAGTGAATGCACCAACTTTTTTCTTGTTGGATACTCCTTCTGTAAATAGTAGCCGTAAACATGTCTTCGGATAGCATCGGCATCAAAGCTATCGATGCCTACGACTTGTTTTGCTCGTTTTCTCTTTTTTGGTGTGTGAAGTTTATTTTCTTCTGTGCCAGTCTCGCCATATTTTTCTTTAGTTATCCGTCTAACAGTTCGTTGTCCAATATTAAGCGCATCAGCTACGCGTTCAACCACTGACGTTATAGGTAAAATTGGCCCTCCATTTTGAGCTTCACGATCGAAATAGTTACGAAGGCGTATTACGAACTCACGTGTCTGACTATTTAGAACAGTTCTCTGCGTACGTTCGGTCATATCGACGAAATCCACAACAAAGGGCTTGAACAGAGTCCAAATTAACGAGCAAGGGTCAACAGTAATGCAGTATCAATATTTGAAATCCAAAGCCAGGTCAAAACTATATCACAATCGCATTGCACTGACAGTTTATACTTTTCGAAGCAACGTCAATTCGAAACTGCTTTGTTTTGCATTGAGCATTGACGCGAGTTTGCCGGAGGTAGTAGTTGTGCTAGCCAGCGATCCTATGTGACGATCGTATTAGATTCCATTTTTAAAAATTTTCAATTTAGAAAACCAAATGCCGAGTTGTGGTATATATCATATAAAAATAAAAATTTTACCTTTTGTATGAAACAGCTGATATTTTTTTGCGATTTCAGAGGTTTGTCCACATAGTGAAAATTGTTCATATTCACAAGTACATTCACCCCTTAAATGGTGCAAACTGATTTTTCTACACTTGTATACATTTTAGAAATCAATTTAATAAATAAATTTTGAGTCCTAAACCTAAAACTACATTCGATAAAATTTATGAATCTCTGCACATCACTATCGTCAATAAAGTAATACAATTATTTCCTTCAAAGTCGTTATCAATTAATACGGAACTTCATGAGCGGACAAACGTCAAACCGGCCATCATAGCGTGCCGCTAGTGTAATACTGCTTTAAGCCTAGGTGGCACGGCCCCTGATCGAAACAATGCGTATATCTATACTTCTATATTTATACTTAATATTATAAAGAGGTAACGTTTGTGACCTTGTGACGTAAGGGGTAATCTCTGGATCTACTGAACCGATTTTCAAAACTAATTCATAAATAAAAAGCTACGATATTTTGGAGTGTATAATAGTTTCCAAAATTAATTACGCATCTTTACTTAAACTTGAATAATGTAATCCAAGTTGTAAAAAAATTGCTTTTATCGCGTGCGCTGCGAAAACAATAATTGTGGTTAGAAAGAAACTTTTAATCTGAAGTATTACGCGGGACAAACTGACCGGGACAAAAATATTAAAAACGCGGAACGGAGTCTGCGGGTACTGGTAGTTTTTAATAAAATACAAAAAGAAGAATCAATGATTGAATCAGTGGTGCATACCCTTGTACAGATTTTTTAGTATCAGCTTTATGTGCTTGTGGGAACGAAATATAAATTGCATAGTGGTGAAGGAAACAGTATGAGGAAACTTCCGTATCAATTGCAAAGGTGTATGTAGCCTGCCATATTGTACCAAACAATATAAAGTCCTCAAAAGATACGTGGAGTCCGCAATGAGCCACGTTTGGCTGTTTTAATAAAATTTATGATACTGGTAAAGATATTGGTGCTGGGTTCGACGATTTGGAATAAAACACCTGCTGATCCTTGATGAGACTTTATTTGGTACTTCCAGTATCCAATATCCCTGGGCCCTATTCATTAAACATTACAAGCCTTGTATTACAAGCGATTCGCTTGTAAATTTCTGCATTTTTACAGACGTGCGTTCATCAAAACTACACGTGTAAATTACAAGCTACAAGTTATATCACTTGTAATATAAGTGCTTTTTCACACGTGTATTTGTAGTTATGTTCATCAAAAATGCCACCGTTGCTTGTAGCTTGTAACTTGTGACAAAAAAGTTGGAGAGTCTTCGCGGACTCTTCACTTGTAGCCTTCATAGGTAGACATATGTAATATTTATATGTTATTAACATTTTCGCGGTTTCTTTCGCACGTATTCAAAAAACTTAGTCAAATAATTATGGCGGGAAAACCGCCTTGTCATTGCCCAAAGACATTTTTTTTATTTAAAACAAGATGTAAAAAAATAATTATGCATAGTCTGTGAAAAAAGACTTGAAACAAAAAAAGTGGAAATCAAAATAAAATAAAAACATTTTAATTAAATAATCTAAATTATATCTTTGAAATATTCTTGGGAAAAATTATTACGTCCGAGAATTAATTTCAAGACTTTGATGGACTATACGTCTCTCATTATTAGGTACGCACTTGTAAATAAAAAATACAAGCGTCTAAAATCTACAAGTTACGTGAAATTATTTGATAAACGTAATTTACAAGAACTTGTGAATTTTTTGTTTACCTTGTAGCTTGTGAGCTTGTAAACTTGTCATATTTGATGAATAGGGCCCTGGCCTTCCTTGTAGTTTGCTACCTCTTTGCTCTTGATCGCTTGCTTCGCTGTTCACCTTTCCCGTCTCTCAGTCAGACTGACTGCGTCGGCAGACTGACCGCTTTTATATACATCTGAACGAGTCTCGAACGTTCCACCCTCGTTATTTATTGGAAGAGTAGATCGTTCGAGAAGTCGGAACTACCAGAAATCCATTGTTTATAGAAAGGTCATTGACTCCTCGAGTTGTTTACAACTTACGAGTGGTATTTCGGCAGTGCGATTATACACCTTAATGCGCTTATCATAGGGTTCATTAGTAACAATATTGCCCGTTTGTATCGGCAGAGTGCGCGTGAGCGTGGGCGGTCGGTCGTGGGTGGGCGAGGGCGCCACACCCCAGGGCGCGCGGCACGACGCCGCGGCGCGCGCGCTGCACGACCTGAGGCCTACCGTGGCCAACGACAGCGATAATGGTAACTGTCGTCCATAATCATTAATAACCTTTGTCTTTTAGTTGTTTTTTTTTAAATTATGAGTTTAGATTGTAGTATTATGTCGTCTTCGATTACATGTTGATTTTATAATTTATAATGTTCAAGTTATCATGATTTAGTTAGTGATGTGTGCAGGAAGTTAGATAAGGTTTGCGTTCCACAGAGTCGGAGTCGGACCTGCTCAACTCGGAGGTGAAGTCGCCCGTGTCGCTGGTGCACGAGCTGGCGCTCAAGCGGAACCTCAGCGTCACCTTCACGGTCAAGTCGGAGCGGGGACCGCCGCACATGAGGGTGAGGTGTTCCACAGAGTCGGAGTCGGACCTGCTCAACTCGGAGGTGAAGTCGCCCGTGTCGCTGGTGCACGAGCTGGCGCTCAAGTCGGAGCGGGGACCGCCGCACATGAGGGTGAGGTGTTCCACAGAGTCGGACTCGGATCTGCTCAATTCGGAGGTGAAGTCGCCCGTGTCGCTGGTGCACGAGCTGGCGCTCAAGTCGGAGCGGGGACCGCCGCACATAAGGGTGAGGTGTTCCACAGAGTCGGACTCGGATCTGCTCAATTCGGAGGTGAAGTCGCCCGTGTCGCTGGTGCACGAGCTGGCGCTCAAGTCGGAGCGGGGACCGCCGCATATAAGGGTGAGGTGTTCCACAGAGTCGGACTCGGATCTGCTCAATTCGGAGGTGAAGTCGCCCGTGTCGCTGGTGCACGAGCTGGCGCTCAAGTCGGAGCGGGGACCGCCGCACATGAGGGTGAGGTTGTTCCACAGAGTCGGACTCGGATCTGCTCAATTCGGAGGTGAAGTCGCCCGTGTCGCTGGTGCACGAGCTGGCGCTCAAGTCGGAGCGGGGACCGCCGCACATGAGGGTGAGGTGTTCCACAGAGTCGGACTCGGATCTGCTCAATTCGGAGGTGAAGTCGCCCGTGTCGCTGGTGCACGAGCTGGCGCTCAAGTCGGAGCGGGGACCGCCGCATATAAGGGTGAGGTGTTCCACAGAGTCGGACTCGGATCTGCTCAATTCGGAGGTGAAGTCGCCCGTGTCGCTGGTGCACGAGCTGGCGCTCAAGTCGGAGCGGGGACCGCCGCACATGAGGGTGAGGTTGTTCCACAGAGTCGGACTCGGATCTGCTCAATTCGGAGGTGAAGTCGCCCGTGTCGCTGGTGCACGAGCTGGCGCTCAAGTCGGAGCGGGGACCGCCGCACATGAGGGTGAGGTGTTCCACAGAGTCGGACTCGGATCTGCTCAATTCGGAGGTGAAGTCGCCCGTGTCGCTGGTGCACAAGCTGGCGCTCAAGCGGAACCTCAGCGTCACCTTCACGCTCAAGCGGAACCTCAGCGTCACCTTCACGGTCAAGTTGGAGCAGGGACTGCCGCACATGAGATAGGAGTGGACGGTTGTGCGTCCTTAAAACTGAGACAAGATAATTTTATGTGAGTTATTTGGAATAGGTGTTTATCGTATGTAGAGAGATGATATGTGGAATCACCAGCACGTATTGGTGTTACAGGTGTTCGTGACGGCGTGCAAGGTGGGCGACATGGAGACGGAGGGCGAGGGCAACGGCAAGAAAGTGTCCAAGCGCCGCGCCGCCGAGCGCATGCTGGAGGAGATACGGTGCCGCTGGCCGCCCGGGCTGCTGCGAGCGCGCCCGCCGGCCGACCGGCGACGGCACGCGCCCACCAAGAAGAAGCCTAGGAATCTTATCAAGGTAAACAGAATGTGCCGATTATTATTAGGCTAAGGTGATATTCCACCGAGCAGGATAAAGTGTGATGGCATTTTTGACGTGACAACGTCTTATAAATCGATAGAGCCGGTTGCACGCACGAAAAAACATGACTCATCCGGTGTTACCTCGCTCATGCGGCGTTACCGGTGTTACCTCGCGAGCGCGGAACGAGCGACAAAGAAGACGTTGTCACGTTCAACTATCGTCAGTACTTAAACCGACTTTACAGGCAACCAATTTTTATGGTTATTTGTAATAGTAATAGTAGTAGTGGAGCAGAGGTGACAGTCGATGTGACTCGGCAGGAAGGCGGCACGGGCTCGGGCAGCGAGGGCGGCGGCTCGTGCGTGAACGGCGCGAGCGGCGGCGCCGACAACCCCATCTCGCGGCTGGCGGTGGCGCGGCACGCGGCGCGCGCGCGCTCGCCGCAGTACCGCGTGCTGGAGGAGCGCGGCGCGGCGCGGCGGCGTGAGTTCCTCGTGCAGTGCGACGCGCCGCCGCACAGCGCCACCGGCCTGGGGCCCAACAAGAAGGCGGCCAAGCGACGCGCCGCGCACAGTGAGTCCCATCCTCTCGCGCGCTCGCCGCAGTACCGCGTGCTGGAGGAGCGCGGCGCGGCGCGGCGGCGTGAGTTCCTCGTGCAGTGCGACGCGCCGCCGCACAGCGCCACCGGCCTGGGGCCCAACAAGAAGGCGGCCAAGCGACGCGCCGCGCACAGTGAGTCCCATCCTCTCGCGCGCTCGCCGCAGTACCGCGTGCTGGAGGAGCGCGGCGCGGCGCGGCGGCGTGAGTTCCTCGTGCAGTGCGACGCGCCGCCGCACAGCGCCACCGGCCTGGGGCCCAACAAGAAGGCGGCCAAGCGACGCGCCGCGCACAGTGAGTCCCATCCTCTCGCGCGCTCGCCGCAGTACCGCGTGCTGGAGGAGCGCGGCGCGGCGCGGCGGCGTGAGTTCCTCGTGCAGTGCGACGCGCCGCCGCACAGCGCCACCGGCCTGGGGCCCAACAAGAAGGCGGCCAAGCGACGCGCCGCGCACAGTGAGTCCCATCCTCTCGCGCGCTCGCCGCAGTACCGCGTGCTGGAGGAGCGCGGCGCGGCGCGGCGGCGTGAGTTCCTCGTGCAGTGCGACGCGCCGCCGCACAGCGCCACCGGCCTGGGGCCCAACAAGAAGGCGGCCAAGCGACGCGCCGCGCACAGTGAGTCCCATCCTCTCGCGCGCTCGCCGCAGTACCGCGTGCTGGAGGAGCGCGGCGCGGCGCGGCGGCGTGAGTTCCTCGTGCAGTGCGACGCGCCGCCGCACAGCGCCACCGGCCTGGGGCCCAACAAGAAGGCGGCCAAGCGACGCGCCGCGCACAGTGAGTCCCATCCTCTCGCGCGCTCGCCGCAGTACCGCGTGCTGGAGGAGCGCGGCGCGGCGCGGCGGCGTGAGTTCCTCGTGCAGTGCGACGCGCCGCCGCACAGCGCCACCGGCCTGGGGCCCAACAAGAAGGCGGCCAAGCGACGCGCCGCGCACAGTGAGTCCCATCCTCTCGCGCGCTCGCCGCAGTACCGCGTGCTGGAGGAGCGCGGCGCGGCGCGGCGACGTGAGTTCCTCGTGCAGTGCGACGCGCCGCCGCACAGCGCCACCGGCCTGGGGCCCAACAAGAAGGCGGCCAAGCGACGCGCCGCGCACAGTGAGTCCCATCCTCTCGCGCGCTCGCCGCAGTACCGCGTGCTGGAGGAGCGCGGCGCGGCGCGGCGACGTGAGTTCCTCGTGCAGTGCGACGCGCCGCCGCACAGCGCCACCGGCCTGGGGCCCAACAAGAAGGCGGCCAAGCGACGCGCCGCGCACAGTGAGTCCCATCCTCTCGCGCGCTCGCCGCAGTACCGCGTGCTGGAGGAGCGCGGCGCGGCGCGGCGGCGTGAGTTCCTCGTGCAGTGCGACGCGCCGCCGCACAGCGCCACCGGCCTGGGGCCCAACAAGAAGGCGGCCAAGCGACGCGCCGCGCACAGTGAGTCCCGTCCTCTCTCTCCGTCGTATTCATCATTGCTGAGGGTCGTGACCCCTTCCACCGACGACTTTCTTTAACACGATGTCGCGCCATGTTGCCCTAGCTGCCTAGATTTCTCCTCCCAAGGCCGGTTGCTGCCAGGCAGAGCAGCGCGTCCTTAACAGGGGTATATTTGACCTCCTCCGGGTGGAGAATTACCGTCCCAGCAGACAGCTTCATGTGTGTATCATGTGGGGTCATCACCGCCACCACCTCATCGTATCGACACCGTATGTATAGGAGTTTCCTCCTCATCGCAGAGTGTTTATATGCCTGTTTCACGGAGCTTGAAGTTAAAAATATGCTTGTTCAGACCACAATGCTCCGTCAGTGCCCTGACCAGTATTCTTAGTTTTGTCCAAGCTAGCGCTACTACCCCAGAAGCCAATGAGAGCCTTCTTGCTGAAGGCTCTTACTAGCGCCTTCGAGTGATATTTCCTACGTTTCGAACGTTACCTATCACCTAAAGCCATATGTCAAGAATAAACTGTAGGCCTAGCTCTGGACTTGAAACTCTCTCTATACGGGCATAGATATCATTTTTGAAAACACCTTAAGTTAGTATAGTATAATTTTTTCTTAAACCAGAAACCAGAAGCCGCCGTATTATTCCAGACGTCCTGTTGGCTATGGAGATGGGCACCAGCGGCGAGCAGACCGCATTGGGCGGCAACAGTGCTGACGCCTCCACCAGCGGGGCCGGAGACTCTAACAAGACCAACAATATTGACGCTAAGAGAAAGGTACTTGGACTTGGTAGCCCACTGGTGTAAAAATAGAGCTTAGCGTTTTCAAATTTTCATTTGTTTCATTTGAAGATTAGTAACACGATTAAAATCTATTTCCTGCAACCTTGCTTTGATGTGACGCGAGTTAAATTTTTTTCACTTACAAACTAATAATATTATTTCTGACTTTTATAGGAGAACGAAACAAATACAGGCGGCGCCAACAGCGATGTGCGACAGCCGGTCCCCGGCGTGCTAATGATGGACTACCATCAGCGAACCGGACAGCCCTCACAGCCTAATGGTGAGCGCGGTTCTCTTTTTTGTTTTTGTTAATACCACGGACCTTGTGCTACTTCTTTTGATCTCCACTGACTACAGATCACTTTTCATTAAATACAATAGCTTTTTGGCTGGTATGGTATGGCCGGATCTACCACCTGAATGCTGTTCATAATAATGACATGAGTGCTGGTGGTAGAAGCACTTGCGTTAAGTGTCGCTCTTAATTTCGTAGACGTGCAGCTCTCGTGTGGCGCACTGTGATGTGGGATAAAATGATTTACATTTACTTTAGGTTAGATTACACGTTTGTATACCAAGTGCATTTGACACACATTGATATAATTATAATGAATTAATTTCCTGTTGACGACTGGAACGGATTTCAGTTCTCTTAAAACCCTGCGTAATTTTTTTTTTATTTGATTTTTGTCCTTTCCATTCCAGGAGTGAGCGAGACGAGCGCTACGGGTGGCGTGTCGTCTGGCGTGTCCACGGGCGGCGGGGCCAGCGCCGGCAGCAACTCGCCGGGCGCCAAGGATCAGCTCATGTACCTTTCACAGCTGCTGGGCTTCACCGTGCAGTTCTCCGACTTCCCCAAAGTAATTTTTTTTTCTAAATCTATCGTGATTTCGCTACCTAAGCCCCTTCGCACACGACTCATAAGAGTAACCGTATATCGTTATGACGCAACGCATAACAATATGACAATTACGCCTCCTACGATTCACTCCAACACCGCTTCGTCTGCGGACATGTTTGAACATGTTCGTGCTCGTACTGCTCTCGTCGTACGCGCGGGTTACACTACGCTTACGCTTGCGAGCCGTGTTCGTACTTTTCGAACCGCAACTTAATTCCCTTGTCCATTAAATTTAGTCGCTTGAAAATCCAGCACTTTCTTGGCTGGATGTAGTTCGAAGTTCAGCCACTGAAACACATGCTTCGTCTAGTGCGATATGACTAACGTGTTTGACGTAATCGCAGCGCAACCACGGCGAGTACCTGTCGCTGGTGTCGCTGTCGACGGAGCCGCCGGTGATGTGCCACGGCGGCGGCGCGTCCACGGCGCACTCGCACGAGCAGTGCGCGCGCGCCGCGCTGCAGGCGCTCGCGCTCATGGGGCTCGACGCGCCCACCACCGGGTACGTGCCGTCCGATTCATCATCATCAACGAAATAAATCGATACTTAGAACCGATGAACCAAGTTTTGAGGGTATTCCAATCACTTGCAGTTTTTTAGTACAATGTTAATAACTCTAAACTTTTAAGATTATCACAAGCTGTACATATGTTGTGTTTATAAATTTTCCTACTGTAATATAATGATGCTGGTAATTTTGTGTTTCTCCTCCCATTAAGGGGATTCATTGAATTTATTTTTGTCTTTCTCACTCTCACGGATACGTTGGTAGGTGCGACATGCAGCGGCGCGGAAGAATGTAACAGAAAAACGACCTTTTACCTAATTACTCAAAAACTAAGCCAGTTATCAAAAATCGGTTCTCAGCGTTTTTGAATATTGTTATTACCGACACAATAAAACAAAAATTACAATTACATCAATTGCAGTTTCCGATATATAACAGGAAAACTGAGTTTTTGGAGCAACTTTTGGGAGAACTTTCTATCGAGAAAATTTTATCCCATCGTGTTTCTGCTTCTTAGCGATTTTAGATTAAAGACCCAAAATACATGACGTTTAAATTTGAGAGTTATTGTCTTTATAGTTTTTACGTAAAACTTCACTCAAAATCACCTAAATACGGCTTGTAGGCCGTTAATGTGAGGTGTTTTTATTCAAAATGCAGTCATTCTTTGTGAAGCACGAATAGTAGTAGACATGAAGCTAGAAAGAAGTAAAACGAACAATCGGTCAATGAAAGATTAACTAAGCGAGCACTCGACATGTTATGCGCACGACGTGTGAGAGGACCTATACATTCAAGAGTAACAAAATATGTTTGTATTTCCAGGATGCAGAGCATGCCGGGCGGGGGCTCCAAGTCGGGCGTGATGAGCGCCAGCAGCGGCGAGTAAACTGAGTCCCTTCCGCCACCGACGTAGCTCTAGCACCCCTCTCCCCTCGCAATACACGTGAATATCTCACGGCGCGAAATAAATTGTTCGGGACGTCTGCTTTACATGACTCGTGTAGTCGGTGCACGGCCTGTGAGTACTGTGGACATTTTTCTGTATGTAAAAGAATGACGGGATGCGTGAAACGCCCATGCTTGTCCAAACCAGTCAACCGCACGGCAAAATAACACTACACTAGCCCAAAAAAACTTTTGGGCCATTTGGGCGCTATTTTTTTTAATGTATAAAAACCTTTAAATGTAGTGCATTCTGAGATGAATTTCCTTGGTATTTGATTTAAAGTGAGATTTATTTTGATTTATGATTTTCAAAATTTTTTTTTGTTTTCTTCTTTTAACAATTCAACAAGTAATGGAGAGATGATTTTAGACTTATTTCGTGGTTCAACGTAATTAAATAGGTTAAAATATGTACCGTTGAATATTATGAGTCAAATATTTTTAAATAAAGACGAGAATAGTTGTACTCGTCGGGCGTGTCACGGACTACAATTTTATTTCGTACTACCCTCAAGCTATGACATATTCACAAAGACATTATTTTATTTGATCTCGGGTCATGCAACAAGTTTTGTTTCTTTTTGTTTTCTTTTTCTTTACATAGTAGACGATTTTCCTATTGTTTTAGAAATACAAAATATTATGTATATTTTTTGTTATATTTCGCAGTCTGTAGTGTATTTTATATCGATCCGACTCCTGATCGTAAAGAAACGAAAAAATATACCTATTGATGTAGGTACTAATATTTATTAAATTAAATGTAACTGCATATTATCGGGAGATAATCATAAAACTATTGTAAGGAAGTAATATATAAGTTACGTAGCTTTAGATAAGTAAACTACACTTCAGAAAGCTATCTCGATGTTTATAATATATAGCCCTAAATCCGAATTCAGGTTTCTACTCACCCATGTTCTATCATGAGTATTTATGAATAGACTTCAAACTCACTCACCAATGGATGAATCTAAAACTAAATATGTTCTCACGAAAATCCAATGACCGCCCATCGCGGTTGCTATATCTATGGCAACACTCGTTGCCCGCGATGCAATAAAATTGCGGGTAAAGGACGCAATTTGTTGCGCTCTCAGCAAAAAAGTTGTAAAAAAGTTTTTAGTTTTATGATAGGAACTATTGTTCCAGGAAGTTGAGGTATTTTTCAAGTCTTTGGACATTTTTTTGTCGAGCGGCGGTCTTAGTGAACGACGTATAAAAACATTTGAACTCGGTACAATGTTAACGTTACCGACACATAAGTAATATTTGTCACTACACAGTAGTCTGTTGATATTCATATTGTCATATTGTCAGATGTAACTTATGTTTTTTTCCTTATAAACTCGGTGTATTTGTTTACGTGTAAATCACGAAAGTAGATGGGTGAAGTACGACCTTAATTCGGATCAAGTAGAGAAGTCTGTAAGTTATTTAGGAAGTTATATTCTATACTGTAACCTACCACGAGGCTGTGAAGCCAAACCAAAACGGAGAGTTTCGATGCGGCGACTACCAGCGTTATAACGTTTAATGGTTTGATATAACTTGTGCAACGTGAAGACATCGATACTAAAAAAGATTAATATAAGAATAATACAACTGTCATTGTATTCGCATCTCCCTTACACAATATCGTTGAGCATGCAAGAACGACTGTACTGCTTTACGATTTTATTAGAAATTAATTTTTATTAGTAACTGGTTGATGCGATGTGTATTTTCACAGCTTTATGCCCTGCGGTAGCATATTGTGGGGTAACCCTGCTGACATTGACACCATACAAAGCTGGGTTTTCATTTACGCTGCCGAGCGATCATTTTGATCTGAGAAAAAGTTCGCCTGTTTTGCCGATGTTTGTTCAGAATTTAGTTGTTGATACTAAAGAAAATTTAACTCCACCTGACTTTTTAGAAATTGTAACAAAAATAACAAACCAAGTCAAGGATTTTTGACAAATTTCACAACTTTACGAGTACGATAGTAGAGAGTTTATCATATGCTAATAAAGATAGAGTAGCATAGCGATAGTTTGTTGCATCGAACGCGCTGGTGGTCGCCCGTCGAACGCTGAAGTTGCATCATGCGGCCATGGTGACATCTTAGGTAAGTAGCGAGTTAGCGACTATACGTCACTTCGAATAGCATAAGTCCCTTTAGATACGTCAGAAACGTATAAAAACTTAAGTTGGCAAGCGCTTGGACTATGTAACTATGTATGGAAGTATTCCGATACTTAGTCATAAAATATTTGATGAATTTACTGAAAATAAAAACTGATGCACCGAAATCTTATTGGAACGCAAACGTAACCATTTTGACTATTTTTGTGAAATAAATTTAGTGAATAAAGCTTCCGCGGGATTTCAATAAAAAATGAGTACTTAAACTGCAAGTATGGTGTAGTAGTTATAGTTTAATACTTGCAGTCTAAATAGAGTTGAGTTTTCTTTTAATCCAATAAAGTTGAGTTATCTTTCAATTTCTTGAAATTCAATTTAACATCTTATCTCTCACTCCTGATTTGATATCATTTATAACTCGGCAAATAGTGACGGGAGTGTTGTAAACCACAAGAAAGTTTATATTCCAATCATTTTATTGGTCAAATGACAGGTGTAATTTTCCTCAGAATTCATCACACAAAAAAAATTGGTTGTCTGTAAAGTCGGTCTACGGACGATAGATTTACGTGATAACGTCATAATTGGCCTCTCTATCGTTTGTTTTATCGTGTCTCTCTATCGCTTATTACGCGCTTTCGCTTGCACGCACAGGCTCAGGTGGAACGTTACGCGGAACGTTACTATTTTTCATGTGCTTTGCTGGTGTTCATCAATTTATTAAACGTTATCACGTCAAAAAAAATCAATTTTCTTTCGCCTAACTTTCAGAAATAGCTCAACTCTATTGGACTTAGAACATTTTGGACTTATACATAGACGTAATAGAGTATGTTGGATCGACAAGTCGAAAGGGACGATCTGCGTGAAGTGACGTAAGTGATATCGCCGCACCCCTCGCTCGCGGCGCCTGGTGGCGTGGTCCCTCGCCAGCGCCAGGCCACGGGGGCTGCGGCGGTCGACGTGTGGCCTCGATTTTTAACTATTTCTAGTATATTATGATAACTTATTTAATATATTCTCGATTCACCCTGACCCTAAACTATGAAATGTGTAATTTTAGTATGTAAGTCAGCACCACTTCGTGTTTCCGTTACTTGTTACATGAGAGAAGTAAGAGAAAATAAAAATAAATAATTAAAAAATTAAAAAACACGACTGCCCTGTTTTAAAACGAACTAAAAAGTAAAAAACAAGTTATTTTAGTTCATCTGCATATTGACATAGGGAAAAGTGGTCAAATTTCTCATTAATTAAAACAGATAAACTCATATTATGGCAGTTGGGGGATCTCTTAGAATAGAAGGTGTTCCTCAGAAACTCCTTTTTTTGGGCAGTCGTGTAATAAACAAAGACGTATTGATATCGATAAAATGAAGATTTATTCGGGAAAATCAATGATAGGTGTCATGAAATCTTATTGAACATGGAAACGGAAATACGTGTTTTCGTCTCGATTTTACGGTATTAGTAGAAGTAGTGTGTATTCCTAATGGGCTTAGCATAAGATTACTGGTTATTTATATGTCTGTATGTGTATTAACTGTAATATTTAATGAGTATAGTTTGACGGTTTATTGCGTAAGATACTTGAATGAAATATTATAAATCCAGAATATTTTCTACGAGCGACGCTGGATAATTTTAGTCTAAATTACCTAAAATGTATTAGACCCAGCGACAAGCGACATTTATAAATTAGAACGCAATTTATTGGAAACATTTTTTTTTAAATAAAAATGTGAAGACCCGAGCATTAGACGCTCGTTGTATAACCCGTTCGCAGAAGCTTTGCTGATGACTTCCTCTCCCACTTCATACTACCGCGACCCGTGATCGTCCTTGAACAGACGAATGCTGGACGCGGTCACAGTATTACAATATTCCATACAGTAGCGAAACGAATGTACTTGCGCAGAGCAACGGAGGGGTACCCGCGGGGAAGCGGGCGGCGCGGGCCCGGCATTGCCAACTCGCGAAGTCGGCATTGCTGCGCGCGCAGGTGTGACATTGGCGCGTTTTCTACGAATTTTCTGTTGTTATTTGTAAAACGATAATTACTAGTCTTATAAACAATGGGATATACTAAGTGTTCAGTGTACGGATGTAATTCTAATACGAAAAACAAAAAGGATTTAAATTTTCATAGATTTCCCCGCGACGAAAGGTAAGTTTAGTTTTGTTTGTTGTTGTCAGTGTAATAATAGTTTATCTTGTCCTTTGATTAACTGTTTTACAGAGTTATAAAAATACCTAATGCTAAGTACTCACATACGGTTTTGCTCGATAGTTTTTCTCCAAATCGAAGGAAATGACATATTTGACATAATATTCAATTCCATCGAGCCGGTTCGATGCAAGCCTTCAAGCTGCGGTCTACACGGTGGTTATTGCTCGATTTGGAGTAAAACTATCGAGCAAAACCGTATGTGAGTAGGTACTTAGCATAAGACCTACAAAAAAAAACACCGGCCAAGTGCGAGGCGGACTCGCGCACGAAGGGTTCCGTACTATCCATTACATATTACCTATATTACATATTATTTAAGACAGAGGAATGAGGAAATTTAAAATTCTACCATTCCTCTATGGCGGGAAATTTGAATTTTTTAGCTGGGTGGGGTGGTGGTTTTTAGGGTTCCGTAGCCAAATGGCAAAAAACGAAACCCTTATAGATTCATCATGTCTGTCTGTCTGTCCGTCTGTCCGTCCGTATGTCACAGCCACTTTTCTCCGAAACTTTAAGAGCTATACTATTGAAACTTGGTAAGTAGATACTAGTCTGTGAACCACATTACTACACACTAAAATCATCTAAAAATAAAGTTTCGCGTAAATATCTGGCAGTACGTCATATGTAAAAATAGCTTGCTGATTAAATAATAACATTACAATCACAATATTTTATTTTTATTTTCTTTCCCGTTTCGTGGCAACCCTGGCATATCTGCTTGGTACCTACACCGGTGGCGGCATCG
The DNA here is from genome assembly GCA_036785405.1 of Coenonympha arcania. Taxonomy (NCBI): domain Eukaryota; kingdom Metazoa; phylum Arthropoda; class Insecta; order Lepidoptera; family Nymphalidae; genus Coenonympha; species Coenonympha arcania. Next base: position 15,713,924 of record CM072055.1, read on the forward strand.
TGCGACATCAAAGGCGTTTCGCTACTGTAGGGTAAATATTATTGTAATACTGTGACGCGGTAGTATATAGCGGTATGAAGTGGGAGGGGAAGTCATCAGCAAAACTTCTACGAAAGGGTAGTGTCTAGTACTTGTAACGCGAGTGATTGTACATTTCATTGTAACGGGTCTGTTAAAGTTACTAAGTGGTAACTGTGTTATTGACTAGGATCTCTTTTGAGTCGAGCAGGGGCCTCGAAGTTAGTTATTTCGGTATCACTACCGAAATAAAAATTGTCAACACCGATCAATGTTTTACCCGTTTAAAATGTAATCCTCTTATACATAATCGTGAAATAGCGGTGGAATATATTTTATTTATCTCTGTCTTTTTCCTTTGAATGACAAGTTTAATTACTGTTTGCAAACTAAGACAAAACAAAATAATATAACTATTTCACCGCTATGGCACGTTTATGAGTAAGGGGGTAATACTAAAGTAAGATTTTCTTATTACGATTTCAGAATTTAAGGGAGAAAGAAGAAAAAGTAAGCTATTTTCAAATTGCCGATTTGTTTATAAATGAATTAGATATTATTTGACTTCCGAGACCTCTGAAGTTGATTCGACTGCTCTTAATGTTTAAAGCAAGTTAACGCTAATAAATAAGTGTAGCACGTCTAAAGTCATAACAGTTGGTTATTAGACTCTATGGTTATTACTAAAGAACATTTTAAATCGAGGCCATTTGGTAGAAATTTCTTCATGTCGAATGTTGCACAAGTAACAACGCATAAAGAAATTAAAATGTTATTATTATTGGATATAAAACGCCACAGCGGCGTAAGGAAGTGTTTATTTATTTTGGTTAAGCAACTAATATTTCATATTATATATTGGGTGGAGTAAGTCCCAACACAACTTCGTGCTGTTAGCATTGTTTAAACAATAAAAGTGATTAAAATATTAAAATGTTGTTTTAATAACATGTTTGCCTATCCTATAATAACATGTATGCTTGTTAAAAAATGCGAGAAATATATTGACGTTTTACAACAGCCTGTACGTTAGGCCAATGTGAAATAAAGATATTTTGAGTTTTGGCTGTGGGCGGTACCCATCAATGAAGTACGTTGTACGACATTTCTGTAATACATTTTTTACCGAAAAAAATCGATACTTCATGGGCGGGAGCTGCCAAAATCACCACCCTATTTTAGACAAGATAGGTAGTTCCATAAATCTTACTGTCCCAGTGAAAAGCATAGATTAAAGATGGCAAATCATGCATAAGAAGCACAGACTGCAACTTACAGATAACAAAACAATACATCCTCGTGATCCTCACGCACGAATAAGCGGTCGACGACCACAGATTGAAGCACTTATGGAGTACACGCGTTCAAACAATAATTCTAAGCGTGATTAGGATTTTAAGAGAAATTGAACCGTAAGAATTCAAAATAAAAAGATCCAGTTAAAAATAAAAACAAAGTTTATTCAATATAAAATAGTAGCAATGCATAACAATATCACCAGCCCCCTGGCGGAGGCCTGAGGTAATCTGACTGTGGTTTGTTTGTATATTATATTTACATAATACTATGAAATCATTTCGATGCAATTTAATACTATTTATCTCGTAGTATGGCAACTGATTACTTCTCAAACTTCAGGCCGAGCGTCTGCGTCATGAAGCACAGGATGTCTGTGTGTTCATCAATCTGGAAAATAAAAAAAACTGTGTTTAATAAACATAAAAAATAAGTCTTCAAAAACCATATGTATTCTCAATAATGAGCAAACTCTTTCATAGGATACCCATATTGCAGAAGTGTATTAAAAATTACTAGTCCGCCATGTTAAGTTCCGCCATATTGGATTTAGAGTGACGTCACATAGGTTACCATGAGTTGTAAACCAATCTAAACGTGTATACAAAATTTCAGATCAATCAGTTATCTTATATCTTATCTAATCAGTTAAGATGGTAATGTTCATGTGTTAAGGTTGTACAACACAACCCCTTTTTATGTGCTACAGCTGGGCACTGGTTTCAAGATTGAGTACGGTTTGGCCCATAACCTATAACGTGGGCCAAGTGCGGTATTGTGAGCTCCGTGCACCTATGAGAACATTGAAAATGAAAAGTCTTTATTTTCACATAGGCCCAATTAATAGGCTCTTATGAAATTCAAACTCTACCGCCAGGTTCGGAAAGCAGGTTTGCACCGAGAAGAACTGGAAAGAAACTCGGCACTTGCTCTTTTCCAAAAAATGTCATTATAGTCAAATGTCAATAATGTCCCTATCATTCCAAGAATTCTTGTCATTGAAAAATTCTTCAATAATATAGTAACCCCGATTTATTAGATGTTTTTTGACAGTGACTTTAAACCTGTGTAAGGGTAAGTCCAAAACTGACTTCGGGATCATATTGCAGAAGCGTACACTCAACCCCACAAAGGATTATGTACTTTACGTAAACGGTGAGGTACTACAACTAACTTGTGTCCGCCATTTCTAATTGGACGGTTACTTACATCTATACGTTGCTCATAATTATTAATGTTTTGACGTACAAAGAGTAAGCAATTATAAATGTATTGAGATACCACTGTAAGAACACCTATTTTGTATATCACTGCATAATATTATGGTGAGCTCGCGATGTTTTCCTTCACCGCTAAGCAAAGTTTTCAATAGTCTATTTAAAAAAGTTTAAATAGCAACACTCACGATCTTGGCGGTGGGCTTGCCGCCCCCGTGGCCCGCCTTGGTGTCGACGCGCGCCAGCAGCGGGCGGCGCTGCGCGGAGCCGCGCACGGCGTGCTGCATGCTCGCGATGAACTTGAGCGAGTGCAGCGGCACCACGCGGTCGTCGTGGTCGGCCGTCAGCACCAGCGTGGCCGGGTACTCCGCGCGGCTCACTGGAACATTATAAACTGGCGCCCTTAGATGCTGCAGATCGTCGGGCTAGGAGACTCATTTGCGAAGACCCGCCACTTGTGGCGAAGCTTCATAGTCGAGAGCTTCGCCGAAAGGTGGCGAGAGTCTGAGGGTTTTTATAGGATACTAGCTGACCCGGCAAGCGTTGTTTTGCCATATAATTTTTTTTCTCTCGAACGGAATAAATAGTATCCTATGTCCGTCTCCTGGCTCTAAGCTACCTCCTCACCAATTTTCAGCCATATCGGAAAAGCCGTTCTTGAGTTATAAATAGTGTAACTAACACGACTTTCTTTTATATTTCGGGGAGTGTGCTCAGGAGCTGTTTGATCTGATCCTTCCCTCACCATTTTTCCACAGCACCGTAGGGACACCGGGCGGGCTTTCATCCCTATGTCGTGGCTATACCACCAGTACGCACAAAGCGGTTCGCTTCTTCATTTATAGTACGCACGGCTAAAGTTTGGATCCCGAAATCTGTGTTTCCCGCGTCTTACGGCCTCTAAAGCGTGTAAGTGCTCTCCATCTTCGACCACATCGTCACTTTCCATCAGGTGAAATTGTGGTCAAACGTATACTGAATAAAATAAAAATAAAAAAAAATGATGTATAGCGGGCGCTCGATAGGTCATGTTTGTCGTTGACCGTCGGAGAAGAAAAATCCCACAACAAAATCAGGTACTCCCCGGCTCGATCGTGATAAGGGAAAGCTAGGTACCGTTATCAGGTGGCTGTATGTTGTGCAGCGGCGAGTACTGCAGCAGGTAGCGGAACTGCGTCTCGTTGTCGGAGCTGCCGTAGTCAGACACCCACGCGTGCCCGATCGTGAACTTTTGGAAGCGCAGCATGTCCAGCACGCTGGAAACACAAAATCACACTGTTATAAACCAAAACTAAAGATCAATGTACTCGTGTACTGCTCGTCGAGAGGCGGTCTGCATAGAGCTGTACATGTATCGCAACAGTGCTACTGACCCGACCTGCACGATGGCGGCGCCGTAGAGCGCGGGCCGCTGGTTGATGCACGCCGCCACCAGCAGCCCGCCGTTGGAGCCGCCCTGCGCCGTCAGCAGGCCGGGCCGCGTGTACTGCTCGTCGAGAGGCGGTCTGCATAGAGCTGTACATGTATCGCAACAGTGCTACTGACCCGACCTGCACGATGGCGGCGCCGTAGAGCGCGGGCCGCTGGTTGATGCACGCCGCCACCAGCAGCCCGCCGTTGGAGCCGCCCTGCGCCGTCAGCAGGCCGGGCCGCGTGTACTGCTCGTCGAGAGGCGGTCTGCATAGAGCTGTACATGTATCGCAACAGTGCTACTGACCCGACCTGCACGATGGCGGCGCCGTAGAGCGCGGGCCGCTGGTTGATGCACGCCGCCACCAGCAGCCCGCCGTTGGAGCCGCCCTGCGCCGTCAGCAGGCCGGGCCGCGTGTACTGCTCGTCGAGAGGCGGTCTGCATAGAGCTGTACATGTATCGCAACAGTGCTACTGACCCGACCTGCACGATGGCGGCGCCGTAGAGCGCGGGCCGCTGGTTGATGCACGCCGCCACCAGCAGCCCGCCGTTGGAGCCGCCCTGCGCCGTCAGCAGGCCGGGCCGCGTGTACTGCTCGTCGAGAGGCGGTCTGCATAGAGCTGTACATGTATCGCAACAGTGCTACTGACCCGACCTGCACGATGGCGGCGCCGTAGAGCGCGGGCCGCTGGTTGATGCACGCCGCCACCAGCAGCCCGCCGTTGGAGCCGCCCTGCGCCGTCAGCAGGCCGGGCCGCGTGTACTGCTCGTCGAGAGGCGGTCTGCATAGAGCTGTACATGTATCGCAACAGTGCTACTGACCCGACCTGCACGATGGCGGCGCCGTAGAGCGCGGGCCGCTGGTTGATGCACGCCGCCACCAGCAGCCCGCCGTTGGAGCCGCCCTGCGCCGTCAGCAGGCCGGGCCGCGTGTACTGCTCGTCGAGAGGCGGTCTGCATAGAGCTGTACATGTATCGCAACAGTGCTACTGACCCGACCTGCACGATGGCGGCGCCGTAGAGCGCGGGCCGCTGGTTGATGCACGCCGCCACCAGCAGCCCGCCGTTGGAGCCGCCCTGCGCCGTCAGCAGGCCGGGCCGCGTGTACTGCTCGTCGAGAGGCGGTCTGCATAGAGCTGTACATGTATCGCAACAGTGCTACTGACCCGACCTGCACGATGGCGGCGCCGTAGAGCGCGGGCCGCTGGTTGATGCACGCCGCCACCAGCAGCCCGCCGTTGGAGCCGCCCTGCGCCGTCAGCAGGCCGGGCCGCGTGTACTGCTCGTCGAGAGGCGGTCTGCATAGAGCTGTACATGTATCGCAACAGTGCTACTGACCCGACCTGCACGATGGCGGCGCCGTAGAGCGCGGGCCGCTGGTTGATGCACGCCGCCACCAGCAGCCCGCCGTTGGAGCCGCCCTGCGCCGTCAGCAGGCCGGGCCGCGTGTACTGCTCGTCGAGAGGCGGTCTGCATAGAGCTGTACATGTATCGCAACAGTGCTACTGACCCGACCTGCACGATGGCGGCGCCGTAGAGCGCGGGCCGCTGGTTGATGCACGCCGCCACCAGCAGCCCGCCGTTGGAGCCGCCCTGCGCCGTCAGCAGGCCGGGCCGCGTGTACTGCTCGTCGAGAGGCGGTCTGCATAGAGCTGTACATGTATCGCAACAGTGCTACTGACCCGACCTGCACGATGGCGGCGCCGTAGAGCGCGGGCCGCTGGTTGATGCACGCCGCCACCAGCAGCCCGCCGTTGGAGCCGCCCTGCGCCGTCAGCAGGCCGGGCCGCGTGTACTGCTCGTCGAGAGGCGGTCTGCATAGAGCTGTACATGTATCGCAACAGTGCTACTGACCCGACCTGCACGATGGCGGCGCCGTAGAGCGCGGGCCGCTGGTTGATGCACGCCGCCACCAGCAGCCCGCCGTTGGAGCCGCCCTGCGCCGTCAGCAGGCCGGGCCGCGTGTACTGCTCGTCGAGAGGCGGTCTGCATAGAGCTGTACATGTATCGCAACAGTGCTACTGACCCGACCTGCACGATGGCGGCGCCGTAGAGCGCGGGCCGCTGGTTGATGCACGCCGCCACCAGCAGCCCGCCGTTGGAGCCGCCCTGCGCCGTCAGCAGGCCGGGCCGCGTGTACTGCTCGTCGAGAGGCGGTCTGCATAGAGCTGTACATGTATCGCAACAGTGCTACTGACCCGACCTGCACGATGGCGGCGCCGTAGAGCGCGGGCCGCTGGTTGATGCACGCCGCCACCAGCAGCCCGCCGTTGGAGCCGCCCTGCGCCGTCAGCAGGCCGGGCCGCGTGTACTGCTCGTCGAGAGGCGGTCTGCATAGAGCTGTACATGTATCGCAACAGTGCTACTGACCCGACCTGCACGATGGCGGCGCCGTAGAGCGCGGGCCGCTGGTTGATGCACGCCGCCACCAGCAGCCCGCCGTTGGAGCCGCCCTGCGCCGTCAGCAGGCCGGGCCGCGTGTACTGCTCGTCGAGAGGCGGTCTGCATAGAGCTGTACATGTATCGCAACAGTGCTACTGACCCGACCTGCACGATGGCGGCGCCGTAGAGCGCGGGCCGCTGGTTGATGCACGCCGCCACCAGCAGCCCGCCGTTGGAGCCGCCCTGCGCCGTCAGCAGGCCGGGCCGCGTGTACTGCTCGTCGAGAGGCGGTCTGCATAGAGCTGTACATGTATCGCAACAGTGCTACTGACCCGACCTGCACGATGGCGGCGCCGTAGAGCGCGGGCCGCTGGTTGATGCACGCCGCCACCAGCAGCCCGCCGTTGGAGCCGCCCTGCGCCGTCAGCAGGCCGGGCCGCGTGTACTGCTCGTCGAGAGGCGGTCTGCATAGAGCTGTACATGTATCGCAACAGTGCTACTGACCCGACCTGCACGATGGCGGCGCCGTAGAGCGCGGGCCGCTGGTTGATGCACGCCGCCACCAGCAGCCCGCCGTTGGAGCCGCCCTGCGCCGTCAGCAGGCCGGGCCGCGTGTACTGCTCGTCGAGAGGCGGTCTGCATAGAGCTGTACATGTATCGCAACAGTGCTACTGACCCGACCTGCACGATGGCGGCGCCGTAGAGCGCGGGCCGCTGGTTGATGCACGCCGCCACCAGCAGCCCGCCGTTGGAGCCGCCCTGCGCCGTCAGCAGGCCGGGCCGCGTGTACTGCTCGTCGAGAGGCGGTCTGCATAGAGCTGTACATGTATCGCAACAGTGCTACTGACCCGACCTGCACGATGGCGGCGCCGTAGAGCGCGGGCCGCTGGTTGATGCACGCCGCCACCAGCAGCCCGCCGTTGGAGCCGCCCTGCGCCGTCAGCAGGCCGGGCCGCGTGTACTGCTCGTCGAGAGGCGGTCTGCATAGAGCTGTACATGTATCGCAACAGTGCTACTGACCCGACCTGCACGATGGCGGCGCCGTAGAGCGCGGGCCGCTGGTTGATGCACGCCGCCACCAGCAGCCCGCCGTTGGAGCCGCCCTGCGCCGTCAGCAGGCCGGGCCGCGTGTACTGCTCGTCGAGAGGCGGTCTGCATAGAGCTGTACATGTATCGCAACAGTGCTACTGACCCGACCTGCACGATGGCGGCGCCGTAGAGCGCGGGCCGCTGGTTGATGCACGCCGCCACCAGCAGCCCGCCGTTGGAGCCGCCCTGCGCCGTCAGCAGGCCGGGCCGCGTGTACTGCTCGTCGAGAGGCGGTCTGCATAGAGCTGTACATGTATCGCAACAGTGCTACTGACCCGACCTGCACGATGGCGGCGCCGTAGAGCGCGGGCCGCTGGTTGATGCACGCCGCCACCAGCAGCCCGCCGTTGGAGCCGCCCTGCGCCGTCAGCAGGCCGGGCCGCGTGTACTGCTCGTCGAGAGGCGGTCTGCATAGAGCTGTACATGTATCGCAACAGTGCTACTGACCCGACCTGCACGATGGCGGCGCCGTAGAGCGCGGGCCGCTGGTTGATGCACGCCGCCACCAGCAGCCCGCCGTTGGAGCCGCCCTGCGCCGTCAGCAGGCCGGGCCGCGTGTACTGCTCGTCGAGAGGCGGTCTGCATAGAGCTGTACATGTATCGCAACAGTGCTACTGACCCGACCTGCACGATGGCGGCGCCGTAGAGCGCGGGCCGCTGGTTGATGCACGCCGCCACCAGCAGCCCGCCGTTGGAGCCGCCCTGCGCCGTCAGCAGGCCGGGCCGCGTGTACTGCTCGTCGAGAGGCGGTCTGCATAGAGCTGTACATGTATCGCAACAGTGCTACTGACCCGACCTGCACGATGGCGGCGCCGTAGAGCGCGGGCCGCTGGTTGATGCACGCCGCCACCAGCAGCCCGCCGTTGGAGCCGCCCTGCGCCGTCAGCAGGCCGGGCCGCGTGTACTGCTCGTCGAGAGGCGGTCTGCATAGAGCTGTACATGTATCGCAACAGTGCTACTGACCCGACCTGCACGATGGCGGCGCCGTAGAGCGCGGGCCGCTGGTTGATGCACGCCGCCACCAGCAGCCCGCCGTTGGAGCCGCCCTGCGCCGTCAGCAGGCCGGGCCGCGTGTACTGCTCGTCGAGAGGCGGTCTGCATAGAGCTGTACATGTATCGCAACAGTGCTACTGACCCGACCTGCACGATGGCGGCGCCGTAGAGCGCGGGCCGCTGGTTGATGCACGCCGCCACCAGCAGCCCGCCGTTGGAGCCGCCCTGCGCCGTCAGCAGGCCGGGCCGCGTGTACTGCTCGTCGAGAGGCGGTCTGCATAGAGCTGTACATGTATCGCAACAGTGCTACTGACCCGACCTGCACGATGGCGGCGCCGTAGAGCGCGGGCCGCTGGTTGATGCACGCCGCCACCAGCAGCCCGCCGTTGGAGCCGCCCTGCGCCGTCAGCAGGCCGGGCCGCGTGTACTGCTCGTCGAGAGGCGGTCTGCATAGAGCTGTACATGTATCGCAACAGTGCTACTGACCCGACCTGCACGATGGCGGCGCCGTAGAGCGCGGGCCGCTGGTTGATGCACGCCGCCACCAGCAGCCCGCCGTTGGAGCCGCCCTGCGCCGTCAGCAGGCCGGGCCGCGTGTACTGCTCGTCGAGAGGCGGTCTGCATAGAGCTGTACATGTATCGCAACAGTGCTACTGACCCGACCTGCACGATGGCGGCGCCGTAGAGCGCGGGCCGCTGGTTGATGCACGCCGCCACCAGCAGCCCGCCGTTGGAGCCGCCCTGCGCCGTCAGCAGGCCGGGCCGCGTGTACTGCTCGTCGAGAGGCGGTCTGCATAGAGCTGTACATGTATCGCAACAGTGCTACTGACCCGACCTGCACGATGGCGGCGCCGTAGAGCGCGGGCCGCTGGTTGATGCACGCCGCCACCAGCAGCCCGCCGTTGGAGCCGCCCTGCGCCGTCAGCAGGCCGGGCCGCGTGTACTGCTCGTCGAGAGGCGGTCTGCATAGAGCTGTACATGTATCGCAACAGTGCTACTGACCCGACCTGCACGATGGCGGCGCCGTAGAGCGCGGGCCGCTGGTTGATGCACGCCGCCACCAGCAGCCCGCCGTTGGAGCCGCCCTGCGCCGTCAGCAGGCCGGGCCGCGTGTACTGCTCGTCGAGAGGCGGTCTGCATAGAGCTGTACATGTATCGCAACAGTGCTACTGACCCGACCTGCACGATGGCGGCGCCGTAGAGCGCGGGCCGCTGGTTGATGCACGCCGCCACCAGCAGCCCGCCGTTGGAGCCGCCCTGCGCCGTCAGCAGGCCGGGCCGCGTGTACTGCTCGTCGAGAGGCGGTCTGCATAGAGCTGTACATGTATCGCAACAGTGCTACTGACCCGACCTGCACGATGGCGGCGCCGTAGAGCGCGGGCCGCTGGTTGATGCACGCCGCCACCAGCAGCCCGCCGTTGGAGCCGCCCTGCGCCGTCAGCAGGCCGGGCCGCGTGTACTGCTCGTCGAGAGGCGGTCTGCATAGAGCTGTACATGTATCGCAACAGTGCTACTGACCCGACCTGCACGATGGCGGCGCCGTAGAGCGCGGGCCGCTGGTTGATGCACGCCGCCACCAGCAGCCCGCCGTTGGAGCCGCCCTGCGCCGTCAGCAGGCCGGGCCGCGTGTACTGCTCGTCGAGAGGCGGTCTGCATAGAGCTGTACATGTATCGCAACAGTGCTACTGACCCGACCTGCACGATGGCGGCGCCGTAGAGCGCGGGCCGCTGGTTGATGCACGCCGCCACCAGCAGCCCGCCGTTGGAGCCGCCCTGCGCCGTCAGCAGGCCGGGCCGCGTGTACTGCTCGTCGAGAGGCGGTCTGCATAGAGCTGTACATGTATCGCAACAGTGCTACTGACCCGACCTGCACGATGGCGGCGCCGTAGAGCGCGGGCCGCTGGTTGATGCACGCCGCCACCAGCAGCCCGCCGTTGGAGCCGCCCTGCGCCGTCAGCAGGCCGGGCCGCGTGTACTGCTCGTCGAGAGGCGGTCTGCATAGAGCTGTACATGTATCGCAACAGTGCTACTGACCCGACCTGCACGATGGCGGCGCCGTAGAGCGCGGGCCGCTGGTTGATGCACGCCGCCACCAGCAGCCCGCCGTTGGAGCCGCCCTGCGCCGTCAGCAGGCCGGGCCGCGTGTACTGCTCGTCGAGAGGCGGTCTGCATAGAGCTGTACATGTATCGCAACAGTGCTACTGACCCGACCTGCACGATGGCGGCGCCGTAGAGCGCGGGCCGCTGGTTGATGCACGCCGCCACCAGCAGCCCGCCGTTGGAGCCGCCCTGCGCCGTCAGCAGGCCGGGCCGCGTGTACTGCTCGTCGAGAGGCGGTCTGCATAGAGCTGTACATGTATCGCAACAGTGCTACTGACCCGACCTGCACGATGGCGGCGCCGTAGAGCGCGGGCCGCTGGTTGATGCACGCCGCCACCAGCAGCCCGCCGTTGGAGCCGCCCTGCGCCGTCAGCAGGCCGGGCCGCGTGTACTTCTCGTTGACGAGGTACTCGGCCGCGGCGTGGAAGTCGTCGAACACGTTCTGTTTGTTGAGTAGGCGGCCCGCGTTGTGCCATCGCTCGCCGTACTCGCTGCAACACATGGGTTAGGTAAATTCTTAGGCTGAGATCTATAGAGCGTACTTTGCTTTGCAAGACGACACTGTCATGCTATGATGAATTACGTTTATTGAGTGCCTTAGTCCAGCCACCAACTCACGAAAATCGCAATATGTCATCAAATTCGAGGTCTAAATCTAAGCAAAGTTTGAGAAAAGTCGAGGCACGCTACACAGCCTTAATTTATGTATACTAGAGTAGAGGTTATATAGGGACAACTCATGGCCCAATCACGACTATCTCCAGGTGATTGGGCGGTGATGGAAGGGACACGCACCCGCCGCCGCGTATGTTGGGGATGGCCACGACGCCGTTGAAGTGCTGCATGAACACGAGGCGCGTGACGCTGAAGCTGGGCTGCACGTTGATGTTGAACCCGCCGTAGCCGTACACCAGCGCCGGGTTGGAGCCGTCGCGCGGGAGGCCCTGCAGCAGCCGAAAAAACGTTACGAATAAGATCTGTGACGTCTGGAGTGCTGAATGATATTTGGTGCTTAATTATATAATATTTTATTACTATACATACAATAATGTTATTGACTGAAATACACATGTAACGCCACTGTAATTCTAATTACATTTTTGTTACTGTATATAATTCATAAAACCATGTCCATACATTATTGGAACTGTTGATACAATGTTTTTGAACTAAAACAATCGTATTTTTAATCATTGAAACTTGAACAAAAACAGCTTTCCGTTTTATGTGTCACAACGTGATCAAGTTCATACTACAGAACGCAAAAAACAATAGTAGAACAATTTACTTCATCACGGATGCGGCTTTATTCAATATAACTAGCCCACTTTTTTAATGCAACAAAATTGTAAAACGCTCTCCTGAAAACTTAACAAAATCAGATACAATGTTCTTCATATCAGGTGTCGATATGTATACTAGCTGACCCGGCAGACATTGTTTTGCCATATAAATTTTATCCTCACTTAGGGACATAAAAATAGATAACAACCTGTTCCCAGACCCAGAGAATATACACTGAAAATTTAATAACGATCTGTCCAGCAGTTTCGGAGGAGTTTGGTAACAGAAAAGTGAGAGAATTTTATATATTAGAAGACTAGCAAACCCGGCGAACTCCGTTTCGCCACCAGATGGCTTTCCCGCTAAAAAGATTTTCCCGCTTTTCTGTTGAAATTTTTCCTGAATTTTCTTTGCTATAAACCTCACGGAGCCCGAGACCTTTCCAACGAATGCAAAACTGTGGAAATCGGTTCGTGCGTTCTGGAGTTATAGCGTCAGGGAGGAAAACCCGACTTATTTTTATATAGTAGATACAATGTTGGTTATTATAACAAGGATGAGAGGAGCAAGGCGTTTAGCTGATATTACGTGCTTTAAGCCAGATACAGTCGATCCCAGAATTTTGAATAGCAAAGCGTAATACATAATTACTTCTTAGGCACCTTTTTAGACACAATAAACATAGGAACTTGCGTGCCATCCTTGCTCGAATAGAATATCTGTTTGGCCTCGTACTGCGACGCGTCGAACCCTTTCACTTTCACTTCTCTGAACACCTGCAAAAGAAGTTTGTCATGTCTGTAACTTTGGGCGCAACTTTAAAGCACCCGCCGGGTGTCGGTTTTTAAAGAATCGCTTGTTTACGGTATGTGACGCGGTTTCTTTTTAAGTAGTTATGAATGATGTCCGTGTTTTCAACGATTTCAATATTTTTTACGATAATATGGTTGGAAAAGTAGGTATTATACAAGCCCTATAACACAGGGTCCTATAAAATACTAAATCGCTCTCAGCCTGTAGTAGTTGTTAAATTCAGTATTAATTTATTTCATACATTTTTTTTATTTGTTAGTTCTGTTAAGTGGCATTACACTGTGAAACCAAATACATGTGATCAGCGAAACAGTCACCACAATCTACTGTCCCAGTTGCCAAACCACCGCGAGCAGTTAGGAAATAAGCGGTGTGCTAATATTGATAAAGATGCCACACACACGCAAATCACCGCGAGCTTACGCGCCGCCGCCGTTGCCACTTGCCCATGTTAAGGCGGCCATACACATTACGGTTCACCGCACAGGTTACCTGTGCATGTAACCCTGCACAGGTCAAGTAGCGTGTATGGGGACGTTCCGGTGTACCGTCGGTCAGCATACACGCTCCGGTCTACTTGCGCAAATACACCTGCACAGTTAGACCTCTCCAGTAAACCGTAACGTGTATGGCTTACATTACATTACAGAACAGTAAATATTGAGGTAGCTCTGTTGAATATTGAACATTTCATAGCTCTCAAAATATTGAGTTAAAAAAATTTGTATAACAAAAGTTGTTAGTTTTAATGTAAACAACTACAGGCCGAGAGCGATATGGTATTTTTTTATAACCCTGTATAAATGCTGAAAATATAGTAAACAAAAACTTTAAAAAGTTTCTCTCTATACTCGTGTGTACTCACGGTGGGTTTGTAGGGCTGCTTGTTGAAGTCGACGTGGTAGATGATGCCGGGCGTCAGGAACGACATGAAGTGGTAGAAGATCTCGCTCTGCTTCTTCTTGCCCGAGAACCCCACCACGGAGCCCACGTCTAGATCGAAGGTTACTCGTGTGTACTCACGGTGGGTTTGTAGGGCTGCTTGTTGAAGTCGACGTGGTAGATGATGCCGGGCGTCAGGAACGACATGAAGTGGTAGAAGATCTCGCTCTGCTTCTTCTTGCCCGAGAACCCCACCACGGAGCCCACGTCTAGATCGAAGGTTACTCGTGTGTACTCACGGTGGGTTTGTAGGGCTGCTTGCTGAAGTCGACGTGGTAGATGATGCCGGGCGTCAGGAACGACATGAAGTGGTAGAAGATCTCGCTCTGCTTCTTCTTGCCCGAGAACCCCACCACGGAGCCCACGTCTAGATCGAAGGTTACTCGTGTGTACTCACGGTGGGTTTGTAGGGCTGCTTGTTGAAGTCGACGTGGTAGATGATGCCGGGCGTCAGGAACGACATGAAGTGGTAGAAGATCTCGCTCTGCTTCTTCTTGCCCGAGAACCCCACCACGGAGCCCACGTCTAGATCGAAGGTTACTCGTGTGTACTCACGGTGGGTTTGTAGGGCTGCTTGTTGAAGTCGACGTGGTAGATGATGCCGGGCGTCAGGAACGACATGAAGTGGTAGAAGATCTCGCTCTGCTTCTTCTTGCCCGAGAACCCCACCACGGAGCCCACGTCTAGATCGAAGGTTACTCGTGTGTACTCACGGTGGGTTTGTAGGGCTGCTTGTTGAAGTCGACGTGGTAGATGATGCCGGGCGTCAGGAACGACATGAAGTGGTAGAAGATCTCGCTCTGCTTCTTCTTGCCCGAGAACCCCACCACGGAGCCCACGTCTAGATCGAAGGTTACTCGTGTGTACTCACGGTGGGTTTGTAGGGCTGCTTGTTGAAGTCGACGTGGTAGATGATGCCGGGCGTCAGGAACGACATGAAGTGGTAGAAGATCTCGCTCTGCTTCTTCTTGCCCGAGAACCCCACCACGGAGCCCACGTCTAGATCGAAGGTTACTCGTGTGTACTCACGGTGGGTTTGTAGGGCTGCTTGCTGAAGTCGACGTGGTAGATGATGCCGGGCGTCAGGAACGACATGAAGTGGTAGAAGATCTCGCTCTGCTTCTTCTTGCCCGAGAACCCCACCACGGAGCCCACGTCTAGATCGAAGGTTACTCGTGTGTACTCACGGTGGGTTTGTAGGGCTGCTTGTTGAAGTCGACGTGGTAGATGATGCCGGGCGTCAGGAACGACATGAAGTGGTAGAAGATCTCGCTCTGCTTCTTCTTGCCCGAGAACCCCACCACGGAGCCCACGTCTAGATCGAAGGTTACTCGTGTGTACTCACGGTGGGTTTGTAGGGCTGCTTGTTGAAGTCGACGTGGTAGATGATGCCGGGCGTCAGGAACGACATGAAGTGGTAGAAGATCTCGCTCTGCTTCTTCTTGCCCGAGAACCCCACCACGGAGCCCACGTCCAGCTCGAACGTGCGCAGCAGTTCGCCCGAGCCCAGGCTGTGCAGCTGCAGCACGCTCTGAAACATTGCGATTATACTATCAGATATCTGATTGACGTCCACTGGTAATATTGTTACAAATGAACCCTATGATAAGCGCCATAAGGTTTATAATCGCACTGCCGAAATACCACTCGTAAGTTGTAAACAACTTGAGGGGTCAATGACCTCTCTAAACAATGGATTTCTGGTACTTCCGACTTCTAGAACGATCTACCATTTTGATAAATAACGAGGGTGGAAACTTCGAGACTTGTTCAGATGTATATAAAAAGCGGGCAGCGCGCCGACGGGTTCAGTCTGACTGAGGGACGAGAAAGGTGAACAAGCGAAGCAAGCGATCAAGAGCGGAGAGGAAGCGAACTACAAGGAAGACCAGGGATATTGGATACTGGAAGTACCGAATAAAGTCTCATCAAGGATCAGCAGGTGTTTTATTCCAAAACATCGAACCCAGCACGTAACAATATGGAAAAATTTAAGGACCTTAAGCGTTGCATAGACGCCTATCGTGACCAAATGGCTGAGGGGTTAGTATAGGTTTTTGTACGAATTTCGAGTAGACTCGCATCGCACAAACGAAATGAAGTCCTCCATACATTTACAGTAAGCGCCATCTATTGACAGCCAGCATGTCAGCGACTGTCCATAGATAGCGCTGGCTGTAAATGTATGGAGGAATTCGATTCGTTTGCGCGATGCGAGTCCATTCTAAATTCGTAACAAAAACCAGTACTAGCCCCTCTGGCCTGTTTTAGATCAGGCGCTATTCAACATGGCAATGCTGCTGCTGGTGAGTATCCTTTGCACCTCTTTTGAAGTGATAACATTTAATAAATTGATGAACACCAGCAACGCACATGAAAAATAGTAACGTTCCGCGTAACGTTCCACCTGAGCCTGTGCGTGCAAGCGAGAGCGCACAACAAGCGATAGAGAGGCACGATAAAACAAACGATAGAGAGGCCAATTATGACATTATCACGTAAATCTATCGTCCGTAAACCGACTTTACAGACAACCAGTTTTTTTCTCTATTCATTTTGCTGTATTTACTTAGATTTTGTTACAGTGTAGATTTTAGTATAAGTTGAAAGATAAAAATAATCAAAATAAAGGTCCTAAACCTGTAAACTGTAAAGATGTGGTAGAATTTAGATCAATCAAATAATTATATTAACAGAAATTACCTACACCGCATTGAGATAAAATAAATCGTAAGGGCTCACTTTTACGTCTCTGACGTAGTGTATGACGAGTTTGTCGTTGTCCACGGCGGATGCCCAGTCCAACACGTCTTTAGGATGTTCCTGAAAACATGGTTATTTTATAAGCCACAGGTCATGTATAGGTTTGCCACCTTAAATAGTAAAATTGCATTGGTTAAAGAAAACTGATGTTTTGTTTCTTTCATTTCGCCATTTGCTATTCATCACAGACACTCTGTGATGAATACTCACTCACGTTTCATATTAAAATTGAAACTACAATAATTGGGTAGTTGACTCAATATTATTACGACTTTTTTAGAAAAGAGGATAAAATAACGACGTCCACAAAGTTAAAATGGAATAAATTAACACAGTTTTACAAAAATAAATTAAAATGAAATAAATTAATACAAATCTTTAGGCATTTTAGGTTTTGGAGTATGGGTCTTCTGTTCTCGCAAAACGAAATTTGTATAGGCACTGACGTCGTAGTTTAATACAGTTGTTTCTGTCTAATCAGATATATTAAAAAGCTTAGAAACTTTGTGTTATTTTACCGATTTAAGTAATAAGTTTTTTTACCATTTTATTGGTTGATAATTTTACTTTCAGAAATAACTTTAAAAAAATCAATATTTTAATTTTAGTCAACTACCCAATTTTCGGTAGGCGAGTACTCTAATACTCGACGACCGAATGGCGTAGCGACAGCGAACCTGCCGTCTGCGTCGGAGGTCGTGGGATCGATTCCCACTACTGGTAAATGTTTGTGTGATGAGCATGAATGTTTTCCAGTGTCTGGGTGTTTTTCAATATATTATATTTAAGTATATTAGTATGTATACATAATATATATATATATATTTATCAGTTATCTAGTACCCATAACACAAGCTATCGCTTGCCTTGGGGCTAGATTGCGATGTGTGTAATGTCCTGGTATATATTATTAAAAAAAAATACTCACGGGTATGAGCGTCTCCCAGTTCTCCTCGGCGGGGTTGTTGAGGTCTATCTTGATGAGGCGGTAGTTGGGCGCGTTCCTGTTGGTGCGGAATATCGCCACCGACTCCTCGTTCGTCACGTACTGGAAAACATGAAATGGGTAGCAAAATCTAGTGAAATCGCAATAGACGTGTACCCTGGACAGGGGGGACGGTGCGAAAAAACGTCGTCAGTTTATCGGTGCCAAGTGCTTGTTTTGCCACCTATAAGGCCACACTGTAGTTCACTCAGCAGCCACCTATAGAATTTTGACAGATGGCGCTACTGTGGTTGTAACCTATGAATAGACGGGTAAGATGATATTTCCATGCCCAGAATGCTTATGGCGGCTTTACAGACTCGTCGAGATACCCCGAGACAGGCTGAACGCGTGTACAGCGCGCTCTGGTCTCGTCTCGCTCTTCTCGGTCGCTCTCGGTGGCTTGTCGGTATTTTGCGCCCGAGTCAAAGGGTCTCATTGTCGCTTAAGTCTTCAGTTCAAATGGAACGAGTGTGTACAGGCATGCTCTCGACGAGTGTTCTCGGCCGAGGCTTTCGGCGAGAGGCGCTCGTCGAGTGTGTACAGCCGCCATTAGGTTTAAGTAAGAACAAAGTTTTGATTTTTAAAACCTTAGATTAAGTAAAATTAAGAGCCCACCTCATAGTCGGCCTCGAATTTATGTACAATCTGCGTGAGAGGCAGCTTGCCGTCGATCTCGGGCGTCTTGGAGAGGTCCGCGAAGAACAGCAGGTTGTCGCGGCAGTCCTTCACCGGGGACACGATGAGGTATCGCCCGTCGTCCGACACTTCCGCGCCGCTGGAACAGAACGTATATATATATTTTATACTATATAGGCTAGCGCTTGACTGTGGTCACACTGGAAACTGATGATACAGTCTAAGGTGGAACGCGCTTGCCTAGAAGATGCCTATTCAATCTTGAAAAATTTCTCTATATATATTATATAATAATCGGCCAAGTGCGAAACGGACTCACGCACCGAGGATTCCGTACTAATTTAGAAATAGTTTTTTTTACTATACTTGACTGCGATCTCACCTGATGGTAAGTGATGATGCAGTCTAAGATGTTATCGTACTAACTTGGAAGGGTAAGTAAATTTTCCCCAACAGTTTCTACACAGCATCGCACCGGAACGCTAAATTGCTTGGCGGTGCGCCTTTGCTGGTAGGGTAGTAACTAGCCCCGACCGAAGCCTCCCACCAGACCAGACCTGAGCCAATTTAGAAATTATAAAATCCCAAAGTGGCCCGTGGCGGGAATCGAACCCGCGACCTCCAATCCGAGCGCGCCGCCACTGCGCCAGGGAGGTTGTCACCATAAGTATCACTTTTTTACCGAACCGCAAACTTAGCATAGATAGCTAAGGAAGGATTTTTCAGTTGGTCTTACTCGGGGCTTTTACTACTCCTACAGCTTTTTACATTGTTGCGGCGCGTCGATCGTATGCCGAACCTACGCCGGGGAACGTGTCCCCACTGGGTAGACGTGGCGCAAGTAAGGCAGGGATAGGGAACCCTGCCTTATGAGTGAGACAGGTATAGAACCTGTCTCTGCGCTGGTCGGCGCCCGTCTGCGATGGGTGGTCGTCGCCCGTCGTGACCTCTTCGGCGCAGCTCGCAGTGGACTGTATAGTTTTCTCTTTCTTGAGCTGCAGAGGTTCTTCTTAGGAGTGAAATAAAACACGTGTTGCTCGCTCCAATGTTCCGAGACGACTGACTGGCGGTCGGCCAAAGGGCTCTATTTATTTCAAATCCGCGACCGGTAACTTTAGAGTATGGATCAAGCGTAAGTTACTCCGATCGCCAAACGTTCGCCCTTAGGAGACTTTTTATTTACTAATAATCTTTACATGTTTTAATATTCTACTAGTAAATAAGTCATCTTAAATCTACATTAATTTAACCCTACTTTATAACCACAATAATAGAGCTAAATAAACGTAATTATCCATCAATCTATAACTAGCTACTAATATTAACAAATCCTAACTAAATCTAGTAACTAGCCGCTAAAATTTCTTTATTTAGTACTTATATATCTACCAAGGCACTAAATAATTATTCTCTAGATTTAACGAATATACAAAATCCTATATCAAAACATTGTTAAATCCTACATAATATTACAAACTAGCTACTTATAAAAATATATCTAAATACAGCTAGTGAGTCGCCAACATACATAATTACTTATTTAATAAAAGAACTAATTACACATAATATAGACCAAAATTGCATATCAATGCAATAATTATAGTAACTGGAAAAGTTAACATATGAATACTAAAAAGGAGCGTCTAATCAAATCAAACGTATGTTCCAAGTTTATTATAGATGATAACTATACATCAAATAAGTTAACACTAACGTGCGACCGACTTATACATGTCACCGGTCATCTGTATAAAAAAAGACCAAGTATAAAATATTGTTTATTTTATACTTGGCCTAGGTATGCTGTACAAATACAATACCGATGGCCGGTAGACTAGCGTGTACTCTATACAATCCCTAGGAATTGTATACATTACCGAGGCCAAGTATGTAATGGACAATAATGATCAATCATAATATTTCTCACATGGCCTGCATGCGCCTGGCATTATATGCATTGCCTAGGTATTGTATACAATACCTGAATTATACAGATTGCCGGTGACATGTACAGTTCAATGAAGTCTTGTTACACTATAATATTACATAGGGTAAATGGACGTACGAGCGACTCTCTTGATTCTGGATACGCGAATTGACGTCTCTGTTGATAACAAAACGAGTCTTTGTATCTGGCTTCACAAGAAAAAGCTTAAATGCAATGTAACCTAATGGCAAGAGGCATCGAAGGGGCATATCATATACCCCAGGATTTTTTCAAACCGGAGGAGATAGATCCTCATGGATACTTTAAGGTAATGCCCGACTTGGACTCAAAACTTACTCCCTTCCCGCAAGAGACACATCGAGCCTTAAGGGGATTTATTGAATTTATTTTTGTCTTTCTCACTCTCACGGAGACTTGGTAGGTGCGACATGCAGCGTCGCGGAAGAATATAACAGAAAAACGACCTGTTACCTAATTACTCCAAAACTAAGCTGGTAATCAAAAATCTGTTTCTTAGCGTTTTTGGATATTATGATTACCGACACTTTAAAACAAAAACTACAATTACATCCAATATAGTGTCCGATAAAAACTAGAAAAACTGAGATTTTGGAGCAACTTTCGGGAGAACTTTCTATCGAGAAAATTTTATCCAATCGTGTTTCTGCTTCTTAACGATTTTAGATTAAAGACCCAAAATATATGACATGTAAATTTGAAAGTAATTGTCTTTATAGTTTTTGAATAAAACTTCATTCAAAATCGCGTACATACGGCTTCTACACCGTTAAGAAAATAGTAATTAATTGTTTGACTTATGACTGACTTATAATAGAGGTCAGTGATCTACTTTTCTATTTGACGACCGATTGGTGTAGGCAAACCTGCCGTCTGCGCCGGAGGTCGTAGGTTCGATTACCTGTACTGGTAAATGTTTGTGTGATGAGCATGAATGTTTTCCAGTGTTTGGGTGTTTTTCAATAAATTATATTTATGTATATTAGTATGTATATATATTTATCAGTTATCTAATCTAGTAGCTGTCGCTTACTTTGGGGCTAGATTGCGGTGTTTGTAACGTCCTGATATATATTTTTTTTATTATTTTTTACTACTTACATCCTCCACAGCGGCTCTTCGGGGAACTCGACGACCACGACATCTTCGCTCTGCGGCGTGTTGAGGCGGTGGTAGCACAGCTTCTGGTCTCGGTTCACCTCCGTCTCCGAGCCGTCCGTTTTGCCCGTCTGCTCCGGGTATCTCTGAAACGACAGGGTGTTTATAAACTGAAAGGTATTTCTATAAATTACTAGCTAAAGCGGCAAAAGTTGTCTTGCAATTTAGGGGTATGAAAAATAGCTTACAACTTATTCATCTACCAAGTCTAGACAAATAAGTATTTAAAAATGAAAAAAAAAAACATTTCGGTTCGGAGGAGTTTGGTTACAATACTGTGACACGCGAATTTTATATATTAGAAGATATGCGCGGTTTGTACAACAAAGTAAAACAGTAAACAAAATGATATTAGTAAAAACGGCAGGCGTCTTCTCAAGTTCAAAGCTATAGCTCTATTTTGAATTAGATTAAATCTGTATCATGCCACCAAAGTTCTGCAAAGTTAAGTGAACAAGATACGTATCGAAGTTGAAGTGATGGGCTACCGTAGCTCAGTGTTAGAGCTACGGTAGCTCAGATGTGTTTTCAATAATTTATGTATATCAAAATTGTTCAATATTTTACCCAGAGGTCTTCAATTTCAAGGCCACCGTATTTTATTCATAGACTGGATGCTAAAGCAATGTGATGCAAATCACATGCTAGAGTAAAGGTCGGAGGGCTCTATTATCCTTTATCCTAAGGTTATCTTACATTTATGTGTTGTGCATTTAAATTATTCTGACAACCACTACCTCGTAAAACAATACTATTGATTATTTACACTAACATTAGTCAGTTAGTACTCAGGTACTTACAATTTTATAGCGAACTTTAAAAATAAGACTTATTAAAATAGCTTTCCAATATATAAAATTTTCGTGCCAATTTTTGTTACCAAACACCTCCGAAACGGTTCGACCTATTGTTATGAAATTTTCCGTTTATGTTGTGTAGTTCTGAGAGTAGGTCGTAAGCTTTTTTTATATCCCCAACGGCAAATCGACGATTGCTGGGTCAGCTAGTTGAAATATAATATAATACGTATGTGTAATTCTCACATACATACTAAATACCTACATAGTTTTTACATAGTTTAATACACACATAGTTTTCCTAAATAATAATAAAACAAATCCATTGTTTTCAGAAATTAAAATAAATGTCTTGACAAAGAATGGGCTGTAAGGCTGAATAAATGAGGTATTGTTAGCAATGCAACATTTATATATTTACTATATATTATGTACTTTTATAGTTATAATGATTTAAGACAATCTAGCTACTTTATAGCATATTATGTTGTGTACTTGACCCTGATTCAAATATCCCGGCTCTGTCAGTAGAAAAAATCAAATACCTAAGTCTTCATTAAACTGTGCATTTTTGTTCATAGAATCAGATTACATGAGATGACATAAAGAAAAAGATTTGGTATAATTGTGCGACTGAAGGAGATCATGCAGATTTCCAAATTATAAAAGATCTTTATTTCATTGACACTTCAAGCTTTTAATAAAACCAATTTCAACATTTTATAATTATACATACCGCATAAAATAATCCTTTGTTGTCTTTTGTCCATGACATTGAAGTAAACTTGACCTTTTCTAGCACCTCTGGGTAGTCTTTTCCTGCAACCGGATTGTAAAAAAATTATAATTAATAATCATGATACACTTTAAAAATTTATATCTACTTATTTTTGGCAAATTATATTGAGTATTCACTCCACAATCCACTCCACATACTTATACGTACATTGATACAAACACATTCATAGATTTAAACTTTATTCCACAGATAGGCATAAGTTACAGGCACTTATGGAGGCTTAGTAAATACATACCGTCTTATTCATAAACGTGAAACAGCGGTACAATAGTTATTGTCTCTTTCTGACAAAATGAGAATCTTTCTTTCGAATGTCAAATTACTGTTGACAAACAAAGACAAAACAGATAATAACAATTTCACCGCTATTTAACGTTTGTGAATAAGGGGGGCTTAATTTTTAAAATGGTGTCTTGAAATTGGTTTACAAAAATAACGCGCCCTATACTGAAATAAAGCCCCCAAAAAAACTCAGCCTTTTTTTGTAATCTATTCACAAAAGGTCACTTATTTAGCATTAACAGAGCTAGGTACAGTATTTTACCATCACTTCCAAGGATTTTTGTTATTTAAATAATAATCTTTCATATTACAGTATGCCTAATGCCTCATAGGCTTAAGCCTATTAATAAAAGCTTGAAACTGGTTGATTATAAAATCGTTATGGTGGGCTATTTATGCCTCAGTAGCGGCTGTAGAAAGGGGCTAAGACAACAGTGTTTACCCGTTTCAACATCCTTAAGGTGTATAGTGTTCCAATCAGAACCGCTGGCCGAGAGTGCGTAGGCGAAGGTCGAGCCATCTTCGGTGAATCGGCTACCAGACAGGGCGATGGTGCCGTCTTCGGATAAAGTGTTAGGGTCTAGGAACACTCGAGCTTCGCCGTCTAGACTGTCCTGGATGTACAGCACGCTGTGGAATAGAGATTTAAGCTGGATCAAAGACAGAAACGGGTCACCTTATGAATGAGCGTAGACCAGTAAGCGGTACTGTTACAGGTGCGGTTAGTGTAAAATACATCGATTTTCCTTTGAGTGCTTCCACATGAGCTGTGAGCCATCTACCTTTTCAGATATGTATCCAAGCAAGAAATGCTCGCCACCACCAATTGACGGTCTGCTTGGATTGATTGGTAGTATAACTTAGTGGTTCAAAAACGCGAGGGTAAAAAGTGTAATTGAAGTGGGCTCTAGAGTGATCCCTCGAATTTTGTTACGAATCACTTAGCAAGTTGAAAGAGTTATACACACATAGAAGTAGCAAGTTTATGAGTTACTACATTCATAGAAGCAGCGAGTTTATGAGTTACTAAATACATAGAAATTAGTGGAAGGCAGAAGGCCACGAGGCAGATCTCCAATCCGCTGGTAAGACCAACTGAATTAAACTGGCACCCTAAACATTTTACGAAGCAGTCCACATGACTGCAGTGTGTGTGTGTGTGTGTGTGTGTGTGTGTGTGTGTGTGTGTGTGTGTGTGTGTGTGTGTGTGTGTGTGTGTGTGTCTTTTCCGACTTAATAAACGTTTTTTCTTTCTTTCTTCCTTGATTGATAGTCACGATCCTCAGTCATGAGGGGCCGACCGAAGAAAGAGAGAGACATTTATAAACAGCAAGCTTATGAGTTACTACATAAGTAAACTCACTTCTGGTTCTGCAGGCCGGTGTTCATCATAAAGAAGTACTTGTCTCCCCTCCGGAAGGGACACGAGTACTTGGGGTAGTTCCACAGCTCGGTGAGGCGGCTGTGGATGTCCGCCTTGACGGGACATGAGTCCAGGAACGGCCGAGTGATGTTGTTCTCTGCATCGATGAAGGCCTTCGTCTCTTCCGAGTCGGGATCCTCCAGCCATCGGTAAGGGTCTGCTATCTGGGGAACATTTTAAAACTCAAAACTTCGCACTTACTTCGTGATAAGCAACGATCTCGAAATATGACGTATTGATTTATATGTGCTTTTGTATCCGTAAATATCAGTAGCTTAACGGTTTAACGTTTTCAAAAATGAGTGAAGCTTTTCAAACCTCAATTAGTATTGAGTCATTTATATTTCGAGTGGTAACCCGTGCCGTAAAAACTGGTTGAGAGTTGAGACTTAATTTGTAGTTTTCTTATACCAACAGGACCGAGGAACCGGGACAACCTCAGAAGATGTTGACTACACAATGCGAGATCGTAGAGACTCTATGAAGAGATGAGATGAGAGAAACCTCCTGAGGATGTCCCGGTGTCGGGACGAAACGTGCATCAAAGAAAGTGTTGGAAGAATTGTGTATGGTGTTTCATGTGGGAGGTGTTACTGTATACAGATTGTTTTCAAGTAGCTAGATTATAGCAAAATCTGTCCTACTAATTATGAATTTCCGCAAAATAATGCCTGCTTCCATTCAATATTTTCTGTTCAACGAAAAATATATATAGACTAAAAAAAGGCTTGTCAGTCTTTACTGCTTTAGTTGCCTTACTGCGTTTTTGCTACACATGCTACCAAGTAGAGTTGCCTTACTGCGTTATTGCTACACATTCTACCAAGTAGAATGTAGAAAATTGACATAGTATTTGTAATATTATCTCATGATTCTTTACTGCACATAGAATAAAATACATAGGAGAAAATATTGTAAATCAAAAATATTAAGCTATTAAGTAATATCAATAACAAACTAGTTTATTTTTATCGGCGTAGCGGCGTTTGCTTTATTAGGTGTTATAAACTGAGACTGACCAACCCTGAACTTCTTTAATAGAACAAGTTGGATTGGAAACAAGTTTTTGCGATAGAAGACTCATAATTAAGAGTTATTGCACAGATATAAAAAACTATTCGTTTCGCACTGAATATAATATAAAATCAATTGTATTTTGCCTCCTTTTAAGAATTCGTGACGCTGCAAAGGAACACGTGTTGCCGAGAAAACGTGATCGGAATGGACAATTTGTTTCACTTGGGTGCAATAATAATGGTAGTTGAAATGCTGAAAAGCTGTCATTACTTCGTCCCGTTAGGTATGACCATCGATATGAAACTGAGGATGAGCCCATATGAATATTTTACGTACACCTTTTTCATATAAGAAAGACGTAGCGCCATTTGTGAAAATTCCCGTACCCGCAAAAACCGACCTTGTGGAAACGCACGTGCGGACTATAGTAGTGATATTATCTCTCTGAAGACTCGGTCATAAATCATTCGAGTGTTTCGCTTTTGTTGTTCTGCAGTAATGCACAGCTCAACAAACAACAACAAAAGCGAAACACTCGAATGATTTATGACCGAGTCTGCAGCGAGATAATAACACTACTATAATAACAATTATAGACTGTAACGTGTCCATAAACAATACTACAGTCGGCTTACTACTGACGGCGTTGGTGTAAAAACAAACTTTTTTGACATCAGTAATCTGGCGACCGACGGTTTGTCGATCGGTCCACCGGGTCCTGTTTTTATGTCACTGTAGAAGGAACCCTAGAGTAGCGTGACCACGCCGAGATGTTTTAATGTTGAAATTATAAGTAAGAATGAACTAAACTTCAGCACAATCTTTCTTAATAAGTATTAATGATCGAATATAACAACTTTAGCCCAATTGCAGAAATCCAAGAAGCTCCAAATAGGTATGTTGACTGTTGGTAGAGGTTGACTGAGCGAACATATTTCTGCTCTACACAACTATTATAAATAATAAGATATTTGGTAGATTAGTTTTTTGTTTGATATCTATTTTACTTATATCTAAATGTAAACATACAATAATAGTTATTAAAATATGCTTTCATAGTTGGTCATCCTACAAAACGTGCCTATAGTAATAATTAATTTGTGATACGAGAAAAAAATCTGAAACTTATCTATAATTATTTAAATCTCGAGTAACAGCTATCAAACAGGCAAGGATCACACGAAGGATATATTTTATTAGTTCATTCACCTAGAAGACTACCAAAAAAACTAATAACTAATGATAACTATTGAGTTCGTTAAATACACATTTTCCCATTTTTGTACAAGCGTATTAGCAATTTTTTCAATAATTATCATGTTAACATATTCGGCTTTGAGGATCTAGCTTTTATATTAGGTTCTAATTGATGTATGACTGTTATACTTATATAGGGTTAAATATACCAATTTTTAGCTGTGGTTATCAAAGTTAAAACGAATAAATAACTCACAAAAGATTTTAATTATTTTGTCTCATAATAAAAATTTAATATATTTTCAAAGTTATATTAGGTTCTAATTGATGTATGACTGTTATACTTATATAGAGTTAAAAATACCAATGCTCTAGCTGTCGTTAACATGGTTAAAACTAATAAATAACTCACAAATTTTTTTTAATTATTTTGTCTCATAATAAAACTTTAATACATTTTCAAAGTTATATTAGGTTCTGATTGATGTATTACTGTTATACTTATATAGGGTTAAAAATACTAATGCTCCAGCTATCGTTATCAGGGTTAAAACTAATAAAACCCTCACAAAAGACTTTTAATTATTTTGTCTCATCATAAAATTATTTAATATTTCATAAAGTTGTATGCAGCCTAGCAGCCCTAGGACCATTATTGGTATTTTTTATAATTTAACCCTGTACCTAATTAAGATTATTGATGTACTCGAGTACCTACTACTATACTATGCTAGTATAGTTTCCTCTGGAAAATGAACAGTAGCGGCCCATGAATGATATTCTAGACATTATTACCAACACCACTCATTAGATTGAAATTAGCTGCACACAGCAATTGCACCAGCATGCACAGGAATTACTGACGATATTACTCACAGTATCCTACTACGGGTAGGTTGGTAATAATTAAATATGACGTAGATTAGTGGGTGTGTGTGTTAATTAATTAGTAATTACTCGTAGATGATGTTATATTCTCACATCTTACCTAGGTAATTCATTTACTTGTTACATCAAAAATGCTACCAGGCAAACTCTTACGCCAACCCTTATTAACCTTTAAGGAATTGAGTTTTTTTTAAATATTTATAGCGGATTTTTGTTTGTCAAACTTTAGACCGATCAGTCCATGAGATGAGCGATGATAGATTAGTATATTATGAAGTATTCTTTAAATAATTAAGAAACTTCGTACATAATATAATGATCTCACAATAATAAAATCAGTAAGTACGAGAATAAATGCCAATAACATTATCTTTCTGGAGTTTCAAGATGATAATAGTGTTTACTTATGTATTTACGTAATAAAAATATTTGCCATATTCGCCCGTTGCTGCGAGGATGTTCCGTATGTATTTTCATTGCCATTTTAGCATTATTAAAATATAGTAGTTTATGCCCACGACTTTATGACCCTTTCTGCATTTATTAGTTATGAGGAATTCGCCGCGATTAGTTATTGGAAATCCATTCAAGAGGCCCTCCTATAGCATGGGGATCTCTCCTCGCGGGGAGAGGAGAAAATATAGGAGGCGCACGAATAGAACAAATGTCCCCTCACCCCTGTAGACAAAAAAACTTTCTCCTTTTGCCGTGCTTTAGCCGGTGGTCCCAATTTTATCTCGCGTCAAAGTATAATATAACATTTTTATCGACAGTATGTCCCAGGACTTTCTCACACACTTTGTACTAACGACGCACTGCACTGCGCTGCAACTATAGTCATTTTCTTTAAAGCCTCATCATGATCTGTAATTATATGTCAGCTAAGTGGGCAATGTGGGTCATTGCCTTGTCTCGAATTCCAAGACAATAAGTCTTGGAATTCGAGACAAGGCAATTTAAAATATTGTTTTTTTGAATAATAAAAAAAAATCAATCAAAAGGCAACACTTCCGCACTTATTATTATTTTAGAGGTTTTCTTATGATAGTATATGGAGTATCAGTATACAGGAATCGCCAGATCTACCGATTACGCGCTCATTAAGTCATTAACCGAATGAACTTTATACGAGTTCAGAATAGATTGATAAGTTTGTTTTGTGCTCTGTGTACTCAGTCATTACTCATTTTATCTATTCGACAAATATAGCCCTAGAGCTATATTTGTCGAATGTAAAACACAGTTAAGAGCGTTTATACGTTTACGCGTGAATCGCGTGTAGCTCCATACAAAAAAAGAATTCCGTTCCCGCAGATGCAATTTTGCGCGGAAAATGGTATTACAAAAAAAATTATAGTAAAATAAATATACAACTTATTAAAATAATAAATAACCAGTGACATTGAATATGAATTGAATTAAATTACTATAATTCAGAAATAACAAAATATCTTGGGTTTTATCCTAAAATAATACGTTTAATTTATCGAAAAATGCTAAAAATTACACTTTTCGGTTTATGGTTTTTGAATGAAAATATAGGAAAATCGTGTTTTTTTTTTGAGACATTTTTTAGTAAATGTTATTAATTTTCTAAATATGTCATTGTTATAAGTTTGTGTTATGAAACATGGCAAATATCTTGCATCAAAATAGAGCTTCCACCGCTAAGTGAGTAATTAGCCTTTATCTTAAACTTTCTAATGAGAAAGTTATACACATATTTTGAAATATTTTTGAGACAAAAACTAGATTATGAAATGCCAAATAATATGATAGCAATTATCTAATCAATAATTGAACACATGACACTCTTATCTTCCGTCGAAAATTGTCAATTTTGACTCAAGCATAATTTCAACGCATGAATGGTCTTAATTTGAAAAAAAAAATTGTATAAGGCAAAAAGAAAAAAAAAAATCGATAAACACTAAAAATACACTGATTTTCAGCCCCTAAACCCATACTCAATGTTAGGTTAGGTTAGGTTAAACTCAAACTCAAAATATTTTTATTTCAAATAGGCCACGTACAGGCTCTTGTAAAACGTCAATACGATATTTGTCGCTAAGTGGACTAAAAACTAAGTTTTAATTAATACCAACAATTATCCATGAAGATCCTTACCAAAAAGGATATCTAACTCTATCTCAAGATTCGTTAGGATTTTCATTAGCATTGTAGAAGGCTACAATAATTTTATCTTCATTGTAATTTTATCCTATCTAAGATAAAACGTGCCATACCTACTTATAGATTTTGTAATATTTTAATCATCATCTCAGACCAGTCCAGAAAACGTGTCGATTACTATATTAATAATTCAGTCACGTTTGCCGTAATCAACTTTAGATAGGTACGTACTCTTATAAGAAAACAATCATAGTATAGTTAAGTACTTGGATTTTTTTTATTCAAACATATTGTATCGTGCAGGGGCAGGGTATCATGTCAATTGCTTAATAATTTTATATCGCCATCTCTTAAATTTGACTTGTATACTTGAATATTAATTTTTGTCTTACAAACTTTTACTGTCACAACTAATAAACTGTTGCGTCAAGAGATGGCGCTGTTATAAGTTGTAACTACTTTAAGTAGTAAATAATAAAACCGAAAAAACCTAACATATAGACATACGAAGGCGGTCTTACGCTACTAAATGGTGCTCATAATTTTAACTTCGAAATTAAGTATAGATCACATTCTGCCTCGGCGTCTGAACTTTCGGTCGCGTAACGAATTGTGTATCGTGTTTAATTTTGTACTAGTTCTTTTAGCTCTATTGTCCGCTTTCTTTGTCCTCTATAAAGTAAGACGTAAGACGGTTGAAGTGACGTAGGTTACTTGAAAAACACCGAAGTTTATCGAGCCGAATTTTCTTTACTTTAATTGCGCAGGTGTCCCCGACAGTTTTAGCTTGGCTTGTAGCTATTACGAGAGGCGCTTCACCATCGTTACATTCTACTAATAATAGTGCTATCAAATTAATCTGGTCCAAATAAGTATTATGGTTAGATTGTCCTTCAGTCACGAAACATAACGCAAAGGATAATGCTGATTTCACGACCGAATGGCGTAGTGGTAGCATACCTGGCCGTCTGCGCCGGAGGTCGTGGGTTCGATTCCCACTACTGGTAAATGTTTGTATGATGAGCATAAATGTTTTCCAGTGTCTGGGTGTTTTTCAATATATTATATTTATGTATATTTATCAGTCATCTAACACCCTTATCAACGCTTACTTCGGGGCAAGATTGCGATGTGTAAAATGTCCCGTATATATTTATAAAAAAATAACAGTTTTTAAGTATACATTATAAGAGTTGGAAAAGCTTGTTATCATTCCCGAAAACAAACGATTCTCAGGAAAATTTCTTTAAATATTTACCGAAAACCATACAGGTTTTGGCCTCTGACCTCTGATTTCTAGGAGTTGTGTTTAACAAACTGAGCAACTTATTAAGTACTTGCTAAATGTTTGGAATAAAATGGCATACGTAAGGTTCTTTCTGCCTGATCGACTTAAGTTTTCATGAAGTTCTTTCACAAGTGCCAAGTGCCAAGCCTGCCAAGGGCTATGGCCAACCCTTTGCATTTTGCCTTTTCCAAGCAATGGCCGTAAAAAAAGAGGTAAATGTTTCGATAACTAAACCTGCAGATACACAATCGGCGACAAAAAATCTAACCAAATGAGCAAAAAATTTGGCATTGCCGCTTTGATTTCATGCAACTTGTAGTTGCGTATGTACTTAGTAATAGACTTTATAGATGTGAATAAGCTTTAATGAATGAGCTTCACAATTTTCGACCGTTTTTAAACTAAATTATTGTGAGATTGTGTATCTACAGACACCTACTAGTGAAGGATAGCTGGTTGAGCCAATAGGGTGCCTTCGTCTGTCTTACACTTTAGGGTAGCTGGAAGAAATCTCTTCTTTTTAGAGATAATCTATCGTATGCAAAGGTATAAGATATTTCAATCCACGAAGACGCGCCCCACTCTGTCAAAATCGCGTATGTTTCATTCGATTAGAGTGGGGCGCGTCATCGTGGATTGAAATATCTATATATGTTTTTCTTTAACTTTGTGTTTTTATGGTGCATAAATAATAAAAATTACCTTAGTTCCATGGTAGTCGTCGACGACTGTCTCGTCCCGCCTCGCTTCGGGGTACTCAAAGACCATGTTCGAGGGCGCGACGTGCGTAGAGTACGGGGTTGCGTGCGCGCACTGCAACAACACACAGACCGATAACACGACATGGCGACGCATACTGGACGCCGCTGAGCACCGACGCCGACTGACCGCCGGCGACGCCTCTACCGTCCTTATATCCAACAAAAACTATCAACGAGGTTTTTTTTCGCTAAAATATGGACGTCTATTTATTTTATTTTGTAACGTCTTTTCTTGTGATGGCTATAATTAATTCTATTGTCATACTTGACAGGTGTTTTTATTATTATAGCCCACTTGAGAGCCCACTTCAAAAGAAGGTGATTTTATTGATTTGACAGCTATGTAACTATGTTGGTTCGTATCAGCCAACGGACGTCCACAGCTGGTAAAGGCCACCTGCAATGATTTCCAACCCGCACACACCCACAGGCCCTTGTATCCAGCGCCTTCCCGCGACTGTTTTAATGTCGTCAGTCCTTCTGGTCAAAGCGACACTGCGTTTTCCCGTGAGGGGTCGCCAAATCCGTAGTTTGAGTCCCCAACGTCCGTCGGGTCTACGAGCTATGTGCCACTTTAGCTACGCGATACGTTGAGCTATGTTGGTGACTCTGGAACGGATCTCCTCATTTCTGATTTGATTATGTAGAGAAACTCCGAGCATAGCTCTCTCCATCGCCCCCTGAGTGGCTCTGAGCCTTCTTATGAGGCCCATAGTAAAAGACCCTGTCTCAGATCCGTATCTCCCAGATATTATATATGATCGTCTACAATTTCGAGTGCAGAGTTCTCAACTTCTCAGCCACTACTGGGTGGAGCGGAGACATGAGAATTTGACTTGATTGATCTAACTATGTGATAACTAGGTTTAGCCCACGGTTCTACCTGCATTGAATTTGGGTTTTCGCCAATTGCATAGCAACCATGAGTATTTTCAGGATAAAAGTAGCCTATGTGCTAATCCAGAGATTTATCTCAATTCTGTCATTATTATCCATTATTTCTTATTTATCTCCATTCATTATTCTTCATTTTCCTAAAGAACTAATTTGGCTGAAATTGGTTCAAGAGAATAATGAAGAATAAGTTGGGGCAAGAAGTAATTAACATACACTTTCACATGTATAATCTAACTGTGATTATTGAAAATGCATTTTATTTATATCAACATGCCAGAGTATTAGGGGGTGTAAAAGTGTATATTTGTCCACACAGTTCTGAGAAACTATTAGGTCCTTACATATGAAATTGGCGTTTTGTATGGGAGGAACATAAAGTCGATTTTTTTTAAATATAATATATATATTTAATCAAAGTATGTACCATTGCTATCTATGCACTTTTGCCACCTTATAGGTAGTTCATTGATCCTTTTACTAAAAAAGCCATTCGGACGGGAATCAATAAAATCTTTGAAAGCGCTTTGGACTGCCTCATCGGAGTTAAATTTTTTCCCTTGTAAGAAGTTATCCAAATTTCGAAAAAAATGGTAATCTGTTAGAGCAAGATCCGGGGAGTAAGGTGGATGTCTTAGGCATTCCAATTGAAGCTCCTCTAATTTGGTAGCCGTCTGTTGTGCAGAGTGTGGTCTAGCTTTGTCCTGAAGCAGCAGTGGCCTAGAACGATTGACCAGCCTCGGTTGTTTAGCAGCTAGCTTTTCCGTCATGGATTGCAGTTGCTGACAAAAGATATCCGCCGTAATCGTCTGGCCAGATTTAAGAAAGCTGTAGTGAACGACGCCGGCGCTAGTCCACCAAACGCTCACAAGTAATTTTTTTTGAGTCATTTTTCGTTTGGGGCAGGATTTGGCTGGTTCGCCAGGGTTCAACCATTGCGATGAGCGTTTCCGATAATCATACAGGATCCATTTTTCATCACAGGTAATGATTCGATTTAAAATCCCTTCATTACTGTGCCGGTTGAGTAGTGTAACACAGCAGTCTACGCGCGTTTGTCGGTTTGCTGCAATCAATTCATGAGGTACCCACCTTTCAAGCTTTTTCACCTTCCCAATTTGCTTAAAGTGAACTAAAACCGTTTTATCACTAACACCGCAGCCTGCAGCTTGCTCGGACGTGGTTTGCGATGGATCCGCTTCCACAATAACCTTCAATTCTTCATTGTCAACTTTGGTCTCCGGCCGTCCACGGGGCTTGTTCTGCAGGTCGAAATTTCCAGAACGAAAACGTTGGAACCAAAAAAGCACTGTGTTTTCTTTTGCGACACCCTCGCCGTACACATCATTAATCCTTCGAGCCGTTTCTGCAGCACTGGTGCCACGATGGAACTCGTACTCGTAAATAACGCGATATTTCAAGTTTTCCATTTTGTAAACAGAGTGGCGCAAAAAAAAAACCAAAAGAGAAAAAAACAAATGAATTACGATTTTCATAACACAAAAGCATGAGTAAATAGCTGTATAAATTTGAAATTGGAATTTCTAACCAAAGAAGAGATATTTGAGATCAAAGTGGCCAGTACGACAAAACGCCAATTTCATATGTAAGGACCTAATATTAATCAGATTGTGTCCATATTCCCCAACTCAACAATGCTAGTTTCATCAAAATTGATTCGTTTTCAAGTTTTCATTTTCAGTTTAGCTTTAAAATTTAAAAATTGTAGTATATATGTATTATTTTTCTGTGAGAAGCAGCCTAAAAATCTAGAAAAAATATAACTTAGATTTACTAAATTAAATCTATATTTGTACCCATTATGTATTCCAGAAATTATTAAATCTGTATCAGGCATTGAGACCTCTTCAGTATTTTCCTGAATTCTTATACTCTGGTAGTAAAAAAAAAATTATTAATCTTTAAAAACTTTCTTTAAATTTTTAAAAAATCCACAGTTCATAACCTAATGATAATACAAACAAGATTAATTAAAAAAAATTATGAACCGGACTGCAAAAGTATCAACTTATAAATTTTCCTTCATTTTGATACTCCACTTGATAGATTTAATTTTTTTTTAATGATGACTTACATTTGGCACCAAAAATTCGCCAAAAGATCTTTTCAAAAAACCTATTTATATAGGTTTCTGAGATGAATCTAAAGATAACTTGACCGTCAAAAGTTATTCAGCTGTTTGAATCAAGGTATGTAATAAAAAATTTACAAATAAACAAAGATAAAAAGAATCATAACACTTCCTGCAGTCTGGTAATAACAACTGCAGTTGCACATAAAATTTCAAATGCACATTATCTTATCAGTTGTCACATAAATTACACAAACCTAATAGATAGCATTGCTGACACATAGTTCTAAATAAATATGGCACCCTAGACTTAAGTGGAAATTATACAGTTTGATACAAGTGTGGAAAGTATTTTAATTCGTCACGAGACCCAGTGTGTCGGCCCAAGTTACTGGCGCTGGTTACTATAGGGACGAGTGGAAATGATAATTCCGCACATACACTGAAAAGCGTTTTGTGAAAACACATTTGTGAAAACTATATGTACATATTGTTACTTACATATTAAAAGAATGAATTAATGTTAAATTTAATTAATGTATAATAATAGTATTTATGCAAAAAAAAAAGTAATTTCACACAAAAATTCTGAATCACTATTAAACTTTCCACACGCTCAACACACATGAGTCTCATTTAGAGCAGATTGAGTTTTCTGGGGGTCATCTTACATTTATGCATTCAACTTATCTATTATTACTATTTATAATTAGGTAACATTGCAGTCAAAAACAAAAAAGAAATGGGGAGATGTATTATGGTTGGTTTCATATTAAAATATTTTAGATTAATCGGTGGGAAGTGGGCTTTCTTTGAATAATACAAAATGGTTAATTTGTCCATGCTGTGAGGGGAAAGTTGGGCAAGAGAAAGAAGCATTTCTCTTTGTGGGTTATTGCTGTTTTTTTTATGACAGTCATCCATAGGTACCTACTTTATAAATGATGTAGATAATTTTGGAAAGTATTCAAAGGGCATTCGTACGGACATTCAAATACCGGTAATTAATTTAAAAATGTAAGTACTTATCTTCCTAACTTTTGAACTTTTTCAATCAACACTTAGCAAGTCTATTGATACAAGTTATTTGAAAATAACTGAAAAACTCAAATCTCACCAATTCTCGTCTCCTTAAATAGTACGTAGGTCCTGTGTTTGATTGAGATAATAAACTGTTATTTTTTGCAGTACCTAAATAGTGGAAAATTCGCGGAAAATCGGCGATGATTAGCCAAAATAAAGCGTCGCACCGCCATGCAAGTTGACAAATGTCAAATGACATTGACAGCTGACATTTAAAAATAAAGTTGCTAGCGTAAAAAACCCGTCTGTTGTAAACCACAATATAAAGTTATTCCTTAATATAATCTAGGAGTTAGAATTCCTTGCTCTGTGTTGTAAACGATGGTTGTCAACGACTATACTGCGTTCAGCGTTATTTTGCCTCTGACAGCTGTTTCTGTTAGGTTGGAGTGCCAACCTAACAGAAACAGCTTCTAAACTACCCGCCATTCTTGCTGACAAGTACCTTTAACACAGTGTGAAGCTCCTTGCGTTTTTCTTAATTTTTTTTTTATTTTAAACGTGTTAATCATGCCAAAAAGGATTCAAAGTAGCGGCAGAAAAATTGTATCCTCAGTTCGTAATTTTTGTGAACGGGAAAAAGCTAATGGAGGACCAAGGGACCAATAATCCCATTTGAACATGTTCGTCAACGTGTAGCCGCCATGACAGTAAGTAAATTAGTGTTACCTGCTATTAATAGTTTCCCGTTATTAGGGATCGAAAGTTATTTGTTTTGCTAATAGATTATTGTTTGTATGTAGGCACGATGTTTTAATTGTAATACATTCCGTACATAGGTATATGTATAATAATAATTATATTTGTTTTAAAAACATAGTATTTGATTCTTATTGTATAAACTAGCTGCGCCCTGCAGTTTCACCCGCGCCAGTCCCGATCGATTTTTTTTCTTTAATACAAACCTTTGTTACATTATGTATTATTTAATAACAAGATTAATAAAAAAAATGTACAATATGCATGTTATTAATGTAATGTTTTGTATTTCAGGCGTTTCTGAGAGAACTGTCACCACTATTACCAAGGAGTGTGAGGTTGCTGCTTCCACGTCTAAGAAAATATGTACTCCCAGGAAAAAACGCTGCCAATCGAATAAAATTCAGTTAGATGATTTTGAACTATGTGCAATCAGAACTAAAATACATCAAATGTACGTAGTCAGAAAGGAGTTGCCTACTTTGAGCAAGCTTTTGGCTGAATTAAAAATTGATATTAACTTCAATGGAGGTCGTACCACACTATGGAAAATAATTCGGCAAATTGGATTTAGATTTAAAAAATGTGGTTCTAAAAGAAAAATTTTAATGGAACGATATGACATTGTAGCCTGGAGGTACAGATACTTAAATATTTTAAGACAAAATCGAAATGAAGGCCGACGTATCGTATATCTCGATGAAACTTATATACACGCTTCATATTCTGTCAACAAATGTTGGCAGATGGAAAATGAACAAGGTGTTTTAAAAAGCGATTCAGTTGGTGCACGCTGGATCATCGTTCATGCAGGTGGCGAAATGGGGTTTATTCCAAATGCACAATTAATATTTAAATCGCAGTCGAAATCAGGAGATTACCATGATGACATGAACAGGACGAATTTCATGAAATGGTTAGAAGACAAACTCATCCCCAATTTACCGCCTAATAGTTTAATTGTTATGGATAATGCGCCCTATCACACTGTAAAGGTGAACAAGGCACCAACAATGAGCTCTACCAAAACTGATATGCAAAATTGGATCACAAATAAGGGGTTATCTTATCTTCCTACTATGGTGAAAGCTCAATTATACGAAATTATAAAAGAGCATAAAGAAGCTCCAAAATATGAAGCTGATCAACTTCTTGAAGCGCATGGACACAAAGTGGCTAGGTTACCACCATACCACTGCGAACTTAACCCTATAGAATTTATGTGGAGCCTGTTGAAAAGGCGTGTAGCTGCTAAAAATGTTGGACAGGAAGCAGACAAGATACTACAATTAACAGAAGAAGCGTTCCAATCGATCACTGCAGAAGACTGGCAGAAGCAGTGTCAACATGTGTGCCATATTGAACAACAGTTTATTAAAACAGATGGAATTATAGACTCTGAAATCGATAAATTTATTATAGAATTAAACGACGAGTCTGATACAGAATCGGACAGCAGCAGTTCCGACGATTCACGTTCATCAGCAGACAGTGACGAACCACTAGCGACCCGCTTGGATCACTCTTATTCAAAATAAATAAAACCTATAAAAACGTTGTTTTAATTTAGTCATATATTACCTATGTATATAGATAAATGCAAACTTGAGGTACATAATACTAATTCAAATACCTATCCTAATTATTTTAAAGTATCGGCGCCGCGCCGGCGCCCTGCAGTTTTACCCTCATAAGTCCTGAGCCCGTACCTATGAATATTGGGATAAAAATATACCCACAAACCAAAATCCAAAGATTACAAACTTAAATTCTAACATCCAAACTTTGAGAAATTTAACTATGAAAATATTTCGCAGTTTCATACCGGGTATCTTACAAACCTTAAGCGGCAACACAGAGCTCAGGTTAGCCAATATGACAGCCAGAGGCAAAATAACGCTGAACGCACTGTATCTTAGAATCTTTCATCATTGACGACTATGAATACCTATTAACTATTTGTCGATCATAATATTGATGCATTTTTTTTTACTCTATACAAATTAGTACTTGAGTCTCATCTGATGGTAAGTGATGATGCAGCCTAGGATGTCATCGTACTAACAATTTGGACTGGATCCCTATGGCTCCCATTAAGTCAGCAAGTGAAAGTTATAAGTAGGACCAATGATATTATATCATTGAGTAGGACATAAATGCACGCATTTTCAGTGACGAAAATAAATAAAACAAGAGTTACATTTTTCATTATTTTATTATGACGAATGTCACAAGTCATGTCCTACGCGAGCAACGCAACCCGCCGTCCGCCGTAAGGCACTAGTTGATAAACGGACGCACCGGACAGTCGATACATAAAATTACTACATTTAAATCATACTCGCTACAAAAATATAATTCTATTTTTCACTAATCAACCAAGAGCTGACTCATAGTATTTTAGCTGTACTTTTTTGCTAAAGCAGAAAGTTGCTTCCCTGCGCTTATGCTTGCTATGTATTCTGTCTGTTTATATAGTCTGTGTGTCCCTTATCAAAGATTTGAGTCTCTCATGCGGAGTTGCACGAAATAAATTTAAATAATTAAGTGCTACATAAACTAATTTAATCGCAATCAATGTCAAAAAATGTATGAAATTTTGAGGTTTCTCGCGATTAAATTAGTTTAAGTAGCACTTTAATTTTTTAATTTTTTTTCGTGCAATATGGGGTCACTCTGCTACAGTTTTTGCCCATAAAGCTATGAGTATCGCAATGTTTATAAACGACTATTTTTCTTATAACAATTAAAAGTAAGTTGCTAAACTTTTCGTCGGCTCTTGATGTATACATTTCAATATGATATTTTCTATTACAATAAATATTAAATACTGCTCAAAGTTAACATTACATTAAGTGTAAAGCAGTTTAGGCTCATCATTAATTATGTTTTAATTTAATCAAAAATTTAAAAACATTGATTGATATAATTATTTACCTAGAGTTAGGTACCAAAGTACCTTCAATGACTTTAGCAAAGATACGGTCAAAAAACTAGACATTTCATCGGCCATCCTTCCTTTCACTTTGAAATAAACAGCGGAGGGATTCTCGTAAACAAATTTGTTCATCGCCCAAACATCGCAAGTAACCATAGCAGCGCAGTCATCACAGCCAATCGGTGCCTTCGCTGCACAACCGAAGCAAACATTAACCAATCAGTGCCCATGATTTTACTTTGTTGATGCTATAAGTACTTTTGCAGAATCTCTATTTCGTAGTTTGAACCTCTCTCAAACTACGAGATGGCGATGGTAAATTTTGCTACAAGTACTACAAAACATTAACCGAAACTACGTGTTGTTTCATATCTAACGTATCGAAAAGTCGGTTGTCTAAGCCTTCTTTTCTGCTATAGAGAAACGCCCGTTAGAATGATCTAGATATTTCTGGATTAGCGGTACATTTCAAGCCTGTATAGCCTGTGGGCAAGTTGTTGTTAGTTTTTCGATTGAAATCTCATTTCACCATACAATCTGCTGCTAGCCCTGCAAGTTATTTTGAAATGACGTCTTGCGTTTGACCGAATCAAGCCGTTCGTTGCCAAAATTTGCATTCATTTTTTTAACATCACATTTAAATATAAGTACTTAAAAAGAAAAAAAATATTTAAATATCTATTAAAATTGAACCCAAGAAAGATATGTTACAAATCAGATCCAAGTTATTTACATTGTACGTTTACTACACTACAAAGTTTTGCGTTTTTTAGACCATTTGCCGTAGAATTCGCAGCAGTCCTACTAATATATGAACAATGAACTTCTATTTGTTAATCATAAGAATAAGTGTCCTTAAATTCTTAGCAATAAAAAATATTTTCTACGTACTTACTAAATTTGATCATGCAAATCTAATCTATAGCAATAATTCGGAAATACTTCAGATTCAGACTCTTGCAGCTGATAATTTTGTCTTTTCAAATGTAATACCTAATCAAAACCATTTGCAATAAGAGCATATTCCTATTTAGGTACCTAGAAAATCCTCTCAGTGATTATCACCAAATAAAAGCTACAGTAGGTAAACTAAAAATAATATTTTTTATAGGCAACCTCAATGGATAAAAGATTCCGATGAATTGAGAACCTCCTCCTTTTTTTGAAGTAGGTTAAAATTATAAACCATAGTATATCAAATGAGCGCAGTCGCTTTCACTTTTTAATAGTCACTGAGATAAACAATAGTGGTCTTAAGATAAGGTTCGTTATGATTACAAAGAATTTAGCTCTTAATCAATAACTAGTACGTATTAGAGATCAAAATCGTACACAAATACGTGCACAGATAATAATAGAAAATTGCAGTTATTGAGAAGAAAATATTGTCGAGGATTATTACAGATTATTTTTACTTATCACGTAAAGTGAATCAGAGAAATTGAGATCCTTTGTT
This sequence comes from Coenonympha arcania, assembly GCA_036785405.1. Classification (NCBI taxonomy): domain Eukaryota; kingdom Metazoa; phylum Arthropoda; class Insecta; order Lepidoptera; family Nymphalidae; genus Coenonympha; species Coenonympha arcania. Next base: position 15,754,727 of record CM072055.1, read on the forward strand.
CCATTTTCATGTCGATATCTATTGTCTTAGTTTAGAATTTTAATATTTTTGATTTTACATAATATATCAAAATAAAGTGAGTGAGATAAAGCTCGTGACGAACTGTTTACTTTACCATCTTAGCATTTAAATCGGGTATCAATTTCCAACTCACTTGCCCGCAATGCTTGATTGGTTGTGTTGTTATATCACTACATAGTATAAAACAAAGTCGCCTTTTCTGTCCCTATATCCCTATGTGCGCTTAAATCTTTAAAACTACGCAACGGATTTTGATGCGGTTTTTTCCAATAGATAGAGTGATTCAAGAGAAAGGTTTATATGTATAATACATGCATCATATACTAAGGCAACATTGCTAATTTTAGAGGTTTCTAACGTGGTGTCGTAAATTACCCTATTTTTTTGGGCTTATTTAGCAATTTAGCAAAAACGCTGCCTAAACCCTACGAGTTAGATCAAATTAATGTACTACAGTATTGTACACCATAAAAAGGTCTACAAAAAAAGTCCGCGATGGTATATGTTTATATTTTAGGGATAACCCACATTAAACATTTTTATTGATTACTTTTTACGTGAAAAAATGGCTTATTTACGAAGCTATTTTAAGCAATACGGCATTAATCCTTATCGAATTAAGTACCTTAAATACAGTGTGCAATTAATATAGATCAATATGGTTCCTTACAGCATGTAAATTAAACAAATATTGTCGGAGATACTTATTACAAATTTAAAATTTGCGTTTGCGGCGGGCGGCACCGGTCGGACGGGGCAGTGCGGGGAGGCATGCCTATAATCTCAAGAGAAAACATGTTTGTATTGTCTAATGACAAGAAAGCTGTGAACGTTGTGTATAAAGACATCCTGTAATATATTAATTGTTGTAAAAATAAAATAAATACCTAGGTAAAAATGTAAAAAGTAAATAAGTAAAAATGTGTAATGTAATAAAAATTGTATGAATTTAGATATTCCAAAGATAGCAGGAAATCTTCATAGTAAGTATAGGGAAAGAGGAATTGTTTTACTCCAAATTTAATGCGTGCAGGCCAAGGGCAGTAATGAATGAATCAAAAATACTGGATCGATTTTAATCATGTTTTCATTGAGTGACATAGGCATATATATATTTTATGCCCGTGCAAAGTCGGAGCGGGCCGCTATGTTTTTATATACAACGTTCATAGTTTTTCTGTAGTGTATTTAATTTAGTATCAACATTGCACCCGTGCGAAGCCGGGGCGGGTCGCTAGTCTGTATAATATTATGGAAAAGATCGCTAGATTTACACCTGCCCGGGCCAGAGGGTTGGTTTACAGTTGTTATTGTAAATAGATGAACAACGCTATTCCGACCCTATTCAAATTTCATTCCCAGTACTACTACCTCTTGCAGTGGCGTAGCGTGTGATTTCGCCGCCCGGGGCCGAACCTAAATATGCCGCCCCCCTTGTTTTCAGGCTTCCGTAACTTAAGGGTAAAACGGGACAAAAAGAATTTGCTAAATTGGTCCACGCGTCTTCGAGTAATCGGGGAACATACATAAAAAAAAGATTCCGACGAAATGAAGAACCTCCTCCTTTTTTTTGAGGTCGGTTAAAAAACAGAATAAAATAGGTATTTAATGGTGCTCCTGTCTAACAAACGTTACTTTTTTTACTTGTGATATTGATAACGGTAACAGGTAGACGCTTCAAATGTTTAGGCTATATTTAATTATTATATTCACTTTAAAAATTAAAAATAATAATTTAAAAACACAACTACCCTGATAATATACGAACTAAAAAGTAAGAAACAAGTTATTTTAGTTGATATGGCAGTCGGGGTAATTCTTAGAATAAAAGGTGTTCCACAAAACGGCCCCCCGACTGCCATGTCAACTAAAATAACTAATTTAATAACAAGGCAGTCGTGTTTTTTATTTTTTTATTAATTATTTTTCTTTTATACTTTTTTGTGATGATTTGCGGTATTTATGGACATGTCAAATAAATTTCTGGTTGGTCATTATTTGAAAAGATTTCTAAGTCGATCTAATTCTTATAGAGAATTGTTGTCATGGAAACTCACGAAAAAAAGTTATTTTTGTATGGGTATCATTTAAGCTATCACCAATTTAATTAGTTTTGTGTTTCTTAAATAATAGGGTTTGTCCTCAAAATAGTAGATCTGTCACCAAAATGTAGTCACCAAACAATGCAAAATCAGTTCCACAATAAATCACCTAAAATCCTGAGATATATGGTCTAGTACCAAATAAATGTTTTTGTATGTATTATAATAGGTGTATCCTAATAAGTATTTAAGCAAACTAATTTAAAGAGATCACCAATAAATCATATTATGTTTATAATTTTTTTTATTTTTTGAGCTTATGTGTTAACTTTATATAAGAATTTACGACTATAGCCTAAGAAAAAGTGGGGGATCTAGGAAAACTCCTTAGCCGTTACCCTCTTCCCCTCCAAGAGCATGTCGACGGAGCCCCGCTGCGCGGGGCTCCTATTTCTGGGTGGTCAAAAAAGGAAAATAACCTTAACCTATTTACCTATAGGTGCACATGGGACCTAGGAAAACTCCTTAGCCGTCACCCTCTTCCCCTCCAAGAGCATGTCGACGGAGTCACAGTCAGGGATCGATAATCGATTTATTTGGTGACAGATCTACCATTCTGAGCACAGAGCTATTATTTAAGTACAAAACTGTTATTATAAGAACGAAGTTTATATTCATGTAATGCAATATGATTTTATTGATTATCGATCTCTTATATTTTACACATATATTAACATTAATTTGATAATTCATACCTGGGAACAATTTTGTTTATCTGAGAACGAAAATATTTCGTGGCGATAGATCTATTTATTAGGTGATACAACTTGATGACAAATATAAATTTTGGTGATAGAAAATATAGTTCCCTTTTTGTATGTACATCCTACCTATATAAATGTGTGTGAAGTATACATTAAACATATATTATATATTCGATTACTACTCTCTGATATCTTCATTTTGATACCTATATTAGTGTTCAATAAGGAAAATATTTTGTTCTCCACTTTTTAAAATGGCGCCTCACATTCGCCAAATTGATTTTTTCCAAAAAACTATAGCCTATGTTACTCGGGAGGATGTATTGGTTTCAACAATACCCCATATGTCGAAATTTGTTCAGCCGTTCAGAAGTTATGGTGGAATAAATAACCTGTCAAGTGCGAGTCGGACTCGCGCACTGAGGGTTCCGTACTACAACCGGAGGAATAAAACGATAAAAACCACTTTTCTTATCGAACCGCAAAACTAACTTTGTTTTTAGAGGTTTATTGTAAATATCAAAAAAACTACTTATTAGATCTCGTTCAAACCAATTTTCGGTGGAAGCTTGCATAGTAATGTACATCATATATTTTTTTTAGTTTTATCATACTCTTATTTTAGAAGTTACAGGGGGGGGGACACACATTTTACCACTTTGGAAGTGTCTCTCGCGCAAGATATTCATTTTAGAAAAAAATGATATTAGAAACCTTAGTATCATTTTTAAAGACCTATCCATAGATACCCCACACATATGGGTTTGATGAAAAAAAAAATTTTGAGTTTTAGTTCTAAGTATGGGGCACCCCCAAAATTTATTACTTTTTTTAAAATTTTGTGTGAAAACCTTAATGCGGTTCACAGAATACATCTACTTACCAAGTTTCAACAGTATAGCTCTTATAGTTTCGGAAAAAAGTGGCTGTGACATACGGACGGACAGACAGACAGACGGACAGACGGACAGACGGACAGACGGACAGACGGACAGACAGACATGACGAATTTATAAGGGTTCCGTTTTTTGCCATTCGGCTACGGAACCCTAAAAAACTCACAAACATACATACATACGTACATGAACCCTAAAAACATTACACTCCTTTTTTTGGGCAGTCGTGTAATAAATATTCATTAAACAGAAAAAGTACAAAAGCAAAGTGAGGTTTGATCTTGGTTGTCAAATAAATAATAACGACGGTCGCACCGCTGCGCTTTTCAAGCCCATTATAATAATAAAATAGCAACTAAACTCTAAAGTGCAAAATATTTACAAAAGTACACACTGTCCAAGTGCTCGCTTAATGGCATGGCGCCCAAAACACTGGCGCTATTGCCTAGCTTTATAGCCATACTTGGCCATGGGGCTAAATGTTTATTAATTGCCAGTTCTTAGGCCAAAGAGTTGGTTCACCTATCAGGTGAACATCAACATAATGACAACCATGGGCGCCGCCAGGATTTCTTTGAGGGGGGTGCATATCTGGATCTACACTAATAATTCCGTTTCATTAGAATATTGTTTCACGGGCATTTAACTTTAAATTATGACGTAAATTTGTCAGCGTACTCATCATGGACGTACCAAACAACTTTTAAGGGTGGGGTTTTTCCCCACCCTTAAAAGTTGTTTGGTACGCATGAAGTACTTTTTACAGGCTGAACTTGCAATAGTTGAATGTTTAACGTCGCAGTAACTTTGAACCTAACTTATTGTTAAAATCGAGCAAAAAACCTCGAAAATTTAACTTTTTTTACGTTTTAACTTAATTTTGTTTTGTTAATAATCTTTGTTGATTTGTTATCTACCTATAGCATATTTTAAATTTTCAAGTATGGTTCATGAGATAGAGCTCAGTGACAAACAGAAATTTTGCCGAAAAGCAGATGTTAGAGCGGATGTTTATACTTGACAAAATATATCAGCAAACGCGAGCGAAGCGAGCGAAAATTTTTTTAAGTTTCCTCAGAATAAGTCGCCCTTTCGTATGCCGTATGCCGCCCTTTCGTATTCCGTATGCCGCCCTTTCGTATTCGCCGCCCGGGGCGGTCCGCCCCCCCCCCCCCCCGCCCCCCCATGCTACGCCACTGACCTCTTGCCACTCTGATATGAGTTAACACAACCAATAGCAAGGCGAGCCTAGAACAATAAACATATTGTTACAAATGAACCCTATGATAAGCGCAATAAGGTTTATTATCGCACTGCCGAAATACCACTCCTAAGTTGTAAACAACTTGAGGGGTCAGTGACCTTTCTATAAACAATGGATTTCTGGGAGTTACGACTTCTCGAACGATCGACCCTTCCAATAAATAATGAGGGGTGGAAACTTCGAGACTCGTTCAGATGTATATAAAAAGCGGGCCGCGCGCCGACGAGTCAGTCTGACTGAGGGACGAGAAAGGTGAACAGCGAACCAAGCGATCAAGAGCGAAGAGGAAGCGAACTACAAGGAAGACCAGGGATATTGGATACTGGAAGTACTGAATAAAGTCTCATCAAGGATCAGCAGGTGTTTTATTCCAAATCGTCGAACCCAGCACGTAACAATTGGTGTCAGAAGTGCGATTTGGAAGAGATGCCATTGACTCCGAGAGACGACTCCAGCAGCGAGGGTGTCAAGACCAGGGCCCAGCGTGCTGCGGAATCCAGCCGTCCACCTGCAGTGGAGCACCTGGAAGACCCGGCGCTCGTAGGGTCCATCCACCATGAGCCACCCACTGGCCCCGCCCACCAGGCCACGCCCACTGAGGCCACGCCTACCTCACCGGAAGCTCCGCCCACTGGCCCCGCCCACCAGGCCACGCCCCCTGAGGCCACGCCTACCGCACCGGAAGCTCCGCCCACTGGCCCCGCCCACCAGGCCACGCCCCCTGAGGCCACGCCTACTTCATCGGAAGCTCCACCCACTGGCCCCGCCCACTTGGCCAGGCCTTCCAAACAAGCCACGCCCAGCATCGACTTATCCAGTTTGCTACGGATGATGCAACTACATTTTGCAGCTCAGGACAACAAGTTTGCGGCGATTCAAGAAACTCAGGCAGCAATAAAAGAGAATCAGACAACAATTCAGGAAAATCAGGTCAGCCAGTTTGCTGCCATACACGAGAAGCATGCAGAGGTTCAGCAGACCGTCTTGACTGCAGTAAACGAAGTTGGCGGCATGGTGGCCAAAATACGGAAAGATCTGGATCTAATGGACGAACGGGTCACAAGTCTGGGAACGGACGTTGAAAACATGAAGTGTGGCTTCAACGAACTGCAGAAGAAGTTTGTACGTTTAGAAGCCACAAGGGGGACATCAGGTGGAGCAGTGAGTGCAGTCCAGGGACCGCATGTGAAGGTACCCCCATACGAAGGCAGCACCTCCTGGTCCGCATACCGGCACCAGTTCCAGACGGTCGCTGCTGCCAACGGATGGACTGATGAACAGTGCCTGACTGCCCTCACTGTCGCGCTCAGAGGGCAGGCTCTAACCGTTCTGGAGGCCCTGCCTAGTTCGGGTTGTGGATATAAAGAGCTGTTGGATGCACTCGAATCTAGGTACGGCGAACGACATCTGGAGCATGTTTTCCGCGCCCAGCTGCGCGACAGAGTTCAACGAGCAGGAGAAGGGCTCCAGCAATGGGCGTTGGAAATCGAAAAGCTCGTGCGGAAAGCGTATCCATCGGCCGATGACAAGATGACAACTGCAAATACCGTGCAAGCATTTGTCGATGGAATCAGAGACCTGGAGGTAAGAGCTGCCGTGAGGCTTCGCCATCATGCCTCGTTAAAGGAAGCGTTGGCGCATGCCTTGGAAGTCGAAGCAGTGCGACACGACATTCGGCAAACACCTGTTCACAAGCTACGAGAAGTATCAGAGGAGGTGAGAGAGGTCAAGACCTCATTCAAGAAGAACCTTGGTGTTGTGTGCTATAAATGCGGCGAACGAGGGCATCTGCAGCTGAATTGCTCACAGAAAGAGTCACAGATGTCCAGATTAAAGAAAGTGGAGGAATATTTGGAGGAGCTGAAGAAGAGGAGTGAGGATACAGGGTCTCCTAAAAATCAGGGAAACGAGTAACAGCCAGAACTAAGGGGCGAGTACTGGCTGGCACGGAGGAAGCCCCAGCAACGGTGATCTCTCAGGCATGCAACGGGAAAAACTTAGTAATAGCTGGCACCATAAACGGAACTGACTGCAGGATGACGTTAGATACTGGTGCCTCCAGGACAATAGTACGGCCGGACCTCCTGAAACCTGTAATGGGGAACAAGAAGCAAATCAACTGTCGACTTCTTTCAGCCTCCGGCCAGTCAATACCCGTCCTGGGTGAAATATCAGTGAGGATGTATATAGGGGAGACATCTTATACGCACAACGTCATCGTGGCTGAAATTATGGATGACTGTATCTTGGGTTTGGACTTTATGAAGACATACAACTGTAGAATCAATGTGGCTGACGGAGTTTTTAAATGTGGTGAAGAAGAAATCTTCATACTTGGTGGCGCCAATGGAAAAGTAACATGTCTTAAGGAAATAATCATTCCTAGCCGATCGGAGGCTCATGTGTTGGTAAAGCTACCAAGTACTAATACCACCAAGGAGGATAGATGCGTGTTAATTGAGGACAACCCCCAAAAGTCGGTGTCTCGGAGATTTATGACAGCAAGAACTCTTGTCAATGGCAGCAATAAAGCTGTTGTAAGAGTTCTGAATCTGGAAGATCACGAGATCAACTTTAATAAGGGAGACATCATCGGGAAGTGCGAGGAAGTTGTATGGCTGAAGAAATGCACTTCAATGCCAAGCTCGGATAAAGCAGGTTCCTGGAATGATTCTACAGTCAATGAACTCCTTAAAGACTGCAAAAGTAATCTGACTTATTCACAAAGCATCAAGGCTAAGAAGTTTCTTTTACGCTACGCGGACATCTTTTCTAGTCGGGAAGGAAACCCGGGAAGAACGTCGTTAGTACAGCATAGAATTGATACCGGCAACGAGAGACCCATCCGTCAGCGGGCAAGACGGATACCGATAGCGAAAGAGAAAGAAGTCAAGGATATGCTGCAAGAGATGGAAAATAACAAAATCATTGAACCATCCTCAAGTCCATGGTGTTCGCCTGTTGTGCTAGTGAAAAAGAAAGATGGAAGCACACGGTTCTGTGTGGACTATAGGCGACTCAATGACATCACCAAGAAGGACAGTTACCCGCTACCCAGAATAGATGACACTCTGGACACCTTGAGAGGCATGAAATGGTTTTCGACTCTAGACCTGAAATCTGGTTACTGGCAGGTGGAAATCCATCCAAAAGACAAGGAGAAGACAGCGTTCTCAACAGGAAAAGGATTATGGCAGTTCAATGTCATGCCATTTGGTTTGTGCAACGCGCCTGCCACCTTTGAACGACTCATGGAGTGTGTGCTAGCAGGGTTAGTAGGAGACGCCTGCTTAGTATATCTGGATGACGTCGTTGTCATGGGTCGGGACTTCGAGGACCATTTGCGAAACTTGGAACGCGTCTTCGCAAAAATATATGGAGCAAACTTGAAACTGAACCCGAAGAAGTGTCAGTTATTCAGAAATGAAGTGAATTATCTCGGCCATGTCATCACTAGTGAGGGCATACAAACCGACCCAGCGAAAGTTGAAGCGGTTAAAAAATGGCCCACCCCCAAAGACAAGACAGAGGTAAGGGCATTTTTGGGCTTGTGTTCCTACTACAGGCGTTTTGTCAAGGGGTTTTCGGAGATCGCAAAACCATTACACAAACTAACGGAAGAGAAACGACAGTTTTGTTGGGATGAAGCCTGCGAGGATTCCTTTCAAAATCTGAAGAAATGCTTATGTGAAACACCAATTTTGGGTTACCCACGACCAGAGGGCCAATTTATCGTCGATTCAGATGCAAGTAATACGGCAATTGGAGGAGTGCTTTCTCAAAAACAGGGCGATAGAGAAGTTGTGATTGGGTATTTCAGCAAATCACTATCGAGACCGGAACGGAATTACTGTGTGACAAGAAGAGAGCTTTTGGCCGTGGTAAAAACGTTACAGCACTTCAGCAAATACCTCATAGGTCGACGGTTTTTACTACGCACCGATCATGCAGCACTGAAATGGCTACTGCAATTTAAGAATCCTGAAGGTCAGGTCGCTCGATGGATCGAACAACTCCAGGAATATGACTTCGAGACTCAACATCGCAGTGGGAAGTCTCACGGAAATGCAGATGCACTTTCACGAAGACCGTGCCCGGAAGACTGCAGACATTGCATGAAACAGGAGTCCATGGAAGTGACATTGAAACTTACCAGGACGAGTTCCTTAGGACCCTGGGAGGATGATGCAATGAAGATGGCTCAAGAGGGCGATGATGATCTGCGGCATATCATCGTGTGGAAGAAAAGGGGGGACGCTAGACCAACATGGAGTGAGGTTGCACCTACGAGTGTTGTCACTAAGGCGTATTGGGCTCAGTGGAACAGTCTTATTCTACAGAATGGAATACTTTACCGGAAATGGGAGAAGACTAACGGCAGGGAGTTCCATCTTCAGATAATTGTTCCGAGGTCCAAAGTACCTGATGTCCTTCGTGAAGTGCATGACGGTGTTTCGGGAGGCCATCTTGGCGTCAAGAAGACACTAACGAAGGTACGAGAGAGGTTCTACTGGCTTCATTGTCGGGAAGATGTGCAGGCTTGGTGCCGTAAATGTACCACTTGCGCTGCTGTGAAGGGACCACAGACAAGGAGTAGGGGTAACCTGCAACGGTACAACGTTGGTGCACCTTGGGAACGTATAGCTGTGGATGTAGCCGGGCCATTTCCTGTGACGGAATCGGGGAACAAATACTTCATGGTTGTTATGGACTACTTCACTAAGTGGCCAGAAGTGTTTGCCATACCTAACCAGGAAGCTACAACCGTTGCAACTAAGCTAGTCGAGGAGGTCATATGTCGTTTTGGTGTACCACTGGAAATCCACTCCGATCAGGGGAGGAACTTTGAGTCACAAGTGTTTCAGGAAGTATGCAGAACTTTAGGTCTGCATAAAACGCGCACAACTGCATACCACCCGCAGTCGGATGGAATGGTGGAAAGATTTAATCAGACTCTTGAAAGACATTTGGCTAAACTGGTGGACACCCATCAGAGAGACTGGGACAAGTACATCCCACTGTTCCTCCTCGCCTACAGGACAGCAGAGCATGAGAGCATTAAGGCAACTCCGGCGTTTGTCAACTATGGCAGGGAACTCCGGTTGCCAATAGACTTATTGACGGGAGGATCACCGGACGAACCTTGCACCATTCAGGATTACGTTGCCAACCTGAAGGAGAAAATGCGGGAGATACATGCCTCAGTTCGGGAAAACGGATTGCAATCGAGCGAGAACATGAAAACCAGGTACGACCGGAAATCGAACACGAGCGGATTCGAAGAAGGCGCCTTAGTATGGCTGCATAATCCGACTCGTCGGAAAGGGAAGTCTCCAAAATTGCAAAACAGATGGGAGGGTCCATACAAAGTGGTCACCCGTATGAATGATGTCACGTACAGGATTCAACGTCAACCCAGAGGTACATTTAAGGTGGTACACATCGATCGCCTGGCGAGACATCACGGGAGCAACAGTGATACTCGGGACGAGCATCGCTAAGAGGAGGGCAGTGTTACAAATGAACCCTATGATAAGCGCAATAAGGTTTATTATCGCACTGCCGAAATACCACTCCTAAGTTGTAAACAACTTGAGGGGTCAGTGACCTTTCTATAAACAATGGATTTCTGGGAGTTACGACTTCTCGAACGATCGACCCTTCCAATAAATAATGAGGGGTGGAAACTTCGAGACTCGTTCAGATGTATATAAAAAGCGGGCCGCGCGCCGACGAGTCAGTCTGACTGAGGGACGAGAAAGGTGAACAGCGAACCAAGCGATCAAGAGCGAAGAGGAAGCGAACTACAAGGAAGACCAGGGATATTGGATACTGGAAGTACTGAATAAAGTCTCATCAAGGATCAGCAGGTGTTTTATTCCAAATCGTCGAACCCAGCACGTAACAATATTAAGGACATTACATAAAAAAGACGTTATTAAGCATAGGTGTGAAGGAGGTACAAAAGTTGTAGGAAAGATTAATTCGAAGATAAGATCCCTTATAACAGAAGCGGCAAACTATGATGGCTGAAATCTCATTTGAAGTTTTTTTTTACTCTAGGTACTGCGATCTCACCTGATGGTAAGTGATGATGCAGCCTAAGATGTTAGCGTACTAACTTGGAAGGGTAAGTAAATTTACCCTATCGGTTTCTACAAGCATCGGACCGGAACGCTAAATCTCTTGGCGGTGCGTCTTTGTAGGTAGGGTGGTAACTAGCCACGGCCGAAGCCTCCCACCAGACCAAACCTGAGCCAATTTAGAAATTATAACATTCCAAAGTGGCCCGTGGCGGGAATCGAACCCGCGACCTCCCACCCGAATCCGAGTGCGCCGCCACTGCGCCAGGGAGGTCGTCAAAAGGTAAATCTTTTTATGTATATAATATCTCCCTTTCTTATAGGTAAACTATATTATATTCTGAGACGATTCTCACTTGAAAACGATTCCGGCCCGGCCATCAAAGGGTGCCGTTATTCTAGTATTTATTCTAATAACTAACGTTATGTATAACTACTAAACGCAAAATATAATCATGATTAATGATTCCAAAACTCATCAAAATAAACAAGTACTTTCGGTAACCAATGATTGTTAATTTTCATTAACTTCACTAATTAAAATAAGCAACTGACTGAAAAAGGAAATACGGGGATATGAAGTTCCGGATTACTCAATGCCTCACAGGGCACGGGGAGTTCATGCAATACCTAGCACGAATAAAAAGGAAGGACAGTTGCGAGTGCGTGTATTGCATGGACCTCAACGATAACGCCGAACACACAGTTTTCCATTGTCCACGTTTTGTTCTGGAAAGAGAGAAGAGGCTATAGACCTAGGCAGAGAAATTTCTGTGGGAAACCTTGTTTCCCTTATAATGCAAAGTCAGAAGAATTGGGATAGTGTGAAGCACTTTATGGAGGATATAATAAAAATAAAAGAAATAGATGGCAGAGAAGACAGATGATAGGGAAGACAAGTGGCAGTGATGGTAGGCATATCCGGAAGGTACATCATTGCTTGGAGATAGGAGGGGTTTTTTAGTCGGTAAGAGTCCGGCACAGCGTCCATGAGGATTTTTCCCCTCCTTCGAGAAAAAAAACTGACTGCAATCGGAATCGTGATCATTAATCATGATTATACATTACCGATCTCTGCTACTAATAAATACAAAATATTACATATGTAGCAATGTGTCGAATCAATTCCTAGTTGTATAAGCACAAATCTCTTGGTCTTAGGATATCTTAGAACTTTGAATACTTGCGCCTAAATGCTGAAATGAGATCAATTTGTGTAGCAGCTAAAAGATGAAACGTTTTATAAACCCTATTAATAATACTGTATTGTTCGATGGAATTCATCATAAATTGTTTAATTTGAAATAGTCATCTACTTAATTCTATTTAGAAAATTCTACAGGATTGGTCAATTTATTCATATTATAACGAATTATGTCAGTAGTAAGTGTAGAAAACCGGAGGCAAGAGTATAGTAATGGTTTATAGGTCAAAATTTTATAAGATTTATTAGTATATAAGCCAACACCTATTATATCAAGTTAGGTTGTGAAACATCCGAATAACTTAAAATTTAAATTGAAATTTAAATTGTTTAATTAAAGTTTAAAGCTTTGGCAAATTCTCGTCAGCGTGGAGTTTATAGGAACCAAATTACTTAATGTATGTGACTAAATAATTAACATAATTTTATATGATAGGAAAAGGTATTAAAATATAGTAAGGAATGTTAAATAATAAAACATAATATTACATATAAGACACTCGTAATATGGAATAGAGAGACTATTTAAGTTTTACATACATAGTCGTGTCAAGAAAAAGGGTAGTTTCTATTTGTATTTGGTAACAATACGCCAGTGTCATTTTATTCCATAGAACAAAACAAGACAAAAAATTCGTGACATCTTGTTCAATAGAAGAAACGCGAATTACCATTAAAAGTTTGGCCTAGCAATTTCTTAGCTGTTGGTCGTTATTAAATAATATAAAAATAAATAAATGTCAATATTGCTGCTCTGCTCCCACACTCAATTTATCCTATCCTGCTCGCACTCGTAGAATAAAAGTATTGCAGATTGTGTGAAAGCAAACTGCTGAATTGCCCGTGCTTCTATATGGGATAAAAAAAAAATCCTTATCCCTTGTCTACATCATCAAGAGAACTTCTGCGTAAAATTTCAGCTTTCTAGGTCCAAGGGTTGGGCGATGGTCACTCAGTCGGAACTTTTCTTTTTGTATCTACATAAGATTGTCAAAATTCATGCTGTCTCACTCCCACGCGTTAGATTTACGAGAAGCTGTCCTGCTCGCACTCGTCCCAGCTGTCACATTCGTAGGGGTCACAGTCGTAGTCGATGTCGCACGCAGCGTGGCCCGTTGCGTCGGAGCTTATATCGGTTAACGCCGCTTCGGATACCGGTTTTGAGGATATATCCAGTATCTGAAAGTACCAGTTTAGTTTGTTAATTAATGGCATCAAAATAACGACAAGTGTAGAACCGCGGAAGAAGTTATCCTTTCCTCAAGTGATTAAAAACCAATCCACCAATAAAAACTCCTATAAAAATCGTCAGATTTGTATTCTAATACCATTGCAAATCGGTTCAAAAATTTTAAGGACCAATATTCTGTAAAATTGACACTTGCAATGATGATCACTGTTGTCTATGGTTCGTTTTAGACATTTCTGCTTTAATAAGTAAAACGAAAATAAGGTTTTGTGGTAAACCTTCAATGATAAAAAAATTAAATGTCAAATTAGCTCGGTGAAGGTCACTGAGTGATTATCGCTAAGATACATAATAAGGGCCCAGGCCTCTAGCCCAGCCCTAAAGTTTTAACGGTTTAGGGGTTCCGATCAAAGTAGCTCGCGAAATTAGTTTTGTTTTTTAGTGTTCCTTATACATCTTAGGCTTACCTATGGCAATGAGTTTTGCGAGCTTAAAGTTTATGCTTCGATATCTATTTAAACCTTGTCTAATGTAGGATGGTGATTTTGGCAGCTCTCGTCCATGAAGTTTCGTTTTTTTTTTCGATAAGAATGTAGTACAGAAATGTCGTATTAACTTAGCAAGCTTTTGGCGTAGTGGGGGAAATTTCGCGCAGTGTGAGCTTTCCCCCACCACGCCAAAAACTTGCCAAGTTACGTGTAACGTTCTGTAACTTACGTCAGCGGAGGAGCGCAGGCTGTAGTTGTCGGAGGCGGCGTCGCGCTCGCCCGACAGCGCGTGCAGCGCCACCGAGCCGCGCTTGGGCTCGTCGCGCGACAAGTTCTTGTCGCCAGAGCGCACCACCACTTCGGACGGGTTCGACCGCTCTGAAAACAAATTCTTGATCATACTACTCAGTTAATTGTATTGACCAGCATTACCTCTATAGTCGACCAAGTACTAAATATTCTATACAACTGAACAGGTCAATTGTATTGTCCAGCATTGACCATTATAATCGACCAAGCCAAGTACGCTGTACTAAAATATATTCTATACAATTGAAAGTTCCTTTTTTGTGCCGATTTGAAGCTCCGAAGGTCCTCAGTGCTAATCACCGAAGCTTTGAATGTCATTTTGTTTTAGTTCGATGGACGCTCAGGCCAGCGTACGCAAAAATCAGCGCGAAAATGGCGAAATTCAAATGTATTAATTTTTTACGTTGAGATTCTCAAGTACAACATTATTATAGAGGTCTGTGGTCCAGCCCCAGAATGGACAGAGCACGTAGGGACAAGAAACGAGAGGAAACAACTTTTAGGGAAAGAAAAGTCGTTTGTCTTTTGTAGGGAGCATAAATAGGCATTCCCTTTATCTATAAGTTTGAATTTAAATGTACAAACTACTATGTACGAAATTTGAACATTGTTTTACACAACCTAAAGAAATGACATGGGTAAAAGTAGATACATAAAATATATCTGATCTAAAAGTACGTACAATTTATTCTAAGCATAGGGATGCTAAAAATATTTTTCATAGTCAAAGAAAATAAAAAAACCTAACCAAAAAAATAAAAACCCTGTCTGGTGCCATTTTAACTTTATTAATCTAATTTAGTGTTGAAACGAAGCAACACTGGAATCAGATACTATAGATAGGGTTATAAGAATAAATGGTTTCTATATTTTCTGTATCAGCAACACAGCAAGGTTTTCATTTCTCTACTCAGACTATGCAAGAATAGTAAGACTGCAGTACAAACTACATACTCGAATTTGACAGTACGTTTACCTTTAGCAAGCGGGTCGGCGAGAGACACAAGAGAGCCGCTCTTCGGGGAGCCTATGCTGCCGCTGTAGTACATCTCCGGGTTAGCTTCGTGGCGATCTAGAACACATCTCAACACTACACTGTCTCAACGCTACATGGCCTACATAGAGCATCTACGTACGCGTACGACGGTATACGTTACACAAGAGTAGCTAAAATAACGGCCGGCAAGAGTTTTTGTCGCTTAGAAGAGAGGTTGACTATGTTTTTTTATATTTGTAGGTTATCTCCGAACTGTCATAAGCGCAGTCTCTTATCGGCCGTTCTATAGCATTATACTTGTACATTTCATTCCAAATATTTGTTGTAATTATAACTATCGAGTTTTAGCAACCTACTACGAAATATTATGAACCGCTAACATGGCTAAATTATATGCGTTCTTTGAAATATGTATTACTATTATTTTAAGTGTTATTAAAGACAACTGTTTTTTGGGACCAACAACCAATTGTTTTTATATTTAAACGAGAATAAAATACACGACTGACCAATAATAAGTTTTTACAACCATTGAAATATGAATAAAAATACGATACAACAAGCATTACAATTTGTTTATTTAAAACTAATAACGATATGCCTCAATATGGTAGGTGAGCCTAAAGTTGACTTCAATATTTATTATGTATCATTTGGCCGAGCCAATCACTGATACCTACATTTGCAGAGTTACACTTTATGCACATAAGAATAGTACACGTTTGAACGCAAAGATAGGTCACCAGCCTTATTGAAAAATATACCATCAAAATATTATACCATGTAACTACATCTTTTATTCAATTAATATGACCACATCAAAAGTACTTTTGGTATATCTAAAATTATTGTGGTCCGGTTGGTTAGTTTATCCGCACGGTCTTGCGATCATAACGCACATAGTCCATTGAAATGTTACATTTTTTAGGCCTTATCTTGCGTTTTTTAGAGGACGCAATTTTATATTTTTGATATGTAGGGTTGGTCAGTGTAAAGCTAAAACCAAGTTTGTGGAGTCGCCACCTTTGTCCCACGGCCGCCATCTTGAAAATAGGGGTTGAAATGGTTTTTAGTTTTTACGATATATCTTTTAAACCATTTATTTGACAAAAAACAAAGTTAACATTTTTAGTTGCAAATTAAATTTTCTACAACTTTGGTCCTGTAACTTTTTGCCGTAAAACTATAAATAAAAATTGGTTGCCTGTAAAGTCGGTTTACTGACGATAGTTGAACGTGACAACGTCTTCTTTGTCGCTCGTTCCGCGCTCGCGAGGTAACGCCGCATGAGCGAGGTAACGCCGGTAACGCCGGATGAGTCATGTTTTTTCGTGCGTGCAACCGGCTCTTTCGATTTATAAGACGTTGTCACGTCAAAAATTGGTTGTCTGTAAAGTCGGTTTACTGACGATAGTTGAACGTGACAACGTCTTCTTTGTCGCTCGTTCCGCGCTCGCGAGGTAACGCCGGTAACGCCGCATGAGCGAGGTAACGCCGGATGAGTCATGTTTTTTCGTGCGTGCAACCGGCTCTATCGAATTATAAGACGTTGTCACGTCAAAAATTGGTTGTCTGTAAAGTCGGTTTACTGACGATAGTTGAACGTGACAACGTCTTCTTTGTCGCTCGTTCCGCGCTCGCGAGGTAACGCCGGTAACGCCGCATGAGCGAGGTAACGCCGGATGAGTCATGTTTTTTCGTACGTGCAACCGGCTCTTTCGAATTATAAGACGTTGTCACGTCAAAAAGTTGTAAAACCCCAAATGTAACTTTTCAATGGATTAACAACGCTGCGGTACACGGCATGCGGCGTCGAACACAGGTTATGAATCACGCTGCATACCACCGCATCGTTGCGAGTTTTTATCGCGGGACCAATAGACCGGGCGCTAGAGGTAAGTGAGTATGCATAATATGAGTACCGAATTTCGCCAACGGATATATGTGAAGAAATGGTCAAAGATTAATAATGTGGATCTTGCCGGTCAATTTTTTGGTCCATATTTTTTTTACCCCCTCTTCTCTTATTCGTAAAGGGAATATATTGAGTACATGATATAAAATCATTTTAATGATTATTGATTTAATTATTTATAGTTTTTTCAAATGGTAAAAGTCAGGATGGATTCTTAAATAATAAAAAAAAAACAAAAATGAAAGTAATATTTTTTTTATTACTAAAAAAATTAAAGTTACATATGAAAAACCAGCGCATTCAAGCATAAATTTAAATATATTCAAAGTAGGTAAAAAATTACTCATTTTTATTTTGACATTGATGCATTTACATAATGAAATACAAAACAATTCTGATTTTTTGCAATTACAAGACGTTGTGTGACAATTCGCAGTACATGGTGGAATTAATGACTCTGGTAAATAGTCCGGTCAAGTTAGACATAAAATTAGTGGTCAAATAACTATAATTCCGACAGAGCCAAATCTTCGTAGAGACCTTAAGTTTACCACAAAGAATAAAGTGTCAAAAGTCCCCATCAATCCTATGTGTGCAACAAAAGTTATTCGGGGTCAAACGTCAAAATTTGAGGTTTTTTGGATTTTTCTCGAAAACGTTAAGTTTTCTCAAAAATAACTTCAGGCCAAAGTTGTAAATCTTAAAATTATCTACAAAAATGGTTCTTATGATTTTTTCCTAAGAGTTAACATTCATGAGATATCGCGATTCTAAGAGTCACATTATACATGATATGCACATGTAAGCCACATATATACATAATAATCAGGCAATTACAATTGTAGTTGGTGAAGATACTGATTTCTTAGGTACTACTTACTGCAAGGACTCCAATGGATAAAATAATTTATTTTCTGAAATTTTCTAACTTTAACCGTTTACGCAGCGTACGCAACGGAAACTCTCCATATGGAACAAATTTTTCCATTTTGCAACATTTTTCATTGATGCTCCTATTCTATTGGTCGTAGCGTGATGTTATATAGCCCATAGCCTTTCTCGATAAATGGACTATCCAACACAAAAAATATTTTTTAATTTAGACCCGTAATTTCTAAAAAAAAAACACGTTGATCCGCTCCTTCGTCTCAGCGTAATGGCAATTGCCATAATAAAAAAAATATATAGCGAGTCAAACTTAAGAGATAGGTTTTTGCTGTTGTGGATTATTTTTTAGAACTATTAAAGGAGATCAACTCCGCCATACATGATTTTTGCGAGACTTTAGCCGATTACGCAGCGTACGCAACAGAATTATGGACTTCGCGTACGCGCGCTATGCTTACTGTATGGGCAAAGAGGGGATATGAAGGGAGCGGGAAGGGACCAGCACACCCGGTGGCAAGATGTGTTTTGTCATTATTTAGGGTCTCAGGTATAAGAATCCGGTCATAGTTGCCGTCACTCGGATTTTGCATACTCAACTACCTCTAGCGCCTGGACTACAAAGCATTATTGACCCATCACGGCTAGCATTACACAGAACGAACCAATCCTGAAACTTTTGGCAATTTAAGTTGTACAAAACTGCAACTTCCATGGCTAAGTATTTCGACCTACGGTTTTATGAAACTAACTAGTATATTAGTAGTACGATTTTATACCAGGCACTTAGCACATTCAAGAAGGTAGAACATTAACAAAGGCCGCTCACCGCAGTCGACGATGTCCTGGAACACGTAGTTGTTGACGGCGACCGGCTGCCGGATCCAGGGGTGCGACATCAGCTGGGCCACCGTGCAGCGCAGCAGCGGGTCCTTGCACAGCATCCAGCGCAGCAGCTGTTCCAGATCTGGCAAGTATTTAAAAAAACCCGGATAACAGCTATAAGATTTGTTGATATAGACGTACATTGAACGAGGTTCAATAACTTTTAATATCATAATTAACATCGGCCTATGAAAACTGTCAGATTATTAGTTCCTTGTAATTCTAATAGTGTTTCCTTCAAAATAAAAACATAAATTGAAACGCGCTCGAGTATTTCAAGGTGATGTTTTTTTTTGACAACTTCGAGTCTCGCTTGTTTCTTAATGTCACGCTCAAATTGTCAGATTATTGAGATATACCTCAGATATCTAGACACGCGGCAGCGTGTCAAGACAAGTTCAAAAGAAAAAGAACTGGCTAGCCAGCGCCGAGTGTAATATTACACGAACCACTTAGTGCCACTTTTGACCCTTCTATAACTCAAAGCCTCTTTAACGTAAACACATAAAACTACGTGTGTTTAATTATATCCATAAGTACATATAGAAGCCCAAATTTCATGAAGCTAGCTCAAACGGTTATAAAGATATGAAGGTCAGAAAGTCGTTAAAATTCATACTGACTGACATATAGTACAAAAACCTAACCTACTTCCAGATGACCTAGAAGGATGAAATATGGAATCCAGCTTGGTGACTGTATGTAAGCGTAGGAAAAAATCAAAAAATAAAGAAAAGTCAAAAAATAAGGGGTGTTCCCATACAAACTGAAATATAGTACCTAAATCTAACCTATACTTCCAGACGACCTAGAAAGATGAAATTTGAAATTCAGCTTGGTTATTGTGTGTGAGCGTAGGAAAAAATCAGAAAATAAAAAAAAGTCCTAAAATAAGGGGTGTCCCCATACAAACTAACATATAAGTACAAAAACCTAACCTACTTCCAGATGACCTAGAAGGATGAAATTTGGAATCCAGCTCGGTTGATATGTGTAAGCGTAGGAAAAAATCATAAAATAAAAAAAAGTCAAAAAATAAGGGGTCTCCCCATACAAACTGACATATAGTACCTAAACCTAACTTACTTCCAGACGACCTAGAAAGATGAAATTTGAAATCCAGCTTGTTTATTGTGTGTAAGCGTAGGAAAAAATCAGAAAATAAAAAAAAGTCAAAAAATAAGGGGTGTCCCCATACAAACTAACATATAGTACAAAAACCTAACCTACTTCCAGATGACCTAGAAGGATGAAATTTGGAATCCAGCTCGGTAACTGTGTGTAAGCGTAGGAAAAAATCAGAAAATAAAGAAAAGTCAAAAAATAAGGGGTGTTCCCATACAAACTGAAATATAGTACCTAAATCTAACCTATACTTCCAGATGACCTAGAAAGATGAAATTTGAAATCCAGCTTGGTTATTGTGTGTAAGCGTAGGAAAAAATCAGAAAATTAAAAAAAGTAAAAAAATAAGGGGTGTCCCCATACAAACTAAGATATAGTACAAAAACCTAACCTACTTCCAGATGACCTAGAAGGATGAAATTTGGAATCCAGCTCGGTAATTGTGTGTGAGCGTAGGAAAAAATCAAAAAATACAGAAAAGTCAAAAAATAAGGGGTGTTCCCATACAAACTGAAATATAGTACCTAAATCTAACCTATACTTCCAGATGACCTAGAAAGATGAAATTTGAAATCCAGCTTGGTTATTGTGTGTAAGCGTAGGAAAAAATCAGAAAATAAAAAAAAGTCAAAAATAAGGGGTGTCCCCATACAAACTAACATATAGTACAAAAACCTAACCTACTTCCAGATTACCTAGAAGGATGAAATTTGGAATCCAGCTCGTTAATTGTGTGTAAACGTAGGAAAAAATCAAAAAATAAAAAAAAGTCAAAAAATAAGGGGTGTCCCCCATACAAACTGACATATAGTACCTAAACCTAACCTACTTCCAGATGACCTAGAAGCATTAAATTTGGAATCCAGCTCGTTAATTGTGTGTAAACGTAGGAAAAAATCAAAAAATAAAAAAAAGTCAAAAAATAAGGGGTGTCCCCATACAAACTGACATATAGTACCTAAACTTAACCTACTTCCAGATGACCTAGAAGGATGAAATTTGGAATCCAGCTCGTTAGTTGTTAATGTTAGTAAAGGGCTAGTGAACGGCTCTATTGGAGTCATAGAGAAAATAAACTGGGATGTCGATAGAAACAATAGTGCACGTAGAATTATTATCAAATTTAATAATTTAACTTATGAACTAGAACGTGTCAAGACTAAGTTTCAGATATCAAATAATGTATATGTTCACCGGGAACAGTTCCCTATTTGCTTGGCTTACGCTACTACCATCCACAAATCACAAGGACTTAGTCTGGACAGCGCTCTTCTGGACATAGGCACTGGATATTTAGCAGAGGACAGGCCTACGTTGCGCTCTCCAGGGTTAAAACCCTAGACGGAGTACACCTTATTAATCTAGACCCTAGTCAAATTAAGGCACAAGATAGTTCTATAATAGAATATAACCGCCTGAGATCCCTATATCGCCCGGACTTAGCTAATTTAAGCATAAACAGGAAGCTTACTAAAAAGGTAGCAGATAATGAATGGGCAATGCGCACTATTATCTCTAACATTCAAGAGAGTGTAAAAAATAGTATAAAAAAGAAAATCACGCAGCAGAAACGCAAGAAAAAGCTTTAAACTCAATACCTGTCTAGTTTTCTTTACAAAAAGTAATGATATCCCACCAAAAACATAAATGTAAAAAAAGGAGAGCCAAGTTCAATACAAAAATTATGCTTGGCTGTCGGCTTCGCCGCAAAAAGAATGGAGATCAAAATGAGTGCCAAGTTCTATGTAAAATCGAAATTTGTATTTATAGGAACAAAAAAACAATATGAACAATTATTAAACTCTATTTCTTTGCTTTATTGGATACCTATAACAATTGCTGTTATTCAAAAATGTGAGATCTTAAAATAGGTTAGATTTGACTTGGCGAGTTTTTATCGGTATTAAAATGTATAACTTTATAAAATGACTGATTTAATGAAAACTCGCCAAGTCAAATCTAACCTATTTTAAGATCTCACATTTTTGAATAACAGCAATTGTTATAGGTATCCAATAAAGCCAAGAAATAGAGTTTAATAATTGTTCATATTATTTTTTTGTTCCTATAAATACAAACTTCGATTTTACATAGAACTTGGCACTCATTTTGATCTCCATTCTTTTTGCGGCGAAGCCGACAGCCAAGCATAATTTTTGTATTGAACTTGGCTCTCCTTTTTTTACATTTATGTTTTTGGTGGGATACAATCTTCTCAATGTAATTAATCAACTTTCTCTTAATCTGACGCGTTCGAGTTTTTCTAAGAATCGATTTTTTTTTTACTAATCAGACGGGTTCCCCTCAACACACCCCACCATATGGAGGGTTCATACTTGGTAGAGGTACATTAAAGGGTGCAAGGATTCTCCCTATATAATTTTCTGACACGCTCGAGTCACTTCAAAAATCCCCGCTTGGGCTCCCCTACTAAAACGATGATCAAAGATTTTTAGGCCGTAACCCTTCCCCGCTCTGATTTTGAGATCATTGTGCGTTTGAGTCGGTGAAGGGTTGAGCAGTTGAAGTGACGCCATTACCTTCAGAGACCACAGAGGGCAGTGTTAGCGGCCCCTGTATGATATCCTCGATGTCGGAGAAGGGGTTAACGAGGAACGTCAGCACGTACAGGGTTATCCCCATCGACCACATCTCTAGCTCGGGACCGGCGTATCTGCAAATTAAGTTCACGTGACTAACTTGATAAACAGTTCTTATTTTGGCATATACCTCCACTGTATTACAAAAACCATGTGGTTTCTTAAAGGGGCATACTCATATTACAGATGTACGTTTACAGAAAATCCAATACCAAAAATAAAATGGAAGCCACATATTTAATGTCACCGAAGAAATTAAAAAAATTGGTTGTCTGTAAAGTCGGTTTACTGACGATAGTTGAACGTGACAACGTCTTCTTTGTAGCTCGTTCCGCGCTCGCGAGGTAACGCCGGTAACGCCGCATGAGCGTGGTAACGCCGGATGAGTCATGTTTTTTCGTGCGTGCAACCGGCTCTATCGAATTATAAGACGTTGTCACGTCAAAATGTTGTAAATCACTGCTCGATAAGAAGCTATTACACTGATAGATTGGCGACGTTTTTGTGTCTTTGTAACACAGTGTATATTATGTCGTGGCCAGATCTAGTTGATCACTTCATTATACGTAGTTGTATTTCAAGATACAACCAGGATTCTACTGAAACACTTAAAAGCGATAATGAACATATTGTGTAATATCGGTTTCCAATATTCTATCTATCCATGGGTTGCCTTACTAGAGATAGAAATTTGACATAACTTGTATGGAGCTTACTGCTTATTGCCGGTTCCCAATATTCTATCTATCTTCTATTTGCACTACTAGAGATATCAATGTGACACTTATGTCCATACTCCATACTAGTTATGTTTTTTTTTTTTTTTTATTTGTTTCAATAGATGCACAATAATGTTTCTTATAAACTAATATCCCGCCAAACTGATTAACAGTTTGTTGGCGAGTTGGCGCTCTTATTCCTAACCTTATCAAACTACGCATCTACTTCTTAGCTAACTAACTACTTTTACAATTTAACTTACATATAAAAAATAATATATACACACTTATAATTATTTAAATGCACAATGACTTGTTGGAGTACTGTATAAATGTCAAATTTCTATCTCCAGTAAGGGAAAGGAATCTCTAGTAAGTCTATGGACAGATAGAATATTGGGAACCGCAATAATATGTCACATTGATATCTATAGTAGGGCAAATAGAAGATAGACAGAATATTGGGAACCGGCATTGGGGAAAAATGTGTATGCTCACTTGTTGCCAGCTAAAACCTCCGGGCTACAGTACTCTGTGGTGCCGTAGAAGGTGGAGAATAATGTGTCCTTGCTCATGTAGGTGGCCGAGCCGAAGTCGATCAGTTTCACGTGGAACTTGTTGTCTATTATCACGTTCTCGTCCTTTATGTCGCGGTGCAGGATGTTGTGAGAGTGGAGGTATTCCACGGCGAGGCCTATCTGAAAAATTTATAAGCGAAATTTAAAGCTCATAGTTCATACTCACAGAAAGGCGAAATTTCTTTAGAACATTAACACCTAAGAAAATTTAGGCCAATTCTCGGCTAATTTAGGTCAGACTCGCACACAAATGGATGAATCAAGCAAAATCAAATGATTTTTGTATGTAAGACACTTAACGTTTAATTTTTATTATTTGTTGTTATACTACTGAAAGAAGTACTCGCCACTAAAAGAATTGAGGCCTAAATCGGCGCTAAGTTCCTTGGAGGTAAAAGAAAGTTTATCAGGCTCTCTGGTACTGTATAATCTGGCTTCGTAAGTTATCAAAAGTCTATCGTTTTTAAAAGCTTTTATTTAACTTGGAATGTATGATTGTTCGGGACCGATTGAGCTGAAATTTTGAAAACGCGTTTAGTCTGGATGGCAATGCACGGTTAGTTGTGTGACGTCATTCTAAATCCAACATGGCAGAACACTAGAGATAGCAGACTTAAGTCCGGTCGCGGAGCACGAAGAATTTCGTACATTAACCTGTTACTACCTGTCTCTGTCACACCCGCGTCAAAATAATGCGGTCACGCCCGCACAGATGCAATGACCCCATCCTGTGCGAGCGTGACCGCATTATTTTGACGCGGGAAGAACAGAGACAGGTAGTAACAGGTTAATGTACGAAATTCTTCGTGCTCCGCGACCGTGCTTTAGTTATTTTTAATGCACTCCTAAATATGGGTCTCAAATGAAAGGGTTTCTGAGTAGAATACAGATAAATCTACGTATAAAAGCTAGTTTCATATATTTTTAATGATAACCTACTTTAGTTTAAGTGGTATTCGGTACCTGTCTAAAGATAAAGCTCAGCAAAGGCTCGTCGAGGCGCGGGCGTCGTTCTATGAACTCGAACAAGTCCATGCCGGCGCCATGTTTCTCCATCACCATTTGGAAGTATTTATCGTTTTCGAACACGTCGATTACACTAACCTACAAATAGAATAACAATTTTATTTCATTCCAGTTTTTTCATCCAAATAGTACTAGTATGGGATGTTCATTAGATGGATAATGAATATCAGCAGCCTATTTCTATGATTGATTTTGGTAGCGTGTGGAACCAAATTCAAACAATCGCTTTTTAACTATGACGAAATGGCGGCTTTCGTGCTGAATTATTTCGATAGTAAACTCCAATAGCCCTGCGTTGTGAAAAAGTTTATCACTACTTGGAGAATAGGCGAATTACCTACTTAATAATAATAAGAGCATAGAGGTCCAAGAGGCCACCGGCGACTTCTTAAGTACGGCAATAATTACTCTGTCTTAGTTGACATACCCGAGCCGTCGTTACACAATTTTTGACGTGATAACGTTTAATAAATTGATGAACACCAGCAACACACATAAAAAATAGTAACGTTCCGCGTAACGTTCCACCTGAGCCTGTGCGTGCAAGCGAGAGCGCGCAACAAGCGATAGAGAGGCACGTAGTCAATATAAAGTCATTCCTTGCTCTGTGGGCACGATAATTATGATTATGATTATGACGTTGTCACGTAAATCTATCGTTCGTAAACCGGCTTTACAGACAACCAATTTTTTACGCACACTAGCATCCGCGCGCCTTACAAATTGCAAATTGAAACACTCACAGTACAATAAAAAGTTGCCGCACTCACGGAGCTGTTGTTATTAGGTAAGTCTCTATCTAGTCGAAGCACGAGCGACGAATAAATAAATCTATGAATAAGAGTAATCGTGTGGTGAACTCACTATGTTGGGATGTTCGAGGGTCATCAGCAAGCTCAGCTCTAGAGGGAGCCGTCGTCCGTCGGGGCCCTCGGTCCAGAACGCGGCGCCCACTTTCTCCTTGAGGATGAACTTCGCTACAGCCAGTAGCCGGTCCGAGCGCCGGTACGCCATCTTTACACACCCGTACGCGCCTTTACCTGGGATTAAATGAAACATAAAAATAATAGTTAAAACATTCATAAAAACAAGCAATGTTAGTTTATTTGTAATTTTCTCAGCAAGTCCTTTCGTTTTATAGTATATATCACCGGAGTGTTTATAAAACAAACTAGTCCGCCATCTTGACCGTCCGCCATATTGGATTTAGAATGACGTCACTCAAAAGTACGGTTTGACATTTTTCATACACTTTTAAAAAATATGCACACTATGTCTGCTATGTTTGCAAGATATTATACAAGTATTTAGTGCTCACAAATACGACAGTATAGGTCTTACCTATTTGTTTTAGAGTGACGTAATGTTTGCTGTACTCCCCTGCGATTTGTTCTTCGCCGCACTGGCTCACTAGCGACATGGACTGCGGTCGGCTGCTGGCGGACTTGTTGCCCTGGAACATAACATGATACAGGATTTTCCACTGGCTATATTCAAGAGAAGGAAAATTCTAGCTTACCATGGGTTTTGCTTTGATATACGCGTTGTCTGAATACTGTAGAGTGTTATCTCTACTGTAGAGTGTGTCGGGTCGTTTTTAGTCATTCTTTGAGAAATAACGTCACCAACATTATCCTGGTCATGCTGCGCATCAGGCTGCACGCCGCGATACGTTACGTATGCCGAGCCACACGCCTGGGCGCCAAGTCGAGCTGCGCGTCGGGCTGCGCGCCGCGGCGTATGACGAGCCACACGCAACGCACCGTGCGCCCCGTGCCGAGCTACTACTGAGGTATCAACTCACGAGTACTAGCGAGTTGTCTGCGGTGGAGGCGAGGCTGGACGCCGTGGTGGTGTGCCTGGGCGCCAGGTCGAGCTGCGCGTCGGGCTGCGCGCCGCGGCGTATGACGAGCCACACGCAACGCACCGTGCGCCCCGTGCCGAGCTACTACTGAGGTATCAACTCACGAGTACTAGCGAGTTGTCTGCGGTGGAGGCGAGGCTGGACGCCGTGGTGGTGTGCCTGGGCGCCAGGTCGAGCTGCGCGTCGGGCTGCGCGCCGCGGCGTATGACGAGCCACACGCAACGCACCGTGCGCCCCGTGCCGAGCTACTACTGAGGTATCAACTCACGAGTACTAGCGAGTTGTCTGCGGTGGAGGCGAGGCTGGACGCCGTGGTGGTGTGCCTGGGCGCCAGGTCGAGCTGCGCGTCGGGCTGCGCGCCGCGGCGTATGACGAGCCACACGCAACGCACCGTGCGCCCCGTGCCGAGCTACTACTGAGGTATCAACTCACGAGTACTAGCGAGTTGTCTGCGGTGGAGGCGAGGCTGGACGCCGTGGTGGTGTGCCTGGGCGCCAGGTCGAGCTGCGCGTCGGGCTGCGCGCCGCGGCGTATGACGAGCCACACGCAACGCACCGTGCGCCCCGTGCCGAGCTACTACTGAGGTATCAACTCACGAGTACTAGCGAGTTGTCTGCGGTGGAGGCGAGGCTGGACGCCGTGGTGGTGTGCCTGGGCGCCAGGTCGAGCTGCGCGTCGGGCTGCGCGCCGCGGCGTATGACGAGCCACACGCAACGCACCGTGCGCCCCGTGCCGAGCTACTACTGAGGTATCAACTCACGAGTACTAGCGAGTTGTCTGCGGTGGAGGCGAGGCTGGACGCCGTGGTGGTGTGCCTGGGCGCCAGGTCGAGCTGCGCGTCGGGCTGCGCGCCGCGGCGTATGACGAGCCACACGCAACGCACCGTGCGCCCCGTGCCGAGCTACTACTGAGGTATCAACTCACGAGTACTAGCGAGTTGTCTGCGGTGGAGGCGAGGCTGGACGCCGTGGTGGTGTGCCTGGGCGCCAGGTCGAGCTGCGCGTCGGGCTGCGCGCCGCGGCGTATGCCGAGCCACACGCTACGCACCGTGCGCCCCGTGCCGAGCTACTACTGAGGTATCAACTCACGAGTACTAGCGAGTTGTCTGCGGTGGAGGCGAGGCTGGACGCCGTGGTGGTGTGCCTGGGCGCCAGGTCGAGCTGCGCGTCGGGCTGCGCTCCGCGGCGTATGCCGAGCCACACGCTACGCACCGTGCGCCCCGTGCCGAGCTGCATACTACTGAGGTATCCACTCACGAGCACTAGCGAGTTGTCTGCGGTGGAGGCGAGGCTGGACGCCGTGGTGGTGTGCCTGGGCGCCAGGTCGAGCTGCGCGTCGGGCTGCGCGCCGCGGCGTATGCCGAGCCACACGCAACGCACCGTGCGCCCCGTGCCGAGCTGCGTACTACTGAGGTATCCACTCACGAGTACTAGCGAGTTGTCTGCGGTGGAGGCGAGGCTGGACGCCGTGGTGGTGTGCCTGGGCGCCAGGTCGAGCTGCGCGTCGGGCTGCGCGCCGCGGCGTATGCCGAGCCACACGCAACGCACCGTGCGCCCCGTGCCGAGCTGCATACTACTGAGGTATCAACTCACGAGTACAAGCGAGTTGTCTGCGGTGGAGGCGAGGCTGGACGCCGTGGTGGTGTGCCTGGGCGCCAGGTCGAGCTGCGCGTCGGGCTGCGCGCCGCGGCGTATGCCGAGCCACACGCAACGCACCGTGCGCCCCGTGCCGAGCTGCATACTACTGAGGTATCAACTCACGAGCACTAGCGAGTTGTCTGCGGTGGAGGCGAGGCTGGACGCCGTGGTGGTGTGCCTGGGCGCCAGGTCGAGCTGCGCGTCGGGCTGCGCGCCGCGGCGTATGCCGAGCCACACGCAACGCACCGTGCGCCCCGTGCCGAGCCGCATACTACTGAGGTATCAACTCACGAGCACTAGCGAGTTGTCTGCGGTGGAGGCGAGGCTGGACGCCGTGGTGGTGTGCCTGGGCGCCAGGTCGAGCTGCGCGTCGGGCTGCGCGCCGCGGCGTATGCCGAGCCACACGCAACGCACCGTGCGCCCTGTGCCGAGCTGCATACTACTGAGATATCAACTCACGAGTACAAGCGAGTTGTCTGCGGTGGAGGCGAGGCTGGACGCCGTGGTGGTGTGCCTGGGCGCCAGGTCGAGCTGCGCGTCGGGCTGCGCGCCGCGGCGTATGCCGAGCCACACGCAACGCACCGTGCGCCCCGTGCCGAGCTGCATACTACTGAGGTATCAACTCACGAGCACTAGCGAGTTGTCTGCGGTGGAGGCGAGGCTGGACGCCGTGGTGGTGTGCCTGGGCGCCAGGTCGAGCTGCGCGTCGGGCTGCGCGCCGCGGCGTATGCCGAGCCACACGCAACGCACCGTGCTCCCCGTGCCGAGCTGCATACTACTGAGGTATCAACTCACGAGTACAAGCGAGTTGTCTGCGGTGGAGGCGAGGCTGGACGCCGTGGTGGTGTGCCTGGGCGCCAGGTCGAGCTGCGCGTCGGGCTGCGCGCCGCGGCGTATGCCGAGCCACACGCAACGCACCGTGCTCCCCGTGCCGAGCTGCATACTACTGAGGTATCAACTCACGAGTACAAGCGAGTTGTCTGCGGTGGAGGCGAGGCTGGACGCCGTGGTGGTGTGCCTGGGCGCCAGGTCGAGCTGCGCGTCGGGCTGCGCGCCGCGGCGTATGCCGAGCCACACGCAACGCACCGTGCGCCCCGTGCCGAGCTGCATACTACTGAGGTATCAACTCACGAGTACAAGCGAGTTGTCTGCGGTGGAGGCGAGGCTGGACGCCGTGGTGGTGTGCCTGGGCGCCAGGTCGAGCTGCGCGTCGGGCTGCGCGCCGCGGCGTATGCCGAGCCACACGCAACGCACCGTGCGCCCCGTGCCGAGCTGCATACTACTGAGGTATCAACTCACGAGTACAAGCGAGTTGTCTGCGGTGGAGGCGAGGCTGGACGCCGTGGTGGTGTGCCTGGGCGCCAGGTCGAGCTGCGCGTCGGGCTGCGCGCCGCGGCGTATGCCGAGCCACACGCAACGCACCGTGCGCCCCGTGCCGAGCTGCATACTCGATACGGTGTACACGACGTCTGGGAAAAAAGTACCACTTGTGCAACGAGATAGCTAGATTATCTCTACGCGATCAAATAAGGAGATCCGTAGAGTCGCCGTGGTTGTTGGAATCTTCTGTTACCTAAAATCAGAACCAACATACTTTTCTACCACATAGTTAAAATAGTAATTAGAGTAAAAACACCCTTCCCATAACGCGTGGTTGGTGTGAAGGCAAAAGAGTGTGTGTGTGTGTGTGTGTGTGTGTGTGTGTGTGTGTGTGTGTCTGGGTGTGTGTGTAAGTGTGTAAGTGTGTATGTTTGTTACTCCTTCACGCTGCAACTACTGAACCGATTTGGCTGAAATTTGGAACAAAGATAGCTTATAACCCGGATTAAAACATAGGCTACTTTTTATCCCGGGAAAATCCATAGTTCCCATGGGATATTTAAAAAACCCTAATTTTCAACAGTAATCTATAGCTACAGCTATAGGTAGATTACTTTGACAATCTTTGCTGAAAGTAGGTGTAAGGGTCATTGAAAAGGAAATTCAATTTTTTCTCGGGATTATAAAAAATCGAATTTAACGCGGGCGGAGCCGCGGGCAAAAGCTAGTACTTTATAATTTGTATTTACTCAGCTCGGTCCCGTCTTTGTGCAGCGCAACGCCGCGGTAGGTGCCGTTCTTGTACCCGCAGTCGTTGGTTTCGCACTGCTCGGACTTGCTGCTGCGCGTATGTTGAGGCGTCGACGTCGTCACGTGCGCACGGACCAGGCGTTTGTTGGCACACGGCGTTTCGGGGGGCTCGTCTGTGGGTAAATGGTTTTCTCTCAATCACTTATCACTATGTATATGGTCTGGTTAGAAAAAAAAAATTAATCTAGACAAAACTGATACTGGTGTGGGCTATTTTAAATCCATGCAGGTAGCCTCTACATCGCAGAGCAACTAGAAGAAACTAATGGAAAATTAGTCCTATTAATTATTAATTTATTATTGAAAAGCTTTTTGGTCAATAAACAATGAGTCATATTTTGGAACATCTTGTTTTCTTACCAAATTGGATTTAAGGTTTTATGCGACAACGTGTTTGGGAGCTTATATTTTCTTTGTACTGGAGGTGAACGAAGAAAGCAGAAACTCCCGCACAAGTAATCTAGTCACTAGATTACTTGTGCGAGAGTTTCTGCATGTCTTATCTAAAATCATACCACATAATATTTTGTCAGATACATTTTTTTTTTGCTTTTACCAAGTTTTGTACCCATAAAATCACCATTTCCTTAGCAATTAACTTTTTCTGTTTTCATAAATCTATCTGACACTATTTTTTCAAGATGTCAACATATAGAAAAAACTTACCATCATAAACCTTCCTCGGCGCAGATTCAGTCTGAGTCTCCAGATCGATATCATTACTCAAGCTGTCGATGCTTTCGTCGTTCCCATTGTGTTTGGGCAAATCCTCAATCTCGCATCCCGAAGGAGGCAGCTCGTTGATCGGCGTGAGGAAATCCGCGCTTGTCTCATTCGAGTCGCAGAAATCCAACGATATACTACTCTTATCGTCCTTCCCTTGGAGGTTGACTTTAATCGATTTATATTTCGCGGCATCGAATGACAATCTTAGAGACGGGTCGTTTAATCGGACTCTCGAGGAACTGCCAGTTGGGGTGACCTCTTGAGAGTGCTGCGATGTGTAGTAAATCGAGTCGGATTTCTCGATTTGTTTAGTCGGGGTTTGTTTGACGGAATTACTCTGTTCGGAGCGTAGGATATTTTCGGATCTGGACTTGGATATGCTGCTTTGGCAGTAGTTTTCATCGTCGATGGATATTCCCGACATTCCGGAGGTCACGTCGGGGAGTGCTGAGGTATCGTTTCTCTGTTCTGTCGTGCTTAAACTTGAGACCATGTCCTGGGTCGGGGTAGGTGTATGGGTGACTAAACTGTAGGACTTGTCAAGGCAGAGGGCGCTCGAGGACTTCTCCCTTGTGGTGGACAGCAAGGATTGTTGAACGTTCAAAGACATGCATGCAGATTTTTGACTGCCGTTGAACGCGCCGCACGAATCTTCGTCGGTGTCGGATGCTGTGGAAATTTTCAAAATTTCGTATTAATATCGAATCTTTTGTCAATATGTCGATTTAAATACAATATCTGGGTGACCGAGCTTTGCTCGGTTGCCAATAGATGGCAGCAGGGTTCATATTTTTTTTGGTAAATTCGACATTTTCTAAAAGTGACTCCTAGCTAGATCGATTTATCGCCCCCAAAACCCCCTGTATACTAAATTTCATGAAAATCGTTCGAGCCGTTTCCGAGATTCAGATTATATAGAAATATATCTAAATATATAAAAGAAGATACTGACTCATTCATTCATTCACTGACATATCAACGCACAGCCCAAACCGCTGGGTCTAGAGACTTCAAATTTGGCACGCAGGTTCCTTATGAGCTCTAGGGGTGCACTAAGAAAGGATTTTTCAAAATTCCCCCCCTAAGGGGGTGAAACGGGGCTCCAAAGTTCGTATTTTACCAAGCTTCAATACTCCTTAACGCCGCAACTACTGAACCGATTTGGC
Source organism: Coenonympha arcania (assembly GCA_036785405.1). NCBI lineage: Eukaryota > Metazoa > Arthropoda > Insecta > Lepidoptera > Nymphalidae > Coenonympha > Coenonympha arcania. The sequence continues at coordinate 15,787,240 of CM072055.1, forward strand.
TCAAATTTGGAATGGCGATAAATTGCATCTTGGGTTAACACTTCAGCTACTTTTCATCCCGGGAAAATCCATGGTTCCCGTGGGATTAGTTAAAAACCGAAATTCACGCGGAAAAAAATCTTCACGCCGGAAGTACAAGACCGATTTAGCTGAAATTTGGAATGGACATAGATGATATCCTGGGTTAATAAAAAGGCTACTTTTCATCCCGGAAAAATCCATGGTTTTTGCGGGAAAACTGAAAAATTGATATTCACCCGTGAAAAATACTACTTTACGCTGCACTTACTGACCTGATATGACTGAAATTCGGAAAGGAGATAGATTTTATCCTGGATTGACACATAGGATACTTTTCATCCCGGAAAATTTCATGGTATATCAAAGGAGATACTGACTCACGCACTCACTGACATATCAACGCACAGCCCAAACCCCTGGGTCTAGAGACTTCAAATTTGGCACACAGATTCATTATGAGGTCTAGGGGTGCACTAAGAAAGGATTTTTCAAAATTCCCCCCTTAAGGGGTGAAACGGGGCTCTAAAGTTCGTATTTTACCAAGCTTCGATACTCCTTCACGCCGCAACTACTGAACCGATTTGGCTCAAATTTGGAATGGCGATAAATTGCATCTTGGGTTAACACATAAGCTACTTTTCATCCCGGGAAAATCCATAGTTCCCGTGGGATTAGTTAAAAATTGAAATTCACGCGGAAAAAAATCTTCACGCCGCAAGTACAAGACCGATTTGGCTGAAATTTGGAATGGAGATAGATGATATCCTGGGTTAGTAAAAAGGCTACGTTTTACCCCGGAAAAATCCATGGTTTTTGCGGGAAAACTGAAAAATTGATATTCACGCGTGAAAAATACTACTTTACGCTGCACTTACTGACCTGATATGACTGAAATTCGGAAAGGAGATAGATTTTATCCTGGGTTGATACATAGGATACTTTTCATCCCGGAAAATTTCATGGTATATCAAAGAAGATACTGACTCACGCACTCACTGACATATCAACGCACAGCCCAAACCCCTGGGTCTAGAGACTTCAAATTTGGCACACAGATTCATTATAAGGTCTAGGGGTGCACTAAGAAAGGATTTTTCAAAATTCCCCCCTTAAGGGGTAAAACGGGGCTCCAAAGTTCGTATTTTACCAAGCTTCGATACTCCTTCACGCCGCAACTACTGAACCGATTTAGCTCAAATTTGGCATGGCGATAAATTGCATCTTGGGTTAACACACAAGCTACTTTTCATCCCGGGAAAATCCATGGTTCCCGTGGGATTAGTTAAAAACCGAAATTCACGCGGAAAAAAATCTTCACGCCGGAAGTACAAGACCGATTTAGCTGAAATTTGGAATGGACATAGATGATATCCTGGGTTAATAAAAAGGCTACTTTTCATCCCGGAAAAATCCATGGTTTTTGCGGGAAAACTGAAAAATTGATATTCACCCGTGAAAAATACTACTTTACGCTGCACTTACTGACCTGATATGACTGAAATTCGGAAAGGAGATAGATTTTATCCTGGATTGACACATAGGATACTTTTCATCCCGGAAAATTTCATGGTATATCAAAGGAGATACTGACTCACGCACTCACTGACATATCAACGCACAGCCCAAACCCCTGGGTCTAGAGACTTCAAATTTGGCACACAGATTCATTATGAGGTCTAGGGGTGCACTAAGAAAGGATTTTTCAAAATTCCCCCCTTAAGGGGTGAAACGGGGCTCTAAAGTTCGTATTTTACCAAGCTTCGATACTCCTTCACGCCGCAACTACTGAACCGATTTGGCTCAAATTTGGAATGGCGATAAATTGCATCTTGGGTTAACACATAAGCTACTTTTCATCCCGGGAAAATCCATAGTTCCCGTGGGATTAGTTAAAAATTGAAATTCACGCGGAAAAAAATCTTCACGCCGCAAGTACAAGACCGATTTGGCTGAAATTTGGAATGGAGATAGATGATATCCTGGGTTAGTAAAAAGGCTACGTTTTACCCCGGAAAAATCCATGGTTTTTGCGGGAAAACTGAAAAATTGATATTCACGCGTGAAAAATACTACTTTACGCTGCACTTACTGACCTGATATGACTGAAATTCGGAAAGAAGATAGATTTTATCGTGGGTTGATACATAGGATACTTTTCATCCCGGAAAATTTCATGGTATATCAAAGAAGATACTGACTCACGCACTCACTGACATATCAACGCACAGCCCAAACCCCTGGGTCTAGAGACTTCAAATTTGGCACACAGATTCATTATAAGGTCTAGGGGTGCACTAAGAAAGGATTTTTCAAAATTCCCCCCTTAAGGGGTAAAACGGGGCTCCAAAGTTCGTATTTTACCAAGCTTCGATACTCCTTCACGCCGCAACTACTGAACCGATTTAGCTCAAATTTGGCATGGCGATAAATTGCATCTTGGGTTAACACACAAGCTACTTTTCATCCCGGGAAAATCCATGGTTCCCGTGGGATTAGTTAAAAACCGAAATTCACGCGGAAAAAATCTTCACGCCGGAAGTACAAGACTGACTTAGCTGAAATTTGGAATGGACATAGATGATGTCCTGGGTTAATAAAACGGCTACTTTTCATCCCGGAAAAATCCATGGTTTTTGCGGGAAAACTGACAAAATTGATATTCACGCGCGAAAAAAACCACTTTACGCTGCACTTACTAACCTGATATGACTGAAATTCGGAAAGGAGATGGATTATATCCTGGATTAATACATAGGGTACTTTTCATCCCGGAAAATTTCATGGTATATCAAAGAAGATACTGACTCACTCACTCACTGACATATCAACGCACAGCCCAAACCGCTGGGTCTAGAGACTTCAAATTTGGCACACCGGTTCCTTATGAGGGCTAGGGGTACACTAAGAAAGGATTTTTTAAAATTCCCCCCTTAAGGGGTAACACGGGGCTCCAAAGTTCGTATTTTACCAAGCTTCAATACTCCTTCACGCCGCAACTACTGAATTGATTTGGCTCAAATTTGGAATGGTGATAAATTGCATCGTGGGTTAACACATAAGCTACTTTTCATCCCGGGAAAATCCATGGTTCCCGTGGGATTAGTTAAAAACCGAATTCACGCGGAAAAAGATCTTCATGCAGTAAGTACAAGACGGATTTGGCTGAAATTTGGAATGGAGATAGATAATATCCTGGGTTAATGAAAAAGCTACTTTTTATACCGGAAAAATCCATGTTTTTTGCGGGAAAACTGAAAAATTGATATTCACGCGCGAAAAATACTACTTTACGCTGCACTTACTAAACTGAACTGAACTGAACTGAACTAAACTGAAATTCGGAAAGGAGATAGATTTTATCCTGGATTAATACATAGGATACTTTTCATCCCGGAAAATTTCATGGTTTCCATGATAATAGTGATAGATAATATGCCTTCATGCCGTAATTACTGAACTGATTTGGAATAGAGATAGATTATATCCTGGATTAATACTAAGGCCACTTTTTATCCCGGAAAAATCCATGGTTCCTTCGGGAACAGTGAAAAACAGATATCCACGCGGGAAAAATATTTCTTCACGCTGTAATTGGTGAACTGATTTGGCTGAAAATTAGAATAGAGAAGGCTATTTTTTATCCCGGGAAAATCAATGGTTATTTCTGAATATTTGTTTTTCACTATTCCAGCGGGAGAAATACTCATTCACGCTGCAACTATTGAAAACTTTTGGCTGAAAGTTAAAATGGAGATAGATTTCGCTCTAAATTAACACAAAAGTTAGGTACTTTTTATTCCGGAAAAACCGATGGTTCCCGTGAGAATAGGAAAAACTAAAATTTACGCGGGCGAAGCCGCGGGTATCTGCTAGTATATATATATAAGAATTGCTCGTTTAAAGGTATAGATTATGGGGGTTAGTATTGGCAAGAGTGGCATGTATTGACCCAAATACTGCCGCCAATCAGGGGATAGATCTACGCCTTATAAGTTCATGGAAAGTGACGATGTGGTTAAAGATCAAGCTCATTTGCCTAGCGAAGATGCCTATACACTATTTTTAAAGATATCTTGAACTGTCATATAACTATTGAATGGAAGCGGAATTTATAATTAGTAGGACAGATTAAATTGTCTTGCTATAATCAGCTACTTGAAAATAGTTTGTATGGTCCAATATGCAGGAATACCGACAACATGAAACACAACACACAATTCTTCTAACAATTTCTTCAACGCACATTTCGTCCCGACATCGTGACATCCTCAGGAGATGATGACTTCACAATGCGAAATCGTCAAATCTCTAAACGTGCGTTTCATGTGGGCGGTGTTCCTGCATATTGGACCATACTGAATCTTTTGAAGAAGCGAAGTATAGCAAAACAAATTAATCTGTACTGTTTATTATTGATTTCCGCAAAATAACGCCTGCTTGCATTTAATCTTAATATATATAAATCTCGTGTCACAATGTTTGTCCGCGATGGACTCCTAAACTACTGAACCGATTTAGTTCAAACTTAGTGAATATCTGTCATTTGATCCAACTTAAAAGATAGAATAGTTTTTATCCCACGTGGACGAAGTCGCGGGCATCAGCTAGTATCATATTATAGATATTTCAATCCACGATGGCGCGCCCCAATCTGACCAACTCCGTATACGAATCGAAAGAAACAAGCGATTTTGACAGAGAGAAATATCTATATGATACCTGAATCATCGTCTCCATTGTTGACAGGCGACAGAGTCATGTTCCTGTTCCGGTCCTGCAGCTTGACCAGGTCGGCCTCCCGGCAGAAGTTCTGTATGACGTCCTCGATGTGGTGGCCGATCACCTCGGCCTGCGCCTTGCCGAAAGTCAGCATCGCGAAGTGCTGGTTGCACGCGGTGATGATGCCGCTCTCGTCCACCACCAGCAGACCGCTCACGTTGTACGTCACCTGGTGAAGGAATAAGGGAAATAGACATTATATTATATATAAGGTGGTGTCAAATTATCTGCCACCGTTCCAGGAGGTGAATGTGCCATACATATACACTTTAATAGTGAATAAATCTCAGTCCCCGGGCTCAATTTTTTTTTAAATTAAACATTATTAACATAATATCGCATCATGTTGCATAAACACGTCCATCAGTCAAACTTGAGTACATGTTTAGTACAGTTATCGCCTCGTAACGGAAATCAGCTGTTTGGGCGCGGCGTGAGAGCGTTGACCTTGGGTTGCGACGTAATTTTTAATTAAAAATAAAAATAAATATTGAGCCTGGGGGACTGAGATTTCTTCACTATTGAAGTGTATATGTATGGCACATTCACCTCCTGGAACGGTGGCAGATAATTTGACACCACCTTATATACAGGAGCCGGCGGACCGCGCGAAAAAATGCCACCAGTTTACTGGTGTCAAATATGTTTGTTTTGACATCAACGACGTCTGCAGCATTATTGTACCTACATTCTTATGAATAAATTTATTTTATTTTATTTATTATTTTTATTTTATGTATGTCCTCGCTACAGATCACTATACTGGTTATTTATTCCGAACGCGCGTTTCTACAGGAAAGGGGTCCGCACTATTATTGTCTGCCAAAAAACAAAAGAGCGGGCTGCAAGCTAGAAAAAAATCAGATCGTGTCACAATTCGCAACGTCGACTGCCACGTAATGTCAACATAACCGCGAACACTAGGTAAGATAATCAGATAAATTCAGCTAAGTGCATTTCGGACCACTTAGTTGTAGGCAAAAGATTTCTTGAAATTTTATTTGTAAGGGTACACATTTTTGGAATTTTAAAATTTACCACAATTTTTTTATGATATAAGATGAACCTTATTCAACAGAATAAACAACTTTTCGGAACATTTAATCTTTTAATCTTATATGATTATTCAATCGTCAGATAAACGTTACCTGGGGAATAAATGTGACGTATTGACAGATTTTGTATGGCATAATATATTTCAAGTTTATTTTCAGATCTGGCGATTGAAAAATCGGCACTTACAAATGCTCAATATGGATTTGGAAAAAATAAGTCTAACTCAAATGCCATGTTTGAACTTAATAATTTAAGAAATGCTAAATAATGGAAACTCTACTAACTAACTGTTCTATTTCTTGACATGTCTTATGGCGGTTGATCTTGTTAACCATAAAAAATATTGGACAGATTAGAACAAGTAGTAATTTTAATCTAAAGTTTTTGACAGAATTAATTGACAGCTCAAAGCCTTTATTGCGATAGCAATAAAGCTTGTAAATATTTCTTACACTGATTATTATTTACACTAAGACCAACAAAGTTGAGGTCCAATAACCTATGAACTATGAATTATAGTCGTATTCCAAACGTTTTGTCGCCCTTTGGTCCATTTGCATAATATGTCGGACCTAATCATTTCTATTTCAGCTTCTTGCATACTTTTTCTGCCTCTGTAAATTTAGTTCTACTTTTTATATCTGTCAATCTTATTAGTTATCCTTCTTTCTATTACTTTCTGCATTGTATCACTTGTAACTATCAACTGTCCAAAGTAAACATGCTCTTCCACATAATCGATTTTCTCATTATTTACTTTGATGTTATATGTGTGTGATGCATTTTTCATAAATTTTGTTTTAATTGTGTTCATTGAAGCCCTGCGCGCTGTCGCGCTGCGGTCTGATAATGTTGCATTTCATATAGTTTTTGGGGACACTGAAAATAGGCTGAGATCATCTGCGAAGCGTAAATCAGTTAGGAATGAGGATTTTATATTAAGTTCTTAATCATCCCATTCCAGGTTTCTGAAGATCATTTCGATGGCTGATGAAAACAACTTGGGTCACCTTGTTGGATAGGTTGGGTTAGGGTCACCACGAACACCCTTAACATGCTTTACTTCCCAGATATATTCATGTTCCAAAGAGTCTAAGTCTTTGTTATAATGGAAAAAAATGGGTGAAAATTTGAAATACGAGATCTACGTGTAAATGTAGAATAAAAGAAATGCATGCTTAACCAGAAATTAAAAGAAGAAAACACTAATACAATACATATTTGGTATATTAATAAATCAATTGAAATTAAATTTTAAGGCATTTATTTTGATGTGGGCTATTAGGTGTGTATTAGGCTAGTCTGATGGGCACTTTTGGCCGGGGATAAGCTAATAACTCAGCGATAAGAGCACCCAGCCGCGATAGCTGGGGGAAGCGGGTTCAAATCCCGCTACGAGTGAAATTTTGATAGGAATTATTGAATCGTTATTTTGCGGAAATCCATAATTAGAAGGACAGATTAATTTGTTTTGCTATAATCCACTACTTGAAAAGATTCTGCCGTAGAGTCTACAATTTCGCATCGTAACGTTAACATTTCCTGAGGATGTCCCGGTGTCGGGACGAAACGTGCGTTGAAGAAAGTGTTGGAAAATTGTATGTGGTGTTTCATGTGGTCAGTTTTCCTGCATATTGTACCATACAGAATCTGTCCTGCTTATAGGATTATATCCTACTCGTAAGTGTGTAAAGCACTAATCAAAAAGAGATTAGTTAAAGCTAGGGGTGGTTTTTTTAAGTACACTGTGATTTTGTGCAAGGTTGCCTGACAGAGATCGCTGCTAAGCGATAAGGCCGCCTTTTGTGCCAAAAACTATTTTAATATGTATTTCTGTTTTGTGCAATTTCTTGTCTGGTGCAAATAAAGAGTATTTATTTATTTATTAAGTATATTTTAAGTGTCTAATTATCATGGTTCAAGAAATACAGCCTGGCGACAGACGGGCGCATGGACGGACGGACGAACAGACGACTAGCGGAGTCTTCGTAATAGGTCCCGGTTTTTACACTTTGGGTACGGAATCCTAAAAATAAGGCAAAAAAAATATTTAAGCGGAGTCTGTTTCATTAGCTGTTCACAAATTCATTTTACCCTCTTACAGAATTCATTACAAAATATCAAATTCATTCAAATTTATTGTATCGCAATAAATTTGAAATTTTATTTAATTTATTATTGCACATTATCTCTTGAACTATATTTACGTAGGAACTAATTAACATAGTAACATTTAGTAGTTTTATGAATGTTAACATGAAATTATATCTAATATTTGCACACTGAAGTGTCAAAATAGTGAACATGTTGCACAAAGTGCGCACATACAGGAGCACTCTTTATTCCTCTCTCTCAAAATTGATTGGGATCGTCCTTTTTTACATATACTACTCCCACCGCCATTGACATGTCATTGCTTGAGAGAATTCAGTGCTCGTTAATTGTGTGCTTTAAAAGTAAAGAGTGAAGGTCGATATTTGACAGAAAGGCTATTGCTTTAATATACTTTTATTTCGTAGTTTTTGCTCCCCATATTTACAATTATATTATTAACGCCACCAAATCATTTATAAATACACACACACTAATTTATAATTCATAATTTATATATTAAGGATACAAGAACTATTTTTTTGGCCTGGAGCACTGAAATACAGTCTTCTCGTCTCAATGGAGCAATTGTGACTGATTGTCATGCGCAAAACATCGTTCTGGTACAAAAGAGCATGGCGCATTACGCGAAATAAGAATGTAGTAAGCGCCATTTATAGTTTACTGTAATAACTTTTAAAATACACGATTTAGAAAGAAAACGATAAGATACGCACTTCGTAATATTTATTGGAATTATAATCCTAAACCTTGGCTCTCTAGTACGTATAACTTTGATAATAAATTGAAAATTGTAAAAAATTGGACGCAACTTCGGGAATTTTTTTTATCGAAAAAAAATCATCCTTTTATGTTTTCACTTTTACAGTTTCTCGACAATATGATGTAATATTCGTGTGTTTTATTTCAGGCAGTTGAGACTTGATTTACTACTGTAAAAATGAAATCTTGAACTGACATATTCAGTTAATACCCGCTCTTAAGAAGAGAAGAGAATTCTAATATATAAAATTCTCGTGCCATTCTTTGTTAAGAAACTCCTCCGAAAAGGCTCGACCGGTTGTTATGAAATTTTCAGTATAGGTCTCAGAGCAGGATGTTATCTATTTTTTTATATCCCTAAACGGCAAAACAACGTTTGCCGGGGCAGCTAGTGAGATATATAAATAAACGCGTAGACGTACTACGTCTGTCCTTTCGATTGATAGTTGCGAGATTATGATGGCAACATTTTCGATAGTCTAAAAAGTAATCAACTTACCCTGACATTAACTATAAAGACTGGTTTGTCCTTGTTAGTCTTTATAGATGACCACGTCGCGGATTCTATACTACTTGGCTTTGATATCCAAAGGCAGAGGGGAAATGAACCGCCGTCCAATGTTCGACCTGAAATTGAAAATCGCTAAAGATAAATAATTAAAATACACAAACACAATAAAAGTTATTTTAATATCTATTTAATTAAATTAATATAAAACAAAACCCGACTGAGTTTGTTGTGGGATTCTTCTCAGTGCAGGGCGCGTCGGAACCCTCGTAAACTTAGTTTTAAGTCGTGTTGTAGTTATTACCATAAATATGCGACAAATATCATATTGACGTTTTACAACAGCCTGTATGTTAGGCCTATGTGAAATAAAGATATTTTGATTTGATTTGATTTATTGACTTTAAAATCAAAACCAAAAATTAAAAAAGGAAAAGTAATATGTTTGAAGTTGGTAACTACCAGCAGAGTTATGGCAAACAGGTTTTAATTATTTTGTTTAAGAGCTGCAGCACAAACTTCAATTTTGTCACACTCCATGAGCCCAAATAAATGAAACAATATTAATGATTTATACGTCATTAATATTATAAATGACGAGAATATAATTATTTAATTTCACCCATAAGTAATTGCAGACGCCATATATTTCCGTAATAAATCTAAATCATATTGAATATCGAATATACTAGAAATCCTAATCACTTCTACAGCCTTAGACATATGATTTGGGATAAAGCAGGCAGGGTTCTATGACGATCATGGATCTCACTAATAAATCATAAATGCGAAAGTTTGTTTGTAAGGGTGTGTGTGTATGTTTGTTACTCCTTCACGTCGCAACTAATGAACCCATTTCGCTGAAATTTGGAATGGAGAAAGATTATATTATACTCTGGATTAAAATACATACCCTTCTTTTTATTCTGGAAAAATTCATGATTCCGACGGGAATTGTGAAAAACTGAAAACCACGCAGGCGGAGCCGCGGGCGTCCGCTATAGTAGTGCTATTATCTCGCTGCAGACTCGGCCATAAATCATTCGAGTGTTTCGCTTTTGTTGTTCACTAAAATACAAAAGCAGCAGTAAAGCTCAGCAGTGAAATACAAAAGCGACATACTCGGATGATTTATGACCGAGTCTGTAGCGAGATAATAACACTATTATAGTAGCTTTTACTTTCTTTTATTTACAAATCACCTGTAGCCTTCTGCTTCGACACGCTCTTCGGTATAGGTGCGTCATACGCCGGCAGCTGCAGAGAAGGGATAAGAGAGGCGACGGGCAACCCTATCAGCTTGTCCGTGGACTCCGCTTGGAACAGCAGCGCTGCGTCGTCGCCGTCGCAGGAGACTATAGTGCCTGTATCGGCGTCTATTGTTAGCTGAAACGTTAGTTTTTTCACTTGTAAAGTAAAAAAAAAACCATAAGACGACCGAATGGCGTAGGGGTAGCGAACCTGCGTCTGCACCAGCGGTCGTGGGTTCGATTCCCACTACTGGTAAATGTTTGTGTGATGAGCGTGAATGTAGTCTGGGTGTTTTTCAGTATATTATATTCATGTATATTAGTATGTATGTATATTTATCACTTATCTAGTACCCATAACACATTGGGGCTAGATTGCGATGTGTGTAATGTCCTGATATAAATATTTTTTTTTATTTTATAAGAAAATATTTTATTTATAGTATCTTTATATTATCAAAATTATCGCTGCCAACGGGAATTGAACCCGTATCCCGCTATCACGGCGGGGTGCTCTGCCAATTGAGCTACCGTTGATATGATAATTGACATACACTTTTTATTGCCTCACTGGCTCAGGTATAGTTGATCTACTCTAAACTAACTTACCACAACATTCTTGCAGGTAACAGGCTCTGCGACCACCAAGCACGGGCCATCATTGTCCAATTGCCTTATCCAGAGCGACACTTGTACCGATTCGCCATTTTTTGATAGAAGTTCTACCACCTAGAAAAAAATGATATGGGACGTAAATAAAAATAGATTTTAGAATTCGTAGTAAGTAAAGTAAGTAGCCTAAGTGATTATCCAAGGTATAATATTATATTTCCATTTTAAATTACGGCCAAATCGATTATGTGTCTCAATTTTATATAATTAACAATATCATATCACAATAATATTTTAAAAACGAAATTTATGCCTAAGTGTCTATGTTTCTTCACGCCTTAACTACTGAACTGATTTGGCTGCAATTTGAAATGAAGATAGACTTTATAGTTACCCTGGCCCGGAAAAATCCACGAATCCCGCGGATTTGTGAAAAACCGAAAATGACGCGAGCGGAACCGCGGGAATCTGCTAATTCGATAATAATAATTGGTTATCACTACCGAGCCACCCCTACTTCGCTTGGCTGGTTCCATGGGAATTTTGAAAGACCTTCCCTTATCTCTTGTGCTTATTACAGCTTCCTTTGACCCAGAGTATTGGTCGTGCAATAATACTTCAGTCAATGAATCAGGACAGGAAGAATTTATTTTCACATAAGAGATTACAGAGCGTTACAAATAAAAGCGAGATAGAAATAAAAGAAAGACCTTAACAGCAGGCTGAAAGATCAAAATATGTTTATACCTTTCCACTAAGTAAGATTATTGTTCCATCCTCAGATATATCCGCGTCTTCCGCTTCATGCAAGCTGAAAGTCTTACTGCTTCGTTTGCGAAGGAGGTCCGAGAAGCGAAGGTCACAAAGCTCTCCAGAAGAGTACCCGAGCAGCGAACACGCCTTGCTGTTCACTATTAGAATCTGTAAACATCAAAGTATAAGAAAATATACTTTTAAATCCATAACATATTGATTCAATGTACACGCTGAGTGATTGAATTACAGACATATTAACATCGTATTTTTCTTTTGTTTTTTCCCGTCGCGCCCCACTGTTTCAAAATCGCTCATATTTCATTCGATTTATATGGAGTTTGACAGAGTGGGGCGCGCCTTCGTGGATTGAAATATCTATACTGCCAAAACAGAACAATTTGTAGCATCCAAAAATGTATATAAAAATTCGGGAAATTATCCGTTGTCGTCGTTGCAACAATATAAACAAACAAAGCAGCTACTCCAGATAGGTAGTATGAATTCACCCAGGGTTTCTAGATAAGGAGCTTGTGATTGGACTGTTTTGTAAGTTGTTCTAAGTCTATGTAGTCTCACAGTAGGCCTTGTCCTCAAGTTCAGAGTCGCTCAGTGCGCTATGGCGAGGGCTATGCTGGTTGTTTCTCTGAGGCATAGAATTCACAACAAGGACATCCATGGGAGAACCAAAGTAACCAATATTGCCCGGATTACCAAGCTGAAATGGCAATGGGCGGGCCAAACTGACGGCAGTTGGGGCAGACGTGTTGAGAACACGTCACTCAACTCTCAACACTCCAGAACAGAAAGCACAGTGCAGTACGACCTCCTGCTCGCTGGATCATCAACCTAAAAAAGGTCCCTGGTAGCGAATGGATGAGGAAGGCAGAGGACCCTGTGTGGTGGCACGCTCTCGGAAAGGTCTGTGTCTAGCAGTGGACGTGTATAGGCTGATTAAGTACTGAGTCCAATATATGCAATCTCTGCAATATAATTTTATGTGCTCTACTCACTTTGGAACTGTTAGGTTCGATGGTAAAGACAGCTTTGCTGGGGTTAATGGCCTGCTGCAGTCGGTCGGTCTGGGACTGCGCCGGAGTGCCCGACACGTCGCCGGCTGCCAACGTTGTGTTGAAACGTAATCCATTCGGCCCGTCAACTAAATACAAAATTTTCAATATGAATATTAAAAATCAAAAGAGACACAAACAAACAGAAAGACAAACAGTGAGCCAGACATTTTTTTTACTATTTTGGTATAGAACCTTAAGAAGGGTCATCACATAATCCCATGTTTAAACATAAGCAACTTGGAATATGTACAATCACGCAAAAGCAGAAAGCACAGGGGCTCATCAAATGAAAATACATTTATGCATCACAACTACTGTCAAGAAGCAACATCAAGAAGAGAAGAAGAACACCAACCTATACAGCATGCGCAGGTAGAGATAATTCTCTCTTCCTTTGTCGGTCTCTTGTCTCTGTCTATCAATATTGATCAGAAAGAGGAAAGAGACCAACAAAAGTAGAGAAACATATTAAATGCTGCAACTCCTAAAATCTAGTTACGATTGCAGAGAAACTCACCTCTAACTAAATCAACTGGTGGCTTCACTTTATTCGGTGTCTCAAGATCCATTTTTATTGGCCGCAGTTTCTGTTTTAGGCGAGGAAAGCTCTGGTTGCCCTCAAATGACCGATGCCTCCAGGCATTTTGGAAATGCTTTGCCTTGACAGTCCTAGAAATAACATTGATATAACATGTTATGGTTTATTTAAACACGTTAACACTATCTAGCTTAGGCCTGTTTGAAATAAATAGGCATAACTGTAGCACAAGTGAAACCTTACATCTGCCCCTTCATAACTGAAAGATTGATTAAGTTTCATAATAATCCTATTTAATTCTAGCAGACCCTCTGCATGCGTGAATTACGGTTCCTCACAAATCCCGGGGGGACAATGGATTTTTTCCACAATAAAAATTAGCTATTAAAATCCACAATACCCAATATATGAAACCGAAATTCATTCAAGATAGGACCTGCTGGCAAAACCTCGTTCGTATAATTCAAAACAATTTGGAAGTATCTTGTTTGTTTGAGTTAAATAAATTAATGGCCTTAACATTCCAAATGGTTGACGTATATTAACACATTTGAACAAATAAATGATTTATTTGATAGAAATTACCTGCATTTGTCATTGATGTCACTGTATGCTTCAGGTGTGAGAACACCAAAATTATCATTTGTCAACTTGTCAAAAACAAGCTTATCCTTCTGCAAACAGAATAAAGTTCCTAGTCAAGATATGATAAGTTTAATTGTTAATTAGTGACCACTAAATTATAAATAGTATAATTTAATTATTTTTTAAACCAACTTCTTTGTATGGCTTTAAAAGCACTGGATATAAGATAAATCACATATCTTTTTATGTTACACTTTCACCTTTAGTTTGTAATATGTATTTAATAAAAAACTTACAGCTTTTGGAGTCAAATTAAGATGTTCCGGAGAATAAATATCAACAAATCGTTTCAATCTTGGTTTAGTAGGAGTGCGATCTCCTGTATCTGTTGCGGCACCCCTGTGATAACAAGAAATAACGATTTTAGACCGTCTTACATGAAAACTTAATGTTGTACACCTGCTAATAAGAAGAGCGATAAACTGCTGTAGCTTGATGATTTATTTACATCCCGCCGAGTTATTTTTCAATAAGCTAAATGAAAATCAATAAGCTAAAGCGCGGAAGTTCAAAATTTGTTTCGTGCAGTTGTAAAGTTATTTCACATACTACTTTACCTGTTTAAGTTTGAAAACATGGCTATATCCATTGTTAAATAAATATTTGCAACTTTTCTTTAAGTTTATAGGAGTTTTCGTATCCCAATTTGCGTAAAAGAAATTTTGCCGTTTGAATTTTATTTTTCAAACGAAATTCACAAATTGAATTCAGCTGTCAAACCTTTGTCAAACAAACTTCTCATCTTCTGTCAAATGGCGGTCAAATTATTGTCATATGCATCCACAGATTATAGCGTTTACCAAAATAAAGTATTCCCGTTATTCCTTTGGTCTGTGGCGGTTACCTACTGGTGGTGGTTCCTTTATTATTAATTATTTTCATATTAGATTATTATTTCAGGCAACAACGAGATCAACATCATCGGGGAATAGCAAATTAGTTCCGGCGTCAAGGAGTAACAAACATAGACACACACAAATAAGTTTTTCTTATTGTTTTTTAAGGTTTTTTATGTATATTGTCATCATAGTGTTATTAATTCTAAATTAACAAACGTAAGTAACTAAGTACCTATATCAAAAACTTTCCTTTCAAAATATGTTTTACTGATAGTTTATGGGATATTGCTATTAAATTACGAATAGGTATGTACGTGTTTGCATCATTTTCATTGCATAGACTCCCAGTTTTCTAAGACGTGCCTGGCACTTGGCAGTTACTTGAAACCACAGATTAAACATATTGTATGTACTTATCTTACGATACTTCCTTGAAACCTTATACCTACGTAGCGTATTTCGTCATTGCTTGAAACGTATCTAATTTTCACACTCAAAGTAAAACTCATTCACTGATCTGTGAATTTTCAAAGACTTTCGGCTCTTATAAAAAAAAAAACAAGGAGAACCAGGATTGACGGCTTATCTAGAGTACCTAGTCAATACGACCGTTGGTCAATACGACCAACGAAATTATATCATAGGTTGAATATAGTCAGCAACTAGACCTTCGAGGAAATAGCTGCGGTAGCTCATGAAAACTCGATGAAAAAGCACTTGTACACTGCACAGTGCACACAATACTCAAAATCAAGCAATTTCCTTCCCACACTACACCTAAAGCTGTGTCTAAAAGAAGTAGCTAGAGGCACGAGTATTTTTTTAATGATGACTGAAACATTCAATAAATCATGGTTAGGTAGGTAGGCACCTACTATAGCATTGAAGAATTTCTTAACGACCAAGATTCTTGGAATGATAGAAATATGCTTCCATCTCCTCACGAGATATCTTAAAAATATGTAATAATTTTTCATAATTACCTACTTTAGAAATCTTGTATTATAACAATGACATTTTTTAAAAGAGCAAGTGCCGAGTTTCTTGCCAGTTCTTCTCGGTGCAAACCTTTTTCGAGCCTATTATTTAGGTCTATGTAAAAATAAATATTTTAATTTTCATTTTTCATTTTCAAATTAACTACCTACCTACCTACTAAGACACCATACATGATAGTTGGACCAAGAGGCAATAAAAATTTCAGAATCAAAACAATTAGGGCTGCAATAAGACTTTTGTTTGGTCAAGTATCCAGATTGCTCTTGCGAATAACGTACTTTATTCGTGTGTTACCTACGAGTATGTTCCGGTTATTGTGTACTTTCAAATACCAAGGTCCTTTCATAGTCCTTTCGGTTCACTCCACCCAGCTGTAACTGGACCTAATTATGATATTTTACACCCCATATGAAATTCAACTTTACCACATGTAGATTTGGGTTGCAATTTCAGTGTACGACTTGCATAGGGTTGCCACCTGCATTGCACCCACTTCATGAGATTAGATCAATCTGATTATATAAATAAGTCATCGCCTCAACCGATAGACGTCTATTAGTGGCCATAACCCACCATATAACAAGAACATCCGCCAGCATATGATATATCTACCTACGATCGTCACAGAAACGGAACGAAATTCGAAAAAATGACTTATCCGAACGCTAAATTGACGACGTGTAATTCTCATCCCATTTTGAATTTCATTCCATTTGACCAACCGCAGATATTTATACCATAATTTATGTTTATGGACTAGGGATGCGGATCTCCATCCTGAACAATGTTGTGTAGAGTGGGTGCAGGCTGCAGCGGCTCCCGAATTTGTTTTGCTGTTATCACGTTGACGATTTTCATCGCTGAACTATGGAGTGGCAACCCTATTCACAATAAGGTCCATACTCCATATTGTTGATCTATAGATATAATTAATTATTGTTAATGACGGAGGTGGACGCACGTTGATTTTGATTGCCAGGCGGTACTATTCACGGATACAAGGCTTTATTGAGAAATAGGTTACAACTTGCGGTAGGAAGGACTTTGATTGAGCTAAGCGTTAAGCCGTCCGAAACAATTTATTGTTATGCTGTCGACCTACAGGGTCTTAATTAATTTTGAGAGAAACATTAATTGTGGGTAGAGTGAAGGTATTTGGTAATAGTATCCAATATGGCTTTATGTATCAATACTTTTATTGTGGTGATTAATTTTATTATAGTAATGAGTATGACATTGACCAAATTGGTGCCAAAACCAAATTAATACCAGTAATCTCACGAAGGGGCCGAGGACGTAAATCTTTGATGACCTGCACCAGACGCATTGGTAGAGTCTATAACGGGGCGCCCTCCATTCGATTGGGGTTCGATTTTCGTCACGGACCACTTTAAATTTTATAATTTCTAATTTGGTCTGGGAGGGTTCAACCGACGTGCTACCAGCACCCTTCCAGTAACTAAAGACGTTAGCATCTTCGGCCGCATCTCCTGCAAGTATCTATCCATCTATCTGCTAGTAATATGTAAAAAATGGAGCGTTATTAATGTATTATGATTTCACGTCATCCAGTGGTCTGCTTCTTAATCGAAAGCCCAGATTTCGAGAGAAAATTTTCCCTATGACTCAGGGAAAATTTTCTCACGTCAATTAAAGGCGCCCACTAATGTTCTCAAATGTGTGTGAAGTGTGCCAATTCGCATTTGGCCCGTGTGGTGGGCTGGGCCAAACCCCAGTTATCCTAAAAGGAAACCTGTGCCCAGGAGTGAGCCTTAAAAAGTGGATAAGCAAATCGGTATCTCACGCAGTCTCTTGGTGTTGCATTTTCTGGTTCAAGACCAGTCTGTTATATCGTGGTTATTAGAGTAGTATCTGAAGTGACAACAATCTAGCCTTTATTTTCGCTACCTTTTATGTTTGCATGACACAATTTATGCACTTACCCTGCAGTAGATAAAGATATACTCGTGCTTTGCATTGCAAAAGTTTCGCAATACCTGCTTAGCTAGCTATTATATTATCTGTCACAGTAAAAGAGCGCTGACAGTCTCATGCACTCACGATGTCATGGGCCATGGCTCTGGAGACCATGCGCTCATGTTACCAAAAACTTCCTCCGAGACATTACACCGCGGATAATAGCTTCATCGGGTAATAGAAGGCCAGAGTAATTTTTTTGAGTTTAGCATTTACTGTTGAAGTGCTGCCAGTATGCTTGGAATCATTCCACGTGAGCAGAAGTAACATTACCTCACCGATAAGAAGAAACCTCGAATTCGGTAGACCCGATATGGGCGTCCGAAGGAATTAAGTAAATATTTTTCGTACAAGCGAACAGTAGCGCCATCTGTAAAAATTTTTTAGGTGACTGCTGAGCGAACTACATCGTGGCCTTAGTGCTGGTGACAAAACAAGCCTTTATGGCACCAGTAAATTTTTTTTAATTAAAAGATAAATGAACCTACTAGATATAATTTTCTACTTATTACCATACAAAAACGTGCGTTAACTAAGTAGAAGTAGTACTACCAGCTAAGTATCTACTTAGGTAAGTAGGTGAATAATCATTTGTAACTAGATACCTACCATAATAAAGATTATATCATATCCCCCGGATATTTGGCAACAATTCGCTCGTAATTTAGGCAAATTCAGCAATCGAATCTCTTTACGTGCACCGAAAGTAGGTTATCGGTCATGGCTGACGGTCTCACATTTTTTGTAGTGCATACTTGCGTTAAAGTATTGAAAGCCAAGTGGTTCAAATATCTGCCTTCTAATATGAAACCATGCAGCTGGGTTCAAATCCTAGGCATACAACTCTGACATTAATTCAAATCGTTAACGGCCAGTAGGCACTACCTCAACTTACTTAGCAAGATCATTTAAGAAATATAAGAGGATTAAATCTACATTTTCATATAACTATTATGGTATAGTTTATCATTGTCAGGTACTAACAGTCAATGATCAAAGTTCCGAAAACACGATCCTATGAAAAAAATCCAAAGTTGACTCCAAATCTTACTTATGAACGTAGGGCCTAGACTTACTAAATATTAGAACATGCAATTTTACTTAATACTGGACTGAAAACAAAGCAATGAAAATGCAAGCACTTCTCTGAAACTCCTTGTTTTTTCAATGTAAAAAGGAAAGAAACAATTTTTTGTGAAATTGGTGCACTTTGCGTTCCCGTCGCACGCGCACAAAATTTTTTTAAGAGTGAGAAGCAGAAGAGTAAGTTTCAGGTAGTAGGGGCTCTTATATCGATCAGTAAAGGAAACCATCGTCAGGAAACCTGCATAAATGTAACCTTGGAGTTCCCTGTAATTTCCCTGACGCCGCGCTCGGATTCGAGTGGGAGGTCGCGGGTTCGATTCCCACCACGGGCCACTTTGGAATTTTACAATTTCTAAATTGGCTCTGATCTGATCTGATGGGAGGCTTCGGCTGTGGCTAGTTACCACCCTACAAGCAAAGACGCACCGCCAAGCGATTGAGCGTTCCGGTGCGATGCTTGTAGAAACCGTTGGGGTAAATTTACTTACTCTTCCAAGTTCGTACGAGAACATCTTAGTCTGCATCATCAGTTACCATCAGGTGAGATCGCAGTCAAGTTCTAACTTGTATAGAGTAAAAAAAAACGTCAAATTCAATGATCCTTGACTAGCGAATGGTCCTGGACTATGGCAAATTTTTATTCTAAGAAGAGATCCGTACTCCATGAGGAGAGGTTGGAAGTGATGGAACCTGCTTGCGTTAAAGTGTGCCATAATGTTTTTATATTATGTGTGAAGCTTGCCAATTCGCACGTATAGCTAGTGTAGTGTGGTGAGCTAAATTGACATGCTCTTTTCTTTCCAGCTGTTCCATACAATAAACCAGGTATTAATGGGATGTCGACATATTTTGGTCTGTCCGATAAGTATTTAGAACTGTACTCTATAAATTTTATCGCATTAAATATTGGTAGATTGAGCCTGTATTAAGTGAATGTAATGTCAAGCCAAAGGTTAAAATAAACCAGTCGCCAGAGGACAAAATGATATTTCAGTTCATGTGCCCTGTAGCTAAAGAAAAATTTTGGGTTACATGTTTCGGTTATCAGCTTGTAACGCAAGGTGATCAAGGATATTTCCCTTGTAAGTTGTTGTTCGTTGTTCAGCCATAGGGTTTTCTCAAGTAAAATAATGCCTTCCAGTGGGCTGATGCAGTGGGTTAGCAACCCTCACTGGGTTATTAACTAAGAAAACCTAGGCAAAAATCCTATTTTATACTATTTTAGCGCAAGTTAGCAAACTAGCATGGTATGCTTACATGATGCCATACCTTTTGAGTGATCTGAGTACCATACCAACCTTGGTTGGTAACTCGTGCAAAAATCACAGGCAGGTAGAGTAATCTTGGCTGTACCTATTACAAAAGGCCCAGGCGTTTAGGCCAAACCATTTATTGATAAAAAAATGGAAGCAACATATCTTCGAAATGGAAGCAACATATCTTCGAAATGGAAGCAACATATCTTCGAACCTAAGTCCACAGCCCTTGAATGGAAATTAAACGCATAATGAGATTTACGAAACAATCAGCCTCTAATTTAAACACCCTTGTATTATTGTTACAGATTTCGCATTGAAGGAATATGTTCAGAAACTTAATCTCACATACAATAAGACCCAAATCAAAGGTCAAATTCTTAAGTGTTGTAGCGTAAATAATAGATTTAGACAATAACATTGTTCTATTTTAGTATAGGGACGTATCGTAAATTGTTACTTGTACAATTTACGATACATAATTACATAACAACATACCTCAAAGTACCAACTGATTTTGCCTATAGTCCTGCATAAGTTTTAATATAAATTGGAAATAAATTTAATTTAGTTTACTACTATTTTCATTGTTCCGTTAGTGGAAATCTTAATGAAAAAAAATGTAATAATATTTTAATGAAAATAATTTTCCTGAATTTCCTTACTCAATTTTTCATTCACGCTTTTACTCAGTACAAACCCTTGGACCTAAAAAGCTTCTAAAAGCTTCTACTTCGTCTGCATCCAAGGAAAGATGCTAAAAAAGTATGAAAATTCTGTAACGATAATTTTGAGGTTTCTATAGATACTTCAAAGTTTTGCTGTCATCTGACCACTAAAATTAATATAACTATTGTCTACTAATTCTCCGCTTTACGGTGCCAGTTACAGTAATGTATGGTTGTAGTTTTCATTCAATTAGAGCATTAAATGAGAAGCAATAACCTTAACATTAAGGCCGGGTGGTATGAAACTATTCGGGTAACCTCGCTCCGCATACAAACGTCAAAGTAAAACACAGCTGCAGATTAACTCTCAGATTAATAAATTCATGCATTTTGCGACCCTACAATCATGCAATGTGCTTTGAACGTAAGTAAAATACTTAGCGGTTAACTTATTGATTAAACAAATGAAAACCGACGTTTCATAAATCTTAACCATGGCACTGTCTGTGAAACAATTTCTTTTGTCGAGCAACGTTAATACATTCGTATGTAATCAATCTTTTTAATGGTGTTTTTCAATTACAAAATCGAATCAAAAGCAAACTCGTTAAAACCTTGACTTAAATGTATCACCATATAAATATAATTGAGTGTATAATGTGTAATTGACACCTACTGTAGTATTAAGATTGTTTTATGGTTTCAATTCGGGGATCTAGAATTCAAAGTCTATGGCTCGAGAAAAAATCGGTGACCTGTAGTAATTAATAGTAACTTTAGTTTAGAAAATCATCTCTCTACGTCTCCATAATAAAAATCAGCCAAGTGCGAGTCGGCAACGGAAATACATCATCTGTATTCTGTGAGAATTTCCAGCGTGTAACTGTCACGTTTCAAGAGATGATGACAGACGGACGGACGGACGGCAAAGTCTCAGTAGTCAGTAACAGGAGCCCGTTTTTACCCTTTGGGTACGGAACCCTAAAAATGTTGCCAGAATTTTCAGCATGGTTATTTGGGATAGGGACGTTTGCCATTTTAGTATTTTTTTCCAAATTCGTACATTTTGGGTGGTATACATGTGACAACACTCATTCACCCCTTCGAACCGCGCCTGGTGGAGACAGACAGACAGACAAAAAGACAGACCGAAATTATAAGGGCCCTTTTCACTATTTGACTTCGGGACCCAATCAATTGCCAATGGTACCTACCGCTTCTGGCCACAATACCATAGCACGCGCGGATTATACCCATCCACCTTTTAGCGCGTCTAGATAATATCTATTATCCCTTTCACTACAGTACCTACTGTTGGAAAGGGATAGAACTATTTTTTTAAGATTAGTACTATTCCCGTTCCAACCCTCTTTTTCCTTCTTAGATCATTGTCTTCAACCGTACCGTAATAAAAGGAAAAGTAGATTTTTACACGCGCTAAATTTAGCTACTCTAAAACAGAATCGCTAGACGCTACCAGTGTCATCTACCGGTGACATTGGCCTAGTCGCCAAGTCTGTTCATACACAAGCAACGAATTGACTCGTGATGGAAACGACATTGAAAGCATTGTCTCTGGGTAGTGGGTACCGCTTGGCCCGGATTCAACAGAATTTCAGTTCAAGTACCTATTTTTTTCTTATGACACCCAGATTTTATTACCGTGATTGAAGGTTACGATCGACCACACACAGCGTGAGCGAGCACGGATTAAATAATGAAAGTACTCCTATATCTATATGTACTATGTAAGATATAAATATGGATTAGCCGCTACTCGCTGGGATTAAACATCGTCTAATATTCAAATGAACGCTCCTCCACTACATTATTTTTTCAACGTGTAAGCGTAAACACGTAGAGGGGAGTTTTTTTTATGGTACCCAACTACCCGAGGGTTTAAACCGGGACCATATTCTTCGCCGTTCGTCCGGTCTTTCATCAGGCTGTATCTCTTGAACCGTGATACATAGGTACTTGAAATCTTCACAGATTATGTATTTCCGTTATCGCTATAACAACAAGACCTAAAAAATAGAATAAAATAAAGATTAAAGAGGGCTGAGATACAACACTGTGATTTTTTGGTCGTTTTTAGTCAATGATCCAGGACACCTAATACTTGAATAATACTCTACTTGTATAGTATAATATATATATATATAATATATATTATAATTATATATATAATTGGGTATAATTGGGCCTTCTGGCTTTTGCATCATCTGTTATATCTAATTCTTAAAACTTTTTTAAGTTTATTAATTAATTTGTGATCAATAATACTTATCGGTAACTTATTTCAATAACTAAAGTCTTACCGTGCTTACATACAAAGATATTGGATATATCCGACATTCCGATCTTTTTCCATGCAGAAGGCATGTTTTCCTTTCTCTTATTAGAGTTATTTTATATACCAGTTCTTTATACTCCAATTACCTTGGCGTTACGCTTACGACACGACTCTGATACGGTGCGCGAGGGTTGCCACAACTTTTCCTAAAACCTAAAAGCTAATATTTTAACGTATGTGTAATTTTAATAATTGATTTTAAAATATGGATGAGACTCAGACTCTTAGTTTTTGCACACAACAACATTTTGTATTGTTTGAAACAATCGTATACGATAACAATATTGTCATTTTCATCCGTGTCTAATTTTGTTGTGATTTTAGTTGATGCTGTGTGGATAAAGCATATTTATTTTACCATTATGTATGGAAAAGAACATATTGTGTTTATTCATACTATAAGCAAAAATAAATATGCTTATTGTTATTTAATACTTTACAGGAAGATTCCTCTTCAAGGCACGTATGATTCCTTCAATATTATTTCAATTCTTTGCTACAAATTGTATAATTGTATTTTCGATGTACATACCAACATTAATGTAGTTACTATCAAACTAGCCTCATGATGGAGCTGTGATTTCCTATCTCATAAAGGCCGATTTTTGCTATGACCAAAAGAAATATAGTCATCGCTTTTCTTATCATCATAACAAAAATTGGTGATCATTTCTCGGCTGTATCAGTGTCAACCCTAGATTTCTTTTTGAACAATAAAGATAGCTTCCAAGAAAATTAGACATAGGATGACAAAGTGATCAATGATAAAAAACTCAGCACCTAAACGGTGGTGTATGTTGCAACCAACCTTCGACTAGGGTTGTGCAATTTTGTCAAATATTAAATAATTTTATTAGCGTGTGTTACCTATTGTTATCTGTGACATGTAATGATTGTCACGCTTTCGGTAATTGACCTAAACTTTTCATGTCAAATGTCAAGTCGCGTTTTGAGGGTCACGCTCTGTTTCGACTGTTGTTTTCGCCTTCAGTTTCCAAATACAAATTTGATTACCACTATACTCTATCCATTCGTTTATTTTCTCTTTGACACATGAAACAGATATAACAATAGCAAGGGACCAGAAAGAGACAACTTTACCTTTATCCCTCTCTGGTCCCTCGGTATTGCTATATCTGTTTCATGTGAGTTCATGTGTCAAAGAGGGAATAAACGAATGGATAGAGTATAGAGAGTATAATTATTTTGTTTTTAAAATGGCACAAAAAACGACTAGGTAATTCGATTGAATATGTTTCTAATGGAATAATATCGGGGTACATAAGTACAGGGTACATAAGGTACCTTCTTAACGCTCTCTCAAAGGATTATGAAGCATTCCAACCTATACTAGGCCATTTGAACCCCTCTTGGCTATGGACGAGGGGCCTAAGTATGCCCAGACGTAATGATACTTATATTGACTTATTCTTCTAAAAATTCGCTCGCCTTTACCTAGTCTCTTTGCGAGTAGAGTGAACGTGGAGACCTTGTACAATCAGTACCTTGTAAGGTATGCCAGATAAATTTTAGTACCACAAAATTGTATGGCTCGCCCATTAAAATGTCTGCCTCAATTCTTGGTAGTGTTATAGCTTAGACCCCTTTAGGGCGTAGCTAAGCACTACGTATGGCAAAGTTAGAAATATAAATCAGTTGCAGCGCCCAAAATAAATCGTTTCAGAGACAACGAAACTTGCATTTTTGATAGTAATTAATTACATGAAGTAACTAGGTTAGTACCATTGGTTATTGTATTTATGACTCACACTAGGTTATTCTTAGTGTATAGACACACCTGCTGAAAGTTCAGCCGCCTGTCCTATTAAGCTTTCGGTCGCGTAAATTTGTCATGACTTATCGTAAAGTCAAATATGTATCAAGATTAGGTACCCTATACCTATGCAAAATGCAAACATTGCAACCGCGCATGAATAGTGGTACAGTCGATAAGGTTTATTCTGTGAAAATATAAAGATCGCTGAAAATCAAAAACTGGGGTCTGATTGCGTAAGAAAAACTTATTCATCTTTATCGTAATCGTTAGCGAATTCTGCCCCGCGATTGGCTGACGCAAATAAGGAGCCCAATCAGCGGGCAGAATTAGTAAACGATTACGATAACAATGAATACGTTTTTCTTAGACAATCTAGGGGCTGTTCTCACATTTTCTCATTCTTCATTTTTACATTCGTAGTCTCACTCCTACATAATAAAATTAATAGTGTACCTACTATCTACGCCCTCCATAATGTACACGAATTTTCTAAACACATTTTAATTGAATAAGGACATTTATATCATTAATCAATCCACAGACCGCGTTACAGTTTGCGTCAACAATGTACCAACCGTTTTCAAATGCCAAGGTACTAACATTATGTTTAAGTACCTACCTACAAACCACCTACCAGTGGACATGGCTTCCAGTAAAATTTGACTTATCTGGTGACTATAATACCTACCCATGTCTATGTCGACCTTTGCGCATAGTGGGCGAGCCAAACATTTAATGGATATTAAGTATTTCCGTGTAATATATAAATTGTAATGGTCTTTATTTCTCATACTATGAGTATAATGTACGTAAACCAGCAATATAAAAACGCGATGTAGGAAGTATTGTTTGTTTGTGGATTTGTTCCTAAATCACGGTAGAGAAAGAAAAACAAAGAAAGAAAGAAGAAACATTTATTTCCAATAATCATGTCACATGTAACAAAAGTCAAAACATAAGCCACTTACGTACTAAAACGATGCCTGAAGCTTCACCCACTCGGGCAACAAAAACCAATAATTGCCCATAGACGGAAACACCAATAGAGCAATAGCACTTATACCTATCTAGTTTTTTCTGTCTCATGTCTGTCTCTCCGTTTCGTGTCAGTTCAGATGTTCCGTGCATCTGACCTGAATTTGACAACATTTTCACAGGTAGATTATGTTATGAAAGTCAAGGGCATGGTGGTTTCACTGGCCCTGTAGGTAGAAATTCAACAAGTACATACCTCGATTGCACAGCGGTTTTTTACAGACCTCCGTGGCGAGTCGGAAAGAGATCGCACTTTATTGTTTCGATGCTAGAGTCGCTATTTTATTGAAATCATTTTGCTTAGAGAATCTTCTGTGCCGTATGGTAGGTAGGTATGTAACTCAGGTGAAATTGGTCAGGAATGCCCAAATAGTTTTGGATTCGTCTGGGACGACTACCTTTGGTGTTTTCTGTGGTTCTACTCACGATAATATATTATAAAAAATATATATATATTGCAACGGGTTACAATTTGCATGCTTTGCCTACTACTACGTTTCTATACCTACCTGCACTCTACAGGGCGGACAAGTCTGGCTAGTTCAATTGTTCATGTCTAAGGTACCTAAATAAATAATAATAGCCACTGGTCACGAGACCTCAGACCGACTAGGTTCCCACACTATTGAAATTAGTCCACCTATAAAGGTCAATGTAGTCTAGAAGTAAACTCTACAGAGTGTAGTTTCGTAGAGCTTAAGATATACTCGTAGCGGCCTTAGTCATACCTCCGGCTGAATTTTGTTGTGGGCGCATTTGAACCCTCGTAAACTTAGTTTTAACGAAGTCGTAAAATAGTCACTAATAATAAGCATAATCATATTTTACTGACTATTCATAAGAGCCAACAAGTAAGGCCTACTTATATGAAATAAATAAATCATATGAGTTATCTACGGTCGTCATAGAAATCTGTCGATGACTCAGTGTCGAATGAAATTCAAAAAAATGCATTAGAATGACAGTTGTCTTCGATAATTCACGTGATCATTTTTTAAATTTCGTTACATTTACATATAGAAGATCAACTGGTTTTTATTGCTAAGCGTACATGCTTCTATAGGAACTAGATAATAAGTTCTGATAGAGTCTATAGAGTAAAACTCTAACACATAATAAATCCTAGCATAAAATTTTCATTGAACTGAATAAACCGTCATCGTTTTTAGGGTTCCGTAGCCGAATGGCAAAAAACGGAACCCTTATAAATTCGTCATGTCTGTCTGTCCGTCTGTCCGTCTGTCCATCTGTCCGTCTGTCCGTCTGTCCGTCTGTCCGTCTGTCCGTCCGTATGTCACAGCCACTTTTTTCCGAAACTATAAGAGCTATACTGTTGAAACTTGGTAAGTAGATGTATTCCGTGAACCGCATTAAGGTTTTCACACAAAATTTAAAAAAAAGTAATAAATTTTGGGGGTGCCCCATACTTAGAACTGAAACTCAAAAATTTTTTTTTCATCAAACCCATATGTGTGGGGACCTATCTATGGATAGGTCTTCAAAAATGATACTAAGGTTTCTAATATCATTTTTTTTCTAAAATGAATAGCTTGCGCGAGAGACACTTCCAAAGTGGTAAAATGTGTGTCCCCCCCCCCTGTAACTTCTAAAATAAGAGTATGATAAAATAAAACTAAAAAAAATATATGATGTACATTACCATGCAAACTTCCACCGAAAATTGGTTTGAACGAGATCTAATAAGTAGTTTTTTGATATTTACAATAAAACCTCTAAAAACAAAGTTAGTTTTGCGGTTCGATAAGAAAAGTGGTTTTTATGGTTTTATTCCTCCGGTTGTAGTACGGAACCCTCAGTGCGCGAGTCCGACTCGCACTTGACAGGTTTTTACGTAACTAACTAACCCAGTTCCAACAAATATTATATCATCATAGGTAATTATACCTATGAACAGGAAGACTCAAGGCACAGGAAGTCGGTTAATTTAAACAAAAATCACACACACGACTCAGGAAATTTGTATTTAAATTTTGAACTTAAACAATATTTTTACATCGTAGTAGATGAAGTTGTTTCATTTCAACACTAAAGATTTGTATGATAATTTTTTCTTGCCTGTTGTATGAAATAAAATTGAAGCAATAAATAATTTGCATCGTATATTTATAAAGTTGCATCCCTTTTTTGAGGGGAAAAAAACCTGTTAAAATAACATTAATTTCCTACAATACAGTGTATTTTCGTGAACTTCATGCTAAAAGCTGCTATACTAATTAGGTAAGTTCCTTTCAGGATTTAAAATTAAACACTCTGTATAAGCAATAAGGTTGCAATGATTTGCAATGTGTCTGATTAAACGATAATTCGAGATTATAATAATAGACGAGATAAAATCGATATTGTTAATACGTATCACAAATTACTAAGACAAATGGTCTGATGGAGGTTTCCTTGGTTTTTGTGTAGGATTGCAAATTTTTTTCAACAAGGTTTTAGATGTAATAAATCACGACAGATTTATTGAAAAAAGTGTTTATGGCGTGTTATACGAGTGCCTAATAATATCTATAAATTATGAATAATTGAATTAAATTAATAATTATTATTGACAATGATTTTATCCATCTCTCGCTAATCGCTATTGGAGGGTATACGTTGATAGGTACCTATATCCAATTATTTATTGTTGTATCGATATCGAAAAATTTGCGACATGGCATTCCGATATGAATTCAATATAGGTACAATTACTCTCGCAATATTTCTCTGTTGAATAGTTTCGTAACATTCTATTTCGCCTTGATCACTGTTAAATATTCCGTGCTCAGTGCAAGGCTGCTCTAAATTGTAGGAAAACTTTTAATCACTAGTTCTGTCTACGAATTGAAATGAACTTCAATTATGCACGCTTTACATATTCACTATACAAGTATACACCTTTGAAAGAAGGCATATTTTTTAACTGGTGGAAACTTCTTTAGACGCGTTGGGCATTTTTGAGATGGATAAAAACCATTGAACTCGGTACCATAACCGACATTAGTGTAGTTACCTATCTGTAGTGTAGTGTAGTCGGCAGATTCAATAAAAACACACATGAGTATTTTTTATGGCCATTAATCACATAAATTGTTCAAATATTCATTTCTGTCGACACTCCTGGTTTTTTTGAAACTATAACAAATTCATCTTGCAGGAATTGTTTCTTCTTCCTATATAAATACTTAAAGAGTAGACGAAACACTCATTTGATACAAGTTTTTAAACCAATGTCTAATCAGAGATTTTTAAGGTCCAAGTTCACCTCCATTCTTTATAGTCTATCTGAATAAGAATGACACTACTGAAAAGAGGAAGTGCTAATTTGGGTTATATTTTAGTCCTAAACATTAATAAAATGTGACTTTCATAAAAGAAGACAATACTTAACTCCTTCATCTTATCCATTTTAACTTTTGTAAGTATGGAAAGATGAAGGATTTTATATTTACTATTTTCTTTCTTTTACTTTTATTTGAAATCCTAAGGCGTAAGGAAGCCTTCAATATTCAATACACTTTGCAAGCATATCAAGCAGACCGTATTTTGCTCAACCAAGCTCTTCAATAATATTTGACGGGTATTGTCGGCACACAATAACATTTCCTAATGGCGCATTAGCATAATGGATGATTACAGTGATCGTTCGCGATCGGTATGATCGATTATTATCGATTGCAGATAGTGATTAGGGCTGCTCTTTTACATGTCATTCAAAAATTATCTCCCAGCATAGATTTATAATAATAGGTCGTCGCTCGCGCTCTAACAAAGTAGAGGCCAACCTTACAACGACAACTCCGTGAGTGCGGCAACTTTTTCTTGTAGTGTGGGGCGCGGATGCTAGTGTGCGTGAAAAATTGTGTAGCGACGTCTCGGGTATGCGAACTTTGACAGAGTACTTATGTGTTTAAAAAGACGAATAATTAATTATTTAATTCCGCAGGCGAAACCGAAGGCAAAATAAGTATTTTTTCCCTTCTCCTCTAGGTCTTATTTTAAAACTTTTTTGGTACATGTAGGGTGAATTTTCTTAAATGTATAAGCTATGCATTGAACTAATAATTGCAGATTAGTATAATATGATATACAGAATTATCTACAGACAGATAATTTAAACATACCTATGTCTTAATACGCCCTAATTTAACTATTGTGATATCGTGATTTTGTTTAAAATTAGATGTTATAAAATTTAAAGAATTATGAAAGATTTTTACGACCAACCTACTTTGAACTAAAATAAGTCCACCATAACTGATTTTAAGCAATTACACAGTAGTGAATTGCTCACAATTTTTTTAAAGCAATAAGAATTAGATATAAAAGTGTAATACCTAACTATATTGAGCAATATGAATCTAGGTGCCAACTGTTTCAATATCCACCTAGTACCTATTCGGTAAACCTATTATTATTTTATATAGATAATATAATACAATATAATAATTTCGAAAATTCATACTATAAGGGGGTAAAATAGCCGCGGTTGGGAAGTCAGCTATTACCAGTACCTACTTATTTTAAGTCCGACTCTTACACGTATATCCGTCGGTCTACACGGCATTAATTATATCTGCTTAGCAAATTATTACTTATGTAATTTAGGAAATATTATAGTGCACAAGCGCCATTTATAAATGTTGCGTAGGTAGGTACAGGGTGAAATTTCGGCAGAGTTTAGTGAGGTCAATATATGTACATATAGAGACAATTTATTCGTTCTTAAATTTGAGAAAAGAAAACTAAACAGGGGAAAGATCTTGAATAGGACTTATATTTTGGGATGTAATATACCAAAGTTTGAGTTTTTTTAAACATGATAAATATTCCCTAAATCCTCTTACAAGGGTATTATTTGGTTGCAACAACTAGGTACATAACATCAAAGCGCTAAACGCAGCTTTGCTAGTAGCATGGTAACCAGTCGCTATCAAAGACTCCAATCTGAACTAGACTACGGACTAAGGATTCTAGTACGCCGTTGTAACAATACTTACGTTGGTAGGTACGGGCATAGAGTAGGTTGGGGTACGGGCCAAGTCTGGATCCCGGGATCCGCTATCACTGGCTGTCACTTCGTGTCTCTGGACTATATCAGGTACATCGAGTCAAAGGCATTTTGATTTTTGATGACTTCCCTGGCGCAGTGGCGTGCGCTTGGATTCAAGTGGGAGGTCGCAGATTTGTATCCCGCCGCGGGCAACTTTTTAACCGACTTCAAAAAAAAGGAGGAGGTTCTCAATTCGTCGGAATCTTTTTTTAACTTTACTATTTCTAAATTCGCTCAGGGGGCTTATTCTCTATTTCAGTGCCTATGAATTTTAGTTGTACACTGGCATATTTTTTTATCCATTGAAGGTTTGCTATTAAATAAAAATAATATTCTCGTAGCAAACCTTCAATGGATAAAAAAATATGCCAGTGTACAACTAAAATTCATAGGCACTGAAATAGAGAATAAGCCCGCAGGTCTCGTTTGGAGGGAGGCTTCGGCCGTGACTAGTTACCACTCTACAAGCAAAGACGCACGGCCAACCGAGGTATATTTAGAGGTAAGTTACACCTTCCATGTTGGTACGACAACATCTTCGGCTGCATGAACACATACCATCAGTTATGATCGCATTTAACTCGTGGAGTGTAAAAAAAATATTAATACAAAAAAATAACTTGACTGACTGTTGCTAAGATCTCACTCTGTAATATCAGCCTACTTGTTTATAGCTAATTGTACGGCCTTAATGTAATAAGTAATAAAAATATGACCATTCAGTGCAGGAAACTGGCACCGGGTACCTAATGACAACTCATAACGACACAATAACGAGTTTGTAAAATTGATTTTTTTATTTGTCGGACGTGTTTAATGGGCAATTTTTAAAGTCTATAGAGGTGATACAGATAAGATGTAGGTAATGCCTAATGTAATGTATTTCACACCACTTTGTTATGTAAGATGTTATTACTAGATATTTAAAACCTCGTCAACTGAGCTTCTTATAATTGCCACGCATTTCAGACGTAATGCCTAGAGAATAATTTGTAAAAATAAGAGATTCTAGTCGGACTCTATTAAAGATAAGATATTTTTCACATTATTAAAGAATTCATTTCACATAGAATACTCATTTTACCCAGTAATCACATCGGCATGAAGCACTCGTCAGTACCTACCTAAGGAGGTAGGTACCTACCTACCCCGACGATTAAATAAATATAAATATTTATTATATTATAATTTTTTCTTTACTTTTTTTATAAGAAAAGTTTAAGGAGCATGCGACGGGAGTGCCCGGGAAATGCAAATTTTTCGTAGTTTTTCGCAATTTCTAAGCTAATAAGTCATAAATATTAAATTATAATTCGTATTTTACAGATATCTCGTAGATAAAAATTTCGAGATCTTCGACAAATCTTATGCCAATAATTTTGGCTGCATCAATCACATACCTAATAAAATGGCTACACCTGTTACAAATACGTACTTAATGCAATAAATACTTCATGAAGCAATGATGATTGTATTTTATTGATCAAGTTCTATTGCCCTTTACTTGTGGTAATTTTAGAGTAATTTAGGAATTAAGTGGTTTTTAACTTCCTCGTTTAAATGGCAGTTAGTCTTATGAGTAATATTTTAAATGTTAAATTAGGACCACGATGAAGAAAATAATATTAAAAAGTGCTAAATGTCTAATAAAATTTAGAGATCCGGGTTTTATTAGCTGTTGAGAGAGGTCGAGATTAATTCGAAACTAATTTATGTAAAATGCAGAAATGAGAAATTACGCTGATATAAAATAGATAAGGACTCAGTGGTTGAGTTTATGTACTTTGTGCCATCTTTATTGTTTTAGTAAACTTAAACTTAAAACTTTTGTAAGATACCAAAAGTAAACGTAAACTTTTGCAAACCTTAGCACACTTAGCCAAATCTGTCGATTCCTCATTCCATAACTAAATGGAACGATATTCGAAAAATGTGTGGGAATGACGTCATATCCGATCGACAAATTTTTCCCGTGACTAATCGAAAATAACAGTTATTTCCATACATTTTTTGAATTTCGTTCCATGTACATATGGAATGAGCGACCGGCAGGTTTTTATGACGATAGAAAATCCTTATTATGCTCCTTCATTTCTTAGAAAAACAAAGAAGTTCATAGTCTTAGTACCTAGGTAGGTAGTTTTCGGAGAGTAAATTAAAAACGTTGTGGCGCTCTTATCATATTTATTGTATCTATAATATCAGAAAGTAAAACACGGAAAAGTAAACAGTAATCATCATCAATCATCAATTTAGAAAGTTCTAATTAAAACTTGTCTTTTTCCAATTTTTTTTTTCGATTGATAAGGAATTGGAGGAACTATGAATGGGCGTTTTAATCACTTGAAAGGTCTTCTTTATACAGTTGTTGAAGTTGCGTAATATATAACTTTGTTTTGTTTTACAAAGCTGCCGAATTGCGGGTTGGTAGTCGTTACACAGCTTTTAGAACTTTACGCAGAATTGTGAGGCATGCGGTCTCGATGCCGAATTGAAGGATGCCGAATAATCCTGAAGCACTGCTCTATAAACATGTTTAAGTTTCTATTTGCGACTTATTTAAGAGCCCTATTTAAGTTTCAGTCGAGATATTTCTTTCGAATCGAACTTTTGTCTGATTTTCGTAACAATTTCTATCGATATTTAAATCGATTATAAGTCCGACAATATGAATGTCATTACATTAGGGTCAAGATCCGATCTATGAATAATGAAAAACTTTCGAAAACTGTTTTGAAACGTCTACGGCCTGTAAACCTTACTTTCAATAACAAACTTGTAAACTTGCTCCTTTTTTATAGTCAGTAAAAAAGTGTTCCTGAATTATAAAAATAATAATCAAGATTTTATTAATCAATAAACATTAATTTATTGATATGAACTCGGCTTTACATAACATTATAGAGTTTTCCGCGTACGGAATGATTTGCCTTTTATCCATGGTTGCGTATCGTGAAAAAGTCCAAACGGAACTTGTGTTATGCATAATAATGTACCCTTGATATCGATTATATTTATTTTCTAAAACCTTCTAGTTCTCATAAAATTAGTAACATCGAGACCAGTGGTCAAGATGTCTGCATACTGAAAAGGTCTGGGTTTAAATTCAGGCATTTATCCCTGACTTTTCAGCTGACTTCAAAAAAGGAGGAGGTTCTCAATTCGACTGAATGTTTTTTTATGTTTGTTACCGCATAACTTTTGCGTGGGAGATTCGATTTTGATGATTCTTTTTTTATTAGTAAGCTGATGCTTCCCATGTGGTCCTATTTCAATTTAGACCAGTTCTGATTATGATATTAATGAGAAAACCATATAAGTCTTAAATTTTTAATTGGAAAGGTTATTTTCAACAGTAGTTGAGAGTAGATGAGAGCTGAAGTCGGTTTTTTTGTTAATTAATGAACGTAATTATTGTTACGTGCGTTTTTGGAAACTAATTCATATTACTTACAAGTCGCTTTGTCAAATGCATGCCTGAGACTTATTATTTCTTAAAACTGAATGAAAGAGTGAGGGTGTAAGCCCCTCATGACCGCTATGTTTCCCCTGATCTCTAAAACTAGTAGGTACATAATTATTAAAAAAAGTTATTATACGTTTTATTCGTATTCTCCTCAGCACTATGGCCTGGTTCCCATCTAGCACCAAAGTACTCGTCAAGACGGGTCAAACAAGTCCAAACTCGATGGGGTTTTTCCTATGGCCACTTTTTGGTCCCATCATCAGATCAGCTCCATATTATGATAATTTTGCATTATCATCGAATTTACACCATGCAGATCAATTGAAAGGTAACCGGTAAGTGGATCTTTAACTTGCAAGATGTGATTACAAGCAAACAAACAAATATCGGGACAGATAAAAAATATAGCTTGTAACAAATAGGGTAGTGATAGCTCTAACAGGGTGTGATAATAAGTCATGGCTAAGACTTAGTAAGACTTTTTTTATTTTTATATGGAGATGACTCTTTGCAGTTTCTATGCGGGTATCATTAAGTGGTGGGAAACAAAATAATAAGTTACACGTATCCGTTGAGATTACGAATAACTCATTCCTCTAATAATAAACAAAGTGCATTATACAAGGATAGTTAGTGTTGCCTTAAACGCGTAAAACAAATTATTTTTAAGAAGATAATGTAGGCGGTGGTTGTTTCTTATTTTCAAGGTTTCCTTACAAGGTGTTGCGGTTTGGGAACTTAGCTTAGAACTCAGCTGCGGTCTCATTTGCTTTGTCAGAGAGCGATTTGCGCTCAAATTGGCAACGTAATTGTTAGTTAGTTAACGATACTACGCAAATGGACAGTAGGCCAATTTCAGTCTATTTCGTTTAGTACTGAGAGCTGCTGAGTTACTAGGTTCACATGGAAATGGGATAGATATCCTGACGTAATTTTAGAATATTCTGCACGTACGTTGCTATTTTGAGCAGCGATAGCTCATTGATTTAGACCTCTGCCTTTCATCAGGGGGTCGGGGTATTTTTATTTTTTTTTAATATATATATAGCTACTCGTGCTGATTCACTCACTCATTGATCACCTCTCCTGAACAATTTTGTAAGAAAAAATTTTTTATGACGTATGCTGGCATATAGACGGGAAAAAATCATTAAGAACAAAAATATGGAGAGAGCTGATGATTGAGGATTTCGGAGACGGATGAAGAGCACAGCCAGGGTATTAAAGATAGGTGGGGGGTGCTCGACCAAATGTCATTTGAAACGTCATCCAATTGGCAGTGAGCTGAAAAAAATTTCAAAATGGCGGATTCAAAATGGCCGCCATTCGAATTTCGTCGATATCTCGGAAAGTATAAAAGATGGAACAACGGTTTCTTGACAAGAAGTGATCAGAACCCAAAGCTCTATTTGATGGAAAGAAAAAAAATTCAAAATGGCGGAATTTATTTTTTCTTAGAAAATGTATGGCGAATGTTGAAGAGACTAAAAGTTGGAAGGCAAATAGGGGGGAAGACAGCACGCGGGCCACATGTGGCCCGCGCCCCCACGCGCCCTACTAGTTACTATATATATAGCTACTCGTGCTGATTCACTGACTGACTCACTGATTGATCACCTCTCCTGAACAATTTTGTATGAAAAATTTTTTTTTCAAGCATGGTGTCGTATAAAAGAGAAAAATTCATTCGGAGGAAAAATACGGAGAGAGCTGACGAGTGAGGATTTCGGAGACGGGTGAAGAGCACGGGGAGGGTATTCAAGATAGGTGGGGGGTGCTCGACCAAATGTCATTTGGAATGTCATCCAATTGGCAGTGAGCTGAAAAAAATTTCAAAATGGCGGATTCAAAATGGCGGCTATTTGAATTTCCTCGATATCTCGGAAAGTATAAAAGATGGAAGAACGGTTTTCTGACAAAAAGTGATCAGGATTTAAAGGTCTACTCGATGGATAGAAAAAAAAATCAAAATGACGGAATTTATCATTTTTCCATACAAAATGTAAGGGGAATTAAAAAAAAAAATTTTAAAAGGCGGGCGCGTGCTGTCTGCACGCGGGCCACATGTGGCCCGCGCCTCCACGCAACCTACTAGTTATTTTATAAAGCTACCTACGCAAGGGTAGTGACCCACGATCTGAGTCGAAAACTTATAGGCAGAGAATTTATACAGTTTTTTTTTTCTTCTAGGTGCAAAACAGCTTTCTGAACGTGGCGGTACAGTTTGACATTTCATGGGTCCCTGTAATTTTGGACTTTCTGAAAGTATAAATAGTACCTATTTTAATTTTGATTTTGCTTGTTCGTGTAATGTTACTTAACTATGACAACATTTTTCTTAAAGGTCAATCTCTTTGTCTGATCAGTATGTGTACACAGGACATATTACATGGAAAATATATCTTTTAAGGAATTCAATGCTTGACGGAAATGGGTCTATAAGATTTCGAGCGGATACTCGTATATTGCAAACAGATCTTTAATGTCAAGGGAATTAAGTTGACAATAATATAAATGGGCAATAAATATGTGTATCATATCAAGAGATAGTTGAAAGGGTTCAACTGTTGACTTAAAGGCCGCCTGCAAGGTCGTCGGTCGTGCAGTGGCCGTCGCGGTCATTTAAAACGATATAATTTTTGTATATAAAATTATTATAAAATCGTGATATGCTATACAAGGTTGTTGACTAATTTCCTATTTGACACGCATTCTTTTTACGGTTCCGTGCCAAAATGTCGTAATAGAATAGCATTTTTGTCGCTTTGCAGTTTTTCCAGTCTATTTGTAAGTTTAGGCGAACGATTATTTTCGCAAACGGAATGGATTTGCGTGCGATTTCTTTTAGATATTGAGAGCGATTGAGCTAATTTTTGCCCTGATTTTAGTAGCTAATACACATTAATTGTAGCAGATCGTGAACGGTTAATATATTACTGGCTCTTCAGGACTTATTTTATCCGTTTCTTATTAAATATCATAATTTTAGCATAGTTTGCTGCTGCAATTTAAGGCGTCTGGCAAACAGATTATTATAGAACGCAATTTTTCCAGGTGACAGGAATCAACCAAGCAACCTCCACGAGTGCCCGAGTGCTACGGTGCCCCTCTGTAGCGCACGGGCCGGTGCTCCCTGGTAACGTCGGTTGATAACCGACGGCGAATAGCTTGGCCCGGCGAATAGGTGACGTTTCTTCGCGTGTCCCTCTGAGTCCCAGCAGAGGGCACAGTGTCGAAACGTCTACACCGACCCCGGAGGAGGAAGAAAACCTCATTAAAAAATTACAGGCGGGGGCGGAAACGCCCACAAGTTCCTTCGGGGCACTACGAGGAAGACAACCTCGTAAAAAAATCACCGAAGTGGGCGGGAAAGCTCGTCGAGAGGGATAACTACGGCGGCACATCCCTCTCGCAGGAGACGCGCCGGTTGCTGGGGTGCGAACACCTTCCTTTGGCGACCGGTGCCGGCCTGCGGGTGACGTACGTAAGGGGTTCTGGCGTCAGTCACCCGAATTCCACCGACAGGCCGAGGTGGTGGCGCGACCTGTTCGGGACGCGCCTCCCAGAAGGGTCGGCAGCGGCCAGGCTGCCGGCAGCAGCGACGGGACCTGCCGCTTTGGTGGCGGGTCGAGGCCTGGCGGGAGCGCGGTGAATACGCAAGTGAATCCCGTACTCCCACCAACGTGGTCCGTCGTGGCAAAGCACAGGTTTTAGTGGGTGCAAGCCCCACATAACCCCTCCGTCAGGCATTTCCTGTGGGTAAAAAAAAAAAAAAACCTGTCAAGTGCGAGTCGGACTCGTGCACTGAGGGTTCCGTACTA
Source organism: Coenonympha arcania (assembly GCA_036785405.1). Taxonomy (NCBI): domain Eukaryota; kingdom Metazoa; phylum Arthropoda; class Insecta; order Lepidoptera; family Nymphalidae; genus Coenonympha; species Coenonympha arcania. Next base: position 15,825,682 of record CM072055.1, read on the forward strand.
CAACCGGAGGAATAAAACCATAAAAACCACTTTTCTTATCGAACCGCAAAACTAACTTTGTTTTAGAGGTTTTATTGTAAATATCAAAAAAACTACTTATTAGATCTCGTTCAAACCAATTTTCGGTGGAAGTTTGCATGGTAATGTACATCATATATTTTTTTTAGTTTTATCATACTCTTATTTTAGAAGTTACAGGGGGGGGACACACATTTTACCACTTTCGAAGTGTCTCTCGCGCAAGCTATTCATTTTAGAAAAAAATGATATTAGAAACCTTAGTATCATTTTTGAAGACCTATCCATAGATACCCCACACATATGGGTGTGATGAAAAAAAAATTTTTGAGTTTCAGTTCTAAGTATGGGGCACCCCCAAAATTTATTACTTTTTTTTAAATTTTGTGTGAAAACCTTAATGCGGTTCACAGAATACATCTACTTACCAAGTTTCAACAGTATAGCTCTTATAGTTTCGGAAAACAGTGGCTGTGACATACGGACGGACAGACGGACAGACGGACAGACAGACATGACGAATTTATAAGGGTTCCGTTTTTTGCCTACGGAACCCTAAAAAGGTGACAGGAATTGAACATATACTCGTATATGTGAATTAAGGATTAAAATACTAGTATCATTTATTTTCTATCAATGAGTAGTTACACTCACAGAATGTGTGAGGTAGAATACATTCAAACATATTGTCTAGAAATCACTGAGGAGCGCATATACATGTTTTTTAAAAGCTTCAAAATAGTTCCTTTACTATCAGACCTACACTCAACAGTTGAACATAAATACGTTTTTCCTGAGAAGATATTAAATTAAATAAGCAGCTTTCTTGTACAAAACCATAAGGTTCATGAAATACCATGTAAGAGTACCTTAAAACATCCTATATAGTAATTACATCCAGTTTATCATATCACGACTTGTCCTCTCAAATTAACACTTAAGTACGTAACAAGTCACAAAGATATAGGTACCTAAAGCGAGATAAAATCTGATCATAACATTTTGTCTTGATTTGGTCGTATTACGAAGTGAAAAACACGACAACGAGAGGCGATACATGCGGCATCCTTATCCTTTCAGGAAACAGTGGAACAGCTTTAAAGTGTGATCCAGTGCAGTGCATCTAATTCCGTCGATAAGATCTCGCGTCACGAGTGTGCAATTCGTGTTTTGTCGTAAATCCTGCGCGAGAGTTCCGCGTTCCGAACCGCTCCATGGGGTGCATGGTGTCAACTTGTGTCGAGATAAGTGCGTATTGACTATGCGGAACGAAATAGATACGATTCGCAATCTGGGGGCACGGCAGTGCCACCGCCAAGACGAGCAAAAATAAGGTATAATCCATCCATCGAATCGTTTCGTAGCATTTTCTACACGCAAGCTTTTTTGGACGTAAATACGAATGCGTCTTTAAAGGAAACTCGGAAAATCGATGATAACAAAATAAGTGACTAGAGCTGGTGTTGTAGTTGAATATCTATGTTATGTACCAACCTACAATGCCATTACACCACTCGATAGGAATAAAGATAAATATGTAAACTATCTATACTTACCTATCTAATATGGTCATTGGTCATGGGTTTACCAGTTTAGTTTTGGTTTGCATCTGGGCTAAGGAGTTTGTAAGGTAAATTAGATTGTCTTTGTTTACTGGGCGTCAACCACAAGGCCACGGAGCTAACCTTCCTTCTTTCCCACAGTCCTCTGATAATACCTATTAAACATAGTATAAGATACGGCTGTATTTGTAACGTTTCGTATTACAATTTTACAGTAGGTAAAAGCATTACAAATATTCTGAAAAAAAAATCTTTACGTACGTTTCGCTGCGACACCAGTGCAAAATTTCAAGATGTAGACTTGACAAAGCCTGCAAAGAAAACTCTGCTTCAAATCAATGTTTTAGGTTAGATGGTTGATGGATGGACGAGAAGCACAAAAAAGCAATGGTAGACAAACTTTATTTTCAAGAGACTTTATAAGAATGCGTTTATGTCTGATTTAATAAAGATTAATTTATAAAATTACTTTTTATTTGTTTCGATCAGATTTGTTGCATGTTTGTTTCTTATATGATGAGATGGTTCAACAGACCACTCTTACTCTATGATATAGTTAAACTAATGACACTGCATAATTTGTCTCTGACAGTCATTAACACAAATTTTTAAAAATGTATCCATATACTTTAATCTTTTTTATTTTAATGGAAATGGAAATGGTAGATTTTCCCAGGATAAAAGTGTTATTTTTCCCGCTCCCTTTCCCAACTTTTACACCTACTTTCAAGGAAGACTGCAATAGATTACTATAGATTATTTTGTCTAAATATTACCCTAATCTTCGTTGAATGAACGAACTTCTGAATAATTTCTGACGTTATGCTCTACTAGAGCTCAGAATTTAAATTAGTATCTCAGTCAAGTAAAATTAACTGTTAAGAAACAAAAGTACTAATACTATCGAAATATTGCGTACATAGATTTACACAAATCTATTCGCGACAATTTAAATGCACTGAAAATTCTTAGACAATTTCTATTGAATATTGACAGGCATATCTAAAACTAAATCAGTTTTTTGGCTAAGCTAGTTGGTTCCAAATCAGAATCTTGCGACATTGAACTCTAGATAAACTTTTCAGTCCATAGATAAAAATTGACCAAATACTGGCAGTACCTAATAGTATTTTAATTGTACTTGCTAGCGGTTGACCATGATTTTGTAAGTTTTTGATTACCAGTTAGCACTTGACTGCAATCATACCCAATTTTCTTATGAAAATGCAGAGGAAGATGTTGTAGTCCTCTCATGGAAGGGATTACTAACCCACGATGCTACACAGCATTGCACTGTAACGCTAAATAGCTGGGCGGTAAGGCGGTAACCAGCCGTGGCCGAAGCTTCTCACCAGACCAGAAAATCTACCTGCTATACGCAATGTTAAATTTCGATTTTTCATAAAACCCGTGGGAATAATTGATTTTCTCGGAATTAATCAAAACCATTTAAAAAAATGTGTATTTGCCGTGAAAATATTTAAAACAAGAGTACTTTTAAAACAAAGTAACTTCGCTCACGCCTTCAGATACTCGAGTCCCAATATTATTATTTAAACCAAATGGAACCTAAATAGAGTTATGCATCAGTTACGTGAATTATTTATTTTCGATCTAGGTATTTTCCTGGTATGCTGCTAGATGTAGATAAGTGATAGCACTCCGTGTAAATGCAAAACGTAGTTCATTTAGTCGATTGAATTTATTGCCCTGTAGATCGGATTGCTACAACGATGCTTCTTTCTCGAAATAAAACTAAAGAGTTGCATTCCTTGCGTTGTAGTGTGAATCTTGTGGGCGTGGATTCTAATGGAATTTGCCCTTGTTTTATTGTAAGTGCGTGATCTTTCAAATCCATTTTATATCCTATTGGTAGGCATGGGTATTGGGTATCTCTTAGAATAACATGGGTTTTGGACTACTTTGTTCAAATGCATGTTGTAGGGCTTGGTTCACACGGCTTTTGAGAATATTGTGGTGAATTTTAAGATTTACCGTTCATTTAGTTTGGGTTTAATTTTAATTTGGCTCGCAGTAACCGTCAAATGGTCGTGCATTCTTTGTAACGCATCGGTTGCGCGTAACCTAAAAGACCGGATAAAGGATATTTTAGGGATTTAAACACTAATTATCGAATAATCATTTCATTTTTTTTGGACTCTGACACATTGTTATCAATAAAATAATATATAATTTGTAGAAAAAACTTAAAATCGGGAATAATGAAAATTATAAAATCGCGTCACGCGTAACATTTTCGTCCACAGGTCAAATTCTTTCCAAAAAATTTGTAGAGGGAACAATTTATAAGAGATTTTACTGGCAGTTATTTTGCAATTCCAAAATTGGATCAATCAAAGAAAGTTACCACCGTTTTGTCTTAGAAATTACCGCAGGGAAATATCTGAAAGAATAAGCACTTTGGTACCTAATATCTACAAAGCTCTTTTTATAATATTATATCCCAGTTTCTGCTAAAGTGGTCAACAGAATTTCGATTTATCCTCGGTCCAGGGAACATAAATTCGTACCCGGATGTTTTGCTTCCTCGTTGATCAAGCTACTGATTAGTAGCGGAGCCCGAGAGCGTTGTACGACGCCTATTGTTTGAAGGTACAAGAACAAGTAGTGGGTCAGTGGGCGGCACTTATCTCGACTTACTTGTAAGGACACGGTGGACCACCGCTGAATTTTTGATCGTATCTGTCTTGTAGGAAGCGGCTAAAAAATCATTTACGAGGACCGAATGACGTAGTGGTTAGCGATCCTGCCGTCATGCGTCGGAGGCCGTAGGTTCGATTTCCGCACCTAGAAAGTGTTTGTGTGATGAGCATGAATGTTTTGAGGTGTCCCATTCATTCATGCTCATTACTCAGTTTTTGTGATGAGCTTGAGAACACATAAATACATTCAAACCTGGCCTATATAATGTGTGATTTGTAATATAGAAAAAATAAGAGACATAAAAATAACCCCATTGAGAACTTTGCTTTTAGGAGTTGATTTAAAATAGTAGCTGGAAATATATTACGATCGTGATCCGTGCCAGTACTTAATACTTGTGCAATATCTCGCAGGCTTTTAGTAGGCAATATTTTTCGAAATCCCATTTCATTTCAGAGTTAAAACAATGCGGTTCATTACAAAAGAGCTGTATGTATAGGTATGTGTAACGAGAGTGCTAGATATTATTATTAATGATTTATAAACGCCCGCTCACCGTAACATTGTAACTAATTATTGTAACATACTTTTAGGGTTCTACAGGCCAACCATCTCTAAGAAAATCATTTTAATTCTATCAGTCTGTACTATTAATGTTATTTAGCGAGCGTTAAGTGACTTCAAGTTCAAAAAAATTATGCAGAGTTGATACTAGAAAAAGAATTTAATTAAATGGAATGAAGTGGATTAGAATGAAATAGAATGGGGTGAAATGGAATGGAATGAAATGAAATGAAATGGAGTGAAATATAATAGAATAGAGTGAAATGAAATTGGTTGTAGTGAAATGGAAAGGATTGGAATAGATGATGTAATATAATTTTTCTCTGTACTTTAGTTTAAACGTTCAATAATAACAATGCTATTTTATTAAATCTCCTAAACTCGGTTACTATAATCGAGATTGTATAGTAAATCTGTTTCAATGTAAAACACAATTGGTTAATTTATGTTTGCTTTGTAATAGAATCTCTTATTAAAAAAATATTACAAGCAAAGCAACTTGACTTAGTTTAAGCCGATGCAAGTAATACACTAAAACATATTGCTAATATAAACTGACCTCTCGAGTTAATTTACATTTTCACATTGCATTCGACGGGAGGTGGTCTTAGATACAACACCTAGACGAGATGGGGCCGGCAGATAACAAATTGCTTAATTATTATTTCAACAATGGCTCTCGCTAATGTATTACAGACGTGGCTTACTATGCTGACCCTGTATTCATTACGACTTGCATTTAGCGAGCCCATAAGGTTGGTTAGGTACTTAGTAGTAAATTCCTCAAGGCTCGGACAAACACAAATTCCGCATGTGTCTATTGACCATATGGCTAAACAAGCAACACAAGCTACAAAGATGTACAGTAGCCTATTCACATTAATTCTATAAAATACTTTTTTTTACAAATGCTAGATTTTTCTGTTATATTCTCATTAATATGTAAGCTCTTTGCATACCACGTTTCGATAGATTGTGGAAATACTCTCAACTCTGTATGTAATTATAACATCTTAATATGTAACTTATGAGTTACCTTTTCCAAAAAAGATTCGTGCTATAAAACTATATTGACCTATAAAGATTTATCTAATGTAGAGGTGGTCTTAGTTTAGTTTTATGCATATACTTAATATTTTATTTTTATGTCATCTCAATACATACAGCACAATATAATGTATTCAAACTCTTAAGTGAAAGAAACGTTTTGAAAATGTTGCACTATAGTTTTAAACATTCCGAGGTGTTATATTATGATTTAGTTATTTTGCAAAGGTGTAATTAAAACTGCAATCAATTACTTTAATCTGAGCACGCGTTCCGTACTACGTTTCGGACATTTGAAATGTGAGGATTGAGTTATTTCCAAAGTTTTGTAATGGAATGGTTAATTTTGTAATAATAGAGAAAATGCGGATTAAGAGATTTCATCATTATCATCATAATTTTAATCAATAACGACTTTGCATGGGTCTCTTCTCCTTATGCTAATTCTAATATGCTGGCAATTTGCCCGGCAGGCTTGGGTACACACCTTTGAGAAAATTGTGTTTATTCTTCATTATAAGCAAGTGACGTTTTCGGGAAGTTTGCAGTGACTAAATATATTAGTATATTATGTATATTAGAATGTATGTATATTTATCAGTTATCTAGTACCCATAACACAAGCTATCGCTTACTTTGGGGCTAGATTGCGATGTGTAAAATGTCCCGTATGTATTTATATTTATATTATATTTATTAGTCACTGCAAACTTCCAAAGTGAAATAACTTTATCGTGTAGGATATCAATGAAAGTGCTACTTGTATATTCTTAAACCTTTTTTTCATGTTTAAAGCATATATAAATATTTATTTTGATTTATCGTGAAAAATACCCTTTTCCCAATTTTGCTTATAAATTAATCTGTGATAATTATGATCAAAAGCGAAGTTTGATTTACGATTCGTGATTCCTAAGTTCTACTTATTTTGTTACATGGAATTTGGAACCATCGGTGCGCGATCCTAACTCGCACTTGGCCGGTTTTTATTTTATGTTACTATGCGTACAGTATGCATTTTATGTAACAATAAACATGCTCGATATCGATTATTATCAGCGAAGTAGGCTGATTATCGAATAATGTGTCAGTAATGCGGTCGGCGCTACCTTCGCGAGTCGAAAGTGTTACACGGATCGCGTCGTTACGTAACGCTGCATCGATGCAGTGCTCTTATCGCGCTATGTAGATACGCTTTACGTAGAGATTTTAATATTTTAATCCACGAAGGCGCGCCCCACTCGCTAACAAAATCGTCTTTATTTCATTCGATTCATTTGGAGTTTGACAGAGTGGGGCGCGTCATCGTGGATTGAAATATCTATAGAGAGGCTGCGGCTGGACCCCAGTTATGAGTACCAGGAGCATATAACTTTAGTTCAAGTGTCCATTTCCATCAACAATTTTAAAAGGCAGCTAGGTCATCTGAATATTCTAAAATCTTATAAACTGTTTTCATATAAGCAAAAAGTAATCTGTAAGAAAAAAGTAATCTTACTACTGTACCATCATACTGTATCATTGTTGGCCCTAAACAAATATATTTTTAGGGGCAGTTCACGGTGTCACTTTGTTGCGCTGGTGACCGTCCTATATATTTGTCTATGCATTGCATCCACTTACTTATGGGGGTTATTCAATGCCAATTCAGTGGTCTTTTAACGATCGTATCACAGAGCTCATTTTGGCACAAGATTGGCTTTGTTGTTAATCGCCTATCAGCTTTGTGAAAGTTAAAGAAAAATTTCATATAATATCTTCAATGGATAAATAGCAAATGTCAAAGCAGCTAGCAGACAATAATTTAAGAACAATCACATACTAAACAATTAGTTTTGTATCGGCAGTTCAGTTGGCAAAAACAAAAAATATCTGATACTTTATTATATTACTTTATAGGTAAAAATAAAATTGCTAGCAAAGTTTAATAACAAGTTTTATGCTGACTTTACTTAAATGTCACTAATCTAATCACGAAAGGCAAACGAGTACCACTTTCCGTTCTAATAGCAAATCATATAGCACATAAGCGTTGGAGAAAAATTGGCTATGGGTCTGCTTTTTTAATTTTTGTAATTTTTTCCTCTTTAACATATTTATATCAGTCTACATGTTGTAAGAATCAAAATGATACTATAACGATCAATAAAAGTACATAACAGTAAACAATACGGTACGTTTTCGTTTGCGTTTCAAAACGAAATGCAGCTGAGTTTTGTAACACTTTTTGTGATGCGAGAATCGAAATATTGACGACCATCGTTGACTTCTTCTGTTTGACATGACCCATTTGTCTATGACGATTCTCGTTATCGTCTTTTAAAGTAGTGTTATTATCTCGCTGCAGACTCGGTCATAAATCATTCCAGTGTTTCACTTTTGTTGTTCTGCAGTAATGCACAACTCAACAAAGAACAACAAAAGCGAAACACTCGAATGATTTATTACCGAGTCTGCAGCGAGATAATAACACTACTATAGGCATCAATTGCATCCAGATAATGTCATCGGACAAATCTCTCCAGTCGCATAGTAATATCCTTTGAACTAATTAATACTAACAAAAAATCAACGTATACAGGATTTAGCCAGTGGGATATTCGATGCGAGTTCGAGTTTCCAGTGTGAAGCAGAAATGCATTCCCTACTACATTATTTGTACTCATATGCTTGTATGGTATGGTAGTTTATATAGTACATAAATAGGTAAAAACAGAAATAGGAGTAAGGACGGACCAAAAGATACAACAAGGGTTGAGTTCAAAGCCGTCGTAAGGTTGCTGATAATTATTTTCTTGGCAGAAATCATTTTAAGTTTAAGTGTTTTTAAACTCAGAACTCATGAAATATTTACCACTGGCTGGTTAAATAAAAGGAGTACGGGTCTGGCTGTCAGAGCAGGTTCGTACAATGGCCCCAATACCAGGATATTAGTGAGTTTTTGCTGTTCTGGAGCTTATTTATTGACTCAGGGTGCAAATTCTGGAGCTAAAAACGCCCAAAATTTTATTATAGTGATTCTTCTGCCCACACAATTTATAATTATCCTAAGTTTAATTACCCACGACGGAACGGAGTACGGGTATATGCGTTTTGGTTTAGAGACCGTTTGTACATTACGCAATTAAAAAGATTTTATGTTTGTTTGTATGTTAAATTGTTCACAAAAACCAATAATGCAAAAATATTTTTGTTTGTTTGTTTGTTTGTTTGTTTGTTTGTTTGTTTGTTTGTTTGTTTGTTTGTGTGTTCGTTTGTGCACATCGATGTTCCCATTTATTTCAAAAACGGCTTGACCGATTTAGATGCAGTTTTCTGTATAATGTTTGGTGTTCAGCGGCAATGGTTCTTAGATAGTTGTTACGAACATAGATCACCAGGGGGCGCCATAAAATACATTTATATTGCAAACGAATGTTCCCATTTATTTCAAAAACGGCTTGACCGATTTAGAGGCAGTTTCCTGTATAATGTTTGGTATTCATTGGCGCTGGTTCTTAGATAGTTGTTACGAACATCGATCACCAGGGGGCGCCATAAAAAACATTTACAGTGCAAACGAATGTTCTCAATTATTGCAACGACTGAACCGATTTGGATACAGTTTTGTATAAAATATTAGTGAGTCATTGGCAATGGTTCGTAGATAATTGTTCTTGTGATTGAACAGCTGCAGGGGGCGCCACAATAAACGTCTCTTTATGACTTGGAAGGGATGATGCCTTCAAACGCTGCTAGAGGAGCTAATGGCTAGTTTGAAGATTAATTTTCATTTTTTAATAATAATATAATTTAAATTACATTAATATATTAATCGAAAAACTATAAAACAAGTGGAAAATTAAAAAACTTTAAAACACCCACGACTTTTGCAGACTTGTAATTGAAAAAGGATTAAATAATTTTTTTGAAACTCCCCGACTAAAGGAAAGTAAGAACTAAGAACCTATCAGTATAATTACAAATCCAAGAAAATCCGTCGGAGCTGCCATTGCTATTTTCGTTTCCAATATCGATTAATGTAATTAGTAAGTATTGATAAACCGCCGGTATATGAGAAGTATCAAGAAATTGAATTAGTCATCAACTGGCAAACAGCACCATCAACACCGTTACAGGCAAAACACAGCAGCTCCGGCGGATTTTCTTGGATTTGTAATTATACTGATAGGTTCTTAGTTCTTACTTTCCTTTAGTCGGGGAGTTTCAAAAAAATTATTTAATCCTTTTTCAATTACAAGTCTGCAAAAGTCGTGGGTGTTTTAAAGTTTTTTAATTTTCCACTTGTTTTATAATATGAAGATAGATCCTTATTACTTAGTAAATCATCTACCTCGTGATACTTTTACCATATGATAGTCATCGTAAAAGTCACCTGCAACTTTTAATGCCGATATTATTGTTTTATCGTTGACATTTTAGAACCTTGACAGTGACCCCATCAAATGCTAGAGATGGTATGATGACGCAACCCATCAACGAACTTGGCAACCTGAAAGCGGCGGGCACAGCATGTTATGTAAACCAATGACATTATAATACGAACTACTAAGTTTCGCTCGTAGTTTGGCCCCGTGAATAAAAATATTTATATTATTAATAATATATCTTCTTAATATATATAAATCTCGTGTCACGATGTTTGTCCGCGATGGACTCCTAAACTACTGAACCGATTATAATAAAATTCGCACACCATGTGCAGTTCGATCCAACTTGAGAGATAGGATAGTTTAAATCTCAAATTATAGTCGCAATTTTAATTTATTAATATAACAAAAACTTTAGCCACAGCAACGCGTGGCCGGGTCAGCTAGTTAATAATAAATATATGAATGATGTATATCTTTGTTATAAATATCCCGTGAGAACTGCTAGGAATAACATGTGGGTCTTCTCCGACGACCGAAGTCCGTCGACGGTACGGGCCTCGAGGCTTGGCCTCCTTGCCCGGGCATATTCTCAGGCACTCCACTCCCCACTGCCTGGGTATCCTTGTTTCAAACTCAAACTCAAACTCAAAATATATTTATTTCACATAGGCCTAACTTACAAGGCACTTGTAAAACGTCAATATAATATATTTTACAAATTATGTATGGTGATAACTACAAGACGACTTAAAACTAAGTTTACGAGGGTTCAAACGCGCCCTGCACTGAGAAGAAGCCCACAACAAACTCAGCCGGGTTTTGTTTTCGGTTATCACCACTTCACAATGCTCTTAAAAACTAGTTGAGCTAGTATAATTAAAATTAAAGCAGGTCACTCCCAAGGGTTCGATTCATTTAAATAATCCTTAACACTATAGTAAGCTTTATTAACAAGCTTTCGTTTTACAACGACTTTGAACTTTTTGAGGCATAAAGCCTTTTTCAGCCCTTCTATTCCGGGCTGGGACCGCGTCTGTCTAGCGTCGGTCTTTGAAGTATGGGTGTCGGATTTGGTTGCTGCGGCATCAAGTCACAAGCGTCGTCCTCTTCGTCATCACCAAAGAAGCCACTGTTGGGAGGCAACGTTGCTTGAGGGAGTAGGAGCTCGCGCGGCAAGGGACGCCCGTTGGATGGTCTCTATTGCAGCGGGGCTGCGAATAGAAATCAGGTAATTATTATTTTTATTATTTCAGAGATAATAAGCTATCTCTATCAACGGTTTGAAGGCAGAAAATATCCTAGTCCACCAATATCCATATCCAATATAGGTGGATACCTACAAAAAAGAGGAGAAAAATTTGCCCCATGCGCATAAGGGTTCAACAGTTATTTTGCAAAGAAGTGACAAATACCACACTTTCCTAATAATTAATATAAGTATATAGGATACTCAAGTCTACAGCTTTAAATTATTTATGAATCTTATCAAGAGTAATGGCGAGCAAGATATCTTTCAGTTGTGCAAATGCGAGGTTTCGTAACTTGATTTATCGAGTAATTTATGTAATTTAAGCTATTTATTATTTAACTCTGCATCGCCATTTTGGATTACTTCAAAAGCTCAAAATTTAAAAATATACTTTGAATCATGAAACCGTAGCAGGTTTAAGCTAAAAATAATGAGATTACGACTATAATTTAACACGGCTTACAACAGCGAAAGCCGCAAACAAAAGACATCAACGCGTTCAAATGTGTTTTCAATGCAATAAATAATTTGAGTTTACTTTTGTTTAAAGTTTGAGTGATTTTAAATTCTATGATTTCAGATAATTAATTGTATAGCACTAACTGTAGCCCTCGGCTCTGTCCGAATGAATTTCGATTTTCTTAGTAAAGTAGCCTTAAAGTTAATAATTTAAGATATGATTCTATTTGTTAAACAACTGGCGCCTACAAGTCTAACAGTAAATTTGTCGTAAAGAAATAAGAAACACACATACCTCACATACCTGAAACTTTTACAAAATAAAGTGGTATTCAGAAAAAGTCAATAAAAAGTGTTCTTTTAAACATAAGTGAACTTTTATCTAGAAAAAATGTGGTGTTCTCACGGAATTTAGTGGACTGACTCAATTGCTGCTATCCGCAGTATCTAATAATTTTTTAAGGCAACATAAAAAAGAGACTTGAGAAACGCTTGAGTAATGACATCCTTATTATTAAGAAATACGACAAAATACACAGAATTTGTCAAACTAAGTAACTATTTCCAAAGTTTTATTTCCACCCATTGCAGTTTCAGAAATTATGTTTCTTAATTCGATTTCCTACCATTCACTGTGGTAGGGTACTGAAGAAAATTCAACACAACAAAATTTGGTGGATGTTAAGTAATTGGTTTATTATTTCGTTGAAACAATGGTATAAGAAAAAGTTTGATGAATTTCATGGTCTTTGCAATTAGGGATGTGACGTAACGTAATTATGGGAATTTCCATTAGATATGAGTTGTGAGTAGATAAAGACATTGTCTACTTCTCTGCAAAAATTGACAAGATTGGAAATAATGTAGATCTACATATTGTTAAACTTTATGCCTTACGCGTACCACTCTGAATATTATATTGGCAGATTTTTTTGAAAATAATTTAGTATTAGTTTCCTCTAGTGTTGATTGAGTATTTTGCGTACTACATTGTACACCGACGTAATGTTATAAAGGGTACTACATCGTACACAGACGTAATTTAATTAAAAAAAAAAGTACATGATATAAGTTAAGTATAAGTTGTTTTACCAAATATAGACAGTGCTATTACAGGCAATAAGTTTTTTTTGTTCAACACAGGAAGTTTCTGTGTACTGTATATTGACCGTGAAAAGTAGTTATTTCTATTGAAAAGTAAGTACTTAATGTAACTTTTTCTAAGCAAAATTTTAATGTTGCAAATAATATTTTGCAAATATCTGTAAAAATATCAAACACTGGTGGTGAAAGGTTACTGCATGACTGACCGACTGACTGATCTACTAAACTACAGCTGAAACCATTAGATAGACGTGGTCATGTATACAATGGAAAAAAAGACCTGGCTGGACATACAAATTTGCTATTATAAAGAAAGCTGAGACATTCTCTAAGAAATATGTAATTTAAAAATTCAGCCCCTAATCTACGAGGTCATGCGAGCAATCACGAGGTACGCGGTACCCCGGGAGCTCTCTAGTTTTAATAACTTTGTGTTCGGAAGCAAAGCCTGACTCCTGAGTCATTGAAAAATTAAAATGAAAATGAAAAATCTTTATTTCCACATAGGCCCAATTAATAAGCTCTTATGAAAAGTCAAAACTCTACCGCCAGGTTCGGAAAGCAGGTTTGCACCGAGAAGAACTGGCAAGGAACTCGGCACTTGCTCTTTTAAAAAAAATTAAGTTAAGATAAGGCGTATTTCCATTTTTTATACCACTTTTCAAAAATAAGTGCAGTTCAAAAATGTAGAAATGTCCGCCAAAAAGTTAAATATACCTACTCTACTTACTGGGCATATGCGGAAGATCCGGTCCGATTCGATTAATATAAAAAATATGAACTTCAATTTATCACACTGAGATTACCTACGAGTGCCTACCGCTCCAACTCAAACTCCCCATCCTCTCACCCTGACATTTCGCTCCATACCCTAAACCCCACTACTTACCGCGGCAGCGCCCGCGCTCGCCATCACTGCGCGCCAGCTCTCCCGCGCGTCAGGTCGTCATGCGTCGGTGGTGAAGTGAAGTGAAGTGTTTTCGTATTATCGTAATTGCTCGTGATTGTGCTGACTGTAAAATGAAGTCTTTTAGCGCGACTGCGCTGTCTGTGCTAGCTGTTTTGACAGGTGAGTTTTTAAGGCTTTTGCCGAAAGGATACCGATGTGAAAATTTTGTGATGTAATTTTTAGGCTAAGTTTGAGTATTTACGTGACTAGGTATAGTTTTCAATTTTTACAAAGAAACTTAAAGTGTCTGAGGAAAGGAGTGTTTTTTACGTACGTTTTAAGCCTATGTGAGAATTAGTCTAATAGGTTTGTAATGTGGAAATTTTGAGGGAAATTTTTGGTGTAATTTCTAAGCTGAATTTTAGTAGTTATAATTTTTAATTTTTAATGCAATATAAAGTATCTGAAGAAAGGAGTGTTTTGCTTATGTTTTAAGCCGATATGAAACCTACTCTAATAGGAATTCAAGTTTCCAAGTTAGGTAGGTACTAATGTATGGCACTTAGATTTAGATAATAGTAGGTGAATGTATAAAGTTAGACCTAAACGTACTATTAGTTAATAGTATGTAGGTACGTTACAAATTGTAGTTACATGGTAGGTACATTACAAAAATTTTACTCTCTTTAAAAATTAATATTAATATTTTTAATGTATTAAAGGAAGGACGGTACAAAATGATCAATTATTACCAAGTAGAATATTTATTGCATCAAATGACTGCAGTTGGAATTTTCGCGGTGCGTTGGTTTCGGCCAATTAAATACGGCGAATAGGGAAAAGAAACATGATTTAATTATGCGTTATTGCTTTGGATAAAGGAACTTTGTAATGAATTACATCAGTGCAATTAACTAATCCATACCAGTTGAAAATATTTTTAAAATTATTTTTATTGTTTCTAGCTTTATTTTGCATAAACTCTACCCACCTATTTTTAATAGAAAGAAAACATACCGAAAATTGAAGATTTATCTCACTGATATTTACATAAATGACATCATACTTACAGGTAATATTATTTAATACAATGTGTTAATAAAATTTTATGAACACGCATTTAAAGTTAAGCAGTTTAAAATCGCATTTCAATAATCAAAGCCGAAACGACCGGAACTTTCTTCTTGCGTCATTTCGTAGCTGCAAATTAAAATAAAACTCTCTTTTGAATATTTTAAAGTCACAATGAATATACAAAATACAATAAACGCTGTAATATTACGCAAAATAGTAATTGCGATTGTGTAAGTGTAAGCCTCGTGAACAAGCTACGATATTATTTTTCATTTCATTAATGATTATTTAAAAACGTGTTATGACGAATACTTAAAGTGAGTAAACATCGAATAACGTAATATATTTGTACTTAAGATTATTGGTAATTTGAACAAACTGATATTGTTAAAATGAGCCTAAGTTTTAAAATGACCGTGGCAATTCTTTATTATAAGCCTAAGTTGAACTCTACCAATGCCTTTTAATGCCATTATGTATGTTGTTATAAGGTTTATCCTTCTTTCACCGAAATCAGTTCATTAGTTTACCCATGATGAAAAAAAACATAGAAATATCAATAGGTAATCTTACAATAATTTTATCAAACAGGGGCTTACAGAATTAAGTTTAGGTAGTAGGTCCCACCTTGTTTATTCACTCTTAGATCTGTCTCAACTCTCTAAATACAAATACGGTCTGTTTTCCTAATTAAGTCGCGTGGAATTAGCATCTTAATGACGCCAAGCACTTTTTTTACTAACAGCTCTTCCACTATATTTCCTAGCTATAAAAACAAGGTAGTAACCACTTAAACTAACACTTGTAACATAATATTGAACAGAATTTTCATTTTAAAGTCTAGATATAATTTGAATTTGGGAACAAAAGTGTAGTAATTATACCAAAAAAATAAATAGGAATTTGCATCACAAACCAATTTCTAGATTCAATAGTTTGATAGTTAATTACTCAATTTTACCACAAGTTCGTACTATAAAATGTAGCTTTTGATAAAATATATGTATAGGATTAATAAAATATAGTACCTACCTAAAAACACGATAAAATGAAACATAATATTTCCCGTGTAGAAATATATTTTCCTTTATTTACCTAGCTGTAACGTTTACATAAGATAGTTTTAGAAACTACATTAGGTTGTATCTAATCCAATAGATTCTGATCACATAGGCATTGGTACTACACGGTACAATTCGATACGCTATTCACTTTCGATTTTATAAAGTTGACAGTAACATATTATGGCGGTTCGACTTTATGTGAATGGGAAAATTGCTCGCAAAAACTGTGGCTTGAGCAATTCATCGGATATATGTGTACGGTTACATTATGACAACACGGTTTTCTTAATAGTTTTTGATATTTAACTTTGGATGCGGATGTTTCTATCAAAGTATATTAGGTATATTTATCGATAGTTGTAGAAGAGAAGATATACGAGTTAATAAATTGAAGAGCTCTACGAGTCTACATGTTTTAGTAATTGCGTTTAATTTGATAATACATAATGATCTACTTTTCATGTTGCACCTTAAGTAAAAGAAGTATTTTAAAGAATTTGCGTAAAATGCTACAACGAAGTTTTTTACTTTTATTAATGCCAAGATATAGGTAAGTAACTTCCTAGTAACAAAGAGATTCTGTCGTGCGCAAATAGATTACTTTTATTAACACGGGTTGTATTATTAACTCACCACTCAAGTCATGGGATGGATCTGGTTGGACATAATATATTATGATACAGGTAGGTATTACGTACCAGATCACTAAAAACCATAAAATAGGAGGTTACATGAGCAAATCTGAGGGTGTCCGCTATTCACACTAATATTATAAAAGTGAAAAGTTATCTGTGTGTGTGTGTATGTTTGTTGCTCCTCCACCCCGTGTTTACTAAACTGATTTCGCTTAAAATTAAATCTGAATTAAGACGTAGGCTACTTTATATTACTTAAAAATTAAGGGTTTACAAAGAATTTGTGAAAAACCCGAATTTCACGCAACACGGAGCTGCGGGCAAAGGCTATGCTGGATAAAGTACAGTAAATTAATTCATTAGAATAGTATCCATTACCGTCACGCGAAGGTCGTCGTGCCATGTCGTTGCCGGCCAGTGGAAAAACGGCCGTTTGCCAAAGTATTTGGAAACCAGTTAATTGTGCTATTGCGGACCAGTAATTGTGATCTTTCGCAAGCCTGACACGAGCACTACCGCGAATGTTAATAGAACGAACAATGACAATAGAACTACCTATAGCTATATGTTTGACAATAAAATACAATGTAAGTATTAAGAAAATAGACAGATTTTTTGTAAGCCAGAAAAGTATGTAAAGGCGCTACTATTTTTTACCATTAAAATGTAAATAGATCATAATTTTACACATTAATTATTTATCAGCCAGTATTAATGTCCTTATTTCTTGCTAATTTCCTATATTTTAGTCAAATAATCGAACGGTCTATTTACAAAAGATATTTATATTAAAACTATTATCATATTATTACTATTTTTACTTGTGTATATACTAATATACTATTCAGGCAATTTAATATGAAAATAAAGGTTCTAATATGTAATAAAATTATGACTTATTCGCCTATGAATCGAAAAGCGTTTTGTACGGAAAACTTAGTACGTAAGAAAATGTCAGTCCGTTTAAATACTGCCGAAACCGCAATTATTGTCTAGGTAGGTACTGTCGAAAGAAATTACGAAACAACACGGAAGTTTATTTGTTTTCTTTTTAAGAAAATAGCTGCATACTTGTTAAAATAAAAGTAGAATCTAATCACTAAAATTTGAAGTTAAGTTGGTAATTCGAAATTGGTCTTTGGAGCTCGTAGGTACCTCAGAGATAAGAATTTTGAAACAAGATGGAGGATGAAAAGCAAAAAAAAAGAAATTCTTCAATCGGAACTACTAGATACTATTAAACTAATGAACGACTTCAAAAAACTAAGTAGTTGTAATATCTAACCGAATAATATCTTACAAATGAATCAGTAAATCAGTTATGTATCGACAGATATATTGGTCCCATAGATACTTTTCATGGTTTTGCATAGAGTATGGCTATTGTAAAAATAAAGCCCATAAATCGCTTATATTGGCCGGTTGCTTAGACATCCAACAATCAGCGAAAGAAAGATTACCTACTGAGACATACAAACAAGGAACTTTAATTACTGTAAATAATAACTGTAATCATCGTATCAAAACACAACCTTTTTGCACACTTTATTAGTAGTCTAACCTTTTTGATGCATAATTTATGAGTCATACATATTTTGTTCTTGTGAGGTCAAAACAGGTCAGGACTTTGTTTTTATATCATAAATCAGGTTTCTAATGTTTTACGGTAGTTATTAATAAAGAGGCGTTGAACCGTGGAGCGAATTATCAAAGTTTTGACACCCTCCGATTGTTTTGTTGCGTTTTATTGGACTGTGATATTATTTTGTTGTAAAATGTACTCATATTGCGCTCAATATTTTTGTGTTCAATAAACCTTTGCTAATCCGAATTAACTGGTTATTGAAGTTTCTCCATTGACAAAACATTTCACAGCGATTGCTACGTTTTGAGTCGCAATGTCTGTCATTTGAAGAGGAAATTTTGCCTTGTATTTTATCAATCGACAGTATTTATATGAATTTTGTTCTCGCTGAAGTGACTACTTCTGTATCCCTTGATCCAACAGCCAAGCGAAAGCTTCTTAAGATGTTGGTGGAAGATTTTCGGTATAAGACCGTTAACTGAAACGACTGTCGGAACAATATTCATCGAGTTGCATTCCAAATGGCAGTAATCTCATGAACAAGGTCCCTGCTAATTTCTCCTTCTCCGCTTTCACGAGATTGTCAACATGTGGAACGGTGAAAGAAAAATTATGTTTTTATCACCTCTGCAGGGCTAGACAATGTCACTTAAGCGTTTGGCGTTAACGCTAGTCGCTAGTCGACAAAAATGTATGGACAAAACAAATGACTGTAGAAAAACCACGACATTAATTAACTAAACACGCTGTGTTTGATACTGTCGGCTGTCAATTGTCAAGCGAAGTACGCTAAAGTTATCTACAAGGTTCGCGAGAACGCCAGCGAGCGTTGAAGTTAGCGTAGTTAATTATTCAAACACAGCGTGTTTAGTTAATTAATGTCGTGGTTATTCTACAGTCATTTGTTTTGTCCATACATTTTTGTCGACTAGCGACTAGCGTTAACGCCAAATGCTTAAGTGACATTGTCTAGCCCTGCTGCTCCTTTTAGTGGCATGAATTATGATGTATCTCATGTACTCGTGCTTCCATCGCTTTTCTACTCTACAATGTTTTGTAGTTTCTACACATCTAACACGCGTTTAGCTTTGGTACATGATACGCCTTTACAGGCCAATTTTCACGGACATTTTTCAACAACAACAGCCACAAAGCGTCGACAGTTACTTCATAGCTCCGGTATGATTCTGCTCGGTTGTATTATGTAAACATTTCGGTGCCTCAATAGATATCAGAACGGGCCGGCGTGGCTGTGATTTGCATGCTATTTAGGCTTGAAGGCTAGCTTTCATGTGCGTTTTGAAGTTATTTTTAAAACCATAAAAAAACGCTATTTTCATGTGGGTAGACAACATCATCATTATTTCAACCGATGTTAAATAAGGTCATCTATCCATTTTCTGTAGTTCTTTTTTTAAAACACAAAATGGCAACCGATATCTCAGATCGAATATTTTTATAAAATCTTGTCCAAAATAGTGGTTGCGCTAATAACTCAAAGTTAGACAGTTGTAAGCTTTCTGCACTCCTTCTCCGTGGCATTTAACCTAAATAAACCAACTATGCTTATAGTATTAAGTATGATCTTTCACATAGTATAATAGTGTTTCACGTAGTACATAGGTTTTTGTCTTCTTCACGTACTTATATTCTAATGTATTGTGTATTTATATTTTAATGTATTAAATTATATATTTTAATGTAAGCTTGTTTCCAAATAGAGGAAAACTAATTAATAACAATGAAATGGGTCTATCTCGTCATTGCTCCTGTAAACTAATAGCAATTAGTTTAAATTTATTCACCAATTTCAAAAAGCAATATCGAAAATTGTTGATGCTGAACATTGATTTGTTTCTCATTCAAGTCTAGACTGCCTGTAACTCACAATTAGGTATTCTAAATGAAGAAATCTACCGAAAAGTCAACCAATCAAAGAAGAGACTACCGAGGTATTTCCTAAAATGTCTTTTAAGTAAAAAATGGAAAGTTTACATTACCTTCTGTTTTTCATTCATTGTGAAGAAAAATTATTCGTGTCAATTATTATATTTCTACAAGTACATTTTCCATTTTCTCACCATAATAAGCAAGAGTGAAAAGTGAGACTGAAAGAAAGTATTGTTTTGTTTTAAAAATAAAATAATAACGATTTTTTTTAATCATTAGTTACGTTAGTATTATATATTGAGATTAACGTAACTTTTAACCAATTAAATGTTATCAAGTGAGAAAAGTCGCGTGTAAAATCTTACAGCAAACAAACTCGGCCAAGGCTCGCGCGTTTCACAAGCGCATTAGTAATTCCGCTCGCATCCATCAGTTTTGTTAGGTTCATACTAGGAACAAATGATCTAGGTTATTGTTATGCAACTAATTGTTGCAAAAAATTTTTACAAGTTCATACTTATTTACCCTTTATTGTCCCACCAACCACGGTGGCCATGCCAAATAGAATTTGCGCAACAGACCAAATAAAAATAGAATTCCACGTAAGGCCTATTATAAGTCCATCCTTCTTTAAACAAAAGTTACTTGTCCTAATAAATAAATGAAAATATTTTTATTTTACCACCTAGTGCTTGGTGATAAAAAAAATCAACTCTACATGTACTCCAATCTTGTAAACTAAGCAGATACGTAAGTAATGAAAATACGGCGAGTTTTAGTTTCGATTAAATTCTCTAAAACAGAACGTTTCCGACGGCGAATCTGATAAACCTAGTTCTTAATTATACTGTTTTTGCGTGTCTTCTTGAAACCTAATTCTTCATACTTTTTGTCACCTGATTTGCGAATGATAAAAATAAAAACCGAGTTTTACTTGCGGATTTGCATTAGATATTGAAAGGTCATTTTTTGTAATGTCTGACCTGACGTTGCAATTAAATTTCATATAAATTACAGCTGCAACTGCATTGCATTTTATTGCAATAAATACAAATTAAAACCGAAGTGTATGTACGTATTTTGTTAGTCCAAAGTGTAGTACGAAGTCATTACTGCTTCTGTATTTTGATAATTTAATTTTTAATATAATTTGTAAAAAGAATGTAAAACAAAACTTGTAAAAAAATATGTTGCGTTTACGGAATGGATTCTTTAAGACGAGTTTGGTCCTTGAATACCTAATAATCAATTACGTCTTACGCAACGCAACCTAATATGAATGAATATTTATGTGCTTAATTAATGACTGGAAAATTCGTTATAAACTACCCTCTGTACATAGTGCACACTCCATGTTGTTTAATTTATAAAAAAAATTGATAAGAAAATCATGAAAGTAGTCTTTGAAAAACTCGTCAAGGCAAATCTAAAAAATAATAGCAGAGTATTTTTTAATTTTCATTACAGACATTCCCCTGTACCTATTGTACCAAGGTAAGTGGATTGATAGGAAAAGTCAATATGCAATGCTCAAAATATACAGAAGTCTTACGTAGACTAATCCTTATTGTTTCCTATCAGGCGTGTCGTTGCCGATTACTGAATATTTTTTAATTTAATGACTGTGTGACCCAGGGAATCGAATTGGAGTTTTCTGTAATGTGTTCCTGGTTATGTAATTCAATAAATAAATAAATAAAATAAATTATACTTGCTAAAATTATAAAACGGTTCGACCGATTTTGATGATATTCTTTTGAGTGGTTTATTTTCATAGTCTGTCAGTAAATATGTACGATATTGAAAATATTATTTCGGCGATTGGCTTAGCAAATATTATCTGCAAATAATATGTTTTATGCATAAAGTTGTTTCATTGACTACTTTAAACTTGTATAGGTACCTATAGTTTTTAAACATTTATGCATAATTAATACATGCCACAGCGGAGACTAATCGGCGGCCACAAATTGAATATATTTTTTTAATAAAATATAGTGACTACATGTCATAAAACCAAAAGAAAATTAAGAAAAGGTATATACCTTTTGACCTTCTTTAAATGCAGTTGTTACCATTGGTCAGTGGATCGATTTAACAGATTTATGAGCCTTTTATTACATAAGAGGTCAGAGTTTACACAATTTTCGGCATCTGCATACGTTAGCTAATTTTCCTCGCCACGAGCACCACAAGGCTGCAGTGAGTTAAATTTAGGATTCCGTTTCTTAGCTTGAAAAAATAGAATCCTTACTAACGTGTGTGTATGTGCTTAACTTTCGTTTTATATTTCGCTTCTTCTCGTCTTTTACTTGCGATAGTTGGACTTATGACGTAGTTTGACCTAGGTAGATTGAATAGTCTTTACCTATGTATAAAGAGTTGCTAATTTGTAGTTCCTTAGCCATAGTTGTAGCAATTGAGGCACTTTTGCATATTACATACCTTTTCTTTAAAATTTTCATAATCCATTGTCTGTTAATTAAAATAAACACGATTCGCTAAATATTGTTACACGTAAAACGATTAAGATTTTCCAGCCAAGTTAAGCTTCCATTATTTATTGCACAGTTTTACGGAACCATCTCAGGATATTATCCTAATCGAACTTGACCGATTCTACGTTTAGTGGCAATCAAAATTTATGGTTCCATGGCAGATGGAGTTTTTCGATATGATTGTGAAAACATTTCTCAAACCATATCTTACAAGTATGTGCAATATTATAGCGACGGATCAATACATCTAATATGAAGTAATAAGATGAATATAAATAACCCGTTAGTTACTTTTTATCTTTTTTTACGTTCAGCTATTCAGAAATTCAGAAACGTAATGATATCATATAGGACTAATCGGTTGAGGTTCAACGTATTTTTTGTTCGAACAGCCCTTAACGATCTTTATAACCATGAATGACTGTACGCCTCAATCATCATCCAAATCCTAGTTCATCATCTGTTCTAATATTTTTATCTGGCGGTTCTCCGAGTAACTGCGTCAATGCCTTGCATAGTTCCCTACTTATTGTAGTATGCCCATTTTGCATGGAAATAAATCGATAATAAAGACTTTGACCAATAATTTTGAGGTCCAAGGTTTTTGTGTCTTTATAGATCTGCTATCGACATAGCGGTTGATAGCAATAGTATCACTTGTTCTTTTAAGTTTCCATCATTCGTCTTTAGAAGGATTCTTACGACAGCCGCTACCGAGATGCGAAGAACTCATTAAGAAAGCCAGGTCCATTCATGACCGTGAAAGTGTGCGTAACGTTGAAACAATACGAAAATGCGATTCCGCCATTCTTGTCCATTGTGTAACGTTATTACTTTATACCGTAACAGAGTAGCAGAGGTTTGGCAATTAGTGCATTACGACTTCATATAAATTGGATACGTTCTGTTTGGTGTTAGGTAAACAATGTTCGTGGAAATTAGTATGGGAGTATCTACTGACCTATTTACGCTATAATATAGTGTTTTAATGGCGGTTCCCAATATTCTATCTGTAGTTTGCCTTACTAGAGATAGAAATTTGACATAACTTGTACGGAGCTTCTGTCACATTGATATCTAGGGCAAATGGAAGATAGATATCATATTGGGAACCGTCTTAAGAGGATTCACTGAATTTATTTGTGTCCTTCTCACTCTTACGGATACGTTTGCGGGTGCGACATGTAGCGTTGCAGGAAAAAATAGCAGAAAAACGACGTTTTACCTAATTACTGAAAAACTAAGCCAGTTATCAAAAATTCATTCTGTGTTTTAGATATGATGATTACCGACACATTCAAACAAAAACAGGTCTATTACATCCATTGTAGTTTCCGATAAAATTAGAAAAATGGCGGAAATTTTGGAGCAACTTTTTGAGAACTTTTATCAAGAAAAAATTATGTAACTAATCTTGTTTGTGCTTCACAGCGGTTTTAGAGTAAAAACCCAAAATACATGACGTTTAAATTTGAAAGTTGTCTTTATGGTTTTTAAACTGCTGGTCATTAAAAGCTGTAAACAGTTTTAACCACTTTTCACGCTCAGCTTTTGGGCATCATGCATCGGTCTGTTCTAAGAATCAGAATGTTTTGGCGAAGATCCACCTCTGACCAGACGACTCTGGCTGAATGCTAGTTGGCAGCTTTAGACACCTATGAGAGCAATTATGGAAAATATTTATGTATGCAGGTTTGCCTATGGTGTTTTCCTTCTATATTTATATGCTTAAATTTTTTTACTTATCACCATACGGTACAATAAGGAAGTTGTTATATTTAAGAGATATTTGCACTAAGATAACAATAAAAATATAATTATGATAAAAAGGAAAGTGCTCGTATTATATGAGGCATATAAATAATAAAAATGTTTTCCTCTCTTACGCTCCATGTTAACTCCGTAACACGTAGTGTATCTAAGAGTGGCCACACACTTTCAGATCTAACGGTTACCGGTCCTAAGTCGAAGAATTCAGATCGAAAATAATATAAAAAAAGATTTCTTTCAGGTTGGAAGTAGTTTATCTACTTAGGTACCATATAACATTACATAACTTACATATTACATATTTATTGAACGTAACGTTCTGTTTAATTAAGAGGTATCTCTATTCTCTACCGATGTCATTAATGTTGTGCTGATTTCTTTCAAGTTCTTCTCGGTATAAGCCGCTAAAAAGTTGTGTTAAAAATGAAAATCGTTTAAATACTGATAGATTGACGTATCATAATGTACGTAACTTATTTCTCTGTGTGAAAAATATAATTATAATATGAAATTCTCGTAACTCCTCCGAAGGCTTGACCGATTTTTGTATATTTTTTGTAGTTATAATATATTGTGTATTTGGTAAGTCTGATGACTCAAACCGAATGAGAGCAAAACAGGCTTTTAGTGTCAGCTAGTAAAGATTTGAAATTTTGATAGATCGGTACGTGTGCGTCTATCCTTAAATATCGCTAACACTTCCAGTTTGCTCGCAAGTGAAACCGCGCAAGCGCATCTACCCACACACGCGCAGGTGTAATCTATATAATTACAATGATTGCCGATGTGTGCGTGAGCTCTCGTTTCTGCACAGACAGGTGGATTGGAACAAAGTACTATTTCATTGTTTTGAAGGCTTGATAATACATGCATGCAATTATTATACAAGAAGTTACGTCATTTAAATTGGACCGAATATTTGAATAGATATATTATTATAATTATGTTATATGCGGCTAGAGAGTGGAGCAGAAAGCCTTTTAATTGGTTATTTCGGAGCACAAAAAAGCTAACTAAATTCTCTACATATCCGAACATAAAGTTGAATATTACCTAAGTATAAGTATGAAAGTTTAGATGTTTTATGCTTGAAGAGTTCCTGAAGGATTTGCAAAAACACTCTCAGAATACAGAGAGAAAACACTATGGTTAGTAGTTTATTTGAAAACTTTAAAGTTTTTTTGAAAATAATTGTGGTATTTTTTGATAAAAATACATTTAAAAATTTACAAATCTTTTACCTACATAGTTTCAAACTAAAGTTTTTAGCGCAAAATTGCATTCTTTCATCTTTGTTTAAAATACAGCACGAACGGTAAGTATTTAAAAGATGATCTGAATTTGATAAGATTTTATACCCTTGAGAAGTGGTAAGTACACAAGTTGGGTAAGAATTATGTTCACATGACCTTTAATGTAAGTACCTATACTACCTACCCACGTCCCACATGGTCATTCAACTGATCTAATCTCTACAGGACATACTTTACATATATTTTTTACTACCTTAAATCGGGGCACAAAAAATTTATATCTACTTAGGTTTTTGACTCTGGTTACTTTGTACTTTTTATAGTAAGTAGATATTGTTAACTCTACATACAATGACATATTTCGTGATAAAAAAATAAGATAATCAGTTGAAGGATATCTAGAGCATTTTTAAAACGATTGATTGTTACAATAAATATTAAATTCAATTCAATATTAATCAAATAAGACGGTTGTCAGTTAACAAAACCTATCACAATTAGCTTTCTGAAGAAAAGTCCTTTTCTCAAAACTTAGCTTCCTAAAGCTTCTCATAATTTATTAAATTTTGAACAATTCTGGAATATCTAAATTCTGGGCTAACTAAATTCAAAATAAATTCAGATAAGTAAAATATCAATCGTAATCATTTCAATGAACGTACTACTACTAGTTACTACCTACGTCATTTTTATTTTGTCTAAAGTTGAATATTACTGTAATCGAAGTGCTAACCGTCATTTCACTTTCTTTTGAGTATAAAAGCTTATACAACTCAAAATGTTTTTATTTGTTTGTGAAGTATGGAGCGCAGAATCTACCGAAAATAAAGACCTTTAAAACTTTGAACGTGTCTTTATAGAAGAGGCCAATTTAAATTAGTCAATGTCATGAAGTAATCAGATGACTGAGGTTGCATAACTCGGGTGCGAAAGTACATTTCTCCGATGTATACGAAATGTTCGAAACTCGATTTCTCGCTGACTTTGCATATATGTGACAAAGTGTAATTTTTGTCAATGATTAACCTGCATAATCATCTCAACTTACTATATTTACAAGGGCTTTATATTCATAAACATTAAAATAAATAATTGGTCAATTTAGTTGATGGTAACTATATTCACATATTTTGCATTGCCGTGAAAAATTTAAACATTAATGAGGTCATTAATGTAAATTACTGTGCATATAAATGCTATAATATTAAATAAGTGTTTTCTACTACTACCGATTAGACTGAAATTCGGTTGAGACGTGTAGTTGAGACTGATTAAACCCAAATGAATATAATTTATACGTATAGATACGCTAGTTAAAAAAGTATTTTTTCACGATGCAATCTGTGAGTTTTCATAGAACTTATTACAATAATTTTTTTAGATAAAATAAGAAACAGAATTTAATTATTATCATTTAATATTCCGTGTGTAAACATGTCGGTAACTATATCTTTTTGCAAATTGCAAACCATAAAGTTTATAGGTTTTCTTTCAGCGCAGTTATAGATTGATATCATTGATTTAGACTCAAGTGACTCACAAACTCACTAGGGTTACATAAAAGTGGGTTGCACAGAAAGTGAATAATCGATTAGTGCTGGTGTGCTATATTGCTCTGTCTTTCGATCACACGTTTTTGCTAGCATTATCAGCTCTGAGGCATGGTGCTTGGCTGCTGTCTTAAATATAAGTAAAGTATAACAGCATTGTCTTAAGTAGTAAAAGTATAACAGCATTAATAAATATTATTTATTGTTCTGTGAGCGTTTTTATGATCTTAGGCTACGATTGTTTTTTTTTGCATCAGTAAGTACTTACTCGTATCTTTAATTCCGATTTACGAATGAGTTACTCTAGATAGGAAACATAGGGCAGGTATATCAAAGAATTGTGATCTCTATGAGATTGAGTTTGTGTATTTTGAAAGTTTTACACAAAAATAAAGCAAATAAAATATAGCTTTGTACAAGGGCTTGCTTATTGTTAAAGATTCTTGTACTCTATATGTGCTTGTAAATAAGTATGAGATGTTATTTTTAAGACATTTAAAAAAAACTACCTAGGTACCTAAGTTATACCTAATGGAAAGAAAACTATAAATACAGAATGCCGTATTGCCAGTTCAGATGATAAAGTTATTAGTAGTTAGTTAGTATAATAAAGTTTGTGACAAATTAAGTAGTTAGGGAATCAATTGCCATTGTAATTTTATAGTGTTGCATTTCCATTCACGTTGTTACCCCAATTTCTGATAATTCAAGTGTGAGGTCACAGGTTCGAATCCTGCCACCATCGACATTAGAATTTTATAATTTCTAAATTGGCTTAGGTTTAGTCTATATTTCGTTCAAAAAAGTTTGTAACATTGGTTAATTTACTTGTAAATAGGTATGGTCTTCCTTGAGTAGCTAATCTTTCGGTCAAATTTAACCGCGGCCACCAGGGTCTAAGCTTCCTACCGCAATGTTTATTTAATCTTGCTACATAATCACGGATGGTTAAGCACACGGACTCCTGGGCAATTTCAGTTTAATTTAAACAGAATTTGTAAAGCGGGGACGCAACTATAAGTAGATATAAAACAGATATTATGTCGTAAGTATCGTTTTGCATATATGGGTTTGCGCCAGACTACGTAACCAAGAGTTCAATTTTGAAAATTTTTTATCGACACAACACCTTCCAAATAATATTTAGCAAAAATAATACGTGTGCCTAGTCATTGATTATTAATGAACATTACTCGACGAATTTGGAGTATGGATTTTTTTATATTTTATCTTTTTTCCGAGACCGAAAATGACGCGAAACGAAATTTACAAATAATTAAAGATTACCCAAAACATTACGAATAGGATGTTAACTTTAAAGTACGTATTGTTAATTGTATTTTTTTCTCATTTCAGGTAATTGCATACACAATACGTCCAGGAAGGTAGTGGCAGCGGATATTCGAATATGTTTCACACGAGTACAAAGTAGGTACAATGTTTTCCATTGTGGACTTTATATGTCGCACCCAGTAAAAAGAGCACTGCGACAATCGACAAATAAGCGCACGTTATACCTAACTAGCTGTTGCCCGCTTCTCCTAAAGTAGCCTAATCCAGATTAAAGCCTATCTAAGTTCTCAGCCATATCGGTTGAGTAGTTGCTGCGTGAAAGATGATGCACCCATCCATACTTACAAACGTTCGCGTTTATAATATTAGTAGGATAACGTTTTCAATTTGGTGCTTATAATATATTCGTTTTACAAAATTGACAATTGAACTGTCAACTGAAAATAATATATTTTTGTCTCGGAAAATAATAATATTTATTTTTATGAAAAATTAGCAAAGTTTTGTGCAATTTCTGTGTTTGCAGCGAACAATCTTATTTATTTTATTTATTTATTTAAATATCTTTATTGCTTAAAATTAGTACATAAGATTAAACGAATAGAAAACAGAGAAACACAAAGGGCGACCTTATCACTAAAGTGATCTCTACCAGGTAACCCACAATTACGGACCTTTGATCTGAAAAACGACGGGGAATCGCAATAAAAATAAAATAGCATACATAGACTTACAAACTAATACATACACACTATAGTAATAACAAATTTGTAGAATAGATAGATATATATATATATATATGTATTATATATATAAACATACATAAACAATATTAATACATACTATATACATATTATTTCAGAATAAATCTTTCAATGTTTCAAAGCGATAGATAGTGCATTTTGACACGTTTTTTGAAAACCGCTAGTGATTTGGCACGTCTGATTTCAACCGGGAGAGCATTCCACAGAGTTGCCGCCTTCATGGTAAAAGATTCAGAGTATGATCTTGTATTGCACTTGGGGACAATTAACTTGCAGTCCCAACAGGAGCGCAGGGGGCGCTCACGTTCAAGCGAACTAATGAACTTAAATCTCTCCTTAAGATAGGGCGGAGACCACGGGTGGAAGAGGGTAGCATATAAAAGAGATAGAATATGTAGATTACGCCGATGCCTTATATGAAGCCAATTAAGCTCTTTCCGGTATTGCGATATGTGATCATATTTCCGCAGGCCGAAAATGAATCGGATGCAAAGGTTTTGCAGGCGTTCCAGCTTGTTCAAGAGGTCCTCGGTCAAATCCAAGTAGCAAGCATCAGCGTAATCTAGGATGGGAAGAAGGAGAGTGTTGGCCAATAATATTTTGGTCTTAATTGGTAAAAAATTTTTCCACCTTTTCAAGGAGCCAAACGCCCCAAATACTTTTCTACTAACAGCTGCAACTTGCGGTTTCCATGATAGACTACTATCCATAATAATCCCAAGATTTTTGACAGTTTCACTGTAAGGAAGCGCACATCCATCAAAGACCACAGGTGGTAAAGAGGAGAAATTAAGTTTAGAAACCTGATGAGAACTACCAATAATTATAACTTGGGATTTATTGGCATTAACAAGTAAACCATAGGAGTTGCTCCACCCAGCGACTAAAACCAGCTCACGATTCAACCGACTTATGGCTTCAGAGATGTGGTCAGCTGGAGTGGATAAGTAAAGTTGGAAATCGTCTGCATATAAATGGTAAGGTATGGAAAGAAGATTAGTCACAGTGTTAATAAAGATAGAAAAAAGTAAAGGAGATAGGACACCGCCCTGTGGGACACCAGCACTAAGACGACAGTAAGACGACAGGCTTGACTTGCCTCGGATGCATTGCGTTCTATCATGTAGGTAAGATCTGAACCAATCAACAACAGCTGGAGAAATATTAATTGACATGAGGATAGCCAAAAGAATGTCGAAGTCAACCGTGTTGAAAGCGTTCGAGAAATCCAGCAGTACCAGAATCGTTACTTGCTTATTATCAATGGCTAACCGTATGTCATCACCAACCTTCGTCAAAGCCGTCACCGTACTGTGGCCCTTGCGGAAACCTGATTGAAATGGACTAAGGATGCAATTTTGATTGAGGAAGTATGAGAGTTGGGAATGGACAATACGCTCAAGAACTTTGGAGAGAAAAGAAAGGATTGAAATTGGACGGTAATGTGAAAGCTGGGATGGATTGGAGATTTTGGGAATAGGAATTACATGAGCAATACGCCACGCACTTGGAAAGCTACAAGAAGAAAGAGAGTAATTTATTAAATACGAGATTACATGCAAGATATTATCTAAAGTTAAAAGAATCATTTTGCGACTAATCCCATCACTACCAATGGCATCAGATTTTATAGCAAAAATATTCTTTTTGACTTCTTCCAAACTGACAGACTTAAAATTAAATAAGGGACAGTTAGGACGTGGAAGCAAATTAATGGAAGAAAGAGTTTGAGCTTTATCAAGAATGTTAGTGGATACATTGGTAAAAAAACTGTTCAGAACATTGACGTCAACATTGTCCGCTACGTCCTTCCTCTGCTGTCCGATACCTAAGGACGCCAGAAACCGCCATACCTTTAAGGTATCCTTACCTTCTATTGAACTTTGGATGTAGTTACGCTGAGCGTCTCTGCACATCCTGTTACAACGGTTACGTAATTGTTTGTATCTATTCGAATTAACTTCTGTAGGTTTTAATTTATATTTATGTTTGGCAGAATTGCGCTTAGTCATGAGAACCTTTATATCATTGGTGAGCCAGGGAGCTGGCAGATGCTTTAACTTCATTGGCCGAAAAGGAGCATGACGATCAAAAAGTTCAGTAAGGAGGGAGTTAAAGACAGAAACTTTATCGTCCAGTGTAGGGGCTTGAAGAACTGCATCCCAGTCTATAAGACTTAAATCACGCAAAAATTTATGTTTATCAATTTTTTTAAAGGCACGCCTCATAACTACAGTAGGTTTCACCTTAGGAGGACGTAATTTATAGCTTACATACACCAAATCATGGTACGAAAACGCTTCTGCAGGTAGCTGACCATGTACGTTAACGTACTCCGGGTTAGAGACCATCATCAGATCAAGTTGCGAGGGAGCACAATTAGGAAAATAGTGAGTGGGGTTTGTATGCAGTAGTGAGAGGTTTGAGCTTTTAATAATATTTTTTAGTTTTAGAGCTCGCCAATCATCCTTCATTATACAAGTGTTGAAGTCACCCATAATAATAGTGTGATCCGCATTGAGTACATGATTTTCTAATAAAATTTCAAACTCGCGAAAGTAGTTTATATGTAACGAAGGACTATAAAATACACCCAATAGCAATTTACGAGTACCGAACAACAGTTCTAATAGTAAGTATTCCAAGGACTCAGAGTAATCAGAAGCAGATTTGTCTATGATGGAAAAGGCAATATTGCTCCGAAGGAATATTGCCACCCCACCGCCACCTTTCCCCACTCGATCATTACGAATTAGATGGAAACCTGGAAGCGAGTAGGATGTGGAGGGTAGGCAAGGCTTTAAGAACGTCTCCGAGACAAGAATGGCGTGAATGTTCTTAACATCGAAAGAGGATAGGAAGTCGGGAAAGTGTGCAGGAATGCTTTGCGCATTTATGTGGACAACATTAAAGTCCTTGGGAAAATTTACAAATGTGGACTCAAGGTGGGAGTTGAGAGGAATGCAAACACTGTGGAAACTCTCATCGGAGGAACATTCAGGAGAAAAAAAAACGTCATTAGGCAAACCATCGCCATTATCACTATCTGAAACATTGTCAGAAGAAATATTAATATTAATCATATAAATATATATAAGTAACTATAAAAAAAAAATAAAAATAATAAAAATTAATTTAAAAATCAACAATAACAATTTTATATCAAAGTATGTAGCAAGCGCCTGAATATCACGCTATTCAACATGCCAACAGTTCAAAGGTACAGTAATAGTGAGTACCTAGGTACACGAGGAGATAAAAAAAATATATATATATATATATATACAATAGAACTAAAGAAAACCAGGAGAAAGACTTATGCCAAGATCATAATCAGTTATTAACACAAGACAATATACCTATTAATAAGTACCAATTTGCACAGGTATCCTTTACGTACATCTTAGGACAATATACCTATTCAAACACTAATACACAATAATATTATTGACTTTGCACAAACTTGATTTCACATTGAAACCGAATAGCTTTCAATTTAAACATTAATCTGTGTAGCATTTGTACAACCTTGGTGAGATAGGCCTTAAAGGACCGGTATCCAGGGCCGTAAAATAAATTAAAAAAAAAAACCTTGGTGAGAACCATAACCACAGAGCACTGACAGCCAAAAAACTGAAAACGAAAACAAATTGTCAAACATATTGTAGTGACAACTGACTTGACAGTTGACATTTGCTTTACATTCATAATTGACAACTAAAATTTATTTATTTGACAAATGACTCAATAATTAGCCGTGTTTAGAGTTTATCGTAAATAATAATTATTGTTATACCTGCATCAAGTTATAAGTTTCGAATACAGTTATGCCGTACAGTTATGCCCGTAGGCCTGTAATCTTTATACGATTAAACAGCTAAACTAACCAAATTAAACATTAAGTAGGTACTTAAAACAAAACTTTAGAGTTACAATAACTACACAAATAACTTGGCCGGTTGACTTAAAAGAGAAAAATCATTTCCTGCCTTGTCTTTTCGATCGCTGCACATTACCAGCATCTTGCTTGGGAGCTGGGCCAGTCGAAACACCTGGAGCACCGCCAGTTTCCTCTCTGTCATTCACTTTTGAAATGGAACTCAGCTCAGCCATAGAACTTACAGACTGGCGTTTACCATCAGGCAAAACCACAAAAACCTGTCCGAATTTTGTCCAACTTTTTGAAATGCCCAGTTGTTTTCGTGCCGTAATGAAGATTTCATACTGGTTTTTTGTGAGGAACTCCGCCACAGTGATTCCGGAATCTTTTGAGTAAAATACAAAAATCGTGTTGTTTTTCCGATCAACTTCTCGCCGTCTCACCAACTCTCAACCTCGTATTCTGAGCTATCAACAAAGGAAAACTGGTAGTGATTTCCTATGGATTGGATTCTCCAGTCGAATTTTGAACTTTGCAATGATGGATCAGATAGTCTATACCCAGCAAAGAAATTATTCAGTGTCTGTGATCTTCAGTGTGTGTGTCTTTCACAAAATTTCGTGTGAATTCTCCAGTTAAATTTTGAATTTGCTCCGCAATTATTAATTAGTTTAATTCGCAATGATTTATTAGTTGTTTGTATATTTTAGTATTTTTTATATTAAGTGTTCTTATTTTTATGAATAAATTATGTGGCAAGGATAGTGGAAATGCGGATAGGAGTGGAAGTCAACCTTCTACATCATTATTGCGTTGCTCCTTATGCAGTGAGCCTCGTTTTTTTAAAGGAGAGCGAGGCCTGAAGGTACATTTTGGAAAAGTTCATAAAAACCAGAATGTACTTTCAGGTCATGTGCCCTCCTCCATCCATGATAATAGTTCAAATGAAATTCCCTTTTGGCAAAACCTATCACAGCTCAAAAATTGTATTCCGGTTATCAAGAGAGTACCTCGATGTGCGAGACCTTCAGTAGCACGTAATTTGGCTCAATGCATAGGTCTCGTCACTCGAGAAAACTCACAAGAAGCATGGGAGCAACTACTCACTTTCTCTTACAGGATTCTACATGTTACCAAAGATCATTCATCACATAAAACTCTCACGGCCAAAATTAAACAAAATTGCAATTCTTCATCATTTTCGGCTAATATCATTTCTGACCCTAAATTTGTGCCATGCCGCAAGAACTCACTCTTTAACTATGTAGAATCCAAATTGAAAAACGGTGATATAAGAGGAGCATCTAGACTCCTCTTCAGTAATGATGTGGTGGCGCCTTGCTCTTCGGATACACTTGCGGGTCTGCGGAGCAAGCATCCAGCGCCAAAGGATAACCTTTCCTTCCCGGACCCGCCCGACACTGACACGGAATGTCTCAGTATCACAGCCAAGGACGTGCTCGCGGCCGTTTTCTCCTTCCAAAGCGGTTCGGCTGGCGGCCTTGATGGCCTAACTCCCCAGCACTTGAAGGACCTTCTGGGTCCAAGTGCTGGCGAGCCAGGTGAGTCGCTTTTGAGGGAGTTGACGGCTTTAGCGAACCTTATGCTCGCCGGCAATGTGGTCGAATCTATCACCGATATTCTGTATGGCGCCAACCTGTGCGCCTTGCAGAAGAAAGACGGTGGGATTCGTCCCATTGCTGTCGGGTGTACATTCCGTCGTATGGTAGCCAAAATATGCTGTAAACAATACAGTACTTTATTAAAAGAAAAATTCTAGCCCCTCCAACTTGGCTTTGGCTCGAAAGGGGGCTGTGAGGCTGCCATACACGCATTATCAACGTATCTTGGCTGTGGCGAAGGAGAAGTGATCCTTAAGGTTGACCTCAGGAATGCTTTTAATTCCGTTAATAGGGACACCCTGCTGTCACAGGCTAAATTAGAAACCCCCAAAATTTTTAAATTTCTTTGGCAATGTTATAGGTACCCCACCAAATTACTCTATAAGGACAATCTATTGGAATCTGCAGTTGGATGTCAGCAGGGTGACCCCCTTGGACCAGTTATTTTCAGCCTCGCAATTCACCCTATAATTCGGCAGCTAAATTCAAAATTAAACATGTGGTATTTGGATGATGGGACTTTGGGAGGCGATTTAGAGACCATTTTACAAGATTTGACATTTTTAAAAACTGAATTTAACAGTATTGGCTTGGAATTAAATTTTAACAAATGTGAAGCTTATTTCGGTGATACCATTGATCAATTTTCTGCAAATTCAAAATTAAACACTTTGGCACCTAATATCAAAATTTTAAATAAGTCGTCTCTGCGTCTCCTTGGGTCCCCTATTTATGAAAATGGTTTCGATTCCTTCATAGAAGAAAAGATTCAAAATTTCAGTGACGTTTCGGACAGACTACTTGAAATTAATATACAATCGGCTTTCACCATTCTCCGATACTGTCTGTTCGTTCCTAAGTTTACTCATTGCTTAAGGTCATCACATTTGTGGAAAAACCTCCCAGTCTTAGAGCGTATGGATAAAATAATGCAAAATTCACTGTGCAAAATTTTAAATGTGGCTTTGAGTGACCGAGTGTGGCTACAGGCAACTTTACCAGTTCGTCTGGGCGGCCTCGGTATTCGCAAAATTTCTGATGTTAGTTTACCAGCGTTCTTATCCTCGGTCCATGCCACGGAAGAATTAACCAGGAAAATTTTAGCTTCTACACTGGTTAATTTTGAAGTGTCATATAAGACCGAGGCTTTGAATGCTTGGAGAATAGCTTGTCCGAGTACAGACTTCCCAAAAAATTTATTTTCCCAGAGACAGTGGGACGAGCCGCTCTGTAGTCTGGTTAGAGAGGAACTAATTAGTACCTCCGCCAACGCTGCGGAGCGCGCCCGTTTGCTGGCTGTGGGAGAATGGGAATCCGGCCTTTGGCTTCAAGCCATTCCTTCGTCTAGCGTTGGTACCTTATTAGACGACACCACATTCCGCATTGCCACCTGCCTTCGCTTAGGCGCTCCTTGTGTTTCTCCGCATCGGTGTATCTGTGGAGAGGCAGTCGATAAGCTTGGACACCACGGTCTTTCTTGCAGTAGGAGTGCCGGCCGTATACCGCGCCACGCTAGCATCAATGGCATCATCCGTCGCGCTCTTGCCACCGCCGGAGTGCCAGCCGTTTTAGAACCAAATGGCTTGGCGCGCGACGATGGAAAGAGACCGGACGGCATGTCATTGATGCCATGGAAGATGGGTAGGCCTTTGGTGTGGGACGCAACTTGTGTGGACACCCTTGCGCCTTCTCATCTTCCTAGCACGATGGGTTGTGCGGGCGCCGCTGCTGCATCAGCGGAGACTCTCAAGCGGCGCAAATACAGTAATCTCGTTGGAGATTACGTATTTGAACCGTTTGGAGTCGAGACGCTGGGTCCGTGGGGTCCAAGTACGCGTTTCTTTTTCAAAGAAATTTCAAAGCGCTTAATCGACGCCTCTCGTGACCAGAGGGCTGGCCTATTTTTAGGTCAGAGGATAAGCATTGCCATCCAACGTGGCAATGCCGCCAATAACTTTATAATAATAAAATATTAGCGAGTGGGCATGAGGTATATTGAAACAGATTAAGTATTTAAATAAATCTCTGCTATAGGCCAAGGAATTGTTTAACGCAACAGTGAACAATCGATGTTCATTTTACGCGACATCTACAATAGCCGGTAAGCGTTTGTTTTGAAACCCTCTTCTATGCACTAAGAAAATTTTCCCAAGCAAAAGGTTAATAGTTAAAATCATCTTTAGATTACTTGGAGACGTTATTAAGCTGGCTGCGTTAGGTAAGCACATTATAATAATCTTTTAACTGTGGGAAATGTGTCAATTTTGCACGTACTTTGGCTGGAATTCTAGAATAGTTGCTTAGTGTACCATTTTCATCATCATGCGTTTACGTCAGCCTGTGGACGTCCACTGTTGGGCATAGGTCTCCTCAAGCGAGCTTCTACATCCATCTAACCTCACCCAGTGGCTTCTTCAGTAGCCTTCCTTACTCAGTCGTTTCCCATCCATGCAAAGGGCATGCGACGGGTGTGCCCACGACATTAAATTTTTTTGTGGTTTTTCGCAATTTGTAAGCTAATAAGACTTATTAGGCGTAAAATTAAGGAAATACCAGTATCATCAATTTCTTAGAATGGACATTTTTAAGCAGAGATTTTGATATAAAGATGATACTATGCTCATAATTTAATTGTTATAAGTCTATTAAGTCCATTTAGCGTACAAATTGCAAAAAACCACGAATATTTTGAATTTGCGGACAGACTCGTTGATTTCGCCACGAGAATATACTAATTTACAAAACTCTCTCACTCACCATACATATGCGACTAATATTATATTGACGTTTTACAAGAGCCTGAGCCTATGTGAAATAAAGATATTTTGAGTTTCGAGTTTTGAAATTTCTGTTTGATTAGCGTTATCTCACTAATGTTGTAAAGGCCAATGTTTGTATGTGTGCAAATGAGTAAGTATAATTTATGTATTATGTATGTATTTTGGTTACTCCTTCACGCTGCAACTACTTAACCGATTTGGCTGAAATTTGGCATAAAGATAGTCCTGGATTAACATAGGCTACTTTTTATCTCGGAAAAAACCATGGTTTCCGCGGGATTAGTGAAAAACCGAAATTCACTCGGGCGGATCTTTAGCCGTTCGCTAGTATAGTATCATAAAGCTTATTTTTTGGTAAACAAATAACTTAATTTCATATTTCACAAGATTACGGATGTAAAATTGCCTTTTGACCTCCCCAACCGGATTGAGAACGTGTCTAGTTTATTTTATTTAAATTATCAAAATTAATAAGATTTGTGTTACTTTTTTTATTAATCGATAACCGTGATGAATTATCTCGTCGTGTTCGTGTGTTATTAAGTTAATCATACCAAAATTAATAATGCAAAACAGTATTTCGTGTTTCGTTTCTTTTATTGCCCTTCAAACGCACTTCGTTAACGTGATTTTTGCACTTAATAGAGTTGAGAATTGTTGGACTTAAATTTTTTATCCCGGTAACATGATCTTTCGGATCGGAACGGTTTCTTTTGACAAAAATAAGTTGTAAGATGGTGGTAACTGATAACCAAAAAAAGATACTTGCTGGTCTTGTTGTGATGTAGGAAATTGGAAATCCCTAAACTTAGTTTTAAGCAGAGAAAAATATGTATATTTCTCGCCATATAAATTCGCCATACAATATTATATTCCAACGTAACAACTTGAATAAATACTTGCGGTCAAAGATGGAAGAAGTAGGTACTAAGTTGGTAAGCAAATGAGAGAGAATTACGAAAAATTATGCTAAAACGAATAGTGGCTAGAAATTTAATTAAAGTTTCTTAAAAGTAGTTTTACTAAAAGAATCGATACCTTCAAATACAAATACTATATAGTATTTGTATTTGAAGTATATTTATGGGCAATAAATTAGCGAAGACGCGTCAAATGGTTTTGTAACTGTAAATGCTATAGAGTCAGTGACCAATGACCACAGACCAGTCCGCTCTACAAAGCTTGATATAAATGATGTAATAATGTCCTTTTTCAAGGACAACAAAATATTTCTGTAAACCTGTTATCGCTCTATTTAGAAAATCATTTATGTCTGGCACAGCAGGTTAACTGTAAAAATAGAAGTCAGTGACCATCGACCATTTTATTTGAATATCTCGATGATGTAATAATATTGTCCATTTTAAAGGACAATCGAATATCTTGACCCCACGTTTCACCTGTTACTAGAATTTCTAAATATTGATAATATCAAGCATTGAAGAAACTATAACACAACGTCTTGAATCTTGATATCCTCGCTCATATTTTAATGTGAAAACTCAAACAGCCATAAAATTATAGTAACCAATCTGTGTAGTAACCATTCTTATATCAAAGAATATTCTAAAGGTAGTAGGCAGAGTAGTGAGTTGTGTAGATATGTGTTGATCAATTCTATAAACCACATACATAATATTTGGTAAATATAACCAATCTGTGTCGCGTTGCTGGAGTAATATTCGCATCTGAAAGGTAAAGTTTATGAAATACTTATTGGAACATACCCTTAAATGGCAAAACAACATTTGCCCTTTTAATGTATAAATGTTACAATAAAACTTATCACTAGCTTATTCTAATTACTATACAAGTCTTGCCCACGTAGAATGGTGGCAAGAATACTGGCTGCATTTCCGCGTTGAACAGCTAGGCTGATACGTTGCGCAAAATATTAGCCAGCCTTTCTGTCACCAGTTGAGGTTATAAATGCGGGGAAAGCTCTCGAATGAAGACATTATACGTCACGCAAAAAGTACTCGTGTGTACTTTTTATAAACCATCTAAATTTACATGCATCTAAATTTTTCTACCAATGGATGTCTAGTTACAAGAACGTCAGGGTTATCATGGGTTCCGTAAGCCAAGGTTGAATACGAGTGTTAAATATACATGTCGCATTATGGGGATTGCGCGATACATCTTAACTTGCCGTATTATTACCATTTCTGTGATCTTAACTTTACGGTTATATCTCAACTTGGACCGTCAGAGAATAAAAGAGAGCCGATATAATTTTATTTTTTACTTTGCGATTTAAAATACTTAGGGTCTGCCATTATATTTGTTTCTAGCTATGCAACAATGTTGGTCCCAAGGAATTTTTAACCGTGCTTTGTCCGTGGTGTTGTCCTCATATTTTTGTGTTGCTGCATCCCACAGGAACCAACGTTTAGAAAGCAGAGAACCTTAACGCCCTTATTAATAAACTTGGAATAAAGATGGAGTAGTGAAACTCTGTTTTGTCTTGTCTCTTTAAATGTTAATTTCCATATGACAGATAAAGACAAAACAAAGTTTAACTACTCTATGTTTATTCCACGTTTATTAATAAAAGGGCTTATGTTTGGGGGATAGAATTATCTTTATGTTGCCACTTTTTCATTTTAACTGTTGGTTTGCGAATTTTCTTAAAAGCTGATCCTATTATGCAAAAAAAATATTATGCTACTGTTGCTACAGAAAATGTACAGTTACGTATTCGATTTTAATTAATACAAGAGCTTATAACGATTTATTGAGAGCATCATAATAATGATGCAAATATTGAGGACTTATTAACATTTTTTTTGCTGATACACGAATAAGTTAATTTAAATTCATATCTCGTGCTTCTAGCAACCGGTCTGGTTGGATGAATTTGGTGAATTTAACAGTTTTGAGTCATCTTCGCTGTTGAAATCACTTCGATCAAAACCATGTGGAATAGTTTGCGACATGGCAAGCAAGCATTAACTTTTACTAAGATTGGTTGCTATAAAGTTGAAAAGCTACGAACGTATTAAATATTAAGTAAGAACTACGGGTATCCCTGAAAAATCTTCTTTTTTCATTAAGGTGCGTGCCACTGTAACTTAATTGGTATTGCATCATCCGCGTACTTCAGTTATTCAACAATTTACCTTTAATTGCAGTTCTAATAATGCTTCTGGAAAAATGTTTCAGCGTATAAATTAAACAATAACGGTGACATAATGCAGCCCTGTGATACGCCCCTTTTTATTTCGATACAAGATGATAGTTTTCAATCAACCTTTATGTTTTCATATTGCTTAAAAAAATTAGTATAAATTAGCAATCTGTTACCTCGTAGGTACTTTATCGAAGGCCTTAGTATAGCCAACGGAACAGATAAACGATTCTCTATTCATAATCCAACATCTTTGTACCACCATTTGATATCCAAGAGTGTGTCCCTAGTGTTCAGTCCGCTTAAGAAAACAAACTGGGTGTTTGATAGCAAAAGGTAACATTTTGAGAATATTCTATTGTAAACGACCTTCAAGAAAATATCATAATGTAGCTTCACTCATTAGGTACTTATTTAAATAAAAACTATACGTGAACAGTGAATACTTACAATGTTGAACCTAAAATATTACTTTTCTTTAGGGGCATTCGGTTAGTGATGTAGTTCAAATAAAATTCCTAAAGCCAAAAAACTGTTTGCTTCACCCTTTGTTCAGACCACAATCATAATAATATCAATGCCATTGTGGTCACAACAAATAGTACAGAGAAAATACAATTTTCAATGTAAAATAGATCCAATTGCTATTGAAATAAGAGCCATGAAATATCCATCATTTAACTGATTTGACTGATGTGAGGCCTTCTCACTGTGTTAGAGAATTAGAAGCTAAATACCGATTGCGAAACCTAATGGTGCGCAAGTTCGTTTTGAAGAAGCCATTGTAAAGATACGCCTAGTTAGTTTTATTTATTTATGCATCTACGATGATATGTTTGTGTTAGTGATTGTTTCGATAAATAGTGCTAAGTGATTGGTGTTGGTAAACATTTTGTTTTAAGATATTCAGTTTCTGGATCAGTCAGTTATTTATTTTTAAGCATATTAGTAGCGATTTGGTTTTGTGTCTCCAAAATTATTTGCTTTAAATTACAAATATTCTGTGGTTCTTATACAAATAATGCCAGGCGGGACTTACGAGCACTCTTAACCATTGTAGATTTTGACACTCTACAATGGTTAAGAGTGCTCGTAAGTCAGATTTGACACGTCTGAACCAATAGGTTGTAATTCCGGTTTATCGCTGAATTAATTATTAATGTTTTAACAAACTTGTGGAACTATTGTAGTATGATACATAAAAGTTACCAGTGCTGTCACTGTTGTACCTACTTTACCTAAAAATTTAATTAATGATGCCTATTACCTACCTACGAGTGCAAATGTGATTGTAAAATGTCGTCAAGAATTTTCGTCATTTAACGTACCGTATAAATATTTAGGTTAAACATGTTTAAGTTTTTCTTCGAAGATGATACTATATTTTCAAACGGTAAACTCAAAGTTATGTTGATGGGTTTGTCCTTTAGGATTCTTAGAACCAAGTGCGTTCTTTTTTCCTTTTAAATGTTCAAAGAGTGTCGTTCCAACAACTTTCATATAAAGCGATGCGGTTTACTTTGAGATCGGATAGGCTTATATTTTCTAACCTTTAACATGCCATAAGGCGTTGACGCACTTGCGACCAATATCCTTGTTTGAAGAGCACTCAGTTTGTT
Source organism: Coenonympha arcania (assembly GCA_036785405.1). Lineage (NCBI taxonomy): Eukaryota > Metazoa > Arthropoda > Insecta > Lepidoptera > Nymphalidae > Coenonympha > Coenonympha arcania. Next base: position 15,868,018 of record CM072055.1, read on the forward strand.
CTCTGAAGTAGTGATCTGTGACTTGTGAGTAAATAACCGAAATACAACGTCGTGTTAGAGTTCAACAGAACCTATAAATATTAACATTGTGACTAACATTTATTAGGCGAGGGACAAAATATATAACCTTCCATCTTCTCATAAAATAAAGAGTATACTTTAACTTTAACGTACATAACTTTGTAGGTAGATAGGTGTCAGCCTCTAACAAAATGACGACCAAATGTCGCAGTGGTAGTGGCCCAGCCATCTGCATCGGAGGTCATGGGTTCGATTCCCACAACTTGAAAATGTTTGTGTGGTGAGCATGAATATTTTCCAGTGGCTGGTTGTTTATCAGTTATCATAACATATCGCTTACTTTGAGGTTAGATCGGTATTTGTGTATGTCCTGATACTTATATTTTAGTTAGAAAATGAGTCGTCGTAATAATGATCGACAGACGTCAGTTCGGATTATCAACGGTTCATAGAATTGGAAGTATAGGTATTTTTTAAATAGCGAAGGCATTTAGACCCTGATCAACTAGTTGGTTGCATTTCAAATATGCACATTCGCTAAGTAAAAATACCTCGCACAACCTCGTTAATACCTCGTAATAGCTTTACCTACATTAAAATGTCAGTATAATTCAATTAACACTAGCCACTAGCTAAGGTTAAACGCCATGATAATTATGTTTGTATATGACACTGACCGGTAAGGTGCCATTTTAATCACGATTTCGCTAAAATTGATGATTATTATCCTTTTATTTAAACCTTTATAGGTACTTCATGCAATTATGAGAAGTATTTCATATTTTTATTTAGTAGAGAAAAGAAATCTATGATTAAATACAAAGTCAGATCATCCGTTTAAAGCACCAAGGTTACTCATTCAAGCAGTTTCTTTGTATGAATTGGTTACAGATTATCAGCAGGGTATATCAGTAGATAGACAAGATTAATTCAGTATATTCATGTAATATGGGCAGGTATATCATTTAACTTCAGATGAACGACGACTTTGATACTAAACGAATTTGATAATAACGCAACGTTAGTGTGTAGGTATAACAGATTTATATGAAGTGTTGTCCCCGAGCTTTTGCGAAGGTGAATCCCGTACTCCCCCCACTCCGTCGTTGAAACAGACAGTTTTTAGTGGGTGCTGCCATAAAAGCTCTTTGTTTTCCCTAGATAAAAAACTATGGTAACTATACGAATCTTACCGGTTATGACATACGGTAACTTCAGGCAGGAGTGTCCAACACTGAAACTACGCCTTGTCCACAAGTTGAAAGTCACTCAGCGTGCTATGGAGAGAGCTATGCTGGTTCGCTCTTAGGGATAGAATCCGCAACGAGAACTTCCGTACGAGAACGAAACTAGCCGACATAGCCCAACACATTAGTAAGCTGAAGTGGCAGTGGGCGGGCCATAGCCGTCGCAGAAGCGATGGTCGTTTGGGCAGACGTGTTCTGGAGTGGAGATCGCGTACCGGTAAGCGCAGCGTTGGGCGGCTATTTGGGCATGTAGGTGTTCTGGAGAGGAGACCTTGGACCGGTAAGCGGAGCGTTGGCCGATCTCCTGCCCGCTGGACCGACGACCTGCAAAAGGTCGCTGGGAGCAGGTGGATGAGAAAGGCGGAGAACCGTGTGTGGTGGCGCGCTCTCGGAAAGGCCTATGTCCAGCCAGTGGACGTCTATAGGCTGATTAAGTAAGAAAGTAAGTTATTACACGAGTATTAACGATTTACCCAGCTAATGAAGTTATAATCCAGCGTTACATAACCCTTTGTTTTGTATGCAAAAGGCACCGTGAAATATTTCCGTGGCATTCACTATGCATTCGCTCATGTAATGACAGATTCTCCCAGGGGTAGGAAATATTGTCGCATTGTTTCCTGTCGACAGCAAGTGCTGGCAAAACAGTCATTTCCTCACTGCGGGAAAGCTGACTTATAATTATTGCAGGTATTGAGTTTATCATTAGTCATCGTGCTAACGGAAATAGTGGAATAGGCACTGTTAGGGTTTTAAAGAAAACTAGTTGTTACTACAACTAGTTTTTTACAAGATTTCATTTAGATCTGTCCCGATGTTTGCTTGTTTGGCTGTAATCAAATCTTGCAAGTTAAATTTGATTCATTTCCCGGTTTCCGATTGAGCTGAAATTTTGCATGCATGTGTAAATCGGATGACAATGCAATATTATTATGACATGGAGCTGCTCGAAGGAACCGGAATTACGACCTCGGTAATTAAACGACATCGAGTTTGGACTCGTTGATCCGTATTGACCAATATTTTGGTGCTACATGGTAACCAGAGTCTGGCGCTGAGAAAAATATGAATAAAACGTAACCTAAAAGCTTGTATTAAAAATATTTTTTAAATTGTGACTATTGTCTTTAGCCGTAGTTCCGTACACACCTACATACTCTTAGCTAGCGAAACGAAACAATATCGATCGATCATTTTTCGTATAAAAATGCATTGTATCACAAATTAGTTGTATGTGTGGACGTGTACGACAAAAGTGCTCAACTCAACAATAATTACCTACTAGCTGAAAAGTGCATCTAGGTATGTTGGAATGAAATGTTCGTGACTTAGAATAATTCCGTGGCAAACGCATCCTGATCTCAGTTCACGATGATTGATGCCAATATTATACATGCATGCGTTGAAAGATGCACGTGAATTATTTTACCTTGTTTTCTCATACGTCCGGTACAAATGAAGGCGGCTAAAAACTTACGATGACGTTTTCTACTATAAATAATTAAACATATGTCAAACGAAAACAGACCAGAGTTTATAATTTGGAACCTCCGATAAAGACTCCACCATCCCCATTTTTAAGGCAACTAAAAATGCTGTCAATTTTTTTTTTATTCTTATTAATGTAAGGGATCCTTTGATTAACAATTACTAAGTAATAATTGTCCCTAGATAAGATGTTTCAAAAGCTAGCGTACGATTCATACAATGGAAAATTCTTTCCAAAAAACCAACTTCAAATGCCACTACAAAGAGTGAAATAATTTTTAATGTACACCAATTCGAAGTCGGGCAATGTTTTGTTCAATCATTAATAGTCCTTCGTATTATTAAACTTAATGTGCAAAGAAACGACAAAATTATCGTCAATACGGAGGACTATTAGTGAATGAACGAAACATTGCCCGACTTCGAATTGGTGTACATTAAAAATTATTTCACTCTTTGTAGTGGCATTTGAAGTTGGTTTTTTGGAAAGAATTTTCCATTTTATTTTTTACTTTTTAGTGGAAAACAAGTAATGCGCAAGGTATTGGAAAAAATGCCCAAATCGCTGGAAGTATGCTTCTAAAATCTGAAGAGTTCCCTCAATTTCTCCAAGATCCCATCATCAGATTCTGACTTGATGAATACAGTCATTACTTGATGACTGCTAGGAAATGCAATAGTAACTATAAAATATACCTAAATCGCTTCAAGTATACTAGCAAAATTTGAAGAGTTCCCTCGATTTTACCAAGATCCCATCATCAGATCCCGACCTGATGACCATAATACAACCTGGAAAAAATTACTCTTTTAAACAATACCCAAATCACTTCAAGTGTGCTTATAAAATTTGAAGAGTTCCCTCGATTTCTCCAAGATCCCATCATCAGATCCTGACTTGGTGACAATGGGACCATCTGTGAACTATACCCTTTCAAACAAAAAAAGAATTTTCTAAATTGGTCCACGCATCTTCGAGTAATCGGGGAACATACATAAAAAAAAAAAAAAAAAAAAAAAAAAAAGATTCCGACGAATTGAGAACCTCCTCCTTTTTTTTGAAGTCGGTTAAAAAGCTAAAATCAGACTACACTTTTAAGACCTACACTTTTTTAAGGCCCTTTTCTTCTTACTTATTTGTAACACAGTTTTTATCTATCTACTTTAATAATAAATTTATTACAAAAATAAATTTTAATATTTAGGTGGGACTGAATTTCATATGTCATAATTTAGTTAATTGCTAACATTGCAACAGGTACCTCATTAAAACCACATCACTAATAAACAACTTTTAATCACATAATTGAATTTGTATATCAATTCTTTCAAGTCTGCCGAATTGAATGACTATTAACAATCGTTAGTAAAATATGCAATTGCGCAAAACAACAATTTACGATATAGTGTCAAAACAATAATAATTATAATCCAATTTATCTACATAAACATTATTGATAACTAATAATAACTTAAATGCCAATAATATTAGGTCATTCCCAATAATAATTACAGTAAGACTATTTCATAATAACTATAAACTCACTATACAGGGCGTCCCACGGCGATGCCACGTGGATGGGAAGTACCTATCTTAAATATTGCAGGAGCATTTCACTGAAAGAAGACTTCGTTTCAATTTCAAAAATAATTAAAACTGCATTCATAGATATTTAAATAATTGCTTGGTTGAATCGGGTCGAGTCCACTATATAAAAAAAATTACATGTAGTATCATAAAGATCAAAGGCTTCACCATAAGGATTATTTTTTGCGAAATAATATAGCATCAAGATAAAAAAAGACCATCATACCTTTCAGTGTGATGCTCTATTTGTAATATGCGTAAGCGGCGCGCTCGGATTCGAGTGGGAGGTTGCGGGTTTGATTCCCGCCACGGGCCACTTTGGAATTTTATAATTTCTAAATTGACTCAGGTCTGGTCTGGTGGCTATGGGTGGCTAGTTACCATCCTACCAGCAAAGACGCACCGCCAAGCGATAAAGAGTTTCGGCGCGATGCTGTGTAGAAACCTTTGGGGTAAATCTACTTGCCCTTCCAAGTTAGTACGATAACACTTCATCATTCATCAACATGCTACATCATCATTTACCATCAGGTGAGATCGCAGTCAAGTACTAACTTGTGTAGAATTAAAAAAAAAGTTTCCAAGTGGAATCGCCGTGGGACGTCCTGTATATCTTCAGTGTAGTTAATAATGATTAATTAGTAACAACTTATTATCTATCTGCAGGTGGGCGATATTTACGGAAGCATTCACCGTGCGTGCATTTCGCATTCTTTGCTTTGCACGCAATTATGAGTGAATGTACTGTATAGTAAGGCACGTAATTTTAAAATGATTAATCTGTTCACACGAATCTTATCCCTAACTATAAAACCACAAGACTTAATTTTGCGTCTACTGGTTTTAAGTGTTGCACTTCGTATCAACTGGCAATAATAATTTTATGAATGTAAAATATAGTAAGTACGAGTAAGATTAGATAGTTGTGCTTTTCCTAGAGAAATGTTTTCAAAGCACAAATGAAGGATCTGTAAAGTACGTTTAGTTTAATTATAATATATCAAATTTCAGCCAAATCAGTATTGAACTGATGAAGTCTGGGAGATGTTACAAACATACACAGTGCGGACATAATATAAAAAAGTACAAATTTTGCTTTCATAATATATCACTTAACTGACTTATTAACGCACAGCTCAAACCACTGGATGAAAATGAAAATATTTATTTTCACATAGGCCAAAATAAGAGGCTCTTATGAAAAGTCAAAACTCTACCGCCAGGTTCGGAAAGCAGGTTTGCACCGAGAAGAACTGGCAAGAAACTCGACTTGGACGGACCGGGTTGTTTGGCATATGAATTACGACAGGTATTATGACGTAGGAAACTAGGCATACACTGGCCGTTTGTCCACAGTTGTCCACGGGACGTCAACGTCTTCTCGTTTTCGATGACGTATCGGTGACGGATGATGTGGACACACGGCCGTAAGGGTTAAAATAGAGGTCACAAGAGAAAAGTCACAGGCGCCTTCTTGTTATAAATAAGCGTAATATAATAATAAAATTCATCACGCTTTTAAGGATACCGAACTTGTGTTGTAAATATGATTAAAATGTCGTGATTTCGCAAAGGCTCCTCTACACGTGCATACTCATATGTTACTTAACATTCGATAACATAGGCTTTCGCGCATGCTTAATATATACGATTTGTGTGTCATGTCCATCAATCTGTCATTGAGTTTTTTGTGTGTTAGATAAAATCATTATAGGGTAATGTTAAATCGTGTTTGAGAGCACAGCAGTTTGTTAATATACTCGTCAATGATCTTTAATAAAAAAAAACCGGTCAATTTCGAGTCAGACTCACTTATAGAAGGTTTCAAACTACCTAAGTACCATAGGTACTGCAAAAGAAGAAGTCCTTAAAACTTCAAGTAACGCTTTGTTAACGAACCGCAAACTTAGGTTTATTAGCTATTGCATAGCTTCTATCGCGGGCCTTGAGCGTGGAGACCGAATCCAGAAATTCCGTAACGAAAATAACCTAACATCCCCCACTCCGACCGGCACAGCGGAGATACTTTTTAGTTTTGCCATCTATCGGTGAATAGCAGAACTTTTAATGACTTTTTGAAATATCACGCTTGTCTCTTTAGTTCAGCAACTCGTCTCTAGGTGCCATTGGTTGTATAATTATAAATGCATAAGTTAATGAAAACAGCTATGCAATAGCTTTAGCGCGACAGTCTCCGAGTGCCACACGTCTTTTCTTTTTTTGTTAATATCAATAAGCTATACTAGACAGAGAGTTCAATTTATTTTTCCTGTAAAACATACATAAATCCCAATTTCAGTAAACTTCGGAGATAATCGGATTCCTCATTTTTCTTTTGCTCCTTGTGTCGCTCCCAGTTGTGAGCTAAGTTGAGGCAATTGTAAGTTGCAAATCGGATATTTTTTCTAAAGTCGGCGACTATGATTAGCATGTATTTAATAAATATTAACGTTGTTAGGTCTTTTAAATGTGCCTCATTCAAAGTGCAGCGAACGTTGCAAAGTAGGCATTTATGCAAGTAAGATTTCATCAACATCTAGTACCTAGTCGTCCTCTCGTTGCGCTTGGAGATGCATCATGCAATACTGTATGGGTCAGAGTCAAATGTCACGGAGAAATTATTAACGTCTCATAATATTAGTAACGAGAATCTTTGATGGTTTATGATTAAACAACATCAAGTCAACTTCGAACGCGTAAGTGCAAAGCGATCAATAATTTATTTTATTGTACCAGTTGCACAACATTTTATTGAACGAATTTGCAAAATAAAAATCCAACTGATTCTAGATTTTTTGGATCAAACAACAAATGAGTGCGCTAACAGGTTAATTAAAATTAAAATTCGCAGTTCATCGAAGCGCAAGGGCAAGTGGCAACGCCGATATTTTACTGATGTCGTAAAAGGTGGTAAAAATCACGAATTATTCGTGATTTTTTCGTATATTACACTTAACTCGTCAGTAACATAAAATGCTTATGATGTGCTAACTAAATAAGTGAAAATTACGAAAATATTGTTAATAATTATTATTAATAATTCGAACGAAACGAATTAACGATTATAAGAAGGAACTACAAAAGTAAGGCAAAATGAAAAATTCAGTAAATAATAAACAGCGTTGCGTACACGTTGCGTATAGTAATCTTTTTTGCGTAATTTTTGTCTAGTAACTATAATTATTATCTATGGATGATAGTAAAACTGAGTACATTAAATACTAGTAGAGTAAATACATACAAACTAATGTTGATGATAGCATCTGGAAAATGCATATTATTACATCGTCGTAACAGTGTGCGATCAGCTTTTCTCTCATAATAAGGAAGTCTTATTATACCTAACATCAATTAAATACTGCACTCAAAAAATACAATTTAAGTTTTAAAACCACCATCGCCCGTATAAATCACACAAGGTAATGAAAACGCCAAAAATGTTGCATGTTCATCTTCTTTATTACTTTACTGCGTTTTTATTAAAGCCTCTCTAATTCCGAAAATCTTATGAGTATGGAAAGGGACAGGGTTATCGAACCCCAAATCAATTATCTACCTCTCTACCTGGGTCCTAAAAACCCTTACGCATATCTTTTAATATCATGAGATCATGTGTTATTTAAGTAAGGAAATTTTTCTTTAAACATAAATTTTTAGGTACATTGGTATACCTGCCTACGCTAATTAACCGACTTCAAAAAAAAGGAGGAGGTTCTCAATTCGTCGGAATCTTTTTTTTTTTTTATTTTTTTTATTTTTTATGTATGTTCCCCGATTACTCAAAGATGCGTGGACCGATTTAGAAAATTCTTTTTTTGTTTGAAAGGGTATAGTTCACAGATGGTCCCATAGTCACCAAGTCAGGATCTGATGATGGGATCCTGGAGAAATCGAGGGAACTCTTCAAATTTTATAAGCACACTTGAAGTGATTTGGGTATTGTTTAAAAGAGTAATTTTTTTCAGGTTGTATTATGGTCATCAGGTCGGGATCTGATGTTGGGATCTTGGTAAAATCGAGGGAACTCTTCAAATTTTGCTAGTATACTTGAAGCGATTTAGGTATTTTTTATAATTACTATTGCATTTCCTTGCAGTCATCCAGCAATGACTGTATTCATCAAGTCAGAATCTGATGATGGGATCTTGGAGAAATTGAGGGAACTCTTCAGATTTTAGAAGCATAGGTACTTCCAGCGATTTGGGCATGTTTTCCAATGCCTTGCGCATTACTTGTTTTCCACTAAAAAGTAAAAAATAAAATGGAAAATTCTTTCCAAAAACCAACTTCAAATGCCACTACAAAGAGTGAAATAATTTTTAATGTACACCAATTCGAAGTCGGGCAATGTTTCGTTCATTCATTAATAGTCCTCCGTATTGTCGATAATTTTGTCGTTTCTTTGCACATTAAGTTTTATAATACGAAGGACTATTAATGATTGAACAAAACATTGCCCGACTTCGAATTGGTGTACATTAAAAATTATTTCACTCTTTGTAGTGGCATTTGAAGTTGGTTTTTGGAAAGAATTTTCCATTTTATTTTACTTTCCAAGTTTAGGTATATTTTTGCAAGAAACGCCTGAAGTTATTTTCTTTATCTATTACAACCTACCAAAAGTCAAGCAAGAAAGTCAAGCTACTCCTGGAAGAACGCAACAACTATAACTTCAACACCACTTTCGACGTAAGTTTCGCCTCGACAACGGAGCATCCTCAAGAGACAAGAGATGTTGACCATCCCAATCACGCAAGACTTCTTAATCCCAAATTTCATAAAGACGCTCACCGTCTTTTACTGGGGGTTTTGGAATCGTCCTCGAGTGACTATTAGCGTAAGATCATAGAGGACTTTGTATCAATCTTGATGAGAAGATCAGCCTATTTTAATGAGGGATCGACCTCTAAATTAATTGAAAATAACTCTCAACTTCTCTCTAGAATTATACAAAAAGTGGCCCATAATATGTCAATCCAAGGTATCTTCCATATTCATACCATAAAAATCGCATTATTATTAATTCAGTACCTACACTACCGACACATATCATTGATGACACTGATATGTGTATTGTGTATGTAGTGTAGGTAGCGTAGGTACTATATATCGTCATACTAATTCATATTCGATGTTGTGATATTTATTAGTACGGATCAAAGGGTACTATTATTTGTTTATTTTAAGGTCGATAAGTACCTAGGTATGCCTGATTAGCACCTATATTTTTGCAGTGGCAAAAATATTCTCTAGAAACCATTGATTCATAAAAATTGATATTTAAAACTGTCGGTATTAATCCTTTAGATAACACTGCAACTGATACTGACAGTTCATTCAGAGTAAATTAATTACGGATATCTGTTACGTTTAAAAAAGTTAACAAGATTTGATATTTTTTTAACACGATCCATAAATCGTTACGCCATTAAATAAGGTACAACCCAAGGGTCCAAATTGATTAGGAAGCTTCTTAAAATGAAAATTTAGCTTTAGATTTGAAGTAATAAAAATACTAATTTTTAGGAAGGTTTAAAGTAATATTTTACTTAAAATATATTTAAAATGTCAAGAGAAGTCTGGATACATTTTGAATTTATGATATACATAAGACCAAGGAAAACATTACATATTTACTCGTACCTAAAAGTAAATTTTATTTACTTTTAGGTACGAGTTTATATTTAATATTACGAGGTTATATTTAATGTGAATTATTGTAAGTATTAGGTAGATTGTACAATTTAAAATTACATTGATTCATGTATGTATGTATTTACTTGAGTTATAATTAAGTACATTGCATGTTTGATAATATTATTTCACATAAAATACGACCTCCTTAATAAATTGAATATTAATATTTGTGTATGTTTCATATTTTGTATTTATCACACGCATATTTTTCTCCCACGCCTATGGTTTAAAATCTTGATTCTTGAGGTGCACATGTATATGCAAAAAACATGTATGCTAGTATTAAAACTAGCCTGAATAGGCACCGCTCCCAATCGACCTTGCTTAAATTATCCCTATTTAGGATATTATTATTACCGATACATTAAAACAAAAATTACAATTACATCCATTGTAGTTTCCGATAAAATATAGAAAAACTGAGATTTTGGAGCAACTTTTGGGAGAACTTTCTATCGAGAAAATTTTATCAAATCGTGTTTCTGCTTCTTAGCGATTTTAGATTAAAGACCCAAAATACATGACGTGCAAATTTGAAAGTAATTGTCTTCATAGTTTTTGCATAAAACTTCATTCAAAATCACCTAAATACGGCTTGTAGGCCGTTGTAAGTTTAAGTGACCTAAAAAATCACATTCTTTATGTTCGAACTGACTTTACAAATAAAAGTGCTTTTGGTCAAAATACATGTAGGTATATCTTAAAGAAAAATCTCTTATCTAAAGAGGCAGACAAGGGTATTTTTAACAAATTGTCGTGTTGCTGAACTCTAAAAAATCCAGTTTTATCAATAATACGCTTTATGAACCGCTATAATATTTTTTTCGTACATCACGGAACACGTCAAAACATCGAAAGTGGTTTTAGCGGCGATATCATACTTTCGATTTCAATGGACCTTGATTATAATGTTGTATACTTTATTAAGGTTTCAAATATTTTTATGATAAAAGGGGTAAAATATAATGCTTTTGATACTGAGGCTACATAATTATTTCAGTGATAATATTATGCAGAGTTTTTTAACCGGTTACGTGATTAGGTATTGTAACAAACAAAAATTAAAATGCGCTTGTTTCAAAAACACCGTGTATTACATCTCTGTAATTAAAACCTTTACATACCATGACGGCTGTTAGACCTCGTCCACACTCTACGACTAACCTTCTGACGAAAGACGGAACATGGATCAGCGAAATTGCTGTAGAAGTGAATACCAGAATATCAAACCTGTTCAAATCTCATTGGATTTAGTTGCTGTGATGGTACGTTCAATAGCTATCCATTCGCCGTAAAATCCGTTTAAGCCCAGAACTGTGTAGTCCAGTTTACAACAGTCCACCTGCAGCTGTAGCATATTTCACATTTTTGAGCATGTTTAAGATATCACTGCCGTCATGATTGACCTACAGGAGCGTGTGTACGGAGCCTTAGAGACAGTCGCCTCGACCTATGATTTAATCACATTCAAACTGGACTAATCTGCATTTAACGCAGATAAAGGAATGCAAAATAAGATTACGTATTTTAACAGATTTTGCGTCATGCACGCACAACGCAACTCTAGCCATGTTGCAAAATAATTATGGAAATTACATTCGTTATCCATAAGTCACGTGATCGACCCATCGAACGGATGAGCAGTCCTTCCTATACACTTTAGTTTTCGAAGCGTTAGCGATCGTAGAGAGGCTTCTCCTAGAAATGTAGCTTGAAGTAATTTGTATTTTTTGTTGTGTAGCCGAAAATTTTCTCTAATTTATTCAAAGCCTACCACTACGCATTTTCACATCGCACGATCATAATTTTTTTAAATATTTATGAGAATAATGTTCCATATTGTTTAAACTAGTTTCCATGAAAAATGAAAATTGATTAGTCATAAAAAATAACCAATGCAGAGCACTGCATTTTTAAGAAAATCAGGATGCATGCAAGGCTTTAGCAATTTTCCGCCATTCCTAATCGGGTCTTCCTCCCAGCCTTCATGCTTCTGCAGTTTACGATATTAAATAACACAATGCTGTAATATCGATAATTGGCTGTAATACACAAACAGTTATAACTTTTGACGGGTGAAATAATATTTAATTGCTGTTATACGCCGCTTCTATAATTAATTATTTAAGTAGGTATTTATTTGTACAAAATACAACGACTCGTTATCAGGAATAAAGATCTTGTCTCTTGTTCAGGTGTTTTGGCCAGTTGCCACGTCTTCTGTACTTTAATTTATATGCCTCAATAACCAACCCTATTTCTTTTTCATTTGCAATGAACTTGTTCTTGTCTTGTATGTTTTTTCAGTAGAATGACGTCTGCATTCTGAATTGACATCATCTCACTTAATCTGGGGGGCTTTCATAGGGGTCAGCATTTGCGCCACCATTTATATCAGCTAGTAAAAATATTATTATGTCTGCAATGTTCTTATTGCTTTGTTAAACAAAGAATCTCCCAAATATTCACATCCGCTCATGTAACAATAATGAACCTAATTATGATTAAATGTAGTATTAATTTCTTCTTCCCGCCAACCATTGTTTGCGGCCATCTTGGAATTATTTGATGAACTTTTCGTGTCAGTGAGAACAGATTACGTAAAGTAATTATGATCATGACTCTTTGAAATCCCGAAATCGTACTCTTACAACTTTCTTAAATTAACACTGTCATGTAATTAAAAGAGTACCTAATTTAATTTGTAAATTAAAAAAAAATATTTTTAAATTTTTTTTTCTGCCACAAATAACAAAGTTTTTGAAAACATTGTTGAAATCAGAGCAAAATATTTAAAAAAATTGCTATGTCCGTAACAAACTGCCGTGTGTTTTACACAAAATATAGCTTATGAATCCTTAGACTTTTTTTTGATCAATTCTTAGCTATTGTGTGGCGTTATTATAATTGTGGTTGTGTCCTTCTTTCTTTACTTAGATATATTGTACTCGTAAGTCGTAACTACAACATCGTGTTCCCTGATTTTGGGATCCTTAGTTATATGTATTGTTAATGATGATGGAAGCAAAAATACATATTCACTTGAATAAATAGGTAGTCAAAGAACAGCAGCTCATCTGTTTAACCGTGACCCCAGTGTATTTACTAAGCCTATTTGAATATAATATCTGCGAAATCTAGTAGTACAAATTGAACTTCACCACAATAATATTAGAGTCTAAATTCTTTTCTAGACAAACAAATGTCATTGTCGATAGATTCGCGTGCGCCCTTGTGAAATATATCGCCAGATGTTTAGATTAGGATATGTTAGGTTCCTAGCTTATAAATACGCTGATATGTAATATGTATCGTTGGATTGTATTGGTGAAGAAATTCTACTACAACATTACCTAGATACATAAAAAACTATCGCAATCATTTCCTGGTTTCTACTCTCAAACCATCGATGGCTCTTGAGCACAGGTCTTCTTTCAGATTGATAGGAACACGATCGATGGTCTGATTCTGTATTGTTAGTTATAGCAACCCTCACAAAGTTTAAATCTTATTTTTGCACAAGTTACCAACCTAGGTAATCTAGGTATCATGTCAACATACCAAGCTAGTTGCTAACTTGTGCAAAAATATACAAAAAAAAGGATTTCTTCCGTTTTCTTAGTTAATAAGCTTGTGAGGGATGCTAACTAATAAACTGAACGACACCGAATCAGCGCACAGGTAAGATGACTAAGTGCGGAATGGCAGGTAGCACATACTTTTAAGAAGGAGAAATCGCATAACTGGAAAATCTCACTTTATTTTTCTTTAATAGTAAAAATAGTGATTCGTGATAGTCTTAATACTGAACCTGCAAACAGGAGGTCAATTTTTTTACCGGTCGACTATGGCCACAGTTGTGATGTTATTTTAATCTGGTTACTTCCTTGTTTGATTTATTTTGACTGCCATTGCGACAATGTAATTATTTTTTAAATACCACAATGGAGCGTTGCTAAATGATTTCACGTTACATAACAAAAGCCTAGACAAACAGAGACTAGACAATAGACTGATTGTAGCCGCATTCTAAATTGAATACCAAAGTAGGTACTACGTAGTAACGTGTTAGAAAAATGTTTAAATTATTTTAAACTTGAACGTTTTGGAGAGTTCCGTATATTTTTGGAGAAAAACAAATAGTGCAATACCCAAGCCGCTGGCGTGCACGTTTATCATGTAGCTAGGCACTTTCACACCTTAACTCTGAAACACAATTTTTGGCACTTGTTTATAAATTCTACAGTTTTCATTGGATTGACTGAAACAACGTTTAAAACGTACACGTATTAAGGTCATACACGTGCTTAAATAACAACTGATAACTTCAAAACAGAAGTCAATTTTACAATTCAATGCCCAATGAAGCTGGCGTAATGCGAATAATATTTTAACCGAATACCGATTATCGATTAAAACAGGTGCCGAATCGATATTGATTTGTCGCACTCACAAATGGCGAGAGGCAGGTTCAACGCCCATCAGTTATGTAACGTTTCTGGGTCACTTACAATAACTGTTACATCTTAATCGGTAACATAATCGGAAGGAACGAATTGGTTGCGATTGTTGAAATGATTCTGATGTAAGGTTTGTGATTCTGCTGCCAAGTAAAATTGGTTCACCATTGGTGTTTTCGATTCAAACGGATGGGAAAGTAATATTTATGGACAAAGAAATGTAGTTTATAGGAAGGCACGTGGTATTTGTTTTGTTATATAAATATTTTTTCTCACTTAGGGATGTGATGTGATGTGTTAAATCCCATTGACAGACCTTCCAAATATACACAAATATTAACCATAAAATCGGTCAAGCTGTTACATGAGAATTTTATAGAGATATTACAAGAAAGTTATATTACGTCAAATATTCAGCGGTCTTGAAAAAGAATAAAATTGAAAGCGGATCTACGTATAAGTTGCACTTGTAAACTTGTTTGACTTTTGAATGAAGCACTCACTTCGCTAGTTTCGTTACTTTTACTCTCAGTTACGAACTTGCTTATAACAATGATATTTTATTTTGTTTCAGGTAATTTTCTCAAGACTGCTGCTGTTCAGATTTACTTATATGAAGATTAGGTTTGTTTTCGAAAGAAACGCTTTGTTACTAATGTATGGGCGTTTCGTTTATTCTATAACTAGCTTTTGCCCGCGGCTCCGCCCGCGTTAAATTCGATTTTTTACTAATCCCGAGAAAAAATTGAATTTCCTTTTCAATTCCTTAACACCTACTTTCAGGAGAGGTTGTCAAAGTAATCTACCTATAGCTGTTGAAAATTAGGGTTTTTTTAAATATTCCATGGGAACTATGGATTTTCCCGGGATAAAAAGTAGCCTATGTTTTAGTCCGGGTTATAAGCTAACTATGTTCCAAATTTCAGCCAAATCGGTTCAGTAGTTGCGGCGTGAAGGAGTAACAAACATACACACTTACGCACGCACACACACACACACACACACACACACACACACACACAAACTTTCACCTTTATAAAATTTGTGCGAAGAGTGATGAACTCATCATGATCATCACAGTATAGCCCTTTGTGGGCCTGAGCTGTTAAAGAAGATTTCGTCATCCATCCCTGTCGTTATAAGCGCGCGCTCTCTAATTTCTTATGCAGAGTCGTTTTGCGTTTTGCTTAACACCAACCAACCAACGAAGCTTTGGCCCACCAACACTTTTGCCTCCATGAGCTTTATCGATGGCCTTCATTCTACCATACGTTGCACGTGTCCAGCCTATTGTGATTTTGCTATAATTATCTCTCTATTTATAATGAACTACATTGGCAATAATTGGCGGTAGGCCTTTACAAATTACACGTGCCTATTATGAATGCATTTATGTATTATTTAATCGGATGTATTTATTCTTATATACATAAGTTCTCATATATAAAGCTTCTGTGCATAACTACTACTGCACCAGCTGTAAAATTGTTATGCATTTTAAACAAAACAACAAAGATAAATAAATCATGTTTCTTCGGCGTAGTCCGCCGAAGAAAATTGTTGTTATACCTTCTGGTATTTTATGTACAAAAGGTATCAATCAACGGCAATTTGTATCGAATAAGACCGTTTATCTAGTACTGATAAAGATTGGTCTAGGTATTCAAGGTCGATATAATCACCCATGACATTTATATAATATCGCTAGGTAATAAATTGTTCTGAAACGAGTAAACGTGTACTTATTATAAATTCATTATTTATATAATAAAGATCTAATGGGAATTGAATATTTTAGATGATACTATCTGACGCGGCAAACGTTGTTTTGCCATCTAAGGATGTGGAAAAATAGCTTACGATCTATTTTCAGACCTACCGAATGTAGATAAAATATTTCATAAGAATCGCAGTCGAGCGGTGTCCGAGAGTTTGGTTAACAAAACTATGACACAAAAATTTTATAAATAAGAAAAAAAATTGTCGATTTACTAACTTCATCTGAGTCAACTACCATTTTCATTTCCTTCCAGATTCTACTTCCAGATTAGACTGTGCGAAATTGAGAACAATATTGTTTAAAATCCTTACCGATTAACTTACGCTATGTATACTTACTTAATATTTACTAGACCTTTAATACATATAATTAATATTCACATTACATACCTATTCATATCAATTAACACACATATTATGCAAATTTTTAAATTACGTTAGTTAAGTAGGTAACTATTCTAACAGTTTTATGTATCGATCTTATAAGAAACTACCTATTTCGCCAGACATTGAAAGCTAAAGGTGTGACAGACAGACTTTATTGCAGCCGTAGGTTCTAGACCAGAGCACTCTTTAACCTAGATGTAGATAATAGGCTCATTAACTTTAGTTGCACGTGCATAATGACTTCATTAATCATAACTATTAACACTATTTTTTTTATTTTTCCTTTTTTATCTCCCTAGTGTAGTAATATCTTAACGCAAATCTGAATCTTTCATAAATGAATAGTGTTTTGAAGTACTTATATAAAATTAGGGGATTTTAGACTAAAGACTGTATAAAATCTTCTGGCTTTATCCGAATATAGACGACCGAATGGCGTAGCGGTTGCGAACCTGCCGTCAGCGTCGGAGGTCGTGGGTTCGATTCCCACTACTGTTAAATGTTTGTGTGTTGAGCATGAATGTTTTCCAGTGTCTGGGTGTTTTCAATATAATATATTTATGTATATTAGTATGTATGTATATTTATCAGTTATCTAGTATCCATAAAACAAGCTATCGCTTACTTTGGGGCTAGATTGCGATGTGTAAAATGTCCAAAAAAAAAAAGAAAAAAAAATATTAGTTTTATTCCATCTGAAAAACGAAACAATAATAATAATGTTTATTTAAAGTACCTACCTAGATTTTGAGTATAAAGCTCAACCTAGATCTACTTATAACACACTTTACATCTCAGGTTGCACCTTCATGATTACTTCGTGACTGTTAATTAAATGTGTCTTGATAAATCTTCTAATAAACAAGTTTCTATGATATAATTCCGTAATAGACTTATCCGTTAGGGCTGTCTCTATTCCGAAAATTAACAAACACTTAAAAATCAGATAAAAATTCCGAGTTCGTGGATAAAAATTTGGTACTTAAATTGTCCGATTGTAACGACCGGGGGTAATCGCGTAAAAAAACGTATTCATCGCTATGGTAATCATAAACAAACTCAGACCGTTGATTAGCAGAATCCGTTGTTTACATTTTTTCCAGCCAATCATGTGCAAGAATTTGTATAGGTACGATTCCGAAAGCGAAGATTACCTTCGCATTTCTCACACATTTGGCTAGTTTCTTATTTCTTTATATCTTCATAATATCATCCACAATGGTCGGTAGGTATACGCCATAATATAGGTAGAGTGTTCGTCGAGTCGTCAGTAGTCATTTAGCAATAAACCACTACCTTTTTCATGGTGTCACATTCCATTTCAGATTAAAATATTAATTAAACACACGTCAATATAATCAATAAAAACATGTTTACAAAAAATACTAAAAAAAGAAATGTAATTAATTGTTATTTATCATACTTTGTAGCCACTAGCCCCTAGTTGAAACAAGTTTCAATTATTGCACTTGGCGACGAGGTATTGGTGACACTTGTGAAAATACTTGTTCTGCTTGAAAGGGAACGCTTGCGACATCTGAATTATAGCTGTTATTCTGTTAAGTTGGACAAACGGGTGATAAAAAAAAGTTATGATCCACAGAGGTTTGTACTTGCAGTAAAAAATTACAGTATTGCTAAATACATTTTTTGCTTAATTTTATGACCTCCGCAGCTAGTCCTGGCGCAGTTGGTTCTGCATTTGGTTTCAAGATGGAAGTCCAGGGTTCGATTCTCGGCACGAGCCACATTGAAATTTTTTAATTTCTTTCTAACTATTGTCTTATAGGTTTGGTCTAGTGGGCTGTGGGAGGCTTTGGCGGAGGCTGTTTATTTTATTATTATTTATTATTCACTCCACCAGTAAAGATTTAACGTTCCGGTGCGATGCTGTATTATATACTCTTGTCTAACATATAAAATTCTCATATCTCGTGCTTGTTACCAAACTTCTTTGAAACGGCTCGATCGATTATTATTTGTAAAAATGTTCGGTAGATTTGAGAGTAGATCATAAGCTATTTTTGTATCCCTAATGGCATAACAAGTTTGCCGGGTCAGCTAGTAGTACCTATGTAAAGATGTACATACTAATACGGTAATGGCAGACTTGTATTACACACTAGAAATATGAAAAAAATATCAATTTGCAGCCTTAATTAACAACAACGAAAATTAATAGCCTTTTATGCCGACGTAAAAAGACAGTGACCCTATTTTGAGATACCTGCACACTCGTATTCCGCAACTAAAAAGATAATCCTATTAGGCGTATTACAGTTTGGGGTCCTAGGCCTTAGGCAATGGTATCAGATAGCCTGGTTTATGTAACGTGAAACTGGAGCGATTGCAAAATAAGTACACACTTGTAGCCACTAACTGGTAGGTACATACACCTAGCACTTGAGAAAGGCGCATGTTAGGGTATACTCGTAATATCAGACTTTCAACCTACTTAGCTGGCCCCATTGTAGGCTTTATTTTATATATTTTCGTAAAATTACCATTTACCAAAAAATATTCCAATATTGAAGAAGTAACGATAGCATCGTAAAACTAAAAAGTTTCAGAAACACTTGTATGATAAGGTATCATTATTAATTGTGGTTTCAACTTTCGAAGGCAATGAAAAAAGGAAACCTATTGAAATTGATCATTTCGTATATTAATCCGCGCATCATTTTAATATGTTATGTAATAATGCACTAGACATCACACAATGATAGCAAGATAGACACAAGATATTTTAATAAATAAGTCCACAAAAAATATGACTTTATAATTTGTCACAAATGTTTGTGCTCCGTACACTCACACACACGTAAAAATGTTGTCCCGGTACGGAATCCTTAGTGCAAGCAAAAATAACGTTTTGCACTTGAACACATTCGTTTAAAAATGCTAGGTTATTTATTAAACGACGCTTGTATTTTTCTATCAAAAGATTTATTATACGTACATTTAAATATTAAATTAACAAATCATTTCGATTCCTTAAATTAATGGGATGTATAAACAATTTTGGTGATATATATCTAATTATTGAGTCATTATCAATATATTAAATGTACGTTTAGAGTTATTGTTATTTAACAAAAATAATTAACATTATCGAAATTAGCAACAACATTCATATTCGGAATGATTTTATAGACTTGCTCAGACCATGAGTCATTCTCATAGACTTTATGGCAATTTTAACACGGAACTTGTTGTTTATACCTAATACTAAATGCTATACTCTTTCCATTCGTTCTTCGTTCATTTTCTATTTGACATATGAAACAGATATAGCAATAGCGAGGGAGATAAACGTAAAGTGGTCCCTCGCTATTGCTATACTAACCTGTTTTATGAGTCAAAGACTTATTAAAAGAATGGAAATGCACAGTTTCTATCATTTATCACCTTAAGCTCGGATACTAGAAACGACCTTCAGAATTACTATCCCACTAGTCAATTGACATTGTTTCACAAAGAGCAAAAAAAATTAAAATTAAAGTTAATTTTTTTTCTAAAAGTAAATAAATATATTATAACAGGACATTACACACATCGCAAAGTAACGGGTGAACTTTTAATTAACTTTTTTCTAAAGTAACTGGTAATTGGCGAGTTTTGTCGAAAACGTATTTTGAACTTTGTATAGTTTTTTACAAAACAAAGCTAATCTCAAAGCATTGCGTAAGATTTTCCCGATTTTCTATTTCATTCCGGCATTCTTCCGTGACAGTATACCCAAGTTGGTAGGTATTAACTCCATCTTAGTGATAATAATAGCTCAATAATAGGTCTGTAACACAAACCTAAAGTAGCACTGAAAGAGGCATCACTCGGGTGAAGCTGTCATCTGTAACCGCAGATTACTTCTGTAACGTTTACGGCATCGGTATTTAACTTATCGCCTCTTACATGTTCACTATTGTTCTGTTGCATTGGCAAGCGAACAGAATATTTACGGACGAATAGTTCACTATTCATATTACGAAAAATGAATTAGACTGCATCCGTAATATTTAATAGACGTAATGTAATGTCATTATCTTACAGAAGACACATCTGAAATCCATTTGCCATACATTCAAGGAAGTGCGTCGTATCGCATGGCATTGCAATGTAGATAACTTAATATTAGTAGCCGTAGCCATAATATGACATATTATTTCGATTCGATTCGTTATGGAATGTAATTAAAGAAATATTTGAAAATGACACATCCAACCGCTAAATTGATCACGGGACTTCCGCGCAGGCAACTGTTATTCTCATACATTTTTTTGATTTTCGTTCTAAATATTTTAGTGATGGGCTGGGACGATCTCAAATAATATGTCATATAGCTGCAGGTCTTGCTAATCTCTTAATTTTATTTGTTTTAAATAAACGTTTTATGTCATTATACGAGTATATTATGTAGCGATTTAAACGCTTAGATGCCACCTCAATCGTCTCTACAACTCTACATCCACGTCGTACGCGGTACTCGAGCGAATCGATCCGCTTTCCGCGTCCCCACGTGGAATGTATTTTCACTCTTGTATCTCGACACCACTCTTCCGTGGTCAAAGAAATTATGAGTACTCTTTCTTTAGTTGAGTCGACAGTGGTGGCGTGTAATGGATACGTTTTTCCGCTGTTTGGCTTTTCCTCATATAACAATTTTGTTATATATAACATTCATCCAACTTTTAAGCTCGCTAAAAAAGAAAAATCTGGTGAATCTCTGTACACATTAAAATAATGTTCTTCTAGTAGCGCTTGGACAGTTGAAATCCCTTTATACAAAAGCAGTTATTCTTATAATATATATAAATCTCGTGTCACAATGTTTGTCCGCGATGGACTCCTAAACTACTGAACCGATTTAGTTCAAACTTGGTCAATATCTGTCATTTGGTCCAATTTAAAAGATAGAATAGTTTTTATCCCACGCGGACGAAGTCGCGGGCATCAGCTAGTTTGTTATAAATTACGGAAGTTAAAACTTATTAATCCATTTGTCTTTAGGTTTATTATTGAAGCTGTTGATGGCCGTCACAGCGTGAATAAAAAAACCGTTCAGTAATAGATACATGTATTTTTTTAATTAGGATTTTGCGATTGCCATAAAAATTACCATTACTACCAAATCATAAATTTAATAGTTAGTAGCTTAAGTCATAAACATAAAGCCGTAAAATCACAATTATAATGTATCTATAATTTTATCAATCAATTTACTGACTCTTCATGAATACATACGAGTACGAGTAGATTAGGCCCATGTGAAACAACGTACTCCATACTTAAGTGAACTCGAAAGGTACATTAACTTTTTCAAATAATACAAAAGATAATTCAATAACACGTATATACTTAAAATCATCAACATGTCATCATTAAATATACTCGAAGTGACACTCACGTTTATTATAAATCCTGCAAGATTTTATTTATTACTAGCGACCCGCCCCGGCTTCGCACGGGTGCAATGCTGATACTAAATTAAATACACTACAGAAAAACTATGAACGTTGTAAGTATATAAAAACATAGCGGCCCGCTCCGACTTTGCACGGGCATAAAATATGCCTAAGTATGTATATGCCTATGTCACTATGTATATGCCTATGTCACTCAATGAAAACATGATTAAAATCGATCCAGTATTTTTGATTCATTCATTACTGCCCTTGGCCTGCACGCATTAAATTTGGAGTAAAACAATTCCTCTTTCCCTATACTTACTATGAAGATTTCCTGCTATCTTTGGAATATCTAAATTCATACAATTTTTATTACATTACACATTTTTACTTATTTACTTTTTACATTTTTACCTAGGTATTTATTTTATTTTTACAACAATTAATATATTACAGGATGTCTTTATACACAACGTTCACAGCTTTCTTGTCATTAGACAATACAAACATGTTTTCTCTTGAGGTTACTCTTGAAAGAGCGACATACAGTTGGCCATGTGAAAAACAGTCAACGCTCAAATCTAAGCCTGCAACGTCCGTCCGACCGGTACCGCCCGCCGCAAACGCAAATTTTAAATTTGTAATATCTCCGAAAATATTTGTTTAATTTACATGCTGTAAGGAACCATATTGATATATATTAATTGCACACTGTATTTAAGGTACTTAATTCGATAAGGATTAATGCCGTATTGCTTAAAATAGCTTCGTAAATAAGCCATTTTTTCACGTAAAAAGTAAACAATAAAAATGGTTAATGTGGGTTATCCCTAAAATATAAACATATACCATCGCGGACTTTTTTGTAGACCTTTTTATGGTGTACAATACTGTAGTACATTAATTTGATCTAACTCGTAGGGTTTAGGCAGCGTTTTTGCTAAATTGCTAAATAAGCCCAAAAATAGGTTAATTTACGACATCACGTTAGAAACCTCTAAAATTAGCAATGTTGCCTTAGTATATGATGCATGTATTATACATATAAACCTTCCTCTTGAATCACTCTATCTTTTGGAAAAAACTGCATCAAAATCCGTTGCGTAGTTTTAAAGATTTAAGCGCACATAGGGATATAGGGACAGAAAAGGCGACTTTGTTTTATACTATGTAGTGATAGTGAAGTGATAGTGAAGCATTAAAATAATAAAGAACCCGTTTCACCGAAACGCAATACAAACAAGGATACAAACCCGTACTAAACCATTTTGAAGTGCCGTGATAATTCTTGTAAAAAGCTATCTGATTTTGCCAAAAAGGTATTTTACAATTTAGGGACCATCTCTTATTTGATATACCAATTTAAGCTATATTTGTGTTATGGGAAACTTTACAACGCTTAAAATGTGACAGGACCATCCTTGGAAGGTCGATCCTTTTAGAATTTGTATGGACGTATGTATGGTGTGCTCCTAATATAGGCGTTTCAAAAAGGCTGTAAAATATAGAGATAAGTCTGTAATGTCAGTGACGGCGTTCTAATATTTAGACTAAAATAAAAAGCGATGATTCATGCCAACGAGCTTGCTATCTTCTTTATTTTAAACTACACCCTTCTTATATTGTAATCTACACCCGTAGCCATGTTATACTTCATAGATTATATTCTATTGTAGAATTCATCGTTCGGAATCGGTGGTGCAAATTAGATTTCCTCTTTTCCAGCGCCCAAAGATGAAAAAGTTCTTAAGTTCTTCTGATCATACTAAGGATCATTGCTATAAAAGGTTTTTTTATTTGATTGCATAGTACTTTGATCGACTAGTAGTCCATTCTTAGCAGAGTTCCCTATAAACCTTATCGTGGACTTCCTATCCTTATGTTAGGCATATGAATGTGTATTTCTAGTCATATTGCTATATTGTGTGTCATGTCCTCCTAGTAGCGATACGACATAGATAGGACAGTTCCTTTGCCTTTCTTGTTTATTGGCCGCCATTTCCCACGGTGATGTTAGCGAACGAGGAAGTTGAATTGCTACTTGTTTTTTTTTGTAAGAAAATACAGACTGAGTATATCACTATGCTATAGAAATGAGATGTATTTTGCTCGGTATCCCTACATATATACAATGAGATGGTATATTTAAAATGAGAGCTCATTGGTTTGTTTGTTTGCCTTTCAATCACGCGACAACGGAACAACGGAACAACGGATCAACGATGAAGATCCGGTGAGTGTCAATTTTTATCACGGGAAAGTAAGTGGAGGAACTCCGACGAGATTCACGAGATAAAAAAAGATTCCGACGAATTGAGAACCTCCTCCATTTTTTTTGAAGTGGGTTAAAAAAGAAAATATAAAAGACCTGGACGGATTAGATTACATGGTCTCCAAGAAAGGATTATTTAAACTAAAGATAAAAAATTGATCATGCGAGTGTATATAGCTGCGGACGTCTTCTAGCATTTTATAAATCCTCTCACAAAAAAATGAAAAAAAATTCTTTTCCAAAAAATTTATAAAATAACTTTTCCCTCAATTACAATAAAGCTCTAAAGAACCACAGATACCGCTAATGAGTTATTTCCATTTGCCTTTTAAAGTACAAGTTATTCCACTGTAAAAATGGAAGCGATAGAAATCATCTGGTCCTTATCAGTCCTAATAGTCCTCTTATCTACTAGTAACATCAGTAGATTAGCAGGTAAAGCTCTTGTTCTGTCGTTACTCTGAATACTAGACAGACACAGACTACAGACCGTAAGCAGAGTACTTGCATCAATATCGTTCCCACGATGCATAAAAATGCACTCAAGCGTCATATATGGTCGTCACTTTAGGCTAAAGACGTGGACCGCATTGCAACCGACTTGATTATTAATATTCATTAAACCGTCGCCCGTTCCTATTACCAGTGTGAAGATAAATTACATGTTGGGCAATTAAGGATATCTGTGTTCTGTACTTTGTGCGTTAACTCCAATAATGTGGGTTAAGTAGATACCTGTAACCGCAGTTTAAAGATATGTGATGTTTTTGGAGAAGATGATACGTGTATTCGAAGATATCTTTTATACACTCGATAATTTCATCTTTTAATATTTATGTTTATAAAAATTAAGACGACCTTTTGAAGTTCTCTCGTAATTGTATGAACACATGCAAAACTGGTTTCAGAAGGTGAGGATAGACTCAAAATTCCCATAAGTTCTTGTTAAACTTCTGTAAAAAACACACAATTTTTAAAAACAAACTGATGCAATAATAATATTAAAATGCAATTTTTTGTAATTATTTTTATTACATTCAATTGATTGTAAGTGCAGGCGTTTTACATACTTAAGTAGATTCCATCAGCTTGTCATTTTTCAATGTTAATCGTATTTTATGGCAGTTGTAAGATTCCATACGGAAGACATTTAAACCGAGCAAGAGCAAAAAGTGAAACCAATTCGATATCAACTTTATATGAGCTTCGGGCGTATACAGAGCTTTTTTATAATAAATTATACAAAAATGCGAACTATAAAATACAGGCAGTATAAACATAAATGCGATAAGAATGATAAGGAATTCCGGTGTACTTCAAAACAACTTAAGTACTTACACGAACTGCCTTGCTAAGAAAAATTGTATCATTTCATCGACTTATAGGTCCATAGAGAGTGGGAACATTTTTTTTAGTAACAAGGTCACTTTTAAAACATCAAACTACTAATTTCACATACTTACCTACTGTAGTAAAAATTAATTAACGAATGAAAGATGAAATATATGTAATATACAAAAATAAATACTATAAAAAAACACTGGATGAAAAGAAATAATATTAAAAATATAAAAAGCCCCCTAAGCTGGTGATTTAATGATTATATTGGCACGCGTTAATCGAGTAATCATACGCCAAAAATGGAACAA
Organism: Coenonympha arcania; assembly: GCA_036785405.1. NCBI lineage: Eukaryota > Metazoa > Arthropoda > Insecta > Lepidoptera > Nymphalidae > Coenonympha > Coenonympha arcania. The sequence goes on from CM072055.1 coordinate 15,894,011, forward strand.
CATTATTTTGGAAAAGAGCTGACATTTTTACATTCCTGGCCCGATATTAACCAAACATAGCTAAAGAACCATCGCAAGGCATTTAAATGAAAAAACTGCATCGAAATCGGTGGTCCATCCGTTGGAGAGCTAGAGCATAGACAGACTTCGACGTCAATCTTTATAACACCCCTCTTATTGTATCAGGGGTTAAAAAAAATAAAGATATCGTCTTACGATATATCGTTTGATACGCGGTATGTTTTCGTTTTCTGCATTTCGCCGGAAGGTAAGGTCGGCGCGATGACCTTGGTGCCTATACCATCTACAAAATGCGGATGGCTGTCTTTATAGATACAAGGTTAATGTCGGTACCGGTTCTATGCACAGTTTATTAGTGTAAACTGTTCATTTATTCAACCAGTGTTTATCAATATGGACACGAATTTATTCGCTTGTCCAGAGAACTTTAATAAAATTGATTAATAGTACCACTTGCGTCAGCATTCTAGATAATGATAGAGTGAAAGTAGAAATGAGACGCATCCAAATACCTCTTACAAGAGTACCGCCATTGTGTAAATGTTGAATAAGTAAACGGTTTTTATTATAATAGTGGTGTCAGCTGACGCAATGGTCTTATAATACGAAAAAGTCCTTAAAAACCTCCTCATTAAAAGATTTCACTAGGCTTATAGATAAACGAGGAAAATAATAAGAGAAGAAAGGGTGCTCTGTGGAGCAAGAATGTGCACGTAGAGATAATTTTGTATATTTTGTTGATCCCTTTTCTCTTTCTATATTATATAAATAGAAAAAAAAATCGACAAAAGTCGACAAAATTAACTCTACGTACTATATATATATAGGCTGGAGCCCTGATGGATGCTTTTTGAAATAATTGTATACCTAAATGAAGGTACATTATATTTTAATAACAGAATTTATTAAGATTTATGTGGAAATAAATAATACATTATAAACATTTGTTGATGTAAGTCATGGAATACACAATTATAATTGTAAATTATGTAAAATGAAATATAAAATAAATTAATTGCCATACACAATGGTGCCATGCCTTAATTGAATTAGAACTAAAATGTCAACATGCAGGTATCAATGTTAATGTTCTTGTCTTTGTTTCAGGTAAGTCATGATCGCTGATGACCAGATGAACACAAGTGTGCTCGACTTTGATGACCAGGCCTCGAGCGTCTGTGGTTATTACGGAACTTAGTTTATTTATACATCGTATACAAATTATTGACATAAGCTTTCTAGTTTCCTTCGCATAGGCACATAGGTCTATGAGCATTTGAGCCATACCGTTCCAAATCCCAATGCATTTTGGTAAACTCTATAATATTGTCAAGAAAAATTGTTGTTAAAAATGAACACATAATTTCTTTTCTTTACTCCTTTTCAACTTACTAGATGTGTGCAGTGTTTCAGGACAACATATATACAACGAAAATATTTTGAGTTATCTCCCCTAAATTGCAGATATTTTCATAATTTATTAAAGAAAAATCCCATGAACTGTGTAGGAGATTTTCTACGCATGATCAATGATTTTATGGCTCAGATGCAATAGTTGATAGTTGAATTTGTCTTTTTGGACGGACGGATTTTCTTGGATTTGTAATTATACTGATAGGTTCTTAGTTCTTACTTGCCTTTAGTCGGGGAGTTTCAAAAAAATTATTTAATCCTTTTTCAATTACAAGTCTGCAAAAGTCGTGGGTGTTTTAAAATTTTTTAATTTTCCACTTGTTTTATTATTTTTCGATTAATATATTAATGTAATTTAAATTATATTATTATTAAAAAATGAAAATTAATCTTCAAACTAGCCATTAGCTCCTCTAGCAGCGTTTGAAGGCATCATCCCTTCCAAGTCATAAAGAGATGTTTATTGTGGCGCCCCCTGCTATTCAATCACAAGAACAATTATCTACGAACCATTGCCAATGACTCACTAATATTTTATACAAAACTGTATCCAAATTGGTTCAGTCGTTTTTGTAATAATTGAGAACATTCGTTTGCACTGTAAATGTTTTTTATGGCGCCCCCTGGTGATCGATGTTCGTAACAACTATCTAAGAACCATCGCCAATGAATACCAAACATTATACAGAAAACTGCATCTAAATCGGTCAAGCCGTTTTTGAAATAAATGGGAACATTCGTTTGCAATATAAATGTATTTTATGGCGCCCCCTGTTGATCGATGTTCGTAACGACTATCTAAGAACCATTGCCGCTGAACACCAAACATTATACAGAAAACCGCATCTAAATCGGTCAAGCCGTTTTTGAAATAAATGGGAACATCGATGTGCACAAACAAACAAACAAACAAACAAACAAACAAACAAAAATATTTTTGCATTATTGGTTTTTGTGAACAATTTAACATACAAGCAAACATAAAATCTTTTTAATAGAGTAATGTACAAACGGTCTCTCACCCTAAACGCATATACCCGTACTCCGTTCCGTCGTGGGTAAAAAATGGTATTTAACCTGCGTCATATTGAGACGCGAGCCTATAGAGCTTAACGTCACAATATTTCGTCGGTTCACACCCTAAGTATTTTTTTTCAATCGCATACTTGTACTTTAGTACAATTTTGGTTTAAGAACGCGAGAAATTTTTTGCATTTGCAAAAATGGTTGAAAATTGTAAAACCTATGTTCAACAATTTACTGTTTACTTATGTAAATATTCTGTCATGAATTAACTCTGATAACTGAAAAAATGTTTATTGTTATTACCGCTGGGGTTAATAATGAAAATTAATGTAAGTAGATACCTACCTACAGTTTGATATTACCCGTAATTTTGATTGTAATTCTTAAGTGAGTTCATTAACAGAATTTCCCATTGCTCTTATATATGGTAAAGCGGATGTTATGTAGATGGTGAAATAAAGTTCATTGTTACATATTTCTGGTTATTTTGCACTTGATATTCACGCGGAAGCTTTATTATTATTAAACTCACCTTACACGTTACATGCTTACGTATATAAATATACCTATAGGTACATAATATAACCATCGACCTTCAGCTAAGGTCGCTAACAAGCCTCGTGAGTCGTGACAACCTTTCACCAAACTAAACTTTTTTAGAACAATATAAATATTAGCGTTATAAAAGTTTAGTAGTTGAGATTATACACTTACTCGTAAATAATCAAATATTTTTATGAGGAAAAATTTACATAATTAGGTTATTCAATCATATATCATTCATGATAATAAAACCGCATTTGAATATCAATAGTTGCATAGACATAAGATAGACTTTTAGATACCTTCCTATTTTACTGAATGTATAAAAAAATTGGTTGCCTGTAAAGTCGGTTTACTGACGATAGTTGAACGTGACAACGTCTTCTTTGTCGCTCGTTCCGCGCTCGCGAGGTAACGCCGGTAACGCCGCATGAGCGAGGTAACGCCGGATGAGTCATGTTTTTGACGTGACAACGTCTTATAAATCGATAGAGCCGGTTGCACGCACGAAAAAACATGACTCATCCGGCGTTACCGGCGTTACCTCGCTCATGCGGCGTTACCTCGCGAGCGCGGAACGAGCGACAAAGAAGACGTTGTCACGTTCAACTATCGTCAGTAAACCGACTTTACAGACAACCAATTTTTTTCGTGCGTGCAGCCGGCTCTATCGAATTATAAGACGTTGTCACGTCAAAAAATTGGTTGTCTGTAAAGTCGGTTTACTGACGATAGTTGAACGTGACAACGTCTTCTTTGTCGCTCGTTCCGCGCTCGCGAGGTAACGCCGGTAACGCCGCATGAGCGAGGTAACGCCGGTAACGCCGGATGAGTCATGTTTTTTCGTGCGTGCAACCGGCTCTATCGAATTATAAGATGTTGTCACGTCAAAATATATAGATTTAATTATTTTAATAATGTCATCAAAATCTATTTATAATAATTATTTTGTATTTCAACCTACACAACACAAAATCAGCTTGTTTTTCGAGACTTATAGTTTTTTGCGCTGTATTCACATTTATCAGGCTAAATACTAATAGCGCGTGGGCATTGTGACTGTCTGTCTGTAATAATAACTTGAGGCTATTTCAAAGCACGGCGTGATAGGTTAAGCCCATTTTGGCGCATGGACAATATTTTGCGAAAAGACATTAAGGGTATTACGAAATTTGGGTCGAACGCTTTAAATCAATTCGCTGAATGCGCAGGTCTCAATGGTAGGTACCTACCAGAAAGTTTAGCCATGTTACTTACCAAATCTATTTCTGCAAACGCTAACACTTTCGATTTAAGGCATATAAGTAGAGAATTGACATAATATTTGACAATACTTATCAAAAAGTCACGTGATTTTATGTAATAAGTCATTTTCATACATGTTCTGCAAATCGGTAACAAATTGTATAAATATTTGATTAGTAACGCAAAAATAAGCAAAAGATCGCTACGCAGTAGCTACGCCGTAGCAAAATAAATACCTACCTAAGGATGGATAGGAAAATATACTACGTAGGATATTTATATTGTGATTTACTGATTGCTTTGTGAAATTCTACAATAAAGCAAACATTTATGAAGTTCTTCTTCTAAAAAAACCAACTTCAACAGGCCCAGTTCGTAACTTAAAAAACATTTTTTATAGATATGCAATAAATAAAATCTCGGGATTCTGAGTTTTGGACAAGTAAATGAAATAGAGATAAATAATAATTAGCCCACATTTACTCTAAATAATAATATTATTTACATAGGCACTTTCGAGTCAAGTTGATATAGATATTTCAATCCACGAAGACACACCCCACTCAGTCGAAATTGCTTATGGTTCATTCATGATTTTGACAAAGTGGGGCGCATCATCGTGGATTATAATATCTATAACTTACTTTTTGTAGATCAGTTAAAGAACATTGTCAATTTTTTAAATAGCAAAGCGGTATGGTATGCCTGTACTGAGAACTTAAAAACTGGTTTTTCATAAATAGGCGTTGTGTCCCAAACTTTGGCCCAGTAAAAAGTGGTCCACTTTTTATTGCCTCTTTGCCCAACAGTCTCAGCGCTCGAGAGTGGGCTATGCGTGGTATCTGGACCAGTTTTCGCACGTTTCCGCGTGGCAACCCTTACAAGGTGTGGCGAAGGCCGACTCCGTTCACTTGTCCGGCCTGCAATTGAAACACTTATTGGAAAATAACCTGCACGTTCTGGTGTGTTGTACTTGTTTGTTACACCGCAAAGTAAAGCTAGATTCATTTAAATTAAAGCGTATTATTGGAACAAAGTTTTTTTTCGGAGGGTATCGCGTAGGGAAATAAATTGGATTATTTGCGTGACGAAAATCCCGTTTTGAAGAAAATCTTTAAGGAAATTTTCTCTTACTAGTCAACAGAATGGGCACGCATGCAATAACGTATATAGATCTGGAGTAAGACTTGTTCGCGCCAGCTACCTGAAGATAGTGCCATCTCACCATCATGTACATGAAAATATAAAATGACGTTTTGTTTTATCTGTTATTTCAAACTTTATTTCTACCGAGTGTCCCACGACACTCACTAGTAACGTACCTTGTAAGAAGAAATACTACGTTATAATAATATAGTTATCGATAGAAGAAAATACAATTTTAGTTTAACTATTTGTAAAGACCTCATATTTCTTTCATCCGTGGATGAAACCTTGAATGAAACTCGATATGCATGCATGAGATACAAGTCATAGCATGAAGAATGCAAAAAGATCTCCACTTCATCCAGTTAAACTGGTCGAAGTTGATCTCAGTATTTGTATCACACACAACATCACAAAACAAGAAACTGTCGAGAACTACTAGGTATGTTGGAATGCAATAAGGAAGTCTTCGAGAACTGAATTTTATTTGAAACGAAGTAATCGATTTCATGCGCTTTGGAAATGTTTATCATCTGGACCCGGGAAGCACTACCAGCTTAAAGACCTACATAAGTATACTAGTAAAATATAACGTTTGAAATATTTCTAAAAGTAGTGCTTGACAACAATTTTAAAATACTTGTTTTGCCACCAACAGTAAGGCCACTGTAGTTCACTCAGCAGCCACCTATAGAATTTTGACAGATGACGCTACTGTTTGCTTGTATGAAAGAGGTTTACGTAAATCGTTAGGATGCCCATATCCTGAATTTTCTTATAAGTGGTCCTCTAGCAAATTTTCTTTTTATAAACAGAAAATGCCTAACGCATACTCTCCTAGTCAGGGGAAGGTGGGAATACGGGATTCACTTTCTTACCTACCTATACCTACCTGTTTATGGCCTACTACAGGTGCTCGTGATTAAAAAAGTTTTCCTGCATATTCCGTTAATTTTTCAAGTTTGTTTATCGAGTAAATTTGACTGACTGTTCTTACTTTGGAAAAAAAACTTTAGTTAAGCGAGTTAAAATGAGGCAGATGAACTTGCCAGAAACGATTGGAATAATGTTTGAAGAAATGTAGAAATTCTCTCTTTACGTTTATACATGAACACAATAGCCATAGCAATGTCAGAGCAATCTGCAGCGATGCGTTATGTCATCGCGTGTTCGAACTTTCGCTCTCGGCGCCTTTGAACTTGACCGATCGTAAGAGCTTCAGCTTCGGAAGTTAATTATCTAAATAGCCTCTTGAAATGTTGATGTAATGGGTATGTATTGGGTTGTAAATATTAAGAGGTCACAGTTCAAAGACAGGAATATATTTAGGGACCGGTTTTTAAGCTGAATCTCAATTTGCTTTGCATTATAACGAAATATCATTGTATAAACTAGGTAGCGTAACTCAAAGTAAAGAGTCTTAAGTACCTACGGGAGTAAAAATTTAAAAGGTGTCTGTACTTACTTTTAATCAGTAAGTCAGTAAGTAGTCAGTAAATAACATATACTTCCACGATTTAGGTACTTCGTGTAGTTTAGAGAAAAGGTGTTTATAATTTTTGGCTTCCTTAAGTGTCTAACATCTCTTACAAGGAACTATCTGTCTGTATTCGATTTTATTCAGAGTTATGTAAAAAACGTGTAAAAAAACTGCATTTTGACATGGTTATAAGTAGAGCATGGCTATGTTTATACGCCGTTAAAATTATGTTACAACTTACAAAAAAATACTTCAACCTCTATTAAACATGCTGAAAGGTAATTCGATTTGACGTATTTAATTCCTAGACGAGAATTTAATACAGTGAGTTATCCAATAAGGTTAATCTAGTGAACAGTCACACAGCATAAGTATTAATCAGTTTCGTGGGCGTTGGTACATCCTTTAAAAATTAAAAAGAACCTTTCAAATTTCAAGTTTGTAGGCTTTATACTTCCTGAGATATCGTGATTAGTCAGTGAGTGAGTGGTAACTCTCTTTTATATTATATAGACAAGAAGAAGATTATAAGATTATATTTGAATGTGAAGATGGCAAACATAAACAAATGGTGACTTCTTTATGTTACGGTATGTTTCCTATAGTTAGTGTAGGACAACCCCTAGCTCGTTGGACTGATGATAATATAAAGCGGGTGGCGGGAAGCGGCTGGATGAGGAAGGCTGAGGACAGGGTGTGGTGGCGCGCGATTGGGAAGGCCTATGTCCAACAGTGGACGTCCGCAGGCTGAGATGATGATGATATTTCCTATCAGCATTTTATCACAAAATCGCTTATATTTCATTCGATTCGTATGGAGTTGGACAGAGTTGGGCGCGTCATCGTGGATTGAAATATCTATAACTAGCGACCCGCCCCGGCTTCGCACGGGTGCAATGCTGATACTAAATTAAATACACTACAGAAAAACTATGAACGTTGTATATAAAAACATAGCGGCCCGCTCCGACTTTGCACGGGCATAAAATATATATGCCTATGTCACTCAATGAAAACATGATTAAAATCGATCCAGTATTTTTGATTCATTCATTACTGCCCTTGGCCTGCAAGCATTAAATTTGGAGTAAAACAATTCCTCTTTCCCTATACTTACTATGAAGATTTCCTGCTATCTTCGGAATATCTAAATTCATACAATTTTTATTACATTACACATTTTTACTTATTTACTTTTTACATTTTTACCTAGGTATTTATTTTATTTTAACTATATTACAGGATGTCTTTATACACAACGTTCACAGCTTTCTTGTCATTAGACAATACAAACATATTGTTTTCTCTTGAGGTTATAGGCATGCCTCCCCGCACTGCCCCGTCCGACCGGTACCGCCCGCCGCAAACGCAAATTTTAAATTTGTAATATCTCCGAAAATATTTGTTTAATTTACATGCTGTAAGGAACCATATTGATCTATATTAATTGCACACTGTATTTAAGGTACTTAATTCGATATGGATTAATGCCGTATTGCTTAAAATAGCTTCGTAAATAAGCCATTTTTTCACGTAAAAAGTAAACAATAAAAATGGTTAATGTGGGTTATCCCTAAAATATAAACATATACCATCGCGGACTTTTTTGTAGACCTTTTTATGGTGTACAATACTGTAGTACATTAATTTGATCTAACTCGTAGGGTTTAGGCAGCGTTTTTGCTAAATTGCTAAATAAGCCCAAAAAAATAGGTTAATTTACGACATCACGTTAGAAACCTCTAAAATTAGCAATGTTGCCTTAGTATATGATGCATGTATTATACATATAAACCTTCCTCTTGAATCACTCTATCTATTGGAAAAAACCGCATCAAAATCCGTTGCGTAGTTTTAAAGATTAAAGCGCACATAGGGATATAGGGACAGAAAAAGCGACTTTGTTTTATACTATGTAGTGATTTTTATTACATTACACATTTTTACTTATTTACTTTTTACATTTTTACCTAGGTATTTATTTTATTTTAACTATATTACAGGATGTCTTTATACACAACGTTCACAGCTTTCTTGTCATTAGACAATACAAACATATTGTTTTCTCTTGAGGTTATAGGCATGCCTCCCCGCACTGCCCCGTCCGACCGGTACCGCCCGCCGCAAACGCAAATTTTAAATTTGTAATATCTCCGAAAATATTTCTTTAATTTACATGCTGTAAGGAACCATATTGATCTATATTAATTGCACACTGTATTTAAGGTACTTAATTCGATATGGATTAATGCCGTATTGCTTAAAATAGCTTCGTAAATAAGCCATTTTTTCACGTAAAAAGTAAACAATAAAAATGGTTAATGTGGGTTATCCCTAAAATATAAACATATACCATCGCGGACTTTTTTGTAGACCTTTTTATGGTGTACAATACTGTAGTACATTAATTTGATCTAACTCGTAGGGTTTAGGCAGCGTTTTTGCTAAATTGCTAAATAAGCCCAAAAAAATAGGTTAATTTACGACATCACGTTAGAAACCTCTAAAATTAGCAATGTTGCCTTAGTATATGATGCATGTATTATACATATAAACCTTCCTCTTGAATCACTCTATCTATTGGAAAAAACCGCATCAAAATCCGTTGCGTAGTTTTAAAGATTAAAGCGCACATAGGGATATAGGGACAGAAAAGGCGACTTTGTTTTATACTATGTAGTGATATTTGATTAAAAAAAATATGAATTGGTGATCAAAATGCTGATAAAGTGCTGATAGGAAATTTACCGTAACATAAAAGAAGTCACCATTTGTTTATGTTTGCCAGTTCAGTCATCATGCAGTCTCCGGGTGGACGGTATAATGTTTTCTACTCTTCTATCCATGGGCGCCCGCAGCAGAGTGCAATGGAGTGCACTTGCAGCCCCCTGACAGGAAAAAAAGATAGAAAAATACCTTTTTAAGGTCTTATTGGAAATCAAACTACAAAATGATACTACTGATAATTTTTTTTTATTTTTCATTTATAATACCACACAAATCAGCAATTTAGTATATTTTAAGGCTTTATTTTATTTTATTTATAGTGTGTAGATACCGTTTTGCACCTCCTTAATTAAAACCCTGACGTTCTTGGCCCTTAATTCTAATCTAGCTTAGGTACCTCTCTTTTAACTACATCGTACATCATAGTTATAGAAGCAAAGGTGGTAGTAGCATAGTCTGGGGTACCTACTTTTAATTAAATCATGATACAAACACAAAATGTCAGTCATCGATCGATTATTATCGATAATATTCAAGTCATGATTGATGTTTAATTTTTATTAGAGTGGACATATCTGGCACTAAGGTCAACCATGATATTATGATTCAAATAAATGAATTAGGTTTATATTTCTCAAGGAAGTATTAGTTCTCAAATAACAAAGATTACACAAAATAACAAAACAAATATTTCTTTTTCGTAGGTATTTCTTTAAATGGTATAACAACCTTCAAACAATAAAAAATTGATTGCAGTTAAAAAACTAAGCATATTTACTTAGATTACGTAATAAGTGTATACCTTTTTTTTTTTTTTTTTTTTACCCACAGGAAATGCCTGATGCATACCCCTCCGTCAGGGGACACGGAGGGGTTATGTGGGGCTTGCACCCACTAAAACCTGTGCTTTGCCACGACGGACCTCGTTGGCGGGAGTACGGGATTCACTTGCGTATTCACCGCGCTCCCGCCAGGCCTCGACCCGCCACCGAAGCGGCAGGTCCCGCCGCTGCTGCCGGCAGCCTAGCCGCTGCCGACCCTCCTGGGAGGCGCGTCCCGAACAGGTCGCGCCACCACCTCGGCCTGTCGGTGGAATTCGGGTGACGGACGCCAGAACCCCTAACGTACGTCACCCGCAGGCCGGCACCGGTCGCCGAAGGAAGGTGTTGGCATCCCAGCAACCGGCGCGTCTCCTGCGAGAGGGATGTGCCGCCGTAAATATCCCTCTCGACGAGCGTTCCCGCCCACTTCGGTGATTTTTTTACGAGGTTGTCTTCCTCGTAGTGCCCCGAAGGGACTTGTGGGCGTTTCCGCCCCCGCCTGTAATTTTTTAATGAGGTTTTCTTCCTCCTCCGGGGTTGGTGTAGACGTTTCGACACTGTGCCCTCTGCTGGAACTCAGAGGGACACGCGAAGAAACGTCACCTATCCACCGGGCCAAGCTATTCGCCGTCGGTTATCAACCGACGTTACCAGGGAGCACCGGCCCGTGCGCTACAGAGAGGCACCGTAGCACTCGGGCACTCGTGGAGGTTGCTTGGCGGATAAGTGTATACCTACTAATGTAAATTTATTTAAATACTTGCAATATTAAATCTGATAATCTGAGCTGTTTAGCCTGCAATATTGTGTCGAAAGACAAGAATGCGATTGTTCACTGGTACAGTACGTAATTTTGTAACTTACAAAAGCAAGTAACCACTAAAAATGCACGAAAACAGTTTAGCAATACAGTAAATCTAATATACAAATTCTCGTGTCAATATATTTGTAACACAACTCCACCGAAACAGCTCGACCGATTTTTATGAATTTTTGTCTACATTCGGTATGTCTAAAAATAGATAGGAAGCTATTTTTGAATGGCAAAACAACGTTTGCCCGTTGAGCTAGTATTTTGTGTATTACAATGAATATTTAGGTATATCCATTGTTATTAATATTCCAGATTTCATCACGGAACAAAGCTCGTATTTCTAAACCCAACATCAAAGGCCCCAGCAGGACTTGTCAATTCAAATCAAATCTTGACATTCGAATCCGTTTCGGTCTAGATATTTGAAAGTTGCGTAAAGGTCAGGCAATAAATAAATAGAACAGTAGATCAGGCAAGTACAATATCACCTTACTCTAATAGTTTAAGTCAATATTTTTTACGTATACCTATTATGCAAAATCTCCATAGTTTTTAGTCGTACGTCGATGACAGCTTTTTGCCTTTAACCAATTTTTTTGACAAGGAATGCCTTTGGCCAATGAAAAGTTGTCTCTATATATATAAATCTGCCCTTAGCTAAATGATTTATCTGAGCCGCAATTCATTTCTTTAAAGATAAATAAATCTTTAAAGAAATGACATTGTCTATTGAGAAATTAATATTGATTTATCGATGACAACTGTCATTGTGATACATTTTTTGGATTTCGATCAAAAAGCTGCAGATTTTATTCGTATATGAGTCTTTTGGATACCGTAACCTACCGATGTTCCTTCTCTTCTTGAAATACCTTAACTCGTAAACGGTGTTAATAACATTCTCTCTTTTAATTACCATGTAACTTTAGTCGGAAAAGTCTCTCCGAATTTTCAAGACAGCAAAACTTGATAACCTACTAAAATCGCGTGATTTTAGTAGGCTCATTTTGTGACCTCATGTTTTTATTGTCTTTGTCTTTTGTTCACAGCTTCAATTATTGTCTTCCCAAGCACAATTTAATTTAAATTGTGGCTTAGTTTTAAGTACAGCTGCTGTCGTTGATTTGTCAGTGATTAGACTTGCACGCACGATGTCAAATCCGTTTCTTATCTGTCAATTCATTTGCATCTTTCAATTTTTGTCAAATCATTTCCTACATTTAACTCAAATCAAATGTAGTTAGCAGAATAAGAAATTGAAATATGTTTTGTTTTTCATCATCGCCATCACTGCACCTCACGACGTCAAATCCGTTTCTTTTCTATCAAATCATTTTCTCCTAACTACATTTGACTCAAATGTCATTAGCAGAATTAGAAACTGAAATATGTTTTTGTTTTTCATCATCGCCATCACTTCACCTGTTATACAACAAACGCGCTAACGAGCCATTGTCTTGAACGGAAACTATACCTCGGTTCCGTCTTATGATTTGCCTCCAGCACTTAATACTAATTTGGCAGTGAATTTTTGTAATAAACAATAGGATATTATGTAGTTGCCAAATTTTAAAATTAAAACACTCAATTAGTTGGCTAGCCATTAAATTAGTCATGCCATTAAATTCAAGAATTTTGCAATTAAACGCCCGAGTCAAAAGTCGAAGTGAATAGTTAAATAATTAGATCTGGATACCTAGTTGAAAATAATAATTGTCTACCAAATGCAATCCAGTTTTTTGAAATAAACCGCCCAGTAAAATAAAAGTGAACAAATGTTATCCATTTCGCTTTCAGGTTTGAGTTTGTTCGCTTGCACTGTATGTTGCATAAACACCAATTTGATTGATTATGGGCAACACGCAGTCAATGACTCGATTTGCATGAACAATTAATTTTGCGTGAACAATTAATCTGTATCCCAGCAAATGGAAGAAAAGGTCAATTATTAAGTCGCAAAAAAATTGTAATCCAAACTACTATTTTTTTTAGTGCAAGACATGATCTTGTCTTAGATATCAATGCATGTAAATTCTCCAGGCATAAAAATCAATCATATTTCTTAATTCAAACAAGTGGCCGCTCAACTTTTATACTTTTGATTTGATTAAGCGTTTAGCCATTCAATCGAGTACCGGTTTTTAGTAAGTAGCCTAGGAGCCTTTTGGGGTGGCTGATTTGATATTTGACTACAGCAAAAATGCATCAGTACGACATGAAGACACGCATTCAATCACCGTTCCTTCGTCCAAGGTTTAGACAGGGCCGCAGCTTCCTCCGATACTCTTCAGCGGGACAGCACAATGGTTGTAAACCATTGTTATGCTGGATACTCTGCTGCAAACAATTGCACTCGCTATCTCAATGACATCTCGTACTACCATCCATAGGGTAGTAGCTTACCTGTCAGGTTTCTTGATACATCCCGTTGATAGTATGGATCGAGTAGTTAGTAGTATTATTTTGCTTTAACCTTTGTTGCTTGTCCGACAGAGACGTGCTTCGTTGGCAACAATAGTGTTGCTTGATATTCATAAGTTGTGAAATAAAATGAAAAACAATTAAGAAATCAGCAAAAATTGAGACAAGAATTGTGATCAGGTGTCTTTGAGTCATTGAGTAACCATGTACTATGAGTAGAAAATACCAGACAACACTTCATTATTCTACCTATACAGAATTTTAAATGTGTTATGGGAATTCCGATTTTATTATTACCGAGTAAGTAGAAGTGTTCTAGCACTACCTAATCCAAAACAAACTATACCTTGGTCTACCACAATGTCCCTTGCGGTAAAAATCATCGCGAACCACACAAAAACACCTTTATATATTTAATTTGCCTTTTGAGATTACCGTTAAAGGATGTTCAAATATTTTGTGCAGTTTTATTTTTGCAATGCATCACTGTCGTTTACCGTTGGTATTTCAAAGATGCCTGGAACCAGAGTTCAAAATAATTAAAGGCCGTTTAAATTATGTACTGGATTGCTGGTACTTGCTTTTCCTGTTTTCCTTTTAGGTCGAAGATGATTTTTAATAATTTTCCGGGAATATTGTAGTATTAATGTTCAATGCATCACATTAGTTTCTTAGTGTAGCTGAAAATAATCTTCTAAGTCATTTGTATTGTTTGAATCATCATACGATATTATTAGCTACAAGTCAGCTTTGGATTGTATAAAATCTAAATAGTCATTTTTACCCACGACGGAACGGAGTACGGGTATATGCGTTTAGGGTGAGAGACGGTTTGTACATTACTTTATTATTGAGATGTTATGTTTGTTTGTATGTTAAATTGTTCACAAAAACCAATAATGGAAAATATTTTTGTGTGTTTGTTTGTTTGTTTGTTGGTTTGTTTGTTTGTGTGTGCACATCAATGTTCCCATTTATTTCAAAAACGGCTTGACCGATTTAGATGCGGTTTCCTGTATAATGTTTGGTGTTCAGCGGCAATGGTTCTTAGATAGTTGTTACGAACATCGATCACCAGGGGGCGCCATAAAATACATTTATATTGCAAACGAATGTTCCCATTTATTTCAAAAACGGCTTGACCGATTTAGATGCAGTTTTCTATATAATGTTTGGTATTCATTGGCGATGGTTCTTAGATAGTTGTTACGAACATCGATCACCAGGGGGCGCCATAAAAAACATTACAGTGCAAACGAATGTTCTCAATTATTACAAAAACGACTGAACCGATTTAGATACAGTTTTGTATAAAGTATTAGTGAGTCATTGGCAATGGTTCAAAGATAATTGTTCTTGTGATTGAACAGCAGGGGGCGCCACAATAAACGTCTCTTTATGACTTGGAAGGGATGATGCCTTCAAACGCTGCTAGAGGAGCTAATGGCTAGTTTGAAGATTAATTTTCATTTTTTAATAATAATATAATTTAAATTACATTAATATATTAATCGAAAAACTATAAAACAAGTGGAAAATTAAAAAATTTTAAAACACCCACGACTTTTGCAGACTTGTAATTGAAAAAGGATTAAATAATTTTTTTGAAACTCCCCGACTAAAGGAAAGTAAGAACTAAGAACCTATCAGTATAATTACAAATCCAAGAAAATCCGTCGGAGCTGCCATTGCTATTTTCGTTTCCAATATCAATTAATGTAATTAGTAAGTATTGATAAACTGCCGGTATATGAGAAGTATGAAGAAATTGAATTAGTCATCAACTGGTAAACAGCACCATCAACACCGTCATAGGCAAAACACAGCAGCTCCGACGGATTTTCTTGGATTTGTAATTATACTGATAGGTTCTTAGTTCTTACTTTCCTTTAGTCGGGGAGTTTCAAAAAAATTATTTAATCCTTTTTCAATTACAAGTCTGCAAAAGTCGTGGGTGTTTTAAAATTTTTTAATTTTCCACTTGTTAATACGAGAAGTTCTATCCAATTTCAGTTTTATTGAAAACTTGTTATTGAAAACAAACAATATATAATAAAATATTTAACATAATCGTTAACTAGATCCAGTCTCATGAAGTAAATAAATGTTTCTCGACGTTATTCTGATAAATCAAGTCCCTTAAGACAATTCAAAAGCTATTTATAAATTTTTATGTCCTTTTTTAAAACTTTATCGAATAACAATCGCGTGTAGCAGACAAAAAATGCAACAAATAATCATTACATCAGGCTACTTAATAATTTAGTTGTTGTAATCTTTACTTTCACTCAAATCGATGCATCGGCGGCGTTCGGTGCATTCAAAGAACCGAGTTTTTTCTGAGATGGGAGATAGGAACTACCTACGCATGTAATCTAATTTCACATAAAATGTGACGTGATGTAATGAGTTCAGTGTTACGAAAACTCGAATTTCTTGTGACGTCAGTAATTTTTTTTACAAGACTTTGATGTTTCATATAGGGCTGGTTTTTCAATCGCCAGATAAACGTTAACTAAGGAATTAATATGACGTTTTGACAGATTTTGTATGGCATATGTTTCAAATTTATTCCTTAGATAGCTTATTACGATTGAAAAATCGGCCCTTAGGCTGTAACAGACACATAATATCCAATTCTCTTCTCTACTTTATTTACGGTGCTGAGTGAAACTTTATCGGGAAATAATTTCAGATAGGTAATTTAAGTCCGCAAGCAGATAAATTAGATTAAATTTGTGATAACACAAATTAAAGTTAGAGTTATGAAAAATCATGTTTACGTTTCAGTTTCATAATTCAATTTTATTTTTAAAGCATCACAATTTTTGCAAGGCCTTGACTTCTAAGAAATCCTTGCGCTATTGTCATTCATTCAAAAAACTACAATAAAATTGAAAACGTTTGTTTCTTGCAAAGGTTTTCATTTAATAAATGTTAGTTGGTTGTAAAGTTTCTCTTGGCCTAAAAGCCTATGGCCTTGCTTCGGCTATAAATGGCCAACAAGGTGTTGATAATAAGACGTGATTGCTTATAGATATAAAAGAGGTCGATTGTCGACAAGTGAGTTTCAATAAGTCCAGTTTAGTTACATTACATTTTTTATTAAGTTGGTCGATAGACTAAAATTATTATGTTAGTAACGAGTGTGATAGTTATTCAATGAAAACAAGAAAATATAGCTAATATCCCTATTAGAGCAATTAATAAATGCATAGATTTATAAATAGATCGTCGCTCGCAGGACCTCTATGAATATTAAATGGTTTTTCATCCTCGCAGACATTGTACAATGGTATTTAAGTGATTTTTAAATTTATTTTAAATTCGAATGGCAGTATATTATCAATAGTACTTGATTTAATCAATCAATTTCCACAGAATTTTAAAATTCCATTTGATTTTCCAATAATAATTCATGAATTTCATTCCGTGTTCCTCAATTCTTCAACAATATCCACGAAATAATCGATTCAATCCTTTTCTGCAAGTCTATCAGATACCTAAACATATTATTATGCTTCCCTTATAGTGACAAACGTTTGATCTGGTACTAACACTATATTTATAATACCCTCTTCCCATTCTGACTTCACTGCTAAAGCACTCACTGTTATGGAATTATCGTCATAATATTTTTCTTTCTATTATCACAATAATATTTATTTTTTCAGTCTTCGGATAGGTACGCACTGTAAGGCAGAGGATTATATGTATGTATATAAGTTCTATCTACTCATAAAAATCCAATAGCGTACGAAGAATTTCGATTATCCATTTATAAAGTTGAACCAATCATTGCCCAAAGTCAAAAGCGAGTGTGCTGTAATAAATAAGCAACTGATGCAACTCGCTTCGCTGGCGGCCAGCCGCAAAACATTCATCAAAGTGCAACGACCCGAAAACTTAATAATATTATGATCGATTTGAAAATTAAGCGCCTGTATTTTAACATAAAGAAGATCGCAATCCGATAAGTATAAAATCTTAAAAGCAAAACTGTGTTTTTGATAGAGGAATTCAAAATTAAATTAGCCGGGGGACTTCTACCCCACCGTAATTAAGTATACCTACGTAATATAATGAAAAAAAAAATCTAAAAGAACTAAATCTTTAAACATCATACAGAATGTTTTCAAGTAGTTAACGGCCTACAAGCCGTATTTAGGTGATTTTGAATGAAGTTTTATGCAAAAACTATAAAGACAATTACTTTCAAATTTACACGTCATGTATTTTGGGTCTTTAATCTAAAATCGCTTAGAAGCAGAAACACGATTGGGTAAAATTTTCTCGATAGAAAGTTCTCCCAAAAGTTGCTCCAAAATCTCAGTTTTTCTATGTTTTATCGGAAACTACAATGGATGTAATTGTAATTTTTATTTTAATGTATCGGTAATAATAATATCCTAAAACGCTTAGAACAGATTTTTGATAACTGGCTTAGTTTTTGAGTAATTATGTAAAACGTCGTTTTTCTGCTATATTCTTCCGCGACGCTGCATGTCGCACCTACCAAATCTCCGTGAGAGTGAGAAAGACAAAAATAAATTCAATAAATCCCCTTCTGTGCTGCTAAAAGGAAGAAAAACAATACTGTACTACTTAGTAGAAAAGAAACCTTGGTCCGAAAAATTTAAAGATAGAAGTATGGAATTTTGCTTTGAATCTCACAAATATTCAATAATATTGTCCAGTGTCATTAGCTATTACAATTAGCCTTGATTATAATGTTTTTGCATGAGCTTAATCTATGTTAATATTCGGTGTAGGTATTTTTTGTGGTTGTTTAAGTATTACACTTATATAATTTGTTTACCTAACAGTAGTTTTATATACAAGACCAAGTTTAGCTATTGCAGTCACGTCGTCGTCAGTTCTTTTGCTCTTATGTTTGAAATCTAGTTATTCAGTTAAACATAATTAAAATAAGTCCTAACAATTATCACAACTAATTATACATGCGAAAGTAACTCTTTAGTCTATCTTAAACAAATTTTGATGAATTTTGGAGAAGGACATGAACAGAGTAAATAATCGATGAGATTTTTTGTAAAAAGCCTCTGCGTCTGCTAGTGTCGTAAAAAGATTTAATAAAAATGTTCGCAGTTTCTATCGGATCAGAGATCCAAATACGAACGGAGTTAGTAGCATCAGCTTGATAGATCAATATTGATAACTTCAAGTTATTTAGGTTATTTTATGATGAAGGTATGTAAAGGGAATATGTTCTCGCGTCTAATGAGTTTCGCGAAGACATTAATTGTAAGGTTGTGCCCTTTCGAACTAAGTCCTAATTAATCGTCCAAGTATCTAAAACACTTCAAGTGGTATATTTAAAATTCCAATCAGACAGCTGTTGACTTGCAATTATTTTCGATTTTTATAAAATCAGTTGCTGAAACATTTTTTGATTTTAATCCTTCGATTATTTTCGACGAATAAAGTCATTGATATAAGTTGGTAGGAATGATTTATGTGATCGATTTAAAGATTGGGTAATCGCATCGAGGCATCCGTGGCTACGGTCGATCAAGAGCTGAGACATGCAGGTTGATGCACCCAGTGTCGAGATTCTTCGCGGTCGACATAGTGTCTATTACCCTGTTGCATCATTGTATGATGAAAATAGATGGTCATTTTGGTTTTAGTGTACATACAAACGTTTAGTGTTGAGTATAGATCGTTTCATTTAAAACCTGTCAAGTGCGAGTCGGACTCGCGCACTGAGGGTTCCGTACTTCAACCGGAGGAATAAAACCATAAAAACCACTTTTCTTATCGAACCGCAAAACTAACTTTGTTTTGAGAGGTTTTATTGTAAATATCAAAAAACTACTTATTAGATCTCGTTCAAACCAATTTTCGGTGGAAGTTTGCATGGTAATGTACATCATGTATTTTTTTTAGTTTTATCATACTCTTATTTTAAAAGTTACAGGGGGGGGGGACACACATTTTACCACTTTGGAAGTGTCTCTCGCGCAAGCTATTCATTTTAGAAAAAAATTATATTAGAAACTTTAGTATCATTTTTGAAGACCTATCCATAGATACCCCACACATATGGGTTTGATGAAAAAAAATTTTTTGAGTTTCAGTTCTAAGTATGGGGCCCCAAAATTTATTACTTTTTTTTAAATTTTGTGTGAAAACCTTAATGCGGTTCACAGAATACATCTACTTACCAAGTCCCACACATATGGGTTTGATGAAAAAAAATTTTTTGAGTTTCAGTTCTAAGTATGGGGCCCCAAAATTTATTACTTTTTTTTAAATTTTGTGTGAAAACCTTAATGCGGTTCACAGAATACATCTACTTACCAAGTTTCAACAGTATAGCTCTTATAGTTTCGGAAAAAAGTGGCTGTGACATACGGACGGACAGACGGACAGACGGACAGACGGACAGACAGACATGACGAATTTATAAGGGTTTCGTTTTTTGCCATTCGGCTACGGAACCCTAAAAATGAACACTCTTCCCTTCACTACATTATCCTGGTGTAAGCGCAATCACGTGGCAAGCACATAGCGTTCATTTTTAGATGAGACGATCTATAACTATTTTTTACACACTTCAAGTACTTGACTGAAGTACTTCTCCTCATGGTAGATGACAATACAGTCGGATTTGCGTTCGTGAAAAGCCCATTAATGTAATATAAAAAAATTTGGAATGGTCATTATATTTTAATAATTATTGGTAATTAGCTTGTGTTTCGCTCATAAAGTATTCGGCTTTTCACCAATACACTGGAAACCATGGCCTTTTCATTATCTACGTTACAGGTTGCAGCGCTATTCTGTAAAGTTACATTGGTGTAATATAAAGGATTTTAAAAAAAAACAACCCGGCGCTAGTCCTGTTATAAATAATAATGACTTAGGTCTTACCTCAGTCTAAAAAGTTAAAAATCCTTATTTGAAAAAATAGCTCAACTACACCAAAAGCTTAATCAAATGTATCGCTGAATAAGCGACAAAAAACAAGCTCGCATACGTTACATAAAAAGATAATCAAACTAGTAAGTATCAAATTCAGTACTCTACTGCTGTGTAAATACTTAGAATGTTGATTTTGTAACCCGAGTACCTACTGGTCAATTCAAATCAGTTCATTATCGAATACCATTACCGGTGCCATTACAGTGTCTTGGTAATCTAACCGAGATTTGTAAAAATCTCTCAACTATAAGCTGATATAAAGTCTCTGATTGGATATTTTATCAATCTAGTAATAACCAAGCTACACTGTTGGCATAATTATTATCATAACCTAATGCCACAGTTAGGTTAATATTATGATGCCACTATAGTAATCACCCTAAACGCATATACCCGTACTCCGTTCCGTCGTGGGTAAAAAAGAGGAGAAATCATTTTAGTAAATAAAAATAAAGTTAAATATGAATAAAGTTTTACACTAATAAAACTTAGTTATGAAGGTACCTTTGATCCCATTGCAAATATTTCCTGTCTCTCAGATCTCTCAATGTCTTCTGTGAATGATTTATTTCTTTCATAGAATTTGCATATTACCAAACTCTTGTGGCGGAAGCCTGAAAGTAATAAAAGGCTAAAAGTATAATGATTGTAAAAATTGCACGCGGATGTCTATTTTAATCCGTACTTTCAGACTCTTCTTTGGATCGATCTTCAATTAGTTCAGTCGACTTCGTATTTAACTATGATTCTAAAATGGTTGGACAGTGGACGAGTTTCTAGAGTCGAAGTTTTTCTGCGATGAAATCCCAATTTGACTGACAATCTTGACGAAACTGGCTTCGAAACACCCAAACATAGCGCTCAGTTGTAAGATCCTGTATTGTGTACCTACTGTTTAGTATTTAATGGTAATTATAAGCTTAAGTATTTTGCCAGTCTGTCCATATTGTTACTCATTAGCGGCAGCGATTTGTTAATTTCCGTCGTTGCCTAGAGCCGTGCCGATGGCTATCCAAGTATCCACCGCTTGAACCGCTTATTATGTATTCTGGTTGCAACATTGGATATATCCAGTGCAATCATGTGGAAAGGTTTGGTAAGCGTATGCTGGATTATTGGTGAAACAATTTTTAGAGTTCCGCGCCATAAAGGAATTACTACAGCTTTTTGTCTCTAATCTCTACTCTGTTTTCACTCCACCTGTCCTACTTTGATTCTCTTCGATCTCGTTTCTGCTGATGTATATTAGGTTGCAAAAATAAACTTTAAGTTTGAAAACTGTGACGTGTGAATTTAGTAGTAGGTAAACGTACTCTTCAGCCCTTCATTGTCATTTTTTTTGACTTTTTAATGCCATGCCATTGTGCAGTGGTAAGGAACCCTCGGTTCGTCGATTGGATTAACGTTTGTGCGGTATAATATTAGGTCCTTACATATGAAATTGGCGTTTTGTCGTACTGGCCACTTTGATCTCAAATATCTCTTCTTTGGTTAGAAATTTCAATTTCAAATTTATACAGCTATTTACTCATGCTTTTGTGTTTTGAAAATCGTAATTCATTTGTTTTTTTCTTTTTTGTTTTTTTTTTTTGCGCCACTCTGTTTACAAAATGGAAAACTTGAAATATCGCGTTATTTACGAGTACGAGTTCCATCGTGGCACCAGTGCTGCAGAAACGGCTCGAAGGATTAATGATGTGTACGGCGAGGGTGTCGCAAAAGAAAACACAGTGCGTTTTTGGTTCCAACGTTTTCGTTCTCGAAATTTCGACCTGCAGAACAAGCCCCGTGGACGGCCGGAGACCAAAGTTGACAATGAAGAATTGAAGGTTATTGTGGAAGCGGATCCATCGCAAACCACGTCCGAGCTAGCTGCAGGCTGCGGTGTTAGTGATAAAACTGTTTTAGTTCACTTGAAACAAATTGGGAAGGTGAAAAAGCTTGAAAGGTGGGTACCTCATGAATTGAGTGCAGCAAACCGACAAACGCGCGTAGACTGCTGTGTTACATTACTCAACCGGCACAGTAATGAAGGGATTTTAAATCGAATCATTACCTGTGATGAAAAATGGATCCTGTATGATAATCGGAAACGCTCATCGCAATGGTTGAACCCTGGCGAACCAGCCAAATCCTGCCCCAAACGAAAATTGACTCAAAAAAATTACTTGTGAGCGTTTGGTGGACTAGCGCCGGCGTCGTTCACTACAGCTTTCTTAAATCTGGCTAGACGATTACGGCGGATATCTATTGTCAGCAACTGCAATCCATGATGGAAAACCTAGCTGCTAAACAACCGAGGCTGGTCAATCGTTCTAGGCCACTGCTGCTTCAGGACAACGCTAGACCACACACTGCACAACAGACGGCTACCAAATTAGAGGAGCTTCAATTGGAATGCCTAAGACATCCACCTTACTCCCCGGACCTTGCTCCAACAGATTACCATTTTTTTCGAAATTTGGATAACTTCTTACAAGGGAAAAAATTTAACTCCGATGAGGCAGTCCAAAGCGCTTTCAAAGATTTTATTGATTCCCGTCCGAATGGCTTTTTTAGTAAAGGGATCAATGAACTACCTATAAGGTGGCGAAAGTGCATAGATAGCAATGGTACATACTTTGATTAAATATATATATTATATTTAAAAAAAATCGACTTTATGTTCCTCCCATACAAAACGCCAATTTCATATGTAAGGACCTAATATTAGGTATGATATGATATTGTGAGCAATGAATGACGGTATCGTAATTAATCGTGAACTTCCTTTAGATGGCCGATCTGATATTTGATTATTATTTCAGCATTCATTTATTTGATTATTATTATTTCGGCAATACATAAACCAATCTATGTTGTTGGATACTCTTTCAGGTTCTCGCGAGCATTTTCAACAGAAAGCTCCACCTTTTACTATTAAAAAAAAATTCATTTCAAAAATCATAACATAGCTCCAAAGCCTTTCAATGGTTAAAATTAAAATACCACAACTAATATGACAATAAGTGCCATGCATCACAGGAAAAAGTAGCAAGTACCTACAATCTAAAACCTCCACTATTTTAGACAAGACAGCAGTAATCCGTGAAAGTGACAGTGGTTTGATAACTTTTCCAGCGGCAACGTAATATTGAAGGTGAAAACGTCTAGTCTGATAGTTCCGCCGGCATCCGGTAGATGGCGCTCTTTCAAGGTCACGCGCATTCTCTTAGCGTAAAGTGCGTTTCGACTTGTGCGTCGTATTGCAACTTGCGTGCAGAATCGCGAGCGAATTTTCAGTTACGACACACTACATATTACGAAATAGGTACGTTGTTAGTGAATAGAACGACTTGGTTTGACTTGTTGTTATTGATAGCATGTGGGTGGGTCTTTTGGATTAGTAGCTATGTATCTGTACGAATCCAATTGAAAGCACTTAGTAAATATTATGCACACAGTAGACTCAACTTAAACAATGCCTAATGAGTTCAATTTAGGTGTATCGTATTCATCCTAGTCGTAGGTAGAAATTAGAAACACTGATGGAATTTAGCCTTTCAATGAAAGGCACATTTCGTTATTTTATAGTACCTAAATGGTGTAGTTTTGTCAAAAAAGGAAATACCTATGTTTGAGCCTTAAACCCTCTTTTTATCGTCCACTGTTCCATCGTCTCATGGTCCAGATCCAAACCAACTTGCCACCTGGCCAAGTGCGACTTGGCACTTGTCAAGCAACGTAAGTTCAGTTTGAATAGTACCTAGTAGATATTGGGGGTAAAAAAATAGGTAGGTTCTTCTTTGGGGTAATAAGAGGCTCTAATTTTAACAAAATCGGCGCGACCAATTATACCTACCTACTTAGGTACCTTGTTAAAATATTATTCTTGTGGTTATTATACTTAGGCAGTGTCAACATTTTAATGGTTATTTTATGACCGTTAAATATCTATCGGGTAGAGTTATTACATTTTTTATTGCAAGTGCGTTCCAACTTTCAAGGCGTACACCAAAAAGAAACATGGAATGCAGGCGTTGGGCAAGATATGGCTTCATGCGTATTAAACCGCAACTTGTGTGTAGATTTGTGAATTTACTTATAAGGATCGACCGACATGTCTATTACATAGATCTATATTAGTCTACAGTGTTACTGTGTACTTATAAAAAACGGTATCGATAAAACGTAAATATTCGATCAAATGCCAGGTCTAATTAAGTAGGTACACATGCCTGAAAATTGGAGTAGAATAAAAAAAGGAGTTTATTTGCTACTCGTATGCCTAAGAATACCTCAATGTACCTAAGTGCCTTTGAACTAATGGGACGGTACATTCTACGCCCAGAGAAGGTGCAGTGCTAGCATGGGCAGGGGACTATTTTGTCCCCGAGGAAAAGACAAAATATTATCTCTTTCCACGTTTCTGTTTATCCCCCTAGCATGAGCACATGGGTGGAAGAAATACTCCCTTGCTTGGTCGATTGATCGGTCAGTCAGCGGTTTATAGGTGGGTTGGTCGGGCGGTCGTCGAAAAAGTCTTTCTGACTTTGATTAGTCCCGGGGGATAATTTTTTTCCTTTCACTTGTGGCCATGCTGGCACATGTGTTCCAGATTGAGTTGAAAAACCGGTTTGAAGCACTGGAAACCACCCTAGACATTGACCAGAGATTCGATACCTTCGTCGATGTCGTGCGCGATGTGGGCCGTAAATATTGCCAACAGGGGCAAAAACGGGCATCTAAGATCTCCATAGATACCCAAAAACTAATGGAGAAGAGACGGGTGACGTCTCCAGCGGTGGATGAGTGGCACACTCTGAACAAACGCGTTAAAAAGCAAATACGATTTGACCTCCGGCGCTTTAATGCTCGAAATATACAGGACGCGATTGAACAGAATCGAGGTTCGAAGGTATTTACCAAGCGACTTGGGAGGAGCCACTTAACAAAGCTGAGAACACCCGAAGGTAATACCGTTACCTCCCAATCAGAGGTTCTAGGAGAGATTGAAAGATTTTACCAGCAGCTATACTCTTCTCATGCTCCAAAAGCGGCTCAGAACGCGCACGACAAACGAGCGACCCTCACCCGTCACTACACCGAGGACATTCCGGACATTGACGTAGGCGAGATGCGAATAGCCCTCGAGCAACTCAATAACAACAAGGCGCCGGGGGATGACGGCATTACATCAGAGCTACTGCGTGCAGGAGGCACTCCTATCCTGGCAGAGCTGGGAAAGCTGTTCAATGACGTCATCCTGAACGGTACTACGCCGAAGGCATGGAGCAACAGTGTGGTGATCCTTTTCTTTAAAAAGGGCGACAAGGATCTCTTAAAGAACTATAGGCCGATATCACTGTTGAGCCATGTATACAAGTTGTTTTCGAGGGTTTTGACAAATCGCCTCGCCCGAAGACTTGACGAATTCCAACCACCTGAGCAGGCTGGGTTTCGAAAAGGCTATAGCACCGTGGACCACATCCATACCTTAAGGCAGATAATACAGAAGACCGAAGAGTATAATTTGCCACTCTGCCTTGGATTTGTGGACTACGAGAAAGCCTTCGACTCCATCGAAACCTGGGCTGTTATGGAGTCTCTGCAGAGGTGCCAGGTCGACTGGCGTTATATCGAGGTGTTGCGAAGTATCTACAACTCCGCCTCAATGACCGTCCAAGTACAGTCTCAGCGCACAAAACCGATTAACTTACGGAGGGGTGTTAGACAGGGGGATGTTATCTCCCCGAAACTGTTTAACAGTGCACTTGAAGACGTCTTTAAAACGCTGGACTGGAAAAGACGAGGACTAAATATTAATGGGGAATACATCTCACACCTACGGTTCGCCGACGACGTTGTTATCTTGGCAGAGACTCCTCAGGACCTTGAGGACATGCTGAAGAGCCTAAGCCTTTCTTCCAGACGGGTCGGTTTAGGGATTAACGTGGACAAAACCAAGGTCATGTTTAATCAACACGTTGTCCCGAGACAAGTGATCGTCGAAAACGTTGGCATCGAAATTGTCTCTCAATACAATTACCTTGGGCAGACCATTGCGCTAGGCAGAAATAATTTCGATGAAGAAGCCAACAGACGAATACGGCTGGGCTGGGCAGCATTCGGTAAATTGAATCAAGTCTTCTCCTCGTCAATTCCTCAATGCCTGAAAACTAAAGTTTTCAACCAGTGCGTTCTTCCCGTCCTCACGTATGGCGCTGAAACGTGGACACTCACACACGGCCTGATCCACAAATTCAAAGTCGCGCAGCGGGCCATGGAGAGGGCTATGTTAGGAGTTTCCCTGAGGGATAGAATCCGAAATGAGGAGATCCGCAGGAGAACCAAGGTCACTGACATAGCCCAAACCTAAGTGAAGCAAGCTGAAGTGGCAGTGGGCAGGTCACGCGTGTCGCAGGGGCGATGGCCGGTGGAGCCGAAAAGTCCTGGAGTGGAGACCGCGTACAAGTAAGCGTAGCGTGGGGCGTCCTCCAGCTCGTTGGACCGACGACATTAAGCGGGTGGCGGGAAGCGGCTGGATGAGGAGGGCTGAGGACAGGGTGTGGTGGCGCTCACTTGGGAAGGCCTATGTTCAACAGTGGACGTCCGCAGGCTGAAATGATGATGATGATGATGATGTGGCCATGCTAAGGCGACAAAATTGTCCCCTTTCAGAGGACGAAATCGGGAGACTACGATTTTTTTATACTACCCATTCTAGGGAGGCTTGGACAGGAAATCTAAACATTGACGAGCACAATTATTAGATCGAAGATATTCGAGCGAGTTACGGGAAGCAAAAGAGTCCTGCACGTGCAAAGCCGCTTCATTAAGAAGATATAATTAAAGTGTAAACAATAATTTTAATAAGGGAGCATTGCATCAAACTGAGCGATTACATTAGAACAAAACTTGTTATAGATTGCTATACCACGCCTCTACAATAATGTGTTGGGAGGTATGGCGTAACGCGAATCAAGGTAAATTATAAATATTTAGTGCGGTTCACCTACCCGCGCCTAATATTTTATCACCTTCTGTGTGTCTTTGATAAAATATTTATAAAAGCCGAACTTCTTAAGTTTTTATCTCAAGACAGATGGTTCTTATACTGATTAGGAAATCACTTATTTCGTCAGGATTATGGTAGAGTTAAAAAATTTAAA
Source organism: Coenonympha arcania (assembly GCA_036785405.1). Classification (NCBI taxonomy): domain Eukaryota; kingdom Metazoa; phylum Arthropoda; class Insecta; order Lepidoptera; family Nymphalidae; genus Coenonympha; species Coenonympha arcania. The sequence goes on from CM072055.1 coordinate 15,921,767, forward strand.
ACAGTGTAGTAATAAATCCAAGAAATTCTTATTATATTTTATTTTTGTTTCTTTCTGATTGGTAATAAATTAACCCCATTATGAAGGTACCTATAGATATTACATTTTTGAAACCATTTGAAATAAATTCTCAAATTTCTTCAAAATCTCTTCAAATCAAGAAATAACTAGCATTTTTCATGAATTCCATGGAAATACTTATTCCGCTGATATGACACCATTAATTATGGTATTACCAAGGAGTACCATATTAGTTTGTATTGCACCACATAATATAAAAGTGCATTTCCACCATCACCTAATAAAATAAGACCCGTACAGCTTTCGCCTACGGTCAATGCCATCGGAATCTCGTTTCACACTGGCCTGTGAAGTTGTGATAATCTAGTAATGCAACACAACTTGTTTGATTGGATAATATTATATCGTAATAAGTATGGCCAAAGCAGAGGATATCCTCTAGTGTTTGTGCGTCCGTTTTGTCAACTAAGTAGCACGTGAATATTTAATGGGTTGAACTCTCTTGATCTCCAGGAAGGTCCACGGTACTAAATTGACATTTGTTGGTAGAGACAGTGGAAATAGGTATACCCTGGACAGCGCGGACGGCGCTAAAAATGTCGCCAGTTTATCGGCGCATGTTTGCAGTTTAAAAATGCATGTTTTGCCACCAACAGTAAGGCCACACTGTAGTTCGCTCAGCAGCTAGGTACCTATTATAGAATTTTGACAGAGTGCGCTACTGTTGACACTTGACAGTCTGCCATCCATAGAATAGAGATCCGTGGTCAGTGGATCAGTGGTTGAACTGCAGGGCTAGTACAAGAGACAATAATGTTAAGTTTTCAATAGAGTTCCTTACTCCCCGCGTGTAGATTTTATGGATCAAAATTCGAATCGAAATTTATGCAACAACTAAGTAGTACAAACCCCACTGTATAAGTCCGATAATTTGATAACTACAGGCTTTAGGATATTTATTTGTCGTATTGCCATTTTTAAGCTTGCCTATTTTTACTTGAGCCCATTCGGATGAGGTAACAATTTAAACAATAATGATATTTTGTTTCCAACTGCACAGCTACTTAAATAATTTGTCAACAACAGTAAAAAGGTTTCCACAAAAATGTTGTTGGCGATAGAATTATTACCTATTGTTGTGAATTGCGGAATTTCCGCTCTATTTAATATCGGATTCAACCTGCGACGTCTTTAGTAGTGCCATCGGTATTCAGGAATCGGCGATCAGTGAAAGTCAGGCATTGTGTTGAATACTGATAGCGTTGCCTCCTTCTAGATCAGGGGTTATTACACAATTTGTGATAGTAGTGCGTTTACTGTCCACTGTTGCGTCACCGTTTATGAGGTTGCGATAATCGATTTATTATAAACTATAGTGGATTAACAATGGACTCGATGTTCAGTGGATGTGATGATAAAAAACGGTGTAACCGTGTAACCTGTTATCGTTTAAATCTAGGCCCGTTGGAGGCATTCTTACATTTAATAAATAATTCTCGAGTTAAAATTTATAAGATTTAGATAATTCATTTGTTACGTATTGGTAACAATAGAGTTTGATTTTATTTGGAGCGGATTTTCCCGGAAGCAGATGTAACCGCGCAGAGAGTGGTCAAGTAAGAAATTTATATAATTAACTTGCTGACCCGGCAAACGATGTTTGGCCACATAAATTATTTCTCATCTATTAGATATTTGTCACTTTCGGTATGAACAATACTTTACCTCACTATTCCTACCGAACATACACAAAAAAAAATCATGAAAATCGGTGAAGCTGTTTCGGATGAGTTTTAATATGTGAGTTGTGACACGAGAATCTTATTTATATATTTTTGTTTTAAGGTAGAAATTGATTCCATTTTGATTTAAACGAATACTGAGGAGTTCCGCCTCTTTCTCAGAAGATCTTCATCACATATTTGAAATAGACCAGCGAGACGGCGTTTAATCTTTCTTTGAGTCTTGAATGTATCTTTTTTAAAGGGTTAAAGAGTATTAGGAAGGGAGAAGTCGCAGCCCGCAGCCTAACAAAACTAGCATTATACCTATAGCCTGAGCCTTGATATAATGGCCTGATTATGACACACTTTATAGTGTGTAACGTAATAAGCAACGTAATAAGTAGTACGCTAATTTGTCACTAGCGATCATACGCTTGCTACAAAGCCTTCAATCATGTTGAAGTTTTGAAACACCTAGATAATATACATAAGATTGTTTATTTAAGTATTGATATATTTTGTCGCCAGTGTACTCATTAGAAATTAAGATTTCAATGTCTTGTAGATACAAATTCTTTGTGGAATAAAAACGTGTGAAGAAAATCGTACAGATTTAAACGAGTGTTTAGAAGGCTAGACCAATAAATTTTTTGTCTTTCTGACGCTTACGAATAAGTTAGTGGGTGCGACAGGCAGCACTGCGCGAGAATATCACAGAAAACGTTTTACCTGATCACCAAAAATACTGAGCCAGTAATCGAAAATCTATTTCAGATCGTTTTTGGAAATTATTATTGCTGAAACAAATTTAAAAAAAGTACATGAAAAACCATTGTGGTGTCCAATAAATTGGAATAAAATTTGGACCAACTTTTGGAAAAGCTTTGTGTCAAGAATTTTTTTTCCAATCGTGTTTCTGCCTCATTCCGAATATAGATTTAAAGACCCAAAGCACATTACGTTTAAATTTGAAAAAATAATAATGTCTATAATTTTCCAACCTGCAGGGGCCGTACCACATTATCATACTATGTTTGTGTGAACGAAATTTTCATAAGTACAAGTTTGTATGAAAATATTAAAACAGTATACTTAAGGCCGTTAAGACTCATTGACAGTTTCTCGCGAGGTAGCCTTTAGTTCCTCACCAACCCTATAGCTAATCCATTACAATTAGACTAATGCATAGCAGTGGACGCAACTAGGACTCAATGCCCTAGTTACGATGACGTATATTGTACATATTTATACGGGCTACTATAGTAGTGTTATTATCTCGCTGCAGACTCGGTCATAAATCATTCGAGTGTTTCGCTTTTGTTGTTCATTGTTGAGTTGTGCATTACTGCAGAACAACAAAAGCGAAACACTCGAATGATTTATGACCGAGTCTGCAGCGAGATAATAACACTATTATAATGCCCTTCCGTCCGTCAGTACACTTTCGCTGAACGTGAGTGCAATGACGATGCAGCATGAGGCTGCGAGTATAGGACGTCGTCGTTGCGTGAGTTGCGTAACCACGCGGCACTGCCCTTCGTGGTATCAAGGTTCGTGACAAAACTGGGACAGTGAATTTCGATACACACATAAACGTTAATGAGTCACATAAAACATTCCTTTGGTAATACTTTACTAATTTATGCACCGTTGGTAATCTCGTCAAATAAGTCAGTTGCGGTAATCACACAGTTTTAAGTCGGAGCGGAATTTTTGTGATTGTCAAATCTCTGTTTTCGTTGGAAATATGGAAATTTTCTTGTAGGAGATATGCCAGGTTTTGTCCCCAAAAACTCTTGTTCCAAAAAACCTTATTTCCGACTAGCTTTTGCGCGCGGCTTTGCCCGCGTTAATTTCAATTTTTCACAAACCCAGAGATTCAGATTTTTCAAAAAACTAAATTTCCCTATCAACCTTTATACTTACTTTCTAGAAAGTAGCTTATGTGGTAATTATAGGATAACGTCTATCTCCATTCCAAATTTCAGCCAATCATTTCCGGGACAAAAAGTAGCCTTTGTATTAATCCAAGTAACAATCTTTCACCAAATCTTAAATTTTTCAGCCAAATCGGTTCAGTAGTTATGGCGTGGAGGAGTAGTACTTCTCTCGCGTGAACTTCGTTTTTACACAAATTTTGCGGTAAACACCGATTTTCTAGAATAAAAGATAAGCAGGATATCGTCTATCTTCTCTCCATATTTCAACTAAATCGTTTCTGTTGTAACAGCATAAAGGTATTCTACCGCGAAAATAACAGTTTTTTACATATTTCTCAGAATCTATGGATATTTCCGGGATAAAAGTAGCATTAAGATTAATGCACGATGTAATCTATCTCCATTTCAAATTTCAGCCAAGTCGGTACAGTAACCGCAGCGTAAAGGATTTTTCTCTTGCGTGGAAATCGATTTTTCAAAAATCCCGTTAAACCATGGATTTTTCCGGGATGAAAAATAACCTTAGTTCTAAATCATTACATAATTTACCTCCGATCCAAATTTTTATCAAATCGCTTCAGTAGTTACGGCGTAAAAGAGTTTTTCTCCCGCGTGAATTTTGGTTTTTTACACATTTCGCGGAAACCATTGATTTTTTCGGGATAAAAAGTAGCCTATTCATTAAACCAGGATATAATCTATATCCTTTCTAAATTACAGTCAAGTCGGTTCAGTAATTACGGCGTGAACGATTTTAATCTGGCGTGGAATTCGATTTTTCAAATATCCCGCAAAAACCGTGTAATTTTCTGAGATAAAAAGTAACCTAAGTGCTAGATCATTAAGTAATGTACCTCTAATTCAAATTTTAGCGTAATCGTTTCAGTAGTTGTGGCGTAAAGGAGTTTTTCTCCCGCAGGAATTTTGGTTTTTCACACATCCCGCGGAAATCTCGGATTTTTTTGGGATCAAAAGTAGCCTATGTATTTAACCGGGATACAATCTACCTCTATCCCAAATTTCAGACAAATAGACTCAGAAATTTGGACGTGAAGGAGTATTTCCCCCACGCGTATTTCTATTTTTTACAAATTTCGCGGGAACCATAGATTTTTGTGGGATAAAAAGTAGTCTATTTATTAATACAGAATATAATTTAACTCTTGTTCAAATTTCAGCCAATTCCAATCAGTAACTGCGGCGTGAAGGAGTATTTCTTCGTAATATTTTTGGACCCCTGTTTCACCCCCCTAGGAGGTAGTCTCGTTAGTAGGGGTGGAATCGAAAAATCGAGGAACTTTGCTATTTTTATCCAAAAGCCTACTTACCGATTTTAATGAACATAACTTGAAATTTGACGGATTTCCATGTATGTAAAATAAAATTCCTTATTTAATACCCTTAGCGGTAGAATTTCATAAAATCCTTTCTTAGTACACATCTAGGGTGTTAAAAGAATATTCCCTGAAAATTTCATGTTTCTACGTTCAACCGTTTTGGCAGTAGCATGTCCAAAAGCCAGCTAGCCGGGACCTAGCGTTTTCTAGTTTCAACCCCCTTTTAAGAGAGTTAGGGGTGAAATTTCCAAAATCCCTCGGGCACCCATTCTCTTATTTTTATTCGAAAGTCTATATACCAATTTTCATGAATCTTACTTGAAAAATGAGGGACTTTCATACAAACCTAACTTCCCCCCTTGGGGGTAGAATTTCAAAAAACCCTTTCTTAGCGGGCGGTTTGGGTTCACAAAGAATCTTCCCTGAAAATTTCAAGTTCCTACGTTCAGCGGTTTGGGCTGTAGCTTGTCTGTCAGTCAGTCACTCAGGACAAAGCCTTTTATAGTTATAGATATAACAATATTGTTGTTTTTGTTGAAGTTTAAAGTATATCACAAAAGCATATTCCAGATATGTAAAATATTTTAGTTATTATTAATTTAGATATCTTTATTTTTTCATGCATTGGAAATTTTTCATGTAGCTTTTAAGGCTCAGACTAATAACTAAATGCCGCCCTGGAACGTGACTCTTCGTTTGAAATTAAATCAAACAATAAGTGTGAAAATTTATAAGGCGAAATGTGAAAAAATGTTACGTTTAATATACCTTAAAACATAGACAATTAGATACCTCCATAGGTAAAGGTTTATAGCTGCTATATCGAATAGGTTATACAATTCTGAAATCAGGCCCTTGCCATAAAGCGGTCTATTAAACAAAGCATTACGTAAAGAAAACTGTAACACGCCAAATTGTTTCCTAGACATTAAATTACTATGTAATCTAGACTGACGATTGCCGCCAACTTGTGTCTAAATATAGGACTATATGCAAATATTCACGACTTGCTTGTGTTTATGATAATTATAACATTTTCCTATTAGAATTACGTCATGATGATAGGACTCTTAAAGTTGCTTAAGTTGCGGCTGGGATTTAACGCTAGTGCTTTAACGCTAGAATTATTGCATGATATAATGGCCAAGAAGCTGTAGTACGCAGGTTTTAATGTATTTCTAATAGTCGTTATTTGGATTCCCGCTGTGCAAGTTAATTTCCTACTAATAGCTACTACATCATAGACTATAATTGTCTCAATTTCTTCTTATACGGGTTGCAGATATTAAGGTCACTCCAGAGTACCCGATTCTCAAAATACCAGATTATCATTATACCATATTGTCAAAATACTATTCCAACCAGATTCTCAACATACCAGACTAGATTTTGTGCCCGCAAAACATTAATTTACACAACATATAAATAACTTAACCATGTCCCTTGAAGTGAAAACTTCTTTTAGCGCGATACCTGATTGTTAGATATTATGATACACAGGTATTTTGAGAATCTGGTATTATGCGCGCCTACGTTTTCCTATTCTATAAGTGACGCCTCTATTTAGACATTTTGCTAAGATCTTTGTCAACGTTGTACTCATTACTTCACTCTTCTAATTCCAACGTACAAAGTAGATACGATCACCGAGGCGTTGCAAAAGTGCGTTCACTCCAGAACCACGTGTTTCTCAATAACCTATCTCTGATCCACATCTCTGCACTAATGATATTTTCACGCCTTCTTATCACTCCGTGTGGTGGTTACGTGCTGATGAAAAAGGATTGCGCGTGTATAGCATATTGTGTAGGCATCAGGCATCACAAGCAAACTACTGGTTCATTTTGAACAAGACCTTGCGTACTCCATACTACAAACACTAAACGTCGGAGGTCCCGATCTTATCTAATATTTAAAATTCTCGTGACAATTTTCGTTAGCAAACTCTTTCGAAACGGCTCGACCGATTATTATGAAATTTTCTGTATACGTTCGGTATAGGTCTGAGAGTAGGTCATAAGCAATTTTTTTTATATCCCTAAATGGCAAAACAACGTTTGCTGGGTCAGCTCCTAATTTTTATATTGTTGCCCGCTTACCGTCAATATACGAGGACAGTAAAATGATACAATATTTAGTATTTATTGAACTAATTCTGTCTGTAATTCTGAAGTTTGAACATAATATGAATGCGATTCGCTCTTGTCATCCCCAAGTTAACAAAGCAACCTCGCTTCTCTCGGTTTGGAAGCCAACTTCGGAAAGTGTAACGATTAATTATATTATTTTCTTTTTGAAGAGATCAAACATCTTGATAGGTACCGGTGACGACAGGTAAGCCTGTCATAGGCGTGATTCGAATAGTGATGTGACTTATCAATGATAACGAATATTAATGGCACGGATATTATCAAGATCACTGATAAATATTTTGGGCAACGTGTCATGCGCCGTACGAGCATTAAGCAAGAGATGCCCTTATCTTTATGCTACACGAACATCGTTTAGCTCACGATTTTTCTAACGAGACTTTCCATTTCGCAGCTAGGATTTTTAGAATAAGTAACTTTTATGTTGAATAAACAAAGTAAATAATTTACGTGAAGAATGATGAAAAAACGAATAAAAAAAGGAATAATTTAATAAGAATTTATTTGTTAGATAAAGCTTGCTCTGCGCGTGCGAAAATCTTAAATATTTTATCTAGAATTATAAGACACAAACACGTTTTGCTCTTATCATAGTATCACATAACAGCTTATTAAGTTCGACGGGCAACCAGTATGGCTTAAGCTTACGATGTTATTGAAAATCAACAGTACAGGAAATTATTATGTAATCCAGTAATTAATAATATCTAAGGATTATTTATGTAATCGGTACAAACAACTTATTACAAGTGACCTAATTTTAGGTTTAATAATGAGAGATTTATTATAGTTGAATCAGTGTTGCGTCTAAATGTAATAATATATTTCCTTGCAAACATTTCAAGAACCCTTGTACATGACGCAGGAACTAAAGCTTTTCTAATAAACAATCGTCGCGCATTGACACATCGATTTCGGTGATACCTCCCAGTTGATCATTACAGACTACATACCTTTTATTTTTCTTACAAAAAATCATATTTTGTCTTGCGCTGAATCGGAGTTTTTCTCTATTCAAAATTAGCACTTTCCTGTAATATTTCTTACCAACTTAATTCATTGCTCACTACTACAGGCACAAGTTTTCTCTCAGTACGACATTGAATATTTTAGCCCTAGCCTATACTACGCTTGCTGAGTACGAGTTGGCAGGTTTAAAACACTTTTGAGAACATTCAAGCATGACAGCAGGTTTGCGATTTTCCTCGTACTTGCATCACAATAGTTACTATTTCCATAAAACAAACGTGGTCCTAGGTTTGGAATTTCGTACCCCCAAATATAAGACGACAGTCTCAACCACATCACTGCCTATAATATTAGGTATGCCCGACGTGATATGGTAAATAATAATTAGCTGAAATATTTAATATCTTTGCTTTCAATAAACCTACATCTCGACTAAGTTAAATAATGTTATGGGCATTATTCAATTCACATGTTGCGTACATTGTTACACAAAGGCAAGCCGCACAAACCGCCCCGGTTACGCGGTGTTACGGATCATGTGGAAGTCGGAAGGTTTGTTTATTCATTTCGCGCTCCAATGACTCCATCATCATGTAATGAATGATTGAGTATTGACTCAATTGTTTATGGGCGGTCATTAATTTAGATATCCTCGTGGGGTACATTTGAGTATACATTAATCTAATTTCTTTAGTTACGTTGGTTTGTAAATTGCATCTTGAAATCAGTTACGATTGTATACTTCCAATATCGATTGACATTATTTTCTTGCTTGCGAAAAATCATAGATACAACTCAACGCAATATCATTATTTTTGTTGGACAACGCCCATAGTTGATGATATTTCAAAATACATAGAGGGAAATATAGCGAGGGTATTCGATTAAAAAAAATATTCCTAAATAAACAACTCAATACGTAACGTATGAGTTAAGTTGTATACTAAGTTGAAAAGCATCACATTAAGTATTTTGAACTTACAAGTTTCTACGAATTAAAGTCAGTATCTGTTCAAAAATAATTAAAAATATTTTTTATTATAATTTCGTAACTAGCACTCATCCGATTTATAAATGAACGTGCTCCCGGGAAGTTTTTCTCGGAAAAACAAATATTTGCATTCAAATAGAGTTATTTTTAACCGTTTTTTTAAGTACTAAGAAATCAGCTATTAGGAGAGGCAAAATAACACCTGGTATAGCAGCTAGTATGAATAAATAGTGAGCCACGATCTGCTTTTAAATTAAGTTACACAATTTACTATATCTAAATTATACTGTAAATATAAAATCGGTTCAACAAATTGCGTGAACGTGTCGATAAATTCGTGACGTCGTATAAATATCTAGGTTCGTGTAGGTTCACTATATTTTGGTATGAGTGATAAATGAAGCAGAATAACTCGCCCCGGATCCGACTGCGCACGTGTAAAGTAATTTACGATCTCGAGTCGTGAACGGCCCATTTGTTCTACGTGTTATTTTATAAATCTACGAGTGTTAGTACCATAGAAGTTATAACCGTTCTCTTAGACAGAAATTATATTTCTTTGGCCAATCAATCGCCTGTTATTTTTAATGCCATATGCCAATGAATTCAGATTTCATTAATAAAATTACCTTTTTTTACTGTGATCGATGCAACCGAAAGGTAAACTTAATTAGACATGTTTCACTTTAAGTAGATACATTTATACAATTTCGATACTTGCATTGGATTTGGTTGCCTGTATTCTTTTACTAATTTACGATTTTTTTGTTACAGGTAAATTTTAAAAAAGGGAAACAATTTCTTCATACTATAAATTCAAAACACAACAATTATTACGAGTAAGAAACGATATACCACCGCCATATTTTAGTGCCTACGTAAGTGCTTTCTACTATCACTAATCAAACTATAGCTTATACCTAGATCTGTGCTCTGCAATCGATAGTATATATAATTCATAATGGACTCTGATATAATAATTTTCTTTAACATGTTTACGAAGAACATTGTTACGATAAATAATTATTACAACTTCATGATTGACAGCATCCATACTCGTATGCGTATAATATATTGTCGAGGGGTCAAAAATCAAAAATATGTTCTTCCTACACGATGTTATTTCGCAGCAATGCAATGTAGTGTTTTATGTTGTGAATATTTAATTAAAGACGTGGTATTTGGAATGCTTGAGTGTTTGTGTAGTAACATGATAAATGTATGATGATCCAAACCTCTGCATTAACATATTAAAAGACACTTGAGAATCCATATATTCGTAAGAGAAGTATAATTAATATTGGGTTTAAAAAATTGCGAATGCGCTTGCTTATGCATATTATATCGTATGATGATATGTATGCATTCTGCATAGAAGGCAACTTCTTAACAATTTTTTTGGTATAGTAAAAATATCGTCAAAATGTACATAATTATGTGCATGAGATTGGAAGTTCATTTTATTATATTTATTTTAGTTGTACAGACAGTTTCTAAAGCATATACTTCCAATCCCAACTGAGTTAAAATAGAAAAGTATAGGTTTTCATGCCATACTAAACAATAACAGCTAACAATAAAAGAAGTTTCTTTCACGGAAAAACTGATTGCTATTTGCACATCTGCTATTCTCTTAAATTCCAAGCTCCTCTATGGTCAGTTAGTCACGGATATTTTTGATTAAATAATAGTTTATCCGCTAAAGGTCACCCGAAGTCGGACGCATCGAAACTGAAGAATACCATGACGCATTGACGACCACTCGGTCAATATGTCGTAGGTCAGCTGACGTAATATGCCGTATTATCATCACTATACATAGACAAAAGCTTCCCTTTAACCCTTTGTCTTCTGAAGGAGATGTCAGTCCTAGATTATAACAACGAAAACCGCAACCAGGGTGCAACAGGGAAATGTTATCTCCCCAAAGATCTTTACTGCTGCGTCGTAGGATGGTTTTAAACTTTTGGATGCATAAACAAATATAAATAACCCAACTACGGTTTATCAATGATAAAGTCTACATAGCTAAGACTCTGAATAACCTTAATACGAGTTTAATGTCCTCAGCACATAAGAGCCACAAAATGAACATAAGTAAGACAGACAGAGTGCCTGGGCTGATGCATCTTTTGCTCCGTTCTGTTAATGATAAGAAATTTGTTCTTGAAATACGATACAAGAATACACGATGTACTATAGATCTAATAGATGCAATTTCAAGAAAAGGTGAGTTGTCGAATTTGCGTTCTCTTCATAAATTCTTCAGTGCAAGCATTATAACCATTCATCAGTCGCATCTTCTGATTTTAAACATGCAGATATCAAGACTGTTTGAAAAAAATACTTTTCGAATCGATTTATGTAATTTGAAAGTGATACATTTCTCTATGTAGATCGAAACCGGTCACGATCAAAGTTCGTGAGATTTGATCAGCTGCATATTCTAATTAGGGTTATTGAGAGTATATTAACTAGTTATCTTTCAATTCTTCTACACTCCCATTAAACAGTCGTAACTAAGTATCGTAGATCGATGGTTCACGATCTGGTTAAGTAACCGCTTGTTATAGCCACGTTTTGGGCGGTAGTTAAGTTAATTGTACTGTGGTTAGATTTTGGACATACTATAGTTAGAGCGTTTACGTTTGCTGATTTGGAAATGTTGTCATTAGTCAGTCGTTCTCTTGTTACGATAAATTAGTATTTATCGTTACAAGATTCTAGATAGGGTGGGTAAGTAGATTTTGTTTTCTATATTAACAAAAGCTGTTTGGGTGTGCTTGTTGATTCTGCTAAATGACTTATGCATCGACGAAGTTACATCTTGGGCACTGATAGGTTCTGTGTTTGAAGTTATCTGAGGATAGGTTAATGCTTTCATTGGTCGAGTCGCAATAAGGTGATTGGATTAATGTTTGCAGCCAAGGCACCGATTTGGAGTAACTTTTGGAAAAAATTCTATACCTAGAGCAAATTTAGATTTAAGACCCAAAAAACATGACGTTTTAAAAGTATAGATTTTAACCTGCAGGACACTAAAATCGCTTAAATAACGATTTAGACCCACAGGCGGAATAACATTGCGATCTAAAAGCCCGTAGAAAGCTAAATTATGGTAGTTAGGAATGGGTTTATCGAAATGTCCATTCTTACGTTCCTGACTCCGATTTCAACACAGCGGCGTGCTGGCCGGTTGGTTTCGCAACCGCATTCAGTCACAAGTGGGCGCAACCAGCCACAACCTGCAACCTTACTGGTGGTTCCCGACTGACACAGTCGTGATACGATTGTTACGATATATAGACAATGGAAATTGGAATGTGTAGAGTCCTGTAATACAAAATAGCGGTGACGGGTTAGTTCGAATCAATCAATCATTTAAAAATTTCGATTGTCTTTAAAATTTCAAATGTTGTAGTTCAATAAACAGACACATTTCTCATTTGAGATTTTTACGCTACTTACTTATAGCACCTTAATATAGTATGCATTTGTGAAGATCGCATACCCAATAAAGATTGAGATACTATCGTTACTTAATTTGCTTATCATCTACATATCTTTTTAAATCAAGTATTGTCAGACGTGATATAATTTTATCGATTACCATTTCAAATACTTCTTGGCCGTTATGCTAGCTACCAATAATTCACTTGAGAAATATCTCTGCAGTTTGTAATACAAATTCAAATTGTAGGTGATGCATAACATACCCTACGGCTACAAATATTTGTGATAAAATTGGGTAATAAATTGTTGAGAAATGCAATAAAACTGGCTTAGGTAATAGAAATTATTTGGATATTTAGACTGTATTTATGTAGTCCTTTGCGTTTGTGGCTAGATTTGGACATACTTATTGTAATAATATTCTTTTCGGGCGTCGGTATGGTTGTCATTCCTATTATTATCTATGTGCCAAATCACAGATTACAATTACAGTTGCCAATTGTTTTTTTACTTTGTTTCTCTTTCGAAAGTGAGCTACACGCGATACGATAAAAACGATGCTCTTTTTAACCCGGGAAAACCAATTGACGCCAAGGACAACACCTCTTATAAATTTTTCCCACATTTTGAGTCATTATTTTTTTGCGTGGTCAGATGTAACAGATATCCGGAAAGATCGACGATGAAGCAAATATATTAATCCGACATTATTTCTTAAGACTGTTTATTGGCATGCCATCTCACTACAGAAGTTCAGTAATGAGACATTATGTACGGTATAGTTATTGTTTGTATAGGTTTTCGAATAGTATTGTACTTTACCGGCAAATTTTTGTACTACCAAGTACTGATTTTACTACCATTTAGCAACAGATAGAGGGTTATAAGATAAGGGGTAATGCCAATTTTATATCTTTGTCTTAGATTACATCTTCAGCTGCGACTTGCGTTGTCACTCAAAATCATACAAGATTGCAGTCAAGCACTAAACTCTATTTTAACGGCCTACAAGCCGTATTTAGGTGATTTTGAATGAAGTTTTATGCAAAAACTATAAAGACAATTACTTTCAAATTTACATTTCATGTATTTTGGGTCTTTAATCTAAAATCGCTTAGAAGCAGAAACACGATTGGATAAAATTTTCTCGATAGAAAGTTCTCCCAAAAGTTGCTCCAAAATCTCAGTTTTTCTATATTTTATCGGAAACTACAATGGATGTAATTGTAATTTTTGTTTTAATTTATCGGTAATAATAATATCCTAAAACGCTTAGAACAGATTTTTGATAACTGGCTTAGTTTTTGAGTAATTAGGTAAAACGTCGTTTTTCTGCTATATTCTTCCGCGACGCTGCATGTCGCACCTACCAAATCTCCGTGAGAGTGAGAAAGACAAAAATAAATTCAATAAATCCCCCGAATGGATCTCAGACTGTTAACGTTAAAATGAAGACCCTTGATTTTCGCCATTTTGGCGCTGATTGTTGCATATCCTGGCGGGAGCGTCCATGGAACTAAAATAAAATGACATTCAAAACAATGGTCACTAGCAACAAGTGTCAATTTAGTAACGGGACCTTCGAGGGTGGACGCTTCAAATCGGCACAAAAAATGAACTGTCAATTGTATAGAATGTTTGATTCACCGTACTAGATAGAGTAATAGAGATAGTAAGTCAAGTAACAACTGGTAATAAAGAAGGATGCAAAAACATCCTTACTAAGCCGGATCCACTTCAACTATGATGGAGTGCAGAACTCAAGGCAATCAAATATTGAGCAATTTATGCAAACACTTTAAGTAGGTACGGTACATACAAAGGAAAACCCACAAAGCTATTCAAGCTAGCGAATTTGATGCGCAAGATTGCACGATTTTCCCATACTTTAACTCTGTAACTACTATCCGTTGGTGGATGTAGTAAATGTCCGTTGGTAAATACTACTGTGCAACCGGGGTAATTGTTAAGTACGACCTGAATCTGCGTGGAATTAAGATTCGGCATGTGAATCAAACTAGACTGCTCTGTGCTCGGGTTGCCAAACTTTTCTTTGTAGTTATATGATTTTCTTTCCTTTGTAGTATTTGGGTATTTGATTTCTGATAAGTACTCGTATCAATGAAATGAATCATAACGTTGAGGTCGTAGGTGTTTAAATCTGTATACCTATAGGTAAACCGCTATAAACTTGACCCTCCCGCTATAAACCTTGATGGTCTGCGCTACGCGGGGCGGGAGTCACTCAACCAAGGAGCTAGTCTGTCACTGTCTGCTGACAGCGCTGCCGGATCATTATAGCCAATCGCATCACCCGCCTCGCGTCCCGCAGACCATCAGGAGGGTCAAGTTTATAGCGGTTTACCCATAGCCGTTGCAAAAATGACTGCAAACGGGGCAAATATCTCACTGCCTGCGGTGTAATAAAATGCATTTCTTTCCGACAACGCCCGTGTGGATTTCGGTTGTTGGTTTTATAGAAAACTAGACGCAATTAGTGGCGTACAGACGGTCAACAAAATGACCGTGTAAGTGTTTTAAGGTTTCATTTTTTTTGGTGAGGTACGGATCCCTTAAAAATATAGTGTTTTACTTATCATTGCATTTACCATAGAGATCTATTATCACGTCAGGATTAAATATGAATAATCATGTCATAATAAAATATAAATAAACAAGTGGAAAATTAAAAAAATTTAAAACACCCACGACTTTTGCAGACTTGTAATTGAAAAAGGATTAAATAATTTTTTTGAAACTCCCCGACTAAAGGAAAGTAAGAACTAAGAACCTATCAGTATAATTACAAATCCAAGAAAATCCGCCGGAGCTGCTGTGTTTTGCCTATGACTGTGTTGATGGTCATGTTTACCAGATGACTAATTCAATTTCTTGATACGTCTCATATACCGGCAGTTTTTTAATACTTACTAATTACATTAATTGATATTGGAAACGAAAATAGCAATGGCAGCTCCGACGGATTTTCTTGGATTTGTAATTATACTGATAGGTTCTTAGTTCTTACTTTCCTTTAGTCGAAGAGTTTAAAAAAAATTATTTAATCCTTTTTCAATTACAAGTCTGCAAAAGTCGTGGGTGTTTTAAATTTTTTTAATTTTCCACTTGTTTTATAGTTTTTCGATTAATATATTAATGTTATTTAAATTATATTATTAATAAAAAATGAAAATTAATCTTCAAACTATCCATTAGCTCCTCTATAGCAGCGTTTGAAGGCATCATCCCTTCCAAGTCATAAAGAGACGTTTATTGTGGCGCCCCCTGCTGTTCAATCACAAAAACAATTATCTACGAACCATTGCCAATGACTCACTAATATTTTATACAAAACTGTATCCAAATCGGTTCAGTCGTTTTTGTAATAATTGAGAACATTCGTTTGCACTGTAAAAGTTTTTATGGCGCCCCCTGGTGATCAATGTTCGTAACAACTATCTAAGAACCATTGCCAATGAATACCAAACATTATACAGAAAACTGCATCTAAATCGGTCAAGCCGTTTTTGAAATAAATGGGAACATTCGTTTGCAATATAAATGTACTTTATGGCGCCCCCTGGTGATCGATGTTCGTAACAACTATCTAAGAACCATTGCCGCTGAACACCAAATATTAAACAGAAAACCGCATCTAAATCGGTCAAGCCGTTTTTGAAATAAATGGGAACTTCGATGTGCACACACAAACAAACCAACAAACAAACAAACAAAAATGTTTTTGCATTATTGGTTTTTGTGAACAATTTAACATACAAACAAACATAAAATCTTTTTAACAGAGTAATGTACAAACGGTCTCTCACCCTAAACGCATATATACCCGTACTCCGTTCCGTCGTGGGTAAATAAGTTATTTAGTTTTCAAATCCAGAAAATCGAAGAAGCTACTTGAGATATAATTTTGCAAGCATGTAGATTTTTCCTATCTTGAGAGTCAAGTAGGTAAAGTCTACAGTCTGATTCATCTCTGATCGCGTAAGGTTAGCATTTCTAAAAATTTGTACTTCAAAATAATATTCAGAAACAGGTAATAAGTGCATATACCGAGACAAATCTGGCTTGGACGCCTTATGTTGTCTGAATGACCATGTAAGTGAAAGGATTTGATAGCATTACATTTCAAGGATTTCGATCGATTCGGATTCAAATAGCTAATAATTCATACTTGGCCATTGTTCGGTTACATTTGAGCTCCTCAATACTTAAAACGAGACTATAAATGCGAATTTGGAAGCCGTATAAGGTATTTCTTGCTGCTGCACCGGAGCTTAGATTGTTTAGTTATTGTGATAATATTAGAATAGTATGGAGAACACTCAGACATGCAAGTTTCACGCTAAACAGGTGATATTTAGTTTACACAAGCGCACATACCTACTTTACCTAATAATAAATATTAATTTAGTCTAACAAACTAAAAAGACGCAAATCCCACGAAAGCCGCAGACATTTCCGGGATAAAAAGTAGCTTATGTGTTAGTCCATGGTAGAAGCTGCAGTCGACATTCTAAACTTCAGACAAATCAGTTCAGTGTTTGTGTTGTGATTGAATAACAAACATCCAAACATTCAAATATTCAAACAGACAAACTCTATAACAAACTTCCATATTTATTATATGAATAGTTTTGTCAGTTTTGTATAGTCATCAGTCCTTGACTTAACTTCACACACTTAGTGCGAAGTTTTATTTAATTAAACCGAAGCTTAATTAATATTCCGTGGCATAAGTAGATACATAGGATACAGACCAAGCTAATAAAACGTGTTAAAAAGTAACTGGAGTGTATCTTGGCATTTATACAGTCAACTTCCTAGTAGGCGGATGTCTAATCGAGCTATTATCTTGCTAGGCAAAATTGAGAATAAAAAGGTATAACAGCTTATATAAACTTCCATATTTATTATATGAATAGTTTTGTCAGTTTTGTATAGTCATCAGTCCTTGACTTAAGTTCGCACACTTAGTGCGAAGTTTTATTAAATTAAACCGAAGCTTAATTAATATTCCGTGGCATAAGTAGATACATAGGATACAGACCAAGCTAATAAAACGTGTTAAAAAGTAACTGGAGTGTATCTTGGCATTTATACAGTCAACTTCCTAGTAGGCGGATGTCTAATCGAGCTATTATCTTGCTAGGCAAAATTGAGAATAAAAAGGTATAACAGCTTATATAAACTTCCATATTTATTATATGAATAGTTTTGTCAGTTTTGTATAGTCATCAGTCCTTGACTTAAGTTCGCACACTTAGTGCGAAGTTTTATTAAATTAAACCGAAGCTTAATTAATATTCCGTGGCATAAGTAGATACATAGGATACAGACCAAGCTAATAAAACGTGTTAAAAAGTAACTGGAGTGTATCTTGGCATTTATATAGAGTCAACTTCCTAGTAGGCGGATGTGTAATCGAGCTATCATCTTGCTAGGCAAAATTGAGAATAAAAAGGTAACAGCTTATATCCCTACATCTGCATAGACGAGGTCTGTGTAAACCCACAAATGCATAGGTAATATCCGCTAATACGTTCCCAAGAGGCTACATTTTGTTGGTGAGGTTTGAATAATTTAGTGATGACGGTATTGCGACACCTCCTGCCTCGCTGCATCATGGCATTAGCGATTCCTCCCACCTGACGACATCACTACAAGACTACAGCATACGTTTTACATACTTGACATTAAAGAATTACCGATTACTTAGTTCGATAATTTTATAAATATGTTCTGATGGTTGCAATTTTAATAGCCTATCTATCGCCTGTTTGTCCTTTTTTCGCTGTGGTGACAAGACAAGTGGAGTACATGGGCCTCGCTTACTGAGAAGCAGTCAGAATAGCCATTGAAACCCAGCGGATCAAATTGTGTCCCAGATGGGACGAAGTGCGAACGACGTTCACGAAAGCAAACACTTTGACGCCGCGGTCCACGTCTGTATGTACTTCTTGAGGTACTTTGTCATGTTTCATACTTAAGTATTTATCTACGCTTCAGCAAGGCTCCAGCATGACAGATGAGATGAAAATACCAGGAAGGAAGGACCAGAGTGATACAGACTGAGAATGTACTATGCGAATGATAGCTGTTACCCGCGCCATTCTACATCTTAAATACTATAGTTAAAGATGCGCCCCACTCTGTCAAAATCGCTTATGTTTCATTCGATTCGTATAGAGTTTCACAGAATGGGGTGCGTCATCGCGGATTGAAATATCTATAGTAGTCGATAGGATATATATTGTTATATCACATCCTAATCTGGGTTATATTAATATTCATATCAAATATGCTAACAAATAATATTTTGTTAGTAATGTTCGGTTGTTTAAAATTAACATTTTGACACTTCATTGCCCCTTGATTAAATTAAAATCATTATTTATCTTTGTTATAAGCATGCAATGCTATAAATACATATAGAGCACTTGAAACCGGCAAACCTTGACTTTTGCTTTAGTACCTCGGTATACTTACTGATATTATAAAGAATGTAGGTTATAAACTGACCAGTACAAACCAGTATAGTTATTGAGAAAAAGTTCCATTCTTTCAAAAGTAAAATATTGTCAATGTTATCGCCTTGACTTAGTAAGTGTGGTATTTATATAGTTGTGGTATTTTATTCTTATTCATAGGTATGAACTTTATGGTTTTTCAATCCACGAAGACGCGCCCCACCCTGTCAAAATCGATTACGTTTCATTCGATTCGCATTCACATGGAGTTTGACAGAGTGGGGCGCGTCATCGTGGATTGAGATATCTATATTCCGAATCCCACACTTTTCCGTGAACGAAATGTTATGCACAAAAATTAGTACATATCTATGTATATTTACATTAAAATAAATGAATTAATTAATTACGAATGTTTTCTTGATTTGCATGAATAATAATGAAAACAATAACGCAGTAAAAAATTGTAACAAGGTAGAATTACAAGGTTAAAGACAATATTTAAAATTGTTTGTCGTATTTCGGCCGTTGAAAAAATAAGGTTATTAGCTCGAGGCATACAATGTCCATTATGCAAAGCTTTATGACCAGTAAGTAAATTATTGTAATCGGAGCAACATTATGAACAGATTTTTTTGACTTCATTCATGAAAATATTAATTAAATTTTTGCCAAATTTTATGACAAAAGGAAAAATATATTGGACAACGGGAAGTACCAACTAGACTTAATGACATAAATAGCCATAACTTGTGACTTAGAGGCTTCAATGTGTTAACAATTTCAATTTTCAACTTGATTCTCCCATTCCACACTTTCCTGACGCTAGAGCTTTACTAAAGTACCCTTCCTGAAAAATGCCGAAATATTTTTCAGCTTTGATAAATCTTTCGACACTTAACTAACGACTAGCTTTATCAAAATTAACTCATTAGTTTATTAACAATGTAGTTACCTATCACACACTTACGTACCATGTATGTACTATATAACAACGCATATAACTTTATACATACATACACAGCCTATTACACAACGAATTTGTAAATCGTAATCAACATTAACAATAATGTAGGCGTGAATTTCGATCAATAACCAAAAGACCACTTACTATCCAATTAAAATAAATCAATCACTCACTTGCATCATGATCATTGATATTAAAGTGCGCATGACATTTATTGTTACGATTGATTGCAACGATTTGGCAACCGAATAGTATAGCGATCCTGCCGTCTGCGTCGGAGGTCGTGGGTTCGATTTCCACGACTGGAAAATGTTTACGTGATAAACATAGTGTTTTTCAGTGTCAAGGTGTTTTTCGGTATATTATATTATGTAGAGAGAGATAAAGGTAAAGTGGTCTCTTCCTGGTCCCTCGCTATTGCTATATCTGTTTCATGTGTCAAAGAGAAAAAATGCTAATGGAAATAGTATAGTACCAATAACACAACCAATACTTTGGGGCTAGATTGCGATGTGTGTAATGACATGATATTTATTTAATTATAAAAACGAGCTCATTGGTTGAAATTCGGTTATTATTATTGGTGATATCGTTTACAACAAACAGGGTTGGTAGTTGGTAGGTACTTAAAGTCAACACAGGTTTATCTAAAGTAAAATATCTCGCTGCCCGCGGTGAAATGAAATCGGGAAACGGGCTTTTCTATTGCATTTACATGCAGCCTTACAACTGGGGTCGTCCTGTTTGTCCATTGTATTTCTGCGAGGGCCGCGAGATATTTCACCAATAAGCTTATTTTTATTACATACAGAAATTAATTCCCAAAAATATATTTTTTTTTACTCTAATAACAGTTTATTTTCCATTTGTGAACCTACGAGACTACGAGAACATTTTATATGTGAAACGTTGCTGTGTATGTATTATATTTATTTATTAACAATAAACAATTAACGTTGGAAATAGATAAAGCTTATTTATAATAACAACTAGAAAGTCCAAGGATATTTGGCGGTTTCGTTTGACACGTATCTTGTCTAGCGAGGCACAACGTTTCTTTATGCAATTTATTTTTGCAGACAAGTAAAGGGCATTGCAACTTGTTTCAGAATTGTCATTTGATATGAAATGACGTTATGCAAATGATTTGCTCGCTTGTTTGGCTTGCGAGTTGCGACAGTGTTGCGGTCAATGCATTCTGTCGACTACTGAGATGGGAATCGATTGTTAATGATATACTTGGACAGCAAAAACTTCCATAAAGAGGATATCTCTGTACAACACAGCTTTAGGTTCACTGCAAGAACTTTTTAACGGGTTTCAGTCCAAGTGTCCTACTTGGGCCGAAACCCCTTACGAAATTCCCGGTAATTATACATCGCAGGCTTATGGCAATGTATTTTGCGAGCATAACGTTTATGCATCTAAGTACATGTTTTAAATAAAAACTTTGCTCAAAAATTCCCATCTCATATTCGTTCCCGAAAGATTATATTCTGCAGTTTCCCACATTTGGAGCTATCGGAAATCAATATAAGGGTGCGGCTCACAAAAAATGTACCATAACACACTGGAAATTGTAACACACGATAACACACTGGAAATGCGTAACACACTGGAATTAATGTAAAGGTTAGTATCTATAATGGTAAACCCTTCGTGCTCGAGTCCCATTCGCACTTGGCTGGTTTCTCGACAAATTATATATTACTATTTTTTATTTCTAAATATATAAAGTTAGAATAAGCATTCTTGTAATGAATACTAAGCTTTATATTTTTCACGTGTGTTACGTCACACAATTTACGCACATGAAAACACACACGTGCAAAAGTAACCTCAAAGTCATGTAGCAACTTCAAATGCAATATAATTTAATATACAACTACATCATTCAGTCGTATCAAGTATTAACTTTATGTCTCTAGACTCCCAACAAACTATATCATTATTTACTATGAAAAATTAATTCCAAAAAGTCAAGAAAATCCAATGACGAACTCGTGACACACACTGAGTAGCATTTTTATAGCAAACTAAGATGGCTGTCAGATCACCGACTTTACTATTTGATGGATGAAATGTTGCCAGACCAAAAAAAATAAGTGAAGTGTTTCTATTCATAATAAAAAAAAACTTACACGTATCAAACTGACTAATAACACACGTGAAATAAAATAGGGACATTTTTTAAATCCAACGTTTTTATTATTTTATCTGTATTAATATCGGTTTTTTGACTCATTATACGTAGATTCATTCCAATGCCATTGTTTAATAATGCGATGGGCCTATAACTACAGGTTATATGATGAAAAATATTTTTTAATGATTTTTAGTCGGGGCTGGGACATTTGTTTTTTCTATGGAACTAAAAATTATTCCTACTGATTGCAAATGTTTTTGTTGTTATTATTAATGTTTTAACTGCTACATTGGCCTGATACTATTACAAGTGAATTGAAGTGTGTACAGATAACAGAAAATCTTTTCCTTGACTGAAAAAAAATACTTATTTCTTTTTTCAAAGGTAGGGTCACGAAAAATTTGGAAAAGGTACATTTTTTGTGAGCCGCACCCATAAAGTAAATGGGTATTTTTTATTAATCAAAGTTTTTATGAAAAAAATGAAGAACGCACTAAACGATTTTTAGTGACCTGTAGGTTAAAATTGTAACTTCCATATTTAAACATAATACTTATGTATTTTGGGTCTTTAATCCATATTCATACTAAGAATTTTTTCTTGACAAAAAGTTTCCCCGAGGAAAAAAAGTTTCTCAGAGAGCTATGATGTGTCTTTTTATTTATTCGAACAGCTTATTTAATATTTTTAACAGATACAATTTTTTTCGTATTCTTTCATGGTATAAACTTTTAACACATACAATTTTTTTCATATTATTTCATGGTACTTACAAACATTTTAGTTGTCGTTATTAACTATGTACGTATGTGTGGGTACACCTATCACAATGTGTTGAAAATGACTATGGGAAAAACAGTTTACGATTGTGCATGAGAACTACCTTGCATGGAAGGTGTTTTCGATTGTTTAGTAAATAGTTTGTCTCGATATTTGCAACTTAGCGAATGGTAGGTACTTACACCAATTACAACTATATAAACATACCATATGGAAAAAAGGTAACTATTTACCTACTATTAAAAAAGCCCTCTAAAGCTCTGCACTAAAAAGTCTAACTTAAGTAGCTCTTCCAATAAAAGACTGGCTTTATACTTTTTCCACTCTCTGCATTAAATACATCGATAAATTTTGCTGAATTGGTGGGTGTTAATGAACAGTGATCAGCCTACAAAAGATGCATGTTGCTGGGTAATTTACCCGGCAACTTACTGATATTGCTCACGCCTAGGGTTGTGTAAAATCCTGAGGGATTTCCAAAACTTTTACTAAAGTATCAAATCGGGACATTATTACACCTCAATAATTAAGTAAAATGACCTCAAACCTAGTGAAGAAGTCCTTCCTTAAAAATATATTTTTATAACATAAATATTTTATCAATAACTTAGAAATCTAGTGGGCTAGTAAACTATTTTCGATTATAAAATTTAATTTAATTGGAACAAATGAATGTGAATGTAAAATCAGTTGACTTAATTGATAAATTATTACCTCAATCAGGAACAGCAAACACGATAAATCGAAGAGTAATATTCCGTATAATATGATACAGCTGGAAACAAACTATAGGTACATTCCGGGAAACAAACAGTTTCTTGCGGGATTTTCATAAACTGAATGGTCTAAATCGCGGTCGAACAACTAAGTATAGTAACGAATCTACCATAGACCCAATTGTTTAATCATCTTCTTATATTTATTCTTTAGCTGCATTTTCACTTTTTTATTAGATGAGAGTAAATAAATATTATGTAAATTGAAAAAAAAAAGAATTAGGTTCGTTGCCCCTAGACTCCTGAAAGTGACAACCCTATTTACCACCTACATCTAGCCGGCGCCTGACAGCAAGACTTGTTTTGTTGACTAAGA
The DNA here is from genome assembly GCA_036785405.1 of Coenonympha arcania. Taxonomy (NCBI): domain Eukaryota; kingdom Metazoa; phylum Arthropoda; class Insecta; order Lepidoptera; family Nymphalidae; genus Coenonympha; species Coenonympha arcania. Next base: position 15,945,822 of record CM072055.1, read on the forward strand.
AATGCAAACACGACCAGAGTGAAGATAATATGGAAATGCGTACAATAATTGCTCTATTTGTCTCTCTTATATACTGCGTTTGTTTAATGCATTTTACAAAGGCTAGATTCAAAAGCTATATCCTCAGCTGGATAAAGACCTCCGATTTTGCGTCTAAAGTCCGGTCGCAGAGCACGAAGAATTTCGTACATTAACCTGTTACTACCTGTCTCTGTCACGCTCGCAATGACCCCGTCCTGTGCGAGCGTGACCGCATTATTTTGACGCGGGAGTGACAGAGACAGGTAGTAACAGGTTAATGTACGAAATTCTTCGTGCTCCGCGACCGTGCTTTACTGAACCCTGCTGTGTCTTCCTTGACTGTTTTTATGTCCACCTAGCGGGGGCATTCACAATGCATTTTCCGGTGGGATAAACAGCATATAATTGCACATACAACCCGTTAGTTACTGTGAAATTCTGTGGCACACCACCTACCTTATTATACAACATGTAATGAAAAGTTGAAATAATATTGAAGGGTGCATAAGTGTACTTGATAACGAATCACCCTGCAAAAATATTAAATCAAAATAAGCATTATTTTACCAGCCCATCTGGACGCCTTTCTATGAACAGCGTAAAAGTAATAACACACTACACAATAACAGTAAGCACACGTAGCTAAAACAAAAAAAAACAGCGTAATAAGAAAATTATTATGCCAATACAATAATAATTTTTGTCAATACAACAAATGAGGGGTTGTTATCATCCACCCCGGTGCTTTACCCCTTTACCTGCATGTGGATGGGATTATTTTACCCATCCACGACCACTGTCCACCTCGTCCGTTGTTTAAATATTTCATGTACATAAAGATGGTAATAGTTATTTTTAACACAGGGATTAATTTCGTTATTAAATGACAAATTAGTGTCGTACGGCCTACGGATAAATAACATTTGAACATTACATCCGTGTTAATTAACACCCGATAACGCAATAAAAATAACGGAACTTATCCGTATTTAGATATAATATTATCACTGGTAAATAGCAATATTTATTTGTGTTATAAGTAAACATACAAAATATAATATAGGTACTGTGTATTTGTAGTTAACGAAAGAATGAGGATATATCAATACTGGCATTGACACCACATCACATCACCACACATATTTTCGAATTCTTCGAATGCAATGCAAATGTCTCAAAAAGCTTAAATCTTTGAAACATTTCCATATCTAACGTTTTCTTGTAGAACATTGGTTAAGGTAAACGTGTCTTAATACATAGTTTCATCTTATAGCTCAACTATTCGAAAATAAAGGTCATGAAAGAGATTTAGTTTTATCACAATCTCAGATTAAGAAGTTGGTATTTCGTCATTTATACCGCAACGTTTTAAGCAGCTGAGCATTTCCCACACAACCAGTACGAGTAATAACTTCAGCGTGTCCAAGGTTAGAGCACTCCTAAGTAAGCACTAGAAATAATATTATTTGATTTACGCGTAAATATGGTCTTGGAGCTAGATTTATGTAACGGCCAATCTGAATATATAAGATCAATTAATAATCACACTATATAGGTCTATGGTGCAGGTTTTTGCGAACCAGGAAACTTTTCCTTTAGTTCTTTTGCGAATCCGTAGCTGTAGCAGCCCAAACTGTATTCTTCAAAGCAATCCTAAAAATAGCTGATTAAGCAATTCAAAAGTTGGAAGTCGAAGACTACTCCTCGCTGCAGAATCCAGACAAATTAGTGTCGTTAGGGTTTCAACTTATTAATAAGACGGATCATTTTCTATTCACAAGTAGTTTGTTAAATCACATAAACTAGCACTTCATATTAGAGATACCCACTTCACCAAGTCCATTAAACGCTGTATATTGTTCAGTAAAAATGCCAATCTCAAGGGTTATGTTGTATGTACCCACAGAGCAAGGAATGACTTTATATTTTGTTTTCTGTGTATGTACCAATACCAATAAAATCATAAGTACGAGAATAACCCTTAAACTAATAAACTTAAAGGTCTATGCTTCACGTACTTATATCGGCATGCTGAATTGTTTAATGATATTTAGTTTCATGGGAAAATAATGCTTTGTTTTACTAATACTATTAGCTATTGTTTGCGTATACCTAATCATGTCTTTGTAATGCTAGAATTCTGTATTTTGTGTACAGTATAATTGCAACATCTCGTTAGATTCGTTATTGTTCATTCAGTTAGTGAAGGTCCATTCAGGATTAAGGATTACATCCTTAGTGTGTTTGTTTGGGTGACCTACTTGGTACCTAAGTACCTTTGTAACCTACCTATTAACAGATATGTGAAGCATATTTGTGTGAAGCTTTTGCTTGCAAAATTTAGTCCAGTGGATATTAGATATTCAGCGAACTGTCTCCCAAAACGATTTCACCGATGATGGCCATTTTCAACTACAGGATATTTTGTATTTTAATGCAGGTTTTTATAATAAACTCTTTTCTTAAAATGTTATAAATAAGGTACCTACAGTATATTTCATGACTTCTTCCAAATACAACGTTGCTCGTGACGTTAAGACATGTGTTAAAGATTAGCAACTAAATTTCCTAAGAAGTACCTACTGTTTTTTGATTAATTTGTTTATATCCATTACATTATTAGTGGATGATACCTATAGCTATAAGTCAGTGTCACAATGCAAGGATAAAACAAGCTTTTAGCGTTAAAAGCGTATAAAAGTCAAATTTTCCTGTAAGTCTTTGATCAAAGAAAGCAGGGAGATGATAGCTAAGGCTATAAAACTTGAAATTGCGACAACTGATTTTAGGTATCTGTGATAAATATGCAATAACACTCTTTCACGCTAACTACTGAACGGGCTTGCCTGAATCAATCCAATCCAAGTCAAAAGAAATGAGTAAATAAAATTATTGAAAATAAATCTATAACGGTTCCACGTCCATTGACTTAATAGCTTAAATACGCTGATCTATGTAATCAAGAGCGTGCTGCTAATAGCTATACTTACGGTGAGCTATTCAGAACAATTGCTCCACCTCTGCAGTCTACGCCGGCCTTGTAGATAACGAACCTACAGCACGTTGCATTCTCTCAAACTGACTAGAGAAATACATAAAAACAAGCCAACCTTCTGGACTAACGTTATTGCCTTGAATGATTGTTTTCTGTTTATCCACATATCCTGCCCTGAGTGACGAAAAAGCCTAATTATGTACAAGGGTACAAGGCCTTTAGCTAGGCAGATACAAAAATCACATAAAGTTGCCCTTACTTCTTTTAGATCCTTATACAATCTCTTAATCAACATGCTAAAAGTTGTTCACCTCTTTTACCTTGTCAGAAGGCCAGGGTTTTCCTCAGAACGGGGTGAAATATTCAATTCATTGCTTTAATTTGAAGTCGAGAAATTAGCCTCCATAAAATGAATACAAAAGATTTATTTAAGTAAAGAATAGGTACTAACTACAAACTTTTTTGTTTTGGTTCCGGTGCATTAAAAATTATCATAACAGCGTAACTTTTTCCTCTTCCAGTATGCCTCGCAGCAAAAGACCGCTCACGGCAGCGCTCCGGCCCCATCAGGAGCGTTCCCGTAGCGGCAAGCATCAAGAGGGAGGTGGACTTCGATTGCCCGGAAGAGTTCGGCTACTACCCTCACCCAACCGACTGCACGCTCTACTACGTCTGCGTGTTTGGCGGCGCGCTACTTGAGTCTTGTACTGGTGGCCTCATGTACAGGTTAGTCCCCTACATACGTCTCACCAGTGCTGACAGCTGAGGTGGGTACATCAGGAGGGAAATGGACTTCGATTGCTCGGAAGAATTCTACTACCCTCGCCCAACCGACTGCACGCTGTACTACGTCTGCGTGTTTGGCGGCGCGCTACTTGAGTCTTGTACTGGTGGCCTCATGTACAGGTTAGTCCCCTACATACGTCTCACCAGTGCTGACAGATGAGGTGGGTACATCAGGAGGGAAATGGACTTCGATTGCTCGGAAGAATTCTACTACCCTCGCCCAACCGACTGCACGCTCTACTACGTCTGCGTGTTTGGTGGCGCGCTACTTGAGTCTTGTACTGGTGGCCTCATGTACAGGTAAGTCCCCTACATACGTCTCAGCGTGCTGACAGCTCTTGATGTACCCACCTGGGTACATCAAGAGGGAGGTGGATTTCGATTGAACTTGGTCTTGTACTGGCGGTCTCCTGTACAGGTAAGTTCTCTGCATAATATGTATTACTAACACTGACAGCTGATGAGACGTATTAAGAACTAGCTGACCCGGCAAACTTCGTTTTGCCTGTTATTTTTTGTCAACATTTAATTGAACGCGGCCGACGCCTCTCGCTGGATCAAAATTGAATTTCATCTCAACCCCACAATAGCTGGGTTAGGGTTTCCTCTCAGAATAAGAGAAGTTTGTTTAGTAAGTACTTAGATGAAGACCAAAAAAGAAATGGATGGATCGTATGGAAGAGTATTGCACGTTGACAGCAGAAGAAGAGAATGGAAGAAGACTCCATGGTAAAAATTTAGAATCGTTTGGCAGGAGTAGGGGGACGGGAAGGGGGAAGGTGGGGAGAGGGGGTGTCCCCTAACCCCCGATACCACTCCCTGAAAAGGTAATGCACCATTCTTGAACAAATTTAAAAAGATGAAAATAATTAAAATGACGATGATGGAGTCGCTTCGTCGCGGAGAGAAGCGAAAGGGGAAGGGGTGGGAAGAAAAAAAATTGGATTTTTTCCCCCCTCCCAAGCTAAAACTTTCGACACGTAGTAGTTTTAAAGAAATATTTTTTTTAATTATGAAGTTTTGAATTCAATTTTGCTGTTATAATTACTGAAATACATGTTTTGAAATGGGAATTGTAGCCTCAAGAAGAAGTAAAGGAGCTAGGAAAACCCTTTATCCATCACCATCTACCCCTCACCCCCCTAAGGGTCAGTCGACAGAGCTTTAAAATCTTGAGGTTAAGACTCTTTTAGCCTTCAGTCTTTCCCTTACCCTTTTTTGGCTCGGTCTGTTTCTGGGTGGTCATAAAAGAAAATAACCACTCAGAAGGATGGTGGGGCCTTGCAGGCCCCGCCATCCTCTTCGTCACCTATCCGTTATCCGAGTCGAGGTGCCCCAAGTCCCGAGCTCGCTTCGCTCGCTCTACATCCTAAGTCTTCAGTCTTTCCCTTACCCTTTTTAAGGCTCGGAGAAGAAGTAAAGGAGCTAGGAAAACCCTTTATCCATCACCATCTACCCCTCACCCCCCCTAAGGGTCAGTCGACAGAGCTTTAAAATCTTGAGGTTAAGACTCTTTTAGCCTTCTGTCTTTCCCTTACCCTTTTTTTGGCTAGGTCGACGGAGCCCCGCTTCGCGGGGCTCCTATTTCTGGGTGGTCATAAAAGAAAATAACCACTCAGAAGGATGGTGGGGCCTGCAAGGCCAATGCAATCCTCTTCGTCACCTATCCGTTATCCGAGTCGGGGTGCCCCAAGTCCCGAGCTCCCTTCGCTCGCTCAAGATCCTAAGTGGTTTGTGTCAAAAATTGAATACTACAAATAACATTTTTAAAAAGTTCTGTGGCCTATTTTTTTTTTGTCGGTACAACAAAATATATGTGTGGTGTTCCATCTCGTCCTACTGTATCTCCCGAAAGTCATCCTTACTCCGATAAAAGACTTCCCGATTTATACTGACCGCCATATAGATTGATTTTTGAAAAGCTCGAAAACACTGCGTAATGCGAATAGTATTGTTGTAATCAGGGACCAAACCTCTACCAAATACAACACATTTCTCCCCCGAACTCCTGCCAAAGGAAAGTAAATCCAACCGCGATTTACCAAGTTTCATCAGTACTAACAAATATCTGTAAGAAGTTTGGTGAATCGGCTTTAAACAACTCCAATCAATTGCGCTAAATCGTTAGTCGGTTGCATTTATGTTCAGCTGAAAGAAGCCTCGGTACCCATCTCGCAGAAAGCTTCGAAGCCACAATTCATTATGAATTATATTTCAAGTTCGTTCATAGGATACACTTAAGATTTCAGCTATTTATCTGATTTTCGATCAACGACCCCGAGTATGAAATCCCAAATATTTCCGACGTTATTCTCAGTACTCGAAGCTGATGGCCGTCCAGCTCGTGGGTCATCAATTCTTCTGACCATTTTTTAACGATTGTATAGGATGGAGCAGATCCTACTTCTTTGTCATTCTGTTTCAGCGTTAATCCTTTCTTGAACAAATACTTGGCATCGACGTAATTCGACGATTTTCTCCCAAACTAACAATCGGTATTATAACGTTATTTGCATATCAAATAAATTAAATATATGTACCAAAAAGGTCGGACATCATACTCCGGCTACAAATTTCGAAACAAACTTGTCAGAGGAGCTGACGTGACAGCAATGAAATGTTTACATAGCAACGCCATTAAATCAATTTATTAATTTTATTTTCAATTAGAAAATACTCGATAATCCTAAGTCTCCACGTATAAGTCCTCGACTCGGATCGATTATTTTTTTACGCTCTTTCATTTGATGTGCGATTCGTTTGATTCCACCACACACCGGTACCGCCCTTGGATTTTGTATGGGAAAATTAAATCGGCCAGGGCCAGGGTTCTTCAGCATTTTGGGAGATCAAATATAGATAACAACCCGCTCCCCGACCCAGAGATCACACCCCGAAAGTTTCACAACGATCGATCCAGCCGTTTAGGAGGAGTTTGGCTAAAAAGAAAATCGAGAGAATTTAACTTTTATCCCCTCTCCTAAGGGAACCATGCTGAATTTCGGGATAAAAAGTATCCTATGTTCTTCCTCGTAGTATGAACTCAAGTCATACCAAGTTTCATTGGAATTCATTCAGTAGTTTCGGCGTGATGCGCGGCCGTGATACAGAAAGACAGACAGACAGACAGACAGACAAAAATGAAAAAAAATACAGTTTTGGGTTCAGAACCGATTTTAGAGTGCCCTCGAAAAAAAATTTTCAAAATATCTTGAATGTACAGAATTTGACCTGTTACAGATTTATTATAAGTATAGATTACACGATGTTTTGTTTGCTCACGATGCCTATAAAAAAAGTTTATCGATATGAAATATTCACATCCCTCATTCTGAAATATTCCAGCCACGAGCTCCAAACATGTGATTGGCCGCGTAACGTAGGCTGCGACGCCACCGGCGCCGTGGTTGCCGAAGACCTGGAGCGGATCAGTGAAAGAGAGCCACCGCCGCCGCCGCGACGCAACCCGCCGCCGCCACCGCGCGCTCAGCCCAACCCTGTCATCACTTCACGCGGACAACCCAAGTTCAATAGACAAGAATACGAAAAGGTAGGACAAACACCAATCATCTTATTAATTTCAAACCTACAACTGAGCGAGATCCCGAGCTAATTTCAATTACCTTGAGCTAGTCGATTCACCACCTCGGGCGGGGTCCCGTTACATTAATATATTGAACGAGAACTTCCTTAATTACTTTTAACTCCAAAGCCTCGAACATCTTCATAAAGTTGCCTGTCTGTTGGTATCCATCTACACATAGCCAACGTACTAAAAACGCGTCCGATGCGGTTTGATTCCTCGCTCCTTATACGCACTGTAAAGGCCTGGAATACCTTCCCAGGCACTACCTTTCCTGCCACTTACGACCTAGGCGCCTACACTAAAAAATAATTTACAATAACATTTTTTTGTACTTTTTCAGCAACAGCAACTATACGCGGAGGTAGACGACCTACCACCAGTCGAGGAAATAGAGAGCGACAGACAACAAAGAGTGTACAGAGGACAGCCTTCGACAATAGGACAAGTTCAAAAGGACAGAGATGGCTACGTTGTCCAAACCAACTCTGGGAGGACTTTGAACTCGAACATCATACCTTCATCAATCAATCAAAATAGCAAAATAGGATCATTCTCTTTTGGAACACAAGTTGATGACCGCAGGACGGCTTCTATAACGCAAGCACCTCAAACCTACAGGTAAATTATTATGATATGCACTCGACAACTTATTCTTTTACTGCAGACTTTAAATAACTATTAATTTGACGTGATTTGTATCATGATTTCAGAGATGAAAACAATGACAGTATAACTGACTCTATCGACCGACCTAAAGACTTTTTGACTGATCTGAATAAGGTTACAGACATAACTCAGAATACTCTTGTGAGAAAAAAGAGAGACATTGAAGTTACTGCAACAAATAGTTCTAATGTACCAGATAAGTTAACAAAACGAAGTGATCATGAAGATGCGACCGATAATGTAAACGATGAAGTAATGGAATACATTGAATTTGATGATCCCTCGAGCGAAGATGAAAATAATGAAGAAGAAGAAGAAGATTTAGAAGACAGCGAGAGGGGAAAAAGACAGATACGTTTCTATTTAAAAAATAGTTTCAAACGACCTGAAAAACATTGGCAAAATTCTAAGCCTATAAAATTATTGCATTTTCAACAACAAAATAGTTACAATCCTAATGTACAAAATCAAAGACAAGTTTTTAATGGCGAACATAATATAAACAATCAAAACCCTCAATTCAATAGTAATCATTTTTTTAGGGCGCCCAATTCTTATGTGCCTTATCAGATAGATAGTAATCAAAATCGACCATTCAAAGCCAGCATACCTGATCCAAATAAACAAAGAAATCCTCAATTTAATGGAGGACCTCAGATTATTACAAAAAGTCCTACAATATCGTCTTTGAACAATAATCAAAACCCTTTTTCGGCTTTAGCTGGTGGATTTTACAACAATGCTTTGAATATTCAAAATAATCAGTTACAACCAGTCCATTCCACAAAACAGACCAATTTGGTATCGCTAACTGATTCTGATCATTTATCTAGTGCCATAGTAACTGGTAAACCTGTACAATTACAATCTTCAGTAAGAAAGCCAAACAGCTATACTAAAAATTATGTAAAAAATAACAATCAAGCATCTGGAGGTAACCAAAATGGTGGTGACAGAGAAGTTAATAAAGAAGAAGATTACGAAGAGGAAGATTATGATTCTAGTGAAGAAGAAGATTCCTCACATGAAGAAGAAAATGATCAGAACTACAGAATAAAGTTTGGTCGTCATTATGGTTCTCATAATCCTAGTCATAAATTTACCAAAATAGAAAATCCTTTTGCTAATCCCGATTTCGATTTCGATGCTTTCTTGGATACATTTCGAGATGATCACTATTCGGTTATAGGCGTATCTACACCAAATCCTAAAACTAAGGATGAAGTTATTCCATCAAAAATAAATAATAATGTCATGTTCACTACTGCTTCTTATTCAAACAGAGATTTGCATTCCTCAACTTTGAAGAATGGATTGAACACTCCAAGACCATTTACTGTTTCGGCAGAAGTCGGCAGTCCTACCCCTTCTCAAAGATTTGTTAGTTCGACTCCTAAACAAGTACAAGAATATCAACAACAGTTACTTCCAAGGCCTCCGACTATACCTCAGCAAAACGTTCAAAAGCCTGTAGAAGTACACAATTATAATAGGATACCTCAGACAACACCTGTGATTCAAGCAGGAAGCTCAAGACCGAGTATTAAACCACCAAATTTTAAGGATGATCGTCAACTGCCCATTAGTTACAGCTTTAATGTACCTAATGAAAATATTCAACAGATTCATGCTATAAGACAACCCACTTATGCTCAGTCAACGCCAACTGTTACACAGAAACCTTATTTAACAGGTTCAGGCACAGCTCCACCAACTGGATTTCTTATACCTAACAATCATAAGCAAGTATCCCCTCGACCACAGATATCATCTAGTACAACATCTAATTTTGTATCAACTATCCAACCTCATAACGCTCATCCGCTTTTAGCATTTATTCAATCTACCCTTAAACCATCCACCCCAAAACCTACTGACAGTATAGATGAACAACTGGCTGCGTTTCAAAATTACTGGAAAACTCTTACAACTGGAGTAACATTGCCAACTACATTACTCGTTGAACCAGGATCAGCAACTCGAATACCAAAGAACGGGAACCTGTACTCTCAAATAGTACAGTCTTCAACTCCACTTCCTGTAAATAGTAAAAACAAAGTATTGACCACTACATTGCCACCTAAACGTAGACCTATACCAAAGCCGTCACCAGAAATGAATGATTATTATTATGATGACGACGATGATCAGTTTTATTATGAGCCTGCTGTCAAACCTAAATACATGCCTAGCTCAGAAGTTAAACCTCAAAGACCTAAAATGGCACAGAATTTTAAGGAATATAATGATTTATACGACGATGTTAACCAGTTTATTCATTCGACGCCTAAACCAGGAGCACCTAATACATTTAAACAAGATTCTGTTACCAAAAATCATAACGACTTATCTGTTGTAACAAAAATTCCATATAAACAACAGATCAAAAATAATATAAGTGGGAAGATTCCAGTACCAGTTATGGTTGATTACGTTAATCCTTCAAATGCTCAGTACGTTCCTAGAAATAAGACACTTCACATCAGAAAACCTACTCATAATCCAAATACATTAAGGCCACCTAAATATCTGAACCAAACTACATTGCGCCCTTACACTGTAAGGCATAGATTAGCTAAGCCAACGACTGAAACATATCGTGGAGCTAATGAAGATAAACAGACAAAGGGAATAACTCGCCATCAAAACATCGTAGCTCAAAATATGAAAACTACACCCAGGGACAGCTATAAACAAGAGACTCGTGTTACTAAGACCAGTCATGACGATAGAACCAACAGGTAAAAAGTAACTAGAAAAAGCAACTAACGCTAGGTTTATAATGTACAGCACCTTACATTGATTTTAAGCACAAAACTATTTAAACCTATCTATTCTTTCTATTTCCTATACCTAGCTTTAAAAATATTACTCATATAATTATGCCACTGATCCTAATTTCCGACCCACTTCAACTAAATTTAGAAAGACTTTACTGGTACGAGTGTGACTAATTTTGACGAGTTACTAGACTGTAAATATTGACTATTGTTAATAGTATAATAATTTATTGACTTTTAAATATTGCTATGCTGTGTTTGGTGATTAGATGTTATCTGATTCCCCGGTTTTAATATATAGCTCTATTAACCTTATTACAGTTTGGAACCAACGGAAAGTATCACGCCGACCTCTTATTCAGCCAGCCCCCGCCCAAAAATGCTGTACAATGGATCCCAAAGCTACAGTGCAGATCAATACGATCCTTATTATGCTGTCTATGATGAAGATGGTGAATTGTACAAAGACACAGGTGAGAAACAAACAATTCACTATCTTACCCGATATCGTTCATGTGAACAAACTTGTAAAATGTTGATGTTAACTTTGAAACCATTTATGTAAAGAAATGTATTACATTTTGTATTCTTATTTTATTCTCATGTACAAGTTTGTAATACAAGTTTATTGTTATAAATAGGCATGTCTATCAATTTATGTTCTATAATATAATATTTGAGATAAATCATAACTGAGTAATTTTCTTTACTTTCACGACATAAGTTATTACTGTTTCTATCAAACTTAATTAACATTTTCATTTTTTCTTCTAGTTTTAATGTTTCAATCAACATCTTGAATATTTTCATTACTAACAGCATTTTTATTTTGAGGCACAATCATTTTTAAAATCGTTTTAATTTTGTTGTATTCATCTTTAAAATATTATACCTATGTTATCAAGAACCATTAAAATTTTAGTAATGTCACTTTCTTATACAAATAAGCAATGGGAACTTTCTGGTGTACTTAGTGAATTGCGATCTAATAGTCTCCTTTATTAAAATGAATTAACGGATACTGCCTTTTGCAACTGCACAGTGCACAGGGGTTAGATAAGACTAAATTTAAATTTTTAAAACTTAGAATCTAATATGTGACGTGGATAGTGAAACATTTAACGGACTAACGGGTGATTGGTACCGGGTGTTGGCAGACTACGTTCAGCAATATAACCAGGCTTCACTTCGGCCGGCAGTCCAGCAGACGTATCGAGGCACTCCTCCTCCAGCGCGACGACCAGTTGAAACTTACACCCCGAGACCAGTTTCGCCTGACGATTACGATGATGAACTTATTCAGCCACAGGTATACAGTGTTAATTCTAACTAAATTAGATCGTGTCTTTGTTAACCCTTAATCTAACCGCCCGAAGGTTTCGAAAACTTTTTGGTTTCAAACACCAACAATTCCACGCGTAATTTTACTCAATTGGGGTGGATTTTCAAAAACATTAAGAAGAAAAATTCATTAAATTCAAAAAATTAAAAAGAATTTTAAAAACTAGACCAGAATATGAGAAGGTACCAATTATTAAAAAAAAACGATTTTTATTAAAGCTTAACGTTCTTAAAGGTGGAATTTTGAAATATCCTGAAACATCTATTTTCCTCAGGTGAGAAATATTATGAACATAACTTAACTGAGCTACATACAACTCATCCTTCAAACTCATTTTTAGTACACTTTAGTTACTCAGAACAAACTTTTATAATAATTGATGATTACACTACCTAAGTAGTACCTATTTATCATCGATCAGTAATGTCGTAATCGAATATCACGTAATTTCTAAATATTATTAAAAAATATCTCCAATATGCACTGACATTGCCCTACAATACATTAAACCCAACCAAGATTTAAAGGTGAATTGTGACACCAATTTGCTGTTCAGAAAGCTTAATTATTTTAATTAATTAGCTCAAAATGATATTATAATTTCAATCAAATCAGTATCAAACACTATACTTAATTTCAAATTATAAGTGACTAATAAATAAATTAAAAGTATCAACTGATGGAAATTATGGAGAAATTATTTTTTGTGCTATCTTTAATAAGATGACGAGTTGCAAAAATTTAGTTATATACCTCTGTTAATATTTCAGATAAGCAACCAGAATCAGTACCAATCTTCCATACGCCAACAGACAAGGTATTTATTTAATTTACTTAATAAAACAAATTTTAAATATGCATTTTTAAATAATATTAACAGGAAAAGTGATTATGTGTTAAAACAATATTATGATATAAATAATCCAGGGGCGATGGTAACGAATTGGGCTTCGAACACGTTCCTAGCAGCGTGAGGACGACTGTTTATGAAGCTACCCTACGCACAACTCCTTCTACAACAAGCACAAGCACTACTACTACTACTACAACAACTACTACTACCACTCGACGTCCAACTACTACTGCACCCTATACCGAAGCAATGACCCCAGCTCGGTATAGCCCAAGGTACTACAAAAGAGTGATTTTATTAAATCGTAAATCATCAAGCCCTAAATCATAAATCGTAGAATCATCTTCATTTGTCAATTCATAATTTCTCATTATGTGTTTCATTGCCATTTTCATTTCATTAAATACATCATGGCATACAACCTTTAGACTGATAAGTATTTAGTGTGACTAATTCAGGGTTGGTACTAATTTTACAGTCGGTTTAAAGGTTGCATTAGTTTCAAGAAAAGCCATATAAAAAAGTATGTATTAAAATATCCTCTTCGCCTAAAAATAATTAATATTCCTTCTTACTTCTGCCTAAAACAATTATTGTTTTTCTTTATATGATTTGGCTTTTGTAGTATCTTTCAGATAGGAAGATAGCTTAAATAGTTTATTAACATTCTAGAAAGCTTAAAAGTGTAGAAAAAAAGTCTAGTATATACAAAAAACTTTTAAGAGTCCAAGTTCAGTTGAATCTTTTTCATAAAGGCTATTTTGAAGAGCTCAATTTAGAATCAATTCTTTATATTTGGCAGATTATCGTCCGATGAAAATCGCATTCGCAATCCCGAAACCTCTACAAACCAAAATTCTTTAGATACCACGACTTCACTTCCTTCTACAGTGTCACCTGTCATTAACTTTTCATCCCTTGCTAAGCCTTTTCAAAAGACAGATAACTTATATAGGTTACCATCAGACTTACCATCGACTGAAAAGATGCCGACTCGTAGAAAATCTTCTCGTGTGACTAACAATAATAATGCCGTTAAGTTAGTACACCACCTGCCTGATGTGAGTGATAAAAAATTATTTGGATTAACAACTGGTTTCTCATTTCGTAGAAATCCTAACAATACTAAAGTTCCTTATACGTTAACTTTTATTTCAAAACCTCTCGAGAGTTACTCAACAACTACAAACAAAAATATTCAAGCTAATCATGAAAACAAAAAGCAAAATAGTCAACAGCTAATCAACGTTACTGAAGAAAACCTGGATATAAGTGAGGCATATAATGATTATATTAAAGAAGACAATGATAGAATTAATGATAAAAGATCTTCTAGTATCACAATACCAAGAATTAATGCTAGTCCAGATCCATATGCAGATAAAGAGGCGTCTATTTACCACAAACCCACGATTCAAAGTTCTAGTATACGACCAAGAACGCAAGTAACAACTACGCCACCTATAACGGAAAGTACAAAATACTATTTAAAAACAGTCTTAAGACGTCCAGCTGCAACTGCTAGTATTGATAATTCTACGGAAAATTCATTAAATTTTCAAAAGTCCTTGGAAAAAAATTCATTCAAAGCAAAAACATCTGAAAGATTAAACGATAACTATAGCCCCATCTCTAATGCAAATTTATATACTTCAGATAATGCAGAGTCAAATGATAAATATAATGAACCAGTCATATTTCCTTACGATGCATATTCATTCAATGAACAAAATAGTAATGTTGACAAAGACGTAATTCCGGAAAATAATCCTTTTGTTATCGATACAACATCGGCTATTGCTGTTTCTAATGAATTAACTTCTACTACTCCTGTTAATTTAGTGACTTCTGAAAACCCCATAGAAAAGAAGCCGTCATATTATTTATATCACGTCGAAGATGATGCTGTAGCAGATCAAACAACTGAAGTATTTAATGTCAAAAATATAATTCGAAATATCATCAATACTTTAACAAGTTCTACTTTGAGAACCGATATACGACAGTCTTCTACAACTCCTTCACCCATATCGACAGCACCTTCAATTGACGAAAAAGTGGTTCACATTGGCGGTTTCAAGAAAAAAAATAATTTTGCTGATCCCGTTAAAAGTAATGTTAAGCACTTGAAAATTATTACTGAACCAAGTGTATACATTTCTCCCACAGCAGAAACTATTATCTTTACTGGCCCAAATCCTGAATATAAAAATGACTTTGTACCAACCACAACTGCAATGCATGTAACTGAAGCTCCATTAGCGGACTCAGAAACACAAGCAGGTGTGCTTGATATACTACCTAGTTTTGACCCGTTGCATCGTAAAGGAACTTATAAATCTAAATTTAATAGTTTTGTTAAAGGTAAAGTAGAAAATGAAAAGTCTCGTAAATATCACAAACTTATAGACGAAGAAGAACCGCCGTATGATACAACTACAAGTAGTCGTAAAAATCAATACACTGAAGAAAGCGACTTGACTCAATTGACGAAAGGTAATTCTAATACCATTAAAACAACTACAGAAGACGAACGACTTATTGATGACTTTGTACATGACATCGCTTCAACGACTAGTACAACTAAATCGACAACAACTTCAAAAACTGTACTAGAAACTAAACCGACAACTAAAAGTATATCCTTCCCAACACGAGCCTCTCGTATCAATCCTGCAATAAAACTAGCCGTGGAAACCCTTGGAGGTGGGCGCAGGAGTTACCAATCATCGTCCAAATGCTCACCAGACAACAGTCTGCAAGCGAATTCAAAATGCAACGAAATCAAAAACCAGAGGTACTCGCCGGCCAGTAGTCTTTGCAATTTAATGTTATTTCATTTCTACTTACTGACGGTGGAGGCTTCATACTCCTTACTTTCCGCATCGCGATATAACTGGCATGTGAATGAATTTTTCCTGAAACATTGATAATAGCACCCATGGCTAAACTCTGTCGCTTTACGTTCTTCTATATTTCATTCTCATTGGGGGACTTCCAGTCGGTTGAGTTGAATTTTGTATTGTTAACTCCTGACGCGACCATTTCCGTTATCTGCACAATATCTATTTCACGTTTTTCATCAAGCATGTTAAATAGTTCAATAATACTAAGTGAGCTGTAGTACGTTACGATAATAGTGTTAAATTTGTTACTTTGCAGTAAAAGTTCCTCAATGTAGGTCAACATTCTTCTAGCACTACATCACAAATTGTGCCATTTAGTACCATCTGCACACTTAAAGCACCTAGCATATCAAAATATCAATATTTTGGTATAACTTTGCATGGCGACAGTTTTTTAACAAAATATTTTAATATATCAGTACTGACGTTAACAGTATGCGTTTTAATATCAAATGCTTGATTTAATTGTAATCGATAACATTTTTAATAGTGTTCAATTAATTATTCGTACAGAGAAATTTGTGTCATTAGCTTTTTTTCTAAATTCACGCATACTAATTAGCCCAATTAAATGAGCATTTTACTAGATGTATTTTTTTACAGGCCAACCAGTACTAGAGGACGGGGCTCTGCACATTACTCTACTTCGGGTGCTTCAGAATCTTCGCCTCAGACGCCGAACAGAGGAACTCCGCCAACGTTAGACTTATGTTTAAAAAGACAACGTATTTCACGTGCTTTATTTAAACTGAAAGTAGTAATTGCTTGTTCATGTACATTCTAAGTCATATTTATAGCAAATGATTAATTAACATGTTCTTAATCATGCTTTTCATTGCGAATATAAAATTTTGAGCTCATGAATATGATTTTACAATGTCTAATGTTTTCATTATGAAACAGTCGCAGCCGTCCAACGTTGAAGCCTTCGACAGCTATAGTGTCAAAGGCAGCAGAAATTGCAGATATTTATCTTAGCCCACCAAGAAGACCAGAAGCAGTCTATCCACAACCAACTCCAGACAAGACTGCTGCTAAATGTCGAAAGGACGTATGTCTTTTACCAGACTGTTTTTGTGGAGGAAAAGATATACCCGGTAAGAAAGGAATATTATTTTCATTGATACAGTGATTTTATGTTCAAGTAATGACTACTAATAAAAATAAGAATTTTTAGTTTTAAAATTAAAAATTATAGAAAACAAATTTTTAACCAGTTATCTATCTCAGGAAATTTACGCATCAGTGAAGTACCACAGATTGTACTTATAACATTCGATGATGCGGTAAACGATTTAAATAAAATTCACTATGAAGAACTCTTTGAAAAAGGAAGAGTTAATCCCAATGGGTGTCCAATAACAGGCACCTTTTATGTATCACACGAGTGGACTGATTATAGCCAAGTACAAAATTTATATGCAGATGGTCACGAATTTGCCTCACACACTATATCGTAAGTCAAATAGATGAATGCAACTGCCTTATTTCTTCGGGGCATCGAATTTCATAACACGGTCTGCTCTATTAAAAACAAAGCAACTTACTTCTACAACTAATAGTTAAATGGTATCTTTAGGCTTATATATTATTTATTTTTCTATTATATTCTATGATATTGTATTTTTAAGTATTTACAGGGCTATTTTTATAATTTTAATAATCTGATGTTTCTTTCTTTTCTCCTTTCTACCTTTTTGCCTCTACCTTCTAATGCCGGTCATGCTCTTCCTCTTCCTGGCACTTGATTAACACACCCAAAACCACGTGCACAATCACAATCCGAATCCTGTGATAAAATAGGCGACATGCCGGTGGACAAGGTTCCGCAGATTGTTCTGCTGACATTTGACGATTCAGTCAATGACTTGAACAAGGGACTGTACGCGGACCTGTTTGAGAAAGGCCGTGTAAACCCCAACGGGTGTCCCATTTCCGCCACATTTTACGTATCCCATGAGTGGACAGATTACAGCCAAGTTCAAAACCTTTATTCCGCTGGACACGAGATGGCATCACACACAGTTTCGTAAGTTCTTGATGAGTGTTTCAGCAACAGTTTTAATATTTGATCGCATAAAATAAAAGTTTACATTAAATCGGAGTAATAGTAATTATCAACTTTCTATAATGTGAAAAATGTCACCACATCTGAAATTTGTTATCGTCTGTTAATATTATTATTATCTCAAAAATGATCTCTTACGCGTTAAAATTTCTTTAATTCAATATTTTTTCTTAATTTTGGTGTATGGCTTTATAAAATAACTTTTCTCAAATTTTAACTTTAAAAATTACTTCAAAAATAATTTGATATTTTGGTGTGGCACTTAAAATAATTTACGAATTATAAATTTCAGCCATAGCTTCGGTGAACAATTTTCGCAAAAGAAATGGAATAGAGAAGTCGGCGGTCAAAGAGAAATTTTGGCAGCTTATGGTGGTGTAAAACTCGAAGATGTAAGAGGAATGAGAGCACCTTTCTTATCAGTTGGTGGCAATAAGATGTTCAAAATGTTGTACGACTCTAACTTCACTTATGACTCATCGTTACCAGTGTATGAAAATAAACCACCGAGCTGGCCTTATACTTTGGATTATAAATTATTCCACGATTGCATGATTCCACCGTGCCCGACGAAATCATATCCAGGTAACTATAGGTCCTTTCAAATTTCTGAATTTCTTGAATTTTATTTGCGGTCTCATAAACTTTACAAATTAAATTTTAATTTACAGGAGTGTGGGAAGTTCCTATGGTCATGTGGCAAGATTTAAATGGCGGGAGGTGTTCCATGGGAGACGCATGTGCTAATCCACCTGATGCCGATGGTGTATATAAAATGATCTTGAAAAACTTTGATAGACATTACACAAGCAATAGGTAATCTTCATGAAAAAAAATTGGAGTCTGCTCTAGTCTTTTTTTTTGTATATATAAAAGACTAAAAAATGTTTTTTTTATAGGGCTCCATTCGGCCTGTTCTACCACGCGGCTTGGTTCACACAGCCTCACCACAAAGAAGGTTTCATAAAGTTCTTAGATTTCATCAATCAGATGCCTGATGTATGGATCGTCACAAACTGGCAAGCTCTACAATGGGTGCGAGATCCTACACCAATTTCAAGACTAAATAACTTCCAGCCGTTCCAATGCAATTATGCGGTAAGCAAGTTTCTTGCGTTTCCGCATAATCTTTTGATGATTCTCACATTATTTGGAATTGTTTATTGCAATGATTTTTTATTCCTCAGGATCGACCCAAGAAGTGCAACAATGCTAAAGTTTGTAACCTTTGGCATAAATCAGGAGTGAGATACATGAGAACATGTCAACCATGTCCTGAGATCTACCCTTGGACTGGCAAAACTGGCATTAGGTCATCGCGGATCGACAACGACATTGAAGAATAAGCGGATACTGCTATTAGTTATTAACAAATTACACCCATCCTTATTGAAATGATCTATTAGAATTTCATTTTAATACTAAGCCAACGAGGCAAGGATCATTCAAATAGTAAATTATTGTGAGTAGAAATTGTTTTGTCACCTTCACCTTGAGAGTGCCATTTAGACTTGGTGGTCACAAAGCAATAAACTGTAAACAATTTCATCTTTATAATGGAGATACATCTGTTAGTTAGTACTTTAGCATAATTAACTTTTCTTCATTTAGTTAAAGTTATGTAAATGTATTGGGAACTGTGATATTGTGTGTTTTCAATCGCTTCGGAAGAAATTTTTGTATCCAAACCATTTCAGTCCCTAAAGTACGTGTGATGTTGTCGATCTACCTAATTATATTCTGATTTACATGACATTTTCAATTTAAATTAAGTGTACTTTAAATACTCTTTTGTTTCGTAATAAAAATTATTCTTACCTATTACGATATCTCACAACGTTATTTTACGTGTACATAGTATTTTCAAAATATCATTGAATTGAAATATGTATTCTCGATAACTGTTTAATATTTATCAATGACTCAGATTTCTATTGTTTTATTATTAACATAAGCCATATTAAAATTTAGAAAAAAAAGATTTCTCATCTTGCCAGCGTTGTGGTAGACACTGCCTTTTTTACATTTTGTAAATATAGTTAGAACTTTATTTGTGTTAAGTGTTAGGGTAATTTTATAAAGTTTATTGTAAGCGCCGGAAGAATTATGAAGCTTTGCGCTTAATATTATAATGTTAACAAAGATTTTGTGTATTCAAAATTTTATGATGTCATTTTTAGCGTCACGTAGACGTCTGTCTACATCGCATGTGTGATGAAGCACATGTTTATGTGACTGCTAACAAAATTTCTGTACAGTTTATTGATGTAAAGGGACATGGAAACTTTTAATTAAAGCGTTCATTAAGAAGATCATAATTTTATTTACTAAAATTGCTTTCGAATCTTGATTCAATTTTGTTACTTTAAGATTTTATTGAATAAGCGCTTACAAATGAATTACTTATTTAAACTATCTGCAATATTTATAAGTCCTTTTATTATTGTAAATACATAGGTTTAATATTTAAATTCGAAGTTCCATCCGTCTAAAAATTCTAATTATTTGATTGAAAATCCGTTACTTCGACCAATTTATGCAACTTCAACTGAATCTTTTTTTAATGGAACTCGTTTTTGATGTTGTGTGAACTCTTTGATATAATTTTGATAAACCGCGTGATGTAGTTAACGCCACAGTGCAAATGAATAAACAATTTATAATTCAGATGTTTTGTTTTATTAAAAAAAAATCTATCTTCAAGGCCTATCTCATGGAAAATAATTTTATCATTTGGAAGACTCAATTCAGTCACTTCATAAAAAATGAAATTTCAATCATAACACGTGTTTGATGACCTTTTATCAACCAAGGTTTTATCATGAAAACTTATATAAAAGGCGATTCTATAAATGAAAAAAATACTTTCTTCTCCAGATTAAGTTACGATAGTATTGTTCGGTACCTATGTCGTGGATTTGAAACTCCACGTTTTAGGGCAAAATATTAACATAAACATGGAGATATTATTTTTGTTCTTACAATTTCATTATTACGTAGTTGCAAGTGAAGAAGTTGAATATTATCGAACAATACTCAGTCACCATCCCCATGCAATTCAACACAATCTTCATAAGAAGCCACGAGTGATTAATAGATTTTCAAAATTGAACGATAACGGTATTGTACGTAAAATTTACGAACCAGAACGTACTAATGATACAAACAGAGTAATTAAAAAAAGACTAGCCGATCCAGTTTTCCACGGACATCCAAAAACTAGGGAAGAATTATGGCATGAGCATTTTCTTAACCAAAGCACAGTATTCGATCAAAACCCTTCCCTCATCAAATTGATCCACAATATAACCCTAACGTACCTAAATGATTGTACACCGATAATATTGTACGACAGTCAAATAAAATCACACGACAGTCAATTATTTCAAGATTTATTCAAAAGTTTTCCCGTTTCATTCATACATGGATACATCGATGATAAAGATACTATAGAGGAACCAAGATTGCGACAACCAAAACTAGACTGTCTCCACTTCATTTTATTTCTTACTGATGTACAAAAAAGTGCTAAGATTCTGGGAAAGCAGTCGAAAAATAAAGTGATTGTTGTAGCGAGATCTTCACAATGGGCTGTTCAAGAATTTTTAGCTGGTTCTGCATCGAGGTCGTTTGTTAATCTACTTGTCATCGGGCAGAGCTTCAAGGATGATGATAACGTGGTAAGGACAAATAATAATGAAATACTGCAGTGCTAGTAGAAAGACCAGCAGGTCTCATTGGAACAATTGTTTATGAAAGTCCTTAAATTAATATCCGTCTAGTGTCTACTTTATGAAGAAAGGGCCTATGTGCCCCGAGGGCAAAGTATCGTTTGATGGATATATGCATAAGTATGATAATGCTGATGGTGACGATGATGAAGAAAGTAAGGTAGAAGGAAAGTAACCAATAAATGCCCATAATTTTGTCAGGAACTTACTTACTACTTTATTCCGAATCAATAGGCATAAACTGACCTGCCCTGGGCTCAAAATCTACTCTAAGTAATAAAGTAAAACAAATTTTCAGGAAGTTCCATACATCCTATATACTCATACTTTATACGTGGATGGATTAGGTGCTAGTAAACCACAAGTGTTATGTTCTTGGAGTCATGGAAAATATTCAAGGAATGTGGACTTGTTTCCGGCCAAAATGACCAGGGGTTACGCTGGTCATAGGTTTATTGTCGCTGCTGCAAATCAACCACCTTTTATATTTAGGAGGTAAAAACTTTCTGAGAGTAAGCTCATTTGTTATTAAATATGGTGTAGCTAAGATACTACATAATATCTATTAGTTAGCCTAGGCCCTAGTTGTCGATACGTTTGTTGAGAATATTTTATTTGAGGTTTTAGGTCTTGTGATATTAGATATCTTTTGTCAGGAGAGAGGTAGTTTCTAGCCAAAGTAGATTTTTATGGCTCTAGGTTAAAAAAAAACTATGTCCTTTAACATAGTTACGAAACAAAGATGAATAAAGATGCACAATCGCTAAAGTATACAAAAATTAATAATGCTTTCTTTATCTAGAATACAAACAGACTCTGATGGCGGCAATCCTCAAGTAGTCTGGGATGGTTTGGAGATAAGAATCCTCAATATATTAGCGGAAAGAAACAACTTCACCATCGAAATAGTAGAACCTCGGGATCTTCAATTGGGGTAACAATACATCCTTTCATATTATTCCGACATTGGATAAAGAATAAATGGCTCCAATTAAACTAACTAGACTTTAAAAGAAAGCCCTAGGCTTCTAAAGATCAGAGAGACGAGATCGCTATAATCCCAGTGTTACCTAACTAAGTTAAAATAACAATGGAAAAAATATTTTTAGTTCAGGAGATGCTGTTGCGAAAGAAATAATCCTGGGTAGAGCAGACATCGGCGTAGCTGGATTGTACGTAACTAGTGATAGGATACGAGATATGGACATGAGCTTCTCTCACTTCCAAGATTGTGCAGTGTTTATTACATTGACCTCTACTGCTCTTCCTCGGTTAGTTAATTACTATTTCTTTAGAAATTTGTAGAAGATTGAAGGGATATGAGAAAGAATTCAGTATAAGAACTTCTTTCTTAGCTTTTACGAGCTTTTCCGGTAGTACTTAAGTACTAAAAAAGCCGGAAGGAAAATTTGTTATTGGCACGCCCTGATAAATCGTCTCCGTGGCATTATCAGTAGCATCACACTTGAAACTCAAACTCAAAATATATTTATTTCACATAGGCCTAACTTACAAGGCACTTGTAAAACGTCAATATGATATATTTTACAAATTATGTATGGTGATAACTACAAGACGACTTAAAACTAAGTTTACGAGGGTTCAAACGCGCCCTGCACTGAGAAGAAGCCCACAACAAACTCAGCCGGGTTTTGTTTTCGGTTATCACCACTTCACAATGCTCTTAAAAACTAGTTGAGCTAGTATAATTAAAATTAAAGCAGGTCACTCCCAAGGATTCGATTCATTTACATAATCCTTAACACTTAGTAAGCTTTATTAACAAGCTTTCGTTTTACAACGACTTTGAACTTTTTGAGGGATAAATTTAATATTTCACTAGGAAGTTTGTTGTAAAAGCGTATCCCGTTGCCTTTAAATGATTTATTTATTTATTTTCTCTAGTCTTGTTTTATTGCTTGCTTGCTTGCTAGCTTGCGTTCTCCATTCCAATCCAGGACCGAAACAACGACTGAAAGAGCTATTCAAGGAGCAAATTCACTCACGTGTTAGACGCAGTAAACTTGAAGACACCGTGTTAGACACAGATGATCAAACAAAATTAGTTCTTTTCGTTTCCGTAAAGCGTAGGTAAATTAATTTATGGTTCTTTCTGGCAGGTTTAATTAATCGCTACCATTGCGTTTTTCAGATATCGTGCAATCCTCGGACCATTCCATTGGACCGTATGGGTTGCTTTGACATTTACCTACCTGTTCGGTATCTTCCCCTTAGCCTTCTCAGATAAGCATACCTTACGTCACTTGTTACATGATAAGGGAGAAGTTGAGAACATGTTCTGGTACGTGTTTGGGACGTTCACGAATTGCTTCACTTTCGTTGGCAAGAACTCTTGGAGTAAAACAACCAAGATTACCACGAGGCTTTTGATAGGCAAGTTTAACTTTTTTCTACATATTTTAGCGCCTTTTAACTACTATGAGAAAATAACAACTAGGTAATCTATGAGAAAAGAACCCTTTCACTCATGTTAATAATGTCACAATCTAACAAATATTAGAACTTCAATTTTGTTCTACCTGTAGGTAGATAAATAAAGTAGGTAGGGATAGGGATAAGCTTATTATAGGCCAATCCATTATTTAGTCATTTCTTGTTCTTAAGCCGCGTTTCATTATGCAAATCTTGCATACAAGTATGACGTCACACTTATTTGCAAGTGATTCGAATTGAAAGTTGCAAAAAGTTACAAGTTGCAACTTGTTTGCAAGCTATGGATCCCACTATACAAATTGCATGCAACTTGCAACTTGTATGCAAGTTGTTTGCATAATAGAAATGCGGCCTTGCGTATTTTTTTTAGGTTGGTATTGGTTGTTTACAATCATAATAACCAGCTGTTACACTGGATCAATCATAGCATTTGTGACCCTACCTATATTTCCTGAAACTGTGGATTCGATAAACCAGCTTTTATCCGGATTTTATCGCGTTGGAACCTTGGGTAAAATCCTTTATTTTATTATAATTTAGACAAAAATACAATAGTAACAATATTCTGTTTCCAAAACCTATGTTTAAAGTTTTTTCTATAAAGTTCCTTCAACATAATCAAATTAATAGTGGATCTTTTTGTAACATACTTAGTTACCTACCTAAAAACGGTGCCTAGATATCGTTTCTAAAATTTTCTATACACCTGTAGGTATAGAAAGTTTTAGAAACGATACCTATAGTTAGGTACTTATATAAACAAAAAAAACTAAGTAAGTGGGTAACTATTGCCTAAAACTTAACTTCTTAAACAGATCGAGGAGGTTGGGAGAGATGGTTTTTCAATTCATCAGATCCGTTAACAAATAAGCTTCTGAAGAAAATTGAACTCGTGCCAAACGTCAGAACTGGTATAAGAAACACAACCAAAGCGTTCTTCTGGCCATACGCCTTCCTTGGATCTAAAGCAGAGCTTGAATATATCGTCCAAGCTAATTATTCGAAGGTTGAGTAAGTATAAACCGAATAGAAACCTATTTACCTTCTTTAATATCGATCATTAGCCAATAGGCCCTATCTTTATAATTTTTTGGTTTATGATCAGGCCACTATATTATGGACGAACGGGTTGACAACACATATGCGTGCTCAATCAACCCCCTGCGATGCAATCCTCACCTTTTCTATCCTATACCAGTTAGTACTTGTTTGCGATCTCACCTGATGGTAAGTGATGATGCAGCCTAAGATTTTATCGTACCAACTTGGAAGGAGTAAGGTAAATGTACCATATTACGGTATGTTAAGGCATTTTCAACTTTGAGGATGATTTTCAGAAAAAGTACAAATGTGCTAGAACTGAAAACTGTTTTATTTTGTAGACGAGTATTATCAGATTAATGTGGAATATTATTTTGTGCCGTAACCTTTAAATTATATAAATAATCGTTATTTTACGGAACCTCGTGTTTGTCTCTAATTCCGTGCTAAAATTTGCCTCATGACATAATTCCGGTAGTCTTTGTCCATAATTCCGTGATATTTTTATTTTATTTTTATAACGCATTACAAGTGACTTGACTGCAATCTCACCTGATGGTGTGGTTATTTTTTTTATTTTAATTTAACTATTTATTTTTAAAGTGCATACATAGGTATATAATTAAATATTCTGTGAATATTTTAAGCGTCTACCTGTTGCCTTTATAAATATCGAACGAAACAAACAAAAAAACACGTTTGTTGTATAGGAGCCCCCGTTAAATATTTTATCTTATTTTCATTTAGCTATTTTATTTATTTTCATTTAGATAAGAGAAAATATTTATTTTATAATTTTTTTTGCATTTGTTGTTATAGCGGCAACAGAAATACATCATCTGTGAAAAATTCAAGTGTCTATCGATCATGGTACAGCCTGGTGACAGACAAACAGACGGACGGATGGTCAGACGGATGGCCGGACGGACGGACAGACGGACGGATGGACGGACAGACGGATGGACGGACGGACGGACACCGAGGTCATATAGGGTCCCGTTTTTACCCTTTGGGTACGGAACCCTAAGAATATATTGCATGGCTGCCTCCCTAACTTAGTTTTATTAATTCTTAGTCAAAGATAAGTAAAAAAAACGTTTTATTTTCTCTCCGAATGCTATATTTCGGGTATACCAGAATAAGGGACATGAGTAGAAAATACGTGTAGGTACCTTATTACGGTACTCAAAAAAATGGTTTCTATTTCATATTTTTAATAAAAAAATTAAGTAAAATGCAAGCTAATATAGTTTTTATATAATATAAATAAATATAATGTCTAATATATGATTCACTAAAATAATATTCATGGAATTATGTTGACGTACTTAGTCTATTAATTCGAAAGTATGGCGTAAAGTGTAATCATTTCAGACTCGATTATAGAAGTAAACATATATAAACTCACATACCGCAATTAGGTCACAGTAATGTGCAGTTATTACTCAACTTATTTACATTAAATATACATATGACTTTAACCCATAAAAGAAAAAAAGGAAGGAAACATTTCGAAGGGATTTTTCTTTATTGCGTGATACGCACGCAATTAGGTTCACCGACTCAGAATTGTGAACATAATTACGGTAGTGAGAAAAGTGACAAATTCTTTAAAAATATACTTTATAACACCTTGAATTTACTATAAAACATACCATTGATAACTGCTAATCGATAATTTCATAAATTTCGATAACTCTAACTTACCAGTATCACATCACGTCCTTATGAAAATACCACTGTTGCCTTACGCTCATCAACAACAGCGTGTATAGGCACCATAGTACAATAGCGACTGACGCGTTCAGAAGCTCTGTATGTGGTTTAGAACTATTGTTTATATGAGAAAATTAGGTTTTTTTGGTCGTACACAAACTATAGTTTATAGAATTCTATAAAATTACGATTTTACTAATAGTTTTCTTACTTTTCGACTAAAACCAAAATGTCACGGCATAATGTACTATACCGGCATAGTGTACACTTACCTTAAGTAACTCATCCGTAACGTTTCTACACAGCATCGAGGTGAAACGCTAAATGGCTTGACAGTGCGTCTTTGATGGCAGGGGGTGGTTAGTCACGGCCGAAGCCTACCCCTATCTGAATAGAGGGCGTCAAATAGTGGGGACCTGCTGAGTGCTGTATAAGATTGCTCGCAGTTTTCAGTTGCAAGGCGTCAAAAGACGAGCATTTTGGTTTCAGATCAAAACGTTCAGTACTCCACATATCAAACGAATGTTTTGTATATTTCGGAGTGAGTCTCAGCTTTCCTAACAGCTCGTTGTACAGTACAAAGCTGAGCAACGACATAAGGAGGATGGCACAAAGTGGAATCATTGACAAATTGATAGACGAAGTGCGCTGGGAAATGCAGAGATCTAGTTCTGGAAAATTGCTATCGGTATTTTTACCTTTATTACTTACCTAAAGAAATTATTAAGTAAGTATAGATACTTCAAACTGTTGCAATTATTTTAGTCAGCAAAGTACCTAATTAAGGTAGCAACAGAATGTGCCAATAATGCAAGATGTTCTGAAAATGGTTGAGCGTGAATTTAAATGCAATTTTGGTTA
Source organism: Coenonympha arcania (assembly GCA_036785405.1). Classification (NCBI taxonomy): domain Eukaryota; kingdom Metazoa; phylum Arthropoda; class Insecta; order Lepidoptera; family Nymphalidae; genus Coenonympha; species Coenonympha arcania. The sequence goes on from CM072055.1 coordinate 15,973,628, forward strand.
CTGAAGATTCTATTATGTTGTACCTACAATTTACCTAAACTTTATTAAAATCCAAGCTCAATTTTTTAAAGCGTTTGCGACTGTCAACCAGAAAATAAGGTTGCGATTTGGCTTGATGTAATTTTCTCGTAGAGTAAGAACTTACCTACTCATAATAATAGATTTATTTCGCAGGTGAAACATGACTCCTCAAAATTAGGCTCATTGGAAGAAAGAGGACTAACTCTAGAAGATACCCAGGGCATGTTTCTTTTACTCGGTGCTGGATTTCTCATAGCGGCAACAGCTCTTTTATCAGAATGGATGGGAGGGTTCTCCAAGCGGTGTTGTACGCTATGCAGCAGGAAAACATCAAAGGGATCCAAGCAGTCTCTGATACACATACCCAAAACATCAGACGAAATTAAAAACGATAGCATTGAGAGTGTATTGCATTTTAATACGAGATCTTCGAGCACTGACTCGATCAACACACTCGACGGTCAAATAATAAACGTCACTCAAGAAAACATTATGATCCATGATGATGAGACAAGCTCCAGGCGGTCGAGTTCAGTCGACTTGGATAGACAAGTGAGGGAGATATTCGAAAGGGATGAATACAGAAGGCGAATTGTTCTAGAAGAAATAGTGTCTGCTGACAGCAGGAGAGAAGACACTGCGTCTAAAGGTGTATTTGGAGATCGGGTTGATAAATAGAAAATACTCGGGTTGAAAATGTATTAGGCGGACGCTCGCAGCTCCGCCCGCGTGAATTTCGTTTTTTTCACATAGGTACCTTTGTAATATTCCACCACCACCACCACGGAACCACGGAATTTTCCGGGAAAAAGTATCTCGGAAAATTCTGTATATACCTAGTAATGTATGGAATGGATGCCACAATACTTATTTACAGCCTTGATATGATTGAAATTTATTTTAATTAATTCATAAATGAATAGTTTGTTCCTAAGTTATCTAAGTAAGAAAAAAATGATTGTATGAAGAAGTATCTCTTGTTTAATTGCTTAAAATGCGAGTCGGATTCATGCTTTGGTATGATTGGTATCTCTGATACTCTTATCGTATCCACCCTGAGTGATTCTTGCAAACAAATGATCTATTGTTGAATCTAATGTTGAAATAGAGCATCGGGTATAACAGGCCACTCTCTCGTCCCTCCTACGAATCATGCCGATGAAACTTTACCTACCTGTTTTAGCAAATCTATAAAAGGACATTTTATAGATCACACAGTTTTCCCGACAGAGTCCCAAACATGGGAAATAGTATAAGGTAACGTAGCTAGATTACAGAAATAACAAACAAACTTGACATCCAACTCTTTATTATCCTTCGAACAGTCATCAAAATAATTTATAACAATTTTCTAACACTGTCCATTAACATCAATATTTTCATTCAATGAGATGTTACAATCAAATACTCATCTCTACACAGGGCAGAATTGGCTGCCTCAGGCGCTGTAAGACCTAAATTAATGCAATATTTGGCCCGGCCTCTTCTTAAAAATAATTAGGTATACAGTTATGACTTAAAAGCCCACGAGACGCCTGGAAAAATCGCAGGCGTCCCATCGGTATCCGTAAAAATATCGATAAAATACAACAGATTTTGCATTACGATTTTTGTAAATTCAAACAAAAATATAACTAGAATCTACCTAAGCGATTGTTACATTATGTATTGCACAGCTGATGTTACAGAGAAAATAAAATGTGAATCGACTTGAGTATTCAATAAGGATATGTATTCATACATCTACAACTATTTGGGTTCATTATGACGCCTTGAAACAATAGCAAAAAGGGTTGACGGGGACAAGAGGTTCATTACATACAGTATTATCATTATAACATATACTAAATCACTAAATCGAAATCTAACCTGATTTCGGACCATCTACACTTATGACTACAACATTTAAATGCAATAATGTAAATTGAATGGACTCTTTGCTATTGTGACAGAGCTGTATAAATATGGGTAGATCCAGAGATGGGCTAAATTTGATCACGATTAATTATTAACGATTGCGACTGCAATCACATACAGTGAATGAAATAAATTAATAACGTAAACACAATCCCTTTTGAAAAATTTCGTCAATCTGCAATCGTGACTTAAGGTAAAACCACCAGTAATTGACACTGTACTAATAGTTGACACTTTGACGAAGAAAATAAAAAAGTAAGAAAACTACAGGTTGCCGAAGATCGAGATTGTGTCTGAGATATAGTATAGACATCTAGCGGCACCAAAACAAACTAACGTGGCGTCTTAAACAACATCGCTAGTTAACCCGTTCGACTGATGACAACCGCACGCTTCGCGCCATATTTATTGTTATTTTCTTGTGCAGTTTGTTTAGAGCCGAAAGATTCAAAATGCTGGAAAGGTAAATATTATTTTACAATTTGAAATAAATATTAATTTCATTCATTATATTAGAGTTTGAAGCGTGAATAAATATTATTTTAAATCACATACAATAAAAAATTATATACATGGCGTCATGTCATTTACTGAAACTTGAAATTACATAAATTTTGAGTAGTTGACATGTGGGTGTCAACTTATGGATTTTAATATAATTTGTTAATATTGTTTTATTTATTGTTATTGTGTTGCTTAAAAGTTAAATTACTCTATTTGACCTTCTAAAATAATTTTGAACCATTTTATTCAGTAGTTGACAGGAGGAAAACGGCCTACAAAAGAAAGAATGCCCGCTATATGTAGTTTCGGGGCATCTGTGTCAAGATTACTTTAAAAAGAAGTTAGCAAAAAAGGAAGAATTAGAAAAAATAAAAAAGTAACGTGCTGCCAAAAGACAAAAGAAAAGAGAAGAAAATGAAAAAAACAAAAAAGCGAAGATTCAGAATCCCCGACTAATATAATAGTGATCTGTGATTCAGAAGCGTAAGAAAAAGACTGAAAAAGGGGTGCTTCATTTTGACGATAAATCTGACTCAAATACTGATGGTATTTCACTTAACAGTGAAAGTGAATCTCAAAATGAGAGCGATGGAGAAAACATACAAAAAAAAATCTTAAAAATCCAGTAAGTACAGAGAAAAGTAGGAGAGTATGTAGTATTTTCCTACGAAGAAGAGTTATTTCCAGGGGTTATTACTCACGTTACCAAAACAGCTGCTTTCGGCAATGCAGAAATGTGGGAGACTTTGGAAATGGCCTCAAAAAGTGGATCAATTGGACTATGAATGGGAAGACGTATTGTACCATATCTACGAGCCATTAAAAATGAGTCAGACGAGAAATGTGTACTCGGTCCCCGAATTAGAATTTTTATGGAACTAACTGATATAAAATTACTGATTACTGATATCATATAATTACACTTATAGATAATTTCAAGGTTATTTTTTTTTATTCCACTACAAGTTAGCCCTTGACTGCGATCTCACCTGATGGTAAGTGATGATGCGGTAAGATGGTAGCGGGCTAACCGAGAAGAGTGGTGAAGTACTCTTCGCTGTACTTACTCCAGTACTTTGTGTATCTACTTTCATTAAATTTCTTTTTGTGTACATCTTTTTCTAAGTACCTATATCTATGTCAACTACCAAATATACCTATGTCAACTACTAAATATTTTTGTTTTCACTGGGTGTCAACTACTAGCATAGTACCTTTACTTTATTAAAAATAACATAAAAAATACACATTAGTTTTATTGCTAAAATTCTTGTCACATTCTGAAAGGGAAATAATTTGCGCAACTATTAACAATTAGAAGTTCCCTCTAAGATGATTTCATACCAAACTATGTCAATAAACATACTAATAAATCATTATGGTGTCATCTACTGGGTATTTTACCTTACTATAGTCACAATCGGAATCGTTAATCATTACTAAATCATGATTAAATTTTGCCTGTATCTGGGTGGAACATACACAAAAGTATAGCATACATCTACAAACAAACGAAGCAAACCCTTTTTACAATAACACACAACACGGTTGTGCGTGATATGAATATTATATGTAGTTAAATAATAATCATTATCATTAAATTATACAGTGAAATCATTCCCGATAGTAATGCTCACAACCTCGGAAATTATGCTCCCAATACCAGCTTACTATTGATACGATACACTTTATACAAGAAAGTCGATAGTATACCAAAAGTGCAATCGACATTGTAGTCTTCTCAGACAAATATACTCGTATTAAATACAAAGTGTGACCAATTTTATTATTAGCATAAAACTGATAGACAAGGTATGTTTCCTGCCTATTACACAAAAATAATTACATCATATTTATTTATGTTTATTCACTGAATTTTATATACATTTATAGATAAACAACTCATTACGTGCAATCCCTGGTGATCGGTATTTTGTAGGTAAAAACCTGTATTTTGTATTTAAATATAAATTCAAGAGTGACGCGAGTGAAACTGTGAAAATAATTACAGTTAATGTAATCCTTGAAGATAAGAATACGCGAAAGAAGACGAAGAATACCTTTAAAGTAAGGGCCAAAAAAGAAAAAGACATTTAATTTAGTATAATAGGATCGTGTTATGCAGAAAGTAGCTTTTCTGCATCTTCACGTACAATATGACTGTGCAAATTAAGCAATTAAGTATATTATATATATATAAGATGAAATTAATACATCTTATCGGTGGCCCTAATTACGCTTCTGCTCCTAGAAATTCTTATATCGATTTTCGATAGTTTACTCGCGTATGGCTTAAGATTGCTATGAATACTTCAAATTGTGTCGAAGGAAAGGCTCTCTCTAGTTATTAATTGATTGTAATATATTAAATACAATATGTATATTGTATCTTTACAATAAAAATAAATGTATGTGAAAACAATAAACGAGAGTTAATAAAAAAATAAAAAAAAAATATTGAAAATAATATTGCTTTTTCTTTCAATCGATATTTTATTTAAAGTTTCTAGGATCGAAACTAAATTAGATTGATTTTAGAAACCAATCAACAAATCTCGTGTAAATAAATTGATTTTCATTATTTATCGAATTTGTTAAAAACAGCCATATATATCATCGGATGATGAGTTTAACAAAATGTTTATTAAAAAGAACGGTTTTTAGCTGTTTCGTTTTTGTTAGATATTTGCGGCAACTAAGTAATAATAATAAGTTTTTCACTCTACGTGTTACTCTATTATGTGGAGTTTAATTAGATTGTCCATAATATTATCATAATTATCAACTGCCTTATCCAATGTAGCATAGATTATTGTACAATCAAATGTTATTCGTACCTTTCCTATTTATAAAACCGCATATTACTTATGTCATCTGTCAAAAACCCAAAAAGACTTAGATGCTGGGTGAATTTTATAATTATAACAGGATTATTAAAGAACCGTCTTATTTCATCCTTTGCTTTAACTATAACAGGTGAGCGCCGCGAATCGTAATGTTTGTTATTTCTGACAGTAATCTAGGAAAAAGTTAGGAACAAACGATCGAAAACGACCAAAGTGGACATAACGCAACATTTTCTAGACTTTCATAAAAAACAGTGTTGTAACAGTGCATTGTAATGATCATATTATCACATTAACAATTTAGACTTTTCAATACTACACATATTATATACGGTGTACTAATACTTCCCGAAACTTGGGACAACATTCATTTATTATGCTCCAGTATTAAAATATTAATTCGTATTACAGCCTAGGTGTGTATAATATTTTACAATGCGAAAATACATTTTTTTTCCTTATTCGTTCAGACTTTTGAACTTGAAATTGGTTACCTCCCTGTACAAATTTTAACAATTATTATACTTACACATTCAACATTTTGTTACTGTGATTTGAAGGATTACATTTATAATTTTGTTAATTACAATTTTTTTAATTACAGTGCTCAGCTTACAATAAACAGTAACAATTACTATGTTTATAATATATATCTATAAATAAATGGGATTTATTCCACCCAATGATTTAAGAAGACCCTTCACTACGATAGTGCGCATGACTCGAAAACTTGACATCTTTTTTAAAGATTTCAAAAAGTTTTTTCTAGGTTTAGCGATGCAATAAGAGCTCTAGCAATATGACATATTGCGACACGATAAAAAGATGGCAATACTTAAGAATGCGAAGAGAAGCCACGTCATCAATTGAACGATGATTATCTTATTCTTTTTTTTTAAATTTCGTATCATTTAACAATCATTACACGACAGGAGAAAGATCCCAAATAAGGAGTTTTAATGGTTAATGTATATGAGTTTCTTTATTCCACCATAACTTCTGAACGACTGAACAGATTTGGACATGTGAGGTCCTTAAAGGACCTTAACCTTAAGGACATCCTTATATCATTCTGAGTAACACAGGCTATATTTTTTTTTTGGAAAAAGTGTTTACCACAAGACAGTCGTTTTTTTTTAATTATTTACTTGTTTTCATCGATTTTTTGAACTTCTTTCCAGTTCCACCTTTTTTATCAAAATATGTCATATGGCTAGAACTGTTGGACGTCGATCGACATCGATCCTGGAAACTGAAACGTCTAGTAGTAAGGGCACAAATGACAAACGTAGACTATAATATTATAATATAATATCTACTAACACTAAAGGTAATTGCGACTGTACATTTTATACAAAGATACTTGCAATTGAAATACTGTTTTCAGAGGACCAGTTCTTCATCGCAAGCTATGACTATGTTTACAGTAGGTATTCATTAATCTTTTTATACTTACTATGTAAAATACTTAAAAATATTAGGATGTGAAAAAATCGATGCAAAAAATCTATACGTATGATACAAATTTGGTATAATATGGTACATTTAGGCACTGTGAGTAAGGCATCTAAAGTGAGAAGATATGAGGGGACTGTAATGGTAACCTAATACTTGAATTTATGCCTGCAGTTACTCTATAGAATTATATTATTCAAAATTTGAACTTTTGCGAGTGTAGTAAATTTAGTTAAGTAGGTTTATTTTGTGTATTAAATTAGTGATTAGATGATGGCCGGGATCGCCGGTAGACTATTCATTTGGAAACAGACTAATTCAAGAATAAATACAATGAAGAAATTAATTATGTCAACAATTTCTTTAGGACAGGTAATTGCATTATTTAATTGATATTGATTCATTTATACATATTTAATAAATATAAAAATATGATGTAGATATTATTGAAATACACTGTGGTCGATTCTGTTGTGCAAAATCTCTAAACTAAACTAATTTAAAATAGTGCTATCCTTTTCAAACTGCTCCCTATGGAAAAGGATAGCACTATTTTAAATTAGTTTAGTTAAGAGATTTTGCACAACAGAATCGACCACACTGTTTTTTATTTTAAAGCGTTCATGTATTAGGTTAGAAATTCGATAGTTGACTTAAAAATTAAGCTCATAATGCCCATTAAAAAATCGATAAATTATTATACTATACACCCTTGTTCAATGAGTAAGTTATCAACTATCGAGGTAAAGACTTTGTTATAAGTTTAATTAAGTTATGCGAAATAAACGGAATATTTATCGATATCTGACAATGGCAGCAAGCAAGGAGAAGGAATTTGTGGTCAAAATTAAAAAAAAGTGGCCGCCATTTTGAACTTTTTTGTTAAAGGGCCGATTGATTTGAAAATCGATATCTGACTATGGCAGCAAGCATACAAAAATTTTGTGGTCAAAATTAAAATAAATGGCGACGACGGAAATTTTGGAAATTAAACGCTTGAGGGAGCAAAGCAGAAGTTCAACGTGAGCGAAGCCGCGGGCGTTTGCTAGTCACTAATAAAATAATAATTCATTCACACGAGTATGGATAATGGTTAACGATATTGTACAGTAACAATGAAAAACTATATTTTAGTATGATTAAATACAATATTATCTAAGAATAGGGCAGCGAGTGATTTTATAGTGCTTTACGAAAATATGATATCGATTTTGTGATAAATATATATCTGTGTACGATTAAAGCTTGGAACATTTACTTGAACAATATAATTGTCGGCGGAGGTTACATTTGATGCAAATAGGATTTCATGCAACACTTCAGATCACATTAACAAAATAATAATTCACTAACAACAAGCATTATCCGTTTACTAGTAACCAATTATAGCCACCTAAATTACGACTAAAGTGGGTACTTTACAAGTACATTCTGTTTTACGATTTACGATATTCAAAATTGACTCTCATTTTTTATTTGGTCTGGGAAAAGAGAAACGCCCGCACGAGTTTTTCAAATGTTTTAATGCTGCGGTCATATTACATTTTCACTTCTCATGCTCGCAAAGTGTAATTATTATTTTTAATTCCTAGATAGGAATTAAAAAGTTTCATTAATGCCCTAGTGCATAAAGTGGTTTTGTTTCTTAAATGCAAGGTATTACTGACATTAGGTTTGTTGTTATTAATACTTAGATCCTCAGAAAGAGTATTGCCTCGATTAGATTCGACAGACTTTGTCTCGGAATCGAACCTAGTAAGCACTTGGGGGGCTATTCTCGTAACATGTCGGCTAAATTTCGTGATGTGAAATGTTTAAAAAGGTGATGACATTTAGGTATGCAGACGATATTGAAATCAAAACATTTTTTGCGAACACTGAAAAATTAATTTTACATCTATTGACATAGAGCGTAAAACTGAATGTATTTCAAAACGCCATGTTGGTCGGCAATAGTGTGATTGAATTTACTTAATCGCCTCAAAGTCGAGCATTGTATTTCCTATGATGAAATACATTCAATCTTACACTGTAAGCCAATAGACGTACTTAAAGTTAATTTTTCAGTGTTAATTTTTTTCTTTTTCTTGTTTCACATCACTAAGTGTGTGAAAACGTTACGAGAATGTCACAGCTGAATTAAATTATCTCGCGATCGAAGTGAAAATTATTGTGTACACCTCAGTATTTTAATTTTTAATCCCTTGTTATACAAACTACTTTTTTGTAGTAATCATTGCTGAATGTTGACTTCACATCCAGAGATAAATGATTATGTAAATGGTGATTCCTTTACTTACAAGACTGCTTAGTGTGCGAGTGTTATCATAAGAATTTTAAAGCTTCGTGTGGTACCTTTATATAGTCATCTCTAGCTAACATTACCTACTTACATTACATAACATTCGTTCCTAACGGGACGTGTATACATATTATGTAAATATCATTATGCTTCTCGTGTATAATATAAATATGTCAATAGATAAAGTACAATATCCAATACATAACTTATTATCTTCTGTGATGACGCTACGCTTACTTAATTTACAAAGATTCAAAGTTCGGATGTCACACTAATGATATTTTAAAATGGCACAAAAAAACTTTAGAACACTAACACAAAGTCAACAGTCGTATTTTTTTTTTTAGTCTTTGACACGCACTTGCACTATAACTGTTGTCTATAATACACTTGTCTCCATCGGCTGTTTTTGACAGTCCACGCACCAATAAAACGGCTCCTATTACCACTAATCGCTCAGCACTAATCGACTATAAGCTAAACAATGGCACGGATTGCACATATAACGCTATATACAAGGGAATAAGAAATATGTATATTACCTATACTTTTTTCATTCGTTTATTTTCTATTTGGCATATGCAACAGATAAAGCAATGGCGATGGACCAGAAAGAGACCGCTTAACCTTCATCTCTCTCTGGCGCTATTGCTATATGTGTTTCATGTGGTGTCATGTGTCAAAGAGAAAATAAACGGATGGAAATTGTATAAACGTAGAGATCATCTAATCTAAAAATCCCTCCACGCGTTTAGAAAGAACAATGTAGTGGAGGGGCATTCATTTTTAAATTAGACGATCTCCAACTCCTTGGATACGTTCAATATAATTGATCGGGTCTGTATCTATTTATATTACACTATTGTACTTAATTTTAAACATTAACCCCTTAATATTTAGTGTACTCGTATGTGCAATATAACATTATTTAATTACGTATCAAAGAAGGATACAGTGAACGTTTCCTCAACGTGTAAGGGATACATGGAATTCTGTAGGTAGAGTAACAAAATAGCTCTAATCTGCCCTTTTCCTGATTGTTACCTTGCCGTTTCGTGATACAATGTGAAGACCGCGCCATTTTTAAAAGCACCTCGTTTAACTCTCTTAAAATTGTGAACCTACGTAGCAATATGCTCATTTGTAGCGATACAGTTTTAAACATCTGAACTTAGAGCGTCTAAAATTCACTATCGCTTTCACAGACGTACGCGTGGAAAGGGATAGGTCTACTACTGACAAGGGTTATCCTTTTCCACATACCATTATGAATAGGATAGAGCCTGCTATGCCTTTCACGTAACGCATATGTTACAATTGGAAAGCCCATTTCAGTTTTCACAGAAGTATAGATTGTCTAATCTAAAAATGAACGCCCTTGCACGTGTTTACGTTAACACGTTGAAAAAATGATGTAGCGGAGGGGGTGTTCATTTTTAAATAAGATACCGCAGATTTTTAGAAGCGCTAAATTTAGAGACTCTGAAACCGATTCGCTACCTTTGCTAAACATTTCGAATCTCTATAGGTGAACCGCCATAAACTTGATCCTCCTGATGGTGTACGGAACGCAGAGCGGGTGATGCGATTGGCTATAATGATACAGCAGCGCTGTCAGCGGACAGTGACGAAACTAGCTCATTGGTCGAGTGACTCCTGCCCCGGGTCCCGCACACCATCAGACCATCAAGTTTATAGCGGTTTACCTGTAAATTGCTAACACTTTACGGGTTCGAGGAAAAGAGCACATTTTCGTGTAGACCAGGACGGTGTAGTACCGAAAGCTCGATGGAGGAGTCCGCAGCGACGCCGGGACCGGGGGCGCGGGGCCGCGGGCTCTAGCAGTGCGGGTGCACGGGCCTCGGGTAGGGACCGAAGGCCTCGTAGCCTAGCTATGTGGCCCAGCCGTCGATCCGCGGCCGCTTGGTGTGGGGCTGCTCGTACTCCAGCGGGACGGCGCCCGCGTGCCGCATGTCCTGTCCCGCCGGCGACCCCATGTTGCTCGACGTCACTGACCCTGAAAGGTAGACTGTGGTTAAAAAGTTAGTCAGGATCAGGAAATGTTATTCTTGTTACATAAAATCGAAAGATGCTAGTTTCTGACGTTACATGGAATCATTTTTGGACTGGATTAGTAAAAAAAAAAAAAAGTATTTTTTTAAATACGTGATAGATAAATTAGTGCAGAGCTACAATTTTAATGCCGCATCGGAAAAAAAAATATCTATAACCAGCTGACCCGGAGAACGTTTTAATAGATAAAATTTCTCACATATGCATATTATGCGGTAGGTCTGAGAATAGAAAGTAGTTTTTCTTTTCATACCAAACAACTAACAAAAACAAAACTGCTCGACCGATTATTAGGATTTTTTCTGTGTATGTTCGGTAGGTCTGAGAGGAGGTCGTAAGCTATTTATTTATATCCCTAATGGCGAAACAGCGTTTGCGGGGTTAGCTAGTAATAATACAAATCTAAGAACTCCTAACTAACGCCCTCTTGAGGCCTTGCGTTTTTCCATACTCAAGGGATATTTAATACGTTCGGCAGCGGACAGGCTGCCGATGATGACGGGACCCGCTGCTGATGAGGCTGGTCGAGACCTGGCGGGAGCGCGGTGAATACGACAGTGAATCCCGTGCTCCCACCAGAAGGCCCGCCGTGGAAACAGACAGCTTTTAGTGGGTGCAAGCCCCACATAACCCATCCGTTTCCCCTGACGGAGGGGTACAGTCCGCGAGGCGTAAGCTGAGCTTTGCATTTGTGTGAGTGTACATAGATAGTGTAGGTGTAACATTGGCCTAAAGCGCGGCGCGTCCCTTGCTTTTGCATAAACCGGTTTTTACTGCTTTTTGACAATCGGCCTGAGGCGCGGTGCGTCCATCGCACTCTACTTTTAGTGATCACTCACACAAATGCAAAGCTCAGCTTACGCCTCGCGGACTGTATGCGTTAGGCATTTACTGTCTATAAAAAAAGGGATAGTCAATAAGTAGCGGTGGTCACTTACCGTACTTACCATCAATGGCTCCGGAGAGCGAGTGCGCGGGCTGCGGCGCGGGCGGCGGGCCGCGGTGCAGGTGGTCGGGCGCGCGGGGAGGGGACACGGGCTCCGCTTTGATCTTCACGTTGCTAGGCGACCCGGCCGGCGGCGGCGTCCCCCCTCCCAGCACGGGCAGGCTGCTACTGTAAGGTGAACTGGAGTTTAGAAAAAAAAAGTTTAGTTAGTACATATATTGAGTTAATTTTATTAATTGTAAATTATAGCTAAAGCACGGTCGCGGAGCACGAAGAATTTCGTACATTAACCTGTTACTACCTGTCTCAGTCACTCCCGCGTCAAAATAATGCGGTCACGCTCGCACAGATGCAATGACCCCGTCCTGTGCGTGACCGCATTATTTTGACGCGGGAGTGACAGAGACAGATAGTAACAGGTTAATGTACGAAATTCTTCGTGCTCCGCGACCGTGCTATAGTAGTCTTAGATAATATTAAATTACTTCTGGGTTTTTGACTATCACTATCTTGACGGATTTTTTTTTTGTATCAATGAAAAATATCTTCAAAATATAGTCATCGTTAGCGAGCGTACATCAGAGTGCTTAATTAATTATTAAAATAAATGATTGCATCACTATTGCATCTATATTGTCTCAAGGTGCATGGAGGGCACAAATTATATGACTGACAGCGCGCGAATTTGAACGAAGAGACCCCGTTACAAGAAAAAGAAAAGTCGCAAGCCCCTCAACTTTTCGTTTTAACTTTAAAATGCATTTTATATTTGTTCCACGAGCTACAGTCTTCTTCCACTTATGAAAAAAACATTTTTAAAAGAACGAACTGAGACCAACGAATTGAGACCGTCCTTTTTTGAAGTCGTTTAAAAATAGAATTTTACAGATTATTAAAAAAATCCTGGTTATAAATATTATAGTCTAAAGAGAAATACTCTTGATAATTTAAATAGATATTACGTTAGGTATTCCCGCATTCATTGTAAAGATTAAATTACCAACTAAAACACAATCTTTATGAGACTTTTTGCTGAGAGCTTGAAATTAACGAGGTTTAAATACGATCATTTCGCTTTTTTGTTATCAAAGAACCAAATAAAAAACTGAGTGTAAATGTACTCGTGCGTAACACGCTTTGCAGCGCTTTAATATTATACTTCTGGTTATTTGGAGAAGTAATAAAGTATCATCATTATTGTTTAATTCGTATTAAATTCTAACTTGCGTAATTCGGTCTGTAGACATTAGAGATGCAAATGCCAAAAAATCTATGGAATTAGGTAAAATTAGTTCAAGTACTTTATCTATCTACTTCTGGTTATTTGGAGAAGTAATAAAGTATCATCATTCGAATTAGATTCTAACTGGAGTAATTCGGTCTATCGAAGATACATTAGTGATGCAAATGGCAAAATATGTATGGAATGTAGAGATTAAGTTAGTTCAAGTACCTACTGTACCTAACCAAAATTTTAGAATTTGTTTCCAAAAACTCAGGCTCAATTTATAAGTAGGTACAGTAGGTACTTGAACTAATTTAATCTCTTCATAAAAAACTTCAAGTACAATAATACCTTTGAATATTTAGTGACCAAAAACTCAGGCTCAATTTATAAGTAGGTACAGTAGGTACTTGAACTAATTTAATCTCTTCATAAAAAACTTCAAGTCCAATAATACCTTTGAATATTTAGTGATGACTAAATATTCAAAGATATAAAAAGACCTAAATAAGTACCTTGATAAGTACTAGTTTTTAATCAATTATTTTTTGTAAAGCTAGTTATGTCAATCGCTTCAATATCATTGAAATATATGTCGAGATACTCGTAGATTATTATAGACGGTAATAAACGCTAAAATTAAAATAAGGACTGGCATATACAATGAATATAGTAACTGATTTTCCGATGTTATGAAACAGGCTATAGGTATTACCTTCTACGTCTACTTTAATTTTGCTTCTCTGTTTAGACGTAAAAACCGAACATATCATCTAAATTCCTATTTTTAACCGACTTCATAATCATTCAAGTACCTTTTTGATATTATGAAGACTAATTTCCATCTATTTAGTGCAGAGCAAAAGTTTCAAAGAATTCAATTGGCGAAATTTCACGCCATTTAATGATCAATCGATGAATTGGGAATCGACCGAGCGTGAAATGAAAACTGACGCTAGTAGATCGAAGTGACTGGTAAATTGAGAGGTGATAGCAACAGCTCCGATAGCCGTGATCGTCTAGTGGTTAGGACCCTACGTTGTGGCCGTAGTAACCCAGGTTCGAATCCTGGTCACGGCAGCGTGCAGCGCTGTCTCGGCGGAGCTTATTTTTAGTTTTTTTTTGCTTTAGATCTATTACAGGCAGTCTATTTAACTATTACTACAATTGAGAAGTTGAATCAAAATGTTATTAGTTGTGTGTCATTATTTTTATGTGCCTTTTCAGTTTAAAATCTTACATGAATTATTGAATACCTAAAAGTAAGATTGTGAAAAAACGTAAAGTTTATGAATAGGTAGAGTTCAGAAACGGTTGATTTTCAGGCGGCAACCACTACTAATATTGCTATGTCTAGGTTTATCGAAACAGCAAGTTGCTCTACAAAACATTAAAATCAAGGAAATCAGAAGTCGGGATTGCCCCGTTTCTTCACAGGTAGGTAGGCACTCTAAACGAATCTCAGCTAAACCTAATCGAGTCTGAGTCACGAACCTTTTACTGAAGGTTAACTTTTTGTCAACACGTAAAAAGAAAATCGATTAAAACGAAGAGGCGGACAACTTTTGAATAGTCTGAATATTTCAGTACGTATTCTAGGTAGCTGTTGCCAGCGGCTCTGCCCGCGTAAATTGCAGTTTTTATATATTCCGTTATAATGAGTCAAAGATAGAAGAGAAATTCTTTCATACATGACTTTTGCGTAATTTTAACCCTTTACGCAGCGCACGAGCTTTTTGAGAACTTCCGTTAAACTCTAAAAAAGGAACAATTTTTACCGTTTTTGCAATATTTTTCATTGATACTCATAGCATGATGTTATGTAAAGCCTTCATCGATGAATAGACTTACCTATCCAACTCAAAAGAATTTTTCAATTCGGATTAGTAAGAGTTCATGAGATTAGCGCGTTCAAACAAACAAATGAATATCACTTGCTTTATAAAGGAAAACATCGCCAGGAAACCTGCATTCCTCAGAGGCCAACGTAATGTTCTCAAAGGTAAGCGACATCTACAAATCTATGGTCTACAAATATCACCTACAGTCGTACTCCGTAGTAGCCATATGAAATAATCGCGATCGTCATTATTAATTTAGCTGTCGATTGCTCAAATGGAGCGAAATTCAAAAAACATAACACTCCTTGTTTTGGGCAGCCGTGTAAAAATTTATGAGAATGACAGTTGTTGCAGTCACGTGATCGACGTTATTCTCATGCGTTTTTTTAATTTCGGATTTGAGCGATCGATTGTTCTCTACGACGATCGTCGCTTAAGGGGATTTATTGAATTTATTTTTGTCTTTCTCACTCTCACGGAGATTTGGTAGGTGCGACATGCAGCGTCGCGGAAGAATATAGCAGAAAAACGACGTTTTACCTAATTACTCAAAAACTAAGCCAGTTATCAAAAATCTGTTTTAAGCGTTTTAGGATATTATTATTACCGATACATTAAAACAAAAATTACAATTACATCCATTGTAGTTTCCGATAAAACATAGAAAAACTGAGATTTTGGAGCAACTTTTGGGAGAACTTTCTATCGAGAAAATTTTATCCAATCGTGTTTCTGCTTCTAAGCGATTTTAGATTAAAGACCCAAAATACATGACGTGTAATTTTGAAAGTAATTGTTTTTATAGTTTTTGCATAAAACTTCAATCAAAATCACCTAAATACGGCTTGTAGGCCGTTAATCGTATGGCTCAGATTGTATTATGTATCAGATTGCTCAGATGGTATTTATCGCAAGTGACGACCAGTAGCCTGATTCTGTATCGTTAGTTAGCAACTCGCACTGGGTTATTAACTAAGAAAACGGAGGAAAAAATCTTATTTTTGCACAAGGTACTAACTTAGGTTGGTATGGTATAGCATCAACATACCATGCAAGTTGCTAATTTGTTCAAAAATAATGCAAAAATAGGATTTTTGTCAACTTTTTCTTAGTTAATAACTCAGCGTGAGTTGCTAACTAACGATACAGAATCAGGCCACAAGTATAGAGATAGATGTTCTTGATGAAGGAATTACCCCTGTCCGGTAGGGTGTTAACCAGCGGCCGAAGACTCCAGAACCAAACCAGACGGGGAATCGAACCCGGGACCTTGAGTCAAGTTCAGAGGGGTTAGTACAGCTTTTAGTACAATTGACATGCGGCTGTCAATAGATGGCGCTGGCTGTAAATGTATGGAGGAATTCGATTCGATTGTGCGATGCGAGCCGACTAGCAATTCGTACAAAAATTTGTACTAACACCTCAGCTTAGATATTAAGACATGTACAACAAAATAAGCTAAAAAGTATGTCAAATTGGGCACAGACATGTACCTGTTGTGCTGTAGCGTCTGCAGCTGGTGCGCGCCCCACGACAGCCCGATGCCGATGTCGGAGCTCATGCTGAAGTCCTGCGGCCCGCCGAAGTTGCCGAGCCCTGAGTAGCTTAGTGGCGTCTAAAAAACAAAACCATTAAAATTACAGTAGGTACTTACGAAAACTAACTGCATAAAAAAACTAAGAGGCCTCAAAAATCCAGAAAATGACGAAATTATATCAAAAATATGTACCTGGGATGTGTTTGGTTTAGGTAGAGTTCAAATTTCATAGATAATAAAAACCACTCTGAAAATGACGCGGGAATTTTGTGAAATCCTTTTTTATCCCTTGTCTACATTATAATGGAACTTTGTGTAACATTAGTCAAATTATAACACAGGACTTAAACCCTAGTCCTGTGTTATAAGAACTTACTCGTTATTACTGGGTGAAACTATAGCCAAAAGGAGTTCTAAAAGGAGAGTCATGCCCAGCTGTGGGACTTAAACAGGAATCATCGATGATATTTATAAGGAGGGAAACTCACCTCTCCTGCGTAGGAGATGTCGTCCTGCGGCGGCGGCATCGCGCTGGGGATGACGACGCGCAGGTTGTTGCGCGGCGAGTGGTGCGGCGGCGGCGCGTGCGCGTGCGCCTTGTGCGCGTGCCGGTGCGGCGACGGCGCGGGCCCGGGCGACGGCGACGGCGTGCAGCCCGCGCCCAGCGGCGACCCCGACCCCGGGTAGCCGTTGGACATCTCCAGCATGCCGCCGCTGGGGTACACTGCAACGGGACGAGGGCACTCTTACACCGGACCTCACGACGACAACGAGTACGACGCGTCAACGATATCCCGCACACCCATGTGCACAGACCCCTTGTTAAGCGAAGAAGACACTGCAACGAGACGAGGGCACTTTTAAGCGCACTATACATTGAGCCCGCCGGGCCGCCGACATATTATGTCGGCAACTTTTTGTCGGCGGTCTAGTTGGCGGCTTCACTTACTACAAGTCGGAAAATTTGGTCGGCGGCATGTCGGCGGCTTGAGATGAGAAATTTATTTTGTGTGGTTGTGTCATATTATAATTTACTACAGGTCGAGCGTTGCCGGGCAACTGAGCGCAGGCATACCCAAGCCGCCAACATGTCGGCGGGTTGCCGACATGATTATTTTCATACATATTTTACGGCGGGCTCAATGTGTATTGCGCTTAACATCTAACCTCACAAAAACTGCGACGCGTCAACGAAATGCCGCACACCCACTGACCTCTATTATACTAGTACGCTGGACCTCAGACTGTCAACACAGAAATGAAGATACCTGATTTTCGCCATTTTGGCGCTGATTGCTGCGTAGGTAACCTGGCGTGAGCGTCCATTGAACTAAAATAAAATGACATTCAAAACGTCGGTCACTAGCAACAAATGTAATTTTGGACTTTCGAGGAGGACGCTTCAAATTGCGCAAAAAATGAACTGTGTATAGAATGTTTGATCCAGCGTACTAGTATAATAGAGATCTGTGCCCCCACCCATGTGCACAAACCCACAGTGGCACAAACCGCTTATCAAGCGAAGTCAAGCCTGTCCCTAACATGGGCAGGAGATAAAATTAAATATCAGTTTAGTAATTCACGTAATGCGTCGTCGGCTACATTTCGTGAAGTGAAATGTTTTAAAACATCGCGGTATTCGCTTCTTTTCGCAAACTACACGTGAACCCACCCTTCCGCCCTCTCCCTCCCCAAATCGCAACAACTTAGTCACATCTACGTGAATTTAGCGGTAAAGGCGAGTGTGTCATCACACTAAGTGTATTTAAACACTACGTGAATTATTAGGCAGACCGTGAAAGTTCAGTGCTATAGCGAAATAAGACCATTTCTTTGAATCCAATCCGAAGTCTTTGATCAGTCAGAAAAGGTCAACTCATAAAAGGTTCACTTGAAGTTATTGGAAACGGTATTTTTATTTCAGAATCAAGAAAAAAAGAAACAGCAGGGCTAGTAAAAGTTCCAATAATGCTAAAAATTCGATATCGTTATTCGTTTACTACTATATTATATGGCGAAACGGAATCGAGGATCGAATCGAATTCATCCAACTTGTACTAAACCCACAGAACAATACGTTTGAGCACTTCAAAATGATTGAAATAAACGGTTTCATAATGCTTTCAGCTAGGCTTTAAGGCTTTAGTTACTGAATTCTTAAATTCTGTGTTGCTCTGGTTTAATATTGCGAAACTGTTATTAAAATTCTCACAAACTCCAACAAATGCTGAAATATTTTGAAGTTATTGTTTACCCACTCAAAATAACTTTGAGTTAATAAATTAATGAACTGAAAACCTACGCGAACACTTGTTTAGACCTTAATATGAGGACTGTCTTCGATAATCGTGGAATATTTATCATATTATTAATAAATGAATTATATTATTATACTCAAGCTTAAATGCAATAATATTATAAGGGTTTGGCAAGGCACTCTGGGAGTAACAACAGAAGTGAAAACTCAACAAAAAAATATATATACAGAGGTGTTGTTTACGTTAGGATAACAAGGTTGGTGCCCTGCTCAAAAATCCCTAGCGCGCCTGAAGGACTGTTCACTTCAAAAATTCAACAACTATTTTTAATTACCTGAATCGGTTTCTGATGACGAAGGTCGCGGGCTGATAGACGTGTGCATTTGTGGACTGGCTTGTAACATGGACTGGTCGTAGCTCCCCACCGGCACGCTCACTGGCAGGTTGTAGTTGCTGCCAGTGACACTCACGCCGACTCGGCTGCCGTTCAGTTGGTTGCGCTGCATCATCATTTGGAACTCCTCGTCGATCTTTGAATACTTCGCCTCTGTCCGTGGTGTCAAGTTGTACTCCGCCTCCGCTTCTGGGCTGTCAGGGGACATCACTCCGTTCTTATGCTCTTTCTTCGTTAGTGCCTGTAAGTGTCAGCGAAACCAGCTCAGGTGGCTTGACGAGCCCAATGTATAACGTTACTGTACGTTGGAAGCATGCTTTTCAATCGAGTTAAGTTAGAATCACCCTCTAGTACACACTGTTACTATGTGGTTATACTGTTTTACCCTTTACAAATATATACGTGGAATTTCTTAAACTCTTTCTTCTCCGTCCGTCAACAGTAATTTGATGATCGAAGGAAAGATACCTTTTACTTGTAACGGGGTTTCAGTGTTTATTCGTTATTCACAATGCTACTTAAAAGGAGTTACGAGTATAAGCTCTAATTGATCAATGAGTAAATCTGATTGATGGCAACATTGAGGGCAAAAGCTCGAGAGGCCGCTCACTAAACAGATGGTCAGACTAGCTGAGGGATTACCAAGTGCACACAAGACTGGAAGACATGATCTCCGATAAAACCCGGTGGAAAAAATAATCCGCACAAAGTTGCAAATTCACCAGGAGTACGTTCTTCAGTAATAAAAGAGAAAGTGAGAAACTGAGTGCCTATCTAGAACCTCATAGCTTGATTTACTTTAGGCACTTTTCCTATATTATAGTCGTTTTGGCAAATTTCCTATATTATAGAACAACTGCCGATATGAAAGAGCAGGCAGGGCAGTCGCTATCTTAGGTGCCGTCAGATCGTGGTTGCTTGATTGGTGATCCTTTCAAAAGGCCGAAGCAGAAGTCTATAGCTGAGCCGATGACGACATCTTTTGCGATTGGTTGCAATGCTGTGACGCATAAGATCTTCCTTGGTGATTTGAGTTTGTAACTGGGTTCTTTTGACTAGCTATGTGAAAAACGTTAATTTGACCGCTAACACAACTTTTATTTATCGGTTTTAAGACTTTAGGTTAAGCCAGTATAGCATGTAGTGGAGGGTGAATCAAGTGCTATTACAAATCTACAAAGCGATATCTACTATGCTAATATAAGTTATACGTAAAAACTTTTTAGCGTACATATGTGTGTTGTGTCGAATGCAATGGTACAGTACAACACTGACTTCACCCTTGTATCGCGTCTCGATTTCAGGTAGGCGCTATTCGAATAAACACAAAAATATTTATAAAACCCATGCTGCAAGGAACAAAATAACATAAATATTTAGGGTGGTCGGTCATAAACTGTTAGTATTAAACTCTGGGTGTCTGGTATTTTATTTTTCATAGATTTTTTTTATTCTAACAGGAAATAAACGGTCATGCTGGTTTGGTGGGCTCGTGGTTAAAACATACTACAATTTTGTATACGTGATTTCTGGTACAACATCGATTGGGAGTTCGGAAGGATTTTCTATATTCTACAGGTACATTGATTAGTGTCAATAAAAGCGAGGACTTTTTGAAACGAAGTTTTTTTCGGGCGGTACATCGGATGGGCTAGACGAAAGAAATGGATTTTTTCCATCACAAAAATCCCATGATTAAAACTCTTAAATGGAAAAGTCATACTTTGTCGTTTTTGTATCTACATACAAAAGAATCTGCCGTTGCAAGCACGCAATCAGCAATATCATTTGGTATGAGAAACTCGTTGTCATGATAACTATGAGTGGTAGATGAACTTCGTTTCAACCGAGTGTCCACAACACTCACACATTTTTCTTTTTATATTTGGTCGGGTTCGTTTTAGTAAGAGACGTTTGTATTAGGGTCTATTAGGGTAGTTTGTGAGTAGAAGCACGCGGTTAGGGTAAGTCATATTGCATGGACATTGCATTGCGATCACGGGCACACAGATGACGCCGTACTTAATGTACCTCGATGATGTTCCGGTTGGTCAGGGACTCGTGCGGTTCGTTGTATTCCGTGTATTTCAGTAACACCTGCACAATTAACATGACATTAGAGACAAGGAGACAGTGCGGTTGTGAGTTGCGCCTATTTTTTTCAACTCACTGATTCGCTCTCAAGGTGAAAAAATACGCTTTTAAAAAGCGGTTTGAGGCGGTGTACCCGCGAGATTTTTCCATGTTTCTATAGAGTGAGTGAAACCTGCCTGATGGAAATTCTTGGCAGAAATTCACTGTTAGGCATAGAGGGCATTATTTTAAGATTTTGATACATTCAACATGCCCTGACGTCTCAGAACTAGAACTAAAAAGAGCTTTCGTCTCAGTCACTTTTGACCTAGTGACATTCAAGAATATTTTTTTATTAGACAATAATTGAAAGCCCAGCCTCTGCTGAATAGTGGAGTCAACAGACGATAGGTTTAAGATTTGAGATGATAGGTTGAGGTACCTTGTCCATATCCGTGCTGGCATACTGGTAGAGTTTGTTGTTGGAGCTGAAGATGATGAGGGCGATCTCGCAGTCGCAGAGCACGCTCAGCTCGTACGCCTTTTTCATCACCCCAAACTTGCGCTTGTTGAACGTCACCTGGAAACAAAGGGATACAATTGAATATAAAACGTATTAGAACAGATCGCACCTTACAGTATCTCTTCTTCTACTATTTATTTCTACTTTAGGAGCCTTCATTCATCCATTGATGGACATAGGCCTCCTCACAAGCACGCCATTTTTTGCGGTGTTGGGCTATTCTCCTCCATGATTTTCCCATAAGTTTGGCAATATCGTCAGACCAACGTATTGGCTGTCTGCCGACGTTCCTGCGACCGGTGCGTGGTCTCCATTCAAGAAGCAAGCGGGACCAGCGTTCGTCCGAAGTGCTACATACATGCCCGCCCATTTCCACTTGGACTGGGACTTTCAAAACAATATCAGTCACTGCCGTTCTATTACGGGTGTTTGGCACACGGTCGATGAGCGAAATAACAGCCTTACAGTATACGTGGTCGCATGTGTTTTACATCTGTGCACTGTTGGCCGAAAGTACGTCGTGGGACCTTAGGCCCAGTTTCCATCAAAACGGAGAAGAGACGAGAAGAGAGATGTGTTTTGAATAACCAATCAGATTTTGTTATTTCCACATCTCCTCTCCGCATAGCTACTGTGGAAATGGATCAAGCGAATAAAAGATTTGTGAGCTGTGCATAGCGAAGAAAAAATTGTACACAACTGGAATTTCAACTTAAAAGGCTAGCTTGCAAAGAGCCTCCTAGTTATACCAATCTTATTAGACTAGCCCTCCTAGCATGGGCAGGTGATGTACATTTTGACAGGGACTAAAATAATTTTATCCACCATCTTAAGCACGGAAAAATTAAAATAAGAAGTATTTCCTTTGTTTTATCCACGAGGGAAATTATCTTCACTTATGCGCCCATGCTCAAAAAGTGGATAATATTAACATTTTATCTCTCCATTGAGAAATCATCCCCCGTCCCCGCTCTCAAGCTGTGCTTCTGCTATTTAGTGTGTTTTTGTAAATCCGTCAATAAGTAGGTGTCAACTGACTCGATGAAGGAGTAATAATAACTTATTAAATCTCGCAATAACATAATGTAATAAGACTCCACTTTTCAAAAACAATGACCAGGAAGTGGAGGGGTTGAATGATTTACATATCTCAAGTGTTAGGTATATCGTGAATGCAAGTGCAGTAATGCACAGTAGTACGCAGTTAGCACGAAACAAAGAAATTATTATGCTAACATTTTAACGCGGCGCAGAAAGTTATCGCACTCAATTTATGGGTCATGGACATTGGAATGAGCTAATTGGAGGACTTGATATTATATTAACACTCTTTTTGTGTTTTTGTTTTTTTTAATTCGTCGTAGGCTTGCGCTTATGCCACAGGATAAAGCAATGACAATCGATTTAAAATGAAAGTTACAGGGGGGAATCCCCGTAATCTGAGTTTTTGTGGGCTCTGTTCACTGGGCTTTTGCGGTTTTCACCACTACAGAATGCCATTTAATATAAATTAAGCTATTAATAATAAAATTAGAGCAATTAAAAGCCCGCGGCTCCACCCGCGTGAATTTCGGGTTTTGCTAATCCCGTGTGAACGATAGATTCTCCGGGATAAAAAAGAGTTTAATCCGGATTATACGCTATCTATGTTCCAAATTTCAGCCAAATCGGTTCAGTGGTTGCGGCGTGAAAGAGTAACAAGGATCCATCCATTCATGCTTACAAACTTGCGCGTTTATAATACTAAGTAGGATTGATATGTCGTTCCATATGGTTCCAGATAATTACGTATAATCAATTTCCTGTATACGCTCTCAATTTATTTCCTGTTTGTTGGAACGAATTGTTTTTTAAATTATTTATTTATTTTTTTATTTCCAAAACTGGCTTTGCTTTACGCGTTCATTTCCTTTTCATATTTATACGTTGGTTCGGAACAAAGTCCTGTCACCTACATTTAACCAAAACAAAACACAAGCGAAACAGTATTGACCTTCGCAACTAACATTTTAGCCGTCTGATGCTCTAACAGGACCATTGTAACTTGAGCTCCTCCTACCATGATCTTTTGCATCACATAAACGGGTTCGTGGAAGCTCCATGGCTCTGAGAGCACTGGACAAGGGCATGTAGTCGTATAATTAATAAATTAGTAGCGGACGCGGTCGTTGTCCCTATAGCGATAAAATGTGCGGCGCGTTCAGTGCTGATATGCCCCATCTGTTAGGTCAGACCACTAAGGTCATCTCCCTCACACAACCTTGTTTTGTCGGTTGCATTTTTTTATCCGTTTACAAAGCATTTTTCTGGAGTTTTCAATCTGGTCTGGTTTTTATATTTGTTGAAAGGTCCCCACACTGGTAGTCTCATTTGCAGTATCACAGTGTTGTGTGGGGGTGGCTTTTTAGCACATTAAGGATACCAGCCCCACCGTCCGCCGCTCTTACAAGCTATGAAACCCTGGTATACCAATACGTTGAGCTATTATATTTTATCGGTTACACTTTAGTCCTGTTACGGATCCCTTTATTTCTGATTTGTTCACTTTAAGATTTTCATCTTCTGAGGGACGCGACAGCGCAAGGATCTTATGCCCCTGGGCCTAGTAGCACTTTGACCTAGTCCGCACTATTGTAGGTACTACAGTAAATCCCTACCATACTGGTCGAAATATCTCAACTGCACGCGGGGCCATTAAATGTGAGAACAGACCGCCTGTTGCGCTTTCACATATTTCCAGTTCATTGTACCACGGGCAGACATTGCGACCAACATTATCCGTTTGCCGCAAGGCACAGCATTACCTTTTTAATAGAACTATGCTTGACTTCCTCTAAGTCGAGAATGTACCTATTGAATGAGTAGAATATTTCCCAGTAGTCCTTAAGGCACTGACAATATTATGTACATCGGAGTTTTCTCTGCCTCAATACAGAGTCTGCACAATATGAGCAGTGTCTATTCATATTCAGTAAAGACTAAACGCATCTAAATCGGTCTGTTTACTGTTTTTTTGTACTGTTATTTTTTGCAACGGAAGAGCGGGACTTTCTAACACAGGGCAATTTTAGTGCCCTTAAATGAAAGTTCCAGCTTATTATTTTTGTAATTTAAATGTAAGGTTACTGTATTTAAAAAAGTAAATTAAATCAAATCAGCTACTATGACTTATGAGCTTCTCTTTACCTATCGTATACTTTACGTTTCACATTCGTAATGTCATATAGTGGCACAAGTACGAGTAGATCAGCAAATTGTGACCTCACTCCAAATCCGCATGGGTGTAAACAAAGTTGTGAGTAATATTCTCCTAGTTACAGAGCAATTTGTTGTTCTGCATTGTGACTTTTGAACTTACTTTGTATTCTGTATCAGTGCGTAATTTCGTTGTATTTTCCATTGGTTAGCATTATCGGCATTCGAAGTAAAAGTAGGTCATTTTGAGTTAATTCCAAATAATAATAAATGTTATGATACGTTTAAATAAAACAATTGGAAAATAAAAGATTAGTCGAACACGCTACAATCTGTACGTTTACTTTAGACATTTATGAATACAACGTAACAAAAAAAAAAACAAAAAAAATATATACCTACTCGTATTTCAATAACAGAAATGAATAGAATTCGTTACGGGAAAATGTTGTAAGTAAAAATACTCAACGCTACGATTGGATTTTAGTAGAGAGTCTACGTAGCGTAGACTTGCATGTAAAAATAGCCTCTACGATCCACGTAGAACTTTCATCTCTCAGTGAAATAAAGGTCATACATAAGTAAATTCCGGATGAATTATTATCATCCCTATTTACCTAAGATTAACTGTAAAGAAGAGATTCGTCTTCGTCACTATTATTCTTTTTACGAATGAATGATGCGATTAGCCCAACCTAACTGATGTTAAGTAATAGGTACTCCTTTCCGTGTCAGATACAGTTCATTCCAGGACTTTGCATAGCCATATTTACGATGTTCTTATCATTCTGAAGAAACAGTAGTTCGTTCGTTCGTTCGTTTCAGCCGACGGACGTCCACTGCTGGACAAAGGCCTCCTGCAATGCTTTCCAGCCCACACAGTAGAAACAGTAGTGCTATTCTGCAAAAATCAGGTATCTTAAGAATCATAATGCTCAGTAAATTCACTGGCTACCACAGAAACAAATTAAAGGCTAAATAACTGATACTGCTGTGGTAGATCATAGGTGCCTTTGTAGTCAGACTCTGCAAAGAGTTCTAGTAAAAGGAATGCCGGCAATGGTTTTATATGATGAGGAACCCACCTGTCGATTCCGTTCATCTGTGATCCGTGATATTTGTATTTTCTTCCGTCCCATGGTGGCAGCAATCTTGGAGGGGGTGTGAGGAGCGGGGGGAGAACAAGAGTGGCCGGGCGGCGTGCTGCTACTTCGGACGTCAACAGCTATCTGTGGACAAGGGAAAATAAACATTAATATAATCAAAATAAAGTTGACTTTTTACTGAATGTCCTTGGTACATAGGTACTTTTAGCAAAAAACTTCCTAAGTAAGCTACAAAGATTTACGCGGCAAAGGCAATTAAGTTGACCCAAAGTGGCGGTCGTCCACCTCACAACTTATACGCCGCTTTCTATAAATACAAGCTGATCCCGTGAGAATTTATGAAAATCCTGTAAATACGTTACTTATAACCCAAAAAAAATCTTGGGGCTGCTATAGGTATTTCATTTCTTGACTGTAAGTAGCGTTGTTTTATACACATACTACTCATAGAAGTCTACATTGCACTGTAATCATTATGCACTGTACTGTACAATGAACTTGTCTAATACACTAAAACAAACGCAAAAAAATCATCGCAAAAACAGTGTCCCTTTATCAATAAAAATGCAATCGCAAACACACTACTGGAACATTAACGTATCCATAATACATCAGTTAGGTCACAGATTTGCATAATGACCCCCACTGTAAGCCCCTATAACCTCGTTTTTTCTGATCGAACGATTTCTGCTTCAGCCATAAGAATTTCCGAGTGTGTATATTGAAAACTAGCTGCTTCGTTCGTGTACAAAAGCTATGTGGAGCACCTGGGATTCAGTCTTTCAGGTGTTTATGCGTCGCAAGATATGCGCCCTTAGCCTACGCCCTTAGCCCCACTTATCAAAATGGAAGGAGGAAGGGAATTCAAAAAATGTAGGTGACACTTAACATTACGACTCTCCGTCTTGCTTGTCTCATCATTCGAATAAGTACATAGACAAACCTACATAAAATTTTGGTGAAATACCAAAACTCCTCTTAAACGACATGACATATTTTTCATACCTCTAAGCGAGAAATAATTTATATGGCAAAACAGTTTGCCGGGACAGCTAGTATATAGGTATATTATTATAATTGATATTATAGTATATTATATTGAACGATCTTTTCTCAAAGTAGCGCCAACTGGTGGTATGTATATATTATTGTATATTCGTGAAACCACTTATTGTGAGTGATCAAGTATTACCTATAGGTATATTACAGGTACTCTACTTTTCATTCTCGTATTTGTTATTGAAACGTTTTCACTGATAAAATTCCACCAGGCTTTAAGTTCACAATAACGCAGGTCTCATAAGCCTGCCTGTGCCCATGTATACATAGTTGCATTTGTGTTGGATGTCGCATTTTCCTCGAACTTCATAAAGTAGTGACTATAGTGTTTGCGTTTCCCCTACGCGCGTCTGTGTGAGTGGTTACGCACACACTCACACGGAGATTGCATCAGTGAGAAGTATACGTAGGTAGTGGTGGACTGGCGGTCAATGTGTGGGTCAAATAAAAGGTCCATGTTGTATTGCCGGCTAAATATTTTATTACCGTTTATAACGTTTGTCATGGTTTAACGCTATATTGTGTTACTGTGGCTTTTTTTAATTAATTTGCTTTCTTGTTCCAAAGTTGACTATATTATTTTATTCAGATGTTACAATAGTTAAGAAATAATTTTATTAGATATCTTTCTGTAATAGACTTGTTTTATATAATTTTTAGTATTTTAGAAAATCATATAGAAAAAAAAATCGTCATACTTAACCTTACTTTTTACTTATCTCAATGTGTGTCATAAGTCAACGTATTAATGATATTTAACACATTTTTCATAGTCACAATCTAAAGTTCGATCGTCTGAATGAGTTGTAACTGGTGACCTTTTGCCGGTCAGCTAAAGATATTAAACGGCAGGCAGCCTTGACACACGTATTAGGCGTATAAACCGTGCAATGCACGTGTAGACGCAGCTTAACACGGGGGTAGCTATGTAGTAGTAGGAGTATATTATAGTATAGTATGTATGCAGGGACGAGGGTGTTAGGTCACTGTGTTTGTAGGTGGCTTGCGGTGGCGTTGCGTTTAATCAGCCATTATCAGTGAGTGAGTGAGTAAATGAGTGAGTGAGCCAGAGATGTGATTTGTTGCACTAAGGGCCGATTTTTTAATCACCAGATAAACGTTAACTAGGGAATAAATATGACGTTTTGACAGATTTTGTATGGCATGTGTTTCAAATTTATTCCTCAGAAATGATTTTACAAGGCACATTGTTATAATAACATACATACACCAGTTGTTCAGAAGTACGATCAACTTCAAAAATCCATACATAGCTTAAAGGCTAAAACGGTGTGCAAGTGGATAACTGCATAACATTCAGATAATTCCACACTTTTTTGACGTGACAACGTCTTATAATTCGATAGAGCCGGCTGTACGCACGAAAAAACATGACTCATGCGGCGTTACCTCGCTCTGAGGCGTTCCATGTAAGGCTTGAAGTGCAAGCGAGAGCGCGGAACGAGCGACAAAGAAGCACAATCGTGACGTTGTCACGTTCAACTATCGTCAGTAAACCGACTTTACAGACAACCACTTTTTTTTAGCCTTTAAAAGCTACGTATGGATTTTAAAAGTCGTCCGTACTTTTAGGTAACAAAATAATATGAACATATTACTTTTTAACTATACTGACGTTTCAAGTCGGTTTTTTTGAAAATTTCCAATAGATACCGTTTGTACGTAAATAAAAATATTTATCCATGACGTAATGAAATCACTACCAAAAGGTATAGTAAATAAGTTTCCCAAGGAAATCGTGTTTACGCTAACATAATACGCTATTTTATTTACTCGGTGAAGCGTATGGGAGGCTGAATTCCCTCGGCTTACCTTTTTCTCATGGCTCATTACATTTTCCTGTAAAGGATATAGGCGTGAAGCGTGAAACATGAGTTTGCGGATTTTGATATTTTTTTCTGCGTTAAGTCTTGTAGACCATGCCCTAACAGCTGTAGGCATTATTCCATCGCCATTCTTATACTATATAGACAAAAGTTTGTATGTTTGTTACTCCCTCACGTCGTGGCTAATATACCGATTTGGCTGAAGCAACGGTGATAAATTACACATTAATGCTACTTTCTATCCCGTAAAAGTACGTTTTTTTATTGGTGCTAATTTATAGATGATTTCCGGGAATTAATATAAAAGTATTCAAAATTTATACTTATAATAAATAATGTTAGTTTATTCGCCTCTGTGAAATGTGAATGGCAAACTTTATAACAATAATTTATGTCATACCTACTGTATACATGATACATAGTAGGTATGTTAAATAGCCCATAAACTTCCTCGATAAGACTAGAATTCGGAATTATTAGGATAGTCTTTCCACCATAAAAATAATTTTTGAATTCGGACCAGTAATTCCATTAGCGCATTCATACAAACTCTTCAGCTGTGTAATATTAGTGTAGATATTGTAAAGATGAATCATTCTCAAGGACAATAATTATTAATAAGTAATAAATAAATAGTAAACTAATTAAATTCTTCTTAGAATACGAACATTATGTTTTTTCTAATAACTATGTATAGGTAGAGGAATCTTTATAACTAACCAACGGATCCGATACTATTTGTAATGTCCCTGACAATTATAATAATTCTTATGGACCATGTTATACGTACTGAAAAGAACCTATTGAAACCCGCAATATCCTAAAAACGTCGTTTACGTCAGTGAAAAGCTTATGAAAATAACCATTCTATAGTCGTACAATGGGAAACAAATTCCGTTCCCTGATTGGCTGATTTAATTTATTTATGACATAATTTATCTGCGAATCAGAGGAGACATTTATACTTTTTTCAACACATCAAGCACCGAATATATTAATATTACGTGAATATTACTAACCTATAAGGTAGTATTTAAGTGCTATCTCACCTGACGTTGAGGATGTTATCTAGACCTTCTTGGAAGGGGTTAGCAACCCCTGACAGTTGCTACGTAACATCGCATCGGAACGCTTAATCGCTTGGCAATTTTTCCAACCCGACTAGCCCAGATCTGACGAGACAATTTTAGTCAATCTTGGCTGCTCTATAAATGTTCCTTTTGTGTAACTTTAAAATCTAAAGTTACGAGTAAGTAGAAAAGTCATTTTCACTTTTTACAGTAGGATTTACAAGGCGAAGAATGAGGTCACGCTATAGGATTACGTCAACAGCAGTCAACTCAAAAACAAATAGAAATACCTAACATTGAGCGCGAGATTATAAATTAAAAGCGAATTAGCTAATCATTATTAAAGAACATTACTTTAAATTACGTTGGAACATAATTTCGTGACAGCCAGATTTAACGACTGTAAATGCGTAGATGTTCGTCTGAGTTCTCTTTAATTGTAATCTCTAAAATCGAGGCGTATTAATTTTCCGAGCAAATTCTGTTAATTTGTATTTTGTACCTCATGGTACAAGCATTTCTTAAATAATTTTTCATTTCACATTTTACGTAATGCTAGTTACTGTAGGGTAACTTTTTATTATTATAGGGATGTTACACTCAATGATTTTCTCTTATTTCTTTATCGACTCCATTTGAAACAACTATTTTTGTCATTCTCGCTCTTACCAATACGTTGGTAGGTGCGACACAAAGCATTGTGGGAAAATATCACAGAAAAACGATGTTTTTCCTAATTTTTTAAGACTTATTACTACCGACGCAATAAACTTCTTTACATAGATATACTTCCGTTATATTTTTCGACAAAACAAATTAAGAATTGGAACCAACTTTTGGGAAACCTGTCTATAGAGATTATTTCTTCCAATCGTGTTTCTGCTTCCGAGCGAATTTAGATTAAAGACACAAAATACATGACGTTAAAGAATGTAATTGTCTTTATATTTTTAAGTCATTAAAAATTGCTTAAATGACCGGTATCAGCTCTTCTATTAAACTTTTTTAAGGGATAATTTCATCTACGAGGGCGGATACGAGTACCTAGATAAAAGAGTAACCTAGTGAAGCGCATTAAAATGAAGCCTGAAACACGACCAGCATCAGTCACCGTAATGAAAGCGCGTCGAACGAGCGTGGGTTGATCCCACACGCCTACGCAGCGCCTGTGACGTATTATTGCGTAGCAGTAGAGACGGGCGAAAATATTTTTTTAAACAAAGTTTTTTTCGGAGGGTATAGCGCAGGGGGCTAGGCGAAAGAAAATGGAAAAAAATACGTGACGGATATACTGTCACGAAGAAAATTTACGAAAATCTTCGAAAATCTAGAATGAAAGTTTCTCTTACTATATAATCCAATAGGTATGTATTTTTTTTAACGGAGTCCCACTGTTTTTTATACCTATATATCAATCCGATGGTAAAGCAAAAATCCTGTCACGAAGAAAATTTACGAAAATCTAGAATAAAAGTTTCTCTTACTACCTTACTTACCAACAGAATAGGAACCATAATCCAATATGTATTTTTTTAACGGAGTCCCACTGGTTTTCATACCTATAAATAACCATCTCTGCAATCCGATGATAAAGCATACAGCCGTAGATCGTAGTTAATTGGAAGGAGTATTGGTTGCTACACAGCTTTGCATCGGAGCGTCAATCTGGGGGACAGGGTAGTGTTCCCTCCAAGACGAGCAAATTCAGTATGTCTTTGGCCATCATCGTTTCCGGTAAGTTGCGCCTTCGACATTTGAACCAAATCAATTTCGGATTTATAATATCGAAGACTGGCACGTCCCAGGAATCGAAACCGTTAACTTGCGCTTAAATATTGTTGCTTTTAGAATTAAGACTTTTTTACAGTGAAAATTAATATAGCGGTCTACACAAATCTTCGAACACAAAAGATCGTAATTAAACGGCCATTTTGTAGAAGGCTTTTACAATGTCTCATTATTCATCCGCAGGCTTCATAGCTATATTCAATGGCTGGTAATAGTGGAAAAGTTAGGCATGTCGCTTTTCAGCAAAATGATTGTTTGTTATCTGGAAAAAAGGTCTTACATGACTAGTTACTAAAGTATTTCTTGTAACCAATTTTGTTGTCATTATTTCGCTTTGCCGGACTAGAACATAAGGTTTTTAAAGGACAAACTGAACGATACAGAATCAGCCATTACAAGCAACGGATAGATATTATAACTTATAAGTAACCGTACAATTTGAAGTGGAGCACATAAGTTGGTTATAGTGCCACACCGTTTGCGTAAAGTACAGAAAGAAGTCCTTTGTGGGGTTGAGTGTACGCTTCTACGATATTATGATCCCGACGTCTGTCTTGGACTTACCTTTGCACAGGTTTAAAGTCACTGTAAAAAAACACCCAATAAATCAACTACTATACCATGAAAGTATGTTCAAATGACAAAGATTCTTGGAACGATATTGATATGCTTCCATCTCCACACGAGGTATCTTTAAAATATGGAATATTTTTTTTTATACTACATAATAAAAATCGTATATTATGACATTTATAAAAAGAGGAAGTACCGAGTGTCTCGCCAGTTCTTCTCCGTGCCAACATGCCTTCCAAACCTAGCGGTAGGGTTTTGACTTTTCATGAGATCTTATCATGTCATCATATTAAGGCCTATATAAAAATATAGATTTTCATTTTCATTCATCCCTCAGGACTAGAAGAACGGGGAAGACCACGAACTACTGGTGGAGATGGAGACTGAGTTTAGTGATGAGAGGCATTTTACACGTACTTACGTAGATTATGTTGATCGCTGTCGCGTGTATGTCATAAGCATATTACAGTGCATCTACCCTAGCTTTGCGTTTAATCTAATATTGTAACACAATTATGTGACTCCGTGTGTGTGCCAAGGTCGAGGGTGTCGATAAGTTATCTAACACCTGTTTGTTTGATAGCTCACAGTGGTTAAAACTTACCTCATTCGGCAGGTTCGAATTTCGAGGCGTCTCCGACGTAGGGATGTGAGTTTGAGGTAATTAAATAAAACATAATAAAGATCATCTATCCATTAAAGGTCCATCCTAGATCTCATCGTTTCTATCCAATAGACATGATTGTAGTCAAGCGCAAACCTATCAATAATAATAAAAAATTGATTGAATGAAAATGTTTGATCCTTAGGTATACTTAACCCGCTGAATCCACATCCATAACCACTTACCTGTTAAGTGTTTATTTTTTTTGTTTTTGATAAAAGTAGGTATTTTCACAGCACACTTTTTGTTCTGGGAAAATACTTAATGAATTTTGAATTTACCTAAACATAGGGCAAATATTGTAATAATTGAACTTCAAAGTAATTCCGAAATACGTTACGAACACATGCCGATATATGTATAGTACCGAAAAGTTCGATAATTTTCTTCCAAAACTATGTAATCGACCTGTCGTGTACAGACCATTTGACGAGGCCTTTGTAGGCGCGACTGAAATTCGGATCGACAAAATATATATATAACAGCGCTACATCTACACTAATAATAAAAAGAGGCAAGATTTGTATTTGTGTGTGTGTGTGTGTATGTGTGTGTTTTTTTGTAATGAATAAACTCAAAAACAACTGCACCGATTTCTAAAAAAATCACAAT
Source organism: Coenonympha arcania (assembly GCA_036785405.1). Taxonomy (NCBI): domain Eukaryota; kingdom Metazoa; phylum Arthropoda; class Insecta; order Lepidoptera; family Nymphalidae; genus Coenonympha; species Coenonympha arcania. Next base: position 16,007,457 of record CM072055.1, read on the forward strand.
TACAAAGCTACATTCATCCTGAGTAACATAGACTATATTTATTACTAAAGGAATCTTTAGTAAAACTTTCGTAACGTAACCCAAGGTGTAAGTAAAATGCCATAAAACATCTTACGTCGCATGTGCTGCGGAAACTATTGATAGGACAAAAGTATGGTCTACAATATCAATAACTACAAAAAACTTCGCGATAAGTACTATATTGGGTCCGACTATTATCATTATGTCACAATAACACCCGTTCGAAGCCGGTATACGGGCCGCTAGTTCATGATAATTAAAAGTTAGAAAACGAAAGCAATAATAATTGAAAAGCAAACTTCGGAACATTAAAGAATTAAATAATCATATTAATATCGGCTCTCAAACCTTCTTTAGATGGAGGATTTAGAGATTAGACCCTTTAATAGGAGGTTTTCAATGCGGGTTGGGTTGTCGGGCTTTCTAGACTTAATTATAATACCTACATTGTTAGTGCTAACGGATCGACTAATGGCTTACCGTGGTTTCGGAGGTAGGGACTGATACTGAAAATTTGGATAACAGAAAAGCTCATTATGTCCTACAAATTTAAATCCAATGAAACCTTATGGAATCACTTGTGCTAATTCTGTTTTAGGTACGGAATCTCTAAACTAAAATATTTTAAAATAGTGCTCTCCTTACTTAAGGGGATTTATTGAATTTATTTTTGTCTTTCTCACTCTCACGGAGATTTGGTAGGTGCGACATGCAGCGTCGCGGAAGAATATAGCAGAAAAACGACGTTTTACCTAATTACTCAAAAACTAAGCCAGTTATCAAAAATCTGTTCTAAGCGTTTTAGGATATTATTATTACCGATACATTAAAACAAAAAATTACAATTACATCCATTGTAGTTTCCGATAAAACATAGAAAAACTGAGATTTTGGAGCAACTTTTGGGAGAACTTTCTATCGAGAAAATTTTATCCAATCGTGTTTCTGCTTCTAAGCGATTTTAGATTAAAGACCCAAAATACATGACGTGGAAATTTGAAAGTAATTGTCTTTATAGTTTTTGCATAAAACTTCATTCAAAATCACCTAAATACGGCTTGTAGGCCGTTAACTGCTGGCTATGGAAAGTAAATTAGTTTGGTTTAGAGATTTTGCACAACTTTCTTTGGGATTTAAACCCGTCTCACGTGTTGAAATATATGTGAGTAAGAAAAAAACTATTAAAATTATATCCTAACGTATATACAGTAAAAAAAGTAAAGGGCATATTTATCGATTGAGATGAGAGACGAAAACGACTTATAAATACTTTGTTGTGGGTAGAATGTTTGAATACAACAAAGGGACCAAATATAAACCCTATTGTTCAGTGTACACCTACGCATACTGAAATATTTGCGTTATATAATTTTATCATCACCTATATTGTAGTGTAGGTACTATATACTAGTATCTTATTTACATATACAGATTATTCTTCATATTTGCACAACTATACATGCTGGCAAATAAACAAGGTATCATTCCTTACGCCTTTCATGAACACCTGTTTTATCTCCCTTCTCTACCCGCCCTAGGCGCGTGACCTTGCCGGGGAGGTGGGGGGGAGGGCGCCCACGTGAATCGTACAAATGGAGCAATCTGTACCGTATTGCGTACACAATAGGGGTCATTTACCAAGTGTATGTACCGCTGTACGTCCTGAATCCCGGTGAATAACAAATCGAAACTCGATTAAGCTTCGCCCACATATTGGTCACAATTCACACGACATGCTAGAAAAGGGAATTTCAATAGCGTTTGTTGTACTTTGTAGTTTAGAATCTGGGGTTTTATAGATAACGGCAGACGATTACGAAAGTTTTATTGCAGCCTTTCTGTTTTATACATATTTTATTATCTCAAAGTCATTAAACAATTGAACGAGAAAACGAGAGATATTCGTATTTCTCTTATTCTTCCCATTAGTTTCACGAAGATTAAATTTCTTGCGAAAGAGATTAAGCTTTTGGAACAATCATTTCATAAATTGTGCATGTGAGGAACTAGAATCTATAATCCGCACAAAATCTCGCTGCCGATATTCAATAAAATAAGGAAAGAATCAAAGAACAACAACCTGTTGCACTTTATGTCGGTTGCGCGACGGGTAACAAAGGCGTCATCGTGTTTCCCCTTTTATTGCACCGCGGGCAGCGAGATTTTGCGCCGACTATAGTCATGAAAGCGCAAACAACCTACTCTCAAAGCGTCGTACGTTGGTTGTCTGTTATACCTACTCTTTCCATCTTTGTATGAAATCGCGTTAAACAGATATAGCAATAGCGAGGGACCAGAGTGAGATAAGGGTAACGTGGTCTTTTTCTGTTCCCTCGCTCTTGCTATAATATCTGTTTCATGTGTCAAAGAGAAAATAAACGAATGGAAATAGTATAGTGGACAAAGGGCCTATGCTGTGACGTGTACAATACGTTGGTACAGACTTTGTGACCGCGCCTTTAGCCACACATGTTTCCGCATTTTATTGCACTGCGGGCAGTGAGATTTTAAGCCGACAACAGTGATGAAAGCACGAACAACCTATAAAATCAAAGCTTCGCGTCGTAGGTACGTTGATTGTCTGTTAGTGGACAAAGCGCCTATGCCGTGACTTGTGTTGTGTGTGTACGTTGGCACAGATATTGTGACCGCGGCTTTAGCTCTGGCACAGGGAGATGATATCGCATGTTTGCAGCATCATTATCGCGGAGTAATCCATTACTCAAGCCCCGGTTCAGTTTCACTTTGGATTTGCTACCTTTATGTTATGCACGTTGAAGCAGTGATAGCTAAGCTAACACTTCAACTGCCTACATGCAGGGGTCCAGAATTTAAGCCCCCTACGTGTGACCTCTATTTAACCCCCTATGGGGTTCAATTCGTCTACGTTGATAGATCAGTCCATCAGACATTCAGTCTTTAATATATATATAGCACTCATTGATCACCTCTCCTGAACAATTTTTTATGAAAAAATTTTTTTTGACGTATGCTGTCATATAGACGGGAAAAAATGATTAAGAACAAAAATATGGAGAGAGCTGATGATTGAGGATTTCGGAGACGGGTGAAGAGCACAGGCAAGGGTATAGCAGATAGGTGGGAGGTGCTCGACCAAATGTCATTCGAAATGTCATGCAATTGCCAGTGAGCTGAAAAAAAATTCAAAATGGCGGATTCAAAATGGCCGCCATACGAATTTCGTCTATATCTCGGAAAGTATAAAAGATGGAGGAACGGTTTCTTGACAAGAAGTGATCAAGACCCGAAGGTCTATTCGATGGACAGAAAAAAAATTCAAAATGGCGGATTTTTTTTTTTTATAGAAAAATGTATGGGGAATTTTAAAGGGCTTTTCTATGGGCGGGAAGACAGCACGCGGGCCACATGTGGCCCGCGCCCTCACGCGCCCTACTAGTCTTTTTATATTTATCTATAGATTAGTAACTGATGCGGAAAACAACAACCTGTTGCGCTTTATGTCGGTTGCGCGACGGGTAACAAAGGCGTCATCGTGTTTCCCCTTTTATTGCACCGCGGGCAGCGAGATTTTGCGCCGACTATAGTAATGAAAGCGCAAACAACCTACTATCAAAGCGTCGCGGTCGTACGTTGGTTGTCTATTATATTTTTTCCATACATACAAATTCCTTTGTATGAAATCACGTGAAACAGATATAGCAATAGCGAGGGACCAGTGAGATAAAGGTAATGTGGTCTCTTTCTATTCGCTCGCTTATGCTATAGTATCTGTTTCATGTGTCAAAGAGAAAATAAACGAATGGAAATAGTATAGTGGACAAAGGGCCTATGCTGTGACGTGTACAATACGTTGGTACAGACTTTGTGACCGCGCCTTTAGCCACACATGTTTCCGCATTTTATTGCACTGCGGGCAGTGAGATTTTAAGCCGACAACAGTGATGAAAGCACGAACAACCTATAATCACAGCTTCGCGTCGTACGTTGGTTGTCTGTTAGTGGACAAAGGGCCTATGCCGTGACTTGTGTTGTGTGTGTACGTTGGCACAGATATTGTGACCGCGGCTTTAGCTCTAGCACAGGGAGATGATATCGCATGTTTGCAGCATCATTATCGCGGAGTAATCCATTACTCAAGCCCCGGTTCAGTTTCACTTTGGATTTGCTACCTTTATGTTATGCACGTTGAAGCAGTGATAGCTAAGTAGTAACACTTCGACTTCCTACATGCAGGAGTCCAGACTTTAAACCCCCTTCGTGTGACCTCTATTTAACCCCCTAAGGGGTTCAATTAAAAAAAAAATCGTTCTGCGTTGATAGATCAGTCCATCAGACATTCAGTCTTCTTTTTATATTTACCTACAGATTAGTAACTGATGCGGCAAACACTGAATTTTCATATAGAGGTTTGAAAAATAGCTTACGACTTATTCTTAGTGCCGAATGTAGACAAAAATTTCATGAAAGTCGTTTCAGAGGAGTTACAAACACTGCGACACAAGAATTTATTTAATTACGTTTTGTATCAACATTTTAAAACTATGAATACCTGCAGATATTAAAAAGCGTACTGGCCCTGATTTTCTGTAAGGCTAACAGAAACAAATAGCACAGAGGGGAGTGCACTGCAACACGCGCGTGCAGTGCACCTCCTCGCCCCTTGCCACCCTCAAATTATCCTCTAACAAGCCGATACGAAAGGGAAATCTAATAAAAACAATGACGTTCGATATAAGTGATGGGAGAATATGGAAAAGTGGTTTTCGTACTTAGTTTTATGATTTCACAAGTTTTAGGTTCCGGAGAACAGAAGCGCGTTGCTGTCACTGCGATGTCCGTCCGTTTTATTGGACATATGAAAATACCCATTAAATCAAAATCAAAACATTTTTTCATTCACATAGGCCTAACTTACAGACACTGATGAAATGTCAGACTCTACATTCGGAAAGCTGTTTTGCACCGAGTAGAAAGGGCAAAAACTCGGCACTTACTCTTATTCAAAAATATTTATATTTACATTTTAGTTTTGAATAATAATATATATTCATCTAGAAGCAGACATAATATGTATACAGTTACTTCCAAGGGTCTTTGTCATTTAAAAATTAATTTATTGTACCTCTAGTACCTAACCCTGATTACTTGAACTAAGTGGCTAAGATTTGAGCTTGATACAATAGCTTAGAAAAGTACACATCAATAAAACTGTAAAAAATACACTTATGTTATCTATTTTGTATTCATCGTGGAAATTTTTTCGTTGATAGTACGAGCACGTAACGTTTTTCCTGTCCGAAACGAGTTTACAAAACAGTTTTGTCTCTCATTCAAACATCCCTACTAATATATAAATGTGAATGTGAGTTTGTTGGTTTGTTGGTTTGTTGGTTTGTTGGTTTGCTGGTTTGTTGGTTTGTTTGTCCCTCAATCACGTCGCAGCCACGCAACGGATCGATCTGATTTTTTTGCACAGATATAGTTCAAGACCCGGAGAGTGACATAGGCTACTTTTTATCCCCGAAAAACAAGCCTATTCCTGTGGGATTGCATTAAAAGTGAAATTTTTCACGGTTTCACAACATACGTATACGTAACTATACTCACAATATATGTTGCACCATAGACTTCATACACTCGAAACGGTAATCCCTACTTCCCTACTAATATATAAATGTGAATGTGAGTTTGTTGGTTTGTTGGTTTGTTGGTTTGTTGGTTTGCTGGTTTGTTGGTTTGTTGGTTTGTTTGTCCCTCAATCACGTCGCAGCCACGCAAGTTCGCAACGGATCGATCTGATTTTTTTGCACAGATATAGTTCAAGACCCGGAGAGTGACATAGGCTACTTTTTATCCCCGAAAAACAAGCCTATTCCTGTGGGATTGCATTAAAAGTGAAATTTTTCACGGTTTCACAACATACGTATACGTAACTATACTCACAATATATGTTGCACCATAGACTTCATACACTCGAAACGGTAATCCCTACTAATATATAAATGTGAATGTGAGTTTGTTGGTTTGTTGGTTTGTTGGTTTGTTGGTTTGCTGGTTTGTTGGTTTGTTTGTCCCTCAATCACGTCGCAGCCACGCAAGTTCGCAACGGATCGATCTGATTTTTTTGCACAGATATAGTTCAAGACCCGGAGAGTGACATAGGCTACTTTTTATCCCCGAAAAACAAGCCTATTCCTGTGGGATTGCATTAAAAGTGAAATTTTTCACGGTTTCACAACATACGTATACGTAACTATACTCACAATATATGTTGCACCATAGACTTCATACACTCGAAACGGTAATAGGTTATAAATATTCAAAACTCCATATATAGCTCTCAAAACTGTAAATATGTCATAAATACTTAAGGCTCAATAGAAGTTCAATACCGACACTCAAAACTGAAATAGGTTGTAAATACTCAAAACACCATACATAGCTCTCAAAAGCGTCATAGCTCTCAAACCGTCAATCTGTAATCTGTAATCTGTAATTAGTTCATAAATACTCGAGACTCTATCGACACTAAAAAGTGTAAGCTGTAAATCTGTAATCTGTAAATAGTTCATAAATACTCGAGACTTTATCGACACTGAAAAGTGTAAATCTGTAATTAGTTCATAAATACTCGAGACTCTATCGACACTAAAAAGTGTAATCTGTGAATCTGTAATCTGTAAATAGTTCATAAATACACGAGACTTTATCGACACTGAAAAGTGTAAATCCCTACTAATATATAAATGTGAATGTGAGTTTGTTGGTTTGTTGGTTTGTTGGTTTGTTGGTTTGCTGGTTTGTTGGTTTGTTTGTCCCTCAATCACGTCGCAGCCACGCAACGGATCGATCTGATTTTTTTGCACAGATATAGTTCAAGACCCGGAGAGTGACATAGGCTACTTTTTATCCCCGAAAAACAAGCCTATTCCTGTGGGATTGCATTAAAAGTGAAATTTTTCACGGTTTCACAACATACGTATACGTAACTATACTCACAATATATGTTGCACCATAGACTTCATACACTCGAAACGGTAATCCCTACTTCCCTACTAATATATAAATGTGAATGTGAGTTTGTTGGTTTGTTGGTTTGTTGGTTTGTTGGTTTGCTGGTTTGTTGGTTTGTTTGTCCCTCAATCACGTCGCAGCCACGCAAGTTCGCAACGGATCGATCTGATTTTTTTGCACAGATATAGTTCAAGACCCGGAGAGTGACATAGGCTACTTTTTATCCCCGAAAAACAAGCCTATTCCTGTGGGATTGCATTAAAAGTGAAATTTTTCACGGTTTCACAACATACGTATACGTAACTATACTCACAATATATGTTGCACCATAGACTTCATACACTCGAAACGGTAATAGGTTATAAATATTCAAAACTCCATATATAGCTCTCAAAACTGTAAATATGTCATAAATACTTAAGGCTCAATAGAAGTTCAATACCGACACTCAAAACTGAAATAGGTTGTAAATACTCAAAACACCATACATAGCTCTCAAAAGCGTCATAGCTCTCAAACCGTCAATCTGTAATCTGTAATCTGTAATTAGTTCATAAATACTCGAGACTCTATCGACACTAAAAAGTGTAAGCTGTAAATCTGTAATCTGTAAATAGTTCATAAATACTCGAGACTTTATCGACACTGAAAAGTGTAAATCTGTAATTAGTTCATAAATACTCGAGACTCTATCGACACTAAAAAGTGTAATCTGTGAATCTGTAATCTGTAAATAGTTCATAAATACACGAGACTTTATCGACACTGAAAAGTGTAAATAGGTCATAAAAATAAGTTCGAATACTCAGTTTCAATTTGGACAGAATATACTCAGTTCTGTAAAGGGGTCATAAAATGCTCATATTTTGTACCAGATTATTAGCAAGTATTCTGTATCTGTAAAAGACCACTCCTTTTAATTTTGCGTTCACAGGTTGCTTGCCATATAATATGGTACTTATAAATTGCCAGGGTCTTAAACAATTCTTACGTCTGTCGTTTTTAATCCAGCGCAGTTTATTTTTTCAATATTTATCTTTTCCATAAATGACGCGGGCGAAGCCGCGGGTATAAGCTTAAGGCTCAATAGAAGGTCAATACCGACACTCAAAACTGAAATAGGTTGTAAGTACTCAAAACACCATACATAGCTCTCAAAACCGTCATAGCTCTCAAACCGTCAATCTGTAATCTGAAATCTGTAAATAGTTCATAAATACTTGAGACTCTATCGACACTAAAAAGTGTAATCTGTAAATCTGTAATCTGTTAATAGTTCATAAATACTCGAGACTTTATCAACCACTCCTTTTAATTTTGCGTTCACAGGTTGCTTGCCATATAATAATTATGGTACTTATAAATTGCCAGGGTCTTAAACAATTCTTACGTCTGTCGTTTTTAATCCAGCGCAGTTTATTTTTTCAATATTTATCTTTTCCATAAATGACGCGGGCGAAGCCGCGGGTATAAGCTAGTAGGTTATAAATATTCAAAACTCCATATATAGCTCTCAAAACTGTAAATATGTCATAAATACTTAAGGCTCAATAGAAGTTCAATACCGACACTCAAAACTGAAATAGGTTGTAAATACTCAAAACACCATACATAGCTCTCAAAAGCGTCATAGCTCTCAAACCGTCAATCTGTAATCTGTAATCTGTAATTAGTTCATAAATACTCGAGACTCTATCGACACTAAAAAGTGTAAGCTGTAAATCTGTAATCTGTAAATAGTTCATAAATACTCGAGACTTTATCGACACTGAAAAGTGTAAATCTGTAATTAGTTCATAAATACTCGAGACTCTATCGACACTAAAAAGTGTAATCTGTGAATCTGTAATCTGTAAATAGTTCATAAATACACGAGACTTTATCGACACTGAAAAGTGTAAATAGGTCATAAAAATAAGTTCGAATACTCAGTTTCAATTTGGACAGAATATACTCAGTTCTGTAAAGGGGTCATAAAATGCTCATATTTTGTACCAGATTATTAGCAAGTATTCTGTATCTGTAAAAGACCACTCCTTTTAATTTTGCGTTCACAGGTTGCTTGCCATATAATATGGTACTTATAAATTGCCAGGGTCTTAAACAATTCTTACGTCTGTCGTTTTTAATCCAGCGCAGTTTATTTTTTCAATATTTATCTTTTCCATAAATGACGCGGGCGAAGCCGCGGGTATAAGCTTAAGGCTCAATAGAAGGTCAATACCGACACTCAAAACTGAAATAGGTTGTAAGTACTCAAAACACCATACATAGCTCTCAAAACCGTCATAGCTCTCAAACCGTCAATCTGTAATCTGAAATCTGTAAATAGTTCATAAATACTTGAGACTCTATCGACACTAAAAAGTGTAATCTGTAAATCTGTAATCTGTTAATAGTTCATAAATACTCGAGACTTTATCAACCACTCCTTTTAATTTTGCGTTCACAGGTTGCTTGCCATATAATAATTATGGTACTTATAAATTGCCAGGGTCTTAAACAATTCTTACGTCTGTCGTTTTTAATCCAGCGCAGTTTATTTTTTCAATATTTATCTTTTCCATAAATGACGCGGGCGAAGCCGCGGGTATAAGCTAGTTTGAAATTATAATTCTAATACTATTTTGTATGACCACAAGCGTCAAAACTAGTTTTCTTCAATATTATTGTCGTGTATAAAGAAGAATTGTTTACCGCCTCAAAATTAATGATGAAAACGCAGATTTTTAGAATATTTACAAGTCCATTGATTCGGGTGTTTGGGCGAAATTAGGGCGCGAATTTCAAATTTTATTTAGTTATGACAAATATTGTACTTTCGAAACGATAACTTTGGATAGTTACCCAGGTTAGGACCTATTGGGAACTAGGATAATTAATGATTAATGAGGGTATTCGAGCAAAGTCATTAGATATTAAAATCATGTAAACAGATGTGTAGCTGATATTTGCCAGATTATAATAATTGCCATAATCCTAAAATTTAATTCGTCTAGTATTTGCGAGAAACTAAATAAAAATTATGCGTGCTATACTATAGTAGTGTTATTATCTCGCTACAGACTCGGTCATATATCATTCGAGTGTTTCGCTTTTGTTGTTCTGCACTAATGTACAACTCAACAAAGAACAACAAAAGCGAAACACTCGAATGATTTATGACCGAGTCTGCAGCGAGATAATAACACTACTATAATAAGTGAGCCTTGGTCAACAAGTCTCACAAATCCGGTTCCACTAAATAATCATATTTACGACAAATCCAGTAACGTATTGTTACTGGATTTGTAGTAAATAATTATGATTATTTACCGGCGTTACCTTTTGAGTGTGACGCAATAAATGAGGGATTCCTTTCCTGAAAACCTTGATCTACGTATCTCATATTATACTTGTTCACTTGAGTCTGATCGACGTAACATATTCGTAAATGGCCAATCGCCTGCGAAAGTTGCGTCGACTTTGCCCTACTTCATTATATTATTATTAAATTCCGTTCCATGCATTAAAATACATGTTTAATTACGGTAACCGGAATACTTTACTTTGTATTTTATAAGAGTATTTTAATTACAAAAAGGAAAATGGAACTCGAAGGCTGTCTATGAACGACTAGGCTCTGTTCCCAAGTTGGAATTCAATGGCTAAAATTATATTCTAAAAAAATTATATATTTATCTTGTCCATAATTCTTTTAAAGTGCAAAAATTAAACAAAAAATATTTAAGTCATAATATGGCTAAGGCTGCAAGCGTACTTGTTTGTAACTTGTAAGACAGATGTTTATAGACAGGTATAATTTAATATCTAAGTGCATAATTACCAAAGAAAATTGCTAGGAAAAGCGATGGTTTGAACTTCTTTGATGCAATGTGCAAGTGTGTAATAATTAAATTATTTATGTATTACAACATTTTATTTAGCTCGACATCGTAACTTATGCTTAGAAAACACTTGGCGATATATATGTATATGTAATTTGTTTGTACCTGATAACAATGTTCCCCAGGCCAAACTACGAAGCTTCATTCATCTCTACGAAGATTTAGCCAAGTACGCAGGAGATATTTAATGCCCAAGTGCAGGTCTGAAGTGAGGTCAAGTGAAGGTCTGTTCCTTACTCTCTTAGTCAATGGGACGGCAGCTCGACATGATCGAAGAGAGATGAAGCGCGGGACTGACGGTTTAACGTGCTCTCTGAGGCATGGGGGTGAATTTCCAAACTCCGAGCTTCACCACTTGTTTTTACAGTAGTACCGTCTGATAAAATGAATTCTACCAGTGGATCTTGCTTGATTGATGAATGCCAATAAATTAAAATAAAATATGAGAATTGAAAGAGAAGTGTGGTTTGATTTGTTACCCCAAAGTATATAAAATCGTGAGAGCTAGTAAATATCAAGATAAGTAGATTTTATTTGTTGAAACAACATTTGAATATACCTATTTATTATGCCTGTATTTTTGCATAATATACCTCCGTAAAAAATAACCTAATGTATAAAATCAATATAAATCTGTCCAAGAGACACAAAATCATGCCAGTCTCATTAACGATGTTGTATTATTATTTATATAGTGTGTAACAGTGTATACCTACCTACAACTAATAATATCAACCTTCTCAATTATTGTATATCATAGCTGTTGCAAACCGCTGCCCACGGGGCAATGAAATGTCGAATTAAGATTGCTATTGCACCGCTTTCGGACGAAATTAAAATAAATGTTTAAGAAGCTAGATTTACCTATAAATAAACAAATAGGTACATATTATAATAATAATTGTCCTGATAGCTTTCAATTTTTGGAATTTCCAAAATAAGTAAATACAAGTAGGTACCTACCTACCTACCTAAATCCTGCGACAAGCTTTTATGTAAAATATAAATTTTGTAACGATGTTAGTAGTTAGTTTAAGTTGATAGTAAAAGTTTTATTAGAAAAGTTCTTTTTTAATTATTTTAACGCACTTAGATCATACCTTTTTTCAAGTTTTTTACTTTTAATTTATTCCATTTTATTGCAACGCAGACAGTGGGCCGACTATAGCGACAAAACATTACAAGGGACGAACATTAAAATTTCAAAAAATATTTGTGTCCCATAGATGCGTCATGCGATGGCATTATAATTTGTCGGTAAATATTAAATGAGAGATAAACAAATAAACATTTTATCTACAGTTCTACACGTATGTTTTACCTTTATTATAATGTGGCGAGTTGTATAGGTTTACATATTGATTCGTGTCAATCAGTCTCTACGTAGCGCGTTGAGTTGCCCGGCAACGCGTCACCAAGGCAAGATGGCGTGAATGACGTCATCCCACTCGGCACGGGGAGGGGGCAAGGTCTCGGGCCAAGCGTGTCACTTCCCAATGAAAAAGAGGCCTGTCGCCTGAGACTCGAAAAGAGTCTGTCCTTGAAACGCTCTTGCGGAAGGTAAAAGTGCGAGAACACAGAAATCGCGATACCGTATCCTTTTCCTTAAGGTTGACGTTTGCGTGACGTGTCATCAGCCCTCGGCCGGTTCGCCTTTCGAGTGTCATCGCAGCATCGTTTGACCTATGTCAAGTTCAGCGAGAGCGAAAGTTGTTAGGCTTTTGCTATACACTCCCATATCTATAAAATAATCATAATACGGCCTACGCATATTTGCCGGACAGTGCGCCTTGTGCTCGTAGTAGAGTCAACAAAACAACCTAAACTGTGGATGTAGAGTGTAGAGTTGTAGACGGTTTGTCGTCTTTCTATTCGGGTAAAACAAACATTACTCACAATGTTACTTACATAATGATCACGTTTTATAAGTTACTAAAGGTCGCTCGCGGGTACGCTGTGTACATAATTATTCTCTGCTTACACGCTTAGGGGTTGAATATTTACGAATCCTTTCTTAGCGGAATCCTACGTCATAATATCTAGGTATATCTGTGTGCCTGATAAGCCTGAAAGTTGATCAGTCATTTTCGTCAATTTTTCTGTGATGTTGTGAGGGCATGTGAGGGGTACAATAGGATTGGCAATTTTAAAAATATCAAGCACTTACTAAGGACATAATCGATTAAGGCTCGGTGTGAATGCAACAACTACGTACTTCCTACAATTTCCAAAGAAACCAAATTTTTAAGGCCGAGCAATCACGATCAACTTACCTGAAGTAAATTAATATAGGTACCTATATTCTGCATAACTTTTGAGTTACCTATGGGTTTATTATAACAGTACACGTTTGCTGTAGCTAAGGAGTTTACTCGAAAAGTTTCAACCTCATCTCCAATTATATTATAAATCCTTAACCTTGTAATATAGCTGTTGGACCTACCTACCCATGTAGGAACGTAATTATGGTAAAGCATACAGTTGATGAACATAATGATCATTTGTTTTACACAGACTTCGACCGACTGGCCGAGTGATGCTCGTTATAACTTATACGTTAGCTATGACAGCGATGTAGATGACAATTGTGCATGACGTCACCCGTTCACACACAAGCACCATCGACTAACTAATACAGCGATGTGATAAGGAAACTGCAAGTGTGTGCAATGTATGTAGTAGTGTGGGTGTTAAAGATTATTCGTTGTTTGTTGACTTGTTGTGTCCGATCGTAGTGTTTTAATTGGCTCGTCTTGTGGTACATTCAGTAATATGGAGAAATACAACTATTTACACATACCTATGCACCTTTTAGTAGGTTCGACAAATACAATTATATGCATATACCTACACATGGTTATAGTTGTCTTAACAAAATATTAGTAATCCATGCCTTATAATAGGATATAGTACTACGTATTTTATATAAATAATTGAACATTTCAAAAGTGAAAATACTGAAAGCTATTTACATAATATTAGGATTATTAGGTACTTCTTAAAAATTTTAGAACGTCTGAAATCTGCACAACAAAAGCAAGAACTAATAAAAACAAACTTAAAAAGAAAACATAAACTCTGAAAGTTTACAGGTTAAATATTTTGATTATCAGATTTTTTTATCGAACAATTCACCCAGTATAAATAAAAACCCATGCAGGGGAATTTGAACACCCACCTCTCCCTAAGTATCGTCTACCTCAACCACGATAATGATTATTTTGATTACCTATGTCAATCTTTAGCCTAGACGAACTATAAATAGATACGTGTATTAATTTGATCATTATCTAATATTGAACGAATAATCAACTTGAGAATTTTTGATTGCGAAAGTGTTGTTGCTACCTTAGGTTTGATTGGAACGGGTTATTGTAGGCCTTGCATGTTGGAACTTGGACTAGATTTTTGCGAGTATACGTCAGTCCTGTAATCTGATACACCTGTAATTATTTATTGAAATCAATTATTTATAAAATACTAATTGTATTAATGTACATTTTATTGTAATACAAATAGTAATTTGTATTGTAATACAAATAGTATCCGTCTACCGATATGAACCTGAGGATGAGGCTATCGGAACATTTGACGCCAACCTTTTTCATACAAAAGTTGCGCCATTTTTCAAAAATAGCGGAAATCGTCCCTGTGGAAACTCGCGTGAGGACTAATAACAAGTACCTATAATGATCTGTGGCGTAGACCGCGGTCCATAGATAATACTGCGGGCGGCTTAAAACTCGAATATCAAAAAATATTTTGACACCAGTAAACTGGCGACATCTTTTCACGCGGTCCGCCGGGTCCTGTGTAAGTCTATTTATCCGTCTCATAGTATCCTATTAATATATTAATGTGAAAATGATTTGTTGATTTGTTGATTTGTTTGTATTGCACTCACGCCGTAATTGAGCAACTAATAAAAGGAATTTTTACAAAAAATTATCTCGGAATAATTTCTAAGATTAGTGAAAACCCGTAAATCACGCCGACAACGCGGCGTCGGCGTCGGGCAATACCTCGTCTCTACCGCGCTTGCCTAGAAAATGCCTATTTACGCTTTTCTTGCTTAGGTCGTATTAGGGCTTAGAAGCAGTTCACTCCTACCAAATTATTTAACAGTACGAAGTGTGGGTAGTACACTAATTCATTTTAAACAATGGCGGGTCCTTTACGCATGGACTCACTCGTACTCGGAATTATTAAACAGGGCCCCACTTTGTTTGCAAATATGGTAATTATGCCATTAAGATGTGGCACATACATTGGTGGTCTGTACTTTACATGATGAGATTTTCTAAAAATTGTTAACTAATATTTTTTGTCAATTTATGTTCTCATTTTCGCAAAGTTTTGAGCATTAACTATGTAACCGAACTCTGATGAAAATGTTTTATTCATTGTTTTTATATAATTCTTACGAAGTTACGGGGCAGGATGTGTTAGTCAGATCCTCAATGCAAACTAACTTTTGCGGTCTATAAAATAATTGCCAAACCACATTAGCGCTTCTTCCCGAGGAGTAAGATATTATTTTGCTGATTGTAATTGCTATAACATAAACGACGTAACTGATAAGGTGTCGGGTCAGACCTTTGTTAAGATTACAATGTCAAAGCGGAATTGTTAAAGTGCTCCTGTTGTGAATTGTGATGGTAATAACGAAAGATGGCGCCTGATCCGATGCTATCAGGAGCAGTGGAAATGTGCCTTTGTGTACTAGTACAGAGGTGTTTACGAGTTAAAAAGGATGTACTAGGTAGGCCTATGTAAACTGCTATAACTATAGAGGCCTTACGCAGCTTTGCTCAGATTTTCTCGATTTTAACCTCTTATAGGGGTTGAATTTCGAAAACCTTGTCTCGGCAGCAGCAATTCTCGTTAAATGCCCAGCCCGATACCTACAATACATCCAGTGGTTGAACCTTAAAGTATCTACGAGTTCATAAATTCATCTAAATCGGTGCAGTAGAGTCTTGATCGAGTCTATCTATATCTAACACCCAACTTGGGCAATGGTGTACTTTAAACCTGCCTGCCTTTAAGCCTTTAACTTTTTTCTGACGCGGATTAATAATTGCTTCGCCGCCATGCAATGAATTGTTTTCCCAAATATCATCTATTTAAAGACATATCACACTAAATACTGCAGCACTTGGCACAAAATACCCACTCTCCTTTATGCTCCAGAATCAATTTCAAATTGCAGCACTATTATCTAACTACACTAGAATTACTACTGTTCACTCACATAGGTGACCTTTGGAGCCTTTGATAGTTAATACATAACAATTTTGTATCCATTCTGTCCACTTCCTTTGATATCGGTAGTCAAAGCGCCAAAGGTCTAGTATGCTGTATGCACGAAACACAGACGTAAAATTCTCGTATAGAAGCTGAAATACTTTCTCCACTTTTCCCCGTCTGCATCGTTAGCGCAATATTCAAGGACAGGAGCCCAAAGACGCAGAAACGCTCCCCATGGGCGGGCGGTTCTTGAATACTGCACTCTATCACTCCGAGTTTAAGTGCCATTTCGCGTGTGGTTCACACGAGAGTCTCAGAGGCGGCAGATTGAATAAACTGCTTGACACAGTTTCGCGTTTCGGGTCAGACTCAGTGCCCGGTAAACAAATGCCCGTTACGACACACAGATTGAAAGAAATCCAGCCGCAACGTTGCCGCCGGGTGATTCCGTATTCAATGTGCGTACTTTTCCGTAAACTTTTAACAATTTGTTTGTTCGGAAAAGCTAGATGGATACGTAGTACGTAGGTACCATGAATTTCGGTTAGCCTTTTACGTTGTTTGAATAAAAAAGGCCATAGAACGTTACACTGTTCAGATTTCATGCTTATATCACTGTGGTTGGGCAGGACTTTGGGTATTGCCTGATCTCACAGGCTCCAAACACCTTTTTAAAGAACTCATTACTACCTAATTTCAGGCACGTAATTTTCGTTACCATGTAGCATGTGCTATTTAGGTGTTCGAATTTCAGGATCAAATCTGAGATTTGATTTCCGAACATCCCCAACAATTTTAAGATGTCCAATCTCCAAGCATGATTGTATCCATAATGTCATAATAGAGGCTATAAAATTGTTACACGTATCTGTTTTAATAATAGTAGTTTATGTAACGGTTACATAATGGGGGGTATTAAAACACGAGTGTGAGTTTAAAAAACGAGCCGCAGGCGAGTTTTTTAATAGTATCACACGAGTGTTTTAATACCTAATTATGTAGAGTTTCATACACTACTTTATCTACGCTCATATTATTATCATAAATCCAAATCATAAAATCTTGCAAACGTTTGTCGTAAATCATTGCAACTACTAAGATGTCAGGTGGAGTGAAATTTTCTTTAGTGGGTTTCACCTTTTTCAGCGCAAAGTTTTGACTAAGTAACAAAAAAATTGGTTGTCTGTAAAGTCGGTTTACGGACGATAGATTTACGAGATAACGTCATAATCGTTATCGTAATCGTAATCGTTATCGTAATCGTAATCATAATCACAGGCCCAGGTGGAACGTTACGCGGAACGTTAGACATTGTGTTGTTGTCTATGGTCAATCATGGCCCATCCATACTCTCGGCAATGACTACCAACTATGTTGTCTGTGGATTCACTTAAAAAAATATTACATAAAAAATATTACTCCAGATACAAATACAGGAATCCAGAGCCGTGTATCGTTATGGATTTTATACAACTTTCTTTAAATATTTCCATAGTAGAGCGATGTTATTATGAATAACTTTTTAATAATTATAGAAGTCTGTGAATAAAGTAGGTAATTATTTGACACATTTCGATTTCATAATTCGAACTTTAAGCAATGAGCGTAGATAAAAGCTTTAAAGCTCTTCGCGAAGTCATAACCACAGTTTAATGTAAGTACCTACTCGTACTTGCCTATTATAATTTATAAGACTTCAGGCTTAATTGAAAGTGATTAAATAAAGAAGTGACAAACTAGTTATGAATGGATGCATATTGCGTGATAGAGCATAAGGTAGCTAGTCTCAATCTGAACTCTACTGGCAGAAGTCTATAGTTTTAGTTAGATAAAAGTAGAACTTTATCTTAGAACTTTTAGCGGAAAATCTGAGAAAATGGCCAATTTTTGAAGCCCTATATTCTAAAAACCTATATTCCAGTTGTATAACTTTTATGCTCCTTTTACCTTTTGGTATCCACTATCCAATGAATATGAAACGACAATATGTTCATAGGTACCTACTACTTAATGTTTGCCAGGCATGAACGATATAACTCGGTGTTTACCTGGGTTGTTCTATGAGTTTAGACAGTTAAGTAGTCGATGTGTTTATCCTAATAACTAGCAATTTCGCGAATGTATCTCATGTTTAACGGTTCAGCGGCGAGACACGTCGCAAATCCAGAGTACGTGGCAACCACTGCGGAGGCTGGATTAGCGTGTCCCATCAGCCGTGATAGAGATAACACGGTAACGGGCCACAGCCTGCAGATTGGGGGTATATTTGGGGAAAGCGATAGGTGGGTAATGGTATACAGATATATTTTATAAATATAGACTAGCTGACCCAGCAAACGTCGTTTTGCCATATAACTTATTTCTCACTTAGGGACATAAAATCTAGATAACAACCTGCTCCCAGACCCAGTGATCATGCACTGAAAGTTTCATAACGATCGCTCCAGTCAGTTTCGGAGGAGTTTGGTAACAAAGAAAAGCGAGTAAAATTTATTAGATACCTAATAGATATGCATATAATAATACTACTAGTGAATGGCAAAAATCATAGTTAAATACCCGATTTTTTTACAATAATTGGGAGTTTTCTCAGTCGGTCGGATGCATTTGCAAGTTGCCTAAGGGTTCCGTATGCCAAATGGCAAAAAACGGGACCCTTTTAAATTCGTCATTTCTGTCTGTCTGTCTGTCCGTCCGTATGTCACAGCTACTTTTTTTTTTGGTTGTTCATAAAAGCTGGTTTAAATTCAAGTACTACATACTTACTTGAATTTTTATTCTAGTAATAAATCTTAGTACGAGACATTTTAACGCAAAAACTATAATATTTAGGAATTTCATAACGGCTATTTAAATGATGCAATACTCAGCATACAGAAACGATGCTTTTTAAAAGAAATTGGGATCAAAACAAAAATAGTTACGTTTCTAGACAGTTTTGTTAAGCTGTAGAACCTACTCTCAAAGGAATCTCGGAAGAGACTTAAACAATTTGCGCAGTAAGAATTAAAAGAAGTTTAGTTAGTAAAATAAAGAGTAGAAAAGTTGCATAACAAGGTACGAGTGCCTTTAATGAAATAAAAACATGAAAAAAATACGAACGCACCGCAGCCCGACATGCTGGCAACATTGAACGCGCGCGAAAAAAAGCAAATGGCCGCCATCAAGGTCACAAGAAGCTGTCCTAGTCACGGAGGGCGTTTACATTTTTTTTAGGGTTCCGTACCCAAAGGGTGAAAAAGGAACCCTATTAGCGAGACTTCGTTGTCCGTCCGTCCGTCCGTCTGTGTGCCACCAGGCTGTATCTCTTGAACCGTGATAGCTACGGACTTGAAAATTTCACAGATGTTGTACCTATAACTGTTGCCGATATAACAAATAATAAAAAATAGAATAAATTATAGACGCTTTAAATGTTCACAATATATTTGATTATCTATTTACTTTAAAAATAAATAGTGAAATTAATAAAAATAAAAATAAACTTTAAAGGCTACCCATACAACAAACATGAATTTTTGCTCGTTTTTGATTTTGGTGGGCAGGGATGTTTAGTTTACTTTAATACTATTAAGAATGGGTCTTGATAGTACGGAACCCTCAGTGCGCGAGCCGGACTCGCACTTGAACAATTTTTTATAATCGCTTCAGGGGTTTCGGACTAATATTTTTTTTAACTAATTATCTTTTTGATCAAATCACGCTGCGAGTGAAAATTGTGATTCGTATTTAAATTTAATATTTTTTTTACAAAATTTTAATCTTGTAGGTACACTGACATTCAGGAATGAATTGTAGTACCACGAGAGGACCGATCAAAATAAGTAGTTAATAAGATCAGATAGTTTTTTCCTGAGAATACTTATATATCGTGCTTAGCTATAACACGAATTTTCATTGCGAATTAGCTAAAACGACGACGTTAAAATAATTCAAGTAGGTACTGCGTCTTGTGGTTACAAATGATTAGTCCGTTAATCAAAATGGTGTAACGAAGCAGAAAACATTTAATGGAATATTAATATCCATATCCAGGCGGGTAAAACTGGATTTGCTGTCGGAGCTGGAACCTACTCTTAAGCGGTTCAACTTTGATATCACGCTGAAAGATGATGAAGTAATAAGTACGAGTATAGACTGAACAATCCACGACGGCGCGCCCCACTCTGTCAAACTCCGTACAAATCGAAAGAAACATAAGCGATTTTGACAGAGTGGGGCGCGACGTCATGGAATGAAATATCTATATGATAAAAAGTTATTTTCACTATCATGTTTAATGTTATGGATAAACCGGCAATCTAATCCCTACACAAGAACCTAAAATAAAAATAGCAACTTTTTACTTAAAATAAATAATTGCGAAATAACTAAAGAACCAAATAGTACTTCATAAGTAGGCTTAAACAAATTCAGGTACGCCATTGAAATTAGGGAATTAGAGTTAAAATGAGGAAAAATAGTGGAAAACACAGAAAAATTAAAAAAATAATAATAATACATTAAACGATAAAATCGAGCTTACACTATCGAGTATCGAGTATCAATATTGCAAGTTGCCTTGCAAAACCAGAATCTTGTGGACCCGTTTAAGAAAAAAGTTAAAAACCATCGTGCAGTACGAGACGATGGCATGGGAACGGTGCGCATCTCCGCACTAGGGTTGCTGACAAGCAAACAAAATATTTTACAACTAAATATGTACGTACTTACAATATTTAGGAATACCAAGAAATTTAATGATTACTTTTAAAACTTATCTTTCAAACAAGTTTATATTCTGCTTGGCAAAAACGAGTTACAATAAATTATACTGTTATGTACTCAGGATTATCCGAGCTCAGTCATTCAATATTTTGAAATCGTAAATTAAATTATTTCTGATTAAATTTTAATTCCAAGTTGTCATTATGTCTATAACTAATTATTCTATTCTTTGTTCAATAATTATTACCTTACCATTTTTAAAATTTTGACATAAGACGCCGTTCATTAAACAGATTTCGTAATATTCGTAGTGTATAGCTAAAATAACACGTGGTTCAATAAGTCCCGAGACTAAGTACTAAAAAAAGGTCTTTTTTATAAAATTAATTTTTATTCATCAACAGTCTCCTCCAAGAGCGATACAGTCCCTCCAACGCTTTTCTAAATTTTCTATCCCATGTGTGTAGAACGATTTGTCTTTGGCTTCAAAATAAGCCTCCGTTGCTGCGATAACTTCACTATTTGAGTCAAATTTCTTACCCTGAAGCATTTTTTTGAGGTCTGCAAACAGCCAGTAGTCGCTGGGGGCCAAGTCTGGCGAATAAGGGGGATGAGGAAGCAATTCGAAGCCCAATTCGTTAATTTTGGCCATCGTTCTCACGGACTTGTGACAAGGCGCGTTGTCCTGGTGAAACACCACTTTCTTTTTGTTCATGTGAGGCCGTTTATCCGCAATTTCGTACTTCAATCGCTCCAATAAGCACATGTAATAGTCACTATTTATATTTTGCCCCTTTTCAAGGTGAAAAGGGGCAAAATATAAATGAATGTTTCGATGAAAAGTATTCCATGCGCATCCCAAAATATAGACGCCATAACCTTACCGGCCGATTTCTGAGTCTTTGGACGCTTCGGGCGGCTTTCACCAGCCGCTCTCCACTCCGCTGCCTGCCGATTGGATTCCGGAGTGAAATGGTGTATCCAGGTTTCATCCATTGTTACATACCGACGTAAAAAATCCTTTTTATTATGATTCATCAGCGCCAAACATCGCTCTGAATCATTGATACGTTGTTCCTTTTGATCAGTTGTAAGCAAACGCGGCACCCACTTAGAAAAAAGCTTTTTCATGGCCAAATTTTCATGTAAAATAGTGAAAACACTACCAGCTGAAATCTTCACTATCTCGGCTATCTCTCGCACTTTTACCTTCCGATCTTCCAATACGATTTTGAGGACTTGGTTAATATTTTGTTGAGCCACTGCTTCATTTAGACGACCTGAGCGTTCCCCATCATTGGAGTCCATGCGACCGCGTTTGAAGTCGGCATACCACCGACAAATGGTTGCTTTAGAGGGAGCTGATCCTGCATAACATTTTATAAGCCATTGAAGCCCAAAAAATACCGTTGAAGCACATTCAACGGTATTTTTTCCCATTAAAAAACAATGTTTTATCAACACGCGAAACTCGTTTTTTTCCACTGTATCGAAATTACAACCGTAGCGTCACTTAAATGTTTCAAAATCAATAATTTTATTGTTCCATTTTTAAAAATTTGACACATTCTTGTATTGATAGCCAGTACTTTTTAAAAATCAAAAGAGTTTTTAATATATGCGCCATTTCCAGGTTAGTCTCGGGACTTATTAAACGATCTAGTATTTGTATTTATTTTTCTTACAAGTGTCACTAAAGTAACTCAAGAAGGTATACTCCAGTGTCGTTACAAGTGCAAGCTTTTATTTTAAAACAATATCACAGTTCGCCAACCCTACAACGAAAATCGTTTTTATATCGCAATTTTGGACTCTACACCAATGCACTACAGAATATTTTAGAAGCCTGCCGCCACAAAAAGTTGCCTAACCCGTAAAGGCTTTACACCTGTCACGTTACAGCTAGGTATTCCTAGGGCCTAGGCTGAACGGCGGGAATTGAATAGTCGATTTGCGATAAACCACATTTATTAGCATCGGAAACAATATTATAATTGTATGTCTTCGCGTTTAATTCAAGTTTCACTTTAATTTATTTAACAAGAAGTACCTATAACGTTGACGTTGATGCACGTGACAGAGAAGTGTGGAAAAGACTGGAGGAGGCCTTCGTCCAAAGGGCGTACTGAGGAACAAAAAGGCTCTTAAAATAAAACTAATATAATATTTATTTGTAAAATTAGTAATCTTAGAATAAGTAATTATTTTTGTTAATGTATTTTCTTTTCTTCAGTAATAAAGGCTTTATTTATTTTTTATTTTTATTTTTTACCTATAACGTTAAGTTACATATATGCCAGCGGCAAATAGGAAAACCTTTATATTTACCGGTTCAGTTTGTTTTTGTTTAAAAATATGTATGTATTTTATGGCTATAATTAAAAACCCGTATTTATTAAAATTCAAAAAACAATTTAAATTAAGTTAAATAAAATTAAGTTGTTATTTCCGCCTACTGAGGAGGATCATACAAATTCATCCGCGATATTGTGGATTACGCAGCCTCCCTTGGATGGCGGTTTGGGCGATATCGCCAGGGGGAGAGGATAAAAAAAAATTCCTTCCTGCATAAGTGTTAGGTATACACGATCTGAGCATTGGCGCATAGGTTCCCCCGTGGATATAATGAATAAAAATATTTATATTAGGTAAGTATCTTTAATTTTATCCCCTCTTATGGGGTTCTTTTATGTTCTATCGATTACTTCTACTAGTGATCATGAGAAATTTCAGCTAAGATCTAAAACTCTAAAGGTAAACACATCCCCAAGAAACAAAGTATACTTACCCACTTTATTTAGACAAGTGATACGTATATTATAATAATTATCATGAAAATTAAACATATTACGTAATGTTTTATTTTATGAGCAATTAATTCAATTAAATAAAGAGCTTCTTTTTGCTTTGCACAGCGAAAATATTTCACACATAACATAAGATAACAAACATAAAAAAAACAGTAAGAATCATTCAGTACATTGAACATTTATCTGCGTATACATACAAAAAGTTACAAACCTAATCATTGCAATAAGTATTTACATGTATATTTAATGTTTAAAGAACAAAATGGTAGAATAATAATTTTCTAATACCATGATTTATTAATAACGTGGAATTCGTTACAATCTTATCTTTCTTATTACCGAAATAAATTACAATATTATGGCTACTCCCATACATTATTAGGCAGCTTAAATAGTTATAATAACGCGAAAAACTGATCAAGATTCATAACATAACCATAGGGCCAAGTGAGAGTACATTACAATATGGAAAGTTCTAGCGCTTTAAAGGTTTTTTGGATCTCCAAAATTGACTCCAAATAGTTTTTTTTTCACTTTACCTTCCTTGTACCTATAAAATAGAGCGCTAATTGACACTTTTGCATTTTTACTATAAGTGTAACATCTTGATTCTTGTAATTTTTCACAGAATACATCATTTTCCAACAGCCATCGTATAACTTGAATAGACTCGAACGATGGATATTGCGATATGACCAGGTTTTATATTTAACGTGGAATGCGGAACGCTAAAAATTAAACAAAGCATTTGAGAAAGTAACTGACTACTTTAGATTTCGTGACGATCGCCTAGTAATTTTAAATACAAAATTTTAGTTATTTCATTTTCAGATATTTTTAGAAAAGCTGGTTACATTCGTGGATTAAAGATATTAATTTTAGGCATAGACGTAAGTTTTATTAACGTGCTATGGAAAAGATGGTGTCTCTTTCTATAAGCTTTCAACGTGAAATATTAAAAAAGGAATTAAAAGGAATTATTAATTTTTTTACAGTTAAATTAACTCTGGCATTGAAAACTATAGTTAAATGGCATTATTACTTGCTGAAACTATTCAATACCTTATTTTTTTCATTTTTTTTAACAGACTTCAAAAAAAAGGAGGAGGTTCTCAATTCGTCGAAATCTTTTTTTTTTATTCTAAATAATCATAGAGAAAACTATGAAAGAACTTACGACCTACCTACACCTACATTATTAATTTATGCATTAACAATACATAATGTTATAGACAGTGATCCTGGAAACGGCACGTATTGTGAGGAGGTTCCTCACTCTGGAGCCCTGACTACCGGTGGCTTGGACCCATTTAAAGCTCCGCGATCCGTGGTGGCCATCCGACCAGTTTTTTAATATTTTAACGTGTTTTTATATATTAAAAAAATATTTAATTGTAAAAAAATGAGGGAGACTATCATAATATATTATGCAATAATATATAATTTGCAGTATAAAATAAAAAAATGCAACCACCGAGTTTACGCTGGTCAACGATTTATACGTACAAGATTTTTCTTAGCATTTAATATATAGCATCCAGATCGCCTACAAAGATTCGCTCTCTTATCCTAAGAGAGTCTGTCGGAGCAAGTAAAAATATTATACTTAATAGCTGCTTTTACTGTGTCACTTAATTGCCAAGACCGGTCGGTTCTCGGTAGCAACGACTTCAAATTGCTACCCGTGGCGATGCATCTGCACTTGATTAACCGACTAAGCGCCTAGACAGGGCTTGAGTAGAAAATATGCAGCAAAAAGTTTTTTATGCAAACCGGTTGTGTATTTATCTTGCCAATTTTTTTTAGATTTTTTAAGTATATTATAGGATTACATCTTCTGTCCATCTAGCAAGGAAACGGGGGAGACTATTCCTTTCATATCGTAGATGTAGAATAGTTATTTGTGCAAGTCTGCAAAATAGATTTTTGGGTCGAGTGTCAAATTTGAATGCTAAGCGGCGAAGGATTCTAGGTTGGAACAATACAAAATCTAAGGACGAACTTCTTTCTGAATGCATGTGTTATTTTTTTTTTAAAGGAAGTGACATGTTTGAATTTGGAAACGCTTTTCTGCCCTCGGAAATATTGAAAACGCTTTCTCGCTCTAGAGAGATATGAAAATACTTTTTCGGCCTGGGGAACATAATAGCATTTCCCGCCTGCATTTTGAGCATTAAAGATCTCTTTTCTGAGCGGGTGACCATGAAAAATAATTTTATCAGAGGATAAAATCGGATGGTAATTTCTTTATCCCCTACCCATACAAGGGGGCTAACGGCTAAAAGAAATCACTGGGAGCCGCTGGAACCTTACAAAATACCTATGTGCATTATGCACAATTGCACATGCAATGTTCTTTGTGCCTCAGCTATACAGGAAACGAAACTTTTACTAAGCTTTTAAAAAAAAGTTTTGTTTATTTTACAGGTTTTGAAGGCATACAAAGTGTTATATTTGTTTTTAAACCTTTTGTTTTCTTGTTCAAGCTAAATAAAAAAAAATGAACCTTTTTTTGCCTCTTTTTAATATTTTATTACATAGGATCTGGTTCAATAAATATTATTACTTAATGATATGAATTTTGTGAATAATATGAAAAGACTTCCAAAAAAGGTGTTTAGGTATTTAAAAATCATCATACCTATTATTATATAAGTAGGTAGCTATCGACGAGAAAGTTGTTTGTACTTTGTAGTATTATTCAACGATAAATAAAATATTGTCTCTACGATAACATTATTATCATGTTTTCCTCTCTCTCTCTCAAGGGTAGGTATTCGTACTCACGTTACTATCAGCTCAGAACGCAGAGGTCAGATCACATCCTTTATAAGTACAATGTGTAAGAGTCCTACTAAAATTGTATCAATGTTAAAGTTTATAAATTTTCGAGTGAATGAGCGTTAATTTGGCCCATAACCTGAACACGCACACGGTCTTACCGTACCGATGATTCACATGAAAATATCGAAATTAATATCAATAAAACGAGCAATCGATTTTCATATCGACTCGATTTTAATCGATCTGATTGGGTACGAAACCTGCTAGGTATGCTAATTAGGTATTGCTGACATTGTAAACGCTACATTTTTAGGGTTCCGTACCAAAATGGTAAAATGGAACCCTTATGGTGCTACTTTCTCCGTCTGTCTGTCCGTCTGTCCGTCTGTCTGTCTGTCCGTCACACTCGATTATTTCAGTAACTACCGGAGCTATCGATATGAAATTTGGAATATTTGTGTATATTAGTGGCCCAATGACACTGGAATAAAAAAAAATGGAAATTATTTTTGTTCTTATTTAAAAAGGGGGGAAAATCGGAGGGTTGAAATTTAAAAGTGAGATAACTGTACTGTGTGGGGTATCATATGAAAGGGTTTACTTTGTACATTCTAAAACCGATTTTTAATTATTTTTAGTCATGATAGTTTTTGATTTATCGGGGAAAATGTCTAAAAAAATACCGTTCCCCCCCCCTTATCTCCGGAGTTTACCAATCGAAAAATCTCAAATAATTATGGTCAATAGGAATTTACGTATATTTTACAGGAAAACTATAGCCAATGCTCTAACTAGCATAGTTTTTTTGATATTAACAATAAACCTCTACAAACAAAGTTAGTTTTGCGGTTCATTAACAAAGGTAATTAAAACGCAAGTTCTTCTAAGTACTCGTCGTCAAATAAACATAATGGTTTTTGCCTGATTGTTTTGCTTCAGTACTTCTTGAGTACGGAACCCTCGGTGCGCGAGTCCGACTCGCACTTGGCCGGTTTTTTCTTTTCATTGACTTGTATTTTACACAATAATCATTGATTCTGAACTGACTGTTAATATTTATATTATTATTATATAATTTGAGTCACTGATTGATAGGAGCAGAGAAACATTTAAGTAAATCACTCAAATGGAATGAAATTCCAAAAATGTATGATCATGTGACTTATCAAAGACAACTATCATTTTCATACATTTTTGAGTTATCGTCTGTTCTCGTTCTGTGAGTTTTGTTTTTAAGATATTACAATATGTCTTAAAAGTAAGTTAAAGAAATACATACGTAGTAAGCGTAAAACAAGTAGCAACGTGTGTATTGTGAATTGTGATGACGTCAGAGGTTATGACATACACCATTATATGCGACCCTACGTAAGTAATATAAGGATCTAGTGATAGTCCATTTGTGAAACTCTGCCTCTCACAAGACGGTCGGGGGTTCTAATCCTGGCAGGTATTTTGCATTTGCGAAAAAAATAAAATAAAGGAAATTTATTGAAAATCCGTAGACATAAGATTCATGTACCTACTAATAGTATTAACGCTGTAATATAGTAATTTCATATGAAATAAATTCTACAGAAATTTTTGTGATGAAAAACCTTATTCGTGCATTTAGGTAGATGTAATTTGCACGAGTAAAATAATAAGCACCAGTATTGAGAATAATAACTTAATGCTCTAAACACACACCGAAAAGTTTACTTTTGAGTTCAGTCTTTTTAAGCTACGTGTTACAAAAAAATATCTAATCCGTGGTTGGTTGCTTTGTGAACTCAGTTCTTAGTGGTTTTTGCTGCTGATAAAACATATAAGTACAAAACAATATTATTATTGATACATTAACAAAATCCACGGCCGCAAGCTACTTGTCTGCGTTGTTTCCTCGCTCGGAATGAGATCATCATAATCGATCTGCGACAACCTTCGAACCTACCAGTCTAACATTTTAATGAGATCTATTGTGACTTGGGTAAACAGTAAACACCACATAGCCGGAATACCAGCTATAGTAGTGTTATTATCTTGCTGCAGACTCGGTCATAAATCATTCGGGTGTTTCCTGTGGGTGTTTCGCTTTTGTTGTTCTTTGTTGAGTTGATGCTTTCGTTGTTCTTTGTAAAGTTAAATCTTAAACTTTAGTGGTTTGTTAGTGCATAAGATATATTTTATTTTATAAATAAATAATAAAATAAAAAAAGTTGTGCTTTAAAAGCACAACAACAAAAGCGGAAACACTCGAATGATTTATGACCGAGTCTGCAGCGAGATAATAACACTACTATAATTAAAAGTTATGTTAGTAATGTACGTGATTATGTTACAGTAAGTTTATTTTTTATTATTTATTTTTTAAACCCTCAAATAAAACTTCATGACACAAAAATAAAATAAAAAAATTGAGACTTGAATTGAGAGTAATTTTATTTTTAAGTCATAAACAGACAATCAGTCAATTAACTTGTATCTATAGGCAAAATAGGACAGTATACCTACCTAATTAAAAAAAATCAAAATTTATAAAAATGTAAAGAAAAAAAATTATGCAAAATTTTGTAAACGTATATTCGACGCCGGATGTAAAGAACCTAAAATTATGATTAATGATAAGTAAAATATAAGACCTCACAAGAAGTGTTTTTGAAGAATTCTCAAATTGAGACGTAACCTTTCCTAACCTCGCAAATGAATGAGACGGTTGATTCACCCAACAGTTGGTACACTTATCGCATTGTTCCCAAACTGCGGTCATGTGACGTAAGCTTTATGGACCCAAGAGCAAGTAGCTACTGTTTGCCAGACCTATATAATGTTTGCAAAGCTGAGGGTTCAACAATAAAGTCTAATTGTAGGCAAAATACTTACAATATGCTAATTGCTAGTGTAGAGATTCAAATTATTTTTTGACCTGGCTGGCTGGGTTAAAAACTTTAGATCCTAGTTACTTTTGAGCTTAAAAATTATAAAATCAGTTTTTGTCGAAAATGTCATGAAGAATCATACGGAGAATATATTTAAAAATAAAATTTATAAATTGGTTAGCAAACTCGTTCTTTGAGCGGGATGTCCCATGTTCGATCCACTCATACAAGCCAGAAATTTAACATTTTGAAAATGAATTTAGGTCACATATTCATCGTTATCGTAATCGTAAGCAAATTCTGCTACCCGATTGGCTGACGTACTAAATCAGGGAACCAATCAGCGGGCAGAATTTGTTTACGATTACGAGAACGATGAATAAGTTTTTCGTACACAATTTTCTAGCTTGTCTGATGATAGACTTCGGTCGGGACTGGTTATTACCGGCAAGCGATTTAGCGTTAAAACACGATGCTGTATAACAACCCTTAGATGTTTCTTAGTACTTACCCCCTTCAAAATGTGTCGGATAACATCTTCGGCTGCGCTACGTTATAGTAATATTCTGTAGCGGTGACTGCGTAGACTCTTACCGAGTGCATTAGGTTGCAATTAAGCGCTAACTTAATTTGTATAAAAAACCACAGCAAGCATACCTGAAACAAAGGAAAATCAATTGAATTTAATAGGAAATAAGATTCCTACGTTGTAAGAATGAAAAGTGATTTAAAAGGAAACATGAAAACACGGAAGAGAGTGCGCAGAATGTAATGAGCTCTTCAATAATGCACTGCATAGTACATAACTAATCTTTATATACTATTTGTTTGGCTAAGAATTAAAACAACTGAGTAAGTAAATAATTTTCTTCAAACTTGAATTATTAGTCTGTATCTCATTGACGGTCACAGTGATCTTTACCGAGCTTATTTGACATTATTTATTATATTTTTTAAGTATTTTATTTTATTTGTGGCAAACATGGCCCCCATACAAATTACATTAATATTGTACTTATAGCTAAAATTATCTAAAAATGTCAAAATTAGGTAGGTACAATAATAAATTTATTTATTTATCCTCAGAAGGTTTCATAAAATCTTAATAGGTTGCATCGTTCCTCTTATAAAAACATCAATTAATAACAAACCATTATCAACAATAATCATTACAGAATATGACCCCTAATTATAAAAAAATTTAAACAATACAATGACTGTAAATTTTTTGAGTTGCAGAGACTTAATTTTACTATCCTAATTGTAAGGGACTACTCTACACCATTACATCTGATATCATTTACAACTTCATAGATTTTGGATACAAATTGTGGGTTTGGATTTTGGACGTAATTCGAAACAGATTTATAGATTAGATTTAAACTGTTAAAACCATGCAAGAAACTAGAAATATCTATGATATTCGTAACATTTTTAATAACTACACGGTACAGATGTTTAATTGTTATTTGCTCGGTAACAAGTTACAACAAATCGGTACGTTAACGGTTTACGTAATAACGTAAATTTTCCAACTAATACGTATTTAATCGTAATTACTTCTCGAAGGAATAATAATTACATAAGTACCGCATACAATTTAAACTGGCTACTACGAATAGGCATATCATAAAGTTAAAATATTCTCGAAAATAATGCTTCTTGAATTACTACTCGTAGGTAATTACTACAAACATATATGTTTTCCATTATTCAAAGCCCAAAATAATAAAAACAATGGTACTATAATAGTATTTGAAAATAGTAGTTTATGTAACGGTTACATAATGGGGGTTATTCACTCGTGTGATACTATTAAAGCGCGATGTTATCTATAATTATAATAAATCTGTAACAGGTCAAATTCTGTACATTAAAGATATTTTGAAATTTTTTTTTCGAGGGCACTCTAAAATCGGTTCTGAACCCAAAACAGTATTTTTTTTCATTTTTGTCTGTCTGTCTGTCTTTCTGTATCACGGCCGCGCATCACGCCGAAACTACTGAATGTATTCCAATGAAACTTGGTATGACTTGAGTTCATACTACGAGGAAGGACATAGGATACTTTTTATCCCGAAATTCAGCATGGTTCCCTTAGGAGAGCGGATAAAAGTTAAAATGTATACTGAGTTGTAAATCATTAACGCGTGGTCCGATTTCATTCATTCTTTTTTTGTTAGAAAGGGGATACATTAAAGATTGTTCTGTAAATATTTCAAAGTCATCGGTTTTGTAGTTCAGAAAAAATAGACATAATAACCCTCATAAAAGCAGAGGAACGATTGCCCTGGCTGATTTAATTTTCCCATACAAATACCTAAGGTCGTACCGCTGTATGGTGGAATCAAACGAATCGCACATAAAATGAAAGAGCGTAAAAAAATACTCGATCCGAGTCGACGACTTATATGTGGAGAATTAGGATTATCGAGTATTTTCAAAATAAAAATAAAATTAATAAATTGATTTAATAGCGTTGCTAAGTAAACATTTCATTGCTGTCAAATTTTTTCACGTTTTTTTTTTTTTAATAATTATTATACGTCAGGTTTTTCCATAGATTTACTGTAGTGTAAGGTCCGACCTCTTTGGTCTATTTAATTTATTAGCCCAAAGTTTATTTGATATGTAAATAACATAAGATGCGATCAGTCCGATTGTAGGTTTCGGAGAAAATCGAACATTACGTCGATGTATTTGTTCAAGAAAGGGTTAACGCTGAAACAGATTAATAAAGTAGAATCTCTCCATCGTATACAATCGTTAAAAAATGGTCAGAAGAATTGACGCACTGAAGATCAGAGAAGCTAAACATATGGCATTGCTTCAATGCCATATGTTAGTATACAATCGTTAAAAAATGGTCAGAAGAATTGACGCACTGAAGATCAGAGAAGCTAAACATATGGCATTGCTTCAATGCCATATGTTTAACTTCTCTGATCTTCAGTGCGTCAATTCTTCTGACCTTTTTTTAACGATTGTATACGATGGAGAGATTCTACTTTATTAATTTGTTTCATTGATACTAGGGGCCGTTGAGATAGCTGAAATCATAGGTATATCATATCAAAAAACTCGAAATATTATTATATATAATTGTCACAATGAATTGGTTCTTCGCAGAAAGCTTAATAAGTGAGACATAATTAATAAGGCAAAACAACGTTTACCGGGTCAGCTAGTTATGAATAAATTTTTAATAATTATAGAAGTCTGTGAATAAAGTAGGTCATTATGTGACACATTTTGATTTCATAATTCGAACTTTAAGCAATGAGCGTAGATAAAAACACGTAACACAACACAAACAAATATCATAATAACACGAAAAGAATGTAGGTACAAATGTATAAAGAAAACATACATTTGTAACTTAGTGCGCTACTTTCTTCTAAGTAGGGAAAACTCTTCTCAAATTCAAAACACAATATTATGTTCAACAAAAGTGGAATTAAGGTGGAACCAAGTTTTTCGTAACTATTAATTAATAGGCTGTACATAATAAAAAAAATCGAGTAGTTATTATACCTTGATAGGTAAATAGATACCTACGTGTAGTGATGTTAAACACTTACAGGTATTGTGTGGTATTGGTATTTGGGAATAAGTAATAACGAATAAAAGGTTATTCGTTATTAATAATAAGGATTATAATTTTTTGATTTCCCGCCCAGGTTGTTACCTACTTGGCTGAATAAACTGAACATAGACTTATGTACAGTGTATACCGATAAAAATTTATTACGAAAAAAAGTAATAACCTACTTCTGGAGGTTATCTCCACACCACAGAACAAATAATATGTGGTCCACTATCCACTATCAAGAGCACATCTTTGAAATCAACTCATAGTAATAAGAGGTTGTTAAAAACAACGAGAGTCAACAAACAAGAATCACAAACAAACATGGCGCGGTACACGTCACACGCTATCGGTCTCGGGCGTGTTATCACCGGCGCGTAGACGATCCATTTTTAGAAATATTAATTCAGTAATAACCGTTGTACAGTAAGCTATTTTTAGTGCGGCCTAGGCTAAAAATACTCGGCCGGCAGTGACGCTCACTTGACTTGATAATACTAATGTTGCTCATGTAATGTACAACTCCACAAGTGTCGTTGACTCGATGCAGTTTTATTAGGCTCGCGATTGGCATTCATAGAATATCGCTGAGGTTATCTGTGTGTACACAGACCGTGTTCCTGAGTGAATGTCTGGTGCATTTCCTACTCTATGCAATTAATACCTAATTAACTACTGCAATGTTTCTCTTTTATAACCAGAAATCGAAATTATATTATAAAGAACTCCAGAAAAGGGATAGGTAGCTCCCAATTTTGAGTTCTTTAATCCTATATATTTTATGTACACTTAAGCACACCAGTTCTTAAACTAAGCAACAACAACTTGATTTGTTTGATCACAAAGTTTGGACGCTTTTTACTATTTTGCAAGCGTGATACTGATAAAGGATTTTGAGCTTTACAAGCGACACGTTTGCCCTAGATCAAGGTTTTAATGTTGTAGTTTTTAGGCACAGAGCATGCCCTATCGGCACTCCAACACATTGTATAATAAAGACTATTCTAGAAAACAATCAGGTATCGTATCTATAAGACTAGTTCCCAACATGTTTACAAGGTTGCTTGTAATCATAGCGCGTAACAGAGGTGGCCAAAATAATACCAACATTAGTATGCATTAGTATATCTACATTAGTAAATTAATCTATGGCTTACATAACCATTCGGACGGCAGAGCGCGCGACGTGCTCGGCCGTGCCACAAGGCCGCCCTGTCGACATTGACCGTGAAGTTACGACATCGTGTGTAAAAAACACTTTACCACACCGTTTCCGCAATTCGAGACTAAGCTACGCTCGAAAAGTGACTTTTTTCCCCACAAGAAACATTGTAAGGTCATCTATAGTGTACGCAGATTCTTTACAATTTTACGAATAGGAAGCAGGTTCTAAACTCCATGCGCATTTCTTTTTAAGTCTTTTTGTATCGTTTTCCAAATTGTTGTTATCCTATGAGCATCCTTAATGATTTTGTCAGGTTTTTCATTAATTCAAACCTTGCTTCTGAATACAAAATATTACTAACATAATTTTACTAAGAAGAAACGATAAACTTAATTAACTAATTAATAAAAAAAA
Source organism: Coenonympha arcania (assembly GCA_036785405.1). NCBI lineage: Eukaryota > Metazoa > Arthropoda > Insecta > Lepidoptera > Nymphalidae > Coenonympha > Coenonympha arcania. The sequence goes on from CM072055.1 coordinate 16,041,938, forward strand.
CTTTTCGATATATGTACCTCTGAGGTCCTACCTATCTTAGCGACGTTTTCTCCGTTTATTCACACTTTTGCCAGCAGACTAGTTTTTTTTATCGTGCTTAAATACGTCATCAAAGAAGAGGTTAGGTAGTATCTTCTAATATGTAAGTAATAGTGTAAAATCTTAAATTTCAATCGAGAAAACTTTTAATCTATTTCATTTATTATTACAAAAGTTTCAATTAATTTGTATTTTTTATTTGATTTTTTTTCTATGACGATAATAAATGATAATTACTTATTTTATTGTCTATTTAATACAATTTATTAATTTGATAATTATATGTAGGTAAATTCATAATATTTAATTTTTTTGATCTAGCTCAATGTGCATAATTTACAAAAGGTTTTATACCCACTGCCATGTTCTAGCATAATTTATTATTTTATAGCGTAGACTCGTAGAGACGTGGTAAACGACAGTGTAATAAATATTTTATTTAATTATAATTAATGTGACATTTATATGCAGTAATTATGCAAAAACAAAAGATAAGAAACATAAGCAGTGTGAGATAATTCGCGTTGGAGTGTATTGTTTCTGGGAAATAAATATAAACGAGTATTACAGATAAATAAATATATACGAATATTTATAATAAAATCGATCTTATCGTAGTTAGAAGCCCCAGAATATTTAAAAATTAACAAAATTTTGTGACTGAGTTACATGGCTTACGAGGTGAAGTAATTATTTATTAGTTTAGTAGAGCAGAATCTATAATTAATTAATATTGACGTCAGCAGAATGCATTTAGGCAAAATAATTCATTTCAGTCTTAAAATATAAACTTTTTCAGCCAGTCGCTGAAGTTTTTTTAAACTGAGGTCTTATTCATTTTATTTTAAAATCACTTAGTGGGTATATTAAAAGCTTACTTATAATTCCATTGGTACACATCCATATTATACGTAGTACAGTTTTTAAAGATGTTCTGTCTTACTCTAAAACTGTAGTTATCAGTGTTTAGTATTGGATGTGTTTATAGTGAAATTATTTTTCTTCTTCCTTGAAATCTAGCTTCTGGTTGTGAATTCTTAGTTTCAATTTCTTAATTTTTGGTAAAGTTTAGACAGGGTTATCTTTGAGGTAATAAAAATTTATGAAGAGGAGTTGTCAAAGCGAAATTCGATCAAAAGGGCACAAAAACGGCTTAACCATACCAAAGATTGGGTCCCATCGCTTCTCAATGAAAGAGGAAAGTCCTGTACTAATAGGAAAGAAATTATTGAGATTGCATCTGCATATTATGAAAACCTTTATTCAAAAACTAGCATGGAAAATGATAATTACATCCGTAACAGGCAAATGCAAGCCGTAGATGAGGGAGTCCCTCTTTTTCTGGAAGAAGAAATAGCTGATTCTATGAAATATTTGAAATCATCAAAAAGCCCCGGGGAGGATGGAGTCACAAATGACATGCTAAAAGCTTTAAGCCAGCCTCTGATTCCCATACTAACCAAGCTTTTTAACACCATACTAATCCAAGAAGAAATACCCAAAGATTGGGAGACTGCTGTTATAACATTAATATACAAAAAAGGAAACCCACGGGATATTAGTAACTACAGACCTATCAGCTTATTACAAACAACTTACAAGCTCTTCTCCCAAGTGGTTTTACGGAGAATCAAACCAATCTTAGACTTCAACCAACCCGTAGAACAGGCTGGTTTTAGAGCTGGGTTTTCCACACTAGACCACATACTTACCCTCACCCAAGTGGTTGAGAGATGCTTAGAGTTCAAAAAAGATCTGTATATAGCCTTTGTAGATTATACAAAAGCCTTCGACTCAATATCACAAGAAGCCCTATGGAGAGCTTTGTATAATCAGGGGGTACACCATAAATACATAAACCTACTACAAGCAATCTATAGGAAAAGTTCTGCAAAGGTGAAACTTGAACACAAAGGACGAATTTTCTTTGTTGAGCGAGGAGTGAGGCAGGGAGATCCAATGTCGCCCAACCTATTCACTGCACTCCTGGAAGAAATATTTAAACACTTAGACTGGAGCAACAAAGGAATAAATATCAATGGAAGACATTTAAACCACTTGCGATTTGCAGACGACATTGTCATTGTGAGTGAAAGCCATACTGACATACAATACATGCTGCAATCACTTAACCAGGAAAGTAAAAAATGTGGTCTCACTATGAACATGGAAAAAACATGCCTCATGACAAATGCATTGAAAATACCAACACTCATAGAAGGAAAAGAACTGTTATATGTGGAAGAATACATTTATTTGGGTCGGATTATATCTTTTGAAGACCAGTCATTGAAAGAGGTGGAAAGAAGAATTAAAATATGTTGGAAGAAATATTGGGCAAACAAACAAATATTCAAGTCAAAATTACCTATGGCCCTAAAAAAGAAGGCATATGAAAGTATTATTCTACCAGCACTCTTGTATGGCTGCCAGTGTTGGCCCTTTACAAAATTAATAATTAAAAAACTACAAATATTTCAAAGAGCAACTGAGAGGAGCATTTTAGGGATTAAACTGAGGGATAGGATACAAAATTTACGAATCAGAGACATCACGAGATTGGAGGATGCAGCCGAGTTGGCGTGCAAACTAAAGTGGCGCTGGGCCGGACACGTGGCTCGTGCCCGCGATGCGCGCTGGAGCGAGCTGGTGCTGCACTGGTGGCCGCGGGACGCGCGGCGCCTGCGCGGCCGCCCGCGGCGCCGCTGGAGCGACGACCTGGTGCGCCTGGCGGGCGCGACCTGGACGCGTCTGGCGCGCGACCGACAGCAGTGGCGCAGGATGGAGGAGGCCTTTGCCCGCTCATGGGTAACCCATTAGACTGTTAGAGTATTTCACGGACAATAAAGTGACGCGGACAATCGTGACAAATCGCTGATGTGTTGTGTTGTGGACTTTTTTTTTTTTTTTTTTTGACATAATCAATGCATGACAAATTAATAGAATTATTAAATTAAATTATGATAGTTAAATTATGACATTGAGATATTAAATTATGATACTAGATGTAATAAGGAAATGGGTAAATAAAAGGCTTATTTATTTATTTTTATTTTATTTATTTGAAATCTAGCATAGATGTAACGATTTCTATAGCTAAACACATTTTTCAGAATAATAGATACCACTACCTAGAGTCGTGCTTTTAAATTGTAAAGCAAGTGAAAAAATGGCGACGTCGCGTCGTCGAGTTTTTTTAATCAAACAGGAAAAATGTCTCTTGACAATATATTGTAAGAGTTAACTATTCAAGCATCGGTATCCAATTCGAATATCAAAATGGATACAATGAGCATAATGTAATCCAATCAGCTGTTGCTAATACAATGAATGTGCATGCCAAAATGGTCTAATGACATTAGAAAAACCATTAGTTGGAGAGTCAAACGGCTGCGGACTGTCAGTGTCATGTAGATCGTATTGTATAGCCTAGCCTTGCGGTAGCCTCGCTTGCAGTGCACAGACCTACGGTTTAGCCAAGTTTTGCATTAGGCCCACTGATGTGATTATACCTACTATGGGTAAACCGCTATAAACTTGACCCTCCTGATGGTCTGCGGGACGCGGGGCGAGTGATGCGATTGGCTATAACGATACGACAGCGTTGCCGGCGGACAGCGACAGACTTGCTGATTGGTTGAGTGGCTCCCACCCCGCGTCCCGCAGACCATTAGGAGGGTCAAGTTTATAGCGGTTTACCTTTAGTACGCTGGATCACAGACTGTCAACGTAAAAATGAAGACACTTGAGTGTCGCCATTTTGGCGCTGATTGTTGCGTAACCTGGCGTGAGCGTCCATGGAACTAAAATGAAATGACATATTTTTATTATATGATAGAGATCAGTGATTAGGCCCCACTAGGTTACAGCTACGTAACGCCGTAGGTGTACATAGTCCGGTCAAATTAGACCAAAAATTGGAGTAAAGCTAGTTACATAAATTCCCAACAAGCTGAAAATCGGAAAAATTGTTTAAAATATGATTAAAAATAAAATTTGAAAGTTCCTCATCTTTCCCGTTTATTCAAGGTCAAAAACGGTGGCTCGTAGTTTCGAAGTATTTTTATGAAAAACTTACCTACACATTAGCCGAAAATCGCGAAAACCACATTTTTTGACCTTTGACCTTGAATAAAAAAATTCCACGCACGGAAAAGATGGGGAACTTTCAAATTTTATTTTTAATCGTAGTTTAATATAAACTTGTCTTTTTTCCAGGGGTTTCAGCACTAAATACTGGTATATGCATCGTTTTGCCTTAGCACTATTAGACAATTTTTTTTACTTCGAACTTCTGATTTCTTTAATTTTTTTTAAATTACAAAGTTTTTTTTATAATTAAGAACGAAATTGTTTAATATATGACATGCCAATTTAATAAACAACTTGCTTTAAGGTTTGTGTAATTAATAGATTCTAGATACAGTTATAAAAGCTAATTTCTACTACTAATTTATAACTAAGCGTATAGTTAGCCATGTAATAGTTTTTTAGTTCGGAGTGCATAAGGTTCTTCTTATATTACCTAAAGTCGCTACAAAATATTTTAATGCTTCATTCAGGTTTCTCCTTCATCCCATGTAAGTTTCACTTTCATGGTTGTATAACTGATTAACATTCGCTTTACTGGTTTTGTAACCAATCACGGCAATCACTTACTTTTTACATTACCTTCTCGATCAACTGACAATGGTATTAAGATTAATCCATTTTCGTTTACTCGTCATTATCAGCCGATTAGCATCTCGATTTCCTCTATTCATCTATTGCGACAGAAAGACATGTATTTATAAGAACCTCCACGGATTCAATGACCATTTTATTTGTCGGTTCCAAAATCAAAACACTGTACAAAATACATAGCACGAACTTAGGATCATAGTAGAATATTTTATTAGTATGAACTCTATCAACTATCAGGAAATAACTATTATAAGTTAGTACAATATTATAATAGCCTACGAAGCCTCCTTCATAGCCATAGGTAAACCGCTATAAACTTAACCCTCTTGATGGTTTGCGGGACGCGAGGCGGCTGATGCGATTGGCTATAACGATACGTCAGCGTTGCCGGCGGACAGCGACAGACTTGCTGATTGGGTGAGCGGCTCCCGCCCCGCGACCCGCAGACTATCAGGAGGGTCAAGTTTACAGCGGTTTACCTATATGTACTTATGGCAAATACCAATTTATAATAACCAAACACGATGTTTTGAATGTATTTTGTGGTCAGCCTGTGCATGTAGTGTGGTTGTAACTTGTAGGAACATTTCTATAGTAATAAATTACATACAAAAGAAGGTATAAATGAAATGTTAAAAATAGCCCGCTCCAGATCTAAAATTGTCAGCAATTGTCAGCACGAGATGCTTCGTCCCAATTAACAAAAATGATTAAGATTATTAACATTAATCTGCAGGCCGGGCGGCGCCATGCGCGGGCGCGTTAAGTGCTTCACTTTTATGCCATATTCCACGTTCTCTGCGCTTTTTGCGGACGTGCTCGTTGCCTTTATTAAGAAGATACACTGAATTTATTTTTGTCTTTCTCACTCTTACGAATACGTTGGTCGGTGCGACATGCAGTGTTGCGGAAAAATATGACAGAAAAAAGACGTTTTACCTATTAAACTAAAAAGCTAAGCCAGTTTTACTAAATACATACTTACCTAAGTTCTACTTCGCCGCGTAGCATGTTATATTACTTTAATTATTATGACAAAAAAGTGAAACAGGTATTATTTGCTATAAAACCACAATATTTTATTCTAACTAACAGCGAATATAATTGCAACAAGCAAAGCAAAGTGACCTTCTGATTGGCTGAAAAATGTGAACCACGAATTCAGTTTAGGTAATCTATAAGCTACGAGTATGTAGCCATTCCTAGACTAGTAATTCCTACTGCAAATAATAAGAATACACATTCTAATGTTTTAAGGAAAAAACATCGGTGAAACGTCAATTTACAGTTGTAGGTACCTATAATTGCTCTTCATTACATGACCTAGGTAAACAAGAAACTGAAAGAGGTAATTACAATAAAAAATAGCGTACAATGGTTTCTTATCCTCTAGACTTAGTAGGTATAGGTACCAAATGCTAATAATTAAATTATTTAACTTCGAAGTAGGTAGATAAAGAATTTAATAATGAGTTACAGGTTTAAATATGAGATTTGTCATCTAAATGAACTAAATTGCCTCAGATCTGGTCTGGTGGGAGGCTTCTTCGGCCTTAGCTAGTTACCACCCTTTCAGCAAAGATGCACTCCAACCGATCTAGTGTCCCGGTGTGATGCTGTGTAGTAGCCGTTCGGAGTGAGTGACTTAACCCTTCCATGTAGGGCATCGAGCCCGGGTTTACCCGGACCGAAAAAACCCGGGTTTTCCCGGTTTTGAGGATTACAAAAAACCCGGGTTTGATTTTTAAAACTCGGGTTTTTCGGGTTTTTTTAATATATTTGTTGTTGTCTCGGGTCTGGGTGTTGTGTTGTCCCATACATTATGATTCAAAAGAAAAAAATAATTATAACATGCAAGAATGTTCTATGGAAATAGACGATTTAAAAATAGAACAATCCAATCCTGCCAACATTATAGATCATGAAACTTTTGAAAAAAGAAATAAGTCCAAATCCAATACAAAACTCTGCCTAAACGGCCTTTTATTGGATTCCCTAAATGTATTGAACGATGAAGAAGATAATTTGTTTCAAACATTATTTAATAACTCACAAGAACACGCAAAAACGTCCCAAGAGGTTAAAAACACAGTACTTTCTAAGAGCGAATCATTCAATTCTGTCGTTTCTTTGCATAAAACTTATAAAGATCTTGGCATAATAAGAGTTTGGAGACAACCCATATACAAGGAGATGCGTTTTTAAACTCTCAGTCGCAAACTTTTTTACTTAGTACCGATTGCAATGATACGGATAATAATAAAGATAGCGCAGATTATAAAACACCTACTGGAGATGATTTTTTTAATTTATTCAAAGGTGGGAAGTCAATAAAGCCTGATAAAATGGTTCCTTTGTCGACTAAAGTAGGTGAGGTAGGTGATATAGGCTTGAATGCTTATTTTAAAGACGAAGGTATTATTAATGAAGAGATGGACACAAGTGAAGTAGTTTTGAAAAGTTTAGCTATGTATCCGAAGGAAAATGAGATTCGTATGAAGAATCAATTTGAACTGTAAGATTAAAGTTAATTTTATATTTATGATTGTAATTCAATAATAAAAATATACTGTAATTGAGATTTTTGTAGTTGAGATTCTTAGAAAATAATTTATTAGATAAATTTTTATTTCAAGTTTTATTAAAATTTGTACCTATGCAGATTCATATTCTCTCACCTATTTATTTGTTAAAATTGAAAGAAAATTTAAATTTTTAATTGTTTTTACGCAATTTAGTAAGTTTATAAGACACTAGCTTTTGCCCGCGGCTCCGCCCGCGTTAAATTTGATTTTTTACTGATACTGAGAAAAAATTTAATTTCCTTTTCAATGACCTAATTACATAAACACTAATTTTTCTTGAAAAGATTGTCAAAGTAATCTACCTATAATAGCTGTAGAAAATTAGGGTTTTTTAAATATCCCATGGAAACTATGGATTTTTCCGGGATAAAAAGTAGCCTATGTTTTAATCTGGGTTATAAGCTATCTATGTTCCAAATTTCAGCCAAATCGGTTCAGTAGTTGCGGCGTGAAGGAGTAACAAACATACACACTTACACACGCACACACACACATACACTCACACACACACACACTTACACAGAAACTTTCGCTTTTATAATATTATATATTATAAATTATTAGTGTGAGTGTGATAACAGGTAGAGTATAATTTCGAGTATGGCATTATCATCTCCACTGGCCATTTTTAGAAAGAACAATGAAAAGATTGAAAAGAATCGATATATAAACGCCGATTAGTGTATTAAAAAAAATTACAATAAAAAGACCGAAAAGCTCGAAAAAACCGGTCTACCCGGGTTTTGATTACTCTTAGACCCGAAAACCCGGGTTTTTTAAATTGAACCGAGTTTCGATGCCCTACTTCCATGTTAGTACGATAACATCTTCGGATGTATCATCACTTACCATCAAGTGAGATCGCAGTCAAGTACTAATTGAAGAATGTAAAAACAAACAATCTTTCAAATCTTCACAAAACTGCTTATTAGCAATCTTATCAATGATGCTCTGCATATTATAACATTTGAAATAGGTAAAACTAAAGAGCTACTTGTATAAATAATAACAAAAGACTCTGATATTGGTAAATCTGTATTCATTAACCTTTTGTTACTCTGTGCTAGGTTGTAAAAAAACTCGGTTTGAACAGCAAGAAAGCAATCATTGAAAGTAAATAAAACATAAGTACCGTTCATTTAACAATTAAGAAGTAAATTAAAAAAAAACCTGGCCATAGACGTCAGTCAAGGTTGTTGAAACGCAAGGAAGCTAACAATGCGCGTGCGTCGATTTTGCAACGCTTTACGCTACCAAACGAGGAAATGCTCGGTTATCTTGACATTTACTTATCAGACGGAGTCATTGTGTTCTTCAGCGCTGCACAGGTTAGTATGTTACGTGGATGAGTTGTGATTAGAATTTAGAATTCACGAACGATGAATGATGAAGATTTCCCATATTTATTTATTGGTTTCTGCTATACTTAGTCGACGCAATAACTCGCTGCCCGTGTTGCAATAAAATGGACAAACGTGACTACGCCTGTTGCACGTCAAGCCCGCCTTAAAGCCTGTGAGTGCGAAGGAAAGTACAATTTACCTGGCTTGTTTTCCCATTTTATTACACCGCGAGCAGCGAGATATTGCAACGACTATAATAGTACCTACGACCCTTGCGGCTATAGGCTCCGCGGTAAACTTACGACAATGGACCTTGAATGAGCTCGAAACAAGAAGTGTTAACCCGATACCCTGCCACATAATATGACGACTGGTGCAAAATTAATGCTATACGTATCTTTAATTGTAAAGATAAAAACCATTGTATAGTTTTACTGATATACTGAAGTTCCCTGATAATCCTGGAAAAATTAATATAACATCATCAGCCTAGCGTACGAGTACATATCCTAACTCCTGTTGTTTTACACTGTTATGTCGATAATTGTCATCAGTTATCGGGTTTGCAGTATGTATAATACCTACTTAGTATAGATATTTCAATCTACGAAGATGCGCCCCACTCTGTCAAAATCGAATGGAGTTTGACAGCGAGCTGCAATATAACACTATTGTGTTCCCACATTCAGATTATTAACCGACTTCAAAGAAAGGAGGAGGTTCTCAATTCCTCGGAATCTTTTTTTTTATGTCACTTTTCTGATTTTTTATTATCACTAGTTGTGAGCTAATAACTGTTCATGGATAATACATAATTTTCAAGCTTCTCTGAAATTAGGTACTTACCTAATAACTATATAGATCTTATCTAAAAATTACCACCCCTCCACGTGCTTACGCCTACACGTTGAACAAATAATGAACGCTTCATTTTGAAATTATACGATTTCTATACTAATACTTCTTACCTATATTAATTTACCCTATACTCCTAATTTACTTCTCTGATCTTTGGTGATTTTCCCAATTTTCATAGGTTTTCCAAAATTCTATTTCTATTAAGTAATCCTTTTCATCTATTAATTTTCAAGAATATGGATAATACTAGATACATTTTCAGTTTTTACTTCGAAAATATTTGAGTTTGTTTTCAACACTCATGTATTTTAATTTTTTTTTATAAAAAAACTGATATGAAGGCAATCACTATCTATAACTCGCTTCATTGTTTTTCTTCCTTGATACCTTATTATTTCCTTCTCATATTTTTTATTTTCTCAGCAATATCTTGAGTGAGTGGCAACACTGTTTTGCCTTTCTGATCCAATCGATTACAGCCAGTTACTGTAAAACGAGCGCTTCATATTCATTATTTTGTTTTAATTAATGAAAGACTTGGAGCGCGCTGGCCTAGAAAATGCGTAACTAAGTAGTATTATTTATTTGTACTGCAGGACTAAGTACAATAAATCAATTTCTAATTCATAATGCTAAGATTCCAAAAAGTTATACGTTTTCGGTTACTCCTCGCATATACAACGTTAACGAAAAAATGATATTGAAGGGTACATAAGTGTACCTACTTGATAACGAATCACACTGTAAAAGTAATAAATAAGCAATAAATGAGCATATTTATTTTAAATAATGTATGGAAAACTAAAATAAGCCATTTTTCCTTATGGAAGAATAAATATGCTTATTTCTATTTAATATTTTTACAGGGTGATTCGTTATCAAGTACACTTATGTACCCTTCAATATTATTTGAACTTTCGTTACACGTTGTACATTATATTATTATGGCGAAAACGACGCGAGACTCAAATCGAAATGTATCTAACAACTTGTACTAACCCAACTGTTCTCAATAAACCTCTACATGTTTCCAGAAAACCTAAGTATGATAAACTTAAAAGACATTTTAAATCTTCATATTTGCGAATGCGTATTTATCTGTGATAATAAAAATGATTAAACTACAGTTATCAAAACAAGTTTTATTAAAATCACAAATTATCTTGATAAAATGTAATTACCAAAGTGCTTATGTAATGGTGAAGTGATAAGTCATAATTTTATCGATATCACAATTTTGATATTGTGTGTAACCTTGTAATAGTGACATAAACAGGTTTTTGCTAGACACAAGTATTTTTTATACCTAGGTACTTTTTAATCGTTTTTTTTTCTCTACAAATCAATCATTAAGAGTAGGTATGTGAGTTTATCAACAAAAATCCAGAAGCCAGAGCCGCTACAAAATTTTAAATAAAACAAAAATATTTTCTTAAGGCTACTTTAAAATAAAACAACTGAATAAATAAAAGTTAAAACACAAATGCAGGTCTATAAAAGTAAAATAAACGTCATTAATGAGTTTGCAAATATGGTCTTACAAGGATAAATAAACATTGAATAAACTCCAACTTAAAAAGAGAAGAATGTTTCTGTTACGGCCCCTTGCCTGTCCAGACGAGGGCTGAGTTCCCGGGCCCATAGAGGAACGAGCCCGGACAGGTCGAGGGGGGACCGACTAGTGAGACTACAGTGATCAGTACGGATGACGGTATCCAATCCGAGTCGGATAGTAATATCCGAGTCTCACTAGCCGATCAGTGGAAATAACAGGCGGCTTTTACTAGCACTACTACGGCAATCGTCAACTCGGGCAGCGACAGCCTTCGACATAGACAAGGAAAATAGAAGGCCACTAACCTGGTTGATGCATGCGACGATACTCGATGCGACGCCCCCTGTAGTGGATGTGGGACAGTATGTGAAGTGAAAGTGTAAAGGGGTGTGTAGGTGTGTGTGTGGGGCTTGCAACCGTAGGTCCTCTGCCCCAATCAGCTCCCAGACACGTCAAACACGAACACAGCTCCAATCGTTCGTTCGCCTCCTATGAGTGGAGTGCTCAATGCAGCAGCACAGTGGGTCGCAACCCGCAACAATGAACGCGACGGTCAAAATATGTCGAACGTTCAGGCTGGCTTCAACTCCCACAAACACTCAAGCGAATAAAATGAAGTACGTGGTTCACGACACACAAGGTCAGCGGTCAATGACAGCGCGGTCTACAATTACTTAACTACCGCGAACTTTATCGCCGCTAAACGCAGCTGGGCACGCGTGTTACTAGGTAGATCCGGCGAGCGTAGCGAACTCACAAAGGCCGGCACAACAACTAGTCAATGTCCCAAACACGCGTGCAATGTCCAAAAAACCCAGCGATATCACAGCGCAAGTCGAAGCGGTCCCCAAACAATCAGGTCCGGGGAAAACAAAACCGCAGCGCGAAAAACAACTCAGGCGCCTCAAAAAACGGACGTCCCGTTGCGCAAACATTCCGTAACCACACACCCGCGCAAATATAAACGTGGCTACTCAAACGCAGCAATTTACGTCTCGCGACTACGCGTTTCAAAGACGACACGTGATCAAAATTACGTCAGCCACGCGCGGGGAACCGCTTAGTTGTCGGTCGACAGCAGACTAGCTCCACAAGATGAGTTCACGAATACGCACAAAAGGTCGCGCCCCCACATAAAACTGTCGCGGTCCCAAGACGTACGTTTCTTGGGGTACAAACCGCCGGGGCAAAAGGGCGCCGCAAAAAACCCAGCCGCACGCACGGCTGTTGCTAGCTGACTCCGATTCGTACTGTGCGCGCCCCGATCGCCGCGTCATTGCAGGCATAAAAAATTCTCGTCGACCGATGCGCGAGCGGGATAGGAAGATTGGCGTTTCCGCGAGTTGGAGCGGGAGCGCACGATTCGATACAAAAAACCCGCCGTAACCGAAGTGCGAGCAAGACGCGCAAATGAGCGCTTCCGCGGGTTAGAGAGGGAGAACACGATTCAATACAACACAATAGACTCGGCACTCGAGCCAGCTACGCTCGCGTAAACAATCCCCCGCTCCGAATCTAAGGATGTAGATTCGCTAATCAATAGGCCGTTGGGACAACGTGACCACGGCACGTTGCAATACTGAGTCCCCTACAAATACCTCGGCCACCCGGGGAACGCCATCCAATAACAGTTTAACAATGCGTCCACGACGCAAACTAGTGGGAGTAGATTAGATTCTTTAAGCATAACAAGATCTCCCATTCTAGACATGGCGGTGCCTACACAGTGCTTGCTCTCAACAAGTAAGTCGACGACCTCCTTCAGATAACGATTGGTTCCCTTACAATTAGTCCCGCAGTCGGTCCGAACCAAATCGGGTAGGCCGCGACGGCTCACGAGGCGGCCCAGAGTGGCCACGAACGCCTCCGTGCTGAGGGCACTGATAAGTCCCAAGTGGACTGCCTTGGTTGCAAGGCAAACAAAGACGCACAAGTAGGCCTCAAAAGACCGAGCATTCTTAAGGTTAGAGCTCTTCACTAAGAAAGGACCGGCAATTGGTTCCAACACCGGCGAAAGGTCGAGCAGCCTTTTCGCGGTCCGCAGGCAGGTCACCCATCACAAGCTGTGCAATGGATGCCTCCAAACGATAGCAAGCAATACAGTTGAAGATCACGCTTCGAATGGTTCGTCGGCCTGCCAAAATCCAAACTCACGCTGCAAAATGGCTGAGAGGGTATTGCAACCCGCATGAGTATTTAAAAAAAACCAAGATTATGGACCGAAGTCCGAAGCCAACACAGGACAATCTCACTGTCCGACCACGCAAAAACGTCCACCATGTTTACCAGAGACTTCCAAGAAGCGTGGACGTGGTTTAGTAACCGGGTCAATAGTTCGGCTCCACAAGTGCAACTTAGGAATTGTTAGACGAGACCTGATAGATGCAACCTTGCACTTAGCTAGGACAAGGTGCAATGAGACTTGCCCCGAAGCGCTCACCCACCACAACGACGCAATCCAGCGCTGTGATCCGAGATCTAGCAGCGCGCGTACCATAAGCCACTCACCCTTCGGGTTGTACACCCTGACCAAAGCCGTTGGTAAAAGTACAGTCTGGCAGACCGGCTTATGGTCGTTCAAATTGTCAGGTGAGGTGGCGGTGGTGGGAGCCAAGGCAGCAGCAAGTCAACGGAAGTTGCCCCTTTCGGGCAACTCCTCTAGCCTTGGGCGCTCGTAAGGGCCTTCTTGGGGAACTTCGACCACACCAAGAGGTGGGGTTCCCCCAGGGTACACCCAAGCGTCTCTCCCGGTCTGAGGGGGTCTGGCCATGTACGACAGCCGCGGGGCGGCGTAGTGCGGAAGGGGGTGTCCAGGCCATCGAGGAAGGTGTCGCTGCAGCCTGGGGTATTCAGCCAGAGGAGGGGAGTACCTCCTTGGATCAGGCTGAGCGACGGCAAAACCTCCCTCAGGGTTGACAGAGGGCGGAACGCCCCCGCCCCTGGAGGGCTGCACCCCCGCCCGAGGGGGGGGTGAAGCCCTATCAAAACCAGGGGCCGCACTAACAGTGTCACCACGCCTTCTATCGGCTGGGCCTGTGACCGGTGAGGAGACTCCACTCCTGCCGGGTGTCCGCTCAACCACCTCCTGCCTACCGACGCCATTGCGGTCGAGGCAAAGAATAGGAAGGTGGTTGCCCTGACAATGGGGACAAGGCCGTTGGTGCTGGCAATTTCGTTGTAAGTGCCGACCTAAGCAAGAGTAGCACCAACGGCGCTCCCTAGCGATGGCCCTACGGGACTTGGGCGGTCTCTCCAAGAATTTAGGGCAGTAGGTCGTCGAGTGCGTGGAAGCACGGCAATAGTGACAGGGGGTCACCTCGGTCGCAGCAAGACCACTAAAGTTTAGAATTGGGCGGCGTCCAGTCTCCTGCGCTAATTCTGGCTGCTTGGAACCCCTGGTGGAAGTCGTGGGTTTAGAAGGTGGCGTCGGTCGCGCCGGCTCCTTTGCCGGTGTTCCCGAGGCCACGGCATTCTCCACCTGGCGGCTCTGTTCCTCAAGGAACTTTAAGAGGTCACTGAACGGGGGTATATAATTAGCCCCGTCCCCGCCGTACCTCTCTTCAAATCGGATCCGCAGATCGAGAGGCAGGCGGGACAGAACCAGGTGAAGAAGCCAGAAGGACCACTGATCCACCGGTAAGTCAAGTTGTCGAAGGGCGTTGCAAGCAACCACGACTGGGTCAATGATCACCTCCCGGAGACGTGCTAGGTCTTTCAAAACCGGGAGGGATATTAACTCCATCATGTGCGCGTCAGCAAGGCGGCGCACATTGGCGTAGCGCCTCTCGAGGAGTTCTCTGGCCGTGGAGTAGCTGGCGTCAGACAACTTCAAATGGCAGACTACCCCAAGTGCCTCCCCTTGAAGGGAGGTCCGCAAATAGGCCATTTTTTGGCCTGGGGATAGGTCGCGGCGGGTATGGACTAGACTGTCGAAGATGGAGATGAACCCCATCCAGTCTTGAAGCCGCCCACCAAAGTGTGGAAGGTCCAAAGTAGGCAGCCGACCCAATAGGGCGGGCTGCGGCTGCGGGCGAGGCGACTCGCACAGCATGCTCTGTCGAGCCTCGCGCTTCATTTTGGCCCCAGCCTCGAGCACATCGTCTGTGAACTCGAAGAACTGCTCGTAGTCCTTCTGGGCCGATTCTCGCGCCTCGTCGTCCTCCACTGTAGCAAGGAATTCCGAATAGGCCTCTTCAAAATGGGCTCGTCTGGCTGGGAGCTGCTCAAGGCGGTGGAGCAAGCTAGCCGTCCTGTCTGGACGAGTAATAAGCGCATGCGCGCTAGCTGCCCACCGCAGCTCATCCTGCATACGGCGCACCGGAGGCCTATGCGAAGGCATGGCGAGACTGCGCGAGAATAATTACAAGGAAGCACGAAACCAAAAAATAAAACAACAAGGAAGTAGAACAAGCACAGATGCAAACACCAACACGTGCAGAACGCTAATCAAGGTCGCGGTTAACAAACGCGCGGCACGCGGTAAATAAACGCGGCGTTGCTACAAAAACGCGTGGTGTAGCGGTACAATAATCTGTGGCCGTTAACGCGGCGTATCGGTCCGACACGTGGCGTACCGCGCCTACAAACGTGTGACCGACAGAGATACGCGACGAATTAAATACGCGCAACAAATATCGATATCGACGCGCCGAACGTGTAAAAGCCGCTTAACCAAAAGGCGCGAAACCACGCTCTGCTACCAAGTGTTACGGCCCCTTGCCTGTCCAGACGAGGGCTGAGTTCCCGGGCCCATAGAGGAACGAGCCCGGACAGGTCGAGGGGGGACCGACTAGTGAGACTACAGTGATCAGTACGGATGACGGTATCCAATCCGAGTCGGATAGTAATATCCGAGTCTCACTAGCCGATCAGTGGAAATAACAGGCGGCTTTTACTAGCACTACTACGGCAATCGTCAACTCGGGCAGCGACAGCCTTCGACATAGACAAGGAAAATAGAAGGCCACTAACCTGGTTGATGCATGCGACGATACTCGATGCGACGCCCCCTGTAGTGGATGTGGGACAGTATGTGAAGTGAAAGTGTAAAGGGGTGTGTAGGTGTGTGTGTGGGGCTTGCAACCGTAGGTCCTCTGCCCCAATCAGCTCCCAGACACGTCAAACACGAACACAGCTCCAATCGTTCGTTCGCCTCCTATGAGTGGAGTGCTCAATGCAGCAGCACAGTGGGTCGCAACCCGCAACAATGAACGCGACGGTCAAAATATGTCGAACGTTCAGGCTGGCTTCAACTCCCACAAACACTCAAGCGAATAAAATGAAGTACGTGGTTCACGACACACAAGGTCAGCGGTCAATGACAGCGCGGTCTACAATTACTTAACTACCGCGAACTTTATCGCCGCTAAACGCAGCTGGGCACGCGTGTTACTAGGTAGATCCGGCGAGCGTAGCGAACTCACAAAGGCCGGCACAACAACTAGTCAATGTCCCAAACACGCGTGCAATGTCCAAAAAACCCAGCGATATCACAGCGCAAGTCGAAGCGGTCCCCAAACAATCAGGTCCGGGGAAAACAAAACCGCAGCGCGAAAAACAACTCAGGCGCCTCAAAAAACGGACGTCCCGTTGCGCAAACATTCCGTAACCACACACCCGCGCAAATATAAACGTGGCTACTCAAACGCAGCAATTTACGTCTCGCGACTACGCGTTTCAAAGACGACACGTGATCAAAATTACGTCAGCCACGCGCGGGGAACCGCTTAGTTGTCGGTCGACAGCAGACTAGCTCCACAAGATGAGTTCACGAATACGCACAAAAGGTCGCGCCCCCACATAAAACTGTCGCGGTCCCAAGACGTACGTTTCTTGGGGTACAAACCGCCGGGGCAAAAGGGCGCCGCAAAAAACCCAGCCGCACGCACGGCTGTTGCTAGCTGACTCCGATTCGTACTGTGCGCGCCCCGATCGCCGCGTCATTGCAGGCATAAAAAATTCTCGTCGACCGATGCGCGAGCGGGATAGGAAGATTGGCGTTTCCGCGAGTTGGAGCGGGAGCGCACGATTCGATACAAAAAACCCGCCGTAACCGAAGTGCGAGCAAGACGCGCAAATGAGCGCTTCCGCGGGTTAGAGAGGGAGAACACGATTCAATACAACACAATAGACTCGGCACTCGAGCCAGCTACGCTCGCGTAAACAGTTTCTAATGATGTCTTAAAATTATATGATCCCATTTCAGACCTTGAAAGTTTTGGTCAGCCTCGGAAAATCTGTAAGCGCGAACCTAATATGACATGATTCTAAAGATTTTCTCCGAATACAATTTAAAAATAAAATTACTACAGCTTATAAACGTCCTAATGCTGGCTGGACACAAAAGGAGAAAGGAAAAGAGACATAATATTTGATAGACAAGCTACAATTAAAAAAAATCGCCGTGCATGCGTTCCGGTTGTTTCAAAGCATTGGTTATATACCTATACTACGGTTAAACTTGTTTTTTGACACTTTTTCTGTTGCATCATGCTCAATGAAAATGGCTCCGTCGAATTTGTGATTTATGTGGTCCAGTGATGGTTTATAATGGGCAGGGAAACGTCTAGCAGGTTAGCTATAGAACGAGACCACTTTGCCTTTATCGGGTCCCTCACTATTGCTATATATCTGTTTCATGTGTCAGAGAAAATAAACGAATGGCAAGAGTATAGTCATTGATATTTTCTGTAGAACAAAACAAACCACCCGAGACCTCCTTTATTCGAATGTTCTGTCATTTTTATCTACGGATGACGTCAGCATATCAATGCGACTAATGCTAAGGTTGATATCCGATAATCGAGCGATATGCACGATACCGTGATCACAGCAGGAACGGGCGAAATGCGGCCTTGATAAATATTCAACTTGTGTTTACCATTTACATTTTTCAATAATATCTTTGTACAAGTTTGTTTATGTATGAGCCGGAAAATACCTACTTCAATTGGAATTCCGGAATTTGAATGGTCTTGAACTTGGACCGGTGATTTAAGTGACTATCCTATTACCATTAACGGCATATTTAAGCAATGTGCAAGTTTGCAAGACCTGCAAGTTGAAAACTTTTTGACGATTACTTTCAAATGTAAACGTCATGTATTTTGGGTCTTTAATCTAAATCCGATCCAAAGCAGAAATATAATTGGATACAATTTTCTCCATTGAAAGTTCTCACAAAAATTGCTCCGTTCTCATTTTTGTCAGATACTGCAATGGATGTAAATTTGTAATTTTTATTTATATATGTCGGTAAAAATAATATTTTAAATCGATCCGAAAAACTAAAACTGTTGCTAAATGTACAATATGCTTGACCATAAAAATAAAAGCAAGCCATTTCAAGAAATCATTGATAGATCTATTATTCTTCATTTAATAGTTCAAGTACATAATTGGAAATTTTTTATTCAACTAACTACTTAAACGTGCCATTACTATCAAGTAGTATCTAATGACTGAAATTATTTTATAATGCCTTAACGGAAGGAAAAGAACTTCACTGTTATGGCTTATAATTTCTGTTAAGGACTTGAATTAAATCAACTAACCAAAGCTAATTTTAAGAAATATAAAATCATAGACAACATTTCTAAAGACCAATAATAAACATAATAATTTCATAGTAAGGTTCAACTCTGTAAAATCGTTGATTTTATTATTAATTATTAATTTATTGTTAGTTATTTACATTCTTCAAAATTAATTTCAATAATGTTGATCGGATTTGCCATTACCATTATCTTTTTTAATTTCGTTCCAAAAGCGTACGCAGAAATAGAATTTATAATTCATATGGGCAAGGTAAGCTTTTGACGAAATTCAAAAACCTGGCCTTGGCAATTAGTGTTTAACATAGAGCTTGTAGTTGTAGAGTTCAACTATACTATACAGCTAACCAAAACAAGTTCTTAGAAATCATTAGCACATTCGTTGTAACTTGGTTGTAACCAATGACGAATCACTACTATTCGTTCGATCAAAACAATCGAAAGTCACGATATCGAGCAATAAAATAATCAACATTTCAGCACGAGCCGCCTGACATTGAAAACGCACGAGTATTGTTTAGGTTTGTACTTAGTAAGTTAGGGTGCGTTAGGCCGCGCTTTGCAACACGACAAGCAATATATTGGTTTTAATATACTAAAAGAATGATGAGACAAGCAAGACGTTCATCTGGTGTTAGGTGATACGCATTCCCATGTCAGATGCAGTGCATCCCATAATTAACATTACAATATCATTCGACAATAGCACAAATACCGAGGGAAACATGAATTTTCCGTTCCTATTCCCTACTCTAACCTTTATATCTATACTTTCAAGGAAGGCTTCTTAAGCAATCTACCTATAGATGTAGCTATAGATTAGGTATCGTATATAATTTGGGATTTTTAAATATGCCATGGATAATATGGATTGGTCCGGGATAAAAAGTAGCCTATTTAAAGTCAGCTATGAACTATTTATATGCCAAATCGGTGCGTGAAAGAATAACAAACATCCAAACTTTCACATTCATAATATTTACTAGACTAGATTAGATTAGAAAAGAATATAGGTAGATGAAGTGAACCTTTTTCATTATGGAAAGAAAAATGCAGTAAACTTGAACTGGACATGAGAAAGAAAAGTGTTTCAGCGGAATTCGAGTAAGTCTGCCTTTCTATGCTTTTATCGTCAAGGATCGCTAGTCGCGCCGCGGCCTAACGTAGCCTCAGAGACAGGGGTTTTTGGGGCACCCATCGATCCTCCTGGAAGTGGGTCGCCTACTCGCCCCCCAGCGACCTTGGCGGAGGTTTACGATCCACGCCGAAAGCAGCCGAGGCGTTTCATTCAGTCCTCGTAACAAACTTTCAGTTTTGATACGTGAAACTTGATTTCAGTTTTCTAGCTTTAAGTAAACATAATATCTTGGTGACTGTTTGAACGTGGCGGTAGAGTCTGGCAACGCTTAATATTTTTTTTATTTTTTTTTTATTTGCAATTTGTATTTTTTTTTCCAAGTATCTATATATATAAAAGAATGAGGCATTTTGGTTGTTCCACGGATTCCGCCAAAACTATAGGTCGTAGAGATCTGAAATTTGGTACCTAGGTAGATATTAGGTCATGAATTCGTACTAAGACGGGGATTCCAGAAATTCAAATTTTAAGGGGTAAAAACCGTTGGTTTTTTGGATTTCCCCATACAAAAGTGAAATTTTTTTCGTTGTTCCAGGAATTCCCGAAAAGCTACAAGTCGTAGGGATCTGAAATTTGGTACCTAGGTAGATATTTGGTCATGAATTCGTACTAAGACGGGAATTCCAGAAATTCAAATTTTAAGGGGTAAAAACCGTTGGTTTTTTGGATTTCCCCATACAAAAGTGAAATTTTTTTCGTTGTTCCAGGGATTCCCGAAAAGCTACAAGTCGTAGGGATCTGAAATTTGGTACTTAGGTAGATATTAGGTCATGAATTCGTACTAAGACGGGGATTCCAGAAATTCAAATTTTAAGGGGTAAAAACCGTTGGTTTTTTGGATTTCCCCATACAAAAGTGAAATTTTTTTCGTTGTTCCAGGAATTCGCGAAAAGATACAAGTCGTAGGGATCTGAAATTTGGTACCTAGGTAGATATTAGGTCATGAATTCGTACTAAGACGGGGATTCCAGAAATTCAAATTTTAAGGGGTAAAAACCGTTGGTTTTTTGGATTTCCCCATACAAAAGTGAAATTTTTTTCGTTGTTCCAGGGATTCCCGAAAAGCTACAAGTCGTAGGGATCTGAAATTTGGTACCTAGGTAGATATTAGGTCATGAATTCGTACTAAGACGGGGATTCCAGAAATTCAAATTTTAAGGGGTAAAAACCGTTGGTTTTTTGGATTTCCCCATACAAAAGTGAAATTTTTTTAGTTGTTCCAGGAATTTCCGAAAAGCTACAAGTCGTAGGGATCTGAAATTTGGTACCTAGGTAGATATTAGGTCATGAATTCGTACTAAGACGGGAATTCCAGAAATTCAAATTTGAAGGGGTAAAAACCGTTGGTTTTTTGGATTTCCCCATACAAAAGTGAATTTTTTTTCGTTGTTCCAGGGATTCCCGAAAATCTACAAGTCGTAGGGATCTGGAATTTGGTACCTAGGTTGGAATTATATCATGAATTCGTATTCAGAAAGGGATTTTCGAGATCCAAATTTTGAGGAGGAAAAATTTTGAACTTTTTGGCCGCCATTTTGAACTTTTTTGTTACTGGGCCGATTGCTTTGAAAATCGACTTTTGACTATAGCAGCAAGCATAGAGAAGGAATTTGTTGCCAAAATTAAAAAAAGTGGCCGCCATTTTGAACTTTTTGTTACTGGGTCGATTGCTTTAAAAATCGATATTTGACTATGGCAGCAAGCATAGAGAAGGAATTTGTGGTCAAAATTTAAAAAAGTGGCCGCCATTTTGAACTTTTTTGTTTCTAGGCCGATTGCTTTGAAAATCGATATTTGACTATGGCAGCAAGCATAGAGAAGGAATTTGTGGTCAAAATTTAAAAAAGTGGCCGCCATTTTGAACTTTTTTGTTACTGGACCGATTGCTGTGAAAATCGATATTTGACTATGGCAGCTGGCATAGAGAAGGAATTTGTGGTCAAAATTTAAAAAAGTGGCCGCCATTTTGAACATTTTTGTTACTGGACTGATTGCTTTGAAAATCGATATTTGACTATGACAGCAAGCATAGAAAAGAAATTTGTGATCAAAATTTAAAAAAGTGGCCGCCATTTTGAACTTTATTGTTATTGGACCGATCGCTTTGAAAATCGATATTTGACTATGGCAGCTGGCATAGAGAAGGAATTTGTGGTCAAAATTTAAAAAAGTGGCCGCCATTTTGAACTTTTTTGTTACTGGGCCGATTGCTTTAAAAATCGATATTTGACTATGGCAGCAAGCATAGAGAAGGAATTTGTGGTCAAAATTAAAAAAAGTGGCCGCCATTTTGAACTTTTTTGTTACTGGGCCGATTGCTTTGAAAATCGACGTCTGACTATGGCAGCAAGCATAGAGAGGGAGATGAGGGAGTAAAGCAGAAGATCAACGTGAGCGAAGCCGCGGGCGTTTGCTAGTAATATTATAATATTGATCTATGTGAAAGAGACATTTGACTTTTGTATTTAAGATGGCCTAGTCACCCTCCAAGTACAGTTGGGTATACCTTCATCTACATGTAACATTGCAAAAATTTCTGGGGCATTAGGTAATGGCGGCTACCTTCACTATTATAAGTAAAAAGTGCAGAACTTTTAACGTGTATTCATAGAGTCTAAAAAATGTACGACCAAAGGAAGGGGCACAAAAAAACCTATTTAATTTTAATTGAATTCGTTTGCACATCATTTCTGTTTCTTAAGGGAGAAACACTTTAAAGACACAACTCACAAAACGACAGAAATGAAGGAAACCACAAAAATCTTTGTGTATAACTTTCTGGAAGTATATAGCTTTCCCTAATGTCTCGGCTCAAATATGCACCCTGTATTTATTTATTTACATAACTTTATTATACGCACATAGAGAACATACCAACAGACAAAGAGATCCCAACAAAAACATTTTCATGTAAAATGTTGCCAGACGAGCATATGGCTCCCACTGTCAAAAAGTTATCAGATCTCATGTAGGGCAAGACTTCTGACTTTATACACCCTAAAATACAAGCTCTAACTTCACAAACTCTACACTTTAGTTACAATAATGTCTTGGCCGTTTCGCTACCGTCACATGGGCGTAAAGTGAAAAATTTATCCCACCAAAAACATTTTCCTGATTTCAAATTTTGATTTTACAGAACTTTTACAGAGTACTGAAAAGTGAATAAATTTTTGATTTTACGCCCAATGTAACGGTAGCCAAACGACCAAGACATTATTGTAACTACAGTGTAGAGTTTGTGAAGATAGAGCTTGTATTTTAGGGTGTATAAAGTCAGAAGTCTTGCCCTACATGAGATCTGATAACTTTTTGACAGTGGGAGCCATATGCTCGTCTGGCAACATTTTACATGAAAATGTTTTTGTTGGGATTTCATTTCTTTTTGTAAGTTGTTTAAAACAATGTTCCTTATTTATTTATTTATTTAATTTTTCTTTTTATGGGTATTTCTTGCACTTCAGGTGCGCCTCTTTTCCAACCCCCTAATTTGATGGATGTGGGGTGATTTACTTAAAATCCTGAAACACGTATTTAATTGTTTATTACAAAGAGTCCCTATATCCATTTTGAGACCTCAAGCATCAATATTTGCCGTAGTTTCATACATACTTCCATCCCCCCATACGAACTTCCAACCCCCTAATTTGATAGATGTGGGGTGATTTACTAAAAATCCTGAAACACGTATTTGATTGTTTATTACAAAGAGTCCCTATATCCATTTTGAGACCTCTAGCATCAATATTTGCCGTAGTTTCATACATACTTCCATCCCCCCTTACAAACTTCCAACCCCCTAATTTGATGGATATGGGGTGATTTTATAAAAATCCTGAAACACGTATTTAATTGTTTATTACAAAGAGTCCCTATACCAATTTTGAGACCTCTAGCATCAGTATTTGCCGTATTTTCATACAAACTTCCATCCCCTATTTTAAGGGGTTGGGGGGTTAAATTTCCAACTTTTGGAATTTTTTTGTTGGTTGTGTACTAATTCTAGCATACATACCAAATTTCAGCTTTCTAGGACTTCCGGAAGTACCTAGGAGGTTTTGATGATCATCAGTGAGTCAGTGACGAAATCTGGGTTTTTCAGATGTCAATAAAATCTAAAGTATAAGACCTGTGGTATTGAAACTTTATACGTTTAATAAGTTCACCGGCGACATCATTTCCCGAGAATTTTGATTATCTGGAATAATTCTGGCCTAAGTTATAAGGGTTTAAAAATACGGCGAAACACTTCGAGAAAAGATAGGCAGTGCCCTCGCGCTTCGCTTGACTCGTCTGGCGGGGACACTACCGTGTCCCCAGATATATTATGTAGGCACTTATAAATATAACAATTTTATAAGAAGGGTTTGCCTAAAATAGCTACATTGTCATTCTTATATTAGAACTGCAAATAATTTGTTGAATAAAAACCAAGTTTAGTGATAAAATAATAAACGCAATGCTATTTAAAGTGTACACAATGTATGTAATAAATATAAATTATACGTGAATATTACAACATTTAATATACTTTTTATAAAAAAATACGATTTCATTATTTATCACCGAATGTGTTAAAATTTCCGCAATATAATAATTATTATCCTTATGGCGAATAGAACTTTTTGTAAATTACTTATTCAAAATTATGCAAGTAAATTTAAATTAATATGTTTATTATAAATTCAATTAGGCAACTCATATCACAGAGACTTGAACAGGTAACTAAAAGAAATACGCTTGGCCATGAATATTTAAAAAAAAATGGTTGCCTGTAAAGTCGGTTTACTGACGATAGTTGAACGTGACAACGTCTTCTTTGTCGCTCGTTCCGCGCTCGCGAGGTAACGCCGGTAACGCCGCATGAGCGAGGTAACGCCGGCTGAGTCATGTTTTTTCGTGCGTGCAACCGGATCTATCGATTTATAAGACGTTGTCACGTCAAAAACAGATTTTCATGTTTTTATAAGATAAAATTTTATGTAAAATAAAGTCGGTTTACTGACGATAGTTGAACGTGACAACTCTCGCTTGTACTTCAAGCCTTACATGGAACGCCTCAGAGCGAGGTAACGCGAGCGAGGTAACGCCGGTAACGCCGGATGAGTCATGTTTTTTTGTGCGTGCAGCCGGCTCTATCGATTTATAAGACGTTGTCACGTCAAAAACATTTTAGAATATTAATCTAAAACCTAATATTTTGTGAGTTGTTCACATCATAGCTGTAGATTCTTGTATACCTTCATATTAATTTTTTGAAGCAAAGATGTTATTATTCAAAAATGGGACAATACACTAAGTACCTTTCCCGAAATTGCATTGCCATAAACCTACATTACGTGTTATTTTTTTTTTTTGATATCACTGTGTTTGTAAAAATTTGGACTTGGTACCCTTCAGTGAGAGTGGAAGTAGTATACTAGCGGCTACTGTATGACGTAATGCTACAGTGAAACAGTCAATATTTGATACGCAGTCTTACCCCATTAGTAGCAGCTCGCGATAAACCAAATTCTACTAATGAATCGAGGAAACAGACACGTTCAGTAGTGTTTGAGTGTTGTGACGACCAGGCCACGAGGCAAATCGTGAATTGGGGGATCTAAAATTTTTGTGCAAAATATATATATATGTACAAAAGAATGATAAGGCGAGTGTAACGTCCAGCTGATGTTAAGTAATATGTACTTATGCCCATGTCAGATGCAGTGCAATATCGCGGGGCGCACTGCAATGCGCTCTTCATCCCGACATATTAGTTTATTTTGCCCAGTTATCACGTCGGCATAGAGTAAAAAATAAAAATCCTCCGCAAGAGTTCTACCACCAATAGGCAAAAAAAAATGATCGTTATTGTAAGATAATGCATTTCTTAGACATATTATATAAATCCTTATTTTCAGGCATATCCGGTAACATAAGTATATAAAAAAACTGCATTTCTTTTCGCGGCGGCGGGCGAAATGTGATACATACTACAAAGGTTGTGTATGGAGAGAGGGGGGAGGGGGGGACAACGACAGAAGGTTATCAACGTTGATAAGACCTCATCCATCACCCGCCGTATCTATTACAATGGGCGAAGAGCGAAGACACTGCGCGGAATATTTCGAATTTACTCACCGCTCACCGCATCTATCACATTGACGTGATGACTCCGAAATCCTTTTCCAAAACAATAATGAAAGATACATTTTCTGTCCCGAAATTTTATGAAACGTAATAAATCTTTATTTGCAGGTACAGATTGTATCACCACGACGCGGCGATAAAAGCATTGAGAGGCTGATTTGAGGCAACGTAGAGGGCGAAAGGCCACGAGGCAGATCTTCAACCCGGTGGTCAGACCAATTTAAGAAAACTGGCGTTTTTCACCTTCTACAAAACAGTCTACATGGCTACGGACTGAACACGGTGGAAGGAGATCATACACCGTAGGACTGCTACGCCGCGATCGATGTAGTTACGAATACGATCCTCAGTCATGAGGGACCAGCCGAAGATAGAGACGGTTTGTTTTTTTTCCACTGGTGGCAGCACTCTTCTTGCAATGGTAGAATAACTGAAGCTATGGACCACTGCAGTGTCAGTTAGTATTACCATAAAGCAATCATTTATGCTGTGCTTGGGTTTAAGCGCAATGTACGCCGACGTGATCACTGGGCATAAATGACTCCTAAGAAATGTCTCAGTATAATAAGCGCAGTGCAGTGTGTCGTATGATATTGCAATGCAAATATGGGACGAAATGCATCTGATATAGCTATGCGTACTTATCACTTGACATCAGGTGAAGGTGTGATCTTGCTCATGTCATTATTCTTTGTAGTAAAAAAATCTTGAAGCCCATAACTTAACTCCAATCTTATCTGAACCTGCTGGTGAGTGAAGAATGAAGATACAGCCAAAAATTATGTGGCACTAACTTCAAAGAGGTACTAGCGATAAGATACTGTACTGCATTTTGGTACCTAATGATAATAGTAAGGATTCGGTTGCTTTTTAAGTGCCTACCAAAGTACCCTGAATGGCTTGGTGATTCGTCATTGCCAGTTGAGTGGTAACTGGTAACCAGTGGGGACTAAAGCCCGCAACCACCCCTTATCTGAGCCAAGTTAGAAATTATTATAAAATCTCAAAACGGCCTGTTCCGGGAAAAGCTAATAGCTAAATCTATCCGGGATATTTTATTGGAGCTAGAGGTTCAAGAACTCATCTTAGAAGCAATCGCCAAACTCAACTTGAAGTTGGCCCCGGATGATGATAATAAATTGACAATAATCTTATCGGTAATAATAATTTATATAAGTATAACAGATAATATAACAAAAGATAACTTTCATACCAGTATCTAATCTAACAACGCTAGAGTATAAATTATAATCACTTATATCATTATAAACAAACAGCAAAAACAAGATGAAATAAGAAATTCTCGTATCTATAAATATTTTTGAAAATAGAAATATAAACGATGCTAAAAAGTAAGAACATACTCAGAAAAAAAACAGAGAGCTTTCGAGCCCTTTTATGTACATAGTTAGACCCTCTACGTAGCTCTTATAAATACCAATTAAGAATAATAATATAATACAAACATTTATAAGAAAGTTCTTCGAAGACAAAAAACATTATATACTTTTTACACGACTGCCCAAAAAAAGGAGTGTAATGTTTTTAGGGTTCATGTATGTATGTATGTATGTATGTATGTATGTATGTATGTGAGTTTCTTTATTCCACCATAACTTTTGAATGGCTGAACCGATTTGGACAAATGGGGTATCGTTAGAATTCTTACATTATTCCGGGTAACATTGGCTATATTTTTTTTGGAAAAAGTTAATATGGCGACCGTGAGGCGCCAATTTCAAAAGTGAAAATCCAAATGTTTTCTTCAATTATCACAATATGGGTATCAAAATGAAGGTATTAGAGAGTAGTAACCGAATATATATATATTTAAAATATACTTTTACATAGGACCGTAGACCATCACTAAAAAGTATAAAATAAAAATTAATAATTAAAAAATTAAAAAACACGACTGCCCTGTTTTAAAACGAACTAAAAAGTAAAAAACAAGTTATTTTAGTTCATCTGCATATTGACAAAGGGAAAAGCGGTCAAATTTCTCATTAATTAAAACAGATAAACTCATATTATGGCAGTCGGGGGACCGTTTTGAGGAACACCTTCTATTCTAATAGGTCCCCCGACTGCCATAATATGAGTTTATCTGTTTTAATTAATGAGAAATTTGACCGCTTTTCCCTTTGTCAATATGCAGATGAACTAAAATAACTTGTTTTTTACTTTTTAGTTCGTTTTAAAACAGGGCAGTCGTGTTTTTTAATTTTTTAATTATTAATTTTTATTTTTATCATTTTGATGAATATAATCCGGCGCCTTTCAATAGGAAATTAAAGATCACAAGTATAAGAAGTACTGCGCAAAACATATCTAATGAATAATGAATTAAAAAATGCGAAAGAAAATAATAAATACAGCTCCACTCGTTCGGCAGGCAATTTGGGAAAATTTTGGATATTTCAACTAACTACGTAGGTTCCTGCCTAAGTAGTAATTGATTCTAATACAAAATCCTGTTTTTTAAATCAAATGTATTAGTTTCATAAACTTTGTGCATTGATTTCCATGTGAGACATGTTGAAATATTCATTTCTTGTACGCACAAAAATTAGCAATGAATCCAGACAGGCCTTACAACCGGAAAACAAAATCAGGAGGCGATTAACAGACAGACAGTATGCAAAAATGTTTATGTATTCCACGTGAACGCTATGAGATTGTTCGAGCCTCCTATGTTACGCAATAACTCGTGACTCCTATTACAAGTGCTCGAATTATAAACGTTGCAAGTCTTATCAGCTACCAAGCGAATGGGGGCTCTTCACTGCTACCGATTAGGTCGCAAATTCACTGGCGCCCAATTTTGATGCTTCCTTCTTTGTAATGAATACTAACACGCCTTTTCCTGAGTTTTTTGCATAGTCGCAAAATTATCACTATCATTTTTGTACAACTCCATCCTACCACTAGAATTTTGGCACTAGAATCTAAATGTGCTGTATACGCTATCTAAGTTTAAGTATATATAAGTTATCTATATATAAGTTTATCTGTATTCGTGTGCGTTAAATTAATTTGCATAAGAACCTAATAACGGAATTGATAAAAAAATATTAAATAGCAGTTGAGATGCGAACTGTGTGAAACATCTAACAATATTCACATAATACTAGCTGACCCGGCCACGCGTTGCTGTGGCTAAAGTTTTTGTTATATTAATAAATTAAAATTGCGACTATAATTTGAGATTTAAACTATCCTATCTCTCAAGTTGGACCAAATAACAAATATTCACGAAGTTTGAACTAAATCGGTTCAGTAGTTTAGGAGTCCATCGCGGACAAACATCGTGACACGAGATTTATATATATTAGATTAACGTAGCCACAATAATTTTATTGTGGTAATCACATGCATTGGCAATAATTCGAACAATAATGTTGGTGGTGAAAAAAAAAAGAAAAACAGCTGAACACGCATGTCGCATCGTGGTGCCCACGTACCCGCTGCATGGGCGCAAAAAAGTGTCTGTGCACACACACACCCGCAAAAACTTCACACATGTGCCCACTCACACGCTGCGTCGGGAAAAAAGCAACCCGCGACTCTTGAATGTTGATCTTGTCTTTGCACAACATGTTCCACTAGCTTGTACGTAATATGAAATTCATTCCTTTCTTTTTGCATTCGTGAAATTACTGAACGCTAATCCGTCGCCAGTTGCCGTGTTATCCTTCAGTTGTAACCAAGGATTAGCAGATTTCTTTATACGGAAGACGTTTAGCTGATGTTAATGATACCTTTGCCATATCAGATACATTGCGTCCAACACACTGCGCTCATCACCCCGAAACATCAGTTTTCTCCCAGTAATCTCCTAATCCGTCGCCAGTTGCCGTGTTATTCTTGTTGTAACCAAGGATTAGCAGATTTATTTATACGGCAGACGTTTAGCTGATGTTAATGATACCTTTGCCATATCAGATACATTGCGTCCAACACACTGCGCTCATCACCCCGAAACATCAGTTTTCTCCCAGTAATCTCCTAATCCGTCGCCAGTTGCCGTGTTATTCTTGTTGTAACCAAGGATTAGCAGATTTATTTATACGGCAGACGTTTAGCTGATGTTAATGATACCTTTGCCATATCAGATACATTGCGTCCAACAAAACACTGCGCTCATCACCCCGAAACATCAGTTATTTCCCAGTAATCTCATCGGCTTCTTGCAAAATATTACTGACTCTTGGTTGATTTATTGACTCTGCGGTGGTATATACCCAGAAGCAACTCCAAAAGGAGATTTCTACCCACCAATTGAATCTTTTTATAAAATACTTTCGCCCTGCTATTTTTAACCGACTTCAAAAAAAGGAGGAGGTTCTCAATTCGACTCTATGTTTTTTTTTTTTATTTTTTTTTTGTATGTTTGTTACGCGATTCCTCCGTCAATTCTAATCCGATTTTGATGATTCTTTTTTTGTTTGGTAGGGCATACTTCAGAGGTGGTCCCATTTCAATTTGGTAAAGATCTCATGAATATCTTCGGACTGTAACAATGTGATAACTGGTAACCAGTGGGGACTAAAGCCCGCAACCACCCCTTATCTGAGCCAAGTTAGAAATTATTATAAAATCTCAAAACGGCCTGTTCCGGGAAAAGCTAATAGCTAAATCTATCCGGGATATTTTATTGGAGCTAGAGGTTCAAGAACTCATCTTAGAAGCAATCGCCAAACTCAACTTGAAGTTGGCCCCGGATGATGATAATAAATTGACAATAATCTTATCGGTAATAATAATTTATATAAGTATAACAGATAATATAACAAAAGATAACTTTCATACCAGTATCTAATCTAACAACGCTAGAGTATAAATTATAATCACTTATATCATTATAAACAAACAGCAAAAACAAGATGAAATAAGAAATTCTCGTATCTATAAATATTTTTGAAAATAGAAATATAAACGATGCTAAAAAGTAAGAACATACTCAGAAAAAAAACAGAGAGCTTTCGAGCCCTTTTATGTACATAGTTAGACCCTCTACGTAGCTCTTATAAATACCAATTAAGAATAATAATATAATACAAACATTTATAAGAAAGTTCTTCGAAGACAAAAAACATTATATACTTTTTACACGACTGCCCAAAAAAAGGAGTGTAATGTTTTTAGGGTTCATGTATGTATGTATGTATGTATGTATGTATGTATGTATGTGAGTTTCTTTATTCCACCATAACTTTTGAATGGCTGAACCGATTTGGACAAATGGGGTATCGTTAGAATTCTTACATTATTCCGGGTAACATTGGCTATATTTTTTTTGGAAAAAGTTAATATGGCGACCGTGAGGCGCCAATTTCAAAAGTGAAAATCCAAATGTTTTCTTCAATTATCACAATATGGGTATCAAAATGAAGGTATTAGAGAGTAGTAACCGAATATATATATATTTAAAATATACTTTTACATAGGACCGTAGACCATCACTAAAAAGTATAAAATAAAAATTAATAATTAAAAAATTAAAAAACACGACTGCCCTGTTTTAAAACGAACTAAAAAGTAAAAAACAAGTTATTTTAGTTCATCTGCATATTGACAAAGGGAAAAGCGGTCAAATTTCTCATTAATTAAAACAGATAAACTCATATTATGGCAGTCGGGGGACCGTTTTGAGGAACACCTTCTATTCTAATAGGTCCCCCGACTGCCATAATATGAGTTTATCTGTTTTAATTAATGAGAAATTTGACCGCTTTTCCCTTTGTCAATATGCAGATGAACTAAAATAACTTGTTTTTTACTTTTTAGTTCGTTTTAAAACAGGGCAGTCGTGTTTTTTAATTTTTTAATTATTAATTTTTATTTTTATCATTTTGATGAATATAATCCGGCGCCTTTCAATAGGAAATTAAAGATCACAAGTATAAGAAGTACTGCGCAAAACATATCTAATGAATAATGAATTAAAAAATGCGAAAGAAAATAATAAATACAGCTCCACTCGTTCGGCAGGCAATTTGGGAAAATTTTGGATATTTCAACTAACTACGTAGGTTCCTGCCTAAGTAGTAATTGATTCTAATACAAAATCCTGTTTTTTAAATCAAATGTATTAGTTTCATAAACTTTGTGCATTGATTTCCATGTGAGACATGTTGAAATATTCATTTCTTGTACGCACAAAAATTAGCAATGAATCCAGACAGGCCTTACAACCGGAAAACAAAATCAGGAGGCGATTAACAGACAGACAGTATGCAAAAATGTTTATGTATTCCACGTGAACGCTATGAGATTGTTCGAGCCTCCTATGTTACGCAATAACTCGTGACTCCTATTACAAGTGCTCGAATTATAAACGTTGCAAGTCTTATCAGCTACCAAGCGAATGGGGGCTCTTCACTGCTACCGATTAGGTCGCAAATTCACTGGCGCCCAATTTTGATGCTTCCTTCTTTGTAATGAATACTAACACGCCTTTTCCTGAGTTTTTTGCATAGTCGCAAAATTATCACTATCATTTTTGTACAACTCCATCCTACCACTAGAATTTTGGCACTAGAATCTAAATGTGCTGTATACGCTATCTAAGTTTAAGTATATATAAGTTATCTATATATAAGTTTATCTGTATTCGTGTGCGTTAAATTAATTTGCATAAGAACCTAATAACGGAATTGATAAAAAAATATTAAATAGCAGTTGAGATGCGAACTGTGTGAAACATCTAACAATATTCACATAATACTAGCTGACCCGGCCACGCGTTGCTGTGGCTAAAGTTTTTGTTATATTAATAAATTAAAATTGCGACTATAATTTGAGATTTAAACTATCCTATCTCTCAAGTTGGACCAAATAACAAATATTCACGAAGTTTGAACTAAATCGGTTCAGTAGTTTAGGAGTCCATCGCGGACAAACATCGTGACACGAGATTTATATATATTAGATTAACGTAGCCACAATAATTTTATTGTGGTAATCACATGCATTGGCAATAATTCGAACAATAATGTTGGTGGTGAAAAAAAAAAGAAAAACAGCTGAACACGCATGTCGCATCGTGGTGCCCACGTACCCGCTGCATGGGCGCAAAAAAGTGTCTGTGCACACACACACCCGCAAAAACTTCACACATGTGCCCACTCACACGCTGCGTCGGGAAAAAAGCAACCCGCGACTCTTGAATGTTGATCTTGTCTTTGCACAACATGTTCCACTAGCTTGTACGTAATATGAAATTCATTCCTTTCTTTTTGCATTCGTGAAATTACTGAACGCTAATCCGTCGCCAGTTGCCGTGTTATCCTTCAGTTGTAACCAAGGATTAGCAGATTTCTTTATACGGAAGACGTTTAGCTGATGTTAATGATACCTTTGCCATATCAGATACATTGCGTCCAACACACTGCGCTCATCACCCCGAAACATCAGTTTTCTCCCAGTAATCTCCTAATCCGTCGCCAGTTGCCGTGTTATTCTTGTTGTAACCAAGGATTAGCAGATTTATTTATACGGCAGACGTTTAGCTGATGTTAATGATACCTTTGCCATATCAGATACATTGCGTCCAACACACTGCGCTCATCACCCCGAAACATCAGTTTTCTCCCAGTAATCTCCTAATCCGTCGCCAGTTGCCGTGTTATTCTTGTTGTAACCAAGGATTAGCAGATTTATTTATACGGCAGACGTTTAGCTGATGTTAATGATACCTTTGCCATATCAGATACATTGCGTCCAACAAAACACTGCGCTCATCACCCCGAAACATCAGTTATTTCCCAGTAATCTCATCGGCTTCTTGCAAAATATTACTGACTCTTGGTTGATTTATTGACTCTGCGGTGGTATATACCCAGAAGCAACTCCAAAAGGAGATTTCTACCCACCAATTGAATCTTTTTATAAAATACTTTCGCCCTGCTATTTTTAACCGACTTCAAAAAAAGGAGGAGGTTCTCAATTCGACTCTATGTTTTTTTTTTTATTTTTTTTTTGTATGTTTGTTACGCGATTCCTCCGTCAATTCTAATCCGATTTTGATGATTCTTTTTTTGTTTGGTAGGGCATACTTCAGAGGTGGTCCCATTTCAATTTGGTAAAGATCTCATGAATATCTTCGGAGATACGGAACGGAACTCCTCATAAGAGTAAATCGCTTGCGATCAGTATAATTTATTAGAAAGCTAACGTTTCCCGTGTAGTGCCATTTCAATTTAGTCCAGTTCTGATAATGGTATCCATGAGAAGACAATATCAGACTTAACATTTTAATTGGAAAGGATGTATTCTACAGTAGTTTGATGAGAGTTGAAGTCGGTTTTTTTGTTAATTAATTAACGTATATTATTCCTCATAAAGAGCGTCTAGCTCCTTGCAACTTCACGCATATCAAACTTCTTACGATCTCTACAGGACCTGTTTTCTCCAGGCTCTTTATTTATTATTTTGTATAAATTCTTAAGTCACATTATTCTGCAAGAACCTGCGCAATTAAACCTTTATTATCTTTAACCCTTGCACGAGTATGGAAACTGGTTTAATCGTTTGTATCACTATTAAGATACCGCGCTCCTAAACTCTCGCTTGATACAACTCTAAAAGTTATGTATAACCGACCAGACGTGACAAGGTTATTATCCTTCCCACATAAATATTGATATTTGTCATATAGTAAGATGAATATATAATACACACTAATATAGGAACGTGTGTACTGTGTTAGTATTTTCAATATTTGGGAACAGATCCTCATTAAGATTAAACATAACAAAACAAGTATTGGCTCTTATTTGAATATAAATTACATTTTTGTCGCAGTATTTTGCACATGTGGATAATCAAGTTTTAAGAATTCTACTGATGCCAAGCATTTTCAAGGTCGATGGAGCGAAAAACTAGGACCAACTACTTCCGTTGATGTTATTGGGCAGAAATTGAAATTCTATGATTTTAATGTGATAATACTTAATCAAGAGTTAGTTACTATTTAGTTAAACGTCTCGAATTTAGTTTTTATTTTTTAAACGGTGAGTTACTAAACCATTTGTGTCACTAGTTGGTACCGGATTCTACATATAAACCTAATTGAAGCGAATACTTCCCTACAATAAACGCTAGCACAAGTACCATCAATTGCAGAAGACTGTAGCTCCATGCACTAATGGTTACTCGCATTTATTATCCACTATAGAATAATAGCTGACATCTTATTTTTTAACGAATTCACTTAGAATTACTATAAGAATTTAGATTTCCCATACAACTCAGTCTCATTCTCCATTATTGCAATGAGTTGTAGGGCAGGTCATGGCTGAATGCGTAAGCGCAAACGGATGTGCATACGATAACTTATTATCTGAACTTCATAGTATAATTTGTGTAGGTATACAGCAGTGCATTGTAGAGAAATACAATATTTGTCGAGCGATTTTTATCTACTCCTTTAATACTTAATGATTACAAAACGTCCTCTAGATAGTATGAGCGGGTGCATTTGCGAGGCTCGATTGGTCTGGGCCAATAGTCAAGATTTTTCGATGCACTGATGCGTTGATTGATAGCAGTAATTGTAATGAGTGCATAGTAGAGAAAGACAATATTTGGCGAGATTTTTATCTACTTCTTGAATACTTAATGATTACAAAACGTCCTCTAGATAGTATGAGCGACTAAAGTACATTTGCGAGGTTCGTCTGGTCTGGGCAATAGTCAAGATTTTCTTTGATGCACTGATGCGTTTGATTGATAGTAAAATAATTGTTATGTTTGTAGTAGAAACAGCTACAGGCTAGTGTAATAGTGTGGCTCCTAGTCGGCGGGTACCAGGCGAACAGCGGATCGCAGTGGTATCACGTTACGCGGTGGCTGTTGACACCAGCGCCTGATTAATATTTATGATACGACTGAGCATCTCGCATGGCCGGTTCGTTCGTTCGATGCGAATTAACTCCGTCCCACTCGCACCCACGTCAGAGAACACATATCCAACTGAGAAAAGCATCAGCAACTCATATGCCAACCGATTTTTCAAACGAACTTGTGTGAGTAAGTGCGAATGAGAATCCCAAATCTTTTTAATTTTTGTACGGTTTTGTTTTTGCTTTCCGATCTTGTGGTGGAACGAGTCTTGAAGGTCACGATGGATATGTTAATCGTAGTAATATTTTTTACAATGTATTTGTGTATTAATTGAAATGAGATTTCCTTCTAGCTTAATCCTTAGTGAATTGTAAAGTTGATGCGTATTCGGAACCTTGATTATTACTATTTATCTGGTACTGTAAGTAGGGTAGGCAGAAAAGCAGTAATTGATTTTAAAAAGTAGAGTTACATGTATGGCGAAGGGCCGAATGCCTCGAACCTGACCGTATCGAGGTGACCCAACCGGACAAGACTTGAGCGACGTATTTCCAATCTGCAGCCTATAAAACTGTGGCCAGCCAGCGCCGGAGAGCGATTTAACCCAATAATATTCTTTGAATTAATGTATTTTCCTGGTAAATAGAGCTGTGGAATAAATATGATAATTTCCTCCATACCTATGCGCACACAGAATTGTGTGAAACAGTGACGAGCTACATTTAAATTACTCACTAAATGCCATTAGTCATTTAATTTGATGCAGTCGTTCCTAATTAATTCGAATTTCGAATTATTCTTCAGTGGTCTCTCGTAAATCAACAGAAAAGATATCTCTGCTTTTTATGCTATCAGTCAAGTGTACGAAATAGAATAATACCTATGTAACACTGATTAGACTGGATTAAGTTGGATGAATATTTTGATGGAATCCAACTGGATTTTAGATCGCGTTTGTTTTCAAAACACGCCATGCATCGTTATCGCGGTGCACAAGAGCGCCATTATCGTTGTTTGTCTGAATATTTTCCGTGAGGTCGTGCGCGCTGCGCCTCCAGCGCCGGCCGGCATTCGCGCTGCTTCAAGGTCACGTTATCTGCCACCGCTGTCGCCAGCCGAGCACCGCAGATACGCGCCGCGGTAATTACCTACGCACTCTACTGACTACTTCCACTCACTTCTCTCGGTAGCCCTAGCCCACAATCGAGCGACACTAGCGCGGCCGTCTTACAGGAACTCGCCAATCTGTACCTCCGCAATCTTTATTACCCGGCGGAGAGCCGTCAGCCGCGCGCTCGACACCGCGGTATCGTCTCGAATCGAATTAGCGGCTTGTTTACTTTACATAAATATAGAGCGCGTTCACGTGGCGCCTCCGCGAGATAAGCGCGGCTCGTTCTCCGTCACTCACCGTGCGCTGCTAACATCCTCCGCGGCGGATCTCAAGTTTCTCCGTCACACTGACACTCGAGCGGGAACTATAGCACTCACAAACGGCGCACTGAGTTCGGCGGCACACGCGAGGACTGCACGGCGCGACACCCACGACTAGAATGCGGGCGAGACGGCGGCGGGCGCGGGGAGGGGGTCGACGGCGACACACGGCTCGTACGAAGGCGCGGCGGCTGTGACTGCGGCCGGGCAACAGCGCGCTCCCCCCCATTGGTCGGGCGACGCGTGACGTCACGCCGAACGGCCAATGGCCGCGATACGCGAGTTGCGCGGAACGGCCGCGTGGAGCGCTAGCGCGGGACAGCTCGCCCGCCCTACGAAGCTTTCTTCAGCTTGGGCGTATGCTTTACGGGCGGAAAACACCGGCGAAGCATCATTATGAAATTAAATACGTGTAATAATGCGCGTTATCTATAAAGTGCATGTTATGCGATTGTAGTTATTATTGCCTTATCCCTTTTAATTTTACAAATGCATCTGAAAGTTTCAGCGTACGTAGTTTGTTGGGCAGCTGCCAGATAAGGTGAATATACCTATGCCATAGATAAACATTACAATAAATCAGGCTGAAAGCAAATTGATGGTGTCATCGAGTAAATGACTGATGTAGAGCGGTTGATTTCAGATATTAAAATGACGTCAAATTCTTACATAGCGAACTAAACATTCCGATATGTAGCACGTATTCTTTTAAATTTCCAGTTTCTTTTTTTGCACTTTCATAAAGTGACAATGCGCATATTTTTAGTAATATTTTATATTTTTAGTATATTTTTAGTAGTATAATCATAATAATGTTTCTTTTCGTAACTACTTATTGGTGATAACTAAACTCATGTGCTAGGTGTGGTATTGATACTTAGATTTGATGCATTATATTTATTTTTTCCATCCGTCTGTTGGTATACCTAGACGTCATAGTTTTATGACACTTAAAAAAGTACTTACCTCATTTTTTAGGGTTCCGTAGCCAAAGGGAAAAGCGAGACTACATAAGTAAGACAACAAACGTGATTTTTTGCTTGTTTTGAATTTGGTGGGTAGAGGTGTTTTGATTGGAATTGGTCTTGATAGTACGGAACCCTCAGTGCGCGAGCCCGACTCGTACTTGACCAATTATGTTGCTTTGCATGGCGAAGAAGTAAAATCTACATGATTAAGAGTTTTCCACAGAGATATCAAAGGTGTGTAGCTTACGTGCCAATACTTAGGTACCTATTGGCTAGCAAAGTCTTTCTTAGTCTGACAAACCACTTGCCCAGATGTGAGCCGTAATATGTGATGCGATATAAACCTCTACCTGTGGTTTTTATCGCATTTAAACTCACTAAAATCTGAGAGTTCCTATAATACCTACATAATACATATAATTTAAAAATTTCAGTGTTCTATATTATGCTTCATTAGTAAACTGTAAACAAAACCCTAGTGCCCGGGGGATCAACAGCTGTCCCCAAGCCTCAATTCTGCCATTAAACACCCACGGGTTTACAAAAATCAAACGAAACTTCACCTTATTTGGTGACTGTTAGAGATTATTCTCCAACTTTCGTTGATGAAATCACAAACTTCTCCAAGAGGTAGTGAAATACTTGATTAGAAAAGGACTTACGTACAATTTATT
Source organism: Coenonympha arcania (assembly GCA_036785405.1). Classification (NCBI taxonomy): domain Eukaryota; kingdom Metazoa; phylum Arthropoda; class Insecta; order Lepidoptera; family Nymphalidae; genus Coenonympha; species Coenonympha arcania. Next base: position 16,080,749 of record CM072055.1, read on the forward strand.
TTTGAATTCTGTGGCTTATTGCGCTACGAATATATAAAATTGTTAAGAAATCTTCAAATTGTATACCGTCAATGGTCTCAATCCTTTTTAAATGAGTCGTAAGAAATAAGAATGGTATGGTAAAAGCTTTGACACTTTTATTCTGGCAGGTGATAAAATTCTAATAGATGGTCAATATTACGCACCTTGCAATCTAGCCCCAAACTAAGCGATATCTTATTTAATGGGTACCTGCTAGAGATGTGATAAATATTTATTAAAGATAAACACCCAGACACTGAATTACATTCATGCTCACTAATTCAGCACATACAAACATTTTCCAGTTGTGGGAATTTATTAACTTTATTTATTTATACCTACTCATTAATAAAAACTTATGGCATCATAATTATGATAATAAATAATATTAATTTTACAATTCTAGGCGTTCAAAAATTTCCTTCATTATTGATTATGAAACAAAGTTTTAACAAAATAATCTCGAAGGCGGTATTTCAAAGCAATATGACGTGCGGTTAAATTAATAATGTGAACTAAGCACGTGCTGTATATTGCAGACAAAGGTGTAAAATTATAAAACCACGGGTGTAATACTCCGCTATTAGACTATTATTCGCGATGGAAATATTTTGATTAAGTAGGTATGTCTTGGAATCGTTGAATTATTTAATATACTGTCAATCGTTATAAATTATTATAGTAGGTATCTATTAGATAAATAATTAATTAACTACATGAAGTTTCGCAAAATCCTTTCTCGATTGCTGTATCCATTGTAAAAGTTGGGGCTGTTACGAGGCAGTGAGTGAATTAATGAGTCAGTCAAGGCTTTTCTTTTTATTTAAGCACCTATAGGTTTGTAAAAAAAAAAAAATGCACTATGCTATATGGTCCATAGTTGTCCCTTTTACCTACTAGTTGTTTTAATGATATTAGGAACCACAGGACGCTAGCATAAAGGTATCATTAATTAACCCTGTAGGTATACGTAAAAATAATGCCCAAATCCTTGACAACCGGATAGGACAGCGATAGAAGTTCTGCTCTCAGCGCCGGATTTCAAGGGTTCGATTCCCATAACGGGAAAATATTTGTGTGATGATCATGAATATTTTCTATTGGCTGGGTGTATTTCTCCTATTATATTCATGTAGGTATATTTATCAGTCATCTCGTAACCATAACTGAAGCCTATCGCTTAATTTGGGGTAGACTGCGATGTGTGAAATAAAAAAGTTGCATCGGATCACCCATCCCATTCACTCTAGCGTTAGCTTTCAAACAACCAAACGCTACAATCACCGTTTCTCTTTCACTCTTATAATTTCAGAACGTATAAATCTCTCAAGAAAACACGTCCGTCTAACAGCGAAGTCCGTAATCCGAACGCAGGAATCCGTGTGTAATCTATTTTTGAACTCCCCTCGGCGCGTGCGCAGGCAACGAGAGGTATTACCGGGGTTTAATGCACTGAAATCGCGGCTCAACAATCGTACAGTAAGGAAGAAAACTGATTCCATAAGAGCTACCTATATTGATTATTGTATATTGTGTGATGTGCCAAGTCTCAGAGTATCAAAACAGTAGCCCGGAGTCGTCCCCGAATAACTGCCCTTCATAAAGCAGCACATCTGACTTTTGTGCAGTGCATACAAATTATTTCGGCAAATAAACATGACTAAATAGATTTTTCGTATACGAGATAATCTTGAAGTCACACTGAGGCATTGGCACATTTTTAGTTTTTAAATTTTGTTAGTTCTTACAAAAAATCTAAATATACATTTATTTATTTATTTTATTTTATTTATTTATTCTGTATAAAGACATAAAAAAACACAAACATAGAGAGGACATGCACCTGACCATTTACCTGAGTTTAAAAGTTATTCTGTTAAATTTGTATGAAAATTTGTCACTGAGAGGTTCAGTCTTAAAATTATTATTTTTAATACTCACCATGCAGGGTAGTGTAGGATACCTAACAATCTCTCGTGATATTTTTTTCTCATCTTAGCTTGTTTTACTGTACGTTAAGTAGATGGTTGACATAATATGGAAATTAAGGTACTATAAATAAATTAACCTGCTACAAGTATATAATTTGGACTAAGATGCCATTGGCAATAGGATAATAAGCTTGCATTGGGTACCTACGTATATTCTCCAACAGATCACCAGCATTAGCAACTGCCAGTATGTACTTAGAAAACAGAATCTCCCGACTGTACAATTGTTAGACAGGGGGTGAAAATCGCTCGCGTTGATGGCGAGCGGCTCGGCGTATGAACAATAAAATATGCTGAAGTGGCTGTAATGCGCGCCGTAGACCTACCCGCGGTACTTACACTAGCTCTAGCACCGAGCTGCACTTGATTTATTGGAATGGAGAACGAAAAGTCAACAGTTTTACTGTAGTAGTAGTAGTAGTTTCATCAGTGGTTTATACCTACTAAGCTTTTCTTACACGAGAGAATTATTTTTATTCAATCAGATTCATCTAATTTAGAGAATAATGTAGATATCTAAATGTTATAAGAAACAGCACCTGCTTCTTTAGCAGCACTGAGGCCGTGCTGTATATCATATGCAAGCTATTGCACTTTCATGTAGAGGCTGCGTTTTCCCAGTTTATTAAAAAAAACCTTTATTGTATAGGTACTGGGGCTTACAACGTTAGTATATAATCTATACAGTTAAAAATTAAAATTATGTGTAAAATCAGTAGAACCGTTTTTGAGTTTATCTATTACAAGCAAATACTGGCCGCATTTCACACAGCTAGGTTGATTCCTTGCGCAATAAATGAGTCAAACGTCCACCAGATAAGACAATAGGCTGGTAAAATGTTATGTAGATACTTTTTCGGCAATGTTTTGTCTATTACCTGTATTTCATTTGTATTATACTTATAAGTTAAATGACTGTTATTGCCAGAATAAAATAAAATAAAATAAAATAAAATAAAATGTCTCAAAGATGTTTTAGCACTACTGGTGCCAAGGCACACTTCAACGCGAACTTTTTATTCAATGTTTAGTTAATCAGTTCTTGTTACAATAAAACTCATCACTAGCTTATTCTAATTACTATACAAGTCTTGCCCGCGTGGAATGGTGGCAAGAATACTGGCTGCATTTTCGCGTTGAACAGCTAGGCTGATACGTTGCGCAAAAAATGAGCCAGCCCTTCTGTCACCAGTTAAGGTTATTAAACGCGGGGAAAGCTCTAGTTTATATTAGTACAAAGAAAAAAAACAATAAAATATTTTGTTACAAATTGTACATATTCTGAAGTCACCAATGTGTTGCGCATAATGGTAACCTTTCGCCTGTCACTACAGTCTCCCACAAGGTAAGAATTCCATTTCAAAACACCATAACTCCTAAAGAAGTCTCAAACGAATTTGAGCGTTATAGATTGTAAATCTAAAACGCATATTTGGATGTAAAAATTAGTGGATATAAGTCGGAGTGGCCGAGTTGTTTTTTGTCTTAGACCCACGTGGTGTTACCACATGTTTAGGAACATCGCATCCCACAACAATCCGGGAGATAACGTTGCTTAGATAAGCTATGCTTTTTTATTTCTTGCACTATAAAATTGTCGCTGTAAGCTAAAATTTCACTTTCCAAGGATGAATGCTTAAAACGGGAATCTTTTCGTTTAGATAATATCTTGTAGACATCAAGTGACTCTTACTCATTTAATAATAATAATTAGTACCTAAATGAAAATACACAATCATGAAATGATCTCACTATAACGTACTGAAGTTTTATACGATAGTTATAAGTACCTAGGAACTTGTAGTTTTCTAGTACTAGATGAAATGGTAGATATACGATACCAACCCTATAAGTAGATAATAAAAGGTATTATTATGAATCCCTGAAATGCACCTTGCAATTGCTTGCAACAAGCCCTCACCTAGAATTGAAAATTTACTAATACAACATACTTCTATATCTATACATTATATTTCAGATTGTCATAGACATTGAAAACTGTTTCCCTGCGTCCTATACAAGATTTTCGATCTTCAAGAAAGCTTACAACAAAACAAATAATTTAATTATTATGCTTTTTGAACCATAATTAACTTACTCGAAAAACCGCAATAAAGTTTATAACAACGAGTAACAACACAACTCAAAAAGCAATGACAGCGCCCAGTGAATCAGATATTCTCATGAAGACCCAATACGGCCATATGTCTCGCACATTGCAGCCCCTCCCTCGGCGCACGTAGCTTCACCCCCGCTAAGGGAACCGCTAAAAAAATTGGACCACAACGAAAAATTGCATCCTTATTCCTGAAGAAGTAGGATTCAATTTATTTTGATAATTCCGTATTCTTGTGGCATTTAGAGATAGGGTTGTTGGAGACAATTTTTTTCTTGAAAATGTGTGCTGAAGTTCAGTGACCTCATTTTGTACAATGTTTCAAATCTGAGTAATTTATAATATCGTTTCTTCTCTAATATATAAAGTTCTCGTGATACAGTGTTTATAACCGAACTCTTCCTAGACGGCTTGACCAATATTTATAAAAAAAATGTCTACATTTGATAGGTCTGAGAATAGGCTGAATTAAGCTTTTTTCATTCTTACCTAATTTTATACGCCTAATTATCAAAATAATGTTTGCCGCTTCAGCTAGTCATTAAAGATTGATTTAGTAGATTAAAAAAATTTTAATGTTATTTTTTCAATAAAAAAAATATTGATCTCAGACGTAGTACCTACCATTTTTATAACAATCAAATAATTGGAATTTCCGGAATTTTTTTTCTGTAATTAAAAATTACATGAAATAAGATTCTGGGACGAAACTGTGAAAAAAATAAATATTTTATTTGTGAAAGACGAAAAACACTCATGTTGTTCATTTTCATGGAAAAATATCAAACAAGATAAACCAATCCTACATTACTAATAAGATAATGTAGTTGAGAGCAGTCTATCTGACACGTCTCAATACCTTATCGATAAGATACTGTACAGATATTGAGAACTTTTCAATCCGAAAGATTTAGTTATCACCCAAGCATCATGGCGTTTCAATCGGGCTTGCTTTCAGGAGCTAGCTGTTTTCTACTTTGTTGTGTTCTTTGTCAAGCAGGAGGTGTTTCTGAACCTAAAGTGAACATTTTACAAGGAACCGTCGTTGGGTCGGCTGAAAATGATTACTATCAATTTTTCGGGATACCTTACGCTGATTCTACATCTGGTATCAACAGATTTAAGGTATTTATCGCATATTTAAACTATGGTGTAATATGTAGCGGTATAATTCTATAAACCATAGGTTTATCTATTGTGATAAATGATAATAAATTATCTGCATCCCTTTTAACGTCATTTGTCATACCTTATAAATCTTATGATAAGATCTACGCACCACATTTAACTCACATACTTTTTTCCTGTGTTTAAGGCTCCTTCACCACCACCAATTTTTAAGAATGAGTTCGTATCAAACAGAAAAGGCGTAAAATGCATTAAAGCTATGGGCTCAGGCTACGAAGGGACCGAAGACTGTTTGGTAGTAGATATAATTACGCCAACGCTTAATATCACGAGTCGGTTACCAGTTATTGCATGGATAAAAGGCACTGAATTAGATGCGAGAGATGACCTGGACAGATCTTTAAGGTTTTTGCAGAAGGATGTTATAGTAGCACGCATACATTTTAGAGAGTCAATCTTAGGATTCTTATGTCTAGGGACTGAAAGTGCTCCCGGTAATGCTGGACTCAAAGACATTATTAGTGGATTAAGATGGATCAAAGAAAACATTGAAAGATTCGGCGGAGACCCTAACAACATCATTCTAGTCGGCCACGGCAGTGGTGCCTCAGCTGTCGATTTGATTACATTGTCTCCACAAGCAGAAGGTCTGGTTCACAAAGTGATATCTCAAAGTGGAACCGCACTCTCTCCTTGGGCAGTGACACGAAATAATTTGAAATATGCCATAGAAGTAGCAGAAGCTCTTGGTCATACGGTGACCAGTATAGAACAGCTGTCTGACATTTTCACCAGAACCAGTACATCAGCCTTGATGGCAGTCATAAATGAACTAGATTTAACGGACAACTCATTAGCGTTTGCTCCGTGTGTTGAAAGAGAAATAGAGAACGTTGAACCATTTATGTTGAAGTCACCCTATGAAATAATCAAAGCGGGAGAGCAATTAAAGATTCCTTTCATGACAGGATTCGTTGATTACGAAGGTACAATTCGAGCAAACGAAGGCGTTAAGGACGATTGGCTGAAAAGAATGGATGAGTCATTCGTAGATTTCTTACAATCTGACATAGATTTTGAAACACATGAAGAAGAAGTGGAAACTGTAGAAAAAATAAGAAAATTTTATTTTGGTGAAGGTCCAGTCAATGCGACTTTGATAAATAATTTCCTACGCTATAATGGTGACACGATGATATTAGTATCTGCTATAAGAGAAGCACGTATGAGAGCAACAACATCAGATTCACAAGTGTATTTGTATCAATTTTCGTATAGAGGACAGCGAAGCCAAGAAGTCCTTAACAGACCAATACAGCTGGAAAGGGCAGGGCATACAGAAGAATTAGTTTACATGTTTTCCAATGAAGCGGATCTAAGTGGTTTCGATCTTGCGATTGGAGATATTCTAATTGAAAGGTGGACAAACTTTGCCAAAAATGGGTATGTATTGTTATGACTAGGAACGAAATAAGAATCTATACTTATAATAAATCTGTAACAGGTCAAATTCTGTACATTAAAGATATTTTGAAAATTTTTTTTCGAGGGCACTCTAAAATCGGTTCTGAACCCAAAACTGTATTTTTTTTCATTTTTGTCTGTCTGTCTGTCTGTCTGTCTGTCTGTCTTTCTGTATCACGGCCGCGCATCACGCCGAAACTACTGAATGAATTCCAATGAAACTTGGTATGACTTGAGTTCATACTACGAGGAAGGACATAGGATACTTTTTATCCCGAAATTCAGCATGGTTCCCTTAGGAGAGGGGATAAAAGTTAAAATGTATACTGAGTTGTAAATCATTAACGCGTGGTTCGATTTCATTCATTCTTTTTTTGTTAGAAAGGGGATACATTAAAGATTGTTCTGTAAATATTTCAAAGTCATCGGTTTTGTAGTTCAGAAAAAATAGGCATAATAACCCTCAGTATTTGTCCAAATAGCTTGAAACACGGAATATGCAGAAAACTTTGATATAAACAAAATAAACAGAATCAAACGAATCGCACATAAAATGAAAGAGCGTAAAAAAATACTCGATCTGAGTCGACGACTTATATGTGGAGAATTATGATTATCGCGTATTTTCAAAATAAAAATAAAATTAATAAATTGATTTAATGGCGTTGCTAAGTAAACATTTCATTGCTGTCAAATTTTTTCACGTTTTTTAGGGTTCCGTACCAAAATGGTAAAATGGAACCCTTATGGTGCGACTTTCTCCGTCTGTCTGTCCGTCTGTCTGTCTGTCCGTCACACTCGATTATTTCAGTAACTACCGGAGGTATCGATATGAAATTTGGAATAGTTGTGTATATTAGTGGCCCAATGACACTGGAATAAAAAAAAATGGAAATTATTTTTGTTCTTATTTAAAAAGGGGGGAAAATCGGAGGGTTGAAATTTAAAAGTGAGATAACTGTACTGTGTGGGGTATCATGTGAAAGGGTTTACTTTGTACATTCCAAAACCGATTTTTAATTATTTTTAGTCATGATAGTTTTTGATTTATCGGGGAAAATGTCTAAAAAAATACCGTCCCCCCCCCCTTATCTCCGGAGTTTACCAATCGAAAAATTTCAAATAATTATGGTCAATAGGAATTTACGTATATTTTACAGGAAAACTATAGCCAATGCTCTAACTAGCATAGTTTTTGTGATATTAACAATAAACCTCTACAAACAAAGTTAGTTTTGCGGTTCATAAACAAAGGTAATTATTACTGTTTTACATCTTTGGTCGTTACAGTTTTGGTCGTGTTACATCTACATTAGTATGCCTTATTGTTTTGCTTCAGTACTTCTTGAGTACGGAACCCTCGGTGCGCGAGTCCGACTCGCACTTGGCCGGTTTTTTTTTAATAAATATTATACGTCAGGTTTTTCCATAGATTTACTGTAGTGTAAGGTCCGACCTCTTTGGTCTATTTAATTTATTAGCCCAAAGTTTATTTGATATGCAAATAACATAAGATGCGATCAGTCCGATTGTAGGTTTCGGAGAAAATCGAACATTACGTCGATGTATTTGTTCAAGAAAGGGTTAACGCTGAAACAGATTAATAAAGTAGAATCTCTCCATCGTATACAATCGTTAAAAAATGGTCAGAATAATTGACGCACTGAAGATCAGAGAAGCTAAACATATGGCATTGCTTCAATGCCATATGTTTAGCTTCTCTGATCTTCAGTGCGTCAATTCTTCTGACCATTTTTTAACGATTGTAAACGATGGAGAGATTCTACTTTATTAATTTGTTTCATTGATACTGGGGGCCGTTGAGATAGCTGAAATCATAGGTATATCATATCAAAAAACTCGAAATATTATTATATATAATTGTCACAATGAATTGGTTCTTCGCAGAAAGCTTAATAAGTGAGACATAATTAATAAGGCAAAACAACGTTTGCCGGGTCAGCTAGTTAACTAATAAATTAACCTCATAGAGTAACAAAAACATTGATCAAAACTCCAATCCGATATTCGTGGGCCCAAGATTCCCTTTTTAAAGTGTCTGGCAACTTCGTCGGTGAAAGAAATCTGAATGCTTGAGAGTTCTTCATATAAAATGTATTCAAATATATGTGAAACCTTTTAGCCTGAATCTTGTAAGGAAACCCAGGCCCAGATGTGACCCCTAAAACAGAATTGAAACGTTAGCTTGTAGAAAATTTTTCAGTATTTATTTATTAATACTCTTTCAATTTTTCATTGCAGGTTTCCTACAAGTGAAACATCTCAAGTGACTTGGCTTCCATATTTTCCAAATTCAACCCACAGCAATTATCTGAGGATCATTGACGATGAGGAAATAGTTGAAAGCGGAATATCTAATTTGGATATTAACTTAGTGGGCCCTTATCCAGAGACTATGTCTTTCTGGGATCCTATTTACGATGAGTTCTTTGAAGATGCTAACAGTAGATGGGAACTGAAAGATAGAACTGAAGAGGAGGATACCACCACAACTCCTGCGCCAGAAACAGATCCAACGACGCCCGAACCAGACTCTGCATCTACAACTGTAGGATATACCTTCGTGATACTATTACTCTTTGGAGTTTTGAGCAAAATTCACTCTACCCTAATATTGTCATAAAACTTAATTGATAGATTTTGTTGTTTCCGTATAAGTTCTATTTTAAATAATTGTACAAGCTTTATAGTAGTGAAAGTATAAGTAAGCCTATGATTGAGGAGATCCCTCATGTAGAGACGACATATTTGCGGCACCAAACCTTAGACTTTCATATGCAATTTTTTAAAAGTCAAATTTTAACTTCTTGTTTCATAAGGAAGTGACCCTAATTTGGCTTTCAATTAAGATTTTATACCAGTGTACTTTGTAGGTATTAAAATAATATGTACGAGTAAACTATTTAGTTGTGTAAGTTGGACTTACTTGGATTTACGAATAACGAAATCCATTTCAAGTTAAAAAGTTTTAAAATAAAAAATAAAAATCCGTATTACTTTTTTCTATTTATGTGTTATTTAATTAGTGTGGATATTTAATTTACAATAAAGTAATTATAAGATTAATCTCTGTTCAGTATTTTATTTTATCGACACATTATTGTGATTGTTATCTGTTTTAGATTTTATCAATTACGACCGGACGTTTCGCACAATTTAAGACATCTTTTTATCATGCTTAGATAAAATATGTTGTTTCGCCTATACTTACGTTACATACCAAAAATTTTTCAAATGCACTAATCTTTTACGTTTTACGTAATGATATTCAATCTATAAAATTATCATCTGCCTATGTCTTAAGAGCGGGTAGTAAGTGAAGATGTCAGTTCAAGATTCGATTTTTACAGTAGTAAATCAAGTCTCAACTCCCTGAAATAAAACACACGAATATTACATCATATTGTCGAGAAACTGTGAAAGCGAAAACACAAAAGGATAATTTTTTGTCGATAAAAAAAATTCCCGAAGTTGCGTCCAATTTTTTACAATTTTCAATTTATTATCAATGTTATACGTACTAGAGAGCCAAGGTTTAGGATTATAATTCCAATAAATATAACGAAGTGCGTACACAATCGTTTTCTTTCTAAGTTATGTATTTTAAAAGTTATTACAGTAAACTATAAATGGCGTTTATTACATTCTTATTCCGCGTAATACGCCATGCTCTTTTGTACCAAAACGACGTTTTGCGCATGACAATCAGTCACAATTGCTCCATTGAGACGAGAAGACTGTATTTCTGTGCTCCAGGCCAAGAAAATAGTTCGTTGTATCTTTGATATATAGATTATGAATTATAAATTATTGTGTGTGTATTTATAAATGATTTGGTGGTGTTAATAATATAATTGTAAATATGGGGAGCAAAAACTACGAAATAAAAGCAAAAGCCTTTCAGTCGAATATCGACCTTCACTCTTTATTTTTAAAGCACACAATTAACGAGCACTGAATTCCCTCAAGCAATGACATGGCAATGACGGTGGGAGTAGTATATGCAAAAAAGGACGATCCCAATCAATTTTGAGAGAGAGGAATAGAGAGTGCTCCTGTATGTGCGCATTTTGTGAAACATGTTCACTCTTTTGACTCTTCAGTATGCAAATATTAAATATAACATGCTAACATTCACAAAACTACTAAATGTTAGTATGTTAATTAGTTCCTACGTAAAAATAGTTCAAGAGATAATGTGCAATAATAAATTAAATAATATTACAAATTTATTGCGATACAATATATAAATAGGAAATATTTATAAGTACCTAATGAATTTTGTAAAAGGGTGAAATGAATTTGTACACAGCTAATGAAAAAGACTCCGCTTTAATATTTTTTTGGCTTATTTTTAGGGTTCCGTACCCAAAGTGTAAAAACCGGGACCTATTACGAAGACTCCGCTGGTCGTCTTTCCGTCCATCCGTCCGTCCGTCCATCCGTCCGTCCGTCCATTCGTCCGTCTGTCACCAGGCTGTATTTCTTGAACCATGATAATTAGACACTTAAAATCACGGATAGTGCACTTAAAAAACCACCCCTAGCTTTAACTAATCATCTTTTTCATTAGTGTTTTACACACTTAGGATATAATTCCTATCAGCAGGACAGATTAATTTGTTTTGCTATAATCCGCTATTTCAAAAGATTCTATATGATAAAATAAGCAGGAACACTGCCCACATGAAACACCACACACAATTTTCCATCACTTTCTTCAACGCACGTTTCGACCCGACACCGGGATATCCTCAGGAGATGTTGACTTCACGATGCGAAATCGTAGACTCTACGACAGAATCTTTTCAAGTAGCGGATTATAGCAAAACAAATTAATCTGTTCTGCTAATGATGGATTTTCGCAAAATAACGCCTACTTCCATTCAATAATAATTCCTATTAATTTAAATACGAATCAAAATTTCACTCGCAGCGAGTTTTTCCCGGGCCAAAAGTGCCCATCAGACTAGCCTAATAGCCCACGTCAAAATAAATGCCTGAAAAACCTTGTATTGCACAATGTCAATTGGTTTATTATTATAGCAAATAGGTCTTGTATTTGTGTGGTCTTCTTTTAATTTCTGGTTAAGCATGCATTTCTTTTATTTTACATTTACATGTAGATTGTCATGTGGTATTTCAAATTTTCATGCATTTTTTCCATTATAACAAAGCCTTAGACTCCTTGGAACATGAATATATCTGGGAAGCGATGCGTGTTTAGGGTGTTCATGGTGACCCTAACCCAACCTATCCAACAAGGTGACCCTAGTTGTTTTCAGCAGCCCTCGAAATGACCTTCAGGAACCTGGAATGGGACGATTACGAACTTAATATAAAATCCTCATTCCTGACTGATTTACGCTTCGCAGATGATCTCAGCCTATTTTCAGTGTCCCCAAAAACTATATGAAATGCAACAGCAACTATCAGACCACAGCGCGACAGCGCGCAGGGCTTCAATGAATACAATTAAAACAAAAATTATGAGAAATGCATCACACACATATAACATCAAAGTAAATAATGAGAAAATCGATTATGTGGAAGAGTATGTTTACCTTGGACAGTTGATAGTTACAAGTGATACAATGCAGAAAGAAATAGAAAGAAGGATAACTAAAAAGATTGACAGATATAAAAAGTATAACATCTGTCCAATATTTTTTATGGTTAACAAGATCAACCACCTTAGACATGTCAAGAAATAGAACAGTTATAGAGTTTCCATTATTTAGCTTTTCTAAATAATTTTCAAGTTCAAACATGGCATTTGTATTAGACTTATTTTTCCCAAAGCCATATTGAGCATTTGTAAGTGGCGATTTTTCAATCGCCAGATCTGAGGAATAAACTTGAAATATTTATATTATGGCATACAAAATCTGACAAAACGTCATATTATTATGTTTATTCCCCAATTAACGTTTATCTGACGATTGAAAAATCATTTAAGATTAATTCAATGTTCCGAAAGTTGTTTATTCTGTTGAATAAGGTCATCTTACGATATCATCAAAAAATTGTGGTAAATTATAAAATTCCAAAAAATGCCGTTTCAATCTTCAAATAAAATTTCAAGAAATCTTTTGCCTACAACTAGGTGGTCCGAAATGCACTTAGCCGAATTTATCTGATTATCTTACCTAGTGTTCACGGTTTTGTTGACATTATGTGGCAGTCTACGTTGCGACGTGTGACACAATCTGATTTTTTTCTAGCTTTCAGCGCCCTCTTAAATCATTTTTTTTCCAAATTGTACATATTATAGTCTATCTTCATGCCTAAGAGATTCACTCTTCATTCTTGAGATTTTCATGATTTAATTATCTTTTTTCTGTTGGCAAATCTCGGTAGGGTTACATTTTAATAGCACGTAGGTATGTACAGTCGCGGAACGAAAAGGTTCGTCGATTTTCAAATTGATTCGTTCAACGTATCACGAGCACATATTACGTTTTGAAACTGTGTTACAGAATAGACTCGAGTTAGAGAAAATAAAGTTTAACTATTCGTTATTAAAGTTTAAAATTGTTCAGATCAAGGTAGTTTGACTATTTATCTTGTCAACAAGATTATTATGGATAAACTGCAACCTTCTTGTTAATTCAACCTGACATTATTATTTCTGTTAAAACTATTGTCAATCAGTCATCATAATTTCAAAATAACATAATTTCTCCTAAATAACTAAGGTTTTAGTGAGGTTTTAATACATTTTGGTATTATATTTGGTTTAATACATTGACGGAGAGAAAAAACAAGCAAAACCTTATTCGATGGCAAACGTCATATTTATTCAAATGTTAGCAGCGCTGTTTCTTGCACTGGAATGTTGGCATAATGGACTCTTGCAGTACTGGAGTACTAGTGCAAACGAATATCGACACTAAGGTGACGAACCTTTTCATTCCGCGACTTTACAAGAATTCATTTATACTTTGCGAGCTAAAGAGACCACAAACGGATAAGTAGAGTTTGACCAGGGAGGTCCCTGACGCAGTGGCGGCCCGCGCGGATTCGAGTGGGAGGTCGCGGGTTCAGGCAAGCGATTTAGCTTTCCGGTGCGATGCTTGTAGAAACCGTTGGGGTAAATTTACTTACCCTTCCAGGTTTGTATGATAACATGTTAGGCTGCATCAACTTACCATCAGGTGAGATCGCAGTCAAGTACTAGCTTGTATAGAGTAAAAAAAAAGACTGTGGGGTACACCTTTAACGCTGCATGTATGCGTTGCATGAAAGTTCAAAGGGTCGTGCCGCTTGTGCCAGCGTGTGAGCTGTAGAGGTCAGACAGTAGACACCCTATAGCATTTACCTAGATTAATTAGGTTAATCATAGAAACATTCAGAGAGAAGAAATTGTGAGTATCAAGAATATTTCGTGGTTATAAATCAGCAATGGGTCCGTAAATTGCAGTACTGTTTTGACATTTTCATACTATATTACTATAGTATATAGATAGTTTGCATACATTTTTTTAGAATTTTGTTCTATTTCTATACCACAAATATCATGAGGCTTACGGTTGTCCTGTGATCCTGATACTGTGTGCTGATGGCTTTTGCTTGTGACTAAATCACGAGGTTACCATTTGTTGCGGTTCCAATGGAGGCAAACTTATATTTACGCGGGAGGTCCTGGTTTCAAGTCCCAACATGGGCCATTCTGGAATTAATTTGTAATGAGCTTCGTCGATTCTTTCCAGACGTGGCCGGGCGACTCGAGGCGACTTGGGTCGTCCCGGATTATCAGACCTCGCAGATGCTGACGGGGCACTGTCGCTTTCGGAAGCGCCTGCATGACATGTGTCTGGTCGAGAGTGGCGAGTGCTTCTGCGGACTGGCGGAAGAGAACCTCCACCATGTCTTGTGGGAGTGCTCCTTATACGAGGACCTCCGGTGCTTGCTGCTAGACGGGATCGTTCGCGAAGTTTCTGGCCCAGTTTATTATCAGGATCTCGTGGGTTCGGCGGCCAACTTCTGAAAGCTACGGGAGTTCGCGCACGCGTGGCATAAGAGGCGAAGCGGCTTGGAGTGACACAGAGAATTTAATATGCTGTGGTCAGCGACGGCGCGGCGAGTCCGTATTTTGTATCGTCCTGCACCAGAATGGGGAGAGTGAGTTCATAGGGACAACGAGCGAGAGGAAACAACTTGTAGGGAGTCAAGAAGGCGCCCCGGGAACACGCCAAGAGCAAGTACCGAACGGGCGCCCTCCCGCGTTTCGGCCACCATAACCGCGAGGTTAATTGCGCCATGGGTGGTGGAGGGTTGTCATTTTTTTTTCTGTAGGTATCATAATTTTTAAAGGTTTAAGTCTGGACCGGTGGGAGACTTCGGCCACGGCTGGTTACCATCTACCAGCAAACTCGCACCACTAGAAGTTAGCGTAACGTTGCGTTGCCGTGTAGCAATCGTTAGGAGTGACTGACCTCCACCATGTAGTACTTAACTACGATAATATTATAAAAAATCAGTAGGTTTTTCAAATATAAGGAAAACCCCGAAAATCCACCTTAAAATGCAATAGCCGAACAAAAGTATATTGTATGAAATTATTCAGCAAATTCTACGATAATGTTCAATGTTTACCATCTGTAAATATTAACTGCCATTTTGAACCCATTGTTTACATTCGCCGCAGCTGCAGTCCTACGCAATATAAAATGCAGTTTTGCAGTTTTTACGGCTTCCCTTTAAGTGTTTTACGTTTAACATCGGCGTCTTTGCTTTGATAAACATTCTTAAAATAATGATGATAACTTAATTAAAATTAAAATTAATTTAGTTTCCAGTTCTTTAAAGTTGAACTTTGAAATCTAGGCGGGGAAAGAGGTCATTTCAGAAATTATTAATACGGTTTTCACTAATGAAAAAAGGAATATGCCGATATCCAGGCCGTTTTGTGAAAATAATATATTTTAGTATGATGATACTTGCGATTTAAGTAAATAAAAAAGTTGACTCCTGAAATGAGCGAAAATAATGACGTTTTCTGGGACTTTTAAAGTCAAATAAAATTTAGCAATTTTTTAATTTTTTTGGTCCATAGAAACACTAGGTACCTCGATGTAATCATGTATATTTTTTTAGACCCACCACTAGCAGATGGAACCATCCATCACCGAATACACTGCGGTACCACCAATCACCATGCTCCAATGCGACCTGATGGGTTTTAAATGTAGTTGTAAATGAACTGAATTGTACGTTTATGTTCTTAGTAACGTAATTATTATTATTTTTTTGAATATAAATTCAATAAACCACCCATTTAAAGTCCTATTGACGCAGTGCTAGTGGTCTTTCGATTCGACAACTCTAAATGCTGGTGTGATGGCTGATGAGCATAAATATTGTCCTGTGTCCGAATGTTTTTCTACATATTGTATTTGTGTATATTTAATATTATGAACATTTTTCAGTTATCTAGTAGGTACCCATTACACATGTTGTCGCTTAGGTACTAAAAGAAAACCAAGAGCGAGTCAGAATCGAGCACCGAGACGGGAAAAGTGATCATATAAGGGACCCGTATTTTATTTACTTTCAAGGTATGGAACCCTCAAAATGTACTTAGGTATGATATTCATTAGTCATTATCGTATAGGTGTAGGTATAGGTATAACACATGCACGGTGCATTTGGCTGAAATTGCCTGCACACGTGCTGGCCACGATTTTTAACGTTACCTACTCTTTTGAGGCGCGATCTTATATGGATAAGCCTTATTGATTATGGAAACCGGGAGTAAACAACAGTTAAAAGTTGCGATAATTTACCGATTTAAAAAGCATAAAATTGTAGTCTTATTACGTCGGTATTAAAATTAATTAATTGCAAAATTTTTAGCCTTGTAATGAAAAAAGATTATCGCTTTACAGCCCTGTGTAACCCTGGGCTCCATCACAATATTCCTCCGATTGTTGCGGTCCTTTGAAAAAGGATTAAATAATTATTTTAAAAACTTCACGACTAAAGCGAAATAAGAACCAATCAGTATAATTACAAACTCAATAAAATCCGTCGCGGTTGCCATGCCCTGCCTGTGCCCATTGGTTTCTTGAATATCAGTTCGTGACTAATTCTCGACTTCTCTACAGCCTTCTGTACCAACGGCTTAAATATAATTGATATTGGAAACGGATACAGCAATGGTAGAACCACGAAATACCTTAAAAATACAGAAAATTCTTTCCGCGATATTAAGTAAACAATGCCAATTCTGCTGTGCTAAATCTGTGCTAAAACTAATTTGACGCGTGTAAAAATAGTGCTATCCTATTCAAAATGCTCAACACGGAAATGCACTAATTTTAGACGCACCAAATAAATGAACTTTATAGATTTTGGGCAACAGAATTGGCACCAGTAACTTCTAACTTCTACAACACAATATGGTTTAATTCAGATCGCACGAGCGCTTATTACCTAAACTTATGTTAATGTAAACCAAAACTTTGCTTCTCTTCCTATCGTGTACTCTTCTTCCGTCATACTACCGACTAAAGGGTAACCTCTCAGATGGTTTGAAGTACGCCTGTCAAGATTTCAGTCGGACTATAAGAGTAATATCCGCATGCGTCTTACGGCGCGCACCGCCCGTGCCGCAGCCGTCTCTCGCGGGCCATGTGGCCACATCCTGCGCCCCTCGTTCAGGTTACACTGACGGATATGTGCAGCATACTACACACTATAACTTCTTCATCATCATCAGCTCTTCACCTTTGGGGACCTTTGTCTGGTAGGAGGCTTCGGCAGTGGCTAGTTACTACTCTCCCAGCAAAGACGGGTAGGCTTCCGTTTGACTACAATCAATACCTATTCACTGTACCCTTGAAGGCTCCCAGATTTAGCGTTCCGGCGCGATGCTTTAAAGAAACCGTTAGACGTGTGAGTAATGACTTACCCCTTCCAAGTTAGTGCGACTTTGATCTTAGATCTTTGGCTGCATCATCACTTACCAGGTGAATCGCAGACAATTCCTAGAGTGTAAAAAACCTTAATTGCGGCAGTTAGTGCGCTGTAGAGTTTCCGAGAGGGATCCGCAATGCAACTGACTTGCCGCAAGCACTGATATAGTTAACCCAAACAATTATAGTGAGTTGAATTGGCTGTGGACAGGTCACGCTTAATGTAAATGTTCCTCATACTGTATTTGAAGGGCAGAGGTAGAGAAATAATAAAGATGAGTTCATTAATGGCAGCTGGTCCTTTGTTTGGTCCAACCATGTTTTATAGGAGCCAGTCCTTGAGTAGAGACCAGACCCAACTCATTTTAGCGACGACATGAGCCGGTGGCGGGAAGCGAGTGGTTGTAGAAGGCTGCTTAATAGCATAATATAAAGGTGATAGCGCTCTCTTGGGAAGTCTTATTGGCAGCAGTGAACGGCTGAAAAATGATAAGAATTGAAGCTGCAGGCTTTTAACTCAATTGCAGATATGCTTAAATTGTGAGAGAGAGAGTGCTCAAGAGTGCTTGAGGCGTGCGTGTTCCTTTCAAGAAGCCTTTTAGTATGTCTTAGATGCGAAAAATGAAAAATAAGGCTTTTGCGAAATTACCATAGCGTACTCCGACTGAAGCAATAACTAATTAAGTTACCTATAAATACTAGTATGTACATTGTGCAGTCTAGTTACTAATTTCATAATCATATGTCATGTCTCCTATTCAATTAAAGGACCACCAGTCCCCAGCGTACTTTTTCCCAAGAAATCAATCAACAAATCGATTAGACGTGAGGTGACAAAGGCGCTTAGTTTTTACTCCACAAAAACAGCAGTAAAGTATCTTCTAACGATCTGTTAACGATCGTAGAATAGAAAGCGATGAACTAGGTTTATGAGTACTCAACTATAAACTAAACAACAATCATCCTTTTATTTATTTAGTTACCTAAGTATATAATATTTTGTAGCTATGTATAGATACTTATAGCAAAAGATCGACGCGCGCGAACATAATTTTACTGATAGGTACAGTAAAGTAAAGGATATAGGATACTGTTGTAATTTTATGTACCTTATACCTTTGTAAAATTTAATAAGCAAAAAGATATGGTATGTGACATGGTATATTGTTGATATTGGTGTATCTCTAATATATGTAAATATAAAATTCTCTCGATTTTCTTTGTAACCAAACTCCTCCGAAACGGCTGGACCGATCGTTGTGAAATTTTCAGGGTATGATCTCAGGGTCGGGGAGAGGGTTGTTATCTATATTTGATGTCCCTAAACGGCAAAACGAAGTTTGCCCTGTCAGCTAGTGTATGAATAAAAATTAAATTTAAAGGCATGGTACCTACCACCCGAAAACCGCAGATAGAGACTTCTAACTATATAAGATTAAACTGAAGAGAGCTACCTGGAGACAAGGCCTTTGAAATAAGGACCGACGGCTAAACGTACTCATCGAGGTATATAAAAGAGTCCTAACTCCAGCTTAGTAATCTCATGAAAAAATATTCATGATTCGAGCCTTGCGATCGGTACTCAAAAGTACTTCATGTAATTCAAGTTCAAAGCATCTTGTATTTACTTAACAATTATCAGATTAGGAAAGTACCAACTTACAGGGCACAATCACAATTAAGTTCTTACCTTAAAAATCTACCAGTACTTAGTTTGACGTCACACAATGACGTGGTCTCTGAAACATTCTACATTTGTAACAAAATCGATAAAACAATTATAGTTTCGTCCATTCGTAGTTCGTACACAAATATAGAAAAGCCCTGATCCTTGACCGAATCTCTGAATATACTAAAGCTGAAATATCTACGAGTAAAATTAACCTAATAAAACTTTTCACTTTCATAGAATAAAGGATAGAACGGTTATACAGAGCTGAATACCTTCTCTTTAAGATTTGTTTAAATGTTAGTAAACAAGTAGAAAATAAATGTACAGTTATGAATTTTATCTTAGTTTGTGCCTATTTATTAGAGTTTTACATAATTATATATTACAGGATACCTTGGGGCCACGGCGTCGTAGTGCCAAAAAACCTAGGCAAGCCCAATCCATCCTAGACCTCATCATTGCTTTCCATCAGGCATGATTGTAATCAAGCGCAAGCCTATCAATAATAATAATAAAAAAAACCTTCAATACATATCCTCATGGTTAATAGCCTCATAGGTTCAGCCATTAATGCAGCCAGTGTGCTTGGCACCAGCACAGTGTTAAGAGAATATCTTTTAACTATGGCACCAGTCCACGCGGGCATTTTTGCGATGCGATATCAAGACTACCTTCGTCAAAGTTTAGGTCCAAGTAAACTAAACAATAGACAAGGAATAATAATTAAAGTTAATTAATAAATAATAATACATAAGTCAAAATAAAATAACATTGAATATCTGAATAAATAACAATACAAATCCTGTCGACATTGTCCAATTCTTTAGTTGCATTTTGCTAATCACATCTTCAATCTAAATGGTAGAACGGCGGAAATATTTGTGATGTTTATTTGATTGATTAATCGTTTTGGATTGTGCCATCTCCCACATTTAAGATCATACAGTTGCAATTTAAGGAACTATTGTATCTCTACTGATTTTTCAACCTGAGTCTAGCCTTCAAGCCGTCATCCACTGAAAAATGTTCATCGCATCCAGACCGCTGAATTATAGAGTCGGTTGTTCGACATGCTTTTAGATAAATGAACAGTTTGTCTGCTCGAACACTTCAGAGCTAAGCCGTCTTAGCTACCGCGATACGGCGGGCGGAGTAATTGCTGCTATATCGGTACTCTAGGCAATTTTGAATCAATGATGTGAGGGATTACTAGAGCCTGTGTGGTTCTGGTTTGATATACTCATATGATTTTAGGTCAATCGGCGAGTTTCTAAATATATAACAAACGTAGGTACCTAATTATGCTAGGACCTCACCTTACTTTGTCACCAAAATACTTGTTTCGCCTAACAGTTCAGTATTATTAACTTCTTCATAGCTTTGAAATTTGAGACTATATTAATTTTGGGGTGATAGTATCAAACATCAAATAGATTCCAATGTTTTTTGGGCTATGGCTATAATATGGACTGTCTGTTTTAAAGCCTAAGCAGTACTACGTTATAAGCTTTAAAAAAATAAAGAAAGTTTTCTAAAGAATGGTTTATAAAAATAAAATTGTGTAAGTCGGAAAAAAGACAATGTTTCCTATCGCGCGCAATTACTGAAGTCCGTGACAGTACTTATCATAAATTACCGTATCACAATTTACTTTGAAATTACTCTGTTGTAAAGTAGGCCTTTAAAGACCTTTAAAGGTTCTTATAATATTCACTGAAGATTCACTACCTTTAAAAATATGAGTGACTGAAAATGTTCAATATTTATTGTGTTACGATCAGTGATCAAAGCTAGCCTATAATACTCTATTATAGTAATTGACTTGGCCTAATATTTCGGAATGTAGAATTCGAGTCTGAGCCAAAAAGATCTTAGTGTCGGCACACACCGGTCAAAACATCAGCGGCTTAGCTTTCAGTCTTGTAACACATCGTATTAGGTACCTATATATTGTGTCACTTGCTATGCTAAATACATTGGACAGAATTTTCACGCTACACTGATCACGACGTTGTTCCAGCTGCTGTGAACTTATTTGAAAAGCATTGCGAGCATACTGAACCGAAGTTTTGGTGACGAAAATCATGCAGGTGTGTTCCGACATTTAGTTTTTAGGTGACAATATTTGACTTTATCATTAGCAAATATTTGTCTGCGTTCATCTTCACACGTAAAACGTTAGGGTATAAGTAGTTTACTTAAACTGAAAGTTTGTCAATGTTACTTACTAGATCACGCCGTCGGAATGGATAGACTAGAATATCATCGGGCATATAGAAAGCTGGATAAATCCAAAGAACGCTATATAACACCAACCCTATATACTTTTTATTATCACAGAAAAAACCGAGTTCATGTGTAAAAAACTGAAATTCACACGGGCTTAGCCTTCGTCACGAGTTTAGTTTGAATTAAAATAGAAAAAAATATATTGAACGGAAGCTACTATTTCGCATTGTGAAGTCAACACCTCCTGAGGGTGTTCCGGTGTCCGGACGAAACGTGCGTCGAAGAAAGTGTTAGAAAGTTGTGTTGGTGTTTCATGAAGGCAGTGTTCCTGCATTAGTACCATACAGAATCTTTTCAAATAGCGGATTATAGCAAAACAAATTATTCTTTCCTGAGAAAAAATTGTTGGTTGTCTGTAAAGTCGGTTTACTGACGATAGTTGAACGTGACAACTCTCGCTTGCACTTCAAGCCTTACATGGAACGCCTTAGAGCGAGGTAACGCGAGGGAAGGTAACACCGGTAACGCCGGATGAGTCATGTTTTTTTGTGCGTGCAGCCGGCTCTATCGATTTATAAGACGTTGTCACGTCAAAAAAATTGAGTTTGACGTCATTACTTACGACGAACAATCCAGCAGTGTTTCTCAAAGTTATGAAAGCTGTAAGTTGGCGAGCGAGTTGCGTAGGCGGCACGTGTGCTGGCGGCATGTGCTCCGAGGGCACGTGAAACTGTAATGAACCGGCGACGGTGCAAATGATGGCAACCCGTCGGATTGGTAACACGAGATACTTCAGCGTTTGTAGGTATCACACTGATATTATTATAAAAGCGAAAAAATCCATGGTTGACATGAAAGGGAAAGATTTTTTTTACTCTATACAAGTTAGTACCTACTTGACAGCGATCTCACCTGATGGTAAGTGATGATGCATCCTAAGATGTTATCGTACTTACTTAGAAGGGTAAGTAAATTTACCCCAACGGTCTCTACACAGCATCGCACCGGAACGCTAAATAACTTGGCGGTGCGTCTTTGCTGGTAGGGTGGTAACTAGCCACGGCCGAAGCCTCCCACCAGACCAGACCTGCGCCAATCAAACCCGCGACCTCCCACTAGAATCTGAGCGCGCGCCACTGCGCCAGGGAGATCGTCAAACCTGACCCAAAACCAAAGGTGGCTGGCTGATTTATCATCATCGTCAGATAGCTGCATGTAGAGTTGCCAGATCGTCAAACCTAAAAGCCGGACATTTGGGTAAAAGGCCGGATACCCGACATTATTAGTATTAATAGATACCTAGGTAAATACGACACAAAAATGTTATGTAAAATCAAGCTTTTTTTATAATTACCACAAATCATGTTAAATTCTAATGAAATATAAATAAAATCAAATGAAAACTCAGTACGTTTGCGGAATGTACAAAGCCCAACAAAATCCGGACAACCGAACACTTGCGTAAGTCGTAACCCGCCCGATTCGAAAAGAGTTAGGAAGGAGTGGTGCAAGTCTTCCTGGATTGAACTACCTGGTTTTCTAATAAAAAGTGACATTTGTCAGCAACAATCGCGCAATTTATGCATGTTACAAACCTATCGCGAGATATGTAATAAGGCTTTGGGTCAAGAATGGATTATACATCTTTACTTTTATTTATTAAGTGGTTATGAATCTAAGTTTGTATGTTACGTAAACTACGTAACCTATTTTTATGAAATTTGGCACAGAGATAGATTGGAGCTTGAAATAGAACATAGTTTACTTTTTATTCCGGAAAATTCATAGTTTCCGTGGGATATTTCAAAAACCCGAATTTTCCAGAGTAATCTATAGCAACAGCTTAAAGTAGATTGCTTTAGCACCTAGTTATTATGTGCTCTGTGGCTTTAGCAAACTTCCTTGAAAGTAGGTATAAAGATCGGAATATAGAGCAGGAACAGAAATGAGAAATTCACATTTCCATCGGGATTTTTGAAAACCCGAATTTAAAGCGGGCGAGGCCGCGGGCAAGAGCTTAGAGTAGGTTTAATATTTTGAAAAACGATTCAGGAACTTATTTGAATGGACACCGTACAAATTGCTGATGGTGAAGTACCAAAAGTTGACGAGTTAAAAAAAGAAACAACACAAATAATTAAATAACCTTATTTCCACTGTTCCCCACAAAAACTAAGACCAAATGCAACGCCAAAAATATATCGTGTCCTAGATTTCGCCGTTGCAGGTGAAGTTATTTAAGGCAGACGGTGTAACATCGGATGTCGCTCAATTTTCATTAATATACTGCCGGGTTGAGCGGTTTTCTGTGTTGCACTGTCCAGAAATAATTTCTACCTGCGCTACCTATCCTATCATTGCTATCGTTTTAAACGATTAAAATTGTTAAAACGGTTAAAGTAGTTTCGCATTTGGTTAGCAGTTATGCAGTCGAATGTTGTTGGTTTACTGTTTTATTCATTTGACGGCTTCCAGTGATGGAGAGGCTTTTAATTGTAATTTAAAAGCATAAAAAAATTATATGCCATTGGTGAAACTCTACCTCTGAGTTTTAGTAGTTTGTTGTTTTTAAATATCTGTGAAGGAAAATATTGTAAGGAAATTTGTATAATATTGACGCAGACTTAATGAATTATATTTGATTAAATTTATTATGAATAGTAAACCTGGGGGCTGATTCTGTATCGTTCAGTTTGTCAGTTAGTAACCTTCACTGGGTTATTAACTAAGAAAACGGAGGCAAAAATCCTATTTTTGCATACTTTTTGCACAAGTTAGCAACTAGCATGGTATGTTGACATGATACCATACCCAACCTAGGTTGGTAACTTGTGCAAAAAGAGAGCAAAAGTATGGTTTTTGCCTCCATTTTTTTAGTTAACAATCCAGTGAGGGTTGTAACTAACAAAATGAACGATACAGAATCAGCCTACTGACCTTATTAGGACCCGATATTTGGCCCAGGTAGTAGTCGGGTCTCGTAGCATATTAAACATTGACTAAAAAACCTATTAAACAAGATAACTTTCAAAATGGCGGTAAGCTCATCTACACTGCTATAATGTTCAGGAGTTCATAAAACTCCCCTCCGTCTTGCGACACGTCGTCCCCTCCCCCTGTACTGCGTCCCTCTTCCGTTCTTCACTCGTTTCAGCCGCATCCGGCGCGACACCTGCGCGTGCGCCGCTCCGTCACGCGTACTCCAAGAGACAGATACAAAAAATATGCGATATTTATTTATTTTATTTATTATGCAACTAAAACAAGTTATAAATGTTACAAACAATTAAGTTCTTAAAAATACTAAGTTTTAATTCTAATTATAACTCTACTATAATCACACATATAAAATACAAGTTTTGAAAAA
Organism: Coenonympha arcania; assembly: GCA_036785405.1. Lineage (NCBI taxonomy): Eukaryota > Metazoa > Arthropoda > Insecta > Lepidoptera > Nymphalidae > Coenonympha > Coenonympha arcania. Next base: position 16,105,677 of record CM072055.1, read on the forward strand.
TAAGCAAACATGCATAAAAAATAAGCAAACATGATATAAGGATTCTCATCTGTATTATCGAATAAAACTGCAATTTATTAAATATTAACTTTATAAACAGTTTTCATAACAGTCTCTATAAATATCCTTTTTCATATTTTATTGAAAACTCAAACTGATGATTAAATTGTAATCATTCTGATGTCAATTATTGAACATTCCGAAGAAGGTAGGTAGTATACAAAAATCAAATACAAAGCATGAGCGCAGTTGTTGATATAATATCTTCTTCGTGAATGCGTGCAATTTATGAATGTTTAGGTCGTTTATCCACAGAACCAACATTATTTCCGTATGAAATCAAGATCAAAACGAACACGATGGACGCCCGGGCCATCACAGCTGACCATACAAACTAAGCAAATATCCATACAAACTTTTGTGTTTATAATATTATAAACACAAAAGTTTGTATGGATATTTGCTACCGATTAATTAATCGATTTGGATTAGATTATCAAGTAGGCTACTACGGCGCAGTCTGGTCGTTCTCGATGACGGCTGCAGTGAAAACACGGCCTAAGGAAGCCGAAATTATGAGGCGTTATTCTATTGACATTTGATAGTACCTAACTGTCTCGTTACTTTTTACGCATTACACCCAGAGGAAAACCTACGGTGGCCTCTTCGCCGGGCGTTGAGTTACAGCTTTTTAATTTTCTCCAACGGCTCTCTATAACGATCTTTTTTATTTTTCACTGTTGATGTGCGTGATGTATGGTAGTATAATAAGTTTGGGTGTTTATGGTTCACTATAAAAATGTTATGGCTGTTTTTAGTTACGAAATAAGTAAACACGTTAAACACTGGCGCCTGACAACTACGATAATGTAAAAGTTTTCTTACCGCTTTAGCTGAAAGTTTTTTCGAGTTACAATGTAATCGTAAAAATAAACAGTGATCAATTATTTTTACTTATTTTTATAGCAGTTGCGTTATCAATCATACTCGTAACTTACCTTTATCAAATTATTTCGAGTAAATATATATGTACCTACGAGTATGTACCCGTTTATATTACCTATATCATAGAAATTGGATTCTTTAGACGCATAAGTATCTAACGCTGGAAGGGTTCATGAAGAAAGTTTCATAACAATTTTGCGAAAATATTTTCATGTTACACAGTTATTGATATATGCGTTTAGTTTTTTATTCTTTTCTACTGATTTTAGATCAACAAAACTTTAAGCGTTAAACAGATTCCAACACGTTAAACTATTACAATTCACACGTATTGTCAAGGTCTTCAGTCTGGGAAAAGCTACACCAATGTTCCCGAAATTCCCATAGTTTCTTAAAATGCTGATGACAGTCCAAAGACCAGCAATCAGATTATATCGTACCCAAAATCACAAGGAAATTACTGAATATCTAAGATTGTTGTTTTATGGCAATGTCACAATACAGAGGAATAACTTAGAGTTACAGAAGTCTAGCGACTTTGAGTAAACCTGAGTACACAAGGTGCTCTTGATGCAAGCTCACCAACAAACTCCATCGCTGTTGCATATATAATTCAGGTCCGGATAAGTGGCAAAGCCATCCGCCTACTGCGTCCATATATTATTCAACCCCCAGCTTGACACGTCGACGCCTGACGTCCCCCCTTCACCCCCCTCCAGCTGGGAGGTGGGGATGTCAGTTCCGTTCCCAATTATGCAAGCTGAAATGTCACAGCCACTTAGCGGATGACCCTTAGACCTATATTGGCCTTTTATTTTAGTGTTTTGCAGATTCGGGTTAGGACTACCCCCGTTGACAGACAAGGTCGCCGTTCTACACACCTCTTTTTTATTTTTTTGCTGTTATTCGTTACCTCCGAAAAGGGTTTGCACCGGGTTTTGTTTAGTAAATTGCTTGTTGCTTGAAATTTAAGCAATTTTCTCCAAACAAAAAAACTCAGATTTCACAACCGGTTTTAGTTTATCCAATATTTTTTGAAGTCTCTAGAAATGTATATAAATATAAATTATAATTAACTTAAGGCCTTTACAAAATCCTACATAACCCTTCACGGATTCGCCTTGCCCAAACCTTCGAAATAAAGAAAACCGTTTTACCTAGTTTGTTTTACCTAGTTTTATACCTAATGGGAGACTTAAGGAAATAGAAAAGATTTTCCCGATTTTGTCACGGGAACATCCCGAGCAAAGTAGGAGCCATCTAGTATCTAGCATGATAATATTTTTTGTATTTTACGATATGAATTGTACAACTTTTCTTCAGAATCCTTCGAAGAGGCATCACCGGCACGCAACCCTTTCACTTCAATCCAATAAATTAAAGAAAACATTCGCATGAACACGCAAGCAAAATTATTAATAGTTTACCTACGCAAATAAAAATACCATGGTTACATAGTATATACATTTTACTATATATATAGCTACTCGTGCTGATTCACTGACTGACTCACTGATTGATCACCTCTCCTGAACAATTTTGTATGAAAAATTTTTTTTTCACTATGCGTTTCGTATACAAGAGAAAAATTCATTCGGAGGAAAAATACGGAGAGAGCTGATGATTGAGGATTTCGGAGACGGGTGAAGAGCACGGCCAGGGTATCGAAGATAGGTGGGGGGTGCTCGACCAAATGTCATTTGAAACGTCATCCAATTGGCAGTGAGCTGGAAAAAATTTCAAAATGGCGGATTCAAAATGGCCACCGTTCGAATTTTGTCGATATCTCGGAAAGTATAAAAGATGGAAGAGTGGTTTCTTGACAAAAAGTGATCAGGACTCGAAGGTCTATTCGATGGATAGAAAAAAAATTCAATATGGCGGAATATTTTTTTTCATAGAAAAATGTATGGAAATATTGAAGAGGCTGGAAGATGGAAGGTGAATAGGGCGGAAGACGGCACGCGGGCCACATGTGGCCCGCGCCCCCACGCACCCTACTAGTAATATATATTATAATAATCTAGGTCACAAAGCAAACCGTGCAATATTAAATCGTAATTTTCTTCACAACTCGTACACTCGTAATAAATTCCCTATCATCGAGTCACTGGTGTGGAATAAGGATGGGTGGATAATTGTTGATAATTATCAACCTTTGAGTTGGCGATAATAGCAGCATTGTTAAGACCGCTTTAAGCTGTTTTGCCACTACGTTGCCATATTTAATATGGAATAAACAGACTATTTTATGTAGTAAAGTGTATATTAGATATAGTAATCTTAAAGTAGTAATTAACTAGTTTAAGCATGTAACTGCGGTGCGAGTCGGAATTTCGTATCGTGGATTCCGTACGGATGTAGGTTTCATTCATGCGGCCATTTTTTTTAAACTCTACAAGTACTTGACACCGATCACATCTGAAGTGATGATGCAGCCGAAGTTGCTGTCGTACTAACTTGGAAGTGGTAACTAACCCACACCTAACGGTTTTTACCACGTTTTTACTCAGTATTGCGCCGGAACGTCAAATCACTTTGGTTTGGTTATTCATGGTAACGAGCCACGGCCGAAGACCAAACCAGACCAGACCAGACCAGAGCCAATTTAAAAATTATAAAATTTGAAGTGGCCCGTGGTGGAAATCAAACCCGCGACCTCTCTCTTTGCTCTCTCAAGCGCTTGCCAATTGCGTTAAAAAAGTCTTCATAGAGAAACACCAAAAGTAGGTTTATCACAGCTATTAAGAGGTATGTGAAAAGCCAAATATTTAGTATCTAAGGTATGGTATAATAAAATAAATTAAATGGTACCTAACATACAAACATTTCAAAGTAATAATCAAGTTTTTGAGAAAGCCTGTAACAAGAAAAGTCAAAAATTGAAGTACCTGCGCTGTCGAATTAAAAGTTTCTATACTTGTACTTCAAAATGAAGAAGCTCTAATTCATCTTGCAAGATTCGACACCGCATCATCCGCGCTAGAGAGGTCGTCAAACTGCTAGTTAGAAACTATTATTACTAATCTATACCTATTCATGAAATCTTTTCATCATTAACCCGGCGACATCATTGTTACGTTACATTTCCGTCATCCCCGCTGTCGAAAGCCGACACACCGTCGGAGCGAACAAAAAAGACTAATTGTGACAGGAAGCGATGCCAGCCGGTGGTTCAAAAAACACGCCCGGCCGTTGACCTGCCGGCGCCACATCGTAGAATCCCTGCATCCGCCGTCAACGAATGGTTTTCAGCTCCGTAAGGTATTTTTTAAGACATTTGCTCAAATAGTGGACTGTTTCATGTATGTTTAGCGTGCGCAAAGTTATTTTTTTTCGCACTAGTACTTTTTGTTTTCCTTCTGCACGGAGGTTTTCACAGATTAGTAAAAGATACTAATCTGTGGAGGTTTTAATCCAAAAGTTTTTAGTAAACCATAGACAAATCTCCTCCAATTTTTTGTTTATTTTTTTTTGTGCGTGAGTGGTCTGTGTTCTGGTAAATTGGCCTTAGCCCCAACTTTATGTATTTTTGCAAATGTGTTAAAAACGTCGTTCAATGCACGTGCGGAATTGTCATATATTTCCACTCGTCTCTATTGTTGACACGCGCCTACGGCTTGTGTCAACAAACCGAGACTCGTAAAGAAATGACATACTTTCCGCACTTATATTGAAATGTACTATTTTTAGTCACTGCGACTTACTACTTACTCCTTACGAGTACTTGACTCCAATCCATTGAGATAGAATTCTGGCGGAGATCTTACCAAAGGATAATGACCATAGTTGTATGTAATCCGGTATCAAGCTGAATCAAATCGAAACTTTATTTTCTATAGACTAGGGTGTCCACATTAACTCCTACAATAATATTTTTTAATTAGCGTCCGGATTCCAAAGTTATACGCAAATAAATAAGTTGTAGGTACTTCGTATTAAAATCTGTATGACATGATGCGTTGGAAAGAAAGTAACTTTTTGTATGCATAATTAAATTCCGGATATTAAAAATAAATTCGTAGTGCCAACTGCCAATACTTCTTAAAATACACTATTTTATTTTCCAAGAATATTTTGGTTTTGGTACATGAGAACTTGATGCCACCTTTGGTCATTCTCTTTTAAATAGCCAATAAATAAAAAAAGAATGCACGGTGTTGTGACTCACTCAAACACTCGGTTGGAACGAAGTTTTTTTGTAGTCTATTACGTGCATTATAAGAGTGACCGATTTAAAAAGTCGTTCATTAGGTACACACAAACATTCAATTTTGATTACAAAATGGTAGCTTTCCAGAACACTGCGTCTGTTTAGGGCATTACCCACCTAATGTGTTTTAACATTGTAAAGGTGGAAGAGATATTTTTTGCTAAGGTCTTATAAACGGCAACTTTTTGAAATTTCATAAAACATTAGCCCTGTAAATAAAAAAAATTAAAACAAATTTATATTGTACATACTACCAACCGAATCCGTTCAACCTCCTAGCAAATAAGCAACAATTATTTTCACGGTGCATTTATTTGATCTCACACTTTTCCAGCATACTTCCGCTTCTACGAAGAAAATACAATATTTTTTTCTCATTTTGTATTAGAATTGATCACCCTCTACATCCTTGAGAAACATTTAGTAATTAAATGGGAGGACATCGAAAATTATTATTTTCCTGTATCAGTTGTTACACGTACCTATATAACAACGAAAAGATTAATTCTACCAATTATTATTATACATTAGTACATTCGGCTCCAGGCATCGTTATAGTACTACATGTGTAATGTGTGGCATAATAAGAAATAAATATCTTTCTTTCTTAAAAAATCGTTTTAGCTGATAACCAGCCACGGCCGAAGTCTCCTGTCAGACCATAGAGCAAATGAATGAGGGAATGGGAGTTGAAAGCCAATATAAAGTCATTCCTTGCTCTGTGGTCTAGTCTCTGTAGAGCTTGTCCACCGCTAAAATAAGTAACAAAAATGGCATAGATCGTAATGAAAATTCAAAACTAGTAATAAATTCGCCACCCCCAAAGAAAATTAAATTAAATGACTTAAATTTGCTTAATTAATTCACGGATTTATCGGGAAGTGTTAGCCATTTGGATCTATTGCATTGCTAATTTAAATTGACACATCAGGCCAGACGGAAATACCTCTACCGTCTGGCTGAAGTGGGGTTGGGAGGAACCCCCCGTCTACAGCCTCCGTAGCACGGCATTGTCTAGGTAAAATGATTTTTCAGTTTCAAATTACAGATACACGTATTACCTACGATACGGTCAGGAAAGTCTACGATATAAGAATTTGATAAGTGTTTAGGTTATTCGGAGTTTTCATTATGATTTATGAGATTTTCATTTCGTTTCATCACAAATTCAAAAGAAACAAACTTTGGACTCTAAGTATTTTACTTTATTCATTTGATAATATTGTGTTTTTTCTTAACTTTTCTTTTGAATATCATAAATACCTATACATATAATTTATTCAAGATTCTATACAATTTATACAAGAACAGTATATAAAATACTTAACTAATATACATAATATAACGAACCCAGCGTTTCGACCCCAAACCGTAATCTTCAACGTACGTATTTCCCTTAATTATTATATCGATAGATACGGTTAAAACCTGTGGTTAAATCTTGACTGAGGTCACAAAAAATCCTCTCCTGTGTGGTACAATTTGAACAATTTATTTATTTCCAATCCAGTTATTTCCTCCATTAATAGATTTTACAAGAATTATTGTCATACAGATTTAAGTTTTTTTTTTAATTCATGAATTAAGTTTTATTTGGTATATTAATTTTAACATCACAAAGAACTACTTCTACTATTCATGGTCATTCAATGTCTTTATATCTATAGTAATAAACTTTTCATTGATTTCATAGATAAGGAACATTACATAACAACATCTAGGAGGATTCGCCCTCCAAGCTGTCCCGCTGCGCTCGCACATCGCGCTCTTGCGCGCTTGCAGCGGAATCCTCGCGGCCCAAGTATAAATAATCGTTAACCAATACGTCCGAAAACACGCAAACCACCGGCCGTAGTACGATATTTCAGGAAGGTATTCCCCCGTCCGTCAGACGCAACTACAGAACATCCTATTTATAAGCGTCTATGTATAAATTCACTAAAAGTTAACACCACAACACACGTAACGAATATAAACTCGGAAAAGCCTCTATTAATAATCGACCGACTGACTTTGCTACCAAAAATAATAGTCTAATTGTGAAAAGTTTATGCGAGATGGGTCGTGGACCGGGGCTATCTTGGGGCGGCTAAACTTAGTGGTGCGTGCGAGCCAGATGGTAAAATTAGTGCTGAGTTTCTCAACGAGACGCCGTCTGCTGCTCCTCATGACGACACGGCCATTCACTCAGCACGGTGCGCCAGCCACGGTGACGAGCGCGCTACCAACTGCCAAACTTATGTCATTCCGTTTGCGATTGAGCCGTCATATCGCCAGGTAAAGCGCACCGCGGTGGCAGCCGTCGCTGACACGAGTCCCGCGCTGATTTACCGCCACAGCCCCAGCTCTGGGGGCTGAGCTGTTCATTGCTGACGTCATGTTATCATGAAGTCAGCGGTCAACAGTTCAGCCCCCAAACTTTTTTAAACAGCGACCAACAGTTCAGCCCCCGAAGTTTGAGAACACGCGTGAGCGCCAGTTAATGCCGCTGAGATTGTCATTATGATTGACGATATAATTTTTTGTTTTTAGTGTTTCAGACACAATTGGCTGCAACAGCTTAGAAGCTGGGGAGTTTGAGAAAGCACGGAATACGGATACTGTATTAGAGTGAAAGCCATTCCAAGAGCGCCCCCAATGACTGGAACCTCAGCTAGGATGTATGGGTTTGGATCGGCTGGATACGGTTACTATATACGCCTCCTCATAGTCAGTGAGATCAAATCCGGAAGTGAAAAGAAATCTTGACTGGCGATACCTACATTCTGTTTTATCACTTCTAAATTAAAGCATTTTGATATAAAATAAAGCGAAAATTAAATTATACTTGCTCGTTGATCCAACCGACACACAACTTTTAAATATGTAACCTCAGTGACAAATGTTCCAGTAACTGTAACAAATTGAGTAGGCGCATGATGTTATAGGTATACTGGGTATGAGGCTCGTATCATATCATTCGTCTTCTAATTTATTTCAAATTAACCCTTTCCTGCTCTTCCAAGTTTACTTCCTATCCTTTAATAGGATATAAGTTGGGATGAACACTATTGACTCTTGTACGCCAAACGTTTTCGTAAGTACGTCCAAATTTTGAGAAATGGGTAGATATAATTAATAAAATTTTTAAATGCATTACAAGAATAAAAAACATATTTTTAAGGTGATTTTTATGGGGCAAAAACATCGTTCTCATCCCAATTTATAGTCTTGTAGGAAATTATAAAGAATACCCAGAGATGAAGAAGTATCCAAGAACATGAAAATGAAAATTTTTATTTTTCACATAGGCCTAAATAATAGGCTCTTATGAAAACTCAAAACTCAATCGCAAGGTTCGGAAATTAGGTTTGCACCGAGAAGAACGAAGCATCCAGAACATTCGAAGTGCATTTGCATAATACATGAGGAATCCGTTGTCAAGCATTTGGATAAGCGTTTCAGGTTTTCGTGAAAATATTCTGTGTAAAAGGCACAGGTAAGGGTTTTTGTAGAACCAATCTGGTACAATGGCTGTCTTTGATGATCGAGGTATTGATGAAATTTGGAAAAAGGCTTTTAAAGTGTTAAACGTTATTGGGCTCGGCGTGAACACCGTGAAATGTGGTCGAGCGGCAATTCAAAGGGTTTCAGGGGCCACTTGCTCCATGCGTGTGAAGAGAAAATTAAGGTAAATGACCAGTGAACTTCAACAAGAATATCGGCTGAGGACGCTGAGCATGGGATACTTATAATTTTCGTACGTATAAGAACATGAAGTATGAGTAGTTGTAACATACAGCTATGCGAACAAGTTGTAACATACAGCTATCATGTATTCCGTGCCTATTGACAACTGCCCCTTGCACACACATCCGGGTCGTCCGCGCGGACCCTTGCGGGTCCCGGGGTAACTGTTCGGGGCGATGGCCCCCTTCAGTAGTATCAGCGCCGCCTGCAACTACAGGCGGGGCACTGGGTGGGACCATTGCTGGTCCGTGACGTCTTGATAGGTAACTCCGCCACGCTGCGATTCGAGCCCGCGTAATTCGCGAGCGATCAGCGAGCGCAGCGGAGTGAAGGTCAATCCGGTGGTGCTTGCAACCCGCCGCTCAGCGAGGTCGTGCCCGCCAGTGAGGTCCCGGAGGGCGCCCGTCAGCCAGCGGCGAGGAAGCGGTGAGTCATCTATGACGTCAGGTCACGTGGCAGACCTCTGACATCCGGTGGACGCCGATGGTATGGCGCGATGTCCCGCAGGTGCTGGGACCGCGCTCCGTCGGCGCGCGCGAACATTGAGGTGCTCAGGCGGCGAACGTGGTCGTCGAGGCTCTCCATGCGCAGGTCCCTGGAGATGACCTGGTTCCGTACGAAGCGTGGCGCTCCGGAGATGGTGCGGAGCGCGAGCGACTGCTGCGCCCGCAGCGACTTGCGGCCCGGCTCGCTGACCAGCGCGAACCAGGCTGGGGCCGCGTAGGTGAGTCGCGTGCGGACGTATGTCTTATACAGACACAGCTTCGCACGGAGAGGCAGGTGGGATGCCAGCACGGGGCGTAGGAGGCCTCGCATGGCGCGCGACTGCGCAACCACGTTCTTCACGTGGGGTCGCATCGAGAGCTTCCTGTCGATGGTCACGCCGAGGTATTTAGCCGTCGGGGTCCATTCGACAGGTTCTCCCAAGAGCGACACCCGGGGCGGCAGGGTGACGGTCCGCCCGATGGAGATCGCCTGAGTCTTCGCCACGTTGACCTTCAGTCTCCAGTCCTTCAGCCATGTGGGAAGTGCGTCCAGTGCACGCTGCATCTTGATGGCTGCGTGTGGGGCGTTCAGCGAGGTGGTGATGAATGCAGCGTCGTCGGCGTACAGCGCCAGCATGGCGCCGCCGACCACTGGGATGTCGTCCGTGTATCTGCTGTAGCAGACGGGCGACAGGCAGCTTCCCTGAGGCACGCCGGCGCGGATGGGTCGCTCCGTGGACAGCACGTTTTTAACCGCCACTTGAAAACGTCTGTCTTGCAGGAAGGTGGCCACAGTCTTAACTACTCGACGTGGAGTAGTAGACGTGGACAGCTTGTAGACCAGGCCGGCATGCCAGACGCGATCAAACGCCTTCTCCATGTCCAGGAATACCGCAACAGAATGCTCCCGCTTATTATAAGCGGCAGCGAGGTGGTGCAGTACTCTCGTGACTTGGAGCGTGGTGGAGTGTTCGGCACGGAAGCCGAACTGCTCGTCGCGTGGCTGAAGGTGGGGCGTGATGTGCAGCAGCAGCAACTTCTCGAAGACTTTCGATATCGTCGACAGCAGCGTGATGGGACGGTAGCTCCCAGGCAGCAGAATGTTCTTCCCCTGTTTCGGTATCATGATAACTCGGCCGAGCTTCCACGAACTCGGGAAGTGCCCGGTGCGGAGGATGCCGTTGAATAACCGCGCCATCGCCGCGATTGATCGCTGTGGTAGATGGCGCAGGGCTTCATTGGTGATGCGGTCGGGACCGGGCGCTTTCCGTAGTTTAGTCCGCCGAGTCATCCGGTGGACCTGCCCAGGGGAAAACACGACTGGGTCTTCCGTCGGCGCTATCGGCGACTCGAAGTAAGCCTCCAAGTGTCGCTCGATGGTGTCAACGTGCTGCACATCAGTGGTCGGGTTCGGTGTAAACTGCGTCTCCAGGAAGTCGGCGAAAATCTCCGCTCGGTCTTCGGCACGGTAACGTGGGGTTCCGTCACCGGCCAGAAGAGGCCTAATCGGAGCAGGCTTCCCGGAGAGGTGGCGGCAGAGGCGGTGGAGGCCGGACCAATCGTCGCCGGCTCGCTCGATGGTGCGATGCCAAGACTCTACGGAGACTGTTTCCAGCGCTTCCGAGATCTTGGCGGCCAGAGCGTTGAGCCGCGTCTTCATGATCGGGCACCGCCGGGCTTGCCATTGCCGTCGCAGCTTCCTCTTCTCCTCGATCATCGCCTGGATGAAGGCCGGGAGCTGGGGGGGCCTGCGAGTGGATGCCGCGTCGAGCCTGGACTCTCGAAGCGCGCTGGACATAGTCGCGCTGAGGTCCGTTGCGAGTCGGTCGACATCCGCGGGACTCTCCACTCGGAAGGACGGCGTGTGCTCCGCCATGTAGTCGGCGAAAGCTCGCCAGTCCTGGCGATGTCTCGGAGAAGGTAGCGTGGTCATCATCGGCACGCTCTTCAGCGTCAAGAGGACAGGTTGGTGGTCGGAGATGAGGTGGTCATCCAAGACGTCTATCGACGGCGTCGCGGCGAGGCCGCGTGTAAGAGCGATGTCGATGACGTCTGGTGTGAGCGCTGCGCAGTACGGGTAGTGCGTCGGGACCTCTGGCCCTAGCACCTCGTAGCCGTGGCGGTCTGCATCGTCCAGGAGGCGTCTGCCATCCGGGGTCACAATATTGGAGTTCCACGCCGTGTGCTTCGCGTTGAAGTCCCCAGCGATAATCGTGGGCAGCGGCGAGTCCAGCAGGGTGCGGACATCAGCCACTGCGAGTCGATTCGTCGGGGGCTTGTAGAAGGCGAACACACGGGTGGGCTGGCGGTCAACGCAGACCTCCACGCCGAGGGCGTACGACGTCTGTAGTTGCGGTACAGGCAGCAGCTGGTGGATGACGTTCCGACGGACCAAAACTGCTAGTCCCCGGTAAGCAGTCCCGATCGGCGAGGTGTGGTCCTCCCGGTAGACATAGTATCCGGAAACCTTCAACTTGTCTACTGGTCTGAGGTGAGTCTCGTTGATCAGGCCGATGTCCACTCGACGCTGAGATAGCAGGTTCTTGAGAAGACGGGCTTTCTGCGAAGAAAGCCCGTCTTCCCCTTGATTCTGCAGAAATACCTCTTATAGCAGCGACGAACTAACATCTATGCGCTAATTGGTTAATGCTTGCGTCAGTTATGCAGCCATGGCGACGATTGGCTGCTGTTGACTGCGTTGCTATGGTTACCGCCGATGATTGGCCGATGTACAATTTTATATTTTAGAGTTTTAGAGAATCACACCCCTGCATAAACTCGCGCGTCGAAAATTTTTATGAGATAGTATAACAGATGTCATGTCGGAATATTTAAATCTCTATCTTATATCTAACGATTTACACTTATTGTAATATTAACTATAGTATCCGTACCTACTACCTAAATTTCGGTCATTATAAGACGATCACAAAGATCGAAAATGATATTCACATGTTTTGCAAACGTCGTTAACTAAAAAGAAATGATACATTATGAGTATACATTTACAATATACAAGTAAGCATAGTTAATGTTAAGCTTCATCCACAGTCCTAATCAACTAGCGATTGTTGTCAATAGCAAATCATTTCATTTAATGATTAATTGGTTTGGATACTGCTATCATCATATAAGTGTTTATATTATTTAATAATAATATGTAATATAATGTTTATATATTGACGACCGAATGGCGTAGTGGTAGCGAACCTGCAGTCTGCGCCAGAGGTCGTGAGTTCGATTCCCACTACTGGTAAATGTTTGTGTGATGAGCATGAATGTTTTCTAGTGTCTGGGTGTTTTTCAATATATTATATTTAGGTATATTAGTATGTATGTATTTTTATCAGTCATCTAGCACCCATAACACAAGCTATCGCTTACTTTGGGGCTACATTGCGATGTGTAAAATGTCCCGTATATATTTATTTATTATTTATTTAATATTATTAATAAATAATATAAACACTATTAAGCCAGGAAATCTTTAAAGGTTTGGGTTAGGTTAAAGCGTGACATTCTTTGTCATTTAGAAAAACTTTTACATATACATATTTGACTGACTGATATATCAATGCATTCTTGCACAGTTCAAACGTCTGGATACCAGATGGATCGAGATGAAATTTGGCATACAGAATACGTAGAAGCAATACGCATGCATTAACTAAGAAAGGTATTAAAAAATATGCAATCTCGTATTTATCATTTACGTCTAAAACTACGGACTACTTGTGTCACCAGATTGTGAAAATAACATCGCAATAAAATATTTCTACAGTTTTTACTTTGTAATAGCACCTACAAACTATGTTTAGCAATCACCGGTAATTTTTTATGAAGTAGATACCTATCAATGTAGGTACTTGCATGTTCAGTATACAGTGACTAAATCATAGTTTTTACAAGTATATGCGCTAGAAATATTTTCGTCTCGGAAATGACATATGAAGCCCGACGCTATGGCATGTTTGTTTGTTTGGACCATCGCCAACGTGGTCACAACCGTCATTATCTGAACGAGATTCAAATACATACGAACAAAATGTTATAAACATTTGTGGAAGCTAACAATTATTTGTTTAACGGTGGAGATGAAATCTTGAGGTAGCCTGAATGCCTGAGAATTTTCCAGAATGCTCTCAAAGATATGAAAAGCTTGACACTTAGTCATGGTAATTGGTATGGCCGAAACCCTTATTCTGAGAAGAGACCAGAGATCTATGTTCCATAAAAGTGATAAAAAAAATCCATCATAAATTAAATATAATATGTCATGGAAATGGTTTTGCCAATTAAAAACACATTGTTTTTCCATTTACACATAATATAGCGTTAACTATTTTTTTATTATTAGGTACATGGGAACCAGTATTTGAGGAGGACGTACTATGTATATGTATTCGTGCATATGTGTACGGTAGGTTATATGACATAGGGATTAGAAAATAATTCTTTACAGATTTTCTGAAACTGAATGTTTCAACACGCTCTTTTTCCTTTAGATACAACTTAATTAATTATTTATAGAACGTAATAATTTAATTAATGCGGTGACCAGTCTTTGAATAAAAGGTACTATGTAATGTTTGTCGTACTTTGTAGCTAGGTACTCGGTAGCTACTGGCATTTGCCAGTTGCACGACTCTACACATAAAACACTGGTTAGAGGTTAGGAAACTCGTGCTACAATACGATTCAATCACCGTAGACCCATTGCTACGAATCGGAATGGAGCTGCAACTTTTTTTAGTTCTCTAGTCTCTACATAGTAGTAAGTTTTATAGTTCTCTACTTTGTGGTGAAATTTTCTCTAATATTTAAAATTCTCGTATTACAGTGTTTGTTACCAAATTCCTCCGAAACGTCTTAACCAATTTTCATGAAGTTTTTTGACTACATTCGGTAAGTCTGAAAATAAGGTCGTAAGCTATTTTTCATACACCTAATTGGCAAACAGCGTTTGCCTGGTCATCTAGTATTCTACAATATTTATGGTATCTAAGTTAGGTATCTATGTCAAAGACTTCTATGTATCCTACTAGACAAGCTATGTGGAACAAAAAATGTGCTCCAAACCTATATAACGCCATCTAGTCTGATGAGCGGGAACTTGCTTGCAAACGTATGACGTCACGTCGATGAGTGGTCTTATGGTCAAAGATTAAAAAATAGATATTGCAATAATTGCAATCGCTTGCAATACCTACACATCGTTTGACATTAATTTAAAGTTATGATAAATAACATTTTACGGATAAATTACCAGAATTAAAATAGTTTTTAATATTTGACATAATGAAACTTAAATAATAAATTAAAAACTGTTTTATTTCTGAGTCTTTACGATTTAGACAATAACTTCTCAGAGTTTGCTTAGTTTTTATTGTGAATGTTATAGTTATTATGAACTTAAGTCCATCCAATATGTATCTAAAACACAAAAATTATAATTAAGTACTTAATTATATACCAATCGAAATTATTTTCCTACTGGTATATACCCTTTGTCACTTAACATATCTGTTCAAATAATTCTCATAATCTTTGTCAACGTGTCGGTAGTACTGTTCGCTCTCGCGTATTTCTACTAACGAGTAAGCGTGATGGATAATCATGATGGGAGTTGTGTATTTATTTACGATAATATTTGTTTTTAGACAAAAACGAAATAAATTATACTGACTTAACTGAAATAAACTTCAAAATACGTAGAAAAACTACTTACATAAATAATATTCACTGTTTTATTGGTCACTCCCTGTAAAAACCACGTTCACGGCTCACATAACAGTGCACCAACACTGATCGCCTCGCTAGCTCGCAGTGGACTAAACGAACTTCTGAGCCTGCACCGCTGTTCAGTGAGCAATTATTTAGTACCACACAGCGCATCTAGTATACATAGAAATCATTGATCTATGTTAGTAACTCCGTCACGCCGATACTATATTTAACTAATGCTAATTGCTAATTTTCTCCCGTAAAAATCGGTCCAGCCATGATAGGGCAAAAGATTGATTTCTGGCCACAATTTGAGCCCCGAGCAAAAACTATAAATGTTTACTTCGGGAAACAGATATTATGATGAATTCATTTATTTTACTGTTCATTATATTTACCCCGCATTAACATAACCCCAAAAATATTATATTTTCCATGTAAGAAAAAATTAAGTTACCTACTTTCCAAATCTCAGTAAGTAATAGGCGCGCATAATTTTTAGCAGCTCTTGAATCCTGACTTGATATTTGGATTGAGTCCTACCTCTTTGTTGTTCGGTAGCATTTATCAGTTATTCATGGCTTCAAGAGTGCGCCGTCGCTTCACTCGAACAAGTGTCGGACATGTTTGTCGGCTTCCCTTTAATACACTTTCATTTTGTTCGCTTTGAATTTGGTGAATTTCGTTTGATTTTTAATATCAAACAATCCTAACTAGGATATAAGATAGGATAGGAAAGATCTCTTTCTATGAAAGGGGACACAACAAAACCACTGAAATTTGTAATGAAAAAGCAAAGTTTTTGTCCCGAAAAACTCAACACTTCATGCCTTTTTTTAAACCAAAATTAGGCAAAACATAAATAGTATTATATCACCGAATGCTAAACAAAACTGAATTATAATGTGATCCTCATCTAGAACAAAAGTTATTAAGAATTAAGAAAAAACCAAAATTAAAAATTAATAGTTATTAAAAATGTAAATACTTATTATACTAATTAAAAATATGTTTACAATTGAATAGAAAAATGTAAATACTTAATATACTAATTAAAAATATGTTTACAATTGAATAGGCCAGTGTGAGAGAGAATTGTTTCAAAAATGCCCCAGTGCTCCGTTGTACGACTTTACTTTACCCTTTGCAAAGTAGAGGCCAGCATTTTATTTTAGTCACGTGTTGCATCGAACATGTTGAAATTTGTCGGGTCGCGTGATGAAATTTCCTTCGATTTTTTTGCTCCTGGCACCCACGGTCCCCAAAAGATTGAAAAAAATGTGACGTCTTGTCGAGCACAATCATAAGATCTGGAGGTTCCAAATTCGATGTCCAGTATGGGCCAGTTTTGGATTCTAGTAAATCCTTAAATGTATGAAGGTTTCGACCACGGCTGATTACCATACCTACTACGAACACAGGCGTATCTACCGCCAAGCATTGAAATGAAAATGAAATGAAATGAATTTATTTGCTGAATATAGTGTACATCTTGGTTCTTAAACTAATAGAAGTTCGCACATATTCGACTGACACTTCAGTATGCAAATATTAATCATAACATCCTAACATTCATAAAAGTACTAAATGTTAGTATGCTAATTATTTCATTTTAGTGTTTTAGCGTGTTTTAGTGTTTAATGTGCAGTGTAGCATCCAATAGAGGTAATAATAAAATAAAAAAAATAAAAATAATTAAGTGCGATCTTGTGGATCTTCATTTGTAACATTCCATATAATCAGAACTGATAAGTCGTTTCTTGGCATGGGTTTAATTTTTAGAGTAAGTATATGCGGTCCAATAGTCACTGTAGTATCTTAGTATCTAGATATTGTACCTACTAGGTACTCGAGTAGTGGAACACTGCGCTTGGCAACAACACGTTTCATAATGTGAGCCAAATGGAACGTCGATAGAGAAATATCTAGAAGTGCGTGTGTGCGTGATACACGCACTTCTAGATATTTCGCAGGGGCATCTTGAATTGAAGATGCCCCTTACTTTTCCCAATCGCCAGTGTTTCAAGGCGTCTTCCAGAAACGTATTTTAGTGAACTCTCGAAAATATGAGAATATTTCATTTTAAATAGCTGCTATGATATCAACAACATCGACATATAGATAATCTTTTACTGATAGGTAATATAATTAAATTGACTATTTATTAAGAGCATGGAGACGTAACGTAGAAAACATTATTTTATTTCAAGTTCTGTTTAATAATATCAATTTCTGGATAGTACTCATTAAGATTTTTATAAATAAGCTCTAAAACGCTGTTTGTTTCCCCTTGAAAATTCTGTTTTCCTTCCAAAATAAGCAGATTATTTTTAAGGGCGAAATAATTTATGTTTCACGGAGTGTTCGGACCCTTATAATCTCTCTAAGTACATCCTTATTATTATACCCCGTAGTTCATTATAATAGGCTTGTCTACCGTGTAATCTTTCGTCACTAAACGGCTCGTTAAAATCCGCCATCAAAACGGGAAATGTGAACGAACGGTTTACGGTTTAGGCGTAGAGTAAACAAACACCAAGCTTTGTGCCGGTGCTACTAAATTTTCTCTTTCATACAAAATGTGCGTGAAAGCTTGTTGCAAGTCATATTATATGAAGTGTGCCTACTTACTCGCATGACTAATGACTCAGCGTGCGAATGTTTCATGCAATTCATCAGAGATTTTCCAGAATGATACTATAAACTAATGGATGTATGTTTTCAATATTCATTTGCTTATGAAGTAGGTAGTATTTATTTCACCGCTGTTAAAACTTTATAACTGATCCGGCAAACATTGTTTTGCCACATATTATTATTTCTCACTTCTAACCTCAGATCTATACCGAGCATACACAAAAATTTCCATAAAAATTGGTTTAGTCGTTTGAAAGGATCAATCCTAGAATCTCAGTGGGCATAACCCATAAAAAAGGCTGATTATTTTTTACCTGCAAACACTGAAGCTTACAGATTTTAGTATGTTTTGATTTCACATTGATAAATAAAAACAAATAAAAAAATCGTTAGACCAATAATTACGTTTTATTAAAGTAGACAACTTCAGATAAAATCAAATTATTCCTTATTTTATTGCAGCAAAGCCGTCAACTCCAAAGGGTGGACGTTACAAACGTTATAAAAAACGTCTTTTGAAACTCTAGACATAATAAAAGTGGAGTTTACGTGTTGAAAATCGAGACTCCCTGCAAACCGAGGCGCGATGCCGCTCGCGCCGTAGGGCGGGGGGCATGCGCGCTCGCCGCCCAAAATAGATCGCACGTGCCGCGACGGCTGCCCACGCGCAGCCAAGATGGCCGCCGCCGCCGCATGCGACGCGCCTGTGTGCGTGTGATTTATGCAAGCGACATAGGCCCCGTGCATGTAGGAATTAACAACCATGTATTCCATAGGCAGGAATTCAGGATTTTACATTATATCCATGTAGGAATTAACAACCATGTATTCCATAGGCAGGAATTCAGGATTTTACATATTATTATAGGAAGAGAAAAGTAGTCTAGGTCTAGGTATTTGTAGATGCAGTAGTGTCAAATTTTGAGCACTGATCATAATTTAAAATGTTCGAATAATTATTTTTCAAGATGAAGTAGATATAATGAAAAAGCAGTAGATAGTAGTTGGACTTATTTCACACCCCGCTGCGTCAGCTTGAAACAGAGCAGCCAGGGAAACGTATTGGAGTTTTTCTGTAATGTGTTCCTGGTTATGTAATACAATAAATAAATAAATAATAATAATAATGAATTTTCCAGTAATTTATTTCTAGTTTACAGACGTCGTAGTTATTAGTGTCCTATTTTCTTATAACGCAATGGAAATACATAATCGATTAGGTAATTTTGATTGTGTTTTTCTTTATTTATACATAGGATATCTTTAATAGTTTTCCACTTTCAGTGAGGTAATTGCATTGATGATAGTAAACTTAAATGTAATTCAGTTAAAACGAATCGTACTAAACAAAAAGAATAGTATGAATAAAAAATTATATCTTATCTTTATACCTAATATTGAATACATAATAATTGCGCAGTTTCTGATAAAGGTTAAATTTATTTTCATATTACCATCAATCATCATCAAAGATTCATCTGAAAGGTTTCCGAGGCCGGGCACATGAGATTATCGTAAACCTTAAAAACCCAAACCTTTTTATTGTGAGAGGTGTCGAGTACCCAGTTGAGGGCCGACAAAGTAACATATCATAGAATCCCACCCCTGTACTGATTGGAGTTTTGAAAAAATAATTGATCAACTGCGTCTGATCTAAGGGTTGAACGAAAGCACGACGATGAAGTGGAAGTGAACCCCCAGGGTTTCATACCATCAAGGCCAATTCCAACCAAAACACTAATCACTCTACCAAATTCAAAAACGAGCAAAAAATCACTTTTATAGGAGCCTCCTTAAATATTTATTTTGTTCTATTTTTCAGTATTTCTTGTTATAGCGGCAACAGAAATACATCATCTGTGAAAATTTTAAGTCTGTAGCTATCACGGTTCAAGAGATACAGCCTGGTTATAGACGGACGGCCGGATGGCCAGCGAAGTTTTAATAATAGGGTCCCGTTTTTACCCATTGGGTACAGAACCCTAAAACTCTCTATTTAATCAGACTATAGATTTTAAGTGTTTCGGACATGAAATGTACTCTTTTAGTTACGAATTATTATGAATCACAAAAGTCAATCCCTACAATATAAGTGCTGTGTCTGTGCTGAGTGAGGCAGACAATAGGGAGTATACCAAAAGGTAAAATCCATTTTTATCTATCCAAAGGACTCTGCCCACTCGTTTTTCAGTCCCATCTATATCAAGTTCTTATAGTAATAATAAAATAATGAATCAATACTTTGGTATATCCTGTAGGTACATCCTTTGCACATGTTGCTGCCGTCGACATTTTTCTTAATTTCAACATCGATATACGAAACGTAAGATAATTAGATATCAAGTGATAAATGAATTTAAATACATTTAGAAACATTGTAGAGAAACATTTTAGAAACAGTTGAAAACTAGTTGCACTTGGTTTTTCCGATACAACTTTCTTAAAGAGTTACTATTAGAAATGAGAAGATAATTATACTACTAGTGCCATAAGCTACTTTTTTCCCGTGGGTTTTTCAAATATGTACTGAAACCTACGGATTAAGGCGTAGAAATATTGTATAGGCACCTACTAAATCGTATTTAATTTAGAAGCTGCACTCTAGTAAAGTATATCTCTAACGTAAAATATTTTCCGGGAATCCGACGTTATCATTTTCTCGTCCTTTTTGCCTTTGATGTTTGCTGTTGTATTTTGTGGCATGCAATAGAATTTTATTGCTCGAATTGAAACTACTATCTATTACAATCTATGAATTTAAAGTACACGTTACTAACATTTTAAATTTTAAAAATGGTCATACTGTTTTCCATACCAGGACGTGCAAAAATTGTAGACATACAATAAGAAAAAGGATTTTTCAATTGCTGCTGTTGCTTATTGTATATCACAAGCACAGTAGAACTTTACAAAAAAGTGCATTTGGTGTCGTATCTATGTTTATAATTAACAATATCAATGATGTGCCCTGAATCATTTGCCGGACAAATTGATTTGCTCAGTTCGAGATGAAATGCGTCACCTGACGACAACATGTCTCAAAAGATAAAATTAAACCTGAATTGCTGAAAAAAAGACACAAAATCTCGGAATAATTCGTGTGGGTTCTTCATGAATGTGTTGATACGGTTACAAACTTTATTGTTATTTTGTATAGCCAAACATGTAACTCTAAAGAAAATGTTACAATTGCCTGTTCCAGCATACAAGTAATTGCCTGGGTAATTACTAGGTAGGTAGGACGTTGGAACTACTACAAGTAGGTTCGTAGGCAAACATCAAGTAACATCATGTGGTGACAATATTTTCCTTGGTTTCGCTAGAGACTCACCAGTAGGCATAGAAATCTAGGATTATACAACAGCGTGAGCCACAATATGGGCACAAAATACATAATATGAGATGCCTACTTGGTACGGCTATGGTAAATTTTTCATACTTTATAAAAAATCTTGTATTATAACAATGACATTTTTGAAAAGAGCAAGTGCCGAGTTTCTTGCCAGTTCTTCTCGGTGCAAACCTGCTTTCCGAACCTGACAGTAGAGTTTTGACTTTTCATCAGAGCCTATTATTTAGGCCTATGTGAAAATAAATATTTTCATTTTCAATAAAACAGTGATAGCCTATTAGGGCCTAATACCTTAAAAAATGATATAAGAATCTTTGATTATTGGCGCCGTACTAGATTTCAGCTTGATTAATCTACGTTCCCAAGAAAAGCTGTAAGTTATAACAAAGTGGTTCCTAACGGTTTTTTTTTTCTTTTTAGCCACGGAATCTGAAAGTATAAAAATAGTAACTTTTTTGTTTTCAAATAAACTGTAGGTACCAAAGAAACACTTATAGAACCTCGTTTCCGAACGTATCAAAGTGTCTTATTAGAAAGAAGACTTAAATAACTTAAGACACAAGAGATTGTCATATTTGAATTACGAAACGCTTTTGCAGGCAAGCGGGTCATTTTCCACCAAAAAAATAACCAAAGCCTTTCCGACCAATTTTTTTGTCTCCCTGGTTCATGATGCCTTTCTTTTGACATGTGGTCACTACGCGTTGTGATCGCGCGTCGCGGCGCCCGCGCAGCTAAATATAGAGCGGTCTCCCGCTGGGATGTAGACCGACGCTGGAGATTTCCAACATTCTTCCCCTTTGCATTGCTCCTTGGAAATTTCGAATTGTTGTGCACCTGTCAATGAGTTTCATAATTTATGGCTAAGGTACACAAAAGCCCTTACAACAAAACTTACGATACTGTTGAAATAGTTGTAAATTATTTTGTCTTTTTCCTTCGAATGTCTCATTGATGACAGAGAAGTCCTAAACAGAGTATAATTATTCCACCCATTGACCTCTATATAGAGACAGGGCGAACCGCGCGAAAAAATGTCGCCAGTTCAATGGGGAAATGTCCCCATTGTACGCGCACTATTGTCTATGCCGCGGTCCCCGCCTCAGCTCACGACGCTCCGCACGCACGTTTCCATGGAGACGGTTCCCGCCATTTTAGTAAGTACGCTTAGTAGCGAGAGAATAGTGGAAAATTTAACTCTAAAAGATAAAAATGCCTAATTGTGCGAAAAAAGACTGCAAAAATTACACCAAGAAATTTAAAAAGAAGCATGGTATAACGTATCATCGGTAAGTAACATCAAGAAATATTACATAAAAAAAAACAAGTATTTCGCAGGATGTTTGATAGATGGCGCTAAATTTCCTTGTATGAAAAAGGCTTTGGCAAAATGTTCGAACAGGCCTATCCTTAGTAATGATCAATGATTCCACCGCAAATTTTTTAGGCCACCACTTTATTTGTTAGGCTGTTAAAGTTTTATAACTAATTTTATAACTTAATCGGCTTTAACACATTACATTTTGAATTATCTAATTGAAAAAATGACCAACATTGGAATGCGGAGACGAAGTCAAATATGGAAATTTTATATCTTATGAACTACGATTTCGTTTTTTTTTTGCTTACACTTCTCTTTGTCCCTAATTTTATTATATCAAATGACTGTCACCTGATGTTAAGTGATCATCGCTGCCCATAGAAAATCTAATGGCGATACTTTCTCCACTCAAATAAAATTTTCTACATACATTTCGTATCAATATTTTACTAACAGGTACATTTCGACGACGTAGAAAATTGTTATAAAATTTTCACCGAACGCTTTTGAACTTTGAAAAGTAATTGTCATCATTCATTTTCTTTTATGCGAATCAATTTAGTGGTGAGAGCCTTCTGACCTTTATCGCCTACAAAATGCCAGTAAGATTATGAGCCTTTCCGAAAGATTAAAGGTAACCTTTGCTGACGAATCGTTCCTGATTTCCTGGGCACTAACGCTAATCATTTCAGTCAAAGTTTTATAACATCAATGATAGGAGAAATTATTGTTTTATATTACTTATAGCCAAAAATTTCAAAGTTATGTTTGCTTGAAGATTTCAGGAGTTGTATATTTTAGGTAACTATGGAGGAAAAACTGAAATTAGATTTTGTAAGTTTAATATAATTTATAAATAATACCGAAATAAAAAGTGTTTCTATCAGTTTTAATATAACTTTTTTATTATTGCACCTAACAGTAATAATAAAAAAATTAATATTAAACTGCAATTTAAAAAAAATCACTGGTTTGCATTGAAAAACAATTAATATTTTATAAACATAACAAAATAGTTCTATATAGAGAACATTATCGTATGCAAACAACCGTGACTTATATTTCTTTACAAAGTGTAATAATGTTGAATTAGGGTCGCAACTAACTCGTTAAACTTGCGATAAATAAGAATTTTCCTTACCAATAATATTAAGGGGATTTATTGAATTTATTTTTGTCTTTCTCACTCTCACGGAGATTTGGTAGGTGCGACATGCAGCTTCGCGGAAGAATATAGCAGAAAAACGACGTTTTACCTAATTACTCAAAAACTAAGCCAGTTATCAAAAATCTGTTCTAAGCGTTTTAGGATATTATTATTACCGATACATTAAAACAAAAATTACAATTACATCCATTGTAGTTTCCGATAAAACATAGAAAAACTGAGATTTTGGAGCAACTTTTGGGAGAACTTTCTATCGAGAAAATTTTATCCAATCGTGTTTCTGCTTCTAAGCGATTTTAGATTAAAGACCCAAAATACATGACGTGTAAATTTGAAAGTAATTGTCTTTATAGTTTTTGCATAAAACTTCATTCAAAATCGCTTAAATACGGCTTCTGCACCGTTAACAGTTGATATTTATGACGCAGTGTTGGCAGCCCTGGGGCACGTGCGCCGTGCGCAAAGTAAGCCGAGATCCTTTGGCAGCTGCGGCTCAATATGACGCCCGCCACACCGCACTCCGCTCCGTGACTCAACTTGTGCGACTGAATTGAAGAAAAAAGAACTTGAATCACTAAAACAACTTAAAAACTATGAATTATACAAGTCCAGCACATAAAGTTCACAAGATAAGAATGGGCTGACCATGTACAATGTACAGCACATGAATTATTAGAGACCACAAAAAAAACTACTGATTAGGTACTGACCTCACCACCCAGATTCCCCTAGAAATGTTGATCGGCTAAAACTTCATTGGTTGGATGGTGTGAAATAGAATGCAAAGGAAGAAACGAAGGAAGGCAGGAGGAATACAAAATTGTGAAGCGGACCAAGCGAACGCAATGGACAGAGACTAATGGAGGAATCTTTGAGAGCAAGTCGTCAAAAAATAGTTTTGCAGAATATGCTCAAAGGTGTATGTAGCTTACCAAATCCTTACAGGTTTTTAGGTTTATATGATATGCCCACCTTTCATTCTGAAAAGAGACAGAACACATTACTAGGCCAAAGGTACTTGACTGCGCTCTTACCTTAGATGGTAAATGGCGATGCAGTCAAAGATCTGCAGTTATCGTACTCGCTTGAAAGGGGGCTAGCTACCCATAATGGTTTGTACACAGCATCGCGCCTGAACGCTAAATCGCTTTACGGTATCTTTGTTGGCATGGTGGTAACTAGCCACGGCCAAAGCCTCCCACCAGAGCGGAAATGAGCCGAATAAGAAAGTATAAAATTCTAAAGTGGCCGTGGCGGGTATCGAACCCGCGACCTCCCATTCAAATCCGAGCAAGCGCCAGCGCCAGGAAAGCCCTCAAAAAGTGTCAGAAACTAATACCTTATATACTTGCGCTAATCCAGGTTAATTTGGTAACCAGAGTTAATAGTTGTAATCCAGAGTTAACATGCTAACCCAGGGTGAAGTGACCAATGGGAGTCGTCGACTCTGGTTTAAAAATGTAAATGTTTAACTCGCCATGAGGGGCAAGTGGACCTAAATAATCAAGACTAGACAATGCCGATTCTAACACAGAAAATAATATTATATGTATACACCTCCCACGTCTTCGAGCGTCTGACCATTTTACATTTACGCAGCTTTCAAAATGAAATACATTATGACATAAAGACGATGAGTCTACGTAATGACTGGTACATTTGGCACGATATTCGCGGCACGTCATACTTTAATACACTTTAGTGTTCCGTACTATTAAATTGCAAATGAAAACTCCAAGCCGTTGTTTGATTTGATACGATATTAAGGATTTATTACCTACTTATATCATCCCGAGCAGTTCCTCTCCTCATTCACGGTCTTAAGGGTTCCATTTTTTCCATTTTGGTACAGAATCCTAATTAAAACTACGTATTTCCAGTTATTATCAAAAATGTTTCTATGCGTATTACCCAGTCACTTATTATTATACTAGCGACCCGCCCCGGCTTCGCACGGGTGCAATGCTGATACTAAATTAAATACAGTACAGAAAAACTATGAACGTTGTATATAAAAACATAGCGGCCCGCTCCGACTTTGCACAGGCATAAAATATATGTATATGCCTATGTCACTCAATGAAAACATGATTAAAATCGATCCAGTATTTTTGATTCATTCATTACTGCCCTTGGCCTGCACGCATTAAATTTGGAGTAAAACAATTCCTCTTTCCCTATACTTACTATGAAGATTTCCTGCTATCTTTGGAATATCTAAATTCATACAATTTTTATTACATCACACATTTTTACATATTTACTTTTTACATTTTTACCTAGGTATTTATTTTATTTTTACAACAATTAATATATTACAGGATGTCTTTCTAAACAACGTTCACAGCTTTCTTGTCATTAGACAATACAAACATGTTTTCTCTTGAGGTTACTCTTGAAAGAGCGACATACAGTTGGCCATGTGAAAAACAGTCAACGCTCAAATCTAAGCCTGCAACGTCCGTCCGACCGGTACCGCCCGCCGCAAACGCAAATTTTAAATTTGTAATATCTCCGAAAATATTTGTTTAATTTACATGCTGTAAGGAACCATATTGATCTTTAAGATATATAAATCTCGTGTCACGATGTTTGTCCGCGATGGACTCCTAAACTACTGAACCGATTATAATAAAATTCGCACACCATGTGCAGTTCGATCCAACTTGAGAGATAGGATAGTTTAAATCTCAAATTATAGTCGCAATTTTAATTTATTAATATAACAAAAACTTTAGCCACAGCAACGCGTGGCCGGGTCAGCTAGTATTGATCTATATTAATTGCACACTGTATTTAAGGTACTTAATTCGATAAGGATTAATGTCGTATTGCTTAAAATAGCTTCGTAAATAAGCCATTTTTTCACGTAAAAAGTAAACAATAAAAATGGTTAATGTGGGTTATCCCTAAAATATAAACATATACCATCGCGGACTTTTTTGTAGACCTTTTTATGGTGTACAATACTGTAGTACATTAATTTGATCTAACTCGTAGGGTTTAGGCAGCGTATTTGCTAAATTGCTAAATAAGCCCAAAAAAATAGGTTAATTTACGACATCACGTTAGAAACTTCTAAAATTAGCAATGTTGCCTTAGTTGCTCTTGAATCACTCTATCTATTGGTAAAAACCGCATCAAAATCCGTTGCGTAGTTTTAAAGATTTAAGCGCACATAGGGATATAGGGACAGAAAAGGCGACTTTGTTTTATACTATGTAGTGATCACATACAAAGAGATATAAAATGCATATTCAATGTGGTTTAATAAACACCTTCGCAGGGGGTTTTTTGTTTCATGATCCATCATTTAGTTTCACGGAACATTCTAAGTATTACTCACTCTCTCTTAACCTAAATTTCATAAAGAAGTAGTGTTATTAGTGAACGGCAATAACTCTCACTAATTTGTCTCCAGAGATAGGAAACTTCCTCCGGAATGAAAGAAATGATTTGCAGATGCTTAATTATGTAGGGTGCGTTGCTCCCATTTGGAGTTATTATTATTATTAAAACCACGTTAGAAATATATAACGTGCTTCGACAATCTAGTAAGGCATTATTTCGATATTTTCCATGGGGTCATGACCTCTCCTTGCGCAGAAAATATAGAAAATACGTACCGATTGAATAAAATAGTTTTCGTATAGACATATTTACTTTGATACGAGCTAGAAATACGTCTGTAAAAAAATAATAATACGTCTGTAAAAGGATTCCTTCTCTATTGACGAATTTATTGAATAGTAATAAAAAGAGATTCTTTTTGGGAAACTGTTTTTTTTTTTCAAATAATGTAGGTCAAATATAAAAGTTATTACTAGAATATCTGGAAGGTTAGCTTCTTCAAACATATTTCAATAGTTAAAAAGCACTTGTATATGTAGAAGAAGTATTATACCTACCACCCACAAAATTATATGTGTTTGAATTTACGTGTGTTGTGTATAAATTGTCGTTCAGTCATAGAAATTCACAAGTAAAGCAGCCTACGCAGTTTCAGTACATTAAAACTTAAAAGTAAAGACGTAGCTAGGTACCTAAGTTTGTAACAAGGTATCATAAATTAAGCTAAGTAGGTATTGTTGATTATACCAAGCAGAAAATTCGCCTAATCGGCTTCACTTACAGCCCAAGTCAGATGCAGTGGATCAGAGCAATTCACTCCCATGAGCTATTTTTAATTGAGTAATGTTGTTCATTTATGTCTTTTATGAGTTATGGCTGAACAAAAGCTTTGAACTTATTAAGTGAAATGTCGTCCTATTTTTCTTGCTTACGATATCATAAAATGCGGAAACAAGACGCCCTGTTGCCCGGCAGACCTTCCCGTAAGGTGCAACAGAGATTGCAACAAGCTCTCCCACTCTTTTCTCTTGTTGCTTCAAGGGCGGCGACTCTTTGATATAGTACACGGCAAACTTCTTGGGTATATGACTTTGATTGCGCACAAGCGAATTTTAGATCCTTTTTGCCCCCACTACGTCATTTCATGCTCAAGAAGTTTGCCGGCACCTGTAGAGGTACCTATATGTTTCTAAGTAGTAATACCTACAGCAGATTTCTGAAGCCAGACCTATTATCTAATCTGTGGCCAGACTAGCATTGAAGAGATCACATGGATGGGCGCTTTGTCTAATCAGTTTTCAAGCGCATATTGCATTGTCACTGCACCTGCCGTGGCACTTCAGAGCGCGTCGAGCCAAATACTTGTAGACACTAGAACATTACGTCTCTTCTCTTGAGAGATCGATAACTGTTATACCTAGGAGCAAATGCATTAGATGTTCAGGGTTATATTCAAAGATAATTTCTACTTACTACCTACTTATCTATTAGTATTCACATGCGACCAAAATCGGAAAAGAGGAGATCCTTAGAAAATTCACAAAACCCATTATGGCGCGTACGGGATCGTTGGCTGATCATCAAGCCGCAATCAGTCCCCTAGGGGGGCATAAAATTATTTTCTCCACCATCCAAATAACACCACTTTGTAAGGAGTAGAAACATTTTATCCACGGGGGATAGTGACCCCACCGTACATTCATGCTCAGATATAATATACTTTAGACTGTAGGAGGACAAACAGAATATTCCCTGGAAAAAAATTGTCCCTAGCCCTCATGTTAACCTGGCAGGTTGGTTGTATTCGTGGGAAATAACAAAACCGACCCTCTTGCAAAAGTAGTAATCTTATCTGAAGAGTTCTTACATCACGCTACATTTCTAAGGTCTCAAGCTTATGCGAAATTCCTAAGTGCAGCTTGGTACCAGTTGTAGATTTTTATATTGAAAGCTTAGTAAATTAAAAGCATAATACTATAGTAGGTAGTGTTATTATCTCGCTGCAGACTCGGTCATAAATCATTCGAGTGTTTCGCTTTTGTTGTTCTTTGTTGAGTTCTGCATTACTGCAGAACAACACAAGCGAAATACAGTGATTTATGACCAAGTCCGCAGCGAGATAATAACACTACTAGGTATAGTAGATAAGTACCTGCTTACGTTCGAGAAGCTTTCGCTTAGTCCATCCTACAGTTTCAATCATCAGCGCAGCTAAGCGCGGAGGGGGGCGGGGGGTGCTTGGCTCGCTGCCAGGCGGCGTCTCTGGCTGCGCGCCAAATCGGGAGCGTAGTGGAAAAAATGGCCGTCGCGCATCTTTGATATGCGTCAGAGGCGCGTGCGCAGCGCTGCATGAAAGGTTGCTTGCGCCAGCGCTGATAAACTGAAAAAAAAAAATATAATATTATAGAGTAAATATTTTTTTAATAAAACAGTGGTATCTCGTTGATTCAGATCTTTCCACTCGATAAGGATCAAAGTAGACCACAAAAATTCGTGATTTTGTGGTGGCAGGTATTTTGTAGGATTTGAAATCCCTTTCATACGAATATTGAGGGACTACCTAATTCACTACTCAAACAACAAAAACAAAATCAGAATCGGTTCATTTGTTCGGGAGCTACGATTCCACAGACGCACACGTCAAATTATAACGACCCGTCATTTTTGTGTCGGGGGTTAAAAATAAAGATTTACTATAATGATAATTTCTACCAGGGATTGTGAAGCTGTGTATAACCATAAATTGATTATTTTCAGACAAATACTTTAGCTACCTACTTATCTATACCTAAATTCTGTTGTGTCGTTGTGTTCTGAGTAGGTTAACGGAAAAACTAATATGATATTTCTAGTAGTTCAGGATTATTGTACTTGAGCCTAAAACGTGCGTTCTGTCAAATCAAACTATTGTCAAAGTACAAAGAAAATCATAGGTGAATAAAATATCTAAATATCTTAGTACATAATAGCTACATACTATTGAAAACAAAGACTCATCAATCCAAGAGCGCTACCAGTTGCAACAAAGTATGTAGGTATTCTGTAGATAATGAATTAATGATCGATAGTAATTGTATAATAAATTCGAAACTCAGAACAGCTAAATAAAGTTTTCCTTTCATAGGTACCTACTTTCCCTAGAATTAGATCAATAAAAACTTTACCTTTATAAAACAGCAGAAGCAGGCGTTATTTTGCAGAAATCCATAATTAGCAAGACAGATTAATTTGTTTTGCTATAATAAAATCCTCTATTGAAAATGAAAATGAAAATGAAAATATTTATTTTCACATAGGCCTAGATAATAGGCTCTTATGAAAAGTCCGAAAATCTACCGCCAGGTTCGGAAAGCAGGTTTGCACCGAGAAAAACTGGCAAGAAGAATTTGAAAAGAATCTGTATGGTCCAAATATGCAGGAATACCGCCCACATGAAATACCACACACAATTCTTCCAACACCATCTTTGACACCGGCACATCCTCAAGAGATGTTGACTGCACAGTGCGAAATTATAGAGCTTCTATCTAAGCTAATCGTTTTAGCTTTCTCTGCGATTTCGCATCTGGTCTGTTTGGGAGGGCTCTGTTTTAAATATTTTTTAGGGTTCCGTACCTACCCAAAGTTTATAAACGGGACCCTATTACTAAGACTTCGCCGCCCGTCCGTCCGTCTGTCAGCAGGCTTTTATCTCTGGAACAATTGATAGTTAGGCACTTGAATCTTTTACAGATACTGTATTTCCGCCATATTTTGCCGCCATAACAACAAAAACTAAATGTTGGAATAAAAAAAAAATTTAAGGCGGCGGATACGACAAACGTGATTTTTTGCATGTTTTTAGACGCTTAAAATATTCACAGGAGATATACTTATATATTCAAATTAAAAATAAATAGTTAAATAAAAATAAAATATTTGGCTTCCAGACCTGAGCCAAATTGGAAATTATAAAATTCAAAAGTGGACAAAAAGTTATCAAAAATCATTACAGTATAACGGGGGGCGTGCAGCGATATAAACCAAAGGATGAGCCCATCTGAACATTTTACCTTAAAACTTCTACGTAGGTAAAAAAAGTAGAAAATACCGTCCCTGCGGAAAGGCGCGTGCGGACTAATAACATAATTAAATGATCTGTAACGTGGACAGCGGTACGACGACGTAATAGACGATACTGCGCCTTACTACTGATGCCTTTGGTGTCAAAACAAACATTTTTGACACCAATAAAATGGCGAATTCTTTTGCGCGCTCCGCCGGGTCCTGAGTAAATGTCTATTGGGGCGTATTAAAACTTTATAGAGGGCATTCTAGCACTCGATGTCGTGAAAAACCCGAAGTGGCTGGACCGATGCCAGCAGCAACAGGCGAATCTGATGTCACGTAAACGGCACAATGATTTTCAATGCTCTTAATATTCTTGTTTCTTTATGGATGAGTCCTATCCATAAAGTTCGGCGAGTTTGTTATTCAGTTTATGGCCCTATCAAACAAATAATAATTATAGTTGGATAAACTAGATCTTTCGATTGTTTTATGTTTGGTCATGCGTGGTTGTTTTTCACGCATTTAATGGCCATATGGATTATAATATTATCCTGTTTGTATCCTGAAAAATATTCCATTTGGGCGAATTCGGATTTAATCCTCCTATTTATTTTAGGTTCTAGTTTAACGCATAAATCTTTGATTCAGGCAACTAAAAAACAACCGTCGTCGTGTAGTCACATATCTAAGATATCTCCACAATGCTCTCAAACTATCTTTATTCTACCTCTATAGTTCTTAAAAATACGTTATGTAAACCCTACATCCACACCTGGGGGCCTACCACCAACGCTTAAAGTAATATTATTGTTAAATTGCTTTGACATTTTCATACAATGTCAGTATGGAATTTTTAAAACAATGTTACAAGCGTACTTTAAGCGTTGGTGGTAGGCCCCCTGGCCAGCGTTTTGGGCTTGACCTTTGGACCTCCGCAGTGGTTTGATCAAGAGCATATACAGAATTTATTTTTGTGTCTCTCAATCTTACGGATACGTTGGTAGGTGCGACATTTTTTTTTATTTATTTCAATAGATGCACAATTGTTTCTTAAAAACTAATAACCCGCCAAAATGATTAACAGTTTGTTTACATGCAGCGTCGCGGAAGAATATAACAGAAAAACAACGTTTTATCTTACTACTTAAAAACTGAGCCAGTAAGTTTCCAATAAAAATTAGAAAAATGAAGATTTTGGAGCAACTTCTTTATCGAGAAAATTTTATCCAATCGTGTTTCTGCTTCACAGTGACTTTAGATTAAAGATCCAAAATACATGACGTTTAAATTTGAAAGTAATTGTCCTTATAGTTTTAAAACTGCGGGTCACTAAAAATCGCTTAAACAGCCGTATACGCCGTTAAGGTTTTATAATGATGACTACATGATGGTTAAATAAACTATGCTATAACCAATGTTAACAGCTAGTTTTCCCAATTGTGG
This sequence comes from Coenonympha arcania, assembly GCA_036785405.1. Lineage (NCBI taxonomy): Eukaryota > Metazoa > Arthropoda > Insecta > Lepidoptera > Nymphalidae > Coenonympha > Coenonympha arcania. The sequence continues at coordinate 16,138,095 of CM072055.1, forward strand.
TGGAACAATTAATGATAATCATTACTGCGAGATAGTTTATACAAGTCTCCACTACTTATCTGAAACGTTGGCGAGAGGCCAACTTCGGAAGCTGTAGTGATGAAAATTTACATGTGCGTGTGCTCTGAAATTGTACACTGGCCTACAAAAATTATAGCCCTATAGGAAAACTACCTGAATCTGTCAGCCAATGAACGTCCTCTTCGACTAGAACTCTTGTAATATCTTTAACTAGCAGATACCCGCGGCTTCGCCCGCGTAAATTTTAGTTTTCCCTATTCTCACGGGAACCATCGATTTTTCCGGAATAAAAAGTAACCTTTGTGGTAATTTAGAGCGAAATCTATCTCCATTTTAACTTTTAGCCAAAAATTTTCAATAGTTGCAGCGTGAATGAGTATTTCTCCCGCTGGAACAGTGAAAAACAAATATTCACGTGGCAGAAATAACCATTGATTTTCCCGGGATAAAAAATAGCCTTCTCTTTTCTAATTTTCAGCCAAATCAATTCAGCAATTACGGCGTGAAGAAATATTTTTCCCCCGTGGATATCTGTTTTTCACTGTTCCCGAAGGAACCATGGATTTTTCCGGGATGAAAAGTAGCCTTAGTATTAATCCAGGATATAATCTATCTCTATTCCAAATCAGTTCAGTAATTACGGCATGAAGGCATACTATCTATCACTATTATCATGGAAACCATGAAATTTTCCGGGATGAAAAGTAGCCTATGTATTTATCCAGGATAAAATCTATCTCCGTTCCGAATTTCAGTCATATCAGGTCAGTAATTGCAGCGTAAAGTAGTATTTTTCGCGCTTGAATATCAATTTTTCAGTTTTCCCGCGAAAACTATGGATTTTACCGGGATAAAAAGTAGCATTTTTACTAACACAGGATATCATCTATCTCCATTCCAAAATTCAGCCAAACCGGTCTTGTACTTGCGGCGTGAAGATTTTTTTCCGCTTGAATTTCGGTTTTTAACTAATCCCACGGGAACCATGGATTTTCCCGGGATGAATAGTAGCTTATGTGTTAACCCAAAATGCAATTTATCGCCATTCCAAATTTGAGCCAAATCGGTTCAGTAGCTGCGGCGTGAAGGAGTATTGAAGCTTGGTAAAATACGAACTGTGGAGCCCCGTTTCACCCCTTTAGGGGGGGAATTTTGAAAAATCCTTTCTTAGGGCACCTTTAGACCTGATAAGGAACATGTGTGACCCAGCGGTTTGGGCTGTGCGTTGATATGTCAGTGAGTGAGTGAGTCAGTATCTTCTTTGATATATCATGAAATTTTCCGGGATAAAAAGTAGCCTATGTATTAATCCTGGATAAAATCTATCTTCTTTCCGAATTTCAGTCATATCAGTTCAGTAAGTACAGCGTAAAGTAGTATTTTTCGCGCGTGAATATCAACTTTTCAATTTTTCCGCAAAAACCATGGATTTTTCCGGGATAAAAAGTATCTTTTTTACCAACCCAAGATATTATCTATCACCATTCTAAATTTCATCCAAATCGGTCTTGTACTTGCGGCGTGAAGATTTTTTTCCGCGTGAATTTCGGTTTTTTACTAATCCCACTGGAACCATGTATTTTCCCGGAATGAAAAGTAGCTTATGTGTTAACCCAAGATGCATTTTATCGCCATTCCAAATTTGAGCCAAATCGGTTCAGTAGTTGCGGCGTGAAGGAGTATCGAAGCTTGGTAAAATACGAACTTTGGAGCCCCGTTTCACCCCTTTAGGGGGGGAATTTTGAAAAATCCTCTCTTAGTGCACCCCTAGACCTCATAAGGAATCTGTGTGCCAAATTTGAAGTCTCTAGACCCAGGGGTTTGGGCTGTGCGTTGATATGTCAGTGAATGAGTCAGTCAGTCAGTCAGTGTCTTCTTTTATATATTTAGATAGATGAGAATGACATTGCCGACTAAAAAACTGATCACAATTGATTGTTGAAATGAAAACAACTGTCATTCTTATACATTTTTTGATTTTCTATACGTTCATTCTCATCATTTGGGCCAGCCCAGATCACAAAGAGGCCGCCCAGGCCGCCTAGGACTTTTTAGGGCTTTAGTAGCTACTAGCTGGGGAGCCTAAGATGTGCTTTGCGTTGGTCGGCCGTCGGATACACCCTTGCATTGGAGTAGTACGTTTACTGGAGTTGCATCCTCCTCCATACAGGCTCTACCCATGTATGTGATACTTAGAATGAAAGGTTTCTTATATTATCAGACCTACTGACTACAATTACACTAATCTCTTTATTTCCGACCGACTTCAAAAAAGGAGGAGGAGGTTCAATTCGATTGTTTTTTATGTTCAGAACTTTCGACTAGGTGAACCGATTGTGATGATTCTATTTTTTATTGAAAGCTGTGTTTCCAGTGTGGTCCCATTTTAATTTGGTCCAATTTTGACAATGGCATTCATAAGAAAACTATATAAGTACCTAATTCTTATCTATCACTAGAACTATAACTATAGAACTCAATATTATTACGCCAACCGAATTCGTTGATTCTTTTTTAGGGTTCCGTAGCCGAATGGCAAAAAACGGAACCCTTATAAATTCGTCATGTCTGTCTGTCCGTCTGTCCGTCTGTCCGTCCGTATGTCACAGCCACTTTTTTCCGAAACTATAAGAGCTATACTGTTGAAACTTGGTAAGTAGATGTATTCTGTGAACCGCATTAAGGTTTTTACACAAAATTTAAAAAAAAGTAATAAATTTTGGGGGTGCCCCATACTTAGAACTGAAACTCAAAATTTTTTTTTCCTCAAACCTATATGACGTGTGGGGTATCTATGGATAGGTCTTCAAAAATGATACTAAGGTTTCTAATATCATTTTTTTCTAAAATGAATAGCTTGCGCGAGAGACACTTCCAAAGTGGTAAAATGTGTGTCCCCCCCTGTAACTTCTAAAATAAGAGTATGCTAAAACTAAAAAAAATATATGATGTACATTACCATGCAAACTTCCACCGAAAATTGGTTTGAACGAGATCTAATGAGTAGTTTTTTGATATTTACAATAAATCTCTAAAAACTTAGTTAGGTTTGCGGTTCGATAAGAAAAGTGGTTTTTATGGTTTCATTCCTCCGGTTGTAGTACGGAACCCTCAGTGCGTGAGTCCGACTCGCACTTGACAGGTTTTTTTTTGAATAGATCTAATTCGTTGTAGTTTGATGAGAGGTGAAGTTGGTTTTTTTTTATTTATTAAAGTTTTTACAACTGCTTTATACGAACAAGTCGTGCTGTGAGTTGTTGGTTTAGTTATGGTAAAACTAGCTTGTAGTGTCTTATCTTAGCAGTCGTTATTGGTGCCGAGTGTACCTGCAAAGAGACGATGACCTCGAATGCACGTCTAGCCAAATGTCGGCGTACCGGGCCACTGTTACGTGGCGATCACACACTCGCTTCTGAGAACAGCTCGGTTATTTCACGTGGAAATCACTTTTTAATCATCGCACACTTCTTTTGTTTCATTGACACATAAGTATACCCATCCATCAATCAAACATCAGAGGCAGTTCCGGACTTAGTTATGGCATGAAAAATAAACGAAATATTTTGATTTTTTTACTTTATTTCAAAGAATGACAAGAAAAGCAAGCCTGAAGAAATGCATCCCAGGATTTCCTGTCGTCCTGAAACGTCAGCAGACTTAGCTATATATTATGACCCCTGTATGACGCTATTCCATAACTTTATGGAACAAAATTAAAAAAATAAATGCGAATGACAGTTGTAATCCGATAAGTTACGTGATCAATTTTTCATTTTTATACCATTTAGATGTGGAATGGCCGACAAATCGACAGATTTTTCTTACGATTGAAGATACCTACTTAAGTCATATTATGATATTTTAGGTCTCTTATGCCCAGTGATATCTTCTGAGTTCTACTACAGTGTTTTTACACCAGAACACATTGCGTTATTGCTTTACGGCAGAATAACTGACACTGCGTTGATAGTTGATACCTACCGTAAGATAGTAGGCATCTTGTTAAACAGTGGATTCAGGTAATCAGGGTTCAGATTTTTTTCCGGTTACTCTGAATCTGATTCTGATAAATCTCCCAAAGCTCAATTAATAAATCTAAAAAAGAAATGAAAAAGTCTAATTCCTCTCAGTTCCAGGCACGCACCGTACATACTTTTTACAAAAAGGGGTCAAATTACAGGATATAACGGAAACGAATAGAACCGATCTGAATGCTCCTAAGCAGCTTTCTAATACATAGATATATTATGTATATTATGTTTGTTGTATGGCCTCCAATGTTGCCGTTTCCTTTTTACCACTGGTACCTGCATTAATAAAGAGTAGGATGGCCACACAAAATTTTCTAGTGTTCAGTTCCAGCCTGTCAGCCTATTTGTAAAATTATAAAAACTTAACATCGAATAATATTTTTAGCAACGTATTTATAATAATATCTAGGTATTGGTATTACACGCAAAAGTTCGTTTAATATGTGTGTGTATGGGGTGTTTGTTACTATTTCCTGCCACAACTACTACCTAAACCAATTTGACTGTGTCTTGACTGATTAACAATTACACTATATTTTACCTACCCCGTTATAAAACACAGTCGAGTTGTTTACACCAATTATAACTCATGAATGGCTGAACCGATATTGATGATCTTGGATTGATTGGATTACTTATTAAAACATCGAAGAAGTTCAAGACGAGTTTATTTTTCAATTTACAAAAGGCATTTTCTTTAAAAAAAACTGTATATTACGTTACGGTCATGGCCACCCTAGCACAGAACGCCCACTACAAGTTTTTGGCATGGGAAACATAAATATTATTGCTGAAACAGTCATGCCCGTCCGATTATCATCACTAATGTCACTACGTTTGATGGAAAATAAACAGTTTATCGATATGAAAAATATTCACAAATCGTAACAACAGCTGTGATAGCGTTTTTACGCAATATTTTTTAGTTTAACCAGGGGAATTTCACTCGCACTGTAGGTACGATAAGGTTACAAATACATAGCGCCAACCGCTCAGCGGTTTTATCAGGATCTCTGCGAGCCTGAAAGAGATAGATGCGAGATAAAGTAATGCGACAGAGTGAGAGCACATGATGAAGATGTAAGGCGCTGTTGTTGCTGCACTTCTATGTGCCAGCGCTAGATTCGCTATTTATTTAAAGGGATGATTTTTCAATCGCCAGATAAACTATCGGAGGACTAGATTTAATATATTGGCCATATAAAATCTGTGAAAACGTTATATTTATTCCTTAGTTAACGATTATCTGGCGATTGAAAAATCAGCTCTATCATTTTGCGGAATGAGTTTTTTGTAGTTTTACTTGAATTTTGGTTACAGTTGTTGACTCTGCCATATTTCTATTGGTATTTCCTCTACAGTAACAACAAACACTATATTTACGCCTCATTCGACTTATTTTCCTTCGCCTAACGCGCTATTTTTGTAGCGTTCATAATGTCATTAGGCGTTAGGCGTTAACCCGAGTAGTGGTCTTTTTCAGGAAATCAAAGGGATTTCACGCGTTGAAAGTGGTCACACTAATTGTAACAATAAACATCAACTTTGTACATTAGGTTTTTTTATTATAAGTTTATTTTGCGTAAAGAGTATGGATAATGTCACAAAGTTATTACTTTTACGCTTTTTAAATACAGTAGTTTTATAACTTCCATATTGAAAATACCTAATACTTGAGCCATGATAAGAAATTCCGTTTAAATTAGTTTTTTTTCTTATATTTAAACGGTAAAATCGGCGTAAGTGTTCCGGGTCCCAACAATAAAAACAACCTTTACCTAATTGCTCCTGCCGATTTTCCCATATAGTAGGGGAGCCCAAGAGAGTGATTTTGGTAGTTACTCGAGCGTCGTGCGGACCTATTGGATTTTAAATATTTGATGAAAAAAATTAGGTTATGTGATGTGCATGTGTGCTATTTCAATAGTGGGGGATAAAAAAATCGTGACTTTGAAAATTTTTTCTCGAGCGCGTCAGATTTTTATGCAGACGCTCCATCTTGATGTGCTTGTCGTCCTGACCCCATAATCTGACCATTATGTCGAGGAGATTTCTTAATGTGCCAGTTTCAAAACTTAATTTATTCCTTGTCATAATTGTCTTATTATGGGTCATGACGACAAGCGTATCAAAAAAAAGCGTCCGTATAAAAATCTGATGTGATCGAGTATCCTTTCATGGAAACAATTTTTCTTTTTTGAAAACCTTCCCCCACCACTGAAATAGTAAACTTAATATAACCTCTTCTTCACTTTACTTTGCATTTACAATGCTCACGACGCTCGAATACCGATTTAGCATCGTGGGCTCCCCTACTAATAGCAAATTAAAAACAATGTTTCTGTGAAAAAACGAGGTAAGTAAACATATTTAAGAGCTTTTTGTTTATTTGAAGCAATTTCCTTTTAAAGTAAAAAAGAAAAGGCCATGATACCTTGTTAAAAAGGATTAATTATAAGATTTTTTTTATCCTGAAACGATTTTTACGACGGACGAAAACAATTCGTGAATAACTTACTTTTAACCCGGAGTTAATCGAAACAAATTATAAAAAACCGGTCACAAGAAATTTTGAATGGAGCAGGCGTTATTTTGCGGAAATCCATAATAAGCAGGACAGATGAATTTGTTTTGCTATAATCCGCTACTTGAAAAAAATTCTGTATGGTACTATATGCAGGAACACTGTCCAATCGTAGAGTGATTTCGCATTGTGAAGTCAACGTCTCCTGAGGATGTCCTGGTGTCGGGACGAAACGTGCGTCGAAGAAAGTATTGAAAAAAGGTGTGTGGTGTTTCATGTGGGCAGTGTTCCTGCATATAGTACCATACAGAATTTTTGTCAAGTAGTGGATTATTATAGCAAAACAAATTAATCTGTCCTGCTAACAAGAAATTTTAACAAATCTAATGTGGTACACACAAGATTAAATATTTTTCTAGTGATTAAATTAATAGTTATGGCATCGCATAGCGTACCGGAACGTACTACCTTCTTTGTACCCGGGACTTGGACCCTGACGAGAGTCAGAGGTCGTCACCAATCGGCTACCCACTGTTTATTTTCTAGTGAAAAAAAATGTCGTCCTATTTTTTTAATGACCATGTTGTTGTTTCCCGGTATTGAGCTGAACGTAACCTTTAACGTCATGCGCATGATGATTGCCCAGCAGCGGTGAGTAACGCAGCGCGGTTCTGGCGCCTAGCCAAAATCTCGACCTATATACCGCGCGTCGGCTCCTCCACAACACTTCTTGTCTATTCAATTGGGTTGGAATTGTCGGAATATAATATAGGTTCGCTGTGCATGGTTGAGGAGTAATGGGGGCGCAAATCGACCGAATGGCGTAGTGGTAGCGAACCTGCCGTCTGCGCCGGAAGTCGCGGGTTCGATTCCCACTTCTGGTAAATGTTTGTGTGATGAGCATGAATGTTTTCCAGTGTCTGGGTGTTTTTCAATATATTATATTTATGTATATTAGTATGTATGTATATTTATCAGTCATCTAGCACCCATAACACAAGCTATCGCTTACTTTGGGGCTAAATTGCGATGTGTAAAATGTTCCGTATATATTTATTTATATAAAAAAAATCCATCTTAGATCCCTTATCGACAACCTCGCCTGCTCGTGGTCTGACCCTCAAATCAGCGAACCAGCAATTTCCACCGATAAACGGCGCTATAAAGCCTAGTCCACACAGGCGCGTTATTATCGCGCGATAATATCGCAAGCGTTATTGCGATATCTGTTTTCAGTACATTTTGTATTAGGATGATCAAGTAGTTACAAACTGCTGCGATAATAACGCGCGATAATAACGCGCCTGTGTGGGAAGACGGACGCGCAGACGGACGCAGCGTCCCGCGTTATTATCGCGCGATAAAAACGCAGCTGTGTGCAAGGAATCTGGACGCATTATCGCAATAACGCTTGCAATATTATCGCGCGATAAAATAACGCGTCTGTGTGGGGGAGGCTTAACTGTTCCTCAACTCGCTATATTGGAATAAATAGCAGCGACCCCGTGCGACTGCCTGGCACTGCGATGACCAACCCGCTTGCCCAGCGTGGTCATTATACTCTTTCCATTCGTTTATTTTCTCTTTGACACATGAAACAAACATAGCAATAGCGAGGGACCATGAAAGAGACCACTTTACCTTTATCTCTCTCTGGTCCCTCGCTATATCTATATCTGTTTCATGTGATTTCATGTGTCAAAGACGAATGGAAAAGTATAGGAGCAAATAATCCCAAATGAATAGCGAAACAACACAATAGCCCCCAGTTCCTGGCAGCCCTACTATTCTCTTCCACGGAAAGCGGGTAGCGGGAAGCAGCTGGATGAGGAAGGCTGAGGACCTAGACCTATATCCAACAGTGAACGCCCGATGCCCTGCACTACACCGGCATCGAGAGATAAGGGGGCCTACCACCAACGCTTAATTATTATTAACGCATAATTAATATTATTGTAATATATTGTTTTGACATTTTCATACAATGTCAGTATGGAAATTTTAAAACAATATTTCAATAATATTACTTTAAGCGTAGGTAGGCCCCCAGTTCCTAATTCATTAAGTATACCTACCTATTCAGTAATTTTACGCTTCTGGGGTCGTACCACCATCTCTTATAGCAGTATTATTGTAATATTGTTTTGACATTTTCATTATCAAATTTTCATATCATTTGGTAAGTTTAGTATGAAAATTTTGAAACAATATTACAATAATACTGCTATAAGAGATGGTGGTACGGCCCCAGGGCCCTTGAAACCGAAATTCATTATTGATTTAAGCCGGGAAACACCAAAGAAAATTGCCGACTTTGGTGTTTGAAACACGTGTTTTGTTTTTTTTTCCGAAACGTTTCCCTTTGTCTTTTTGATGTGGGTTTAAAATTTTCCTCTTGGGGTTGGATATTTTTTGCGGGAGTGATTTGGAAAAAGAGACGGTACAGGAAAAAGGGAATGTGTGCACGACGAACGTAGTGAGCGTCCAAAGACTCTAATAGAAATAATAACTAGCTTATAAGATTCTAATTTGTAACTATCTTATAAGACTCTAATTTGTGACTAGCTTTCTTAAACTTTTATTTATTTATTATTTCTTAAACTTAGCTTAAGATTCTAAACATGTATGTAACATTGCCTATGTGTTTTGATAAAAGGATATTAGCTTATTTAATTAATTGTAAATGAAGCTAAAATGATAAAAACTGTAAAAATGAGAAAAATACAAATAAAGTTTATGCATTGATTGTGGGAGGCCGCGCAAGTTGCTCGATAGGGTCTCACACTAACTAACCACCCGCGTAGGGTACAAGTATCGAGGCCTTAAGCCCATAGAATCAGTTCATCTCTGCTCGCCGGCGTCTCTTGCTAATCTAAATCCTGAACCAGCTCTTTGCGGAGCTAGGAACAGGTCTTCCTTAAAGCAGAGACCTGCGGGACCTCCCGAGCATTTTAGTAATCAGTGTTTCATTGGCGCCTCCATTCAAGCCTCAGAACCGCGCAACAAGTTCGGGCGCTGTCTCGAACATTGGTCCATCGAGCCGGGATACCGCAGAAGGCAGAATGGTGAAGACGCGAGCGCAGGCTGCGGACCAGCCGACAGAGGCATTGGTGAGTGATCCGGGGGCTCCAAGTGTGTCGGGCGGCGCGGTCGCCGCCCCGGGCTTCATGGCACATGCGGAGTCTGCACAGCAGCCGTCACAAGAACGGCCACCGTCGGGTGCGTTGGGCGGCACGATCGCCGTCCCGGGCTACACGCGCACCTCCGAGTCCTCATCGACGCACACGTGGGACACGTCGGCAAGTACACTGGTCAGCAGCCTGCATCCGTCGTCGGAGAGCAGAGATGACTCAAGCGGGATGACGTCATCCAGAGGCGTCACGCCCCGCGCTCAACACAACGCGTCGGGACGCAGCGACGCGTTGCCACTCCGCGCACCGCACGCAGCGTCAAGAAGCGAGGCGGTTGCGTCATTCCCCTCTCACCCCGACCCGGCGGCCGAGGCAGTGCGTCCGCGTGCATCGACCAGGGAACGCATGGGCAGTGAAGATGCCGCGTCTCGCTGCACACGAAGCACGCGCCGACAGCACTCCGCCAGGGTTCGCATTTTGGAGCTTGAGAGGGAACTATTACGAAAGGACCTCGAGCTGCAGAGGCTCCGACTCGATCATAAAGACAGCGACGATGAAGACGACCAGTCACGGTGCAGCAGCCGGACAGCGGAGCAACGTGTCGCCAGCTGGGTGCAAGAGAGCAGCCACGGCGCGGCGGGACAACAGCTCGCGCTAACAAACACACAGGTTAGTGAAATTCAAGTTAATTTTGGTGAAACTGTGTGTGATTTAAATAATACGCTGCCGCCGGTTCAGCCCGGTGCGCGGCCTCCGCGCCTCTATGTAGCGTCATATGGCGACGACGCACGCCCTGGGCCGTCCCTAGGGATTAAGGGCGCGGAGCAGGGACACCCCGTCGTAGACCCGGGTGTCTACTGGGATCCATTTGTGGATTCCGGAACGAGTAGGCAGGCCGTGACAGAGCAGTTGCGGCATAACGACGCGCGCCGGGGGGCTCCCCCGCCCTCGCGGGTGGGGGGAGCCGCGCCCCCGCCGCCGCACTCCCCGCTACCGTGCGCGCAATTCGAGTCGCCGGCAGCGCGGTCCCAGGTTCCGAGTGATCGTTTCGAACAGTACGATATGCCGGAGCGGACCGCTAGTAAATCTGACGAATTACTGGGCATGTTCGAACGTCAACAACAAATGTTTTTGCAAGGTTTAACTGAATTGTCACACTCTATTTCGGCGCCCACCGCGCGTGGCGTCTCTAAATCTTTGATTGAGTTGCAGCCTTACTCTGGTGCCTATGACGAATGGTACGCGTGGCGCGAAACCTACGACGCGACGGCGCGTCATTTCAACGATGCGGAAAACAAGGCGAGGCTCCGGCGCAGCTTGCGCGGGCCGGCCAGAGAGCTGGTGGACGGGTTACTCAAGACCACGGCGTCGGCGATTGAGATAGTCGCGGCGCTTGGTGACGTCTACGGCCGGCCGGAGTGCATCGTCTACTCCGAGCTCGAGAAGTTGAAGACGCTGCCTCGCCTGACCGACGGTAAGGAGTTACCGACATTTGCGTGCAAGGTCGATTCGGTGATATCCACTATTGTTGCCTTGCGGCAAGAGGCTTACTTAGTCAGTCCACAGACGCTCCACGCCATAGAAGAGAAGATGTCTATCCTCTACAAGACGAGATGGTTCGACTACGAGGCGAGACAACCGGACGACGAGCCGTGCCTGCTGAAGCTTCGCCGCTTCTTGAAGACCGAGATGAAGCTTCAGGCGCGGCACATACGACCCGAGGCTACAGCGCCGCCACGACCCGCAGCACCGGCGCCGTCGCGGCCCGCGGACCAACCGCGCCGCGCGCAGCGCGTGCACGCGGCCAGTCCGCCGCAGCGAGCCGAGGGCAAGACGTGCGGGTACTGCGCGCGAGGCGGCCATACCATCCACGAGTGCTACGGGTTCAAGAGGCTGCCCGTGGACAAGCGCTGGGAAGCGTGCCGGGAGAAGAAGCTGTGCTTCCGCTGCCTCGAACACCGAGGCCACCGTCACCGCTGCGGGGGCAAGAAGTGCGAGCTCGATGACTGTCCGCACTTCCACCACCACCTGCTCCATCGGGCGCCTGGCGAGACAGCGGGCGTGGCCGACGAGAAGGCGATGCGAGCCATTTGCTCCGCGACCGGGACGCCTACGCTTCTCAACGTTGTTCCGGTCATAGTAACGGGACCTACAGGTACGGCTGAGGTTTACGCACTTTTAGACGGAGGGTCAACCATAACTCTTGTCAAAGAGGAGGTTGCGCGGAAGATTGGGGCACAGGGGCCGACACACACCCTGAACATCGAAGGGATCGCCGGCTCCAAGTTCCAGAGTGCCTCGCAGTTGGTAACCTTCTCCATTCGAGGTAAGCATCACAACGAAGAATATTTTATAGATGCCCGCACGATCCCGGACCTAGGCATCTCTGGTCAGTCGGTGGCGCGAACGGTCGTGCAGAAGCACGCCCACCTCCAGGACCTGGCGGAGCAGCTGCCTTACGACTACGCGGTCCCGTCTATCCTGATTGGCCAGGATAACTGGGAGCTGATGGTGTCAAGCGCCTGCCGCTCAGGTAAACACGAAGAACCAGTCGCCACCCTTACGGGTCTGGGCTGGGTTGTCCACGGGCCCTGCGGTAGCAACGACACAACTGCCACGTCGAACGAGACGCTGGTTGAGGTGCACCGCGTGATAAAGTTACGCTCGGTGATCGACGACCACCTGGACCAGCTCCTCAAGGGGCATTTCGCCCTCGATACACGAGGTCTAGAACCGCGTCGACCGCGCCCAGATCCGAAGCTGCGCGCCCTGAACATTCTCGATGCGACTACGCGTCGCAGGGTGGACGGGGGCTTCGAAGTGGGTCTTCTCTGGAAGAGTGACACGGCCGATACTATTGTAAAATATCATTGTACGAACGTTTATTTGCAATCTTTCAGCACCATCGAAGATGCCAAGCGGCTTTCCAGCAAGGTAGACCTCGTGCACCGGAAGGGTCGCTTCGTGCTGTGCCAATGGGCGTCCCACGAGTCGGCGGCCATCAACCAGTTCGCCCCCGCCGCGTGCGAGCCGAGCAAGGACTTGGACACCGGCGGGAGTAAGAAAACACTAGGACTGGTCTGGCGGCCGCAAGCCGACACGCTCAGCTTCAACCTCGACATGACGCGAGTATTTAAACCTTTTGTCGCTCACCGGATCGCTGAGATCGAGGGGGCTTCACGGGTAAGCGAGTGGCGTTGGGTGCCCTCTAGGGACAACGTGGCGAACGACGCCACACGTGAAGCGCCCCTCGGTTTCGGGAACGGTGACCGATGGTCTCATGGCCCAGCCTTTCTTTTCAAAAACCAAAATTTATGCCCAACAGAGCCGATTCTCCCCTCTACACACAAGGGGGAAGAAAAGGTTAAAATTAATAAAGTAAAACCAACAGTGGTTGATTCGCTACCCGACGCCAGTAGGTTCTCGTCGTGGTTACGATTGATTAGGTCGACGGGTAGGATAATACAGTCCATTAGATTGATTCACAGATCCGCTACAGCGCACGCGCGCACGCGGCGCAACCCCGAGGCAGACCCGGAGTGGACGCAGCGACCCAGGGCAGCGCGGCCGCTGCCCTCACCGAAGCGCTCGCCTACGGCGGCTAGCGCGGACCGTTTCGTCCCGCTCGATGCGGACGACATGCGGGAGGCAGAGCGCCTCTGGCTGCGCGCGATGCAGCAGCAGGCCTTCCGCGAGGAGCTCGCCTGCATTGCGAAGAACGCCGCTCTCCCGCCAGACAGTCGCATCCGAAACCTGGCTGTCTTCGCCGACGACGATGGGGTCATGCGTGTCCAATCACGCATCGACGCAGCCGACGACGTCTCGCCAGAGCTACGCACGCCGCCTATCGCCGACGGCAGCCACGTCTACATCGACTGGGTTCACCGCGAGCTTCACCACGGAGGCGCCGTGACCGTCGGGAACGACGACCAGCAGCGCCTGTGGGGCCTCCACCTACGCCCCACAGTCAAGGGCGTATTCCGCGCCTGCCAGCCTTACCGCCTTCGACGGACAAAGCTACCTTCTCCCCAGACGGGGAAACTTCCTCCATGCCGCCTTGCCCATCATCAGAGGGCCTTTACTTACACCGGCCTCGATTTTTTCGGGCCTCTGTCGGACATCGTGAACAGTCGACCACTTACGCATCTATCGACCGACGAGCCGCAGGGAGCACTGACACCAAACCACTTCCTGCTCGGCGGCCCGTCCCGAGTACCGCACCCCGGCCACTTTGATGACTCCGATCTTAAATCCAAGAAGATGTGGAGAACGAGCCAGCGTCTCGCCGACCTCTTTTGGGCGCAATGGCTGCGAGAGTACCTCCCTACGCTGCAACACCGGCGGGAGCCCCACGGAAGGGGAGAGGAGGTGCGAGTCGGCGACTTGGTGCTCATCGTCGACCCCTCGCTGCCACGCAACACCTGGGTCCGCGGCATCATAGAAGCGGTCTACCCGGGCTCAGACGGCGTCACCAGGGCGGCGGACGTGAGGACGGCGAACGGTGTGTTGCGGCGACCAGTTCAGAGACTCGTCGTGCTACCCACACAAAGATGAAGTAGGCAACTTCACGGCGGGAGAGTGTGCACGACGAACGTAGTGAGCGTCCAAAGACTCTAATAGAAATAATAACTAGCTTATAAGATTCTAATTTGTAACTATCTTATAAGACTCTAATTTGTGACTAGCTTTCTTAAACTTTTATTTATTTATTATTTCTTAAACTTAGCTTAAGATTCTAAACATGTATGTAACATTGCCTATGTGTTTTGATAAAAGGATATTAGCTTATTTAATTAATTGTAAATGAAGCTAAAATGATAAAAACTGTAAAAATGAGAAAAATACAAATAAAGTTTATGCATTGATTGTGGGAGGCCGCGCAAGTTGCTCGATAGGGTCTCACACTAACTAACCACCCGCGTAGGGTACAAGTATCGAGGCCTTAAGCCCATAGAATCAGTTCATCTCTGCTCGCCGGCGTCTCTTGCTAATCTAAATCCTGAACCAGCTCTTTGCGGAGCTAGGAACAGGTCTTCCTTAAAGCAGAGACCTGCGGGACCTCCCGAGCATTTTAGTAATCAGTGTTTCATTGGCGCCTCCATTCAAGCCTCACAACCAGCGCAAAAGTTCGGGCGGCTGTCCCGAACAGAATGCTTGCGTTATTTGATTTGACTAATGAGAGCGCGCGGTGCCATTTTGCGTAAGGTTGGTATCACTACGTACAACTGTCGGCCAACATAGTGTGCAGATTCTGCAGAACCCTTAAAAAAAAAAACATCACTTCCTTTGCGATTTAGGAATAAATCTTGAGGAAACCTGCATGCAATGAGAGTTGTCCATAATATTCTCGAATGTATGTAAAGTCTTCTAACCACCGCACTTCGCAAATGTGATGCCCAAACCCTTTTCACTCTTAGTAGGAACACCTGCTTGAGGTCAAAACTTGAAACATACGTTGCAGTATTTTCTTCGCAAAATAATTGCCCCTCTCATTCAGCAAACATAAAATAGCGGTGGAATTTTCTGTTTGTTATCAGCAATTTGTTATTCGGAGGAAAGAGACAAAACAGACAATAACTATTGTACCGCTATTTCAGGTTCATGAATATGAGCCTAGAGGGTTAGTGTATTACCAGGCCAGTATCACTTATCACGTGGCCGTCCCGGCTACAAATACGGGTCCGGACCTCAATATTTCAGATGGTTGCCGCTCGCGGGCCGAGTTGCACGCGCTAGTTCTGTACAGTCTATTTTACGCGCCGTCTGACTTCGGCAGCCCTAGTACGTCGTAAGAGATAAAGTTAGGCGATAGACCCGGGTGCCTTCAAATCAAGAGTGAATAGGCATCTTCTAGGCAAGCGCGTTTCACCTTAGACTGTATCATCACTTTCCATCAGGTGTGATCACAGTCAAGCGCTAGCCTATATAGTATAAAAAAAAAAGAAAGAGACCACAACATTGCGTTTGTTGCGTATCGATTTTGAGGGTTGGGCCAGGCGCTATTGCGAACTGAATTACAATTTTTGTGTCAGCGCCAGAGTCGCTATTTCTTTAAATAATCGTGCGGAGTGGACCTTCTTTTACTATTTAGTGTTCTGTGGTATTAGTCATTAGGACCGTTTCCTAGATAATAAAACATCATCTAACGTTTCACCTCGCTCGGCTAGCGCGTTGATGGACGGACAGTGCACGGCTCTAGGCGAGTTCATATAGGTAAATGAGTAAACATCTAGCGCGGGAGGTGATGATGTAACTCCACCGCTCGCACCTTGGCCGGCGAACGGTCGACCATTCATTATCATTCATTATTTATTGACTTACTTGTAGGAAAACAGGGAAAGATTAAGATGGTTGGGTTTTGACACAGAATACAATACATAGCAGGGTTGATTAGCTGGGGAGTATGGGTAAAAATTGCTTAACGGCGTAGAAGTGAATGAAGTTTTATCAAATTTAAATGTCTTGTATTTTGGGTCTATAATCTAAAATCGCTTATCGATTATGTAATATTGCGTAATAATATCGCTTAGAAGCAGAAACACGATTGGATAAAGAATTTTTGTGTTACAATTAGTTACCTAACTAGTAGGTACTTGATGACTGCGAACTCACCCGATGGTGATGTATAGTCGAAAATGTTATCGTGGGGGTAAGCACTAAGCAACCCCTAACGTTTCTACTTTCTACATAGGATCGCGGCGGAACGCTAAATCGCTTAGTGGTGCATCTTGTAGGGAGGTAAGTGGTAACTAGCCACGATCGAGCATCCCGCCAGAGCAAATTTTGAAATATTTTTAGCTAGGTGCTGCCGCTACCCACTCCCATTTCTGACAAATCCCGTGGGACTCATGGTAATTTTACGCAGTATAGGTACCTACTTAGTTACTATTAAGAAGACTGTTAACCGACTTCAAAAAAAGGAGGAGGTTCTCAATTCGTCGGAATCTTTTTTTTAAATCATTCGTTGATATAGGTTCGCCGCGCCAAGTCTCGATTGTTGAATACGATGAGATTCAGCGCGGCATCGGCAGTGAAACCCGAGTGACACGGGATGTGTCCCCGTGTGGGCGGCGTCGAGCGTCGTATGCGCATTTGACACCCGACTCGACGCCTTGTATAACTTGTGAATATAGGTAACTACATAAACGCACATCATAATATTACAAATAGCATTTCGAGATCTGCCGCTCTAGCCATATGACATATTGCGATGCGATTAAAAGATAGAAATGGAACGAAATAAAAAAAATGACTAAAAATGATCGTACCTATTAATCAATAGCGTAACAATTTAAGTGTATAAATAAAGCCAAATTACAATTCACTGGTTACAAAGACAAGTGTAACAATGTGGCAAGAACGAAAATGAAGAAAAAAATATGTTACAGTGTAAGTAGAACAAAAGTAATAAGTTGAGTGCGAAAATGAAAGAAAGTAGGTATGTATATATATACATACGTATTTATTTATATAGTATTATGTGATATTTTCTTCAGTTTTAATTGTTTCTATTGTACCACCTACCTCATTACATTCCAATCACCGCTTCATACCCCGATGGTTGCCTGGAAGAGATCGCTGTGTAGCGATAAGGCCGCCATATGTACATTAGTATAACTTTTGTGTATTTATCAATGTTTTCTCATCTTTTATTGGTGTACAATAAAGAATTTTCTATCAATCTATCTATCTATGTAGGTGTACATGCTAGGCTATAAATGAGTACTATTAATAGGGACCTACAAGTCTGTACATTCGTCTACTCAAAAGACGAAAAGCCTAGTATGTCGTCAAGGTCTAGCATAAATAAGCCCCAATGCATTTAAAAACTTCGTGCAACGATATAAAATTGAACAATTTGGATCATAAAAGTCTACGCGTAGATACACGTATTTCACAAGTCCCGGGTGGGTTACATGCCGGCTAGCACTGGCGTAAACATCGGGTTCACGCTAACGAAACTGTAAACCGTCGATCGCGTAAAGTAAACTTTTCAGCGGAAGTGACGGCGATTATCGGCTAACACTACAATGTGGACGCGGCCTTATCCTACGGGTGGCGAATGGTTAGCTGGTAACCACAGTTTAAATTAATTAAACTAAACAAATACAGTCCAACCTGAGTAAGTAAGAACTGGGTAAGCAAGAAAACTCTATTAATCATAGTATTTGCCAGATCCAGCCATTTTATAACTCTGAAGTTCGGGTTAGTAAGAAGCCTAATCTAAAGATAAGAGAAAAAGAAATCTCGGTCAATTGAGCTATCATTTAACCAAATTTGACTGTAGAAAATAAAGAAAATTCATAAGAACACGCGAATTCGTCGAAATTTCATCAAGATTGACCCGTAGTTTTGATGAATATCCGACTCTGTCACCAATTTCAGACCGAAGCCGTTCAGATCAGACAGGCGTGATTGAGTAAATAAAGGCTCGTGACACACAGACAGACGGACAACAAAGTGATCTTATAAAGGTCCCGTTTTTTTATCTTTTGAGATACGGAGCCATAAAAACATTCTACTTGCACATAAGATTTAAAAGATAAAGTTGATCTATCAGGTCGCACGGTTAAAGCTTTACAGATAGCTATAATAACATCGGTATCTGATAGAAAAAAAAAATTTGAAAATTCAACCCCCAATGGGTAAAAATAGAGGTCCAGCGAGCGAAGCTTAGGGAGCTCTACTAGTTAAAAGGCGAGTAATTGTAAGTAGATACGTATTGTTTGATACGTTATACGTTGATAAATATTGTATTGTTACTGTGTATCTAACTGACACACATAGAAACATAAAAAAGCGTAAATCGATTTTTCACAAATCCCTCAGAAACCATGGACTTTTCCGGGATAAAGTAACCTAATGTGTTAATGCAGGGAAAATATATTAACCATCTACATTTCGGCCAAATCAATAGCCAAATCAGTTTAGTAGTTTTGACGCGATAGAGTAATAAACATACCCACAGACTACACAATTTCACATACAAATCGCCTGTGCAAGTCTAGTCGGACGCTCGTGTAAAATCTACGCTTGCTAACGCGCAGTGTAACTCGATATGCGCGGGCGCATTCCGTATACGGCTAGTGGTTAGCGACGACCAATCACAGCCGACCTCTCTCCGCCCAACTCTTTATTGTACGCGTATTACACTAATTTATAGGCTTACAGGCGATACTGAGACGCCACTCTGAAGATCGTCTCAGCTGAAAATTCTATGTTAAGTATAGTTAATTTGTTATAACCGATGTTTGAACTCATACACATTAAATATTCAAGAGCCATAGACGTATACTACATTAAACTCGTAGATTTGTACTTACGTTTAATCAACGAATTTTTTCTTAAAATGTTTAGGTATTTTAGGCATCACATAATGTTATATTATATTAAACAGGTACGTATAAGTGGCCGCGTAGGTATAACCCCATTGTTTGAAGTTCCAACGTGGTTAAAATTAATTAGTTAAGGTTTCCGTAGGTACCTACTCCAATTTCCATATAAAATTATGGCAAATTTCAAAAAGGAAAAAGGTGTTTATCGTGTTATATTATCGTGTGTCGTCTTCGTGTTATATCAGACAGCAAACAATGAATGAAAATAAAAATATACGTAACGTAAGTTTATTTAACTAGGCCAAAGCAGTCATCACCCTCTGCTAAATATAACTGTCTTATTTCAATAACACAAAAGCCTACAGTCCAGATCGCATTAATATAGAACTAAAAAGCGTTTAAATTCACAAACAGGATTCTACGTCTGTTATAAATCCAAATTACTATAATTTCACCCGTGTATTTGCCTGACAGTAATGGCCTGATGATTGGCTATTATCAGATTGCGTGTATATTCTTTCTTTACACAATATGTCATAGCAAATGGCCTAGGATATTATATGGTTAAGTCTTAAAAGTCCCTTTAAACTTCCCTCCCTTTCCCCCTTTCCCTTACTACAGCACTACATCACTTACACTTATGCATAAAATTTAAATAGTAAGGTAGAAAACCGTGGTATCGAAATCGGTTATTGTGTAAGGCAAGATTATAGAAAAATAACTAAAAAGTTAAGAAATTAAGCGCTCATTTCAAACGGTTCTGTCACCAAATTCAAATTTTAATTGTTTTTCGTAATTTAACGCAAATACTTTAATTTAATTTTAAGAATTTATGTGAAAATAATACTGCCATTTCGTTGCCTTTTTGCGTAGCAGCCGTATTTAAGCGATTTTGAATGAAGTTTTATTTAAAAACTATAAAGACTTTAAAATTTAAAGGTCACTATTTTGGGTCTTTAATCTAAAATCGCTTAGAAGCAGAAACACCATATATTATACAATTTACAATTTTTACATATTACATATATGATACAATTTTCTCGATAGAAAGTTCTCCCAAAAATTTGCTCCAAAATCTCAGTTTTTCTAATTTTTATCGGAAACTACAATGGTACATCCATTGTTTTAATGTGTCGGTAATAATATTATCCAAAAACGCTTAGAAACAGATTTTTGATAAGGTTTAGTTTTTGAGTAATTAGGTAAAAGGTTGTTTTTCTGTCAAATTCTTTCGCGACGCTGCATGTCGCACCCACCGACGTATCCGTGGGAGAGAGAAAGACAAAAATAAATTCAATAAATCCTTTATGCCTTGTGTAAGCAATAAGTATGTCCCAATAACTTACAAATTGCAAAAGAAAAAACAATTTAATTTGAATCTGGCGGCCAGGGGAGTACACATTTATATTGTGGTGAGTGGTCTTTATGCCTGTGGTGATTACTGTAGGTACCTACCGAGTACGGTATACTGTATAGATTTACCACTAATATCCTTTTCCCTTTTCCACGTCGTTTAATATACCTGGTTATAGGTAGGTATGTATACGTTATATGTATACTAGTTCGGAGTTGTTTTCTATCAACATTAACTGACTGACTGACTCATAATGTTTATAGTTTGGTGCTCTAGCACGCAGTAGTGAGTCATGAAAGTTTTCAGCGCAAACTACTGTTAACTTTTTACATACCTAGTGGAATACAGGGTTAAATGAAAAATACCAAAAAGCTCTCAGCCTTGTAGTCCTATCATAAAATCTAACAACTTTTTGGTATTTTAGCCTTACAAAGTTAGCAAAAACTTACACAATCACAGACTTTCAGATTTATGACATCAACTAGCTGACCCGGCAAACATTGTTTTGCCATATAAATCATTTCTCACTTGGAGTTGTGAAAAATAGTTTACGTCCTATTCTCTGACCTTCCGAGTATACCTATCTGTGCAAAAAATTCATCAAAATCGGTCAAGCCGTTATGGAGGAGTTTGGTTACAAATACAAACTCTGTGACACGAGAATTTTAAATATTAGAAAGAAATATGAATATGGTGGTTGTGTCGATTTTGTTTGTCCATTTAGAATTCAAAAAGGCACTTACGTGACTTGATTAAGTACTTTATCTATGAAAAGTACCTAAGCATTGCAAATTGCAATACTTTCTCCGCTATTCGTACATGCGATTACGTAGCTAACGTAGAACCCCGTAGTTCTACGTTACCTACGTAAAATATTCAAAGATACAAGGGCAGCTCAAACTTTTACTATCGATTGCTGGTTTCTGCATTAACATGCAAAGTACAAGCATGGCTTTTACATAGGAACACATTTTGAAGTATTTACATCTTTGTGCAGTCTCCCAAAGGTCTAATTCATAGATGCCTTTTCTATAGCAAATAATGACGTTCACCTGATATTAACTGATACGCCTGCACTGCTCATGCACATGTGATGCGTTCCAGGATTTGTACTGCAATGTATAAAATGCACTGTACTACGTTCGACACATCAGTTTAATTATTTTCAGTAATTTTTTCAGCTAAAATTCCCTTTTAATCAAACCGCAAACTGAATAAAAACTACGAAATTTAGTACCTACTAGCAGATACCCGCGGCTTCGCCCGCGTATATTTTAGTTTTCCCTATTCTCACGGGAACCATCGATTTTTCCGGAATAAAAAGTAACCTTTGTGTTAATTTAGAGCGAAATCTATCTCCATTTTAACTTTCAGACAAAAATTTTCAATAGTTGCAGCGTGAATGAGTATTTCTCCCGCTGGAATAGTGAAAAACAAATATTCACGCGGGAGAAATAACCATTGATTTTCCCGGGATAAAAAATTGCCTTGTCCATTCTAATTTTCATCCAAATCAGTTCAGCAATTATGGCGTGAAAAAATATTTTTCCCGCATGGATAGATAGATATTATCATTTATTATTAGATATTATTATATATTATTAGATATTATTATATCACTATTATCATGGAAACCATGAAATTTTCCGGGATGAAAAGTAGCTTATGTATTAATCCAGGATAAAATCTATCTCCTTTCCGAGTTTCAGTCATATCAGTTCAGTAAGTGCAGCGTAAAGCAGTATTCTTCGCGCGTGAATATCAATTTTTCAGTTTTCCCGCAAAAACCATGGATTTTTCCGGGATAAAAAGTAGCCTTTTTATTAACCCAGGATATCATCTATTCCCTTTCCAAATTTCAGCCAAATCAGTCCTGTACTTGCGGCGTGAAGATTTTTTTCCGCGTGAATTTCGGTTTTTAACTAATCCCACGGGAACCATGGATTTTCCCGGGATGAAAAGTAGCTTATGTGTTAACCCAAGATGCAATTAACCTCCATTTCAAATTTGAGCCAAATCGGTACATTAGTTGCGGCGTGAAGGAGTATTGAAGCTTGGTAAAATACGAACTTTGGAGCCCCGTTTTTTAGGGGGGGGGAATTTTGAAAAATCCTTTCTTAGTGCACCCCTAGACCTCATAAGGAACCTGTGTGCCAAATTTGAAGTCTCTAGACCCAGCGGTTCGGGCTGTGCGTTGATATGTCAGTGAGTGAGTGAGTTAGTATCTTCTTTGATATACCATGAAATTTTCCGGGATGAAAAGTAGCCTATGTATCAATCCAGGATAAAATCTATCTCCTTTCCGAATTTCAGTCATATCAGGTCAGTAAGTGCAGCGTAAAGTAGTATTTTTCACGCGTGAATATCAATTTTTCAGTTTTCCCGCAAAAACCATGGATTTTTCCGGGATAAAAAGTAGCCTTTTTATTAACTTAGGATATCATCTATGTCCATTCCAAATTTCAGCTAAATCGGTCTTGTACTTGCGGCGTGATGATTTTTTTCCGCGTGAATTTCGGTTTTTAACTAATCCCACGGGAACCATGGATTTTCCCGGGATGAAAAGTAGCTTATGTGGTAACCCAAGATGCAATTTATCTCCATTCCAAATTTGAGCCAAATCGGTACATTAGTTGCGGCGTGAAGGAGTATTGAAGCTTGGTAAAATACGAAATTTGGAGCCCCGTTTCACCCCTTTAGGGGGGGAATTTTGAAAAATCCTTTCTTAGTGCACCCCTAGACCTCATAATGAATCTGTGTGCCAAATTTGAAGTCTCTAGACCCAGGGGTTTGGGCTGTGCGTTGATATGTCAGTGAGTGCGTGAGTCAGTATCTTCTTTGATATACCATGAAATTTTCCGGGATGAAAAGTAGCCTATGTATCAATCCAGGATAAAATCTATCTTCTTTCCGAATTTCAGTCATATCAGGTCAGTAAGTGCAGCGTAAAGTAGTATTTTTCACGCGTGAATATCAATTTTTCAGTTTTCCCGCAAAAACCATGGATTTTTCCGGGATGAAAAGTAGCCTTTTTATTAACCCAGGATATCATCTATGTCCATTCCAAATTTCAGCTAAATCGGTCTTGTACTTCCGGCGTGAAGATTTTTTTCCGCGTGAATTTCGGTTTTTAACTAATC
Organism: Coenonympha arcania; assembly: GCA_036785405.1. Classification (NCBI taxonomy): domain Eukaryota; kingdom Metazoa; phylum Arthropoda; class Insecta; order Lepidoptera; family Nymphalidae; genus Coenonympha; species Coenonympha arcania. Next base: position 16,161,631 of record CM072055.1, read on the forward strand.
CCACGGGAACCATGGATTTTCCCGGGATGAAAAGTAGCTTATGTGTTAACCCAAGATGCAATTTATCTCCATTCCAAATTTGAGCCAAATCGGTTCAGTAGTTGCGGCGTGAAGGAGTATTGAAGCTTGGTAAAATACGAACTTTGGAGCCCCGTTTCACCCCTTTAGGGGGGGAATTTTGAAAAATCCTTTCTTAGTGCACCCCTAGACCTCATAAGGAACCTGTGTGCCAAATTTGAAGTCTCTAGACCCAGCGGTTTGGGCTGTGCGTTGATATGTCAGTGAGTCAGTGTCTTCTTTTATATATTTAGATTTGCTTTTCAATTACTAGGTACCAATACTGACCACAGAATCACTTAAGTACACAATTTTATAATAATTTCAGTGTAGATGCGAATTTTTCCCACCTACCCCGGTAACGGGGTAAGGCACTGGGGCAGATGGGACCAACCCATCAGACACTGCGGTCTACGGTGGTACCTACTTGACCTATCTGAGTGGACACAGCAAAAAGAAGTCCTACCACGTCCTGGTAACGATTTCCCAAGTCCTAAGTAGGTAGTAAGTAGTATTGTATAAATACATATTTATCAGAACAGACAAAGTTTATCAGTAGATATAATATACTTTAAGAGATAGAAGAATTTGATTATACGTAATATCTATTATTCACAGATTAATTGTGCCCACTCATTTTCAATGGCCATGAATCACCTACGTCAAACGATTTCAAAGAGCGTGGAAACTCGCAGCCTTATTGTAATTAAAATTAAACTGTATTCACAATGTTTAAAGTTCATATTCCTGCTTCTTACTTCTTGATGACGTCATGATGATTTATAACGTACCTATACTAAATAATCGTCCTGCGAGTAGTCGACTCGTTAGCTCAGTGGGTTAGAGCGCCGATCTCTAGCCGGTTTATCGGAGGGCGGAGGTTCAAATCCTTCACGAGTCAGTTCTTTTTTTTATTCAACAAAATTAAAAAAGTATTAAAAAAATATGACACTGATTAGTTGAAAAAAGCGAGGACTTAATGAATACTTGAGTAAGGAAGAGTGACCAAATGTGGTATCATGAACTAAAACCACAATATTCTAGGAAAATAAAGTAAGTAGTGTTTTCTTTAAAACCATTGGCACTAGGAATTTGTTTTTCATATCCGGAATTTAATTTTACAAAAAGTTACTTTCTTTTCAATGCACATTTCCTGTCATACAGATTTTATTAAGAATTTTTTGGAATCTGGATATTATTAAAAATATAATAAGTGTAGGAGTTAATGTGGAGGCCGTAGTCTATAAAAATAAGTTCGAATTCGAATCAGCTCGAAGGTACGGGATTCCATACATCCATTATCCTTCGCTTTTGTCAATCCTTACGCCTGCTTCACGATAGAATAGATAATTTCTGACACTGCGCCGTAGCACAGAACACTAAATAGTACAAGGTAGCTAAGTAGTTAAGTTCCTAACTATATGGAAGAACTCCGTAAGTAGAGTCACTACCACCCAGTAAAAATTCTAGAGATTTTGTTGACCTGAATAGGCACCAATAACAATATGAACATGATTGTCAGTAAAAATAAACTTAAAAACTAAGTAGGGTACATTGTGAAAAGGAATGCTTTACACGACTTCAAAGGACGGGACTAATTCCACATCATTTCCATATTGGAATAGACAGGAAAATAATATAGCACGTTTCTACGAGTACAATGCTTGGAGCATTATTTATCAAACAACACTTTTCTTTGTGAAAATTGTGGTATTTAACGTCGAGTGAACGATATTAGATATTTAATAAGTAGTAAATTCAATTAACATAAAATTTCCATTTAATTACTTACAAACAATTAACAATTTCATGATACATAATAATATAAATTATAAAATACCTCAGTATCATGATCTGTCATCTATATGTATACTACCCAATATCAAATCTAATTGCTGAATTCCACGTATTAAATTAGTAGGTAAGTCTTTGATCAATACGTCAATTTATCAGTTTATCAGCAAACCATTATGAGGACCTCCCTAGCTCAGTTGGCATTTAAGCGAAGAGACCCGAGTTCGATTTTCGGTTGAGCGGTTGAGTGCGGGTTAACAGGCTTCACACTGATTTGAATATTATAATATGGAGAACTCTCTAGCACACAGGATTTCTCGCAATGCTTTCCATTCATTTTCCCGTGGATATCTTAAATGTGGTGGTTGGTATATTTTGCGCATCGAATCAACTTAGCTGTTCAGCGCGGAAATGCAGCCAGTATATTATAGAAAAAATTGTACAGTAACTAGAGTAAGTATTATTGTAATATAAAAAAAATAACTTTTTAATGACCCTATTAACTTTTCGAACGTAAAACACTAGTTCAGTTGATAACAGCATCCCGTTCGCATCTCAATGTGTTCGTTGAAGTGCAGTCGAGTCGAGAGGACGGAGGGATTGAGGGCTAAGGTGCGGTGGCCCGTGGCGCCAACCTCGCCACCCGGCCGTCTTTGTCGGCATCTTACTTGAGAGCATAAGAGCTGCATAGAGGCTGGTACAAGTGCCCTCTGATAAGTAGATTAAGCCATACTGCCTCCTAAGAAGACAATTCATACTTACCTACTCATGCTTGGCATCGGAAGTTATAGAAAAAGCTCATTTATGACTTCTAAAAGTCTAGTTTACCGGCTATTCTTCAGGCCTCGGTGAAAATTTAATTTTGCAAACGTGGCGATAATATCTTGAAGAGTTTTGACGTAGAGCCTTCAAGTTGTAAGACAATCATGAATCATGTAAAAAAATATTGGGGCTAATAAATAAAAGATAAAATAAAAGGATTTCATATTTGCTAGAAGGCTAGTGAATAAAACCTTTGATAAAAATTCCTATATTCTATCAAGTTTATAGCTAAACTAGTAGGGTGCGTGGGGGCGCGGGCCACATGTGGCCCGCGTGCTGTCTTCCCGCCTCTAAAAAAATCCCTTTAAAATTCCCCTTTCATTTTCTATGAAAAAATAAATTCCGCCATTTTGAATTTTTTTTCCATCCATCGGATAGACGTCCTGGTCCTGATCACTTCTTGTCAAGAAACCGTTCTTACTTCTTTTATACTTTCCGAGATATCGACGATATTCGTAAAGCGGCCATTTTGAATCCGCCATTTTGAAATTTTTTTCAGCTCACTATCAATTGGATGAAGTTTCAAATGACATTTGGTCGAGCACCCCCCACTTATCTTCAATACCCTGGCCGTGCTCTTCACCCGTCTTCGAAATCCTCAATCATCAGCTCTCTCCATATTTTTGTTCTTAATGATTTTTTCCTCTCTATACGACAGGATTAGTAAAAAAAAATTTTTTTATACAAAATTGTTCAGGAGAGGTGATCAATGAGTCAGTCAGTCAGCACAAGCAGCTATATATATATTAACTAGTAGGGCGCGTGAGGGCGCGGGCCACATGTGGCCCGCGGGCTGTCTTCCCCCCTATTTGCCTTACAACTTTTAGTCTTTTCAACAATCAACATTCGCCATACATTTTTCTATGAAAAAAATAAATTCCGCCATTTTGAATTTTTTTTCTATCCATTGAATAGACCTTCGGGTCCTGATCACCTCTTGTCAAGAAACCGTTCTTCCATCTTTTATACTTTCCGAGATATCGGCGAAATTCGTTTGGCGGCCATTTTGAATCCGCCATTTTGACATTTTTTTCAGCTCACTGCCAGTTGGATGACGTTTCGAATGACATTTGGTCGAGCACCCCCCACCTATCTTCGATACCCTGGCTGTGCTCTTCACCTGTCTCCGAAATCCTCAATCATCAGCTCTCTCCATATTTTTGTTCTTAATGAATTTTTCTTCCCTGTATGACGTCATCCTTGAAAAAAAATTTTTTCATACAAAATTGTTCAGGAGAGGTGATCAATGAGTCAGTCAGTCAGCACAAGCAGCTATATATATATTAATATAAGACGATTATAAGTGGCAATCATGGAAAAACACTTGACGTGATGCAAGCAAGTGGGAGTCCGTTGATGCTTGACCGAGCCCCATATCCAGCCACTTGTGGCTTTGTACCTTTAATTACATAAATATTGAGATATGTATGTAGATACATGATAATACTTTGGAAGACATCCTTGTTTCAAATCAACAAAAAAATTTTATGAGAATGTTAAATGGTTAAGAAATATTTTGTATGGAATGATACACCTAAAAACTTCACTCGCATCCGTAGGCAGCGTGTGGAGCTAGGGTAAACAGCGGATTCCGCCAATCATCGGGCAGAATTTATTTACGATTACGATAGCGATGAATACGCGTTTTTATTACGCAATTGCCCCCCAAGAACCGAAGTCCGAACCACCGACTAGGATCCACAGACGCCTGGCCCTGAACCATTGGGTAATCTTATCAGCTATCATCACCGCATTTTTTTATTTATTCACGGGGTAAATCGCAAAGGCTTATAAAACTAGCCAACTGTCAACTGAGGGCCGCTCTCGCGCAGTGAGCCGGCGCTGAGTGGTCACTAGCCGTGGCCCGTGAGCCTTCGTTGACCCATGAAGCCTCTTCACGCTGCGATCGCCCCACCTCGATGAAAGGTGCGATATATATAGACCATAGGTTATTGCGTGGGGCTGCGTTGAACAATTAAAATTGGAGCGTGGAATTTTATCTGTACCTGCAGCCTATTAGGCATAATATGCCACTGAAACTATGCCAATCCGGCGCACCAGGGAAATGCACCGCTTGCGCATGAATGCCAATATGCAATGATTTGTTGGTTATTGCTTCCTCATAAAGTAATATATGATTGAGGGTACTATACCTGGCTGCTATTAGATAGTACCAAGGACTCGGTTATAGCGTCTCTAGATTTAGAGCGACTAAAAATAGCCCTGTTATTTTCACAAGGGTTCCTGTAAAAATGCATAGCCGATGAAGGACTGGTGTTATCCCATTTGTGACTTGTGAGGTATCAGCCTGTGAAAGGATAACTAGGTATTTTTATTATTCTTTTTTTGACAATGGATGTAAGGAATTCCACACATTAGTATGGAATTCGGTACCAGGCTCAAACAAATCAAAACATTATTCTTTGCAGACTATACGGTCTCCATATGAACTCTTCAATAATTTTTTTAAATAAAAATTCTCAATATTTAACATCTTTAATGACAGGAAATATGCAAGGAAAAGCAAGTAACTTTTTGAACATAAAAGTACATTCTGGATTAGAAAAACAAGTATCGTATAGTGCCAATGGTCCTCAATAAATAACATTATGTTTCTAGAATATTTTGGTTTTGAAACGTGAGAAAATTTAATACCACATCATCCTTAGATACAAAACCGGATCGCTACCAATTTACCTATTGTCTATCACAAACACGACAAACCGATCATTCTGTTTCCGCCTCAAGACGCATTTCGAATTCTGTATCGATTCACCAGTTTCAATGCGAATGGAATGGCGAGGACAAGGTGGCTCTGTGTAAACAGCAAGAAAATATTGAATGGCAATAAGCACGATCTAATGAGCCAAATAATAATTTTTAATCTAACTAACTATAGGTTAGGCACACTGGCACATATCATATTAATATTATTATTGAACGAGCTTTATTTGCTGTTGTTCAACAATCTGTCAATTTGGAGGGCTCTCCAAATAGGTACTTAGTCGTTTTTAGATTTTTTCGTCCTTGTTGGGCTTACTTATTCAATCTCTGAAATTGGGGGCAAAAAATATTCACTAAAGGATAATGACCATCGATGTATGGAATCCCGTATCAAGCTGAATCAAATCCAAACTTTGTTTTTTAAGACGTAGACTACGGTCCCCACATTAACTCTACAGTTATTATTATTTTTAATTAACATCCGGATTCCAAAGTTATGGGTAAATAACTTTTGTTGTACTTTTCAATAAAATCTGTATGACAGGAAATGTCCATTAAAAAGAATGTAAGTATTTGCTGCAAAATAAATTATTATGTATTACTAATGGTTCTTAAAAATACTGTTATCCCAATGATGAAAGAATTACGATCTATGTGTTATCCTACAATAATTTGGTTTTGATTCGTGAGAAAACTTGATACCACCTTTAATTATTGGTCATTCTTTTTTCAAAGTCAAAACAAATAATAATAAATATTTTTTATTATGTAAGAACGGGCTTTGTAATACGTCATATAAACCAAAAAAATCGGTAACCTCGAATATCCAATAATCCTCGAAGTCGGGATAATCGAATATCCAATATAGGTACCTACCTCTTATTTACATTCTAAACCATTTAAATAAACGAGCATTTTGATATAGGTGCAGTATTTATTGAATTATCTCATTACTGGTACGGAAGGCTCAGGGCAATTGATTGACTACCTGCTCGCGGCGTAGGTGGCGTGGGCCGGTTGCCATGGCGACGCCCACGCAAGCACCCCCTCCCCTCCCCCCGCGCCGCATCCACGCCCTCCCAGCATTGACCCGGGAGACCTTGACCTCAGGGCTCACAGCTGACAGACGCGTGCCGCCCGCCCTCCGGTACGCATTATACATCTACACATCCGGGAAAATCTGCCCTAAAACACTGTACGCCTAGAGATTTAGGTACACTGTACACCTAGACATATCTAGGTACACTGTACGCGGTGAATCGAAAGCGAAAAAATATCGCTAGGTTAAGTACAGGTTTTTGTATCGAGTAAACGAGCGGATTTCTCCATACATCTATAACCAGCACCCCAAGCGGAATTATTGAGAACTAAGGATTCGGCGGCTGTCCGCTTGGGGCTCTGGCTGTAGATGTATGGAGAAATCCGCTCGTTTACTAGAGTCAAAAATGTATGTTTAGAGGCAAGCAGTAAAGACATCATGTGGTTTGCTCAACAGTCACCTATAGAATTTTGACAGATGGCGCCACGGTTTACGTAAAACGTTCGGATGGCGGCGTTCACAGATTTATATCGGTGCCTGAAAATCTACCGCCCATAACTAAGGTGTAGAAAAAATCGGTTTAAGGTTTAGTGCAACGATCTGCTCGTCTTCGTGTTTTATTTGGTTTTTCATAGTTTTTGTGCTTTTACGAGACACTGCAGGCTTATGATTATGACAGTAAAATCTTGACATGTTTAGATAGCTCGTCTTGGCGGTGCACTACAGTAGCCCCAGATCTATTTCTTGCAAGTGAGCCCCACAATCCGATCAATTGAAATTGCCAGCGAAGGATCCCGTATTATTAAGAAATAACTCCTGGTTGTTACACAAATACACAGTAGGTACCACTCCACATTGCTAAAACGGCTATGGTGCGTCTTTGTCGGTAGGATTAATGATGGTTTCGGACGGGAATCGAACTCGGGATGTCGCATTCGAATCCAAAAATAGAATAATATAGTTAGCTAATATAAATAAAAAATGACCAGTATACTATATTCCACCTATAATTTATTTCTGTCTTACGCTAACTAGGTGGAAAAAACTGTAGGCCTACTATATTCTTCGTCAATTTCACTGCGATTGCGTCCTGAAAAACTTTTCTTTTATTTTCCTGAAAAGAAAATACGTCATCAGGGTGAATGAACTCAAGTGAAGCCAGCCATAAAACAACGTGCTTGCCAAGTGAGAGCTTTTGCAAGAGTAAGTAGGTGTTGGTAGGCGTAGGCACCAAATATTTTGTCCACAACACTTTCATCATAAATTTAGAAAAGAAGTCTTACAAACTTTCAGAGACAAGTTACAAAGATTGTTTGCAAACTCAGTTGTGACTTTACGCCTTGTGGGTAGGTACTTACTAACCTACTTAGCTTGAAATTTCGATAAAAATAACTCACAATGCAAACAAAGCGGACTCACGCAAAAGAACTTATAAGTATTTTACTTCTTTACACATAATAATAATAATAAAACAAACATGAAGATAATATGGGCATCCAAACGATTTACGTAAACCTTTTTCGTACAAGCAAACAGTAGCGCCATCTGTCAAAATTTTATAGGTGTCTGCTCAGCGAACTAAAGCGTGGTCTTACTGCTGGCGTATTATATTATCTGTGCTGCTGGTGACAAAACAAGCATTTTTGGCACTGGCGATATTTTTTCGCGCCGTCTGCCTAATAATATTAACGCTAGCGGCTAGTACTTACTAAGAAATTCCTGATAAAAAACCCAAGAGTATTTTTTCGGCCCGACCGGGGAATCAACCCAAGACTTCGTAATCTGCAGTTGAACTTGCTCACCACTAGACCAAAGAGTCAGTTAAAAAAACCGTTTTTAAAGTTACATTACGCATTAGGAAGTAACTAATAGGTACATGACTGAAATCTCACCTGATGGGTCATGGGAGGTACCTGGTACCTTAGCAATGATACAGTCAAAAATGTAACTAATTACTAACCGTACTTGAAATCAGCATAAAGCACTTCGGTTGCTAGACAGCATGGTACCGGAACTTTGCAGGGTGGCAACTAGCAACCAATCGCAACCAAATCGCCTATCAGACTTAAATCAATTTTTGACCGACTTCAAAAAAGGAGGACGTTCTCAATTCGTCGGTATCTTTATTTTTTAGGAACAAGTTTCCAAATTAGCCTTGCCGAGCAATAAACCAGGTTCATAGTTAGGATTAAGAAAGGATTCTTTTTATAATGACTTTGAATTAATTTATGTACCTACTCAGTTTATGTAGTAGGTATATGCTTTTATAATCCGAATTCCGATGGTGGATGGAGAGTAGGTACCTACGTAAAGCTTCCTTGATTTCCTTTGTCATTAATAGCGTAAAACGGTAATACCTGTAATTAACTGTTGCTACCTGAAGGGTGGAATTATTCCGGTCTCTTACTTTACAAGTGGTTTAAAAGGGTAAATCAATATCCTATTATAGTGTTACAAAATCAAACTTTCAATAATATTCGGGTAAAATATCACTGAATTGCAATAGTATTTCACCCAAATAGGATTCCGGATCCGGATTCCGGATTATCTAGTTAAGGAACTCTAAAATACTAATGTGTACCTAAGTACTCAATTTACTTATTTATTTATTTAATTTAAAATTAATTGTTACAAAAAAAAAATGAAAAAAAAAACAAAAGTCTGACTCGTGAAGGATTTGAACCTCCGTCCTCCGATGGTCAAGATAATTTGTATATCGGCGCTCTAACCTACTGAGCTAACGAGTCTTATGAACAGTGTAGTAAATTTAGCTTTGGTTTCCACAAAATGACGTCATGATAAAATTGTATGCAATAATCGACTTTATTTGTATGCGATTAAAATTCTAATTTGTATTTACATAAATGGATTTTGTGTACACGTAAAATCAGTTTTACGTGGGTGACCTGTGATTATCACAAGGTCACAATATGTCGTTGCACGCGGAGTAATAAAATGGGGAACAAGTTTTAATAATTTTAATTTGGGGGGTTTCGTAGCATAAGTAGGTACAGTCGCGGAATGAAAAGGTTCGCCTCGCCACCTTAGTGTCGATTTTCCCTTGCACTGCAAGTGTCCAAAATGTCAACATACTAAAGCAATCGACTATTGCAATTGAATCAATTTGAAATTGACGAACCTATTCACTCCGCGACTGTACATTAGGTACACACAGTGTTCGCAGTATTTACAAGTTTTGACAGGGAATTTAATACTGAATAACTATTACTTATCTGTCTTGTATCATAATACGTAAAGGTATATTAATTTGTGACTAATTGGTGACCTACATTTACAATGGTGTAGGTTTAGTTAATAAGAAGGTAGTTATTTAGTTTTCAAGGCCTTCAGCTAGAATCTTGCTGGACGTGCGAACTCATTATTCGTCATTTGCCAGAGTTAAGTAGGCTTGTCCTTTAGATTTTTATTCGTAAACTAACCGTGTAATCGTATGTGGTCTATTCATACGATATCGACAAAGCAATGACAACAAAAATCTGCCCCACGCATGGGGGGCGCAGTGGGGGTCGCAACGTGCCGTCCCCGAACTCACCGCGAGGTCTACCCGCCCACTGAACCTGTGGCACACTGTAGCAGAGATATCGCAGTGCTATAACGCTGACTATAATAAGAGTGACTAAAATAGGTACTAATATCTGGGTGACCGAGCTTTGCTTGGTAGTATTACAGCTACTCACCAATAGATGGCAGCAGGAGTTTACTGTAATAGTTTTACTTTATCGCCAATAGATGTCAGGTATAGAGTTATATATTTTTTTTGGTAAATACGACATTTTCTAAAAAGAATCCTAGCTAGATCAATTTATCGCCCCCAAAACCCTAAATTTCAAAATACAAAATTTCATGAAAATCGTTCGAGCCGTTTCCGAGATTCAGATTATACAAGAATTGCTCGTTTAAAGGTAAAGGATATGATGACTATAACCTAATTAAGTACCTATGTCCTCAAGTCAGCGGATTCTCAAAGAAACTTCCAAGTTCAAGAAAGTTCGCTTTGCCGATGATTTCCCATCCCATACTAGGGAGTTTTCAACCGTTTAATGGATAATTTGGGGTGTCAAAACTCGATTGTTTTAATCTCTTTTAAATCGATTGATTTACATCTCAGTATAACCTCAAGTCATGCAATTACTGCTGGAAATTAGCTCTAATTTCAGCTCATTACCTAATTAAGATTCACGACATTACTGCAACTGCTTTTGTAACAACACACACACGCACGTGCACACTTTCTCGTAAACGTAGGTAATGCTGCTGATCTTGTGGTACCTACCTACTAGTTAGGTAGGTACCTACTCCTTGAATAAAAAGACGAACCAGATTTATTTAGATCAAAAAAGCTCTGCTGTATACGGAAATCGGCCCTACAGAAACTCGGTGCGACGTATGACCGTGAACATGGAAAGCATGTCCACGCAACAAATAGGCTTATGGAAATTCACGGGCGGAAAATTGCTCACTTCCTCCTCGCCCAGGCTTGCGGCGATAAGATTAAGCCTTCGTATTATTGCATTACGTGTTTAGCCTTTTACATACAACAAATTATACTTAGGCTGTTTGTCCACCGTTACGACAACCGATGCTTTGGTTATCGGTTATAGGGATGCCAGCAGTCAGTCAGGATATCGGTTAGGAGTGCCCGACATACCTATCATCTATTATACTGGATCTATAAGTACAGTGTTTAAGTATATTCTGTTTGATAGGAGGCTACGGTCGTATTAACTAGTAACCAATGATAGATATATTCTAGTTACCGTTACTAGCAAAGACGCCATCAAGCGATTTAGCGTTCGCTGCTGTGTAGAACACGTTAGGAGTTATAGGTCTCCTACTCCTCCTTTCAAGTTAGTACGATGTCATCTTTGGCAGCATCGTCACTTACCAGCAAATGAGAACGCAGTCAAGAACCTACAAACTTGTATAAAAACACATACCTATACCTACATATTTGCGATATCGTTATACGTATATTGCGATATAGAACGCCAAAAATGTACGGGATTGACATTAGCTATAACGCAATAGCGTTAGATTATGTCACTCCCATACATTTTATACTTTTCTATTTGCGACATCGCTAATAAAATGTCACTTTGTCTACAGGGGCCCTGTCTACGTTAGCTACTGGGCCGTCAATGGCTCCGTAGATACAAATGTAGGCAAGGTAGACGAGTCAGAAGCACCAAGCCCAGAACTACTTAGTAACAAATGTGTGCTGCTGTCTTCTATGGAGACTAGAATTAAAAACGACCGACACGGCGACATCATAGCCAAATAATTATCAGTGACCATCAAAGGTCGACTGTCGTATGGCCAGACGACCAAGTAATGTGGGGGCGCAACTGTGGATCGAGTCGACGCGATGTCGGTTATGTAGACAAACAGCCTTAGTTTGGATCTTTAAGCGGAGCAGGGAGATATACGCTAATTGTGTAGTAATAATTGCGCTACTACTAACGGCAACTTGAGTTAATATAACGCGACCGATTAACTCGCGTATCGCGTAAGAGGGGAGCGGGGGGAGATGTTGGCGGGTGGGTGAGAGGTGTGCGCGGAGGATTTGACGTAAGCTCTCTGCTCCGCGCACACCTCTCACCCACCCGCCAACATCTCCCCCCGCTCCCCTCCTACCGCGCAGGGTCGCGTTATAAGTACCTAATCAACGGTGAAAGAAAATAATGGTTCCAAAGATGTTTGAAGTCTGTCGATTCGCACAATGGCTAAACTCTTGTGATTCTAGGAGTCTAAAAAATAATCTCAAATGTAAGTGAAGTCTGCTAAGTAAGAAAAAACTCACCAATCATGTCTTGGCGAATTATTCGTTATTAAGGTAGTATATTAAAATTACAGTTACTTCTTTTAATCAATTATGTTCCACGGCCTTAGAAATGTTTATCTTTTATTTTTTGTATTTTTCTTGTATTTTGTTTCATTATTGTTTCTGTGTAACGGTATAAATAATTAATTCTCTTAGTTATATATAGGAATTTTCTACAATTCTCTAAATTTAGTTTGCATGACATACCCCATGAATGCTATGTACACTTTTAATTGATTTACATATCAGTTAGTGTAGTGTTGTGTATGTTTTCGTGCTTAAGTATTATATGTAAATTGTAAGTGTGCTTATTAAATAAATAAAATAAAAAAAAATAAGTAATAACTTTGGGTAAATAAAACATAGTGATTTAAAATACATTTGATATATTCTTGCACGTAGTCAATATAATAATCAGATCTACAATAAATTACATAACATGAGGTTCACACGATAGGAATGTCTCAGTTGAGCCGCAGTTTAGCGACTATACAGTTCAGAAATAACCATACTTTAACTTTGTGTCCCGTTATAATGGCTTGGTAATGGATTCTACAATTTTCTACAATAAACGAACTGGCCAAGCAGTTTTAGTAAGATTTTACATTACCTGTAATAAAATATGTGTAATTTTATTACATGATCTTCATATTAATTTGCCTCATTGTGAGTGTGTGTTTCAGTGCGGCAATTGATTATTATTTATCAATTACTCATAATATCATCGTCCACATAATACAGGTAAAAAAATTGAGTCTGAATTAATTCTTTTTACTTTTTCATAAACAGCCGAAATTAATAAACCTACTTTACAAACTTTTACCGGCTAACAAATAAACTTGGAATATTTGTTGCTTTGTTCAAAATTTGTGTTCTCTGTCCTTCGAAGGGAAAAAGCAAGACAGTGGAATATTACATATTCGGTGGTAGAACTATTCCACCTCTATTCCACGTTTATGTGTTAGGGGGTTAACATATTATGACACTTTATGCACTGTATATTTGCTACACTGCGGTTTAAGCTTTTGATTGGACAGAGATATACACATTCATATAGGTAAGTACACGAACATTATATTTAATTCTACTTATAATTAATTAAAAGCGACACTTGGTCGAAGACTATTTTGTTTTTGTTAAAATAGATTTCATAAATATACTTTTATACATATAAGGTCAGTTCAGTTTGACACTAATTTTTAAAGTCGCGATATAGTAATTGATATTTTTGTTTTTTTCATAAAATGTAGTAAGTACATATAACAATTTGGAAAATTTGGAAACATGTTGTATTGAACAAAACAAAGTTATGTACTTGACAGAATCCTTTCTTATGCTTTTGTGACAATATTAGTTAATGAAAAGGCATAGCTATAAACATTGCAATTCTATAGCTCTATCTTATCATTGCACTAATTCTCCTTCATATTCTTCTTTTAATCGGTGTTACTTATTAGTGAAAAAAAAGACGATAATAACATATAGTACATTTTTCCTTAGCTCTTTTTGTATTGAAGCTAATAATGTTCTTTATAAACATTTGAAAACAAATAGATTTTATAGAATATTTTTACCCATACCTTTTCCTCTATTCTTTCTTTCCAATGGTTTTTAATAGTAATTTGTATGTATTTTCATTTTCATACTCATTACTTTCAATAGATACAATAATATTACTATATTGAATTCATAAAAATAATCAATTTCCTTATTCTATTATAATATTGTATTATTATAAAACTTATTTATAACATCAGAATCCATAGAGCGCGCCGTAGTCATTTCAAAAATAGAGGTATTCTATGAATGTTAACACAAATACTTATTTTAAATCAATAATCTTATTCCTATAAATGGTACTTATTTTGTTTTAGAGTTTGAATTTAACGCGTACGATCCTTTTCATAATGGAATCGGTGAAAAGGAATAGCACTTGTCTTTCCTTTCTATCCCTTTCCGCAGGTACTGTTGTGAGAGAGATAGTTATTGCTATAAATTCCCCGAGAATCCTGAGCCAAGCTGATTCAAATCCAAACTTTATTTTTCATAGATTACGGTCCACATTAACTCGTATATTTTTTCTAAATTAACATCCGGATTTCAAAGTTAAAGACACATAAACAAGTGGACATGTGCATTGAATTGTTTGTGCGCAAAATTAAGTTCCGGACATGAATAGCCATGAAAATTCCTAGTGCCAAAAAACACTATTTTAATTTCCCAGAATATTTTGGTTGTGGTTCATGAGAAAACTTGATTCCACCTTTGGGCATTATTTTGAGGCACATTTTAATAATTATATTATTCATAATAATAATATTTATTTGAAAAACTCAGTTTACATTGTTCATTGGACTTTTCACCTCAAACTAGGAAAGCTCCCGTTCTAAGGAAAATTTTAAGGTGCTATTTCAGGTAGAGTTTAAGTTAAGATTTGATCGGAATAAAGGGCTAATTATTTATTTAGTGTCTACGCCGAATCCTTGTCTTTGGTTACTTGGTTAATTTGACATAGCAATATATTGCGCCGCGGTCACTATGTAATGTAATTAAAATGGCAATATTAATTGTTATCTACCAATTTAGAACATATTTCTTGGTATGACCATATCTCTGAGGATAGACGCATTACAGTTCAAGTTTCTAAAACGAAATAAGCACCAGTATCTACTAATCTAATATTACACACTAATAAGTACATATTTTTAGAGAACCTAAATAAAAATTATGCATTCTTAGTGATACCTACCATAGGAATTGAAAATCAAAATTAAATAAATTATTATTTGTGACTGATATGCCACTGGAATTCAACAAGACATAATTGTAATAATAAAAGAAAATACAAAATAAATGCCTTTTTGTGTTTTTTTTTTGTGCTCAACAAAAAATTGCTTAGAATTTAAATGATATTTATTATGATTTGTAACGCTTTGCTTATAAATACAAATATAGAATACCAATATTGAAAATAACTTATATATTTATTTATAGATGATAATATTCTGTTATTAATAATAATATTTATTATTTAATCGTATTGTTGATACGTAATACAAAAGATCATCCTGTAAATTACATAATTATAAATTATATACAAGTCTTTTAAAGTTTTGACTAGATTATTATAAACATTTATATTTTTATTTCTATTGCTTTCTTATTATTCTATGCTAATTTTATAATACTTCAAATATTAACTTCAGTTAGTAACTTCAGCAATGAATAAAAAGGAAAAAAAACAACCTTGAGGATAAAATTAATCATAAAACATCAGCTAAGTTTAAAGCAATGCACTTATTTAATTAAAAAGGTACTTAGAATTCTGGTTGCGTTGCATTTTACATTAAACATCATAAGCCTTACATTTATTAAATTTTTTTAAGGAAAATTCAGAGATGACTTATTCTGTAAACTGCGTATGTCTGGATACTTATTTTTTGTGACGTCATAATATAAAGGCTTAGCTATATCAAGTTATCTAGTACAGTAAAATCATACAAATAAAATTCGATTTTCGAACGTTTGTCTTGTCGACTTAAATTATCATAACTAAAGATCAAAGAATAAAAATCCTAAAATACGGTTCCTCATATGACATAAAAATAATAAATTAGTTTGTTTTCTAAATTTTACTATTAAACTTTTAATAAACAGTATTTTAAAATGTTAAAAATAGAATCTAAAGATCCCAGATCAAATCCTATGGATATTATAAATAAATAAGATCTTTTAAAAGATTCATAATCTATTGTAAAGTTCAAAATACGAACTCAAGTTACGAAACAATACGAGTTCAAAATTGTAAGTTAAATTAGGTACCTACGTCTTAATAATCTAAAATATAACTTAAACTCAATAAAAGTTAATGAATTCTGGAAAAAGTGAGTGTACGTAAGTCTCACGGAAGTATGTAATTAATAAGTAGTGAACAATAACAAATGCTACAATACGGAATGTTTTGTAAAATTCCGCTTCTGTTTAAGCGAGAAATCACACGTATAGATTTTTATTGGTTGCTTAAAAACAAATAAAATGATCAAATAACAAAATGTAAAAAGATTTATATATTAATGATTAGACAGAGACAGCCAGAAATACAAATGCCCATAACTTTGTGTTTGTGTTTGTTTGATTTTAATCTTTATCCTACTTTAAAATACAGAAATTAAAATGAGCCAAACTTTGCCGCGGTTTAAAACATTACCTACCCTAAAGATTCCATATAGCCAATAATAATTGAAGAACTCTTGCTTATCATCAATTCCAATGCCAATTTTGGTCACCTAACCATGGCGCAATACTATAGTAAAACTGCCGATGCCAGTGGGACAATCAAATGGATAAATAGACCGCACTGTTGCTATTTCTGTCGCACTTACGGACTTTACGGCAGGCCTGACGCAACTGGCAGTGATTGGTTGTTACAGGTATAGTTGCTTTAGTATTAGAACACTTGCGCGACAGAGATAGCAACAGGTGGTATATTTATATATTTTATTGCACCGCGTGCAGCGAGATTTTGCGCTGACTACAGCTACTTTAAATACTGGAAACGGTTGGAATGTTGCAAAGTAAAATGGACGTATTGGTAAGTGTCAGGTGGAGGTATGGAGTGTAGAGGGGAAGGAATACGGTTTCATATTATAGGAAACAAGTTCTGTCCACCAGAACGCGATGAAAAGAATGGCACTGCGATTACGTCGATATGATGTGTGTAGTGTATATATATATATATATATATATATACTTGTCAGTACTCGCAGTGCCGAGTACTGACAAGTATCTTCTCGGACCTGTAACTGTCGGCACACTTCTATAGCTTGGCAAAAGTCTGTCAAAAGGAACTGTTTTCTTTTTTTCATACGATAGTTGGCCAATCACACATAGCCAATGTGTGATTGGCCAACTAAATTAGCCAATCTGTCAATCTGTGATTGAGCGACACAGGTCTGCTCCGCTCTACTTCAGCGGAAACGTACCTCCACACTCAATAAAACTTTTTCAAATTACTTGGATTTCTATCGACTTTAGATAGGGGCGCCATATTTCTTGTCTTTTCTGACAAATTATACAACTGTGACATTCATACCATACCATCGCTCAGACATTCATACCATACCATCGCTCAGCAGTGCCATGTTCTGATGGACATTTTTTTCAACACGGACACCGTACTCCTTTCCTCTACACTGCATGTTATGCAAAGGTTCTTAGATGACGTTGAAGTCCCTGTCCGGAATACGGTCGAAGTTCTGAGGGGCTCGGCTCCAGTAGTAGTACGGCGGGCCGGGCGAGAAGCAATACTTCTGTTCGAGGGGAGAGTCGTCTTGCACCCAGTACATCAGGTAGAAGTTGCACATTTCGTCGTTGTTCGTCGCTCTGGAAGAGGTTAATTAGGTTTCTCTAAGTATTTGAATATTATCAGACTGGAAATAAGGTTAATTATACGCTGGATCAAATAGAGTCTTAAATACAGTCTATTTGGGATTATTTAGATACGAGATGTTGGCAATTACCTTGTACAAAATGTCTAAACTAAAGTATTGGGTGCGTATAAAAAAGTGCCATCCTTTTACATGGAGAGCATTTTGAAAAGGATAGCACTAATTTTAGACGCGTCAAATTAGTTTAAAGATTTTGCATCACAGAATTGGCAACAATCACATACTATAGAGAAGAAAAAAAAACTACGTGTCATCTCAAAGTAGGCTTTCACTTAGCATTTTTCTCTTGTTTTATTTTTTAACCCCCGACGCAAAAGGGGTGTTATAAGTTTAACGTGTCTGTGTATCTGTGTATCTGTCTGTGGTAGCGTAGCTCCCAAACGGATGGACCGATTTTCATGAAGTTTATTTTGTGTCATAGATAATTTTATCCCGAGTGTTCTTAGCCATGTTTCATAAAAATCTGTTCAGCCGTTTGAAGATCATCAGCTCTTTAATAGTTGATGAGGGGATCTGACTACCTTCCATATGTCGTATCGTTTCGAAACTTGGTACAGTGTTACTTCAATGATATTGAAAGTATATGGTAAGGTAACCATGTCCTGATTTGCCGTTTGAAGATCATCAGCTCTTTAATAGTTGATGAGGGGATCTGACTACCTTCCATATGTCGTATCGTTTCGAAACTTGGTACAGTGTTACTTCAATGATATTGAAAGTATATGGTAAGGTAACCATGTCCTGATTTGCCGTTTGAAGATCATCAGCTCTTTAATAGTTGATGAGGGGATCTGACTACCTTCCTTACGTCCTATCGTTCCGAAATTCCTTCCCTATATTTTAATACCTTATTACCTACTTTAAAAAGGACAAAATAAAAGTAAAATTACAAATTTTAAAAACCCCCGACGAAAAAATAAAATATAAAAAGTAACAAATAATATTTTAAACCTATTATTATAATTATTATCGTCACAATATAATATTAAGTACGTTCAAATATTTTTTAATTCAAGCGTAGTCGCATCGTCGGGGGACCGTTAGAGAGATACTCCGGAAAATTCGCACAATCGACACAACCGTCAACGTCGCCTGCCCTCAAGTGCCTGCCCGTTCGGGGCGACATTAAACTTTAGCGGTCCCCCGACGATGCGACGACGCTTGAATAAAAAAATATTTGAACGTACTTAATATTGTATTGTGACGATAATAATTATAATAATAGGTTTAAAATATTATTTGTTACTTTTTATATTTTATTTTTTCGTCGGGGGTTTTTAAAATTTGTAATTTTTTTACAATAAGTACGACACGAAGTTAAAATGAAGGAGTGTAAAAATAGGAAACCTATAGAATTTAGGGAGCCAAGATACAGGTTTATTTTTATAGGCCCAGCTCCAGAAAACTTATTGTTAGCAAGATAGTCAAGTCTTGAAAAGACTTGTCAGGTCTTGTCAAGACTTGACTATCTATATGAAGAGTGAGTCAGCGCACGGCGAGCACGTCCTCCCTGGCGATGAGCGTCTGGCTCACCACCAGGTAGAACATCTGCGGCAGCTGCGGGTTCTTGGCGAGCATGCTTCATGACCTGCTCGACCTTGGACAATGAAGGTCAAAGAAGGTCGTCAACTACCCAATCTTAACGGGGTACATATGCGTGTTGTTCATGACGCAGCACGCGGCGAGTACGTCCTCCCTGGCGATGGGCGTCTGGCTCACCACCGGGTAGAACATCTGCGGCAGCTGCGGGTTCTTGCCGAGCATGCTTCATGACCTGCTCGTCATTGAAGGTCAAAGAAGGTCGTCAACTCACCCAATCTTAACGGGGTACATGTGCGTGTTGTTCATGACGCAGCGCGCGGCGAGCACGTCCTCCCTGGCGATGGGCGTCTGGCTCACCACCGGGTAGAACATCTGCGGCAGCTGCGGGTTCTTGCCGAGCATGCTTCAAGACCTGCTCGACCTTGGACAATGAAGGTCAAAGGAGGTCGTCAACTCACCCAATCTTAACGGGGTACATGTGTGTGTTGTTCATGACGCAGCGCGCGGCGAGCACGTCCTCCCTGGCGATGGGCGTCTGGCTCACCATTGGGTAGAACATCTGCGGCAGCTGCGGCTTCTTGCCGAGCATGCTTCATGAGCTGCTCGACATTGAAGGTCAAAGAAGGTCGTGAACTCACCCAATCTTAACGGGATATACATGTGCGTGTTGTTCATGACGCAGCGCGCGGCGAGCACGTCCTCCCTGGCGATGGGCGTCTGGCTCACCATTGGGTAGAACATCTGCGGCAGCTGCGGGTTCTTGCCGAACATGCTTCATAACCTGCTCGACCTTGGACAATGAAGGTCAAAGGAGGTCGTCAACTCACCCAATCTTAACGGGGTACATGTGCGTGTTGTTCATGACGCAGCGCGCGGCGAGCACGTCCTCCCTGGCGATGGGAGTCTGGCTCACCACCGGGTAGAACATCTGCAGCAGCTGCGGGTTCTTGCCGAGCATGCTTCATGACCTGCTCGACCTTGGACATTGAAGGTCAAAGAAGGTCGTGAACTCACCCAATCTTAACTGGGTACATGTGCGTGTTGTTCATGACGCAGCGCGCGGCGAGCACGTCCTCGCTGGCGATGGGCGTCTGGCTCACCACCGGGTAGAACATCTGCAGCAGCTGCGGGTTCTTGCCGAGCATGCTTCATGACCTGCTCGACATTGAAGGTCAAAGAAGGTCAAAGAAGGTCGTCAACTCACCCAATCTTAACGGGGTACATGTCCGTGTTGTTCATAACGCAGCGCGCGGCGAGCACGTCCTCCCTGGCGATGGGCGTCTGGCTCACCACCGGGTAGAACATCTGCAGCAGCTGCGGGTTCTTGCCGAGCATGCTTCATGACCTGCTCGACATTGAAGGTCAAAGAAGGTCGTGAACTCACCCAATCTTAACGGGGTACATGTGCGTGTTGTTCATGACGCAGCGCGCGGCGAGCACGTCCTCCCTGGCGATGGGCGTCTGGCTCACCACCGGGTAGAACATCTGCGGCAGCTGCGGGTTCTTGCCGAGCATGCTTCATGACCTGCTCGACATTGAAGGTCAAAGAAGGTCGTGAACTCACCCAATCTTAACGGGGTACATGTGCGTGTTGTTCATGACGCAGCGCGCGGCGAGCACGTCCTCCCTGGCGATGGGTGTCTGGCTCACCACCGGGTAGAACATCTGTGGCAGCTGCGGGTTCTTCTTGCCGAGCAGGTGCCACATGTCGCCCTTGGGGGAGCGGCGGACCACGAAACCAGATACTTCGGTTCCTGGAATTATTACGGGCATTGATTTAACTCTAACACCTGTCTATCGTGAGCGTTAAAAAATGGCGTCTAACGTTTTCGTCATCTCAAGTTTTGGTCTCGCGATCATGACGCACGACGCGGTATGCATAGCAAACGCAGCGTTTACCTTCTCTGTGGAGTACCTAGTGGTTATTTGATTGTACATGTGTCAACACGAGCAAATTCACTGGCAACCCTCGACGCACAACGCAGCGATGGTTGTAAACTAACTGCGGTGTACCAGCTCTCTACTTCACTACAGTTACCCATCGCCGCTGACGCAAACTGCGTGTCCGAAACTGCACGCTGCGTACCGCAACTTAATGCATTATGATCGCAAGAACAAGGCTAAAATACTCGTGATGCCAACATACATCGATAAATAATAAGTCCTTAGCTACACTGCAAGAAGCCTTAGGCCATCTGGACTGCCTATTAAATTAATCAAGTGAAGTGTCTACATCGAAGGCCATGGTCGTTGCTTAAACGTTTGTCAGTCGAGTCACTTTAGTGTGAAACGAAAATATACTCCCACCACTTAAGGAATTAGGACTACATGCCTAGAGAATTAGGACTCACCAAGAGCATGGGTGTGTGTGCGGAACGCGAAGGGGTGGATGACTTTGTCCTCGTTAATGGTGCACGCTGTCTCCATGTGCTCAATCTTGTTCGGGGGTATCACGCCGCTGGTGCCCAATAGAAAGACCCCGGCTTGACGGGGCATTCTGTATCAAGGGATGATAAATTTAGTTGTTAGGGGTGCCTAATACATATTTTGAGCTAAAAACACAATATGCATTCAATATGATATGACTACATCCTATAAACTAACCTTTCTGTAGTATACTCCAAGAAGACTCCGGAGTTGTCAGTTTTGCCCTCTGAAATAATTATTATAAGAACATTCACTAGAGTAAGATTGGGGTTTGGGTGCGTAAAGCTTTAGTAAGTAGTAATCCAGTAAGTAGCCCATAAACGGTTTTTACACAATATCGCACCGGAACGCTATATCGCTTGGCGGTGCATCTTTATTGTTAGTGTGGTAACTAGCCACTACTGAAGCCAGAGCAGACCACAGCCTTTAGAAATTATAAAATTCTAAAGTAGCGTGTAGCGTGTGTTCACTTGTTTATTAATGAGTCTTAAAAAGAGATCAAGAATTGAGACTTAAGACATACAGTCCATATTAGAAACGTTTATTGACATACCTGGGAATTTCATCATATAGTGCACTTGCAACACTAGATACTTGATGGGCGAGTCGCGGCCGATGAGGAAGCCGACGTCGGGCGGCAGAGCGAGGCGCGGCGCGTCTCGTGCCCACGCGTACACTATCTGAGAGCCAGACTTGCAAGGACTGGCCGTGGTGTATCGGTCGTCTATATCATTGCTCTGCATTTCGCCACAGCTCCTAAAATTAAATAAAGCTTATATCAGGGAACTGATTGCGTAAGAAAAACGTATTCATCGTCACCGTAATCGTTACTAAACTCGGTGTCCCGATTGGCTGACGTAAATCAGGGAACCAGTCAGTGGACAGAACTTGTAAACGATTACGATAACGATGTATACGTTTTTCTTACGCAATCTACGTGCTGGTCAAATAAACACTAAAACAGCAATATTTCATGTTAAGTACTTGTAAAAGGATATGGTGACAATATAAGGCCACTGCAATTGTCACCGGGATGTCCATAACCAAGAATCAGATTATCTCATTCAATGTGAAATAAAACATTTTTTATCTGTTTAATTTCCAAAGGTGGAAGTTTGTACATATTATGTGTATGTTTGTTACCTACTCCTTCATGTCGCAACTACTGAACCAATTTGATTAAAATATGGAATGGAGAAAGGTTATACCATGGATTATGATATCGGCTACTTTTTATTTGGGATCTTTCTGGGCAGCCAGGGCTACAAGCAAAAGCTTGTACAATATGCCACTTATTCATAAAAGTGAAAGAGTGGTTGAATAGTTGTACTCTGTTTTGTCTTTGTTTGTCAACGGTAATTTGACATTCGGAGGAAAGAGACAAAACAGATTAAAGATATTCCACTGATATTTCACACTTGTGAATAAGAAGGTATGTTTATATTACTTACCAGACTGAATCATTGGAGCCTGGCTCAGTACAGCCGTACAATAGCATGTGATGAGCCGTATGCATTGAGGCATTTGGTTTGAATCCAACTGAAAATATAAACATAGGTGTGATATAAACAATTAGGAAAACAATAAGGTGTTTTGATATATTATGACGAGTTGTAATATAAAAAAAATAAAAATAGAAATAGAAATATAGATATAGAATTAATTGATTGGAAAATAATAATATATTCAAATAAAATGATTGAAATGCTTTATATTCTTTTCTTAAAGGTAATAATGACATAAAATGAACAGCATTCCTGTTGATTTAAGGAGGGGTTGGCAAAAATTTAAAATAAATATGAACAAAGATAAACAAATGATTTCAGTTACCTCGGGCGCCAGCCAACCACCCTGGAGGAAGCCGTGCCGGATAGAGAGAGAGTCGACAGTCCATTAGGCCTTTAATCTCAAGGCGGGCGTTGCTGTTTGCTTTTAAGATAATCTAAATATAGGATTTGTATGGAGAATAAATAAATATTCAAATATGAAATTTACCAAATTTATTATTTACGATTCCACATTTCTTTACTCTTGCCTTATGTTAGGTTATAATTAATTATATTACAGTACAAAAAGTTACTTAATTTATAAGGTTGAAATAAGCCGCATAACAATTTACTTAAAGTTTATAAAATAACCTAAAAGGTTGCACACACGGCTAAGTTTATATTTTAGGATGATAACGGAATGTCCGAGCCTATGTTGGAGCTATCACCTAAATGTTCGTATCACTCACCACGACTATTCACTGGTATCCTGGCTTGTGTGTGTGAAACAAGGTTCAAAGTTCAAAGGTCATCGTTGGGACGCTGCATCGCAGCTGGACCACCAAACAGCTAGGGCATCACGCAGCTCAGTCCATAATCGAAGTAAAGCGATGTCAGGCTATATAAACCTTACGATCTTGCGTATGCGTAGTTTAAGATTGATAGGTTAGACCAAAAACGTGTCCAACGAAAACGCATGGAAATCGTGTGGAAAACAAATCCATATGGAAATAAAACGTAATCCATAAGGGAATGACTAATCCATAAGGGATTGGCTGTAACAATAGGAAAAAATGATTTTAATTTGGCGTCCACATGGCAAGACACGTGATTAAGAAACCAAAGGTCAATGCACTTACCGCAATGGCGCCGTTTTATATAATGTTAAACATTTCGGCAATCTGCCTGAATAAGTATTAGGTATTTTATAGTATTTGCGACATAATATCGCATAAAATTAAGAAAATTTTCAAGACGGCATTTGCACGCCTGCGAAAGTCGGTAGAAAAGTGAAACGTCAAACTGGATCACAGACTACGTAAAACTTCCGAATTCCGCGACCACAGCATGGCAGTACACTCTACCAAAGATTCAATAACTCGAAAGTCGAAAATATTGTTAGTAGAAAGAGAAAAAAAAATATGCCTTGTTCGCATGTGACGTGAGATAAAAAAAACACGTTACATTTTTCCCCTTCCTAAGAAAAAAAAGAAAAAATAATTTTTTTCTTTGCCCAAAATAATTACACAAGGCAAAAGCAAGGAATATTAAATTTACAACAACAAAGAATTTAGAGCCAAAAGTAAATTATTGAAATAGATTGATAAGCAATCTAACAAAACAAAGTTTCTATACTAAGGTTGCATAGTTTGGTATACAACTGACCAGACCACTAGGCACTAACGCCGTGAAATGGTAAACCAAACTAGCGAAGAAGAGAAGAAAACTTTTGAAGAGTGGGTGATTAGGGTTGGTATACAACTGATCAAGCCACTAAGCATTAACGCCGTGAAGTGATAAACCAACCTAACACAACACTAAGCCAAAATAAAAGAATCTAGAGTTAGTATGCAACCGTTCAAAGCACTGAGGCACCTTCGCCGCGCATTGACGAACTAACCTAGCTAAAGATTTTTTGGAATGGTATGCAACCGAACAAAGCACTGAGGCACCCTCGCCGCGCAGTGTCGAACCACCCAAAATGATGCACTACAAAAGAGCGACATCGAAATCATCGTCCTGCCTAAGCAAAGACCTAGCCTACTTGTCCACATGTGTGCGACAAGGCCAAAGATGAATTATATATATAATGCTTGTCCGCATGTGCGAGACAAAGCACAAAATATTTACAATAGATACCTGTTCACATGTGTGAAACAAGGCACTAAATATTTACAAAACATGAACCCACATATGGTCTATACATATGTACTAGGAAAATTAAAAGACAACAAACTTATCTTTAAACAAAATATACAATATATACAATTTGGTAATGTGGAGCATGTGCTTAACCACAACCCAAAAAATTGAATAGGATTGACAAAAGCCAAGAATCCTATGCAAAATAATATTATTAGTCCTTATTGCATTGGTATCTGTTAGGTTCTTTTCAGGTGAAAGTTGAAAGTTTAATTTTATTTAAATTTTAAGAATATCTTTTATGTGGTATCTACCGGTTCTATTTTTTGCTAAATCTTTTAATATATATACATTATCTGAAATTTTCTTTATGATTTTACATTTTACAAATCTAGGAGCTAATTTAGCTGAAAAGAACGAAGCAGCATTGGATTGCACAAAGTTGCGCCTCCAAACTATGTCTCCAACACAATAAGAAATGCCTTTTCTACCGAGATTATAATAATTAGCATTTCGCTTATATGATTTAGCCAAATTACTAACTGTTTTATTAAAAATATTATTTAAAGTAAGGAGTGCGTCCGAATAATCTGAACGACTACCAATGATAAACTCCGAAGGGTCAGAGATTAAATTAAATTTATGTAGGGATCCATCGAGAAAAACTTCCCTCCCAAACATTAGAAAATTAGGTGTGTATCCTGTTACTAAATTAATTGTGCCAATATTATATACTATACAACCTTAGAACAACCCAAGATTAGCTAGTATAAAAGAGAACTTGATAGGCTATGTTAAGATAGTATGTTAAGATAAAAATCTTAATATCTAATACAATTTAACTTACATATTATATTATAATGTAACAGGATTACAAAACACCTTAAAATTACAATATTATATTATAAAAAGGACAAGACAAGAAAGAGGAAACAAAATATTTATTCTCCAATACTATTATGAACAATAAGGTTTAATTACCTATGCGATATGTAAGACAAACAGGTACAAAGCAATCATGTTATGACAATCAGGTTATGACAATCAGGTTATGACAATCAGGTTATGACAATCAAGTTATGACAATCAAGTTATGACAATCAAGTCCCTGTTCGGGCGCCAATTGTAATATAAAAAAAATAAAAATAGAAATAGAAATATAGATATAGAATTAATTGATTGGAAAATAATAATATATTCAAATAAAATGATTGAAATGCTTTATATTCTTTTCTTAAAGGTAATAATGACATAAAATGAACAGCATTCCTGTTGATTTAAGGAGGGGTTGGCAAAAATTTAAAATAAATATGAACAAAGATAAACAAATGATTTCAGTTACCTCGGGCGCCAGCCAACCACCCTGGAGGAAGCCGTGCCGGATAGAGAGAGAGTCGACAGTCCATTAGGCCTTTAATCTCAAGGCGGGCGTTGCTGTTTGCTTTTAAGATAATCTAAATATAGGATTTGTATGGAGAATAAATAAATATTCAAATATGAAATTTACCAAATTTATTATTTACGATTCCACATTTCTTTACTCTTGCCTTATGTTAGGTTATAATTAATTATATTACAGTACAAAAAGTTACTTAATTTATAAGGTTGAAATAAGCCGCATAACAATTTACTTAAAGTTTATAAAATAACCTAAAAGGTTGCACACACGGCTAAGTTTATATTTTAGGATGATAACGGAATGTCCGAGCCTATGTTGGAGCTATCACCTAAATGTTCGTATCACTCACCACGACTATTCACTGGTATCCTGGCTTGTGTGTGTGAAACAAGGTTCAAAGTTCAAAGGTCATCGTTGGGACGCTGCATCGCAGCTGGACCACCAAACAGCTAGGGCATCACGCAGCTCAGTCCATAATCGAAGTAAAGCGATGTCAGGCTATATAAACCTTACGATCTTGCGTATGCGTAGTTTAAGATTGATAGGTTAGACCAAAAACGTGTCCAACGAAAACGCATGGAAATCGTGTGGAAAACAAATCCATATGGAAATAAAACGTAATCCATAAGGGAATGACTAATCCATAAGGGATTGGCTGTAACAATAGGAAAAAATGATTTTAATTTGGCGTCCACATGGCAAGACACGTGATTAAGAAACCAAAGGTCAATGCACTTACCGCAATGGCGCCGTTTTATATAATGTTAAACATTTCGGCAATCTGCCTGAATAAGTATTAGGTATTTTATAGTATTTGCGACATAATATCGCATAAAATTAAGAAAATTTTCAAGACGGCATTTGCACGCCTGCGAAAGTCGGTAGAAAAGTGAAACGTCAAACTGGATCACAGACTACGTAAAACTTCCGAATTCCGCGACCACAGCATGGCAGTACACTCTACCAAAGATTCAATAACTCGAAAGTCGAAAATATTGTTAGTAGAAAGAGAAAAAAAAATATGCCTTGTTCGCATGTGACGTGAGATAAAAAAAACACGTTACAGAGTTCTTTAGAAATACATTATTTATATATCTCACTGTCCACGATGAAATAAAATGGGAAAACAGCAAAGCCTGTAAGCGCGAAAGAGAGACCAACAGGCAGCCTGTTTTCCCATTTGATTGTACTGGGGGCAGCAAGATATTGCAGCAACTATAATAATTGTTTTCACAATATTTACAAAAAATATTATTATAATCATGTAGCAAAATTTTTGTTTAATTGTGATAGTGATTTACATACCAATATAGTAATTCTTCTGTGGAGCGATTCTTATAGGAGTGCAGAGGTACAGCTCATCCTAAAATAAATGTTGACATAGTATTAATGTATATGTAATTAAAATGTGTGTCTATTTATCTGAGTAAGAAAAGAAGAAGCTTAGCATTACTCAAACAAATTGTGATGGAATTGTCAAAGGTAGAGGTGGGCAAAACGGCTTAAAACAATAAGCAGACTTTTTCATTTTACTGTTTTTCAAAAGTCACTTTTAATTACTGCTTATTTGCTTATTTTTAGTTTTTCGTTGATTGCTCAACTTAATAATTTAACAGTTTAGGCAATGTTTTCGCCAACGCGGAAAAAACGCAACTGTCAACGGAAAGAAATTAATAAGTTAAAAAACGTAAAGACATTTTCGTTATTTCGTTTAATAATCTTGCAAAATGAATCCAACCTTACTGCTCATCAATAAAGATCAGATTCGTACTCACTCCTTTAGAATTGAAGCTGTTATTAATTAAAGTGACATTTTCGTTATTTCGTTTAATAATCTTGCAAAATGAATCCAACCTTACTGCTCATCAATAAAGATCAGATTCGTACTCACTCCTTTAGAATTTAAGCTGTTATTAATTAAAGTAAGTTAAATTTCGTTGTTTGGTTGAAAATGTTGCAAAATAAAACCAACCTTACTGCTCAGAAAAGATCAGATTCGTAGCAAATAAAAATCAATCAATTTAAAAAAGCAATCGAATAATAAGTGGACTTTTTCTAAGTAACGTGTTGTTGTGTTTATTTAAAAAAACGACTTAAAATTTACGCTTTCGTTTAAATGCCCAACGCTAGTCAAAGGCATGCGATTTAATAAAAACTCACGAAATTGATCAATTAAGAAATAGTTACAAATATTTTAACATTTCCAATTAGACAGAGATAGCTAGATTTATAGTTAGATAGATAGATTTGTCCCAATGAAAATACAGTAAAAAATTAGTAAAATTTATTAGAAAAAAAGTTATTTGCTATAATTCGCCAACAGAAAAAATTCTGTATTAATAGCATATAATTTTTTCCTTTCTTGTTAATCATGAACTTCCGCAAAATAACGCCTGCTTCTATCCAAAATTATAGATCCTATTTAGAGTTTTTTCTGATAACGTGTTAATAGGCTAGTACTCTTTAGTAAGTACCTCTTTGGAGTTTTGGTATTCTTTGGAGGGTGTTACAAAAAAATGGCAAATTCTTGGGAATTTGCCATTTTTTTGTAATATAATAAGTTTGGAATGAAAGTTAGGTACTTAATAGCCGGCTATTAAGTAACTTTCACACCCAGCATATTAGTATAATACCTACTGGAACAAAATGCCAGCGTGGGTTTCATTACTCACTATTAGCATCAATCAATAAGTTGATAGATGAGATAACATTTGATTGGTCAGTTCTCTTTATGGCCTTTGTCATCAGATGATAAAAATGCCTTAATAGCTAAGTAGGTATAGTCAGTTTAGCTAAAGGTTTTCTCTTCTTAGCAAATACATACACAATTTCTAAGATTTTGTATAAAGTTATAACAACTATCTTGTATAATCATAGAAGTAATTTGCGATATTTATAAGGAGGTACCTACATCATATTAGGTAGATAGTGCTAAGTACTACTCACAACACAGCATCAAATAATAAAATATACCAACTTAATTGAAGATGGAAAAACCTGCATCACATTCACGGCTTAATAACGAGTTATATTTTTTTACTTAAATAAAAAAATTTGATAAATGTTTGCCTGTTATGTTTAGCAAAATTTTAAACTAAATAATATTTATAACTTGCTTAATGGTGACAGATACCATAGAGAGTAAACCTGCAGGTCTGAAAGAGCACCATAATGTTATCGGAAGGTATGTGAAGCCTGTCCCTGCCACTGTCTACGGCCAAATACCTCAGAAGCTGAAAGCAGAGGGCCTACCACCAACGCCCAAAGTAATATTATTGTAATATTGTTTTAAAATTTTCATACTGACATTGTATGAAAATGTCAAAACAATATTACAATAATAGGTATTACTCTGGGCGTTGGTGGTAGGCCCCCAGGTCCCTAATTTATCCACAAAATGAGTAGTGAGACGTATACAGGTGTTCTAACATATTTTAGGTTTCTATTTTGTAATTAATTACCTAGTTTTTCTAAGTCTTAATCTTGTTCTAAATCTTGGAAAATTACGAATGAATTTTAGACGAAAATAACAATCAACAATTCAATAACCAAGTGCGTTAAATTATGTGGTAAAATTTTTGACCCAGGTGTGAATTAAACGGACAAAAATAAGTACAAAATAATTTGAAAATAACTCACCTTATTGGGCCAAACGTTTGGCATGAGGAATTCGTACGTATCAACTTCATTCGCAAAAACACCAGCCCAAATATTGGAAACAGTAAAGAGTATAGAAATAACGAATTTACAAGACTCCATATTAGGGTTCTAAAAAAATCCTAGTGGAAAACCTGAAGAAGACGCGACGCGGGGTAAATCCCGTAGCGTACTTCACGTTAGCAGCTGATAGTGATAATTAATAAAATAAATTGAACCCAGTTTGCAGTATAAGTAGAGCGTTGACGACAAAAGCCTAGAGCCCACTAGAGCCGAATAGATGAATTGGCACCAACACACTGGAATGATAAAACGGAGCGACAAGTGTTTATTGAGTTTACACAGTATGGTAGACTATACTATTATTATTTATCACAATACTATCCTACGCATGACAGATCGATAATGTTTTCATTGAACTTGTAATGCTAACGTCATAGAAAAGGGTTGCTACATATATAAAACTTTCCCTAGATTCCACTACATTACTCGCGTCATTACAGCAGTTATTTATAGGTAATTTATATTCTAAACATTACTTGGTAACAACAAAACCGCAGCTAAGCCTAGTAAAATGAAGTTATTTTGGTGCTGAAACTATATTTTGTCACATTTTTAGGTTTTACAATAATTACTACATAATCACATAGCCACAATTCAATGACTGTAGTCACAGTTTACATTATTTTTACTGTGTTTTAACACTGTGTGAATAAAGTTCAGAATCTATCTAAGGATTTTTGAAATGAACGAATGAAATTAAATGTAGATTAGTACTATATTTTAAAATTGCACATGGCTGACATACCTACCTAATATTATAACAGTTAGTATATAAAATGACGATGATGGTGATTAATTACAAAATGCGCGAGACACTAATGCCGAGTTGCACGAAACAAATTCAAAAATTTAAGTGCTACAACTAATTTGACCGCAAACAATGTCAAAAAATGTATGAAATTTTGACATTTCTTGCGATTAAATTAGTAGCACTTAAATTTTTTAATTTATTTCGTCCAACTCGGGGTAAAAACGCTAATAATATTACAATCACTACATACTCAACATGCACTTATTGAATACGAATTTAGTAAGAAAACCAAAAAATGGTAAAATTACTTTCCTTGAGCTGGTATGCTTTTCGTTCATAAACTTCATTTATTAATATGTTGTTAAAGAAAGTTTGTTAGATTAAATTTACTGTCCTTAGTTACAGTTTTTAAAATTAAATGAAGTATTTTAATAATTATCTAAATGTGAAAAAATAATTTATAAGTTCTACACGTTTCTGAACATGTGAATCCAAATTCATGCGCAATACTTATGGTTTACTGCTACTAGATGGCAGTTATTAGGTTCCCCATCTTCGTTAGGTACAATTGTCTTTTAGGACGAAGTGTTTTGCTGGTAGAATAAAAATGGTCGTGTTAAAATGGTACAGAATGAACATCTCCCGTTCAAACTTTTCCATGTTTTGAAATTTGATAGCGCTATCTAGCAGTTTATTTAATAACTACTTCGTTTAAGTTAGTTACAGGAATTTTATAGTATTGTGTTGTTTTTTGTTAGATGGCGCTACTTACAATATCGTCGTGTTTATTTTTACTATTCGTTGATAGATGGAGCTAGAGGTTACCTTTCTTTTCTCTGTGTACGCCAATTTGTAGCGATTATTTTTGGGTAAGCCCGTAACCATACGTATATTAGTGTTATTATCTCGCTGCAGACTCGGCCATAAATCATTTGATTTCGCTTTTGTTCACTAAAATAATACAAAAGCAGCAGTGAAGCTCAGCAGTGAAATACAAAAGCGAAACACTCGGATGATTTATGACCGAGTCTGCAGCGAGATAATAACACTACCATAGGATTTATTGCTAATAATCAGGCTACACTTAGATACTAGAAGAAAGTTAGTTCGAGGCTTTTTAGGACTCCGTACCTAAAGTTATAACGGAACCGTAATTCTAAGAATCCGCTGTGTCCCTGTCTGCCCGCCCGTCAGTCTGTCTGTCCGTCAATCACCGGTTGTATCTCATGCACCGTGATAGTTAGACAGTTGAAATTAGGTATGTATGTATTTCGGTTGCCGGTTTATCAACTAAATAGATAAGTACTACAAAACAGAATAAAATAAATAACAATAAGTAGGTAACTACCTAGGTAGCTATAATTTTTTGGTCGTTCTCAATTTGGCGGTTAATATTAGATAGTAGCTATGCGACTTATCCCACTTTGTAAGGAAAGTTTGGTAGGTAAGAGAAGAGTTTTCAATAAGCGATAAAATAGTAAGTTAAACCAAGTAGGTACCTACACCACTTATGATAGCCCATGTGCATTTTTCCTAGTTAAAGTTAATTAATTAGAATTTAAACCGATAATTAATAATACCTACTTAGTTTCAGCTAAATCCGGCCCTAAACATTCATATGTACCTACCTAACTCACACACAAGCACTACTCACGCTTGATAATAGGTATCTACTTATCTAACTTTATTTTTATAAAAAAAGTTCGTCTTTCTTCAAACAGTTTTCCTCATCCCTGTATCTATCGGCTATCTCCTATGTTTTGGAACTTTCCCATAATATCCCAGAAACAAGCTTATCTACTTTGTCAAGGAATTTGTGAGAACCTTATAAGTAAGAAAGCAAAGAATTTGTTTACATTTATATTTCTCAAGTCTCTACCTTAGTAGAGTCAGTCAGTCGTCAGTCGCGTGGAGTGGAGACGATCGGCCGTGTCGCAAATGCGGGTTAATAAATAATTACCTACCGCACGGCTTAGCGCAAAAAACCCGTGCAGTGACGAACCTCAATTTTGACGTATGGCCCACTACATTAGTAATGGCGGGTCAGAATATTATAATAAATGAATTCCTGTGTTTCGTGCAGAACCAAATAGACGTTGTTGACGAATTAAGTATTGTTCAAATATGTTCCACGAACTTTACTGATGCAGAGGTGGAAACCGGGAAAAGTATAGTATACAAGATATGCAGTGACGGCCAACGCAACATCCAGCGAAAAGGGGATGACAAAAAGAAGAAGTGTATAAAAGATGTTATAAAACTTCTTAAGGAAGTGGACCCGAACTGCCTTCCGACCTTCGTGGCACGAGACCTAGGACGACTCCCTCCAGTATCTTTCGACCATGTCGACGTTACTCGATTATTGAAGGACATTACATGTATGAAAACTGAACTCGAGGAACTAAAGATGCAATTTTGCTCTGACCTGAAGGAAATTCGTCTTTCAGTCTCCCAATCACATAAAAACAGTTGCGAGAACTCGGTTACACCGAAGAAAACGAAAGGTCCGTCGACAAGTAAAACGCCTCCGCTCATAGCGGTACCACCACCACCACCTGCATGCACACAAGCGCGCGTGGCAAATAACGTGCATACACCGTCTTATCGAGACATTGTGTCGGACACAGCTCGTCCGCGTCAAGCGAGAAGCGCTCGCTTGCAACGAGGCGGTAAGGGTCACAGTGGTGTAGCAGCGGCGGCGGCCGCGACGACTGCGAATGAATCGCCGGCAGACACGCCGTTCACTCTTGTTGCTAACAAGAAACGCAAGATGAAAAATATGCGCGGCACATCGGACACGCAGTGCAAAATACAGGTGGCTGACTCCCACTGCTCAATCTACGTATCCCGAGCCAAAAAGTCAGTAAGCGTGGATGACATTTTGGGTCATATCGCCGACAGGGGCGAAGAATGCGTACGCGTCGAGCAGCTTAAGCAAAATAACGAGACATCTTTCAACTCATTTAAAATCACCATTCTTACTGCCAAGCTGGAAACCTTTTTGAACGGGCAGTTCTGGCCCTCAGGTCTGGTGTTTAGACGGTACAGAGAGCGACACACGAATACCGCCTTTAAAAACAATAAAGTATGACAGTACACCCTATAGGTAAGAACTCTAAAACAGCTAAAATTAAAATGGTATCGTTTAACTGTCGATCAATCAAAAGATCCGTAGAACGTGTTCGCTCCCTGTGCCAAGTGGCGGACATCGTGGCTCTCCAAGAGACGTGGCTCTGGCCTCATGACCTGGATTTTGTGCACAAAATTGATGACGAATTTAGCTGTTATGCTAAATCATCGGTAGACACATCGGTTGGCGTAGTGCGCGGGCGTCCCTACGGAGGCCTGGCCCTGTTGTGGCGAAAATCTATTTTTCCTAGTGCATCTATCGTCGAATGCCCAACAGACAGATTAGCAGCGGTGCGACTCGACCTCGGCGACCAGCGCCAGCTACTCGTGATCAACGTTTATATGCCAACGGACAAGGAAGAAAACCTGCTGGAGTTTACAAATAATCTTGCGCATATAACGGCTATTATCGACGATAGCGAAACGGAAATTGCCTTCGCTTTAGGTGACTTTAATGCCCACTGTAGTTCCAGATTTGGTGACGAGCTTACGTTGTTTTGTTCAGAAAATTCTTTAGAGTGTGCGGACTACGACATTTTGGGTAGGAGCTCGGCTACTTATACGTATGTCAGTGATTCCTGTGGCGTGACGCGATGGCTTGACCACTGTTTAGTGACGAGTGCGGCGCGAAAGACAGTCTCAGATGTGAGTGTAGATTATGACGTGGAGTGGTCTGACCATTGTCCGCTTCTAGTTACATGCGATTTTGACGTAGTTGTAAGTAGATTTAACAGCGACAATAGAAGCTTAGTGAATAAGGTTAAATGGGGTCAACGAAACCCAGAGCAGGTTAGCGTTTATAATAAACATTGCTGTGATAATCTTAAAAATGTAATTTTTTCTAGTCAATGTTTTAGCTGTGATAATTTTACATGCACTGAACATTTATTTTTAATAGATAATTATTATAATGAAATTGTGAATATTTTAAGAAAAGGTGCTGTTGTGAGTTTCGACTCGCACTGCGATGCCCATAGAAAACGGAAACGCGTAGTGGGTTGGAACTACCACGTTAGTCAGAGCCATACTAAGGCTAAGGTTTACTACTCGTGGTGGTTATCAGCGGGCAGGCCGTCATATGGCCCGGTCTATGATGATATGGCTAACAGTCGCAGAGAATTTAAAAATAAACTTAAATGGTGTCAGAATAATCAAGAAAAAATTGGAATGAACATTTTAGCCATGCACCGAGCGAACAAAAATTTTCCAAAGTTTTGGCAAGCCACTAAGAGGCTTCAAAATAGGCCTAGGTTGCCACAGAGTGTAGAAAATGTAGCCGAACAGAATGGAATAGCGGAATTATTCGCTAATCATTTTAAAGTGAAACCACTTACCGTCACAGGCGTTGAGGGAAATGTGCGCGACACTACGCCTTCGGACTCACATACTGAGGCCCTACAATTCTCACCACACGACGTTTTTACGGTAATAAGAAAGATGACACGTGGAAAGTCTCCGGGTCACGATGGCCTGAGTGTCGAGCACATTCTCTACGCTGGTGAAGAGATAAGCAGAGTCTTATGCACGCTCTTCAACCTATGCATTAAATTTAAGTATTTACCAAAGGAACTTATGAAAACCGTGGTGGTTCCAATTCCCAAAAACAGGACTGGGGATTTGTCAAAACTGAGTAATTATAGGCCCATTTCATTGGGTACTATAATTGGAAAAATCTTTGAAAAACTGTTACATCCGTTTCTTATGATGAATGTAAGTATCGATGATGCGCAGTTTGGTTTTCGTGCCAATGTCTCAACCGATTCTGCTATTTTCAGCTTGAAAAATACTGTAAAATATTATACGTCCAGGGATACCAACGTGTATGCCTGTTTCTTGGATCTAAGCCGAGCTTTTGATCTAGTAAATTATAATCTACTATGGTCAAAACTCAATGAACTAAAAGTACCGTCTGACGTTATTAATATGTTGAGATATTGGTACGAAAATCAAACTAACGCTGTGAAATGGGGCGACAAACTTTCTAGCGAATATAGGTTAGAATGTGGTGTGCGCCAAGGCGGACTGACATCGCCGGACCTTTTCAACATTTACGTCAATGGCCTGATAGAGGAGCTGAGAGGTAGCAAAATCGGATGTCATATCGGCAGAGTATGTGTTAACAATTTAAGTTACGCTGATGATATGGTGCTGCTCAGTCCCTCTATCAAGGCACTACGGAAATTGTTGAGTATTTGTGAAAAATACGCTTTAAGTCATGGACTTAAATATAACGTTTCCAAGACCGAAATGATGGTCTTTAAGTGTGGAAAAGGCCCGGACAACGTCCCTCCGGTATTCATGAATGGTGTGGAGATACGAAGGGTGGCGGCGTTCAAGTATCTCGGTCACATGTTGACGGAGGGTCTCAGAGACGACTGTGACATAGAGCGCGAGAGGCGGGCGCTTGCTGTCAGGTGCAACATGATAGCACGCAGATTCTTCCACTGCAACGAGCAGGTCAAGAACACCCTGTTTCGAGCGTTCTGTCAAAATTTGTACACTTGCCATCTATGGTTTGGGTACACCAGACGCTCGTATAGTGCCATCAGGGTGCAGTACAATGATGCCTACCGCATCCTGATGAAATTGCCACGATTTTGCAGTGCGTCGAACATGTTCGCCTCGGCAAGAATGCCCGACTTCTTCGCAATAATACGTTCGCGTATAGCAACCTTTTGGGAGCGAATTCGTTGCTCTCATAATGAGATCCTTCGTACAATGTGTGACCACTTGGATGCCGCAACCTTTCGGCATTGGTTGACACAGCATCGCAGTGCGAATCGAAAATAAGCACATAATATTTTATAATATTAATATAATATTTCTATTTCATTTATGTTAATATTCTCATATTATCATTATTGTTTTTATTTTTATTTGTATGTAATATTTTCATGTAAATTGCTTAACTGGGTTCATTGCCTTTCAATAAAGAACATTATTATTATTATTATTATTATTATTATTATTAGTAGGTAGGTAGGTACCTACTTACTCTGTCTACATCAAGGGAATAATGGAAGTATCCTGTAGTACTTAATAAAGTTATCTGTCAACAACAAACTATAAATCATTATTTAAGTAAGTTACGTAGGTACTCTGCGGAAAATTCTATTACGTTTAGCAATATAAATTGACGCCAAAGACCGCGTACCGAGGCTGAGATGGTAGGGGACGAAATATGGTGTAACAAAAGTTGCCACTGTGTGAAAGGATTTTGTATTTCACAATGGAATTCTAAAATTGAATTTCAACCTGTTCTATACGCGGAAGACATGAAAAAGAATCGCATTAAAAGAGCTGCCAAGAAATTAAAAGTAATCTAGTATAATAAGAGTTTTTAATATTTTCATAGGCCACGACTTGCTTTGCACAGGACTACACGACTCCCCAGCGATGTTAACATTCGGCATATCCTTTTGGTACCCAGCTTCGATTGTCAAGACGTTTAATTACTAAATTATTCCAGCACAGCGGGTTTCTCCATCTGAAAAAAGGTCCTATAGTCTGCCCCAGCACCAGGATAATATTATAAGTGCATCTAGTTACTTTGACTGCCACACTTCGTAAATCGATAAACGGGCGGGTACTTGACCTATGTGGAAAGCATTAGCTAATTTTTCTTCAGCAGCAGCTTAAGAATATAAGCGTAGTTCTATAAAACGTGGATCAGCATAAGTATTCGTAATCTCTGACATTGATTATCTCCTAGGCTCAGCAGACTGCTAGCAGTGACTTTAAGTAAGGTATTTGAATTTCGATCTCAATTGCATGTCTCCTACCTACTCCTGGCATGTCTAATGGCTCCTTTGGACTAGCGGCGATGATCGTCACGTGCATAAGGATCGGTTTCCACCAAAGTCTCGAGACGAGAGATGTGTTTTGAAATACAAATCAGATTTCGTTATTTCCACGTATCTCCTTTTCGCTTAGCTTCGGTGGAAATGGATCAAGCTGAGACGAGAGGAGATGTCTCATTTTTCTATAGGATTAAGGTCTGCGAGCGAGCTAGCGAAAGCTACGCACAGCTCACATCTTTTCCCCACTACGCATGTCTTCTCCATTCGCATGGTGGCAATAACCAAACAGCTTTGTAGCAAATCTCCTCTAGTCTTCTCTCTTTTCCAGTTTCCTGGAAAGTGGGAACCGGGCTTAAATCATCTGTCTTCGACAGTAATCGCTACAATCGTCGTGCAAGCATCTACATGATCGTGACGGAGGGTTGAATGAAGAACTTTTTTTTAGATATATTTTGTATACAGAGTTAATTTTTAAGGGCCTAGAAGAAAACTATTTGAAAATTGACCGTGAATTTCGACCTGCATTCAGAGCTTGAAAAACAGTACCTGAGTAGAGTCCGAAACATTGTGATATTCTACTTACCTTACCATACTTAAAAGTTTTAAAAACTCACCTTACCTTACTTTACCATATAAAAGTTTAAAAACTCACCGTTAATATTATAACGCTCAATTAGGTGAATAACTTTTTGAATCGAAACTCAGAGTAGGTACCTAATACCTATTCAATCTTATCATATTTTTGCAACAATCTGCCAGTATGTTACCTATCCCAATAGCATCGTGGCCCGTTCACCCACAAAACCAATAAGGTCACGCGTAAATCCATGTCAAATTCGCTACGTGTGTTACACCTTGGAACATCCGATATGGGTAGATAGGTATCGCACAGTCGACGTGATCTGCGTACTTATGCGTCAAAGAATATAAAGAGCAATGTTAGTGCAATTATACCCAGAAGCGATTACACTTTTGAACAATTTCTAAATGAATATTCTTTGTTTCTTGGAAATAATTTGGTAGATAAGGTAGGTCCGTTTCCGTTTGCTCACGACGCATAATTAAAATCATGTAGGTATACCTACTTTACCTGTTTACTAATTATCTCAGAAAAGTTGTAAATCATGACATTTAAATAAGAGCATTTAGTTAAAGAGTTTCTTGGTACCTAATTCTCCTCGGTGAAAACCTGCTTTTCAAACTTCGTAGGTACTAGAGTTTTCACTATTCATTAGAGCCTGGTGCGGCGTTGGTAGGTATATGAATTCATGAATACCTTGTGTCACAATGTTAGTAACAAAACTTCTCCGAACTGCTTGTTAGGTAGATCTGAGGATAAGACGTAGTAAGTGAAAAATAATTTATATGGCAAAACAACTTTTGCCGTGTCAGCTAGTGTGAATGTAAATCTCACAGGTAAATCTGTATACCTTAGATATACCTAATATCTTATCCATTTGAAGTTTTCAATGCGTTTTTACTACCTATATGCACTGTCTATAATTTTCTGTTATCTAATCTATGACAATTTTCAGATGCGCAGGTGATTTCTCTCCTCAGCTGAAGGCCGAAGAGGCAAATGATGTAACAATAAAATAAATCAATAATACAATATCTCACTCGTTATACCCGCAAATTGATATTGATAGACTTTTCCTGAAACAATTTGCCCTCGCTCTTACATATGAGATGGCAGAGTACTTGTACCATTATGGTATGCAATATCGCATATTTTATAGAATCAGAAAATAAATATATTATTTAGATAATTCAAAAATATAACTACTAAAACTATACGAGAAGAATTCCTCATTACGTCTGCATGTAGGTACCTATTTGGGAATAGCATGAGTATAAAAAGCGTGTGAAGTACCTAGTATAGTAACGTAGAATTAAATTATTATTTGTAAAGTATAAATTGCTAATACCTACGATAAACTCAGTCATAATCCATAAACGTCACAGACTTTAATCAAGGAAAAAGTAAAATAAAACACTTGAAATTAAATTATTTAGGTACATTTTGCCATTTGTTTAAATCCCCACATGTTACTGCCATCGCCGGTTGTACTTGCCCTCCACTCAGCCATTTCAACTGGTGCTGTTTTAAGATCATAAGCCCATCCGACCCACGCGAAGAAATCTATAAATTTGGTGGTAAAGTTCAGCCAGTTATTGCCCAGCTCCGCCGTCCGGTAGTCCCATGGGAACGCGTGATGGTAGTTATGGAAAGCTTCACCGAATGCTATGAAGCAAACCACTAGGTTCTGAACGGGCATTATGCGCTTATCGTACGGTCTGCTGCCCCATAAATGACCGACGCTGTTGACTAAAAAGGTAGTGTTGAGGGTGAAGATGTACCGCATCACGGTGAGGTGCCATGCAGTGGTGAGGGTTTCTCCGAATAAGTACATGGGAATCAGGGTTGGTAGCCCAAAACACAGGGTTCCTATGAATGGGACGGCATACCTGAAATGTAGAGTTAGATTTAAATAGAGCTCAGCATTTAAAAATAATATTTTAGTTAGTGTAATCGATGAATGCCATAATATGGCATTCATGGACTTAACTAATTACATCATCATTTAAAAAAAATAAATAGAATATGCTACCGGCAATCAATAACAACACTTAGGAAATGCATATAGAATACCAGGCGCGTGCGGGCTGTATTGAAGTATATTATGTAATCTGTGGTCGTTATGACTTATATTATTCTGTGTTGACAGCTGTATGTCATTGTGACAACTAGCATTCTTAAATAGATGATTCAGAGATATCTTGCAAGAGCATTAACGTAACTAATAAATATTAATAATTGTATTGTAAAAGTAAATCAAGAAATAAACCTGTACACCTCAAGAAGAATACGTGTTTAATTACGAACTACATTACACGGGCAATGTATGAAATTGTTCATTACATAGGTACATAACCTTGGTACGTACACAATTCCTAGTTTAAAAATATATTTGACGACCGAATGGCGTAGCGGTAGCGCACCTGCCGTCTACGTCGGAGGTCGTGGGTTGGATTCCCACTACTGGTAAATGTTTGTGTGAAGAGCATGAATGTTTTCCAGTGTTTGGGTGTTATTGAATATATTATATTTATGTATATTAATATGTATGTATATTTATCAGTTATCTAGTAGACATTCACAAGCTAGCGCTTACTTTGGGGCTAGATTGCGATGTGTGTAATGTCCTGATACATATTTAAAAAAAAATACGGTATTAATGACATTGATGGGTAGTGGGTAGCTGTGGTGGGTTACTCACTTCTTCTGAAACCTGAGCACAGGGTTGGCGTATATGTCGGACAGGTCGGTG
This sequence comes from Coenonympha arcania, assembly GCA_036785405.1. Taxonomy (NCBI): domain Eukaryota; kingdom Metazoa; phylum Arthropoda; class Insecta; order Lepidoptera; family Nymphalidae; genus Coenonympha; species Coenonympha arcania. The sequence goes on from CM072055.1 coordinate 16,203,085, forward strand.
AGCTTTCCTCTTCGGATCACCTCAGGGTGCTTTCTGACCAGGGCCCAGCCAATGTGGGAGTAGAAGAAGCCACGCGTTGCGTTGTGGGGATCAGCGTCCGTGTCACTGTGTCTGTTATGTAGAATAAGTTTTTTTAGGGTTCCGTAGGGTTCAAATTTATTTAAGGATTTATTACTAAGACACTTCGCTATCCGTCGGTCATGAAATTTTCACAGATGATGTATTTCTGTTGCCGCTATAACAAATATACATAAAGGGGGCCTCCCATACAACAAACGTGATTCATTTACTCGTTTTTGCCCGATATCAATAATGGCCACAGGTAGACGCTTGACAGAATGTTTTATTATAATATTCACTTTAAACGTAAATGATAAAATTAAAATAAAATAAATAAATAGTAAATACATATTTTAAGGACTCCCGCACAACAAACGTGATTTTTGTTCGTTTTGATTTTGGATACCGGAATGCACGGTTATGAGACTTTACCGATTACGACAAATATAATTAGACACTGGTAACCACCCAAAACAGACGCTGCTATTCCTATGTTTAATACTTAATCAGTATTAAAATTCTATAATAGTACATTTCGATATAAGTGCGAAAAGTTTGTCATTTCTTTACGAGTCCCGGGTTGTTGACCCAAGCCGTAGGCGCGGGTCAACTATAGGGACGAGTAGAAATGACTATTTCGCACGTGCATCGAACGAATTTTTTTAATTTTTTTTCTGGTTCCCGTACTTCGTTCACTATACATTAAAAACTCACCTATGATGAAGCCGATGTTCACGCACCCAACTTATCGCCGTATTTTGAAATGCTAACGAGTTGAAAACCATGAGAATCATTTGTAAGGGCATTTTTGCCTTGTATGATCTGTGACTCCACAGCCTATGGGCTCCAGCGGTTATACCCATGCCTGCCATTATGAGTATTGCGTTATCTACAAAGCAATTAATAAAGACGTTTATCTACGCTCATTGCTTAAAGTTCGAATTATGAAATCAAAATGTGTCACATAATGACCTACTTTATTCACAGACTTCTATAATTATTAAAAAGTTATTAATTATAACATCGATCTACTATGGAAATATTTCAAGAAAGTTGTATAATTTCCATTACGATACGCGGCTCTGAGTTCCTGTATTTTTATCTGGGGTAATATTTTCTTAAGTGAATCCACAGACAACATATAGTTGGAAGTCATTGCCGAGAGTATGGATGGGCCATGATTGACCATAGACAACAACAACAATGTCTATTGTCTATGGTTCTGTGCCACATTTGCAGAATTTTGGCGCCATACATACTAATTTTTAACATTTTAATGTGTTATTTTTGTTACTTAGTCAAAACTTTGCGCTGAAAAATGTCTAGCAGTGAAACCTACTAAAGAAAATTTAACTCCACCTGACATTTTAGTAGTTGCCACAAAAATGAAACAAAGTGAATGATTTACGACAAACATTAGCAAGATTTTATGGTTTGGATTTATGATAATAATATGAGCGTAGATAAAGTAGTGTATGAAACTCTACATAATTATAGGTATTATAACACTCGTGTGATACTATTAAAAAACTCGCCTGCGGCTCGTTTTTTAAACTCACACTCAAAACATGGGTGTACTGTGTACGGTGTACTGTGTTACTAATACCCCCCATTATGCAACCGTTTCATAAACTACTATTTTTAAACTACAGGTCACTGATGTTCAGAATTTGTCGCGGGTATTTTGTTCAAAATTATCAAATAGGTATATAGTTTCATTCAAACTGAAAGACAGTTCCATTATTACAATAACCTATCTTTTCCAGATTGTCCTACCAGAGATACAGACACATAAAATACATGGAGCTGATGTAAAAGTTATATAGGGCAAATCTAGATAGAATTGATTATTTATTAGGTAATTTCTGCCGTAAGGGCTGATTTTTCAATCGCCAGATAATCAGTAACAGATTTTGTATGGCATATGTTTCAAATTTATTCCTCAAATAGTCTATCTGGTGATTGAAAAATCGGCCCTTCGTCAATCGGTTATAGATATAATAAATATGAGATACTTACGGAAGATTAGTGTCTTCCAGGTAGCAACTGTACAAGCTAGATAAATTCCGTACAGTGCTGCTAGATGCGCGTATGTCATTGTCACAACATTCTGGAATATTATGTCATATTTTCTAGGAGCCGCTTGGGGCGCCACAAGCTTTGGCAATCCATCTTCAGTTTCGGTGCCTGCGATCGTTTCCATATTGCAGATAACGTAGTTGTATCTGTAAGCAAGGATTACGTTATATTCTTAGACCTACCGAATATACTTACACATGAAAAACGGTCCAGCCGTTTCGCAGAATTTTGTTACATACACTGTGACACAAAAATTTCACATTGTACTAGCTGAACGGGCAAACGTTGTTTTGCCGTGGAAGGGTATGAAAAATAGCTTACAACGTATTCTCAGTTCTAACGAATGTACACTATACACATATTCCATAAAAATCGGGCCGCTTCAGAGGAAGTTGGTTAGGAACACTGCGATACGAGAATTTTATATATTAGAAGACAAGCTGACCAGGCAAAGGTTGTTTTGCCATTAGGGGTATGAAAAAACGTGTAGGTATGTAGACAAAAAAAATCATAAAAATCGGTCGAGCTGTTTCGGAATTCGGAGGAGTTTGGTTACAAACACTGTAACACGAAAATTTTATAGATTAGAAATTTATTATATTAGAGATATTGTCTAGTAACTAGTACAATAAATTTTAATTTGTACTGACTTTATCGTTGACTCCATTCCCAGTATACCTACATATTAGACGTGGAAGTAGTTCTGATACCATTTATATTGCTTTATAAGGTCACATAGAAATGAATATGCAGCAAATTTAAATTACTTTGAATATAAAATATAAGTTTTATTAAAAAAAAAGTACTCGTCGTTTTGGAATGGCTATTGTTTGTAAAATGCTACGTAAAAAATAGAAATCATTGCACTAATAACACGCGAATTTGCATATCTACTTACCTATTCAATCAAAAAAAGTATTTTCATTCCTCCATTATTTAATGAGTTGCTAAATCCTATTGCTAAATGGAAAAACTTCTGTGTTGGTATGTTTGTTTAACAATTAACATCAAGACAATAACATGTTTCATATTTAATTATAACTAATATTATGGATATACTATATGTCCAAGGAAATAAACAAAATAACCTGCGGATGGAATAGATATTGGTCCCTAAAAGAAATAATGAAGAGTAAAGACTTAAGCATGCACATTAAAAGAAAGACTTTCAACACTTGCATCCTCCCATGCATGACATATGGCTGCGAGTCATGGGCGTTAACAGATAAGCAAAGAGAAAGACTAGCCAGTACACAAAGGGCAATGGAACGGAGCATGCTGGGTATCAGACTAAGTGATAAAATCAGAAACTCAGAAATAAGAAGAAAAACCAACGTTGTAGATATAATAAAACGAATAGAGCATTTAAAATGGAGTTGGACTGGACATATTATGTTACGCTGCAAAATATACAAATGGAGCAAACAGGTAACCTTATGGTATTGGTACCCAAGAGAGAATACAAGAAGTAAGGGGCGCCCGAAAATAAGATAGAGAGATGATATCCGCCTAACCCTGGGGCCTTACTGGACCAGAGTTGCAGAAGACAGAGCTCAGTGGAGAGAGCTGGAAGAGGCCTATGCCAGAAGGCACGCCGAATTGTGAGACATACTATGATAAATAAGAATGTAAAATATGTATTGTTAAACTTGTAGCAAATTCGGAATAAAAAGGCATAACTTTTTATCGCGAGAAATACTCCACTGCGAGATTAAAAAGCTATAATATATAATATTGCATACTCTACAACGTTTAACGAAAATTTGAAATAATTTTGATGTGTACTTACATAGATAAGTGTACTTGGTAACGAATAACCCTGTAAAAATAATAAATAGAAATAAGCACTTTTATATGAGAATGGATCGTGAGCTATTTTTCATACCACTAAATGGCAAAACAACGCTTGCCGGGTCAGCTAGTATGTATGAAAAATCTCGTGTTACAGTGTTCTCTCCTCCGAAACGGCTCGACCGATTGTTATGAAATTTTTTGTGTATGTTCGGTTGCTCTGGGAATGGATCGTTAGTTATTTTTCATACTCCTAAATGACAAAACAACGTTTGCTATTATTTATCATAATGTTCAAATACAATGTATCGACATACCACCATGACACTGAAAAACATTCATGCTTATCACGCAAACATTTTCCAGTTGTGGAAATCGAACCCACGACCTCCGACGCTGACGGTCAAGTATTTATTTAAGATTTGTAAAATCGAAATTCACGCGGGCGAAGCGGCTAGCAAAACATAGTCCTGAAATATTTCTTGACGACCTAAGTTCATGCAACACAGTAATTAAGATTCCGTCTGCCTAATCCACGGTAATAGATGTTAATTGGCTGGAGTGGTAACATGTAAGTTACGGGGTACCTACTTCACGTTGAAGTTTCACTCGCTTCAGTGCAAATGTGTTTTGAATTGCTTAATTAGCTAGGAAACGTTGAGTTAGGAATTTAGGATTTATCTAGTTCGTATGTAGGCAGGTCTACGTACTTTAATAGTTGTTTGGGACATTTTCATCTTTGGAAAGTGTCTCGAAGTGTCTCTACACGATTTGGAATAACAGAAAATTACCAAATTTACACTTTTTTGTGTATATTCGATTGGTCTGAAAATAGATAGATAGATATATAAACACTTTATTGCACACCACAGAATTATAAAAATATAAAAAAAGAAGAAATAATGAAAACACAAACTTAGGAATACAACTTGGCGGCCTTATCGCTACATAGCGATTTCTTCCAGGCAACCAATGGCATGAAGGAATATTTTACATAACGTAGGACATGAAGTATGTTTCGTACCCCTAAGTGAGAAATATTTTATGTGGCAGAACAACGTTTGCCGGGTCAGGTAGTACTTTACAATATTATTTTGATAATTCCATACAGTAAAGGCTGTTCAAGATATTTATTGGTTGTCGAATAGAATATAAAATTTTCCACGTTTCCCTAAGGCCATGAAAATCCCCTTCTCGTTGTATCCTGCGTCGATTCTTAAGTCAAGAGCAGTAGCGATTTCGAATATCTAATGATATCTGGAGATAAACAGTAGCTCGCCTTTTTGCTCCTTTTTCGCTAACACGAGACTAACAGACGAAGTTATATAGTGCCAGACTTGAAATAGAGACGCTTTGGAGACATCCGAACTACAAGCACATACTTTATAATAAAAATATGTGTTTCAGCACCAACGTACGACTGGATATAATATTATCTTTTAAGAATTAGGTCCAACAAGTAATAGCACAGTAAGGAATTAAAAAGTTGTGGAAAATACTGAAAAAAAGGAAAACCATAAGTTAAGAGCGTTCATGCGGCGCGGCGTGCCTCACGTTTCGGTCCATACTAAAAAGAAATTCGTTCCCGCTGACGCAATTATGCGCGGAAAATGGTATTAAAAAAAAAATATAGTAAAACTAGCTGACCCGGGCACGCGTTGCTGTGGCTAAAGTTTTTGTTATATTAATAAAAATTGCGACTATAATTTGAGATTTAAACTATCCTATCTCTCAAGTTGGACCAAATGACAGATATTCACGAAGTTTGAACTAAATCGGTTCAGTAGTTTAGGAGTCCATCGCGGACAAACATCGTGACACGAGATTTATATATAGTAAAATAAATATACAACTTATTAAAATAGTAAATAACCAGTAACATTGAATATTAATTGAATTAAATTACTATAATTCAGAAAAAACAAAATATCTTGGATTTTATCCTAAAATAATACGTTTAATTTATCGAAAAATGCTAAAAATGACACTTTTCGGTTTATGGTTTTTGAATGAAAATTTAAGTAAATCGTGTTTTTTTGGAGCCACTTTGTAATAAATGTTATCAATTTTTTAAATATGTATTGGTATAAGTTTGTGTTATGAAACTTGGCAAATATCTTGCATCTGCGTAGAGCGTCGACCGCTATTTTAGCAAACAGCCTATACAAAAACTGTTCTAGTGAGAAAGTTATACACATATTTTAAAATATTTTTGAGCCAAGTTCTAGATTATGAAATGCCAAATAAAATGAATTCAATTATCTAATCTATAATTGAACACATAACTATTTTATGTTCCTTCGGAAATCGTAAATTTTGACTCAAGTATAATACTAACGCGTGAACCGTCTTAAACTTGTATAAAGACAACAAAAGTTACACTGGATATTGATGTTAAAAAATTCACACCTATTTAAAGGCATCTTTTTATTATTTGTAACGGATAGGTACTTACATACACACCATGATAAAATGAAGATTTTAGATGTCGATATTTCGACCCGGTTGCAGGTCATGGTAGCAGCGAGACTCATAAGCTGATTCTCAAACAAACCGCTTGTCGCTTACAATTTAAACGAAACGTGTTGTCCTAGGTCAGTTCGAATGTAAAAAGATCGGAATGTCGATACAAAATATCTCTCAAATTGCAACAGTGTTGCATCCCTCACAGACAGAAAAACGCCAAATACCGATCCCTATTCCCTTTTTATCAATGAAGGGAAACGGAGGGGAATAAAAAGCCTTGTTCTTATAGATAGCGCGTAAACTGTACCCGATAAATTGAATTTTGTGAAAATGTATGTCGTGATTTTTATAGCATTTTTACGTATTACGGTTTCTGGGGTTTCCAAAGACTTTGAAATGGAATGTGTGAGGTGAAAGTGAAGCCATCTGAATATTTTACGTAAATCTTTTTCATACAAGCAAAAAAGTAGCGCCATCTTTTAATATTCCTACAAACTCTACACAAAAATTTTTGGGACTAATGCAATGCGGATGCATAATTATGTCTATGAGGATTTCACTTTCACTTGCACCTGTTTCTTATGAAGAGTTTGCCCTCATCAGCAATATTAAATGAACCGGTTAAGATCATCCGTGTGTCTGTCTGTCACTTCGTATCCGCTCGGAATCTACATATTTATTTACTTACAAAGACTCATATTATTATACTTATAGTTGAAAAATTCTGGACTTGTTTGGTAAGCACGCCACGATTATTTTGTAATCTATATATAATAAATAATCTAAATAATGGTACCTCAGTTAATTTACGAGGTTTTACTTACTTTATCCCGCGTAAATTATACAAAAATGACATAAATAACTTACTCCGACCCCGTTGTATGGTGTTTTTCCTATCGCAATTCTGCATTATTATTTGTCACGCAAGGTCATTCTATAGATAAAAGAAAATGTCACAGTATAAAATAAAACTCCCTTGTTTATTTTCGTATTCGGCTGTTCAGATTCAAATAGGAAGTGAACGAGAACAACCTACGACGGTTTTGTAATTCCGTTTTCCACCAAATTGTTTCATTTTCCAAGTTTTTTTAGGGTTCCGTACCAAAATGGTAAAATGGAACCCTTATGGTGCGACTTTCTCCGTCTGTCTGTCCGTCACACTCGATTATTTCAGTAACTACCGGAGCTATCGATATGAAATTTGGAATAGTTGTGTTTATTAGTGGCCCAATGACACTGTAATAAAAAAAAATGGAAATTATTTTTGTTCTTATTTAAAAAGGGGGAAATTTAAAAGTGAGATAACTGTACTGTGTGGGGTATCATATGAAAGGGTTTACTTTGTACATTCTAAAACCGATTTTTAATTATTTTTAGTCATGATAGTTTTTGATTTATCGGGGAAAATGTCTAAAAAATACCGTTCCCCCCTTATCTCCGGAGTTTACCAATCGAAAAATCTCAAATAATTATGGTCAATAGGAATTTACGTATATTTTACAGGAAATTTATAGCCAATGCTCTAACTAGCATAGTTTTTTTGATATTAACAATAAACCACTACAAACAAAGTTAGTTTTGCGGTTCATTAACAAAGGTAATTACATCTTTGGTCGTTACAGTTTTGGTCGTGTTACATCTACATTAGTATGACTGATTGTTTTGCTTCAGTACTTCTTGAGTACGGAACCCTCGGTGCGCGAGTCCGACTCGCACTTGGCCGGTTTTTTTTTGTGGAAAGTAGGCGTAATAGGTCCACGTCTATTTTAATTTTCGAATATTGCTGTTCGAATGTGGCGCTCCTTGTTCGGGACGTACAACAACGACAGAACCCGGACATCCGAAGTGAAAGTATTATTGCAATGCCAGATTATTCTATAATCTATGCAGTCCACATATTGTTTACTAAAAAGTTACACACCTGGCACACGTATCCATAACGGATTTCCCCACGTAAAAAAAGGTAGGACTTATTAAAACGTCATTTTTCTGTGATATATTCCCGCAATGGCATCTATCTTAAGACTGTTCATGCGTTAGTATTATGCTTGAGTCAAAATTGTCAATTTTCGACGTAACATAAGAGTGTCATGTGTTCAATTATTGATTAGATCTCGGAGCAATTATCAAGCCTGGAGAAGTAACAATGAATTGAACGTTTTTTATGTAGCGGTACTCTTTTATTCAATATCCATACTAGTGCAATAGAAAGAGACAACACGTTGTAATCGACTTGGCCTTCAAGTCCACATGTAGCCAGTTTTCGTTCTAGTCAGATAGTGTTGTTGTCACTTTATCGTATATTATCGACTAGCTGACCCGGCAAACGTTGTTTTGGTATACAAATTATTTCTTAAGTACAGGTTTTGATATTTTTTAAAAATTTAACTTGATAACATTTCTAGGGATTATCAAAAAAAATACCAAAGAGAGGATTACATTTTGTCATATAGAAATTAAGGTGCGAGATATGCGCATTCTCTATCTGAAGCTGTTTTATTTAGTGAGAATGATTTATTTCTTTGTAAGTACTTTTTACTCTCATGGGCAACAATAGAATTTATCAAGTAGGGTCAGGTAGGGTAAGAGGAACACAGGGGAAAGAGGAACGTAGTAAAGCTATAGTTAATAAGTTATATGTTAGTGTTCCTCTTTCCCCTGTGTTCCTCTTACCCTATTAAATGATAATCTTTTTGGTTCAACTATAGCAACGCTACCGTTACGGAGGGGGGTGGGAGGGGGGTGGGTGGGGAGGGGGGAGGGGGGTAACCCTCCCCCCAAGCCATATTTGTAGGAACGTAATAGTTGCCGAGAAATAAATTTTTTAAATTTAAAAATTTCGAGGTTATTTTTACTATGAATTATGAAAATTACGAAGTGCATTATGAAAATTATGAAGTGCCGTGGTGAAGGGAGATGAGAGGGGGGAGGGAGGAAGGGAAGAAACACCCTTAGCCATCACCTTCTCCCACTTACCACCTCCAAGGGCAGGTCGACGGAGCCCCGCTTCGCGGGGCTCCTAATTTCTGGGTGGTCATAAAAGAAAATAACCACTCAGAGGATGGCGGGGCCTTGCAGGCCCCGCCATCCTCTTCGTCACCTAAATTATCCGAGTCGGGGCGCCCTATAGTCCCGAGCTCGCTTCGCTCGCTCTTGGACCCTAACTCGTTTGAGACAAAAATCGTACGAAATTACGTAGGTACGAAAACAAGTAACGACCATAGACAACCACAGCAGAGAGACCACTTTTTTTTTTTAATGTCAAACGTTTCGTTTTCATTTCAATATTTCAAGTGAAATATATTTCACTAAATTATAATTTACTTTAATATAACTCAAATATTAATGCTAATGAAGTATACTTTTGTAGGAAAACTAACCAAATGCTAATTAAATGTATTTATTTTTAACTATTAATGTTTTTCTATCGTTTGTATTTCATAGTATAAACAAATCGTAACGTAAAACGAAACGTTTTGACGAAACAAATGTCAAATTGCGTAATGACATATGAAACGTCATTTTTCTAGTTGTCAGATGCTAAGGTCAGTTAATTGTCTTGAATTTTACTCCAATGTTGTGAATTTTCAGTAATAATTTTTTCTTAAAATTTTCGTCTAATTTATGTGATAATACGAAAGTTAGAGACAGTATAAAAGGTTACGTGATAAAACTTTGGTGAAAATGTGAAAGATTGTCCGGAAAATACCTTGGGTAGCGTTGCTATAGTTGAGCCATCTTTTTTAACAACCATTTATGTATTTATTTATTCATGATCCTTTTGAGTTTGAGGTTCTTTTGAATTTTACGTAGTAAAGTTTTAAATAAAACAATAGATACTTACATTTTAATTTATAATACAATTTTTTATTTTTAAGCAAATCAGTTACCAATTTTTATGTACTTACAGTTTAACAATCACTTCAACAATGTAAACAAACAAACAATTGCTTATTGTCCTTTAAACAGAATAGTTTTATTTAAAAAGTTAGGAACTCGCTCTTCGGGTTGGATCAGTTGTTTAGTCATATAATGAATTCTAAGAATTTTCTTCCAATTTTTCACATGGACAGCCTGCACGCAAACATTTTTTAAATTGTCATCCACCGGAAACCTACAAATAAATCACAAAATCAATAAAAAACTTGTTTTGGTTATTTGATTTGAAGGAGTCATTGTCATGGAAGTACCTACATACTACGATGTTCGACGATGTATCGATACCGAAATTATGACTGCACAACACTACATTTTCTAATAATTGGCATATTTTCCTCAAAAATGGGCTAAACATGATTTTATTTATTTAGTTACGTGTAGAATAAACAGAAGTGTCACAAAATATATCTTATATTCAGAAATTTATCTAAATATATGTACAGGGTGGCCCAAAAGTCGTGGATCAAACGCGACAGGGAGACAGAGGAGATCATTTCCAATAAAAAATCTTTCTACAGCATGGCCCTATTTAAATTACCCTAAAAGTTATGAATATTTTTGTTTTTTTGATGAAAATACCGAATTCTTTTACAATTAGACTAATTAAAAAAAAATGTGCTAAAAAATAATAAAATAAACGGTGTTGTATTATGACTAGATAATGTATTAACACTACAAATGTTTTATTGAGGCTCTAGGTACCAAATTAAAGGAGCAATTATTATTTTTCCAAAAGTTTTAAAGCGTTCCCAAAAAATAATTGTCACTTTAAAAGCGCACTGTGAAAAAAAAATGTACTACGGAAAAATGACCCTGTATCAGAAAAACTTGCTGATTTAATGCCAATTCAAATAAGGTATAATACATTACTCTTTGTTTCATAACTATGGTTTTATAATCGTTTTTTCATATCGAGGTGCAAATTTATGTAATAACAGAAAAATAAGATTTTTGATAATTGTAATTTAAGATGCCGTCGTGAAATAAAATGAACAACGATTATGAGTATTTTTTATTCAAACAATCTTTTATAACAAATGTTCAAAGTTTCTGCCCCTCATCCTAACGCATAATCTGCACCGCCTAATAAAATTGGCGCGTAGTTTGCGGAATGCAGTTCTATTGTTAATCACTTGTATTCTTGCAAACTCGAGCTTCTGTCGGAGTTCTTGTTCGGTTGTGTTTTCATTTTGGTAAACAATTTCTTTAAAATAGCCCCAAAGAAAAAAGTCTATTGGATTAAGGTCGGGCGAGCGGGCCGGCCATGCAATCGCTCCGCCTCGACCAATCCATCTGTTCGGGTACCGCTCATCCAAATAGTCACGAACTGCTCGAGCGTAATGAGGTGGGGCGCCGTCGTGTTGCAGCCACATTTCTGGAATCCAGTCTTCTGGAACCTCAGCTTCATCCAGTATTTGATTTAAATTATTTTGCAGAAAATTTAAATACCTTACACCATTCAGCCTTGCTGGCATTTCACGCACAACCAATTTCTGGTTAATTATGCCAGCCCACATGTTGATGCCAAACAAATGCTGAAATCGATCATTCCTTATAATATGGGGGTTTACTCTTGAGTAATAATGCAAATTATGAATATTAAATATTCCCATTCTCCTAAAATTTGACTCATCCGTCCATAAAACTTTATTAAAGAATTGCGGATCCTCTCTGTGACGTCTTAGCATTTCTCTGCAAAATCTTAAGCGGGGTTCGTAGTCAGCAGGCAGCAAAGCTTGCACCCTTTGCACGTGGTAAGGGTGGAATCCAATTCTTCTTTTAATGAGACGCTGCACCGTCGTTCTTGGAATCCCGAGATTTTGGGATATCTGGCGTTGGCTGATACTAGGATCCATTCTTAACTCTCTCAGTACTTGCTCTTCCGCTTCAAATTGTTCCACTGGTCTACCTAATCTCGAAACATGCTGACCGGGTAACTCTCCCGCGGTGTACGAGTTATGTACGCGCATAAAGACCCTGTAGTCCGGAAAACGGTCACTGTTTGGGTTGCGGCGCCGATATTCCCTGGCGGCGGCCCGAGCATTGCCGTCGCAAAAGCCATAGAGGTAATGCATTTTTGCATACTCCTGTTGGGTGTACTCTCTCCTCGCAGCCGCCATCTTATCCAGCAAATCTGTAGCGATCACCAAGTCCGAATAACACAGCACAAGTCGTATTTAAGCAATCTATCACAAGTCCGAATAACACAGCGCAGGGTCACAGGTAAGCAGTCGATCAAAAGTCCAAAAAACGAAACGTAGGTCACAGGTAAATAAGATCACAAACGAGTAAAGGAATACGTGCGCAGTAACAAGCAGAAAGCGAATTACTAAAGAAATAAAGAATAGATAAAAAAGGTCCGAGCGAAACGCGTTCGCGCAGGCTAGGCGCTTCCCCCCGGCCTCCGGGTGTCCTGGCCTTTTTCAACAAAGGATTAAATGAATAGTGTGAAAGAGAGGCATATCTTTATTCTTTTGTTTCCTAGAAAAGAATGCTACCAAGTGCTCGTAGACGGGCGTTCTCGGTAGTTCTTGCACGTGGTGGTAGTGAAAAGTTTCTGTCCTTTTCACACATCTTATGTGTGACAAGCACAGGGATAGTTATAGCATTCCAACGTACAAAAAACTAACAGTTTAACTTGCAGCATGATAAATTACAAAATTATTTTGAATTTAACTTATCTCTTGAAAGTTTTACCTCGATATGAAAAAACGATTATAAAACCATAGTTATGAAACAAAGAGTAATGTATTATACCTCATTTGAATTGGCATTAAATCAGCAAGTTTTTCTGATACAGGGTCATTTTTCCGTAGTACATTTTTTTTTCACAGTGCGCTTTTAAAGTGACAATTATTTTTTGGGAACGCTTTAAAACTTTTGGAAAAATAATAATTGCTCCTTTAATTTGGTACCTAGAGCCTCAATAAAACATTTGTAGTGTTAATACATTATCTAGTCATAATACAACACCGTTTATTTTATTATTTTTTATCACATTTTTTTTTAATTAGTCTAATTGTAAAAGAATTCGGTATTTTCATCAAAAAAACAAAAATATTCATAACTTTTAGGGCAATTTAAATAGGGCCATGCTGTAGAAAGATTTTTTATTGGAAATGACCTCCTCTGTCTCCCTGTCGCGTTTGATCCACGACTTTTGGACCACCCTGTATAAAAGAAGATACTGACTCATTCATTCATTCACTGACATATCAACGCACAGCCCAAACCGCTGGGTCTAGAGACTTCAAATTTGGCACGCAGGTTACTTATGAGGTCTAGGGGTGCACTAAGAAAGGATTTTTCAAAATTCCTCCCCTAAAGGGGTGAAACGGGGCTCCAAAGTTCGTATTTTACCAAGCTTCAATACTCCTTCACGCCGCAACTACTGAACCGATTTGGCTCAAATTTGGAATGGAGATAAATTGCATCTAGGGTTAACACATAAGCTACTTTTCATCCCGGGAAAATCCATGGTTCCCGTGGGATTAGTTAAAAACCGAAATTCACGCGGAAAAAAATCTTCACGCCGGAAGTACAAGACCGATTCAGCTGAAATTTGGAATGGACATAGATGATATCCTGGGTTAATAAAAAGGCTACTTTTCATCCCGGAAAAATCCATGGTTTTTGCGGGAAAACTGAAAAATTGATATTCACGCTTGAAAAATACTACTTTACGCTGCACTTACTGACCTGATATGACTGAAATTCGGAAAGGAGATAGATTTTATCCTGGACTGATACATAGGCTACTTTTCATCCCGGAAAATTTCATGGTATATCAAAGAAGATACTGACTCACGCACTCACTGACATATCAACGCACAGCCCAAACCGCTGGGTCTAGAGACTTCAAATTTGGCACACAGGTTCCTTATGAGGTCTAGGGGTGCATTAAGAAAGGATTTTTCAAAATTCCACCCCTAAAGGGGTGAAACGGGGCTCCAAAGTTCGTATTTTACCAAGCTTCAATACTCCTTCACGCCGCAACTACTAAACCGATTTGGCTCAAATTTGGAATGGAGATAAATTGCATCTTGGGTTAACACATAAGCTACTTTTTATCCCGGGAAAATCCATGGTTCCCGTGGGATTAGTTAAAAACCGAAATTCACGCGGGAAAAAATCTTCACGCCGGAAGTACAAGACCGATTCAGCTGAAATTTGGAATGGACATAGATGATATCCTGGGTTAATAAAAAGGCTACTTTTCATCCCGGAAAAATCCATGGTTTTTGCGGGAAAACTGAAAAATTTATATTCACGCTTGAAAAATACTACTTTACGCTGCACTTACTGACCTGATATGACTGAAATTCGGAAAGGAGATAGATTTTATCCTGGACTGATGCATAGGCTACTTTTCATCCCGGAAAATTTCATGGTATATCAAAGAAGATACTGACTCATTCATTCATTCACTGACATATCAACGCACAGCCCAAACCGCTGGGTCTAGAGACTTCAAATTTGGCACGCAGGTTACTTATGAGGTCTAGGGGTGCACTAAGAAAGGATTTTTCAAAATTCCTCCCCTAAAGGGGTGAAACGGGGCTCCAAAGTTCGTATTTTACCAAGCTTCAATACTCCTTCACGCCGCAACTACTGAACCGATTTGGCTCAAATTTGGAATGGAGATAAATTGCATCTAGGGTTAACACATAAGCTACTTTTCATCCCGGGAAAATCCATGGTTCCCGTGGGATTAGTTAAAAACCGAAATTCACGCGGAAAAAAATCTTCACGCCGGAAGTACAAGACCGATTCAGCTGAAATTTGGAATGGACATAGATGATATCCTGGGTTAATAAAAAGGCTACTTTTCATCCCGGAAAAATCCATGGTTTTTGCGGGAAAACTGAAAAATTGATATTCACGCTTGAAAAATACTACTTTACGCTGCACTTACTGACCTGATATGACTGAAATTCGGAAAGGAGATAGATTTTATCCTGGACTGATACATAGGCTACTTTTCATCCCGGAAAATTTCATGGTATATCAAAGAAGATACTGACTCACGCACTCACTGACATATCAACGCACAGCCCAAACCGCTGGGTCTAGAGACTTCAAATTTGGCACACAGGTTCCTTATGAGGTCTAGGGGTGCATTAAGAAAGGATTTTTCAAAATTCCACCCCTAAAGGGGTGAAACGGGGCTCCAAAGTTCGTATTTTACCAAGCTTCAATACTCCTTCACGCCGCAACTACTAAACCGATTTGGCTCAAATTTGGAATGGAGATAAATTGCATCTTGGGTTAACACATAAGCTACTTTTTATCCCGGGAAAATCCATGGTTCCCGTGGGATTAGTTAAAAACCGAAATTCACGCGGGAAAAAATCTTCACGCCGGAAGTACAAGACCGATTCAGCTGAAATTTGGAATGGACATAGATGATATCCTGGGTTAATAAAAAGGCTACTTTTCATCCCGGAAAAATCCATGGTTTTTGCGGGAAAACTGAAAAATTTATATTCACGCTTGAAAAATACTACTTTACGCTGCACTTACTGACCTGATATGACTGAAATTCGGAAAGGAGATAGATTTTATCCTGGACTGATGCATAGGCTACTTTTCATCCCGGAAAATTTCATGGTATATCAAAGAAGATACTGACTCACGCACTCACTGACATATCAACGCACAGCCCAAACCGCTGGGTCTAGAGACTTCAAATTTGGCACACAGGTTCCTTATGAGGTCTAAGGGTGCATTAAGAAAGGATTTTTCAAAATTCCACCCCTAAAGGGGTGAAACGGGGCTCCAAAGTTCGTATTTTACCAAGCTTCAATACTCCTTCACGCCGCAACTACTAAACCGATTTGGCTCAAATTTGGAATGCAGATAAATTGCATCTTGGGTTAACACATAAGCTACTTTTCATCCCGGGAAAATCCATGGTTCCCGTGGGATTAGTTAAAAACCGAAATTCACGCGGGAAAAATCTTCACGCCGCAAGTACACGGCCGATTTGGCTGAAATTTGGAATGGTGATAAATGATATCTTGGGTTAGTAACAAGGCTACTTTTTATCCCGGAAAAATCCGTGGTTTTTGCGGGAAAACTGAAAAATTGATATTCACGCTTGAAAAATACTACTTTACGCTGCACTTACTGACCTGATATGACTGAAATTCGGAAAGGAGATAGATTTTATCCTGGACTGATACATAGGCTACTTTTCATCCCGGAAAATTTCATGGTATATCAAAGAAGATACTGACTCACGCACTCACTGACATATCAACGCACAGCCCAAACCCCTGGGTCTAGAGACTTCAAATTTGGCACACAGATTCATTATGAGGTCTAGGGGTGCACTAAGAAAGGATTTTTCAAAATTCCCCCCTTAAGGGGTGAAACGGGGCTCCAAAGTCCGTATTTTACCAAGCTTCGATATTCCTTCACGCCGCAACTACTGAACCGATTTGGCTCAAATTTGGAATGGCGATAAATTGCATCTTGAGTTAATACATTAGCTACTTTTCATCTCGGCAAAATCCATGGTTCCCGTGGGATTAGTTAAAAACCGCAATTCACGCGGAAAAAAATCTTCACGCCGCAAGTACAAGGCCGATTTGGCTGAAATTTGGAATGGTGATAGATGATATCTTGGGTTAATAACGAGGCTACGTTTTATCCCGGAAAAATCCATGTTTTTTGCGGGAAAACTGAAAAATTGATATTCACGCTTGAAAAATACTACTTTACGCTGCACTTACTGACCTGATATGACTGAAATTCGGAAAGGAGATAGATTTTATCCTGGATTAATACATAGGCTACTTTTCATCCCGGAAAATTTCATGGTATATCAAAGAAGAGACTGACTCACTCACTCACTGACATATCAACGCACAGCCCAAACCGCTGGGTCTAGAGACTTCAAATTTGGCACACAGGTTCCTTATGAGGTCTAGGGGTGCACTAAGAAAGGATTTTTCAAAATTCCCCCCTTAAGGGGTGAAACGGGGCTCCAAAGTTCGTATTTTATCAAGCTTCGATACTCCTTGACGCCGCAACTACTGAACCGATTTGGCTCAAATTTGAAATGGCGATATATTGCATCTTGGGTTAACACATAAGCTACTTTTCATCCCGGGAAAATTCATGGTTCCCGTGGGATTAGTTAAAAACCGAAATTCACGCGGAAAAAAATCTTCACGCCGTAAGTACAAGACTGATTTGGCTGAAATTTGGAATGGAGATAGATGGTATCCTGGGTTAATAAAACAGCTACTTTTTATCCCGGAAAATTCCATGGTTTTCGCGGGAAAACTGAAAAATTTATTTTGACGCGCGAAAAATACTACTTTACGCTGCACTTACTGAACTGATATGACTGAAATTCGGAAAGGAGATAGATTTTATCCTGGACTAATACATAGGCTACTTTTCATCCCGGAAAATTTCATGGGTTATATGATAATAGTGATAGATAATATGCCTTCATGCCGTAATTACTGAACTGATTTGGAAAAGAGATAGATTATACCCTGGATTAATAATAAGGCTACTTTTTATCCCGGAAAAATCCATGGTTCCTTCGGGAGCAGTGAAAAACAGATATCCACGCGGGAAAAATATTCCTTCACGCCGTAATTGCTGAACTGGTTTGGTTGAAAATTAGAATGGAGAAGGCTATTTTTTATCCCGGGAAAATCAATGAATGATATCCCGCGTGAATATTTGATTTTCACTATTCCAGCGGGAGAAATACTCATTCACATTTCAACTATTGAAAATTTTTGGCTGAAATATAAAATGGAGATAGATTTCGCTCTAAATTAACACAAAGGTTACTTTTTATTCCGGAAAAATCGATGGTTCCCGTAAGAACAGGGAAAACTAAAATTTACGCGGGCGAAGCCGCGGGTATCTGCTAGTAACACATAAGCCAAAAGTTGCTGAAAACACTAACCTGTGAAATGACAAATTCCCGTCTTCCTCGGATTGTACATTACTACGGCTTTTACAGCCGTATCAACGCAAGCCATGTACACTTTATCTAAAAATCTTTTTGGAAACAAACAATATTACTTGGAATTCACTTTTTTAACTTTGAAAACAATATTTTAAATCGCCATGCGATGATCACCAGACTGGTGATAAAATTAAAATGAAATGGCTACGCTTTATTTTCAACAGACGAGTTGACATATGTCTGTCTCGTTTTGGCATATGGCGTTTCGCGTTTAGTTAGAAAGGTCAAGCAACCGCTTTACTCGTTCAATTCATTGTTACTTCTCCAGGCTTGTTAATTGCTCCGAGGATTAGATAATTGCCATCATATTATTTGGCATTTCATAATCTAGTTTTTGTCTCAAAAATATTTGAAAATATGTGTATAACTTTCTCATTAGAAAGTTTAAGGTAAAGGCTAATTACTCACTTAGCGGTGGAAGCTCTATTTTGATGCAAGATATTTGCCATGTTTCATAACACAAACTTATAACAATGACATATTTAGAAAATTAATAACATTTACTAAAAAATGTCTCAAAAAAAAACACGATTTTCTTAGATTTTCATTCAAAAACCATAAACCGAAAAGTGCCTTTTTTATCATTTTTCGATAAATTACACGTATTATTTTAGGATAAAATCAAAGATATTTTGTTATTTCTGAATTATAGTAATTTAATTCAATTCATATTCAATGTCACTGGTTATTTACTATTTTAATAAGTTGTATATTTATTTTACTATAATTTTTTTTGTAATACCATTTTCCGCGCAAAATTGCGTCAGTGCGCGACACACGATTCACGCGTAAACGCATAAACGCTCTGGGAAAAATAAAATTCGTCTACAGCCTTAAAGCAGAGAATGAACGCTAGTTTTTCTCTCATCCACTGATTTCTTTACACTGTGACCGAGTGGATTTTTTAAAGTGCGTGGAGGACGATTTATGTTTAAATGGCGTGTTTTATGGCAGTTTGTGCCGTGAAAACATCTGTCACGGGTCTAACTGGTTAGTGGGGTCACTGGGTTAAACTAAAAATGTTCCACGAATACGGTAATTCCTTGATAATGTGTTAAAATGAGTGATTATTTGATATACAGCTTTGTGTTAGTTATCACGGTGTTTTCAGATCCTTTGATCCCTTTGCATTAAGGCTTTTTCAAAGACCCCCTGTTTTTTTGGCCACCTCCTATGGTCTTTCACCATTAGCTCTCATGTGTGATTAATACCAGCACCTGTAGCCATACACATATTTTAATTTTATTCCATTCGCTGGAATGGAATGAAATTCAAAAAATATCACGTGACTTCTGCGGAGACAACTATCGCTTCTCATATTTTTATGAATTACGTTCCATTTGAGCGAATCTAATTCAATCGAAATATTCTATAATATTATGTTATTGCAGATGTGCGCTAGACTTCACCCAAACGTAACGCATCACCCAAACATAAGGCTGAGGTAGTTAAACTTGTGCATAAGTATTTTAAAAATAATACTGACGATTCCTCTGTTACTCTCACTTGGATTTAAGCGGGACATCTCGGGTTCATTCCCAGCAAGGCCAATTTGAAATTTTATAATTTTTATATATTAAGTTATTTGGCTCAAGTCTGGTCTGGTGGGAGCCTTCGCCTGGTTACCACTCTACCAGTTAAGGCGCAGTGCCAAGAAATTTAGCATTCTGATGTGATGGTGTGTAGCAACTACAGAACCCAGGATCAGAATTTACTAACCCCTTCCAAGTTATTACGCGTACATCTTCGGCTGCATCGTCACTAGCATCTGGTGGTTTCAGGCGCGGCTGCTTACCGCCGTACCAACAAAAACGCAACAAACGCTTTAGCGATGAAATGTTATGTAAATTACTATACAGTATCAACCGGACCGTCAGGGGTCATTAACGTATCTTCTACTGCTACATCACTTAATATCTGGTGAGATTGCAGTCAAGTACTAACTTGTATTCTTACTGGGTAAAAAGCACTCGTCAATTAAGGGGATTTATTGAATTTATTTTTGTCTTTCTCACTCTCACGGAGATTTGGTAGGTGCGACATGCAGCGTCGCGGAATAATATAGCAAAAAAACGACGTTTTACCTAATTACTCAAAAACTAAGGCAGCTGTTATCAAAAATCTGTTCTAAGCGTTTTAGGATATTATTATTACCGATACATTAAAACAAAAATAACAATTACATCCATTGTAGTTTCCGATAAAACATAGAAAAACTGAGATTTTGGAGCAACTTTTGGGAGAACTTTCTATCGAGAAAATTTTATCCAATCGTGTTTCTGCTTCTAAGCGATTTTAGATTAAAGACCCAAAATACATGACGTGTTAATTTTGAAAGTAATTGTCTTTATAGTTTTTGCATAAAACTTCATTCAAAATCACCTAAATACGCGGCTTGTAGGCCGTTAACTTAATTCGCAATATCCTCGTCTCGCAGTTCAACGGAAAATCGTGGAAATCATCCGCCACAGCGAGTCGCAGACCGACGCGACGGACCGGCTGCCCGCGGATATTTAAAGTTAAATGTTCCGTTTAAAATAAATCAGTCCCCTGGGAATTTATGTTTCTTTATTCAATGCGAGTTTATTTTATCAGCGTGGATTTACTTAACTCCGTACAGGTACTTTTTGGTTTTGCGAAATTAAATATTAAATCCCACGTCTGCACTATCGCTCTAAAGTAACCTATACTATAGTATCCAGATTTGACCTATTAAAAATAGGAATTTGACTTAAACTCGATATAATATTGAATGGAAGCAGGCGTTATTTTGCTGAAATCTATAATGAGCAGCGGGGCTAGACAAAGTCACAAGCGTTTGGCGTTAACGCTAGTCGACAAAAATGTATGGACAAAACAAATGACTGTAGAATGTACTATCGTGGTTTTTCTACAGTCATTTGTTTTGTCCATACATTTTTGTCGACTAGCGTTAACGCCAAACGCTTGTGACTTTGTCTAGCCACGCAGGACAGATTAATTTGTTTTGCTATAATTCGCTTCTTGAAAATAATCTATATAATGGTACAATATACAGGAACACCGCCCACATGAAACACCACACACAATTTTTCCAACACTTTCTTCGACGCACATCTCGTCCCAACATCGGGACATCCTCAGGCGATGTTGACTTTACAATGCGAAAGCGTAAAGACTCGATTCGTGGTCATTTTACAATATAATCAAAAAAGTTTTATATGTTTATCGAAAAAGTATGTTTCCGCCCGGGATCGAACCGGGGGCCTTCTGCGTGTTAGGCAGATGTGATAACCGCTACACCACGGAAACTGTGACAATAGCTGCTTATTTTTAAGACACTAAATACAGTTATTAGCTATCGCCGGCTCTGACCTTGATATTATTGACCTGGTTTTGATAACATTCTCGACAATTTATCATTTATTGCATTGATCAGTTTTATCTCGGTCGCCCGTAATTTATAACAGCCATAAAGGCAGCAACACACTAACACAGGTACAGTACGCGCGGCGAAAGTTTGGCTTTGACCGTTATTGCGCAGAAATCAGAAATTGGGTATCAACCAATCAGAGAAATCAGAAATTGGGTATCAACCAATCCGAATTTGGGTACCCATGCGCAGTAATCCCCTCCACCCGAAGGTCAAAGCCAAACTCTCGCCGCGCGTACTGTACACTTGTAACTTTCCGTAGGTACCTCTAAAGTAAAATGACTCTCTTAGACGTTAAATAAATCTAAAAAAAACTAGTTGAAAAAAAATTCATTGTAAAGAAACATAAAATAAAACCGTCGAAAAGTGCCGCCAAGATTTGTTAAATAAGTAAATTATTGTGATGAAAAACATCACTTTCTGAAATAGACATTTTCGACCTTATCATTGTAATTTCTATATAAATCTAGCTACACCTAACACCGTACATAATTATTATCTCCATACATTTTTGCGTTATAGCTGTTGAATCGCGTCCTTAATTTATGTTAATTTTGTATTCTGTTGTTAGTTTTATGTCAACGCCTATTAGTACCTACATGACTTTCGTAATGGGAGGCAAGTCCTAACAGTGATAGGACTACAAATTTATCCATCATAAACATTTACATGGGATATTATATAATTCTTTACACATATCCACATAAAACACATATCAATGCCTATAAAAGAGCCTCAACCCGAATTTTTCAAATCTGATTTTTGAATTAACCTTTCAAAAAACATCGCGAAACTTTGTTTTAAAATATCAAAGCCCTGTTAGTATCGCCTCGTTCGCAGTGTAACACAATTAGACGGGTTGCCGGCGAGCTAAAAGCCCGTGTATAATAACATTATACTTTCGTTTTCGAAGCGGGCGGGTAAATTAATTACGCAGCCTCTACCTCCACCTCTAGCCCTCTACGGCTAAGCCGATGCCTCGCGACAGACTATACGCGGCTGGGGCTATCGCGTTTCAAAGGGCCTTGGTTAAGGGTGTTCGGTTTCTCAGTTCTGAATTTCTTATCATCGGAAAATCACGGTTAACGTCACCCGGATTAGACTGTGGTTGGTTGTTACTTTCTAATTATACACTATATTCTTTCTGCTACAATAATTATAACATCACGCTATGACCAATTGGATCAAAAAAGGATAGGATTTTTTTTGCGGGAAAAATTGTTCCTTTCGGAGAACTTCCGTTGAGTGCGCTGCGTAAACGGCAAAAATCGCGGTTCGTCAGACTTGTTCTTCTTTTAAAAATTCCAAACAAAAGTCCGCGACACTGACTATCTATCTTTTCATTAGAACGGGACATGTGAAAACTGAAGTTCATGTTACATGTTACATGTAATTAGTAGGTATGTAATATTGTTGATCATGATTAACAGTTCAATTTCGCACACCTCCATCACGAAACTATTCGCAGGCGCGTCACAGATCGAGCTATTTGTGTTTGTTGTCTGCATTATTAAGCGGGTAGGCTCTCAACAGCCTGTAGACACCCTAGGCCGCGTAATTAGCACCCTGCGACGTGCCCCGTCTGAAAGATATTTGAATAACGCGAGGGGGATAGGTTGAGCTGAGTACACATCGGGATAATTTTATTAAAAGAGTGTTATAAACTTGACGTCGATGACTGTCTCTGTGTGTGTGTATCTATCTGTCTGTGGCATCGATTCTCGAATGTCAGGTATGCCCGACTATTGTACCAAAAGAACCAAATATTGTACATGAAAGCTGAAATAAATGAAATGAAATATTTCTGGACTCCGAGCCCTTTCTAAACTTCTAAAGCATTTCCTTTTGGCGATGCACGGACCACGCAAAATAAAATAATATTTTGTGATGCTCAAAATATGCTCGTAACAATTACCAATCAATTCTAGAATAGCTTCATTCATAGTTTTGACGTGCTTCTTGGCTTCGGATTTAATTGGGAGGTGGAGGGTTCGTATCCCGCCACGGGCTACTTTCGGATTTTATGAATTCTATGGTAAGGAGGCTACCAGCAAAGATGCACCGCCAAGCGGCTGAGCCAGCGAAATGTTGCAGTAGAGCAACCGTTAAGGGTAGGTTTACTAATTTACTTACCCCTTCCAAGTCAAGTACGATAACATCTTCGGCTGCCTCATCACATACCACTAGCTGAGATCGCAGTGTAAACAAAAAAAAAGATTTGCAATGATTTCAAATTGCGTGCGTTTTATTTTAACTGCGACCCATTTCTTTCGGCAAGCAATAAACGATATTGACATTTCGTTCTTTGTAAATAACAAGCAATTTTCGAAAAATTCGGAGGGAAATCAATTGTGGCTTTGGGGTTTAAAGCGTGTCCCGAATGTGTCCTTGGGCTAAGGGTATGCGGCGTATACAGCGGCGGCGTTAACGCTCCTCTGGACGCGTTAATTGAAAGTGGATTGGAGGTGACAGCGTAGAACGGTTTGCGATTTTTTTGCAAGGCGGTGTTTGCGCTCAAATTTTGTATAGCATTGTTTCGTATTGAAAGCCGAGATTCGTCGTACACAGCGGGTGTATGTCATTGAATACTTGAATATGAACCTATTCATTAAATTTAATTTCTAGGGAGTCTCATATCTTTGCTAATTAATGATGACTCATCACAACCCTTTTTAAACCGACTTCAAAAAAGAGGTTCTCAATTCGACAGTATTTTTAAGTTTGTTACGTCAGACCTTTCGATGGATCGGTGGATGAGGACGTGTGAAGATATGTGGTGGAGGGCACTCGGAAAGGCCTAGCAGTGGCTAGGTAAAATGAATACAAGTAAATTTAGGCAATTCCCCTTTTTTCTGCTCTTCTGGTGTTCATTCAACCTCCTTTTTCGAAGGACTAATTATTTGTTGTGTATTAGGAATTATTGAACTCCATGAGAGCATAAAACTCATGCTAGGAGTATCAATACTTCAACTGGCAGAGATCGAACCTCCAACTTATGAATTTTCAACCGACCCCTTTAGCGTTGAGTTGTTGGGGTATTCTTTTATCAAGATTTCTTAGCGCAATGCTTTACTCTCTAAATGGCGTGACAGTAGTAGGAAACAAAAGTCGCCAGGATTTATCGTCGGCCATAAAGTTAATGTGGGAGACAAGAAAAAAGTTTTTGCGGGTACTTTTAGTTACATTGCCTTTTGTGTAAGAACTTTTTGGGTCACCTATGATAAAATGAACTTCAGTAGATTAGTGTCAGTGGAGATAGCAGAATGACTTAGTTTTAAGAGAGTAAGTAAAGGTGTTGTTTTCACTTTGTGGTATGACTAACAAAATTAATATTGAGGCATCTCTTTTTCAGATAAAACATGTGTACATTATCCAGCTAGCATTGCACGCCTATATATAACGTGATATTGTCATAAGAATGTCACAGAAAAATTCAATGTTCAGTGGCCATAAGTCGCTTCTCCAGAGACAGCTTTTGGTACAAGTAACACGGTAGAGGCGAGGAAATAATAGTACATTGTTACCCTAGGGATGAAAGTAACTTATTTAGTCCCGAGACGGGGTTTGGCGCCCGAGCGTAGCGAGGGGGCCTAAAGTTCGAGAGACTAAATAAGTCTTTATCCCGAGGTAAACACTGTGCTTTTCATTACGAATATAAGGAAAGTCAAAATAAAAATAGAAATTAGCTAAAGAAAATTGAATAATTGTGTCAATAAAAATCACTGTTAGGCCGATATTACACTATCATATATTCATCATATAATATATATGATGTCTTATCTGTCAAATTCTATGATCATTTTTATATGATTCATTTCTTCATTTTTACATATTACACTACAATGATCATATAAACGTCTGGATAATGATTTAGCCGTGTGTTCGTTGATATTGAGATCTGAGGCTATTTTTTTCGTACATCTGCAACGAGGCATACTCTTCCCGATAAATCCGATATTGTTTCTGCAATGACTACCATTATTGACAATCGTTTGTCGCGACTCATTTTCTTCGTAAAGGCTTTTGGAAGACGCCATTTTTTTGGTTGGTTACACAGACGAGAGTAGAGAGTAGAGACATATGATCCTATTTGTGCGCATGCTATCAAATAGGATCCTAGAACTATGATTATAGACAAATCTAGATATTACACTGTCATATGTTCCTCATATAAAAATGACTCACATTTCTATGATCCTATATATATGATAGTGTAATATCGGCCTTAAACAGAAGCCTAAACAAAACTCTACAACTCGAAAAACAAATGAAGATCGGATTGCCGCTTGCCACTTTCCCGCCTTTTTTTTTTTCTTTGGCCTAGCCGGCGGGCTATGCATTTAGCTTTTTAATAGTCAAGTATTGTCTATGATTATCTATGAATGTCTATGAATCAGTTGTCTTTACTTTATGAATAAAGTCTATCTTTCTTCTTGTCTATGGATGCACTCGGGGTCGTGTTTCATTTGAACTCCAATAAAAATGTGACAACTACTTTTTTTTAATTATTTGACAGCTGTCAGTTGAAAACGATTCTCCCTAGGGCTGCAAAGTATTACTTTCAACCCGCTTCTCAGGCAACTTCAGACCTACTTTCCGTGTATGAGTGATGAAAAAGGTGTTCTTATTGTATTGAAGCTAAATTTAGTACAACTGCCTGATAAATGAATAAAAAAGCAGAATGCGGCCTGAAAGGTTCTTCTTCTTTTGTACCTATTTTTAGCACAAGCTCTATCATTATCTTGAAGGGAAAGCGGAATACGTTTACATAGTGACACTGCTCTCCGCGGTATAGGGTCGTTTTACCACCTCTAGACACAGATTATGTACAAAGGTACTGCAATCTACTGTTTTTACAGCATGAAGATTTCCTACTGAACTTTCGTCACCGTCCTCAACATTTTCGTTATTCACATTAAAATAAAATAAATATCATGCAGTGCTCTTTCTATTTGTATGTATTTCATAGATATATTTTGAACCTAATGCAGTTGTCTATTGTTATTTGTTAACAACTCATGATAATTGCACACCTACATTTTTCAAAGTGACCGTTCATGATATGCAGGTTTTTTTTCTTCTGATACCAAAATTTTTTTTTTTAATATATACGGGACATTTTTACACATCGCCATCTAAGCCCAAAGTAAGCGATAGCTTGTGTTATGGGTGCTAGATGACTGATAAATATACATGAATATAATATTATATATTGAAAAACACCCAGACACTGGAAAACATTCATGTTCAGCACACAAACATTTACCAGTAGTGGGAATCGAGCCCACGGTCTCCGGCGCAGACGCCAGGTTTGCTTCCACTACGCCATTCGGTCGTCAAAAATTATCGCGCAAGCTTATCACTTGAGCCAAATAAGGAGGATTGGGTATCGGTATCCATTCTGTTCGACGTAATTCACGCGGCAAAATGAGATATCAGTGGATATTGAATGACGGGTGCGAAACTGTGTGCGCGGTTTCGGGTGTAGCTTCCGATCCTCGTATCCCTTTCAGTATGCCCAAACAAAGAAACTACTTGATCCCAGTACGGATTTAACGCTATGCGTATTCGGATTACATTAAATAAATATAAATACTTTGCATTGTTGTCAAGAAATATCCAGTGTTGGAAGCCTCCGGGATCTCATACGAATGCACCAGAGGCTCCCTTGCCACAGAACACTAAATAGTACCAGAAGGTTCACTCCGCACGATTATTTAAAGAAATAGCGAGTCTAGCGCTGACACAAAAAGTGCAATTCAGTTCGCAATAGCGCCTGGCCCCGCCCTCTAAAATCGACACGCAACAAACGCAATGTTGTGGTCTCTTTCTATCGCCTAACTTTATCTCTTACGACGTACTAGGGCTGCCGTAGTCAGACGGCGCGTAAAATAGACCGTACAGAACTGAGCGTGCAACTCCGCCCGCGAGCGGCAACCATCTGAAATATTGTGGTCCGGACCCGTACTTGTAGCCGGGACTCCCACGTGATAAGTGAGACTGGCCTGCACAACCGTTAGGTTCGCCTCTGACTGACCCTTAATGCCTAATACTTCCATGGAAGGTCCGGATCAGTTCCTAGGTCCCTAGGCTATTAAGGAGGTCCGGGACCATTGTCTACAGCGTCTGCGTGAGCTGGGCTCAGATCTCTCTCAATCCTTGTCCGCAGCCTTCTTCTTTGTCATAACAATCAATTAATACAAAGGTAGGTTTTTGTCGTTAACGATACGTTTCAGAAGTCACCTTAAGGTGCTGTCTGAAAATCAGCGCTGCAGCTGGTAATCACTGCAGCATCATGCTGAGGCAGTAGCCTTTTCAGCACAACACATTTTTGTTTAAGTTTTAATTTTAGTGTAGGGACAACCCTCCACCACCCATGGCCCAATCAACCTCGCGGTTATGGGGGCCGAAACGCGGGAGGGCGCCCGTTCGGTACTTGCTCTTGGCGTGTTCCCGGGGCGCCTGCTTGACTCCCTACAAGTTTATGAACTCACTCTCCCCATTCTGGGGCAGGACGATACAATAATACGGACTCGCC
This sequence comes from Coenonympha arcania, assembly GCA_036785405.1. NCBI lineage: Eukaryota > Metazoa > Arthropoda > Insecta > Lepidoptera > Nymphalidae > Coenonympha > Coenonympha arcania. The sequence goes on from CM072055.1 coordinate 16,231,369, forward strand.
GCGCCGTCGCTGTCCACAGCATAAATTCTCTGTGTCACTCCAAGCTGCTTCGCCTCTTATGCCACGCGTGCGCGAACTCCCGTAGCTTTCCGAAGTTGGCCGCCGAACCCACGAGATCCTGATAATAAACTGGGCCTGAAACTTCGCCAACGATCCCGTCCAGCAGCAAGCACCGGAGGTCCTCTTATAAGGAGCACTCCCACAAGACATGGTGGAGGTTCTCCTCCGCCAGTCCGCAGAAGCACTCGCCACTCTCGACCAGACACATATCATGCAGGCGCTTCCGAAAGCGACCGTGCCCCGTCAGCATCTGCGAGGTCTGATAATCCGGGACGACCCAAGTCGCCTCGAGCCGCCCGGCCACGTCTGGAAAGAATTGACGAAGCTCACCGCCCTTCGTTTCGCTGGCCCATCTCGCTTGCCATTCCGCGACGATGTCTGCCCCGATTTCACGCTTGCGTCTGCTCAACTCACCTTTGACCGCGGTCCTACGCGCCGCATCAATCCTGGCAGCACGGATTACCTCCAGGTCGGCCGGCAACACTAACGTCAGCACGGCGAGAGAGGCAGCACTATTTGATCTATACGCCTTGGTCAGAAGGACCAATTAAACTTATAAATAAAGCCAATTAATTTTAGTGTAGCTAGTACAGGGGTGCCAGTTCTCCAGGACATAGCTTATTACCCTCGTGAGTTAGTGCTCGCGAGTGGTCTGCGGAAACGCGACGGCCAGGCAGTACCTCTGTCAGGCAGTCGTTGGTCTGGAGAATTGTTATAGGGATTGGCACTGGTTAAATTTGTATTTAAAAATAATTATTTATTATTTAGTTTTTTTTTTTATTATTATCCTTGATGTCTTTTTTACAATGTTTTCAGGAACTTTGAATCTAAACATTGTACATAATCCGTCAAACTCCAAATAACACAAGTACTTAGGTACGTAGGGCTGTCAAAACCATACACCATTGACGAGGGTAGTCCGGAGCGGTTAGGAGCGATTATTTAGTTGACCTCTCTTTGGTTTTGATCCGTGTTAATTTATCATTTTGTAGGGTTGCGTTTTAAACAATAATTTGATAAACATAATTGTTTCACTTTTAAACTAATTAGAACCTCAAAAGTGTAACAAGGTTAAATTTCAATTTTAAAGATTATCGTATGAAATCTATAATCATAAGTCTATTTATTTTATCATATGGAAATTTCAGCCTTATGAATTACCAGCCAGACTGTTTGATAGGGTGTTATGCGTCTGTCGTAGTCAAATCTTACAGTTGACACTTTTTCTGATGTGGCCAACCATTTCATTAAATGGTAGTGTTTTGTCGTGGACGGGTTTTGAAGTTAATTATTTCATGATGTGGCCGACCGTTTCACGAGTTGTTCACCGAGTTGACCATTTCACGATTTAGTGACAAAATCTGAAGAGATCCCTTTTTTCAAAGTGATAATTTCTAAAAGCTAGCCACGATAATATATCCACAATCGCGTTAAATACAAGTTAGTACTTGACTGCAATTTCATCTCGTAGTAAGAGAATACAGATGTAGCTAAAGATGCAATCTTATCAACTCAGAAGCGCAGCTTACTGCCGCCTATCTGCACTGCAAGACACCAGAAATCTAAATCGCTTGTGGATAGTATGCAAAATGCTTTGAGTTTCTTTGTCTTAACTCCTCTTTCACACAATAACATTGCTTTATAGTGTAAGCGAGATTTTAAATTGCATAGTAATCGTAAAATAGGCAGGCGAATAGTTTTAGTATTTCTGTCAACCCTAATGCGAGGCTGTCAATTATGTTTGAAGATTATAATCAATTTTCAGTGTTAATAATGAGGATGTGTGTTAATTTACACGGAGGCTTTCGGGGTATTCGCTATACATGACGGGTGGAATAATTGATTGCGAAACTTCACTGCTGTTCTACTGTGATAGATTACTCTTATGTCACACTAGTTTATTTGCCCGTTTTTGTCTCGTCTATATTATTACCTAGAATTATAAACAATTATGGCATATTTAAATTCAAGACGAGTCAAGGGTCAAGCGTAAGTCATCCAGAGAACTTAACTTTTTAATTAGGGGAATTCCTAACTAAGTCGCAAATAGCACTTCACCTAATTAAACACACTATACTTAATATTATTAATTACCTACTAGTGGCTCCGCCCGCGTTATTTTCGGATTTTCTCTAATCCCGTGAGAACCATGGTTTTTGTCGAGATAAAAGGACCTATGTATTAATACAGGGTATAAGCTATCTCCAATCCAAGTTTCAGCCAAATCAGTTCAGAAGTTGCGGCGTAAATGAGTATCAAACATACACACACACACACACTTACGCGAAAAAATTTCAGCTTTGTAATATAAGTGGGACCGATTCATACGTAGGTACTTTCGTAAGGTAAGTACATCAAATTGGTAGAATCAAGTTTGAGTAGATTTTGGACCGGGAAAATCTAGTTTACTTTATGGAAAAAAATACTTCATTTCCGCACGATTTTCAGTTCCTCAGGTAAGTACGGGTGAGTGAACTGATATTTTTCCGATAAAAAGAGCATTATTCCACAGCGCCTGTCACGTCGCACCTTTAGACGCGGAACCAATATGCACGACTTCCAAGGAAAATATCAATTCCAAAGACAGTATTATTTTCAAAGGTACGTATTAAATGTCAGCGCAAGAATGACCTGATGGGAAATGGTCTCTGGTGCAATATGAAATTTTCTCATTCGGTATTTTTAGTTTTCCGTAGCCTATTACTAAGTCGGGGGGCCGTTCTGTGGAACACCTTCTATGCATATTATAGAGGTACCCCAATTGCCATAAGAATTTATGTGTTTAAAATTGTTATCTGAGAATTTTGAGTTTTTTCCAATATAAAAAAAAACTTAAAAAATTTAAAACTTTATCAAATAAAATAAATTGTAAGTATTTTAGTTTTTAGGTAATTTTATAACGGGGCAGTCATGTTTTTTAATTATTATTTACCTATTTTTAGTCTTTCACATTACAAATTGCGAAAGTTTTTAACACCTCACATTGCATACTTAAACCGGAGTAACATGTATGGGTATTGGGTATACATAGGTATTCTTTTTAGTTACGGAAACATTTATGATTCATTTCTGAAAACAAAACGAAGTGGTTCGGAACCTTTAGTGCACAAGTCTGGCTCGCATTTGCCTAGTGTTTTTTTAAGAAAAGGAATAAAGGCATAATAAGAGTAGGTACACTTGTACACAAACAGTGTAGCGTTTAATATGATTGAATTTTCTGAATCGACGCAATCACACTTCCATGTAAAGAGCGTGTCCACTGAACTGCACAAATATTTCCAATCGTGAACAACTGCGAAAATAGGTGAGTCGACGTGGAACTGAAAAACCCGGTACCGGCGCGGAAGTGGAAACCGGAAGACCGTCTGGTACCGGCGCTGGCGAAGAGGGGAGGAAATGAATATGTCTGCTGATTCCCAGATTCTATTGCCTTGGAATAGTTGCAAAAGTTTTTTTCTGTTTTCCAGATGACAGGTTTACGCTTGAATGAAATTTCAACTTTATTTTTGTATATCTATTGACTAGCTACGAGTATATGTATGAACAGAACATTGGTATTTACAATCAGAATATTTTAAAAAATTGGGGAAAAACAGGATAGATATTTTTATCATGATTACAATAAAACACATTGAAATCGTTTTTCATTCGAGATAACAACGAACAGAAAGAGTTACGCATATTCAAATATTATTACAATTTCTTTTATAATATATATAAATGTGAAAGTTTGAGTGCTTGCATGTTTGGCCCGCAACTACGCCGCAACTATTGAACCGATTTGGCTAAAATTTAGAAAGTGGCTCCAAACGTAGATACTCGTAATGAAGGCCTTTAAGTTTAGTGTCTGATGCTTATGGCATTTGGGGAATGGGCTTTATTGCCAGGATGGGAGACTTCAAGTAACATAAGTATTATATTAAATAAGTTTATTTTTTATGTGTTACATATATTATATGTATAATGTATATAATGTGTAACATAGCGTGAAATAAATATAAATTTGTCGCTTTCTTTCTATCCCGGAAAATCTACAGTACATGTGATTCTGAAAATACTAAAATTGACTATAGCTACAACGGGTATATTGCTATGGCAAACTTCCTTGAAATAAATTACAAACCTTAAGAACGGGACGGGAAATCCACGAATCCGTCAGGATTGATAAAAATCATATTTCACAACAGCTGAGCATAAAAAAACTACTTCTTATTTTTTTAACAAAAAATAATACCTAATATTGAGGATAAGGAGGTCATTTCCCTGATTTTTAAGGACCCCCTTTTCGCGGATCGCGCTCGAGGCCGCGTAAGTCGTAACTTGATCATATTGTACGAGTAACATGATTATGGCGGCAGCAGTGTTCCTAGCTGCCTTTTATCTGTAATATTACTTTCTATTGAGCATTTTCCCTCAAATAAATCTGCCCTATTTTACTTGTTATTAGATTTTCCCGCGGCTTCCGCGTGGACTTAGATTTGAGGAAGGCAGAACTGACAAAAATGATAAGACCTTTAAACGCAATATAGGGTTGATATTGCAGTTTTGTCTAAGCAATGTCCAAAGGGATTAACTATCATCTTTATTCTACGTCTATAGATCAAAAAAATTCATTACCTACACGTAATCATGTGATACTTACATTTCGATTTTTTTAAAGTTTAATCGTGACAATAGCTTGATCGCAGTGTCAACTATTATGCTTGATTATGCTACCGTGAAACAGTAACAAAAAAAATATTATTATTATTCGATCTAAAGGGCACTGTATTTGTATATGCCGACGTGATTACCGGACCAAATGATGTCTTAGGATATTGAGTACAGTGCAAGTGCAGTGTGTCGTATGATATTGCAATGCAAAAAAAAGTAGGTACTAAGAAAAAAAAGTAGGCTTATATGTGGAGCGAAGCAGTAACGGACATTTAAATATAAGAATACGCTTTTAAAATTCAACACCTTTCCATGCCTTACGATGTTATCGTTTGATCTTTACCTGGATGAAACTATGAGTAGAGCGTCAGACAATCGGAAAGCTATCGGCTAACTCTGCAAGTGTGCAGACGCGACGTCACAAAATGATGAAAGTTTGTCAACGCCGCCGCTGCCGTGTGGTTTCTGCGCCGTGTTAAGGACAAGTACTATCCCTCACGCCTGATCCTAATGAGATATTTTGCCAACGGGAAAATAGGGGGTTTCCCTTCGAGTCGGCGATATTCCTGGGGACCACTCTTGGCCTAGTTGTTGTGTTTTGAACTTAAAGACCATTTTTTGAAAGATTCATAAATGTGATGTAGAGTAAATGATTTTCTTCTGGAAGTACTATAGTTCCATGTTGGCGCTTTACTATTTCATAATTTGTATATTTTAGGTATCAAAAGTCGAAAGATTATATCGAAGGTGGACGAGTACGGTGAACTGCACTAAGTGGAATAACTTGATTGATCGATTGATGATAATGCAAACAGGCAGTGTAATAAATGTAAAATGTTCTTTTTTCTGTGTTTATTACAAAAAGTATTATCGTCTATGTCGAGCGACCATGCCCATTAAAATAACTTGTCCACACAGACCGCCCCCATACAATGTATTTCTAAGATTTATACTTACATATTCATACACCAATTATTACAGGTAAACTGTATATAATATTTGTAACATGCATAAAAACACCAATCAGCCCCTTTTACAATTGCCGATAGAATTTATGGATCAACTTTTTTTATAGCAACTGGATTCCATGGTCTTCATGTAATTATTGGAACTTTATTTTTATTAACTTGCTTTCTTCGCCATATTAATAATCATTTTTCTAATAATCATCACTTTGGATTTGAAGCAGCAGGCTGATACTGACACTTTGTAGATGTAGTATGATTATTTCTTTATATTTCTATTTATTGATATTTTCATATAAATATACATTCACTCAATCATTCATTCTTTAGAAAATTCGATTGAACTAATGGGCCCGGCCTTAACGCGACCGGCGTGTTTCTGTTTCAGACTGCCTAATTAAACTTTGCAACCCAGCGCTGTTTGTGTCGCTCCTACACCAATTCGGTGGTCGCCCGACGCCAGCGCCCGCAAACTGCTGCGAACACAATAAACAATGGTGCTACTCGTTATTTGCGAATACTCGTACGAGTACACGCGTACACATACTCCTAGGCATAAACGAAATTGATTTTTAATTGTTTTTGACGTGATAACGTTTAATAAATTGATGAACACCAGCAGCACTCATGAAAAATAGTACCGTTCCGCGTAACGTTCCACCAAGCGATAGAGAGGCACGATAAAAATTACATAAAATAATGATTATGATTATGACTATGATTATGATTATAATTATATTATATATATATATTTTTTAATCATAATCATAAAAACATAAAATAATGATTATGACGTTATCACGTAAATCTATCGTCCGTAAACCGACTTTACAGACAACCAATTTTTTTTTGTATTTTGTAAGAATTTTTCTCAATGGATAGAGTTGTATGTAGAGTTATTGCATTAAAATTGCTAGAAGTATTATCCTCAGATGTTTATTTAAAAACTAGCGGACCCGGCGAACTTAGCGTAGTGCCATATTTTTTCGTGAATATTTTCTAAATTTCCGAAAACTTTTTTTCATTTTCTTCTATCCTTGTATCTGTGTTCATAAAAACATAAATTACTATACGTAACATATTCACATAAATATAAAATTTCCGCTTTCTAGTTCCAGATCTTAGTTGCAAAACTACGTGTTGCATAAATAAGTTATGACTGGTAGATTCATTGAGTGAATGATTGAATGAGTTAGGATTCTTATTTCATATAGGTACACATTAAATTCATGTTATAAAAATCATATTATTTTTATTAACCCACTAGACGTTCGTCAAGTTTACATGGTACACGAATTTCGTTACAATAATACGGCATAGGAAACACTCCATTCAAGCATACACAAGTTTAATATTTGTAAGGGTGGTTTAGGGAGAGTTGAGCTACAGAGGGCCGAATTCCGATCCGGGATTATAGGCATCTTGATGTTGTATACAGAACGATTCGCTTGACTGATTCCGTGAAGTTTAACTGATTTACGAATATGAAATGAGGATTTGTAGGTACACATGCTAATATACATGTATTTCTGTACTACACTTGTGGCAAACCGTCGCTACCCACGGGGTTTTAAAATGGAGAAACAGGACCCGTACAGGCGTACATCCCGTTGGTGCGAGAGAGAGATTGCGACATCCTGTTGGTTTTAATTCCCCACAAGCAGCGAATCTTTAACAACATTGTAGTTGGACGAGCGCTCTCAGACGCGTATGACTACCAGCCCTTACGGTAGGAAAGACAAGCGTCTCATTTTCCATTTCATTAGGGTTAGTTCAGGTTTTTGTACAAATTTCGAGTCGACTTGGTTAACCCCTTGGGGTGCTGGGTGGAGTTCGAAAGTTCCGTTTATTCGAAGCGATTCGACACGAAAGTTCTACAAAAACCTGTACTAACCCTATCGTATGCGAAATACTTAGTAGTAAAAAAACAATGCATGCAAATTACGTATGAGAACACAATTCACGACGTCAATGACACGGTTAATGACGTTAGAAAGCGAGTACACACGAAAGTTGTACAAAAACTTGTACTAACCCTACCGTTTGATAAATACCTATTAGTACACAAAAGCATCCAAATTACGTATGAGATCGCGATTCACGACATCAATATACACGGTTAATGACGTAAGAAATCGAGTATACACGAAAGTTGAACAAAAACTTGTACTAACCATACCGTTTGCTAAATACTTATTAGTACACAAACAAAGCATCCGAATTACATACGAGATCATGACGTCAAAACACGGTTAACGTTGGAACATCCCCATAAGTAGTTGTCATTTTCAGGCGATGACATAACGAGGGTCCGTGTCATTGCGTTAGTCGGACTATCGCTTCTGATGTGTGTCCCTGACAGGTATTAAGGTTAAGAAAGGAAACCGTTTATGAGGGAGTTCTCACGTCACCGCGGGTGTTCCTTATCTATGTTTGGAGTTATGTAATAGGTGTAGGATAAACAGTGACTTTGCCAGTGCAACTTCCTCTATGGCTACAGCGTTTATCGGTTTAATAGTTTGTGAAGGAGTTAGCAGCATTTACACACACACAAGCAAGCACTCACACATGAACTCACGCACGCACACTCACACGCACTCACGAATGCTCTAACAACAGGATGCAAGATGACCATATTTACACAATAATATACATTTTAACACGGAGACCTATCTTGTGTTAGAAAAGTGGGATTGAAAAATTAGGAAACTCAATTTCAAAGTGACTTTAAATGATTAACGGCTACTCGTTGGTAATATTACCACTAAAGAAACCGCGACATAATATTGAAGCATAGCAATTTATGTCGTATTTCTATACCAATAGTCGTTTTTTTGTTTGAAAAGTACCTACTAGTTCAGAACTTTATTTCAACAAAAAAAAAAACCACTTGTTAGTTTTTACCCAGGCTATTTACAAAGCTACTGCCAAAATGTACGCAAATACACAAAAATCACGTTAGAATAGCATTGTCCCGATTTTTCAAAGGTACAGGGAAAATAAAAACCTGTGTACCTGTACACATTTGAAAGCTTTGTAGTGTGTTTTGTTGTCTAGTTAAAAACTAAAGGTCGGTTTCGTAGAATTCGTTTGAACTCGCGACAAAATTACAAACAAACCTTCGCACCCGCGAATTGCAATTAAACTTGTTAGCGCCTGTTTCCATTGTGAACAGCGCACACGACATTTCGTTGTCCATTTTCATAGCAAATGGTAAGGTAAAAGGTTGACACTAACACTGTACTATAGTTAAAGTTAACAATGTGAAGAAGTTACTGTTGCTAAATTAATCAGCTGTTAAACTTTCAAAGAAATATCGACCAACAGTGGAAACCGAGTAGGTAGTGAGTGCTACTGTACCTTTGCAAAGTGACATTGCAGCAAGCGTACCTACCTATTGCGATTGTCTACTAAAGTTTTATCAAGAAAAACGAAAAGTGAAAAGTATTTCGGTTTAAGAACTATCTCAATAGTGAGTTAAGGAACGCTTGCTTATATATTTCTGTAATAACTAAAATTCTCGTGAAAATTTTTGTTACCAAACTCCTCCGAAGCGGCTGGACCGATTGTAATGAAATTTTTTCAGTAGGTTTATATCCGTAATGGCAAAACAACGTTTGCCGGGTAAGCTAGTCGTGTAAAAAAATGAATTCTAAAATAGTAACGATTAAGACCATTTATATGCGTTGGAATTATGCTTGAGTCAAAATTGTCAATTTTCGACGTAACATAAGAGTGTCATGTGTTCAATTATTGATTAGTTAATTGCTATCATATTATTTGGCATTTCATAATCTAGTTTTTGTCTCAAAAATATTTGAAAATATGTGTTTAACTTTCTCATTAGAAAGTTTAAGGTAAAGGCTAATTACTCACTTAGCGGTGGAAGCTCTATTTTGATGCAAGATATTTGCCATGTTTCATAACACAAACTTATAACAATAACATACTTAGAAAATTAATAACATTTACTAAAAAATGTCTCAAAAAAAACACGATTTTCCTAGATTTTCATTCAAAAACCATAAACCGAAAAGTGACATTTTTAGCATTTTTCGATAAATTAAACGTATTATTTTAGGATTAAATCCAAGATATTTTGTTATTTCTGAATTATAGTAATTTAATTCAATTAATATTCAATGTCACTGGTTATTTACTATTTTAATAAGTTGTATATTTATTTCTAACCGACTTCAAAAAAAGGAGGAGGTTTTCAATTCGTCGGAATCTTTTTTTTTTTTTTTATGTATGTTCCCCGATTACTCGAAGATGCGTGGACCAATTTCAAAAATTCTTTTTTTGTTTGAAAGGGTATAGTTCACAGATGGTCCCATTGTCATCAAGTCAGGATCTGATGATGGGATCCTGGAGAAATCGAGGGAACTCTTCAAATTTTGCTAGTATACTTGAAGCGATTTAGATATCTTTTATATTTACTATTGCATTTCCTTGCAGTCATCAAGTAATGACTGTATTCATCAAGTCAGGATCTGATGATGGGATCTTGAAGAAATTGAGGGAACTCTTCAGATTTTAGAAGCATACTTCAAGCGATGTGGGCATTTTTTCCATTGCCTTGTGCATTAGTTGTTTTCCACTAAAAAGTATAAAATAAAATGGAAAATTCTTTCCAAAAAACCAACTTCAAATGCCACTACAAAGAATGAAATAATTTTTAATGTACACCAATTCGAAGTCGGGCAATGTTCCGTTCATTCACTAATAGTCCTTCGTATTGTCGATAAATTTGTCGTTTCTTTGCACATCAAGTTTTATAATAAGAAGGACTAAACAAAACATTGCCCGACTTCGAATTGGTGTACATTAAAAATTATTTCATTCTTTGTAGTGGCATTTGAAGTGGGTTTTTTGGAAAGAATTTTCCATTTTACTATAAATTTTTTTGTAATACCAGTTTCCGCGCAAAATTGCGTCTGTGGGGACGAATTCGTATTTTGTATGGACCGAAACGCTAGGCACGCCGCGCTGCATGAACGCTCTTAATAGTAAAAGTACATCAGTATTCGATAAACGGAGTGACTTCTAACATATCCAATGGAAACAGGCTCACGGTTTCAGTTTTTCGGCCCTGTACTCTGTAGCTACATCGTTTTTAATTTGAGTTTCAGACCTTTTAATAAAATTACAAACTGTACTCGTACATACACTTAAATCTGTGGCTTAGAATTTCAAGACATACACACTTGCGTTTTTTTTTAGTTTATTGTTCCAATTATTAATTTCCATTATTAACTTTTCTTCATAAATGCAAAAGGCACTATCTGGACAATGCTTTCATAGTGTCTAGGAAGTGACTCTTACATTTCCTTAAAAATATGCTTTTTTATATTTTTTACTTTTTAGAACGTGTAATGCAGGTAATTTAGAATCTTTGCTAAGAAGAATTTTCCGTTTGGTTAATCAGGGCCAGCGTTATTACCTCTAATATACGTAGTAATTCTGGGTTAAATTATTTATAGAATAAATGAATGAATGTACTTTTGACTACGAAGTAACAACCATACAATTTTAATTAGAAAATGTATAAAATTTTCAGTTTTAAGAAGTTGACACCGTTTTACAAATGTCAAAATTTAAGATTTAACCCACTGTTTGACTGTTTGAGAGTCATAACTTTTGACCAACTTTTCTAGCATTTTATGACAATAAAGGTTTGCCAGGTGGCACGCTTGAGAAAAGTAGTAGGATATCTTAAAACTGTGTAAGAATTATGGATTTCTGTACGGTAACAGATTGTAGATTCATCACGATATTATAGTTCTTTAAAATTGTATAAATGGCTTCGTTACAGGTTCTAGTGGTACGGAACCCGAGATGCGTGATTCGGACTCACCCTATGCTGTTTTTTTAACTCCATAGCCTCTCGCTCGTTGATCGGTATAAAACCGCTCAAGTGTGCTCCAGTGTTGCTATAAATCCCCACTTTAGTGATTTTAGCGTTGGTTTGTGTACTGACAAGGATTTTGAGTGAGTGATTTAGGATATCGGATAAAATGTTGCCATAAGCTCGCTGAAAAAGTAAAAATTGTGCAACTATGTGGAAACATTCTTAAATTTTTATATCACTGGTCGGATCTGCATTCTAAGGTATTAGTAAACATCTTTTTTTGTTACAAATATTATCCCAGTTTTCAGTATGAATAATATTATATTTATCCTGTTTGATATACCTAGATATCCTCCAGCCATTGGATTAACGCGTAAATGTCAAAGAATTCTTATAGACATTCTAATGGCATATGGCAGGGCACTTTTTTGTCCAACGAATCAGCCCGGCTGCAGTGTTTAATATGGATATGCAGCAAGTATTCACTAGCTCTATTATTATATCTATTAACGCATGATTGAACAAGTGAGCAAGTTCTTGAAAAAATTTCGATAAGTATAAAATACAGTATTATTCAGAAAATTCAGTCCCAAAGTTCAATTAATTTGGTAATCATAAATATATTTACCCCAATTATAAAGAGTTGAAATTATTTGACATATTCGATCAGGTTTATTTGCAAGTGTCAAATAAATAAATAGCAAATTATCATATTGCACCAATTTCCTATTTGTTTAGGACACCGCAAATCATTAATAGCTTTGTATATCTCGTGGATATGCAAATATCAACGGTTACAATTTAAATACTTGTTTGTATTGTTTTTAATTAGTTGGCTTGTACAAATAAGTAACTAATAGAAGCGGAAATTCTTCTATTTATACCATTTTAATGCCTCAATGTGTCATAGATCTGCAATTGTTTTGTGGATTACCTACCAGTAATACTAGGCTCTTTCAGATTTGAATAAAAAGAAAATGCTAAGTTTAATATCGTGAAATCCACTATTTATTGTAACTGAATGTAGTCTCATGAAAATCGATTTTATCAATAAAGTGTAAATGGAATTCGGTAATATCAAAGAAATACAATTTTCTATACAGTAAGAGCTCAACCGCTTTATATCAGAGGATTTGGTTTGACGGAGACTTTCAAATCGAAATAAAAGTTATATAGAGGAGAATGTGATTTTCGAATTTATTACCTACTACAGAATTGACTTCGGAATATTGGTACTGTGTATTTTTATTTTATTGTAAGAAGAATTGAAGTGAAAGATTTTTGCTTCAGTGTTAGATTGATTTTAGGATTGAAAGATCAATGTCATCAAGATAGCTAAGCTAGCCTAGCTTTATTTCTATTATTTTGGTTTTGCAAAGGACTATGGACATTTGAGGCTGTAGAAATCTAGCTATTAAAAACGGAAATTCATTCATTGTAGTTAATTTCCATCATCCAGTCAGACTCTGTAAAAAGATGTCCTCGATTTCATCGAATCCTGGACCTACCTATCTAAAAAATGAAGAACTGACTGAATAATTATTATTAATTTGTTTTGCTATAACTTCGTCCAATATGCAGAAACAATGCAACACATGAAACACCACACACAATTCTTCGTATTGTCCCGACACCGGGACCACGAGATGTCCCATAAAATGATGAAATTGGAGAAGAAACTGTTGGAAGAATCGTGTGTGGTGTTTCATAAGGGTTGTGTTTCTTTATACAGTTTTTTTTAAGTAGTTGATTATAGCAAAACAAATTAATCTGTCCTGCTAATTATGGATTTCCGAAAAATAACGCCTGTTTCATTCAATATTTAATCGTGACTTCATTCACCGACTTAATATCACCTAGCTTAAACCATTAAAAGCACATAGGTTCAATTTATGATGGAGTCAAGGAAGTAGGAACGATTTTTTTCGAAATTTACTGCTAACCCGAATGAAGCAGAGATGGGTCAGTTAGGCCCACTATAAAACTAACTCTATGAAATCAAACATTTTGTATAGATGGTGATAGCAAGAAAGACTATAATAAACATTACGTATCCACGTAACAGTTTGTACGAGAGGTCACGGAATAGTTAATGTGGTGTGCTCAAACGTGTTCCTGCGAGTGCAGTGTGCTTTAACCGAAGTTTGTGGTCAACTTCGTGTGAGTTTACTGCTTCATAACAAACACCGCTCGCGTATTGCTCCTTTGTGCCTTTACTGCAATGGGATTTAATTTGATATCTCGATTGTAAAGTGTATTTTTTCACACTCCGAAACCTTCTAATAACTATTAAAAATGTGAAAGTTTGTGAGTTTGGCTCTTTCACGTCGTAACTACTGAACCGATTTGGCTGAAACTTGGCATAGAGATAGCTTATAAGTTATAAGTATAATATACTTAGGGTATGGCCCCTGATGTAAGGTGCATGCCCTTGTTAGATGCAGTGCGTCCCATAATTTTGCATTGCATGTAATGTATGATGATCATACATACTGCACTGCGCTTTCCACATTCTGAGACGTCAGTTCTTAAGTTTCATATTGCCCAGTAATCACGTTTCCGTACATTGTCCTTCAAATCAAAACAAAATTAAATAATACATGCTTCATGGTAGAATATCGGACACTGCGGTGGTACCCGTACGAACTTCGCAAGAAATGACCTATCACCAGTAAAATATACCTACCTACTACCTTAACGCCTTGTTAACATTCATTGAACATTAGCAGAGATATTAAAAGTTACAGTAACGCCGAAGTGTTGATATACATTGTATAATACGGAACAGACACATATTAGCAAATAGCACTGGAAAGGTAAAAACCGGGACATGCAAAATGCAAACAATGTACCCACCTATGTAGCTATTCATAAACTCTATGACCCCGCCAAAGTTTGTCCATATTAACGCCGCCGCGTGAACTCAGGTGACATTGTTCCCACTTGTATAGTAACAATACATACACACATACAAGCCAACATGGACTAAATTATGTACCTATGTGTTAACGTGGCGACATAGGGATTGATGGAATCGATGGTTTCCTTTAGGAATTTCACATTTTTTTAAAGTGATTTGTTTCATAATATACTATCCGATGAGTACCGCTCCCACTTCAGACGACCGCATCCCGCACTCGTCTGGTTCCCGCACAACCTAGACGAGCGTGGGACGCGGTCGTTTTAAGTGGTAGAGGAAACTTAATCTTCTACGAACGGGTTATACAAACCGTTTCTCATACTAATATTAAATAAATTTAATTGAAAAACTACTTTATTGAAAAAACCTCTTGCCAGTAAAATAACTGTCACATTTGGACAGACGGACATACGATAACATAACATGGGTTTCCTCTTGAAATACGCTAACGGAACCCTAAAACGATGTGTACCTACGTAGGTTTTACGTTGTAATAAAATATGCGTTTATACGATGGCAGAAAGCCAAATTCATGTATTTTGTAGAGTCAGACCCGATACCACTAATCTGATGTGATCCCAAACCGATATTGAATTATTGAGCGCTGATAATGTTTTATCTTTATTATCAGCCGTATGTACTAACGAGCTTTTTATGATACCTATATGCGTATATGCGATTGGGTCCATCAGTTCATCATGCAAAAACAAAAATTTTGTTCATGATTTTCGGCCAACGAAGGTTTTGAGTTCTTGAAAATTTTGGGTTGACTTGGGTGGACTTCTTTTTGAAGTAGATACATTTGAAAACAGTTCTAGAGAAAAAGGGCCATATGAAACTGATTCTGTATAAGGCTACTTGTACTATTTAGTGTTTTGTGATAAGGCTTCCATTTTTGTATAGATATAGTCTCACGCTTGACTACAATCATGCGGGGAAAGCAAGGATAAGGTCTAAGGGTAGAGCGTGTTTACCTAGAAAATGCTTATGTACTCTTGTCTTGGCACCCATTATACTTTGTTGAGAACACGGAAGTTGGAAGAGTTGGTTCGCATCAGAAATGTAGAAGAAAAAATCGTTTCGTTCGAGTTCGCTGGATAACAACCACAAAAGGATACCATTTCTTTCGGCGTTATTTCTCTGGTAGAATGGTGAAATACAAGTAAAAAAAAAATTATGTTAAAACATGTCCATATTCATTTTCGAAGCTCAAAGTTAGTCCCGCCGGACAAGTTTGTAGCGCGTTATAATATAACGAAGTTAGTTTATTAGTTGCTGCTCGCCGGTACCAGCTTGATGCGATTTCTCGCGCTTGGCGTACTCTGACAAATTGTTGTTATCCTATTTTATCCATACTTCCGTACTAATATTATATGTATACCTATGCGAAAGTAGGTCTTCTTGTGATTCTGTCTGCCCATGTGACGTCTGTTACACTTTCACGCCCAAGCCACTCATCCAATCTTGATGGTACTGAGTACTTGAGATAGACTGGAGTTTGGGTAAGGACATAATATGCTACTTTTTAACCCGAAAAATACCACGGTACCCGTGGGATTTCTAAATTCCAACATTTGCTATATACCAATCGACCGATCTACCGACCGTCCGACCGCCCGACCGACCTTGCAATTCTTTTATAAGCAAAGGAGTATGTTCTCCACCCATATGCCCATGCTAGGAGGGATAACCAAAAACGTGAAAAGGGATAAAATTTTGTCCCTTCCCCAGGGACAAAATACCTGCCCTGCCCTGCCCTTGCTCATACTGCAGTAGTGATTAAAATGATAAAGCTGATGATACTGCTGATATTAAATATCTCAACGCGATCCACAGATAACCTATAAGCTCGCATTTCATTATTTCTCGAAGGAAAACTTCACAAGGAAATGAAACCTGAGTAAGCCGCTATATCATATTCACTTAAATATTTGATATCCCTGAAGCGAATCGCAAGGACTCCAGAGAGAGTAAAATCGAAATAGAAATGAAATGCCCGGGAGCTGGCGCGGGCGGTCAAATACTCCAATCACGTGTACATTTCGGACAGGGCTCGGCCCTTTACAGAGGAAATTGCATTCTACACTGTGCCTCTTGAAACGGTCCCGGCTGGCGACTGCCACTGGAACTAGGGCTCTGTCTTACTTAGAGGAATTACAAGAAATAGTACATTTCGATACATGTGCAGAAAGTATGTAATTTCTTCGCATATCCCGGTTTGTTGATCGTCGAAGTCAAAGAGTCAACAATGGAGACAATTGGACACGTGCACTGAAAGATATTTTTAATACATTTGCGAAAAAATATACTAGTATAGTATTATATTATCTGTGGTAATACGTTTCAATGCCTGTGAGTTAGGTGCATGTTTTACTGATTTCAGGCATCCACATTTCTTAACGATTTTTTCTACGCAATTAATTTTCAGTTTCCTAAAGTCAAACAGGTATAGGCATAGAGAAGATTCAGTGAAGCTAGTTTGGTGTGTAAATTTTTGGACTCCTCAATAAAAGGTCGATGTTAAAAAAAGTCGATGCTTGAACAAAAGCTTCATATAGCTCAAATATTAAACAACAAACTTGAATTGAAAGGATATTATAGCGCACGTTTAAAGTATTATTAGGAGCGGCAATGTGGAAATACTACTCACAATAATATGAAAATCAATAATAAAAAGTTGTCCTAGTCTGAAGTTTTCGTAGTATAACATTGGAGAGGCTTCAGCTAAGTATGTTTTGGTACGGGAATAAGCAAATCAGAGTTGAATTGTGTTCTGTGCTGAAGGTAATTTTCTGTATGGAAAGTTTATTTCATATCAAAACTCCTTCCTTTGTACAGAAGTGGGTAACTCAGTAATTACTTAAAACTTCAAGACGTAAACTTTTATATTGGAATAATTTAAACAGGCAACGAATAAATCAATAATAGATTTTTGTTTTGTTGGTTAATTAAAAATTCAACCATACTGACTTGCATTTTTAAAATAACTTTTAAGTCAAGACCGTGTTTATTATATTCAGAAATACTTGTCGTCTTGTTTTTTTTTTTTTAAATCATGAATAACATAAGTAAATAGGATTATACACAGTTTTCAGTGGAGATTTTCGAAAATCACTCGACTGAAAAAACATTGATGTAATACAAAAACCAACCCCTAAAATCTGCTAAACTGGGGGATGGATGTAACAGCACTTGAGTCCACTCGAACGGTTTGCTGTTGAACGGGGGGTGTGAAGATATAGGTACCTTTACGTTTAAAGGAGTTTAGGGGTTGAAATAAACACGTCTGTTTTATTTCAACCCCAAATTTTGTTGTCATTTACTTTTACTAAGCTTACTACGAGAAGCAATGTATATTTTTTTAGGGTTCCGTAGCCGAATGGCAAAAAACGGAACCCTTATAAATTCGTCATGTCTGTCTGTCCGTCTGTCCGTCTGTCCGTCCGTATGTCACATACACTTTTTTCCGAAACTATAAGAGCTATACTGTTGAAACTTGGTAAGTAGATGTATTCTGTGAACCGCATTAAGGTTTTCACACAAAATTTTAAAAAAAGTAATAAATTTTGGGGGTGCCCCATACTTAGAACTGAAACTCAAAAATTTTTTTTTGATTATCTATAGATAGGTCTTCAAAAATGATACTAAGGTTTCTAATAACATTTTTTTCTAAAATGAATAGCTTGCGCGAGAGACACTTCCAAAGTGGTAAAATGTGTGTCCCCCCTGTAACTTTTAAAATAAGAGTATGATAAAACTAAAAAAAATATATGATGTACATTACCATGCAAACTTCCACCGAAAATTGGTTTGAACGAGATCTAATAAGTAGTTTTTTTGATATTTACAATAAAACCTCTAAAAACAAAGTTAGTTTTGCGGTTCGACAAGAAAAGTGGTTTTTATGGTTTTGTTCCTCCGGTTGTAGTACGGAACCCTCAGTGCGCGAGTCCGACTCGCACTTGACAGGTTTTTTATAACTATAGGGAACGAGCGCGGCGATAGATCTGCCAGCTGGTGGCATAAATTGGTAACATTGATAATAAACATTTACTACTAGTAAATAAATAAATACATGTAGGTGGTACATGCTCAAGTATTTATTTGTGTATGTACCACCTATTTCAGGGGACGATCAACGTAACGTTTTCAGACATTGAGTGAAGTGAATCAAGAAATAAAATAAAAAATTAGCACTGAAAAATTAATTAAAAAAATGCAATGCTTCGTCC
Organism: Coenonympha arcania; assembly: GCA_036785405.1. Taxonomy (NCBI): domain Eukaryota; kingdom Metazoa; phylum Arthropoda; class Insecta; order Lepidoptera; family Nymphalidae; genus Coenonympha; species Coenonympha arcania. The sequence continues at coordinate 16,250,050 of CM072055.1, forward strand.
TTATTGTGTAACGTAAATTGAATTTCACAATTCTCGACCACATTGTGTTTGTGTTGCACAGTGTGACCTCAGTGTTTTCAAAAAATGTTTTGGTTTCAATATCGTCTGTTTACATACCTAAATGAAATGACCTTTTTAAATTACGCGAATCGCCTACCAAAATTTTACCAGACGTTATACTTTAATATTATATACGTTAGTAACTTCAGACCAGTTGCGCATCTAGTCCAGATTTTTTTTTCTAGCCTTGTAACTATTCCAGTTATCCGCTGTGATGTTGAATTAATCTTAATGAGCTCAATCAGAGTTACATACTCATTATTTTTATTTAGGATAGTTATAGACGAAAATTTCAATCTAATTTGTATTTTGTATGGATTACGTACCCATAACAGGCCAATCAATTTAATGACCCTTCCCAAAACGAAATCACTCCAAACTTTACGGATCATCAAATTATTTATAACCCACCTGAAGCATAACTTACGTCCTGTCAATTGAAATGAAAAGCCGAAATATTGATTACCCCCCGTAGGTCAATGACCGTTGATTACCCTCATTGAAATCGGGTGTTGCCGGGTGTTGTCTATAGACACAAATTTGTCTGTCACACCCCCCTTTTCAGTTCATATTCATCAACTGAATTTATACAGTACAAGGTGACCTCGCCAAGCTTCGACGGGTGAGATACAATAACCTATTGCAAGCCCAGCAATGGGAACTAGTCGTCTTTCAAAATAAAATAATGAATGACCAAGTGGACTCGCACACGAAAGGGTCCGCACCATTATCGTAGCTAGATTTAGTATTTTTTTCGCATTAACGTAGCTAGATAATGATGCAGAAGCCAGAAGGCCCATTTACCTACTAGGTACTACTACTATATAAGTAGAGGAATAATGGGTCTACTGGATCAATGACAAAAAACGAGCAAAAATCACGTTTGTTGTAAGGGAGCCCCTTCAATTTTTTCTTAATCTGTGAGAATTTCAAGCGTGAATCTATGACGATTAAGAAATACAGCCTGGTGACAGACGGACGACGAAGTCTCAGTAATAGGGTCCTGTTTTTACCCTTTGTACAAAACCCTAAAAAGTTTCACAACGCTGGCAGTTCCAAGTCATTTCATTCGACTTCCTTAGTCGTCGAGTCGAGTGGGAAGTCATTGGTTCGATTTCGTGAGCCAAGGCTTATTTCTAACCGACTTTAGCGAACATAATATGCTGTGTATCAACTTATTATCTATGGAGTTTACCAAGGTGCCAAGTGATATCGATTAACTGACGGAAGATTTTTTTATTCAATATAGGCTTACACTAGACTACAACCTCACCTGATGGAAAGTGACGATGTGGTGTAAGATGTAACGCGCTTACCTAAAAGATGCCTATTCACTCTTTTTTTAAAGGTACCCAGATTGTAAGATGCTGGAAATACAGATTTCGGGAGCCAAACCTTAGCCATGCGTACCTACTAAAAATGAAGAAGCGAACCGCTTCGTGCGTACAGGTGGTATAGCGACGACAAAGTCAAAGGTACAGCTGACTCTACAAAATATACTGGAGATTCTACTAAACAATCTTCTACAAATACAGATGTTATTTCAGCAACATGGGTCATGGTTTGTCTATTACTGCACACAGAAATAGCTTATATTAATCGGTAAATATACTTTCAAATTATATAAACAATTTAATAGGCATTGTCTACAAAGTCTACTATCTAGACTTCAAAGTGAAGACAATGAGGCCTATTATCTGCTATTATGCGACATTACGCCAGGAATTGTGTCACACCAATTTGCATCAAATATTAAAAGTGTGAGCTTAAGTTGACAACGGCGATTAGCTACTTATTTACTAAAAAACCTGTCAAGTGCGAGTCGGACTCGCGCACTGAGGGTTCCGTACTACAACCGGAGGAATAAAACCATAAAAACCACTTTTCTTATCGAACCGCAAAACTAACTTTGTTTTTAGAGGTTTAATGTAAATATAAAAAAAACTACTAATTAGATCTCGTTCAAACCAATTTTCGGTGGAAGTTTGCATGGTAATGTACATCATATATTTTTTTTAGTTTTATCATACTCTTATTTTAGAAGTTACAGGGGGGGGGACACACATTTTACCACTTTGGAAGTGTCTCTCGCGCAAGCTATTCATTTTAGAAAAAAATGATATTAGAAACCTTAGTATCATTTTTGAAGACCTATCCATAGATACCCCACACATATGGGTTTGATGAAAAAAAAATTTTTGAGTTTCAGTTCTAAGTATGGGGCACCCCCAAAATTTATGACTTTTTTTAAAATTTTGTATGAAAACCTTAATGCGGTTCACATAATACATCTACTTACCAAGTTTCAACAGTATAGCTCTTATAGTTTCGGAAAAAAGTGGCTGTGACATACGGACGGACAGACGGACAGACGGACAGACAGACATGACGAATTTATAAGGGTTCCGTTTTTTTGCCATTCGGCTACGGAACCCTAAAAAGACAAGAATAGAAATATAAACTTTTTTTTAATTTACGACTTGAACCGTAATAATCAGATTATGTCATAATATTTTTAGACGCTGGAAGAAGGTGACTAAGTTGAAAGTTCCAGGTTCCATTTTCAGCATCCAAATTGAGTTTCGATAATTATTAATTAATAATTTTCATGTACCTTTGCTTTGTAGCAACAGAATAGGGGCTTATACACGGGATTTCAACTGAGTAAACGTTTTAAATGAAAAACTATAATATTTCATATTTTTTATCAAAGCGTAAATACACAAGAAATTAATTGCCAGAAATAGGTACTTGCAAAAGGCTTCCCTTTTGCGTATCGTAAATACATTACTGGCTACCAATTGTTTCTGTATTTCTTTAATTACACTTACATTGAATAAACCATTAAGCCGTTACAGTGTCTGGGGATTAATGAACCTCGGCGCAACTGAATTGTTATCGAGCACTGCCGCCGGACGCTCGGCCAATTATTAAAGAATCGGCCCCAACTCAGCATGATGCTAAGTAGTAACCCATAAAAAAGAAGAATGAATGATATAGAAGGGTGAATTAATAAAGAATGGTTTTTGAAATTTCGGTGCTGTCAACCGAGCACAGCGATTTTCTATGTACTTACATCTCTTTTTTTTCGCAGAATTACATACAAACATTAAGGACACTAAAAATACATTTTTAAGAGGCTCTGGATTGGCCCCTGACTTTTCTCGGCCTAATTTTTGGTGACGGTAATTCCAGTACTAGGTCGTTACAAAAACAGTGTCTCATTAACTAAGTAACGTTATGTGCTTAAAGACAATGTTATTACCTACTATAAAAAGTGATGCCAACATGCAAACAAAAAACCTTTCAGCCAATAGGAATACCATAGCAGGTTATTAGAGCAAGATCCAATTTACTTAGTCCTGATTACTAACGCCGACGGATCCAATCTTATTCAAGAAAAAACCTAAGCACACTTTATCGAGCTAAGTGAGTCCGCAAACATTTACTTAACACACAGTTTCCTTCGATATCAAATAAGTCTAGACGCCGCCAGTGTAATGAGACCCATATATCTTTAAACAGAGACATGTCTCTTGAGGAAACGTATGTAGGGTAATCTGAAATGGCAGCTCATTAATAAATGGTCGGTTTGAGGCGACAAGGGTGCATCCAGATTAACGGGGAGATCGACAAAGAAATGCAATTAAATGTAAAATAGGGGCTGTTTCACACGATTGTTGACATGGTGTGACGAATGGGGCTAGGTGCGTCTGTCATTCACGTTCGAGATTTCACCATGATTCCACCCCTCACTGTAGAAAAGGAGAATTAAAAACGTAAATTGAAAATCTGAGGATCTTTATGTACCTATACCGTCTGCCGGGAAACTGTGGCCCCTCGAATAAATGATACTGCATTGTGCTAATTAATATTGTAAAATATGTGGAAGTTTATATTTATGTGGATTGGACTGGACTACTGGACCGATTGTGGCTGACATATTATATTTAAGGAATCGACACTCTGGATACATTTAAGTAGGGTGAATGATGGGTGAAGGTGGTCTTGAATTTTAACTTATAATAATTTAATGTTGGATTCTTTTTATTCCACGAAAAATAAGGGTTCCTGGAATGTTGGATTCTTTTTATTTCACGAAAAATAAGGGTTCCTGGCGGAAATTTAAAAAACCAAGTATTTTTCAATCGGCTCGACCTTATTCGGCTCCTAGACGGTTTATTACTGTAGGTACATATATTGACGAAAACATATTTTTATGCGTACCTAGTTATCATATAAAGCTCGGTATGTATATTGTACACCGATAAGAAACCTCAGCATATGGGCATCCGAACGATTTATGTAAACCTTTTACGTACAAGCAAATAGCGCTATCTGTCAAAACTCTATAGCTTGCTGCTGAGCGAACTACAGCGTAGTCTTACTGTTGGTGACAAAACAAGCATTTTTGGCACCAATAAACTGGCGTCATTTTTTCGCGCCGTCGCCCTGTCTATATATTCATACATGTCTATTATCCTATCCTATATTATCCTATACCTTTAAACGAGCAATTCTTGTACATATATATAAATAAATAAATAAATAAATATATATTTAGGGACACTTTACACAATATATATTTCTATATAATCTGAATCTCAGAAACGGCTCGAACGATTGTAATGAAATTTAGTATACGAGGGTTTTTCGGGGCGATAAATTGATCTAGCTAGGATTCATTTTAAAAAAATGTCGTATTTACCAAAAAAATATATAAATCTATATCTAACATCTATTGGCGCTAAAGTAAAACTATTATAGTAAACTCCTGCTGCCATCTATTGGTAAGTAGCTTCAATACCACCGAGCAAAGCTCGGTCACTCAAATAGTATTGTATAATAGTTGCCTATGTGCTCAATCGTACCCTCAGCCTCACCCAGCTAAAGACGGTCGGTGATTGATGAAGCGTCAGCGAGAGCGATGCAACGTCCGCCCGACCTTCGACACCCGCTCCTCCATCAGCCTGCATTAGATTATTGGGCATCTAATATATTACAAGAAAGTTTCACCAATGTAGAAAAATGTAAGTATAGAATGTAAAAACTCTTGTAAGTATCTGTTACCCATTGTAACTGAGCTGATAAAGGCGAAAGTTTCTGTGTAAGTATGTGTGTGTGTGTGTAAGTGTGTATGTTTGTTCCTCCTTCACGCCGCAACTACTGAACCGATTTGGCTGTAGCTTAGAACCCGGATTAAAACACAGGCTACTTTTTATCCCGGGAAATCCATAGTTCCCATGGGATATTTAAAAAACCCTAATTTTCAACAGTAATCCATAGCTACAGCTATAGGTAGATTACTTTGACAATCTTTCCTGAAAGTAGGTGTAAAGGTCATTGAAAAGGAAATTCAATTTTTTCTCGGGGAAAAAAAAATTCTTTTGAATCTATTTCTTTAGTCCCTTCTTGATAACTTAACTTTTACTACTACCACTTCCACTAAATTCTTCTACTAATCTACTAACTTCTACCACGTGTACTCAAACTTCTTCTCTTTTGCCTTTACCCACTTGTGAAAACTTGTCATTAGCTATAAGATAATTAGATGTAAGACTATTCTGTAAAATTTAGCTGTAAGTTTTCCAAATAAAATAAAATTAAAATTAAAATTAGTAAAAAATCTAATTAATTTAACGCGGGCGGAGACGCGGGCAAAAGGTTGTAAAGAATAAAACTTGTCAAGCGCGAGTTGGACTCGAGCACCGAGGGATCCGTACTACTATAAAACCAAACCGCAAACTTAACTTTGTTTTTTGAGGTTAGCTATTGTTATTACCGAAAAAGTAGGAAAGATACAGGGTAGATTTATATATACAATATACATCAATCAATCCCTATTAAACGTTATTATTTGCGATTTTGCGTGGACAAATGTAAAAACTCTTTTAAGTCTAATATATAAAATTCTCTCGATTTTCTTTGTAACCAAACTCCTCCGAGACGACTGGACCGATCGTTGTGAAACTTTCAGGGTGTGATCTCTGGGTCCGGGAGCGGGTTGTTATCTATATTTGATGTCCATAAACGTCCATATTGTGATGCATATTACTTACTATCTGCCGCAATTTTGCATTGTCGATTTTGGTGCCTTGAATCGAGGTAAATTGTAGGTGATTTTAAATTGTAGAATGTAAGCTCTCTTTGTGCCAGAGTTTGACGAAAAGCAGTTTAGCGATTGTACAAAAAACTGATTACAAATGAATAAACAAACAGTTACAAATAAATCAACCTACGCTTTCGTTATAATTTTTTTTTATACTGTATAGGCTAGCGCTTGACTGTGATCACACCTGATGGAAAGTGATGATACAGTCTAATGTGGAACGCGCTTGCCTAGAAGATGCCTTTTCACTCTTGATTTGAAGGCACCCGGGTTGTAAGTGGCAGGATAGACACTGCCTGGGAGTGTATTCCGCGTCTTTGGTACGTCGACTATATATGGGTGGAAGCTTTTACGATGCCTTGCCGTTCTATGGTAGAAAGGTGACGGGGGAACCAAATTAAAAAGTTCCTGTTCACACTCTCCGAAATATATTCTATAGAATACCGACAGACAAGCAACCTTACGACGATGCTCAAGGCTCGATTCATAATTATACACATTACTAGCAAACGCCCGCGGCTTCGCTCACGTTAACTTCTGAGTTATGCTTTATTATGGTGGTTTAATTTCCAAAATTCCTGCATTACACACCATTTTGCCCACAAAATTTTCTCTTGCTTCCTGGTAATAGTCACATATTGATTTTGAAAAATTCGATCGTCACAAAAAAGTTCAATATGGTGGCCATTTTTAGGGTTCCGTACCCAAAGGGTAAAAGCTCTTACTAAGACTCCACCGTCCGTTCGTCCATCCGGCCGTGGTTGCTTGCTACCATGGTAAGACATATAAGTACAAAATTGTGGCCAATTCTTTTAAATTTTTACCAAAAATTCCTTTTCTATGCTCGCTGCGATAATCGGATATCAATTTTGAAAACAATCGGCCCAGTAACAAAAAAGTTCAAAATGGCGGCCACTTTTTAAAATGTTGACTACAAATTCTTTCTCTATGCTTGCTGCCATTGACAAATATCGATTTTCAAAGCAATCGGCCCAGTAACAAAAAAGTTCAAAATGGCGGCCAATTTTTTAAATTTTGACTACAAATTCCTTCTCGATGCTTGATGAAATAATCAGATGTCGATTTTCAAATCAATCGACCCAGTAACAAAAAAATTCAAAATGGCGGACACTTTTTTTAAATTTTGACCACAAATTCCTTCTCTATGCTTGCTGCCATAGTCAAATATCGATTTTCAAAGCAATTGGCCCAGTAACAAAAAAGTTCAAAATGGCGGCCACTTTTTTTAAATTTTGACCACAAATTCCTTCTCCATGCTTGCTGCCATAGTCAAATATCGATTTTCAAAGCAATCGGCCCGGTAACAAAAAGGTTCACAATGGCGGCCACTTTTTTAAATTTTGACCACAAATTCCTTCTCTATGCTTGCTGCCATAGTCAAATATCGATTTTCAAAGCAATCGGCCCAGTAACAAAAAGTTCAAAATGGCGGCCACTTTTTTAAATTTTGACCACAAATTCCTTCTCTATGCTTGCTGCCATAGTCAAATATCGATTTTCAAAGCAATCTGCCCAGTAATAAAAAAGTTTAAAATGGCGGCCACTTTTTTAAATTTTGACCACAAATTCCTTCTCTATGCTTGCTGCCATAGTCAAATATCGATTTTCAAAGCAATCGGCCCAGTAACAAAAAAGTTCAAAATGGCGGCCACTTTTTTAAATTTTGACCACAATTTCCTTCTCTATGCTTGCTGCCATAGTCAAATATCGATTTTCAAAGCAATCGGCCCAGTAACAAAAAAGTTCAAAATGGCGGTCACTTTTTTAAATTTTGACCACAAATTCCTTCTCTATGCTTGCTGCCATAGTCAAATATCGATTTTCAAAGCAATCGGCCCAGTAACAAAAAAGTTCAAAATGGCGGCCTATTTTTTAAATTTTGACCACAAACTCTTTCTCTATGCTTGCTGCCACTGTAAAATATCGATTTTCAAAGCAATCGGCCCAGTAACAAAAAAGTTCAAAATGGCGGCCACTTTTTTAAATTTTGACCACAAATTCCTTCTCTATGCTTGCTGCCATAGTTAAATATCGATTTTCAAAGCAATCGGCCCAGTAACTAAAAAGTTCAAAATGGCGGCCACTTTTTTAAATATTGACCACAAATTCCTTTTCTATGCTTGCTGCCATAGTCAAATATCGATTTTCAAAGCAATCGGCCCAGTAACAAAAAAGTTCAAAATGGCGGCCTATTTTTTAAATTTTGACCACAAATTCCGTCTCTATGCTTGCTGCCATAGTCAAATATCGATTTTCAAAGCAATTGGCCCAGTAACAGAAAAGTTCAAAATGGCGGCCAAAAAATTCAAAATTTTTCCTCCTCAAAATTTGAATCTCGAAAATCCCTTTCTGAATATGAATTCATGATATACCTAATACCAACCTAGGTACCAAATTTCAGATCTCTACGACTTTTAATTTCGCTGGAATCCCTGGAACAACGCAAAAATTACACTTTTGTATGGGAAAATCCCTTAAAAGTAGGATTTTTATCCCTTCCAATTTGAATTTCTGGAATCCCCGTCTTAGTACGAATTCATGACCTAATGTCAATGTAGGTACCAATTTTCAGATCTCTACGACTTGTAGTTTTTCGGGAATTCCTGGAACAACAAAAAAATTTACAATTTTGTATGGAGAAATCCCTTTAATGTACTATTTCTACCCCTTAAACATGGAATTTCTGGAATCCCCGTCTTAGTACGAATTCATGACCTAATATCTACCTAGATACCAAATTTCAGATCTCTACGACTTTTAGTTTTTCTGGAATGCCTGGAACAACGAAAAAAAATACAATTTTGTATGGAGAAATCCCTTTAATGTACTATTTCTACCCCTTAAACATGGAATTTCTGGAATCCCCGTCTTAGTACGAATTCATGACCTAATATCTTCCTAGGTACCAAATTTGAGATCTCTTCGACTTTTAGTTTTTCGGGAATTCCTGGAACAACGAAAAAATTTTACTTTTGTATGGGAAATACCCTTAAATGTATGATTTTTACCCCTTAAACATGGAATTTCTGGAATCCCCGTCTTAGTACGAATTCATGACCTAATATCTACCTAGATACCAAATTTCAGATATCTACGACTTTTAGTTTTTCTGGAATGCCTGGAACAACGAAAAAATTACTATTTTGTATGGAGAAATCCCTTTAATGTACTATTTCTACCCCTTAAACATGGAATTTCTGGAATCCCCGTCTTAGTACGAATTCATGACTTAATATCTACCTAGATACCAAATTTCAGATCTCTACGACTTTTAGTTTTTCTGGAATGCCTGGAACAACGAAAAAAATTACAATTTTGTATGGAGAAATCCTTTTAATGTACTACTTCTACCCCTTAAACATGGAATTTCTGGAATCCCCGTCTTAGTACGAATTCATGACCTAATATCTTCCTAGGTACCAAATTTCAGATCTCTACGACCTATAGTTTTGGCGGAATCCGTGGAACAACCAAAATACCTCATTCTTTTATATATATAGATTGGTTATAGATTTGCTAATATGCCATAACCAAAGTTAAATTGAAAAGCTCAGTTTCAACGTCATTATGTTCTCGTTTCTCTAGAAAAAAACGTAATTGAAATAAAAATGAAGGTGTATTTACACGGGGGAAGTGATTTCGCTTAGCAAAAGGTGAGGGTGGATGCACCCTTGTTCCGCGGGGTTGATATTAACTGGCGTTGGGATGCCAGTGGAATTAGTGTGGATAAGTTTAAACTGCTTTTTAATCTTAAATTCCAGGGCTGATTTTTCAATCGCCAGATAATCATTAACTAAGGAATAAATATGACGTTTTGACAGATTTTGTATGGCTTATGTTTCAAATTTATTCCTCAGATAGTTTATCTGACGATTGAAAAATCGGCTTTTTAGTGAAATAACCGCACGATAAACGAATAACAAACAAGAAAAACATCTTTACTAATATTATAAACGTGAAACTTTGTTTGTATGGCATATAAATGTTTGAAACTCTTTCAGGCAAAAACTACCAAACTGATTTTGCTGAAATTTTGAATAACAATATGAATTAATACATAGGCTACTTTGTACCTATCCTGAAAAAATCCACGGCCGTGCCGTGAGCGTCTGCTAGTATAGCATGATTACTGCGAAATATTTTAATTGTGGTCGTAATTGAGGAACGTCTTTCCAACGTACGTGTTCCCCAGCCAGCAGCCAGTGCTTTCAAAAGAAGAGTGCTTGGACATTTTCTAGGCAAACGTACACCAACTTAGACCATCATTCCTTCCAGTGATAACTGCAGGCAACGGCAAGCCTTGGAAAAAAAATTAGCCTTGGAAAATTTACCGCAAAATCGATCATGCAATTTTGCAACAGTGCAAAAGAGGTTGTCTAAATTCGGCAGGATAATGAATATCCACATAACCTAACGTTCTCGCACCCCGAGAATGACAGTTTGATTCACTTACCTCGTGTACAAACGACGCATCAACGCGACTATTGAGTACTGAAACAAACTGAGTGGAAAAAGGAAAACCGAAATGCAACATCGCACTGGTTTGTATTCCTTATAGTTATAAAACTATTTTAAGTGAGAACTGCGCTAGTGACTGCATCCACCTGAACGATCAAATATATTGGCTTGTAAAAATTTCTTTACATTTAAAACTTTTCACTTGACGAAGTGTAGCCTACGCGTTATGTGAATTGCCTACCAGATTCACAACCAAACTATTTTAAATCGCATAGTGCGAAGTGGTGTCAAGCCGCTTCTACATTTTCATAATAATAGACGCTTTGCTCACATGATGTCCTATTTTAGATGTTGAACTTTTGAAAATCCTTCTATGTAACATTACAATGTGGTTACATTAAAATGTGTATGCTTAGCGTTAACCCAATTTATTTAATACTTAGAGATATGCGTTTATAGATCAACAAGTCCAGTCAGCTTAAAAGTGATAACGACAATTTCATCTCAACTCGGTGAGAAAAATGCTGAAAGAAAATTAGTGCATTTGTTCGGTGCAACTACAAAGTGAGATTTCAAGCAAAAACACCCCTTTGTCGATACAATTTCATGACAGAATAATCACAAACTTAGAAACAAAGGCTTGTTTGACAAACGTTTTTCACCAATTAAAACTGTCTGCGTACCTAAATGACGTCCGAGCCGAGACTATAGTATTGTGAGTACCATCATTGGGTGTAGTAAAGTTGGTTGCATATTGTTTAGTGAGGGTTCACGCCACTAGTTGTCACCACAGTGACTAAAGGTATGTATGTAATATGTTCGCCACCATTTAAGTAAAAAAGCTATGCCATCAGCTATCACATAGCATAAAACAACTTAAATATAAATAAAGCTGTTTTGATGCTTTGAATTGATTTGCCTGGGCCTGTCAAATATTAGGTATTTGAATAAAAAGTCGTGTCGTAATTCAGTGTTGCAATTGACTGAACGGCATTCAAGAGAACTCTAATTTATAGCCATTTACTGATTCCAAGACATTACATTGCAATTAAAAAAAGCGCCGTTATTGCATAGTAGCAGCCTTTACGGAAATCTATAATCAGCTATAAATATCTTATCTTGCTATAATCCGTTATCTGAAAAGGTTTTGCATAGTCTAAAATGCAGTAACTAGCCAAGTATCGCCCGCCCTCCTACTCATAAACGAACATTTACTATACAATCTCGCGTTGTGAAGTCAACATCTCCTAAAGAGATGTCTCGGTGTCGGGACGAAACGTGCGTCAAGTGTCGAAAGAGTTGTAGTTGCATGTGAGTGATGGTTGCCTTGCTTGCTTGGGAACTTGCCTTCGTGCTTGAGTAGGAGGGCGTGCGGTGCTAGATGTTAGACCACTTGAAATTACATTCAGACAGCGGATTATAGCAAGATAATTTAATCTTCCTAGTTAATGCGCTGATGGATGACTAATGTTAAAAAATAAATATTTATGATCCACATGCTCTAATCTCAAACTGCCTGTGATGGGAACCAAGTCCGGGACCGTTACGTCAACTGCACAGGGGAAACGTGGTATGGTTCACAGCATGAACCATCCCTTAGCTCGGAGTTGTCCGCGCGGTGCACCCAGGTTGCGGCAGACATCAGCAGCATAGCGAGTCGCGCGGTTTTGCAATTTCGCCCCAACACTCCGCACTGTCCGCAGGCGACGATGGCTCGGCCACTATTACACACTCTTCCGATTGCAACTGAATGTTTATCGTGACAAACGTTTCTCGTGCTTGTAATGAGCCAGCATGAACCATCCCTTAGCTAAGAGCTGTCCGCGCTGTGCACCAAGGTTGCGGCAGACATCAGCAGCAGAGCGAGTCGCGCGGTTTTGCAATTTCGCCCCAACACTCCGCACTGTCCGCAGGCGACGATGGCTCGGCCCCTATTACACACTTTTCCAATTGCAACTGAATTTTGTGCATGAAATTGGTGCATGAACCACCATTTTGATCCGGCATGAATCATCCCTTAGCTCGGAGCTGTCCGCGCTGTGCACCCAGGTTGCGGCAGACATCAGCAGCGGAGCGAGTCGCGCGGTTTTGCAATTTCGCCCCAACACTCCGCACTGTCCGCAGGCGACGATGGCTTAGCCACTATTAGGCACTCTTCCGATTGCAACTGAATTTTTATCGTGTCAAATGTTTCTCGTGCTTGTTATGGTCTAGCATGAACCATCTCTTACTTCGGAGCTGTCTGCGCTGTGCACCCAGGTTGCGGCAGACATCAGCAGCATAGCAAGTCGCGCGGTTTTGCAATTTCGCCCCAACACTCCGCACTGTCCTCAGGCGACAATGGCTCGGCCACTATTACGCACTCTTCCGATTGCAATTGAATTTTTATCGTGTCAAACAGACCTTTTTGAAGCGACGATATCTTTGAAATGCAGAAATAAGGCAACCAACAGCTTCGCCTCGATTCTGTGGTCCGGGGTCCGAACTCTGAATTTTCGTAGCTACACAATTCAGTTATAGGTACATTTTCGTATTGTGAAGTCAACATCTCCTGAGGTTGTCCCGGTGTCGGGGTTTTATGTAGTGTTGTATATGGTATGGGTGCTGATGGCATTGTTCGCGTGCGAGCATGGTTCCCGTGCTTAAATCGGAGGGTAGGCAATACTTGGCTTGTCACTGCATGTTAGACCATACAAATTCTTTACAGGTAGTGTGAGCAAATTAATTACATATTTTTTGCTAATTATGATGATCTGCAAAGTACATAGCGACTATTCAATGACTGAAAGTTCTAAATAAAGTTCTCAAGGATGTGCTACAGCCTACAGATCAGCAAATGTATGTGCTGTGTGCAGCCGGTCAATCTGCATTTAACCAAGAGGAGCTGTGGCCAAGTACCTGTACTTATTAAAACAAACGTGGCCAGAGCACCCTAAAAATGGACCGATGCGGAATAAAACACTCGTATCACTCTAAGAGGAATTATGACAATCAGTAGAAAATAGTCATAATGATAGAAATCGTGTATGTTTCTGTATACGTGATAGGATCCTCCAGCCACGCTGTCCGCAGGCAAGGATCGCCGGGGCCCGTCAGCCGTGAAATCCTTTGGCTTAAATCGCTTAGGCGTTCAGGCTACGCCCCATCACGCAGAGGACGAGCGTACATTTTATTTGTTCCGTGGCCTCAGGCGTTCGCATGAACTGACTGGTTGTGATTCGGCAAGGAATTCGTAGAGAAAAGGAACGAAACAAATAGTATTTAATTTGTTCGTTTTCGTTTTTTCAATACAATTTTTTCATCAATACTATACTGTGAGTGGTAGTTACTTGAAAAATTATATTGCACATAATAGTAACCGACAAAATAATCGATTACTTTGGGAAGTTTTGTTATTACATGTGTTATCGCCACTTACAACACCTCATTCATGAAAACGACAATTAGTGGTTCGATGATAGTTATATGGAGAAAATGAAACAAAAAGAAACAAGAAAATATTATTGGGTCATGTCAGAGGGAGTTATATGCGATATATACCTATAAGGGAGTGTCAGTGTTCTTAACCATATTTTTCCTTATGTATGATGTGCTGATGGTAAGGTATATGCATATTAGAGCACGATGCACTGCATCACATCGCAATTGCAAAAGCCGGGCCGCTGAGCTGGTGATTAGGGAAATTGGGAATCGAATACGGGGTCTTTCGCTTAAACACCTTACGGCGCCAAATGCGCGAACAGGACCGTCAAAAAGCTATCAATCTAGCTTTGTATTTCAATCTCAACTTCAATACCCAGTAAATTAAATTACGATCGGAACTCCGCGTCAGCACGACCTGTTTGACTTGCGTTCGGTTAATAGAGATGCAAACACAACAATAGCGGTGGCGTCTGCAATAATTAACAACTGAGAAACTGTGTCAACAGTTCCTAGATTAACAATAAGATATTAAATTGCGATCTGCCCTCAGTGCAAACAGAAATCAATCATCGTGCCGCGCCGGAAGAGGGTTTACAGTTATTCAAACAGAGCGAAAATGAAATGTTTGGTCGAGCAAGAGTATTACCATCGACGGAGGTCTTTGCGTCGGGTAAATAGAACTATAAGATGTCGCTATATTGACTCTACGATGTAGGTATCTCAGTGCAATTTATGTGACGTGTTACAATGGAGTTTGTGCTTCGCAAAATCATGACATACGATGTAACCATAGAGGTCCAAGAAACAGCCCACAACTTCTAAAGTGCGGCAAAAACATACCCGAGTCGTTGCTACACAATTTTTCACGCACACTAGCATCCGCTAACCATACAAATTGCAAATTGACATACTCTATACAATAAAAAGTTGCTGCACTCACGGAGCTGTCGTTGTTAGGTAGGGCTCTATCTGGACCTATTATAAATCTATGGATTTAACGCACGCAGATAGTATGAAGTTTCACAATCAGCTTTAGCAACGTATCACAATGCAGGTTACACGAAGTATGCAGACCGACGAGTTGCAAAAATGATAGTGCAGATCGTCACACAAATGAAATATAAGTACTGCGCAGTGTCAAATTTGTAATAATTTTATATAATAACTGCACCACCAATAGACTCCACTTGAATATAGATTAACCAGATGCAAACGGCTTTTCAGCTGTTATATTTTTTAAACGAATCCCCTGCTATGCATTGCATTCTATGCAAGTGCTTCTTAAGTTCGTAGAGGAAAAGCTGACACACTGTAAACTCCAACATGTCTTAATTACTTAAATTTCTTAAATAAATGCTCTAAGTGCCCGTAATGCCTCCACTATGAGTGAAACGGAAGGAAGTTTTGAATTTCTTAACTCCCTGTATAATTACTTAACGTGAAAGTTTTCCGTACTCTAATATGTATCTCTTCACGTAAGAGAAGATACTTTTACGCTTAAGTATCTACTTGAAAATTATTATCTTCTTTTGAGAACGTTAGTATAACGTACCTACTACTCGATACCTTTATCTGAAAATTTACACTTATTGCTCTCAAAGTACTTTATGGACAGTTTGAAAGAACATTAACTTAACTATGACAGTTACCGAACGCTGACATGCTCTGTCAAACTTCGGTAACTGTAGTAACTTTGATTGTGACTGGCGCTGCCGCTGCCGTTTAAGACACTGGTTGGTGGAAAACCAAATGAGGAACCTAAAAAATTTACAATTTGCCTCTGACACCTTCGTTTCTTCTAACGATTGAAAAAGTTGGGTACATACTTTTGTCAAGTCCACATGTTCTCCGGATGAAGATTCTATAAATATACAGTATATTAGGGTGTTTATAATATATTGCGAACTTCTATACAAAAAATCGGGGTGTGGGAGATTAATAATTGTTCACGTGAAGCGCGTTAATTATTGAGATAGCGTCAGGTACAGGCAACCGCACATTCGCGTAGCAACCCCACGGGATGTGCAGACTGTACCTATCAGGCTTGCGGTTACTGCGCGTGTCATGTAGGATTAAATTTTTTTTTGTTCCTAATAAAATAACCTGCATGTGCCTGGATGTACAATGTACATGTTTGAATGGAGATTAAGTGCCTGTCCTTCTGTGAAAAATAAAAAGTCTCACCAGAGGAATTTTTTCTTAAATAAGTCAATTTTATGTGCCATCTTGGAAACGAAGTTTGGCAGTCAACTTGCGAAAAGCCTCGCTCCATCGGCCACTAAGGGACTTCTTATTCATGTTGATGTAAGAAGTATTTCAACAGTAGTTTCCCGTTGCTATAAACCCGCTAAGTATTGCTCAGTCAGAAGACTTGAAAAATGTAGAAGCAGATAGTCAAGAAGTGTGGTGCCTATGTCCAGCAATAAACGTCTAATACGCGAATGTACACTGTACGCTTCTACAATATGATCCCGAAGTCTGTCTTGGGCTTACCTTTGCACAGGTTTATAGTCACTGTTTTGACAGTGATCTAACATCTAATAAATCAGGGTTATATTGAAGATTTTTTAAATGAGAAGGATTCCTGGAATGATATGGATATGCTTCCATCTCCTTACGAGATATCTTAAAATATTTAATACTAACATAATTTATAAGAAAACTTGTATGTAATGATATTTTTGAAAATAGCAAGTGATGAGTTACTTCTCGGTGCAAATCAGCCTTCCGAACCTGGCGGTAGAGTTTTGTTTTCATAATAGCCTATCATTTTATGTCTATACCTATGTGAAAATAAAGACATTTTGCACTTGTTACGTAGTCAGATAATGAGAAAGGAACCCGCCCATAGTGTATTAGGTAAGTTCACTTTCTTGATACAACAAATACCTACCTACAGACTTATCTATGGAGCCACACTCAAAGAAATAATCACATTAGTGTAATTGCGATGCAAGGCGGAAAGTTTGTCCATTAGGGCATTATTGATGGGTTTTAAATTGCATCGGTCCCGTCGGGAGCGGCGGCCCTTCAGGTTGACATCGGATGGGGTGACGGGACTCATATTTTGATTCCTATGGCTATTGATTCATGCTTGTTCGCACTTCGATCGGTTGATATTTAGAATGAGAATAGTACCTATAACTATATATTCTATCTTGCTCGCACACTAAAAACTATATTTATTTATTTGTTCTGTACATACCTATATATAAAGATATGTAAAAACACAAACATAAAGAGGACATGCACAAGAACATCTTATCGCTACAAATGAGGATCTCAACCAGATGATGTGTATGATGAGTGTATGAGACGTTAATAGAATGATAGTTCAATTCCTGATTGTAGTCTGAGGTTTGTACCAGGTAAGATACTTACGTCTATTTATTATATTTTGTGGGTATTTAGTGCATCTATTGAACTAGGAATACACACTCCTTTTGGCGCTAAAACCTTCTGTGGGTCTTGGCCTCTTCTTTACTTTTTCTTTGTATACCTAATTTATCAACTTTTAAGTTTCATGATGCAGATGTTATCTTATATTGCAGGTTTTTACCATCTTATAGTGTTCATGATTTAATTCATTTACTTGTAAACCGACTTCAAAATCATTATTGTAAAGCCGAGGATGTTTTCATATCTGTATTTAATTTTTTAGAGTAGACTATTCTTTAACACAGAATGTCGAGTCGAGATAAACAAGACGATGTTAATTAATACGAGTACACTTGCCCAAATTAGATTCGCATCCGAAGACTTTTCACACTGTCTTAGGTAAAATATCAGTTGTTAAGTCTCATCATGCCCCGTAATTTCCAAGTCATAATATTGTGATCAATTTGTGAAACCCTTATTAACGGCGTAGAAGCCGTATTTAAGCGATTTTGAATGAAGTTTTATTAAAAAACTATAAAGACGATTACTTTAAAATTTAAACGTTTATGTATTTTGGGTTTTTAATCTAAAATCGCTTAGAAGCAGAAACACGATTGGATAAAATTTTCTGGATAGGAAGTTCTCCCAAAAGATGCTCCAAAATCTGAGTTTTTCTAATTTTTATCGGAAACTACAACGGATGTAATTGTAATTTTTATTTTAATGTGTCGGTAATAAACGCTTAGAAACAGATTTTTGATAACTGGCCTAGTTTTTGAGTAATTAGGTAAAAGGTCGTTTTTCTGTAATATTCTTCCGCGACGCTGCATTTCACACCTACCGACGTATCCGTGAGAGTAAGAAAGACAAAAATAAATTCAGTAAATCCCTTTTAGATCATAGAGAAAAGAATCAATGAAAACTAATTATTAGATGTATTTTCCTTATACATGCTTAATAACATCGCTGGACATTTGTCCCGTTGACTTACATGTGTATTTGTCTAAAATACACCCTAATGAAACGTTGGGTACTGATGATGGTGTGATATAAATAAATAATGCATCCTGAAAAGTAATAATTAAGAATAATACAACTCTCCAAGGCATCCTGTTTGAGCTAATTTGTTTTAATGAGTTTACTACATCACAGTAGTTTTTGAAGCTTTTAATGTCGTATACTTATATCATACGTTCATAATACTGTGTGAATAGTTAATTAGTGTGTGTATTCAGTGTGCAATGCATATTGCTACAGCTGTGTTATCTCGCCAGAAACTGTGCATCTGCAATCACACCAAAACTCGTACCTACTCGTATGTAGGCCGAGAGGTTGTGTCAATTCTATACGCTTAGGTACTTACTCGTAAAAAATTAAAACTATTATATCAGATATCCGGTATTTTCAGCGTTTGTGTAAGTGCCAATTTCACATTATTGTCATTAAAAGTCCCCGAGATCTATGAGTGAATTTACCAATTTAAGTGGTCATATCTGTTTATCTATGGCAGGTTCTTTGTAAGACAGAGGTAAAGTTACCAAACAGTAACAGCAAATTCAACAACCACAATTAAAATATGTTTTGCTCGTAGAAATAAAAGTAAAGTGGTATCATCGAGGTCACCGAGGCGTACACATGGTTAATTTTGTGGGAACAAAATATGTCCCATATTTACCAACATTTTATGAGACCCTTAAAGAAAAGAGACCCTGGAAGAGAAAAGAGAGCGACAAAAGTGAAGAGACCCTCTACACGCACATCTGGCAGAGTAGACGATATTATAAACTAAATAACTGACCCGGCAAACTTTGCTTTACCATAATAGCTTACGACCTACTCGAAGTCCTACCGAACATATACAGACAATTTTAAAATAATCGATCCAGCCGTCCCGAAGTTGGGAGCAAAAATTTGTGTTGGTACTAATTTTGTTACCAAATTCAAAGTCAAATTTAAGAACAGAAAAGATTAGATAAATTAGAGAGAATTGAGAGAGATTGACAATTGCCAGACTTATAACAGAGACACTGCGCTCGCTTCGCTTGCTCGGGGTTACCTTCTCATATCTACGAGTATTTACACACAAACCATTTAAATATCCTTTTAGCATGTTATAACATATTTTAGGCAGCGCGACGTATGAAATGGATGCTCGCTTACCTGCGGCAGTAATCTCAGTTGAATCTGTGCCAAGTTCGCAATCAAGCCTGCATGTAGGCCAAGAGACTGCGCCAGTTTCACGTATATTATGGTATTTGCACAACTCATTATTTATATCATTTAAACTTGCTCTAGTTTTATTTTAAGAGAGACGATTTTTATAAACAAAAAATTTATATCTTTACTAAAAATATTGACTTATGTACTATTTTTACTGTTTGTGGTAACGCATTGTTGCATCGTATAAAAGGCTTCCAATGGTACTTAAGCACTGCGAAAACTCTATAAAATACACTAAAGTCTGGCTAATACTCTATAAAACACACAGAAACACAGAAAATGTTTAAAATTTATTTTCCAAGTAAATAACATTACTCAATGGCTTTACAGATGAATAAATATAAAATGCTTTAAAATACCAAAGCTGAAAGCTCAAAAATGAAAATCAAACAAGCGAAGGCAAATAGTGAATTTTGCTAGAGCAAAGTTCTTGATATATGCAACACCACATACACATACATTTAAGTACAGGAACATGAGAATATATTAATACATTCCGTTCGTGTTCTTACAGGGGTGTTGGCAAAGCCTTTTTTGCAGATATTTGTCGGCAAACCTGTCTCGCCGATCAAACAACATCTCCGATGGAATATTTGCTTGTGTCGCTCGACATTCTTGTATTATTTTTGGTCCAAATAAGAAACTAACAGCGGGCTTAATAACTTATTTTTGGCAACTGATAACAAATTTTTGTGCTTGTTACTTGAATATTAAAATATTTGCTATTATTGTTTATTCTATCATTGGTTGCGATTAAGTTCAAGATTCTCTAAATTAGTAGAATTTAAAAATCTAGTATCCCTTTCACAAAGTAATTTCCATCGTACCACTTTGTGAGGGATACTAGATTCTTAGTCGCATGAAATTAAGAGACTGAAAAAACCAAGAAAAAATTTAAAGATAAGAAAATTTAAAGATTAGGTCTGTTTGTTTGTACTGGACTAGCTTTTGCACGCGGCTTTGCCCGCGTTATTTTCGATTTTTCACAAACCCAGAGATTCAGATTTTTCAAAAACCTGAATTTCCTTATCAAACTTAACCTTTATACCTACTTTCAAGAAAGTAGCTGACGGTATCCCTCGCGTGAACTTCGTTTTTACATAAATTGTACGGTAAACACGGAATTTCCAGAATAAAAGATAAGCTGTATGATAATCCAGGATATCGTTTATCTTAACTCCAAATTTCAACTAAATCATTTGTGTAGTTTCAGCATAAAGGCATTTCTACCGCGAAAATTACGTTTTTTCACATATTTCTCGGAATCCATGGATATTTCCGGGATAAAAAGTAGCCTATGTACTAATACACGATGTAATCTATCTCCATTCCAAATTTCAGAAAAGTCGGTTCAGTAATCGCAGCGTAAAGGATTTTTCTCCTGCGTGGTAATCGATTTTTCGAAAATCCATTATGAAATCCATTATGAATTTATGAAAAGTAACCTTAGTTCTAAATCATTACATAATTTACCTCTCATCTAAATTTTTGTTAAATCGTTTCAGTAGTTACGGCGAAAAAGGGTTTTCCTCCCGCGTGAATTTTGGTTTTTCACATATACCGCGGAAACCATGAATTTTTCAGAATAAAAAGTAGCCTATGTATTAAACCGGGATATAATCTACCTCTATTCCAAATTTCAGTCAAGTCGGTTCAGTGATTGCGGCGTAAACGATTTTACTCCGGCGTGGAATTCGACTTTTCAAATATTCCGCAAAAACCATGTAATTTTCCGGGATAAAAAGTAACCTAAGTGCTAGATCATTACCTAATCTGCCTCTAATCCAAATTTCGTCCTGATCGTTTCAGTAGTTGCGGCGTAAAGAAGTTTTTCTTCCGCAGGAATTTTGGTTTTTCACACATCCCGCAGAAACCATGGATTTTTTCGGGATAAAAATTAGCTTATGTATTAAACCGGGATATAATCTACCTCTATTCTAAATTTTAGACAAATCGATTCAGAAATTGCGACGTGAAGGAGCATTTCCCCCGCGCGTATTTCAATTTTTTACAAGTTTCGCGGGAACCATTGATTTTTGTGGGATAAAAAGAAGTCTATTTATTAAACCAGAATATGATTTAACTCTTTTTCAAATTTCAGCCAATTCCGATCAGTAACTGCGGCGTGAAGGAGCATTTCTTCGTAATATCTTTGGACCCCGGTTTCACCCCCCTAGGAGGTAGTCTCATAAGTATGTGTGGAATTAAAAAATCGAGGAACTTTGCTATTTTTATCCAAAAGCCTACTTACCGATTTTAATGAACACAACTTGAAAATTGACGGATTTCCATGTAAAATAAAATTCCTTATTTAACACCCTTAGCGGTAGAATTTCAAAAATTCCTTTCTTAGTACACATCTAGGGTTTTAAAAGAATATTTGAAAATTTCATGTTTCTACGTTCAACCGTTTGGACAGTAGCTTGTCCAAAAGCCAGCCAGCCGGGACCAAGCGTTTTCTAGTTTCAACCCCCTTTTTAGAGAGTTAGGGGTGAAATTTCCAAAATCCCTCGGACACCCATTCTCTTATTTTTATTCGAAAGGCTATTTTCATGAATCTAACTTGAAAAATGAGGGACTTTCATACAAACCTAAATCCCTTATTTAACCCCCTTAGGGGTAGAATTTCAAAAAACCCTTTCTTAGCGAGCGGTTTGGGTTCACAAAGAATTTTCCCTGAAAATTTCAAGTTCTTACGTTTAGCCGTTTGGGCTGTAGCTTGTCTGTCAGTCAGTCACTCAGGACAAAGCCTTTTATAGTTATAGATAATAATCAACTGATGAGCTTTCAGAGCTAAAGATAAAGTAGACCTGCAATGAGTGATCAATGTCGTTTAACAGTTTTCCCTTGAAAAAAAAAATAGTTTTCAATACTTCCAAAATAGCAACATTTTTAAAACGATGAAATCCTCGCCTGGCAAAACAGTTGGCTAAATATTTGAAATAATAAAAAACCTTATTAATTTTCAGTTTGTAACTCAGACCACACCATAAGATAGGATCGTAGTGCTGAAAATGTTTTCACTTTTCTACACCGTTGAGCCGGATACCATGAATACATACGGGAAGTTTGAAAGTGGGAATCATCCGGGGCGACTGAATTTTGAAATTTTAACGTCCCGCCTTCAACTTCCGGCTCTGCGCGCGACGGTGCTCCGACGTGAAAATGGAGATTTTAACGTTGTATCCATATTTTTGAGAATAATTCAACATACATTTCGGTGTAAGGCAGGTAGTGTGCATAAGCAGTAAAGTTTTCCGCTCCTTTCATATATTTTTGTCTAGATAAATGAAACTTAAATATTAATACGCGCAGAGAACTTTACTTTTTGAACAAAGTGTGAGATTTTGTACAACATACCAAAGCTGGTCTGTACAAGAAGTGGACCAAGTTAAAAATTAATACAGTCAAATGTTAACCAAGGGTAGAGTAGATTTAAAGAAACATATAAAATATAGCTGCACAGGATTATAGTTGGGCAGAATAGAGTAGAAAAAATGTATCGCCACTGTCTATAATTATACATTCGATTGATATGCAAGTGTACTTTGGAGAATTTAATTAAAAAAAAAAAAACAATATTAACGAATTCAGAAATACTCAATGACACAATATTCATAGAAACATAATATCAGTTTTACAGGGTGCAGTTCAGACCAGAAAATTAATAAAATTAATTCAGTTTCGAGACTATTTTCATAATTATTCCTTTGCTTTATGATTATAACTTATCGATGAACAATTTTGTGTACACAGTAATATGTATTAAAATTTGATTTTAGTACAATAAAAAATATGCCTAATTAGCTTCTTAACAATTAATAAAGAATCTACATATTTATGTTTACATACCTTTCTCGTTTCTTTAACAATGCTTAATCGTTAGCATACCTAATACCTGCGTTTCAGTTACTGAAATCACTTTATTTGTAATCCCATCATTATCTGAACTCATTCAGTTTCACAGTCGGTCGCAGTTGCGAAAGAGATAACACTCGAGGCGTCTCGGAGCGCGTTCAGACTTTAGCAGTTAGATCTGATCGTCACTGAAAACTTGTTGGACTGAAAAACTTTAAGGGTCGTTAAACCAAGCCAAGAGGGCCAATTTCATTTATCTGAAGAATACAAAGGCTACATTATTATAGCCTGATCATATAATATAGTTCAAGTGTGAAAGCATCTTAGCGGTCCTTATCAGAAATGTGGAATAAACCACATTTCTGATACGGACCGCTAAGATGTTGAACGCCCTTCTAGCCTCCGTGTTCCCAGCCAAGTATAATCTGGGTGCCTTCAAGAGAAGACTGAATAGGCATTTTTGCAAGCGCGCTCCAACTTATCATTGCTTTCCATCAGGCATGATTGTCGGCAAGCGCAAGCCTGCCTACAATAAAAAAAAAACTATTAATATCGTAGGCGATATAGCTGAAAACGTTACGAGGAAAAAATACAATAATACAGAAAATAATTTACAGACTGCCTGGCTGATCACGTAGGGTTTAGAGAAATACTTCTTATCCCTTTTCTACATGAAGGAGACCTCTATGCAAAGTTTTAGCTTCCTAGTCTAGTCCTAGTGTTCGTTTGGTTAGGGCTTTTTAAGCTTTGTAGCTCTTCTTAATTTGCTCTTTGGTTCTCAGAGCTTTATGGCTCGCATTATTTTTTAGTTTTATGCTATTTTCGGTTGTATAAAGCATACTTTGTTCCTTTTTTTTCTTCAAAAACAAAGGCACAATATTTAACGTTTTTGAACCGCGATTTTTTTATTGTAGACAGGCTTACGCTTGACGACAATCATTTGTGATGGAAAGCACTGATGAGGTCTAGGTTGGAGCGCGCTTGCCTAGAAAATGCCTATTCATTCTATTCTTGAAGGCACCTCTAGATTGTACTTGTAATATATCGTATTTATAGTGAAAGTTGTGTTTACCTGCTGCCGCAGCTGCTGTTTGTTTAAAAAACATTAGAACGATAACTTACCACTTACCTAATTAGCCTATCTACACATAATTTCAGCTTAGCCGAGTTATTAATGGTCCAGCAGTCAGCACTAGCCCAAGCCGACTGGTCCTCGTGGGGGAGGACAGTGACTACAACCCTCCAACGATACCAAAAACAAAACAAAAGAAACAAAGACAAAATTTATGTCGCAGCCCTCAATGTACTTACCTTGAAAAACGAAGAAAACCTTACAGAACTAACATATGCGCTAAAACAAATCAAATGGGACATTGTCGGCCTAAGCGAAACAAGACGAATGGGAGAAAGAATTGCCTCTTACTCAGATTTCTTGCTATATCATATTGGAACGACCCCTGGTCATCATGGGGTAGGTTTTATTATTAAAAAACATCTCACAAACTGCATAGAAGGATTTAAAGGAATCTCTGAGCGCATAGCAATAATGAATTTGAAGCTACCAGGTTACAAAGATTCATGGTCTATAGTACAAATATACTCGCCTACAGAACAATCTGACCTAGAAACAATAGACGCATTCTACCTTGATCTTAATAAAGCTATTCAAGAACACGCCCATAAAAACCTAATAGTTATGGGGGATTGCAATGGCCAAATTGGAGAAAGGATCTCGGGTGAAAACACAGTACTTGGACCGTTCACATACAATACCAAAACTAGAAGCAGAAACGGAGAAAAAATAGTAAATTTTGCTTTAGAAAATAACTTAACGATTTTAAACACAATGTACAAGAAAAGTAAGAAGAGAAAGTGGACCTGGATTTCGCCAGATGGAAAAACAAAAAACCAAATTGATTTCATAATGACTAACCGAAACAGCTACTTTACTAACTTCGACGTTATTAACAAGTTCAATTTCAATAGCAACCATAGATTGATCAGAGCTGAACTAAAAACTGTACAGCCAGGAAAACCCAGGCCAAAACGTGAAATAGGAAACTTTAAACTCGGTAAACATCAAATGGAACAATTAGCGATCACCCTGAGAGACAAATTCAATGACTTCAAAGAAAACACAAAGTGTTTAGGAACACAGGAAAAATACGATTGGATAGAAAACATCATTAAAACTGAGACACAACTCGCAGCAAATACAAGAACTGAACGAAAAAAATGGCTTTCATCTAATACTA
Source organism: Coenonympha arcania (assembly GCA_036785405.1). NCBI lineage: Eukaryota > Metazoa > Arthropoda > Insecta > Lepidoptera > Nymphalidae > Coenonympha > Coenonympha arcania. The sequence goes on from CM072055.1 coordinate 16,275,832, forward strand.
TAAGACTGTTAGAAGAAAGAAATCACCTAATTAAAGCAAGAGATACAAAAAATAGAAGACAAGAGTTAGCAAAAATTAGTAAAGAAATTAAAGAAAGTATAAGAACCGATAGAAAAACAAGCAGAATGGAAAGTATTGAACAATACATTATCAAAACGGGAGGCGTCAAAAAAGCTTATAAGGAACTAAGCAACTCAACAGACTGGGTAGTAAAAATGAAAAATAACAGGGGAATATGTAAAAATCGCAGATCAGATATATTAGAAATTGCAACAGCCTACTACAAAAATCTATATGAATGCAACATTCCACAAGATGAAGTTGACCTGGAGGAGACCTCAAATATCCCTATTATCCTCCATGCCGAAGTTGAGAAAGCTATTGATACCCAAAAGAGAGACAAAGCACCAGGACCAGATGGTATAAACAATGAAATCCTAAGACAAAGCAAGAAAGTAGTTATACCGATCCTCACAGATATATTTAATGATATAATAAACACAGAAATCATCCCAAAACAATGGTCAGAGTCCAATATTATCCTTCTCTATAAGAAAGGAGACAAACACGAAATCGGAAACTACCGCCCTATAAGCCTTATGTCTAACATCTATAAAATATTTGCCAAAATTATATTAAAACGGATTGAAGGAACTTTAGATGAACATCAACCTATTGAACAGGCAGGCTTTCGTAAAGACTACTCTGTAATAGACCACATACATGTAGTACGCCAAATCTTAGAGAAGTATAATGAATACCAGCAAACATACTATATTGCATTCGTAGATTACAGCAAAGCATTCGATTCTCTGTTTCATGAAAAGATATGGGAGACTCTTAAGGAACAAGGAATTGAGCACAAGTACATTCGCCTAATAAAAAATGTATATAGTCATAGTACTGCAAGAATTCAACTAGAAAAAAAAGGCAAATCATTCAAAGTACAAAAAGGTGTGAGACAAGGAGACCCCCTGTCTCCAAAAATATTCTCGGCGGTACTGGAATCAATATTTAGAGCTCTCAGGTGGGAAAATGCTGGGATCAATGTAGACGGAAAACCATTAACACATTTAAGATTCGCAGACGACATAGTCTTATTTGCTGAAACACCAGAAGACCTAAATAGAATGCTTATCGAACTGGCATCGGAAAGCGAGAAGGTAGGGTTAAAACTAAACCCTGAAAAAACAAGAGTAATGACAAATGGAAAGCAAACTACAATAAACATAAGGGACACTCAAATTGACTACACTGATGAATATATCTACCTAGGACAGCTAATAACGCAAAATGATTCTATACGCAAAGAAACAGAAAGAAGAATTACCAACGGCTGGAGAAGGTACTGGAGCCTAAGAGAGGCTATGAAAGATAAAAATCTTCACATAAATACAAAAAGTAAATTATTTAACACCTGCGTACTACCTGTCCTTATGTATGGCAGCCAAACTTGGGCCTTGACACAAAACGTAATCAACAAACTCTCAACATGCCAACACGCAATGGAAAGGAGTATGCTTAATATTAAAAAGGCAGATAGAGTGAAAAACCGCATCATCAGGAATAAAACAAAGGTCATAGATATAACATCGAAAATCAAGAGATTGAAATGGAGATGGGCTGGCCATATGATAAGAGGAAAAGACAAATGGAGTAAAATTGTTACAAGATGGTACCCTAGACTAGGCAAAAGAAAAAGAGGAAGACAACCGAAAAGGTGGGATGACGACATCAGACAAGTAGCAGGAGTGACGTGGAACAGAGTGGCTCAAGAAAGAAATGAATGGAAAAGGTTGGAGGAGGCCTTTGCCGACTGGCAAACAGATCATCAAAATATAAAGAAGAAACAAATACTAGAGTACAATTAATTGAATAATTTTATCTAGATGTTTACCTTATATTTATGTTTTAGAGTATTAAGTTGATCTGAATAAAAAGGCTATTTATTTTATTTATTTTTTAGTCAGCACTATCTCTGGTGCGGTAACAAAAACGATGATGGGCCAACATTGTGGCCTGTACAGCTACATTGTGCAGTTAATGGTGTCGTAAATTAGGCTTTACTTGGCAACTTAGAGAGCTATTACCGCTTTTAAACCTAACTTAGCTAACGCCGCTACAATGATTTACATTGTAATATTTATTGTGAGAGTATAAATCTACAGAGATTATTAGCTAATATCTTCGGCTGTGACTACTTAGGGGTGAGTTTACTTACCCATTCCAAGTTAGTACGATAACATCTTCGATTGCACCATTGCTTTTAATTAGGTGAGATCGGAGTCAAGTTTTAACTAGCAGAGAGTAAAAAAATATTATAGTTATAATGATCATATTAATACACAGAACGAAAGATTTATTGCTAAAACCAATAAAATTAATGAATGCAGTCATAATTCCATTTAATTTTACAACTTCAAACGGAACAACGTTTAGGGAGCAAAATAAAATAAAGGGTTTATGTAGGGCCATCATGCGAGAGCGTTGACCAATGGCCATTTGCATGACAGTACATCGTTTGATCAAAAAATTGCTTGGTACAAACATTGGAAATAGCGTTTTCACGTTTTTTAAGCAATGTTCTATTAGCATTGTTTACATAATTTCCACAGCTTTTTTTTATAATTCACTTTAGTTTGACTATGACGTGCTGAACGGTGGATGAAATAAAATTGTGAGATAATCTGCATAACTCAGAGCTCTTTATAATGTCCTCGATGAAGTTTTTAACCTGCTATCCCTACCTGTCCAGCATGGTGTGCTATGGTTAAACCCTTCTTATTTCAAGAAGAGATCTTCTGTACATAGTGGGCCTCAAAAGGAGGTTGAGAAAATTTACAGTAAATAAGCAGATTTAACTCCAAGATGATGCAATGCCTATGCCTTACATTAAATGGCTTTGGATTCAAATCCCGGGCAAACATCTTAAGGAAACTTTGTACTCTCAAGGTTTTTTTTATTGAAGATAGGCTTGCGCTTGATGACATTCATGCCTGATGGAAATCAATGATGAGGTCTAGGTTGGAGCGCGCTTACCTAGACATATCACAATGTTCATTTTATCCAACACGGTGCGTTTCGCTCAAACCTCTTTTATTTTGAGACGTGGTTAGCAGTGGGACATAAAAGAGGTTGAAATAAGAATTCTATGGAAGAAAAATTATCCAAGAAATAATTATATTATTTACAAGTTTGAAAAAATGTCTATCTTTTGCACCACAGCACAATCGCCAATATTAACTGAAGTTTCTAGGTTTACGGCTTTATAACGACGCGCTAAGCGGTGAAATATGGTGCCAGGGAATGTGTCGCATGATTATTTAATACCGCTAGTAGATTGTAAGAGGTATTTATTACGTAAAGTTTTTCCACAGCTCAGAAACGAGGTTAAAAATAATATACGTGGAGGGAAATACTCGTTATACGTAGGCGTAAGTTTATTCCTATATTTATTAAGGAATTTGTTTACACGTTGTATTTTAATACAAAAAATATTTGTTTTTGAAATCAGATGAAGATTTTTGATTATAATTATGACATAGGTAAGTCGATTGTTTTGTTACTTACAAAGGCATTTATTTAGAAATAATATAATCCTGAAGTCAAGAAAATAATAGGTAGTAAAGATAAAGAATGAATTTAAATTATTGAAAATAACGATAATGTTATCAAAGATCAATATCGACTATTGTCGCACGATATCTCGCTGCCCGTGGTTTATTAAATTGGGGAAAAAGTATGGCTGGCCTGCTGTAAAGCCCGCAGCCTAGGTGGCCTGTTTGACCATTATACTGCATCTCATGCAGCGAGATATTGCACAACATACACCACAGTTAATATCTGGGTGACCGAGCTTTGCTCGGTTGCCAATAGATGGCAGCAGGGTTCATATTTTTTTTTGGTAAATTCGACATTTTCTAAAAGTGAATCCTAGCTAGATCGATTTATCGCCCCCAAAACCCCCTGTATACTAAATTTCATGAAAATCGTTCGAGCCGTTTCCGAGATTCAGATTATATAGAAATATATATATATACAAGAATTGCTCGTTTAAAGGTATAGGATATGCCGTGTATCATGCGATCATTAAATTATAAACGTTATTATCTGATTTATAATGCTAGAATCAAGCTTCATCAACGGCCACACACTAGTAAATACCAACACAAAATTATCCTCCCACGTGATCCACCAATCAACGCTCTCCACCTCCATTACGATGCCGTCAGTAGCAGCCAGGTAGCTGTTAGCATCAAATTGCAGTTCGCGGCGAAGCGTCTAAACCAAATATCGAATGGATTAACTCAGAATAGCTGTCGCGACACACGTTATTTACGTTGACCAAATTCTACAGATTCAAACAGTTTTCAACGTTTTCCCCGAAGATGCTTGATTTTCAACCATACGAGTAGATAACTCAGCCTCTTCTTTCCCCACCTGTCATAGTTACAGAAGATGTACGTCGAACCATGAACTAATAGTATAGGATCCCGATATACAACGACCTTCACCGAGATGCTTATTTAATGAAACATATTTTATATTTAATTTAGTATATCAATAAGTATATTGCATATGGGTTGTCAAACAAATTTCAGTCCAGGATATGATTAATTAATAATTAAAAAAAATTTTTTTTTCAACATTTCACCGGTTTGATTATTAGACAAATTCTATACCAATCGAAAGTCTGAAGCCCATAGAATATGAAAACGTTGGGTTGTTTATTCTTTTCCGGTCACAAGTCTCGGGTAGCCAGGTATAAACAGGTGAATCGATTCAGCATTTTGCACCGGTCTGATTATTGAATTAAAATTAAATGAAAATAAAGATTATTTCATTCTGAACACGATGGTATAAAGCTGCCTGCGAAAAATCAGTCCAGAATTCCGGTTGTCGAATTTTGAAAAGTAAAATATAGTCCATTGAAATGTTACATTTTTAGGCCTAACCTTGCGTTTTTTAGAGGACGCAATTTTTGATGTGTATATGATATTATATATGATTTTTTCGTAAAATGATTAAAAAAAAGTTATATAAAAAAATATCGAATTTCTGAACATTTTCACTTATAACTTTTTTATTTATAGTTACGGGACCAAAAGTTACTGGATCAAAGTTGTAGAGAATTTAATTTGTAACAAAAAATGTTAACAATTTTTTTTTTCAAACGAATAGTTTAAGAGATATATCGTAAAAACCATTTCAACCCCTATTTTCAAGATGGCGGCCGTGGTGGACAAGGGTGGCAACCCCACAAACTTGGTTTTAGCTTTACACTGACCCCCACTACACATCAAAAATTGCGTCCTCTAAAAACGCAAGGTTAGGCCTAAAAAATGTAACATTTCAATGGACTATATTTCACTTTTCAAAATTCGACAACCGGAATTCTGGACTGATTTTTCGCAGGCAGCTTTATACCATCGTGTTCAGAATGAAATAATCTTTATTTTCATTTAATTTTAATTCAATAATCAGACCGGTGCAAAATGCTGAATCGATGCACCTGTTTATACCTGGCTACCCGAGAGTTGTGACCGGAAAAGAATGAACAACCCAACGTTTTCATATTCTATGGGCTTCAGACTTTCGATTGGTATAGAATTTGTCTAATAATCAAATCGGTGAAATGTTGAAAAAAAAATTTTTTTTAATTATTAATTAATCATATCCTGGACTGAAATTTGTTTGACAACCCATATGCAATATACTTATTGATATACTAAATTACATATAAAATATGTTTCATCAAATAAGCATCTCGGTGAAGGTCGTTGTATATCGGGATCTTAGGCTATAAATCGTTTTGGCTCATACATACTCATTAGTATACTTTTCCTATTTATTTTCAGAGTTAACTTATACATCCTGAATATAGTATGCAGGTATTTTATTTAAGTTAAGTATTTGTCAGTTTCTTAAATCTAGTCTAAAACTTACTACGTAGATAAATACTACATTACAATATATCAACATTCAATTTTATATTTAGGTTCAGGAAAATGATAGCTACAAGCATAATTTTTATTTATAGATATACCTACTATGGTGGCTTGTGAAGGCTTAGTTCTGTTGTGTCACCATTCTGCTCTACGGTATGTTGTTATTCTATGGTTTAAACTTTAAGGTGTCTAGTCTAGTGTAGCATGCACCGGCTTTCTAGTTTGACCACACATTGACACATCAGCATTTTACCTACATACAAAGGTTACAGGAACTTGAATATTCAGTGTGAAAATTCGACTCAAATGACTTGGCGATTAAACATTAAATTCTAAAACTTTGTCTTGAACTAAAGTACCCTCCTAATGTAGTAATATAACGTCACGTGTATAATATATCAGGACCGAGAAATTTAAGAACTTCGTATGTGCCTTGTGTACGTAGTACTTCAGCTGTGTACGTTTACAGATGTGATGTTTCTTGGTTTTATGGTTCAATGGTAGCCTTAAATTGGCACCAAGTTAAATACATATATCCTGTAGATTACCAACAAACAGCATATAACAAGAACATCTTAAAGCAAAACAAAATTAAAACAAAACATACTATAGCTTCTCTCCAGTGCATTATTTTCTATAACAATCCGAAGTTATCCGAAGCTAGCCCAAGTTCTAATCTACATTGCCTATTAAGTACGCGGCTAACACGTGTGGAAAATATATTACCGTCTCATGTACACTGTTTGTCAGGGGTCCTCCCTGTTTGACTTTGTCTCCTAAAGCCTTCCTTTCACGGAGTCAGTGGCTACTGGGCAGTAAAGCCTGGTTTTTACGGATCCAGTAGCTGCCGGACAGTTAGTGACATTTTATATCTGACAGATACTGAGTCTATGAAAACAAAGTTAAGGTAGATCCAGCTGGACTGTTTCTAGATAAGCTACTTCAAAATTTTTTGATTCTACTTTTCCTACCCTACCGCCTTAAAGTCAGCTACTGGGCTGTCAGTCGCTCCATCCGAAAGAAACTAGTTGGGTCTGAAACACCACGGCCAGAATTATTAGTAACACAGTTATTATCTGTGTGCTGCAATCATCGTTTGTTGCCCGTGGTCCCCCCAGGGGCACCACGCGAAATTTTTTTGCCCGTGGTACCACTGGGGGGACTGACCCGAGGTACCGGGCAAACAAACGTTTGCCTCTTAATATGTTGACTTGGGGCCGTTTTGACATTTGAATTCTATGTTCGTATGAAAATATTAAAACAGTATTGCAGAATTACTGCTTTAAGAGATGGTGGTACGATGTCTGTATTATAGACAACAGAAAATACAGTTGCTGACAGGGTGGTCGAAAATTGGCCCTGCCTAACCTAGCCTTAGAAATTCGGCAGATAATTTCGCAAAAAAATATGCTCAGTTCCTCTCCTGTTGTTAAGTTATTAATGAAACTGCCTGATAGTTGACTTGGAAGTTGTACTTCGCGTAGATAAGTTTACCTTGTCTCGACCGTACATGCGCGTACTCGTATTGGCGATAAAGTGGAAAACTGTCGAATGCACTTCGACGTTCCACCTTCAGCTATAGTAACTTTAACTTAGCAGATATGCAAAATTTTATCTCTCTACTAGCTGACCCGGCGAACGTTGTTTTAGCTTTGCTATAATCCACTACTAGTATCTAGAGACTCTACGATTTCGCATTGTGCAGTCAACATCTCCTCAGGATGCCCCGGTGTATGTCGGGACGACTGCGTGGTGTTTCATGTGGGTAGTGCTCCTGCATGATTCTTTTCAAGTAGCAGATTATAGCAAAACCAATTAATCTGTCCTGCTAATTATGGATTTCCGCAAAATAAGTAACGCCTGCTTCCATTCAAACGTTATTTTGCTATTTAAATTATTTCTCACTGAAGGGTATGAAAAATTGTTTCAAGACGTTAATCCAGGAAAACCAGCTATGGCGTTAGTAACTTACAAAGCTAGCAATTCTCGGATTACAAGTATTATGAACATGTGTAGATAGTAAACCTAATAATGCAAATTAAAAATTAAATTTAGTTGGTTCCCTCGTGCATTGCGCGTAAAACGCTGTTTTTCCTCAAGGAAATAAATATTTAAAAAAATCACATCCGCACCATTGACTCTTGTGATATTGCATTACTTTTAATTCAATAAACACTCGTAGTTCTTTCGAATCAAATTGAAATGAGAGGCTTCTTTGTGTTCGCGTTTCTAGTTTCTGCATATAAATATATAGTCCTCGAGAGGTTTCAATGTTTTCTAGACTTGAAGTTGTTTTTATATTATTCTGGCTTAAGTTTTTTTTTTACAGAAAATTTATAGCTGTCGTAGTGTAGACCAAATCTGACTATGCCGGATTAAACGGTATAATCTTTTCGAGTTTTTCTTATATATAAAATTCTCGTTCCAATTTTTGTTACCAAACTCCTCCGAAACGGCTCGGCCGATTGTTATGGAATTTTCTGTGCATGTGCGGTAGATCTGATAGTAGGTAGGGAGTAAGCAATTTTTTATATACCTAATGGCAAATCAACGTTTGCTGGTGCCATACAGTTTATAGTTTTAAAATCGGTAAGTACGATCACTAACGCTTACGATCGTATCCCTTTTTACGAAAAGTCGATATGTAACATGGCTAGAGGGGCAGATTAGTCATACAAAAAGTACCGGCCTGATTACTAGAATAACATCAGTAGCTTTAGCCACATCAATTTCATTCGGTCTAATCTTTTCGATTTCTAAGATTGCTAACGCATCGCTTTCGAACGGAATTCAAAGAATGTATGAGAACTATTGTTGTCTGCGTGGAAGTTTCGTGATCTATTTTGCAATCGGATGTGTCATTCCCATACTTTTTTTATTTCTTTCGAAATCGTTGCGTTTACAGCATCTACAGTCCTTATATTAGTTACAGGATTCGTGGATTCAAGGGGTGCAGGAACGACAATGTTAGGTTCTTCAACCATCACACTATTTTCAGTAAAGGAACTATTTTGAAAGTGCTATTTTAAATTCTGCAAACAAGTAAAGATAGTTCGTATTTACAAACAATCAAGCGATCTATTCGACTCGTCTTCAGTGGGCGTAGATGGGTTTGCTTAGGACCTGTTTGTTTAGACTCGGTAAACACTCCTACGATATCGAACAGGCATCTTTATGATAATCTCTGATGGAGTGATTTATAGAAATCGGATATAACAGTGCAAGTAGGTGCTTTGATACCAAAAATAATAATATCGACATTATAATAGGAAACATTTGACAGCATTGATTACTGATTGAAAATATTAACATTTTGTTAACCTTATAGAATCATCGAGCTGTAACGTGTACGAATAAATAATTTGGAACTATTTAAACCCATACTACTGTAATTCCGCTCCTATTCAGATGTTTTTTTTTACGCTAAGCGATATAGATGAATTTCAAATGTATATCCATTTGATTAAAGCATAAAAATATTAACAAACATAGTATGCATCAAAAACTATCAGGTATGATGTTTGCTTAATTTTATAGGTATTAATTAAATAGTCTATGTGCTCCAGTACGCTCAAAACATACATATGCATTTGTACTTAAGCCTGTCCATAAATAAGAATTTATTAAAAACGCACACGGTCCGCAAAATATGAAACAGTCCGAATATTGCTCCAATAAAGTAGACAAAGCAAATTGCTCGATGCGGTGCGAATTGCTTTCATTTAGCTTTATATAACTAGGGTGTGAAACTGTTTCTATTTAATGTATCTATTGCTAGAATGGGGCTATTAAAGCCTATTTGAACATACAAAGAAACTATCTTAGTTACCACCTCTACCACATAACATAAGGTCTTTGTTTTGTGTAAAAAGTATTGAAATTACTTTTTAGTAAGTATTATATTTTTGGTGAACCTTTATAATATTCTTTTTTACAATAAATAATAACAAAATTAGTAAAAGAGACAATACGATAGATACAAATTAGCATAGATGATAAGAAGAGTAATTTAGAGAAGTAATTCATAATGCTGAAACACTTGATAATTGGATATTGTGGTCAATTAGATTTTGGGTAATAATATTTAAAAATTATCAGTTTTCACTATAACTCCATGATCATTACTAAAATACACACACACACACACTTACACTGATTCATTATATCAGAAATTAAAACCCAGAATTTCCCAATTTAGAACCAAACAGCAATGCTCTAGCAATGCCTAGCTTTGTAGCTTAGCCTTGTGCTAAACGACAAATGGAAAGCATCAGTATACGGTGGTGCGTGTAATGCGCTTGCCAAGAAGAAAGGAACTTATTGTGATAAAATCATTGAAATGGATTCTATTCAGTTGTCTAAAATGAATCTGTAATGCTATACAAATGTCATGAAACAACCTAGAGACTCTGAATATAATATTTACTCCACCGTTCCCATAAAAGAGGAGATAATTTTATTAGCGATGCGCGAATGGGTCTAATGCAAAACGGAACAGCCGCTCCCTTGAGAGAAACTCAATTAATTCCCTTCAGGCTCCATCGAGAAAAGCCTTTCAATTTTTAACACACTTTTCCTACTATTCAAGGGGTCTTAACGTAATATTAGCGATTGTCAAGAACGTATTTTTTTATTTATTTTTACGAATCCTTAGGTAAAGAAGGTCACCCAAAATGATTTATCGGTCCCCTAAATTTTTATTCTTAGTGCAATATCTTTGGTACAATTTTTGTGGTTTACTACTAGATATTTTTACGTCTAATCACGTACATTTTGGCACGTAGAGCTGTTGCGTGAAGTACATTTATAAGTGCGTATGATGTCGGGGTCAGTGGGGTTGGTAAAAGTTATGCGATAAATTTCGATTTGTTGTCACCATACTATCTGCACTGTCGAATTCATAGCATTATTGTATCTTGTACTAGCTCCGAATATTTTAGAACTTGTAGATATTTACTTTAGAATATAATTATGTTGAACATTTCATGATGTGTCCAAGCATTTCAGAAAATGGTTGTGTTTCAACAAAAAACACACATTCTTATTTCAAGCTGTAGCTAACCATTTAATAATGTTAACTGTGTTTAGCATTTCCAAGAAAAACCAAAGTGATTGCTATAGCTTAGTAGTTATCTGTTAGTTACAATTATATTTCTATTTCCATGGATTTGGTCGATTGCCATACAATTCTTTATCTCTTTTTCGCACGGAAACTCTTATGACTAGACAGAAAACATAGACCCTCACCGCTATCCTACTCAACTAATATTGCAGTCCAAATACATTATCTCATATTTCGGCGGGTCTCCGTAAATATTGGCGGTTCGAGCAGTAAATCTCGTGTTACCAGAGGTACTTTGGCTCGGATGGGATTACTTGGCCAAATAAACGGATTTCCGAATGCCTGGCGTGGAATGGTGAGGTGGTTATGGAGATTTTTCATATATTTAGGGCACATTTAGTGTCAGTAACGCCGCTTAGTATGAAAAGACTTTTAAGATATCAGTCGCATAGATGAGTGGGAACCAATCTTCTGGAGATTCTGTTCCCTGCCACTTCTTTACTCTTTTTGTAAATGTTTATTCTTTTATTCTTGCCAAATGGTTTAAGCTTCTATTTTTCATGACTACCTGTTTAAAACCTGTATATATGAACTTCGTGCCAAAAAGAATAAAAACATTCTCAGTAGATAATTTCTAGACTACATCTAGTAAATTACTGTTCGACTAACGACGAGTTAGATGGTGAAAATACAAAGAAAATATAGCTTGGTATGGAAGGCTCTTTTACCTCGGTAAAATATGGTACATTTTTCGTAACTTCAAGGTTGTGGTGAATGCATAAGTAATTAAACGAACCCAGAACGACAATGATAGATCGGCCGGCGTCATAAACATGTACCACTGATGTATTTTGGTTTTTCCTCTTACTTTTTCAGCATCGTTGGTCTCCTAGTTTCTTAATATATTAGGCTGCGGTCGGCAGGTTGGGTAATAACGGTTTGGATTTGTTTGTCAAGTTTATTATGAGTTACGACAGTGAAATAGCCGTGTTAGGTTCAGTCAGGTAAAGAAATTCTTTCTTACGTGGATAGCTTGTATCTATCCTCTATCTTATAATTTTTATTGCAATGACATTGGACCACTATTTGGTTGCTGACGTATATCCAGTGTGATAGACAGGCTTCAATTTTTACCATTACCAATTATTACTGTAATTAGCTTTATCTCGTTTTGAAACACTAAGAGTCAGGAGGCAGCACAAAACCTTAGTACACATCATTTTGAAACGCTTTCAAACCAACTTATGTGTAAGTCTGTCTTATCTAGGTGTCTACCAGCACATTCAAATAATAGGGTTCACCATTTATGCAACAAACTTATTTCTACTTACCATTTTAAACGTACGTCTCGTATTGAGTTTAAGTTTTATAAACATAATTACTAGCATATTTCTTATTATGTATTCGCTACGAATGCACCTCGGAGGCTCGCTCTGTCGGAAAATTGTAGAAACTCACGCGAGCGTGGAGTATGCATGTCGCGTCCTCGCAAACTTCTCGCTTGCTTATTTTTTTTTAGTTTTATTTAGGGATGTTTTGAAAAAGGAACGTCTATAGAATAATGCAGCTGCGAAGCTAGAGTTTCAAGCTCCAGTGATGATATCATTATGATTTTAATATATATACCTACCGACTTACTATACTGTGATAGTTAATTATAAGTATTTTTAACTGATTTCGAAAAACAAAACAAGGAGGACGTTTTCAATTCGGCCTGTAAACATTTTGAAAAAAGTTTCTTTTAGAAGGGTAACCCGTCACGAAGAAAATCTACAAAAATCTTCGAAAATCTAGATTTTAAAATGAAAGCTTCTAGTTTTATGTTTTACTAGAAGTAAACATAGTGGGCACGCACGCAATCACATATAGAGATTAGGTACTGGACTCCTAAGCGCGAGATAACTGAAGATAGCGCTCTGTCTATCAAGCGATGTGTGAAATCACATATGAAAATATAAAATGGAGTTTTCTATATTTCTAATAGAAGAATTACATTCGGTCCGCCTCGTGAAATTCAATTTTTCACAATTCCTGCGAGAATCGTGGATTTTTTAGGGATAAAAAATGTGTTTATCCAGGTTCATAATCTGTACTGTGTATAAATATTTATTCATTTATTTATTTTGTAAATGTTAGAGAACATCTTATCGCTACAAATGAGGATCTCTTTTAGATGCCCTATCCAAATATCTTGAATTTAGGACGTGAAAGAATAACAATTATATACAGTGGACATTTCGCGTGAACAATATTGTGTGATGTGATAGGAGGAGACGTATGATAGCGCCGGCGACGGTAAGATAAAAATATGAAATTTTCATGATCATCATAGTTGCTCCTAATAAAAATACTTCATACGAGAGGGTTGGGGCAAAGTGCGCATGTCAGCAACTAACTTGTTGGCTCAGTGTGTCCCAACGCGGTGACGGCAGTGCGGCGCGGTCGGACGCCAGGCGCGCGCTACACGTTCCTAATTCGAACGAGTTCCGCATTTGAATTTCGCGTTCCGAGGTTTTGTTTTAATTTTTTTTTTTTTTTGATAAATTCACATAGAACTTGTCTACTCTTTTTTTTGTTTAGGTCAAGTTTAGGTTTATAAAATACAAAAACACGATCTTGGAAATAACTGTTTTTCGGCAATAAGTCTGTCGAAAAACAGGAAATCATTAAGCATGTTTTTTTTTTGTATTTTACAAAAAAACATGGTAACTACCTAAATGATTTTTTGTAATTTTAAACCATGTTTTTTTATTTAGTTTATTTAAGGGTTGTAGATTCGTGGACTTTGGACTGGGTGAAAAAAATGGATACTACGTAGATAGTTTCGAGTGGAGGGTGTGATAAATCGAAAATGCATTCAAAAGTGAAACTGAAATGATCGAACAGTGTGCAATGGCGTCGAAAAGGCTCGTTATCGCTTGGGCGGTCTGGCTCGCGTTGCCCCTGGCAACGGGCCATCTCAACGTGCTTATCAGCCAGGCAGAAGTTATGAAATTATTAGGTAAGATATTTTTTCGCCAATTAAGTATTTTTAAGGAGTTCCTTTAATAGTAACTTTGCGTATATTTTACTTCGGTCGGGTAACTGTGGAAATTATGGAAAAATCCTTGCTTGTATTAAGAAGTGAAGCGTCTTTCTTTTTCGTCAACATTCTTCGTCCAAAAATGCATTGAAATGTAAAAGACGCACTGCATCTGATATGTGCAGGCATATTACTTAACATCAGCTGAAGGTCTTGATTGTCTTGCCATTCGTTCGTATGTAAAATAATATACGTTAATTAATAAACACAAAAACCGTCTTCAACTCTCGTCAAACTACTGTGGAATACATCCTTTCTAATTAAAAATTTAAGACATATGGTTTTCTTATGGATACCATTATCAGCACTGGACTAAATTGAAATGGGACCACACGGGAAGCGTCAGCTTTCTAAAAAAAAGAATACTCAAAATCGATTAACCCAGTCAAAAGTTGTAAGGTAACAAACAAAAAAAACATACAGCCGAATTGAGAACCTCCTCCTTTTTTGAAGTCAGTTTTCAAAATAGTCAGTTGTTAAGTCAGTGAGTCGCCATAAAACTAAAAGTTTACAAACCTCCCTCACCCGGTGGATGGATGGAATGAAGAGTTACATGGAGTGGCTTGAACCCACGTGGATTTGCTGGGTTGGTACTTAGCTGATGACTTTCTTCAGGTCTGTCATGTCTTCTGTACAGTTGTAATCGGCTCATCAATCCCGGAATTTTGTATCATTCATTAACGGCCTGCATTAATGTCAAAACATGATTTTTAAGTGTTTTGATTGGTTAAAATCCTCAGAACAACGATTGTCTTTATAGATCTGAGTCAAAATCCATGTTTTGACATTGATATAGTTCTTTAATATTTTTTACGCGATTGGGGCCCGGGTGGCTAGCAAAAAATAATATCGATTCGTTTTTGCTGCATTATGACTATAGACGTATAAACAGGACCCGGCGGACCACGCGAAAAAATGTCGCCAGTTTGTTGGTGTCAAAAATGTATGTTTTGACACACAGCGTCAGTTGTAAGCCGACCGCTGTATTGTCTATATACCGTGGCCCATGCCATAGATCACTATAGGTACTTTTTATCAGTCCGCACGCGAGTTTCCGAAGGGGCGATTTCCGCCATGTTGCGGATATTTTAGGAAATATGCGGTATTAGCGGAAATTTTAGCAAACGGCTCTACTTTTTTTTGTATGAAGAAGGTTGACGTAAAATGATCCGATGGGCTCTTCCTCAGGCTCATTATTGGTGATAATGACTGAGGGTAAACCAAAAAACAGTCATAGTGTTCTTCCGTAATTATTAATTACGACCTAGAAAATTGCGAATGAAAATCCGAATTCCACGAAGGTAGAGTTGCAGGCAAAAGCTATATAAATATCATAGGCTACTTTAAAATGCCGGACGGAATGACGATGACCTTCCTGGTTCAGTGGCACATGCTTGGATTCGAATAGGAGGTCGGGGGTTCGATTCCCGCCGCGGGCTTCTGTAGAATTTTATAATTTCTAAATTGGCTCATGTTTGGTCTGGTGAGAGGGTCCGGCCGTGGCAACTATACCACCCTACCAACAAAGACGCCAAGCGATTAAGCGTTCCGGCGCGATGTTGTGTATAGAAACTAATAATGGTGAGTTTACTTACCCCTTCCAAATTATAACATCTTCATATCATTGTGTGTTTCACAGTAACATCTTCACATCACTGTGAATGGTGAAACACTAAAAATGGAAAACTCTACAGTATTTCTGGGGGTAACCTTAGACGATAAACTACAATGGGGCGCTCATATTGAGACTCTGGCAGGTAAACTTAGTTCAGCTGCTTATGCTGTGAGAAAAATTAGGCAGCTAACAGACATTGATACAGCCAAGCTTGTCTATTATGCCTATTTCCACAGTGTTATGTCCTATGGTATTCTAAATATTATGGGGCAAAGCTGCTGATATTCAAACTATATTTGTATTACAAAAGAGAGCAATTAGATCCATATACAAAATGAAGCCACGCGAATCTCTTCGCCAAAAATTCAAAGAAATAGGTGTTCTTACAGTGGCATCTCAATACATTTATAATTGCTTACTCTTTGTACGTGAAAACATTAATAATTATAAGCAACGTATAGATGTAAGTAACCGTCCAATTAGAAATGGCGGACACAAGTTAGTTGCAGTACCACACCGTTTACGTAAAGTACAGAGGTCCTTTGTGGGGTTGAGTGTACGCTTCTACAATAATATGATCCCGAAGTCTGTTTTGGACTTACCTTTACACAGGTTTAAAGTCACTGTCAAAAAACATCTAATAAATCGGGGTTACTATACTATTGAAGAATTTTTCAATGACAATAATTCTTGGAATGATAGGGATATATTTCCATCTTCCACGAGATATCTTAAAAATTATGTAATAATGTTTGATATTATTTAAGAAATTGTATATAATGAAATAATGTCATTTTTTTGAAAAGAGCAAGTGCCGAGTTTCTTGCCAGTTCTTCTCGGTGCAAACCTGCTTTCTGAACCTGGCGGTAGAGTTTTGACTTTTCATAAGAGCCTATTAATTGGGCCTATGTGAAAATAAAGATTTTTCATTTTCATTTTCATTTTCGGCTGCATCATCATTATGGTATTATCAGGTGAGATCACAGTCAAGTACCTACTGACTTTTAGGGTGTAAGAAAAAAGTAAGCGTTCTTCAAAAATAAAATTAGTGGTCGAAACGCATTCAACCAAAAGAGCCCTTATTTTTATGGCATTTGACCATCCGCAATACCGCCATGAATTATTTACCCACTTCCAATATCTTTGACACTATCACAACACCAGCACAAAGACTTGACACTCGGTGTGACGTCATCCCTCGAAGATCAAAAAATGTAATTATCTACCCTCGATCTACCCTCAACCATTTTGTATTTGTTCTACAAATTCGACGTATTTCCTATACCGACGCAATTGGCTGCGTTTCCACTGTGATACGATATGATATTATTTATGCAACAACTTATCGACTTTTATTGCAACTTCTAAGTAGAAGCTATTTTACATTTTGTAAGTTAAGTTCGTTGTACAGTTTGATTTAATACAGATTTTTTTTTCATTAATTCAATCTTCTTAGCAAGACATCGTCGACGTGGACATTCTAATTTGAGATACAGCCTATGTGTGATCTGTGTTAATGCAGGGCATAAGCTGCCTATAATCTTGATTGCAGATGCCTATTACAGATATCTACTTGCATATAAGGATTAATTTCCCAATACAATAAGTATGATTTCAACGGCACTTTGCCTATGAAATAAGTCCTTTTGCAGCGTATTTGACAAAATTATGACGTTGTTTCAAGCCTCAATTATACGATATTCTCAGTGGAATGGAAACGTATACACACAGTGCCAGTGGTTTATTACTTTAGGGAGGCCGCGACGTGGAATCGGGATCTTATTAGAGATAGAGGACCCGTTCGCCGCTGCACTGCACACGAGACCCGTAACAGGCTGTCCAGATAAATAAGATGGAAAATTTTATGATGGGCATAACAATAACTATACTGCGCCCGCTCAGAGATTGCTTTTCTGACACATGGAAAATAGGTTCTGACAGTTATCTTTTTAAGACCCACTACTGGATATGGATCCTTAACTCCGAAGGAGAAGGGTTTTAGTCGACCGCCATTCTCGCTAAGCTCAGCTTAGGTAACAAGGCTCCACATATCATTAAGAACATTGTAGAGAACTCTCAAGGATACTGAATAAAAGGATACATAGTTTTTTTCAAAGGCATATAACTCAGAAAAGTCACAGATACTGGCCAGGTTTTCGAACCACATACCTTCAGGAAACCGATGTGTATAGACCATTAGCTAGGTATAGTTTTTTCCTGACTTTTTATAATAATTACGTGATGGAAAAGAAGTTGGCCTGATATTAACGCATATCCACGTCAGATTGCAGTGCGTTCTGGGACATCGCATTGCAATGTCACATAACTGTATCACTGCACTCACTGACAAGAAAACTCAGGATATGAGCATCCGAACGATTTACGTAATTTTTTTTCGTACAAGCAAACATTTGCGTCATCTGTCAAAATTCTGTACCTACTTGGCCGCTGTATGTCAAAAATGCTTGGTGGCAAAACAGGCATTTTTGGCACCGATAAACTGGCGACATTTTTTCGCGCCGTCCGCCCTGTCTAGGGTATGTATATGTTAATTTTACAGCACTGCATTCTTCATTCTGAGACATTAATTGTTAAAAGTCTAATTATTGCATCCTGTAACTTCGCCGGCTACAGTGCTCTTCAAACCGAAACACAGTAACGCTCGCAATTACTACTTAGTTCACGGCAAGTACGGACACTGCGTGTGTATAGTACGATTCACGAAAGATGACCACAAATGGCGGGTCTTTGCTTCATGTACACTCATGAAGAAAAGACTTAAGCCAAAATAATTACCATATATTAGTTAAATAAGACCATATATATTAGTTAAAATAAATAAGACCATAATATTAGTTAGATAAGTCCAAAGAGACCTAAAATAGGCCCGCCATTTGTGGTCATCTTTCGTGAATCGTACTATACTCATTTGGGCAGACTCTGCAAAAAGAAAATCCAACTGTTGTTTAGAAATACGATGGCGACTGTTGCCCGACAGGCCTGCCGTAAAACCTTGTGTCAAAAAAATGCCGTAAAAAAAGTGTGACAGAGACGCAACAAGCGGTTTGTTTCCCTTTTTTACTGCGTCACGGGCGGCGACTGTTTGCTAAAGATATAGCAATTTTGGTTCACAACTGTGACTATTATTTATCGACCTCATACGATTTTGCTACAGTCAGTTTCAGGCATGTTTCTTATGTTTCAAGTCATTAGCCAACAAGTGTTTAATATCCAACCAGGAAATGACCTGGCAAATACTTCCTGTGCTTAAAACATAAGATATTCATCACTTATTTTACTCTTTCCGTGGGCAATACTTTTGTGGCAGTACACTTCCTTGACCGGATATTATAATTGAAGCCTACGCCTAGTTGATTAAGTAGTCGGCAGTCAGCACTTATAAGTAGTTTTTATGGATTTCAAGTCAATTATTGGCAAAAAGGAACCCTGATCGTTGGATGTTTAACATATGAGAACATATTTTGCTATAACCATGAATGTTATAATCAGTTGCTACTTGCTACCAAGCAATAAAAAAATTATATAAATATTTAGCTATTTTTACCTTTAAACTAAAGAATACAGCTGTTAACGGTTTTTGCATTTTAATAGAAACGAAGCAAGATAAAAGAGTTCGTAAAAGAACAGCTTAAAATCTCTCAAGAACAGTCACGATAAAAATGTCTTAACGAACTATTGAAGATTGCCTTTTATATCCGTTCGTGTTTCATTATAAAAAATTACCCAGAGAGTACCCAGATGCCGTGATATTTTCTGTGTTCAAAGTTTATAGGTACAGTAGACTCGACGAAAGTTGTTTTGCCATAGAAGAGTATGAAAAATAGATAACGACCTTCTATCAGACACAAACGTAGACAAAAAATTTCATTAAAATCGGTCAAGCCGTTTCGGAAGAATTTGGTTACAAACATTGTGACACGAGATTTTTTTATAAGTTTGATAAAAGATTTTTTAGGATTTATACACAATATAAATCCTAAAAAAGCTTTGCCCGTAGCTCTATATTCTCGCAATTTTTATATTTTTTTTAATTTCGTAAGAACCCTCTTCAAAATATTAGAGAACTATTATTATAAATACATAGTAGTACTAGCAGTTTTACAAAATGTTCACCTGACTTTTAAAGATGCGGGCGAGTCCCGTGACATTTTGTTGAATAACTAAAGAGACATACGTTCCTATTGAGAAATAATACCTCATGTTAATGGAGGCGAGATGTATACAGCTGTTGCATCTTGATATCTTATTTAGCGGGAGTTATACTGAGCAAACGAAATCCCCTGTGCAAGTACCTACTCGTACAACTGGGAGTATGCAGTATGAGCCCCCACACTGGCGGCTCGCGATAAGAATGCCCCTGAATTGATGTTTGAACTGCCATTAATTCTCCCACCCCCAGTTCCGACAGATGTCGCGGTAGTCTATTATTTTTGACACATACCGATGTTGTATTTGTCGTACAATGATTTATATTTTGTCGTGTTATCAGATGATAAAATAATTGTTCTACATGACTATGTGGAAATAGGACTGTATTCTAACATATTATTTCAGAGATAATGTACCTAATGAGTGTCAAAATGTCATGTATTATAATTCAATAATTTATCATTTATATAAGGAATTTACGGTCAATGGAATCCTTTAGTAGTAAATAATTGCAATCTGATCACAATGATTCAAGTCTGAACGTAAATAATGGCAAACTTATGTTATAAACTATTCCTATAGTTTAGACTGCTAATTTTTTTGCAATCTATAAAATCTTGGAGTATATAAAATCACATCTCTGATATATTCTTCAAATAAGGTACAAATTATAATTGTTTTTTTTTAAAAAGTCGCGTAAAAAATATAATTATTGTGCTTCCATTTTCAAAATGTTCACTCTATTACGTTACGTTTCCGATCCTTGTTTCCTTCTGGCGCTTTCGGTAGCTGACATTGGAGATTTTAATAACGTCCAACAACATAGCGCGTTTTATGTTGCTATTTAATTGGACGCCCGGCTGACAGATTGCAACGTATACCTATTACCTAGGAAAGCTTAATTCATCACAACGTATGATGGAGCGGTGCGT
Organism: Coenonympha arcania; assembly: GCA_036785405.1. Classification (NCBI taxonomy): domain Eukaryota; kingdom Metazoa; phylum Arthropoda; class Insecta; order Lepidoptera; family Nymphalidae; genus Coenonympha; species Coenonympha arcania. Next base: position 16,296,641 of record CM072055.1, read on the forward strand.
AGTCGATACAAATTGGTTTGACTCTGATGGTTGACTTCATTAACTATTCTGATTTGTTGGGCCCATGTTTTGACAGCCTGTGGGTTTTTTGTGGTAAACATATTTTTTTCAGGGATGAAAATTATGGAATTTTTTCATTTCTCTCAGGAATTATGGAATTTTTTCTTTTTCAGAAAGTCAAATTGCGTTTTCACTGATGAGAGGTGACGACTGACGATGCACGCGAAAGTGTTCTCCTCATAAGTTCTAAGGGGTAATCGAAAAGAGGAAGGGGAATCTCACGGGAACATTTATACGAAATATTAATTAATTTATTATAGCAAATTACAACAATTAGCATAAAAAGACTATATGTTAAATTGCTAACGCAGGGTCCCATTTCATTCAGCTGAAATGGAAACCTACCCTGGCATGAAATATTCCAGGGTAGGTTTCCATTTCATTTTTGCAGTTGTGGCGTAATTGAGTAACAAACATCCAAACATACGAAATTACTAACTCACAAACTTTCATATTTAAAATATTAATAGAAATAGGATACGTCATACGATGTAAGACGGATTACACTATTTAGTGTCATAGGATAACATGAATGATGTCTGTCGATTAACACGTTTTAGGTTGCCTTTTAATTGGCAACGGCTCTATAGATTTGTCTACATATTTCGTGAAATTTTAGTACGTCGTGTCATCGAATGGGCCCGTAGTCGTACAAATCGGTTGACTCCGATTTAGTTAATTAACTGTTTTGATTTGTGGCGTCTCGTGTTATGACAACTGATGGGTTTTATAATTTATCGGCTGTGGAGTTCGAAGAGTTATTTTAAAACACGGCTTAGTTAAAATATTGACTGTTTGTAAATGTTAACTATTTGATTGAGTGTGGTATGGGCTGTATGTAATATGTTACCTACTTGATTAAGTGTGGTATGGTTAAGATACCTAATTAGTAAATAATGAGTGCTTCGAAATACTTAACATGGTATACGGTAGACATGATTTTGCCTTCTGAAAGCTGTGGTCGAATCACTACGAATACCTATTTACTTACACTAGAATTTAAATTTAACACAACGGCTGCATAAAATAAAGAGCTGCTGTAAAAGAGGGCTGATGTAAAAATAAAGAGTATTAAATAAATAATAATACTTAATATTTGACAAAGAAGACGTGAAAAATTATGGCTCATGTTTAATTAACCTGTTATTTTCTATTGATCAGTGATTTTGTTATGCTCGTTTACCTATTCCAAACATAGCATTAATAATGTTAAAACACCTCACGAATCATTATTTATTACACCCGTAACATGGAAAATCGCTTAGATTTCCTCCCAACAAATTATTGCCGGGTAATACGCGTAGAAAACCATTACAACCGCAATCATCCATTTATATTAATTTGCACAATAATTCAAATATAAATTCATGGCAACGCATTAATCAGGCAAAGGAGATAATGCATCCCAATAGTCCTTCTTGTCGTTGGCAAAAATTGTGTCAAAATACGTGCTCACAAAATAGGAAATATATGGGTGGTTGATAATGCTTATCATTTTTGGAGCGAGCACCTTGCCCATTGGGGGCCGTTTGATTCGACAACGGGAAATATTATCAATGCGTTCCATTGTTCCGTGGTTGCAACTGTAATTCAATTTTGAATGAATGCATAATACCCTTAATACCCTTAGTATATATGAAAGAAGAAAGATAACGCCACAAATCACTTATCGGATTGGGCTGAAAGGCATCATACAAATAGCAACTAAATATAATTTCCGAGAAAGGATTTGATTATAGTTTTGATTGAAATATCTATACTTTGTGGACGTCCATTATCCATTAATAAAATTAGGTATACGTGGTAAGAAATGCCTGAAATAATTTTGATGTAATTCTTCAAAACAGGAAAATCAGGAAAATCTTACTGGCTACAAGCACAAAATGCAACCAAGACCAACATGCATATCACACGAAACTGTAATTTTCTATATTATGTGATATGCATACGTGTGATATGCACTATAATCAACGAAAGTTTCGCTCCTATACGCAAGCTTCCTCACATTGCTTTAGTAATATTTTCTCTAATATATATAAAATTCACGTGCCAATTTTTGTGACCAAACTCCTACGAAAAGGCTTGAATGTTTTTATGAAAATTTCTGTGTATGATCGGTAGCTCTGAGAGTAGGTCGTAAGCTATTTTTTTTTATTTATGTCTCATATGGCAAAATAACGTTTGTCGGGTCAGCTAGTTTCAGTGTAAATTGCTCCAGGCTCCGATGCTTTCACAATAAACAAAGCAATATTTCCATCAGTGGCTAGCACTTGGGTCAAGTTGGGAACACTGCGTTGTTCACGACGCACGAGTCAAGTGGTGTAAATGTAAACAAATTGCATCTCGTTAAATTTAGCGCTAGAGCGGAGTGTGTTTACTTTGAAAATTCACTTCTTTTATATTAATCATCGGCGTCTTTTACTGCAGGTTTTGAAAATAATATTTAGTAAATTGCTTGAATCATAAAAATAACATTTTGTTTCAAAATTATATAAAGAAAAGAATAACTAGGAAAATCTCCTGATGTGGAGTGATATGCCTGCCCGTGTTGCGTGCAATGCATCCTAGGAGTGTGCATTGCAGTGATAGGAAGCATTGCACTGTTGACATTTAGTTCTTAATTACAAATTTACTTTATAAACTAGACTTTGGAGACACCTTACGGCTCTGTAGAAACTGGTAAGGTATATAGGTACTCAAATCCTTTGAATTTCGTGCAAAAAAATCTCAAATCAATTGGTCGTCACGTCAGCCATTTTAGTTAAGTCAAAACCTTGACCAAATTCTTCAATGTGCATACAATAAAAAGAATGGTTCAACTTCCATTAGCTAATTTTGTTGGTTTCAGCTACGATGAGGTTCAACCACTTGTTGCCAGTGGCCTTACTTGCGTGCGAAATCCACTTAACCCTGAAGTAACGCCATTGTTATCCCCAACGGCGGGATGTTACGATCTTTTATTAGGAAATTAAGCGGAAATCCGATGGAATATCAATATCTGGTAATATCTCCGAGATTAATAGACGACTTTGAGCAAATGTCGAGGTCAAAGAGGGAGGGAGAGTTTGTTTATTTGCCGATCGTCCGTGTGCTGTGCTTCGAGACGGAACAAATTTGGGCAAATAAAAGCAAGTACCTATTTGATGTCGCGGAGGCATTTCATTGGTTGATTAGATGTGTTTATTGATTGATATTTACTTATTTTATGGTCGAAAGATATAAAACGTTTATTGAGTGAATAAAAATAACGTTGTTAATGGTTTCGCATTATACGAGAAGAAATTGTTTCGTTAAATCGCTCATCAATCTGGAAATATGTTCAATGATGTCTTACCTTTTTTACAATCTACAATTTAGTACTTGATTGTGAAGATGAATCGGGTACTTGGAAGGGATAAGTATCCCTTAACGGTTTCTAGTTTTCTACACAATATCATGCCATCGGAAATTTTAACAAAATACAGACAGTATTTTAGTGCAAAGTAACTATTTTGTCACAATTGTAAGAATTTTTATGGAAGATTTTTACCTTATATTGCAAGTCTAGTAATGCGGGAGCTTGTATCTCGCGGTAACTATACGAGAGCTTTCATAAACAATTCAACATCAAATTTAGTTGCACGACAACAATTGTAATATGGCGATGAGTTCTAATAACGTTTTTGCTTGATCACGCGTTTTTAATCTACACCTTTGATGAAAAATACCCATATGACACAATGATCAAAATGTTTTTGCAAGATTTTAAGTTTGTATTGCTAGTCTAGTAATGCGGGAGCTTATATCTCGCGGTAACTATGCGAGAGCTTTCATAAACAATTCAACATCAAATTTAGTTGCACGACAACAATTGTAATATGGCGACGGGTTCTAATAACGTTTTTGCTTGATCACGCGTTTTTAATCTACACCTTTGATGAAAAATACCCATTTGACACAATGTTCAAAATGTTTTTGCAAGATTTTAAGTTTGTATTGCTAGTCTAGTAATGCGGGAGCTTATATCTCGCGGTAAGTATGCGAGAGCTTTCATAAACAATAATTCAACATCTATAGTTGCACGACAACAATAGCAATATGGCGACGGGTTCTAATAACGTTTTTGCTTGATCACGCGTTTTTAATCTACACCTTTGATGAAAAATACCCATATGACACAATGGTCAAAATGTTTTTGCAAGATTTTAAGTTTGTATTGCTAGTCTAGTAATGCGGGAGCTTATATCTCGCGGTAACTATGCGACAGCTTTCATAAACAATTCAACATCAAATTTAGTTGCACGACAACAATTGTAATATGGCGACGGTTTCTAATAACGTTTTTGCTCGGTCACAAGATTTGACTAATGGCGCACTTGTCGTGAGCACTCCGCGGCTCCCACGACTCTTTGTGGAATGTAATTTGCGGTTCCTTGTACGAACACGGCGGGTTTAATTTTAATTTTCATGACACCATTTGTTTCGTTTCAAGCGGGGCCGCGATTCTAAAGCGAGATTTCCACATTGTACGATTTTGTGTTGGAGGTTGGAGTTCGTAGTTTAATTAAGAATACAGGTGGTGAGTATTTGCTTTTGTATAAAGTACATTACTTTCAGATTGTAACTAACTATGCATATTTTAAGTAGTTGATTATTAGTAGCAATTAGTCAGTATTTAAGAGGTTTTAATACAGCAGTGATGGTAAGACTCATTTTCTTACTCACGGCGGGGCTGGGGGTCCAAAGTTTGAATCCCACTTACGCACTTTATGGAGTCATATTCTCACTTTGTTTTATGTTATGTATATTTATACATAGTTAAACATCGTGAGAAAATTTGTGCCCAAGACTTAAATGTTTTAAAACCTTACTTAGATTTACAGTTTAAGTAACTGAGTCTAAGTGATGATGAAACTGATAAAGACATTTGTTAGGCCGAACGAGATTAGATGAATTAAACTCAGTTTGAAATGCGAAAATGTTTAAGTATACTGTGTGTATAATTGGTTTATTTGTTTTCCTCATTATCGCCCTACAACATTATAATTAGTAACAGACTATTTCCTGAGCAAACAAACGAAACGGGCAACTTTTCATGAACAATAACAATTTTATCTTAGTGGGAAATATACTCGTACTTATCATGAAAATATTCTCACCTGTAGGTTTAATTTTGTTTGTATCAAACTCCAAAATGCCGCAAAAATTACACCGCAAAGCCAAAGTAACGAGGAGTATGTATGCACATACAAAATACCTTCATCAGCATATTAAAAGAGAATCTAATTACTTAACAATATTAAGCCGCTAACACCGACGACGCCTGGAAAGCGTTGAGTCATTTGAGGAATTAAAAGAAAGCATAATACATACGTTATGTGTGAATAATCTACGGGATTTTACGCACGAAGTGCTTGTTTCAGACACCCTTGGCAGGTTTCGTTATAATTACCTTCAAATCCTTACAAATCGCAGCGTGGAGGCACTAAGTTCCAAATATATTTCCCCCTTACGGATGTTGTCAGAGATTTTGAGAATAGAATTGAGACCGTTTAGCTCAACCTTTTGTTGTATTCCCAACAAGAAAATAAACTTCGCTATCCCAAGTGGACAGACGACAGCAAAATAATAATATATCACCGAATGTCAGCCACACAAGACGGCAGAGGTCAAACTCTTTACTAAAAGCCTAATTACGTAGTTTTGAAATAACTTCTGAGGAAATAACATAGAAAAATAGGCAGAGGAGTTTAATAGTAAAAATAAAAATAAAAACACTTCAGCATTTAAGTCGTTCTGAGAATAATATAATAATTAATTTCCAGTTGTGCAGGCTTGAAAGGGACTTAAAATGTTAATAAAAAGTCATCGTAACGATGGAAAAACTTTACAAAAGGATTTTCCTGGAAAAGGTGATACATAATTTAAAAACAAATGAGAAAGGTTCAAAGCTTTATAATGAAGAATGAACGACTCTGTTTCCTTTATTCTTTTTGATTGGTTGTCAATAATGGTATAGATGGATTCCATTGATAAAAAATATATTAACTAGATGCTTATTGATGATGCTATTAAAAGACTTCTTTATATTATCATTTCTACATAACATCATTTCATAGGGAAACTTCATGTACAAATATCAAATTCTGGGACGAAAATAATTTGACCAAAGATGAGTATCTCAGTTTAAGTCAAGACATAATATTAAGTAATGGTTGTTTCTATTAAAAATGGTTAATTAAAACTTTGTAGAAACTGATTTTCATAGTAGAGATATTAAAAAAAAGAGATGTCAAAAATAGAAAAGAGATTGAATTACAATAAAAATTTAAGAAGGATGCGTTAAAAACAGGACAGGAGTAAATAATCTTTATATATTTTCTGAAATTGCCATAAATTACAATTTAAGATTAATATCATAACTAACATTAAAGATAAAATTTTACCGAACTCCTAAGGATACTACATCAAAATGCCAAAAATATAAAACGCCTAGCCCCACAATTTATGGGGCCTACAGAACTCCGTTATCGTAACGATAAATTTCAATTTGCTTTGGGCCTCATTTTCTGAGATAAATCCTTTGTTTTCCGCCGTCTTGTGAGGTGTAATTGAAAATTACTGGCGTAGTAACACTTCTAAGGCTGTATCTGATAATAATCTTATTCTGGTGTATGGCATTATGCATACAAGTAGATTGATTTTCTGGTCGTTGAACCCTTCATGCGGAGTACGTCCGGCAATGTCAGCTGTTATGTTTCGGTTTCATAAAAAATACGCATAAAATATAATGACCAAAGCTGGTATAAACTTTCCTCATGAACCATTACCAGAATATTCTAGGAAAATATAACTGTGTTTTTTAAGAACCATTGGCACTAGGAATTGGTTTTTATAACCCGAATTTAATTTTGCATATAAATAGTTATGAAATTTGCATAAAAAAAAAAGAATTCAATGCACATGTCCGGTCATACAGGTTTTATTGAGTAGTGGGTACTATTTATAATATTTGTCTTTAACATTGGAATCCTGATGTTAATTTAAAAAAATAAAATTATAGAGTTAATGTGGAGACCGTAATATAAAAAACAAAGTTTGGATTTGAATCAGCTTGGTACGGGATTCCATACATCCATGGTCATACCTTTAATTATTTATTATTTTATCTGACTTTGAAATCAATTATCCGGTACGATACCTTCGATTATAGGTACGGAATACCCCCTTTTTTATAGACAGAAAATGCCTTACGCATACCCCTCCGGCAGGGGAATCGGAAGGGTTATGTGGGGCTTGCACCCACTAAAAACTGTCTGTTTCCACGATGGATCCGCTGGCGGAAATACGGGATTCACTGTCGTATTCACCGCGCTTCCGCCAGGTCTCGACTAGCCACCGCAGCAGCGAGTCACATCATTGTCGGCAGCCTGGTATTATTTGATAAATAATGGCAATTCTACTTAACTTTAAAAAACTATGTTCGACACAGTCAACAATTAATTAAAATTGCCACAAATATTGGGTTACTCAAAAAATATACGACCGAATTTTGAACGTAACTTTATTTTATTCGGATACGGTAAAAATTTGTATTATTTGCATGCAGAATTTTCAGCTATTGTCACGTCCGCCGAAACAAACTAAAATTTTAGATAAACTCCGGGACCGTAAATTCAAACGCCGCCGCCCGTAAGCATTTGCTCGCGTGTATTTAACAAAGAACGAAACAATAAATACGCGGTTATCGCCATTTTAATAAATGCCCCTGAAACTTCGCTGAATAAATAAACTAGCGGGGCAATAACGGCTTATCTTTGAGTAACGGTATGCAAAGATACACTTTGTATATGATGTCTGGGATAGCTTTTGTGGAGGGTCGTTATTCAGAGCAGTTGTTTATTCGAGATGTGATTATACCAGCAAAACTTTGGCAGTGAATATTTTATGTTATTAGATTGTAAATTTCAAGTATTTCCGACTATTTTGAAGCACGTTTGGAATCTAGATACGTGTCATAAATGTTTTTCTCACATAGGGAAGTTGAACATTATTTTGATTACTTGCTTAGACATAAATTAAAATTGATATACTGGTCAAACTGCGGCCGGCAAAAGTTGTATGAAAATCCATATCTGTCGTAGTTCAGCATCCAAAAACATTATCTGCCATGTAATTTAAAAATTTGAAAGATTTTTTACTTCGAAAAATGGCAGCCAAGGAAGTAACTTATCAAAGGTTTAATTTAAATTTCGAACTGGCTTGCAAACAGAAAGCTGTTTATTGGAATGACTTAACTCAGAAAAACTTATTGGTGTTCGTTGTTCGTTATTGAAAAGTAATTGTATTTATTTTCCACGCATTGAAAAAGTACTATATCGGAATTGGCCACAACTAGGCATTGATGGACATACGTATGTGTGCCTCGGCTTCGCCTCACCCCAAATTTACACGTTCGTCACTCAATGCCTCTCTTGTATAGCAGTAATGTACTAATACATCATTAGATTATTTATTACATAAAAAGTTCTTTACAAAGATTTTAGTCATAAGATAGAGATAATAATTTTGGCAGACTGAAAAACACAGTATGCAGGTGTGACGAAAACCTATTTTTATGAATTTGGGTCGTCGTCTTAACCCCTTTTGCGACCCCTACTAGCCACGAGTTTACTTTTAGAGTGAGAAGAGTTCCTGGGCAACTAGGCAAGCTTTACGCACCGTTGAAATTTCAGCCTCACATTTTTTTACCAGTGAATATGTACGTATGTATGAGTAGTTGCAATGAACCTTTTCCAAACGAACTCCATAAAATTTGAGATAACTGGATACCACTCATTATAGACCTGCTTTAGCAAAATGACTCATCTCTTCGATTTTTTTCATTGCTAACGAAACGCTTTCGAATGAAATTAAAAAAAAAATATATTGAATCACAGTTGTTGACCAAGCGATCTATTTAACAACTAGATATAACATTGATACACTCATATATTCTTTGAATTTCATTCGAAAGCCATACGTTAGCAATCTTAGAAATCGAAAAGTTGAGTCATAGGCTACAGCTGCTTACGATTTATTTACACAAGTCTCTTATGGAATACTGGAACTACTGTCTTACTGTCTCCATCTAATTCTAGATTCTAGAGTAAGTTCTTTTCAAGCGACTTCAAAAAAGGAGGTGGTTCTTAAATCAACTGTTTTTATGAGTCTTTTTGAATTCTGGTGCTTCCCGTGTGATCCAATTTCAATTTGATACAATTTTGACCAATGAGAAAATCATATAGTTTTAAATTTGCATAAAGTATGTGCGCGACAATGTTATAACTCGATATGACGCCAACCGATTTCGATGCTTCTTTTTATTTTAAAGGTTGTTTGATGATAACTAAATGAGTTTTTTTTTTTAAATTGATAATATAAATTTAATAAACATATTATATACAAATAAATTAAGATTAAAAATATTTACAACACCGTCCAAATGCTCGCTTAATGGCATGGTGATGTTAATGTTCAAAATATAAATAAATTTTATATTTTGAATTATTATCGCAGTACATACTAGTTGACAAGTAAACATAGTAAATGAACTCTATTATTTTCCAGTGATTTGCACCGATTCGACAATTAAAAGCGCGGGCTAGTGCTCAGTAAAATGACCCAAATTATAGGCTCACTGGAACCACACTGTCAGTAATTACGTGGAATGGCTCATTACACTGGAACCGGAGTGCGTGTCGTTAGCTGTTAAACCGTATTTATAGACACTTTGCTCTCCACGGCTCTTGAAATCCGCACCTTTTTAGATCTATTACGTCGCTTAGTGTGTTATGCCTGCCTCTCCCACTTAATTTTCTAAAATTAACCTGTTAAGACTACAGACATTTAATAAACTAATATGAATTAAACAAAAAATCATGTAGTTTTTTCAGTAAATACGGCATAATAGGACGTCGTTATTATAAAATCAGGATGCGTGTTACTTGTTTGCCCACTATTAGACTCATACGTGACATAACTCGCGGTAACGAAAGCTAACATGACTCGATAACGTTAACCCATAGCTAACGAGCAATCTACAATGGAAAATGTATGGAAAAACAAAACACGAAATGTGAAATGTTAAGTTTAAGTACACTAACCACATGTCGCTCGACAAAAAATCTGCACACAATATTTCGAACAAACGTTAAAGTTTGTTACATAGATTGAGGTTTGTTATTATTTGACGTGAAAACAACCGAACCAGTTTGGCTTCAATTTCAAAAGAAGACAAGACCATAATATTCTGATTTAAAACGCGGCTTTTTCGGGGCCTTCATACAAGTTTTTGAATACATTTTTAATCGAATCTCGATTTGTTTCCGCTGTACAATGATTATGCGCATAAAAGTTAACGATATTGAATTCATAGAATTATTGAATTTTGTACAAGCCCTTTGAAAAGCCCTTAGACCTTTAAAAATTCAGTCTTTGCAGGCTTTTCAATGCGTTGAAATCAATAAGAACCCTCGTAAACTTAGTTTTAATTACAGAGATCGTCATAAGTGCCACTGAACTGAGCCTATATGAAATAAGATATATTTTGATTTGCCTTGAAAGCTTTCCATATGTATAAAATACGCTTCTAAGATAACATTATAGAAACAAAGAACTTTTTGTCTTAAGACAAGCCGCCAATGCGCTTTGTCTGAAATGAAACGTAACTACTCGTACATGCAGCATAGAGGGCGCGTTTTCCGTAGCACCAGTAGTACTAAGGGGATCTCATTAACAAGTTCCTAGATTGAATCTTGTAACGAGGTGCATATTCACGCGCTGCCAACAAAGGAATCGCCGCGGGGATGCTCATCTGTTCGTTAGTATACGTTCCCATATAATTAGAACATGATTGTTTCAAAGGATACATATTATTCTGTTTCGTGGGGTAATGTTTTTGTTTTAACTTTTTGCGTAAGATAATCCTATTACTTTAATGAGGCTTCTCTTATACCGAGTCAACAAAATATGCGTACTCCAGACAGCTACTTCAGAAACCAAACTAATACTAGGTACACCAACAAAATAACCGATATATTGCGATTAGTGTTCATATTGGTCATAGTAATACGTATACACAGGAGGCGGCAAGGAGGCGGCGGATCCGGAAAAATATCGTGTCAAAATTGTTTATCGCAGTCAGAGTTCCCACAGGAATGATTTTCGCCAATTCCGAAAATTATGGAAGTACCTAATCAAGGTTCTATTGTAGGCCAAAATCCGAAAATTATGAAGTAGGAGTAAAATAATAATAAAAAAAAATGGATACTATAACCGGGCTCGGTGTGATGTAGGTAGAGCCGGAGAGGGTGAAGCCAGGCGAGACAGATTTAAAACACTCGATCGTTCACAATAAGTAGATTTATTAGCACAACTGAGTTTTAGTAAGTACAAGTTCACATGGATGTTTATTAAGCACAGATAGTTCATTAAGTCCAATATGGTTTATACACTTACTCCTTTGTATTGGTTCTAAAAAGAGTTCAAACTGTTACATACTGTTCTGAGCACAGGGGGGAATTTAATTGGTGAGTCAGTCAGTCACGATATGCAGGCACTGTGCAGCTTGAAGGCGTTGCAAGCTGGCTGGCCGGTCGATCGGCCGTCACCAGGTTTGCTGCCTACGACCTTTGCTGGTTAGTCCGGTCGATCGGTCATGTACCAGTTTGGGGTCGAGCTATCCGCACTCTGGTATGTCCGGTCGATCGGTCGGTACCAGGGTTTGGATGAGTGCTACTGCTTACCGCTAGTAAGTCCGGTCGATCGGTCTGTACTAGGGAATGCGTAAGATTGCATCTCTGAAGATTCTTCCTTGCGTTATATACTGAATATCCCGGGGGAGCGGGGACTGCGACGGGGTAGTTTTTGCTGCCGAAGGGTCGCGCGGCCATCCCGGAAGAGAAAGCTGGAGGCTGGCGGTCGGCGACGTCCCAAACACGTGGCGATGTACAACCCGACGAGTACCTGCTCCCAGCCTTGATGCGACGAATGGTATATTTTAGAAAGCTGGGCGGTTATTATTTAAGTTAAGCACAGCTGATTCTATTTTGCAATGTGACGTGCTACAGTCTCCCCCTCTGGTTCTGACGACGTCCCGGCGAAGAACCAGGATCTTTGGTAGCACGTCCACTTGCCTTCTTCTTTGGTTTTGACAATGTTCCGGCAAAGGAGTGGTTTCCAGTAGCGCATCTCCTTGCTGTCCTCGTCAATCGACCTTTCCCTTTGAGACTTCCAAAGGTTTCCGCATTGCCTGTTTTCCATGGGCGGTCCAGTTTTCCTTTAGGGCGCGCCATCCTAGGCGGCATTTTCTTATATCCAGGGTAGGGTGTTATTGCAATCGGATTGTGCGATCCCTCCCCTTGGACCTCAGCTACTCCCAAAGTATGTGAAGTTGACCATGGTAGTGCTTTCTTGCAGTGCTTATTTGGCAGGATCTCAAGCTGAAAGTTTTCTTTCTCTTCCTGCCAATCTAATTCACTGTTTTCAATCGCGTTTCGTGATGGGTAAAATTCTATGGTACAAAAAGCGAGAGCTGTACCAGAACTCGAGTTTTCGCTTCTTACACTGCAGTTTGGACATTTACTTCTTACCACGCCGGGGTTTCCGCAGCCGTAGCAGGTGATCCTTGGTGCAGGTATGGCCGCATGAGTGTCACTGGCTTTCTCAGTTTTAATGGGACCAGTAAGTACTGTCAGACCATGTCTTCTGCATCTCTTCGCGTTTTCTTGAGCGACATTCATCACTACTGTGGCCGTGATATCGGCAAAATTTGCATCGCGGGGGTATTGGTGTCTCGTGGTCAACGACGTGATGCTTCTTGGTCTGCGGCTGTTGATCGCGGTACAACTCTTCCACGCTTCTCGCAGCTTCCAATAGCTCGTCGAAAGTCTTGACCGTGTTCCTCGGCACCTTCTTCCGGATGTTTATGTGGAGCTGCCCATACACCATGTCCAGTTGGTGAATCTCATCTGGAGTCGGTTTGGGCAGTTGGGCTATTAGAGCCCTCTTCTTTGCCACAAAGCTTTCTGTGGCTGTGGTGGCATCTTGCTTGATGCTCACAATATCCTGGTACAGGATGTATCCTGGAGTCTTCGGAGCGAAAGCATTTCTCAGCCGGGACTGGAAGTCATCCCAGGTTTTGACTGCCTCCTTGACTCCTTGCCACCATGTTGCTGCTTCTTCTCTAAGTAGAAGTGGTATTCCGATGATTGCGTCTTCATCGTCGATGCTCTCCAACCCCTTGTAGATGGTAGCAGCGGACAGGAAGGCTTCAACAGCCTCACTGTTCTTGGTGCCGTCGTACCTGAGGGTGCACTTGGCGAATGAACCTCTTCATCCGCTTCCAACCATTGCAATGATCCTCTGCAACTGTTCCTCCGTCATGCTGATCGCCATCTTCTTGCGTTGAGATCGGGTATTTGGTCTGTCTGCCAGGGCCACTACGCTGGGCGCCAGTTATAACCGGGCTCGGTGTGATGTAGGTAGAGCCGGAGAAGGTGAAGCCAGGCGAGACAGATTTAAAACACTCGATCGTTCACAATAAGTAGATTTATTAGCACAACTGAGTTTTAGTAAGTACAAGTTCACATGGATGTTTATTAAGCACAGATAGTTCATTAAGTCCAATATGGTTTATACACTTACTCCTTTGTATTGGTTCTAAAAAGAGTTCAAACTGTTACATACTGTTCTGAGCACAGGGGGGAATTTAATTGGTGAGTCAGTCAGTCACGATATGCAGGCACTGTGCAGCTTGACGGCGTTGCAAGCTGGCTGGCCGGTCGATCGGCCGTCACCAGGCTTGCTGCCTACGACCTTTTTTTTTTTTTTTTTTTTAAATAAATATATACGGGACATTTTACACGTCGCAATCTAGCCCCAAAGTAAGCGATAGCTTGTGTTATGGGTGCTAGATGACTGATAAATATACATACATACTAATATACATGAATATAATATATTGAAAAACACCCAGACACTGGAAAACATTCATGCTCATCACACAAACATTTACCAGTAGTGGGAATCGAACCCACGACCTCCGGCGCAGACGGCAGGTTCACTACCACTACGTCATTCGTCTTTGCTGGTAAGTCCGGTCGATCGGTCATGTACCAGTTTGGGGTCGTGCTATCCGCACTCTGGTATGTCCGGTCGATCGGTCGGTACCAGGGTTTGGATGAGTGCTACTGCTTACCGCTAGTAAGTCCGGTCGATCGGTCTGTACTAGGGAATGCGTAAGACTGCATCTCTGAAGATTCTTCCTTGCGTTATATACTGAATATCCCGGGGGAGCGGGGACTGCGACGGGGTAGTTTTTGCTGCCGAAGGGTCGCGCGGCCATCCCGGAAGAGAAAGCTGGAGGCTGGCGGTCAGCGACGTCCCAAACACGTGGCGATGTACAACCCGACGAGTACCTGCTCCCAGCCTTGATGCGACGAATGGTATATTTTAGAAAGCTGGGCGGTTATTATTTAAGTTAGCAATATCATAAAGCACGGATAAGGAAAAAACCGAAAGTTAATTAACTTTCGATTAATAAGGTAGGTGTAAAATTAAAAAAAATATGCCCATAAAGATCGCAACTACGTTTCCCGACCACGTCACGACGATAGATCAGCTATTAATTCTAATAAAAGTAACCTTCCTCTTTTATTTAGAGATTTATATTTACTAATACATATTGCATATTTATAAAGGATCTCTACAGCGCCGTTTCAACTAAAGCCGTTTTTTTTCTTCTCTGCGTATTATTACAATTAAAGTAAATTAAAAAATTTCTTAGTTCTTAGGCAAGGAACGTTAAGACTTTAAGAGTCATACTTTAGTGCCTGAGAGGTTATTTATTATTATTATTTTCTTGAGTTTCTTTTGAGCCCACTTTACTTTTTATTCTTTTCTTGTGAAAAATACATATTAAAAAGTATTTCTTCGAAATAAGTAGTTGTATTAAGAAATGTTTTATTTTTCACTAGAAATCTTAATGTTGACAACCTCACAGGAAAAATTGAAGCAATTTGGTTTATGAGCAATAGCTCCCGGATCCTATATAAGTATGTACCAAATACCTACCTATATTTGAAGTCCGATTTTGCGACTAGATAGGGCCTTTCTGCAGAATCTGCCCATATGGGTACCACCGCAGTGCCGCATATTCTGCCGTGAAGTACTAACGGCTTTACTATGATTTAGTTTTAAGGGCAATGAGTCTTATAGGGCCGTACCACCATCTCTTAAAGCAGTAATGCTTTAAGAGATGGTGAAGTACTTTTCTAAAAGTACTTTTACTTGTTCTAAAAGTTTCTAATATTTTCATACAAACATAGTATGTCAAAACAATATTGCAACAATACTGCTTTAAAAGATGGTGGTACGGCCCCAGGTCTGGACAAATAGTGAGTCCAGCAGCGGCAGAGAAGGAACGCAGCAGAGTAGGCGCAAGGCAGGATGTTACACTGCCGGTCCGACGCAACTGCCTGTGGCCCTGCCCGGCAGGACAGGTGCTGCGGGCAGAGAAGTCCTGTATGTTGTCTTTCATATAAACTCAAATCCATTGTACCTAGTATCGCCGTCCTGCCGTTGCCCTGTGCGTCATTTAGCCAGACCTTTTAAGAACTAAGTGATGTCTTAGGATGGCGAGCGCAAAGCAATGCGTTGTATAACCACAGAAATAATATTATTACTAAGTATGACATTGCCATTGCAAAGCCTTTTGAGTGGGCCTACTTGCATTTAACTTGAGCAGGCGTCTCACATCAAGTGAACGTCTCGTCTCGTCTCATCGTTCTTTGCAATAAAAAAGAGGTAAAAACATAGATTAAAAAAACTTTATCCCCCTTAAACAGATGCGTCGTATAGTAAACAGATAAACAGCGACGCTCAAAGTGGCTGCAAGGATGTCTAGGGTGTCCGACGTCTATATTGTCTGAAAGTAATAGGGAGACTGGGGTGCGTACTGTTCAGGGCTGTCGGACAAGTGAAAATAATTATGTTCGCTCACTTTTATTCATATTACATAACTCGATTGATTACATAAATGATCAAATCTATATAAAAAAGTAACATTCGAGACTAGGTAGTTTAGTTAAAGTTGGGTAAATTATCTACTTAATTCAGTTTTGTTTAGAGCTTGCAAGTAGGTACAACCAAACTCCAAAGGCACTTGAAGAAATCAATTCAATTTCAGAAAATGAAAAAGAATAATGTTAAAAAAAATAACTCAATATTTAATTTGATTTGATTTTGAACTGTTAGGAACAATCAATGTGAGTAGTCAAATAAGTGAACTGGTAGAGTTATAGTCAGGATTTTATTTAAGAGCTGACTTTGAAGGTTTTGGCACAACCGGCCTTTATTTCCAAAACAAACTGCAAAATTTAATTTTCCATGGCGTCGACAGCCCTAATAGGTATATGTGCATGTTCAAAGTAGGGGTAGTGATTCATCAATTGTGCAAAGTGCCACTTCATATTCAGTCCGTTTGACTGTCGCGTCCGCTTTGCCGCCTCCAAATGAACGCTGATTGGATGATCCGCCATTTTAATTTTCAATTTTTTTATCGCTACGATTTCAGTAGCACAAGCTAATATTTCAACAAGCATCTCTTGAAACGGATATTCTACGCGGGGGCTTTGCTAACGATTCTTTTTATAAAAAAAATGTGTGGTTCTTTTCAAATATTTTAGCTAGGTATATCTGATTTTTTGTACTTACCTACATGAGTAATACGTAACCAAGTATTACCCATGCAGGTGATTTTTTATAACCTACCTAAGTATGTATATTATAAGTTAGGGCATGTTTTTAAGTAAAATAATGTTGTCTTATTACTCTATTATACTATAATTTGTAGGAAAAATGTGTAAAGTATTTAAATTTAATTATACCATTATATAAAAATGTATAAAGTTCCAAAAATGGTCGGTTTTTGACATTGGTCAAAAACCGACCATTTTTGGAACTTTCAATTTCTGCACAACTTCTCCAAAGTGCCAAAATTTCCCACTTCTTTGTGTATGCACTATGCTTAAAAAGGTTATCGTACAAAGTTTTTTCGTTCTAGGTATGTGTGCTTTTTCTTACGTGACATAATATCAGAAACAATTAAGTAAATATAATAGACACTATCGGAACCTAGTCTCAAAAGCTTCAATCGGAACCTAGATTGATACTAGTAAATACGTCACCATTTACAGGAATAAACGCCTAGCTAGATATTTTGCTGAAAAAAAGCTAGAACGTTGACTATCCCCCCATAAAACACTGACCCCTCTCTAAAGTGACTCACGTAGCAATTTTATCGGACAAAATTGCTAAAGTACCAAAATCGTTCGGCTCGGTACTCTTTTCCTTTTTGGTTCAGCAAATGGAGTTAGTTGGATAATTTGACGCACTACGCCCCACGGGAACCGAACTAGCGTCTGGGGAGGTACACCATTTGCACCGTACACTCATTCCTTGGAGTTAAAATTGCATAAAATTTGCTATGCAATTTTGATACCTATTCTCATAGTTTTAAGGTGAGTGGCCTGGCGTATATTTTATCCATTTCCGAAATTAGAATAATGCAATTTTTTGAGAGAATGCATTTGAAATATTGATGAGCTTTCTTTACCATAATAGTATGAAAATGCCGGAGGGTGTAGCTCTAGATTGGGTCGTCTATTCCATCAATGCAGAAATCCATTGCGTTTTTATAATACATTTTAGCCCCAGTTTTAGTTAATTTTACAGGTATGCAATAATATAAAATATACGAATTAGATTTAAAGCTGTTATACATTTTATTTAACACAAGTATAAAAGCAAAAGGTGCATCATCTATCAACGCACTGTTCTGGTAATTGGATAGGTATATTAACCATTCAGTTACTGTATGAAAGGATTTTCGAAAATTCGAGATGATAAAGAAGAACTCATGAATGAAGGTGCCTGCAAGATTACGGAATAAACGATTATAAATTTCGCGATTCTTAGTGACCTGCTGGTAAAAAACTATTAAAACAATTATAACTTTCAAACTTTTTGTAAAAGTTTCGAATATTTTTTTTTGTAAAATGGGTCCTTAATCTAAATTCGCTCAGAAACAGGATTGGAAGAATTTTTCCCTATTGAAAGTTTTCTTAAAAGATGCTCTAAAACATCATTATTTTAAATTTTATTAGAAAATACAGTTACTTAATTTTTAAGAAACTAATTACCTAGATTATCGTTTTTCAATCATATTTTCCCTTAATACTGTTTTCGCACCCACCAATGTATTCGTAAGAGCGAAGAGGACAAAGATAAAAACAATACATATACGGCCTTAATTTTTTTTTTCATTGCTTTAGGTTTAGACGCGGAGCTGTACTACGTGCGAGAGGGCGTGGTCAACACCTATGCCACCGGCTTCATCGTTCCTGTCCCCGCTCACATCCACGACTTGGAGTTCATGTGGCAAGCACTCGGCAGGAAACCGGTGAGTCTTTGTTTCGTATTTTGACATTACCACAGAATACCGTAATAGCTCCTGACACTGCAGAAGATTCATTACGCAAAATGATTTCAATAAATAGCGACTCTAGCGCTGACACAGTAAAGTGCAATTCAGTTCGCATCAGCGCCGTATACCGGCCCCTAGATTGTGTAAGAAAAACGTATTCATAGTTATCAAATCGCTGATTTACGTTAGCCAATTGGATGCCAGAATTCGCGAACGATTACGATAACGATGAATATGTTTTTCTTACGCAACTGACCCCTGAGTTGTTTTACCCTAAATGATGTGTTCTCTTTCTGTCACGTTCTCCTATCTCTTAGCAGAAAGACATGAAACTTTAACTCACATGAAGCAATTCTAACATATTTTACATCTAATCGAAGAATTTTTAACACCGAACAAAAACTTATATGTTTATAACGATTAAAAAAATCTGGTTGGTGGCGAACAAAGCCTTAATATTATACCAAACTGAATTTTCTTATTCGTTACTTATTCGCCGTTAAATATACGCTTCTACAGCATTTAATTAGTCTTCCATTCAAACACTGTTTCAAATAGCAACTTTAATTGTTCCGATGTTGTTTCCGCACTTTCCAATTTGGCTTTAAAGCGATTTAATTTTACATAACAAAAGACCAGATTAAGTCGTCGTTTTTCATTGAAATTCTGAAGCGGGCTCTGTTTTCCAGCAGTGTTTATTGAGTGATTTATTTGATGGATTGTTTAAGTAACGAATTTAGGTGCGATTGTTGTATGTACGTAATTACTGAACAAATCGGTTGTTAACATAAAATAATAAACAGTTACACACGTAACTGTGTACATTAATTATTAGAGGCACGAAACACGAAAAACCTTTACGTTAGGGTTATCGTATGGGTTAGTCTGTACTTAGTACTAACCCATACGTAAATCCAAGTTAGATAGTGTCCAAATCTTTATAGTTTCAACATACTATTTTAATTGTATATTTTTGTTCTATATTTTATAGTAAAAAATATTAAAAGAATCTATTTGAACGCTATAGTTATTCAGATAATCATATAACATAACACAATTTTGTTATAAGAACGTTAACATTTAGTCTACGCTTACGTTAGGTACTACGCTTACATTAAATTATTTATCTACGCTCATTGCTTAAAGTTCGAATTATAAAATCGAAATGTGTCAAATAATTACCTACTTTATTCACAGACTTCTATAATTATTAAAAAGTTATTCATAATAACATCGCTCTACTATGGAAATATTTAAAGAAAGTTGTATAATATCCATAACGATACACGGCTCTGGACTCCTGTATTTGTATCTGGGGTTTTGAAGGAATTGATTACAGTACCGCTATCGGCAATACAACAGTTAACGGTTACAATTATTATCTGGGGTAGGTAATATTTTTTATATAATATTTTTTTAAGTGAATCCACAGACAACATATAGTTGGTAGTCATTGCCGAGAGTATAGATGGGCCATGATTGACCATAGACAACAACACAATGTCTAACGTTCCGCGTAACGTTCCACCTGGGCCTGTGATTATGATTACGATTACGATTACGACTACGATTACGATTACGATTACGATAACGATTACGATTATGACGTTATCTCGTAAATCTATCGTCCGTAAACCGACTTTACAGACAACTAATTTTTTTGGTTACTTAGTCAAAACTTTGCGCTTAAAAATGTCTAGTAGTGAAACCTACTAAAGAAAATTTCACTCCACCTGACATCTTAGTAGTTGCAATGATTTACGACAAAAGTTAGCAAGATTTTATGATTTGGATTTATGATAATAATATGAGCGTAGATAAAGTAGTGTATGAAACTCTACATAATTACCTAGGTATTAAAACACTCGTGTGATACTATTAAAAAACTCGCCTGCGGCTCGTTTTTTAAACTCACACTCGTATTTTAATACCCCCCATTATGTAACCGTTACATAAACTACTATTTTGTATTTTTATAAATATCATATTAAAAAAATATTTGTATCTAGAAGTAATACGGTAATTTACTTTGAAGAAAGACATTTCTGCTATTTATTGTAAAACTATAAGTAAACGTAGAAACAAACCCCTCAGATGACCTGCAAAGATACAATTTAACATAAAAGTAATTTTAAAACATTGCCAAAAGGTTACGTTTTCATTGAGAATTCCTCTTACATCTGCTAGGTGTATTATTTCACAGCTAAATGCTCGGGGACTCACGTAGGGGATTATTCACAACGTTGTTTGTAATTCCTCGCGCTGAGCTCTACGTGATGGGTAATCTAGACGCAGCGTATTGCTGTAATATAACTAGATACCTGCAAGCAATTTCGCAGTAAATATTCTTCTAAGGCTGCTTGAGGTACTGTCATGGTATACAGTGTCTAAGGCCTATACATTACGTATTTATCAATGTAATTATGTAATCAATCAACCGATAATTAGTTGCAGTAAATTGCAGCAGGAGAGTGTGCTCAAGAACTCCACAACCTTGTGCCTCCTTCACCTTTCTACCATAGAACCGCGAGACGTCGAGAGAATTGGTATCCTATGTGGTTATATATGTGGTTGATGTCCAGCGTACTCGGACGAAACGCTTTTCTTCTACGTTTCTGATACGAACCGCTAAGGTGTGAAACACCCTTCCAGCTTCCGTGTTCCCAGCCAAATACAATCTGGGTGCCTTCATGAGAAGAGTGAATAGGCATCTTCTAGGCAAGCGCGCTCCATCCTAGACCTCATCATTTCTGTTCATCAGACTTGATTGTGGTCAAGCGCAAGCCTATCAATTATTAAAAAAAAAATTGTTTTCTAATTAAATTACATACTTTATTAATTTTTAAAATTACATACTTAATTAGTTACTGAAAGGGTCATTCTTAAGGCTCAACGCAAGGGTCTGCCCAGGGGAATTGAAATTTTATTTGGCTTTTCGCAGTTTAGAAGCCAATAACACATTGTAGGCTTTCGACAGTTAAATTGCGGGAATGGCATTAATATGTTATTATTTAAGCTACGCGTTATTCACACCCACTTTGTTTTTCTATTTTGGCGGATATACTGTAGGTACGTGATGCATATAGACTAGGACTAGGATATACATATTATGATTTATGCCTATCTATTTGCTCGGCATAAAATCTCCACTAAAATATTTTATTCAATACAAGCTTCTTAATTAAACTGTGCTTATTATTTCATCCACGAATGTCGAGCTATGCCGGCTACGTGTATTCACGCCCACGTTGTTTGCCATTTCACGCAGTTGCCGTACGTGATGGGTACAGACTACTAGGACTTATGCCTATCTTCTCGACATATCTCCACTAAAATATTTTATTTACCATAAACTTCTTAATTGAACTGTGTTTATTATTTCATCCACGAATGTCGAGCTATGCCGGCTACGTGTATTCACGCCCACGTTGTTTGCCATTCCACGCAGTTGCCGTACGTGATGGGTAGGTACAGACTACTAGGACTTATGCCTATCTTCTCGACATATCTCCACTAAAATATTTTATTTACCATAAACTTCTTAATTGAACTGTGTTTATTATTTCATCCACGAATGTCGAGCTATGCCGGCTACGTGTATTCACTCCCACGTTGTTTGCCATTCCACGCAGTTGCCGTAAGTGATGGGTACAGACTACTAGGACTTATGCCTATCTTCTCGACATATCTCCACTAAAACATTTTATTTACCCTAAACTTCTTAATTGAACTGTGTTTATTATTTTACCCACGAATGTCGAGCTATGCCAGTTAGCGTTATTCACGTCCACGTTGTTAGCCATTCCGCGCAGTTGCCGTACGTGATAGGTATAGATTAGAACCTATGTCTATCTTCTTGACGTATCTCCCCTATTTTTTTTTAACCATAAACTTCTTAATCGAACTGTGTTTATTATTTCACCCACGAATTTCGAGCTATGCCGGCTAGCGTTATCACGCCCACGTTGTCTGCCATTCCGCGCAGTTGCCGTACGTGATGGGTCTATACCCATCACGTACGGCAACTGCGCGTTTAGGCAAAGTCCTAGTCTATACTAGGACTTATGCCTATCTTCTCGACATATCTCCACTAAAATATTTTATTTACCATAAACTTCTTAATTGAACTGTGTTTATTATTTCACCCACGAATGTCGAGCTATGCCGGCAGCGTTATTCACGCCCACGTTGTTTGCCATTCCGCGCAGTTGCCGTACGTGATGGGTATAGACTACGAGAGCCGGGGCGCCATGCTGCCGCCGCAAGTCAATATCTCCGAGCGCGGCTACGTGCCGACGACGCTTCAGACCTTTCGGTGAGTTACATCCTTTCAAGGTCAAGTTCCTCCTTCCCAATCGATACCCTTCCTCGAAAGCTGTAATTTTATCATCCTTTATTTCTTTGCGCACGATCTACAAAAATAGGGTCATGAGATACTTTTAATTTTGCTCCTCGAAGACGCTATCATATTAGGTGGAAGCAGGTGATTACTTATACCATAGACACAGATAATATAATACTATACTAGTATGCCATAGAGTAATTAATATTTGATGACCCTTGTGCACTGGCGGGGACTCGGATTCTAATGGAGTTTGTTCGTCGCGGGTTCGATTTCCGCTACGGGCCACTTTAGATTTTCATAATTTCTAATTTGGCTCATCAGGTTTGTTCTGGTGGAAGATTTCTGTTGCTACCTGCCAGCAAAGACGCACCTCCAAGCGATTAGGCGCTCCGGCGCGATGCTGTGTAAGAATCGTTAATGGTTACCTACTTATTCCTTCCAAATTAGGTACGATAACATCTTCGGCTGCATCATCACTTACCATCAGATGAGATCGCAGCCCAGTACATACTAATATCGCTGTGAAATATTGATTCATCTGAGTCTATTTGTACAACATACGATTA
The DNA here is from genome assembly GCA_036785405.1 of Coenonympha arcania. NCBI lineage: Eukaryota > Metazoa > Arthropoda > Insecta > Lepidoptera > Nymphalidae > Coenonympha > Coenonympha arcania. The sequence goes on from CM072055.1 coordinate 16,320,117, forward strand.
ATTTCTCTTTGTCCAGAGTTCGGCTACCATGTACGGGATCAAGGAGTGCAGAAATCTTAGTGACGATGCAGCTTAACATCTCGGCGCCCGATCGAATGCACAAGGATGTGCGGCTGGTATTCAAGAGAAACAAGATTTGCTTGAAAGGTGAGTAAACAGGTATAATATATTGTGTATAGAGCATACAAACAGGTAGATTTGACATACCTGTTGGAATGCTTAGCTAAAAATTTGTATTTTTATCTAACAGGCTGACGTAGTTATTACGTGAACGCGGTTAATTTTTTATTGCTTATATTAAAAACTACCTGCCCGGCGATGCGTTCGAGATCCCACGAAAATTAAAAAAAACAAAATTTCAGCTTATAGAACCAAGGAAGAAGGAAGCTAGGCGATGATGAGCCCTGCAGTGAATGAGTCAGGAATAACTTAATATTTCTAGTTCTGAATCTAGTATCTGATAAAATAATACCTAAGCATAAAAATATTGTAGATAGGTAAGTCCTTGGCTGCCAGGCGTACGGAAATCCAATACATAACCATTATCGTATTTCATAGCGTAACGTAATGTGTCCAATGGAAAATAATATTACCATTTTCTTATCTTCCCATTTTGAAAAATGACAAAACTTATAGGAGGTAATACTCCCCCTCAAATCGCTTTATAACAACCAATAGATACACTAAAAATACATAAAGCTACATATAAACGCAAAGTTTTCCCAAACACTTCGTCTGTGGCAATAATAATAACAATAAATTCTCCGACTCGCAAGTGCCTTCCTTCAATAAAGGGGTTTGCATCATCCTATTATTCAGAATAACTGGCGTACACTCGACTACCAATAAGTACTGACAAATCGAATTGTCAAAATATCTGAGTCTTTGAATGCCACAAACGGAGTCAACTTTTAAAAGCCACTTTATTTCAAATATTGCCGAGACTTCGCGTGTCACAAAATATTGCCAAACTTCGCGTTGTGTGGTTTCACAACAGATCCGACTGGATTTGTGACTTGTGAAATGTCACATCTAGAGAAGGATCTATCCTTTTCGCATATAGTGTTTTTAAGATACGCTCTTACCTAAGGTTACCTGTAAGAGATTGCTCTAGCAATAAGGCCGCCTTTGCGCTCACTGTGATCCTTTATATTGTGTTTCTCTATCTGTAGTTTTATACATGTACGCGACAAAACTATATAAGTAAAACAAATAAAATAAGAACTTTTTTATCATACCTTAAACTCAAACCTTTAATACGTCTATGGTTTTATCTTCGTGTAATTAATATGGATTATATGTTTTTAGCTCTGTAAAAAAATTCTTTTTCCGTGATAGCATATTGCTTTTTTGTTCTAAGGCAGTAATATGGATTATGACTGTTAACCAAAGTTAGAACATTTTAATATAACATACACATAAATTTTCGTAATAATATAATCACATTTAATAATGCCACTGATACCAACCGAGGTATGAAAATTGTAATCTAGCTATCTAACGGCAAGATTAAATATACATATTTTTTACCCAGCGTGTCGTATCTAACTGACGTCATCTGATAGCGTAGCTGATTACTTGTCAAAAAAAACCCTATACAATATTTACCTACCATATTTTACATCGGAAAAGCCTTCGATTTCGCACGGATAAACTGTCTGACGGGTCGACGTGCTCTATAACATAATAACTCCTATTTCATATTAGAATTTGAATATTGGAGCATGCTCGGGAGTGAATACCAAAGTTGTAGTATGTATGTGAATCGTGTTTACGTAATATCTGGTACTGGAATGAGTTATAATATTACCTCATGCAATATGAAGCATATTTGGCTTTCGATTGCGGGACCTGCCAGAGAGATAAAAGATAGAATTTCATAACCACTGATAAAATCCGTCTTCTAAGACTTATCTTTCTTAGAAGTCTGCCTTATAATTCCCAATAATCTCGCCAGCTGCAGTGCCTTTCAAAATGAAAGAAAGTCATGCTTCGTAATTGTAAAGCCGAAGCTTTACGTCAGAATTGGTACCTGGATGTGGTGGTGCCGACAATAAGAAGGGTGGCACCTACACATTTGAACGTACTTTGTAAAAAAAACTACTCCTACAGCCTACTATGTAAGCTTACAGATACGGAAGGAAAAAAAAATCAAGTTTGGCCAGATTTTGAATCCCTGAAGTAGTTTGTTATTTAGTCCTTTTTTATGCGAAACATTATAACTGAAAGCCTACAAATTTTACTGCGCATAAATTAGGTAAATCCGCAAACCGCATTGCGTCATTATCACACTCGCATAGTTAAATGTAGTTGTACAAAATGTATTTTAAAAAATAGGTAGGTAGGTACACATAAGTGAGTGAAGAATGTAGAAAAATGCGAAGTAACTTTTTTTGAAAATATAATCATTCAACAACTTTATTTTCATACCTATATGAAAATATTAGTTCATTAAAAGTTCTTAAATCAAATTTTGAAAAAATTTTTCATTTATGCCTAACTTAAGGCTATTATGAAAAGTCAAAACTCTACCGCCAAGTTCGGGAAGCAGGTTCGTACCGAGAAGAAGTGGCAAGAAATTCGGCACTTGCTCTTTTCAATATGTTAGATACAATTTTTTTACATAATATTATGAAAGGTATTTTATGATATTATCGCGTGAGGAGACGGAAGCTGGAAGCGTATACATCTCATTCCAAGAATCTTTAAAAGGAATTTCTAAAAAACTGTCCCGTCTTGTACATAAAATATGTATTTATGAAAGAATTGTTTTTCCTATTACTGCCATTGTTTTGGTTTGTTCCAATACCTCTACAGTATTTTTTATCGAGGCACCCCAAACGTTTGATTCCCTCGCAGATGAGCGGCTGCGAGTTTTCTCTCACAAATCACTCCCTCTGATTCTTTATTAGCATGTAGACGAATCGGTAAACGCGACACGTTGATATACCGACATAAAATAAACACAGTTTTTTTATAGATAAGGCTTCATCTTAAGGCTTTATGATCAGATGTAGTATAGGTATAAAAGTACATTTTAAGAAATGTATGTATAGTAATTGATGTAACCAATTCCTCGATCGATTTTGCCATTCTTATACATTTTCTGAATTCCGTTCCATGTTGATAGGTATGTGATGCTAATTAACGATCGATCGATCTGAGTGAAAATACCTATAAGTACCTAGAATAGGTAGGGATCAGTCTAGGATTGGAACCTTGAACCCTCCGATCTCCGATTAAGAGGTCTTGACCACTAATCTAAAAACGTAGACGTCGTCGGCTTGAACTATTACTTAATCGAAAAGAAGGTATAATATTTTTCACTTAGGTATTTTGAGGACACGTTTACGCAAGGCTTATATCAATGACGCAACAGGATATTTTGCAGGGGATGAAGACGCATTATGAGGGTGTACTCGCGCCCCTCTTTAATGTGTTTACAAGGAAGTATCGATTGTTCTATTGTACTTTTATTTGACTTGGAAATTTACGTTCCCTCCGGCGTCAAGTTTATTGTGCCTTTTATCAAATTCACGTTACAAATGTACCTAAGTATGGGAAGCGATTGAAAGGAGATTGCGAAATGATTGGATGGCGTTTTTATTATTGTTCTCGCAAATTTTGGATACAATTTAAGTTGCTTCGAACTGTTATCTGAACGTTGCGTCGTCAGAAGCAGTTTTATGCGCGTGATAAATTTTGGGTTAAGTGTGTTGTCACCAGAAGTGTTTAAAATGAAACAGATCATTTACTTGTAACTTTTTATTCAGATCATACATAATTACGTAATATTTTCCATATAAGACTGGTGTAATGAATCTACCGCCGTGTTCGGAATGCTGGTTTGCACTGAGAAGAACCGGCAAGAAACTCAGCACTTGCTCTTTTTACAACATGGCTTTTACAAACAGTGTTACAAGTAACATGGTAACAATAGTCACTAACTAATTAATACAAAGTGATTCGTCAATTTGCAAAGACCTACTGGTTATTAATCGACCCACAATAATTTAGCAATTACTCTGTAACTACTTATTAACATCTATGATGTAAATTTACACAAAACACAATTATTATACTCCACATGTAAACCTCATTAACTTTATTAACTTTATTAAATAATTCGAAATGATAACATCTACAAAAACTACGATATAAAGTATCTTTGTAGTAAAAATAATAACATTAATTAAATAATAATCAAATAATCAAATAATAATTATAATTATAAGTTATACAAAAGAATACTTAGCTTTTATGTGGCCCCAGTAGCTCTCTCTCTGGTACTACGATCAGAATAGAATAATCCCCAACCGTCTGACTTTGAGGCTTTTATATTATCAGCTAAACAAGTGGGAGCTCCCCTCTTTTGTACAACAACCGACATTAATCAAATTGTACTGTTGTCAACATTCTCATTTATTTCAAGATAATGAAATCAGTGTAAAAATAATTACTTAATTATTAATATTTTTTTTGTTATCAAATAGTAAATTATTTATACAACAGAAATACACGAAATTATCGAACCTGAATGATAAATGACAAGGGCAACACACAATCTGTATAATGACTTCCTTAATAACTTTAACAAATGTAATTACAATGGAATGCTGCTATATTTATACATAATATGATTATAACTATTAAAGTTATTTTTCTTGTATTTAAATATTAAATTACTAATACACATAAATGTATTATTATAATTATTACAAACAATAAGTATAATGACATCCTTTACCTTTATAAACCTATATAAAGAGAAAGTCACAATATAGCTATTTGTAAATAGTTACATAACTTTATATATTGTTTTCCTCATATAATCACAGTATAAGTATAAGGAATTTGTGAACTAGGATGATCATTGTTGTGTAATAGCTACCTCAACTTCTTTTATATGTTTACATATGGAAAGTGAATAGTATAATTTAAAGTAAACTATCACACAATTATTAATATTATTTTCTTAAACACCAACACAGTTAAATACACAGAATTGTTGAACTACAATAATTATAAGCAATCAGTGTAGTGACTTCCTTAACTTCTATTATTGTATTTAGCAAGTGAAACATACACTGTACACTGTACAAAATTCTAACTGGTTATGTAAATTACCGTCTTTATTATCGATAAGAAGTCACATTTTAACCAATAATATAACACGGCCATACTGACCTGTACTTCGCTCTCGAAGTACCACAATATTTTGCGCGTCACCAATTTTTTTCGCGCCACCAATATTTTTTTTTTGTGCGTCACCAATTTTTTCGCACCACCTTTTTTTTTTGTGCGTCACCAATTTTTTCGCACCACCTTTTTTTTTTTTTTTTTTGCGCGTCACCAATTTTTTCGCGCCACCTTTTTTTTGTGCGTCACCAATTTTTTCGCACCACCAATATTTTTTGTGCGTCACCAATTTTTTCGCACCAGACCTCCGGCCTTAAATACAAGCACCTATCACCCGCTGCCTGGTGCATTCAGTGAAGTATCAGGGCGGGGTCAGCAGCGTTTTTGTGACTCCTGATCTTAATATCGGCACCATTATAGAAAATAAGTATGCCACAAATGACAATGTAAAGAGTCTCAACAGAGTCCCACGCGCTGACGCCGAAGCATAATCGGCCGCGAGTACAGAACTCCATTGTGTATGGCAAACCCATCAACTATAACACTTCCACCAAACCCACCAACATGATCGTTACCATATTATGTATGTTTCCTTGCTCACAAAAGAAATCTTAGCAATATTTAGCTTTTTTTTTAGACTTTAATCAATATTACAATAATCAAATAAAATAATATAACACGGTCGATCCGTTAACGACAATAATTATAAGATGATAATATACTTCACGAAGCCATAATATTTTTTTTTTTTCACTTCAGACGACTCCAGATCGCAATGCTTCATCATTCCCATTTTTTTTACCAGTCAAAAGTAAATGTCAAAGTTAGAGTTAGAATCCATACCAACCAGTGGGCACCACACATCATCCATTAGTGGTAAACACAACGTAATTCAACCACTGGAGGTATTTCGATTGCTGTCAAGTTATGTCAAAGTTAACAGTAACAGTCATTTCAAACAGCAATTCCAACACCACATTGCGATCAAATCATAATGTTTTTATTAATATTTTCACTGCTACACAATCTTTGAATATTATTCCGTAATGTTGATTATTGTAATATATACCATGTTAATTTTTTTTTTCTTATAACGAATCCGTTCCTTTATACAATACATTTCCAAACAAATTTTCGTCAAAAGAATTTGTTATTATGACCACTGAACATACTATTATTCTTTTTTTTTTTATTTTGGATTAATATCCTCGCACCTAGATAATAAATCAAAGCATCCCAAAGACAAAACTAGTCTGTACAAAATTTTATTGTTTGTCCAGATACTTCTTGTATATCCTATTTCCCACATTTAGTCCAAACCACAAATATGTTACCAACCAGTATTTTTTTTGTTTTAGACTTAATAGTGTGATGACCTATGGATAGGTCTGAAATAATGATCGTGTGTCCATAGCTTAATGATAGAATTTTTTAGAGATAAGAACTTTCCACTACTCGATGATAGATGGCAATAGGATACTTAGAAAAAGAAGAATGACGATTCCTATATGCTAAAACAAGACATCACACCAGTCAGGAAGAAGATGATTACAAAACAATAAGTAAGAAGAACGATTTAAATTTGGAACTAATTATTTGAAATTTGTAAATAGGTGTTCGCATTATCACCGGGTATTTAAGGAGAAGCTTTCAGAACAAAGCAGTCAGTCAAGTCAGACAGTTCAGTGGACCCAAGTCCAAGTGATACCAATGACACGAAGTAAAGTGAAAAGATGTAAAGTGATTTAGTACTGGTAAAGTTTTTCGTGTAGTCAGTGGTGCTCGTGCTCCAAGGCGCACCAAAGTTCGCGCTGCGCATTATCTTCCTAACCTGTGACACCAGGTATCGACATCGGGTAAGGGCACCTATTCAACGACATCGGGTTGTCATTCCAATCCCGAGGTTGCAACAATAGCTTAAAATATTTCAACCAATCGCTCGGCCAGTCTGACGAACAACTTTTCTTTAATTTTCTATCTTTGATTGATACGTTGAACTATTTATATACTTCGCAAATAAGGATAAGATTAAATAATTTCTATCAAATATATTATTATGTATTTTGTAAATGTATGTTGGAAGTCGGAACAGGATTTACTAGTAAAGTCAGAGTGACGGAAAGGAATCATAACGCTAACAGCTTTTATCTCATTTTCTACACAAAGATAAGTACTACTAACCCAAAGTGAATATTTTCTTTAATACTTTTCTTTCAGCAATAGCAAATTTGTGTCAAGTTTGGAAGCTATGTGAACATTTGCTATATGCTCTTTAGCCTTAAAGGGCAAATGTTTCTATAATTATTGAAATGATTTATTTGCCAAGTTCCAAAATCAATAAGACATTTTGTTTCTTTTGCTCGTTTAAATACCCTCATTAAATAAATATTTGAGGTTAGTTTTAAACTGTTATTCAAGTTTGTAATTGATTAAGACAAATTAAACTCTTAGTTTGTTTTTAGTGTGTAAATGTTACAGATATTATAGGAATTAAATAGATACCCGAATACAAACCATACACCAATACAAGAGTATTAATAAAATAAATTAAAATAAATGGTAACACTTTGAACAGGGACTTTTGTCAACACAAAATCAACGCCAATGGTCAGATCATAATTCTTTTTTTCTTAATATTATTATTAGCCACATATTTAATTAAATTCTCACACCCGGCGCAAATACAAAAATACAAAACAAACGGCACGTACAAAGCGTACTGCATAAATACAAAAGCCAAAGAGATTAAATAACACGAAAATTAAATAATCAGATATAAACTTTACACAAATGGATATTATTGTAACTATTAAAATCATATTTTAGCTGTAGACAATGCGAATTATTAGGACGATTATTTACTAAAAATAAAATAATTTTATTTTTGGCAAAAAGATAAATCAAGCAATGATGACAGGACACCGGTGTGGCATATTTAATAAAATTATTACTTTAAATTAGCAAAACTTTGATGTATGTTGAAGTCCTCAGAAAAAAAAAAAAAAACTAATCATTATTAGGTAACTATTATGATACTAATGACTTATTGGTAGTTGGATAGTCCGTCCTCAAATCACATTGCGTTGTCAAGAAGAATACTTAACATATCACTTTTAATTCGTGAAGAAGCATAACAGAAGGGGGTTTATTTTTACACAGAAAAGGAGTTGTGTTAGACGAAAATTGTCTCATGGTAAGACAGCTGTCATTTACACATTTTTATCGCTAGACTTTATAAAATTAGAAAGTTACTGTCACTATTATAAATGTATAACTACCCTCATCTTCTTGCATAAAAAAAAAACATTGATTTGATAACAACTTTAACTAAAGTTATACCTTTTTTTTTGTATAAATCGTACACCAAATGGTCGTTCAACATATTGAATTTTGAAACTTGGCTTTTTTTTTTCAGAAATTTCTATCGCTGTTTTCTTTTGCACTGTGTAAAACTTGTCATTCGTAACGTCACGGTATATAAAGAATATATATAATTTCACTTATTTAGTATAATGAAGTTATACTTGATTAAGAAGTAAATAAATCAACAAGTAGAATTTGTGCAATTGATACCTAGTCTGAGATAAAAAAAATTATTTGAAGTGTTATTTAGCGTGGCTTTGCATTAGGATGGAAAACGAACACGGAAACCCTAGTGCATGGCCGACAAGATATTTTGATGTATGGTATATTTTATATGTATATATACAAATTATTTGTGGGACGTGTATGAAAAAGAATTAGAATATATCTTTATTTTTGTACAAGGTAAAACATAGTACAGGTATTTTTTTAAGCCTGGTTTTTTTTATAGTTGGTTTGGAATAAATTACCGATACTGGCAGTCTGATATTTAAATAACAACGAATCTTTCTCAATAGAAACGGTTTTACTCAATTTCTTTTTTTTTTTTAGGATGCTTTGATAACGTTTTTATAATGTTCACGATACAATTTGCTACAAATGTACTATTTTCCTATTAAATATAATTAAAAGACACACACAACTATAGAAACAGTTCTAATAACTGACCTTAAAGAAGAAAGTATCAGCTAATCCCGATTCCAACGACGAAATTCGCGGCCGGATGTTGGCCACATTCGTCACTGCTTTCCATATTCACCAAAATGGGATTCTTCTGTACCAGGGGTGGTAGCACCCCACCAATACCTCGGCTGTCAATGTGCTGGCACGACAGAATCCACGCTCACAGTTTCTGAAACATAGAGTAATGTATTAGCAAAATTGGTTCCGATCCCACTTCTGATGATAAATTTTGGGTTAAGTGTGTTGTCACCAGAAGTGTTTAAAATGAAACAGATCATTTACTTGTAACTTTTTATTCAGATCATACATAATTACGTAATATTTTCCATATAAGACTGGTGTAATGAATCTACCGCCGTGTTCGGAATGCTGGTTTGCACTGAGAAGAACCGGCAAGAAACTCAGCACTTGCTCTTTTTACAACATGGCTTTTACAAACAGTGTTACAAGTAACATGGTAACAATAGTCACTAACTAATTAATACAAAGTGATTCGTCAATTTGCAAAGACCTACTGGTTATTAATCGACCCACAATAATTTAGCAATTACTCTGTAACTACTTATTAACATCTATGATGTAAATTTACACAAAACACAATTATTATACTCCACATGTAAACCTCATTAACTTTATTAACTTTATTAAATAATTCGAAATGATAACATCTACAAAAACTACGATATAAAGTATCTTTGTAGTAAAAATAATAACATTAATTAAATAATAATCAAATAATCAAATAATAATTATAATTATAAGTTATACAAAAGAATACTTAGCTTTTATGTGGCCCCAGTAGCTCTCTCTCTGGTACTACGATCAGAATAGAATAATCCCCAACCGTCTGACTTTGAGGCTTTTATATTATCAGCTAAACAAGTGGGAGCTCCCCTCTTTTGTACAACAACCGACATTAATCAAATTGTACTGTTGTCAACATTCTCATTTATTTCAAGATAATGAAATCAGTGTAAAAATAATTACTTAATTATTAATATTTTTTTTGTTATCAAATAGTAAATTATTTATACAACAGAAATACACGAAATTATCGAACCTGAATGATAAATGACAAGGGCAACACACAATCTGTATAATGACTTCCTTAATAACTTTAACAAATGTAATTACAATGGAATGCTGCTATATTTATACATAATATGATTATAACTATTAAAGTTATTTTTCTTGTATTTAAATATTAAATTACTAATACACATAAATGTATTATTATAATTATTACAAACAATAAGTATAATGACATCCTTTACCTTTATAAACCTATATAAAGAGAAAGTCACAATATAGCTATTTGTAAATAGTTACATAACTTTATATATTGTTTTCCTCATATAATCACAGTATAAGTATAAGGAATTTGTGAACTAGGATGATCATTGTTGTGTAATAGCTACCTCAACTTCTTTTATATGTTTACATATGGAAAGTGAATAGTATAATTTAAAGTAAACTATCACACAATTATTAATATTATTTTCTTAAACACCAACACAGTTAAATACACAGAATTGTTGAACTACAATAATTATAAGCAATCAGTGTAGTGACTTCCTTAACTTCTATTATTGTATTTAGCAAGTGAAACATACACTGTACACTGTACAAAATTCTAACTGGTTATGTAAATTACCGTCTTTATTATCGATAAGAAGTCACATTTTAACCAATAATATAACACGCGCGACTTTACTTGCGTGGACTTCAGAATTGTGATCACAGATCAAGAAGTGATCTGAGATTGTGATACAATAATAGATGGGTTAGTCCCACAGATTATTATTATCTAATACACTAAAATTAAAGAAAAAGTGGGCTTATTACTTTAACGATTACTAGCAAAAACGCACCGCCAAGCGATTTAGCGTTCCGGTACGATAACATCTTAGGCTGCATCATCACTTACCATCAGGTGAGATCACAGGGTGAGATCGCAGTCAAGTACTAACTAGTAGAGAGTAAAAAAAAAACGAATGAGTAGAGACAGCATCAAACCTTTCATCATGTCGGCAATTTTCCGTAGTTCTATAATAGTTTCCAAACGAATGAACTAATCAAATTCAATATTAATACGGGAAGTGGGGCTCATAGCACGGGCAGTACGTTTAATTGCGCTTTTAACTTTTCTAACGAGGACGCACTAACTATTTCCAGTTTTGAAAATGAGAAATTCCACACGGAACAAGTTTGTATTGCCGTATACAAAACTTTTGTCATTAGGTATATGTATTGCGTCGAAAGTTTAGAAACATATTTTCTCCTCAAAATAAATAAAATAACTGTCAAAGTATTTTTTTTAAACTTGTAGTTTTTTTCTTGCTGACTATATTTGCATATTGTATGTATGTATTGCTGACTATACATATTTTGCATGTATGCTTAAAAATGAAGACCAGTTTCCAAGCAACATTTTTCTTATGCAACAATTACAGATTACATCTTGCATTTCAGACTATAATTATCCATCCCTATACGTTCTATACGAGTAAAAATTATGATTGAATTGAGGATATATTACAAAGCCAATAAAATTCTCATTGTACGCTTATCCACTTAACGTAATCTTCAATTTGTAAAGTTTTCCGCTCAGTTTGAATGCGAGACGGTATTTAATAAAACCTACCTGGATGATTGCTACACCCGGGCCCCTTATCCTCCCCCATTTCTGAAAAGTTTTTCTATTATCCCTAATATTTCATTTACTGGGTTTCACTTAATATTACGGGGGTGTTTGTGAAAACCTACTTTTGCGAGATAATGAGAAAATAATTTGCTGATTTTTCGACACGAAGATAGTATACCTAACTACAGGTTATTAGATATTAAATAATAATTATCATCATTGCGAAGCCTATGCACATAGCACGTCCGTTTGTATGGAAACATAATGTTATGTGAATTGTTAACATGATAGCTGTATCACACCTGATTAACGATAATTAAGGTGATTAACTGTTGTCTACAGTATGCTTAGTCAGTAAGTATATGTAGAGTTAAACTAAATCAACAAGGACTAATAGGGAAGTTCTTAACATCTCTGTCATCGAAACTTTTTTTGAATCAAATTATTTTCACTAAACTCATGTCGTGTCTTAAACCCGAAAAACGTTGTTTTTACTCGCTAGATATACATACTTCTACTACATAATTTTATATGGTTAAAATATAGTAGGTACTTACATCATATTACATTGCAATTGTAAATAAATATAAATAATCTTTTTTTTCTCCACAGGCCTATCTACAAGTTTGTTAGTAACGCACAACGAAACAGCGAGACTAGCTGGCGATGCTAATAGAAGTTCAGGCGGGGTGCTGTTCGCTGCGGGCGGCTGTGCTGCAGCAGCTTTGGCTTTACTTGCGGGCGTCGCTGCTGCCGGCACTCTGTATAAGCGAGGCAACAAGGCGAGGCATCATGATTCTATACAGTAAGTTGCGAACTTGCTTTAGGAGATGCTTACCGAAGTTCATGCAAGGTAGGTGCTGTTCGCTTCAGGTAACTGTGCTGCAGCAGCTCTAGCTTTACTTGCGGGCGTCGCTGCTGTCGGCGCCCTGAATAAGCGAGGGAACAAAGCGAAACATCATGATTCCATACAGTAAGTCGCGAACTTTGCCTTCTCTAAAACAGGCGATGCTTACACAACTCCTGGTGCGGTGCTGTTCGCGGCAGGCGGCTGTGCTGCAGCAGCTCTAGCTTTGATTGAGGGTGCCGCTGCTGCCGGCACTCTGTACAAGCGAGAGAACAAGGCGAGGCATCATGATTCTATACAGTCAGTCGCGAACTTGCATTGTCCATAAACAGGCGATGCTTATAGAAGTTCAAGTTAGATGCTGCTCGCAGCCGGCGGATCTGTTGCTGTGGCTTTGGATGATGCTGGTCAAACTAAGGATCAAGGCAAGACATTATGACTATATAGTAAACAACATGTGAATATCCCAGCAACTCAGGTGATTCATGTTAATAGAAATTCATGCACTGTGTTATAGCCGTATCTTAACGGCGATTACTTGATACAATTGATAATTATTATAGACGTAGAGTATTGGTTCTTCATACGCAAATTACGAACCTTTATCACATTAATCGTCATCATTGTGGCGCCAAAAAGAAATATGTTTTATTCAACCCCGGTGAAACGGGAATGTTTTGGACGGCAAACGCTTCAACCAAAATAATGACGCTTTTATAATAACATTTTCATGAAAACTGATTCAAACTTCGTTGCTCTAGTTTTGAACATCCACAAAATGCTGAATGTCGGCTGTACAATCTATTCGTCAAAGTTAAAAACGTTATTCCTTTCAAATAATATTTTACAAAGAACTTGCTATTTATTATGTTCTGAAAATATTTTTCGTGTCAATTTCAGGTCAAACTTAAAATTAAATATAATATATAACAAAAAGTTAGGCTTTTGTGTTGATTTTTAATAAAAATATAAAAAATTGTTACTAAAGAATAAATAAATCTTATAAAAGGTTTCAGTTTTAACTTTTAATAGCTTGAGCTCGTTTCTAAGAAGCCGAATGAGTTTTAAATGTAGTTTGCCTACTTTTCAACTTTAGGAAATTAATTGTAAGAACTTCAATCAGAATATCCTTTTAAAACGAGGAAATATATACTTCTCTGATACGTGTTGTCAAATAAGGTGAAATTTACGATAATTTTACTTCGAGTAGGTACCTAACAGATTTTGATTGGAATATTTCAATCGAAATACAAATGCACCATTTAGATATAATTAATATTTGAAAGAAAATAGTTTTTGATAGCACTCCATATTATACCTAAATTACCTATATGGTTTAAAGTTTCCCATACAACAATTGTGATTTTTTGCTCATTTTTGCATTTGGTGGTCAGGGGTGTTTAGTTTACTTAAATACTATTGACGATTGGCCTTGATGGTACGGCACCCTCAGTGCGCGAGCCGACTCACACTTGACCGATTTTTAAAAAAAACCTTTTATTTTACTCACACAATTGGTTCGTAAACTAAATAGTTTTTTAAAGCACATTATAATATCGTATAACATACGGTATTACCGTAAAAACATTACGGTCTACCCTGCTTGATGGATGACGCCGGAAGGTTCTATCGATAGATAATAAATTATACGTGACGTTTAATTGCGCACCGCTTTAGTGTTCCGCAATGAAAAATGGTTTAAAGGGATACTCGATTATCGTAGTGAAGAGAAAACTTTTGTGAATTACACTTTTGCATAATAATGCAAAATTCATTGAAATTTTAGATTCCACGTTTTACCTACATCTTTTTTTAAGGTTATTTGTTCAAAAACACTAAAGTTATTCCTTGCTCTGTGTTCAAAAACTCGAAGAGATTATGGCGAATATGCAAAAATAATTTAGATATTATAAGTATCTAAATGAAAATAGCTTTTGCATATTTTATGCTTAGTGACTTTTACTTTTCCATACCGATATAAAATGACAATAGTGTATTAAAAGGAGCGGATTTCAGAACATTTTCTTAGTACAGTACCAATTGATTTCATTACTATTATTTCGTTACTCTATTTACATAACAAGCAAAGCCGCATTTTGAAGCAATTCGCCATTTCAGTGCGATGCGGTGTAGCAACTGTGAGGGTTTTAACCTCTTCCAAGTTAATATGATAACTACACTTACACTTAGCGTCTAGTGAAATTGCAGCCTAGTACTTACTTATAGTGAGTAAAACAAAAAAATAGAATATAAGTAAGATACTAAAGTAAGTTAAGAACTTCCCTATCCCTTTTGATTTCCATACAAAGCGACGCCGCGCCGCCAGCCGCGGTTCGCGGTGGCTTGTCTGGATTTGCAATCTTACCTCAAACCTTCAAAGGTTTCACGTATCGGTTTTCTTTTCAATGGTTTTGTACGATACTTCACCATTTTTTACACACATATTGATTTTCAGACCTCGTCTTTGTTGTTAGAATCTGCATGCGTTTTATGGTTTCATTTTAAATATACTACCTACTATTATTATTAACAGAAAGGTATCCGGAAGAGATCCTCATTTGTAGCGATAAGAAGTCCTTGTGCATGTCCTCTCTATGTTGTGTTTTTATGTATCTTTATATATATGTACAGAATTAATAAATAAATAAAGGTAAATATACTACCTATTATTAACACAAAGGTAGAATATTAATCCTTAATATCCTATTCTACCTTTCTGTTACAAACTCTTTGGTAAACAAAAATAGGGCAATTCTAGTGCCAACTGAAGTGAGAATGACAAATGCGGTAGACAATACAGCCTAACCATCAACGGTCACTGAATCTGACCTGTATGTTCTTATAGAATCTATAAGAATAGACATGTACCTACCCTGGACAGGGCGGACGGTGAGAAAAATGTCGCCAGTATATTGGTGCCAAAATGCGTAAGGCCACGCTGTAGTTCGCTCAGCAGCCACCTATAGAATTTTGACAGATGGCGCTACTGTGTGCTTGTACGAAAAGGTTTACGTAAATCGTTTGGATGCCCATATCCTAAGGTTTCGTATCGGTGTCTATAAGCGGTTTCTTTCGCTTTTGACACTGCTTGTACCTGTAGAGGAGTCACTAGTGAACGTATTAACAAATTAACCTGTTTTCAGCACATCGTACACGACCGCGGCGTACGGAAGCCATCAGAACGTGCTTCTTCGTCTGGACACACTTGGCCGACCGCCCAGCTCTACGGGCTCCTACGCCACTATAGCCAGCCTTCACAAGTTTCCTTTCGGTACGTGCTTAGCTTGCTAATACAATAACTAATGTCTATTACTACTTTAATTCTACCTTTTTATTTTGAACTTTCTTACTTTTTATTTTGTTTTACATACTTTTTCAACCGACTTCAAAAAAGGATTCGAATTTACGTTTTTTTTTATGTTTGTTACCTCATAACTTTTGATTGGGTGAATCGATTTTGATGATTCTTTTTTTATTAAGAAGAAGACGCTTCCCGTGTGGTCCCATTTCAATTCAGTTTAGTTCTGATAATGGTGTTCATGAGAAAACCACACAAGTCTTAAATTTTTAATTGCAATGGATGTACAGTAGTTTGTATAGAGAGTTTAAATCGGGTTTTTTGTTAATTAATTAACGTAGTATTATTATCTGGGGGCTCATAAGAAGGCTCAGAGTTACTCAAGATACAGTATCTTTAATCTGTGGAATCCCTCAGTGGGCGATGGAGAGAGCTATGCATTGAGTATATCGTCATCGTCGTTTCAGCCGATGGACGTCCACTGCTGGACATAGGCCTCCTGAAATGACCGCCAAATACCAAGATCTTGCGCCGCCTGGCGTCAGCGACTCCCCGCGACTTTCTTTATGGCACGAAGTATTTCTACGTGATCAAATCAAAAATGAATAGATCTCTACTATAAGTATGAGTAGGTACCAACCAGAGGCATCAACATAGCTCAACGTATCGCGAAGTTCATGGGCGGGATATAGTTCGTAGAACCAACGTAGACGGACGTTGGGGACCCAAAGAGCTGGAATGACAACCCCGCACGAGAAATCACAGTATTGGTAAACCTCCAACCAGGACTGACAACATTAGGAGAGTCGGTGTAGATTGGAAATCATTGTAGAATGCCTCTGTTATGCAGTGGACGTCCGTCTGCTGAAACGGATGAACGAACAAATTATCAAATTATCCTACATGTTTAATACAACCTGTAGAAACGTTTTATAATCGAATTCGAGTTATTCCACATTTGCTCATTTTAAATAATATTATTTTTAAAATCCGAATACAAACGAATTTTCACAAACTATCGCCATTCAAAAAGCTTATTATGAATAATGAATGATGCACAATATGGTTCGTGGACTATCCTTTTATCGGTATTAAAACCGGTAGGAATTAAATTTTTGTGCTGCAGCTTTAGCGACAATTCAATAAATTATTCATTTGAGAACAATAATTGTTTTATTCGCAATATTGATTAAAATCAATTTGTATTTCTAAAGTTTCTTTGTTCTGACGTAGCTGATTAGTAATTTGTTTTTAATAAAAATTAATAGGCAGTCACTTCGCTTTATAGTAGAGTCTAGGAGCCAAACACGATTAAAGAAATTATTACAGTGAACAGAAAGTAATAGAGGTATTCCTATATATCTCACACGCGATTTAGCCCGATTTGTTGGCCAGCTACACGCTGAAATATTGCTAGAATCAGTCAACCACTGATGACTTGAAACAAAGCACTAACTTTATAATAGTGAGACCTGCTATTCAAGTTACACGTGACTTTGTTACATTTCAAGCCAAGTACAATCTGTGTGCCTTCAAGAGAAGAGTGAATTTTCTAGGCAAGCGCGCTCCATCCCTAGATCACAACATTTCTGTCTATCAGACATGATTGTAGTCAAGCGCAAGCCTATCAATTAAAAAATTATATATTATTTTTAATTCTCGAAAGTAAATATAGAAATGGCTTCTTCTATGATTTTCCATTCGGTTCTATTAAGCCTACTCTATTTTAGTAGACATTTTATAGTATTATCTTTGTGATTAATAATAAAGTCTTTACGTCAATTTTGCGTAAAGAAAACGTTGTTTTAGGAAGTCGAAGATCGCCCTCTCCGTACGCAACGACTCACATCGGCGAACACATCTATGCTAAACCAGAGTCTAGGGTCTCCTACTATGCTGCTTCCAATCTGACCCATGTTTCACAGGTTAGTATCAGAAATACCATTCACTCCCGGTAAGTATGTCGTAAGACCAAAAAGCCTTTGCTTATGTACTAGCAGGCCAGGCTCTATCACTTGTCACGTGATAGAGGAAACTATACAAGTAGCTGTCACGACGGACCGATTTTAGACGGCTGCCGCGCGCGTGCTAGGTTGCACGCATTAGTTCTTGTACAGTCTAATTCACGCGCTGCGTGCTCCCGATTACGAGGCAGCCTTAGCACGTCGAAAGAAATAAGGTGCTTTGCCGCTTTAGGTGTATAGCGAAGGCAGAGCCAGGCGCTATTGCGTTTTTGTTACTGAATGGCATTTTTTCTAGGGTTGCTATTACTTTAAATCGTCTTGCGGAGTGAACCTTCTGTACCGTTAGGTACTATTATGTATTCCGGGGTACTAGTGCCTATATCACAATTTTGACTATTTCTATAAATTTTCGTATATCCTGAAAAATTTGTTCCAATAAAAATCATAAGAAATTTGTATTAAATTCCGTAAGCCGTACTGGATCGACATTTCTGAAAAATTTGAGCTCACGTCGGAGAAAATTTATTTCGTAATATCACTTTTTAAGCATATTGCACGCACAGAGCGAAGGAATGAGAGATTTGGCATAGTTATAGTTAATAGAGATCTACGGTTGATTTTTTACTAATATTATAAAGGCATGTAGGTATGTGTATGTTACTAGAAACATAGAAAGATTTCTTCCCTCCAAAACACAATTCTTTAGTATTGGTTACTTCTCCACACTGCAACCTACTGCTAATTCTGTCAGTTTTCGTGTAATTTTCCATCCATTTCCATTATTTTGGTACGAAGCACGTCTTACAAATACAGTCTAGCAGTTCTGAAATTATTTCCCATGAGGATAAAACTATATTGCAACTGTCTTTTAGTTGTTTACGTAAACGGTGTGAATTTATAGTAGAAAATAATAAACGTGGTTTATCTTACAAAGTATAAAGTACAGTAGTAGGTATTCTTTTATATAAACCTTTGAATATGATCATTGTTGCGTCTGTACCAGTTGTTATAATGTAATTAAGAACAAGTGATGAAAAAAGATCAAAAGAAGACAATATTGTATCTTTTATACAACAAGGGCTACTTTTATGAACTTTTTGAGCGTCGTGGAAGATTGAATTGCGCAGAAAATGAGCCCTTTACCTCATTAAGGATCCAATTTGAACGAGATGCAGCCACCCCTTCAGGTGATACAAACGTAATGCAATTAGCGATCTTCTTGGCTTCAGTATCATAACTGGAAGGATTTTAAGATATCCGTTAAAATTTTTATCCTCAGTATTTATTTCAAGGTAAAGTGTTTGTAACTAATACAACCTTTAGGACAAAATTTTATTAAGAAATATTCACACATACATATTACATTTTATATTTACATTTTATTAAGGTCGCTAAGGCCCACTTAAGCCAACAGAGGGTTCATTCACTTTTTTTTAACAAATATATAAAGATTCAAATAACTTATTTCAAATTGGCCTAAGTTACAGGTACTTAACCTTAAGAATAAAGTGCCTACTAGGCACTAAGAGTCGGAAAAATATAACTCGAATTGATCTCTACCTTCTAATACTTTCTAAGTTTAATTACGTGCTTAAAATCTTAAACAATTGTCAGTTTACTGATGCAAACTACAAATACGATATACTCTCATTAAAATAAACTACGAGTATATTCTTTTTGCCTTATTTTGTAACTTGTCATTTCTAGCATATCAATATCTTTTGATTAGGCTTGGCACGGAACGGCATTTTTAATTTGCAACCCCCTTTGTCCGTAAATTTATAGCAGCGTTGAAAGTCTTCAGGAAATATGAATTAGTGTCCATTACGCGAGGCGCTAACGAAGGTAGAAAACGTAACTGGATACCTTTTTTATACCAATTGCTGCTAATTAAAGCTTTTATATTGAAATCAATACAGATAAAAGAAAGACTTGCAATCTCAGGACATTTAAAATCAAAAAAGATTTCTTACTTTTACTTGACTGTTTATAAATAGTACAGACTCCCTGCAAGCGTCATCCATGCGATAAAATAATGACAAAGCAAGGGATGTAGTAATAAAACTTTCGACATAAAAGCTTTACCTGCAGTGTGGTAAATATTAGTACTTAGAAAATAAAGGTATATGAAGTTTTAATGCAGACGCTGGCATAAGTCCAGAAAACTGCTTTGTAACCGGTCTCTTGAGTCTATAAACATTTGCAGTTAAAAAATTCTCAGTGTCTAGAAGTAGAAAGCCAAATATAATCTTCACGGCTTTAGGGAAATCTTTTTAATGCAAAAGCTGATTTTTTAGAATAAGTACGTACTATGTAAAGTTAGTAGAAATAATATTTAACATGAATTGTAGAGCAGGCATCAAAGCTTTATTTAATTTTATGGACCAATAATAGAAACAATATGCTTCCTGTACGTTTATCTCAAAACGTCATTGTTTTGGGTTTTGGTTTTATAATATTGTTACCAACAATAGCTACCTACTTAGTACTTACCTTCTGTCGCACGGCTTTGGATTTTAATCTCCTTGAAAAAAACTTGATAATCACTCCTTCTTCTTGATACGTGAATAAATAATTCAATAAATAAAGAAAATAAATTCTGCATTTATGTATACTAGTATGATTTGAAATTGGACTTTAGAGACCAAATCATAAAGTAAGAAATTAATGATCGTACTTTTCTCTACCAGCAAACTGTAGCGAAGGATAGAATAACAGATCCAGCGGAACAACTCCGTTATCTCAACACCCCGCGATCCAATATACGACTCGAGATTTTGGTCCATGAAGGCACCTTTGGGAGAGTCTATAAAGGAGTGTTCAAACGAGGGGACATGTACGAAGAAGTTTTAGTTAAAACTGTTTCCGGTAAGTCCTAATAAATTGTGTTAAGTAATTTTTCAAACCTGATTGCTAAAATAAGGTTTTTTCAAAGTGTTGTAAACGTTTTTTCAGAGATAAACATAAAAAGTACTCAAAAATTTGTTTGAGTGTCTGAAGTTAACAATTAACAAACTATTTTGTACCTTTTATAAATTAAAAAAAAATTGTTAATAATACATTCAATTAGAGATATGAAAATAGGCATAGACGAAGAAGTTAAGCTTACTGTTCGTTTCTTTATTGCACATTTAGAAGCAGCTTCAGCAATGCAAGCGGCATTACTAGTGGCAGAAGGACTAAGGCTATGTGGTTTAGTCCACGCAAATGTGCTAGCACCGATGGCCGCTTGCGCAGAAGAAGCCAGAAAACCTTTGCTAGTGTATTGCTGTGTATCACATTCTTCTAATCTAAAGAGGTGAGTCAGTTTTCTAATTAGAACTACTTAAAAATTCTCGACGACCTTTAAAAATGTGTACAGTAACCAATATGGATCTTCCAAACCGCACATATGGATCTTCCAAAGATATTTTTTTGGACAATGACAATTTTTTTTTTAATAATTTCAACTATCTTATAATATTAATAACAGTTGGGAAGAATTTGGGACAAGATTAAAATATATCCTGTCTGAATTATCTAAAATAAATTATGAATTACAATAAAATGAGGTGGTTTTGATCCCAAACAATATTCAAAATCTGATCGAATATCCCGTAATGAGATAGAACTTGTGTACAATGTATACAAACAACTTTTATACAAACAATAACCGTTATACAAACAACAACGGTTATACAAACAATAACCGTTCGGTGACCGCATCAGAATAATTAATAGGGTTTTAAATCCAACTAAATATTATGAAGTTTTAAATTAGATGAATCATGCATCTAATTTAAAACTTCATAATATTTAGTTTGAAACATTTATTTAATTTTAAATTAAAATTGACACGTTAAACTAAATTAAGTTTAGGATTGTTCATGTCTGAGGATGTGATAATAATATTGGAGGCTTTGTCATAGAGGCTGTTGTTATTTTGATTGGTACAACGACTTGAACGTACAACGTCTTGAAGCTGCACAAAAATATAATGTTGAAATTAAAAATGACTATATTTTCGAAACTTTAGCTAAAAAGAAGTTTGTTCAAAAATCAGGTTCCTCACTTCATGTCGACTGGGCCATCAAGCGGCGCCGGCCACTAGAGAATTAGTAGATTTAGGAGCACAAGTCGCCTGCGGCCTGGCGTATTTACATGTACAACGGTTTGTTCATGCGGATATTGCAGCCAGAAATTGCATGTAAGTATTACTACAAAATAGTTCTTTATTTTACTCTTTTACAGAATCCTTTACTTTTTTTCCTTTTCCTTTCTTTCGAATTACTTCCTTTATTTAAATTGTGTCGCAGTAAAGACATGGTGATTTCACATTATCTCTAGAATTTATCAGTTTTATGAATGTTAGGATGTTTTTTTTAATTTTCACTTACTGAAGTGACAGTCCAATAATTATGTAAATAAATCAATAATTAATTTCATAGTCATAACAGAAACGTTACTGAACTTAATTATAAACAAGTGGAAAATTAAAAAATTTTAAAACACCCACGACTTTTGCAGACTTGTAATTGAAAAAGGATTAAATAATTTTTTTGAAACTCCCCGACTAAAGGAAAGTAAGAACTAAGAACCTATCAGTATAATTACAAATCCAAGAAAATCCGCCGGAGCTGCTGTGTTTTGCCTATGACGGTGTTGATGGTGCTGTTTACCAGTTGATGACTAACTCAATTTCTTGATACTTCTCATATACCGGCAGTTTATCAATACTTACTTACATTTATTGATATTAGAAACGAAAATAGCAATGGCAGCTCCGACGGATTTTCTTGGATTTGTAATTATACTGATAGGTTCTTAGTTCTTACTTTCCTTTAGTCGGGGAGTTTCAAAAAAATTATTTGATCCTTTTTCAATTACAAGTCTGCAAAAGTCGTGGGTGTTTTAAATTTTTTTAATTTTCCACTTGTTTTATAGTTTTTCGATTAATATATTAATGTAATTTAAATTGTATTATTATTAAAAAATGAAAATTAATCTTCAAACTAGCCATTATAGCTCCTCTAGCAGCGTTTGAAGGCATCATCCCTTCCAAGTCATAAAGAGACGTTTATTGTGGCGCCCCCTGCTGTTCAATCACAAGAACAATTATCTACGAACCATTGCCAATGACTCACTAATATTTTATACAAAACTGTATCCAAATCGGTTCAGTCGTTTTTGTAATAATTGAGAACATTCGTTTGCACTGTAAATGTTTTTTATGGCGCCCCCTGGTGATCGATGTTCGTAACAACTATCTAAGAACCATCGCCAATGAATACCAAACATTATACAGAAAACTGCATCTAAATCGGTCAAGCCGTTTTTGAAATAAATGGGAACATTCGTTTGCAATATAAATGTATTTTATGGCGCCCCCTGGTGATCGATGTTCGTAACAACTATCTAAGAACCATTGCCGCTGAACACCAAACATTATACAGAAAACCGTATCTAAATCGGTCAAGCCGTTTTTGAAATAAATGGGAACATCGATGTGCACAAACAAACAAACAAACAAACAAACAAACAAACAAACAAACAAACAAAAAAACAAACAAAAATATTTTTGCATTATTGATTTTTGTGAACAATTTAACATACAAACAAACATAAAATCTTTTTAATAGAGTAATGTACAAACGGTCTCTCACCCTAAACTCATATACCCGTACTCCGTTCCGTCGTGGGTAATAATTAGCAAAAACTATTTGGTGTGCCACAAGGCATGACTGTAAGTAAAAAACTTTGGCTGTTGCACATCTAAACAAATGTCTTATGTTTGGTCCAGTATGGACTAACATTGGTTATTCAATGTATTTAGGGCTATAATCATGATCATTGAGTTTTGATAAGAAAACAAAAACACCAACAAAATTAACGTACGATATACAAATATCCATTAATAAATATATTTATGTTATAGACCTTAAATTTTTCGTGAAAGTTGTTGATCAAAATTTTTTTTGCAACAGAGTGGACGAGAAACTAAGACTGAAGGTGGCAGACAATGGTTTGTCAAGGGATCTATTCCCTGATGATTACCATTGTCTTGGTGATAATGAAAACAGACCAGTCAAGTGGATGGCCCCAGAATCCCTCCTCCAGGATCAGTACACGACCGCGTCAGATGTGGTAAGGATAACATTATCAGCTGAGTCAATCATTGTAATCTTGATTTAAGTCAGTCTTATATCGTAAGGTCTCTGTTTCCGTATACTAATTCCGTATACAAGTAATAACTGACCCCATTATAACGTATTTCATGAAAATTTACTACAGACGTAATTCTCATGGTCATAGCTGTTATTATAGTGTTCCAATAAAAGTGACGTTGGACAGCAATAACAGCAAGATTTTTGATTGCTTAAAAAGTATTGCGCCTTCTAGGTAAGCGCGCACCATTTTAGGCCACACCGTCTCAAGTGAGATTGAGTCGATCGTAAGATACAAAACCTTATCAGTCCTCAATAATTTCCACTGTGTTACAACTTTTGTATTATTCCATAAGTCCAGTATCATTTTGCAAACCGCTTCGAGTTATTTTATTTTATGATTACTAAGAAATTATTTTAAAGACAATTAAAATATATATAAATCCAAATATATTGTAGACTGGAGTTGAAAAAGAATTTGATCTCTTATTGCTGTTCTTTTTGGCAGATGACATAATACGCGATTTTCAAAAAGGAGAGACACAATGAATGTTTTATTACTAGTTGAACTCGGGTCAATTGGATTTACTTCTAAACAGTTCATTACTTCTATACAGTGGTCGTTAGGAATAACGCTATGGGAGCTAGCAACATTAGGAGCGTCTCCTCTTGCGGAACTGGACGCAGCAGATGTTGGGGCCTTCCTCAATGGAGGGTACAGACCTTCGCAACCTCACAACTGTCCTGATGAATTGTAAGTCTGTAAACTTATTACTTTTCCATTAAAGAGCTTGCTTTGTTTATATTACCAAAAGTTTTCCCGACAGATTTCGGCCACAGTAGTTAATCAAAGGGCATTATGCCAGGTACTTGTCCAATATACAAGTATGTGCAAAACTGCAAATACTGGTACTGTCAACATCCTTCACTCTCTTAGTACAATGGGGTGGCAGCTTGATAGGACTGGAGAGGAATCAGAGAAATAGTAGAGTCCACGTTACCAATGCATATTGGTTTTATGATAAATCAAAGGATCTTTACCTAGTGTACTATTTAAATAACCTTCTTTTTCTGTCAGGTATGGACTAATGTCGTGGTGTTGGACAACATCACCTTCAGCTAGGCCAAGTGCTCCACAACTTTTAGCTGCTTTACATGATTTTAGGCAAACGCTCAGTACATATATTTAAATCTTATAATACATTGGATTTAAAACGTAAACTTCAATCTTACACACACGCACACTATTTCAAGATCAAAACATATTTAATGATTGTCAAAACTTTAACCTTCCTCTCAACAATGGTTTGATTGTAACCGGCAATTTCCTTGTAAGTTTTACGTGACTTAATATTTTCTTAAGTAATTTGAATTCTTCTGACATTTAAAAGATACCAATGTGCCTACAATATGACTTTTAAAATAAATTTATTTATTTCAATATAAAATGTGATGTTGCTGAATCCGAATCGGTGGAAAATGAAAATTTTAAAGTCAACAATAATCCAATTATGATTATTTTGATACCGTTCAGATTATTTCGACGTCCAGAAAAATTGTTATTAATAATTGAATGATAAAAATGTGATTTATGTTTTATTTCAAGAACGTCAAACCAAATGGTTTAAGATCAATTAAATTGTAATGAAATATTCTTTAAAATTACGGGAAAGGTACTCTATATTTTTAAGTATAAAAGGGATATCGTTAAAGTCACGCAAATATAGTAAAAAATATTACGATGGTAAATTAAGACGTCAATCAATCGACGTCAATTAAGATATGATATGTTAGATAGAAGGAAAAATAATACGTCTCGAAGAGAATTCTTAGAATTCTAATAATAATGATTAATCAACAAAAGTGATAAGATAAAGAAACTTTTTTTGTATTTTAGTCATAAAATAAATTAAAAGCTCATCAATAAATAAAATCAGCTCGTTCACGGAAAGTATAGGTCGCACAGCGAGAGTTGAGGCGAACAACACATGCAAAGTTTATGTATCTGTACACGCTCGATGCGCTGACGTCTTGCAGTGGTCCCGCTTACACAAATCAGTTATAATTAGCATGAGCGAGATAGCAGTGTTTTTGACATTTGAATGTTATTGATACAGAGTGTTGCATGAAAACTAAGCATATTATAAGAAAATTATTGTGCGCTTATATTATTGGATTTTTTTAGGATATGTTTTTTGAAGGCGTTTCCCTTTTTTTTAATAGAAGTTGAGTTATAATATTTTGTTTTGATTGTGATTTTGCTTTTATAACAATACAACGTTAGATTTAAATATTACTCATTATAAAATACTTATTATTTGTACCTATTGACTCAGAATACCATAATTTATACCTTATGCTAAGTCAATCTGTCAAGCAGTCAATCAATACAGACATATTTCGGATAAGAAGTGCAAAATAAAAGGTTCATCAGGTATTTTTCTTACAATCTTCAAACCCCAGCACGTAACTATATTTTGTGACGGTATTACTAGGAATCTTCTTCTAGACAGGACGCGGCAAAACACTACATGGACAAAGTCGTGAAATTGTATTTAATGTTGAATTATTTTAGGATCTAATATAATTATGACTGAATTGTATAAACTGACGTCCCGTCTTACATCTTACAAAAATGAAACACCTTGTATGCAAATATTACTTTAGTGTGAGTGCCATGTTCGCCTCAACTCTCGCTGTGCGACCTTATACGAGACCGTAAATCTTAAAATTCAAAATTTACTTTATTTTATACTAAGGTGTAATAATTTACTTTAATAAATAAATAGTACTTATATTCAAAAATGTAGTATGTCAATGTAAAATACGTATAGAAAGAGGTCAAATGAAAGGGTATTGAATATTGAAAAATAAAAATCCCAGAAAAGGCACATGTAATACTGCATTTTTCCAAAGAACTAACGTAATTTTTTATAATATATAGATAGGTGTATCTGTACAGAATACTTACTTTTTTAATGAGTAATTGAATATGTAAATTAAGACACGATACGACAAGGTAAGTAATCGTTATGTAAATACAAAGTCGATGCAAACGGAATTAATTTTGATGAGATTAAATATTATAAGGTTAAATGTAATAGTTTCAATATATTGGTGTTATTTAATAAGGTTGTTGTAAGCTAGGTTAGAGTTCCTGAGGACATTGAAGTCCGTCCAGGCCGGTAAAAGGATTAACACCAAAACAGTAGTTAGTCAAGGTTTAATGTTGAAATGGTTTTGTCGGATTATATCCTACATTGGCGCTCTTGGAGTTTTATTAACCATAGAAAAAGCAATAGTGTTTTATACTATACCATACTCTTTTTATATCCAGTCAGAATTTTTACCATCTTACTCGTCATTATGGTCGTAATTACCTAATTAATTCAACTTTAGAAATAATTTTCATCTGATATAATAGAATTCGTTTTGAGTTTCGTGTAGCTTAAAAATTAATCTCTCGAAGCCATAATTCAACATTCACCATGAGCAGATATAATTGTCTATTAACCACAAATTATACATAATTCTGTCATAATATATTTGTAACCTATTTATTCAAAATATTAATTACTGACAGGATACTGAATTTCTGTACATATAATATGAATTATGACGTCACTTGTTTATAAATTACACTTAAAGAGGTAAAACTAAATTAAACTTTGTATTGTGTACATAATGCGGTTAACGCTTTTAAAAATAAATCTGATCAATCTGAATAATTGGAAATAATTATCTCAGCAAATGCAATTTAACGCAACAGTTTATCGAAACTATTTATGTTTTGAATTAAAAGATTAAATAATTACATCACGACAAGCAATTTTGTTTACTTAGCTTAAAATGTACGTGTTATTTCATTAAACTCTTGCGTGAAATTATGTTTGCTGCAGAAGGAATGAAATTAATTCTACAGTCGAAAGCTGCATTTTCTGTTTGTTTGATGTTCGTATCAGCGGAGTTTAATCAGACGTGAAACAGGAGCCTAAAACACTACGTCGATTTAAATGTTTTGAAATAACAGTATACTGACTCTAAATATTATATTTTTCAAAGATTATTGGCTGTGTTAAACATGACTTATATCTAATTTTTCCATCCAGCTAATCGTTTTAGTAAGTAAGGAGTAGAAACGACAAACACTTTTCAAGTAGGAACTCTATTTCAAGAACATTCAAATCGATTAAGTGCTTAAAATTTTCCAAGTTTTAGCCTAACTTATGCATTATAAACTTATTATGTCCGTTAAGTATTATCTTGTGCTATAGTCAAGATAGATAGTTAAGTAAGCTGGTTTTACAATCGATTTCGAATTTAAATGTGTAGCGCGTGTAATTTCATAATCGTCTTAGTATTTTTTTGTTTTAATGATACTTCATTATCATTAAATGTAATTTATTACGGAAAATAGTGATACATTTAAATAACAATATGTTTTTTGCCATAGACTAATTTGTTTAGGTTACGTTTACAAAATTTGTTTGTTCATTAAAATACTACCTCCCTAAATGATGTTTTGTTAAGAAACAGTTAAGTTATGCACGGATATTTTAGAGTTAATCACGTTAAACAATTAAACTTTATTGCTGTCACATTTTTTCGTTTAAATGTATATTTGTTTATTTTGATGTTTGTTACAATATCTGTTTTTTTTTTCATAAATCTGTGTTTTACTAGCCGTTTTCTACAAAAAAAGACATCCTTTTAACGTTTTAATATTGTTAGCATTGAATTAATAATATTTTGTCACTTTAATTAATATTTTATTTATACATGCTTCTATGTATCATATTTTAACACGTTATGGATAATACAGGGTGTTTGTAACCTAGGCGTTACATGTGAAGGTAACTATTATTTTAAAAGCTATTTATTAATTTGCGCTTTATTGCGCTGTAGCTTTAAGGTATACACTTAAAGTAAATTTCGTGTGAAATCGGTGTTTCAAATCTATGTACTTTCATGTCTACTAATATGTGTTCTTTAAAAATATTCTAATCTAGAATTTGCCATAGGTCGCTAGAAGCACTTTTTATAATAATCTATGTTCTAACTTATCGATTTCTTAAAATTAATGTCAACCAAAGAGTAAGTAGAATATAAGTACAGTTTTGTGAGAAATCTAAGTCATATAATACTAATTATGGATACCAAAGTTTTGATCCTAAATGAGAATCTTGTAATATTGTAGAATTATTAATAGTTTCATGTATTTATAATAATTTGTTTAGATTTTTCTTGCAACTTTTTTTTTTGATATCGCATCTCCTATACCGAGCGAAGTTAACTTATTGGATTTGGATTTACTTTTGTCCATCTGCATATCTGTTAGAACCTTACTTGTGATAAAAATGAACAAAGTTACTTGAAATTAAAAATTAACTCAAAATTGACAATTTGGGGATTACCGAAGTTTCTGTCTTAGCCCCGAGTTGGTTACGAGATCTTAGTTTGGAGCAAACCACTGTTTAATGTATTGTCTAATGTTATTTCCTGTAATCTGTCTTCATTGGATTGTCTTTAGTTAATTTAGTTTGTATTTTGGTCAATGAATATCGTTCCAATACCTATTACTCCAATATCAAATAGTACGCTGTTCATAATCTTTATTATACCTAATAATCTTTATCACTAGGTACCATTCATAGATGTAAAGTACCTACCTACACCGTCTCTTGCTCAATCATATTCATGAACTTCTGAACTTAACTGCAAACTCGATTCTATTCAGATGTTTAATATATTAGTACTAGCAAAATGGCTATATAATATTATATCGATTCAGTATCTTGTAACTTGTCTATTTCATTTTTATTCCTAAATGATTGGTTAGACTAAAAAAAAGATGGCGTTTAATGTATATAGTCTCTAAGAACGAAATAATTGAAGCAAAAATGTCATTATAATTGAACACAACCCATTGTAGCAGAAAGAAATGCAGATTTTAGCGATATC
This sequence comes from Coenonympha arcania, assembly GCA_036785405.1. Lineage (NCBI taxonomy): Eukaryota > Metazoa > Arthropoda > Insecta > Lepidoptera > Nymphalidae > Coenonympha > Coenonympha arcania. Next base: position 16,350,160 of record CM072055.1, read on the forward strand.
GTTTTTTAACTCATTAGTCTACTAGTTGCTTTTTTTTTGTTAAAAAAGCACTCTGTATTTTCATTTAACTTGGTTACCTTATTACATAGATAATGAAAGTCTAGACACTTATTTGCTTAATATTTTCTATAAGTTATCAGATATACGTACTTAATATCAATAAATCATGCGCTATTTGCTACCTATTAATATAAAATATGTATTTATACTAACTTTAACAATAAGTAGATAATGAAGGTACGTATTCCGAAGTATGCAATACGTAAGATATTTGTATTTTATGATACATAATTTTTTAATACGTTGCAGGTTTCACATATTATTATTACCTATCAATGACTTCTATGTATACTAGACGCGCTGTGTGGTACTAAATAATTGCTCACTGAACAGTGGTGCATGCTCAGAAGTTCGTTTAGTCCACTGCGAGCTAGCGAGGCGATCAGTGTTGGTGCACTGTTATGTGAGCCGTGAACGTGGTTTTTACAGGGAGTGACCAATAAAACAGTGAATATTATTTATGTAAGTAGTTTTTCTACGTATTTTGAAGTTTTTTTCAGTTAAGTCAGTATAATTTATTTCGTTTTTGTCTAAAAACAAATATAATCGTAAATAAATACACAACTCCCATCGTGATTATCCATCACGCTTACTCGTTAGTAAAAATACGCGAGAGCGAACAGTACTACCGACACGTTGACAAAGATTATGAGAATTATTTTGTTAAGTGACAAAGGGTATATACCAGTAGGAAAATAATTTCGATTGGTATATAATTAAGTACTTAATTATAATTTTTGGGTTTTAGATACATATTGGATGGACTTAAGAAAATGCCGAATTGCATACTAAGGTATTGCAAAAATTCTTCTAGAAAACTTAAAAAATAAATCGTATCTTAAAATAAGTCTAAATCGTAAAGACTCAGAAATAAAACAGTTTTTAATTTATTATTTAAGTTTCATTATGTCAAATATTAAAAACTATTTTAATTCTGGTAATTTATCCGTAAAATGTTATTTATCATAACTTTAAATTAATGTTAAACGATGTGTAGGTATTGCAAGCGATTGCAATGATTGCAATATCTATTTTTTAATCTTTGACCATAAGACCACTCATCGACGTGACGTCATACGTTTGCAAGCAAGTTCCCGCTCATCAGACTAGATGGCGTTATATAGGTTTGGAGCACATTTTTTGTTCCACATAGCTTGTCTAGTAGGATACATAGAAGTCATTGTTACCTATATGTATATTTATACATAGTTTAAAATTTTCATTAATTATAATATTACGTCTATTCATATAATACACCTAATATATGTGTTTTTGATTTATTTTTGTAAGCTACGAGTACAGATAATGACAACTATTTTTACGAAATCGGAGAAATCTAGACATTTCAGCAAAAAGAAAAATATCATCAATGACCTAGAAAACATTATTATGTACAAAGAAAAAATTAAAATATGTCGGTACTAAAAGAATTAATTAAAACACTAAATAATATTATGATTTTTTTCCAACCATAGGTAAACCGGTATTTAAACTTGACCCTCCAGATTGTCTGCGGGACGCGAGGTGGGAGCCGTTCAGCCAATCAGCAAGTCTGTCGGTGTACGTCGGCAGCGCTAACGTATCGTTATAGCCAATCGCATCACCCGCCCCGCGTCCCGCAGACCATCAGGAAGGTCAAGTTTATAGCGGTTTACCTTATAATCCAATGGTAGATATACTTAACTACGAATGTCAAAGGATGTATGGTAACGATTTATGTGTGATTTACATAATTAAGTATGTCAGACAATTTGTCAGTGAGTGCCAGATGAATGTGATCGTATGTTAGGTAGGATTAAATAATTGTAAGAATAAAGTGAAGCCGCTTAACACGATATTTTATATAGATATTCCCTTCATTAAATTTAAATCCGATTTCATATTATTACACTACTCTTTAACGTATTATAACCACACCACACGTATTATAAAGACAACTATTAATATTTAAATCGATTTCAAAAATATAACTAAGACATACAACATCGTGTTAAGTGGTTAGCATTGTAATACCTAATACTTTTAATAAGTGGATGTATGTATAATGTATGCAATATAGCTTCTGTGAATTATAAGAATGAAACAAGATGTTATTTTACAATATTTGGAGTTTCATTTGATTTGACTATTTCCTAAAATTCTGGGATGATAAAATCCACCGAAAAATGGATGAGAATGACAATTTTCAAGGACAACTCACGCATGACTAAAAATCTAAATATCCCAAAATTGTTTTTACAAAAATCGGTCCCATGGCAAAGAATTTTCCTGTATCTACACTATGGTTTATGATTTCTCCATACTGTCCCACTAAAAAAAACACCTGTATAATCTTATCTTAAATCTGATGGCAAGACCGCACTATTGACGCTAACAAAAACTAGCAATACTGTAGGTATTATACCAGATATCCCCTACAAAAATTTTGTTTTGACGGGTACAAAAACTCAAGTTTATTAATAAATAAAATAACTTCGCCGAAAGTGGTACATAAACAACTGTGTTACTTTATTAAACTCCAAAAGGGGCCTTTTATGAGGCTGTCTCGCAGAGGCGACGACCGACGTCGCAGTCTATTTGATATTGCATAAAGTATGACCCGGCCTCAAGTGGAGTAGACAATGCTATAGACTACAGAATACATCCGCATGTTGTATTATCAATACCTGCACCACATCTTTAGTCTCTAAATTATAAAAAGTAGACATATTGGTACTTTGGTAGGAACTGTTCTGGAATCTTATACCCAAAGTTATGTTCAATTTAGCTTACCATTGACAGCCTGTAGTCATAAATGTTTATGTTCAAATCTGCCTTGGGGAATATTCAAATCAAACTCGACTGGTTGACCCCAAAATATAAAAGTTATTTTCTTAGAAACACATTCGCATAAAGTTAATTCAATATAGGAATAGAAGCGTCAGGTGGACACGGCGCAGCACTTTTTTGAGCCTCCTGGTTTTTCCGCATCTCGCGTTTAATAAGCTGCATAATAGAACACCACTATAGTGTATATCATCATCATCATCACGTTAGCCTACTGAAGACCACAGTTGGACATAGGCCTTCTCAAGCGAGCGCCACCACACCCGTCCAGGCATATCCAGCCGCTTCCCGCCACCCGCATTATGGTATAGGAGCTAGCAACGTTTTCGAGAAAGAATTTTAGGAGAGCTGATTTTGTGATATGTCGTCTTTCTTGCATTTTCAGTTAGAGTCTGGGCCATCTGGCTGCCGGTAGCCGTTGCGTTTATTAGTGCGCATCCTATGTGCAGCTTACGCCTCCAAAATGTTTATACCAATGTTGTCGGGGCTACTAATTGCCTTTAAAATTATAACAGGCGCACTACCATTTATGATGACGTTTCATTTTTGTATTAGTCAATTGTCAACCACATACGAGTTTACATATGAAACGTCATCATAAATGGTAGTGTGCCTGTAATAATTTTAAGGGCAATTAGTAGCCCCGATAACATTGGTATAAACATTATGGAGGCGTAAGCTGCAACACCTGGACAGACGTAGGATGCGCATTAATGAACGCAACGGCTACCGGCAGCCAGATGGCCCAGACTCTAACCGAAAGTGCAAGAAAGACGACGTTTTCAAACGTTGCTAGGCTCCCGTAAACCCGTGTCGCAACGAGCCAAGTTCTTTAACGCTACAATTATTACTCCTGCACACAAATTGTGGCTATGCTTTTCCTCTTGAATAAATCGGAATAAAAATTATAGTCTTTGTTAAAACAGTCTCCTGGGTTCTTGATATCACATATATTAACGGTTCTAGCGCTTTTTAATAAACCGAAATCCACGTGGAAAAAATGCTACTATAAATAAGTACCTACTTCAAACTAGTGGTTGCGGTAAAAATGCTACTATAAATAACTACCTACTTTAAACTAGACCTTGCTTCGCTTGGTTTCTATATGCGCTACAAGGAAGTACTCGACTGCGATCTCAGCTCATGGTGAGTGACCATGCAGTCGAAGAATATCGTACCATTTGGAATTGGGTAAGCAATCCTTAACGGTTTCTCCGCGGTATATCGCCAGAACGCTAAATCCGTAACTAGCCACGGCCGAAGACTCCCAGTTCCTCTAGACCAGATCTAAGAAAATTTTGAAATTATAAAGTTCTAAAGTGGCCCATGGTGTGAATCGAACCCGCGAACTCTCACTCAAATTCGAGTACACGCCACTGAGCCAGGGAGGTCACCAACATAATATTATTATGAAGAAGATACAAAAAATCATTATTTTTGTTGTTTTTTACGACAAAGCCAAAATGAAAAAGGCAAATTCGCGAGACTTTCTATCGCTAGTCCGACCAAGCTCTTAGTAGACTTTTGAAAATTTCCGAAATCGTATTTTCCTGCGTCAACGCTAGAAAAATTGCAATCTCTCTGTAGAAACACAAACAGCCCGCGGGAGGTTCGCGACAAAGTGGCAATATTCCATCTCGACGGGGCTCCTCAAACAAGGGGACAAGAGTGAGAGGGAAATATGCAATTTCCGTTAACGCAAATGCGATGGAGCACAGTTATTAATTGGAGAGAATTGACGGAAGTTCGACCGGGAACAGTGTTTTTGACAAATTTCGCTTTGATACGGCGATTACTTTCACCTCAACGCTTCGAGGGTCGGCTCTTAAGTGAGTTGAGATAAATAATGTCTCTGACGACTTGAACGCGAAAAGTGTACGACGTTTACGCGATAAACAACACTTTGGTAGGGGCTTCGGGTATTTATTCCTGCCTTCAAACTTAATTATCTTGTTTTAAAGGAAAATGTTATTCTATATTAGAAATATTAGCCTATTAATGTCCCTCTTGTCAGCACAGGTTTTCCCTGTTATTGGAGAATTCTGCAAGTGTATCACATAGAGGTATTCTGAGCATTGGCTCTCCAATCTGCTTCAATGTAGTCAAGCAGGCTTTAAAATGTATTTTTAAGTACTAATGCCCTTATTTATAAACGTGGAACAAAGATGGAGTAGTTGAACTCTGTTTTGTCTTGTCTCTTTAAATGACAATTTCCTTAAGACAGATAGAGACAAAACAAAGTTTAACTACTCTATGTTTATTCCACGTTTATTAATAAGAGGGCTTATATTTAGTGATAGTAACTGCGAAGCAAGGGAATGAAACTATCTAGCTATAATGGAGCACCTTAATAGATGCTCCATCCTTTGTCAATACAAAGTATAGCTTTGTATGACTACATCCAATAGCAATTCATGAGTAATATAAAAGCTCTAGATTGTGTTAATTCTACTTCACCTGAATGACTTCGGCCGCGGCTGGTTAGACTTCATCGGATAATATCGCGTTCCGGTGCGATGTAGTGGCAACCAAATCGCTTTTCCAATGCCCCTTTTCACCATAACGTCTCCGGCTGCATGCATTGTTAGTCTAAAAACGTCCATAGCTGTTCTATCTTATAAATACACCACCAATGACTTAATATGGTTGCTGACTATGGGTATGGACAAGGCTCAGAGTGACATAGTGAGCGTTGAAGAGAGCTATGATGATAAGATCCGCAAAAGGACCGAAGTGACCGACATGGCTCAAAGTGTCGCGAAGTTGAAGAGTGGCAATGTCCAATAAACTTTGGGGACTCAAGGTGCTGCAATGGCGTCCACGAGTGTTGGGTTGTTGGCAGACTCTAATCTAGGTAGACTGATAAAAACCAAGAGAGTCGTGACTCGCGTAGCATCCCTGGTTAGGTGACATAAAGCCGTTGTACTTGCACTTCACACTTGGTAGGGTTTAGCATGGAACATAGGAAAGGTGCTTCTTATTGCAGTTGCCGAGATGCGGTATCGACTTTCGGAGGTCTCAAGTTCGATTTTCGGCACGAACCAGTTTCAGCTGTAGAGACAAGGAAGCTAAGTTTAGTTTTCGCAAATGTTTCTCATTTTTGTAAGGTTTGTTTCTGGGCCATCGGCTTTCATATTTATAAGCGAATTTGAAGTAATTTAAACAAGTAAATCCACCAAAGAACTAGCCTCTCTCAAGGAATATGTAGGTATGCACTTATGCCAAGGTCATTACAGCAGCTATATGTCCCGCAGTGGACGTCCACCTTATCACTAGCTATAAGCAAATTCTACTTCAATAGCTTCACTTCTGACAGAGCCTGTTAGATTTATAGATTCTCTATAATAATATCCATGCACCTTTTCATTCGTATTACTAGCGCACATCGCGAGCTATTAATTCAATAATAGTAGGCAATAGTACTCGTAGAGTTTAAATTAATATAATATAAAGATATCTAACCGAAAATAATTAAATAAAAATAAAAAGCAGTTGAAGCCTATAAACGGATTTAGACGCGTATAACCCGTTGAGATGCGAAAATTTGGAAACAACCAAATCAAACTCGTCAGTCGTCGCCCCTGCCCGTCCAATTCGAATTGTAATTTAATTAAATTGATATAGACGGAGATACCACGAATGCCAGACTTGCGAGGATTTTTTAGGTGGTGTGAGATGAGTCTCGCTTGGGGAGGATGAGGATTCGCTTGAACACTGAAGTTTGGCGAATGTTTTGTAGCCAAGAAACGTTTGGCACTAATACGTATAATAAGTAGATAATAATAATAATATGTACTCATACTATCCTTTGTTATAAAACAATAGTAAGAGACAAGAGTACTTTATTTGTGATGATGTGGTTATACACAGAAGATTAGGCACGCGTAATTTTGTCTGTCAAGTTTGGTAGGTAGGTAGGTACTTAGCCTATTAACCGATATGGCTCATACTGCCATAGCAATTATGAGTTAAATAAAAAACAATGTGCAACCTTAACAAAAAGTTTAAAGCAGTTAAGCACGCAGCGGAGGCTGAGACAGATTAGTGACTTAGATTGTCTTCTTGTGTTTATTACGACAATTAAGAAGTTTCAGTATTGAATATTGAGTCCAAAAACGTCCTTCGACGCAGACGGCCGGTTCGCTACCGCTACGCCATTCGGTCATCAAATGAGTATCGCGTGTAATATTTTTATACTATCCCACTTTGCAACTCCATAATGGAGATAGTCTGGCAGTTATTTCATCTCAGTTTGAAATAGACAAAGCCTCGTGCAACTGTGACGTGCAGCGGCTCACGTAATCTGATTATTTTGATTGGTCTGCCGTTTAAAAGCGGACCTTTTTTGGTCCTCTGATCTCGATTTGGTTCGTAATCATACGGAATGCCCAAAGGCTTCCGAAAGTGATAACTGATAACCCTTTCGCCTGTTCAATTTTTCAAACAGAGCATTTCAATTATGCAACGTGTAACGAAAAGTTGAATTAATATTGAAGGGTACTTATGTACTTGCAAACGAATCACCCCGTAATTTTTTTAAAAAGAAATAGGTAAGCCTAAGCATATTCGGGTGCGGCTCACAAAAAGTGTACCATAACACACGGGATAATGTAACACACGATAACACACTGGAATTAGAGTTAAGGTTAGTATACGCTATGTACATGTAACGAAAAAATACGTAATGGAATTAAAAAAAAATTGTGTATTAGTCATAATAAATCATGAATCATTGAGTCATATATCTATATTTAAATATATAAAATTTTCGTTGTTCCATGGATAACGCCAAAACTAAACAAGTAGTAAAGGTCTGTAATTTGGTACCTAAGTTGATATTAGGAATTCGTAAGTAAGACGGGGATTTTCGAAATTCAACTTTTTTGTCACTGAACCTAAAAGGAAAGGCTATTAAAATTGATATAGAGAAGGAATTTTGGGTCAAAATTTAAAAACTTGCAATTATTTTAAACTTTGTTACTTGTGACTGAACCGAAAACTATCAAAAATCAAAATTGATATTTGATCATTACAGCAAGCATAGAAAAAGATTAATATATGTAGTCACAATTTAAACTACTGGATAATTACTGGACCGAATTCTTTTAAAATCGATATCTGGCCATTTCAGCAATCATAAAGAAGGAATCTGTTAGATATCGATTTTGAAAGATATAAACTTTAGTACATCCATCCATTGATAGATGGCGCTATATTAAAATTGCCCTATTGTAAGTCGCACGTAAGAGTTCCGTAGTCCGATATAGTAAATAAAATTGCTCGAAAAGTTGCGTTTGTAAAGCATTACTGTTTCGGTAATTTTTGGAAGCTCTAACCTACGTATAGGAAGGGCTAATAGTGCGGTGCAATTGGACTTCCAAAGTGAAAGTATTATATTTTTAATCAATTAATCAATTAATTGAAGTTAAAATTTATTAATTGAAAAAATAAGCTACAATAAATTATTCAATAATTAATTTACTCATACCAACATTTCCTCCAATATTAAACTTCATATTTATTATCACAACTCTCAAATCAAACATACTGCCAAATAACTTAAAAAACATTAGGTATTTTCTCCTGGATGAAAATTTATCAGGGAATTGTTTAAAATACTATAGTAAATAATAAAAAAAAAACAACTAGCTGTAAGCCAAGGGAAAAGTCGTCAGCTGATAAGTTTCAGTAGGCCATAGATGCTGTTGCGTTACACCTTTCACGGTACCAGCTGACAAGCATTCCACTGAGATACAGCAAGCTGACATTAATTTTCATTCATAGTAGCATATAAACGATCACCAGGTAAATTTTTAGTTTAGGAAATCATTCAAAATATAATTTTTTTTTTTCATGTTCAAGGAGCCAGCTGACGTATAATCCACCGTGTTATGGTCAGCTGACTATGTTTTTCTTTCAAAATACTACATAAACTATACTCTGATAAATTTTCAAGTGAGACGAAATGACTGAAAAAACTTTTTTTTCTCCACGCGTGGGAGGCTGCCACGGCCCACCCCACCCACGGAGTCGCAGCTGACGGTCACGAATATTCATAGTACATTAAGTCCCTTATGCATTTTACGAAGTTTCGCTCGAGAAGAAATAATTGACCGAAAATGTACCTGGCTCCCGGGAATATTGGTGGATATGGTGAAAAATAAATCTCTTTTCAATGGAGTCTAGCTGTAAACTTTGACACAGCTTCAAGGATAAAGCTGCAGCGCCCCATAAACTGGACAAACGTAGCCTTGCGGGTAGTCGACAAAATCGCTCGTATCTCCGTCGTAAAAGCATTTACGACTCGTCCGCGGCTTTATGAACTGCGGAATAGAGTTACAAAATAGCTGTACGTACATGTGTTATGGATTACTTGAATCCTACGACCAGATAGGCAAGTAGACCCATGCTTGCATGAACATTCTGTTTACGCGAGAGTAGCTGGCGCGAGCGCCGAGCCTATTGTGTTGTATTGAATCGTGTTCTCTCTCTCTAACCCGCGGAAGCCCTCATCCGCGCGTCTCGCTCACGCTTTGGTTACGGCGAGTTTTTTGTATCGAATCGTGCGCTCCCGCTCCAACTCGCGGAAACGCCAATCTTCCTATCCCGCTCGCGCATCGGTCGCCGAGATTTTTTATGCCTGCAATGACGCGGCGACTTCGGTGCGCTCCAGTATTAAGCACGATACGAGTCAGCTAGCAACAGCCTTGCGTGCGGCTGGGTTTTTGCGGCGCCCCTTTTGCCCCGGCGGTTTGTACCCCAAGAAACGTACTTCTTGGACCGCGTCAATTCTTGTAGACAGTTTTATGTGGGGCGCGACCTTTTGTGCGTATTCGTGAACTCATCTTGTGGAGCGAGTCTGCTGTCGACCGACAAACTTAACGGTCCCCCGCGCGTGGCTGAAGTAATTTGATCACTTGTCGTCTTTGAAACGCGTAGTCGCGAGACGTAAATTACTACGTTTGAGTAGCCACGTTTATATTTGCGCGGGTGTTTAGTTATCGAATAACTGCGCAACGGGACGCCCGTTTTTGAGGCGCCTGAGTCGTTTTCGTGCCGCGGTTTGTTTTCCCCGGACCTGATTGTTTGGGGACCGCCTCGACTTGCGCTGTGATATCGCTGGGTTTTTTGGACATTGCACGCGTGTTTGTGACATTGAGTAGTGGTTGTCCCGGCCTTTTTTGGGAGTTCGCTACGCTCGCCGGAGCCACCTAGTAACACGCGTGTCCAGCCGCGAGGCTCAGATAGTGCATTGTTGCGAATTATTGAAATACTTTCTGAGCGGCGAGAAAGTTCGCGGTAGTTAAATAATTGTGGACCGCGCTGATATTAACCGTTGACCTTGTGGTGTGTCGTGAATCACGTACTTTATTTATTCGCTTGAGTGTTTGTTGGAGTTTGAAGCCAGCCTGAACGCTTGACATATCTTGACCGTCGCGTTCATTGTTGCGTGTTGTGATCCACTGTGCTGCTGCATTGAGCACTCCACTCATAGGAGGCGAACGAACGATTGGAGCTGTGTTCGTGTTTGACGTGTCTGGGAGCTGATTGGTGCAGAGGCCCTACGGTTGCAAGCCCCACACACACACCTACACACACATTTACACTTTCACGCCACATACTGTCCCACATCCACTACAGGGGGCGTCGCATCGAGTATCGTCGCATGCATCAACCAGGTTAGTGGCCTTCTATTTTTCTTGTCTATGTGATTCTATTGTCGAAGGCTGTCGCTGCCCGAGTTGACGATTGCCGTAGTAGTCTAGTAAAAGTCGCTGATTACTATTTCCACTGATCGACTAGTGAGACTCGATTACTATCCGACTTGGATTGGATGCCGTCATCCGACCCGAGACTGATCGTACACTAGTGATCCCGCGTAGTCTCACTAGTCGGTCCCCCCTCGACCTGTCCGGGCTCGTTCCTCTATGGGCCCGGGAACTGAGCTCTCGTCTGGACAGGCAAGGGGCCGTAACATGTGGTAGCAGAGCGTGGTTTCGCGCCTTTTGGTTAAGCGGCTTTTACACGTTCGGCGCGTCGATATCGATATTTGTTGCGCGTATTTAATTCGTCGCGTATCTCTGTCGGTCACACGTTTGTAGGCGCGGTACGCCACGTGTCGGACCGATACGCCGCTTTAACGGCCACAGATTATTGTACCGCTACACCACGCGTTTTTGTAGCAACGCCGCGTTATTTACCGCGTGCCGCGCGTTTGTTAACCGCGACCTTGATTAGCGTTCTGCACGTGTTGGTGTTTGCATCTGTGCTTGTTCTACTTCCTTGTAATTATCCTCGCGCAGTCTCGCCATGCCTTCGCATAAGCCTCCGGTGCGCCGTATGCAGGATGAGCTGCGGTGGGCAGCTAGCGCGCATGCGCTTATTACTCGTCCAGACAGGACGGCTAGCTTGCTCCACCGCCTTGAGCAGCTCCCAGCCAGACGAGCCCATTTTGAAGAGGCCTATTCGGAATTCCTTGCTACAGTGGAGGACGACGAGGCGCGAGAATCGGCCCAGAAGGACTACGAACAGTTCTTCGAGTTCACAGACGATGTGCTCGAGGCTGGGGCCAAAATGAATCGTGAGGCTCGAAAGAGCATTCTGTGCGAGTCGCCTCGCCCGCAGCAGCAGCCCGCCCTATTGGGTCGGCTGCCTACTTTGGACCTTCCACACTTTGGTGGGCGGCTTCAAGACTGGATGGGGTTCATCTCCATCTTCGACAGTCTAGTCCATACCCGCCGCGACCTATCCCCAGGCCAAAAAATGGCCTATTTGCGGACCTCCCTTCAAGGGGAGGCACTGGGGGTAGTCTGCCATTTGAAGTTGTCTGACGCCAGCTACTCCACGGCCAGAGAACTCCTCGAGAGGCGCTACGCCAATGTGCGCCGCCTTGCTGACGCGCACATGATGGAGTTAATATCCCTCCCGGTTTTGAAAGACCTAGCACGTCTCCGGGAGGTGATCATTGACCCAGTCGTGGTTGCTTGCAACGCCCTTCGACAACTTGACTTACCGGTGGATCAGTGGTCCTTCTGGCTTCTTCACCTGGTTCTGTCCCGCCTGCCTCTCGATCTGCGGATCCGATTTGAAGAGAGGTACGGCGGGGACGGGGCTAACTATATACCCCCGTTCAGTGACCTCTTAAAGTTCCTTGAGGAACAGAGCCGCCAGGTGGAGAATGCCGTGGCCTCGGGAACACCGGCAAAGGAGCCGGCTCGACCGACGCCACCTTCTAAACCCACGACTTCCACCAGGGGTTCCAAGCAGCCAGAATTAGCGCAGGAGACTGGACGCCGCCCAATTCTAAACTTTAGTGGTCTTGCTGCGACCGAGGTGACCCCCTGTCACTATTGCCGTGCTTCTACGCACACGACGACCGACTGCCCTAAATTCTTGGAGAGACCGCCCAAGTCACGTAGGGCCATCGCAAGGGAGCGCCGTTGGTGCTACTCTTGCTTAGGTGGGCACTTGCAACGCAACTGCCAGCACCAACGGCCTTGCCCACATTGTCAGGGCAACCACCTTCCTATTCTTTGCCTCGACCGCAATGGCGTCGGTAGGCAGGAGGTGGTTGAGCAGACACCCGGCAGGAGTGGAGTCTCCTCACCGGTCACAGGCCCAGCCGATAGACGGCGTGGTGACACTTTCAGTTCGGCCCCTGGTTTTGATAGGGCTTCACCCCCCCCTCGGGCGGGGGTGCAGCCCTCCAGGGGCGGGGGCGTTCCGCCCTCTGTCAACCCTGAGGGAGGTTTTGCCGTCGCTCAGCCTGATCCAAGGAGGTCCTCCCCTCCTCTGGCTGAATACCCCAGGCTGGAGCGACACCTCCCTCGATGGTCTGGACACCCCCCTCCGCACTACGTCGTCCCGCGGCTGTCGTACCAGGCCAGACCCCCTCAGACCGGGAGGGACGCTTGGGTGTGCCCTGGGGGCACCACACCTCTTGATGTGATAGAAGTTCCCCAAGAAGGCCCTTACGAGCGCCCAAGGCTAGAGGAGTTGCCCGAAAGGGGCAACTCCCGTTGACTTACTACTGCCTTGGCTCCCACCACCGCCACCTCACCTGACAATTTGAACGACCATAAGCCGGTCTGCCAGACTGTACTTTTACCAACGGCTTTGGTCAGGGTGTTTAACCCGAAGGGTGAGTGGCTAATGGTACGCGCGCTGCTAGATCTCGGATCACAGCGCTGGATTGCGTCGTCGTGGTGGGTGAGCGCTTCAGGGCAAGTCTCATTGCACCTTGTCCTAGCTAAGTGCAAGGTTGCATCTATCAGGTCTCGTCTAACAATCTCTAAGTTGAACTTGTGGAGCCAACTATTGACCCGGTTACTAAACCACGTCCACGCTTCTTGGAAGTCTCTGGTAAACATGGTGGACGTTTTTGCGTGGTCGGACAGTGAGATTGTCCTGTGTTGGCTCCGGACTTCGGTCCATAATCTTGGCATTTTTAAATACTCATGCGGGTTGCAATACCCTCTCACCCATTTGCAGCGTGAGTTTGGATTTGGCAGGCCGACGAACCATTCGAAGCGTGATCTTCAACTGTATTGCTTGCTATCGTTTGGAGGCATCCATTGCATAGCTTGTGCTGAGTGACCTGCCTGCGGACCGCGTAAAGGCTGCTCGACCTTTCGCTGGTGTTGGAACCAATTTGCCGGTCCTTTCTTAGTGAAGAGCTCTAACCTTAAGAATGCTCGGTCTTTTGAGGCCTACTTGTGCGTCCTTGGTTGCCTTGCAACCAAGGCAGTCCACTTGGGACTTGTCAGTGCCCTCAGCACGGAGGCGTTCGTGGCCACTCTGGGCCGCCTCGTGAGCCGTCGCGGCCTACCCGATTTGGTTCGGACAGACTGCTGGACTAATTATAAGGGAACCAATCGTTATTTGAAGGAGGTCGTCGACTTACTTGTTGAGAGCAAGCACTGTGTAGGCACCGCCATGTCTAGAATGGGAGATCTTGTTATGCTTAAAGAATCTAATCTACTCCCACTATTTTGCGTCGTGGACGCATTGTTAAACTGTTATTTGGATCGGATGGCGTTCCGCGGGTGGCCGAGGTATTTGTAGGGGACTCAGTATTGCAACGTGCCGTGGTCACGTTGTCCCAACGGCCTATTGATTAGCGAATCTACATTCTTAGATTCGGAGCGGGGGATTGTTTACGCGAGAGTAGCTGGCGCGAGCGCCGAGCCTATTGTGTTGTATTGAATCGTGTTCTCTCTCTCTAACCCGCGGAAGCCCTCATCCGCGCGTCTCGCTCACGCTTTGGTTACGGCGAGTTTTTTGTATCGAATCGTGCGCTCCCGCTCCAACTCGCGGAAACGCCAATCTTCCTATCCCGCTCGCGCATCGGTCGCCGAGATTTTTTATGCCTGCAATGACGCGGCGACTTCGGTGCGCTCCAGTATTAAGCACGATACGAGTCAGCTAGCAACAGCCTTGCGTGCGGCTGGGTTTTTGCGGCGCCCCTTTTGCCCCGGCGGTTTGTACCCCAAGAAACGTACTTCTTGGACCGCGTCAATTCTTGTAGACAGTTTTATGTGGGGCGCGACCTTTTGTGCGTATTCGTGAACTCATCTTGTGGAGCGAGTCTGCTGTCGACCGACAAACTTAACGGTCCCCCGCGCGTGGCTGAAGTAATTTGATCACTTGTCGTCTTTGAAACGCGTAGTCGCGAGACGTAAATTACTACGTTTGAGTAGCCACGTTTATATTTGCGCGGGTGTTTAGTTATCGAATAACTGCGCAACGGGACGCCCGTTTTTGAGGCGCCTGAGTCGTTTTCGTGCCGCGGTTTGTTTTCCCCGGACCTGATTGTTTGGGGACCGCCTCGACTTGCGCTGTGATATCGCTGGGTTTTTTGGACATTGCACGCGTGTTTGTGACATTGAGTAGTGGTTGTCCCGGCCTTTTTTGGGAGTTCGCTACGCTCGCCGGAGCCACCTAGTAACACGCGTGTCCAGCCGCGAGGCTCAGATAGTGCATTGTTGCGAATTATTGAAATACTTTCTGAGCGGCGAGAAAGTTCGCGGTAGTTAAATAATTGTGGACCGCGCTGATATTAACCGTTGACCTTGTGGTGTGTCGTGAATCACGTACTTTATTTATTCGCTTGAGTGTTTGTTGGAGTTTGAAGCCAGCCTGAACGCTTGACATATCTTGACCGTCGCGTTCATTGTTGCGTGTTGTGATCCACTGTGCTGCTGCATTGAGCACTCCACTCATAGGAGGCGAACGAACGATTGGAGCTGTGTTCGTGTTTGACGTGTCTGGGAGCTGATTGGTGCAGAGGCCCTACGGTTGCAAGCCCCACACACACACCTACACACACATTTACACTTTCACGCCACATACTGTCCCACATCCACTACAGGGGGCGTCGCATCGAGTATCGTCGCATGCATCAACCAGGTTAGTGGCCTTCTATTTTTCTTGTCTATGTGATTCTATTGTCGAAGGCTGTCGCTGCCCGAGTTGACGATTGCCGTAGTAGTCTAGTAAAAGTCGCTGATTACTATTTCCACTGATCGACTAGTGAGACTCGATTACTATCCGACTTGGATTGGATGCCGTCATCCGACCCGAGACTGATCGTACACTAGTGATCCCGCGTAGTCTCACTAGTCGGTCCCCCCTCGACCTGTCCGGGCTCGTTCCTCTATGGGCCCGGGAACTGAGCTCTCGTCTGGACAGGCAAGGGGCCGTAACAATTCAATTGCAATTCATGCAATTTTCGGTTTTGCACAGTAGTAGAATTACAGTATAAGTATGTGCTTTTCTCGGGGTAAAAATCAGTCTATGTCATTCTCCACGTTTTATGTTATGTCAGTGCAAAAAATCTGATTCGTGGCTCCTTTATGGCTTGGCAAAAGTCTACCTCTAGCAATATACGAGAAAGACTACGAACAGGATGATGAGCGAATACCATTCAAAATTATTACCTCTCATTTATTTATCTGGCGATTGAAAATCAGTCTTTAGGTATACAAACTAGCTACAGGCACGTACAGGCTACAATCATGTAAACAAAAGATACATGCAGTATGCTCATTGTAAAACTTCCGCACAATATTTCATTATTGCCTTCTCGAAGTTCGCAACAGAATACAACTGTTGCGAAGTTACAATTAAAACATCGGGAGCTCTGTCGTTGCCTCGCGCCTGTCTGTAGGTACGTTTGCTTTTTGTTGTATTATCTTAAATAAACTTTGCGAGAAACACGGCAGATAATGAAGAGCTTTTCTCGTTTTGATTGCCGGCCGTTAATTGGTTTTCATTTATCACGAAATGTCGTGACAGAAGCATGATTATTGCGAAGCATTGATGGCTTGGTTCAGACCTTTGCCTGAATAGGATCGGAGGTCCAATTTCAGGTCACGCATCTCTGATTTTTCGGAATTTAATTCAAAATTCAAATTTAAAATTTCACATAGGCCAAACATACAGGCGCTTGTAAAACATCAATATGATATTTGTCGCATATTATGTATGTATGTATGTATGGTGGTGGTTTAGTTTAAGGAAACTAAATATCTGTTGTTGATATTTAGTTTTAGAAAACTAAATATATTATAATCCGTCAAATAAGAAAAGTCGCCCATGTAAGATGCAACGTCCTATAATTTTGAATGGTATTCGCTCATCATCCTGAAACTGTTCGTAGTCTTTCTCACTTTGCCCGGTTATCACGTTGGCATGGTGCCTTTTAAACTAAAACACACACAAATATCTAGACTACATTTTACCACTTTACTACCCATTTAGTAATTATTATTATAGTTGTACCATGATCGTGCCTCAATTGAAAGTTATGCGTGGACTTTAATAGAGTTACAAGATTATTTCTTTTTGATAAGAAAAAGTAACAAACCAACATTGGGTTTTGCGGTGTCCGATAAAGAATTTCCTTTTTCGGAAAACACAATTGTTAAAGAATATGAAATGCAAAGCAATGTTTTACATCTCAAAATATATAAATTTAAGACATGAAAAATTTTTAGTGTTCAAATCAAACGGAACATTAAACAGACTTAATATAACATATTAGCGGCAAAAATCGATAAATTGGTTAGTAGATATATTACAATACAAAGCTATATACTAACAAAGGCTACCAGAAGCAGCTTAGTGTGACAAATTGATTTTAAGCTATTTCTTACTAAAAACAACATTCTTGCATATGAGCGTAAGAGGTTCGCTGCCCTGAGCAAGTAGTAAAATTTATGAGGGCATCCTGAAGCGAGCCCATCAATCCCGTTTAACATCTAATGGCGGGCGACCGAGCATTTGTCACTGCAACGTGTTATTGCCACGACGTTATTCGAAGTGGTGCCGTTCAGAGTCTGGAGATCTGCTAATTGTTAGGAGTGGAAACGATGGAAACCTACCTCTGTACCAAAATGAATAGAACAGGCAGTTGTATTACTCATGTAAAACCCATATTAAAGTGAGTCATTTATGGAGTACTGTAGCCACTTATCGGATGGGTCTGCCAAGTACCAACTGAAAGATGCTTTGGATTCGGTTGATCGTCGTGCTAGAGGACTAATCAGCTACCAGATGCTGGTCAATAAAATACTCCAAAGTCTCGAACATCGTCGTAAGGTTGCCTGTCTGTCGGTAGTCTATGGAATATATTTCGGAGAGTGTGCTCAGGAACTATTTAATTTGGTTTCCCCGTCACTGTTTTACCATAGAACGGTAAAACATCGAAAACGCTTTCACCCCTACACAGTTGACGTACAAAAGACACGTACGAAGCGGTTTGATTCCACGTGTCTTATACGCACTGCAAAGTTCTCGAATACACTCCCAGGCACTGTATCATCACTTTCCGTCAGGTGTGATAGATAGATAGATAGAAAATTCTTTATTGTACATCAATAAAACATGATAAATACACAAAAGTTATACTAATGCACATATGGCGGCCTTATCGCTACACAGCGATCTCTTCCAGGCAACCATCGGGGTATGAAGCGGTGATTGGAATATAATGAGGTAGGTGGTACAATAGAAACAATAAAACTGAAGAAAATATCACATAACACTATATGAATAAATACGTATGTATATATATATATATATATTTACATAATCATAATAATAATATATATGTATATAATAAATTCTAATAAATAATTACAAAACCCTCAAATAGAGTAATAAATGTTTCAAATTCAAATAAATACTTACAGAAATACTTAATGAGTGACAAAATATAACATAATATATAATATAAGTAACATAGAGATCAGCTGCCACTGACTCCAGGAAGTTGAGACAAAAGGTGATCCTTTAAACGTTTCTTGAAGATATTAACAGAATTGGCCTCCCTGATATCAAGCGGAAGGACGTTCCAGAGCTTTATGGCCTTTACCGTAAAAGACTTACCAAAGAAAGTCGAACTATGTGTGGGCACCCTTAGAGTTAGTTTTCTTGCAGAACGAAGTACCTCGTCAGGCTGTCCCACGAAGTTGAACTTTTCTTTTAAGTATGGGGGCGCAGAAAGATGAAAAAGAACACAGTACAGAACAGAAAGGATGTGCATATTCCGGCGAAGTCGAATGGGTAACCAATTAAGATGAGAACGAAAATGTGAGATGTGGTCATATTTACGTAACCCAAATATGGACCGAATCATTGCATTTTGAAGTCTCTCAAGCTTATTCAATTGGTTTTCGGTTAAGTCAACAATGCTTGCGTCAGCATAATCTAAAATAGGGAGGAGTAAGGTCTGTGCGAGCATAATTTTGGTAGGAATTGGAAGAAAATTTCAAAGGCGACGCAACGAACCCAAAGCCGCAAACACTCTCCTGCTGATTTCGCTAACATGTCGAGTCCAGCTGAGTGTACTATCTAAATAAATTCCCAAGTTTTTAACATCATCACAGTAAGGAATCACAATGTTATCAAATAAAATAGGGGGTAAGGATAATCTGTCAACTTTACACATCTGTCTCCGACTGCCAATGAAAATCGCTTGAGATTTTCTTGGGTTGACACTGAGGCCAAATGTTTTACTCCACACAAGGATTTTATCCAAGTCATCATTCATTTTAGCAATAGCTGCCGGAAGATTCTCCAAAGTTGATTGCACATAAATCTGGACATCGTCTGCATACATATGATAGAGAGAAGAAAGGTTTTGAGAGATTGAATTAATGAAAATAGTAAAGAGTAATGGTGACAACACGCCTCCCTGAGGAACGCCAGCAGCAATATCGCACCATGATGAATAAGTATCATCAGCGCGAATGCGCTGCCGGCGACCCTGAAGGTAACTACGAAACAAGTCAATAACTGCTGGAGATATGTTGAGAGAACGCAGCTGGCCAAGTAGGATGTCAAAATCGACAGTATTAAAAGCGTTGCTGAAATCCAATAAGGTCATAATGGTTAGCTGTTTATTGTCCATGCCAAGCCGGATGTCATCAGTCACTTTGATCAAAGCAGTGACAGTACTATGACCAGGACGAAAGCCGGATTGAAAAGGATTAAACAAGTTGTTTCTGTTAAGGAATAGGTTCAGCTGATGGTGAATTAACTTTTCAAGAACTTTGGACAGGAAAGGCAAGATAGAAATAGGTCGGAAGTCAGAGAAGGAAACAGGGTTAGCTTTTTTCGGCAGTGGTAGGACATGAGCACTTTTCCAAGCTCACTCGCTGCTACACATTCATTTAAAATGTATGTGATGACAGGAGCGATAACATTAAGGAGGGGGAATGATGATAGCCCGACTAATCTGATCGCTACCAGTGGCATTGGATGATATGGACAACACGTTGTAAGGATGACACCGTGCGCAGTAGTTAATAGGTATAAAAGTTACAAATATTACTTGAAGTTAAGAATTTAAATTCAATAGTGGGTATGTGGTCTTCAAATGTTTCACAAGGTGGTTAAGGTACTTAGCTGGGCACATGCGGTGGTGAAGCGGAGAAGATGAGCGAAACTAGGCCGGCGGTGGTGAAGAACCCGACCCGCAGCCACAGGAAACGGGCCGTGCGCCGTGGCGGCGCGCTCAGGTGAAGTTGATGTCGCGGGCCGGCCGGCACGTGGCGAGGCGGCGCTCAGCGACGCAGCCCGGACACGCGGCTTGCGCAGCAGAGACGGGCGTCTGCGACAGGCGCGCGGCCCGCGTAGCAGGCGGCTAGCGAACACGCGGCGCTAGCGGCGGCGATGCGCCCGAGGAAGCACGTGGTACGGCGGCGTGCTGCGACGCAGCCTGGGGCCGCAGGCCGCACACGGCCCTCAGCGGCGGCCGCGGCGTGCGAGGCGGTAGGCGGCGGCGGCGAAGGCGCCGGCCGCGGTGGTCGTCCAGCGGTATTCCGCGAGGAAGACCACGGTAAGCACGCGGCGAGGCGGCGCTCCCGACCTGGCGCTGAGAGCCGAGTCTGTAGGTGTCACGCGCTGGTCAGCACGTGGGAAGGCGGCGTGCCTGACCAGCAGCCGTGATGGAAGCAGACACGTGGCAGCTAGCGCATGGCCCCAAGCAGGGTTCGTCACGCAAAAGAGGCGAGACGAGCCATGCCGCGAAGAATCACCGTACTCTCGAGAGAACCCAGCCAGTGAACCCTGGAATCAACATCCAGTTCCTAAAGAGGTGACCTTCAGACCGTCGCTTGCTCGCGCCGCGCGTCACCGACGGCAAGTACCCACAAGAAAAAACTGGCGTGGCGCTTAACGCAAGCAAACGACGTTTTACAGCGGTCAGAAAAAATCGTGACACTCACCCGGTATTGGGGTCCTATATTTTCATGTCGACGAACTATTCATGAGGTTATTTTTTTTTTAATCTTAATAACTAAATTTTGGACACGCGTTTAGCGTTCAACTTCCCGGCCAATACTGCCGGACGACCGCGGCGCACCGGCGCTGCCCGGTGTCGTCACGCACACACGCGCGCGCGCAGAACAAAGACTGTGTAAGCGCGCGTTTCAGGGGTCCGCAATGGTTTATAGAAGAACCACGCGCTCGTATAATTTGTACTAAATTAAATTCGCTACCCTAGCTATATATTACGTTACATATCCCCCTCTCCTAGCGAAGGATTTTTTACTGTAAAAAAAAATCCGGCTAATGCCTAACCTGACACTCAACTAAACATACACTTACATACATCTTCGCATTCATTCATCATCTAATGGACGACAGTAGTACTATGATTATTTAAGGACTCTGCCACCTTTCAGATAGAGTTTTTATTTTTAGCAATAAAGACTCAAGTTCAGTTAAGTTAGATGTTCTATAGATTTAGTTAGGGAGATAGTTAAATGTGATTTGATAGTAATCCCATATTTCATCTCAATAAAGTATACCGTCTAGGTTGGTATACACAGTTTAATAATAGGCACTTCAGTAGCATTTTAGTTATGCTAGTAGATTTACCTATACCATAAGTATCCTGACTTTAGGTCATCAAGATAATTAGATAGATATTTACCGCATTTTAGGTCTGCAGCAAATATAATTAGACTTATACACGTGCTACGCAGAAGAGGCGCGCCACGCGGTTTATAACGTCTTAACTTTTAGGTCATTAAGACATTAATTAGTTTAGAGAATTGTAGCTGTTGAGATGAAATATTAGATTTTAGATTTAGATATTAGCTTTGTCTGCGATCATAGGCAATTTAGATTATTAGTTATTAGATTTATCTGTAGTAATAGGCAATTTTGGTTTAGGTTTAGATTTAGATTTATCTGTAGTTTTAGACGATAGTTTACTAGTTTACGAATATCGTAAGACATGGTGATATTAAACAAAATCGAAAGAGGAAAAGAAAAAAAATTACTGCGGGTGAGTGTCAACGCAATAAAAAAAAACAACTAACGCCGTTTGTTACAATTAAATTAGAAGATAACGTTTGGTTGTTTTTCCTTTAAAAAATTGAGTGAATGATAATTGAATACTGAATGATTAAGATAAGTCAGTAAAGAAATTAAAAAAATCGCAAAAAATAATTAATAAAAGTAAATAATAAAACGATATGCAACTAAAGTGTACTTACTAGTATAATAATAATATTATAAAACAATTAATTACAAATTAAGGCAAAAATAATGTAAATCAATTAAATGGTAGGTATCAAGATACAAGAATATCAATAATAACAGTAAGGCTATCTTAAGTTCAATTCAACTAAACAAAAATTTTAATTTAATTATTACGGAACCAATTAGCACTTAATACACTTTAGTTGCTGGCAACCAAAATAAACGTTTTACAAGACAAGCACACACACCAATTTTTACCGGACTTATGAAGCAAGCGAATGACCACGTGAGAGGCGCCAATGTAACGATGATATTGTGCGTATTAAAGAATAGTAGGTATTTAAGTTGCAGATATAGGTCTTGTAGTTAAGAATTTAAATTCAATAGTGGGTATGTGGTCTTCAAATGTTTCACAAGGTGGTTAAGGTACTTAGCTGGGCACATGCGGTGGTGAAGCGGAGAAGATGAGCGAAACTAGGCCGGCGGTGGTGAAGAACCCGACCCGCAGCCACAGGAAACGGGCCGTGCGCCGTGGCGGCGCGCTCAGGTGAAGTTGATGTCGCGGGCCGGCCGGCACGTGGCGAGGCGGCGCTCAGCGACGCAGCCCGGACACGCGGCTTGCGCAGCAGAGACGGGCGTCTGCGACAGGCGCGCGGCCCGCGTAGCAGGCGGCTAGCGAACACGCGGCGCTAGCGGCGGCGATGCGCCCGAGGAAGCACGTGGTACGGCGGCGTGCTGCGACGCAGCCTGGGGCCGCAGGCCGCACACGGCCCTCAGCGGCGGCCGCGGCGTGCGAGGCGGTAGGCGGCGGCGGCGAAGGCGCCGGCCGCGGTGGTCGTCCAGCGGTATTCCGCGAGGAAGACCACGGTAAGCACGCGGCGAGGCGGCGCTCCCGACCTGGCGCTGAGAGCCGAGTCTGTAGGTGTCACGCGCTGGTCAGCACGTGGGAAGGCGGCGTGCCTGACCAGCAGCCGTGATGGAAGCAGACACGTGGCAGCTAGCGCATGGCCCCAAGCAGGGTTCGTCACGCAAAAGAGGCGAGACGAGCCATGCCGCGAAGAATCACCGTACTCTCGAGAGAACCCAGCCAGTGAACCCTGGAATCAACATCCAGTTCCTAAAGAGGTGACCTTCAGACCGTCGCTTGCTCGCGCCGCGCGTCACCGACGGCAAGTACCCACAAGAAAAAACTGGCGTGGCGCTTAACGCAAGCAAACGACGTTTTACAGCGGTCAGAAAAAATCGTGACACTCACCCGGTATTGGGGTCCTATATTTTCATGTCGACGAACTATTCATGAGGTTATTTTTTTTTTATCTTAATAACTAAATTTTGGACACGCGTTTAGCGTTCAACTTCCCGGCCAATACTGCCGGACGACCGCGGCGCACCGGCGCTGCCCGGTGTCGTCACGCACACACGCGCGCGCGCAGAACAAAGACTGTGTGCGCGCGTTTCAGGGGTCCGCAATGGTTTATAGAAGAACCACGCGCTCGTATAATTTGTACTAAATTAAATTCGCTACCCTAGCTATATATTACGTTACAACGTTCTTCTTCACATCACAGACAGTAAACGGACTTAACTCGAACGGAGGATAAGTATGAGTCGGGGTTACAGAAAGTGACTGAAGAGTACGAGATTTAGCTGAACTATCAAACAAGTTCGAGGGTGAAGAGAAGTATTGATTTAACTTTTCAATATCAACACTCGGTGACGATGAAGTCTGAGATGATTTACCAACCCCAACAGTTTCCAGAAACCTCCACACTCTAGAGGTGTCGCCGTTCTCGACTGATGTGTGAATATGGCGTCGTTGTGCGTCTCTACATATTGCAGCGATTCCTGGCTTTATGATATTTACGGAGATTTTCGTCAGAATTCTTACATTTATATTTGAATTTTGCTATATTTTTCTTATGAATAATAGATTTCAACTCATCAGTCAGCCAGGGAGCAGGCAAGTGTTTCAACGCCGTATTTTTAAACCCTTATAACTTAGGCCAGAATTATTCCAGATAATCAAAATCCTCGGGAAATGATGTCGCCGGTGAACTTATTAAACGTATAAAGTTTCAATATCACAGGTCTTATACTTTAGATTTTATTGACATCTGAAAACCCCAGATTTCGTCACTGACTGACTGACTGACTGACTGACTGACTGACTGACTGACTGACTCACTGATGATCATCAAAATTCCTAGGTACTTCCTGAAGTCCTAGAAAGCTGGTATGTAAGCTAGAATTAGTACACAACCAACAAAAAAATTCCAAAAGTTGGAAATTTAACCCCCCAACCCCTTAAAATAGGGGATGGAAGTTTGTATGAAACTACGGCAAATATTGATGCTAGAGGTCTCAAAATTGATATAGGGACTCTTCGTAATAAACAATCAAATACGTGTTTCAGGATTTTTAGTAAATCACCCCACATCCATCAAATAAGGGGGTTGGAAGTTCGTATGGGGGGATGGAAGTTTGTATGAAACTACGGCAAATATTGATGCTAGAGGTCTCAAAATTTATATAGAGAATCTTTGTAATAAACAATTAAATACGTGTTTCAGGATTTTTAGTAAATCACCCCACATCCATCAAATTAGGGGGTTGGAAGTTCGTATGGGGTTTCCCATACGTATATAGGTACAAACTTAATTTCATGTTAGATATCTGCTTGTATACATCTGGAAAAACACGTAATTTTTTTTGGTAATTATAAGCGCGATACCAGTGCCCAAGTGGCCAAGCGCCCAAGTGCCCAGTGCCCCGTGCCCAGTAATATCGCAAGTTTCAAGCCCAAGTTCCATGCATGTTATGTTTAACAAGCCGAGTTTCACTGCATGTCGAGTCACCAGGATCCAGCGCTCAATGACAAGAACCCACATTGAGCCGGGTGCCCAGTGCCCAGCTTGAGATGTCGAACGTGCCAAGCGTCAAATCTCTCTGATTTTGAAGAGCGTTATAGCGCATAAATACCTGCTCAGTGCCCAAACGGACGCGTCAAACCCAAGTTACATACAGGCCCCGTCCAACGAGCCCAGCTCTCAGTTCCCAGTGCCCAGGGTGAGATGAGTGCCCAAGGCCCAGTGCCCAGTACCCACAGTTAGCCGTCGGGCATGCCAAGCGTAAATTACTTATATGGATTTTAACAGCGCCCCAACGTCAATGTGCCCAGTACTATAGTGCACGCGGCAACCCCGAATTCCCGTACCGAGCTCCGCGTGTTCGTTGCCCAGAGTCCAGTGCTCTGTGACCAAAATGAGTTGTCAAGCGTGTCAAGCGTCAAATTTGAATTTCAAGAGCGCCTCAGCGCCCAACGAAAATAAAGACTATAAATAAAACAATAGTTAAAAAACTAATAAACACACAAATCTCACCGATACCTTCCGTAGATTTTTAATGGATAACAAGTAGTCTGTGTTAGTCCAGGATATAATCAGTCTACATTTTAAATTTCAGCCAAATCTGTTCAGTGGTTGTGTTGTGATTGAGTAACAAACATCCAAACTTTCATTTGTATCTGACTTTGTGTTTTAATAGGTAAAATTTGAAGTTAGAAATTGAAATTTGGATTTATACATTACGTTTGATTATCATTTTATCTTGATAAATGTAAAATTAGTTTCACTTTCGGTAGGCCAAAACTACTAACTTTAAATCCACTATAAGTTTTTTAAATTTTCAGAATGTACTTCTAAGCAAAGTACGTATCTACTCGTAATACAAACAAAGGCTGAGAAAAGAGTCGCACCTGAAGTGCAAGAAATACACAAAAAAAAAGAAAAATTAAGTTAATAAAAAACATTTTTTTAAAAAACTTACAAAAAGAAATGAAATCCCAACAAAAACATTTTCATGTAAATGTTGCCAGACGAGCATATGGCTCACACTGTCAAAAAGTTATCAGATCTCATGTAGGGCAAGACCTCTGACTTTATACACCCTTAAATACTAGCTCTAACTTCACAAACTCTACACTTTAGTTACAATAATGTCTTGACCGTTTGGCTACTGTCACATGGGCGTAAAATCAAAAATTTATTCACTTTTCAGTACTCTGTAAGTTCTGTTAAATCAAAATTTGAAATCAGGAAAATGATTTTGGTGGGATAAATTTTTCACTTTACGCCCATGTGACGGTAGCCAAACGGCCAAGACATTATTTTAACTAAAGTGTAGAGCTTGTGAAGTTAGAGCTAGTATTTAAGGGTGTATAAAGTCAGAGGTCTTGCCCTACATGAGATCTGATAACATTTTGACAGTGTGAGCCATATGCTCGTCTGGCAACATTTACATGAAAATGTTTTTGTGTGGATTACTCTTTCTCATGTTCTTCCCACGTGACGTGACTACTTTAGAAAACTCCGTTTCCAATAACGAAAAATAGTAAAATCACTATAATAGATAATTAAAAGCTTACAGTACCTGTAAAGAATAATCTTTTTAATTACCATTTATTCTCCTGATATTACATATTTCAAGTATTAAGTACATAATATTTGAGATGGATATCAACTGTTACTTCATTTGCGTAATAATATTACTATGCGCTACAATACTCGTATTTTGGGCAGTTTGTTTGAGTGTTTCAACTCTTTAACCCTCCAGCTTCAACCAGCCACCATTTTGAACCCTAAACTGAAAACCACTGAACGAGTGACGTCCTACGGTGTATACTGTAAAATTTATAGAGAAACCGACTGTGCAATGTGCATTTTACGATAGTGGGCGTAGCGGCCCATAGAGTCAATGGTGAATTTATGATGCGTTCCGGCCGCGGGGAAAAACTACCTGCGTAAATTACGCCTTGCTCGATAAAGCCTTTGCGCTTTGTGCCACCGCGCAAGGCATAGACCATAGACGGTAAATCAAAAACACTTTTGTGTACAACAATAGGAATATAACACGAAATGTAGCAAAAGACATTTTGTTCATAAAAGACCTCCCTAGCGTTCGCTTCCCGTCTCTAGCCAGTTTAGAATTTTATAATTTCTAAGTTAGCTCAGTTATGGTCAGGATTGTCAGGTCAGGGAGGCTTTGGTCGTGGCTAGTTACCACCTAATTAGCAAAGACACACCGACAAGCGATTTGGTGTTCCGTAAGCCGTAAGAGTTTAGTTTACTTACCTATTCTCAGTGAGTACGATAACACCTTCCGATGCATCACCACCAGGTGAATTCGCAAATACTTCTTAAATGTAAATGAAAAGCTTCTCAAGCTTCGCTGTGAAGCCTGATAAAAAAGCCTGAGATCTTCTTGGAATACCTGAGGGTAATGTATTGAATACAAAAAAAATACTATATCCATTATGTTTTTCCCTGTACTAGCTGTTACGTGGAATGGAGGAAAATGTACGCATTTAAGACGTTTATTACAACAATTTTATTGTTAGAAAACCAGAGGCCCTTGTAAGGAGGTAGGGTACATTGTAACTGAGAACAATCGATGCGTTACCAGGGCGTAATAATATGGCCACGTTTGAACAAGGGCTGCGAGAGGCTTCTGTCACAGTATTACAATATTGGGTAAATATTATTGTAATACTGTGCTTCTGTGTAGGGCTCTTAAATCAGCTATTTAAAAAATTCTTACATATTTATAAAAAAATACGAAAAACTAATTAAATTTGTGCACTTTTCAGTAATGGTTCAGTACCACCGTGCCACCAGCATACGCGTTTTGGGGGGGATGGCTAAGCAACCTCGACGAGTGCCCGAGTGCTACGGTGCCGATGCTCCCTGGTAACTTCGGTTAATAACCGACGGCTAATAGCTTGGCCCGGTGAATAGGTGACATTTCTTCGCATGTCTCTCTGAGTCTCAGCAGAGGGCATAGTGTCGAAACGGAGGAATCCCGGAGGAGGAAGAAAACCTCATTACAAATTACAGGCGGGGGCGGAAACGCCTACAAGTCCCTTCGGGGCACTACGAGGAAGACAACCTCGTAAAAAAATCACCGAAGTGGGCGGGAACGCCCGTCGAGAGGGATAAATTACGGCGGCACATCCCTCTCGTAGGAGACGCACCGGTTGCTGGAGGACGAACATCTTTCTTCGACTTCCGTGTGCACCGGCCTGCGGGTGACGGACGTAAGGGGCTGTGGCGTCTGGTGCCCGAACTCCATCAACCGGCCGAGGAGGTGGCGCGCCCTGTTCAGGACGCGCCTCCCAGGAGGAGTCGGCGGCGGCCAAGTTGCCGGCAGCAGCGACGGGACCTGCCGCTCAGGTGGCGGGTCGGGGCCTGGTGGGAGCGCGGTGAATACGCAAGTGAATCCTGTACTCCGGCCACCGAGGTCCGTCATGGCAAGCGACAGGTTTTAGTGGGTGCAAGCCCCACATAACCCCTCCATGTCCCCTGACGGAGGGGTTATGTGGGCATTTCCTGTCATTAAAAAAAAAAGCATAAGCGTTTTATTGAATAGGCTACAATTTTTTAATGGAGATGTATGTTTATGTAATTATGTTTGTTCGCGTGTAATCTTGCAACTTAATAATCTGCAGCAGATATTTTCAACTTTTTAAATAGGTTTAGATTGGATGACAATGCATGGTTAAGTTTGGCTGGAAATAGGACGTATAAATTGATTTGCAAAAGCATATTTTTAAAAATATTATTTGAATGATGAATAATTTAATACGATGGTGCTCTAAGAAGAAGACGATTGCATTGGACGAACACTGATAGAAAAATCTAAAGTAGCCATGAGTAATGATGGTGATGAATAGCAAGCCGAAAGGATTCCGTACTACTCAAATGTGTAAATTTTGTGTACTACCAAATTTTTCCAACAAGAGTTCGAATTATTTTGAAGAATGAACGCTAAGAAACTCGTATATTTTATGAAATCCGCAAATTTCATGGCCTCGTGATAGCAATCGTTCGACACTGCAAGATCAAACGTTGCTAGGTCACCAAACATTTGAGAATAGACACTCAAACTTCTCTTATTTCGTAACGTTAGACGACGACATTAATTTATTGTTTGACGGTGGCTCCTTTCCATTCTCTTTTATTTGATAAACAAAATATAAGGATACTGTTTTATTCTAGCTATTTTATACGCATGCTTAACTTTACTTATTTGAATATTTCAGTCACAGATCAAAGCATAACCCAAACGAGAAAAACGAACTCCGTAGAATCATTTTGATGTCCGTTTGTCCGTGACATAAGGCCCTTTTTATCTAAACGGTTAAAACTATCAAGTGGAAATTACTTCAATATCTGGTCCTTGCAGGATATGAAAAGTTCAAGCCTCCAAATCCAATCGAAAGTATAATACCACAGAATACCATGTATTACAGCCATATTTACGATTTAGAAAACTCCACATACACGAGATCCCGGTTTCTGAGAGTCATGAAATTAGTCATGAAATTTCATTTTGGTACAAGTCAAGGAAAAAATCTGAAGTTTGAAAAAATATTGAAATACGCTTAATAAACGCATAAAACACAACGACACAACACTATACAATTAATATATTGAGAGAAAAAAATCAATACTATTGATAATTTGCCTCGATAGTACGGAACTCTTAGTGCGACAGTCCGACTCGCGATTGACCAGTTATTTTATA
The DNA here is from genome assembly GCA_036785405.1 of Coenonympha arcania. NCBI lineage: Eukaryota > Metazoa > Arthropoda > Insecta > Lepidoptera > Nymphalidae > Coenonympha > Coenonympha arcania. The sequence continues at coordinate 16,379,623 of CM072055.1, forward strand.
GACAGACCTATAGTTCTACTCTAAACGACGTATATTTCGTTAGAAAGTATATCCTATGAAGGTAAAGCCGATAAGGGTGTAGCGATGGCGAATGTAAAACGACAGTAGTGGTCATTAAGTAAAGTTCAAGTCCAACAGGACCCAAGGTACTAATTAATTACGCACACTGGGTTTTACCTACTGACCCCTAATAACTTCAACTACACTAAAAACCTCTTACCAACGTAGTAGAAACAACAGAACAAATCACTGGCGTCGCAATTACCCCAGTCCCCCCGGGGCAAGTACGAGCAAGTTAAGAGAGTGATAATCGAATTGGGGACATTATAATACAGAGCCCCTAACAGAATCGTTAAATCTCCATCAAGTTTAGGTTCACTTCCCCAACACTTGCCCGGATTCAATTAAACTTTAGCGGAGTGGTACTCGTAAACAAAACTATTATCATGACTGCAATAAGCAATTTGGCCTGGCTCGTTGTAAGGGAGAAATCTTACATTTTGACGATACCTATGTTGTAGCAATAGACAGGGTACATACCGTGTAGGACTGATAGACTTTTGGGACCGAAGGCACCAGCTAGACTGGTGACCCCACAATGAAAAGCTGAGTGATGACCCCTGGTGATGAACCAGTATAAGACAGATAAAATCAAGAGCATCCAAATGACGCCAAACTGTAAAAGTTGGAGATCTCTACAGGTGGCTCATCAAAAATCATAACTTACATTTATTACTCAGGCTCTTTATTTTATTAATCCCGGCTAATTCAAGACAAATATGACCTTAATACGGGGTATTAATAACGTATTAGTATGCTAAGTCATCCCGAATGACTTAATTTCCAAACTATTATCGTCTTAACACCTGAATTACATGCAAATTGCGCCCCGATTGAGAATCAAGTCGCTTTAAATGATGGATAAAACCGGTTTAAACCAGTTTGAGCCGCTCTAAACCGGATTACACCGCATCTAGGCGGAGACGCTCATTTATTATGTAAATACGCGACAAATTAAATCCAATGGGTGTTTCCTTTGACAAACGGGTAGACTGTTTAATGTATTGCCCGTGTTTGTTAGTTGATGGTACGTCTTTAGGAATTACTTTTTTATGTTTTTATGTAGGAATTTAATTTGGTAAAATAAATCCCAACAAAAACATTTTCATGTAAAATGTTGCCAGACGAGCATATGGCTCACACTGTCAAAAAGTTATCAGATCTCATGTAGAGCAAGACTTCTGACTTTATACACCCTTAAATACAAGCTCTAACTTCACAAACTCTACACTTTAGTTACAATTATGTCTTGGCCGTTTGGCTACCGTCACATGGGCGTAAAGTGAAAAATTTATCCCACCAAAATCTTGTCCTGATTTAACAGAACTTACAGAGTACTGAAAAGTGAATAAATTTTTGATTTTACGCCCAATGTAACGGTAGCCAAACGGTCAAGACATTATTGTAACTAAAGTGTAGAGTTTGTGAAGTTAGAGCTTGTATTTAAGGGTGTATAAAGTCAGAAGTCTTGCTCTACATGAGATCTGATAACTTTTTGACAGTGTGAGCCATATGCTCGTCTGGCAACATTTTACATGAAAATGTTTTTGTTGGGATTTCATTTCTTTTTGTAAGTTTTTTAAAACAATGTTTTTTATTAACTAAATTTTTCTTTTTTTTTGTGTATTTCTTGCACTTCAGGTGCGCCTCTTTTCACAGCCCACTCTCTAATATGTTTGTATTACGAGTAGATACGTACTTTGCTTAGAAGTATATTCTGAAAATTTAAAATACGTATAGTGGATTTAAAGTTAGTAGTTTTGGCCTACCGAAAGTGAAACTAATTTTACATTTATCAAGATAAAATGATAATCAAACGTAATGTATAGATCCAAATTTCTGCAATTACTAACTTCAAATTTTACCTATTAAAATACAAAGTCATACAGATACAGATACAAATGTAAGTTTGGATGTTTGTTACTCAATTACAACACAACCACTGAACTGATTGGCTGAAATTTAAAATGTAGACTGATTATATCCTGGACTAACACAGACTACTTGTTATCCATTAAAAATCTACGGAAGGTGTCGGTGGGATTTGTGTGTTTATTAGTTTTTTAACTATTGTTATATTTATAGTCTTTATTTTCGTTGGGCGCTGAGGCGCTCTTGAAATTCAAATTTGATGCTTGACACGCTTGACAACTCATTTTGGTCACAGAGCACTGGACTCTGGGCAATGAACACGCGGAGCTCGGTACGAGAATTTAGGCTTGCCGCGTGCGCTATGGTACTGGGCACACTGACGTTGGGGCGTTGTTAAAATCCATATAATTTACGCTTGGCATGCCCGACTGCGAACTGTGGGTACTGGGCACTGGGCCTTGGGCACTCATCTCACCCTGGGCACTGGGAACTGAGACCTGGGCTCGTTGGACGGGGCCTGTATGTAACTTGGGCTTGACGCGTCCGTTTGGGCACTGAGCAGGTATTTATGCGCTATAAAGCTCTTCAAAATAAGAGAGATTTGACGCTTGGCACGTTCGATAGCTCAAGCTGGGCACTGGGCACTCGGCTCAATGTGGGTTCTTGTCATTGAGCGCTGGATCCTGGTCACTCGACATGCAGTGAAACTCGGCTTGTTAAACATGACATGCATGGAACTTGGGCTTGAAACGTGCGATATTACTGGGCACGGGGCACTGGGCGCTTGGGCGCTTGGCCACTTGGGCACTGGAATCGCGCTTATAAATACCAAAAAAAATCACGTGTTTTTCCAGATGTATACTAGCAGATATCTAACATGAAATTAGGTTTGTACCTAATACGTATGGGAAACCCCATACGAACTTCCAACCCCCTAATTTGATGGATGTGGGGTGATTTACTAAAAATCCTGAAACATGTATTTGATTGTTTATTACAAAGGGTCCCTATATCAATTTTGAGACCTCTAGCATCAATATTTGCCGCAGTTTCATACAAACTTCCATCCCCCCATACGAACTTCCAACCCCCTAATTTGATGGATGTGGGGTGATTTACTAAAAATCCTTAAACACGTATTTAATTGTTTATTACGAAGAGTCCCTTTATCAATTTTGAGACCTCTAGCATCAATATTTGCCGCAGTTTCATACAAACTTACATCCCCCCATACGAACTTCCAACCCCCTAATTTGATGGATGTGGGGTGATTTACTAAAAATCCTTAAACACGTATTTAATTGTTTATTACGAAGAGTCCCTTTATCAATTTTGAGACCTCTAGCATCAATATTTGCCGTAGTTTCATACAAACTTACATCCCCTATTTTAAGGGGTTGGGGGGTTAAATTTCCAACTTTTGGAATTTTTTTGTTGGTTGTGTACTAATTCTAGCTTACATACCAAATTTCAGCTTTTTAGGACTTCAGGAAGTACCTAGGAATTTTGATGATCATCAGTGAGTCAGTCAGTCAGTGACGAAATCTGGGTTTTTCAGATGTCAATAAAATCTAAAGTATAAGACCTGTGATATTGAAACTTTGTACGTTTAATAAGTTCACCGGCGACATCATTTCCCGAGAATTTTGATTATCTGGAATAATTCTGGCCTAAGTTATAGGGGTTTAAAAATACGGCGAAACACTTCGAGAAAAGATAGGTAGTGCCCTCGCGCTTCGCTTGACTCGTCTGGCGGGGACACTGCCGTGTCCCCAGATAATGCGTATTTAGATGTTTGCTTTTCAAGATGAAAGAAACTCGTGCTGTTACATAGGGGGAGCTTTATCGGGATATTTATTAACCTCGCTTTATAAAAGTTATTTATCCACACTTTTCCTAAAAAAAAAAAATATTGAAACCTGAAAGGATAATGACCGTGGAACCCCGTACCCAGATGATTCAAATCCAAACTTGTATTCTTTATAAACTTTTACATTAATTCCTGCAATTATTAGTTTTTTGACTAACCAAATTAAATTTTAATCCAATGTTATAGGCAAATAAACTAGTTGCACTGCTCAATAAAATCTATATAGCAGTAAATTGGAAAAGAAAGTAACTTTAGTGAAAAACTAATTCCTAGTGTCAATGGTTCTTAAAAAGCATACCTATTTTGGTTCACGAGAAAACTTGATACCACTTTCGGTCGTTCTTATTTAGCCACTGGAATGTTCTCTCTGATATTGCGAATAAACATTAAACTCATCATGATAAGCTCCATAAAAGTGATGTCAAATTTCTATTTCTGAATCCTAATCTGGATGTCCACGTCTGGTATTTCACCATATTATACCTACGTGAAAATCAGCTGTTATTTTTTTTGAACAGTGTAAAGATAAACCTAACCCAACCTACATCTATGTATACTTTATGGTCAACATTAGAAGTGTACCTACCTTATTTAGTGTTTAAAACTAAATTTCCAACTGGGCGAAGCATGTACGTACCTACGTCTTCTTTCAGAAATAAAATATGTTTTCTTCCATTGTTGTTTTGCTAAGTCTTTTATTGTTTGCGTAACAATATAAAAAATAAAATAATATATTATATCTATATCAATTGGAGTATTATGTACAAAGCCACCACGCACGACTTCCTACAATAATTAAAAACCAATCACGGACACCTCTCAAAAAGCCCACTAATACGGGGAGCATTATTCCCTTGATCGGATCCCATTAGAGGCATGGCGTGATTACCAGCGGAATCGCATAAGCGCTACTTCACATTCACTTAGGCTCGGTTCCTTGACTTGACTTTAACCGAAACGTAAATATGGCGGCCTGGCCCTTATTAGTCTTTCGAAATAAGGGTCAGACCGCCATATTTAACTATAACGTTTCGATTAAAGTCAAGTCAAGCAACCGAGCCTTAATCGTGCTACACTGCTTCAATGACTGGAGGATTTTGTTGACTATGACAGTATACTACAGAACTGTTGACATACCTAGTTCTGTAGTATACTGTCAAAAGTCTTCTTCTAGCTCTTACGACTGCTGGCGTCGTTATACTAGCAGTAGTTGATTTGAGAAAAAAAAAATGTTAAAAATCTTTTGCTGTACTGGCAGCATTAATTGAGCACTAATTAGTAACTCTTTTCAATTTCACCAATACCGATTTTAAAGTCATCTTTTAGCTTTATGATTGCTCGTGTCGTTATGTCAGCAGTAATCTATACTTAAAAACTGAAAATTTTTTTATTTCGAAAAATCTTTTTGCTTGTACAGGCAGCACTAATTGAGCACTAAATTATTAGCTGATGTGCCTCTCGCTCCAACTGTATCATAGCGCGGTCACGAATAGTACACTGCTAGCTTAATTAAAAGTTAGCAGTGTTCTCATTTTTAGTCCACCTATCAAAGCACCAAATATCTGTTATCAGCACTAAATGAGCACTAAATTTTGAGATATAAAACGAGTGATTCTGCCGACTTGACCTTTTTAGCTTTACAGACGTTCAAAAATCCATGTTGACACAGGAAAATTTTCTTATTTACCTACCACGTTTCTCACTCATTTTCGCTGAGTATCTAAGTCAGCAAAGTTATTATCATCGTTTGTTTTCTTGCTATAATATATTTAATTCCCGTAATAGCCGATTAGAAAGTCAATACAATTAAAAGAGAAATACACATACTACGACTTAAGTCGATGCAGTAAAATGACGTTTTGTATTTAATGGAGTTTATTTACTATATCTATAATATCCTTCATATTTCATCAAAATAAATTAAAATATTACAAAATAAGAGAAAAGAGAAGTGAAAGTTAGAAAGCAAAGCAAAATAATATTTAAGTGAAATACAAATAGAAAGTTATTTATTTGTTTATTTCACTAACCAAAATGTGACAGTTAAGACTGCATTTTACTGCACTGAATGTCGGAGTATAGTAGAAATTATAACGGATAGTCTGATTGATTTCAGTGGCGTTGACAGTTCTTAGATCGCCAAAAATATTTAAGTAGTTTTTCATGGGATGCAAAAAATTGGCAGTAGGTATTATGCGATTTTACGTTCGCTATCAATTGGGCCATACCTGTAATCCTAATTGGATGGAAAGGACTAGTAGGTGTGTAGTCTATACACGTAATTGAATCGATATTGAGTCGTGTTGTTTTATGCGAATTTAATGTTCAGGAGATTGTAGAGCTTTTGAACGCTCGCTAAGTTCAGTGCAAGTAGAATAACTGTGCTTTAAAATTAAAAACTTTTTCCAGGTGATTGGTTTTCGAACGGGTGAAACACCTATTATTGTTTTCTTTAAGTATATGCAGCAGGTACAATTTTTTCTTTTGAATATTCCTAAAAATCAGACTTTTATATCCTGGAAAGAATGAAAATTCTCTTAAAATAACGAAATTCACCCCTTTTAAGTCACAAGAAACTGCTATAAACTTACGAAAGCCTCAAGTTCATTCTTCTTAAAGACACATTGGACAAACTTCCAAGTTTACTCTCTCGAAGTAAATCTTAGTTACTTAACTAGTTATTCCATCCCATATTTGTTCCCAGCCTTAGGCGATAGAAGCTTTTAAAGGCTGACACGACCTATTATGAACTCGCTTGAGCAATTATCTAAGGAATATAATATAGGTTCCCATCACGTTTAAATGTCGATAACAAACTTGTAACTTAAGTTTAATGGACTTGGACGATTAATACTAAACTAGAGCCTGACCTGTTCTATGGAACTTCTGCACAACAATGGATTATTGGGATATCTAGTGCAACTTCGATAACATATACCTAATACTGTCGTATAATATAAGTTTTGTAGAGCTACTGACGTAGCATTTTCGACGTATATAAGGTATGTACGCTCAATAAGGGCCGGTTCCTAATAAGAGCCACCATTTCAAAAATCCCGCTCCCGATACTTAATTGAAATCAAACCTCGCGACGACGCTCCCCATTAACCAATCATTGAAGCGCATTGGCATTTGTTGAGTTTTATGCCGCCATTTTGTCAGTATACCTGTCAGTGCTGTTCACGTCACGATGCGAAGGTCGATTTATAAAATTCGTTGGTGTTATTTTGTAAAATTTAAATGTTTCTCTTTTGTTTTTGAAAGAAATTACAAGTGTAAAGGATTAAGTAACATTTCGGCGTGGATTGTGAAGGTAAGATAATTGAAAGCACTGTTTTTTTTTTGGCGATTTTGAATTGTTTTCTCCGGGATGGCGAAGTGCCTAAGAAAGTCCACCTTCTTGTCACCAAATAAGGACCGGACCTTATTAGGTGCATAAAAATGTAAACGGCCTGTTCACATAATTCTATGAATAACTGATTTACTAACAAACTGTACTATACACTACTATTACTTACCTACTATTTACTAGATATTATTATGTTACTATTGTTATTAATTCTGTAACATTTTTTTTGTTTTTGTTTTAGCTAAGCAAAAAATATTTGGAACCACCAAAGAAAAAAAAGCGTGATTTAGGATGGTCTCAAAGGGATATGGAAAATGCTTTAGAAGAACTAAAGAATAGCCAGATTTCGGATTTGTATGTAGGTATACTTATTTGATAGTCCAAATAAGGCTCACTGCCAAAAATGTGATTTCTATAGACTTAATAAGGCCCAACGACTTATGACTGAAAATGTTCCTAAATATGTTATTTTATTACTTAAAATTATTTCATTTAGTAAATAAAAATGTAAAAACAAACTGTGTTTTATTATGAGACATAAATCAAATCTATTATTCCGCATTAAAATTTCTACAGTCTTTATAAGGCCCATCACTTCAATTCTTATTAATTTTTGGATTAATATATCGGGAATGACAAAAACAATTAAAAACTTTAGTACAAAATTAAAATAAAAACATAAAATCATCTTAGTTTCTGTAATATCTACGGAATAGGAATGCCCCTTATTGAGAGCATCCGTTTTTAATAAGGTCCATTGACAAGCTTTTTTAAAACAAATTTTGTCATTAATTTACTTTTGATTCATGGTTTTTGGTTACTGTTTTTACTAGATGTATTGGTTATTTTAACATTTTAGACGTGTTTTTAATTGAAATACGTCTTAAATCAGATATGAGGATTTGCAAAAACGTGGTCCTTATTAGGCGAACTTACCTTATAAACGAGATATTAGTATATTACAACGAGAAAGATGAAATTGCAATAAGTAATATTGTTTTTCAAGCTTTTATTTAATTTTACATATTGTGTGTGTCTAAAGTTGAAATTTGATCAATTCGCTCATTTCTGATGATAATCTTATCTATAATAATTATGAATCTGAAAGTTTTGTTTGTGTAAACGCGCTAATCTCAGGAACTTATGGTCAGAATTGAAAAATTATGTTTTGTGTTGTATAGTCAATTTGCACCATGCTATGACAAAACTTAGGTACATACATTTAGGCTATCCGACGTCAATCAAAGTACTTACTTACTTTAACTAGACGGAAAGGAAAAATTTCGTGACTCACACGAAACTGACTTGACTGGCGTGGGATCAGAAAGTCACATAAAAAATATTGTTTCCAACGAAAGCAATCTACTTAGATCGTCTGGAAATATTCTGACAGCAGAAAATAACAAGAAATCAATCATCGTCGTCGCGAGCCGACGACTCGAGGAATCGTGATAAAAATCGAGCTATTGGAGTGTTCTCGAATAGTTTTATTCATTTCAGTAGATTTCACGGGTGATCGCATCGCAAATTGCGCTCCTCGTTGGCGCGTCGTAATCGATTGTGCTGCCATCTGTTGGCAGAATAACGACTTCGACTTATATCCTCTTTTTGGTAATAGAATGAGGGGAATAGTTAGCTGATGCATCGTGTTTGATTCTTATTATACGCTGTTTTCTTTCTCTTTCCGGTTTTTACACGCTATTTTTTATTTATCTTTTATTTCTCGTAATAAGACTCGTATTGCATTTTTGAAACTAGCTAAAGGGAAACGGTTCTTGATTTTAGGACTTCGAGAATCTGTTTTATTTAATTTAAATTTATTTATTGGATCCGCCAACAACACTCCAGCACAATAACAACATTAAGTAGCTTAAATTATACATAATACTATAGCCCGAATATTAATGAAAATGTTAAAATGATTGAGCTATTAATTGTGTAATAACGAACGAAAACCTAGTGCCATTATTAAAACCAAACAGCCAGATTGATTCGTCACAGTTATAGTAGGCTAACGAAACCTTTTTCACAACTAAAACTTCTTTTATCAAAACTTGATATGTCTCATAATGTCTGGAATAAAGTCTCAAAAAAGGCCAACTGCGTTCTGAAGATAGTTGAATAAAATCTATGCATACACTTAATGCTTTAATAACTTTTATTTTTTTAGACAGACTGACAAAATTGCGGGCAATGAATAGCAAAATATCCAAAGGCCGATGTAATGAAACTATTTATTTCCGAAACACGGACCGAATTCCACTGTGGGAGTAATCGCTGCTCTATAGAAACCATCCCTTTATTTATCTAAAGGTTTTCCCACATTGTAAGCAATCAGAAAATCTGTAGCATTTTAAAGCATTGCATCTCTAGCATTTTACAAGCAATATTTATATTGGTAAGCCATGAAATAAAAAAATATATTGTTGGTCTATGTTAATACCTACGTTATACATAAATAGCAATCAATGAACCTACTTGAGTTTATTTGAGGACAAATCTTTAGTTTCTTTAAGTTTTTTTCTAAAAAAATTATATTTTTTATTCTTTTTCCACATAACAAATACAAAAGAAAACGAAGTCTTCTGAATAATGTTAGCGGACCTTTATAAGAAGAGCTTTACACGATGAGCTGAGAAAACAACTTGTAAATTAATGTTATTAGCAAACCGAATTTCGGTAATTTAGCAAATTGCCACCATTTGAAATATAAGCAAGCAAGGAAATTATTCAAACGAAAATAACAATAATTAATTTTACAAAATGCTCATTGTTCGAGACGCTAACATTTAAGTCTAATACATTTAAAATTACATTTATAGCTTATTTTGAATTGCTTTTAGCGAGTAGGTATAACACAATACTTTGATTAACGATAGTAGTCATTGCGTAGGACCACAGGACCCAACGGTCATATATTAGGAATTAAGTACACGAAAATACTTAACAACATTTTGTGAAGTGAAATGTCATGGTATTCGCCTCTTTATACGCAGACTAACAGTGAACTCACCCCTCCTGCCCTCCCCTCCACCGCTTATGCCTACTAAGTCAAGCCTACATGAAGTCTGTGGTGAAGTGGAGTGAATCATCACATTTGTATCAAAACAATACGCGAATCGCCTAGCAGATAGAATCGATTAGACTTAGCACCCAACGGTCGGCCATAGAGGTAATCTTTCGATTTTGAATGCACTGCCTTACCATGAAGTTTATTTTAGATACAAATAGTCAGTTGTAAACAAGACCACAGTGAACCATAACAGTACCTGAGACAAGACGTAAACGCGATATAAATTCACGACCGCCAAGTGCCAATATAACTTTTGATTAACTTGTTTACATTACACACATATTACATAACATACTCGCGCTCCCACCGGCTCTGTATATAAATAATAATCATCACAGTTCATTTGGTTACACGCGTAAAGGCATACGCACACGTGACATGGCAAATTTCATTAAATCTGTATGATGTAACACGCCGCATATGATTAAGCTCAGCTTACTTTCCTAAACAAGCAACACAACCACACCACTTCATGATCAATTAAGATTCAGAGTATTTATTGAAAAGTCTACTTTTATTCATCCAAGTGAAAAGTATTCTTCACGAAGGCTCGGTTCCCTGAATTTACTTTATTCTGACTTCAGATTCTGCAAAAAATACTTATAGTTATACCCTCGACGAAGTAACATCTTGAGCACTGATTGGTTAAAGTTTGTATCGGTTTTACAGCCTAGGTGCTGATTGGTAAATTTTTCCATCGGCTGTACAGCCTAGGCACTGATTGACTTGTTACGTTGCTACCATAGCCATTAGCCAGTAACCATTTCGGCGATGTTTGGGCGATATAAAATTTTATTTACAAGAACCACCCCGCTGTTAAGTTAGTTCAAGCAACAGGGCCGAGTGTTGTGCGTCGAGCCTTATTCGTCTCCCCCGGCGCCTTGGGGACGCAAACTGTCTGACCCCAATGCAAGGCTTTTGATCTTCGTCGGGAATCAGGCAATGAGTTAATTAAACATCAATTTGACATCGTTTCGCCGCGTTTTCGAAAGATACTCGTTGAGACATTTGTAACTTCGTTAAGTGGTCTATTTATTGCTTGCGACTACCAATTCGATGAGTGCTTATTTATATACACCTTTGGGCTAAAATGCTATTCCTTTGTGATTGACGTTTTGGCGATAATAATTGGAGTGAGGAAAAGGATACCGAGAAAAATATAAAATTCTTACACGAGGGCTCGAGTTTGTTCGCACGTAGACTTAGTTATGAATAAGAATTCCGCGAGAAGCGTACTTATTTTCTTTTTCCCAGCAAAATGAAACCTAGGCTGTTTTTTTTCAAGTTATTGTATTGTTTTGTATTATGGTTATGTTTTGATTATTTATTAAATATAATAATATAATGATTGTATCTCGTTATTTAAAAAATCTGTTAGGTACCTACACTACTCTACTGCTAGTGCTATTATCGTAATTCGAAATTGTGTATAATAAGAAAGGATGTTAAGAACATCAACATTAAGGGCATAGATTTATAAATAGGTCAACGCTCGCGCCACTTCTATGATTAAGGAGGTAATGTTATCTGAAACTAATACTGCATTGAAAGTATTACTCAATATTTTGTTTGCCAACAGCTACCACGTGCATCACGTAAAGCCTATTTTTCTTTTCAAGCGATGAAAAATACACCCATTTAATGGGTACCTTCCCTCGTCATTTATATAAAAGTGCCCAGTCATTCCCGTAGTCACCACCCGTTTGAGGTCGTTGAACCGTACATCCCCCAGTTAAAATTTTTACAAACGACCGTTGTAATTAGTGATAATCAGAAGGAATTTGCAAATTTGCAGGCCCCTTTTATGATTTTAACGAGAGAAACTTCGGTTTGCGAGCGATTTTGGCGCCAAAAGAGTGATTAAAGTCATCAAAGGGAAGGTATTTTTTGTAAAAAAACAATACTGTTTTGTGTATATTTTCGAAGTTAAGAAGAAGATGCTGGAATCGTGAAACTGCACTGGGAAACGCAGTGTTAGGCGGTGGTTTGTAACAGACGCGTTAGGTCGCGTCCGACGTGACGCAGTACGCGGTCTAGGAATGCTTACTATGGAAAAGTACTCAAAGTATTATAGGTATTAATGTGATCTTGTCGTTCGTGCGTCGCGTCAGGCGTGTCAGAGAGGCAACACTGGTCCATTACCTTAGAGATATTTCAATCCACGATGACGCGCCGTACTCTATCAAACTCCCTACGAATCGAGTGAAACAAGCGATTTTGGAGTAGGGCGCGTCTTGGTGTATTTTCCTAGGCCGCGTACAGCGTCACGTCGGAGGCGACTAAACGCGTGTGTTACAGACCACCGTATCAGCAGACCCTCAGCTAGTTGGCAGTCTTCCTGGAGCTGGCGGTTCCAAGCGGTGTGAACTAAGGTTCCTCAAGATTTCCAGAAGGGTTCTTTCTCCCATTTTTCTGAACACCTACGATTACGTCCGGACTCCGGAAATGAGATTGAGGACTGCTTTATAAGAGGAAGCTTTATAAAAATCACACAAGTTTTTATTTAGTTTCACCTTACCCGATGTTTGTTTGTTTTTAATCAAATCTATAACGCATTTGCTACCTTTAAAGATAATTGCTGCGTTTAAGAATACGTGAGAAATGTTATCTTGATACCAACTTTCCTTCATTAACAAAACATGTTACATAGGTAGGCGTTATTTGGTCTCAAGCGGGCAACAGAAAAGGTAAGTAAATCCAGGGGTAAACACTTTAAGGGTCGAGCCGGCCGCATTAAATTGTCATTAAGTAAAAGGCAAAAGCTCGCCTTCTGCCGGGAATCATTTAATTAGAGCCCAAGAGTTAGACAAATTGAGATATATAGAGACACATTTTACTTTTGCAAAGCCTGGTGCACTCGTGTAAGTAAAAAAAAAATCAGATTACACACATCGCAATGTAGCACCGATAAGCGATAGCTTGTGTTATGGTTACTAGATAACTGGTATACAATATAATACTTAATATACATTAATACAATATATATTGAAAAATACACCGACAAAGTTAATACTGATTATAATATGCTGGTACTATCACATTTTTTTTTCAAACATACACTACAAAAATAGCTGATAAAAAGTAAATAAAAAAACAGTGGTAAATATTCCTTGAGGAGTGCCGACAGAAGTAAAAACTTGTGCATTACAGATACTTATACTGATACTATACCTAAACAGAGGTGTGCGTAAAAGGTCGGGAGTTCAATGGTTTTATTTTCATTTTAAAAAAATGAAGAAAAAGAAAGAAGTTTTCAGTTCAAAAATCTGAAACTAAAATGACTTCTGAATTGCTCGTCACTCGTATTTTCACCGAAGATACGTAAGGTACTCGTAATTTCGATTTATCGTCTGAAGTTTAGCACGAGGTTATTTTAACAGTTGATTAATTTATATTCCCCATTTTCCATACATACCGAAGGTGATAATATTATGATAGAAATGGATGCGAGAAGTAAACTCCTTAAACAAAGTCCCATGTTTCACGTCTTAGCAATGTGATATTCAGAAGGTAGTGTTACTAGTGTAGTGGGCAGTGGGGTGTAAAATTGATGAATCACCGATGACCCCTTAACCGCTCCCGCGGGGACTCTTGTTTGCAGACATTCGATACTATGGAGCTAATGCAATAACTGTGCTTGCCATTATACATATATACCTATGAATAGCTATGGAATAGCATAGTTATTATTCAATAGTATAAGTAAGCATAGGTACTACTTAGTTGACCATTCCAACGAGTAAATGCCTTCGGCCACAGAATACAATAATAGTTCCTTCGGCGCTCTCTGCATGTTCTCAATGACGTCCTGAGGGGCTAGAATGTGAGGGTAGAGATAATTTTGTCTTCTTTTGTCGATCCTTTATCTTTTTTATCAATAACTGTGCTTGCTATTATACATAGGTATATATTTATGGATAGCTATATGTAATAGCATAGTTATTATTCAATAGTTTAAGTAAGCATAGGTACTTAGTTGACCATTCCAACGAGGAAATGCCTTCGGCCACAGAATACTATAATAGTTCCTTCGGCGCTGTCTGCATGTTCTCAATGACGTCCTGAGGGGCTAGAATGTGAGGGTAGAGATAATTTTGTCTTCTTTTGTCGATCCTTTATCTTTTTTATCAATAACTGTGCTTGCCATTATACATAGGTATATATTTATGGATAGCTATATGTAATAGCATAGTTATTATTCAATAGTTTAAGTAAGCATAGGTACTTAGTTGACCATTCCAACGAGGAAATGCCTTCGGCCACAGAATACTATAATAGTTCCTTCGGCGCTGTCTGCATGTTCTCAATGACGTCCTGAGGGGCTAGAATGTGCGGGTAGAGATAATTTTGTCTTCTTTTGTTGATCCTTTATCTCTTTTTGATCCGTAATAATAGGCAGAGGAAAGAGATCGAGAGACCAAATTATCTCTACGTGTCCATGCTGGTTACGGATGCGGTGGACAAACGGGTCTTTGTTTCTGTGACCCAGCGCACACGATGGGCACTCTCAAAACGGATTATGTTTTGAGGTTGCCTGGAAGAGATCGCTAGTTAGCGATAAGTCCGCCTCATTGTTACCTGTATCTTCTTTTTATTTCTACTTTAATTTTTGTTAATTGTTTCTTGGGTGCACAATAAAAGTATATACATACATTATTTTCGCTGTGATCCATAGGTGCATACAAACGCTTTCCTTTGATATTCAAAAAAAAAACTAGTGATTTCATTAAAAATTCTCCGACATGGCGAAGTCTGAATAGGTAGATCGGATCTGGAAGAAGCGCTGAAAATATTACATTACGCCCATCCACTTACGAAGCGATAGCTTGAACAGCTATTACGATAGCGCCTGTACGTACGATAAGAAAACGAATCTTATGATATAAAAATCTTATATTCATAGGTACCACGTCCCGTCAGCGTTTAATTCACTTAGAGAATATCCCTGGCAGAAATGTAGATGGCGGACGTAGTCGGAGCTTCGCTTGCATGGAAATGATTTGATTGGAATCCAGACGTGTATGAGTTTAGTAAGTGAGTTACTGATGATGAAAATCCTCTAGGTAAAACTACATTTTAGGAAGAAGCTTTGGCGATGACTTCTATCAGAGCGCGTGTCGTATGAAGTGGAAGGGGAAGTCATCGGCAATGTTTTTGCGAACGGGTAGTATAAAGATTCTGTTCTAAGCTCATCTTTGCAAGGAAAAACTATACTATCAATATCGATATTAAGAATATCGAAGCTTTCTCTAGCACAGGTAAGTGTTAAGACGCGACTTAATGGAGTACCTATTTTATTAAATTTTACATCTTTTTTTTATTACGGGAGGGAAATCTCCATTGACATATCCAACTAGTAAGTAGGCATATGTATATGTGCTGCTGTCTCATGTTGGATATCTCAATGGAGATCCAACCTGTAAGTAGGTTGATCAGTCAGATCAGGTTGATATCATTGAGATATCCAACCTGTTAGTAGGTTGGATATCTCAGTGGATCTCTATCTCAATGGATAACCCCTCGGACATCCTCAGCACTGATATTGGAAGCCCCAAGGATCTCATTCGAACTTACTGGAATTAAATTCATTAAATTTTACACCTAGTCGTATAGTAGCTTCAGTAACGGTCCGATTTAAGGCTTCGAACGTAGCTGGTTATTAGGGTCCGTTTTATGAAGACGATTCGCCAATCTTTTTGCTCAAACTTGTATAGTCTAGGCACCAATCTTGGATAATTAATAGAAGAATAAAATCGAATGGAAAGGTGACATTATATTATCTATAGGAATAAATCGAAGCTCCATGCCTACTCCATAGCGAGTGCTTAGAAAACACATTTTATACGAGTGTCCAGCTAAGTGGCTATCTTAGACCGAGGCTGGAGTGCTGTTGTGGACTCACGGTAATGATATTTACTTGCCCACACTCCTTACAACACCATAACGTCTTAATAACCATAAATACTCCACTGTAAGGAGAGTTTAATAACTTTGATATAGAGTTGGTTTTTAATTGGCTATAGTTGCTACCAAGTGTAAGTCATCTCTGAAGGCAAAGCGCTACACTTTAAGATTTCTTGTAGAAACTCTACAATTTAGTTGTTTGAAATTCATCCTGACTTCAGAAGTTTGGTGAGGAACTAAATAAAAGTTAAAATACTGCAGATTGGCTTTGACGTAGAAATATATTACCTTGTGAATATTGTTTGCACAATTTAGCAATTTGTGCTCTTTTCGCGGTTATTTTGCGTAATTTATGGTGACTTTCAGCTGCGCTAGTAGTTAAGCAAAATGTAAAATTTGCTGTACCTAGTAACTTCAAACAAAATAATATTAAACGGGAAAATACAAGAAATTAAGCAATTGAAGTAAGTATACGTAAGTATAACCCATAGATTTATAGGCCATTGCTCGCTGTTTGTCAAATAGTATTTTTTTCTTAATTATATTTTTTACAAGTTCCTAAACATCTTGCACCATATTGGCCGCGGCTTCTTATCATTATTTATTTGAAGGTATAGGTATCTACCCTTTACCTGTAGCAAATAGTCGCTGCTCATAGGGCAATAAAAAAATGAATCAGACCGTGTGCAGTTGCGCTCTCTGTCGCACTGAGCTTTACGATAGGCCTACCCGCAAACAGGGACCACCGCGTTGGCCCATTTCTTCATTTTATTGCACCGTGGGCAGCAAGATATTGCGACCACTAATTTCATCGGCTTCAGAGCCCTATAACCAAATTAGAGCAATACACGTGTAATAGTGGTAAGAATTAATGTGTGTATACGCCGTCTTCGCAAGTATTACGTTACTATTTCGGACATGACCTGGCTATTACGTTGTCACACGTCCTCGCCGCCACCGGTAACATGCTAACGACTTCCGCTGTAAACGACAGTCACCGAATAAAGCGTCAAACATTTACCTATATTCTTTACTTCCCTTACAAAGCAACGAAGACGGTAAACGGATTTTTTTAATAGATAATACTGTCATTTTATGCCGAGATGTTACTGAACGCAATTTAATTTTTTATTTTCTGTTGGTCGTGGTAGGTACCACCACAGTATCAGTTGTTATTCTACCGCAAGCAGCGGTACCAACGGTAATCAGATCGATCGCACCTGCATCTGACATAGGCAAGCGTATCACTCATCATCAGGTACATCATGATGCGCGTCTCATTATTCTTTTGAATAATAAACAACTTATACTCACTAGGATTTCCTTTTGATATTCGTTGGAACAGTGGATTTTCTATCATCGGAGTAGATTATATAGATATTCCCTTGCTCTAAATCTCACCTTATATGGCGTAACACATTTTTTGTTTGTTCTTGTCAGCCGATGGTTGCGTCTACTGGACATAGGCTTCCTGAAGGCAACTTCAATCTGCATGAATGCAGCCGCTCCTCACGACCCTTAATATCGTTAGTCCACCTGGTTGGGAGTCTGCCAATACTAACGCTTTCTAGTACGGGGTCGCCACTCCAGCATCTTAGATCCCCAATGGACATCTTCCACCCGCCCGCCCATTGCTACTTCAGTATTGCTACACCTTGAGCTTATATGAGTACACAGTACACTATATATTTTTGCCCATTAGTGTGATTTTTTTTTTACTCTACCTATACAAGTTAGTACTTGACTGCGATCTCACCTGATGGTAAGTGATGATGCAGCCTAAGGTCTTATCGTACTTAACTTGGAAGGGTAAGTAAATTTACCCCCAACGGTTTCTACACAGCATCGCACCGGAACGCTAAATCGCTTGGCGGTGCGTCTTTGCTGGTAGGGTGGTAACTAGCCACGGCCGAAGCCTCCCACCAGACCAGACCTGAGCCAATTTAGAAATTATAAAATTCCAAAGTGGCCCGTGGCGGGATCGAACCCGCGACCTCCCACTCGAATCCAAGCGCACCGCCACTGCGCCAGGGAGGTCGTCGATTAATTAGAAAGGATCGGCACTAATAAAGACTTATCAAAATATAATCGTAATTAGGCCTCTGATTTGAATAAACACAATGGCGTGATAAATTAATTACTCATTTATAATAATTATAAACTTTGTCGTCATCAAGTGGATTAGCGTGTCGAAATAAATTAAAATGCTTTTAGCTCTCCTCGAGACAGACAGCTGTGAATATTAAATTAAAAGTTTAGATTTTAGATACTAATTAACACTTACAATAGCTATAATGATTTCAAAGAATAAAATTAAGTTTGTTCACTATGACAACTATGGATATTATTATTTATGTCATGTTAAGAAACTATAGATCTCTTTTTCTTCTTCAGTTTTTGGGATTTTTCCGCGACTTGACGATACAATTCGTCTGTCGAGCGTAGAGTCGCTGATGCGTGTAAACGTGACTATTTGGGAGCGCCGACAGAAGTAAAAACTCAAACGGTGTCGGTTACGGTAACAGTGTCGCGAGTTCAATGTTTTTTTTCCACTTTTGACAAAATTCTGGCTGACTTATAGGTATTAGTCAACTGTTGAAACAGTTAAAACATAGTATAAAATCTCTGATAAGAAAACTCAGGTAAACCTTTTTGGTACAAGCAAACAGTCAAAATTCTGTAGGTGGCGGCTGAGCGATTTACAGCGTGGCCTTACTGTTGGTGGCAAAACAAGCATCCGCCCTGTCCAGGGTATATATGTCTATTCATACAATTAATATCGTCCTGCATCTTTGTTTATCAGAGTCGGCGAAAAAGATTTTCATAAACTTCAACTTCGCGAGTTTGTGCATCGTAAGCCCGTCCCCGTGACACATGGCGCTTATTTCTTTACATTTTCCTTCACGACGCCGCCCCAAATGCTAATACGCGCGTAAACCACAAACACAACTTGCGAACTTCGCTCAACCTTCACAAACTGTTTTTGATGGAGCTTATCCACAAAAGATTTACACATAAACCAACAAAGAGACTGGTATGTGGAATCATATCAAACTAGTATCTTTTTATCCACTACAAGTTAGCACCTACTTGACTTAAATAGTAAGTGATGATGCAGCTGAAGATGTTATGGTACTAACTTGGAAGGGGTAAGTAAATCACCCTTATGGTTTCCACACAGCACTGCACCGGAACACCAAATAGTTTGGTGGGGCTCTTTCCCAGTAGGCATTAGTGATAAATAGCCGAGGCTAAAGCCTCCCACCAGACTAGACCTGATCCAATTTAAAAATTATAAAATTACAAAGTGACCCGTGACGGAAATGGAATCCAGGACCATTCGAATCCAAGCACGCTCTACCGTGCCAAGAAAGCCGTCTTCATTTAGCTATAGTGTACCATAATAGTGTGTGTACACTGTATATACAATATTCCAGAATTATACATACAAGTTTTTCTAAGTTTATAAAATGGGCGGGCAAACAAACTCCTCAAGAGTTGTAACAGTGTAAGCGGTTCCCATTAATGCAGCAAATGTTCATAAGCTGCTGATTACATAACAAATCTGCTCATAAATGATATAAAAATACAGTATCAGTAGGTAGTATCAAAAAATTTCATTAAGCAGAAAGTAAATGGAATGAATTCGAATTTCACACTCGAGGGAGTTCCAAAGGACTCTCTCGAAATACTCAATATTGCTTTAAAAAGAGACCGCATAATAAAATTGTGTTTAACCGACTGTTGCAGGCTTTGTAGCTGTTTTATTTAGTTGCTAATATTTATCAGGTAGTCTGCTGTATACATTTAATTTTGTTTACAGAAATTGTGTTTTCCGAGTTGGTTCAATTATAACTGTGCTAGGTCTCGTAAGCTCGCATGGCGAAATACAAATAAATTACACTTCAAAAGCCACAAAAACGACAAATTGGGTTCATATGTTACCAAGATGCTTACCTTGCTGGGTGCGTGCACAGCAACTCATAAGGTTAGCGTCATCACCACTACTTGAGTCTGCAAACTGTCACTGTTGAACATATGATAACACGAACATCGATAAAAAGAGTTTTGATGAACATCAATAGATAGAGTTGATTTGGCGAATTTGTCGATGTTTTCTGTAGCCAGAGGGGTTCCTACTTCATCAGAGCAAAAGATACGCTATCGCTTATGCCAAATCTCCAGCGGTACATTATGGGGTTTAAGTATGAACTGTAACAGGATGCAATACTGCATGGCTCCTAAATGCTACACCGCTATTTATTCGTTAGTACGTCCAAGTAACTAAGCAGTAAGTAAATAAGCCACATTGTATGAAAAAATTTTGGTTTCGTAAGTCTACTAATCTTCACTTGCAAGAATTTGAACCTCTAACCTCGTTACAAATAGATATGGGATGGAGGCGGAATAGTTACACTAGTTTTGTTCTTTTCTTTCAAATGTGAAATTACAGAGAAGATCAAAATAAAGTAAAACTATTCCACAGCTATTCCACTTTTACTTATTAGAGGGTTAGAGAAAATACCTACTCGGAATATTATTGTTGAGAGTAAAGACTAAAGGCATGAAAAGGGATCTAGGCCCTACTCCCTGCAGAGAAGGTTACCGGTAATGACAAAAATTGCGAATATCTTTGTTTTTCATTTCAATCCATGAATCGATAGCCTGCGGCGTTGTCCTAAGGCATGGGAAACATGCCTTAGGGCCACACTTTGCTCGGTTACTTGTCTAGCCGATGTTATGAAATTAATAATTACTTTGGCTTTACGTCTTCATTCTTATACGCGATATATACCTACCTGTTAAACATAAGAAACAAAGAAAAATGATAAATCGTAAATATAACAAAAAATTTTAACAAAAATAAAGGCTACCAAGTTCTAAGATAAAGTCGTACCACGAAGTTCCTATACATATTATATGCAATCCTAATTAAGTATCATGTAGATATTCATCTCGTATTTACTTAATAACTAAATTACCTATATCCAAGTTCAACGCAAGTAGAGGAGCGGAGCATCAAACGTGGCTGTAACCTTACCGGAACCAATTGCGAACTCATCCGTGTTTGTCAAAGCGCTTTCCGCATTGACTACTTTACCAACGGTTCTCGAAGTTAGAATGTCGCAACGTTTATTTAGTTACCTTTTAGTTGTGTTATTTTCCTCTCCTTTTTAGGGTTCTATACCAAAATGGGAAAACGGAACCCTTATGATGAGGCTTTCTCCGTCTTTCTGTCACAAGCGATTATTTATTTATTCTTGAATTCTGTTGCGCAGTTGGGTGATGGGTCACAGTCGGATTTTTGCGGAAAGTCTCGGTTCCATTCACAGCATTAGTAAGATTGTATTTTTTTTTTAATACATTTGCTCAAAAAGTTGACATTTCCATGTGTGTTTAGCGTGCGCAAAGTTATTCTTTTCCGCACTAGTGCTTTTGTGTTTTCCTCCTACGCGGCACCGGAGCGGGCGCACTAGGAGCGCATGAACACGAACACGGCATGCAAACACGGAGCAGGCAAACACGTTAAACCAATATATTTTTTTCGCAAATGTATTAAAAAACGTCGTTCAATGAACGTGCGGAATTGTCATTTTTACTCGTCCTTATAGTTGACCCTCGCCTTCGGCTTGGGTCAACAAACAGGGACTCGTAAAGAAATGACATACTTTCCGCACTTGGACCAACATACATAACTGTCTAATAGTACATTTCAATATATATAATTGAAATGTACTATTAGACAGTTATGTATGTTGGTCCAAGCCTAGTCTGGAGCAAAGCTTCGGCTGGCGTCTGGTTACAATACTAACGGCAAAGACACACCACCAAGCGATGCATGACCGTTTCAGATGCGATACTTTTTATCAAACATTAAGGTCACATAGCCCTTCCAAGTAACGCAAGATCCAACCAAAACATTTTCATGCAAAATGTTGCCAAGCATATGTGACACATTAGCACTGCAATTTGTATAAGATTTCATGCATAGCCAAGCTTCTAAATTGACGCCTGAACTCTGCAAGCCCTAACTTTACAAACACTGCACCTCAGTCAAAATATACCTATGGCTTAACCGTTTTATACCTAAGTACAATTGTACCTACGGCCTTGTATATAAAAGAAAAGTAATTAAAAGTGACAACTCCCTCATGCTCATATTATGTGACGATTGTTCTTATATATTAGCAATTATTTGACTTTTGTAAATGTGCAAAAAAGCCCAATGAAATGAGATCTGAGTGAGAACCCGTAGTAGTAACATCTTAGAGGTACCGGAAGTCGGCGCCCCGCCGCGCCCTTTGAAACTAAAAACCGGAAATTGCGTCGCGTCTTCCCTCAATGCTCGGATGTCTGGAATGTCTTCATTAGTGACATAAATTAAAATTCTTTTGAGGACAATGGGTTTTCTTTACTAGGTATGTCTGAAACTGCCAGGTAACGGAACGGAGTAGTTGTGAAATGGTCCGTTGTAGTTTGTATTGACTCAATTAAGCTCTAGTACAGGCAGTTCTTTTTTTACTTATATTTTACTTTTATAAATACCAATAAATTCGAAGTGATTGTTCTTCAACTGTGCAGATCGACATAAGCTTTTGCATAAATACTCTTGAGGTACGTACATATTTTTAACCGACTTCAAAAAAAGGAGGAGGTTCTCAATTCGTCGGAATCTTTTTTTTTTTTTTTATTTTTTTTTTTTTTTATGTATGTTCCCCGATTACTCGAAGATGCGTGGACCAATTTCGAAAATTATTTTTTTGTTTGGAAGGGTATAGTTCACAGATGGTCCCATAGTCATCAAGTCAGGATCTGATGATGGGATCCTGGAGAAATCGAGGGAACTCTTCAAATTTTATAAGCACACTTGAAGTGATTTGGGTATTGTTTGAAAGAGTAATTTTTTCCAGGTAGTCCTATGGTCATCAGATCGGGATCTGATGATGGGATCTTGGTAAAATCGAGGGAACTCTTCAAATTTTGCTAGTATACTTGAAGCGATTTAGGTATTTTTTATAGTTACTATTGCATTTCCTTGCAGTCATCAAGTAATGACTGTATTCATGAAGTCAGGATCTGATGATGGGATCTTGGAGAAATTGAGGGAACTCTTCAGATTTTAGAAGCATACTTCAAGTGGTGTGGGCATTTTTACCAATGCCTTGCGCATTAGTTGTTTTCCACTAAAAAGTATAAAATAAAATGGAAAATACTTTCCAAAAAACCAACTTCAAATGCCACTACAAAGAGTGAAATAATTTTTAATGTACACCAATTCGAAGTCGGGCAATGTTTCGTTCATTCACTAATAGTTCTTCATATTGTCGATAATTTTGTCGTTTCTTTGCACACTAAGTTTTATAATACGAAGGACTATTACCTAATGATTGAACAAAACATTGCCCGACTTCGAATTGGTGTACATTAAAAATTATTTCACTCTTTGTAGTGGCATTTGAAGTTGGTTTTTTGGAAAGTATTTTCCATTTTATTATGCTCTAAAAATCATAGTTGTCGAAAGATTTAAAAAAAAACTAGAACAAGTTATTGTCATAACATGTTATAGTTTTCGAGAGATTTTAAAAAAACTATAACTAAACAAAGTTATTGGCAACAACTAAAGTCCGGTCGCCGAATAGAAAGAATTTCGTACATTAACCTGTTACTACATGTCTCTGTCACTCCCGCGTCAAAATAATGCCTCTCGCTCGCACAGGTGCAATGACCACGTCCTGTGCGAGCGTGACCGCATTATTTTGACGCGGGAGTGACAGAGACAGGTAGTAACAGGTTAATGTACGAAATTCTTCGTGCTCCGCGACCGTGCTATAGTTATTGATACGGACAATGGTCACCTCATTTGTCACCCAAGTGTAAAAATATAAAAACCAATAAAATATTTTCTTCATCATAAAAAACAATCATAAAAACCTATGTAAGTAAGGAGTATAAGTTTTGCATGCCACTAAATCAGTTCGTTGAAATAAATTCGTCCCCTTACAAACTAGGGTTGACAAGCAAGATATAATCGCCATTGCCGCCTATTGTAAAATATAGTAATTTGGTATGCATCCAGAGATGCAGGAGCTCATTTTATGAAACACTTTTTCCAATATTGAGTGTGAGCACCGATGTTACCGATTTAGATTATCGATTACATATTCTGTTCTTTCATCATCTAATTCTGCCAAAAAGTAGCATGTCAGCTTTAATAAAGTAGCAGCAGTGGCAACCCTAAAAAATTAGCATTTTAGTTCGATTCATAACGCAAACATAGCATTAATTCACTCAGAGGCGGAATTAAAATTCCCATCGACTTGTTTGCAGAGAAACTTCGATTCAGCGATGAATTATGAGTTTGACGGCTTGCCGTAATTAATTTTTTTGATTACGTAGCTACTTGTTCGAGTATGAAATCGCAATTTTTTCATAATTATTATCTCATATGAAAATCACGAAGCACGACGTTAGTTGCCATTATTATTATCAATTATAACTTCCCACTGGCTGCCTCAGGTTTTTTTACTTATAGAAAGAACATTTTTATATCAGAGTTTATTAAACCCTTACCCTTCCTTCATTGCAGTTTATACTTGTAGTATTTACTAATTTGACGATAAACGAAAAAAAAACAGTGTTTAGTAGATTTACTCTTTTGACGACAATAATGAATATGCTTCATGGAGAGGAATGATATTTGGATAATAATTATTCAGTACTCTTGAAGGCATCCAGATCAAACTCCGCTGGAAACATGGAAGAAATGTTTTAGAAA
Source organism: Coenonympha arcania (assembly GCA_036785405.1). Classification (NCBI taxonomy): domain Eukaryota; kingdom Metazoa; phylum Arthropoda; class Insecta; order Lepidoptera; family Nymphalidae; genus Coenonympha; species Coenonympha arcania. The sequence continues at coordinate 16,404,527 of CM072055.1, forward strand.
AGAAGAGACAGTTTCATATCAGAAACGTGGAAGTTATCTTTAATTCCTGCTCGAAGCAAATTCAAAATTAGTCAAGCCTGTTCTGAATAAAACTTGTTCTTAACTTCATGTAAACAAAAATATTATGAAAACTTAATTTAAATTTTCACTCCCGTGTCTGACAGGAAGGGATCCTGGAAGAGCCGAGTTAACAATAATATTCCATTTATTTTCTCAAAGAAAACAAACAATGAACCGTAGGTTTTGTTTCTACAAACTCCAAACTAAATTTTCGTTACATTTTCAAGAAACGCGTTTCCACGCAACCATGAAATCCATAAGTACTTATTACCTATCTGGAATTGAATTAAATTTTATTTTATGTGTTATTTTTTGTAAAGCCTAGATGCCATTAAATTACAGGTTTAGAGATTATTGTCTTGGATTGATTTAAAACTTTCAAAAACCAGGTATGTTTTTGTAATGGTGTGCATTTCATATTTGCAGGTTACAAACGCTTTTGTTATTTGCCGTAGTTAAAGGCTTTAAAAATAATATCCATTTAACAAGACTTTTTCTATAAAAGATTCAAAGTTATAAAATTAATTTTGTAGATTTTATACGTTCAGGAAATTAAGCTCTTACACAAATGATTTTAGGAATTGGTTAAAGTCAATATTGGAATTTACTTTGTGAGAGTTCTTCAATCCGATTTCCCTTTGTTATTAAAATTTTAATTATTATCTGACCCCGCTGTTAGGAAAGTAAAATAAGATGTAAGCTAAAGCAATTGAAAAAGGTTTTACCACAATTTTATTGTGATAAAAAACCAAGGTGGCTTCAAAACCAAACAAGCAACCCCATCCAATACCCCCACAAAAAATCACTGACTTCTACCATAATTATTATACTGAGTACGCTGGACTAAATATTCTATACAATTGACAATTCTTTTTTTGTACAAATTTGAAGCGCCTCCCTCGAAGGTCTAAAATTGACATTTAAAATTGAAATTTGCAAATGACTGTCGTTGTGGATATAATTTCATTTTAGTTCCACGGACGCTCACGCCAGGTTACGTAACAATCAGTGATAAAAAAGCAAAAATCAAGTGTCTTCAGTTTTACGTTGACGGTCTGAAGTCCTGCATAGTACTTTTATAGAGGTCAGTGCCCAAGATGAAATAAATGTCTGAAAGTTTATAAAAAGCTCGTAAAATCAGAAAACCCAGCTCTTGAAGCGGTAAGCAGTACAACTTACAGTAACTTCCGAGGTGTAAATTTTAACGGAATGTAAATTACGCGCGGACTGCGGAGAGGAAAGCCTGGGCGCAGTCACGTCCGAGTTTTATTAGTTCGCCCGTTTCTGAGGACGTCTTTTAACAAGTTTGCGCATTCTTAACTGTCCAACGAGTGCTAATATTCATAACTTTCAGATGCTTGATGAGTGGTTATATTATAAGGATTAATAATTTTGAAGCGCTTTAATATGGTGCAATCATTCGTAGCATTGGTGGTGTTCTTATAGGTATGTATATTCAAATTGATTGCATCTAGAACACTCAATGTTCCACTATATAATAATTAATTTTAGTATGTTGTTATAATAACCCTGAATGCTCAGGTCTGCTCAAACTTGATCGGTTTAAATGAAAGGATATGATTATCCCTTTCTCTACACTGTAAAGGAAACTTTCTAGCAAAAAATTCAGAACTCTGATCAAACGGATGTGGGATAAGTCAGTAATGTAATAAGGGATTTGGGATCTTTTCCATACTTAGACAAGGTCCTTTATACAAGAGCTGTATTGACCCTTGAAACCACAGTTTCAATATACAGCTCTTCACAATTATCCATTGATGAATCACAAATGAATGAATGAATAAATCAAGGCGTAGGACTCATCTTTTATTGGAGCCCGTAAAGAATCGAACGCATGACAGTTCGGAGGGGGCGGATGACGCATATAGTCAACAACCTACAACATTTTCTTCATAATCCTGGGTTAGTCGGTGGGGTACCACTGTTACCTATAACTAACGATGGGAAAATAAAAATAAATACATCTTCATGTAAAATATTGACAAGCCTAGTGGGTTGAGAAGATATGTGGAGTCGAAGACATCATGTAGAGCCTAGCTTCTAAGCAAGCCCTAACGGATTCGATACATCAGTCAAAATATATAGCTTTGGTATATTAACAATTCATCGTAAGATCCTTTCTAAGATGGTTAACCGGGATCGACAGGACTTTTTCACATGCGCCATAAAGAACGGTTCAAGATGAACCACAAGCGTCTCTCAACAGACGTGCGCGAGTGTATGAAGCGGGAGCGGAAGTCACCGGCAAAGCTGCTGCGAACAGGTAGTACGTACTTATGCTAATAATAATTATGCTAACATGTACAATAGCATAGGACTAGTCGACATGTTGAGCTGGTTCTCTCGGTACAATTTCCACAGTTTCCAATAAGACGGCGACATCAAACGCGCGGGTCCGGCGCCCGTCACCCGCGCCGACCACGCCCAGTCTATCACGCGCTGTAATTTGCACCCAACTCTATGATAATGTATTCCTGTGTTAATGTTATTCAATTACATGTGACTCGATCGTTTAATTACAACTCTCGTTATTTTATTTATAACTAGCTCTTGCCCGCAGCTCCGCTCGCGTGATTTTTGATTTTTACAAATCCCGTAGAATCGTGGCTTTCCCAGGGAAGTTTCCGTTCCCGTACCCACTCCCTTTACTAACTTTTATACCTACTTTCAAAGAAATATGCTATAACTAGCTTTTGCCCGCGGCTCCGCCCGCATTAAATTCGGTTTTTTACTAATCCCGAGAAAAAAATTGAATTTCCTTCTCAAAGATCTTTACACCTACTTTCAGGAAAGATTGTCAAAGTAATCTACCTATAGCTGTATAGCATAGATTACTGTTGAAAATTAGGGTTTTTTAAATTTCACATCGGAAATATGGATTTTCCCGGGATAAAAAGTAGCCTATGTTTTAATCCGGGTTATAAGCTAGCTATGGTTCAGATTTCAGCCAAATCGGTTTAGTAGTTGCGGCGTGAAGGAGTAACAAACATACACACACACTTACACACAAACTTTCGCCTTTATAATATTATAGTTCCGGGTTATAAGCTATCTATGGTCCAAATTTCAGCCAAATCGGTTCAGTAGTTGCGGCGTGAAGGAGTAACAAACATACACACATACTTACATACAAACTTTCGCCTTTATAATATTTGTGTCATATTTTACCTATATCTTTAACTATACAATTGTAATATTGCTATAGCGAGTTTTGGATTTTTCGAAATCCCACGGGTTGCGTGGTATTTTTTCGGGATAAAAAGTAGCCTATGTCCTTTCTCAAGCTCTAGTCTATCTATGGTTGAGTGGTTCACGCGTAAAAATGTAACAGACAGACATACAGACAGAGTTACTTTCGTATTTTTAATATTAGTAGTGAAAGTAGGGACTAGCGGATGCCCGAAGCTTCTCTAGCTTCTACCTTTAAATTCCTGTCTGAAGGGGTTGAATTTTTCAAAGCTATTAATAAATAAAATAAAAGCTATTAGTAAAGCTATTAGTAAAATTCAAAGCTATTAGTTGTCTTAATACTACAATTATTATTATTAGTACTTTAATATGCGATAGGCTATGGTGTCAGATAATATAAATACCATTTGCAAGATATACGACTACATAAATTCGTAAAATTCTAAGTAAATAGTACTTAATTCTAGTCAATGTATTCAATAAACCGATTTATCGAGTGAAAACAGGAAATTTCTTAATTCAGTTTGTTAGTTTCCGATAGTCGTTAGTTACTGAAATCCACAACTCAATTAAACTTTAAAGGCTCTTGATAGAGCCTTAATGAAAACACCGCTGAAACAAGCCCGAAACCTGGCAAATACACGGGAAAATAGAACTTATTACAAAGCGAAAACCGTCAAAGTCGTGTGAGCAGCCAATAAATAGAATCGAAGCGAGAAATGTGTGTATTAATAATTATTATAGAGAAGTCCTTTAATTTACATGGCAAGCGTAATTATATTGAGATTTTTTGCCGCCATCGAAGCATCACTTGCCACGTTTCTCTCTCGTTACACTAACAAGTTGCGGAATTTTTTCACTCTCTGTCACCTAAGTTATCAATTTTAAAACAGACACATCCAGTATTCAGATAACATACAGAGGTTCCAAAGGTTTATGATTTTTTTCTAGTTTTGTCTTCCTATCTGAGATCAGTTTTTAAACTATAGTCAGATCTAATGTCTATAAAATGTGGAGCTAACATATCCATTAAGTTAAGCATTAATAATTTGAAAAAAAAAGTCTTAATCTATGTTGGCCAATTGGGTTCTTTTCAAGCGAAATGTTTAGCCACTGGAATATGTGGTACTAGCAAACGCCCGCGGCTTCGCTCACGTTGATCTTCTGCTTTACTCCCTCAGACGTTAAGTTTCCAAAATTCTTGTATTAACCGCCATTCTATTTAACTTTGACCACTAAATAATTCCTTATGCTTGCTGGTTATAGCTAAATATTGATTTTGAAAAAAATCGATCGTCACATAAAGTTCGATTAGGTGGCCATTTTTTAGGGTTCCGTACCCAAAGTGTAAAACGGGACCAAAGCAATCGGCCAAGTAAAAAGAGTTCAAAATAGCAGCCAGAAAGTTCAAATTTTTCTAATTTGAACCATAAATCCCTTCTCTATGCTTGCTGCTATAGGCTGATATCGTTTTTCAAAGCAATCAGCCCACTAACAAAAAAGTTTAAAATGGTGACCATTTTTTTATTTTGACCACAAATACCTTCTCTATGCTTGCTGCGATAGTCAGACGTTGATTTTCAAAGCAATCGGCCCAGTAACAAAAAAGTTCAAAATGGCGGCCAAAAAGTTCATCATTTTTTAATTTTGACCACAAATTCCTTCTCTATGCTTGCTGCCATAGTCAGACGTCGATTTTCAAAGCAATCGGCCCACTGCCCAAAAAGGTCAAAATGGCGGCCATTTTTTTATTTTGACCACAAATTCCTTCTCTATGCTTGCTGCGATAGTCAGATATCAATTTTTAAAGCAATCGGCCCAGTAACAAAAAGTTCAAAATGGCGGCCAAAAAGTTCATCATTTTTTAATGTTGACCACAAATTCCTTCTATATGCTTGCTGCCATAGTCAGACGTCGATTTTCAAAGCAATCGGCCCACTGACAAAAAAGTTCAAAATGGCGGCCAAAAAGTTCATCATTTTTTAATTTTGACCACAAATTGCTTCTCTATGCTTGCTGCCATAGTCAGACGTTGATTTTCAAAGCAATCGGCCCACTGACAAAAAAGTTCAAAATGGCGGCCAAAAAGTTCATCATTTTTTAATGTTGACCACAAATTCCTTCTATATGCTTGCTGCCATAGTCAGACGTCGATTTTCAAAGCAATCGGCCCACTGACAAAAAAGTTCAATATGGCGGCCAAAAAGTTCATCATTTTTTAATTTTGACCACAAATTGCTTCTCTATGCTTGCTGCCATAGTCAGACGTTGATTTTCAAAGCAATCGGCCCACTGACAAAAAAGTTCAAAATGGCGGCCAAAAAGTTCATCATTTTTTAATTTTGACCACAATTTCCTTCTCTATGCTTACTGCCATAGTCAGACGTCGATTTTCAAAGCAATCGGCCCACTGACCAAAAAGTTCAAAATGGCGGCCATTTTTTTTTATTTAGACCACAAATTCCTTCTCTATGCTTGCTGCGATAGTCAGATATCGATTTTCAAAGCAATCGGCCCAGTAACAAAAAAGTTCAAAAAGACCACAAATTCCTTCTTTATGCTTGCTGCCATAGTCGGACGTCGATTTTCAAAGCAATCGGCCCACTGACAAAAAAGTTCAAAATGGCGGCCAAAAAGTTCATCATTTTTTAATTTTGACCACAAATTGCTTCTCCATGCTTGCTGCCATAGTCAGACGTTGATTTTCAAAGCAATAGGACCACTGACAAAGAAGTTCAAAATGGGGGCCAAAAAGTACATCATTTTTTAATTTTTACCTCAGATTCTTTTTCTATGCTTGCTGCAACGGTCGGATATTAATTTTGAAAGAATTCGGTCCAATAACGAAAAAGTTCAAAATGGCGGCCAATTTTTTAAATTTTGACCATATATTATTATTCTATGTTTAATGCAATGGTCGGATATTAATTTTGAAAGAATTCGCTGCAATAACGAAAAAGTTCAAAATGGCGGCCAATTTTTAAAGGAGGATGGCCAGATTGCATGCATTATGAGACCCAGTGATAGAGGTAGCGTACATCATAAAAACTTATCAATATTTGTAGAACGGGACATAACTAACAAAAAAGCTAATGGTAAGTTAGTCTAATTCAGTGGGAGAAAAAAGTTATATGAACATAAATAGAAGATAACCTCAAATAATTTAAGACGCAGACGCACAAAAGCTCCTTTCAAGTGTCAACTGTCAATTGTCAGAATCAAAATGGCGCGGGGCGCCTAACGTTCCATTTTATTACTGAATATTCATATTATTAGTTAAAGCTGTTGTTATACACGCATTTTGATAAATATATTTTTTGTAATGTTATAAATATTGATTAAAAAAGTATGTCATAGATAAAATATTATACCTTTTTTTTATAAAAATAAATCGATGGCCTAGAAAAACAATCTAATTACACATTTTTGCTTAGTGAAACGTAACGTAAGCCGGACTCGAACCGCATCTGACACAAGTTGCGTTTTGTTTATTTAAATATCTTTATTGCTTAAAATGAGTACATAAAATTACAACGAAAGGAAACGAGAGAAAACGTTTTGTTTCTGCAAAACTACATGGTTTTTACTAAATTGGAATAATTTCTATCTTTTGTCTCCCACTGCGTACATCCCGAATAATTTTCTATAAATATTGTATAAACTTCTAAATATAATAAATATAAACTTGAGGCTGTACGGTTATTTGTTAATTTTAAAAAGGTGTGGGGCAGTCGTGACCAACCTCCTTTTGACTACATATTCTTTTTTATGCTTGCTACAATGGTCGGATATTAATTTTGAAAGAATTCGGTCCAATAACGCAAAAGTTCAAAATGGCGGCAATTTTTTTAAATTTTGACCTCAGATTCATATTCTATGCTTGCTGCAATTGTCAGATATCCATTTTGAAAGAATTCGGTCCAATAACGATAAAGTTCAAAATGGCGGCCAATTTTTTAATTTTTGACTACGTATTCTTTTTCTATGCTTGCTGCAATGGTCAGATATCCATTTTGAAAGAATTCGGTCCAATAACGAAAAAGTTCAAAATGGCGGCCATTTTTTTAAATTTTGAGTATATATTCTTTTTCTATGCTCGCTGCAACGGTTGGATATTAATTTTGAAAGAATTCGGTCCAATAACGAAAAAGTTCAAAATGGCGTCCAATTTTTTAAATTTTCTCTCGTATGAGAAAAAGAATAAAAAAATTTATTCCAAAATCAAAGAAGTTCGCAAATGTTCCCATCCTTAAATTTGAAATTCGAATATCCCCGTCGCAGTACAAATTCAACAACCTAGGTACCCTGATTAGTACGAATCAAAGTTTTGTCGGAATCGAAAAAATGACACTTTTGTATGGGGAAATCCCTAAAACCAACGGGTTTTACCCCTTTTAATTTGAATTTCTGGAATTCCCGTCTTAGTACGAGTTCATGACCTAATATCAACCTAGGTACCAAATTTCAGATCTCTACGACTTTTAATTTTTCGGGAATCCCTGGAACAACGAAAAAATTTACACTTTTGTATGGAGAAATCCCTAAAACCAATGGTTTTTACCCCTTAAAATTTGAATTTCTGGAATCCCCGTATTAGTACGAATTCATGACCTAATATCAACCTAGGTACCAAATTTCAGATCTCTACGACTTTTAGTTTTTCGGGAATCCCTGGAACAACGAAAAAATTTACACTTTTGTATGGAGAAATCCCTAAAACCAACGGGTTTTACCCCTTAAACATGGAATTTCTGGAATCACCGTCTTAGTACGAATTCATGACCCAATACCTACCTAGGTACCAAATTGGAGATCTCTACGACTTTTAGTTTTTCGGGAATCCCTGGAACAACGAAAAAATTTACACTTTTGTATGGAGAAATCCCTAAAACCAACGGTTTTTACCCCTTAAAATTTGAATTTCTGGAATCTCCGTCTTAGTTCGAATTCATGACGTAATATCTACCTAGGTACCAAATTTCAGATCTCTACGACCTATAGTTTTGGCGGAATCCGTGGAACAACCAAAATGCCTCACTCTTTTATATATATAGATAGAGAAGTTTGACTGTTTTAACTTTTTTGTCTTTCCGGTCTCCTATTCTATGATTAACGTGATCTCTCTATTTCTTCCTTGACTGTTGGCATAGCGAGGTAGTGGTGCACTTCGGATGTTTTGGTGAACCATGAACCATTGCATATGACTTTAAGTACATTATTATGAAAACCCTGAATTAAGAAGGTGTTTCTAAGGTTATGTAAGGTTTAAAATAAATCGACAAATGAAAAATTTTAAGTTTTAAGTAATAATGGGCAGCATGTTGTAAGCATCGTGTAGGTATTAAAAATATGATTAGCGAAGAGTAAAATATTGTAAAGAAAACAAGAAGCTAAAATAATGAAATAAGTACCATTGAAATTCGACCAATGGAAACATCCAAACTAATCGGGTGAGCTGGTTTTTAGGGTTCCGTACCCAAAGGGTAAAAACGGGACCCTATTACTGAGACTTCGCCGTCTATCTGTCCGTCTGTCACTAGGCTGTATCTCTTGAACCGTGATAGTTACAGTAAGCGAACGTGTTGAATGCAGAGCTCAGGAATGCGCTAGTGCTGCGACCTAATCATGTCCATAATAAGTAATAATAAATTTTCTTGAAGTTTTTTATTTCATTTTGGTGTGCAATTAAAGCATATTTCATTCATTCATTCATTCATAAATATGTCGATAAATTTCAACAATGTTTTAAGTTTATCATTTTACACTAGGTTAACATAAAGAAAATAAACAAGATTATGATTTTTATACATTTTTAATAATTATTACACACATCGAAATCAAATAAAAAAAAGTTAAAATTTAATCATCAGATTCAGATATAACATATGGTTAAATCGATGGACATTTTTCGCCATTTCTCTTGCTTGGCGATGAATAAAAACCCGTTTTTTTTTGTCACAGAACTTAATGGACTCGGATCAGTCATTATTAAATAAAAATTATTTAAAACAAAAAGAATAACACGGGGCTAGAACTCAAGTATTAACGCGTTGCACGGTAAGCGTACGCGGTACGAAGACGACAATCGACAGCACAACACTAGACTGAGGAGCGATGAGGCGGGGCGTGCGGACGGCGGGGGGAGATGCCCCCGCTCTTTACCTCAGGCCCCGACTGCATTCAACTCGTACGCGAACTGTACGTCATTTTTTACTCGTTTTTGGTCGATGATTCAGAACTCCCAATATTACTCTACTTGTATAGTAGTAGTAGTAAGGTATTATTGGGAGTTCTGGCTTATGCATCATCATCTCGCTACATTATACACAATGGTTGAAAGAAGATATTATGCGTGTGAAAGGAGTGGATTGCGAGTTGACGGCTGATAGGAGCGAATGGAAGGAGAAGACATGTTGTGCCGACCCCAGATAGTAGTGCGCGAGTTCGAGCCGATTTTCAATAAATCTTCTACCATACCACCTTTCACCTTTCTACCATAGAACGGTAAGGCATCGCAGGCTTCCACCCATACATAGTTGACGTACCAAAGACGCGTACGAAGCGGTTTGGTACTGACATTGTTATGAAAATGTCAAAACAATATTACAATAATATGACTTTAAGCGTTGGTGGTAGGCCCCCTGGTCATTGAAACTTACCTGAGGCCACTCAGTGACGGGAGTTGTCGCCGGGGATTGCTTTGCCGCCTTTGCCGCATTCTCAATACTTTCTATGAGGGATTTCACAGACAACCGCGAGTCTTGCCGGCTAACGCCTGAAAATAGAAAAATTAGTGATAGGTAATATGCAATAAATCATAATGTAAATGAATTTCTTAAAAAGAAATACCTGCTACTTTTGACGATCTTTGTGGGTATATAAATCGACAAGATTCATATAGCAATCATTTTTTGAGAACACTGAAAAATTAATTTTATACCATTAACATAGTTCCTGATACGCACTGCAAAGGCCTGGAATACACTCCCAGGCAGTGTCTTTCCTGCCACTTACAACCCGGGTGCCTTCAAATCAAGAGTGAATAGGCATCTTCTAGGCAAGCGCGTTCCACCTTAGACTGTGATCACTTTCCATCAGGTGTGATCACAGATTCGGCGGAATTTCCATTGAAATTAATCCTTGTACCAGCATAATACCTGATTCTCAAAATACCAGATTATCATAGTGTGTAAGGCTTCGGAAGCTTCAAAGTTTATGGATTAATTCTGAATCAGATTCACCCTTCTCAAAGGACTTAAGGCTCAGCTTTATAGTCGTGAAAACTGTACACAATATACGATTAATTATACCTACATGTAATTTACGTCTTAGTTATTTGTTAGTTATATAGTCTAGTGGCAGCTATCTACTCTGCCAGAAAAGACGTAGGTACCAACTACCTACCACCAAGCGATTTAGCATTGTGTACAGTATAAAACACAAAATGAGTACAAAAATTAATGCAAAATGCCAGTTGATGGAAACTTTAATATTACACCAACTTTTATATATTTGATTTTAAAGCGGGCAACGAAAATAATATCCGGACTCGTTAGCGTCAGAACGCAAACGAGGTAGTTTGAATTTGCATAGAGAAATGATAATAATATAGCGAACCGACCAACATGTATTACTTAGTATCCTTTGTGAATGCAATAAAAATCATTCAACCACGACTTTAAATTTTTCGCGTGTGGTTTATTTAAAAACTTTATTCCATTTTATGATCTTTTTTATTCATTTTTATTCGCCTTAAAAATATAGGAAAAATATAGGCTTACTAAATACTAGCAGTGCCCGCGGACTCCTTTTCGCGTTAGAAATAAATATTTTTGTCCCGCGTAATACTTTACACGCGTATTACTTCGCGTATTACATCCACAGCGCTGGACGCGACGCAATCGGATAGATACTGCCTTGTAATGCGGCGGCTCGCACCGCACGTTTTTATATTGCTAATTTCTTTGAAGATATTTGTTTAAACTGTATAGAGTAAAGGGCACAAATATTCTACATTAAATTTCCGTCGTAATAAACATATTTATAAAGATGACGAATTATTAATTGGGTATGAAGACTTTTGAATTAGCGTAAAATTAAGAGATTTAAAGCTTTTATTTGAAACAGGGGGGGCTATTTACGTAAAGCGTCGGCTATAGGTATTTCGTGGAGTGAAATGTTTAAAAAGGTCATGCCACTAAGTTATTATAAAAAAGCAGACTATATTGAGATCAAAACCTTTTCTGCGAACACTAAAAATAAATTTTACTATTATACTCTATCGACATAGAGTGTAAAGTTGAATGTAGTTCAAATCGCAACATAGTCGACAATCGTGAAATTAATTAAATAATCGGGATGCCGAAAGTCCTCTTTAAAGGTTTAGGATCTATAAATAAGAATTCCAGGCTTTTTATAGCTAAGTAACATCACTGCCGCCAATCAATATGCCAATCATATTTTCGTATTCAACCGAAGAATTAGAAATAACGTGGGAAGCCAACCTTCCTTAATGAGAGAGGCATGCCCAGAGAACAGATTAAGGTATAAGGAAGGTAAGGTATAAGGTTACAGGAAATGATAAAGTTTTGAGACAGTTTAAGATTGTAAGAGTTTGCACTCTCCTAAAAATTAAAAATGTAACTGTACAATCTCGCACACTGAAAATCCCATCCAATACAAACACTAGCGTATTTCCACTTTTATTTGCGGATAAAAGCGGAATTTGGACACTCTCCAAATTAACTCTTAGCTGAGAATTGCAATTATATGCGGCGAAACTATTACTGCAATTGAGAGATAACAAAAGCAAAATGCACTCGCCACATGAATTTTTTGCTTGGCTTTGCGTAAATTAGGTTTCTAAAATATAAAACGCGGCTTCAAAATATATTTATAACGTTTTTAATAAAGCTTGTAAAATTTTTAGTTTTTACTACAAAAGGAAACATCCTATTGCTAACAGTAATAAATTTTTAGTATGATAAACTAGATGATCTTAAGTTTGGATGTTTCAGTTTTAACAAAATCCCGCTTCACATCTCAACATTGGTTAGGTCAAAATCAGGAATGGAGAGAGCTTATATTCTGGATTATCACACATATAGGATTTGCAATTTAAAACCTAATTTCACTTTTCAACTCGCGAATTCAAAAGTCAAAAATTAAATTCGAGAACTAAGGATGACGAAGTTTTCTGCATTATTTTCAATAGAGCGGCTACTAGCGGCTTATAAAGATCATATAATCTAAAAGGTATATAAAATGTTAGTGTCACAGTGTTTGTTACCAAACTCTTTCGAAACGGCTTGACCATATAACTTTAATTTTTGTGGCTTATAACTGCTCTCATCTTGATAATTTTTCTTTTGCTGAATTTTCTGAAAACTCTTAAAGAGTGCTTTAAGACTATTTTATCTTACGAAAAACGTTAATTATACTTTTGAAAGCCAACTAACTGGTACTTAAAGAAGAACCGTTTAAGAAGTTTATTTCTAGTAAAATAGGATTTGCAACAGAAATATTTTCTTAATAATGAAAAAATTCTATGTCAGCAAGATGAATTTTGCTTACCAAATTCTTTTTATTTTATTTTATGAATATAGGCTTGCCTAGGAAATTCCTATTCACTCTTCTCTTGAAAGCACCCAGATTGTACTTGGCTGGAAACACGGAGGCTGGAAGGGTGTTTCACCCTTAGCGGTTCGTATCAGAAACGTGGAAGAAAAATGTTTCGTGCGAGTTTGTTTATAGGTGGAATTCAAAAAACAAAGACGCGCTTTTGCGCTTTTATGAGGTAATAAATAATATTGTCACACTAATTGAATGAATGGAGATATTCTTTATTGTACATCAAAAAACAAGGACAAAAATAGGTAAGTTAAAACTATCACACATTGTGGAGCTTTTATTGCTTGAAGCGATCTCTACTAGGCACCCAAAGGAGGAAAGAAAATTCTGGCACTCGTATTTGTGTTTAATAATAGTTTATAGTTCCCACTTCCCACCAATAATCATTCGTTGATCTAGAGCTCTACGATGTTCATTGTTCGTCGCTCAATTGTTGAATGACAAACACACTAATAAATCAATCAAACGCGCAATGGATATAGTCGAATGCAGAAGAAGTCACGAGAGATCAGCGAGAGTTTTGTCTTTTCTACCTATGATCGATGAAAAGAGCAACATCAGGATAATGAGCAGAAAATCATAATAGTATGATGATTGACATTACTCCTCCTATCATTATGACAAAATCTCTTAACTTTTTGAAACAAAGTATCTCTTCGGAGGGTACGCGCAGGGGGCTAGGCAAATGAAAACGGATTTTTCGCGTGGGGAAAATCCCGTCGCGAAGAAAATCTACAAAAATATTCAAAAATTTAGAATGAAAGTTTCTCTTACAAAGCGTTAACAAAATGGGTAGGCGTGCAATTACGTATAGAGATTTGGAAGTGCAATCTAACTGCCCAATGTAATTGTACAGGTACCGGCAAACTTTTTGAGCATGAAGTGGCGTAGTGGCGGCAAGTTAGCGCACGCGACTCCCAACTGAGGCGTCCCGCACTTACCACCAAAAGGATCTAAAGTTCGCTTGTGCGCAATCAAAGCCATATACCTAAGAAGATTGCTATGCTGTGTATTGAAAAAGTGCCCAATTCAAAAATTATAAAAGCTTTCGCTCATGTCTCGGACCAAGAGCTGACGTCTAGTGTCCGGCATAAGCCTGTCACGGCGCGACAACCATCGATAGGATTACGTGCATTGTATCTGTCGCAGAGGAATTAGAAAGTAAATAGGCGAATAATGGAATTTGTAATTGCACGGTAATATTATAATCTGAGTAGACACAACGCTTGCTGTGAGCTCAAAACGTAGAGCAGCGAGGCTTAAACGGAACGAAGTGTACTGTGGGATTAACCCACTATTTCATAATGCGGGGTGAATTTTAAATTTTTCAGGAGAACTTTTCTGTAGTATTGAATGGAAACAGGCGTTATTCTGCGTTATTTTTATTAAAATCCATAATTGGCAGGACAGATTAATTTGTTTTGCTATAATCAGACAATACATTTCAATCCGCTACTTATAAGAATCTGTATGGTTCAATATGCAGGAGCACCGCCCACATGAAACACCACACACAATTCTTCCAACACTTTGTTTTGTATATATTATTTATGCATTTTATAGTTTTGGTGGCGTCTGAAAACCAGCGCTCAGGCCTTTAGCCTGAGCCTTCATGCTGAGACGCCACCGTTTCAAATCTATAGGAATAGGGTTTAATGTTAATTTTGTATGTTTAATTTTTGTTTTTTCTTATTTCTTGTAGCTTTATATTTTAAATCTTTTAGTTTCTACGTCTGTGCTGTGCCTATTTCTGTTTATTTGAATAAATTTATTTTTCTTTCTTTCTCACTTTCTTCAGCGCACGTTTCGTCCCGACACCGAGACATCCTCAGAAGATGTTGACTTCACAATGCGAAATCGTAGAATTTTTCTGTAGTTAATACCAAGACCAATAAATAAGATTTTATTTGTTAACACCTCAAATTAGTACCTACTTGACTGCGACTTGCTGCGATGCACCGGAAGATTATAATTCTAATATTATGGTACTATAACCTGGAAGGGGTAAATAATCTCACCCATAACAGTTTCTAACCAGACTCGTGTGGAAACAATAGCTTGGAGCGTCTTTACTGGTAGGGTGGTAACCATGTGAACCATATTAACCTGCACTTGGATCATCGTGGTGGCATATTATGGCAAAATACGGCTTTCTCATTTTGAGATAAGACTTATGCCCAACTCGAAGATCGTTACATCACTTAAGAAGTTAAGATGATACCAATTAAAAGGTTACACTACAATATAAACCTACTTAAGAAAGCCTATATATCCACACTAACATAATTATGAACACACTATATTCATATCGTGCTATTTAAACCGGATTTAAAAAAAAGACTAAAGAATAAAATAACTTCTCCACCTACACAATGAATGAAAGATTTAAAGTCCATCCCATACCAATTTTCCTTAAGCCGTCTCTAAGACCTTCCTACGTATGATATTATTTTCCTCGTACCAGCCAAAGTGTTCTACAAATCCCGTATGTCCAGTCTCGTATAGGATTAAAGGAAGTCAGATTGGATGAGCCTGCCCGTAAAACAGGATAGCAATTGCTGGGAGAACGGGAAAGGGATAGTATGTCGACTATTTAAACTCTGCAGCGTGAAATTCAATGGTATCGTAAACACTTTTTAGGGTTCCGTAGCCAAATTGCAAAAAACGGAACCCTTATAGATTCGTCATATTACGTCTGTCTGACTATCGGTCCGTATGTCACACCCACTTTTATATAGGAACTATAAGATCTATACTGTTGAAACTTGGTAAGTAGATGAATTCAGTGAAACGCATTAAGATTTTCACACGAAAATAGGAAAAACAATAAATTGGGGTTCCCCATACTTAGAAATAAAACTCAAAAGTTTTTTTTTTCATCTAACCCATACGTAGGATTTATGGATAGGTCGTCAAAAATGATATTGAGGTTTCTAATTTAATTTTTTTCCTAAAGTGAATAGTTCGCGCGAGAGACACGTCCAAAGTCGTAAAAAGTGCGTTCCCCTGTAACAAAATAAGAGACTGATAAAACAAAAAAAAGTATATGATGAACCATCACCAAAACTTCCACCGAAAATTGGTTTGAACGAAATCTACCAAGTAGTTTTTTTGGTATTTATTTTATTTTATTTATTTACCTCAAAAAAGCAAATTTAAGTTTGCGGTTGGGTAAGAAAAGTGATTCTTATGGATTACTTTTTCCTATACTAGTACAGAACCCTCTGTGCGCGAGTCCGATTCTCTCTTGGCTAGTTTTTTATTTGAAACAAGAAACGCTGTAACGTACCATACGTATTTTTTCTATTTTGCGTTTAAAGATCAGGTTACCAGAGTTCTTTTTTGAGTGGGAGATTTAAAACAACTGTTCTTTGAGCGAGCTTAATAATTTCGAAGGCGTGCCTAGTTGGCCGTCGCAGGGATTTTGAGATTTGTTGCTGATTTTTTATTGCTATTGCGGAATTATTATCGCCGCAGGGCGGAGGTGGACAAATAGTTTTTTTGTACGGCATTTACGGAACCCCAATGAATGGGGTAAGCTTTCAGTATTTCACGTTTATTGTTCGGCTCTGGTTTTGGCTTGAACATTTTGCTTTTCTGGTGTTTGTATGGTGGACGATTAAATAAC
Organism: Coenonympha arcania; assembly: GCA_036785405.1. Taxonomy (NCBI): domain Eukaryota; kingdom Metazoa; phylum Arthropoda; class Insecta; order Lepidoptera; family Nymphalidae; genus Coenonympha; species Coenonympha arcania. The sequence goes on from CM072055.1 coordinate 16,421,055, forward strand.
TATTCGGGCTAGGTAACAATATATGGGTGCATAATATGAGTTCTCTATCTTCAAAAATATAAAATTGTCGTGTTTCTGTACTTACAACAAAATCTTTCCCGTATGGCTTGACTGATTTTTGTGAAATTTTATGTGTACATTCGGTAGATGTAAGAATAGGACGTTAACTATTAACTATCATACCCTCAAGTGACGAATAATTTACATGGCAAAACAATGATTGCTGGGTCAGCTAGTTTTAACTAAAAATTTAATACTATAGTGTTTCATGCATGAAGAACTTCAGAATTCAGAATAGGTGACTGATTGAAGTTTTAAAACTGTCATGTTATTATTTAAGGAATTTAAATCTCCAATAGCACAGTTTAAAGATATTCTTTCCTAATAGCGTATGTTCCTAATAATGTTCCTAATCTAGTTACTATACTAGAAAACTAAACTACGCTAATCTTAAAGACTACTGAATTGATCTAAAAAAGTATAATCATATTTTACTGACTACTCAGAGCCAACAAGGAAAGCCTATATTATGAAATAAATAAATCATTTGAATTTCATATCATACTTTATATTTGGGGAATCCTTCTTCCTTTGCCTACCACGCTTGTAGAGCCTTCAAAATAAATTTTTGTACTAACTTCAAATCCAAAGTATCACGTTTCATTTTCCCTTCCTTTTTCCAGGATAAAAAGCTGAAAACTTAATCAGGCTGTGTCATTTTAACCCCACTAACCCTAAAAAAACCTTCACGTCATCTATCAACGCGTCACGTCGTGTCTGTCCGTGAAAAGAGGCGTAATACGAAATACGACCTTTTTCAATACACGTCCCCTTAGCATATGACAAAGCCCTCTACCTCCAAAATTATGAAAAAACGTACACGCCAGTATCAACGTTTCATCTCATGCTACAGAGGTGGGAATCGTGTAGCGCATTTTTTTGCTTACATTTATGCTTGCGTGGGCTGTACATACCTATAGCTTTACAATAATATGGACCGAGGGGTTTCGTGGATGCGGTTATTAGCACCAATTTCAGAGGGGTGAATATCTGAGCCTTAATTTGCTTACGGGGCTTTGAAAATATGTACATACATTAGAGATATTATGTGCGTGACGTACTCTCGCTGGAACCCGACGCATAACAGCTTAACGTTTGATGTTAAACCGCGTACTACTTTCCTAACCACGTTTTTTACATACACGAAGCGTATCAACATAATTTTTGGAAACTTAATTATTTCCACCAGCCAGTGATAGCGTAGTAGTTAGAAATACATTTTGAGTTCCCAAAGTGTATAAAATGAGACCCCCTTACTAAGTCCGCCCGTCTGTCACCAGGCCAGTTGAAATTTTCATATATTATGTTATACCTATTTTTGTGCCGCTATGACACCAAATACTAAACAAAGAATAAATAAATAATAGGGTGCACTCTTAAAACAAGCGTGATCCTAGATAATAGCCTTTTTTTAATTTCGTACCTAAGAATGTGCAATCGACAGATTTCTATGACGATCGTGGATAAGATTTATGGCTAAGGGCGGTAATTCAATAAACGATTCTTAATTGAGCCCGTGGGAATGTTCACAATCTTTATCCACGTCATAATTACTAGGGAACCTATCTGCGAAATTTCAGCTTTCTGCATGATCAAGGAATTGGGGCTTGGCGATGATCGGTCAGTGAGTCGGAACTTTTATTTTTAAAACATTTTATTCAGAATATTTTCTAGATATACCTTTATTTATGATCAGGCAAAACGTACGTAATAGAATAGCTGTGTAAAACTAGCCCCTCGCAAATCTTTGGCACCATTTTGGCACGGATCCTGCTGTTGTGGCAGTTACAGCGACATTGGCGATTTGGCACTCCTGCCTAGCATTAGCAGTTGAACAAGTGAGTCTGTTCTAATATACCAACTATGTAGATTATTTTTAGTATAATACATGTGAAAGATTTGTACGAAGGAGTGTTTTACTTTTAAGTAATTTTTATTAAAGGACGTTGCTACTAGTAGTAGTTCAACAGACGGAGTGTAGAGTCGAAAAGAATACTTTTTATCCCAGATTATTTTTCTGTGATCTCTTACAATATGGTGTTTAAAGTTTTAAAAACCTAGCTATGAAAGGGCTCTGAATAATAAAAAAACGAGCAGACTAATCCTTCGGAGAAAGCTCGAGATCAATTGGTATTTGCGAATTCAAGAAAATTGTATTGTTTAACAGAAAATAAACCAAGATCATAACTAAAGAAAAAGCGTTTATTGGACCTTAACAACAATCAAGATTGCCTAGTCTTGAAAGGAAAACAACAGAAGAAAGAAGTAAATGTTAAGATGACAGAAGAAGTTGTCAGTTCTGATCTAGCGTCGGCGTATAAACCTTTGATAGAGCCGCTTTTCCAACAATTTATCATCGAACTTCGCTTCGTTTCTGACCATTAAGGATTATCCAGCTCGTAAATATCGCTTGACCTAGCAGTCTTAAAAAAATTGCCAATATCTAGAGTATACAATTTTTTTACTGGGATAATATGTATAAATCTCAAACAATAGGTGACACAGGGAATAAGAGTTTCCCTGTGTCACCTATTGTTTGGAAACTTGGAAAAAAACAATCATTTTATAAAATTTTATGAACTTCTGCAGTCAGGATTTTCCTTTCAATCATATTCAGATACAATGAAATCGTTCTTTTATGAAAATAAATCGATAAGCAATAAAAACTTTAATTGGTTTGGTCAGTTCTATGCAAAACTCAGGCTTATCTATTCGTATACGATAGTCGCTGCAATCAGCAGCACAAGCTGGGAATCAACTCATTAACTGTATGTGAATATTTGGCACGTTTGTTGGCATCGGTCCGGTATTGCGTCTACGGTGTCCGGAACGATTTGGCAGTCAACTTGACTATTAGCAAAATGCTGATGTTTGCTGTGGGGCTGCCATTTATAGAAATACTTGATGTATCCCGGAGAAGAAAATAGTAGTGGACATTTGGTTTTATTAAGAGGGTACCAAGTTTTCTTTTTACGTACCTGTATACTTTCATAGAAAGTCACAGCCTGTTTAGATCACAATCTCTCTAACGTAGGCGGGAGATATTTTTTTAATGTCTCGATAAAATCCTCTAACAAAGTCTAAACCTGTTTTTACACAGCGAGAGGGGTTAAGAAGAATTTTATCCACGGCTTATCTCCCGCCCATTTTTATCCAAAGTTTAATCACGCCATTCGATAAAGTATCGAACTTCATTATTATATACATGCTAGGTACATTTTTTAATTTGAGAAGAGATACTAACAATCCATCGTTCCTATCTATTAACAGAGAACAGGTAAATTCGGGATATGCACTCGGGGCATCCGTGGCATGTTAATTGTCATTTATTACGAGAACGTATGGCGAGCTATGCAGTACGCGCCCGTCTGAAGAGGCTCTTAGCGTAACTGCTGTGTACACTGTACATTACTTACTCGCGATGCCGCTGAAAACGTGAGTTGATGCAGTGTAACTATATGTCAGGTATTGTATTAAAAATGTGCCATGATTAAAAAAAAAAATATATAAGTATACTTCCTACTAATATTATAAACGCGAACGTTTGTAAGTATGGATGGATGGGCCTTTGTTACTCTTTCACGCCGCAACTACTGAACCGGTTTGGCTATTTGGAACATAGCTTATAACTCGGATTAAGACATAGGCTACTTTTTATCCCGGTAAAATTCATCGTGCCCACGCGATTAGCCAAAAACCGAAAATCTCGCAGGCGGAGCCGAAGGCATCAGCTAGTATATAATATAGTATTATCCTCAGTTATGCAAACTTAGCAATAACATTTTCGGATGTGCATCGTATGTTAACATCTGAAGAAAAAGAGCAAGCGCCTAGTTTCTTGCCCGTTCTTCTCGATTCGAAAAAGCTTCCCGAACGTAGCGGTAAAGTCTGACATTTCATAAGTTCCTGTAGATTTTGATGAGATTGAATTATAGGTAGTTATTAACAAAACTTGCTATGTAAATGTAAGTAACGAATCTGTCATCAGTTTTTTAATAAAGTCGAAGGTGAAGTAAAGGTTCACATTTCAGATTTCACATTTCATAAGTATACATACCGTCTAGAAAATTAAACGAAAATCAGTGAAATTGCTTTCAATGTCTTCGCCTTTAATAAAACACAATAAGAAAATATTTTCGCTACACGTGTGTTACTCTGACTAATCAAATAAGTCACAATTTCGTTCAATTCTTGTGATTTCGTCTCAAATTATCACCATGGCGACGCCGACGAGCGCCATCTCTCGTCAGTTCATTAACTTTTTCGCATCATTCACACGAGTCTGAGGGTCCAAGACATGAGAAAATGTACCTACTGAAAGTATAGTTCTTGAACGGCTTAGATACGAATACAGTATTAACTCAGGCCAACTTTCCATCAGTTGCAGCTACACAGGGGATTTTGCAATATATTATATCATGATCTTGAATCATCCTTAATCCTGGAAGTGGATGATTTTAAGAACCTTTGAACCCCCTCATTGTATCTGTATATATCCTGACCATTCGTGTCCATTGTCCAAGTTAGGAAAATGAAAAGTCCAAGTTTCATGCCTCATCTTCAATATGTGCCGTCCAAACGCGGCTGTAGACATTCTGCAACAAATGTATAAAATTAACATTTTATAAGCAACTGTGTCCTGTATACAATGGTTTTTGGGAAAAACTTATTGCTGAAAATATTAAAAACATATTTGCTTTTTAGAGGTAATTCACCATTCTTCTTAGGAACAAGACATCATCGACATCAGTCTATCTACTCGTCCGTTGGCATAAATAGCGATGATGACGTCATGCTCCATACATGGGATCATCCAATTGACCGCTTTCCGCGTTTGACATGCACCAGAAGCTGCGTTCAGTGAAAAATCTCCGCAATAAATCTTTATTGCCGTGTTGTTTGGCGCGCATTATTTGTGCTGCTCCACAATTTTCCTTTGACGACTTCATTTTTTCCATCGTATGGTGCTGCGTCGCCTATATTTCTTCCTGGCTGTTGCTAGTGACTTTATCCGCGGATTTCTACTGAAAACTTTTTTAGCAGCGTTGGTATTTTTAGGTTGGTAACCGACACCCCTGTTTGAGATAGGAATGCTATCGAACTCGCGACGCTATAACCGCAATCGTCACTAGTGTTAGAGCTTTACTAATGTTGGCACTCCCTGACTGCCATGTCTTTAAGGGTTCCTTACCCAAAGGGTAAAACCGGGACCCTATTACTAAGACTTCGCTGTCCGTTCATACGTCTGTCACCAGGCTGTATCCTTGAAATTTTCACAAATGATGTATTTCTGTTGCCGCTATAACAACAAATACTAAAAAATAGAATTTATAGCTTGTTCTTGGTCACATTATTAATAACGCTCAAAAGTTTCACAGAATATTTTATTATTAATTTACTGTAGAAATAAATAGTTAAAGTAAAATTAAGGGCCCCAAACAACAAACGTGATTCGTTTGCTCGTTGCGCAATTTATTTCGTATTATAGCTGACATACTTAACAATTACTTTTATAAATTTATTTAACATAAAACAATGACGAACTACAGTTTCACGTTCTAAGTTTTTTTTTACTCTATACAAGTTAGTACTTGACTGCGATCTCACTTGTTGGTAAGTGATGATGCAGCCTAAGATGTTATCGTACTAACCTGGAAGGGTAAGTAAATTTACCCCAACGGTTTCTAAAAAGCATCGCACCGGAACGCTAAAACGCTTAGCGGTGCGTCTTTGCTGGTAGGGTGGTAACTAGCCTCGGCCAAAGCCTCCCACCAGACTAGACCTGAGCCAATTTAGAAATTATAAAATTCCAAAGAGGCCCGTGGCGGGAATTGAACCCGCGATCTCCCACTCGAATCCAAGCGCGCCACCACTGCGCCAGGGCAGAGCAACACCTATAATTAGAAAAGTTCCTGCGATCGCCGCTCTGTAGCGATTGTGAAAAAACCTTGTCTCGAAGCGAAACATGGCGAAACAAATTTTAATTGGACACACAATACCTTTGAGACGACCCCGCGACAAATACAGATGGAAACCCCTACTTTTCAAACTCAATTAAACTGCAATTTTTTATGATTGCATCAATACGTCGCTTGTTGTTATCTAACTTCAAAATATGCATAGGTACAACTATAAAGTGGATACGTGGGCACCCCACGCTGTATGTAAATATGAATGTCATGTTATTGGATTTGATATAATTATTATAATAATTATGTTGATCGAGTGGGAGGTCGCGGGTTCGATTCCCGCCACAGGCCATTTTGGAATTTTATAATTTCTAAATTGGCTTACTTCTGGTCTGGTGGGAGGCTTTGGCTGTGGCTAGTTACCACCCTGCCGGCAAAGACGCACCGCCAAGCGATTAAGCGTTCCGGTGCGATGTTGGTAGAAGCCGTTGGGGTACATATTTTACTTACCCTTCCAAGTTCCAAGTTAGTACGATAACATCTTAGGCTGCATCATCACTTACCATCAGGTGAGATCGCATTCAATTTTCAAGTACTAACTTGTATAGAGTAAAAAAAATACCATCTTTTTAGTGTACTAGGGAATTTTCTTGGGTAGAAGGTACAATTATTGTTCAGCCAAATCGGTTTACAGTGTTGCGTGAGTGTGCGTATATGAGTGACAAACATATACGCACACGCACACAAACTGAACGCACACAATCACACGCACACACACACACACACACACACACACAAGCACATATATTTATACACACACAAACACATTTTTAAATTGTCTAGTTGAAATACACGTACAAGTCTTTCAGCCATCAGAATGCAGTTGGGACAATTTTTCGAAACACTGTCAAGCGCGAAACAAAAGTAACCGTGAAAATAGTTAGGTAAATTTGTCACGAAAATGGATAAATCGTTTTCAGCAATGCTACACAGCTTACAGAACAAACTAAATAGCTGACCCTCCAAACGTTTGAAAAACTGCTTACGATCTATTCTCAGACCTAGTACCAAATGTAAACAAAAAAATCATGAACACGCTCAAGCCGTTTTTCCGAGAATTACAAAATGTGTTACATTTTAGAAGAAAGGTAAAGCAGGCAAGGCCAAGGTAAAATATTCCAGATAAAATATACATAGTATATATCCAGAGTATATAGGATTTATCCAGAAGTAGTGAGATCCAGCCGCAAGCAATAGGTAAGGACTATCAAGTCGGAAGTGCAGAACAGCAATATACGTCGTTCCAAACATTCCACGATGCGAAAACACGGCAAGGTGAGCTTATTGGATTCACTGTTTCTTGGATACCTCGTGCTTTTATTGAATTAGTGGATACCTAAAGCGAAACTGTTTTTTTACTTACATTTTTAACCGACTTCAAAAATAAGGAGGAGGTTCTCAATTCGTCGGAATCGTTTTTTTTTTCTATTTGAATGTCTATAATTTTGTCGTTTCTTCGCGCATCAAGTTGTATTATGGACTATTAGTGATTGTACAAAACATTGCCCGACTTCGAATGGGTGTACATTAAAAATTATTTCACTCTTTGTAGTCGCATTTGAAGTTGGTTTTTTGGAAATAAATTATCCATTTTTATTTATCGACAATTTTAAATTGAAAAAAATTACCTTGATAGTAACCTATATTTATATCCGAGTCTGTTTTAATGCAAAGGCGGTATTTTTAAATAGTAATTTAAATAAAACGGCTGGTTTGACTGGCTGGTAAAGTGCGAGCCGAACTCGCATTAAGTGTTCCCGTCAAACAATAAAGGCTTCACTATTTTGTCAATAAAATAATAATGTTCATGGGAATGGGAGATTATAGTGCATAAGTTTGTGTGTAAATATAAGTGCACTCTCTATTCCCTTTCTCTGTTAGTCCGACAGGGAGACTCCATACGACCAAAGAGAGAGAGAAACCAATGTCGTAACGTACACTCCGAGGCACGGGGGTGATTCATTGCCAGTTTCCATACTCCTGGCGGGTATTACGAATTTCTCGACAGAGAATTATAGGTATTTATTACTGGCTCAAACCAGGATTGAAGTGGATTGAACCTAGAACCTCGTGATTTGCCGTCTAGTATTCTCACGACTACACCAGCGTCAGCGTCAGCGGAGTCAGTATTTGTTAGCAAAGAGTTTGTGAAAATCTGAACTAGGTAGATTTCCTTAACCCTACATAATACTAATAGGACTAACTGACGAAAACACTAAAGAATTACTTCTACTAGTAACAGGTTAAATTTTCGACTCTCAAACGAATTTTCACCTTACAACGTAAAATCGAACTCTAAAGAAATTTCATAACGGAAGAGAATTTTCCAGAATTCGCAAAAACCCCGTTAAATTGGATAGGTAACAAGTCGAAAGTGCACAGAAGTAATGAACGGCATATATCTTACATTCCTTGATGTGAAGACGAGGTCAGCTTATTGGATTTGGCTTATTGAGTTTGGATTCTGGCTTGGTGCGCGATTCTTTGATACTTAGTTTCGTAAGGTCGTATAAAAGTCGGGGATTGAGGTAAGTTAATTTCGTTATAGCGATTAACTTTAACCTTGGCACGTCTACGGCTTAAGGAGTCAAGATTCAAGGGATTTATTTCATTTAGGCTCAATTAACAAGCACTTATGAATGGTCATGAAATACTTGTAGCTATTGTGGTTACATATCTGTAGCTATTATTATAGAAACAGTGGTTTCCAACAACCGAAAATATTTTGTATTTTAAATATTGAATGGAAGGTGGCGTTATTTTGCGGAAATCCATAATTAGCAGGACAGATTAATTTGTTTTGCTGTAATTCGCTACTTGTTGTTATGTGCGAAATCGTACAGTTTCCACGATTTTGCATTGTGAAGTCAACATCTCCTGAGGATGTCCCGGTGTATGGACGAAACGTGCGTCGAATAAAGTGTTAGATTGGTGTGCGGATGGTTCATGTAAATTTCATGCAAAGAAACAATTAAATGAAAGTATTAACAGATCGTTATTCATCAGCCAGAGCTCATGATGAGTTGAGATTACTGTCAAATTCATTAATAAAAATAAATTAAAGAAACGTATTAAAAAGTTAATTACTGTAAACAAGAAACAAAGACAACAACGAAATTGCGCCACTCGCTTATCTAGTGGTGAAAACGAAAAATTATGCATCTCCCACTTTCAATTTTGCCTGAAAAGCATAGACAATGGGAATTATAGCAAACAAAGAGTGGGAAGTGTTGTGGAAAGCCCACGGTCTCGGTTTAAAAACGCATTTAATCACGATTTAATCTTGTAGATTGCAGGACGAGTTTGGTACACTCCACTTGGTATTTTTTAAAGTTATATTCATATTAACACTTAATATATTTACCCTTAAAACTACCACTATTAATTACAATTATTGTAGATTTGGTTTTGTGCGTAATTAACGTTTGTCAAAAACGTTTTGAAACGCAATCTTTTTTTTGTTTTTCTGATACGAATTACAATAAGTAGGTCTGTTTTTCTATGTTCATTTAATATTTTAAAATTATAAATGTCTAAAAGTCTGCATTTAATTTTCCAAATCGCTTGAAATTAAGTTTCAAGCTACCAAGACATTGGTGTCTCTATTCTCCTTCTGATTGTCCTTCAACACGCATCCTTGAGATTTTTATAATCGTCAATCTAAGCGGATCTGTGGGTAAAAACTAGCTAGTCACCATTCTAGCGTCTTGGGCCCTTAGCGGCTATCGGTTCTCTGAGCTATTTGCCACGCCCATTGCCATGTCAGCATCGCAATGCTTTAATTTTCCTCATTCCTAATTCGATCGCTTAAAGGTACCTTACGTTGCACCGTGTAAGTCAAGAAGTGGGCATTTTACGTCTTCGGAAATGGAAAGATCGAATTATTATAACACCATATGTGACGGGTGTGCGCTAGATTCGGAACATAGCCAGGTTAAATGTTTATATGTATCGCTGCTTTGGCTCTATCTGATCGGTCTCGTTGGTGTAGTAGTGAACATGTTCGACTGTAGATCACAAGGTCCGGGGTTCGATTCTCAAATAGAGCCAGTTATTTTAGTGTTAGGTTTTTGTATCAGGAAATTGGCGGATTTTACCAACGAGCCTCAGAGAAACACGTTAAGCCGTTGGTCTACGCCTGATCTCTTTTCGGTGGTATTGGAGCTGTCGTCCCATTGGATCATGAGAGGGAGAAAATAGAGAGTGCACCTTTGTTAGCACATACACTTGTGCACTATAATATTACGTCTCGCGCCTGTGGAAAATGCCGACATGCAGAGATTGAAAAAGACGAATCGCTCTGGAGACTGGACGACATTATTGTCGGTCTCATTGACTTGAGAGTTGTGGTGGACAAACAGCCTAAGCTCTTCTTATAACCAAGTTTCAGGTCCATAAATAAACAAGCAACACGTATGCGAATTGCACAAATGATGCAAAAGTGTAAGGATAAGTAAGTGACAAGTGAATCATGGCAGCGCATGTTCATTCCGCATCCCGTGGGAGAAACCGCGTGGTCGGGAGATGTGATATATCTATCGACCGGCTGAGTTATTGCTCCGCAAACACACTGGCACTTGGGGTATGCAGATGCGATGTTGAGTCTACATTTAAGCACTAGAAGCCAGCTAAACAAGCTTTATTTGTGAAGTTATTGTAAGATATTTTTGTCAATACTAAATACTATCCTAAAATGTATTAATTATCCGTGGGTGAATATTACTTTTTTCCCCTACAATCTTTTTCTATTTTTAGCAGTATAGAAAGCAGCCTTTTACACTTTCGAAGTTTTGAATAACTATAACCACGCGTAACCTGATTTCAACAAAAACAAAAATTCAAACAAGTAAGAAGGTATCATGCCAAAATATTTTTGTCATGACACTTACATATACTTGTATGTATTTTACTTAAATGGTATTTATACTGGTGTAACGATGGGTCTATGCAATTAGAATTACACTTACTCGTAAATCTGGGGAGCGCATTAATAGCCTTTCAAAGTCACTAAAAGATACTACCTCTATTAGTTTCTAGCACTGTCAAGTAAATGTCATTGCAACCTTCATGCCTGAAAGTTCTGCAAATTTTTTTCGAAGACATGAGAAGCCTAACGGCTCTTGGCTATGGTAGTTGCAGCGTTAGAAGAGATTCATGCCGAAAGTCTAGTTGGGAGACGTAAAAAAAGAGAAAGAAAGATTATTTTATTGTTGTAAGATAATTAAATTGAAGATAATTAAATCGTGTGAAAGGAGTGGATTGCGAGTTGACGGCTGATAGGAGCAAATGGAAGGAGAAGACATGTTGGCCGACCCCACATAAAGTGGGAAAAGGCAAGGAAGAAAGAAAGATTGTTGTAAGATAATTAAAATTAACCCTTACTACTAGAATGTTACTCTAACATTCAATTACACAAAATCAGCATGAGCCAACTCGGCAGAACTCTACATTGCATCGTTACAGTTACGGTTAGCGCTTCAAATCCATAAAAACCAACATTTGAATCCTAATGTATTCAAATTGCGCTGGGAATGGACAGAAATATTCCCTTTTATTCTTATTCTCCATAATCCACTCGTTATCTCAAAGATAAATTATGTAAAAAGAAAGATATCTCGGGAAATTTTATCATCTCGTGTCACTTTTTCCGTAATTTTCCAGCGAATTGGATATTAATAACGAATCGTTTGTTCGGTTGAGTTAAATCATAAGTACCTAGTAATATCTCTTTACCTTATTTCGTGTACAATATAGGTAATTTGATTTACAGAATTACTTAGACAAGCGAAGCGTGTATTGAGAGCCAAAGGTTTAGTGATTATTACATTCATGACAATAAATCAGACGTTTTGATTAAATCGTCAAGTTAGTGACACGTTATGTAGTGGGCCCAAGGCTCGGTTGCTTGACCTGACTTTAACCGAAAAGTTATACTTAAATATGGCGGCATGACTCTTAAGTTTAACTAACTCTTTAGTCTTTCGAAAAATGGGTCAGACCACCATATTGAACTATAAAGTCAAACCAAGCAACCGAGCCGAGAATAAAGAACTTTAAATCTACTTGTACTGATCAGGAGAAACCCATACTTACTAAAATATAATTTGGAATGTGAGCATGTTGGTTTGTTTGTTTGTTGCATTGGAACAACATGATATTTGCATTGATAATCTAAGAAAATAAGCTATTTTAAACACGAGAAAATCAATAATTAAAACGGGATTTGTGGAAAACCATATTTGTGGAATACAAGCGGGCGGAGCCGCGAGCTAGGATATTCTTAAAACTTTGGTTTTCGTATTTCTTGAAAGCCACTAATACAGTTTTCAGGACATAATGAGCTATTGTCACAGCTTGCAAATTCCGGTCGCTCTTGATCGGCGTTTTTTGTATCTTTAGAACAATAGACGGGCGATTCCCCGTCTGCCACACAATAGACGGCAAATTGGTATGCAGATACCGTTGTCGCACCTGACAATACACAGTTGTGTACATACAGCTTTATAGTGTGAACTAGCAATTTGTTATGTAAGTTACGTCATAACTGCATTATTAAGTTACTCTGTATTAATACAATACAGTCCTAATCAGCAAATAGTACTTGAAGCAAATAAAACTGTATATCTAACACGGAATTGTACAGGAATTAAAATAATCTAGCGAAACATTTTATATTATGTATTAAAAAAACTAATATTATAAAGGTGAAAGTTTGAAAGTGTAAACGTTTGCCTTTATAATCGTCGTCGTCGTCGTTTCAGCCGATGGACGTCTACTGCTGGACATAGGCCTCCTGAAATGACCGCCAAACACCACGATCTTGCGCCGCCTGGCGCTAGCGACTCCCCGCCACCTGGTGGGGGATCGACCGACACTGCGCTTCCCGGTGCGTGGCTTGCCTTTATAATATTAGTCTTTAATTTTTGGATTATTTCAAAATTCAAAATATATTTATTTCACATAGGCCTAACTTACAAGGCACTTGTAAAACGTCAACAATATTTGTTACATAATATTATGTACGGTGATAACTACAAGTCGACTTAAAACTAAGTTTACGAGGGTTCCAACGCGCCCTGCACTGAGAAGAAACCCACAACAAACTCAGCCGGGTTTTGTTTTCAGTTATCACCACTTCACAAAAGCTCTTAAAAACTAGTTGAGCTAGTAATTATAATACAGCAGTTCATTCACTCCCAAGGATTTGATTCATGTAAATAATCCTTAATACTATAGTAAGCTTTATTAACGAGCTTTCGTTTTACAGCGACTTTGAACTTATTGAGGGATAAGTTTAATATTTCAATAGGAAGTTTTGGTATAGGAGCTAGCAACGTTTTCGAGAAAGAATTTTAGGTGAGCTGGTTTTGTGATATGTTGTCTTTCTTGCACTTTCGGTTAGAGTCTGGGCTATCTGGCTGGCAGAAGCCGTTGCGTTTATTACTGCGCATCCTATTTGCAGCTTACGCGTCCACAATGTTTATACCAATGTTGTCGGGGCTACTAATTGCCCTTAAAATAACTACAGGCGCACTATCATTTATGATGACGTTTCATTTTTGTATTAGTCAATTGTCAAACACATACGAGTTAACATATGAAACGTCATCATAAATGGTAGTGCGCCTGTAATAATTTTAAGGGCAATTAGTAGCCCCAACAACATTGGTATAAACATTATGGAGGCGTAAGCTGCAACACCTGGACAGACCAAGGATGCGCATTAATGAACGCAACGGCTTTCGGCTTCCAGATGGCCCCGACTCTAACCGAAAGTGCAAGAAGGACGACATATCACAAAATCAGCTCTTCTAAAATTCTTACTTTTCAAACGTTGCTAGCTCCCGTACCATTTATTGTAAAAGCGTATCCCATTGCCTTTAAATGATTTATTTATTTTCTCTAGTCTTGTTTTATTCACTACTAGTTTGTTTTTACTTCTAAGGTTAATAGCATGGAGATCGCTTTTTTTAACAAAATTATTAATATTTGTATGCACATATATCAAGTTATCAAATATATACTGTGCATGCACCGTCATTCCTGGATTGAGACGAAGACCTTTATCCCGGAAAAATCCACATTTATCACGAGCTTTGTAAAACAATATAATATTAACTTGGGCGGCAGACAAAAGCTAATATAAATTCATAAGAATTTCTTCTGTGCATGATGCTTGAACGAAGTAATGGAACTTCCCTTGATTGGCATAATTCGCTGTTATTACCTCTTTCTAAATAATAAGCAATATTAGTGAACTGTTTTGTTAATATAGGTAAATACCTAGGAGAACTAGTTTTTTATGATAAATTCTATCAAGACTATCAAACTGAATAAAATATATAAATTGCTTCGTATTGTTCGTATTGTTACAATCACTGTGACACGAGAATTTTATAATGTAGAAATTAGTTAGTTAATTAAATACAAAATTAATAAACTTTCAATACATTTTACGTAGTTACATAGTACACGTTAATAAATTTACACAAAAACCGACTTCAACTCTCATTGAACTACTGTTGAATACATCCTTTCCAATTAAAAAATTAAGAGTTATGTATATGCTTTTCTCATGGATACCATTATCAGAACTGGACTAGATTTAAATGGGACCACACGGAAGCGTCAGCTTTCTAAATCGATTAATCAAAAATAATAATAAAAAAAAATATCAAAATCGATTTACCCAGTCAAAAGTTATAAAACATACAGTTGAATTGCGAACCTCCTTGAAGTCAGTAGAAAAGAGAAGAGAGGAATTAAAAGGTTAAGAGGTACTGGGGCACTGCATCTTCAGTCAGTCAGTGAAAAGCTCGAGCGGCTTAAATCCTGAAAATCTGAAAGCCCTCAAGCGACTAAACATTGATGTGGTGCCAATCACGGGCTTTGCATCACCAAGCACAGCCAGGGGAGGGATTAATTGAATAAATTTGCATTCCAATACGGTGGTGCATTTTCATTTACTTATTACAAACTGCGTGCAATCATGAGCGAGCTTATGGGTACCAAATAAAGAGGCTTCATTTGGTGGAATTAACTTCTTAATTACCTCTTAATTACATGTCGTGAAACTATACGTTTACAGTTTTTTTGTTGTTGTTGGAGTTTCGTACCTTAAAATAAAGCGATGAACCAACTCCTTCATGTAGGTTTTTCTGGTAAAGTATTTAGATAATAATTTGAAGAAATACAAAACTTGAGTGTCGTGGAACACTCAATAATAACAAAATTTCACTCATCACTCGATAGATGGCACTGCCTTCAATTAGCTCCCGCTAACGATTTCAGTATCAAAAATCTAAGATTTTCTTACATTTGTCTTCGTGGCGGAATTTTCTTATTTCGTCACGCAAAAAATCTCCCTGCGCGATACGCTCCGAAAAAAAAACTTTGTTTCAAAAAAACAGAGTGGGCGCGTTATCGTAGATTGAAATATTTATAGTTGAAAACAACAATTAGCGGTCGCATAATTTTTAACACAATTGCTGTTTAAACTTTTCGAAACGTTATTTTTGTTCAACTAAAAAGTAGGACAGGGGAAGGTTGCCGCCAGGGTAATTTATGCGGAATCACGTGCGTTCTCTGAAACTGAAATGGCGTTAATCGTTCCTCGCTCCAGCGACACACGTTCTCCTCACACCGCGCCCTTTGGGAGCAAGCTTTATCATAATAATCAGGGAGCAACAAACATTATGAAGGTTGTTCTGAACGGGAGCTGTAAGTTGTTTTGATTGAAGAGCTCGATTGAGTTTTTTTCAGGGTCGCTTAATAAGTAGCTAAGTTTAGGGTTCAAATGTTGTGTCATTATATTATTTGTTATAGACTGACTATCTGACCTGGCAAACGTTATTTTGCCATTAGGGATATTAAAAAACCTTACGACCTATTTCCAGACCTACCGAATAAACACAAAACCATCGGGTTTAGCCGGAGGGTTTTAGTAACAAAAATTGGCACGAGAATTTTATTTACCAGAAAATACAATTAAATTTAACGTACGCATACAAATAATCAGGGCTTCATTTAAAATTATCTCGTGGTACCTATAACACGCAAGGTTGACACACTGCGTCCGTAGGCACCAATCTTCAGGAATTTTGGGGTTTAGGTTACGTGTTACCACTCTCGTACAGTTTGTATTAGAAACGGTTTAATTTTTAATTTATATACTACCCAAAATTGTTGATAGCACCTTGGTGAACACAACAAACCCTTGAACAGTTCGAAACAAATGGAAGCGTCTGCGGATTGATGCAGATTTATTCAATTAATCCGCCACCAGCCTGTAGTGGGTGTCACAAAGCCGTGAATACCGTTAAACCGCTCATCCGCGCGACTAGTTTTACGCTCCGGGGGTAGCTTGCCATACGGTTACAGAATTTAATTTATAGTTCCGTTCAGATTCAAGACCTCTGAAGCTGGTGATTTTAGCAAAGTTCCTGAGTTCAAAGTATCTATTCTTCTTTTTTCTACTTATTCGTCTCTTCTCTCCATCTCTTGCCACATTAGTTTGGGTCTGGTCTGGTAGAGATAACCATCTCCACCCACCACCAGAATTCATCTGAGATTTATTGCAGTAAGTACAACTACGGATATTGAAATAAGCTTTATGTAATTGTCTCTACGCTTTACGCTTGTTTTCTGGTAGTTAATAAATAACTGGTTTTTGTCTTAAATCCTCAATAGATACAGCAGGTAAACTACTTTAGATGGTGTGGACCCTATGGATTCAGTCAGAGCATCAGTGAAGTCTGAGAGAACTATTCACTTCATTTTTAATAAATTACAAACCAGTAAACTGACTTGTCCACATGGGGTACAATATCCTGCTAAATATCTAATCATTACGATCTGGTGCAGAGATATTACCAAGATTTTGGAGGAAAACCAGGCCCTCACCAAAACAGCAAAAGTATTCGCTCCATCTAAGGTGTTTAGGCTCATTGGAATTTCTTCAATTAATAGGGTAAACAGTGATCAGGGTTTGATGATAAACCACGAAATATAACCTGATGCCTGCTCTGAGGTGCCTATAGCGATGAAGACGATCTTTGAGCGAAAGGGTGATGAATATAATTACAGATTTTCGGGAGTGATATACAATAGTTTTCACAAACGATCAATAATTTTAAGGTTCGAAGAGTATCTTCTCCAGATTTTCAGATTTCTCTAAAAATCCTTTACAGCAGCACATTTTGACAACTATCCTAGCTCAGTGGAGCTACACTATCCGTAATTGCTTCACTCGCGAACAAAGAGAGACAACAAGGAATTTCAGAAAATCAAAGGAAATAACCGTGAACCTGCTAAGCGGATTTTCTCCCATCTTTTCCTGAAGTAAAATCTATATTTTGAGGAGATATAATATTCTCGTTTTATTCTACGATATAACATGAGCACAAGCGCTAACAACGTTTATTCTTCTTATTTAGTGACACGTATGTAGTTGTTGGAATGAAACTAATATTAATATCCTGTTTTATTTTTTAGAATTTAAACTACATGTAGTCCTAGAAATTGAAAGTCCTGCTAAGTAATCAGCACGGATAAACCTAAGTTCTCCATAATGTTTTATCCTCTAGACCATTTCGTTCGCATTAATGTAGATTACTCCAGTTGCATAGTTTTTGAAATATTTAAGAAAAATCTATAACATCTCGACGCTGTCAGTGTTGTAACTTTTAACCAAACAATATGTCAACTGAATAGAACAATTTGGAACCAGAACAATACTTTTACTTTGGATGTCCGGGTTCGGACGTTTTTGAGCTAATTGCACCACTATAGTACGTACCTATAGGTACTATAATGTGCTGTGATTTCAGTCAAACCGGTTTTATAGTTGCTGTGTGAAGGAGTAACAATCGTACGCGTACATACTTACACACTCATACGCTAAACACACAAACTTTCGCCTTTGTACATTAGCGGAATCTACCTCACCTATAACGTGTCCGTGTAACAATAACAAGCTCTAACTTATGCGAATATTTCCGCAAGTGCCGGGAATATAAAACTGCAAAGCCACGATTGCCGCAAGGCGTCTGAGTTTCAAAGCTCCATCGAGCTCATTGTTCCGACTCCACCACATCGCCGCCCGCGCCTTATCCACGCGCACACTATCTGTGATTGCTCCGCTAGTGACACCGGGGCGAGAATGCATTTTGTGAAATCACAGCACTCACTGGATAACCGCAAGAGGGTTTCGCAATACCAATCGGCAATCCAATCCGGAGAAAACGGGAGCCGACTGGAACTGATCAGTTTTAAATGTTCTCCAACCATTTGTTTGACTATGAAATATTTTAGGGCTGTGTAACTTTTAGAGTAAAAAGAGAATTAAGAAGAAGTGAAATTAAGTACTTATTAACTATGTTTTGTTTTAAGTGTTAATCTTAAAGATTTCAGTTTAATGATAATTTCGAAATACCTACCACGTTTGGTTTTCCAGAACCACCAAATAACTAAGTGTGCTATTAATGTTTGATCTCATTACCCTGTCTTCAAAATCAGCACCCTATTCAAGTCTTCTGAATCAACACCCTACCTTGAAAAAGACGCTTTAACAAACATGTTTTTATTTTCGTACCTACAAAAACCGTTGAACAATCTTAATAACAATGTATATCAAAAACTAATGAAGTATCCCATTCACAATGCACCAAAGAACCCTCCCTGAAACAAACATTATAAAATCGTGCATAAATCATCAAGGTGCTCATTACGTAAACTTTATATAAAAATTGATTAAATGGCTAATCGATGGGCTCCCCTCCTTTCAATTAGTATCAAATCCACCTTTTATGTTCATTACTTAAAGAAAAAGAAGCAAACCTTAAACGATTTTGGGGATCCACCGCCTAATGAAATCCTTCGACTAATAGAGGGGAAAAGAAATGGGGGACTGCGATATTCAAACAGGTACATACAATATAACGAAACCAACGTTGATCTTTAAATGATTAATGAAATACTTAAAAGAAAATTACCAATTAAAAAAAATTTGAAAAAATTGAAAGTGTAGCGAACCATTAGCAAAGAATTACTAGACAAGCAAGACGTTCTATTGATGTATTGTTAAGTCACCTGTTGATTTTGCAAAAAAAGTTAAAGCATCGACGAGGCACTGCGATGCGCTTTTTATCCTGACTTCTGAATTATAAGATCTTTAACTTAAAAGTATCAGCATGGCTAATCATTTTTCCACCAGCACTGATACTTTTTCTGGGAAATTAAAATATAGCGATTCTTCCCGAAAATTTATAAAATGTAAAAGTTGCGAGGTAACAAACTTAGCTAAACATAAATAAATTACATCTTAAAATTTCAAATCAATTGCAGCCAGTAGCTTAGTATGTAAACAAATTAATTTTTCAATTAATTTTGCAGATTATATTAGCATTGCAATTTCATGTTCAGAAAGCATAATAAACATAACAATGATTCATAACGTTCGTCATTAATAGTGAGGTCAAACATTTCGCCAGTTTATTAATTATTATCCCTGGATAATACAGCGTTTTGTGGACGTGGGGCAAAAACAACATCAATTTACATAATTAATCTAGTATCTGGACAGTTATCTGATGATATTTGTGATCATAAATCATTAAATATAGCAGAATATTTAATACGCAAGGGATAATTATAATTAAAGTAGTAAAGGATACGCAAGTCTCGAACATCTTTGACGACTTCGTTGTCGCGGGTTCGATTCACGCCACGAGACGCTTTGGATTTTTATGATTTCTAATTTGACTCAGTTCTCATCTGGTTGGAGGCTTTGGCCATGGCTAGTTATCATCCTACTAGGCTATCAGCCCCGCCCATTGCCAGAAGAAATTGCCCATTGCCCATCGGCAGACCCCCAAGATGGACGGACGACATAAAAATAGTCGTGAGGAGTTGCTGGCGCCCGGCGGCGCCAGATCAGGTGGTATTTAGCGGTTATTTCAGAAGGCCTATCCTAAATCCATCGGGCTGAAACGACGAAGACGACAGACGTTAACGATTAGCGACAAGTACTTTGTCAAGGCCCGCTGGTAAAAAGAGTCATTTATGAATGAATCGCTTGAAGATAATCGTAGCACAGTTCTCTCCTTTACTCTTTGTAAAACCTTAGTGTTGGATTCGAGGACTTGGAGTAAAACACTTGGGGAATCTCGATGCGACTTTATTCTGTACTTCCAATATCCAATATCACTGGTCTTCCGCTGAATCGCTTATTCTTGTTCCGCTTGTCATAAGGTTCATTCGTAATCAGTATCCTCTGACAGTCAAGTACTATACCATGTAATTGCAAAAAGTAGTGAAATGGAAGTTATCTAGGGCTTCAAAATTTGGCCGGCACGGTGGCAAAAACAACATCAATTTACATAATTAATCCGGTCTCAGCCATGTCGGTGACGCTCGTAAGTCGTAAGCGGATTATGTTGAACCTAATTGAATGGTGGACGGGGAAAGTTCACCCAGAGGTCTCGTTCGTGTCCAAAAAATAGAGCTAACACTGTTTCATAATCATTTTATATCATCAGATTAATTTTACCTATCTATGTTAGAGAATGGACTAATTTTTAGATCTTAGTTGATTTTTAGATAGTAGCATCTAGCTTGATTGGCCCTCACCAAAAATTCGGATACATATTCAAATGCACCATTGAAGTCGTTCAAATCTCAGTTCCTTTAAAGACCAACTAATATTACAAAGAGGAAAATTGACAAATATTACAAGCTTCTTTTTATCTTGGAAAAACAAAACGTCTGAAGAGACGGATCGTAGTGTAGGGCATCGTAGAAATCAGGGAGTCGTTTATAAATTAATAAAATAACATTTATTTGAAGTAACTCAGTTTACAAAGTTCTTTGGACTCCTGACCCCCAAATTAGGTAAGCCTGCATTTTAGGACTCAGTGCCTTACCATTCACTAAATTAAAAACATTTAAAATTTGCTCAAAACATTTAGTTAACAATTAGAAATTTTACAAATTGAATTTTATTTTGGTTAGTATTAATGGAAGTTTAAAAAATAAAGATCAAATGGTATGAAGACTAAAGAGTATGGTGGGTGTGTGTGAAGAGTAAAACTTTTCTATACCTCAGTGCTCTATACATGTACCATTTTAAGGTCTCAATCACAATATTGAAAGATTAATGCCCGTTTCCACAGACAACCCCTCTTGTTAAAGGCACCAAGTCCTTAGTTTCTGTAAGTAAACACTGTTACTTACCTATGGGCTTAGGTGTAGGAAATTTAGCGATTGATGGGGAACCCATTTTAAAACGCTTTCAGCAAGATCAGATGAATGCATCAGCTTTAAAACACTACAGTTGATCTCTATACCACACACTTAACAAGCGGAAAATAAATAGAACAGATTAGTCTTTTCAAAATTGTATCAATAAGTACCTTAAAAGTTATTCCATTCACAAGGAAAGCCCTTGCACACCCACTGCCAATCGGCAGTGTAATATCACCTGCACAAAGGGCCTGTCGTGGGAAGGTGCGAAGAGATTTGCTGCCAAATTGGAAGGCCTGACAATAATCGGCTTACGGCCAGCGCGATTGTGATTGGAAGTCGGAATCGGGTTGCGGGTTTGCACTCGGGGATATCTTGAAATATATTTTACTAAAGGTCATGTCGGAGGATGATGGTTATGAAAAGGTGACTATACGGTATAATGCTGCTTGTGAAAACTAATAGCTTTTTCACGCAGCTTTCTGTGGAACCCAGATTAAAAAATTATCTACAACGATCCCTCTCTGGTAAGTTTGTTTGTTAGTTTAAAAATACCTGTGTTATTCGAATACTAAAATCATATGAACACAATTTAAGTGTGTAGGGTTGAGTTTACCTTTGAATTTATAGAGTAACGAATAAATTAAATTGGATTTAAGACATTGACAGTTAAACGGCTACAGTCTACTTCTAGATGAATTAAAAAAAGATTCGTGCTTCAAACCCAATCACGTTGCTCACAAAATTATAATTATACTAGCAAACGCCCGCGGCTTCGCTCACGTTGAACTTCTGCTTTACTCCCTCAGGCGTTTCCAAAATTCTTGTATTAACCATTGTTATGCATTTAATTTAATTTTGATCACTAAATATTTCCTTATGCTTGCTGGTTATAGTTATATATATATTTTGAAAAAATAGATCGTCACATAAAAGCTCAACGTGGTGCCCATTTCTAGGGTTCCGTACCCAAAGTGTAAAAAGGTACCCAAGCAATCGGCCAAGTAAAAATAAGTTCATAATGGCGGCCATTTTTTTATTTTGACCACAAATTCCTTCTCTATGCTTGCTGCGATAGTCAGATATCGATTTTTAAAGCAATCGGCCGGGCCCAGTAACAAAAATTTCAAAATGGCGCCCAAAAAGTTCATCATTTTTTAATTTTGACTACGAATTCCTTCTCTATGCTTGCTGCCATAGTCAGACTTCGATTTTCAAAGCGATCGGCCCAGTAATAAAAAAGTTCAAAATGGCGGCCATATTTTTATTTTGACCACAATTTCCTTCTCTATGCTTGCTGCTATAGTCAGACGTCGATTTTCAAAGCAATCGGCCCAGTAACAAAAAAGTTCAAAACGGCGGCCGAAAAGTTCATCATTTTTTTTTTAATTTTGACTACAAATTCCTTCTCTATGCTTGCTGCCATAGTCAGACTTCGATTTTTCAAAGCAATTGGCCCAGTAACAAAAAAGTTCAAAATGGCGGCTAAAAAGTTCATCATTTTTTAATTTTGACTACAAATTCCTTCTCTATGCTTGCTGCTATAGTCAGACGTCGATTTTCAAAGCAACCGGCCCAGTAACAAAAAAGTTCAAAATGGCGGCCAAAAAGTTCATCATTTTTTTGATTTTGACTTCTGCTTTGAAAATCGGTATCTGATTATTGCAGCAAGCATAGTTGCTGCAATAATCAGATATCGATTTTCAAAGCAATCGGCCCACTGACAAAAAAATTCAAAATGGCGGCCACTTTTTTAAAATTTTGACCACAAATTCCTTCTCTATGCTTGCTGCCATAGACAAATATCGATTTTCGAAGCAATCGGTCCAGTAACAAAAAAGTTCAAAATGGCGGCCACTTTTTTAAATTTTGACCACAAATTCCTTCTCTTAGCTAGCTGCCATAGTCAAATATCGATTTTCAAAGCAATCGGTCCAGTAACAAAAAAGTTCAAAATGGCGGCCACTTTTTTAAATTTTAACCACAAATTCCTTCTATAAGCTAGCTGCCATTGTCAAATATCGATTTTCAAAGCAATCGGTCCAGTAACAAAAAAGTTCAAAATGGCGGCCACTTTTTTAAATTTTGACCACAAATTCCTTTTCTATGCTTGCTGTCATAGTCAAATATCGATTTTCAAAGCAATCGGTCTAGTAACAGAAAAGTTCAAAATGGCGGCCACTTTTTTAAATTTTGAACACAAATTCTTTCACTATGCCAGCTGCCATAGTCAAATATCAATTTTCAAAGCAATCGGTCCAGTAACAAAAAAGTTCAAAATGGCGGCCACTTTTTTAAATTTTGAACACAAATTCTTTCACTATGCCAGCTGCCATAGTCAAATATCAATTTTCAAAGCAATCGGTCCTGTACCAAAAAAGTTCAAAATGGCGGCTAATTTTTTAAATTTTGACCACAAATTCCTTCTCTATGCTTACTACCATAGTCAGATATCGATTTCCAAAGCTATCGGCCCAGTAACAAAAAAGTTCAATATGGCGGTCACTTTTTTAAATTTTGACCAAAAATTCCTTCTCTATGCTTGCTGCCATAGTCGGATATCGATTTCCAAAGCAATCGGCCCAGTAACAAAAAAGTTCAAAATGGCGGCCACTTTTTTAAATTTTGACCACAAATTCCTTCACTATGCCAGCTGCCATAGTCAAATATCAATTTTCAAAGCAATCGGTCCAGTAACAAAGAAGTTCAAAATGGCGGCCACTTTTTTAACAACGAAAAAAATTACAAACTTTTGTATGGAGAAATCCATAAAACCAACGGTTTTCGCCTCTTAAAATTTGAATTTCTGGAATCCCCGTCTTAGTACGAATTCATGACCTAATATCAACCTAGGTACTAAATTTCAGATCTCTACGACTTGTAGCTTTTCGGGAATTCCTGGAACAACGAAAAAAATTTCACTTTTGTATGGGGAAATCCATAAAACCAACGGTTTTTACCCCTTCAAATTTGAATTTCTGGAATTCCCGTCTTAGTACGAATTCATGACCTAATATCTACCTAGTTACCAAATTTCAGATCCCTACGACTTGTAGCTTTTCGGGAATTCCTGGAACAACGAAAAAAATTTCACTTTTGTATGGGGAAATCCAAAAAACCAACGGTTTTTACCCCTTAAAATTTGAATTTCTGGAATCCCCGTCTTAATACGAATTCATGACCTAATATCAACCTAGGTACCAAATTTCAGATCTCTACGACTTGTAGCTTTTCGGGAATTCCTGGAACAACGAAAAAAAATTTCACTTTTGTATGGGGAAATCCATAAAACCAACGGTTTTACCCTTTAAAATTTGAATTTCTGGAATCCCCGTCTTAGTACGAATTCATGACCTAATATCTACCTAGGTACCAAATTTCAAATCCCTACGACTTGTAGCTTTTCGGGAATTCCTGGAACAACGAAAAAAAATTTCACTTTTGTATGGGGAAATCCATAAAACCAACGGTTTTACCCTTTAAAATTTGAATTTCTGGAATCCCCGTCTTAGTACGAATTCATGACCTAATATCAACCTAGGTACCAAATTTCAGATCCCTACGACTTGTAGCTTTTTGGGAATTCCTGGAACAACGAAAAAAAAAATTCATTTTTGTATGGGGAAATCCATAAAACCAACGGTTTTTACCCCTTAAAATTTGAATTTCTGGATTCCCCGTCTTAGTACGAATTCATGACCTAATATCTACCTAGGTACCAAATTTCAGATCTCTACGACCTATAGTTTTGGCGGAATCCGTGGAACAACCAAAATGCCTCATTCTTTTATATATATAGATTGCTATAGTAATTACTTTTAAATACCAGATACCACCTAAATAAACAAAAAACATGTATACATATAATACAAGCATACTATAAATATGAAATTATTATTGTATAAATTTTTGTTTTGTTAGCTACCGGAATGTACTAATGTTTTACATAATTCAATCAAAACAGGTGTTAAGATTTTTGCCTACATACAATGATACATATTATAAAAAAGTTCACTTTTCTCATGATTGTAGAAAAAAAATTTTTTTTGGTATGAGTGGAGAATAGTGCATGCCTGGAGAGTAAACTAACAACATCATGCGTTGGCTGTTTAACCATTTAGTTTCTACAACAAGATGATTGAAATAATGGAACTTCACGGTATGGCGTCACCATCGACTTAATCATCAGTTGCTAGACACCATTAAATCGAATGTTACCGAATGAATCTAATGTTATGTAATGTTAAGATGCGGATTTTGGGTTTCTTATTTCTATCAAGTTAAATATGAAGTACAACGTAGTACAAGTATATACGTAGTAGAAGTGTAGCCAGTTTAAGTGTAGGTACATTCGTAATTAACTCGGAATGTTCGAGCAGGAACTTAGGTATAGGTTTACTTTTTCTCGCAGTACAAGTTATCACTGGACTACGATCTCATCTGATAACAAAGTGAGAATGAAGCCGAAATTGTACCGTACCCAATTGATCTTACGTAGAATAGGTAAACTTCTAGACAAAAAAATATTTTGATATTTACTTGCGACTACGTCTATATTTGCTTTCAGGGTGTTACCAGTCGTGGCCAAAGACACTTAACCCAATTACCAACTGGCCGGATCAATAATAGAACTCGAGACCTCCCGCATTAATACCACAGTGCACCAGTTTCTATAAAAATGGGTAAAAAAAGGACTCTATCGAGTACGAGGTCGATGAGCGCCACTTTCTATACCAGTGGGTGGTCGATTAAGTATTATTGTCGTGTTTGTTCTAATGGTTACGATAATTTGTACTGTTCTGCCATTTATTAGTAGTAGGTATTTTCAAATGCTTTAATTGAAACTGATGGTCGCATTCGTTGGTACAAGTTCATATGTTACTTTTATCTTTTTAACTGCTTGACTTCTTAAAAAACTTTATTTACGTCAAATTCTACGCAATTCGAGTTGGCATTATATGTTCACTTCAAACATTACAAGAAGTATAAACAAATAAAAAAATGAAGATAAAGCCCGAAAGAAGAAAAATGCAGCTCTTCTAAGCGTTATTAACGCTTGGACAATAATTTTTTTTAAATAATATGTATTTACACACAAGTCTTAAATGAAACATGTTATGTTGCTCAAAAACATATTAATAACAATATTGAAAAAAATTTTCACTGTCCAAAATGTTTTTGAACTAATTAAAGAGCCTCAATTATTTTTCCGCACACTGCACCAAGAGTCAACATAAAGGCACCTTTAATGCCTTTTAAATTCTCTAATCGAAACCGTAATGGAAAAACGGGATTTAGGTTAATTAAAAAGTTAATCTCGTTCCATTCAGGCAGTCCGATGTTTTAGCTAAAGTCAATTTAAGAGAATTCGATAGGCGTCCTTCGATATTGAATTAAACCAACTTTAAAGAGGAAGGGTGGAAGTTAGAACTGATTACTATTAGTGAAGATTCTCGCTTTATTAGAATTCTACTTAAAGAATCTCATTGGTATTATTTTTAAAATTTTTAACTTGGGAATATATAGATTAATTTAGACTAACCATGGTTGCTAGTTGACTAGTTGCTTTAAGTAACACAAAAGTTCTGATTTTTAGCCACAATACTTGGCAGGTTCTTAATGGTAATCGTTTTAGTTTATGAACTTTATATAGAACAGGAATGATGGCAAAATAATAAAACTGTTAAGAATGATATGGGCAGGATATTTTCAACGGAAAGACGATACAAGGGCCTCGAAAAAGTTACTGGATAATAGGGCCTAGAGGCCGAGGAAGATCTAGAGGTCATTAGATTGATAGAGCTGAGACGGTCATGAGTGTTCTCTGAATGCGGAGTAGAAAGGAGGTTCTTTCTGACTGTCATCGATCAAATCAAATCAAAATGTTCACTCTTTCAAAGGCTCAACTTACACTTACTTACCGACATGTTCAAAAAAATGTTTTGGAGCTATGGAGAAAGCTTGACCGAACCAAGATCGATCCATGGCTGTCGTGGTTTGATGAATCAGAACACTTAGACAACTTGACCATTTATTGCCGTACCACATTTCTTTATTCTAAATTCCAGATACAAAGTTCTATCAAACTCGGATGAACTCTTGGGGAAAGTTAAGAATATGAACAAACAAAACGACAAACCAATTATTAAAATAGTGGTATATTCTACGATCTTTATCTCTTCATATTATTTCCGTAGACCACGCATCGTTAGTACATTACCTACATACCTCACGCTACGCAAATTTACGGGGCCATGGCACACGTAACTATAAATTTGGAGGGGCAGCCGTGGTGGCACCGTAAATTAGTATCGGAATGAACCATTAGGCTTAAATTATCAGAACTGAGCTAGGGACTAATGCGTGTTATTCGATGAACTATCGACATATTTTGAACGGGATTTATAGGTGCGCGCGTATTTCGTATTTTGATGATTAGATACGGTGCTGAAACGATAACATACTACTCAATAGAAACAGGCGTTATTTTGCGGAGATCCATAATCAGCAGGAGAAATTAATTTGTTTTGCTATAATCCGCTGTCTGAAAAGAATCTGTATGGTCCAATAATAATCAGGCAAACCTGCGTCAAAATTTTGTGTGTAAAGAAATGTGTGTTGTGTTGCATGTTGTGTGGTGGTGGCATTGTTCGCTTGTGAACTTAGCTTTCATGCTTAAGTGGCAGGTGGTTCTTGACTTGTTCCTGCATGTTGGACCATATAGATTTTTTTTAAAACAAATTAATTTTTCTTGATAAGACAACATAGTCGTGCATTGTTTCAAAGCAGTAATAACTAGACCTTTGCCCCTCATCAGGGTTCAGGATTTCAACTCCCGGGGACGGATATTTGTTAGGACTTGTCTGCGTTATATGAAACTATATTATAACGATACTTGCTTTATAGCGGTAAAGGACTTGAGGAACCTGCATGTCTGGAAGTTCACCAAAATGTTCTCAAAGATTTGCGTGTGGTTTTCATTTGCCCAGCAGTGTGTCATAAAAATGTTGATGGCTAGTGGCTACCAACCTACGAGCAAGGAAGGCCAAGTGGTTTAGCGTTCCGGTATGTTATTGTGCAGCAACCAATTAAAGATTACACGTCTGTTATCTTTGACTGCAGTTTCCTTTACCATCAGGTGTCGATTATTAATTTTTAGTTAAATAAAAATCCCATACTTTTGCTATTGCTTTCTGAATTCGTAGCACATAACTGGTTATATTCTTTATTTCTGTTAAAAATGTCCTTAGTACCTACCAAAAATATAGGGTTCTACGCGTAAATTAAAGTTAAGTTTATCTTTGGGTATAACAAGTGAATGACAATGCTAAACGTAGACTACGGTAGCCATTATGACACTAATAATCCAAGACTCCTTAATTAGACTTCCTTTGCTAAGAAAATTTATCTCGTAATAGTAGATACATGCAGTTTTAACAAACAAATGGCATTTTCTCACCACGCATTTACATACAAAAAGCTCCTTCAGTACAAGAGGATAAGACTCAAAATTAACCTTGTATGTCTGCTGTAATAAGTTATTAAGAAGTGTATTTTCATAGTTGCTTCAAGTTTTGTAGCTACAGCACTAGAAAATTGCTTAAGTTTGTAAAACAATAATTTTCCTTAAAACGCTTTAAGTTTTAATACTTGCTTGAGGATAGGTAATGAAATAGCAAGTAACTAAGATAAGTATTTTTCTTATTTACCTTTGCAACCTGAAGAATGAAATTGGTAACGTACCTAGTATTTGTGAGTAATGTATAATTATATATTAATAAAAGAAAATAAGGACATAGGAATTATATTAAATAATGCACTTTTATATTCGCAGTGACTTTCGAAGTTTATATAGAAATCAATAGTTACTAGAGGATCAGCATAAATGACTATAGTCTCAAGTCAGCATCTGCGATGACTATAGTCATCAAGTAACCATCTGAAATGACTAACTAGGTAGGTATAGTCATCAAATTAGGATCTGATTATGAGATCTCGTGGAAATTCAGGGAACATTTCACATTTTATAAGCATATTTCAAGCGATTTGGGTATATTTTTTTTACAATGACTTATGCATTTGTTGTTTAACGGCGTAGATGAACGGCGTATTTAAGCGATTATGAATGAAGTTGTATTATAAAATGATAAAGACAATTACTTTCAAATTTAAACGTTATGTATTTTGGGTCTTTAATCTAAAAGCAGAAACACGAATGGATAACATTTTCTCAACAGAAAGTTCTCCCTCCCTAAAGTCGCTTCAAAATCTCAGTTTTTGTTATTTTTATCGGAAACTCTAATGGATGTAATTGTAATTTGTGTTTTAATGTGTCGGTAATAATAATACCCAAAAATGCTTAGAAACAGATGACTGGCTTAGTTTTTGAGTAATTAGATAAAAGGACGTTTTTCAGTTATATTCTTCCGCGACGCTGCATGTCGCACCTATCAACGTATCCGTGAGAGTGAGTAAGACAATAAATCCTCTTAATACCAAAATGTAAAAAATTAAATTAAAAGAAATTTTTCATTTTTAAATAATAAGCTCCCACAGAATGAAGAGGAGGTAAACAGTAGCTATTAATATTATCGTCTAACCACGATACGATGCTAAAGTTTATTATTGTTCTTATAATTTCTATTATCTATAGTATGGCGAAGGCCAAAGCTCCCAGGCTAGGAATAATAATTAAGCACTGTTGTTTGAGACAACAGGCTGCTACGTGAAGGCTATCTCTAGACCAGCCAACCATTAATGAACATCTATAACCTATATGCATAATTACCTAAGTATTTTAGATAATGGATGGAAAATAAGGATGCAGGATGTTGTCTTTATTCATGCAGACACCTGCAGACACCTAAATAAAACACTTTTGCAGGTTATTCTAATTTTAATTAAGGGCTTCTCTGCTATTGAAGCAGAATTTCAGTTCCGTTGATGTAAACTTTTTTATCATCTGTCTCTCGTACGTTACCCAGACACCTAATAATACTGAGTCACCACAATCTTGTAAAGTTGCTGTAAGATATAAAATATGTGGCTGATGTTGGTTACAAAATGAAACTCCGTAAATTTTTCACATCATGTTAACACCAAAACACTGTTCACGTAGTGTAATTTAACTGTACATTGTTCACGTAGGTAAAAGGAAAGTGTATACGGTGTCGCACATTTTTACTTCGGTGGCGTTGTCGAATATATGTAAGTAAAGATTCCGTAGTTGACTATAATAGTTGGAAGGGCCCAGGAGAACGCAGCTACTTAGGTACTTGAATTTTAACTCCAGTTTTTAAATACTCATCACACAAACATTTACCAGTAGTGGGAATCGAACCCACGACCTACGACGCAGACGGCAGGTTCGCTACCGCTACGCCATTCGGTCGTTTTTCCCTTATCATGTACTTGTTGGCTTGCTGTTTCCAACCAGGCTGTGAATGAGTTTGTATGTTAAATCGTCACAGTTCCTTCCTAAGCGTAAAGGTGATTTGACATTCGTATTTCTTGGCGTTTCCAGTTTCCAGAGAATCCAGTTTAGAGAATGTGAGATGCGTAAGTAATGTCTTCATAATCTAAAATATCATATCTTTCCAATATAAACTATAACGCTGGTGAGAAGTGAGATCCCTTTCTTGTTCAGCCTCTATTTCTATACCATCTAGGTGAGTATGGCGGATAGGTAGATCCTGTGCCAGACAATCCACTTGGAGATGAAGGATACGTAGGTGCAGTGCTTCCATATCCAGGATACCCTGGTCGTGGCTGGTATTTCAACGGATAGGGATATCCACTTCCATATCCAGATAGCCCTGTTGACGATTGAGGATGATATCCAGTTCCAGATAATCCTGTTGAGGACGAAGGATACGTGGGTGCAATATTTCCGTATCCAGGATACCGTGTTGGTGTTGACGGGTATTTTGATGGTTGCGGATAGTATCCTGTTCCAGATAATCCAGTAGGGGATGACGGATATGCTGGCACACTACTGCCATAAGTCGAATTTAATCCCCATTTTCGACCCCACTTATTATGTTTTTTGCATTCTGTATAATTCGTCACTATGTATAAAAACCATACACAAAATAGTAGTTTTTTCCACATTATAACGTGGTCACTGATTGGTTTCTTGAGACAAACTGGTGAACATGATTTTTCGAAGTTAACCATATTAGATTAATCGGAATTCTTGATAAAACCACAGAAAATTTACAAAATCATTTGCGTTAATCGCTTGATCACTTTATTTCATCAACATTTTATTAGACCTATAAAAGTTAATATTGTGGTAGATAATAACCTATGAACTATAATATTGTCTGTGACTAATAAATGAATTTGCTTTTGCCAAATCATGAAAAACCATGCATGAATTTGGTTAATTTTTAAACGTAAGCGGTACCTAATAAGAATTTAAAATTTTTAAATTGTAGAAAATAACACAATAACTTCTGTAATCTGTCTTCGTACAGTATCAAAATGGGAACCCTGTTACTGTACCGTCAGTTTTTTTGACTTAAACTTCACAGAATATATAACTGTGTTATTATTGTGCCCGTACAAGCGTCTTGTTTTCTCGGCGATCTTTGTTTTTTCCTAAAACTATCCACCTTTAATGTTCTTTCATAATAAGTGATATGAATAAATGAAGGCAGTTTCTGACGGTTTCTTCAAAGACAGCTCCGACCTTGAGTCTTTCTACGTTCTTCGGGCGATCTGTCGCGGAACCCTTAAGTTCCAATAAATGAGGTTTTTATATTGTAATGATGTAGACTAGGCTGCAGCACTAAAATGGCAGGTTCTTTCTAGCAGATACTAGGTCTACGATAGACAAAGTACCTATTGCATTTTGAAATTATGGGATCAACGGCTACAATATGAATTGAGGTCTGAACACCTTTTGATAAAGTCGTGCCAAGTGGTATTACGACATTTATTGAAATCCCGATTGAAGTCTACTGCTGGATGCTGAAAAGTCTAATGTCCAATTATTATTGGCAATCACGGCTAAAATTAGATATTCTCGATTTAAACGGCCACAATTATCCAAGCGAGAATTTCAATCGACTCGTTAAGAGTATCCCTCAAGCGGGGCGTTAGACTAAATACAAAGCCCGGAAGCATCAGACCTTCGTCAGGGGGCAGTCATTTCACGGGTATCTTGTTCCTTGTACCAATTACAATTCGATTGACCACCACTCAGCAGTGACCCGTCAGTTCTCTCACAATCGACATGAGAGCCTGAGGATGTACCGTGTGAGTTAGAGGGGTCTTGGTAAGGTGGTCATCGGCATGTGCCGCGTTTGGTCGAATGCCCCGATTGATTGGGATGCCTTCAGGACTAGTCTATTTCAATAATGAAGTAGTAGAAAGTAGTTATGTATGTAAATTTGCTGAAGCGGTCCTTTAAAGAGAATGAAGTGGTAAAATGTAGTATATGTGTGGATTGCTGAAGCGGTCCTTTAAAGGGATTTTACTGCAGTCATTTCAGAACAATTTTGCAGAATAATATGGGAACTTTTTTTATCCGAGGAAAATGGTATAACAGATTTCGAAGATGTAAAAAATGTATTTGTGTATGAATAACATACGACTGTTTTTCAATCAATTGATACATTGATTCGTCAGTCACTGTAGTAGGAACTTAAAATAATTATAATAAAAAATGGAAAATACTTTCCAAAAAACCAACTTCAAATGCCACTACAAAGAATGAAATAATTTTTAATGTACACCAATTCGAAGTCGGGCAATGTTTTGTTCAATCATTACTAGTCCTTATTATAAAACTTGATGTGCAAAGAAACGACAAAATTATCGACAATAGGTATACGAAGGACTTTTATTGAATGAACAAAACATTGCCCGACTTCGAATTGGTGTACATTAAAAATTATTTCATTCTTTGTAGTGGCATTTGAAGTTGGTTTTTTGGAAAGTATTTTCCATTTTATTTTATACTTTTTAGTGGAAAACAACTAATGCGCAAGGCATTGGCAAAAATACCCACATCGCTTAAAGTATGCTTCTAAAATCTGAAGAGTTCCCTCAATTTCTCCATCATTAGATCTTGACTTGATGAATACAGTCATTACTTGATGACTGCAAGGAAATGCAATAGTAACTATAAAAAAATACCTAAATCGCTTCAAGTATACTAGCAAAATTTGAAGAGTTCCCTCGATTTTACCAAGATCCCATCATCAGATCCCGACCTGATGACCATAAGACTAACTGGAAAAAATTACTCTTTCAAACAATAACCAAATCACTTCAAGTGTGCTTATAAAATTTGAAGAGTTCCCTCGATTTCTCCAGGATCCCATCATCAGATCCTGACTTGATGACTATGGGACCATCTGTGAACTATACCCTATCAAACAAAAAAAAATTTTTCGAAATTGGTCCACGCATCTTCGAGTAATCGGGGAACATACATAAAAAAAAAAAAATAAAAAAAAAAAAAGATTCCGACGAATTGAGAACCTCCTCCTTTTTTTTGAAGTCGGTTAAAAAATATGTTTCCGCCCGGGATCGAACCGGGGGCCTTCTGCGTGTTAGGCAGATGTGATAACCGCTACACCACGGAAACTTAACGGTTAATATCAATATTACACACTGAATCTAAAGCAGAGAGTAAGTATGTAAGAGAAAGTCAATATCGAAGTCGAACACAGCTGTTGTAATGGTCATTATAATAACATTTTTTAAATAATGATAATAAGAACTATATGTTCTCTTATTCTAGTTGTTTTTTTACTGTGCTCGTTTATTGTATTGAACAAGGTGATATATATACCTAGTAAAATTTTATGATAATCGGTAAACCATAAAACTCTCTTGCTGTAGTTCGCAATGTCGAATGAATCTGTGTAACTCCTAAGTGTCACACAATGCTTGCAAAAACCTACACACGTTTCGCCCTTACTTCGGAGCATCATCAGGGGATGATGATTTGATAATTGTCAAGGTTTGCTAGTGAAAGAGATACATACACACTCACACAAACACACAATTTAGGATAATGACCGTTGATGTATGGAACCCCGTACCAAGCTGATTCAACTAAATTTTTATAGATTACACACAATCCGGATTACAAAGTTATGATATAGAAGTTGTACTTCTCAATGAAAACTGTATAACAGAAACATTTCCTGTCATACAGTTTTTAGATTGAAAACAAAGTTGTTTTTTGTATGCAAAATAAAAAAAACCGGATATAAAAAACAAATTCCTTTTGCCAATGTTTCTTAAAATATACTACTTCGTGTCTAATATTGAAAATTATTAAGAGTTTTTTTTTCAAGCCATGCTGTCATAGAAGTATCTCCAAAGAAACGATTTTTTCCGAAGATTGATTAAGTATTTGATACCAATCTTAATATACTTGCCGTTTCGTTACTACAAGACCGTATAGCAGAAGAGTACTGAAAAGTAAATAATTTTTTGATTTTACGCCTATGTGACGGTAGCGAAACGGCCAAGACATTATTGTAACTAAAGTGTAGTTTGTGAAGTTTGTATTTTAGGGTGTATACACTGTATAGAGTTAGAAGTCTTGCCCTACATGAGATCTGATATCTTTTTGGCCGTGTGAGCAAAATGCTCGTCTGGCAACATTTTACATGAAAATGTTTTTGTTGGGATTTTATTTTCCTAGAATATTTTGGTTTTGGTTCATGAGAAAACTTGATACCAACTTTGGTCATTCTTCTCTTTTGCTTTAATGAGTATAAGGGCCGATTTTTCAATCGCCAGATAAATTATATGAGGAATAAATTTGAAACTTAACTATGCCACACAAAAACTGTCAAAACGTCATATTTATTACTAAGTTAACGTTTATCTGGTGATTAAAAAATCGGCCCTGTGACAGTAGTTTTTATTTTCTAGTGACGTAAAGATTAGGCGTAATTTCATTCAACCACCATTTAACAGTCACCATTGTCATGCTAATGATATGCTTCACATGGGCACGTGATTGCTAATTAGGTGCGTAAAAGGTATTAGTTAATTATAATTTGCATGCAAATACTTTTTACTGAACTACCTACTCGTAAATATTATTGCGCATAAAAAACAATTAATTTTGCAAATTACTGAACTACTTTTTTTGACCTCTGAGTTTGACCTTAGTCTTGAACAAGTTGATTCGGGTATACCGACATACCTACCCGATACTTTTTTCTCGTAGTTGGTTCTGAATTATTTTGAGTAAACTAAGCTATCACTTTTAAAAGCATCTATTTTGGGTTTTTTTGAGTGTCAGCTGTTAAATTATGTTCAAGTGATAATAGCATACCTACTGACGATATTCTTTTTACCTTTGGTAACCCTTATGTGTTGAAATTTAGGTATTATAATTTGATCTTATTGCACATGATATTGTGCTTTAATATTGATAGATCAGTCAGTCATTCTGTACTGATAAACACGTCATAGCTCATAAAATTTCGCAACAAAAATCGCTTATTCTTATAAACACTCTAAAACGTGGGCATGTGTTAACCCCCTTATAATAAAAACGTATCTATAGGTACTTAAGTAGTTATTTTTCCAATTTATAGCATATCATTATTTCTAAACAATGGCAACGGTGAATAACATAATTTGGTAAACACAGTTAAAAAACGCGAATATGTTTAGCATAGCCAAATATTATTGAACTACATTTAACGATATAAATAGGATCAAATTTGTCATAGTCTGTTTAACTATAATTCAATAAGGGTGTATTGGAGTAAAATACTTTTTAGTAAGATTTATTTCATAAATTCAAACGTACAAGAATGGGTCTTAGAGGCAGGGGATACGAAGTCTAACTTTTAAACTTTGAGAAATATAGTGAAACTACTAGGTAAGTAGTTGCTGAGTATTTATTTTCTGAAAGCTTGAGGTCCTTTTTAATCGACTTTAAATATTGAGATTTTAAATTTCTAAATTAATTCGAGTACTTAGTATGTAACTATTTGTATACCTACATTTGTTGGAATTGCAAAATATGTCGTAAACAAGAATTTTAGTGACCTGTAGGTTACAATCTATAAACACAATCAAGATTCATTTGAAATTAATTTTACTTCTCGTTTCTTACCAGGTTTTACTTAAGTTTTCCCACTCATTTCTTTTTAAATTTTTATTTGAAATGCAATGGATTTTTTTTTGTTTTTTTTTTTTTTTTTAAATTGTGTCGTTACTAATCATTTGCATAAACGCTTAGAAATATTTTGAACTGGCTAAGTTTTTAAAAATTTAATAATACGTAGCTTTTGTGTATGAAATTTTCCCGCAATGCTCACTGTTCCCACCCATCATGTATTCGTAAAAATGAAGACGAAAATAAAATCCGTCTATAAAAAGCCTAGATTTAGAAGTTAACCATCTGGAAATTAACCTAAAAAAACCAAAATGATACAGTTCCGGCCACATCAAAATAAACCGCTCGACCTCAAGCGACTCGCGACCAACACGAAGCTCGAAGAAGTGGACCTGTTCACACTACTGGGTATCACCATTGATACCCACATGA
This sequence comes from Coenonympha arcania, assembly GCA_036785405.1. NCBI lineage: Eukaryota > Metazoa > Arthropoda > Insecta > Lepidoptera > Nymphalidae > Coenonympha > Coenonympha arcania. The sequence continues at coordinate 16,457,862 of CM072055.1, forward strand.
ATTGGAAGAGCCACGTGGAAATCCTAAGCGCAAAGCTTAAACCTTAAAGCCAGCACGAACTATGAGACCGCGCTCACCGCCTATTACGGTTATATGCATATGCATACGCATGGCTCCGCTATGGCATCGTTTTATGGGGTGAAAGTACAAATGCGGAAGACATCTTTATCCTGCAAAAAAATGCGTTTACGAATTTAAGTTAATATAAAACCCCGCGAAAGCTGTAGGCCGTACTTTTTAAGCAAAAATTTTTTAACCCTTCCGTGCATATATATTCTTCAGACGGCTCTATTTGTTAGGAAGCATAACCACCTTTACAACATCGCGAAAGACATTATTACTACACATGACAAAAATTTGCGCAACCAGGATAAACTACTGTTACCAAGGATAAACTACTGTTACCACACTACAGACTCGCCCTGGCAGGCCGCGGTCCTTACTTCCGATCGATTATGTTCTATACTTATAATAAATCTGTAACAGGTCAAATTCTGTACATTAAAGATATTTTGAAATTTTTTTTTCGAGGGCACTCTAAAATCGGTTCTGAACCCAAAACTGTAATTTTTTTCATTTTTGTCTGTCTGTCTGTCTGTCTGTCTGTCTGTCTGTCTGTCTTTCTGTATCACGGCCGCGCATCACGCCGAAACTACTGAATGAATTCCAATGAAACTTGGTATGACTTGAGTTCGTACTACGAGGAAGGACATAGGATACTTTTTATCCCAAAATTCAGCATGGTTCCCTTAGGAGAGGGGATAAAAGTTAAAATGTATTTGTATCCAAACTCCTCAGAGACGGCTGGACCGATTGTTATGAAATTTTCAGGGAATGATCTCTGGGTGCGGGACCGGGTTGTTATCTATATTTGATGTCCCAAAATGCTGAAAGAACCCTGGCCCTGGCCGATTTAATTTTCCCATACAAAAACCAAGGGCGGTACCGGTGTACGGTGGAATCGAACGAATCGCACATCAAATGAAAGAGCGTAAAAAAATAATCGATCCGAGTCGAGGACTTATATGTGGAGACTTAGGATTATCGAGTATTTTCGAAATAAAAATAAAATTAATAAATTGATTTAATGGCGTTGCTAAGTAAACATTTCATTGCTGTCACGTCAGCACCTCTGACAGGTTTGTTTCGAAATTTGTAGCCGGAGTATGATGTCCGACCTCTTTGGTCTATTTAATTTATTTGATATGCAAATAACGTTATAATACCGATTGTGGTTTCGGAGAATATCGAACATTACCTACGTCGATGCCAAGTATTTATTTGTTCAAGAAAGGGTTAACGCTGAAACAGATTGACAAATTAGGACCTGCTCCAGTGTATATACAATCGTTAAAAAATGGTCAGAAGAATTGATGACCCACGAGCTGGACGGCCATCAGCTTCGAGTACTGAGAATAACGTCGGAAATATTTGGGATTTTATACTCGGGGCCGTTGATCGAAAATCAGAATCAGGGCTTCGAAGCTTTCTGCGAGATGGGTACCGAGGCTTCTTTCAGCTGAACATAAATGCAACCGACTAACGATTTAGCGCAATTGTTTAGAGTTGTTTAAAGCCGATTCACCAAACTTCTTACAGATATTTGTTAGTAGGTACTGATGAAACTTGGTAAATCAGGGTTGGATTTACTTTCCTTTGGCAGGAGTTCCGGGGAGAAAGGTGTTGTATTTGGTAGAGGTTTGGTCCCTGATTATAACAATACTATTCGCATTACGAGGTAACGCACTGTTTTCGAGCTTTTCAAAAAAACAATTATTCAATCTATGTGGCGGTCAGTATAAATCGGGAGGTCTTTTTTCGAAGTTAGGATGATTTTTAGGAGATACAGTAGGACGAGATGGAACACCACACATATATTTTGTCGTACCGACAAAAAAAAATAGGCCACAGAACTTTTTAAATATGTTATTTGTAGTATTACAGATTCAATTTTTGACACAAACCACTTAGGATGTAGAGCGAAGCGAGCTCGGGACTTGGGTCACCCCGACTCGGATAACGGATAGGTGACGAAGAGGATCCTTCTGAGTGGTTATTTTCTTTTATGACCACCCAGAAATGGGAGCCCGTCTGTCGACCGAGCCTTAAAAAGGGTAAGAGAAAGACTGAAGACTTAGGATGTAGAGCGAGCGAAACGAGCTCGGGACTTGGGGCACCTCGACTCGGATAACGGATAGGTGACGAAGAGGATGGCGGGGCCTGCAAGGCCCCACCATCCTTCTGAGTGGTTATTTTCTTTTATAACCGCCCAGAAATACACATACACCTCGGTAGACGGAGCCCCGCTTCGCGGGGCTCCGTTTGCCGAGCCTTAAAAAGGGTAAGGGAAAGACTGAAGGCTAAAAAAGAGTCTTAACCTCAACATTTTAAAGCTCTGTCGACTGACCCTTAGGGGGGGTGAGGGGTAGATGGTGATGGATAAAGGGTTTTCCTAACTCCTTTACTTCTTCTTGAGGCTACAATTCCCATTCCAAAACATGTATTTCTATAACAGCAAAATTGAATTCAAAACTTCATAATTAAAAAAAAATATTTCTTAAAAACTACTACGTGTCGAAAGTTTTAGCTTGGGAGGGGGGAAAAAATCCCATTTTTTTTCTTCCCACCCCTTTCCCTTTCGCTTCTCTCCGCGACGAAGCGACTCCATCATCGTCATTTTAATTATTTCATCTTTTTAAATTTGCTCAAGAATGGTGCAATACCTTTTCAGGGAGTGGTATCGGGGGTTAGAGGACACTTCCTCTCCCTCCCTTCCCCCTTCCCGTCCCGCTACTCCTGCCAAAGGATTCTAAATTTTTACCATGGAGTCTTCTTACATTCTCTCCTATCTGCTGTCAACGTGCAATACTCTTCCATACGATCCATTCATTTCTTTTTTGGTCTGCATCTAAGTACTTACTAAACAAACCTCTCTTATTCTGAGAGGAAACCCTAACCCAGCTATTGTGGGGTTGAGATGAAATTCAATTATATTTGATCCAGCGAGAGGCTTCGGCCGCGTTCAATTAAATGTTGACAGAAGTGAAAACCTCAGGTGCCATCTCGAAACAAAGTGAGACAACGATAGATAGATACACCATGACATAACTAAAATTCGGTAATGCGAGAAAAAATTACTTTCAAGAAGGTACCACATTAATTTTAGAGATGGCGCTATAAGAAATATCGTAGCATGACTTGGCTATACGGTTGGACTTACACTGAGGGTTTGTAGGTCTGTAATTTCTGAACTACAAAACTGATAAACTTTAAATATTTTAGAGACAATCTATGAAGTACCTCCTTTCGAACAAAAAAGAATGAATGAAATCTGACCGCGAGTTAATGAATTATAACTTAATACACATTTTGACTTTGATGTCGTCTTCCAGGGAAACCATGCTGAATTTCGGAATAAAAAGTATCCTATGTCCTACTTCGGTATATAAACTCACATCATGCCAAGTCTTATTTTAATCCAGCCAGCGGATTAGCCGTGATGCGTGGCCGTGAAATAGAGAGACAGACAGACAAACAGACAAAAATTAAACAAATTACAGTTTTGGCTTCAGTATCGACTAAAGAGTGCTCTGCAACAAAAATTTTCGAAATATCTTCATTGTACGGAACGTGACCCGTTACAGTTGTACCTATTAATAAATAAATAAAATTATTATTATTGTATTATTAATATTATGAGAAAAAAATAACAGGCAAAACGAAGTTTGCCGGGTCAGCTAGTCTACAATAAACTCCCTCAGATAATAAAAGATGAGAAGCGGGACCATTTATGCAAAGACTTGGTTTGGTAGCTTTATTTTGTACAATACAGTTGTATATACAATATTTACATTTTATTTTTACTTGATTGTTAGGATAGTTTTTACAAATTTTCTAATACATAATATTTATCGGCAAAGACGCACCGCCAAGCAAATAGTGTTCTGGTGCGTTAATGAATAGAAACTAGCTTACTGCAGTATCGTCAATTGCCATCAGATGAGATCGCGGTCCATCGCTAATGTGTATTTAAACAAATGTACAGACCACTCAAGTAAAACGTAAAACGTTCATAGAATTCGCTAAGAAATAATGACTGTGACATCACAACATACATGTACGTCATACAGGTTACAAGATTAAGATTATATTATATTATATTATATTATATTATATTATATTATATTATATTATATTATATTATATTATATTATATTATATTATATTATATTATATTATATTATATTATATTATATTATATTATATTATATTATATTATATTATATTATATTATATTATATTATATTATATTATATTATATTATATTATATTATATTATATTATATTATATTATATTATATTATATTATATTATACAAGGTTAGACAAGCTGAAGAAATGGTTAATCCAAAAAAGCTTCTACGAAGCGAGAGAACTGTTTAACTAGAGAGCAAGACCTCAATGTCGCGACATTCAGAAATAATATAATACTTAAAGACAATTATTTTATATGAGTGTATAAAATTACTTTTATATGGGGAAAAATTGTTTAGATTAAGTATTATTTGCTACGCCCTGACAGGGCATTTTGACTGTTAATACGAGTATGTTATGTGGTCATGTATCCAAATAAGTAAGTAAATAAAGTAGATTAAACAAAAAACTGTTTAATATTAGGTTACAATGGCCCCCAACCCAAAAGAAACAATCGCGATCTCTGAAGAAAATGAAGATGAATTTCCGAAGCTGATCGCGCCGCAGGCAGATGATAGGAAGTATAAAATAATTTACTTCAACGTACTGACAATGGGATACGCTCATTTAGCGACACTGTACGGTATTTACTTGTGCTTTACCGTCGCTACGTGGAAGACACTACTTTTCCGTAAGTATTGAAGTATTTATATAATAATAATAGAATAATAATAATAATAGAATAAGTAACCTTATTGTGTAATTTTCTAAAATGAAAATGAAAGCTTTCCTGTGCATAGACGTACCATGCAGGTTTTCATGAAAAGTCAGAATTCTTATTCCGCCGAACAAGATATTCGATACTTGGCCTTGGTTTGCTTTTAGAAATGTCAATATTTACATTTTTAGGGTTCCGTAGCCAAATGACAAAAGACGGAACCCTTATAGATTCGTCATGTCTGTCTGTCTGTCTGTCTGTCTGTCCGTCCGTATGTCACAGCCACTTTTTTTGTTCTTTTTCTCTTAAAGTAGCTTAAAGTAGCTTTGAAATCATCATTATAATATATGACAAAATTAGCACACTAATGAACTAGGTCGACTGTGTATAGGATTTGGTCAAAGGCCAACGCGCAGGTAACTGCGTATTGGCCGAGTTTACATAGGTACGCATTTGATAACGGTATCAGGAGTGTGATATATCTGTCTGGAACTGCTCTTTCATGGATCCTAATTCCTAACTATAACTGATTTGATTAATATAGGTTCTTAGCTGTAATATGGTGCAGGTAGTTTACCCCTTTATCGGTTCTTTATCTAATTCGGTGTTCCCAATGACGAAGTACGCTACGCTAAGAGGACGGGAAATATGTGACGTATGCTGAAGACATTTTTTTTTTTATTTTAAATATGGCGTCGTTACCGCCCGCAATATTGTGGTACCACTGGCAGCACATGGTGTTGTCGCTTACATTAGCGCCATTTTACAGTTTGATAAATTATAAAATGGAAAATTCTTTCCAAAAAACCAACTTCAAATGCCACTACAAAGAATGAAATAATTTTTAATGTACACCAATTCGAAGTCGGGCAATGTTTTGTTCAATCATTAATAGTCCTTCTTATTATAAAACTTGATGTGCAAAGAAACGACAAAATTATCGACAATACCAAGGACTATTATTGATGAAACATTGCCCGACTTCGAATTGGTGTACATTAAAAATTATTTCATTCTTTGTAGTGGCATTTGAAGTTGGTTTTTTGGAAAGAATTTTCCATTTTATTTTATACTTTTTAGTGGAAAACAACTAATGCGCAAGGTATTGGAAAAAATGCCCACATCGCTTGAAGTATGCTTCTAAAATCTGAAGAGTTCCCTCAATTTCTCCAAGATCCCATCATCAGATCCTGACTTGATGAATACAGTCATTACTTGATGACTGCAAGGAAATGCAATCGTAACTATAAAATATACCTAAATCGCTTCAAGTATACTAGCAAAATTTGAAGAGTTCCCTCGATTTTACCAAGATCCCATCATCAGATCCCAACCTGATGACCTTATGACTACCTGGAAAAAATTACTCTTTCAAACAATACCCAAATCACTTCTATTGGGTCAGGTTCCCGCGTAATAAAAACATAGCCTTCCTCTCGATATACTCGTAACATTTATTCACTTTCAGCACATTTGTTACATTACTTTTACACAATTTTTATATCCTTCCAATATACCGCTTAATACTAGATTACCCAATTCTTGATATATCCTCGCCTTTTATTTAATCTTACAACAACCACCACCGGCTCCCGAGCCCCCTCCCGAATGCCCCAGCGACAGGTAGGCTGTGATTGGTCGACGCTTCTATCGCTATCATTGGTTGACGTCGTCAACGGAAGTCAAATTAACAAATTATAATCAAGTAAAGGCTTTAACTCTAGATACTTAATGTTGACAAATTAATAAAAATATGAATGTCTTGATTAATTTATACATTTGCAAATAAGAGTGACGGTGATTTAGCAGTCATGTCTAATAAAACCTAACAGCTCGGCCATCCGACCCTAAGCGAGTCCCATCGCTTTTATATAAATTTATTATTAATTACATCATTGATTTGAACGATTAAATTATAATTTCTGTCTAAACAATTACTCCTAACTCATTATCCAACTAAAAACATTTTAACTCACAAGTAATAAATTATTCTCAAAGTAATATTACTTTACACCTACATACAAACATAATAAATATATAATATAATAAATTGTAACATAATTAATTATTCTCAAAGTAATATTACTTTACACCTACATACATACATCTTATAACAAAATAATTTATAATGTTTTCTAAATATAACGAATAGTTGTTATACATACATTTTATCAATTAAAAAAAACAAAGGCGGCACCAAATCCTCTCATTACCCAAAACCAAAACATTCCAGGAAAACAAAATAGTGTCTCTTTTTTGACGTGACAACGTTTTATAAATCGATAGAGCCGGTTGCACGCACGAAAAAACATGACTCATCCGGCGTTACCGGCGTTACCTCGCTCATGCGGCGTTACCAGCGTTACCTCGCGAGCGCGGAACGAGCGACAAAGAAAACGTTGTCACGTTCAACTATCGTCAGTAAACCGACTTTACAGGCAACCAATTTTTTTTTAAGAACCATAGGCACAAGTAATCCACGTTAACGGGGATTTATTGAATTTATTTTTGTCCTTCTCACTCTCACGGAGATCTGGCAGGTGCGACATGCAGCGTCGCGGAAGAATACAGCAGAAAAACGACGTTTTACCCAATTACTCAAAAACTAAGCCAGCTATCAAAAATCCGCTCTAAGCGTTTTAGGATATTATTATTACCGATACATCAAAACAAAAATTACAATTACATCCATTGTAGTCTCCGATAAAACATAGAAAAACTGAGATTTCGGAGCAACCCCTGGGAGAACCTTCCATCGAGAAAATTTTATCTTATTTTATTTTATATGCTTATTTTATTTTATTTGCTTCTAAGCGATTCCAGATTAAAGACCCAAAACACATGACGTGTAAACTTGAAAGTAATTGTCTTTATAGTTTTTGCATAAAACTTCATTCAAAATCACCTAAATACGGCTTGTAGGCCGTTAATAAGAAGTACGACCTGCCTGCTTGCCCATAATCCCAGAATCCTGATGTTATTAAAAAAAAGTAACAGTTGTAGAAGTTAATTTGGGAGACCGCAGTCCACAAAAATAAAGTTTTGGATTTGATTCAGCCTGATACGGGATCCACATATCCATGATCACTATCCCTCAAATTAATAAGAATATTATAACACTTATTCTGTTAGGTACTAAAGCTATCTTAAAACTATCTTATTCTACATTTAGCTACAAAATTGAGTGAGAATACTCCGCAACTTTAAAACTTAAAAGTCTTTTCCAGTTTCATGTTCACATCACCTTATGCATATCCTTGCCTTCAACATGTTACACCCTCGTCCTGATCAGATTTATCCTTTCCTTTTGTTAGAACCGTTACCTAGAATTTTCCTTAGAGTAGACCCTTGGCCACCACCGGCCAAGGGTTTCATCAAAATGATTAGACCCTTTACCTAGGGTTTCCCTTTGAGTAGACCCTTTTCCTAGGGTTTCCTCAATTCCATTAGACCCTTTACCTAGGGTTTCCCTTTGAGTAGACCCTTTACCTAGGGTTTCCTCGATTCCATTAGACCCTTTACCTCGGGTTTCCTCCCTTTAAGAAGACCCTTTACCTAGGGTTTTTTTTTCCTTTTGAGTAGACCCTTTACCTAGGGTTTTCCTCAATTTGATTACACCCTTTACCTAGGGTTTCCTTCCATTGCCTGCTTTCCTGAAACTGACAGATACCAGCTTAATACCATGACATTTAGACATCACAACATTAGTGTCCCTTTTGAGAGTAATACCCCCAAACCTATTTCATTTTATAACACTTTTAGTTACTATTTTCTTCCCATACGGTATCCAAATCATAATTATTACCAAGTATTAATTTCTTACTAAGTGGAAACAAAAGCTTAACGAATCCAAAACAGAAGCCAATTTTGACGTGATAACGTTTTATAAATTGATGAACACCAGCAACACACATGAAAAATAGTAACGTTCCGCGTAACGTTCCACCTGAGCCTGTGCGCGCAAGCGAGACAACAAGCGACAGAAAGGCACGATGATGACGTTATCACGTAAATATATCGTCCGTAAACACACTTTACAGACGACCAATGTTTTTTTTTTTTAATGCATACTAATTCCCTCATTAAGAACCTTCAAAATTATTTGACATAACATTGAAATATTGAATTGTTCTGTCTGCTACCTCAGCGTTACTTTAATACTAAACTAAACTGGACTTAGCACACCCATGACCTACCCTCTTAAGGTTGTAAGCGTATGTCAGTGCATTGAACGTGCCAAAAGTTCCATGACGGCCCGAGGCCGTCAGTAAAATGATAACATAACCTTACACGAGTTTTTTTTTTTTTTTTTTTTTTAAATCAATCATCAAGCCACAAAAGCCACACTATTTAACCGTTTGAAGGTAAAATGTCGATTAAATAAGAAAACAAAATTACTAAATAAGATTATTATAATTTTAGGAATGAACTGTGTCGATATAAAGAGATGTTGACAGCTCACCTCAAAATTACCTTTAATAAAAACCTTATTAACCATTACCGTTACATTAAAACACTCAGAATTCCATTCTACCTTAACGTTACCAACGCTACCTTTTACCGGCTATCTTTTAAACCCTGACCTTTACTTGGGATCACGAAGTCCTAACAGCTATCGTTTAAGTGATTCGTAACCATCCAAATGATAATTAATGATAATAATAAAAATAAATCAATGCTAGTCAATACAACTACTGGCAGTCATTGGTGTTCCCGCCGATAATTATATAGGTGCCCTTAGCCCAATCCCAAATCGTAAGAGCAGACTAACATCACAAACTAAACTTAGATAGTATGACGTACCTACTTGTAAGGCCAGCCCTTACCCATGCCTACCCCGCTGGAGTAATACTTTAATTTTTATTTTGGTTAACTACATTTTAAAAAAAATGAACCCTTGCTAGATGGATTTATCGTCCCCGTACTAAATTTCATGAAATCAGTTGGAACCATTTTCGAGGTTCAGATTATATATATAAATATATAAGAACTGCTAAATTGCGTTTAAGGATATCAGATGAACTTCTCCAATTAATACAGTATTTGTACAGCATTAGAAATTTTTTTTTTACGATAAGGCCACAATTGCATAGATATAATAGTAAACGATAATAAAGCCCCTTTATCCTGAATTAAGAAATTCGTCAGAAAATATCTCGCATTTCAATGCGTCTCCTGACATATGCCTCCTCCAGCATTTTCCGTTGAGATCTGCCTCATCGCAACACTCTTCCAATAGATTCCAGCCATGATGTTTCAGACCATCTGCCCATTTCACCTGTCGACGTCGTCTACTGTGCTTTTCATCTCTGGGGTGCCAGTGGGATATGGTTGTACACCAGTTGTTTTGTTTATTTACATCAGTCATGCCTCTTTCCATGGCTCTCCGGCAGCGTTCAAGCTTTTCTTTGTGAAGTTTTCCTCCTTAGCTTGTTAGATGTCATGATCTTCTTCACTGACCAGTATAGGCATGGTTAAGACTACGTTGAACCTTTCTTTAAGGTTTCCCGTTATATCCTAACCTCGTTATTTAATTAGATGTTCTTGATAATTCTGATATATTTTGAAGGTTGTTCCCTGTTATGCAAGACTAGACTCTTCCATATTGGTCCGTGGTAATCACTATCAAATGTCTTCTTTTCGTCCTTCTTTTTTCCTTTTTTTTTTTTTTTTTAAATAAGGATAATATGCGATGTTTTCCACTATTTAGGTATTTTGCCTATATCCGTAACTTTTCACATGGGATTATCTTTGGTTCAGGTTCCTCATTGTGTACTTCTTTCAATTCCTTAATTGCATTCTTAACACCTATATTTTCAATATGCTTTCCTAGTATTTGCAGTCTTTTAATTCTCCCATCTTTTCCGATATCCTCGCTGATTTGCTTACTTCAGTAAGGTTATGTACATTATGACCCAAAAACATACTGCTCCTCAGGAGGAGTATTCTCCTCTTCCCGCTGGACCTCGATAGCGAGTTGACGTGCCCCAATTTTATTTTAAATTTTAAATAAAGTATACTTAGACGATTTTAATTAACTCAAAATAATAGGACTACAGAAAGTAAAAGGAGTTTCCTGTAAGAATCAACGCCCATCCTCCGTCTCGCTTATTTATCTCGCGTAGCGTAGGCCGCTACGAATGCTACGGAAACAGCTTCTATCGCTACGTCTGGTCTACAAGTTCGAGTAAATCTCCTTCAAGTTGCTAAGCGCCTGGTACTTTGCGGAGATGGATCTGGAATTTCGTTGATATATCAATTTATAACAAGCCATTAGCTTTTATTCAACAACCTTCCAAACATGAGTAATTCATCTATTTTCTAAATATATTATAAATATAATATATATATATAATCCTAAATATAATATTTATTTATTTATTTTTCCCGCAACGACCTCCCCAAGCGCTTGCCATACATTTCTGTTGAATATTATTCTCCCCCAAGTGATCCCTGCTGTTTTGCGAATCTCGTCCTCGCATCTGCGACGCTGCCTACCTTTTCTCCTTTGTTTTGTCTCGGACACCATTCTGTCACATTCTTGGTCCATTTGCCTTTGTTGCTTCTCATCTGATGACTTGCCCACGTCCATTTAAGTTTTCTAATGCAACAAGCCACATATTTAACTTTAGTTTCATTTCTTAACGACCAAAGTAATGACCAACCTTGACAAGATTCCCATTAGAGTCAGCAGCACCCTTTTCTTTCTCCAAATTTTCCGATGACATATTCTCCTTTATTTTGCTTTGATTTTTCTTTGGCATCAAAGTCAGTCATGAAATTTTATGTAATTGTGTGTTTATTTCATAAACTTTAAAATTTTCTTGAGTTAAGTCCTTCAGAGAAGAGTTTGGTTTCACCCCTTTCTTATCGTTCAGTCGGGACATACCTATACTTGAATGACCTTGGTTTAGGATGACATGGTTTGTAAATTTTGCATAAATAGACTAATAAAATTTCCGGAGGTACTTGAATTTATTCTCCAACTTTTATGAGAAATTCTATATCAGCAGTAAACTGCACCTTAATCCTTTTCCATTTGAATTTCTAAGAGATAACTGGTACCAAAGATACGGATCGTATGAACTGTTCCATTACCCCCTTCCCTCACACAACACATTCTTCCCTCCGACCGCGGCCCGAGGATAACGTGTGCACCCGCCGAACTATACATTAGTATCATATTTTTGACGTAGTACCCTCGCATTGCACTCCAAAGGGCGACCGGGCGCATTGTCTTCACTTTAATCTCGAAAATTAGAAATTATTATTTGTCCTCATTTACTGCACAATGTCAATAAAGAGATAATAACAGTAACTATGTCGCAATCATACTTGATTCTGTATTATTATTACCCAATACCATTATAATTTGTGACCCTAATGTATTTCGTAATTATAAAATTTAAGAGTCTTATAGCCAAAACGAGTAATAGTTAAAAATATATCAATATCCATTTTAAAAATAAGATAATTTCTTTCCAATACCAGACCCTTACTAACGTAGGTACTCGTCAAGACTAGGCAGACGAGCCTAAATTCGATGGGGTTATGTCGTTTGATTATCGGGCTCTTTTTTGCCTATACGATTTACTGACTGTTTGTACGCTACATTATTTTTTTTTTTTAAAGCAATGAACAAAAATATCCCATCACATATTCCAATTACTAAATTACTGTATAACTGCCCAGATAAATGAATCCACTGAAGAGAAATACCTCGAATTAATAACCAAATTAAGTACAATGAAATCTGATGTAAATAAAGCGAAATCAACCTTGTTTTCTCTTTTTTTTTTTTCGGATTGCTGTACGGCATTATTACTGCTGCTAAAAGCAGTTCCTAAAGTTTAAGCCTTCAGACCGTTCAAAATAAAATTACGAAAACGTTATTCAACTTTGTCCTTCTAATGCCAACAAAAATTAATCATCTATTCCGGAACAGAATAAATAAATCTTGAGCAAATATACTACTACGATATTTGTATTATTACTTAGAGAATAAAATCAGGAAAATTTGATTTGTTTTTCAAAACGAGGGTACCATCAACATCTGTTTATTTTCTTTGTTTGCCTTTCGAGAAAAATCACTAAAATATTTGACCATATCGATCTAAAAAGAAAAAACTCAAGCGGATCTTAATTTTGTGATACTACCGTATTTTCACAATCTTAAACTGAATGATCAGTACGATTACAGCAATGCACTGCCATACTTAGGGGTTTTGGTAATAAATAAAAAAAAATATTCTCTCTGACAGCAAGAAAAAGAATAATATTGTCTGATTATTCATAGTAATTAGCAGTTAAATGTACTCAATCAAAGTAAAAAAAAAATTGTCAACATAAGAAAAATAGATCATGCGTAAATTTTCAACGATACGTACGTTTTCTTTCATCCAGTGGGCGTGACAAGAAAATAATATATTTTCTCGATAATCCCGCTTCTGACCTATTGGGTCAGGTTCCCGCGTAATAAAAACATAGCCTTCCTCTCGATATACTCGTAACATTTATTCACTTTCAGCACATTTGTTACATTACTTTTACACAATTTTTATATCCTTCCAATATACCGCTTAATACTAGATTACCCAATTCTTGATATATCCTCGCCTTTTATTTAATCTTACAACAACCACCACCGGCTCCCGAGCCCCCTCCCGAATGCCCCAGCGACAGGTAGGCTGTGATTGGTCGACGCTTCTATCGCTATCATTGGTTGACGTCGTCAACGGAAGTCAAATTAACAAATTATAATCAAGTAAAGGCTTTAACTCTAGATACTTAATGTTGACAAATTAATAAAAATATGAATGTCTTGATTAATTTATACATTTGCAAATAAGAGTGACGGTGATTTAGCAGTCATGTCTAATAAAACCTAACACTTCAAGTGTGCTTATAAAATTTGTAGAGTTCCCTCGATTTCTCCAGGATCCCATCATCAGATCCTGACTTGATGACTATGGGACCATCTGTAAACTATATCCTATCAAACAAAAAAAAATTCGAAATTGGTCCATGCATCTTCGAGTAATCGGGGAACATACATAAAAAAAAAAAGGATGCTTTAGGGTGGATCCTAAAAATAGATGCGTGACGTCACCAAGTGCTGATATTTATATGTTTAATCAATGGGCGTTCCTAATTTTCTAGATAACATAATGCTCATAATGGGTGGTCTGGGCATAACAGCTGGAGCACACAGACTCTGGAGTCACAGATCATACAAGGCCAAGATGCCGTTACAAATCATACTTATGCTGTTCAACTCACTGGCTTTCCAGAACTCAGCGATTCATTGGGTGCGCGAACATCGGATGCACCATCGGTGAGTTCTAACCTGTATAAATATTCCTTCATGCCTGGAAGAAATCGCTATGTAGCGATAAGGCCGCCAAGTTGTACTCCTAAGTTTGTGTTTTCATTATTTCTTCTTTTTTTATATTTTTATTCTGTGGTGTGTAATAAAGTGTTTATCTATCTATCTATCTATAAATAAAGCATCTACGAAGTTACATCTTTGGCAATGATTTTGAATAATGTTTGCATCAGTTGTGCTGCCGATTGCAATGCAGTGCTCTGAAGGACTGCATCTGATAAGGTAAGGCATAACTTCTAATATCATCTTGCTCGTCTTACGATTCGTTTGCTAAGAAGCTATTTTTTTAATGGTATTCAATTATAGACTACTCAACAGATTCACCTAATCTAGAGATCCAGTCTCAGAGTCAGTTCTCAGTCTTTATGATGAAATGGAATGGTACGAAATTCAAAATCTGCGAGGAAGTAACATGATCAATTTAGCGATATGACTTTCTTATACATTTTTTGACTTTCATTTCATCCTGTTCCATCTATCGAATATGTCATAATATGCCTATGAATATGAATAGAATATGTCATATGGCTACCACTGCTGATCCAGTTTAATCTAGTCTTTTTTTCTTATAGGAAATAGAATTGATTATAATGATTTTTTTAACACATCGAATAGTGGACTTTTCATGTCTTCTTGTTCTTCTTCTTCGTCCGTTCGTTCTTCTTGTCCGCACTAGTACTTTTTGTTTTCCTTCAGCATGGAGGTTTTAATCAAGTATATTGAAATGTAACTATTTTGTTAACGCTTGTGGGTTAGGTTTCTATTCACGTTTATTGATCTGTGGTTTTATTTTAACTCTTCTCAGATATAGTGACACGGATGGTGATCCGCATAATGCAGCGCGTGGTTTCTTCTATTCACACATTGGATGGGTCTTGGTGAAGAAACATCCCGAGTTGATGCGAAGAGGAAAATTCGTCGATATATCTGATATATACGCAAACCCTGTACTGAGATTTCAAAAGAAGTGAGTATTACAGAACAACAACATAAACAAATTGTAATTTAGATCTTCTTTAGACAGTTCTTCGGTCACTTTTCTCGGCAAGGGAACGACAAGACCTAGCGAAAGGTCACCCATGCGATGGATAGACCTAGTCAATGCTGCTGTTGGTGATCTCTTACATGAGTGCACCAGAATCACGACTAGCAGGGAGAAATGGCGTATGCTCGTAAGGAAAATAACATCTGTCTCAGTAGAGTTTCCTAATCCGATGATCACGACCGCTGTGTCAAGAGCAAAACAACGAAGAAGAAGAGAGAATAAATAAAACTAAATAACTCAATAAGAATTGAAAATTTAATATTTTTAATTGATCAGATGAAATTTTTCTTGTGTTGTGTAAATTATAACAGCAAACAACCAATGCCGGCCAGGCGTAAGCTGGTAGCTATTTACGCTTTTCAATAGCGGAACCAATTTTAAGCAACTGTAATGATTACTTAATTAAAAACGAGGGACAGAAGGACAAAGAAGGGGAAGAAGTATTTAGAACTCTGCGCCTCTCCGTACGCATAATTAAATCATATTAAAAGTTCACCTATTCTTGTCTTTCAGGTACGCCATCCCATTTCTATGGACCATCTGTTTCGTGCTACCAACCGTCATTCCCATGTACTTCTTCGGAGAAACCCTCAACACTGCCTGGAACCTCGCTGTGATGCGTTACATCTTCACCCTCAACTCCTCTTTCTTAGTCAACAGTGCTGGCCACTTGTATGGTAACAAACCTTACGACAAAAACATAAAGGCTGTTCAGAACCTAGTGGTTTGCTTCATAGCGTTTGGTGAAGCATTCCATAACTACCATCACGCGTTCCCATGGGACTACCGTACGGCGGAGCTGGGCAATAACTGGCTGAATTTTACCACCAAGTTTATAGATTTCTTCGCGTGGGTCGGATGGGCTTATGATCTTAAAACAGCACCAGTTGAAATGGCGGAGTGGAGAATGAGTAGAACCGGCGATGGAAGCAATATGTGGGGATTTAAACGTTATCATGGCATGACAGAATGAATTAATTAGATTTTTGTGAAAGTGTTTTGTTTACTTTTCACACCGTCTTCTCACGTTAAAGTATTAAGTCGACTCCATTTAAATTTTTTTAGCAGAACCTATACTATGACATAATTCAACTAAAGCTTATAATTGATCATGGATGTAGTTTTTAGTTTGTAGGACCATTGGTCATTGGAGTCTCAAATTGCTGGAATGGTGACCCAATGCTAAGAAACTATTAAGGCTTTATGCCCAGCAGTGGACGTCCGTTCGGTTGATACGACGACATGGCAAAATCCATGATAGTGGCAACTGTTTTTGATGATGTAACTCACTGAAAACCATTAGCGCCATTCCAAGTCTGCTTTCATAACAAAATGTCAAGGGTGTACAAAAAGACGTAGGCTCTACAAAATCAAGTACAAGCTTTTGCGCGTTATACGATAGACAAAACCGAAATGAACGACCGCATAAACAAAGTAAGGGCTGTCATTTTTTATGAAGCCATATAGCTGACAGTTAAGCAAAACACTTAAAGTTGCGCCTACATCATTATCTCGTTCGTACCACCCCTGTTTATTTAATACACTGTCATTTAAATTCAGGCTTTAATGAAATGGAATAAAGTGCATAATGGAATGGTAAAAAATATCGCGATGATTATTTGAACTCTTGTCATGTTAGTTGGTTTTGTTCAAAATAATAATTATTTGTGTAATGGCTTTCCTTTTCACAAAACATAATATGTTATCCATTTCAGAATCAACAAATGATGATATCAAAGTTAAAGCAAAACATTTTATAGTGTGTCATGCATGTTTTGTTTTTATTGATTTTAACATTAAAACTTTTATTATTAATTTTTTTTTATTTACTTAGTCCAAGATTCAAATCGCTATAAACCTTCGATAGGAGACGGCATTCTTAGAAGAATATTTACATAATATATTAGTTTACTTACGTTTGCAAATAAAAACGTTACTATTATTTCTTGCCTAAATCTGACAATTCGTTATAATATTAGACACATAGTTAGTTCGATTATGTAACGACGAAGTTACATCTCTGGCACTGATTGGTTAGTCCTTGCATCAGTTATGCAGCCAAGACACCGATTGGCTGGGGACAGTAGCTATGGTTACCGACGATGTTTGGACGATGTACAATTTTATTAATCACACCACTTTACCAGTTTGGTTGCAGTTTCTATGTACAATTTTTATGTTGTATGTTGCAATTTTTATGTACTCTATTATACCTTGTATTATGTTAATATTTGATATTACATATTTTAATATCGAAAATATCAATGTTATAACTTTATTACACTTCACAAACTTCATTTGAGTAACTGAGACCGCCTGTGCTGAAATGTCAAGCCGTAATTAAATCAGAACTTGAGCTATTAGATACGAGTAGTACAGCATCTACAATTTGGCGTTAATTAAAATTAATTATTATAGACCTGTCTCCGTCTCCGCCACATCAAAGGGTTCCGCAAATTGATATCGCTCGATAAAGGCGCAGTCAAACGTTGCTGAGGTAACGTTGTTGTTTGTAAGAGGTTACTTTCATTTTTAGGGATCATTACCGAAATAACGTACGATCAAAAATCTGCACTAGGACCTTGTTCATTTTCAAGATTTTTTAAATCAATTATTAGTTTTTTTTTTTTTTAATTTATAAAATTTAGTCAAAAATTTACAGCAAAAATTTAGTAAACATATTATATATGCAAATAAATTAAGACTAAAAATATTTACAAAATGTAGGTACACACCGTCCAAATGGTGCCCAAAACACTGGCGCTATTGCCTCGCTATATAGGCTTAGCCGTTGGGCGAAGTAAGCGCCAGCTCTTTGGTCACCTGAATCATAGCTCTATTATTTGATCATCAATTAACAGAGCTATTTTGAACGTATATAAATAAGTAGTCTTTATTCTCACCTACTTATGGACGTATAAATTTACACGACATAGTACCTACGTAAAGAATTTGTTTGTCTTGAATAAACCACAACATTATTTTGCCGCACTTCGCATTATAAGAAGAATATGTATAACACCCCACTTATTAGCAGGACAGATTAATTTACGACTCTACGATTTCGCATTGTGAAGTCAACATCTCCTGAGGATGTCCCGGTTCGGGACGAAACGTGCGTCGAAGAAATTGTTGGAAAATTGGGTGTTTCATGTGGGCAGTGTTCCTGCATATTGTACCATACAGAATCTTTTCAAGTAGCGGATTATAGCAAAACAAATTAATCTGTCCTGCTAATTATGGATTTCCGCAAAATAACGCCTGCTTCCATTCAATACCTCACTTATTAGTCGTCTTCACGTATGTTTGAGAATATTATGGAGGTTTCTCAGGCAAGCGATTTTCCGACGACTTTTTCACCGTCACAACAAGTGGTACTATTTCTGTGAGTGGTACTTATTTGCTCAAACAGACATTAAATTGGAAGCTAGGAGGACGAAGCGTGGAATTAACAACCAAAACGTCCCAAATCGAAAACCGATGACTTTAATACTGAGTTGGGATATTATGCTTTTGGGGCTATGACATCATACTGCGTATGCGTCATAAAATAAGTCGCAGCGAGTAGGTATGAGCATAAAAAAGGGTCAAGCAAAAGCAAAGGAATGTCACTATTTAGGTACATTTCAATATAATTGGTATACCAGGTCCAACTGCCGGATTGAATTATCTAATCACACTTCACACTTCACACTATCACACTATCACACTATCACACTTCACATCACATTTCACACTTCACACTATAATATATATAATATTATTATTATATAATATTATAATTTGTGTGTGTGTGTGTGTGTGTGTGTATGTTTGTTACTCCTTCACGCCGCAACTACTGAACCGATTTGGCCGTAATTTGGAACATAGATAGCTTATAATCCGGATTAAAACATAGGCTACTTTTTATCTCGGGAAAATTTAGTTCCCATGGGATATTTAAAAAACCCTAATTTTCAACGGTAATCTATAGCTACAGCTATAGGTAGATTACTTTGACAATCTTTACTGAAAGTAGGTGTAAAGGTCATTGAAAAGGAAATTCAATTTTTTCTCGTGATTAGTAAAAAATCGAATTTAACGCAGGCGGAGCCGCGAGCAAAAGCTAGTATTTTATAGTTGTGATTAATAATAAAAGTTTTATTTAAAGTAAAATTATTTACAAAAAGTATGTTTCCGCCCGGGATCGAACCGGGGGCCTTCTGCGTGTTAGGCAGATGTGATAACCGCTACACCACGGAAACTTGATCAACTATCATCAAATTGATATACGTTATACTTTGAGTCTTTATTAAAAGTGAGAGGGAGTAAATGAGGCCTTCACAATGTTTGCCATTTCCCTTACTAGTTGCGCTAGTGTGGAGAAATTACAATCTTTTTCAACGAAGGGTCACAAAATCTCATAAACAAGTCTACATTATAAGCGGCGAAGCGGTTACAGAAGAATCACTCTAGTGACCAATAATCTTCGGACATTGACGGACATAACACCAAACTTCGTCACTTCTTTTGAAAAGAGAAAGGAAATGTTTTTGTATAAAACTATCAGTTACCTAGTTTGGTCTGTATATAATTATGTAAAAATTAACACACCACACAAACACGCACGCGCACATACACACACATACACTCAAACATTATTTTTGTTTTAACATTAATTTTATTAGTAGTTACTGTATCTTTTTGCTGTTAGGTTAAGCTGGAGGAGGGCGCTAATAACTGTAACTCAGTTTCTAATTACAACAGTAATTAGCGTTCTTTAAAGTTTGTAAGAAACCATTGTAACTTAAGAAAGATAATAATAATATATCAAAGATAAAGATAATGATGTGTTACTTAGGTACACATGAACTGTTAATTACGTGACTTTGTAATATTATACCCGGAATTATTAGTCTATCTTAGTTTCTACAAAATAATTCAAGGTGTACTCCGGCCTCTATGAACACAAAAGCCTTTGTTTAGTCTCCTCTATGACTTAAACTGATCTCCATATCAAAGAAGCGCCTTTGATGTCCTTACCTATCCTAGGCATAAGCCATTGCCTTAACTCACCTGGATATTAGTAATATTCAAATTAGGCCAAAAATATACAGGACTAAAGTTACTAGTCTATTAATTTTAAAATTTTTCACCCTTTGAATTTTGGTTTTTCGTAGATCCCGTTAGACTTAGAGCCATACAGTATTTGTGATGAAAATTAGTCAAATTAAAAAATAATTATTTCTCCATTATTTTCGGCTTAATTTAGTTTTGGAATCAAGTAGTAACTAACATACAGACATAAACGCAAATGTTCGTCTTTACAATGAACATCATCATTACAGCTACTTACTCACTGCCAATACACCATTTTTTTAATTTCTGAGTTAAGGGGATGTTTCATAATGTGGCCAGATGGACAAAAAGTATAACGGTTCCTTATTCTATTTGGCTTCGGTACCTTAAAAAAAGTTTTGACATTTTCTTGACAATTTTAGTGACCTCTCATACCAAAATGTATCGCTAGCCAAACTTCGATGATTAATGGTCCTTAAACACTTCATGCTTGAGACAAAGTGCTGATATCTTAAAGTAGCGGAAAGTGTCCAAGTTATGATTAATGCGTATTTTTTCAGTACATCCTCTTGGGATATTTTCAATCAAGTGTCAAGTGTTACGTTCTTAGTTATTTGAGTTAAAACTCACATTGAATAATTTTACCTTTCCAGTGTTTCAATGTAAAAACACACTTTTTTACACTGTATAAGATAGTACTCGACTGCATCGTATCTACCTATACTATCTTCGTATATCGTACTAACTCGAAAGGGGTAGGTAAGTAAACTCAATCCTAACGGTTTTACACAGCATCGCGCTAGATCGCTTGGCGTCTTTGCTGGTAGTGGTAACTGCTCACGGCCAAAGCTTTCCACCAGATCAGAACCGAGGAGATTAAGAAATTATAAAATTCTGGGAGGTTGTCAAAATTGTCGTTGGTCCGTTGATACTGCGTTACTCTCAAACTCAAATTTAAAACCGTGTTGAAATATTATGTGTGCATATGCGTGATTGGAAAGGTTGAATGCACAGCTGAAACCACAAAGAGTCCATAGTATCATGAGGTAACCATTTAAGAAAGGATTTTAAAAAACCCCAAAAGGTAAAATTGCGGTCGAATCAACCCTAGCAGCCGAGCCGCAGGTGTATTATAACATTAATTGATCATCAAGAGAAAATAAAAAAAATGTTTTTTTTAATGTCCGACGTTCAAAATACTTCAAAAGTTCAAACCCATTCGTGTTTCGTACAAAGGAAATAAAAAAGAACTGTAAAGCCATATCAAAGTCTGTGCGAAAGAAAAGTTAAAAGCGCATTACGAATTCACAAACAAGTACGGATACGACTCATTACGCCACTATTTATTATTTAGTGCCGCACTTGGATGCAGCTTCAATGCTCACAAAGCGTTGCATAAAACTGCGATACAGGCTGATCCGGAGCGCGGAAGCGTGCCGCACTTTACGATTATTGCTTCCGCTGTATTCTCTGTGTTACCAGAGGACTGGCTTTTATTGTTTATTATTCTTTAAAGAGCAAAATAATATGACTTTTCTTACGTATTAAAACTTACTAAGGGAAGGGAAAGGTTTAGAGGAATAGTCAAGCCTTTTTAAACAACAACCAACCATGTCCGTGTTTTCAGGAGACCGGTTTTTAAAACGAAATCGACATCAGTTTCGTCTCCACTCGTCTCTGACTTCTCTACGTTCCCTCTTAGAATGTGTGGACATAATCCACCATGATCTGCAAGTTTGGCTTGGTAGGATTCACTTACCCTGAAAACTTTATGGAAAATTTTCAAGCATGCATGCAGTTAAAAGTGAAGTTTATAGTGGCAACACATGCACCAAAATGTCAAAATGTTCACCTATCTCGAATCTGGGACCCCTTATCTTATGAACAAGATTGAAGCCTTTACCACTATCTTTGATCTGCATAAATTACGGCAGCCACAATAAAAATGGTAATATGTTTTTACTATGCATATGAGAAACGTGTCGCCATTCTGTCGCCCATATTATGAAAGGTCAAGATTACTGACAACTGACAAGAGACAATACAAAAACATTTTCTGTTCGTAAAGTCTCGCTCTCAGCCTACTGTGGTCTCGCTAACTTGGAAACGGTTTAAACCACAGAAAACGAAAGACACATAAAAGTCATTCTTTGCTCTGTGTTTTAAACAATTTTGAAAAAAAAATGTTAGTGAGTGGATACAGCGATAGTTTAAATTAACAATTGGACCCTGTAGGTTGCACTGTGATTTCAGGACAGTATAACATCTGCTGGGTCTGCTAGTATTGTAATAAATTACTCTTGCAAAGACGGGAAGGACTATTTAGTAGATACATTTTGCGCCATAATGGACTAGGTACCGAGAGTAAATTGTTCCTCTAAATTAATAAAAAAACCTGACTCCATACGGTCTCACATGAGAAGTCCGTCCTAACAAGGCTTAAAGGGCGTTCATAAATTTCCTCCGGGCGATAAATAAGGAAAATTGCCAACCCTTGTCTGGCTGTATGAAATTGCTGTACAAACATGTCAGTGGTAAGTCCCGACTGAAACTGAAAATTGTTACAGGGATCTTGCGGGGAAATTGTTAATATTGCGGTCTTATTAACGATTTATGTGAGAACGGAGATAAGAGGGGCATAATGCACATGGGCCCGACTCGGGTACAAATGCCCACACTAATAATTTTTCCACAGAATCACAGATTGTTATAATATGTATAAAATATATTGGTATAGGTAGTTATTCTAACACTAGGCACTAGGCATTCTATATTGCAAAAAAGAGTAAGTAGAAAAAAAGGGGGTGCCACTGTCTAAATATATACCTACATTAATTTGAACAATTAAGCTTACCAATAATAATGATTACGAATACCAAAATGCTTATACTATAGACGCAACCAAATACCTACTGAGCAAAGGAATAACAATTTTCTTGAATGCAACTCGGATCAGGGTCTGATTGCGTAAGAAAAACGTATTCATCGCTATCGTAATCGTTATCAAATTCTGCCCCCTGATCGGTTGACGTAAATCAGAGAACCAATCAGCGGGTAGAACTCGTAAACGATTAGGATAACGATGAATACGTTTTTTTACACAATCTACTTAGGGGCTGAAAAATATTTCAAGACAATTCTGCCAAGCTGTACGAATGGTATTCAATGAATCCCGTTTTTGCCCTTTGGGTAAGGGACCCAAAAGAACGAATAAAGTAGGCGGGGTCCGAAAAAAATTAATAGGTATTTAGGTAAGTACTACAGTTTCCACAATTTTAATGATAATTAAACTTCTAAAAAATCTTCTAATTGGAAAACGTTAATGCCTAAGCATAAACGTTTTCTGTAAAGTTAGGTATTTATAAAACTTCGCCTATTGGTATTTAGAATGGTAAAAGGTTTTCGTTAAACTAAACACAAAAACAAAACTTCGTCCATTAAACACGGAGTTCTGATAAAGTCAATCCTCGTTCTCGTAAAACAACGATCAAAACATTTCTCGTCTTGTAACTTTGTATCAGTAAACTAAAAGTTTTTATAAGGAAACGAAGGGAGTGATTTTGTAAGTTAATCGTCTTAGTAACTACCTCCCTTAATTTTTAACTCAAACCACATTAAATAAGCACTCATAATGATAAAATTTAGATTTAATATCTATTTAATACGTATAATAAAAATTAATGGATTAAGTATGTACACACGGCAATAATATTTTCTTTCAAATTTAATCTTTGAGCAAATGCAGAAGAAATACAGCCTTAATTATCCCCACATTTGGAGTTTTAATACGAAATCGCCAGGCTTTTTGGAAAATAATTATTTAAAAACAAGCCTTGCCTACTGGCTACTGCCACCCTATCATCATTTAAATAATTAAAACTAATTAAAGGATAGTAGAGTATGGAAAGTACGTCTTGATCTATCAAATCTACGATAAAAGGTCGACAGCTCTACATATCGAGTGTAATTTCAAGTGGTGTCGGAGAGTTTTGGCGAATCGATACTGCAGATTCGGCACTCATAGCCGTTGAAGTATCTGTATTACGCGTTCCCAGTTTTATCAAGTTTTTTTTACTCTATACAAGTTAGTACTTGACTGTGATCTCATCTGATGGTAAGTAATGATGCAGCGTAAGATGTTATCGTACTAACTTGGAAGGGTAAGTAAGTTTACCCCAACGGTTTCTACAAGCATCGCATCGGAACGCTATATCGCTTGGCGGTGCGTCTTTGCTGGTAGGGTGGTAACTAGCCACGGCCGAAGCCTCCCACTAGACCAGACCGGAGCCAATTTAGAAATTATAAAATTTCAAAGTGGCTCGTGGCGGGAATCGAACCCGCGACCTCCTACTCGAATCCGAGCGCGCCGCCACTGCGCCAGGGAGGTCGTCAAAGTTAGTATTTGGAAGAATTCTGTATAAAACTTATTCCGCACTAACTTTAGGAGTTTTGCAAGGTGACACTAGAGGAAAATATAAAGTGACAAACATACACAAACGAGGGCTCTGTATAAACTTGTTAGAGCGTGCAAACAGACACCGCCGGGTGCCACCCCGGGGTTGTTATTGTGAGCCTTGTACAATGTACATTATCAAAATACAAAATAAAATCTTCTCTAACTCCTGTGTTGCGCAAAAAATAATATCTAGGTACTCAGTATTTTTTTTATCAACAGGTGAACAGATAGACGGACATGACCGAGCAGACAATAGAAAAATTGTTGACACCAAGGCCCTGTTGTTTCAACGAACTTTAACAGTTTCGATGACACTTTGTCTAGTACATTTTTACGTGCGTACGTGTCTATTAAATTTTTTGGAATAAACTGGGTCAGAGCCAACTCGCACTTGATCTGCGTGGTGAGGATATAGTCAAATCCCTCCCAGACGTAATAAAGGGATTGAGTCGGAATGCAGTTGGCATTTTAACTTTATAAGCAGACGATATTGAAATCGAAACATATTTTGCGAACACTGAAAAATTAATTTTACGAGTAGTAACATAATAGAGCGTAAAATTAAATGTAGTTCCAAACGCAACATGGTCGACAATCGTGATATTTTTACTTCGCGCGCTAAGGTTGTAAGATTGTATCTCGTATGTTTAAATAAATTCAATTTAACATGACACTCTCAACCAATAGACGTAAAGTTAATTTTTCAGTGTTAACTTTTTAATTTGTCTCTTGATTCATATCACTCAACGTGTATAGTGTATAGTTAAAATAATTTCAGAATTAAAAGCAATTCATTACGAAGAATCAGGCGAAAGCAATAATTTCAGCTCTTAATCGCTTAATTTTAAACAATAATTTTAATTGATGACTGTGAACATGGACCGTTAATGACGAAACCAAAATTTAATATTATTATTTTATGATTTACACTCGCGTAATGAATTGGATAGGTGCTTTGGTACTTTTAAATGCATACTGTTTGTTATAGGGTCATACTCATATATCAAATACGTAAATAATTAGGTATATTCATTATACTACATTAATTATACATAAAGATACATAAACTGAACCCTTATACCTAGAACCACTTTATTATCTATCAGTCCGTTTGTCTGTGCACCACTTACAGCCTTTGGTTTGGATTGGTAGACTTTGGGGATAAAAAGGACGATATTTTTTTGACATTTTGCCCAATAAATCAAAAACAAGAGGCATAAAAATAAATAAAAATCAGTTTTAGAATACGCAAGTATTCAAGTAACACCCTTTCATATTTAATATTGTTATCTCCTTTCGAAATTTCGACGCCCCGATTTTCCCTCTTTTTTAAATAAAATTTCATGTCGATACCTTTATAGTTACTGAAATAAAGGTTCCTGACAGACAGACAATAAGATAACAAAGTGATCCGGTTTTTTTATTTTGAGGTACCTAAAGAAAAACTAAGAACTAAGTAATTCCTGTTCTCCTAGAATCATAAGATTTAGCTATAAACAGGTGTTTTCAGTACAGGAGAAATCGAAAAATTGTAATTCAAATGTTTCATGGCAAAATTGTTTGTTGTATCTTATGGCTTACAGCTATGACGTATGAAATATCAACCAACAAATGATAAATATGGTTGTGGTGATATGGAACGCTGAGTGCAAAAGTCTGACTCGCTCTTGACCGGTTTTTGGGATGGCATTTTATTCGCACAAGAGTGAGTTTCCTTTTCATAGAAAGTATTTTTTATTGTTAATCGACTTTCATGAATAAGCGTCATTTCATTTAAATACCAGTGTCTGATAATATGGGTGCTCGTCTGAATGTTGGTTACGGACTTGAATGGTATCTTACAGACTTAACATTTTGCGCCTTTTTAAATTGAATATCCAGCCTGGATCAATTCGCAGTTTAAAATAAACACCCCAGAAACCGAACAAATTGTTCTAGAAAATTCTATTTCAATACAATAGCCAAGAAAGCAGTCTGTGAAAACTACATTGCAAGCGATCCTTTGAAAGATTTTATAAGTTTTCGGACCTGATTTTATTCCTAGGGCGTGTGGAAATGTCGAGGGGGTGTAAACTTTTCTGCGTTAGTTTTATCTGACTGAGTGTAGATAACTAATATGCATAATACTTTTATTATTTAACGTATTTCATTTAAAAGCAGTATTTTTTCCTATGTTTTCGCCTATTTTCTAATCGATTAATAAATATAATATTGAAAATAAGTTCCTTACCAGAAACACAAATTTTGCTCATTTTATGTTATTTTTATTAAAATAAAAATTTATTTTTATTATAATAAAACTGATTGTACTTATTAACTGGTGATTCTACTTGACATTTTTTTAATTTCTTCCCTGTCGCAATTACACAAAAAGCTCGTATGATTGAAGAGACCAATGGTTTAGGAAAACTAACCTTAAATTTTACATTAATGTAAAGTGACTAAAACCAACCAAGAAGGTCAGAATATCTAATTTCAATTTAAGATGAGAAACACCCCATAAAACTTGACCACTTTTTCATTGCCTATTTCCTTTTATTCCACGATGTTGCTGTTGCAATGTCATACATTACTTTGTACTATTGTCGTTCGCGATTGTGCCATTTATTGTTTGAATGGTATAAAATTTTTATATCTTTTAACTTTAACCCATATTTAAAGTGAAAACATACTTTAAACATTTAAAATTGGATCTACTTAGTGAAACAATTTTAGTTTTTTATACGCGCCACACCTGCGGAACGTTCCGCCGCTGTGTAACCTACCTTCAGCATATTAACCCATCCAAATGTAAGTTTCAAAACAGTTTAACTTTTTTTAAAAATCCGGTCGTTCTAGACTAAATTTTCCAAATCTATTACCTACTCTGTGAATTAAATTTTTTAATGCGTAACTACGAATAAAGAGGTGAGAAAGAGGTTCATCAGTGCGTCCCATGTCTTTGCGTCTCAGTATCTTGAGACGTCTTTCAAGACCCATTTTCCCCAGTAATAACGTCGATATTCCATTCAAATCGCAACTCATTACTGTTTCAAGGTAGAATAACTGACACTGCGGTTGTACCTACCCCAACGACCTCAGCAAGAAGAATCCTACCACCAGCAAAGTTAATTAAGTCTAAGTTTTAATAAACATACTTACATAACTATTTCTTTTACCTCGCTGCACTCCAACGTTAAAGGACGCAGGTCCCATTCCACTTAAATCTAAAACTTTATTTCAATTTCCATATCAAACTTCACGTCTGGTTCATCCTACGTACAAACAGTAGCTTGTAACGAAGTAGATACGTTACATGAAACGAAATTGATAATAGCATCGAATGAGAATCAATGTCAGATCTTCACTATTTGAAAAAGCGCGCGAACTCCATTACGTAGTTGGTACCTATGAGTTTGCACACGCCGCGCGTGTCCTTGCGCTGCCCTTCAAAAACCGGCAACCACGGCACGCGGCTCGGCGATTGGCCCAAGCGCCCCGCATTCTGCTAGCCGCCTCTGAACGGTTTAGACAGGTAATCGTTCCAGTGACATTTTTCTTCAAAAGTGAAAAATATAAGTGTTATGTAAGCCCCGTGTACCTATATCGGGTGAGTGTTGATTATTACCGCATAGGATACTTATTTAGGCTCGTATTATCTATCTAATGTGCATATTTTTCTGTTCAAATTTAGCACCGTTACCTAGGTACTTGCTTTGTTATTCGACCTTCATTGACCGCCGCTCATATTCTCATTCTGCAAGCTTGTTATTCTAAATTCTCTGATATTCTGTTGTAACTTAATTATATTGATTCTCAATTTACTGTATTCCCTATCATTTGTGTACTTAACTCCGTCTGATTGCCGACCAACGCAGCACCACTTGATTGTTTCCCGCTTGCTTAGTGCGTAGGTAGGCGTTGGTCGCATTCAGACGAACCGCTGTGGAACGGAGCCTCACACGGCCGGAATGTGCGTTCCAGGGTTCACCTTCAGGCTTCACCCGCTGGCTTCACTCTCGCTTATCTTCGAGCTACGTGCGCGTCCCGCGTGCGCGAACTACGGGCGCGTCCCCCGGCACGCGGCAGCCGGCCACCTTCGGCCTGCCACTACTGCTGGTCGAAGAAGTCGGAGCGCGCGTACGGCCTGCCACTTCTGCAGGCCACGCGTGCCGCGCCCTGCCTGCGTGCTGCCTGCGCGTGCGTCCTGCCACTTCTGCAGGCCACGCGCACCGCGCGCACCCGCGGCCCACCTGCTCGGCCGCTGGCCTTGCCTGCGCGGTCGGTCTCGCCTGCGCGACTCCTGCGCGGGCCGCCGGCTGGTCGCGGCGCCCCGCACGTGTCCGTTACCTGCCTGCGCGGCCGACGTCCTGCCTGCGCGGCCCACCTGCAAGCAGGGAAGTCTTGTCCCCGCCAAACTGGGAAGCAATTTAATGACGGCCTTGACCCACGCCCTGTAACCCCGCTCTCTTGAGTTAACTACTATAACCATGTTCCTTGAATTGATTTACTGTAAATAAAGTTGTTGACGTGTAGCAGTGTTCTCTTTTCTCTCTCCCTACCTGTACCGTCACACTGGCGCCATAACTTGGTAATCTGGGTCATTATTTTGCTTTCCCGGTTGGTAGTGGATCATTTGGTGCATGTGTTTTTTTTTGTAAAACGTTTTTTTTTTTTAACTTGGTTGCTAGCAACTGTTGTGTATTAACGTAGCCACACCTTTACAACTGATTATTTTTATAATTTATATGATTATTTATCGATTAATTATTTTATAATTTATTAATGAATTGTTAATTTTTTTATATTAATCTATAATTATTATTTCTTAGTGCCTAAGCCTATTTAAATACTAGGTACAGCACGAATTGTTATATAATTTAATTTTAATTTTATTTCTTTTGGCTCATATATACACAATAGTTGCAATTGATTTAATTTTATTTCAGCTTATTGTTTTTTTTTCATTACTGTGTCATTATCATTATTCATCATCGATCTCATACCTTAAAGAAAGACAACCAGAACGTTAATTTCTTAATTTGTTGTAACAGACGGAGTGTTAGTTTTCTTATTATTTTATCGGAGTAATCAACACTTACCCTCGCGTTTTTTTTTGTTAGTTTACCTTAATATTTTTTTAATCGCGATGGCCTACGAAATAAAATTCATGTCACTGCAAAAACTGGAATTGGAGTATGAAGTAGCCATTCGTGGGGAGACTCCAGGATCTACCGTTCAGGAGTTGCGGAGGCAGATAGCTAAATGTGGTCCTTTATACCCTTCCGAGGATATTTTAACTAGTCCATTCGATCCTGCTAACGACCTTGAAGGCGTGGTCGACACTCTTGAAAAGGTTAATAATAATTTAATAATATCACCTCCTGACAGGAATACTTTATTACGAACGCAAAATGTACTAAACCATTTATATCATCGAATTCGCCGCATACCTTGCACTAGTAGCAATAAACAGGATTACGATCAATGTGTTAGTATCTATAAAGACTATGTCGCTAAACTTAACAAATTATTAGATATTGCAACCGATCCACTAGCCACTTCTGCTAGTAATGTTGCAAATATTGATAGTACCTCACCTGCACCTATTAATGTCAGCGTTACTTGTGAGGGTAATAATATTAACTTATTTTCTAAATTAAAATTTGACGGAAAATCTTGTGTGAGGGCATTTATTCAACGCGCTCAGGAGTTTTGCTTAGCAAAAAATATTAAATCTGATAAAATTCTTAAAAATACCACTGAAATATTTACAGGCGATGCACTTCATTGGTATCGAGGTATAAGGGACTCCGTACAGACTTGGGACGAACTCGCAATTCTCTTAAAGCGCGACTTCAGTCAGGCCGATTATGATTATAGATTGTTGTCAGAGATAAAAGCGCGCACTCAAGGCGAAAAGGAAAGCATAATTATATATCTATCAATAATGGCTGGTCTTTTCGCCCGACTATCTAAGGAACCATCAGAAGAGGATAAGTTAGAGATTCTATTACACAACATTAGGCCATGTTACGCCAACGCATTATCCGCAGTATCATCAATTAAAACTATCAGTGACTTAAGAAACTTGTGCAGGAATTACGAAAACATACAATCACGACTATCGCAATTTAGGGAACCTCCAAGAGCAAACAGTGAAACCTTAGCACCGGATCTCGCTTATTCCAGTAATTCAGGTAGTAAACAAAACTCTAACAATTATTCTCAAAAATATAGCAATAACAATTTTAAATTTAAAAACAATTACACTAATAATAATAACAATAACTTTAGTAAATCTTTTCCTAACAAAACTCAATATCCTAATAGCAAAACTTCACCTCAAGAAAATAGTAATTACGTTCATGCTCTTAATGCTACTCCAAATCGTGTTCCTAATAGACAACCCTCGTATTGCATTCGCTGCAAAACTAACTCCCACTCTACTAGACGTTGTACCGCTGATCGCAGCCAGATCTTTTGTTTTCGCTGCGGTTTAAAAAACGTTAAATCTCCTGACTGCCCCGAGTGTGCCAAAACTAAGCAGCCACAGTCAAAAAACTAACAACTAAGAATTGTGTGCATGCTAAATTTGATCAAAATGAATGGAAGGAGTGGCTTAAAACTATTCATTTTTACTTCAACACCTATAAAACTCACACAATTCTGAACAAGGATTATACTTCGGACAATAGGCCATACGCTCTCGTGCAAGTCGCCCATCTCACCTTATCAGGACTCCTCGATAGCGGATCCGACGTTACGATACTGGGGAACGAATTGTACTTAAAACTAGAAAAAATTGGTTTTCCTTTAATAACAGAAGGCTACATAAATATAAAATCGGCAGGAGGCCATTCCTTACAAAGCCTCGGCTATATTAATCTTCCGGTCAATTTTGAAGGTCAATTTCATATCTTAAAAGCTATTGTTGTTCCTGATATTAAACCGGATTTGATTCTAGGTGTCGATTTCTGGAGAAAATTTCAACTTTGTCCTAAATATGTCAACAGTGTTCGTATATCTGAAACTAAAAATGATATTAAGTCTAAGGATGACTCCGCTAGCACAACTTTTATTCAATCTTACACTAACTTAAATCAATCAGAAAAAGAAATTGCTAATAATGTCATCAAACTTTACAATGACATATCTTTTGAACAGAAGGGTCTCGGTCTGACTAACCTTATCACTCATAAGATTGATACGGAAGACGCAGAACCTATCCGTCAGCGCTACTACCGTATGTCACCTGAAAAACAACGCATACTAGGTGAAGAATTAGATTCTATGTTACAACTAGGAGTCGTTGAACCTTGCGAAAGCCCTTGGTCCTCACCCGTACTTCTCATACCTAAAAATGATGGCAAACTTAGATTCTGCCTAGACAGCCGCAAATTAAACTCTGTCACAAAAAAAGATGCATATAAGCTTCCATATGTATCCGAAATATTGGACAATCTGAAGAACGCTAAATATTTGTCTAGTATTGATCTATCTAAGGCTTTTTGGCAAATACCAATAGAATCTAAAGATCGGGACAAGACTGCGTTTTACGTTCCAGGCCGTGGTACCTTCCGCTTTGTCACCATGCCCTTCGGCTTAACCAATGCTCCTGCGACACAGCAGCGTTTAGTCGACATTTTATTTTATGGCCCAGAATTCGAAAATTCGGTATTCGTTTTTGTGGACGATATTATTATAGTTTCATCAGATTTTAACACTCATATCTCATTATTGATGAAGGTATATAGGAAATTGCAAATGGCTAACTTAACTATTAATTTATCAAAATCAGTTTTCTTCCGAAGTGAACTTAAATATTTGGGCTACGTGGTAAATTCTGAGGGATTGCATGTCGACCCAGGGAAGGTCGATGCAATTCTTAACTTCCCTACTCCTAAGAATAAAAAAGAAGTTAAAAGATTCCTTGGTACAGCATCTTGGTACCGTCGATTTGTGCCAAACTTCAGTACTATCGCGGCACCACTCAATCAATTAACTTCTACTAGTAAGAAGGCTAAACCCTTTAATTGGTCTAAGGAGGCTGAAGAATCTTTTAACAAACTTAAGGAATGCTTAATTTCTGCTCCTGTTTTATCATGCCCACGCTTCGATTTGCCTTTCGATGTCCACTGCGACGCGAGTGACGTAGGAATCGGAGGTCTGCTTACTCAGACTATTAACGGTACGGAACATCCTATAGCTTATATGAGTAGAGCACTCACAGCTCAAGAAAAGAACTTTAGTATTACAGAGCGCGAATGTCTCGCTGTTTTAGTAGCTTTAGAACATTGGCGTTGCTACATTGACAATGGACAACGATTTACGGTTTATACAGACCACTCTGCTCTTAAATGGTTCCTTAACCTTAGTAATCCTACAGGACGTTTAGCCCGCTGGGGTATTCGATTATCTTGCTTCAACTTCGAAATTAAACATCGTCGCGGTGTGGATAATGTTATACCCGACGCTCTTTCTCGTGCATGTCAAGTGTCAGCCTTGAACTCAAATGATACCTCATCTAGCAATTCTTGCGACGAGTGGTACCTAAACATTTACCACGGATGTCAAAATTCACCAACTTCATTCCCTAATTATATCGTAAAAAATAACCGTCTATATAGATATATGCAAAGTAAATGTGCCTTGCTAAAGGAGTTTGAATGGAAGGAAGTGATACCTAAAGAAAAGCGGAACAGCATATTAACTGAGTGTCATTCCGAACCCACCGCAGGTCACCTTGGTATATTCAAAACGTACAAACGCTTAACATTAAGATACTACTGGCCCGGAATGCATGCTGACGTAGTAAACTTTGTCTCAAAGTGCGATACCTGCCTTGCCTATAAGACACCAACGCACGGAACTATAGGTCAAATGGGTAGACCTAAAGAAGTCTCTCGTCCTTTTCAAGCTCTATCTATAGATTTTTTAGGTCCTTTACCTACAAGTCGCAAGCAGAATACTTATCTATTGGTTGTAGTATGTTGTTTCTCGAAGTATACTATGTTATTTCCACTTCGACGGGCTACCACGGAATCGGTCATACGAGTTCTTGAAGACAACATATGGCTAGTTCATGGAATTCCGCAGACTGTAATTCTCGATAATGCTACCTATTTTTGCAGCAAAGACTTAGATACGTTCTTCAAAAAGTACAAAATACCTAATGTATATTTCACACCAAAGTATACTCCACAAGTGAACACAGTTGAACGATACAATAAAACGGTTATCACTAGCATTGCTACATTTATAGAAAACGATCACAGATCCTGGGACACCAAGTTACCTAAAATCCAGTTTGCAATTAACAGCTCAGTCAACGAATCTACTGGGTATACTCCAAATTTCCTCGTACACGGACGAGAACTAGTTACTTGTGGTTCTCACTATGTAGATTCCGATGTAGGGGATGAATTTATTTTTCTTCCTAGGGATATATACTGTGAAAACTTAGGACATCTCGCAGGTATATTCAATGAGGTGCAAAAGGCATTATACCATGCACATGCAAAAAATACTTCAAACTATAATTCTAGAAGAAAACCATTCGAATTTCAAGTCGGAGATATAGTCTATAAAAGAACTTTTGTTTTATCAGATAAAGATAAGTATTTTAGCAAAAAACTAGCTCCAAAATTCATTAAGTGTCGCGTTATAGGAAAACGTTCGCCACTTGTATATGTATTAGAAGATATGACAGGAAATAATCTAGGCGTCTGGCATATCAAAGATCTTAAGCCTGTTTCTCCTCACTATAAAATTTAATTAATTCAGGTAGTATAGGTACTTCGTTTAATTCAATTAATTTGTTTTCACCCTATCGTCTTATATCATCTTTAAGCTAAGTTTGTACAAGAGTTTTTAGGTTGTTTCAGCTAATAACTCACATGTAAAAGAATGCGTCAGTAATGCTTAGACAATAGTTACTGTTGCTTTTATTGAATGCGTGATGTATGAAAGAATGTGTTAGATATTTGAAAGGGTAGATGTACTTACGCTTCAGAGCTTTTTACGAATTTTATTTTGTAGGAATAAAATTCTTTGCTGGGCGAGGGGGATATGTAACGAAGTAGATACGTTACATGAAACGAAATTGATAATAGCATCGAATGAGAATCAATGTCAGATCTTCACTATTTGAAAAAGCGCGCGAACTCCATTACGTAGTTGGTACCTATGAGTTTGCACACGCCGCGCGTGTCCTTGCGCTGCCCTTCAAAAACCGGCAACCACGGCACGCGGCTCGGCGATTGGCCCAAGCGCCCCGCATTCTGCTAGCCGCCTCTGAACGGTTTAGACAGGTAATCGTTCCAGTGACATTTTTCTTCAAAAGTGAAAAATATAAGTGTTATGTAAGCCCCGTGTACCTATATCGGGTGAGTGTTGATTATTACCGCATAGGATACTTATTTAGGCTCGTATTATCTATCTAATGTGCATATTTTTCTGTTCAAATTTAGCACCGTTACCTAGGTACTTGCTTTGTTATTCGACCTTCATTGACCGCCGCTCATATTCTCATTCTGCAAGCTTGTTATTCTAAATTCTCTGATATTCTGTTGTAACTTAATTATATTGATTCTCAATTTACTGTATTCCCTATCATTTGTGTACTTAACTCCGTCTGATTGCCGACCAACGCAGCACCACTTGATTGTTTCCCGCTTGCTTAGTGCGTAGGTAGGCGTTGGTCGCATTCAGACGAACCGCTGTGGAACGGAGCCTCACACGGCCGGAATGTGCGTTCCAGGGTTCACCTTCAGGCTTCACCCGCTGGCTTCACTCTCGCTTATCTTCGAGCTACGTGCGCGTCCCGCGTGCGCGAACTACGGGCGCGTCTCCCGGCACGCGGCAGCCGGCCACCTTCGGCCTGCCACTACTGCTGGTCGAAGAAGTCGGAGCGCGCGTACGGCCTGCCACTTCTGCAGGCCACGCGTGCCGCGCCCTGCCTGCGTGCTGCCTGCGCGTGCGTCCTGCCACTTCTGCAGGCCACGCGCACCGCGCGCACCCGCGGCCCACCTGCTCGGCCGCTGGCCTTGCCTGCGCGGTCGGTCTCGCCTGCGCGACTCCTGCGCGGGCCGCCGGCTGGTCGCGGCGCCCCGCACGTGTCCGTTACCTGCCTGCGCGGCCGACGTCCTGCCTGCGCGGCCCACCTGCAAGCAGGGAAGTCTTGTCCCCGCCAAACTGGGAAGCAATTTAATGACGGCCTTGACCCACGCCCTGTAACCCCGCTCTCTTGAGTTAACTACTATAACCATGTTCCTTGAATTGATTTACTGTAAATAAAGTTGTTGACGTGTAGCAGTGTTCTCTTTTCTCTCTCCCTACCTGTACCGTCACAAGCTATAGCACTCAATAGCACGGCAGCTTGCATATTAGCAACACCCTGTGAACACAGATGCACGCAGCGACGCCTCTCACCCTGTATATTGCAACCAACACTTCCGTTACGCAACCCTCAGCTAAGCCTTGTCGCGTTGGAATAAGGTTCGGAATTGTATGTTTCTAATTTTTCATCTGCATATTGTGTAGGAGTGTATGACCGCAGATATCTAGGTACTACTAAACATAATATCATACGCAGTAAGGTACGGTTATTATCAAATATTAACCCTACTTGTCTGCCATTAAAAAAAATACCTAATGAATTTATTAATTCCATGGACAAGCGATCCCTATAGATAATTTATGTGCACTTTTTACCCACGATGGAACGGAGGATGGTATAGGTATGCGTTTTAGGGTGAGAGACTGTTTGTTTGTATCAGAAACAAAACTAGTAAACACTCACTTGGTCCTCAGAGCATGGGCGCCAATGGCAGAAAAGAAAAAGTAGCTGTGACATACGGACGGACGGACAGACAGACATGACGAATTTATAAGGATTCCGTCTTTTGCCATTCGGCTACGGAACCCTAAAAATCAGCAATTTAATACATTTTCAGGCTTCATTTTACGTTATTTGGAATGTGTAGATATAGCTATGCACCACCTTGCCTGAAATCCTGACCGCGCCGCCCATGCCACAGAGGTGCAGACAAACTTGTAGTCAAAATCAGTCTTGTCAGATATGCTTCTTTGCTTTTGTCTTGATATTGTCTAGGGAGTGTGACTGCGGAGGTTTGTCCAATAAAGCGCCATACAAGTACTATTTCGTCCACTATTACCTGCGAAATTGAAAAGTTGAAATTGAGCTGAGACCTTATTATGAATTAGCCTCAAAAAGTCTGTCTTTCTGCCGCTACAAAGCTCAAATCTCTTCACAAATTCATATTATTATGACCAAAATATGACATTCATTTCTCTCTAACAACAAGGGGTATAAAATACTCGTTTCGTCCATTTTCCCTGCGAATACGCCTTAAACGTTTCTTTGAAGTTCAACCCTTTTTATTGTTTATCAACAAAGGTACATTTATTCCTTTGTTTGAGGAGTTTTCTAAAGGTCCTGGAATAAAAGAATATTCGCCATGATTCATGAGGCTTCGGCCTACAATTTTCTATTTTGGTGTTATATCGAGAACTCATTTTAAACTAGAAATTACCTATAGGTGCGTATTTTTGGATTAAATGATAAACAAGAACTATAAAATGTAATTAAAGTATTTTCGCATTATCATTCTAAGAGTATAAAGAAAAGTTTGTGTGTAAGTGGTAAAATACTTTGATAGATATAAGTATCTAAGTATTTTACTTTGAGATTTTGTCTTCATCATTTACATGAAAATTTACCTACTAATGGTAGGAACACCGCGGTACCAGTCATGCTACCGTGGCACATGCACAGAAATGTGGCATTACCTACTTTGTTTTAGTTGGAAGTGCAATATAATTCGACGTGATTCCTGGGCCAATGAGACCAAAGAACTGGTTGATATCCTAGACCTAGACAGTCGTATGATATAGCAATGCGAAATCGTGGGACGCACTACCTCTGATACGGGCGTACTCATAGGTAATATTATCACCTAACATCAGTAGGCTGCTTCTGTATCGTTGAGTTAGTTAGTTGGCAACCCTCACTGGGTTGTGAACTAACAAAATGCAGACAAAAATCCTATTTTGGCATTCTTTTTTCAAAAGTTACCAATCTAGGTTGGTATGGTTTCATGTCAAAATACCATGCTATTCGCTAACTTATGCAAAAACAATACAAAAATGGGATTTTCGCCTTCGTTTTTTTAGTTAACAACCGAGTGAGGGTTGCTAACTAACAAACTGAACGATACAGAATCAGGCCACAGGTGAAGGAATTCCACCAAGATTTTGTGTCATTGCGTAAGAAAATTAAGTAATTAGGCTCGTATAGGCATCCTCTATCTTCCGGCAAACTTCCATGACAAGCCATCCGTCATCAAGAAAAGCAATTATTACTTACCACGCTACGATGTCTGTTACATTATAATAAGGCGCTCGATATGAAGATGTTTGCTTTGAGGACGTTCCCAGAACAACTTAATGTTAACACAAATTGATAAAGTTTCAGGGCTGGGAACTGTAAGTATTAATTGGAACGGGAACTATGTACCGCGATTGATTGTAGAACTTCCGACAATAGTTAAATTAAATTCAAAATATGTATCAAGTTTGAGGATATTGTCTGATACTGCTCATGTTGTTACTAAGTTATCAAGGACTGTCAATCTCAATTTATTGAAAACTCGATCCATTCGATATCTATATAAGTTCAATTTATACCTATTATACCAGTTGTATTTTTTTTTGTTATAAACTCCAAGATGGTAATTTAGTAGGCGTTATTTTGCAGAAATCTATAATTAGCAGGACAGATTAATTTGTTTTGCTAAAATCCGCTACTTGAAAAGAATCTGTATGGTCCAATATATGCAGGAACACCAACCACATTAAACACCACACACAATGCTTCCAACACTTTTTTCGACGCACGTTTAGTCCCGACACCGGGACATCCTTAGAAGATGTTGACTTCACCATGCGAAATCGTGTAGTCGAAGTTGTACCGAAGATGAAGAACAAATTAATCTGTCCTGCTAAATTGGTATTTGACTGCAACCTAACAAGCAGCCGTATTTGGGATCCTCACAGGAAGCTTTCGATGTCTCATCTTATTGGCTCATCAGGCATTAGGCGGCCTATCATCTTCACATAGGTACTTGAGCATATTACTAAAATCTTTGTTCAAAAGTGACAATTTTAAGAAATTAGGTCGGATGTCAAAGTAGTAACTCACGAAATAACCGATTCTATAATTAATTTCGTAAAGTGAACAAACAGTAAAAAAATATATAGGTATATTCACATAATTTTAGTACATTTTCATTTCATTTCATTTCATGTATAGGCATGTGTTAGTATGTTTGTAGCTTACAAAGTAGGAAAAACCAAATATGAATTTGTCAGACCTTAAATGCGACAATTAAACGTGAAGGCAGTGTATGTTTGTGAGAGTAGATACAACGACATACTCTGAACACATTAGCCATAGCTAAGGGCGGCCACCCTCCATTTAGAGTCTATAATAATGCCTAATTGTTCCCTAAACAGACAGGAAGGGGGAATAACTTCATTAGTAAGATGTCTGGCTGCTGTTTGATAATGTTTGACGCACACAATTTACCAATTTTGCGATTCTGATATAAAGTTTGAAAGGAGTGGGTATTCTGTAACCATTAATTTCGAAGGTTACTAATATTAATCATATTATATTTTAACTAATTATAATCAATTAAATATAATCAATTAAATAAAAATAGAATTACTATTTAGAAAAATAAGCGAAAAATGGATCTAACTTCTAATATATTCAAGTACCTATTTACCTAAGCATGTTAGAGCAATATAAGTTACGCAAGTAGTTAGAGCAAGTATAGTACAAGTTAAGTATGACATATAGTGTAGTATACATTGTGTGCAGGCATCGTTTGGCAGTCATTCGTTATAAAGTAATCCTTATTAAAATTTCACGTGTATAAGTAGGTACTTCTTCACAGGTAATGGGGTTTCAAGGAGAGTAAATAAATGTAAGAAATGTACCAAAGAGTAGAAAGTAGGAGAATATGTACCCATAGAAGCGCCCTAGAAGTAATGCACTATTTCTTTGAATTCCCATTTTGCATTTTTCAAGTTGATATATCAACAAAATTGTATTATTTGGCCCCTTTTGTGTTGTCAGCTACCTAATAAAAAATCGATGCCACTTGGCCATATAACTTCTGGTATAATTAAAGTTTCTACGAAGTGTTAAACTTCGTCACATTGTTTCACGAAACAACTTTGTAGACGACTCGATAATAACTTGAATATTAACACTATGTTGGATATTTTTCCCAACCTCTTTATCATATATCTTTATGTACCTATAATGGTATTTGATGAAACTATTAAAACGTTATTATAGAGGTAGGATCTAGGTTTTTTGGAGTAAAACGGTGCGCCGCCGGATCCTTTGTAGTCGTCATTTACCTACTGTTAAAATTTT
Source organism: Coenonympha arcania (assembly GCA_036785405.1). Taxonomy (NCBI): domain Eukaryota; kingdom Metazoa; phylum Arthropoda; class Insecta; order Lepidoptera; family Nymphalidae; genus Coenonympha; species Coenonympha arcania. Next base: position 16,498,168 of record CM072055.1, read on the forward strand.
CATATTATGTATTTATGAAAATGTTAAAACAGTGTTAAAATATACTTTAGGAAGTGATGGTAAAGCCCCTGAGCGAATTTAAAAAATACAAAAGTTCAAAGTGACCGGTGTCGAGAATCGAACCTGCTCAAATCTTCGCCAAGGAGGTCGTAGAAAAATATTCTAAGAAATTTTACATTTCCCTATGATCTCAATATCTCCAATTTCTTGTTCAAACGGAGTCATAATAGAAAACATCTTGCTACCCGGAAGGGAAGGGCAAACACCCGGCCGGATATGAGCTAAGGAAGGGTTCAGAAAATTTAAAATTTATTTTTGTACTTCCCACTCCATTTTTAATTAAAAGAGGATTTTGGATTAAATTTTAAAACTTCTCTAGCTAGGGAAGTGTTTAATTAAGAGATTGATAAATATTAGTCAACTAACAACTCTTTTGATAAAATTTTTATGCTATCGTCTGAAGAGAATCTTTGTCATATTCTTATTATACGTACATATTTTTTTTGCAGTTTAACCAATCCGCCCTGTCCAGGGTACATATCTACTCCCAAGTCACAATAATATGGCGCGGGATCGAAACTACTTTAAATAAATAAATTTTATTAAAATGTCTGTCTTCCTTAAGTTACATGATCAGTTTCTAGATCGAATATATTGTCATCCTTATGCATTTTCGTTTCTATGACTATCGTAGATGGCCATATCAATGGCTAATGGCACAGACCTGAGCCGATTCAAAAATAAACGAAATCCCAATCCAGCCCGTGCCGGGAATTGATCCTGGAACCTCGCTCTTGAGTCTATCAGCGCGCCAACTACGTCTGGGAGGTCGTCAAAGTGATGATGATAAATGAAATATTCTTCGATGATAATAATGATGAGTATAATGAGTATTCTACAGACAGACACTATGAGCGTTTGTAGGCAAATGGTAATACACCTCGTCAAACTTGTGGTGAATACCGCGCATTTAGGCTAAGGACACCGCATTCGACACTAACTATGCTTAGAGATAGGTACTTACCTAGTTTGAGCACTTCATCTAGATGACACAGTGCAAAGCAATCGAGTACGCTTTTTAAGCAGTGTTGAGCTTTTTTACCCACTCTGGTAACTGGGATAGGTAATCGACTTTGAAGGTTTTGCTTAATCTTCATGTATCAGCTTGCTATGGTGTCTTTCAGTAAATCGTTGATTAACCTCAAATTAAGTTTCTTAAATCATCATGAAATAATATTGGAGTGTGTGTTTTCTTGTAAATTACAAATCGTCATCATGGACTTGCGTGGAGGAACACAATATGCTTCAATCCAATAATATTACATCAGTTACGCAATTTTTTTTAAACCATTAACTATTAAGGTTATAGCAACTACTCTCAACATACAAACTTCTTATTCACAACCGTAAAATAGCGGTGAAACAGTCATTTTCAGTGTTTTCTCTGTTTGTCAAATGGGATTTGACATTCGAAGGAAAGAGAAAAAACAGACAATAGCTATTGCACAGCTATTTCACTTTTATGAATAAGAGAGTGGTATGAGGGGTAGTCCATGCTTGTAAGTTTCTAAAGACACATTTAGCGTGAAAGAGATTTTATGATAAGTTGGATAAATGCGCATCATTTTCACACTTTCGCAGGTTTCTACCAACTTTTTATTGTGTTATTTATGTAGAAGTTTTTCTTTATTATGACAGGAAAAATAACAAATGCGTTGTCATCACCGTAAATGCGTTTTCCCGTAATAAGTTTACGCAGAACATCGTTCCTCCATTCGCTATCGCGTTCGGGCTAACCGAGTTTTTCGAGCTCAAATCTGTTTGCCGACGAACATGCTCTTTGTATAGACGACCACGTCCTTAAATGGACAAGTAAATTTACTATTTTGCACTCTATTTGACTACTGTAGAGTCCAAATTGGACTGAAGATTTGGAGGTAAGGAAATTTGGCTGACTTTACACCGGTATGGCTATCTACATTACGTGGACTTGTAACATAAAGAGATTTTGTCAATGTTCTTTGCCTTTCGTGTCTATGGAGTTGAGGCTTAAAAACTAGTCGACTGAAGAAAGTTAACACCAGACTTAATTCTAAATAAATACTTACTATGTTGTTCATGTTATAAAAGCTACGCGGTCTGTAGTATTTATCCTTAAAGCCTACCTATGCACCATCTCTAATTGCGTTGCTGCGTAGAGACTGGGGAATAAACCTTAATTAACTTATACTTATATATAAACTTAGGTTTAGGAAGTAAATTCAGCTTTTCAAATGAGAATAATTCTAAAGTTTACACCTATTGGTTTAGTTGTAATATTGTATTTTCCAGTGATTAGGAAAAACGTCGTTTTTAGGATTCCGTACCCAAAGGGTAAAATTCACTTGACCAATCATTTGTTATTTACGGGCGTAGGTACAATGCGTCTTCATCACAGGAGTCCAAGTTCTGCTCGGGTTTTGCTATTTGAATTGAATTCTTTTTTGCCTCATTGATCTATTGGTGAGCCGCTTTGACTGATGACGAGATTCTGGGTCCAATTCCCGGGTCAGACCAATAATATAATAATGGTATTTAGTTTTTCTATCAGGAAATTCTTTGCACTTTGAGTTTAAAAATGGCGGTGTTGATCCCCGTGCCTTAGAGAGCACGTTAAGCCGTCTGTTTTAAGCCTGATCTCTCTCCAATGGCATCGGAGTTATCGGATTATGAGAGAAAGGGAATTATAGTGCATGTGTTTGGTTTGCGTACACACTTGCCCAATAAAATATAATATTACTAGCTGTTGCCCGCGGCTCCGCTCGCGTGAATTTTTCACTACTCCTGCGGGAACCATCGCTTTTTCCGGGACAAAAAGTACCATAATGTGTTAATCCAGGTAATAATCCATCTCCATTCCAAATTTCAGCTAAATCGGATTCGTAGTTGCAGCGTGAAGGAGTAACAGACAAACATTCCAACCCCTATTTCACCCCCTTAGAGGGGTAGTTTCTCAAAATCGTTTCTTAGCTGACACCTACCCATTACAAAGAACCTACCTTTCAAATTTCAAGTCAACAGTAACAATATTAAAATTTTCACATAAAAACTTTCATCCCCTATTTTACCACCCTTAAAGGGGAATTTTCCAAAACAACTTATACAAATTTTTAATATCTGAAGCTGATAACCTAAATGACGATTTTCACGTCTCTAACTTCAAAAACACGGGACTTTCATATAAACTTCCAACCCCTATTTCACCCCCTTAGAGGGGTAGTTTCTCAAAATCGTTTCTTAGCTGACACCTACCCATTACAAAGAACCTACCTTTCAAATTTCAAGTTTGTAGGCTTTATACTTCCTGAGATATCGTGATTAGTCAGTGAGTGAATGAGTGAGTGAGTGGTAACTCTCTTTTATATATATAGATAATGTTCCACGCTGATGGAAAAGTCGTAGCCGGACAAGTCTCTGGGAGACTCTGGGAGGACGCTATTTATTAGTTATTATTTATTACCTATATATATGTTTAATATGTTAGTGAGAAGGTAATTATCGGCCCAAGTTCACAGGCCGGCAGCGATTCGCAACTCTTTCATTTCAAACAGTGATGTGATTACACGCATAACTCGATTTCGATTAATCCTCCAACCATATCGGCACTATTGGCGGCTTTCACTTGAAAAACTGAAATTGTCAAAGTTTGACAACCCTAAGACAAGTTCCAATAAGGACTATATTCGCTTAGACGAGGATGAAGTTAGGTGAATAGGGTTGGCACGATGTAGGCGCGTGAGGAATCCAATTATTTGGACACAATCAACAAGGGATCATCATAGGATGTTATCGATGGAGAACCGGTGATCCAATCGGAAGGACGGACTTAACGAGTTATTTGCAGTGAACGCCTGAATGGTTTTAGGTACTAATTTTGTCGATTAACTAGTTGCTAATTTCACATAACTTTCCTGAGCTTTACTGCTATTATTGACTGGAAGGATTTGGTTATAATTTTGGATGGGGGGATATTTGAAATTGTTTTTGTTACTTTAATCGTTTTTCAACCTCAATAAACGGCTCGATTATATTTGCAAACCGAGTCCCAAGTTAAACTTTTTTTGAAAATCGCAAATGAGAAAAAGACATTGTTTACCTTTTATGCAATGCTACTACTACTTAGCTGCTATATGCATTAGTATAGGATTGCGTAAAAGGGACATATTATTCTTATAATATGTCCCTTTTAAGCAATGCTACTAATGCTAATACTAGCAAATACATAATAATATTACTAACGTAACGAAACGGTAATTTTTCGAGCAATTAAATTTTTGATCAATTTTTGATGGTAGATCATTTAAATTCATGCAACAACCACCTAATATAAATCGGCGCCACTGTCGACGTGAACGTTTTTGGAAGCTACGTTTTTCTAAAGTTTTATATCTAACAATGGCCGGTGACTTCTGTTTTCTTACAAATACTTACAATAATTTTTTAGGTAGTTAAATAAATTAAAGGTAAACTTTTTCAATAAATTTTCCTTCTACAATGCCGCAAACAATCTAAGAATTCCCATAAACGTCATTTGTATATGGCATCATAAAGACAGCTACACAACCACAACCTCTTTTTCTTCTAAGTACTTAAGTATACACAAAATTCACTTCATGTCTCTGATCTCTTCCAGATAGGTACAGGCTACAGCCTACAGATTCTGTGGAAATGGGTTTATAAAAAGAATACGATGAGTTTGAATTCATTTCTGTGTTTCGCAGTTTTTCATATCATGCAGAGAGAAGTATGTATTGTAAGTTAATCCATGACATTAAAGAATTTTCTATTTGTGTTTCACTGAAATGAAAATTCAAAATTTACCAGTTATTTGGCTGCAAGTTGCAACTATCCGCATCCACAAATATTTCAGTTATTTCTCGTTAATAAGCACTAATTTTCTGTGGTGCTAGCACAAAAGATAACTCTAAATGTAAAATGAAAAATTAAAATTTTATATCTGTACATAAATAACTAACAGTGGGTAGTTTTCCTTTCGCCAGGCTAATACGTATTTTCTGTACTATTCAAATCTGTGTGCGTGAGAAGTGAAGAAACTCACTAGGCCTTAAAGGACTGGTATCCAAGGCCGTAAAATAAATAAAAAAAAAAAAAAGAAACTCACTTAATCGAGTTCCGAATCTCTAGAGGAGTTGACAACGGAGATGAGCTGTTTTTTTCACCGTCACTCGTTTAGTTACTGCGGAAAATAAGTCCTGTTTACAATGCTGAAGTTTCCTTTATATATGGTACAAGTATTAAGTGTAGCGGAAACGGAACATACCTGATACGTCATAGATATATTTCGTTGTATTTTACAAATATCAATGATGATTTAAAAAAAATGCATTTTTGACGTATAACGTTTAATAAATTGATGAACACCAGCAACGCACATGAAAAATAGTAACGTTCCGCGTAACGTTCCACCTGAGCCTGTGCGTGCAAGCGAGAGCGCGCAACAAGCGATACAGAGGCACGATAAAACAAATGATAGAGAGGCCAATTAGGACGTTATCACATAAATCTATTGTCCGTAAACCGACTTTACAGGCAACGAATTTTTTTTAATTCTATTGAAAATACGTGCTTGTTGACTGTCGTGGTAACAAAAAAAATGATAGAGCAACTTCGAAAGAGTTTTGATCTCAATTACGGCCAGTCACAAAATATTTATTCAGACAATTTAACAATTCAATTCAAATAAGAATAACGCCCGTATTGTAATATACTCATAATTACGTCAATGATTACATAAAATTAAGTTAGGTAAATTTCCCAAATTTTCAACGCTCCTATACCTAAATAGTTCACGAAAGTGAAGTTGAATGAAGTTTGGCCTGATAAATTAAAAGTGTACTGAAAAGTCGTAAGTGCTTAACAGCTTCGCTCGTTACTACACTAGTATATTATCTACTTCTTGCACGAACTCTGCTTTGGAGAGGGCCATAAATATAAGTCATTTTTTTATCCGATTTTCAAGAATATGAATAATTCAAAACTCGCCTCTCCTACCACTTGCACCACAGTACAGCTTTCCGGGTACCCGCGAAAGACGGCATTCACAAACCACGTCTGGGTACTTCGTAAGACCAATATTTTCTTCGTAAAGAGGGGATGGGACGATAAATTCTATCCCCATTGATGCTTAGTAGAGCATTAGTTCTTCTTTTGTACTTCACGGGTCATTCAATTGAAAAAGTGTTTTATAGCGAGCTTTATTGGCGTTTACTTAAGGATGTTGCGAGTCTAGAATGGGATGCCTTTTGTAGTTTTGGTCATAGAATTCAGTGTCAATGTCCTTGGCTTATTTATGGATATAGTTCGTGGAGTTTTGTACGCAGACTTTCCCTTTCATTTCAGTTCAACCAATGTACATACTTTACTTAGATAGTATGTTATTTTGTGAGATAACAATGTAGTTTTAGAGGAAACCACGGGTTCCCGCACCGCGCAAGCAATGATAGAAAATGGTGAAGTTGATGATGATAAATAGATATAAAAGCATAGATTTTAAAAGTAAGTAAACTAATTACTTAACTGAAACTAGATTTTCCGTTGATTCGAAGCAAAGCAAAGATGCCCATTACAAATTTTAGCGGAATAAATATTATATTTTAATTTCAAAAAGTTAAAGATATTAAGCAAGTTATTGTAGGTACTAACGTGAACTTGAACTTGAAAGGATCATTAGGGGTTACCTAATGGTTTCTACACAGCATCGCGCTGGATCGCTTGGCGGTGCGTCTTTGCTCGTACGGTGGATTAAAGAATACAATACATAGTAATGAAAATCTTTTTTTATTAATTTAATGGATAAACGTAAGTATGAACGAGTTTTTGGAATTTATTGACTATTCTTATCACATAAAATGGTCATTTCATACAAAGATAGTGATTGGAATTATTAATGGCCTCAAAAATGATTGATTCAACGGTACCACGCGACAATTTGTGGAAACGGACTGTTGCACGGGCCAGGCAGACGTTGTTTTGAGTAATAAGTACTCGAAAGTATAATTTTACTTGGAAAAATTCTGCTACGAACGGTGAAAAACGAGACCCTATTACCAAGACTGTCCGTCTGTCCGTCTGTCACTAAGCAGTATCTAACCATGTAACCATGATAGTTATGTTGTAGTTGAAATTTTCACAGATAAGTTATTTAACTATACTTACCAACAAATATTGAAAAACAAAATAAGATACTTAATAATATTGAAGGGGGACAACGAATTCCCAAACAACAAACGTGATTTTTTGTCGATTTTATAAATAATGGTACGGAACCCTTCATGCGCGAGTCCGGTTCATACTTGGCCGGTTTTTTGACAAGGATACCAGAGCAAACCTGCGACTCTATGTAGGAAATGGAACGAAATTAAAAAATGTACCACATTTACGGCTTAAAGATCACTAAATTGGTCACGTAACCTCACACATACTTATACAATTTATGTGTTTCATTCGAATGCAAGCGATGCAATAGCAATCTCAAAAAATGCGTATATATGGCTAGGGCTAGTGACTACTTTAGAAATTGTAGAGAAACTATAGAAATCGTGAATCGAACCCGGGATCTCCCCAAAACCCACAACGACCATTTGTCAGAAATCAGTAAATACCTTGTTAGATAGGTCTGTACCAAAGGAAGTTTTACCAGCTTTTGGCGGCAAGTAGACAGATAACTAGCTCAAAAGGATACAAGTCAACTAAACCCCGTGATAAGCGCTCTCGGCAAGATCAAAGCGACGCGCGGACGTTGCAATTTTAATTGCCGCTCTTGCACTCGTGCCCTTGAGACGAAGTGTTAACAGCCTACGCATTGGAAATAGTGCGTCAAAGTTAACTTTTTAGCAAATTTGATCTTTAAGGTGTGTGGGCTATAGTGCATTTTAAGTGAATTTTGAAATCACTCATGATCTTTTGTCTGCAATAAAAAGTGCAGCATATAGATCGTTTATCTAAGTATATAATATACATATATTATATTATATAGTATAACTAGCTGACCCGGCAAGCGTTGTTTTGCCCTGTAATTTTTTTTTCACTTATGGGTATGAAAAATAGAACAACCTGCTCCCAGACCCAGTGGTCATACACTGAAAATTTCATAACAATCGGTCGAGCCGGTCGGTAACAAAGAATGTCGAGATAGTTTTATATGTTAGAGATACTTAAATCAAACTAGAGCGTGAATTTTCCTTTTTAATACACGTTGTTAGAATTCACTTCCCTTATCAAAAGAGCATTATTAGCATGCTATTTAAATCCAACATAAACTAACATAGGATTATGTCGCTTCAAATAGAGAGCCAGAACCGTGTAGCGTTATGAAAGAAATAATAAAAAAAGTAAAAAAATAACACGTCCCACGCCAATTATGCAAATTATGACGGCAGTGGCCAGTGTTTCCCAAACAAAATGGACGAGTATCCGCGAGATGTGACTGTTTGCAAATTAAAAAATCCCATGCCGCGGCGCTATTTTCACTGAAAATTATATTCTGCCTGCTGTTCGAAAAAAAATTTTCAGTTGCTTTCCGAAACGTAAATTTGTTTCTATTTTGAATTTCCATTTTCCATAAAATTCATAGCTGCATTTTAGACTATCGAAATTGGGGGGCTCCGCCAAGCAACCTCCACGAGTGCCCGAGTGCTACGGTGCTTCTCTGTAGCGCACGGGCCGGTGCTCCCTGGTAACGTCGGTTAATAACCGACGGCGAATAGCTTGGCCCGGTGGATAGGTGACGTATCTTCGCGTGTCCCTCTGGGCCCCAGCAAAGGGCACAGTGTCGAAACGTCTACACCTACCCCGGAGGAGGAAGAAAACCTCATTAAAAAATTACAGGCGGGGGCGGAAACGCCCACAAGTCCCTTCGGGGCACTACGAGGAAGACAACCTCGTAAAAAAATCACCGAAGTGGGCGGGAACGCTCGTCGAGAGGGAAAATTACTGTGGCACATCCCTCTCGCAGGAGACGCACCGGTTGCTGGAGGACGAACGCCTTTCTTCGGCTTCCGGGTGCGCCGGCCTGCGGGTGACGGACGTAAGGGGCTATGGCGTCCGTTACCCGAACTACATCAACAGGCCGAGGAGGTGGCGCGCCCTGTTCAGGACGCGCCTCCCAGGAGGAGCCGGCGGCTCAGCGTGCCGGCAGCAGCGACGGGACCTGCCATTCAGGTGGCGGGTCGGGGCCTGGCGGGAGCGCGGTGAATACGCAAGTGAATCCCGTACTCCCGCCAACGAGGTCCGTCGTGGCAAGGGGCAGGTTTTAGTGGGTGCAAGCCCCACATAACCCCTCCGTTTCCCCTGACAGAGGGGTATGCGTTAGGCATTTCCTGTCGATAAAAAAAAAAAAAAAAAAAGACTATCGAAATTGGTGTTTATTATTCTTTTCACGGCAACAATTTTGCACTCTTTGCTATATTGTGACGTCACCGTGCATAGATAAACTCAAATATTTTTCAATAATTTCTCGGTTCGTTTCGTTTCGTCAGATATGATTTTTATTTACCGGCTACTAAAGTGGTACAGCAAATTATCATATTATGTATTTATACCTAATTATTTTGGATACTATTATTATTTATTGGTTGATACACAGCATCCCAGTGCAATTCAAAGGTTATAAGGACCTAATTGCACCTAAGAAGAAAATAAATTCAAAGACAGTGGAAAGGTATCGTACGTAGAAAATATACAAGATATTTTTTCATACGAAAGAAGAAATAAGGATCTTTAAGCTTACAACACAACAAATACAATTATACAATCATTTGGTGACAAATGCTACGATCATTTCTGAAAAATTAAATTGATGAAAATACGTTTTCCAAAGTGGTATTGTTGTTATAGTGAGTACGGGGTACAGAAAGCAAGCAATCCGACTAAATTAAAAGTCCCTCCAAGGATCCAAAACGTTCCTTAAATCGATCAACCTACGTATTACGTAGGTAAAGTAAACACAAACCGAATTTCGCAACATCAAACATGACTATTTGCTTGCTTTCATTCACCCTATAATCTTACAGGAATATTAGAAAAAATAAGAAGTCTCAAGTCGAGATCAAAGGCATCACCTGCAGACATTATTTATGAATGAGTTTTTCGTAAACGCCTCGATCATGCCTTATCCAGTACACGTGCACTTAGCATTGCCTCTTTGGGTCCTTATTGCATTGTGTTAAAGAGGAATTTTAAAAATCAGGGCGGTATTAGTAATTTGGTGTTAATCAAGGGAGCGCTTTTAAAGTTTAAATGTAGGGAAAATTGAATTGTTTTGGTAACCGCGTGTTGAAAGCTTTGCGGGCTGCGGTTTGCGGAGTGTCGGCGAAAGGTGCGGGCTGACTTTGTGCTACGTGTGACAGTGTTATGGATTGCCTTTAATTTTTGGCATAAACACGAAATGAAAAATTAAATTACGCGAATAGACCTATACCACAGTTAAAAGATATCCTATTTTAACACTGTGCCTATACCCTGGACGCGGCGGACCGCGAGAAAAAGTGTCGCCAGCTCAGTGCCAAAGATGTATGTTTTGACACCGATAGCGTCAGTAGTAAGTCGACAGCAGTATTGTCTACAGACCGCGGTCCCCGCCACAGACCACTACACTCTGCACTACCTTGTCAATAGTATGCACGCACATTTCCTCAACATTTCCATGGAGACGGTTTCCGCAATATCATGGCGTGTTAGTGGGAAATTTTGACAGACGACTCTATTTTCTTTAAATTTTATTATAATTTATTAAAAAGTACGTAGGTACTACCAAGTTACTTTAATAGTGTGCAGAGTGTACAATATTGAGCAGAGTACTACAGTCTACAAGTCATTAAACATTGATAAGACTTTGGACAATCCTTCGTATACTTATGATAGAAATTCTGCACTTAGGTACAGCACTACAGCCACAGGTAACAGTTCGTTTCGTCATTGACTATAATATACTAATAAGGACGATAAATTCAGTAAGAGTGAAATGAATACGGTATCCGAAGTTTGAGATACGAAGTTTAGGGCTACCGCAAACCACATACATGATGTGGCATAATTTTAAAGCATAGCTATTTATTTAGTACGGTACTACATAAATAGCTATGCTTTAAAATTATTGTAGTACTTATTTCTATACCAATACATTTGAATGTCCACAGGTTAAAACTATGCGGTACTTAGTCAAAGACGTCCGTTCTATGGGGAATAAAATGAAGCGACAAATATGCGTTGTGGCATAATGTAGGTACGCACTTCAATCTTATAACAAAACGACGTTTGTGCATCGGGGGATGAAAATTAATAATCATTAATTACTGGGCTTTTACCGACTTATAGCTTGAAGGCACTACAATAATGCGCCTTCTCTGATTCAGCAATATTAGCGAGTCACGACGAGATAGAAAACAGAAACTTTGCATTTTTCCAGATTATTAAAATCTTGTCGGCGCAGAGTGGTATAATATTAGTTGCTTGCACAAAGAGGTTTTAACGTAATAACCCCTCTTTGTGGCCGCTTTCAAAGGCTTTTAATTCACTATCTAAGGTTGAGCTAAAATAAATTAACTTGTTTAAAGTGCTTACGAGCAACGGAACAAGATTAATGTTTTCTTTTCTCAGATAAACGCAATTCTAAAAAAATTGTTGAACCTAGACTAGGTACCTAGATACTTGCATAAAGTTTAAATTATTTATCTCCCCAAAATATAAAAAGAAAGGCACTGACTGGCCTAGCCAAATGCTTGGTTTGGGCCCAGTAAGCTTGGTTTGGGTTTTTTGACCCGAAGCGAAGTAGGGGCGGCTAGCTAATACCTATCTACCTACTTGACACTCTAATGTTGTAAAGGCGAAAGATTGTTATACGACCATTGATCATTACTAAGGATAGGCCTGTTCGAACATTTTGCCAAAGCCTTTTTCATACAAGGAAATTTAGCGCCATCTATCAAACATCCTGCGAAATACTTGTTCAGTTAATTAATAAGATAGTGCGCGTACAATGGGGACATTTCCCCATTGAACTGGCGACATTTTTTCGCGCGGTTCGCCCTGTCTCTATATAAAGGTCAATGTATACGACGTATGCAATGCATGTACCTTTGTGTATTTTGTCTGTAGATACTCTGTGCGTGTGTATGTGCCTTACCATTTATTTCTAGCAAAATTAAAGGTCTGGCCTCAGGGTCTGGCAGTCTGGCACGTTTGAAGTCGGTTAAAAACAAAAGCGATTTTGACAGAGTGGGGCGCGACGTCGTGGATTGAAATAATAATATCTATAAGCCCTTATTAGTGTAAAAGACTAAGAGTCTCCGTACTTTTCCAATGTGGGTTTTCACGTATTATAATTACGTTTATGCATTCTGATAGTGCTATTACGATCCCAAATAACGTAATTCCTATGACACGAAATAAAATATTCATGAATTTATCTATTGCCATCTATTTCCATACCATGAAAACACAGATTCTTTGTGCTGCCATCTGTTAGTGTCATATAAGACTACGTTGCATGTACTACCTACATAGTTTTACTACTCGTTAATAGGTGTCGCTGCATAGTAAACAGAGTAAAAAAAATAGGCTGCAAATAAAATTATAATGAAAGTCATGGAATTAATAAGTACTTCGAACAACCGAAGTACTTATTAATTCCATGTAATGAGATAATACAAATTATACTCAAAAAAGCAATGAGATAATACAAATTATACGCAATATTTATACATAACTCAGCAAATGAGCAGTTTTTAATAAGTTTCTATAGATGCCACTAGATGTCTCTAGACGTATTGAAAAATGAGTACCAGCAAATGAGCAGTTTTTTAATTAGTTTCTATGGATGCCACAAGATGTCCCTAGACGACCTATTGGAAAATGAGCACCCCGGCAAACGATCTCACAGAGGTTACCGGGAATGGGATTTTATTTCCAATCCGCCCTGGTGCCAGGGTATGCCACCGCAGAACCCGTGAAGTACGCATGCCAACCCGCGTTGAATCAGGGGTTAGTTTTGGCCAAACCACTACCTTTACCTATTTTACACCTATCAATATTCGGATAGTAGGCAAAGTAGGTATGTACAATTAATAGTTTGTAGGTATAGTGTAAGGATATAAAAATATTTTTTTACCTATGCATAATATTTAGACAGCTTCCTATAAAAAAAAGATTCCGACGAATTGAGAACCTCCTCCTTTTTTTGAAGTCGGTTAAAAAGTGCCATGCACGCAACTTATTCAAGGAATGATGTACCTACCAGGTCTAGAATTGCATTCTCTACGTTCCTGCCAGCTATTTAAAATATGGAGCAAATCCGTGAACGGGCTTAAAAAGTTGTTTCCTTGCAAATGACAGTGATATGTAAATAACAGTTACAAACATGTCCTTTTTCTCGAAGACATAGGTTTTTATACTTAATGCTGGAACACACCTGCGTAATTTTAACTAAATTTAATTAAAAATAAAATAATTATTTTTTAGTAGATTAGTTAAAAACCAAAATTCACGCGGAAAAATCCTTCACGCCGCAACTACTGAACCGATTTGGCTGAAATTTGGAATGGTGACGGATAATATCCTGGTTTAATACAAAGGCTACTTTTTATTCAGTTTATACAGGAAAAGTGAAAAAAAGATATTCACGCGGCAGAAATACCTACTCCTTCACGCCCTAACTACTGAACCGAATTGGCTGAAATTTGGAATGGTGATACACTTTGTCCTAGAGCAACACAAAGGCTGCTGGCTTGTCGGTAAAAATCTATGGTTCTTGTGGGAATAGTGGAAAACTAAAATTTACGCGTGCAAAGCCGCGGGTTAGTTAAAGATAAGTCTCGAGACACATTTACTATAGTTCGGCATAACTAGGTAGGTGGTTAGGTACCTACGTAGTAGGTACTTACTTATTTTCTAATCTGCAGTTCTGCGGTCTTACTTGTATACATATTATAGGCGTTGTCGATGTGCAACTTATAATACTTAGGTACGTACCTACAATCTATGGTCTTCGTAGCGATTGTCTAATTACATCCCATTATATTATTTCCATGCAGGTGGTAGGTGTGGTACCATTCATTTCTTTAAGCCCAAACGTCCATCGGTCCTACATCACAATCTCTATAGACAACAGAATGGAAAAGAAAATGACAATCTTTATTTCACATAGGCTAAACTTACATGCCTTAAACAAAACTCTACCGCCAAGTTCGGAAAGCAGGTTTACACACAGAGGTAATCGGCACTTGCTCTTTTCAAAAAGTCATTCCATATTTTTACATATGATTTCTTAAAAATTATCTTCTGTCGCATAAAATCGATAAAATGTAAAAGATAAAAACAATTCTTGTGCAGGATCGGAGCAAATTACCCACCACTACAAAGCGATGACTGCACTTTAAAAATATTATCATTATGATTTCGAAACAAAAAGTGCTAATTAAATAAAAGAAGAACCATTGCTATTTCATTTCCTACATCAGTTTTTACAAGCACCAAGGCTAACCGCCGAATGCTTAGTATAATAAAACTTCATGCTGTTGACCAGTCGTGCTTTAAGTGGTAATATAAAAGGTCTGCCTATTTTAATAAATTTTACATCAAAATGTATGTAGTAACTGGCATCGTTGTCCACTTGCCAGTTGCCATTTAAAGACTCCACACAATAGCAATGATAACTTCCGATCAGGTCATATTTTAAGTATCATTTAACTACTTACCAACGGAATTAAAAAAAATACGCACTTACCAACAACTCACAGCAAAAAAATATATACTGATTGATTTTAAATTCACTTTGTTGTAAGGAAAATTGATGACAGAGCTACATAAAATTGGAATTTTTCTTGATCTTGAATACAAGTTTACTAACTTGTTAGATTCAAGATCAACCTAAGGCTCTACTTAGGTACTGCACGCATTGTTAGTTTCAATTTTACACTGAAACGTATTTATTTGTATGGTAACTTAATCCATACAAATAAAGAGATATTATGTCTGCATCGTTCAAGAGTCAGGGTATATTGTTACCAGGACATTAGGTACCTACACAGTACACACATCGCAATCTAGCCCCAAAGTAAACCATAACTTATGTTATGGATACTACATAACTGATAAATATACCTACTCACATAATATCAACTTCAGTTTAGTTGCTAATTTCTTGAATTTTCCGATTTTTCCACTTTACCAGCAACATAACCATTCTCCCGCAAATACAAAACATCGAAGAATTACAATTTAAGCGCTGCGATCATCCGAGAGTGTAATATAATGAGGTCATGCAACATGCGATGATTTTGATATAGTCTGTAGCTATACGAAAATCTATGAAATTACCGATTTCACCCGTAAGGATTAAAATTTTTTATCTTGCGAGAAAGAGTTTGACAACGTTTTCGGCTTTTTAACCGACTTCCGATTACTCGAAGATGCGTGGACCAATTTAGAAAATTCTTTTTTTGTTTGAAAGGGTATATGGTCCCATAGTCACCAAGTCACGATCTGATGATGGAATCCTGGAGAAATCGAGGGAATTCTTCAAATTTTATAAGCACACTTGAAGTGATTTGGGTATTGTTTGAAAGAGTAATTTTTTCCAGGTTGTCTTATAGTCATCAGGTCGGGATCTGATGATGGAATCTTGGTAAATTCGGGGGAACTCTTCAAATTTTGCGAGTATACTTGAAGCGATTTAGGTATTTTTTATAGTTACTATTGCATTTCCTTGCGGTCATCAAGTAATGACTGTATTCATCAAGTCAGAATCTGATGATGGGATCTTGGAGAAACTGAGGGAACTCTTCGGATTTTAGAAGAATGCTTTCAGCGATTTGGGCATTTTTTCCAATGCCTTACGCATTACTTGTTTTCCACTAAAAAGTATAAAATAAAATGGAAAATTCTTACCAAAAAACCAACTTCAAATGCCACTACAAAGAGTGTACACCAATTCGAAGTCGGGCAATGTTTCGTTCAATCACTAATAGTCCTCCGTATTGTCGATAATTTTGTCGTTTCTTTGCACATTAAGTTTTATAATACGAATAATATAATTAATGATTTAACAAAACATTGTCCCACTTCGAATTCGTGTATATTAATAGTACATTGTTACCCTAGGGATGAAAGTAACTTATGTAGTCCCGAGACGGGGTTTGGCGCCCGAGCGTAGCGAGGGGGCCTATAGTTCGAGGGACTAAATAAGTCTTTATCCCGAGGTAAACACTGTGCTTTTCATTACGAATATAAGGAAAGTCAAAATAAAAATAGAAATTAGCTTAAGAAAATTGAATAATTGTGTCAATACCTAAACAAAACTCTACAACTCGAAAAACAAATGAAGATCGGATTGCCGCTTGCCACTTTCCCGCCTTTTTTTTTCTTTGGCCTAGCCGGCGGGCTATGCATTTAGCTTTTTTTAGATACTCGTAATCTAAGACTAGAACAATGGTTAATTATTGATTACGAGATCCAAATATCAAAGGTAGAATTCTTATCAACAAAAATACAATTTACGAATTCAGCCGGCAGCCATCTTTTCCTCTGCGATACTTCACCACCGATCACAATACTCTCTTGTACTCCACAGACTATACATCCAATTATTGTTGCCAAGTTCGATTCCATTTTCTTCTATGGTCTGTGTCACTCTCTGGCTTCTTGGAGATTTGTCCTTGACACTTTTAGTTAAGTATTGACTATGATTGTCTATGAATGTCTATGAATCAGTTGTCTTTACTTCATGAATAAAGTCTATCTTTCTTCTTGTCTATGGATGCACTCGGGTATGTCGTGGTTCATTTGAACTCCAATAAAAATGTGACATCTAGTTTTTTTTTAATTATTTGACAGCTGTCAGTTGAAAGCGATTCTCCCTAGGGCTGCAAAGTATTACTTTCAACCCGCTTCTCAGGCAACTTCAGACCTACTTTCCGTGTATGAGTGATGAAAAAATTATTTCATTCTTTGTAGTGGCATTTGAAGTTCGTTTTTTGGAAAGAATTTTCCATTTTCTAATATAGGGACAGCTTGCCAAAAGCGTATTGAAATGAAACTATTTCTTTGGTTTTCACATCCAAGTTGTATTTCATTAATTGTCTTAAGGTGAAACCAACGAGTCTGCACGCGATATTCAAAAATTTCGTGGCTTTTTGCAATTTATAAGCTTAAGCCATAATAAGCTTATGGCATTCAAATTGCGAGAATGATAGTATTAGGTTTATAGATATTTCAATCCATGGACCATGACGGTGCGCCCCACTCTGTCAAAATCGCCTATGTTTTGTTCGATTTGTATGGAGTTTGTCAGAGTGTGGCGCGCCGTCGTGAATTGAAATATCTATACATGTCTATTTCAAAATCTTTGCCTTAAAATGTCCAATCTAAGAAACTAATCCGATTGTCTAGTTTGTTGTGAGTAACTCGCAAATCTCAGTCTAATTTCTTTAATTTTTATAATATAAACGCCATAAGTTTATTATCTCTTATTAGCTTACAAATTGCGTAAAATTACTTGAATTAAAATCGACGTTGTTTGTATAGACATTGATACCAATTCTACTGTGCAAAATCCACAGAGCAAGGAATAACTTTATAGTGGCAAAATCTCTTAACTAATCTAATTTAAAATGTTGCTATCCTTTTCCAAGAGGAGCATTTTGAAAAGGATAGCACTAAGTATTTTTAATCAGTTTAGTTTACAGATTTTGCACAACAGAATTGGTACCAATGGCACCTTCATTTTTTCTACTCTTTTAGCAAAACTAGAATTTCTCAAGACTATAACAACAAACTCACTTCAAAAGTACCTACCTACTTCAGAAACCAGCACCTACCTACTTCAGGACTAGGTAGATAGACCAAAGTTATCTAAGCTACTCAATTCAATCAAAGGAGTCATATCAAACCAGTTTGAGCGTTCTGTAAAATGTTGATAGAAGCTGATGTTATCTGCCAGTTTATACATACTTCCATATAGCGCCAATCACGACAGGTACCTATTGATATATTATGCAGTAATGTATTCAGTATTGTAATAGCCGATATGGCGATTTGATTATAAGTTCCGACTATGCGTTATTATCGATTCATACCTATTGCTAAGTAAACAAAATTTGCATTTTAAATTATCTTATAGATACAAGTATTATTTTAATTAGACATTATTAATAATAACCACTGCGCTTCTCGGTCTTCATTTTGAGCTTTTCTATGTTTGGATGGATATCAAAATAGCTCAGACTACATTAAATAAAGGCAAAATATATTAGTTGTAGGGATTATTAACGGCGTATAAGCCGTATTTAAGGGATTTTGAATGAAGTTTTATTTAAAAACTATAAAGGCAATTAGTTTCATATTTAAACGTCATGTATTTTGGGTTTTTAATCTAAAATCGCTAAGGAGCAGAAACACGATTGGATAACATTTTCTCGATAGCAAGATCTCCCAAAAGTTGCTCCACCAACATCTCAGTTTTTATCGGAAACTACAATGCCTGTAATTATAATTGTTGTTTTAATGTGTCGGTAATAATAATATCCAAAAACGCTTACTTACAGATTTTTGATAACTCGCTTAGTTGTTGAGTAATAATTAGGTAAAGGTCGTTTTTCTGTTATATTCTTCCGCGTCGCTGCAGGTCGCACCATCAACGTTTCCGTGAGAGTGAGAAAGACAAAACTAAATTTAATAAATCCCCTCAAAGTAAATACCTAAGTACTGATGGAGTGGCGGTAAAGAGGTCAAGAGTTCAATAATTACGAAAGTGAATCCCTTACTCCCACCATGTAAATAGACAGATTCATCATGTAAATAGTCAGATTTTAGTATCACGCTACTCCTCCCTTACCCTGGGGTGTGCATTTTCTGTCTAAAAAAAATGTAGGTAGGTATAAGAAAATGATTATGTTGTCTAATTTCGCAAGCCGCCCTGAAGTGGCTACCTACACGGCTGTACGCTTAGATTTAATCGGTTTTATTATTATGACCTTACTTAGTACAATAATATTTTGTTGCGTGTAGCAATATTGTGTAGTCTTTCTCACGGTAAGCTCTGTGACGAGATTCGAATTAGTCTGTAGCAAGTAGCTAGTGGGTACTTATAAGAAATTGTACCTTAATATAATATATCATTGACATAATAGTGTTTTTGAGCCCGAACATTGGAAGGGCTCGTTCAGCAACGTCTTATCAACTTTTTCATAATCTTTCTAACTTATAAAATTCTCGTGTCAATTTTTGATACCATACTCCTCCGAAACGGCTCGACCGATTTTACGAAATTTTCTGTGTAATATGTTCGGTAGGTCGTAAGCTATTTTTTTTAATATCCCTTATGGCAAAATAACGTTTGCCGGGTCATCTAGTAATAAATAAAATAACAACGACGACTCAGGGGTGCCCGCTACGATTCGAATGGGAGGTCGCGGATTCGATTTCCAGATTTCCACAATTTTTAAATTGGCCCAGTTAGTCTAGTGGGAGGATTCGGCCGCAGCTTTAGGTAAGTTACCACTCTAACAAAAGGCATACCACCAAGCAATTTAGAGTTCTGATGCGATCCTGTGTAAAAACCTTTATGGGTGAGCTTACTTAGCCGTTATAAATATAAAAAATACACTAACTAAGTAGGTACATCATCTTCAAATACACTAAGAACTTAATATAATCGACCCAATACTTACCAATGGGGAATTACTTAAATAAAAAATTTAACCCTCAGCTACCTACCCCTTATTTCGGTCACGTAACTACCTACCTGGAGTACCTCAGACTCCAATACTTAATTGCTCTCAAAATAAAAAAATATGACATCGAAGAGTAAATGAATGTAAAATATATTATTTTTATAGTCTTTTATTTATAAAAATAATCATAACATACTAAGAAAACAAATATATTTATCAAAAAAACTTAAATCTTTCATACACTTAAAAAAAAACTTTAAATATCTTCTTAGGATATGAAATCCATTAAAAACAAATAAACATACGGTAGTGACTTATCTTCATTAATTTATAAAAATTTATTAATCTACTAACAAGTTTGAACATAAATAATAATTAAACAATCAAAAATTAAACAAAATTGCAAGCCCTAGACTTGCACAAATTATCACGACAGAACCCACATATCTGTTGTGAGCATTCTAGGCAATAAGGCTTTTTGCAAATGCAACACAAGTACTGGGTTTTGAGTTTCTTTTTAGGATTACACAGAGAGCGTACTTGCGAATTGCCAGCCTTTCTGGCTGTTCAGAACTACTTCCCACAGCACCAGGAACTGTCTCTGAGTCCAGTTGTAGCACTCGGCGACGAGAAAGTCTTATGTTTTTTTCTGGGCCTAGTTCGCAATTTTTGCAAGGGAATTTCATCGTCGTCTGCCGAAAACGAAACTGAACGCGTAGTTTGGCGCGGAAACTCGGTATTTTCTTCAACTAAATCCGTCACTTCTTCGCCGCCGATTTCTGAGGCTGATCCGGAGTCTTCACCCAGTACGAAATTTTCATAAATATTTACATCCACATCACTATAATCCGCATTTTGTTAGTCATCTTCACAAAGAAGTTCTTCCTCCAACCAGCGCCCAATAATTTCATCATTAGATGCCATTTTTAAATAAAACAATATAAATCATATTGTTACAAAAAATCACATAAGTACCTACCCGGAGTCTCATAGACTCCAAAAAAAGTTTAATACTTACCAGGGAGCAAGCGCGCGCACGTATAACGTCGACAATCGCAGACGCGCCACTCCGGGATGAGGGCAGAAGGTACAGGGACGCTTGACAACTAAGGACGCGTATGAGACTAGTTATGACCAAAAACAATTTCATCAGAGTCTGAGAGACTCCGGGTAGGTGGTTAAGGGTTAAATATGGTATAAACTTTATGCTATAAATTTCAATAGGTATGGCATTTAAATCAAAATAATGTACATAAAAACTAATGTGTTTTCTTACTAATAAACTTTAAACTAATAGAACATACCTCAATAATAATTATTATGTGCAAGCCTCTATTTAAAATTATGATTAAACTATGTAATCCTTCCACGCCAAATACTGCATAATACCTATGCTAAACAAAAACATTGACTGACAGACTTCGTTACATTAATGAACAACCTAAGGCTATTTTATAATATAGCGTTATATACATCTTAATTACCTCTCATAATAGTTTATTTGGCTTTATTGCACTCAAATTTGTCTTATCTTGTACTAAGCAAAAAAGTTCAAACAGATTCGGTGGGAGAGACCTCGCTCAAACAATTTTCAAGAGAACCTTTTCCCGTGTTACTTTACATTGATATATGAAATACACAAGATATCCCCATGTTCGAAACAAGACAGACGTTGGCGCAGGTTGACGTAACGGCAACGAGCATCATCCCACGAATGCTTGCGAATGCATTGCAATGGGATACGCAGAGATGATGAAAGCGGCGGATTCAGGACAACTGGGAGAGGCAAAATACAGCCAAGATCAGAAGACAGCTTTCTATCGGTAGAAATGCGACAGCGGTTCCCGGTAGATCCTTCGGCGGCAGGGAGGAGGTTTTTTTAGTCCCTATGTCACTAGGCACCTTTCCCAATGGAGTCGGGCGTTACCAGCAAGTATCCTAGGTGGATTTTTCCTCCTTCCAGAACAAAAAAAAAGATATCCACGAGTTATTTACTTCTTTTGGCGCTACAATCGTTCTGGTATGTACGTTTTTATTTAACATGCCAGTGGTATTTGGATTCAGAAAAACATAAATACTATTTAGATTATATGAAACTGTCTAGTATAGGGGAATTTAAAAGCCCCATCTCCGACAGTTTATAAAATACATCGCCTTAAAGAACTTGATTTCAGACTTTCAGTGCTTTAATGAGAAAAATTTTTTTTCTGTTACAACACAACAGTAGGTACTCATTATGTTTATAATTTCATGAGATTTATACACAAACAAAGTCCTTCCTTAAAATTATGTATTAAAATTAACAATCAGGATTCAGGATGATTTGTGAGATTACTTAGATTAACTCCAAATGGTAAGCACCAATACTATCGAACCTTTAAATTATTTTTCACTAAGAAAAGATTACATTTTTATACCCGAATGGCATAAGCACGAGTATTCATGCGCGTAACTAATAAAATAAAAATAAACTGTGTACCGATTTTATTGCTGTTTCTAACTCAGATATAAAAAATATCGAAGACACTAATTTTCACAGGACATGTATGTATGTATCTCGGAGTTATATAGTAACGGTTGACCAAATAAGAAATAATCTTAACCAAATAAAATTCGACCTTAGCGTGACTCCGTTTAGTATATCTAAAGTGTATGACATTGCTGAAAAAAAACAAACATACGGGCGGACAAGCATTCTTTGTGCGAGTCTAGCCGCTAACCTTGGCAGTGATGGACGATTTTTTGGCGCGAAAAAAACCGCGTCCGGTGAATTTACCTAACTTTTTGCCTTGACTTCTTGGAAACAGCTTTTAGGTTTAGGTAATACATTCCGGGCTGGGGGCTATTCTCAACTGAGTATAGCTTTGAACGCTGACTTTAGAGCGATGATTTCAATAAACCGCAGTGATGGTTTGTTGAAATCATCCCTGATGTCAATGAACGTCATATTTTGACAGCCGCTATCGATCAATCACGTGATAAAACTAACGACACGGATATCATTCCTATAAAGTTATTAGTTTTCTAGTGCGATAACGATTTCAAAAAATAATCGTTAAGTAACTTGGCTAGGGGTGCAGAGCAGTAAGAGGAGAGTAGACTATAGTACTAATACTTTATTTCTTGTCTATTATACAAGTAAGACAACTGTTCATATTCAATTTGTTGGGATAATTAATACTCATGAGGACCAGAATATTATATTGTAGGCACGGAAATTCATGAATTGGTATATTTTATAGTGTATAGTTTACGAAAATTTTTATTTGTAAGTACTAAATTCATATTTTTGTCTGTGATAGAGAAACTCTTCATTATACTTGGACAGACATAATGTTTCGCTGTCCTCTTAGCCAGGCTTCACAGTTGACACGAACACATCGTAGCATGCCAGAGATGTTTCAAAGACGAACTCCGCGGTGAAGATATCCACACTGAATTACCCTGCTGTTACGTATTATAGCTTTTAGATGCCATAATTTTATGGAGATAATCATCTGATGGTCGAGCAAGTCGCCCTATCGGGCCATTATTTTCGCTACTGATGTAAGAATGCCTAATTAATTAGAAATCTTTCTTAGAAATGCCAATCGCTTGTGTGAAAATCGAATGGCAAATATTTTTTGTGATCTGATATAGCTACGAGAAATATTTTATGTACCTACCTATATTGATACCGGGTGGGACATACCTAAGCTTATACGATCGGCTGGCTTGGTGGTCTTAGACCTAAAATACGAGTAGGTACCTACTGGGAAAGATCAATGCGATTTAGTGATTTTATTATCAACATAAATTTAGCCGGTTAAAAATAATATTGTAGTATCCCATATCAGAGTATACAATCGGTGGATAAATTTTTTATCCCCTGGGTATGCTAGTTCGGCAATTTCATACGAGTACTCTCCTTTTCGATTTAGCAAGGAAATAGTCTCTTGGTACTCACGTCTTTGTCATTGCTTTTAGTTGATAGTTGAGTACGGTACTTATCTAATATCTAGTGTTATTGTATATTAATTTCATAAGTATTTTTTCTGTTTTAAGGTTTCATCAATAACTCAAAATGCAACTAATCAACTAATTCTAAGCCTGGAACCATTTCCTCGTCAAACCGCCACCTTTAGATACTTACAGCGATTAACAATTACCACCATTAACGCACCTCCCCACGCATGCGTTGATAACAAAGCCCGATAGCTTAATCTGAACGTTTATCTCAACTATATCTGTACGCTGAGATCACGGTTGCCTCGCCTCGTGCAATACTAAGGGTTATAGTACAAGTTTTTGTATATATTTTGACTTGACTCGCATCACACAAACGAATCGAATTCCTCCATACATTTACAGGCAACGCCATCTATGGATATTCACTGTGAATAGATGGCGCTGGCTGTAAATGTGCGGAGGCATTCGATTAGTTTGTGCGATGCGAGTTGACTCGAAATTCGTACAAAAACCTGTACTAACTCCTCTGGAGCTAACGCGAACACTTCATCGTCTATCAATACTAACTCCACAGTACCACCTACGGAGGTTTAGGCTTCCTTTGTTATGTTATAGTCGACAATCATTGTATTTTTTGTACCCGATTTGAATGTTTTAATTGGTAGTCTGGCATTTATCGTGCTTGAAATTAATGAATGTCTTTTTATTTTTTTGGCAGAGTAAAAGAATGAGGAGGCTATGGATTTTAAGTATTCCATTGTGATTGACTTATTTATAAGAGAGCACAGAACAACTGTGTGGTTTGGTGTTACTTTGATACATATTATCAAATAAAATATTTAATAAAAAATAGATTCCGACGAAATAAGAAGTTGAAGTTGAAGTCGGTTAAAAAAGTTTTACTGAATGCCTGGCTCAACTATATTCAGACGAACTGCAGTGCAGTGCAGGTTTACAGGGCACTGTAGCCAACGAGATTACTGGGCAATATGAGACCTGAAAACTGATTTCTCGGGGTGATGACTTGATGAGCGCAGTGCAGTGCGTCGTATTTTTTTTTTATTTTTTTATTTATTTATTATTAAATAAAAATACATATTTACAACTTGTTTTCTTGGCACCCCTAAGCCTCGGCGGCTTGTCGGGGCGCTGCACATTCCTCCTTAAAATACACTAGTATACATATAGGTAAAATTAATTATATACATAGTAAGGTTAACTTAAAACTAGAAAGTAGGTTATGGGAATAAACAAATACATAGAACTAAAAATTGTCGGTAGGACGCGCAAAACACCGAACACAAACCACTTTGGTTGCACGTGTAGTGCGCAAGCGATTCAAACAAAAGATCCTTATCAGTGACCGAGAATATACAGGCCGTTCCAATATTATTATGTTTCTTATATTATATTACTATTATGTATTCTTATATTACTACGTATTCTTAATTATTCTGTATTAATTTGACTTTTATATATATGTTGGTTTGATTATTTATTTATTAGTTATATTATACGTATGTGTGTTAATTTTTTTTTATGTATGACTAGCGAGTTATTTAAAAGATAATTCTTAATTTCGTACTTGATATTTCTTCTCGTTAGTTTAGATTTTAAATTTAGTGGTAGTTCATTTATTAATCTAGGCAGAAGGTAATCTGTTGTTCGCTCTCCATAAAAGTTGCTAGCCCGAGTTGTCAGCAATTGTTTTTGCGTATCCGCTCTTGTTTTTATTATTCGTAGTGTATCCTTTTGGAAGTAATCGAAATAATTTTCACTGATAAGAGCATGTTGTACTTTTCTTTGAATGGGAAGCACTTTACAGTATTTAAATACTGCGTCATCGTCTTGGATCTTGTCTCTAATTTTGGTCGGTAGAATCATTTTTAGCGTTCTTCTTTGAATGTTATAGATTTTCTGCAGGTGAGTTTTAAACGTACGTCCATACGCGCTGAGACCATATGACACAATACTATCCATAAGGGCAGTGTATAATAAGAGGGCTGTTTTAAACGTTAATTTTCCTTTCGCTATGTATAGCTTTGCCATAATCGCTCTTAGCTTGTTGCATATGGTCTCAATGTGTCTATCCCAATTGAATCTGTGATCTAGAACAAGACCGAGGTAAGTATGCTCTTTTACTTTTTCAATTTGAGTGCATTTACACTGTGACACGACATTTACATGCAGACAATCATGAGAATGTGAGATAAGATAAGGTTCCTCAGTGTTTTTGTTATAACTGGAGCGAATATGAAGGAGTTTTGTTTTTTGGGAGTTTAATACTAATCCGGCATCATGGGACCATTTACTTAGATAGTTGAAATCTTGCTGTAAGTCTTCCATAGCTTTTGCAACGTTTCTATCCGCTGTTACTAGACAGGTGTCATCCGCATACTGGAAGAGTTTACTTTTTTTAATTACATTTTTAAGGTCATTAACATACGCCAAATAGTGAAGGGGTCCTAAAACCGATCCTTGAGCTGTTCCTTGCGCACTGACCATTTTATCACTATGTTCTCCGTTAATTTGAACCACGTAAGAACGATCGGTTAAGTAGTTTTCACACCATTTCAGCAACGGCCCTCTAACTCCGGTGTCGTCTAATTTTCTAATAAGAGTATCGTGCCGCAGTGTATCGAAGGCCTTGCTGTAGTCGATAAATACCATTAGGACATGTTTTTTATTATTAAGGCATGTGTTGACATAGTTAGTTAAACTAGCAAGCAATTGTGTTGTACTTTTCTTGGGTTGAAAGCCATATTGTTGAGTTGCCAATATTTCATTTTCTTTATAGAATTCGTGTATTTGGTTACAAATGTACTTTTCCGTTATTTTGTCAATCACAGACAGTATAGTTATAGGACGATAATTACTGTAATCTTTTTTGTTACCTTTTTTAAAAATGGGCCTGACAACTCCTTGTTTTAATTCTACAGGATATTGACCCGTGGAAATGCTCAGATTAATAAATCTAGTGATGACCTCAGTTACTTTGTTAGCCAGCTTTTTAATATCTATAGGTTTTATTTTATCCATACCTGCCGCTTTTTGTGTTTTTATACTTTTAATTATTTGTATGATATGGCAATGTAAAATCGTGGGACGTAAGTCATCTAATATGGGCAGGCGTATCACTTAACGTCGGGTTGGCGTCTTGCACTAGGTCTTTCCTATAAAAAATACTCTAGAATATTAACACTCAATAAATAATAAAAAAAAATGTTATTTATAAGTAAATTAAATACATAAAATGTATAGAAAACTTGTAATAGGATTTCAAAAGGTTAAAATGGCGTTTGCAACAGCAAAAGTTTCATAACAACTAAGTTGCCTGTTGCTGAACATAAAAGAGCACAAACAATGAAGAATCAGACACGCAACTGTGACAAAGAAAGCGGGTTCTCAGAGCATTTGCATGACTATCATGAACATAATCTGCTGTTTCCCTGCGCAAGGGTATCCCAGCTAAATTTGAACTTTAATTGGTTTTACATTATTTGTACCAATTGGAGGCCTATGGCAGTAAAACTGGTAAAACTGCGGGAATGACACTGCGGACACTTTTTACATTTTATAAAAACACTAGCTGATGCCCGTGACTTCGTCCACGTGGGATAAAAACTATTCTATCTTTTAAGTTGGACCAAATGACAGATATTCACGTAGTTTGAACTAAATCGGTTCAGTAGTTTAGGAGTCCATCGCGGACAAACATTGTGACACGAGATTTATATATATTATTATAAGATTTGCACTTTAAGAAATTAGTGCAAATACCGACTATATCAAACATGTGAACAACATACAGCAATTCCGCAATTTTACTGCCATAAAGCACTAAGTATATATGTAGGTAAGTCATATATTGTACTTAGTAGGTATCTAGTTCATAAATTTGATTGCTTATAAATTGCGAAAAACCAGATAAAATAAGAATTTAGCTGGCAGATCCGTTTAGGTCACTTCTCCTGTGAGACAGATTACCTAACCACTATTTATATCACAAGTAATTTAAGTAAGAGATTCAAGTAGTAAGATAAGTAATAAAACTTTATGTTAAAACTGGAAATCAATGATGAATTATCACTTACCTAAAATAACAATTAATGTTATTATGTAAAATAAGGAGTAGAGAGATATTATATTCGCAAAACTTTCAGTGAAATAAATATTTATTTTTACTCGGAAAAATCCAAAGTTCGTGCGTAATTTCCTGGGCAAAACCTAGTAGGGAATTTAAAAACAACATTTTGACGCACAGAATATACATCATACGTACTGTGTTACTGTTACACGCAAAGGTGTGTTAACGTTGATTGGCGGGTCTAATCACAAATGCCGGTCGGAAGGTTAGTTCGGGACCTTGGGCGCGATTTTCACATCACCGCCACACGGCAGATGCTTTGTACGGGCATTATTGAAAGTATGATAATTGATAAATAAATAAAATCACTCGATAGTCATTTTATAATCAACAATAGCCATTGGTTCGCATCTTTGCCTCTCATCAGGGGATAGGGATTCGAATCCCGACTTCGCAGTTATGGGGGTTTTTGGAAATTAAATCACATCATCATCACTTCAGCCTGGGGACGTCCACTGTTTGACATAGGCTTTCCCAAGTGAGCTCCACCACAGCCTGTCTTCAGCCTTCCTAATCCAGCCGCTTCCCGACACCTACACTTTACGTCGTCGGTCCAACCAGCTGAAAGGCGCCCAATGCTACGCTTTCTTGTACGCGTCTCCACTCCGGCATTTTCTGCACCACTGGTAATCGTCCCTACGACACGCATATTCTGCCCACTACCACTTCAGCTTGCTCATGGTTTGGTCCCTTGCTTGTGTCAAGGAAAAATCTTAAGTATTTTGTAGAAATTCTAAAAAACTTATAAGCTATTATTAGCATGTAATATTATGGGATAATGCATGTAATTGCATTATCCCATAATATACAAAAATTGTGTACCTATTTAAAAAGGGTGACTAGTAAAAAGAAAGGAATCTCCTATTTAATAAATAGAAGTTTATAGTAAATATCAGAAAATGCTTTCTTCCACAGCCAAAATAGTGATATCAGATACCAAAAAATCTTTTCCGGTTCAAGTGGTACAGCCAAGTTTGAAACAGTATTCTCAAACTTTAGTACCCAGGTATGTTTAATGTTATGGTCTGTAGTTACATAGGTATCGTAGATCTTCCTATTTATAATGGCTGCGTCGGACGGATACACTCGTATCTGCAGCTGTATTGAATAGCACAAAGGCTCTCCATGAACTAAATTGCAGTCACATACGGCCTCGTTCGTGGATTTTAACTGTACAGTAATCGTCTTGTGCTTCTTTAGGTCTAGGTGTACAGTTAAACTTTATGGCTAAGTGCATATTGTAGCCATTTCAATTACATTTTGTTATAGCTTATAATAATGCTTGCATGAGTTTTCAAAAACTGATTGTGATTGATCTGTCATCTTACGAAGACCACAGAGTGGTAGAATAGAGTTATAGCCATTGTTGGTGAAAGGCGGTAGGCTTGGTATGCATTACTTACACGCCTTTGAAAAAAGGAAAAAAGAAGAAGCAATGTTACGTTTTTTAATATAAAAGAAGTGTTTTGCAAGGGCGGAATTTAATCACGGAGCAAGTTCAGGAGAAAAGATCGAATATCAGTTAAGCTTTATTTGAGCCACAATCTTAATAAATATTATGATCATAAGTAGCAATACATAGCATAAAGCAACTACTACGATAGATACCAGACAAATGTACCCCGTTGCAATAACAAATTAGGTCCTCGATTTTTTATCATCAGTTTTTCTAATTGCCTCCCGATATGAAACCTGTTTTAATGACGTAATAATATATTCACGTCAAAAAATAGAGTTCCCACCCTGAGTTGCTGTCGCCGCGACTTTGCTGATGATAAATCGTCAAACCATTGCAATCGCTCGACACCGTCTGCGGAAGTCAAACACCAAGCATTAATTACGTAGTCAATTAAATCGCCGGTACAACAAAACATTAATTTTATTCCAGAAGGTTTTCCATTGTTCTGAGCTAATCGCTTTTCTACACTTTCAAGATTAAGGAAGTGTAGGCAACTCATTTGCATGTGCGATAGAAATCGAGCCGCAAGGTCGGCAGTAGGTAACTAAATAACATTAATTGTAATAACTAGTATTACGCCGAGATGGGCGATTACAGTGCCGATTATGTTTTTATGTTATCGGTAAATCGTGATAATGGCGGTACTATAGTATGTACCTAATGTATTTACTACATTGTACTAGTAAACAGAAAAAGTGTTTCTTCCGCTCAAATTGCGTAACGAAAAACTTATGTATAAACGTCTGTCCCTCACATGATTTAATATTCCGATTGGTTGGTAGTTGGTAGAGTTTTGAACGTACCACTGTTGATTGAATTAGTAGTACATTGTGATACAAGGGTGGAAAGTAGCAGCCCGAGCCGAAGACGAGGGTTTTAATGTCACAAGTTGTTAATAACCTGTGCACTCAAGTATCACACGATGTTTTTCAATATTACGGGTACTTTGTACTTTCAAAGGCGAAAATGAGGAGATTCGAAAATTAATTCTATTTGATTTTTGTCAATTAATGTTAATGTGAAAACTCAGAATACAGAAAAATGTGAATATAATAAAATTAAAAGTGATTATTATAGTAAAGGTAGGTACATACTATACATACTTTGAAATGATATCATTACTGATGAGATCTAAGATGATGTAGGTATTTCTGAACAAATTAAAAACTTCCTTCTTTTATTTGAAATTGTTTGAAACAAATTACCCACTTCGCTAATTATACACGAGTTTATTTCTTCCTGCTGAGATGATTTTATCAAAGGATGTTGTAAGTGATTTTAATTGCAATACAATTAATGCGGATGGAGAAATTTTTGCTTTTAGTAATTATTATTGTTCGGTTATTAAATTAATAATTATAATTAATAATGTTTACAATTAGCCCTTAGATTGGGACTCTGTCCGTGATACAGATTTGTTTTTAATTTGCTTTGTTTCTGTAGTTGTGTGCGTATCGTTAGGGCAAGCACTTTTGTTTTCCCTAACCTATATAGGTGATAACCGAAAGCAAAACCCGGCTGAGTTTGTTGTGGGCTTCTTCTCAGTGCAGGGCGCGTTGGAACCCTCGTAAACTTAGTTTTAACTTTTAAGTCGACTTGTAGTTATCACCGTACATAATATTATAACCAATATTGTTGACGTTTTACAAGTGCCTTGTAAGTTAGGCCTATGTGAAATAAATATATTTTGACTTTTGACTTTTGACTAGGTACATGATGTTTACCGTAGAGATCTGGGTACGTAGTTTTAAATTAGGTCGTGAATTCTTACTTATCGGATTCTTTTTCATAATTTTAATGGGCAAAAAGCTTAGATAAGGCCTCTCCACATTCTCGCGTGAATCGCGTGCGAACCGCGAACTACCACACAGAATACACTCTACATAGGTACATTCAGTATACACTCATGCTTAGCAGGTGGTTCGTGGCTTCGCGTGAGTTTCACGAGAGAATGTGGAGAAGCTTTTAAGAAGGTGTCTTTAGGTGTAACATGCTTGATGCTATAGGTACCTACCATTGCGAGATATGGTACTACAGTATAGAGATCATCTACTATTACCTATAGTAGATGATTTCTATAGCAATATAGCAATTATTTATTTTAATGACTTTGCTTGATGAAGTAACTTTAATTTTATAACACATACATACTTACTGTAGTTGAGGAAATAAACAATAAATGTTTTTACATCAGTCGCTTGTGCATTTATTGTCATTTGGAATGCAGATAATTGCAGTAAATACTTGCAGGTTTTGTATAGCTTTTTTAGCTAAATACTCGTAACTTCGCATTCATAACTTGAGCACTATAAATATTGCTAGGTTGCTAAGTTATAATTATTTCGAAGGATATTATTAATATATATATATAGCTACTCGTGCTGATTCACTGATTGACTGACTCACTCATTGATCACCTCTCCTGAACAATTTTGTATGGAAAAAATTTTTTTCAAGGATGGTGTGAGTCGTATAAAAGAAAAAAATTCATTCGGAGGAAAAATATGGAGAGAGCTGATGAGTGAGGATTTCGGAGACAGGTGAAGAGCACAGCCAGGGTATCAAAGATAGGTGGGGGGGTGCTCGACCAAATGTTATTCGAAACGTCATCCAATTGGCAGTGAGCTGGAAAAAATTTCAAAATGGCGGATTCAAAATGGCCGCCGTTCGAATTTTGTCGTTAACTCGGAAAGTATAAAAGATGGAAAAACGGTTTCTTGGAAAGAAGTGATCAGGACCCGAAGGTCTATTGGATGGATAGGAAAAAAATTCAAAATGACGGAATTTATTTTTTTCATAGAAAATGTATGGAGAATGTTGAAGGGATTTTTTATGGGCGTGAAGACATCACGCGGGCCACATGTGGCCCGCGCACCCACGCACCCTACTAGTATTTATATATACCTAGATAGATCACTGTGTATAAAACGATTAACATTAATTATTATGAGTACAGGAAAATTTACGCTTACTTTGTTCAAAAAGAAAACTATCTGTGTTGTAACATGCAGTAACACGCAATGTTCAAAAAATTTGTCTTCAGACGCTGAAGTATATAAGATGAGAAGACATTACTGAGTTCACCGAAAGCTGCCCAACAAATCATTCGTTGAACTATCTATGAAACCCATTGTCTTATACTTAAAGCCTTAAAGGGTTTAACGGCGTAAAAGCGGTATTTAAGCGTTTTTGAATGAAGTTTTATGTAAAAACTACAAAGACGATTACTTTCAAATTTAAACGTCATGTATTTTGGGTCTTTAATCTAAAATCGCTAAGAAGCAGAAACATGATTGGATAAAATTTTCTCAATAGAAAGTTCTCCCAAAAGTTGGTCCAAAATCTCAGTTTTTCTACTTTTTATCGGAAACTACAATGGATGTATTTGGATGTAAACGCTAAGAAACAGATGTTTGATAACTGGCTTAGTTTTTAAGTAATTAGGTAAAAGGTCGTTTTTCTCTTATATTCTTCCGCGACGCTGCATGTCGCACCTACCAACGTATCCGCGAGAGTGAGAAAGACAAAATAAATTCAATAAATCCCCATAAGTCATAACTTGTGATTAAAAAAAAAGATTACTCGGACTCTCTTGCCACAGGAGCGCCGGTAGGCTTTTTCGGCACGGGTCCCTCAATGATGTTATTAAAAGGGCTCTTGCCACCATTGATATTCCTGCCCTATTGGAGCCAGCAGGAATTAGTCGTGATGATGGCAAGAGACCTGATGGATTGACGCTGGTTCCCTGGGAACGGGGTCGGGCGCTGATGTGGGACGCAACATGCATTGACACATTGGCTTATAGACATAATCATAGTCGGGAGCCGCAGCTGAAACTGCTGAATCAGGTAAGCGTTGCAAATATGCCTCCTATTAGAGAGTCAGGGAGTCATAGTGCCAAAAAATTCCTTCGAGAGCTTTCCCCGTGGTTAATAGCCTCAACTGGCGACAGAAGGGCTGGCTCATTTTTTGCGCAACGTATCAGCCTAGCTTTCCAACGCGGAAATGCAGCCAGTATTCTTAGCACTTTTCCACGCGGGCAAGACTTGTATAGTATAGTTAGAAAAAACTAGTGATAAGTTTTATTGTAGGTAACATTTCAATAAAAAAAAAATAAAAAAGATACATCAAACACAATGACTAACTAACATTTAAAAACACATCAATCCTGTCACCAAATTTTTTTGTACCACAGTAATATCAATTATAATAATTAACGTCGACGACAAATTAAGTCATTAATTTATAAAGAAACGCCAATATCACAATGGAACCAGTTCTAAAACTGCTATTATTGTGAACGCACGATATCAATCAAACAGGCAACAGGCAATAGGCCAAACAGTGACAGCTTTAATAAATCTTGGAACTATTAAAGCTAATCCTATTAGCGGTCAGACGTTACATTAATTTACTTCTTATTATCCGATTCTGATATAGTACCTACTTGTATGTAGCTGCCTCGTTGATCTTCTAGTGAGCATCATTGATTGCGGATCATGAGGTCCTAAGTTCGATCGCCGTGGTCTAGAAATCTTAGGTCAAGAAAGTCTTAACACCAGCTCGAGAGGATAATGACCCATGAGTGTATGGAATACCATATACCTACCAAGCAGATTCAAATTCAAACTTTGTTATTTATAGATAACGGTCACCACATTAACTCTAAATAACTTATATAACTATACATATATAGTTTAAATTTACATCCGGATTCTAAAGTAATACGCAAATAAATAAGTTGTACTTTTCTAAAATCTGTATGATACGAAATGTGAATTGAAAAGGAAGTAGCTTTTTGTATGCAAAATTAAATTCTGGATATGAAAATCAAATTCTTAATGGTTCTAAAAAACCTTGTTTTAATTTTCCACAGTAGGTACTTTGGTTTTGCTTCATGGAAAAACTAATGCAACCTGAGAGATTGAAATGAGCGTAGGTACCGAATGTACCGAATTTATACTTTTACTAGCAGATACCCGCGGCTTCGCCCGCGTAAATTTTAGTTTTCCCTATTCTCACGGGAACCATCGATTTTTCCGGCATAAAAAGTAACCTTTGTGTTAATTTAGAGCGAAATCTATCTCCATTTTAACTTTCAGCCAAAAATTTTCAATAGTTGCAGCATGAATGAGTATTTCTCCCGCTGGAATAGTGAAAAACAAATTTTCACGCGGTAGAAATAACCATTGATTTTCCCGGGATAAAAAATAGCCTTCTCTATTCTAATTTTCAGCCAAATCAGTTCAGCAATTACGGCGTGAAGGAATATTTTTCCCGCGTGGATATCTGTTTTTCACTGTTCCCGAAGGAACCATGGATTTTCCCGCGATAAAAAGTAGCCTTTGTATTAATCCAGGAAATAATCTATCTCCTTTCCGAATTTCAGTCATATCAGTTCAGTAAGTGCAGCGTAAAGTAGTATTTTTCGCGCGTGAATATCAATTTTTCAATTTTGCCGCGAAAACCTTGGTTTTTCCGGGATAAAAGTACCCTTTTTATTAACCTAGGATATCATCTATCTCCATTCCAAATTTCAGCCAAATCCGTCTTGTACTTGCGGCGTGATTATTTTTTTCCGCGTGAATTTCGGTTTTTAACTAATCCCACGGGAACCATGGATTTTCCCGGGATGAAAAGTAGCTTATGGGTTAACCCAAGATGCAATATATCGCCATTCTAAATTTGAGCCAAATCGGTTCAGTTGTTGCGGCGTGAAGGAGTATCGAAGCTTGATAAAATACGAACTTTGGAGCCCCGTTTCCACCCTTTAAGGGGGGAATTTTGAAAAATCCTTTCTTAATGCACCCCTAGACCTCATAGGTAACCTGTGTGCCAAATTTGAAGTCTCTAGACCCAGCGGTTTGGGCTGTGCGTTGATATGTCAGTGAGTGAGTGAGTCAGTATCTTCTTTGATATACCATGAAATTTTCTGGGATGAAAAGTAGCCTTTGTATTAATCCAGGATAAAATCTATCTCCTTTCCAAATTTCAGTCATATCCGGTCAGTAAGTGCAGCGCAAAGTAGTATTTTTTGCGCGTGAATATCAATTTTTCAGTTTTTTCATGGATTTTTCCGGAATGAAAAGTAGCCTTTTTATTAACCCACGATATCATCTATCTCCATTCCGAATTTCAGCCAAACCGGTCTTGAGTTGCGGCGTGAAGATTTTTTTCCGCGTGAATTTCGGTTTTTAACTAATCCCACGGGAACCATGGATTTTTCCGGGATGAAAAGTTATTTATGTGTTAACCCAAGATACAATATATCGCCATTCCAAATTTGAGCTAAATCGGTTCAGTAGTTGCGGCGTGAAGGAGTATTGAAGCTTGATAAAATACGAACTTTGGAGCCCCGTTTCACCCCTTCAGGGGAGAATTTTGAAAAATCCTTTCTTAGTGCACCCCTAGTCCTCATAAGGCACCTGTATGCCAAATTTGAAGTCTCTAGACCCAGCGGTTTGGGCTGTGCGTTGATATGTCAGTGAGTGAGTGAGTCAGTATCTTCTTTGATATACCATGAAATTTTTCGGGATGAAAAGTAGCCTATACATTAATCCAGGATAAAATCTATCTCTTTTCCGAATTTCAGTCGTATCAGGTCAGTAAGTGCAGCGTAAAGTAGTATTTTTCGCGCGTGAATATCAATTTTTCAGTTTTCCCGCGAAAACCATGGATTTTTCCGGGATTAAAAGTAGCTTTTTTTATTAACCCAGGATATCATCTATCTCCATTCCAAATTTCAGCCAAATCCGTCTTGTACTTGCGGCGTGAAGATTTTTTTCCGCGTGAATTTCGGTTTTTATGTAATCCCACGGGAACCATGGATTTTCCCGGGATGCAAAGTAGCTTATGTGTTAACCCAAGATGCAATATATCGCCATTCCAAATTTCAGCCATATCGGTTCAGTAGTTGCGGCGTGAAGGAGTATCGAAGCTTGATAAAATACGAACTTTGGAGCCCCGTTTCACTCCTTTAGGGGGGGGATTTTGGGAAAACCTTTCTTAAGGCACCCTTAGACCTCATAAGGGACCTGTGTGCCAAATTTGAAGTCTCTAGACCCAGGGGTTTGGGCTGTCCGTTGATATGTCAGTGAGTGCGTGAGTCAGTATCTTCTTTGATATACCATGAAATTTTCCGGGATGAAAAGTAGCCTATGTATCAATCCAGGATAAAATCTATCTCCTTTCCGAATTTCAGTCATATCAGGTCAGTAAGTGCAGCGTAAAGTAGTATTTTTCACGCGTGAATATCAATTTTTCAGTTTTCCCGCAAAAACCATGGATTTTTCCGGGATGAAAAGTAGCCTTTTTATTAACCCAGGATATCATCTATGTCCATTCCAAATTTCAGCTAAATCGGTCTTGTACTTCCGGCGTGAAGATTTTTTTCCGCGTGAATTTCGGTTTTTAACTAATCCCACGGGAACCATGGATTTTCCCGGGATGAAAAGTAGCTTATGTGTTAACCCAAGATGCAATTTATCGCCATTCCAAATTTGAGCCAAATCGGTTCAGTAGTTGCGGCGGGAAGGAGTATTGAAGCTTGGTAAAATACGAACTTTGGAGCCCCGTTTCACCCCTTTAGGGGGGGAATTTTGAAAAATCCTTTCTTAGTGCACCCCTAGACCTCATAAGGAACCTGCGTGCCAAATTTAAAGTCTCTAGACCCAGCGGTTTGGGCTGTGCGTTGATATGTCAGTGAATGAATGAATGAATGAATCAGTCAGTATCTTCTTTTATATATTTATAGTATAGTTAGAAAAAACTAGTGATAAGTTTTATTGTAGGTAACATTTCAATAAAAAAAAAATAAAAAAGATACATCAAACACAATGACTAACTAACATTTAAAAACACATCAATCCTGTCACCAAATTTTTTTGTACCACAGTAATATCAATTATAATAATTAACGTCGACGACAAATTAAGTCATTAATTTATAAAGAAACGCCAATATCACAATGGAACCAGTTCTAAAACTGCTATTATTGTGAACGCACGATATCAATCAAACAGGCAACAGGCAATAGGCCAAACAGTGACAGCTTTAATAAATCTTGGAACTATTAAAGCTAATCCTATTAGCGGTCAGACGTTACATTAATTTACTTCTTATTATCCGATTCTGATATAGTACCTACTTGTATGTAGCTGCCTCGTTGATCTTCTAGTGAGCATCATTGATTGCGGATCATGAGGTCCTAAGTTCGATCGCCGTGGTCTAGAAATCTTAGGTCAAGAAAGTCTTAACACCAGCTCGAGAGGATAATGACCCATGAGTGTATGGAATACCATATACCTACCAAGCAGATTCAAATTCAAACTTTGTTATTTATAGATAACGGTCACCACATTAACTCTAAATAACTTATATAACTATACATATATAGTTTAAATTTACATCCGGATTCTAAAGTAATACGCAAATAAATAAGTTGTACTTTTCTAAAATCTGTATGATACGAAATGTGAATTGAAAAGGAAGTAGCTTTTTGTATGCAAAATTAAATTCTGGATATGAAAATCAAATTCTTAATGGTTCTAAAAAACCTTGTTTTAATTTTCCACAGTAGGTACTTTGGTTTTGCTTCATGGAAAAACTAATGCAACCTGAGAGATTGAAATGAGCGTAGGTACCGAATGTACCGAATTTATACTTTTACATCGTATACGACATAAAAGTCTGTAAATATTTATGTATGAATAATGAATATACGCTTAGAAAATATTGAAACCAAACCATATTAGTCGGTACCAATTATTTCTATTTTAATTGTTACCGACTATGTAATGGTAAAATTCAATTCTATTTAACAGTAACAGATGTTAACCAAATGGTCTAGTTTGTGCGAGCAATGTCTCGATTGTCGATATCGATCGATAAGCAATAAGCATGTTTAATCGCTATTACATTCAGGCTGCGTCTCAAAAAGGAGAAATGAAGAAGTATTCCAATTAACGTTAGCAGCGCCTGCGTATCCGCTCGCTCTTAATGATCGGCCTGACAAAATCTTGTTTTTGCACGGCGTTTGTGAAGAAAGCGGTGCAAGGTATGAAACTATGCGATTATTGTAACTTTCTTTTGGGTGAGCAAAAAATCCTTTAAGAAAGCACACAATTGAAATTTGACTTAAGCTCCATACTTTATCATCGTACTTAACCTCCGAAATCAGAGGCACGAATCCTGAAAACTGCTAAGCAGGGCTAGTAGGTGCAAGACAAGATAATGATTCTAAGATTTCATTATACACAAATTTATACAACAATTCGTACTGAACCCAGGCAGACATATAAAATTCAGTGTAAATGACTTCCGGCTCATCATCAGTCATTAGGGGCCGTCCGTCGCCCACAACATAGCCAAGCCTGGAGGTGTATTAGACATGGGCGCGCATGGATTCAGTCGTTTCGGCAGCGGCCGGATGATGAGACTCACTGCTGAGGTGATTGCTCGACACCAGGTGGGAGCGCAGCGAATACGACAGTGAATCCCGTACTCCCGCCAGGAGATTTTAGTGGGTGCAAGCCCCACATAACCCTTCTGTTTCCCTTGATGGAGGAGTTATTCGGTAGGCAAAAAAGGGCTAAAAGGGCTAAAAGGGCTAAAAGCGCCACTAATTTTAAAAGCGTAAAAGCTCATAACTTGAGGCAGCCCCCGTTTCCGCCGGTCGTGGTGTGGTACCGTTATATCGACTGGTAGGACCGCTCGCACTCGTACTGTTCTTGTAATTGCAGTTAATTCTGCAGTGTCCAACTATACGCCGATATCACACGTTCGACTTGTTTCAGTGCGTCCGAAACTGTTTTGACGTCGCACGTCGTCTCTCTGTCGCACGTCGTCTGTCGTGAATTTAATCTCGAGTTGTCATTTTAGTGAACATAGGTATTCAACGGTCATGAAAATACACCCGAAAATGTCGGAAACACTGTTTAAGTGTTATAACCCTAGGCTTACCTACTACGAGTTGGTCCCATCCACAGAGCAAGGAATAACTTTATATTTCTTTTGTTTTCTGTGGTCCCATCTACCCCGTTGCCTTACCCTACCGGTGTGGTTGGGAAAAATTCGTGAAAAAATCCTTTCTACCCCGTGCTCAACTTCAACGGGAACATTTTTCGGGATGAAATTATGAAAAAAGAATGGCACTAGGTGAAAAAATTTTGAGGTCCGAAGAGGATCGAAGGCAACAAGCACGTGGAGAAGAAAAATAAAATTCGATTTAAGTAAAATAACGTAATTTATCAGTCATGATAAACTTACAATTATTTACATGTCTGTCTTAGCTTGATCATAATCGATTTAGTTATTTTATTTATAATATTAAAAATAATACATGGCGTACAATGGAGTCGATGTCACAGAGAAGAAGTTTAACATAGTGCTGTCACGTTGACAGCTTGTCATAAACAAAGATCGGTGTTGCAGGCATAGATAATTCAACACTTGCCCTTATGCATACAACACAGATATTACAGCAATAAAAAAATTATACATGTTGAACACAAAGATCATACATAAACATACTATGTTTCTTCCTATCTAAAGGTTTTGTCAACACGTCAGCAACCATTTTGTCAGTACATAAATATTTCACGGTTACAAAATTGCTGTTTACCAA
Source organism: Coenonympha arcania (assembly GCA_036785405.1). Classification (NCBI taxonomy): domain Eukaryota; kingdom Metazoa; phylum Arthropoda; class Insecta; order Lepidoptera; family Nymphalidae; genus Coenonympha; species Coenonympha arcania. Next base: position 16,538,070 of record CM072055.1, read on the forward strand.
GTCCTTAACATAGTGATACCGGACGTCAATATGTTTTGTACGCTTATGACAATATTCTTTGCACTCTAATAATCTATGGGCGCTTTGGTTGTCATTAAACACAGTTATACAATCCAATTTTAAGTTTGCAAAGATCTCTGTCAAAAAATTACTAATAAAACTCAAGTCTTTACAAACATCACTAATTGCTAAGTACTCTGCCTCCGTACTAGAGAGGGCTACACATTTTTGTTTGCGAGACTCCCAATTTACAATGTTATTACCAAGCTTAATTGCAAACCCTGTATAAGATCTACGATCAACACAATCATTGGCCCAGTCCGCATCGGTATAGGCACTCAACACCAATTGATTACTTTTTACATACAGTAAACCATAGTCAATTGTACCTGCTAAATACCGCAAAACTCTTTTGGCAGCTGACCAATGAGATTTATTAAAGCAGTTATTATACTGACTTAACTGACTACAGGTATAAGCAATATCAGGACGAGTACAAACAGACAGGTACATTAAGCAACCTAAAAGTTGTCTATAGTTATATATATCATCATCTAAAACATCATCTGATTTACATAACTTAAATCCTGATTGCATAGGAGTCGAAACAGGCTTACAGTCTGACATACCGAACCTTTTAAGTATTTTCTTAATATAAACTGACTGGTCTAATCTAAGCGTACCATTTTCTCTATCTCTAGTGACTCTTATTCCAAGATAGTTCTGTACAGGACCAAGGTTTTTAATACTAAAATTCTCATCCAGTAAATTTAATAAAACCTTAATATGAGTGCTATCTTTACTATAAATAAGATAAAAGTCATCAACATACAATGCTACGATAACTATTTCCTTGTCAGCCTTAAAATAATATACACAAGGTTCACATTTACTTTGTAAAAAATTATTTTTAGTCAACAAATCATGAACTTTACAATACCACATTCTGCTGGCTTGTTTTAGCCCATAAATACTCTTTTTCAACAGGCAAACCATATCTTTATTTTTACTATCACAAAAACCCTCAGGCTGTTCCATATAAATGGTTTCATTTAAATCGCCATTCAGAAAAGCAGTATTTACGTCAATATGATCAATATTTAAGTCATATTCATTTGCTAAACTAAATAATAACCTCATAGTAGAGTGGCGCACAACAGGGGAAAAGGTATCAGTGTAATCTACCCCTTCTTTTTGTGTGAAACCCCTTGCAACTAATCTAGCTTTAAATTGCTGAAAATTTCCTGAAGCATCACACTTTGCTTTAAATACCCACTTGCATTTGACTACATTGTGGTTCTTTGGCCGCTCTACGAGAATCCATACTTTATTCTCTATCATGGAGCTGTACTCACGTTTCATTGCCTGCATCCACTCTTCACGGTAAGGACTGTCAATTGCCGCTCGATAAGACTGTGGTTCTTCAACCATTAAATCATTTACAAGCATAGACAAATCATAGTCATCATACCTTTTTGGTGGAACAGATCGCGTACTACGTACAGGACGTGAACTCACAGAAGCATCCTCCCCTCCAGCCAACGTCGCGCGAGGTGACGTCACAGTGTCTCGCACTACGTCATCATTCACCGAGCACTCAGCAGAGGAGTTGTGCAGGCTGCTAGTGTCTCTTAAATCTGTGGACACACAAGGATTATTTAAATTATCATCACTAGACACCAAGTCATTTGAATTAAAATTATTATTATTAACATTAACATTAGACAATTCATTATTATTATTTGATACATTATTTAATAAATTGGAATTCAAAATTATTATTTCATTATTATCAGAATTGTCATGTCCAGAATTAAAAAATATCTCTTCCATAAATGTGACATCACGAGACAAGATCACTTTTCTAGGGTCATTGGGATCTGCCAGCCTATACCCTTTAGTGGTTTCTGAATACCCCACAAAAATATACGCTTTACACTTAGGGTCTAACTTTTTACGCTTAACCCCTGGTACTAACGCATAAGCCCTGCAACCAAAAACCCTGAGGTGACTAAGGTCCAGTCTAGATCCAGTCCAAACCTCTTCTGGAATCTGTCCGTCCAATGCAGCTGTGGGAGACCTATTTTTTAAGTAAACAGCAGTCATCACTGCTTCTCCCCAGAACCGCTGGTCGAGACCTGAATGTTGCAACATACAACGCACTTTATCCATAAGGGTACGGTTAAGCCTTTCAGAAACACTATTCTGCTGCGGGCAATAGGGCACGGTAAGCTGATGCAGTATTCCATGCTCACATAAGAACCTAGATAAAGTAGAATTTACATACTCAGATCCATTGTCACTACGAAGACATTTAATAGATAAACCAGTCTGTTTTTCAACCATGGTTTTAAATTCAATGAAACGGCTACATACCTCAGACTTATTTTTCAATAGGTATATGAAGCTCTTCCTTGAATAATCATCAGTGAATGTTAGAATATAGTTTGCACCACCCCAGCTGCTCACAGATAAAGGACCGCAAACATCGGAATGTATGAGCTGCAGGAGCTTGGCTGCACGGCTGGCTCCACTCCTGGGGAACGGTTTTGCGACCAGCTTGCCCTCAAGACAAGCAACGCAATCCGGTAAAGAGTCATGAGCCTGAAACATACAACCATTTGCTATCCTATCCCTTACAGCATACATACCTCCAGAACTGAGATGTCCCAACCGTTGATGCCATAATAGCATAGGCTGCTGTTGAGCAACAGCTGCGGCACTCGGTGATTCCTGCCCACTATGCAGGAACATAGAATGCTCCTTCTTGTGCAAATACTTACTATTCCGAACACATCCACCTAATTTATAAAGTCCATGTAAGTTGATACCAGTGCTGATAAGTTTATCATCTTCGTCATATATAAAACATCCTCCCTTGTTAAACACCACTCTCAGATTATGATCTATTAATTTACTGACAGATATCAAATTTGTAGACAATTGAGGAACATAAAGAACATTATGTAAAATAAGTACCTTATTCTTATATTGAATATTTACAGTCCCAATACCTTTACACAACATTATTTCACTATTAGCAACTGACACTGAAGACAAGTTTGGTCTTAGCGACACAAAATAGTCCTTGTTGTTGCACATATGTGAAGTGCACGCACTGTCTACATAGAAATCCTCCTTGCATTCCTTGGAAATGAATGCGGCTGCCATACAAGTATCTTGCACTTTGTTATTCTTCTTTTTGTCCCTTTTTAATTTATAGCATCTAGCCTTTGTGTGGTTATCCCTATGGCAATAATCACAGGTAATTTTAGGTTTTGAAATATAAGCTGTTTCAGATACACTTGATTTTGAGGCATTTCTCCGCAAATCTTCTTGAAGTAGACAATTTTTCACAACTTCACTTGTTAAACTAGAAGTTAGCGAGAACGTAGACAGGTTAGATACAAGCGAATCATACTCCTGGGGTAAGCCGCTTAGTAAAAGTTCTGCTATTTCTTGATCATCTATTCTGCGCCCTATGTCAGCTAGTTGTTGAACTATATCAAAGGTATTGTCTATGTACTTATTCATATCATTATAGTCGGTGTACCGCGCACCATGTAATTTGCGCAGCAACAAAACTCGACGCAAAAGTCCTTTGTCCTCAAATAGGCCCGCTAAGTTGTCCCAAGCCTCCTTCGCACTGGTTGAGTTGCGGATATGCTGATACAGATTAGGCTTAATACTCAAGGCAATGCGCGCCAGCGCGCGTTGGTCACGCGCAGCGTCTGTGATTTCACTTTCCGTAACACAATTCCACATACCTTCGAGCGTAAGCACCATTCGCATTGCGAATTTCCATGTCAGGTAATTATTTCCGCCTTCCAGTTTTTCGATTGCAGCGAAAAGAGGTGACTGCGCGATACGTCCATCGCAATCAGCGTCCTTACGGGAAACTCCGGATTCCATTGTTCTCTCAAACACGTAGCCTTGTTAATCGTCTGGGCGTATAACCTTTTGAGGTCCGAAGAGGATCGAAGGCAACAAGCACGTGGAGAAGAAAAATAAAATTCGATTTAAGTAAAATAACGTAATTTATCAGTCATGATAAACTTACAATTATTTACATGTCTGTCTTAGCTTGATCATAATCGATTTAGTTATTTTATTTATAATATTAAAAATAATACATGGCGTACAATGGAGTCGATGTCACAGAGAAGAAGTTTAACATAGTGCTGTCACGTTGACAGCTTGTCATAAACAAAGATCGGTGTTGCAGGCATAGATAATTCAACAAAAAAAACCTAATTTAACTTGGTTTCAACAATTTTGTCGTTAATATGACATTGTACAATGTACATAGGGGCGTGTTTTCCACGACGCGGACGGAGAGAAGCGGAGGAATCTGTTGTTTTGTATACTAGGGCCGATTTTTCAATCGCCAGATAAACATTAACTTAGGAATAAATATGACGTTTGGACATATTTTGTATTGCATATGTTTCAAATTTATTCCTCAGATAGTCTACCTAGCAAACGAAAAATCGGCTCTAAAGCATGTCGCAAAGTTGCACCTACATTTGTCGTGTGAGGCGTGAGCCCGTTAAAGTGCTAGCTGATAGCAGGACACAGGTGTTCCGAGTCGTGGGAAGCGTACCTTGATCTTGAACTAGGTACGATTGTTTTCTTTTTTATAGTTTTTTCACTCACGCAACTACGAAAGAGGCTTTCGACGGATGAACAACAAATTAACTTTTTGCATTGGAAAATAAATGAAACACAACAATGTTTGCCGGAATTACTTTACGAACTCTATTTTTTCATTATTTGAAATTAATTCACCTTCTACTTAGCTGTTGCCCGTGGCTCTACCCGCGTGAATTTAGAGTTTTCCTGGAAAGCAACCTATGTCACTCTCCGCGCTTTCAACTATTAAAGACATGCAAAAAAACTTTAACGGCGTGGAAGCCGTTTTTAAGCGATTAGGTAAAAGGTCGTTTTTCTGTTATACTCTTCCGCGACGCTGCATGTCGCACCTACCAACGTTACCGTGAGAGTGAGACAGATAAAAATGAATTCAATAAATCCCTTTAATCACGTTTGTTAATTAAGTGTTAATAAGATGCACGAAAAGAAATTCTAAACCTGAACTGGTACTTAAACAAAACATTTAAGTAGGTACATCGAGAATCAAGAGAAACATTAGCCTATTGATGGTATAGAGAAGTAGGTAGAGCTCACAACTGCGCCTTTTTAATATTAACAAAAAATTAATCACAATGTCAAAAAATGTATGTAATTTTGACATTTCTCGCGATTAAATTAATTTAAGTAGTAGGTACTTAAATTTTTGAATTTATTTCGTGCAGTTGCACGAGGTTAGTAGGTATATTATAATATTATAAGCGTTAATTAATATGTGCTGATCAGGTATTTCGTCACATATTGTACCTTTGCTTATTTTTAGCTTTACAGTAAAGCTTAGATGGTTGGTTAGGTATATTAAGCTAACTAGGTATATTTAAGTTAACTAAACCGACTTAAGTGTTGTATTGTAATGTCAAAATGTCATTATAATAAATAACACGAAACCAGTTCAAATTTCAGGTCTCGCGGGATTTAAGTGCGGTTTCGTAACGGTTTATTGATCAGGTTATATTTGCAACTGACATCTGGTTCATTTATAACCAAAATCATAGAGAAGTTAGTGCTGGAACAACGTTGTAACGTTTACTGGGATTTGTGTTCATCTAGATAAGTTATTAAATTATATTACAGTAAAACTAATCAATAATTTACACGAATTCTAATTGTTTTGCGTATAATGGTACTACAAGAAAGATGCACCAAAAAGTCGGGTTGATTCGTTGCGCAAAAATGAGCCATCCCGTCTGTCATCACACATCTCGAGACAGTGGAGACTATGAATCCATGGCCCTAGGGTCTCTATTTGGAAGTTGTTGGAACTTGCCATCTTTCTTCTTGAACCGGCCATTCTTCAGAACGCTTAGTGAACTGATTTTGGCCAGGCAGTTAAAAGCGCTGAAACGTCTCGGAGGTCATGAACCCACGGCCCCAGGGTCTCTGTCTCTCTGTTTGCTTCAACTATTGGCCATTCTTCGGAACAACCTTAGCGAACCTATTTTGACAAGGCAGTTAAGAACGCTGAAATGTTTCGGAGAATATGAATCCATGGCCATGGCCCCAGTCTCTGTATGTCAGTGTGTCTGCTTGAACTAGTGGCCATTCTTCGAAAAAGCTTACCGAACCTATTTTGGAACCCTGAAATGTTTCGGAGACTATGCATCCATTGTAGGGTCTTTTTATGCCTGTCTGTCTACTTGAACTAATGGCCATTCTTAGGAACAACTAGCGAACTGATTTTATTCAGGTTGAATTGTTCTACGAAAACTCGAAATGCCGTCGAATTAGGGACAGGAGCTTTTTTTTATGATAAAATATTAAATAGTTACTTTATTATTAGATATCCGTAGACATTCTTAAAAAATACTCTTGTGAAAGAAATTTATTAGCACCTTATCTGACATTAAACCGCAGGAGTAATGGGCCGTATAATTATCACTCCTGGTTTGTCTTTTTATAGTACTTAACACCTTTGATTAATCAGTTATGCGAGGGCCCACATCCGTTGGATGCTTTATACCTATTAAGTATTTATGCAACAGAAGTGGTCATGATCAAAATTCACTTCTCGGACAAGATAAGCCTGGTGGTCACATTCTTCATATTATAAAACTATTAGTTGACGTCCTTTTTTCAGGCGACCCAGAAATATAAATTTTAGAGAAAATTCTTTCTTCATCATGAAGCAAAATAAACTTTCTAGAAGAAAGGGTTATGCTGGGTGTTAGTGAATGAAGTGAATGAATAAGTCTAGACTTTTTTATTGTATATAGATTTGCATTGCTGTGATAAATAATTAACGGCCTACAAGCCGTGATTTTGAATGAAGTTTTATGCAAAAACTATAAAGAAAATTTTCTATATTTTTTTTTTCTGTTGTCGGTATATAAGTAACTGATGTAACAAACATGAAGAGCGAGGATCCTGGGACACAGGTTTTATATAACAAACTTACTCCAGGATCCTCAAAACCTAAAACCTCCTTAAATTCTATTATTAAAATAATATACTACATAAAGTGTTTGTTTTATTTCTTTTCTGAAATTTTTCGATTGGTAAACTTCAGAAGGGGTGACGATAGCTTTAATAATTACTGACATTGTAAGTTAGTAATAATAATTTAAAAAGTTGCCTCTAAGGGTTCCATTCTATTATTTTACTAAAGAACCCTTATAAAAATAAAAATCCTGACTCATTCATTCATTCATTCATTGTTTTACACCCTCAAAGTTCATCAAAGTTGAAATTTTGCACCAAAATTCTCTCTAAAACTCAGACAAGAAACAGGGAACGAATTTTTTGAAATTTTGGTGATTTAGCTAGTTTATTTAAAAAATACCTGAAACATACTGTACACCGTATGAAAGTCCCGACTCTATTTTTTTTATTCATTGCTGTCCCAAATAAAAGAACATAATTATCCCAAAAACACAATGTTGTCTAAAAATAAAATAGAATGCAACTACAGTAGACCGTATTAAGTAGGCCTATGAAATTTAATTAGTATTTATGTTTTATTGTCAGTTTCTTTTAATTTAAGCGTTTTTACAAAACTTTGTCATCTGCTCTCACTTTACCTTACTTGTGTCTAAATTGTATCACATTTATAAAATTAAATAATTACAAATAAAAAACCTGCGAGATCCCAATTAGTTCATCTCTCAATGCTATCAAATTAACTATAGCGGATACCTGCGGTTTTGCTCGCCAGACCGCGTAGTCCCATAGAGCAATATTATTATCTGTATACAGTTGTCTTCGATCAGTCACGTGATCAATTAGTCGATCAGATATGTCATTTCCATACATTGCTTGAATTTTTTTCAATTTAGATATGGAATGACTATTTTTTTTAATTTGGCTATTAGTGTTGGTGACTGACTGTTCTATCAAACATAGCTTCAACCACCACCACTGGACCAGACCAACAGGATAACGGTAAGCATACAGATAATTTTATGACGCAATTTAGGAAGAATTTTTGAAAGTTCAACCCTAACAAGGGAAAATGGGGAGGTAAAAACGAGAGTCAAGATATGAATTCTTGGGCTGATTATTATAATGACATTATAATTTTACCCCGTGATTATATATTTTTATCCATTCACGGTTTACCATGAAATATTTTTACTGCCCACATTAAAGCAACAGTTTGTCCATTTGCATCATTTTAGGATTTTATAAATCCCAAAGGAACTCACGATTCAGGAAATAAGTTGTCTACTTTCCATATTTCAATTCTCAGAATTTATGGTGTAATGGTGTAACAAACATACAAACTGCCACATGTATAATTTTAAATAGTATTTACCGTTACGATGTCCGAGTAAACGGTGCAAGATCTCGCATGTCGACGTTTAATTGCATTGTAAGTTATGTGGAACGTCATATTATTTGCCAAGCCATGCTTTTAGTATATCATAGGATAAAGGGATATCTGATACAAAATAAAAACAGAGATAATACATTAAATATCATATACTCTACCGACTTGACGAAATTTGGAACGACAAGTAAATAATTAAAAAATTGATAAAAAAACCTGTGTCCAAAAAAAATATAGCCTATGTTACTCGGACTGATGTATGGATTCAAACGATACCCCATACGTCCAAATCTCAACCTAGAAATAAGAAAATAAAACAGAAATTATAAATACTACCAGACTGATTGACTGAACGATAACCAGCCTGCAAGATGACGATAATAATTACAAAGCATAAAGTGTGCGCATAGCTGTACTCGTTTTCCTTTGCGGGTTTTTCTAGGTGTTTCTAAGTACCTACATAAAGACTTATTAGATGGGCACCCTATTCCTAGCCCACCTGGCAGAGTCTTGGTCTTTTTGACTTGCTTTCGTGGGAAAAAACCGCGACACCTGTGCGGTGTCCACTGCGAATATTGATAGAGAGTAATTAAAACGGACAGGGCGACAGAGCGTAATGAGACATGTGCGGTTTGAAAGCGTTTTATGACTTGAAGATGTGTTTGAGATGGGATAAGGGTGAAAATCTTGGACAGATCAGTTATGGTTAGGTGAACTTAGATACTGAAACTTTTTTTATTTTTATTCTTATTACAAACTTGCTCGTGTTTTCACCTGGGGTCTAATTGCGTAAAAAAAACGTAATCATCGTTATCGTAAATCGTAATCGTTTATGAATACTGCCCCCCGATTGGCTGACGTAAATCAGAGAACTAGTCAGCGGGCAGAATTTACTTCCGATTACAATTACGATGAATATGTTTTTTCTTAGACAATCTAGGGGCTGATTGTTAGTAACGTTTAAGAGTTAGTCATGATAAAATTACTGATTTGGAAGGTAGATCTTTCGTAACTCATAAAAGTTAATATACGGCATATAATTTATTTGACAGTGTGTCGATGGCAAATCATTCAACATCACTACTGCGGCATCAGCACACATTAAGCTTACAAGCTCTTACTTAGCTTTGAAATCGACTAATCAAATGTTTTATAAACTAATTCTAATAACTAATACTAATGATAGACTAAAATATATTTGGTACTATTTTATAATGATAGGAACATATTGTATGCATGTTCTTGGTACGGCGACGAAGTTATTTAAAGTGTTATAAGGTTTTACTGCGCGCTGACAGAGCCTCATGAAAATAGGGTAAAACTTATTGGAAGACTCGTGTCATGTATTGCAAATACATAGTCTGTCATAATTTTAGTAATTTTCTCGTCACTGGCCGCTTCTAAAACCTCACCCTGTAACTCGTTTCGTTTTTGTTCATACGACGCAATGATGAATGGAACCGTTAGAAAAATAAGATAAGTCTTTCACCTGTTTCCTTTACAATATGGTACTTGTATTATTAAATGCGCTAAATATGTATTTTGTATAAAATGTATTTTTTATTTCTCGGTAGAATACACAGTTGGTGCCGTTTGCAGCTTTGCAATTAATACCTTGTTAAAAATAAAATTTAATTGTGTAATTTTCTTTTTCCCAATGATGAAATTGATAGGCGCGTTTTTTTAATGTTAGGTACATGGAATTTCTTTTTTAATACTTATATGCCGTTACAAATTTTTATTTACTGCCCAGCTATGAAATTAAGTGTTTAAGTAGGTTTATTTTTGAAAAGCACAGATTGTTTTAATTATTTACTCAATATTATTACCAGTAAGTAATTTATGCACGATGAAAAGTGTCATTTTTTAAATAATAATAAATAAATAAATAAATAATATAAGATTTTTTATTTTATTTTAAGTAAAGGTTCAATCGCGCTACTATAAAAAGAAAAATTCATAACTATTCATAAACATTTTTTGTTTAAGATACAATACAATTGATCTCGATAAAAGTTTCGAATACATATTATATTTCAAAAGCGAGAAAATAAATTCAATGCGTGTGTTGAGTTTGAGAAACACGATGATTGAATCAATTAAATGCGACATGGCCTTAGTTATAATGTAAATACATGGCGGACAGTTTTCTTTATCTTTGTTTTATGAGCTTTATGATCTTCGACAGATAATACTATTTGCCTATAATTAAATCCTTATATAGCAGTTCAGAGGTGTTAGTACAGGTTTTTGTACGAATTTCGAGACGACTCGCATCGCACAAACGAATCGAATGCCTCCATACACTTACAGCCAGCGCCATCTATTGATAGCCGCATGCCAGTGACTGTCCATAGATGGCGTTGGCTGTAAATGTATGGAGGAATTCGACTCGTTTGTGCGATGCGAGTCGACTCGAAATTCTTACAAAAACCTGTACTATCCCCTCTGGTGCCTGTGATAAAATGATGCACATCAGAAGCTTATTTATACTTTACGTGGTTTCGCTCGTGTGAGCTCTATCAATCAATCAGACAGTTAGTCAGTCACCTTTACCCTTATATACGACTACCTACTCGTAAACAGATTGTGTGTTTTGTTCTCAGAAAAGCAGAAACAAGGAAATATTCTCTCAACTCCAAGAATTTCTTCACGGCCATCTCTTTTTCAAGCAGCATGGTCTGTCCACTACTAACTTTAGCTCTCTTTTATTTCCCGGTAGTTCAAATATGTGTCTCCTAACCAGAGGGCAGTGGTTGGAATCTCAGAGAACTTCTCAAAGTTTTATGCGTTTATGTCAACTGAATAAATAGATATCGAGAGAGAGTGAGAGATAGATAAGATCGCTTGCGTAACAGTGAGGAAACTTGCATGGCCTAAGTTCTTTACAATGTTCCTAAGCCAACCTGCACTTGGCCAACTTGACACCAAAGCCCACCGAAGCCAAAGCCAATAAGCCAACAAGCCAAAGCATTCTTTGAAATGAGTCCAAGTGGGTCTTAAAAGGGTTGAGACAAATTACACTAGTATTTGGAAAACTACAAATCCAGATCTTTGTATTAATAGCTCGTTGAGCGAATGAATTTTTGTCAGTGGTTAATTAAAAGGGAATACATTAAAAGTATGTTAAATACAAATTGTACATGGTATTGCAAGTGTCCAGCTTTACAAATTAAACGATAATAGATTAATATTACAGGTAGAAAAAATATGTAAAATTATCAAGTTTCGCGATAGCTACTATGCAGCATCATTCGTCTTCTACAGGCTATTAATACTTACACCTGGATAACAGCTATACTTAGGACAATAGAGCTTGTAAAGTTGACAGTAATAACATTAGCAATCTAATAGAAATGTAATAAAAAGCTCAAGCATTATACATAATGAAATAAAGATGTCTACGCGTCAATACGTCGCCGTGAGGGTAACCACAAATAAAAGTTACGTCGGATATATAAATTACTCTACAGTTGATAGGCTTTAATAATTAATGCAGAACAAAGTATACTAGAACTTGATTGTTATTTAAGCCTGTTTAGAAACATTAATATTTACATCACAGTACAGAAACTAATTTATCGACGAGGCATGAAAAAATTAGCTCACCTATCGAATCAGTTCATTGTACCTACTTTTCTTAAACATATCATCGCAATGATAATAAAATTGTTGAATTTTGGATATGAGTATCAACCAGACGTACAACTTATGAACAATGAAGAATCGACACGATTTTCTCCCTGAATTAACAACTTGTAAAAAATCAAAATCTGCATGGACAAAACCTAGGTATGTACTTTTATCTAATAATAGCTATGTAAAAAAAGTTTTATACATAATTACAATTCTGTTATAACTATGTAGTCGTGGAGGTAATAAAAAGATGCGACAATGTGTAAGTTTAACCATCGTCAATAAAGTTAACGATTCTAGCTACGGGTCCGCAGATGGCGATCGGTGACAAGCGATGATCGGGAAAGCGGTTAGGTAGGTGTGTAGTCACAAGCGAAGCGGGAGCGACTTTTTTCATCATAGATTTTAACTCTAAATGAAATTAGTTCGCTTCACTAGATGCGATAATAAAAAAGTATAAGTAATGGTAAATTATAGGATACACTGCTCAGCGTCCTTATTTTTGCTATAACTTCTTTATTTGTATAATCAATATGGGCACATAAAATATTCTCTGGACCAAATAAGATGCAACTATATCGATCGGAAAAATATCCTTAAAAATAGATCTCACAGACAAAAATAGATCTCTTGTATAGAGTAGTAGAGATACTTGAGTGTTAAAAATGCACCTTGACCTAGATTTAGGTACATGACATAAGCACAAATGCAATTAGAATAAAGAACCATGTAAAAATCTTTAATAACTGGCTATTTAAGTCTGAATAAACGGATATGTTTGTCAAGTAACCCGAGATGACCATATCTTTAAAATTTCAAGGTAAGTGGACGAAATTTATTGAAAATTAAAATTTTATTACATTAACATAATTATTATCTATGTCTATGATCCAGTGTATTTATAATTTAATCGGCTTTTCATATTGAAATTACTAAATAGGACTGCAATAAAAATTAACATATATATTAAACACAGAAAATACTTCCTACAAAAATAAGGAGTGATTTACAAAAATCACTGGCGTCTTCTTAATCTCATAATTTGTTTCAATCAACCTACTTTTGTATTATCTCTATAAATAGAAATGTCAGGGTTATTATGCGTTTTTTTTTTAAATAAAACGGTATTATGTTTCGTGAAACTAATCTATAATAATAAAATTGTTGTCCATCATAAATCTCATAAGCAAATGTTAGAAATTTTAATTAAAAAATTAAAATTAGAAAGAATTTTAAAGACCTATGCTAATAGACATATATAATTAAGCATTTATAAGATAAATCTAATATCGCTGGTAAAATCGCTACCTCTTATAACCAATCACACCATTAAGTCCCGTTATTCCAGCCTCCGCAAACAGGATAAAACGGCTCTGCCACTAATTACATCTTGATGCCACAAATAAGGTATACCACCTGGCTGGATTACTTTAACACCCAAGAGCTCATGGATTTTAATGGGGGTAAAGTAGACCGGTGATAAAGATAAAATTAAAAGCAGTTTTATTTCAAGCGTTTTATTTAAAGCGAAAGTAAATTTTGCACTTATATTTTACGGTCAAATACTGAGAACTTTCTGGTTGTCATCTAAAATTTCTAAGTACGAGTATCTATTCAAATATAATGAAACAAATAACATAATTAGTAAATAATTTTATAATGTGGTTTACGTCGGATAATCTCCTTGATATAATTTGTTTGAATAAATGATTATAACGCGAGTGGTGTTAATCGGATATTGTGTGATATATAAGTTTGTGTATTTAAGTGATAGTAAGATGATTAAAAATCACTAGTTTAATTTTCCAGATGTACTACAAAACATCAAAAATATTGACAAACTTAGCGTTAGAAAATAAATTAATAAATAACTGAGTTAGTGTCCGTGTAAAATATTTATTTAAAAAAATAAAAACCTATGGGTCTTTTTGCCTTAACAGTGTCTCCTTGAGTGTTAGCTATACTTAACTTTAGCTATCACTCCAAAGGCATATGTTATATGTTAGCGGATGCATTTTTTATATTACTTCTAATATTAGCTACTATGCCAATTATACTGTGACTACATTCTAGGTGCATCCAGCACCTGCGAATATGAAATTCATTCCTTACTTAAATGCTTGTATTAAAAGATACATTAAGACCGCAATATGCTCATTTCATTCGTTTAATTTAATACCAAATTCAATTTAATAATATGTATTAATGTAGTAAATTAAAATAAAATTTAATTAATTAAGAATATCTACGCTTGTCATGTTAAAATTTTTGCAGTAAGCTCAAATCAAATAATAATTCGCCAAAAATACCTTACATCGTTTTGGAAAAGCGCAAAAGTATCTTACTGCTGTAAGAGTATCTTACATTACTCTGCTTATATATTAACCAATACGAAATTGACGAAAAAAAACTGCATCGAAATCGGACCATCCGTTTGAGAGCTACGATGCCACAGACAGACACACACACACAGATAGACAGACATACATCGACGTCAAACTTATAACACCCCTCTTCTTGCGTGGGGGGTTGAAAAATTCAATAACGTCATTTCCATTAACTTAATTCAATGAATTCAAAGTCAACTCTAAGTCATTCCGAACTTGATAGTCTTACAGTTGGACATGGGATTTATTTATCTAAATGGAGAGGGCATATGAAAGTTTCTAATAATTTAGGTATTTATAATACACCAATTCAGTACGGTTCTATTGTAAAATGAGTCCATACGTCTTTATCAAAACCGGCCAAGTTTCTACGTAACCTAATCATTTTAAAGGCCGTTATATTTTCTACTATTTCTAACATAATTTATTATATTGTATGACTGAGTGGTAAGAAAGTTTGTAGGGCAGCGATAGGCACGTTCTTAAAATTACTAACATTGTTGTATTGAATAATCATAAGTTATTGGTTAACTAATGAAAATATTTTAGAAATCGGCACAAGAATAAGTTAAACATGTATCGCTACAATGTTATATGATTTAATTTTACCTACATTTATGAACAAAAAGGTTCGCACGTTCAGGTTGACACACCTTCTCATGATCTATGAGTTGACACGTTCAGGGGGCTGATTTTGTATCGTTCAGTTTGTTAGTTAGTAACCCTTACTGGGTTATTAACTAAGAAAACGGAGGCAAAAATCCTATTTTTTCATACTTTTTGCATAAGTCAGCAACTAGCATGGTATGTTGACATGATACCATACCAACCTAGGTTGGTAACTTGTGCAAAAAGTATGCAAAATTATGGTTTTTGCCTCCGTTTTTTAGTTAACAACCCAGTGAGGGTTGCTAACTAACAAATTGAACGATACAGAATCAGCCTACTGGAAATGTTAGTAATGCAATACTTATACAATAATACTCATCAAAATTCTCTCGCTTTTTTTTGTTACCAAACTTCTCCGAAACAGCTGGACCGATTGTTATGAAATTTTCAGTACATATTCCTTGGGCCTGGTCTGGGTCAGGTTGTTATCTATTTTTCGTCCCTAAGTGAGAAAAAAAATTATAAGGCAAAACAAAGTTTGCCGGGTCAGCTGTTTATAATATAATAATACTCATAATAATCATCATAAAAGAGACCGCTTTATCTTTATCTCTCTCTGGTCCTTCGCTATAGCTATATCCGTTTCATGTGTCAAAGAGAAAATAAATGAATGGAAATAGTATAGGTGACGTAGCTTGACCAAAAATACTATTTCGGTACGAATCTCGGTTCGCCATATTATAATCTACGACTATATTCAGGAAGTACCAACTACGAATAACTCAATCGGATATTGTATATTGTTCTAGCACTGCAGGCAAGGGCGGATCCAACCCTCAAACTAAGATGTGGGCACAGCCATCCGAAAATCGGCTAAGTGTGAGTTTTCGACCGCTGCATTTCTTATCACGGAAAATTTGTGTTTTTCATTTATTTTTTTATTATCGACCTCAAAATTTACATAGACTCTATAAGCACTGTGTTTAAAGTAGGATATCTTTAAACTGTGCTATAAGTGTGACATCACATCTATTAAAATTTAGGGTAGTGGCCACAACGGTGTATACGCCCTTAACTGCAGGGCGTTATAGACTAAGGAATTAATCAGAATAAAATGCATTTACTAAACTAACATTCAAACCATAACTAACATAAGAGGCTACACTTAGGTTCACCCAAAAATTAGTAAACCAATTAATATTGGTTGACAGCTACATTGTAGTTCTTATTATTTTATTTTATTTATTAGGCAACTAAAACAAGTTATAAATATTACAAACATTAAGTTCTTAAATACTAAGTTTTAATTCTAATTATAACTCTAATATAATCGCACATATAAAATACAAGTTTTGAGAAAATAAGCAAAAATGCGTGACGCTAAAAAACAACGCAAAGAAAACACTAAAGAAAAAGAAAGAAAAATTTCGTTCTCGTTGACTATAATGTTATCTAGGCGTATAGCATCAGCATTTAGTTGCAACAAATTGTAATAATTAATTTTATCCGTAAACAATTTATATCTAAATACAACTTTTATTTTCAGTAACATAATACAAAAAAGCAATTAGAACTGTCAATGAGGTAAAAAATAAAAAATAACAAATGTAGAAAACCTATAGCTAAAATGTATCACAACCAGTTTCCACGCTGACATTTGCGAAGGCTAAACTTTTTTCTCAGGAGAAAGATCGGCCGTTACCCCCCGATCACGAGAAATGCAACCTTGACTGGGCATCGAACCCGCACTCAATGCGAGGAGATACAATTAAGAAACCTGTACTAATAGCCCTTTCCGTTAAACGGACTGCTTTTGATGAGCATGCCTTTTTCTTATTTTTGTTTTGCGAAGAGTTTAAGGTAAGTATTTTTCATTTACTATTTTTTATTTACTGCATTTCCGTTCATCGACTCAACTTGATCGACTTGGAATTTTTGACTTTCGACTTCAAGATCTGTAGAACACATAATTCGCTAGTTGTTCCCTACTTGAATTTATTGAGATGGGAATACTTAGCTTTTCTAAATGAAAATAAATATGCATTGCATATTATACATTTACTAGTTGACCCGGCAAACGCTGTTTTGCCATTAGCACTATAAAAAATTGCTTACAACCTATTCTCAGGCCTACCGAAAATACATAGAAAATTTCATAATTATCGACAATTCACTCTTTTTTTGAAGGGACCCAGATACCAGGAAAAACGTTTCACACCTTAGCTGTTCGTAACTTAGTACTGGAATTGTAGAGGAAAAACTATTGTAACTAATTATCTTTTTGATTAGTGTTTTACACACTAGGATATAATTCCTATAAATTTAAATACGAATCAAAATTTTTACTCGCAGTGGGATTTCTAAGTCCTACCTAAGGACTTATAGTACGAATCGAAATTTCATCGCAGAGGCATATCACATATGGCTCGTATAGCTCAGCGATTAGAGCACCCAGCCGCGAGAGCTGGGGGACGCGGGTTCAAATCCCGCTGCGAGTGAAAATTTTGATTCGTATTAATTAAATTTATAGAAAAACGTTTCGTTCGAGTTTGTTGGTTGTCAACCACATACCTATTGCGCTCTCGACGTCTTTCGGTAGAAAGGTGAAGGGGAACACAGCTTATGGAGTTCCTTCTGATTACGCTCATTAAAGTGTATCCTGCAAAATACCGCTAAACAGGCAAAATTGCTTCGATGAAAGAGAAAGGAAAGAAAACAATTTGCCGGTGTTAGCGACTCCTTAATTCCTTATGGTATGTTCGTATTGAATACAACAAAAATAGACTACCATTGGCTGGCTACGGTTACGTGTGAAATCCAAGTGCGAAAAACTCATTGGGTAGGTGCGACATATTTTTATAATTGCATTAAAATTAAAATACAATTAATTTTCATGTGACAGGTCATCAGATGCGCTATCGACGCCGCGCCGGAACACGCAGGTTTTGTTTATTTATAGGGAATACATTTTAAGGGCTTATTACATTTATAAGAATATAAATTAAGGCAGATAACATGACCTTTAGGAGGCTCCGCATCTGCACACTATATTTAGTTCTAACGCATTAGATCCACCTGGATCATTACCACAAATGAACTGAAGCCGGTTTTTCGTAAAAGGTGTAAGTCCAAGATATCCAATATTATAAATACAGCAGCATAGCTATCTGTGTTTGAGAAGAAAAGGTGTCATTTGTCTACTTTTATACTACGAGTTCTTACACTATAAATACAGGAATTGGTACCTGATATGCTTTGAAGAGCCTGTTGTCTTTATTCTTATAAATTACTGATGGGAATTGTATTTTTATAAATTACATACATAGGGACTCGTGCGTTAAGTTCTGTCAGTCACGTGTCCTAAAATGGCTTTCAGTTTGGGGACAAAATCATAGTGTCTTACACACAAGTAGTTCAACCGTGAGGAAGCAATGTCATTTCATTTCATTTCAAACCATAGATTTATAATGTCGTCGCTCGCGCTCCGACTAGATAGAGTCCAACCTAACGTCGTCAACTCCATGAGTGTGGTAAGTTTTTCTTGTAGTGCGAGTGTGTCAATTTTGTATGGTGTGCGGATGCTAGTGTGCGTTAAAAATAGTGTAGCGACGGCTCGGGTTTGCCAATTTGGGCAAAGTATTTTTTGCCACACTTTTGAAGTCGAGGGCTCCCTCTTGGACCTCTACGATCCAAACATATGAATATATTGTTGATGTCCTAAGCATTTAAGTAATAAAAAACGAGATCAATCAATCTACAATAATAATTGTACATAAACAATTCTCAGTACGTGAACAGTCCAAAGTTTCGAGTGATGATTTTTTACATTACGTTAAAGTTTATCCGCTCTACCGTTTAGGCATTATGATATAATATGTTCGTGGTCATTGCAAGCGGTGAATTTTCAATTTTCAATACGATATTAAAGTTAATTGCTTATACCTGTGGCGTTTTTTTGTCTCGCTTATAACTCACTAACTCACGGATATAGCAATTTCCTTTTTATAAAAAATACTTAGCTAATTCCCGCGACTTTGTCAGCGCTTTAACACTTGGAGGTAATTTAGCATTAAATAAACACCTTTTAAGGTTTCAGCAGATGCGCTTCTATTGCAGACTCCTCACTATACTAAATAATTAATGTTCTTGTCTCGATTGTGTCTAGATATTTAATTGTTCCACTACAAGTATGTACATGTATAGTTGACTGCGATCTCACCTGATAGTTAGTGACGATATGGAGTCGGACATATTGTACTGGAACCTACTTACTTGGCAGGGGTGTAAACAGGGCATCAGTTGCTACACAGCATCACACCGGAAAGCCATATCGCTGGGCGGTACGTTTTTTGGTTTTACGTTTTTCCAATCAGGAATGTAATTTTATTTACCTAAAAAAAGAGTATACTTTTTTCAATGCACATTTCCTGTCATAAACATTAATTAAACATTATTGGGAAGTGCAAGATGTTTATTTGCCCATTACTTTGGAATCCGGAGTTTTATCAAAAAATAATACTCAATTTTCGGAGTTAATATTAAGACTGTTTAGTCAATATAAAATATAGTTTGGATTTGATTCAGCCTGGTACAGGATTCCATACATCCATTTTCAATATCGTTTAAACATTATAATATGTTTACATAATATCTTCTACCTTACATTATTAAAATATACTTACCCTATAGTTCGATTTGATAATCTTAATTTTTTATATCTATCGGAAATCTTTATGGAAAAGTAGGCTATACTTACTTACCTTTGTGAATCAGAATATCAGTTTATTACTAAGTTTATCCTTTAATCACGAAAAGAAAGAAAGAAGAGATGCTGTGTCTGTAGGTAGGATCGACTTTGCTTTCCTCTTGCGGTATAATATCAGATAAAGAGAGGCAGAAAAAAATGTGTTTTAAAATTTAGTATTAATTCTAGTTTAGCTAAACTTCCACGTTCGAAACAGCGCTGTGCTCCAGAGAATGGGGAAATGTCTAGAAGTGCCTAATACTGAAGAGAAAACTAGAATGTTTCAGCCAAGTGATGCGTAATACCAAGAAATATGAGCTCCTTCAATTACCTAATCATGCAAGGGAATGTGGTAGGTAGGAGGAGGCCTGGCCGCAGAAGAATATCTTGGCTTCGAAACTTACGCCAATGGTTTGAAAGAGCACCCGTAGCCTGTTCAGAGCAGCGGTATCCAAGGTTCAAATCGCTATGATGGTTGCCAACCTTCGATAGGAGACGGCACTCTATTCATCGGCAAATCAATGGTGAAAAGAAGAAGATAGCTAAACTTGCTTATATTATTCATTTGTTCCAAGTAAGTCTATTGTATTTTGTGAGGAAATATAGAGCAATCGCGATAACCCCCAAACATTTCAATGGCGAACAACTCTTGAATATATTATGTGTAAAAATCTCGTTTGAATCACACTTGTAAACAGTAAGTTTTATACCTATTCTACAGGTAGCAATGAATTTCCAACACTGTGTAGATACGATTTATTGAAAATATTAATATATTACTTGCAGATTTTAGATTCAAGAGGTACTTGAATATGATCTTTCACACTTTGATCATCGTCTCTTACCCTCGAGAGACGGTAAGTGATGACGGTGGTAATTTATTGCATAAGAGCAATAATAAATAATTGATTTTTGTTTTTACTCAAGGTGAGCTTGCGCTCGCTGATAATTTAATGTCTAGTATATTATTTTAAACTATGATAGGTTATAGGTATTCCTTGTTTTACTTGAATGACCAACAGCTGTAGGTATATGACTGATTTATATTTTGAATGCTTTTGGTACTCTTATGGAACAAAATTAAAAAAATGTATGGGAATGACATATTATCCGATCGCTAAATAGATCACGTGACTTCCGCGCAGACAACACATAACATAGTTTTAATTTTGTGTACCAAAATTAATCTTAAAAAATGGAAAAGATAAGCCATATATCTATTCGATTTCTAGGTTATCTGCTGATTTAATCACCCTTTGACCTAACGGTCACCTATCCAGCTATCGAGTTTGGTCATGAAGGTTGGTTTGGTTATGATGCAGTCAACTAGACTTCTTGATTATTTTTGTTCGTTCGTGCTTTTCAGCCGTCGGACGTCCACTGCTAGACAAAGGCCTCCTGCAATGATTTCCAGCCCACACGATCCTGCGCTAGTAATTGTATCCAGTGCCTTCCCACGACTCTTCCAGTTCATCTGGTCGGAGGTCTGCCAACACGGCTTTCCCGTGCGGGGTCGCCTCGGTCGTTGATTCCTTTACTAAATTTTATATTGGTTTATCTGACCAATATTATGAAAAGGTAAAGGAACTAAACCATTAATCCAAACTGCATAAAATTTAGCTATTTTTATCGAAACAATTTGTATGAGCAATAAAATAATTTGATTGCAATGTGACATAGTTTCAACTGAGTCCCTTCGTGTAGGGCTTATTCAGAACAATAGGATCAAAGCTGTCTGCGTCTGGTCTATTAAAGTAATGGAGTATTAGTGAAGCAGGGTTGCCAAAAAGATTGTTTTATGATTTCAACCGTACTCGTACACTGCAAGATCTTTCTGCCTCTTACTAGTCTACACGCTTTTCCACCGATTTAATCTAACAGTTCCACAACTCTCTCATGCGTACACTTAGGATGCCTGCTACCAGGATACATAGTGGTCATTGGCTACCACATGTTGCGTTCCTGGTACAAGACTGTCTGAAATTAGAAAATTTACCAGTTAAAAATAGTAAAATATTTTAAACGAAAAATACTTCTTAAGATAGCTCTACTACAGAAGTAGCCCCCAAATTCTAATTTTATTTAGTTTTTCGCAAGTAGAAGGCTTACACTGTAGGCTATTTGCGCAATTATACGGTTTTTAATAATGTATGTCATAAAATTTTTTTTACAACAACTTCCATTTATTTAAATATTAATTATTAGTGATGAAAAGTCATTTCATGGAGTTACCCAAATTTTAAACGATTGGGAACAAATCTGAGGTAAGTGAGGAGTTGAGGGCGAAGTTTTTCATAAAAACATATGGATGTGTAACTGTTATTTCGGATAGATTGTGATAACAATACACCTACAATAGTACATTGTTACCCTAGGGATGAAAGTAACTTATTTAGTCCCGAGACGGGGTTTGGCGCCCGAGCGTAGCGAGGGGGCCTATAGTTCGAGGGACTAAATAAGTCTTTATCCCGAGGTAAACACTGTGCTTTTCATTACGAATATAAGGAAAACCAAAATAAAAATAGAAATTAGCTAAAGAAAATTGAATAATTGTGTCAATAAAAATCACTGTTAAACAGAAGCCTAAACAAAACTCTACAACTCGAAAAACAAATGAAGATCGGATTGCCGCTTGCCACTTTCCCGCCTTTTTTTTTCTTTGGCCTAGCCGGCATTTAGCTTTTTAATAGTCAAGTATTGTCTATGATTGTCTATGAATCAGTTGTCTTTACTTTATGAATAAAGTCTATCTTTCTTCTTGTCTATGGATGCACTCGGGTATGTCGTGTTTCATTTGAACTCCAATAAAAATGTGACAACTAGTTTTTTTTAATTATTTGACAGCTGTCAGTTGAAAACGATTCTCCCTAGGGCTGCAAAGTATTACTTTCAACCCGCTTCTCAGGCAACTTCAGACCTACTTTCCGTGTATGAGTGATGAAAAGTGTATTGCGTCTAGAGCTTGCGGAAGGCTTAATAAAATTCCAATTTGAGCTAATTTAACCCATCCTTAAAAAATGTCTAACAAAAGAAAATAGGAACTAAATATAAAACTTCAGTGAGCCTCTCAGGTATACATGGGTTGTTGATGCGCCAAATTATTAACTTTTTTGTGACCTTGACTAATGACAGTTGACCTTCAGCTAACGATTCTACCATTTCCTCATACATTAGCATTTATAAAAACTCCTCTTAGAAACTTCCTGACATAGAAAACAAAAAATTTGCAATTTTAAAATACAGTTAATATTAGAATGCGGAAAATAAAAATATAATTAATGTGTATACCTACTCTACGTTCAGTTAAGAATTTTAGACCGACTTCGAAAAACAAAAGGAGGAGGTGGTTCTCAAGTCGGCGCGTACCTATTTTTTTAGGGTTCCGTACCAAAATGGTAAAATGGAACACTTATGGTGCGACTTTCTCCGTCTGTCTGTCCGTCTGTCCGTCTGTCTGTCCGTCACACTCGATTATTTCAGTAACTACCGGAGCTATCGATATGAAATTTGGAATAGTTGTGTATATTAGTGGCCCAATGACACTGGAATAAAAAAAAATGGAAATTTTTTTGTTCTTATTTAAAAAGGGGGGAAAATCGGAGGGTTGAAATTTAAAAGTGAGATAACTGTACCGTGTGGGGTATCATATGAAAGGGTTTACTTTGTACATTCTAAAACCGATTTTTAATTATTTTTAGTCATGATAATTTTTGATTTTTCGGGGAAAATGTCTAAAAAAATACCGTTCCCCCCCTTATCTCCGGAGTTTACCAATCGAAAAATCTCAAATAATTATGGTCAATAGGAATTTACGTATATTTTACAGGAAAACTATAGCCAATGCTCTAAACTAGCATAGTTTTTTTGATATTAACAATAAACCTCTACAAACAAAGTTAGTTTTGCGGTTCATTAGCAAATGTAAGTATTACCGTTTTACAGCTTTGGTCGTTACAGTTTTGGTCGTGTTACATCTACATTAGTATGCCTGATTGTTTTGCTTCAGTACTTCTTGAGTACGGAACCCTCGGTGCGCGAGTCCGACTCGCACTTGGCCGGTTTTTTTGTTTCTTTACTTCACCAATGATTTTCCAAGACATTAGTAGTTTCGGCGTGAAAGAGTAACATATGTTTGTATAGATAATCTTCATAGAGGTCCAAGAGTGAGCCCTCGACTTCAAAAGTGTGGCAAAAAATACTTAGCCCAAATTGGCAAATCCGAGCCATCGCTACACAAATTTTCACGCACAGTAGCATCCGCACACCATACAAATTTCAAATTGATACACTCACACTACAAAAAGAAGTTACCGCACTCACGGAGCTGTCGTTGTTAGGTAGGGCTCTATCTAGTCGGGGCGCGATGGACGACGATTATAAATCTATGACAGTCTTATTTATCAATGATTGTCCCTCCACGTGTTTATGTCCACACGTTGAAAGAAAAATGTAGTGGAGGAGCATTCATTTTTAAATAAGATGAATTCTATTTTAGTTTGATTATTTCGCCCAACCCTAGGAAGCCAAAAGTGTAGTTAATGTCACCGATCTATTATAGTAGAAACTGTACTGCAGGGCGACGTCAATCACGGCCCCAGAGTTACTACTTGATAGATATCTCGTAACAAATAGGTATTTTAGCATTTGCATTTAAATTGAATCCTTGTTTGGCAACAGGCTTTCAAAATGAAATAAAATGAATGGTATATTATTTAGGTAACTAGATACCATACAGCCGTCGCGTCGGCGTTCTACGTTTCGAAAAATAGTTTAGGGGTGTTCGCACATAAGCACGTCCCTAGCTAAACGCCTTCTCCAATAATTGTCACGTGATATTCTCCACAAAGCAATGGTTACGAAGAAACTTCTTCAACTTTCTGGTACCATACGCCAAGAAGTTATACTTATTATGAAAAAGAAGCGAGTGACGGTGGAAACAAAGTTTGGAATAACACCTAAAATATTTTCATGTGCGATTTCACCCATCGCTCGATAGATGGCGCTGACTTCAGTTAGCTCGTGTTAACGAGTTTAATACCAAATCTATATATCTACGCGACCAGCGAGAGAAACTTACATTCCAGGTTTTCAACGATTTTCGTAGATTTTTTTTTTTAGAGACGGGATTTTCGGATTATAACAAGATTTAGTACGTCATCCTACACGAATATTGTAGCTTCCCAAAAATAATGAAATGGGTTCCTAAACAAGTATGCGATCAGCTATATGTTCATTTTATATATTATAATGTAATAATATAATATATTATATCTATGGATCAGGTAAACTAAAGGGCCGTGTTTGATTGTCACCAACGCGCCATAATAATATTATGTGCATAAATATGAAAACTGAACAGATGTATATAAAATGGGTTTAACTGTATGTATCTGTATTAAGGATCTGGCAGATTCGAGGGTATTGGTAATTTAAAATTCAGTTGATAATGTCAAAATAACAATAAACTAAAGCATAACTGTGAAATATAAAGCTGTTAGAGTACTCCAGACACCAGCACCTACGTCAAGAATCGATTTTATTTGTTCCGGATTTTTTTCTTATCCTCTACAAGTTAGTACTTGACTGCAATCTGATGGTAAGTGATGGTGGGGGCGATGATTTATGATACTAACTTGTAAGGGGTAAATAACTCACCCCTGACGGTTTCTACAAGCGTCGCTGTGGAACACTAAATCGTTTGGCGGTGCGTCTTTCCGGTAGTGGTAAGTACTGGTAACTAAGTCCTGTCTCTTAGGGCCGATTTTTCAATCGCCAGATAAACTTTCTGAGGAATAAATTTGAAACCATATACCTAGTATGCCATTACAAAATCTGTCAAAACTTCACATTTATTCCTTAGTTAACAATTATCTGGCCATTGAATAATCGGCCCTTAATTGAGTATTACACAGCTTTTGAATTTGATAAAAATATGAAAATCCAACCAAAGATTTACAAATATTTTAATTTTGGAGTCTTCTATCCCTTTCTTCTCGCAAAACGAACATTTCTATGAAGCCGCACGAAGCTACTATGGCATTAGTAAGGTCACAATTTAATGTTCCTGTCATGTGTTCCAAATCTTAGAGCTCTCTAATTATTATAAACAAATTAGTCTTTCCTACAAATTATGGATTCCGCAAAATAACGCCTGCTTCCATTCAACAATGAGCACTATTATTTCAATTACTCTGGAGAAGGATACGCGTGCACAAACTAGTTTGCATGAAACACCCAGCATCTGGCGAATGTTTGTTACATACAAAATGCGTAACCCGTTCGCACAAAAGCCTGACCTATATTGGATGACGTAACATACGTCGTAAGGGCCTCTGCCCTTTTATAGCCACACGACATTTGGTGTTATTATACTGAACACGGGGCCTCTTAAAATATTCATTTAGAAAAGAAAGCTGATGATTGCAGATATTTAAACAGACATTTTATTAAAAGTTAGTACCTAAGAACTAACTCGAGTCACGCAAACACTCTAAAGTCTAAATCGATGGTGGTTTCAAAAGTCAGTATTTTAGAGGGTTTGGTGTTCTTACTGCGCTTGTCGCTTTTTTTTACTCTATACAAGTTAGTACTTGACTGCGATCTCATCTGATGGTAAGTGATGATTTACCCCAACGGTTTCTAAAACCATCGCACCGGAACGCTAAATCGTTTGGCGGTGCGTCTTTGCTGGTAGGGTTGTAACTAGCCACGGCCGAAGCCTCCCACCAGACCAGACCTGAGCCAATTTAGAAATTATAAAATTCCAAAGTGGCCCGTGGTGGGAATCGAACTCACGACCTCCCACTCGAATCCGAGCGCGGCGCCACTGCGCCAGGGAGGTCGTTAAAACATACACCTTGAGCGGGTAAACCACTTAATAGCATGGAAAATATGAGGTACCATTGGTCGTATAGGCAAAACGTGGTCAGGGTCTCCTGGCGGGAGCGCGGTGAATATGTCACTGAATCCCGTACTCCCACCAGCGAGAACATTGACGAACAAATATTTAGTTTTTTTTTGTCGCGCTTAGTTATTTTCTGCTAAGTAGAGGCCTTTTTAATGCGATCTAAAGATGAAGAAGTTTCATACAACATTTTAGTAAATGAACGATTATTATTTGTCATGCCACATGCCATGATATTATGCCACATTACAAAAATAATATAGACACTTATGTAGCTAGTAAAACAATGCCTGAAGCTTTTATCCACAGCTTTTATAATTGTAGTCAAGCCATACAATATTACGTTATGTATAAAAAGAAACAAAACTCTTAAAGCAGTCTTAAACTTTTATGCAAATTACTCTAATAATTCTCGAATGTTTAGTAGCTTATGGGTTCGAAGCACTCGAATCCGTAATTTTCGAGAGTAGGTGTAGACAATTTAAAAGTCACATATACCAGGTAAAGCCACTAATTCATATTTGTCCTGATAGGTTTAGTACAGGTTTTTGTAAGAATTTCGAATCGACTCGCATCGCACAAACGAATCGAATACCTGTATCGATTAAATGTATGGAACATTTACAGCCAGCGCCATCTATTGGCAGCCGCATGTCAGCGAGTGTCCATAGATGGCGCTGGCTGTAAATATATGGAGAAATTCGATTCGTTTGTGCGATGCGAGTCGACTCGAAATTCGTACAAAAACCTGTACTAATCCCTCTGACAACACAAAGAAAACAAAACGAATATTCGAAATGGAAACATCAAACAACTCGTATACAATATTCAATTTTAATAATACGTATAAATGGACAGGTCTGTCTGTGTTTTTATCATATTTATTTATAATTTTCTATGTTCAGTGACAAACGTTCATC
Source organism: Coenonympha arcania (assembly GCA_036785405.1). Taxonomy (NCBI): domain Eukaryota; kingdom Metazoa; phylum Arthropoda; class Insecta; order Lepidoptera; family Nymphalidae; genus Coenonympha; species Coenonympha arcania. Next base: position 16,565,686 of record CM072055.1, read on the forward strand.
AGCTTGGACGATAATATAATGGCTGGTCCTTAACCCCTTAAGGACCCCCAGCCCAAGTAGAGAAATTAAATTTTGGCCCAAGTAGACCGTGAAATTATAATTTAATTTAGTTTTTCATAAAATAGTAGTTTAATATACGATGTTGGCTTATGGCAATGAGTTTTGCGTGTATAACTTTTATGCCTCTATACTCTACATATTTTTCATAAAAATTTCGAATTTGCCTGCAAAAGTGCGTTTTGATGCCTGGGTGTTTTTCTATAATATACTTATTGTAATAATGTTTATAAAATATCATGTTTCTTTATCACTTATCTAGTATCCATAACACAAACGTATCATGTTTCTTTATTACTTTGGGACTACATAGCAATCTACTGTGTAATATCCTAACATTTATTTATTGTAAAATGAATCAAGTTTTAAGAGCGACGCAGGCGGCAGGAGGCAACGCCTAGTGAATCAGAGTAAAATATAATAAACAAACCGAGAAATGTTTCTCGAATTTGGCAAGGAACATTTGAAAGTCAGTTTCACATTCGGACAAAGACCTAAGCTAATTAAAGATAGGTCAGTAGAAGGTTACAATATAAGTGATGTAGGTAATTGCATTTAGAGCCTTGTAAAACAATAAAATTGTGTGTTAGTTCGTTGTTTTTTGTTTGGACGTTGAGTTATGACTTTTTTGTTTATTCTGAATTACTTTTTACCCGACTGTTTCTGTATCAAATCTTGTGGTAGGTACGTTCCAGAAGTTATAGGTACACTTCACTTATTATCTCAATATTTTAGATCTTACATGGGTAGAAGTTATCTCAAGGAGGTGAGACAAATATAATATATAACAATATAACATAATCAAGGAGGTCAAGTGTACGTCATATGCTGATGCTTGGATGTAGGAGCGAAACGAACGTAGATAATAAATGAAGATTCTGGTAAGTAGGTACATGAGGCCTGTTCGACATTTCTGAAAGGAAGCCCAAGCCCATATCTCATGGGCTTCCTTTCAGAAATCATGAACAGGCCTCATGCCATCATGTCATGTTGGTCTGTTAAAAATAATTGTTCTATTGAATACTAATTTCTCCTTTCAAAATATTGGCGAAATAATTCCTATATTCATTAGACCTCTCCAACGTGCTAAGAAGTCATTAACGTACCTACGTATTTACACATAATATGGGTGTGTGAGATCTCAAAACACAGCGTCTTATTTGCCTAACCTAGAAACGGTCTAGACAAGAATCTAACACGCAATATCTAACAGCACACACTCAATCTGCGAGGGGACACGCTGACCTATATTCTATGAAAGACCTCTTGTTCGCACGTGTGCGGGCCAACGCCGTTCCCACTGGCCGATATCTGGAAAATCGCTTAGTAAAGGTGTTTCGAGTGATCCATTTCAACGTATTTACAGTTAGTTTACTGATTTTTACTATAGGTACATTGTAAAGTAGTTTTACCTACTGCTATTAGATTCTGCCAAAATACAAGCTTCGATGAAGTTTCATTTTAGGCCCTGCCCCTGGGTTGTGTAAGAAAAACGTTTTCATCGTTATCGTAATCGTTTACAAATTCTGCGCGCCGATTGGTTCCCTGATTTACGTCTGCCAATCGGAGGGCAGAATTCGCTAACGATTACGATGACGATGAATACTTTTTTCTTACGCAATCAGTTATCAGACCCCTGGTAAGTTAATGCTTGCATCGGTCAAACCGCGGAGGGTTAGTGATGCTTTGTTACCGACGATGTTTAGGCGATGTCACGGAATACATAATAGTACCCAAGGGTACAGAAGTTTCACTCCGCAAGATGACTTAAAGAAATAGCGACTCTAGCGCTGACACGAAAAAGTGCAATTCAGTTCGCAGTAGCGCCTGGCTCCGCCTCCGCTATGTATCTAAAGTTGTGGTCTCTTTCTATCGCGTAATTTTATCTCTTTCGACGTACTAGGGCTGCCTCGTAATCAGGCGCACGCAGCGCTTGAAATAGATTGTCCAAGAACTAACGCGTGCAACATAGCCGGCGCGCGGCCGTCTGAAATTAGTAGGTACATTTCTTCGATCACGTGATAAGTGAACCTGGCATAGCGATGTAAATTTTATTCACGACAATCACGAGAATCATCCCGCTGGCTGCTACAAATAGTTTGGTCGTGAAAAGTTCATGCGATTCGTGTCCAAGTTTAGAACGTGCATAAATAGATCTTTAAAATTCAGCAAGTGGCAAGTCTAAATTTATTATTCACGCAACGCAATCCTTTCCCGCACTTGACCGTTATTTATTCTAATTCCTAGCCTAGTGCAGCCATGTCGTCATCCGCTGCCAATAAAATCTACATAAAAATGTAAATAAAATAACGGTGTCAAAAAACCTGCCGACACGCTTCATTAACTTGTAGATTGAATAATTCAACACATTTTTTTGCCTCAAAATTAAGACAATTTTATATGTGTGATCAATTATTTATGATGGTATTACGTAAGAATCTAATGACAGAACACAGGTGATAAATTAGGAAATACATAATTTTATTTATTGTAATTTATTCGATTTAAAAAAAAGAGCTTCAGAATCCTTTATCAATGAGTGATAAGGTACAAGTAGTCGAGTAGGTACCTAACGACTGACCTACCTACTCCAATCTATGTTGTCTATGATAGATGATAGATGTTTTCTTATGTTGGTACCTAGTACTCTAATTCATATGTGGGTATGTCTCCAACTTACCTTACTTTCTTCGTGATTAGAATAAAATATAAACAAAGTTTACTGAACAACTATGAAATGAAAATACAGAAAAGAAAAGCTTGGAATAATTAGACATCATCAAGGAAAAATAAATATATACTAGAACATACAAATACATAATATCTGCTACATTTTACAGTACTGCTTTTAAAACATAGTAGAGTCTTGGTGGTAGGTAATTAATAGAGCTGTTATATATTCAACCTTGCAGTTTTAGTGAATCACAGGTCATACCCAAAAAATCCAAAACGGAGCCCATACATTTCCTCATTTAAAAAAATCTTCTTATCCCTCATTGAACTCTATATTATGTAGCTCATTTACGAATTAGAGGTAAGAGATTCGAAAGTAGGTACTATCAGACAGACGGATCCAGGGATGAACGACGTAGTAGGTTGGTACCTAAGCGCAGTACCTCCTTACGACACAGCATCTCAAAAGTGCCTTCAAATGAGATTACGTATTAAGATATTAAAGGAACTCAAAAGCACATACTCATATTATAAAGAGTCAAACCCTGATCCAGAACAATGGCGCAAAGACAAAAGACGTGGCAATTAACAAATGAAATATTTGATAAAGTGCTAAAATAGAGATATTGTTAGATTAGCAGCGGCCCTGTGTATTATTTGTGAGTGTGTTGCAAGCTGGAGAACGTAAAAGGACATCGGGGTCAACGCATTGTCTCACCGATGCGCTAAAGTGCATCTAGAGATGACTTTGTTGACCTTCGTGCGGCGAGAGATTTGGTAACTCGCACATGTGGTACAACGAGGATATTATAATGAGGTTTGAAAAATGTTAAATCAAGTTTTCATTTCTTGTAGTCGTTTTAATACTACGTGAGTATTTTTCTTAATTGAAGTTCATTTTATTAGCACTTATAATAGCAGCAGTAGTAATTTATTTACAAAGTTGTAGCTGAAGACTGAGGTATTGGATAAGTACATGAAGACGCGCCCCACTCTGTCTAAATCGCTTATGTATCATTCTACTCATATAGAGTTTGACAGAGTGGGGCGCTTCGTCGTGGATTGAAATATCTATACTCGCTTTTTAGCTTTTATCATAATAATTAGAACACATTGACTTACTATCTATGTATATCTATGATTATGAATGTAATGATTACATTTTCGTGTCAGTCTTATGCCGATCAGTGAATCTGCTGAATTAAAAATCCGTCCAAGATCTGCCCATAGGAAACCAACATACCTACAACATAGGAAAGTAACATACTATAATGAACAGTAAGTATCTTGATGAACTACAAATTCAGAAATCTTTTGATCATAATATGTACGCATAATGTTCAAAAAGTTTCGCAAGGTTTTCGCAAAATCCAAAAACCTGCGCAGTGCCTGCACGTGTTGCGTCACCCATTGTTGCGCATTGTTGCTGAACACAAAAGACTTCGCAGCAAAAAACACTATCCCATACGTAGGAATGCTTTTACTTTCTTTCGTTGTTTGTTTTTAGGGTTCCGTAAACGGTACGGAACGGAAACCTTTCAAATTCGAGTGTGTAAGGAAAACGTGTTCATCTTCATCGGCAACAAAATACCTGACTGGCTGAAAATGTGAACAGCAAACTAATTGGGGTAAGGAGGCAGTTGCGTAAGAAAAATGTATTCAACGCTAATATAATCGTTAACAATTCTGCCTGCTGATTGGCAGAATCTGTTCTATATAGGTACATTTTTTCCAGCTAAAGTGCATGAGTTTGACTCCTCCTTAACTGTAAATCATAAGACAGTATCCAATGAACTGCAAGAAACTGCAATGGCATATTTTATATCGTGACAAAAAAATTAACAATTTAGCAAACAACAAATAATAGGATTATTACATAATAAAGCAACTACGGAACCCTATAGTGCGCGCGATTCCTGCACTTGCCGGTTTTTACCCACGACGGAACGGAGTACGGGTATATGCGTTTAGGGTGAGAGACCGTTTGTACATTACTCTATTAACAATATTTTATGTTTGTTTGTATGTTAAATTGTTCACAAAAACCAATAATGAAAAATATTTTTGTTTGTTTGTTTGTTTGTTTGTTTGTTTGTTTGTTTGTTTGTTTGTGTGTTCGTTTGTGCACATCGATGTTCCCATTTATTTCAAAAACGGCTGGACCGATTTAGATGCAGTTTTCTGTATAATGTTTGGTGTTCAGCGGCAATGGTTCTTAGATAGTTGTTACGAACATCGATCACCAGGGGGCGCCATAAAATACATTTATATTGCAAACGAATGTTCCCATTTATTTCAAAAACGGCTTGACCGATTTAGATGCAGTTTCCTGTATAATGTTTGGTATTTATTGGCGATGGTTCTTAGATAGATGTTACGAACATCGATCACCAGGGGGCGCCATAAAAAACATTTACAGTGCAAACGAATGTTCTCAATTATTACAAAAACGACTGAACCGATTTGGATACAGTTTTGTATAAAATATTAGTGAGTCATTGGCAATGGTTCATAGATAATTGTTCTTGTGATTGAACAGCAGGGGGCGCCACAATAAACGTCTCTTTATGACTTGGAAGGGATGATGCCTTCAAACGCTGCTAGAGGAGCTAATGGCTAGTTTGAAGATTAATTTTAATTTTTTAATAATAATATAATTTAAATTACATTAATATATTAATCGAAAAACTATAAAACAAGTGGAAAATTAAAAAATTTTAAAACACCCACGACTTTTGCAGACTTGTATTTGAAAAAGGATTAAATAACTTTTTTGAAACTCCCCGACTAAAGGAAAGTAAGAACTAAGAACCTATCAGTATAATTACAAATCCAAGAAAATCCGTCGGAGCTGGCATTGCTATTTTCGTTTCCAATATCAATTAATGTAGGTAATTAGTAAGTATTGATAAACTGCCGGTGAGAATATGAGAAGTATCAAGAAATTGAATTAGTCATCAACTGGTAAACAGCACCATCAACACCGTCATAGGCAAAACACAGCAGCTCCAGCGGATTTTCTTGGATTTGTAATTATACTGATAGGTTCTTAGTTCTTACTTTCCTTTAGTCGGGGAGTTTCAAAAAAGTTATTTAATCCTTTTTCAAATACAAGTCTGCAAAAGTCGTGGGTGTTTTAAAATTTTTTAATTTTCCACTTGTTACAACATGCATCGTCATTCGTTACGCCATATTTATTATAGATGCATATTTCATATTTTATAGTTATTAGAGATATTTATAACATAACAAACCTAACGATAACAAATATACAAGCCGAGAGCGATATGGTATTTTTAAATAACCGTGTACCTATAAACAATATGGTATTACGTAAAAATCTAATGACAGAACACAGGTGATAAATTAGGAAATACATAATTTTATTTATTATAATTTATTCGATTTAAAAAAAGAGCTTCAGAATCCTTTATCAATGAGTGATAAGTAGGTACCTAACGACTAACCTACCTACTCCAATCTATGTTGTCACTTGTCTATGATAGATGATAGATGTTTTCTTATGTTGGTACCTAGTAGGGTCGATGTGCCGGTTCGCCGGCCACCTTCAGTTCTCGGCCTTTACGCGTACACGATGCCGTAAAATTGAGAAAATATCACTTAGAAAGACTATTTCCAAGTAAAATCTTTATCCAGATACTTGAAAATGTTTGCCTTGCTAAATGAAAACATTTTTGGTCAGAAAACACCTTCGAGTGATTTTACAGAATTTGTTCATTTTGGAGGCGGCGATTAAAGGTAACGCAAACTGCAGAAATTAAAAAAAAAATAGTGCCGCGCGTTTCATTCCAAAGTAAACTTTGTGTAGTTATTCTAAATAAATGGTATTAATAAGTATATAATGCACTTCAAAAATAGCTTGGTAACATATTCCTAACATAAGTTTTGGAATATTTTGTATAAAACAACAATAATGATGGGGGCCGGGAACTAACATTTAAATTTTTTCAAAACTTTAGTTTTCGGCCTAGGGGCCGAGATCTGGAATATCAAGTCCTCTACACTTTCATGTCTTTTCTACAAATGGTGAAATATTTTTTCTCACGATTCTTTCTTTTAATAATGTACTTAATGCGAAGACTCACGCCATTAGTTTTCGGCCGTCAGTTTATGTCGTAATCATTAAAAATATGGATAAACGGTGAAGACCATTTTGGGGTGGCCGAAAATTAAAAGGTAGATGAAACGGTACTTCAGTTTTCGGCATAAGTTAAAATTGTATAAAAAGAATGGGGCCAAAAATTAAGTATCACCTTAGATTTCGGCCATCATACGCCAAAGTTATAATTTTTTAAATTTTTAGAGCTATTTTATTTAACATACGATATAAAAAGTTATAAGTAAGTAATTTAAACGTGTGTCTTTAACTATGTCTATTTGTAAAATCACAACCAACTCCCAAAAGAATGGGCCGAATCAACGTTTACAAGCTGATATAAGCTAAATTAATTCTTACTTCTTAGCTATAATGATTTTCAAGCGTTCAAGCATCCGAAGATCATCAACTCATTTACTACTTGGCAATTGTACCTTTCTTATTTTCTTTCACATGTCCGATCGATTATTTGAAGTAAAGACTAACACATAGGCTACTTTTTATCCTGGAAATATCCATGTTTTCCGCGAGGTTTGTGAAAATCCAAAATTCACGCGCGGGAATTAATTCTTCAGGCACAATTACGGAACTGATTCGACTGTTTGGATTGGAGATAGATTGTATTAACACAAAGGCTACTTTATGTTCCCAAAAAATTAATGGTTCACGTGAGATATGTGAAAAACCGCGGGGAAATACTCCTTCACGCCGCAACTACAGAACCGATTTGGTAGAAATATAGCATGGAGTTAGATTATGTTCCGGATAACACATGGGCTAATTTTTATCCCGGAAAATCCAAGACAAAATTCACGTATGGGAAATACCTACTACTTCACACCGCAACTACTGAACCGACTTGGCAGAAATGTGAAATAAAGTTATGGGCATAACAACATATTATGGGCTAATTTTTGTCCCGGAAAAATCCATGGTTACCGCGAGATTTGTGGAAAGTCGAAATCACGCCGGAGAAATAGTTCTTCATGCCGCAATTACTGAACTGATTTGGCAGAAATTTGGAATGGAAATAGATTATATCTTAGATAAACACATAGGCGGCAAAAACGGAGGAGGCTTACAATTCGTCCGAATCTTTTTTTTTATGTATGTTCCCCGATAACTCGAAGACGCCTGAACTGATTTGGAAAATTATTTTTTTGTTTGAAAGGGTATACTTACCAAATGGTCTCATGTTCATCAAGTCAGGATCTGATGATGGGATCCTGAAGAAATTGAGGGAATTCTTTAAGAATTTGGGTATTATTTGAAAGAGTATGCTTTCCAGGTTGTTATATGGTCATTAGGTCACAATCTGATCGTGGAATCTTGGTGAAATCGAGGGAACTCTTCAAATTTTACAAGTACTTTTGAAAGGATTTGGGTATTTTTAATGGCATTTGCTTGCAGATGCTGAGTTAATGGCAATAGTCATGAAGTCAGAATCTGCTGATGGGGAAATTGATTGAACTCTTCAGTTGCAATAAGCACACTTCCAGCGATTTCGGTATTTTTTACATTGACTTGTGCATTTGCTTCCAGAAAGCAATATTTAAACCGATTTCATAAAGGAGGTGGTTCTAAATTCATCAAAATTTATTTTATACGTTTATGCTATCTCTTGGAAGTAAAAAAATTCAAGTCTGTAATCAATTTAACGGCGAGTACATCACACACTTGCGATTTGCCGACGATATAGTCATCATGGCAGAGACTCTGGAGGATCTCAACACAATGCTCAACGACCTCAGCAGGGTTTCTCAACAGGTTGGACTCAAAATGAACATGAGCAAGACAAAGATTATGTCTCGCTCCGCTATGTAACTCATGTTTCGCTCCAGCCAGTAGTTGTTGAAAACTCTGCACTCGAAATTGTTGACGAGTACATATACCTTGGACATACAATACAATTAGGTGGGTCCAATTTCGAGAAAGAGGTGAACCGCCGAATCCAACTCGGTCGCGATCGAATCAGAAATGAGGAGATCCGCAAAAGAACCTAAGTAACCGACATAGCTCAACGTGTCGCAAAGCTGAAGTGGCAATGGGCGGGGCACATAGCTCGCGGGACCGATGGACGTTGGGTACCCAAGGTGCTGGAATGGCGGCCACGCACCGGGAAGCGCAGTGTCGGTCGACCCCCCCACCAGGTGGACGGACGACATTAAGAGGGTCGCGGGGGTCGCAGGCGGCGCAAGATCGGGGTGTTTGGCGGTCATTTCAGGAGGCCTATGTCCAGCAGTGGACGTCCATCGGCTGAAACGACGACTCAATTTAAGCTACAGATGTGCTTTTCAACTAAAAAGTAGAAATAAAATAGAAAATTCTTTTCAAAAAATCAACTCCAAATGCCACTACAAAGAGTGAAATAATGAAAGTCGGGCAATGTTTCGTAAAATCTTAGTTCTTTGTAATACCTATTCGATGTGCGAAAAACTACGATAATATCATAGACAATCACCCGATTTTGAATTGGTGTACATTAAAATTATGAATCCAAAAGTCGTTGTTTTTTTAAAGAATTTTCTATTTTTTTCCGGAAGAATCCATGGATCCCGTGAGATTTGCAAAAAAACGGAATTCACGCGGAAGAAATATTTCTTCACTGCCTTGTTGGTGGGTAATGATGTATTTCTGGTTTTTTGTTTATTTAAGTTTATTGTATTATGTTGTTGTCATGTTAATAATATTTGGATATACTATGAAAATAATGATTAAGTTTTCATATCATTTCATATAATTTTAGACTTACCAATTCATTTTAAACCCATCGCAATGCAGTGGCCGAAAACTGAAATACCCCATGCCGAAAACTAAAATTTGTGGCCGAAAACTGAATTTTTAGCTTTTTTCCAGATTAAATTAAAAATAAAAATAATGAATAACTTCCAGCATAAAACAGTTTTTTAAAAATAAAATTGATTATACTGGCTTTCATATAAGATAGTGAGTGCAACTATAATATGTCTGCAACATTTTTTTCTGATGTCCTGAAGTTGATAGGAGCACTAAAAGGCCGAAATCCGGCACATCGACCCTACTCTAATTCACAATCCACGACGAAGCGCCCCACTCTGTCAAACTCTATATGAGTAGAATGATACATAAGCGATTTAGACAGAGTGGGGCGCGTCTTCATGTACTTATCCAATACCTCAGTCTTCAGCTACAACTTTGTAAATAAATTACTACTGCTGCTATTATAAGTGCTAATAAAATGAACTTCAATTAAGAAAAATACTCACGTACCTAGTATTAAAACGACTACAAGAAATGAAAACTTGATTTAACATTTTTCAAACCTCATTATAATATCCTCGTTTTACCACATGTGCGAGTTACCAAATCTCTCGCCGCACGAAGGTCAACAAAGTCATCTCTAGATGCACTTTAGCGCATCGGTGAGACAATGCGTTGACCCCGACGTCCTTTTACGTTCTCCAGCTTGCAACACACTCTCAAATAATACACAGGGCCGCCGCTAATCTAACAATATCTCTATTTTAGCACTTTATCAAATATTTCCTTTGTTAATGGCCACGTCTTTTGTCTTTGCGCCATTGTTCTGGATCAGGGTTTGACTCTTTATAATATGAGTATGTGCTTTTGAATTCCTTTACTATCTTAATACGTAATCTCATTTGAAGGCACTTTTGAGATGCTGTGTCGTAAGGAGGTACTGCGCTTAGGTACCTACCTACTACGTCGTTCATCCCTGGATCCGTCTGTCTGACAGTACCTACTTTCGAATCTCTTACCTCTAATTCGTAAATGAGCTACATAATGTATGTTATTAGATATTACTAGTATAATTTACTGTGAATTTACTACCAACATCTTACATTTATGTAGTAAGGCATGCCTTTCCACACCTCGCTATGCACGATGTTTCTGTCTCGCTCTTTTTCATACAACTGTACTATTACATCTCAGCTACTGCGCTGCATCCACTTTCGACGTCATCTTTCACTCTCACTATCTATACAGTATGTGAGAAATTTAAGAAGCAATATTTCTTTTTAATGTTTTGAATGGCATTTTTTTTGAGGTTAGGATAACTGAGATTTAGTCACAATAATATTTAATTTAAAAACGAAACGCAAGTGAAGGCAGCGCAAATCATACACAATAATAGTATTACACTCAACAGTTGTTGCCGAATGAAATGTTCATTGTAATTTGGAGCATTGTGCATTATGAACTTGAAAAATATATTATAATATAGATAATACTTGTGCGAATATGATGACGATATGTTTATACTTTCAAGAAATGAAATGTTTACTATATGATAATAAAGATTTCCGTATTTAACACCTCAAATGGCAGGTTCTTTTAATTGAAATTGCGCATTTATAAGAGGAAACGAATTAATTTATTACAGTTATGGGTTCTGAAACCAAGTAACAAAAGAAACCCTAATAATTTCGTCATATTATAACTTCCGCCAGACCCTTTGTCAAATGACAAAAATCCGTAAGCTAATAATATGTATAAGTATTTTTTTTTAACATTCATGCTTTATCTGTTTCCTTTCCATATCCTACCCCAGATGACGCATACGCGTATAATATTTATGAACGAGAGCACTTTCTTTAAGCAAGACAACAATAGGATTTACCACAGGCGAGAAAAAGACAGCGCTACAAAACACAATTTTTTGTCGGGATGCTCTGTCGTAACAACTTTCTTCCAGTTTTTATTTGCGTGTGCGATCCGTTGACTCCAATTAATCGGTGAAAGAAAGAGAGAGTGATGTCACGGATAATGATTTTAAATATGAAATGAACCGTATTATTAAGCTTTATGGTTGATATTTCAGTGAAGGTTGGGAGCCATTGCAGTGATGAGCGACAGTTTTTCTTCTGTTTAAGCTGTTATGCTTCAAATGAAGTGAAAAGCATTGTTGGCGCCCGATGCATGCTTTCACTAAATTAAATCTGGTGATTAAAAGAAACAGCTGATTTATTGTGAAAATTGTTTATTTTAAATAAGTAGTAAGTACCTACTCTACAATTTAGGGGAGCCATACTTCAGTATATAATCTAGGGATAATTTTTATATCGGTAATTAAATAAAGCTAAGGGTATTTCTGGGAATTTTGGAAAAACATATTTTTTTAATATGGATTGAAGCTGTATAAATATAAGTAAACTTAACCCATTTAAATCAAAATTCGTCTCATCCTCCTAAAGAAGATCACAGTCTAAATAAGTTAAAAAATGCTGAGAAATCAGTGGAGTAACCCCTGATTGCTACTGCTGAAACGTGAACATGAAAGATGTTGAAAACTCTATTTTCAATCAACTCAACTCTTATTCTGTATCTCAGTGATGATCACTCAGTGATTTTCACCATTTTTTTGTGCGCTTGAGCTTCTACAATATGATCCCGAAGTATGTTTTGGACTTACCTTAGCACAGGTTTAAAGTCACTGTCAAAAAAACATTTAATTAATCATGGTTACTATACCATTGAAGAATGTATTAACGACAAAGATTCTTGGAATGATAGATATATGCTTCCATCTCCTCACGAGATATCTTAAAAATATGTTATAATTATTCATACTTTATAAGAAATCTTGTATAATAACAGTGACATTTTTGAAAAGAGCAAGTGCCGAGTTTCTTGCCAGTTCTTCTCGGTGCAAACCTGCTTTCCGAACCTGGCAGTAGAGTTTTGACTTTTCATAAGAGCCTATTATTTAGGCCTATGTGAAAATAAATATTTTCATTTTCATTTTCACCGTGCTCCTTTGACATTTATTATATTTTTAACCCACTAAAATTTTACATAAATAGCTCCAAATATTTTTAGATGCCGTTTCTCGTTTACACATTATTTGAAAAAAAAAAATCAAAGTAAATAAGAAATTCCAGTCATGTGCAAAAAAATAACAAGAGCGTCTATGTAAGGTAAGGGTCGAAAGTAGTTCCATGGAGTAAGATCTAACAAAAAAAGCGCGAAATGTGTTGGTCGCGGGTCGGGTCGCTTGCGCAACGCGGCGCAGGCGCAGGTAGCGCGCGCACACGTGTTCGAAGGGCTCCACAGATCTATTCATGCGTGTGTAGCACTTTCTAAAGAATGAGTTTCTTTTCTTCACTATTAAGCTGTCCTGTTGCTGAGTACAGAGGTTTCGTTTCTAAGAGTTCAAAAATATGAGTAGGTATGATGATGTCATTTTTTAGACTCTACAAATTGGTAGATACTTGACTGCGATCTCACCTGGTATGTTATGATGAAGCCGAAGAAATATAAGTAGTAGCCGTAAGGGTTAAGTAAACTTTACCTCTCACGGTTTCTACACAACATTACGCCGGAGAACTCTCTCTCTCTCTAGAATATCCATGGCCAATTCGTTAGTATAATATCCAGGTTAGAAAAATTTGCAATCCAATAATTTACTAAAATCTAATTTTTCATGACATCACATATGACATTTTAAATTGACTGTAACCATTACTAGAGTAGTGGCAAATAACCGCCGCCCATGAAGATTTGCAGCACCAGAGGAACTGCAAATGCGTTGCCGGCTTTTAAGAAATTTGTTCATCCGCCCCTTGAATAACCCCATACTGTTATAGTTTTGAAGGGACACTGTTGCTGGTAGCTGGTTCCATAGTTTGCATGTGCGTGGAAAAAATATCTCGCATACCGTATGGTCGTGGATTGCCAGCCATCCAGGTGGAATGGATGGAACAAGTACAGAAAGTGGAAGGAGGAATCATTTCAAACAGCTCTTCAGAGCACTCCACATTGAACAACCGATAGAACTCATATAGAGACCTGACGTCTCTACGGTGTTCTAAAGTTTCCAGCTTGATACTGAGACTGGGGTCGTTAACAAGTTATCCTGGCCGTACTTGCGCTTTATAAAGTTGAAGCATGTGTTTTCTGTTGAGCACTCCGAATTACTTAGAAGCTGACTTAGTCTCCTAAAGAATTACCTAATAGTACTCCTAAAGAAGAAGAAGAACGCTGATAAAATACTCATTAGCTAAATAGGAAGATAATTGTAAAGTAATAATTATTTGAGATCACCTCTACTTGTTAATGAGCTACAAATAAAATAAAACATACATAATTTCAAAACAACCATAGACGCACATGACCTCGTATAAAATGTCACAATCAAAAGATCAGGGACAGGGTGCTTACAAAGACGCATTTTTTGTTGCCGACCTTCCTACCTGGCTCCTTTATGGTCTGGGGAAAGTTATGTGAAAGATGAAAAAAACTTGATTTGTCTTTCTCTCTCTTTCTATTTTTTTCTAACGACCCTAGAGAATTAAGCGCGAGGGATGTAGTCAAAGAGTCGTCCAAGTCATCTTTCTTTTTTAAATGTTTTAACAAGGCCTTCTTCTTTTCTTATTAGTACAGAATTCGAAATACCTAGGCTATTAGAACTTATTCTGGGTCATATGCATATCAATGTTATCTAGTATTTGGATTCTGGAGTGATTCAAGATATTATGTGGAAAATTAGTCCGTCCATCACCTTTTGAAGCTGCTATTGGCAGCAAGATAAAAACCTTGTGCTTATATATCAAGTCAAACGTACATTAAGGCTGCGGAGAGGGATCGAGAGGGATCTGATCCCTCGCGTAAAGAAGCCGTAAATAATCTCTCTTTATATTTGCACACTCTGCTAAAATAAGGAGCTATGTCAGAATAAACGAGTCTGAATTGCTTGTCATCAACCATTACATCCGATTGTAAAGTACATTTAATAAATATCGATTCCTCATGATGGTTTTACTGGTAATCTCCTGACCTAATAGTTTTTGTGTGCCTCAAATACAATGTCTGGAAGAAAAAATTGCGTTTTATATAATAAATTGCCGGGTACGCGTGTCTGTTGATAAATAGGCATTGTACGACCGTTGTTTGATTGAAGGCTCTATAGAAACTTAAGCTGCGAATTGAATTTTCAGATTAATGCGGGTATGCAGGGAATCGAGCTTTTTGTATGTTTTTGGGAAACAACCTTTGCCTACGTGTACTTTGTTGATACTTCTTGAATGCGATCGAGTATCGAAAGATTCAAACTTGTACCAAGAAGATTCACCCTCTCTACCTTATTCAAAATAATATATTGGACTAATCGAACATGCCAATCCCGTGCTAGTTTCAAAACACTCGACTACCTAACCTACGCATTAAAAAGACTATGTTCTTAAAAATAGAAAAGTTGACTACAGTAAACTGACTACAGTACTTACTGAAGGATTAAATTTACATTCGCTAAACGCTCTTCATACGTGGTATCTACATCGATATCTGAAGTATTGCCCGGTTACCAAATATTGCAACATCCCCTTTCACAAATTCTGTCGCTATTCGTACCTTTATTCGTACAGTACTCGAATCTGGCTTTCCTTTCCATTCGTATTCATAACTCAAATTCAAATCTTATCTTTTGGGCACTTATCTGTATTTATGTACACAGCCTTACTTTGCTTGTCTGAAACACAAGATATCTGTAATAAATTAATTCTTAGCATTTCTGTCTTCATTTTTGTGCTTCTTGCTACCATATTCTTGTTACTAAGTATAGAATGTAAATTCTAGGTATTTTTGATAAATTGGTATACAAGTAGAGTATCTACCTACTATTTTTTTTTTATTCTATACAAGTTAGTACTTGACTACGATCTCACGGTCACCTAATGGTAAGTGATGATAACTATCATTGAATTTATCAGATTTCTCTAAAAGTGATCAATCTAGCTTGCCCTTTCTTCCAGATTGAGCAGGGTTTATTGAAGTCTACCACGTTCTCTAAATGTGCACTGCAGAAGCACACACTGAGAAATTAAAACACCAAGTTTTGTTGTACAAAGAATGTCATTTTTACAAAGATTATCTCATGTACACTGCGGACATTCACGTTTCGTGTCACATTTTTGAAATCAACGACCAAATTATTTACATAGTAGCATAATATGGTATCAAAATACACCACTCGATAATAAACGACATCCCTTCTTATCATAGTAGCCCTGGACCGACCTTCACACATTGTATATGTTACTTAAGTTAAATCATACCATCTGGGTGACTGTAAAAATAAACCGATATAACTCGTTTAAAGAAAAAATATGGTAAAAAGTGAGTCGGGCTCTCGGTATAAGAGTCCCCTACCACATAAGCCACTACAGTTTTATTATTTATTGACATATTATGCTTATAGTTACTATAGTACCAAATTATTCAGAGATTTGAACTGTAAAATGGCCGCTTATTCTGCAGGTATTAAAAGTTTGTAAGGTTTCTAGGTATTGTACCTGTTCGGGCGGACGCATGGATGAGGAAGGGCATCTCACACCAAACACAGAATAACGTTGAAACTTTTATATTTACTTTTAAACTGAATATTTTACACTAGCAAAAACTTTTTAGTCGCGAGCGAAATCATGTTCTCGGCGCTGCCGTAATTCGCCATATTGTCTTTTTCACGTCGGGGTTCACACTTCACACTCATAACGCACGGCATTGGCCCGTGAATCGTGATGTCTGTCTCTCTCACACGCACTGGGCACACCACACGTCAGAGCGTTGCGAACAGTACCTATAATATGAAAATTGGCAAGTTTTCAAGACAAACGTTTATAATTTCGATTACAATTCTTTTTGGAGGAACCTCAACTTTTGATCTCTTTTTAGATTACGAATAGGGGCAGTAAAGAGTCAATTGGCTCTAGAAAGAATAAATGTACAATCTACTAATTTTATAACCTAAACAATAACAACAAAACATATCATGGCTGAACACAGCTTCCAAACATAAACACAAACGGCGCAAGGAGCTAGAAGATGTGCGATGATTCACACGGCCCGTAATCTTTATAATCAAAGTTGGAGCTGTGACCCAAATCTGCGCAACAACGACTACTTTCATTGTGAACACGCTCTAGCACACACTTACAACTGCACACACACAAATGTTGAGTAAAGACAGGGAACGTATACGCAGCGTAGTTACTCGTACCTTTACACGCACACAACCTCAAAACAAGATGCCATAGAAATGCAATTTGGTAACGTATGCTTTTGTAGTAATATTATGTAAAATTTATGATTCAGATAATAATAGAACAATAATGCAAAAACCTTTTAAAGAAATTTTGAGAATAACAACGCACACAAACACATGGTGAATGTTTGCATTAAAATCAACGAATGACGCACACTAATGCACCAGCAGCAGTTGTAGATGGGTGGGTTACAGTGTACTGTGTAGTATTGTGCTTCGGCATTAGACCGAGAAGAGATGTATAATAATATATAGCCTAACGTTTAAGAACTAGGACAATATTCCTGTCTGGCTCTAATTAAACTTGGAATGTGGAAATGATTGATTAAAGGCTCAAAACGACCGAGCGGCTAGAGTCCTAGATTTGGACTTATCGAAAATTGGAACTATTCTTCGTAAAATTCAATTAAGTGAATAAAACATATACCGACAGCGATTTTAGAATTACTTAGATTAGAGGTAAAGATACTAAACCAATCAAGAATACTATAACAATAAAGAACTAAGAAGTGTTTAGAATATTTGGAGTTGTATTATATATGTGGGATTTTATTTGTGTGTCCTTGACGAGTTTTGCTGATATACATTTCTGAGCAAGGACCTCGAAAATTATCAGAGGAACATAATATATTAAACGTACGATTTACTTTTTGATATCATTCACGTTCCAACTTCCAAAGTCAAGCATCCGAGATCACGCTTCTTAAAAAACCATTAACCGTGACCCAAGTTGATTGCTCAACATTTTTAGATGATGATAAGCCAATTTCGTGAATATTCACTCCTATATAAAATACATATATAAAACGAAAAATGGACTCGATTTTGTGAAATGTGTAACGAGAACGTTATGTAAATTTGATAGTGATCCGACCTACTTTCCAAACCAGACATCTCCTAGCGCTATCAACAGAGTACGCATTAGATTATAATAATGAAACAAAGAATAATGATGAAAGAAATGCTTTGTAATTGCGGTTAAATTGTATATCATTGTAATCAAACAATGACAGCACAATACGAGAGCCATCAAAAGACGATTAACTAAATTGGAAGATGAGAGTAGCACGCGTAACATTGTCATGAGTATTTGTGTAATCGCATTTAGTAACATTTTGCCAGCCATCTCCACTGTTTTACGCATACTCATATTATCTTTAGACTCAATCTCATACATTTCATGCTACAGTAGAAAACCTTGAAGTTGAATTTATAGAGCATTTCCATATACATCACCGTTTTTAAACTCTATTATAACAACATCAGTCTCGTCAGCTTCTATTTAAATATATTAACAGACTAACAGAGTGTTTTCAATTTGTGATGCCACGAACGTTCAATCTGGCTGAGCTTATCAATAATTAATCGGCATTGTGTACATTCATAAACTATCGGACATCTAAATTGACTAACATCAAAGCGTCAAATGCTGCCGGAAAGGGAACGGGAGAAATTGATTACTTCCAGATGTCATTCAAATCAGTGTCATACAAATAGTCATAATTTCTGCCTTACGCAACTCCTGACGCTGGTCTGACGTAACCAAAACGAGCTCAGCGAAAGTTCTACGCCAATTTCACTCTTCTCTTTTATCTTTGTGTTTCACCATACTATCCCGTTCACTCTGATAGTCGCAAGCACCTAGACTTTTTTGTCTCTCTCTTAGGGTTTTAGCGTTGAATTCTTTTTCCTTGTCTATCACTAACTTCTCATCGGGCTGTCTTTGTCTAATATAATCTTCACAGTTTTCACGGTTAGAGTGTTCCAGTTTTTTGGTTTCGTACGCATCGGAGGCGTTGGTTACACACAATTACATTAGAATTAGTAATTATTGTTTTCATAATGGATAAACTTTGGGATTTTGTATTTTGATATTAGCTATACAATTAACTTATGTTCATCATAATAATATAATAGTTTCAATCACAAATTATGGCTGTTATAAATTATTTGTAAAAAGCTGAATTTATTTACGGTTCTTGTTTAAAATAAGAATTTTTTTTTTTAAATATAATTCTTTTGGTAAGTCTTGTATCAAGAAAGTTAATAATTGAAATTATTATTAGTCATCTAGGTTGCTAAACATAATATTATTTTGGAGGCACAATGACAATGTAGAAAGTCTGAAACTGATTTGTTCTGGTATTATGCATTAGAAAGCAACTGAAGCATATCTTCGAAACTCTGAAGTAAGAATAACAATTATTGTGTTTTTCTTAAACTTCACAAAGGTTTTAAAAACACAAAGAAATGCAATATTCATAAATAATTTGAACGTTATGTTCAAAGCTTATAATTACTATTAATTAATTTTAAGTAACTTTGGAATTATGGCTGAATTTTTAATAAATCATCAAAGGTCTGTTACAAATATGACTGAGGTCTTTGGTGGTAGGGAAATCTGTAGTAATTGAGTTTACCTCCCCCTTTCAAGATTTTTTAATAACCCGCACAATATTTATAATGAAACAAGCTGAACTACATTCATTTTAGGAAAGCTGGTAATTTTGAGAGTTTATGTTCACGTTTCCATTTACGAGGGTGACAAGTGAACCAGATCAAGCGGAATTTTAGGCATTCCGCTCTTTTTTCTTGTCCAAAACACTACTTTTGGTGGCAAGCGACACGGCGAGCCGCAATCCTAGCAATATTCTTGCAAGTTGGGGCGATCGGTGCGCGGCCCAAGGTCGGTGCGGGAAAGTAGCCCGTGAGCATTCCACCGCCGCCTGCGACGAGCTTTCGTCTCGCAAGGCTATCCACTGGCTTGTCTATCCTTATCTCGGCTCACCTTTGAATTGGCGGTTGGTTCTCGAAATATTTACCTACAAATGTTAATCGCCATAATGGAATTTGAGCGCTAACTCTGCTACATTATGGACAAATCCGAGCTGCGGCACTTGCGCAGTGAGAGGTCTTATATCGTCATGAAATGATAAAAAGGAAAATATAACACGAAACTTCAGCTAATTATGTTTACGACTTGTCGACAATTTAAACAACCTAACCACGAAGAATCAAGTCATAAGTATGTACACAGTCGGTATCTACAGTCTGACATACCTATGAGTGCAATAGGTTGCTCTTAAACGTTCTTATGGAATAGAGCTTTAAAATTGTAACTCAGGAGTCAGGACTATAAAGTTTAAAGCGTTTCAACCGATGAACATCCACTGCCATACTGCAACCGGTACAGTTTTTATCCAGCGCTTCTCCGCGACACTATAACATCGGTCCACGTTACTACAGGGGGTCTGAAAATATAAGTCTCTTAAGATATTCAGGTCTGTATTTCAGCACCAAATACTATACAATTTGAATCGGTCTCTTACCATAGGCCATACGCGTAAGGAGGCCATAAAGCTACGTCTTCAAGCACCGAAGGATTAGCTTTCCATCCGAGCTGGATTTGTCGATTCACCTAAGTCTCGAAATTTGGCCCACCTAAGTGTATCCCAGGTATATTTTGTCTCCAAAAGAAAATAAATGGGTACCTCTACCAGCTATGGAATTAAATATTACCCAAGCCTGTCCTAATATCCTTTCTGCGTCGTTCGCAAGTTCCGAGTCACCTCTACAATGACTCACTGGGTCATAGCGACCTTTCCTTTTTATTTTAATCCTAAACCAAATCGCAGGAAGTGGCTCATTTTAATTCCACTGAATTCTTTTTATGATATTTTTCATTAGCATTTTAGGGTCAGCAGGTGGTAATTGAAAACGTTAAAATATACAAAATGCAAAGTTTTGTAGGTTTGTTTCAAAGCTTTTGTTGCGCTTACTTCTAAACACTATCGATCTATTCTTACATCGATTCTTGCCATGTTTCTTCCCTAAAATAAACGATGCTAAGTTCAAATAACTTACGAGGTTTACTCATAATACAGGTATTCTTTTGTATTTACTTGCAAGAATTCCGAAATTTAAGTCTTTGATAGAGCAAGAATCAGATATAGCCATTATATTCCATAGATTAAAATCATACTTCTTATCCTGTTTAGTAAAACGCAAAAACCCACGGGTGAAGCCGGAATAAAAACCTATGCATATTTACACAGAACATGTCTTCGTAAGCCAGGCTCGTGCAAGACAGATTTCGCCCACGCCTCAAAAATCCTTCGAGAAAGATTAGGCTTGGAATTCCCACCTATTGTTACCCAATTACTTACGTACAAAAAATTGGTGTTGATATTTTGCTAACTTTGCCGACTGCATAATATAAATGGACAAAAGCATAAAAATTATCCTTGCATGAATTAAATGCATATTCGTAAATAAAAACAAGAATACACTATGGCAAATTACTGTACGAGTAGATTCGTATAATATTATAATGCATATAGAAATATTTTTCTTGATGAAACAACCTATATACGAGTATTATGAATATTTTACCACAAACCTGACGTACATGTCAAGTATATCGCGAAACAAAATTCAACTTTAATCTGTAGGTCATAACGTTGAAAGTGCAATGCGTCAGATAGACACTCATGCGCATCTTTGGTGTCAAAGTTCGCTATACAACCTTCGAAGGAAACCAATCACTATCTAATAATAATAAACTGGCATGCAGAATAAATGATATTATATTATGTGCTATCGTAATACAACTTGTGAATAATGTATTTGAATTAAGTGCTCAACTGTACATGTAGATTGTAGGTAGGTATTAGTTATTATGATACCTAATTTAGGTGCATGATATAAAAAGGTTTCTGATTTAATTTTTGAATGATGAGTATTTTACTCCGTCACTTTTATCTTGTCCCTCTATTCAAAATCCGGTCCCCGATCAGAAGTCAGGAGTCAGTGTTCTGTGCTATGACTACTATTGATTAGAGTTAGTTTGCTGGCAACTTTAGTAAAAGCGTTTGAATTAAGCACCTTTCATAGTGTATACAATTTTATTGACCTTACTTCAAAGTTTGACCTGGCGTTGTGCAAAGCCGCAGGTACCCACGGGTCATAGACCAACTGCTCTAAAGCGACTCTTGCTTCACTTGATATATTCCTATATTCATATTGTAAATTACGAGAAAGTTACTCGTAGGAATGTTTGCATATGATTTTGTGTCCATGTTTGGTGTTTTTTAACTTACTCTTTCTTGTCTTCCTTTTCAAAGTTGGTCACAGATTGCCATACTTAATATTCCTGTAATAAAGTTGCTTTTTTCTTGCTGCTCAGTTCTTAAAGCGGAATGGAAACTAGTGGAATAAGTCAGGTGATCTGGTCTAACGCTTTCACCACTGTTACTTCGCCCACGGCTGGATACCACCCTGGTAGCGGGACAAAGGACAAGTGGTGAAAAAACACGGAAGAGCTTTGAAACTTATAACTCGTATACATTTTACTTGGTTGATCTCATTTCAGATGTTTTGGAATTAGGAATAAATCAAACGTCTGTATTATACAAAGAACTGTTCGACAGGAAATAGAATTACACGGTGTGAAATATCAGAAGCGACTCGCGGCTCACATAAATAGCTTGGCAAGCAGACTGGAGGGAGAGGGCAGTCTCCGCTTCAGTAGATTAAAAAGGAATAGTGTCTCCGATCTGTCCCACAGATTCTACAGCCCATAGGAAGCTCCGTCAAGGGACGGATACCTTGCTCGAAGCAAGAAATGACTGTTACCAACAACCGCACGGCCCAATGTCCAACGATGACAGATTGCCGGGATACAGATTTGAAAAAAGGAAAAAAAAAAAAAAAAAAAAAAAATTATACAACCGCACATACCTACTCCACAAGGGCATTCTGAATGTCGAAAATGACAAACATGACATGGATACATCATCCCTTTTAACCGATCAGCTGTGGACATTTGAGAACTTATTTAAAATTGTCAGTACAGATTAATCTGTTTTAATATATAATCCGCTATAATCCGCTACTTGAAAAGATTCTGTATGGTACAATATGCAGGAACACTGCGCACGTTTTATTGTACCATACAGAATATATTCTCAAGTAGCGGATTATAGCAAAACAAATTAATCTGTCCTGCTAATTATGGATTTCCGCAAAATAACGCCTTCCGTTCAATGTTTTAAGTTCTGTCGATCAACTATTCTAGACAGAAATCCTATTTCACGGAACATTGCAATTAAAATGCTATTAGTGTACTTAATAGACTAATTACGATCGTTTCGCTTTCGAAACCGAAAATTTCGATAGAAACCTCTTTAATTATTTATTACATTTGTTTTTAATTTTGAGATTAAAATATAAAGCCACTGTGATCAATGAAAATTCAGTCATCAAAACTGAAGAGGACATAATAAATATACCTAGTATAACTTTCAAAGTATTTTTTGCTAAAATGCTAGTGATTTGCGAGTCCTACTTACTTAGTGCCAGTAGCATAATCCGTCAGAAATTTTGTAAAATACCCAAAAACTAAGCCAGTTATCAAAAATCGGTTTCTAAGCGTTTTTGGATATTGTTTTTACCAACACATTAAAACCAAAATTACAATTACCTACATCCATTTTAGTTTCCGATAAAAATCAGGAAAACTGAGATTTTGGAGCAACTTTTGGGAGAACTTTCTATAGAGAAATTTTTTCCAATCGTGTTTCTGCTTCTAAGCAATTTCAGATTAAAGACCCAAAATACATGACGATTAAATTTGTTTATAGTTTTTGTTGTTTTCTTTATAGTTTTTGAGCAAAACTTAATTCATAAAATGGAAAACTCTTTCCAAAAAACCAACTTCAAATGCCACTACAAAGAATGAAATAATTTTTAATGTACACCAATTCGAAGTCGGGCAATGTTTTGTTCAATCATTAATAGTCCTTCTTATTATAAAACTTGATGTGCAAAGAAACGACAAAATTATCGACAATACGAAGGACTATTATTGAATGAACGAAACATTGCCCGACTTCGAATTGGTGTACATTAAAAATTATTTCATTCTTTGTAGTGGCATTTGAAGTTGGTTTTTTGGAAAGAGTTTTCCATTTTATTTTATACTTTTTAGTGGAAAACAACTAATGCGCAAGGCATTCGAAAAAATGCCCACATCGCTTAAAGTATGCTTCTAAAATCTGAAGAGTTCCCTCAATTTCTCCAAGATCCCATCATCAGATCCTGACTTGATGAATACAGTCATAACTTGTTGACTGCAAGGAAATGCAATAGTAACTATAAAAAAATACCTAAATCGCTTCAAGTATACTAGCAAAATTTGAAGAGTTCCCTCGATTTTACCAAGATCCCATCATCAGATCCCGACCTGATGACCATAAGACTACCTGGAAAAAATTACTCTTTCAAACAATACCCAAATCACTTCAAGTGTGCTTATAAAATTTGAAGAGTTCCCTCGATTTCTCCAGGATCCCATCATCAGATCCTGAATTGATGACTATGGGACCATCTGTGAACTATACCCTTTCAAACAAAAAAATAATTTTCGAAATTGGTCCACGGATCTTCGAGTAATCGGGGAACATACATAAAAAATAAAAAAAATAAAAAAAAAAAAAGATTCCGACGAATTGAGAACCTCCTCCTTTTTTTGAAGTCGGTTAAGTCCCTCTATTCAAAATCCGGTCCCCGATCAGAAGTCAGGAGTCAGTGTTCTGTGCTATGACTACTATTGATTAGAGTTAGTTTGCTGGCAACTTTAGTAAAAGCGTTTGAATTAAGCACCTTTCATAGTGTATACAATTTTATTGACCTTACTTCAAAGTTTGACCTGGCGTTGTGCAAAGCCGCAGGTACCCACGGGTCATAGACCAACTGCTCTAAAGCGACTCTTGCTTCACTTGATATATTCCTATATTCATATTGTAAATTACGAGAAAGTTACTCGTAGGAATGTTTGCATATGATTTTGTGTCCATGTTTGGTGTTTTTTAACTTACTCTTTCTTGTCTTCCTTTTCAAAGTTGGTCACAGATTGCCATACTTAATATTCCTGTAATAAAGTTGCTTTTTTCTTGCTGCTCAGTTCTTAAAGCGGAATGGAAACTAGTGGAATAAGTCAGGTGATCTGGTCTAACGCTTTCACCACTGTTACTTCGCCCACGGCTGGATACCACCCTGGTAGCGGGACAAAGGACAAGTGGTGAAAAAACACGGAAGAGCTTTGAAACTTATAACTCGTATACATTTTACTTGGTTGATCTCATTTCAGATGTTTTGGAATTAGGAATAAATCAAACGTCTGTATTATACAAAGAACTGTTCGACAGGAAATAGAATTACACGGTGTGAAATATCAGAAGCGACTCGCGGCTCACATAAATAGCTTGGCAAGCAGACTGGAGGGAGAGGGCAGTCTCCGCTTCAGTAGATTAAAAAGGAATAGTGTCTCCGATCTGTCCCACAGATTCTACAGCCCATAGGAAGCTCCGTCAAGGGACGGATACCTTGCTCGAAGCAAGAAATGACTGTTACCAACAACCGCACGGCCCAATGTCCAACGATGACAGATTGCCGGGATACAGATTTGAAAAAAGGAAAAAAAAAAAAAAAAAAAAAAATTATACAACCGCACATACCTACTCCACAAGGGCATTCTGAATGTCGAAAATGACAAACATGACATGGATACATCATCCCTTTTAACCGATCAGCTGTGGACATTTGAGAACTTATTTAAAATTGTCAGTACAGATTAATCTGTTTTAATATATAATCCGCTATAATCCGCTACTTGAAAAGATTCTGTATGGTACAATATGCAGGAACACTGCGCACGTTTTATTGTACCATACAGAATATATTCTCAAGTAGCGGATTATAGCAAAACAAATTAATCTGTCCTGCTAATTATGGATTTCCGCAAAATAACGCCTTCCGTTCAATGTTTTAAGTTCTGTCGATCAACTATTCTAGACAGAAATCCTATTTCACGGAACATTGCAATTAAAATGCTATTAGTGTACTTAATAGACTAATTACGATCGTTTCGCTTTCGAAACCGAAAATTTCGATAGAAACCTCTTTAATTATTTATTACATTTGTTTTTAATTTTGAGATTAAAATATAAAGCCACTGTGATCAATGAAAATTCAGTCATCAAAACTGAAGAGGACATAATAAATATACCTAGTATAACTTTCAAAGTATTTTTTGCTAAAATGCTAGTGATTTGCGAGTCCTACTTACTTAGTGCCAGTAGCATAATCCGTCAGAAATTTTGTAAAATACCCAAAAACTAAGCCAGTTATCAAAAATCGGTTTCTAAGCGTTTTTGGATATTGTTTTTACCAACACATTAAAACCAAAATTACAATTACCTACATCCATTTTAGTTTCCGATAAAAATCAGGAAAACTGAGATTTTGGAGCAACTTTTGGGAGAACTTTCTATAGAGAAATTTTTTCCAATCGTGTTTCTGCTTCTAAGCAATTTCAGATTAAAGACCCAAAATACATGACGATTAAATTTGTTTATAGTTTTTGTTGTTTTCTTTATAGTTTTTGAGCAAAACTTAATTCATAAAATGGAAAACTCTTTCCAAAAAACCAACTTCAAATGCCACTACAAAGAATGAAATAATTTTTAATGTACACCAATTCGAAGTCGGGCAATGTTTTGTTCAATCATTAATAGTCCTTCTTATTATAAAACTTGATGTGCAAAGAAACGACAAAATTATCGACAATACGAAGGACTATTATTGAATGAACGAAACATTGCCCGACTTCGAATTGGTGTACATTAAAAATTATTTCATTCTTTGTAGTGGCATTTGAAGTTGGTTTTTTGGAAAGAGTTTTCCATTTTATTTTATACTTTTTAGTGGAAAACAACTAATGCGCAAGGCATTCGAAAAAATGCCCACATCGCTTAAAGTATGCTTCTAAAATCTGAAGAGTTCCCTCAATTTCTCCAAGATCCCATCATCAGATCCTGACTTGATGAATACAGTCATAACTTGTTGACTGCAAGGAAATGCAATAGTAACTATAAAAAAATACCTAAATCGCTTCAAGTATACTAGCAAAATTTGAAGAGTTCCCTCGATTTTACCAAGATCCCATCATCAGATCCCGACCTGATGACCATAAGACTACCTGGAAAAAATTACTCTTTCAAACAATACCCAAATCACTTCAAGTGTGCTTATAAAATTTGAAGAGTTCCCTCGATTTCTCCAGGATCCCATCATCAGATCCTGAATTGATGACTATGGGACCATCTGTGAACTATACCCTTTCAAACAAAAAAATAATTTTCGAAATTGGTCCACGGATCTTCGAGTAATCGGGGAACATACATAAAAAATAAAAAAAATAAAAAAAAAAAAAGATTCCGACGAATTGAGAACCTCCTCCTTTTTTTGAAGTCGGTTAAAAATCGCGTAAATACGGCTTTTACGCCGTTAAAAATGGCCGTAGCTTCAATCTTTTTAACGGTGTGAGCGTATTTCACAGTGGCCATGAGCGGTACTAGGAAGGAGGAAGGTAGCCAACTAAAAATTCACGGCGCACGAACTTGAGTCGGTAATTTTCGGCGAGCGACGTGTTGATGTATCTTCCTAGTAAAGACCGGGGTACACTGCGTTTCAATCAACACTTAATACAAGTTCTACCAGTACAGTGATTTAGAGACACAGGCAGGGAACTGTGAACTAGAATTTGTACTGTATTATGTCACTTGTTACAGAAATCTACCAATAGCTGTAGATATAGATCGTTACAGAAAATTTCGGGTTTTAATGCTTCGGGAACTGTGGATAATTCATTACATACATAAATTGACATTTTGATATTTTGACATGGATTAACATTAATAAAAATTAATGTTAATTCATGTCAAATCTATCTACAAAATCAGCTCAGCAGTTGTAGCGTGATTGTGTAACAAACATCCAAACTCACAAAGCTATAAAATTAATAGACCAAATTATAAATCACCAAAATGTTAATGTAAATTACATTCTTAAGATTTATAAATAAAGCTTGAGTAAATTAGAGTTGAGAGTACCTATGCAAATTACAAAAATTATAACTTTTGAACATTACACATGGACATTGTGTAAAATACTTAATCATCTGTTTTTGTTTACAAATAAATAAAATTAAGGAAATCATTCTACCTCGGTGTGCCCCAGAAGAAAATCCTCGCTACTCAGACGAGACTGCTTTAGTTGCGCGCACGCACCGAAGCCCGCGCAGACCGATTGAATGACAAATTTCATTGGACCTTGAAGCCAGACATTTTCCTAGTGTGCGCGTGATTCAAATTCGAAATTCAAAATTTCAAACACAAAAGACACCGTTGGTAATATACCTTCATTTTAATTTTTCTTGGGGTGTTTTAAGTTCTTGTAGATAGGTATAATGAAAGCTGTATCATATTTCATGAATATGATATATATTTTTTAGGAAAATCAGATTATTTTAAAGGAAATCTCATATTATTAAAATGATTTTATTGAAATAATGTATACTGACAAAAATACTAATCTTTGTTGAGTTGTGCATTACTGCAGAACAACAAAAGCGACACACTCGAATGATTTATGACCGAGTCTGCAGCGAGATAATAACACTACTATAATTTTCATAATACTAATTATCATAATAAATAATAATGGAGCTTTTGGAGTTACAGAGCTGCTACAGATATTATTATTTTTATTTTAATAACAAAAATACTATAAAATATAATTTCAGAGTTTGTCTGAAATAAACCTTAAACCGTCAAATCAGATCTACATACCATCACGTTTGATCACTTTGGTAGCAGAGTATCAACCGGCAGTCAATAAAAAACTGTCGCAACATATCTGCCACATAAGTCACTATCAGGTGATAAATATATGAATATAATTCTTTCCGCCATGGCCACAAGAAATTGTATAATAACGTCATATAAACCTTGCACATGTAAGGAAATATCAATTAAAAGACGATCATTAGGCAAGGTGTAAATGACTCTGGCGTATTTACATGCCGCTCGGTACGAACAATAGAATATAAAGCGTGTGCGTTAACTAAGCAGCTTAGAGCTATGTCGATTAATCATTTTGTATCCCACGTAGTGTTCAACGAAGAGTTATCCTAGAAAATGTAGGATGGATATGCTGTCTTCTGCTATGTACTGTATCTATGCATCGAAATCATCTTGAGACCTGATTACAATGAAGCCTCAACGTAAACATTACAAAAGTAAAGTTTTAAGATTGTTGAAGTAAAGTTTAAAGTTTTTACATTCTGTAAATAGTGGTGTAAATTCTGTTTTGAAAAATTTCTAAACTAAACGAATTTGACGCATCTAAAAAGAATGTTATCCTTGCTAAAATGCTAGATTACCTATATTTTTAAGAGTAATTAGAATATATTTCTAAAAAGATAAAAATATTAAGAAGCTCTTAAAAATATAAAGAGCTCTATATTTTCACACGCGTCAAATTAGTTTTGAGATTATGTACAACAAGATTGGCAACAGTATCTTAATCTTTAGAGACTACTACGCCCGCTCCGTGTGAATTTAAATTTTGAGTCTCTTTATAGATACATAATATACGAAAAAATATGCTTTGTGAAAGGTTTAAGAATTTTGGTCAAAACTATTCTACCTACCATCATGGTTATTTTCATTTATCTTGCCAAACCCTTTTCCCAAAGGTTACCTGAGAGTATGATGACGTTGATATATCCATACAAAATTGTAATTTTTTCGTTGTTCCAGGCATTCCAGAAAAACTAAAAGTCGTAGAGATCTGAAATTTGGTATCTAGGTAGATATTAGGTCATGAATTCGTACTAAGACGGGGATTCCAGAAATTCCATGTTTAAGGGGTAAAAATCATACATTTAAGGGTATTTCCCATACAAAAGTAAAATTTTTTCGTTGTTCCAGGAATTCCCGAAAAATTAAAAGTCGTAGAGATCTCAAATTTGGTACCTAGGAAGATATTAGGTCATGAATTCGTACTAAGACGGGGATTCCAGAAATTCCATGTTTAAGGGGTAGAAATAGTACATTAAAGGGATTTCTCCATACAAAATTGTAATTTTTTCGTTGTTCCAGGCATTCCAGAAAAACTAAAAGTCGTAGAGATCTGAAATTTGGTATCTAGGTAGATATTAGGTCATGAATTCGTACTAAAACGGGGATTCCAGAAATTCAAATTGGAAGGGGTAAAAATCCTACTTTTAAGGGATTTTCCCATACAAAAGTGTAATTTTTACGTTGTTCCAGGGATTCCAGCGAAATTTTAAGTCGTAAAGATCTGAAATTTGGTACCTAGGTTGGTATTAGGTATATCATGAATTCGTATTCAGAAAGGGATTTTCAAAATTCAAATTTTAAGGAGGAAAAATTTTGAATTTTTTGGCCGCCATTTTGAACTTTTTTGTTACTGGGCCGATTGCTTTGATAATCGATATTTGACTATGGCAGCAAGCATAAAGAAGGAATTTGTGGTCAAAATTTAAAAAAGTGGCCGCCATTTTGAACTTTTTTGTTACTGGGCCGATTGCTTTGAAAATCGATATTTGACTATGGCAGCAAGCATAGAGAAGGAATTTGTGGTTAAAATTTAAAAAAGTGGCCGCCATTTTGAACTTTTTTGTTACTGGGCCGATTGCTTTGAAAATCGATATTTGACTATGGCAGCAAGCATAGAGAAGGAATTTGTGGTCAAAATTTAAAAAAGTGGCCGCCATTTTGAACTTTTTTGTTACTGAGCCGATTGCTTTGAAAATTGATATTTGACTATGGCAGTAAGCATAGAGAAGGAATTTGTGGTCAAAATTTAAAAAGTGGCCGCCATTTTGAACTTTTTTGTTACTGGGCCGATTGCTTTGAAAATCGATATTTGACTATGGCAGCAAGCATAGAGAAGGAATTTGTGGTCAAAATTTAAAAAAGTGGCCTCCATTTTGAACTTTTTTGTTACCGGGCCGATTGCTTTGAAAATCGATTTTTGACTATGGCAGCAAGCATAGAGAAGGAATTTGTGGTCAAAATTTAAAAAAAGTGGCCGCCATTTTGAACTTTTTTGTTACTGGGCCGATTGCTTTGAAAATCGATATTTGACTATGGCAGCAAGCATAGAGAAGGAATTTGTGGGCAGAATTTAAAAAAGTGTCCGCCATTTTGAAATTTTTTGTTACTGGGTGGATTGCTTTGAAAATCGACATCTGATTATTTCACCAAGCATCGAGAAGGAATTTGTAGTCAAAATTTAAAAAATTGGCCGCCATTTTGAACTTTTTTGTTACTGGGCCGATTGCTTTGAAAATCGATATTTGACAATGGCAGCAAGCATAGAGAAAGAATTTGTAGTCAACATTTTAAAAAGTGGCCGCCATTTTGAACTTTTTAGGGTTCCGTAGCCGAATGGCAAAAAACGGAACCCTTATAAATTCGTCATGTCTGTCTGTCCGTCTGTCCGTCTGTCCGTCTGTCCGTCTGTCCGTCCGTATGTCACAGCCATTTTTTTCCGAAACTATAAGAGCTATACTGTTGAAACTTGGTAAGTAGATGTATTCTGTGAACCGCATTAAGGTTTTCACACAAAATTTAAAAAAAAGTAATAAATTTTGGGGGTGCCCCATACTTAGAACTGAAACTCAAAATTTTTTTTTTCATCAAACCCATATGTGTGGGGGTATCTATGGATAGGTCTTCAAAAATGATACTAAGGTTTCTAATATCATTTTTTTCTAAAATGAATAGCTTGCGCGAGAGACACTTCCAAAGTGGTAAAATGTGTGTCCCCCCCCTGTAACTTCTAAAATAAGAGTATGATAAAACTAAAAAAAATATATGATGTACACTACCATACAAACTTCCACCGAAAATTGGTTTGAACGAGATCTAATAAGTAGTTTTTTGATATTTACAATAAAACCTCTAAAAACAAAGTTAGTTTTGCGGTTCGATAAGAAAAGTGGTTTTTATGGTTTTATTCCTCCGGTTGTAGATATAATAAGATCGCCTTTCCATGATTACTTTTAAAAGAGAAAATTTTAAAGTTTCATATTTTTGGGTTCAATTCTTTCATTGAAATAACGATAAGATTTTTTTTGACTTACAGATTACAGTCAATATTTTTTATAGTGATCTTTATCAGCTATCCCAAGTTTTCTTAACCCATAGACACCCATCAAAGTACGCGTCCTTACCCGGTGATCGCGCTTTGTTTTTGTAGCGGCAACGATTAATTACCGCGGCGCAGGCGCTCGGGTGGGCACAACGCACACTGCGCGTAATTGTCCGCCCACCTCATACCGACTCTTAGTCCGACCCTGGCGAAACTTGTCTCAATGCTCAGGGAACTTATGCGAACGTTTTGTACGCCATTTTATTAAATTTCTACTATGTCTATGTATAGATATTTCGATCCACGATGACGCGCCCTACTCTGTCAAACTCCATACGAGTGGAAAGTAACAAACGGATTTGAGAGAGTGGGCGCGTCTTCGTGGATTGAAATATTTATATGCAAATATCACGTAACAGGGGGTTTTTAACACACAAACATAAAGGTTTGAAATGCTCTCTAGAAATCTGTGTTTCCCGCATCTTACCTAAAAGGGTTTTTTGAAGTACTTACCTTTAAAAAAGGTGTAAAAAAAAAGGAGTGAATAGGCACTAGGCATCTTCTAAGTAAGGGCGTTCCATCTTCGACCACGTCGTCACTTTCCTTCAGGTGAGATTGTGGTCAAGCGTAAACCCATATCGAATAAAAAAGCATCCAAACTTTGAATCCAAAACATTGCTGGCCCGTCTGTGCTATGCTCGGTGAGACTTTCGATAAATCCTACATTACATAATGAAAAACTTTTTACAGAGTACCAGCTTTTAATGTTCCAAGAGTTTGCGAGCTGGGCTGATTCAGTTAGTGAATTAAAGAATGAATTAGTCTGAGTTTTCTTAATACAAATAAATAAAAATGCAATGAAAAATTCTTACGAAACACAAGTACGTGATTTTCCGCCAAACACCGGGTGAAATATTTACATTTTTAACCTAGAGTTATCGTCTATCATTTAATATTTTTGATAATTATCTGGTTTAGCTATGTTAACTCTGAGTTAACCCAGTTGATACAAGTGGGTCTAATAAAGCTTTTTAATCCGAAGTTGCAACAAGAATGCTTAACTAAGATAATATAAAAGACATATTGGATGAAGCAAAATCACATAAGGTCGATTGTTCAGTAGAAACCACACAGATGCCTGATAAATCAAGGGCACACTGCTGACCTTACGAGTCATGGCGGACCCTATATCAATCATGGAAAATATGTTTAGGTGCTTCGCAGAATTATTGTTGTGGCCTTCGGAAATTCAACCTATCACATTATTACCCAGTTACTTACCAACTCAAATTCATAATATTCCGTATGCATTTCATGTGATGCTTTGGCAAAATATTAATGCTTGTAATTTTATACTTGTCGTAAAATTATTACCTACACTGTAGGCATATGACTTACCTGTTTCATTTTAGGAATGCTTTTAGTAGGGATTTTTATGAAACGAAATTAAAATAAACGTATGCAATGTATGGAATGTATGCTTGGTAACACATCCAAGCGCTCACGTGGCTCTCTTTCTTAGACCCTATTTCTATTCTAGATTTTGTTTCGTAATCAAAGCGTGCGTATATATTCTTGTAAGTATATCATAATCGT
Organism: Coenonympha arcania; assembly: GCA_036785405.1. Lineage (NCBI taxonomy): Eukaryota > Metazoa > Arthropoda > Insecta > Lepidoptera > Nymphalidae > Coenonympha > Coenonympha arcania. The sequence goes on from CM072055.1 coordinate 16,599,192, forward strand.
CATTTTTATTCTATAATCTGTGATTGTATGATACTGATTGTACTCATTAACGCCTCGTCTAGTAACTTTGTAGTTTATGCTATAAACGCGTCTATGAGAACACGGATTTGAAAGAGAAAAAAATAAAATTTTTTACACGGCATCACTGTAACAATTGTGGCAACATTGCCCTGCTCGTGTCATTATGTTTTTTCGTGTCAACGTGAGTTCACGGTAAATAAAATAAAAATGGATAACAAGAAGAAACGGAAGTTAATTAAGAGAAAATTAATTAAATTACTGGATTCTTCATCGGAAGGTGTGTTTATAAGTTTTTTATGGAAGATTTGCTGTGTTTTTTTGTGTTAAAATCACTATGGAACTCCGCCATGATGGCCGGCGCAGCGTGCGACTTTGGTACCTACCTGACCTGTTAGTATGTTTTGCGTTAGGACGAGCGCCTAAACGAAACATCATAAATCAGTTTTACTTTCCTTGCGATATTACGAGCGAATATACGAGGAAAGGTGATCTTAGCGCTTATGACGCTACATTTATGGTCAATGGGTAGGTACCTACATACTTACAGAAGTTTCCTTTTGAAGTTTACAATAAATCACAGTCGTGTTTTTTTCTCTGATGCTAATCATACGGTACTACGAGCGAGTGCATGTGATTAAAGATCAGTTTATTTACTTAAGTTCAGACGAAGACGAAATTACCTCGCCCAAGAGGTGGCGGCGAATTATTTCGAGTGATAGCGACAGTGATCAAGAAAATATCCCACCATCCAATCAAAAGACGATTGCGTCTAGCCTATTAGAGAAGATTGGACATGTCTCGAAGGGCGAAAACACTTTTCTCCTTCATCAAGACATAAAAGCTATTTGGGAAGAGGTCCTTAAAAGAGGGTTGGATAAGGATAGCAAGGACTCCATCATCAAAAAGACACCCAGTATAAAGGGGTGTTTCACAGCAGCTCCTACTTTAAATCCGGAAATTAAGATAACACTATCTTCTCACGCGGTGAAAAGAGATGAACGCTTATGTGAGAAGCAGTCTCAGATAGGAGTGATATTATGTGGATTAAGTGAGCTGTTACAGGAGATGTTAGAAGGGAAAAATTTTGACGAGACAATTGTCGAAAGACTTTCAAACTATATTAGGTTTTTATGTGACGTGCATCACATGGAGTCCCAGACAAGGAGGGCTGTTATTTTACCGGGTCTTAATAAGAACATTAAAGAAACCCTGGAAAAGACTGATATCAACAACAATTTGTTTGGGAAAAACTTATCAGATATTATACGTGAAGCCAGAACCCTGGAAAAATCCAAAAAAGACTTGGTCAAGAGACCTTTAAACGATTGGGGCCCGTCCGGAGTGACAAAACAGGGCGGGCCTCTAACTTACAAGCGTCCCTACCATCAACATCCAACAAAACAAGCTGCATCCAACCGTCAGCGTCCACAGCTCCAACAGTTTCGGACTGTAAAGAGGAGGAACGACCTAGGTAGGACCAAGGAAAAGGAGATATCACGACGGGCTCCAACAGACAGTCGTCGCCGCCGGGACTAGAGGTACGAGCTGGTAGAATAACTAGATATTTCATAAATTGGGGTTTTACCCAAAACTCCCAAGTTCTGCAATGGGTACAAAGAGGTTATTCTATTCCACTTATACAAAAGGTTCATCAGTCTTCTGTTCCTTCAAATAATAACTTTTCTAGTGTGGAGAAATCTAGAATTTATACCTGCATAAGTGAATTGTTAAAAATTGGTGCAATAAGTGAGTGCACTCCTTGTAAGGATCAATATGTATCTAAGATTTTTATTGTTCCTAAACCAAATGGAACTTTCAGATTTATTCTAAATTTAAAGAAGTTCAATAGATTTGTCCAGAACACACATTTCAAGATGGAAGACATACGTACTGCTGTAAAATTAATAGAAGTAGGTCATTACATGGGTTCAGTTGACTTGAAGGATGCTTATTTTTTAGTAGGTATAAATAGACATTCCCGGAAATACCTTCGATTCAACTTTGAAAACAAATTATATCAGTTTGATGTTTTACCATTTGGTCTGTCTACTGCACCTTATGTCTTTACAAAGATAATGAGACAAGTTACCACTTATCTGAGATCTCATGGTATTACCATAGTAAATTATTTAGATGATTTTTTAATAATTGCACCTACACGAGAAAAATGTGAACAAAACATTGGTTTTGTGTGTCAGTTCATTCAGTCTTTGGGTTTTATAATTAATTATGAAAAGAGTCAGTTACACCCTAGCAAACAATGCAGATTTTTGGGGTTTAATTTAGACACTAATCACTTTACAATAAATATTCCTGAAGACAAAAAACACACTATTATGGTCATGATTAATGCATTTTGTAAGAAAAAGATTTGTAGTATCAGGGAATTTGCATCTTTGCTAGGTACCCTAACTTCAATTTGCCCAGCAGTCCCATATGGCTGGATGTATACAAAGGTGTTAGAGAGATGTAAATATCTGGCACTCTTGGATTCTGATGATAATTATGAGGCAAAGATGAAAATAACTCCCAAAATTGTTGATGAATTAAGTTGGTGGCTTAAAACTGTGCCAACATGTGCCGCTCCTATTAGGCGGGAGAATTACAAGTGAGTTATTTTGAGTTATTTTCAGATGCCTCTAATACAGGTTGGAGAATTGTATGCGGACAACAAAAGTTTCATGGCATCTGGACAGTTGAGGAAACCAGATACCATATAAATTACCTGGAATTACTTGCTGTTTACTTTGCAATTAATTGTTTCGCAAAAGATCAATATAATTGTGAAATTTTAATACGAACAGATAACACAACAGTTGTATGTTATATTAACCGTATGGGAGGCATACAGTTCCCTCACCTTAACAATCTGGCTAGAAAAATATGGCAATTTTGTGAGGAAAGGAAAATTTATTTATTTGCTTCTTATATACCCTCTAAGGAAAATACAGAAGCTGACACTCAGTCTCGTTTAGTCAACATAGAGACTGAATGGGAACTAGCACCTTATGCATTTAACATGATAACTGCAAGGCTGGGTAATCCCCAGATTGACTTATTTGCAACTAGAGCAAATACAAAGTGTAAACGTTTTGTTTCTTGGCATGTTGAACCAGATTGTTGGTCAGTTGATGCCTTTACTATTTCTTGGCAAGACCTAAAATTTTATGCTTTCCCCCCCTTTGCCTTAATTCTGAGATGTTTAAGAAAAATTCAACAAGATAACGCTGAGGGAATACTTGTTGTACCAAACTGGCCTTCACAAGCCTGGTATCCGCTTTTCATGTCTATGTTAAAATCAGAAATTGTTCACTTAAAACAAAATCCAGAACTCCTGTATTCTCCTTTCAGATCTTGTCACCCTCTCTGCCAGTGCCTTTCACTGATTGCCGGAGTAGTATCAGCAAAGTGTACTTAAAAAAGGGCTATACTAGAGATAGTGTTACAATTATTTTAAATTCGTTGGCTAAGAAAACAATGCAACAGTATAATTCATGTTATAAGCAATGGTGGAAATTTTGTAAAAATAATAGTTTTGATCCTGAAAGTAATTACATACCAAATATACTACAATTTTTAACTGAAAAATATCACAGTGGTGCAGCATATGGTACATTAAACAGCGCCAGGTCAGCTCTATCTCTCTTGCTAGATACTGAATTAGGAATGAATAAGGATATAAGTAGGTTTTTTAAAGGCATTTACAGGGCTAGGCCAAATAGACCCAAATATAAGGAAACTTGGGATCCAAGTGTAATGCTAGATTATGTGAGCAATTTATATCCCAATGTAGATCTTGACTTACAAGTAATTTCTAAAAAATTGTTAATATTACTAGCCTTGACTACTGCTCAAAGGTTACAAACTTTCTCTTTAATCACGGTGGATAATATTAGTATTAATGATTTAGGAATTAAACTTAAGGTTCCACAGTTGATTAAAACTTCAAAAATTAACAGACTTCAACCCTTACTTAATTTACCGTTTTTTAAAGAGAAAGAAAGTATCTGCCCAGCAAGAACTTTAATAGACTATCTGAGTGTTACTAATAACTTGCGCAAGGACCATAACAGTCTATTTATAACACTCAGAAAACCACATTCACCTGCTTCTACACACACCCTAAGTAGATGGGTAAAGGACATTTTGTTTGAGGCTGGTATCGACACTGAAATCTTCAGTGCACATAGCACTCGGCATGCAGCCACATCATGTGCAAATAGAAAGGGTCTCAATATTGATTTGATAAAGATTACTGCTGGGTGGACACAAAGGTCAAACACTTTTGCAAAATTTTATAATCTCCCTTTACAAGAGGAAACTAACTTTGCTAGTTGTATAATATCAGATAATGTTATCTATGATTACCTTAAGAATTTGGTGTTACTTATGAGTAAAGTTTGATTTTCATTATTTCGCTTTGTCTCCTTTCAACATCTACAAAGTTACTAGACGAGGCGTTAATGAGTACAATAGAATGATCAAAGTAACTTACCTGTAAGTGAACTTCGATCACTATTGTACAAAGTTAACGCCTCGTCTAGGGTAATCCCTCCCATATTTTTTTCTTTAGTCCCACCCTGCTCAATAATGAAAAGGGAAAATAGCTGATGTATTAAACTAATGTATGAGAGCTTTAAACTTAATGACACGAGCAGGGCAATGTTGCCACAATTGTTACAGTGATGCCGTGTAAAAAATTTTATTTTTTTCTCTTTCAAATCCGTGTTCTCATAGACGCGTTTATAGCATAAACTACAAAGTTACTAGACGAGGCGTTAACTTTGTACAATAGTGATCGAAGTTCACTTACAGGTAAGTTACTTTGATCATTCTATTCTACCATTCTGCTGGTAGAGTTAATATACTTAGGGCTATAAATTGCTATATCGACTTTTATCCAAAATCTAAATGAAAATTTGAAATGAGAAATTTCGAAAAATCTTTTCTCGGCACCAGCAGGTAGTACCTACTTGTACATTCCTATAATAAATATCTATCGCCATCGCTAGAAAAAACAATCAGAAATTCTATCCCAATCATATTGTCTTCATTTCAAGTACGAATGAAATCTTTCATCATATCTTTCTCAGATCTATCTATAATAATATCTTTCTCAGAGCAAATAATTGTATTCGGCGCCTCCGTTGCGCCCGCGTAACTAATTACCCATACAGAGATCCTATCTTTGTTATTCACACTGTTGTGTTCGCACTACTGTAGATTAAGGCTTCTGTCATACTGAGACTTGAGAGATGTTTACAGCTACACAAATAATTCAGATTTCGTTATGGAGTCAGCATCTTTAGAAAATGCGCCAGTGTTAGCAAGAAACGTGTGCAGAGGAAAAGTTTTTGGATTGTCTGGTGTTGCACTTTTAAGCAAAATAATTTCCCTATCATGTGCAATCGGCAAAGACGTAGGTACCGCATGATGATGTGTAACAATTTTATTAGGAGACGCCTAATTATCCCTTCCAAGCTACTGCGGTAACATCTTGGCTGCATCTTCACTTATCATCAGTCAAGTGCAATAACTGGTAATTATTAAAACCTTTGCGATATCTATGTGAGCATGAGTACTTACTTAGCATGCTTACTTATAACCTAAGTGTTGTAAATGTATTAACATTTTAATGAACCAGAAGCTATTAATTTCAAGATAACCTTATGCATCCTAGTTATTAATTGCGGTTGTTTATTTGTTAATAAATACTATAATGTGAGAAAATGTTTTCGTTGTATTTTTATTAAAATAATAATCTTTTAATTAATATTATTTTATGTGTGCAGTTAACATTTATAATACATTAATTTTTCCACATTTTATGTCTAAAACTCATCTTTTGTAAGTAAAATTATTATTATTGCTTAGCGTTTTTATATTTTTTTGATATCTTAACTTGACCTTGAAAGAACGTACAGTCACGGAATGAAATGGTTTGTTACCTTAGTTACTAGTATAGTATTATATTATCTGTGCCTTAGTGTCGGTTCTCGCTTGCACTAGTACTGCAAGAGGCCATTATGTCAACATACCAGTGCAATCGACTAGTGCAAACGAGTCAATTTTAAAATCGACTAACCTTTTCATTCCGTGACTGTACAAGTAGAAGGCTTGTTTCACCATCTTCTGAATAAGTGGTGGATAGTCCGAACACAAGTTTTGTCACTTTCTTACATTATGTCAAATAACAAGACAAAACATGTGAAAAACTATCCGAGACTTATCAAAGGTGATGAAACAGGTGCGACAGCATCATCTATGATTAATTTCATACTAGGACCCGGAAAGTTTATAATTACATCGTTTTTTTAAAAGGAAATTCCCTCATGTTTTAATTGCGGAATAAGTGAAGTTAATAGTATTCATAGGTGATCTATCGTTATGCGAGTAGATTAGGTCTGTCTGTCTGCCGAACTTGCGAACAAAGGATGACCTTCGGATGTGCTAACTATTCGACTAACATTAGGCAGGCGGTAGACGGCCGCGTGGCATACATAATTTTCTTTGTGGAAAACGAATTGAAAACTTCGTCAGATAGGTATAAAATACAACAAGATCTTCCCGAGCTGATTTAGAAATTATAAAATCCTTGACTGGTACTTGAATCGAATCCGAAAACTTTATACTAACGTCAAAATCAATGCTTAAAAAGATAATGAGCAAAGATAATATTTAGAAGGATAATTGTCTTTATACTGTGGTCTTTCGTCCCTTTCACCCTTCCAACTTTTGTTTCGAAGACATAATGCTGTCTAATGTTTGTACACAGACATAATGCTGCGTAATGCCGGCATACATCATCTTCTTATCGTCCAATCGGCATGACGCTACCGATTGGACGATGGAATGGATGGTGTATTGCTACCCTAATGAGTTGCGTAGAGTACGTGTGTGGCCAAAAGTCCCGGGTAGTCCTCCTGACTAGTTTATTGGCAAAGTAAAAGCTTCGCCAAACAACGGGCATCATGCCGCCGCGCCCCGCCTGCAGTTTGGCGAAGCTTCATAACTTGCTTTGATAATAATCACAATCAAACGAGTTGCATTTAAATAAAAATAAACAGCAGTAAGTAAGTAGGTATGTTATGTCCAAGCTTAAAATTATTATAACTTCATGCTTACAATCTCCATTATGTTATGATATCGTATATCTCACGCATCGCTTACTCTGTATGATTTATTAATACCTGTCCTAGACTTTGTCATAATATTACATATCGCTTCCGGATACACCGCACGTACTGAAACTCAAGCCTGAGCATTATCATTTTACAATGAGTATAAGTAGTTCTCTTGGTGTCAAATTTAAAAGAAATAGACATGGAAACGGCTTACGGAGAATAGAAACTTTATTTATATACTTACTAGCTTTTACCCGCGGCTTCGCCCGCGTGAATTTCAGGGTTTTTACAAATACCGTGGGAGCCAAGGATTTTCTGGGATAAAAAGTAGCATACGCGATAGATAAACAGTCAACTACTACAACAACTAAAACAAACATCGGCTTGGTAGTTTTACTGCTCTTCCCGCTTCCGTCCTTAATCAGTATAGATTCAACTACGGGGCTCAACTAAAACACACATTGTTAGCGGCGTAAGCGTTAGTTTTCAGTTACCTGCAGTTTAAAAACTATAAATACTTTCAAATTTATTTTGGGCCTTTAGTACAAATTCGCTCTGAAGCAGGAATACGATTGTTCTCCCAAAAACTGCTCCAACATCTACATTTTTCTAATTTTTGTCGAAAACTATAATATATGTAATTGTAATTTTTGTTTTAATGTGTCGGTGATAATAATATCCAAAAAACCGCAGAACGAATTTATGATACCTAGTTTAGTTTTTTAGGGCCGATGTTTCAATCGCCAGATAAACGTTTACTAAGGAATAAATATGACGTTTTGACAGATTTTGTATGGCAATCTTTCAAATTCATTCCTCAGGTAGTCTATCTGGCGATTGAAAAATCGGTCCTTAGAAATTAGGTAAAATGTAGTTTTTCGGTAATATTCTTCCACAACGCTGCATACTAATCTAACCTAACCTAACCTAACCTGGAGCTCTTGCAATTTGCAAACCTATGTAGGTACCCATTTTGACATTTATAGCATTACTATCCCATACATATCCCATTGCTCATCTAAAACACATAATAGCGAAACTTTTGCTCGCGTGAATTTCGGGCTTTTACAAATACCGTGGGAGCCAAGGATTAACTGGGATGAAAAGTAGCATAATTAAATTGTGTTCAGGACTAATGCTAGGCACCCATATTCACGTTTATAGCATTATTAATGTTACATATTCTATTGCTCAACTAAAACACGCATTGTTAATAGCGAAACAGTTCTAATTTCAGTACCTATATAGGTATCTACCCATTTTCACATTTACAGCATTACTATCCCATATCATATTGCTCATCTAAAACACATATTCAGAACGAATTGTTGATAACTGGCTTAGTTTTTTAGCATTTAGGTAAAACGTCGTTTTTCTGATATATTCTTGCGCAACGCTGCATACTAACCTATTCTAACCTAACCTAACCTGGAGATCTTGCAATTTCAGAAGCGATTTTCACATTTATCGTTATACTTTCCCATATCGCATAGCTTAACTAAAACGAAAATTTTCAATAGCAAAACAGTTATTAGTTTAAAACCTATGTCATATAGGTACCCGTTTTCACAGTTATAATATTATTAACCTGTATATTATTGACTCATCTAAACTCATCTATCTCAACTAAAACAAAAAAGCTTATAGTGAAACTATGGTAAGTCAGAATTTATATAGGTATTAAATATTACAGTTACATTTTATTACTAACCCAAAATCTCATTGTTTAACTAAAACACACCATGTATATAGCCAAACAGTGATAAGTTCAAAACCTATTTAGGTAGCCATTTTCACATTTATAGCATTATAATCCCATATTTCAACTAAAACACACATTGTTAAAAGCGTACAGTGCTAAGTTCAGAATCTATATGGTGCCCATTTTCACATCTGTAGTGATCAGTAGGTAGTAGTAATATCAGATCTGTAGTATCATTAGCTTTTGCCCACCGCCCTGCCTGTGTCAAATTCGCTTTTAACATCCTGAGGGAAACATGAATTTCCCGTTCCCATTCAATATTCCAACCTTATACCTACTTTCAAAGAAGTTTGCTTTAGCTATCTACCTATAGATGTAGCTATAGATTGCTGTAAAAATTTAGGTTTTTTGAATATCCCACGGGAACTATGGATTTTCCCGGGATAAAAAGTACCCTATTATTTAATCCGGACTTCTAACTTTACGTCTGCAAAATTTCAAAGCAATCGGTTCAGTAGTTACGGCATGAAAGCGGAACAAACATACAAACAAACTCACTTTCCCATTTATAATATTAGTAAGGATAAGGATGGTGTTTTGGCCCTACTAGCCCGCGAAATTTAAATTTTATTTAATTTTTTCACAAATATTAGACTAACTACACATTGTGTTGTTTTACTGTTAGATATAAAAGACGATGAAATGGAATTTCAGTTGCAATCCTTTATCATATTTACGAGATATTTTAACGGCCTGGCCACGGGGATCGGCGGTGCGAACGTCGAAGCGTGTGGCGAGGCGACCATTCGCGCGGCGCCGTTTGCAGGCCACGGACAGTCACGTTCGCCGCCGCGACCAGTAAGGAAGTCCGACAGCAAAATGTCTTTATCGAAATTATCTCAATATTTCAAGACCTAATATTTGGAAGAGATTGTGAAATACATGATTTGAATAAGAATCGGAGTATAGATGAAGAGTTCCACAAGAAGTATGAGAAATACAGAATATATCCAGAAAAATTTGTTGAGTATACCAGAATGAGTATTGAAACCCTTGATTATATACTTATGAATATTCTTCCTACATACTCTTCACTACATGTTTAAACTTGTGCTGTGGATGGCCAGACTTCCAAATAGCTGGTCTAGCTAGTATTTCAGCAATAAAAGTCTCGGCGTTCATTTTTCGCGGCGAAAACAACTAAACTCGTTTGTTCACTGCACTATTCGCCGCGACTACCGCTCAACTCCGTGGCTCGCGCCGTACTTATTCATGCCTTTGTTTCGTTCGCCCGCCGCGCCGCAAGTCGCCGGCGCGGTTCGCTCGGTACATTTCGCCGGTCGCTTCGCCGGTCGCCGTTGCGCGTGGCTTGATTAGTACATTGCTATGCGTTTATTTCAGTCGCTAGACGCTTCGCCGTTCGCACCGCGCGAATATTCGCATCGGCGAATTTCCCGTGGCCAGGCTGTTATCCTTCATGGCCTATACCCCAAAGTGTTGGACGCAATTACATCTAGATGATGGTATTGTGAAATGAGAGACATAAAATCTAGAGCCACACTGATCTATTTTTTTAAGCACTTGTAGGTTTGTACGCATTCTCTTGTAAGTATGCAGAACTCGTCGCTGCCATTGGTAAATTCATGCCTCGGGCACAAAAAACAAAACCTCTACTATGACAATTTAAAAGGAACTAGCTTACGAACTCACTTTCGTCTATTGTTAAGCAGGGATTATAATTTGAATTTAAACAACGGAATTAATTTAATACAATTGTCAATCAACATTGTCGGTATCGAATCAACGGTAGACACCAGGTATGCATGCGTACTGAATCTTATTAATTGTCCAAGGTCCCGCTTTGTCTCTTCGATTTGTTGCCACCGTCAATATAGTTTTATTAGCGGCATAAAACATAAGCGCCAGCGGATATTTTTATCTTTGAGTAAAGAAAATGTATTTAAGATACACTTTTTTTATTATAGTTTCGTACCTATTGGGTAAAACGGAATGGTCAACCTACTGTCTCTCATGAACCGTGATAGTTAGACAGTTGAAATTTTCAGAGACGATATAAAAACGACTAGTACTAAAAAACAAAACAAAAAAACTCCCGTACAACAACATGATTTTTTACAATTTTTTAAATTTTGCGGCCAGAGATGTTTAGTTTAGTTTAACTATTGAGAATTGGTATTGATAGTACGGAACCCTTAGTGCGCGAGCCCGATTTGCACTTGACTAATTTTGAACAACATTAGTGACCGTTCTAGAAGTTCTATTTCTCGTCGTGGTTGCTCTAGAACATCTAAGAACAAGGCTTAAAGATAAAATAAATAAATCAACTACCAATTAGATAACAGTTTTTAATTTAATGCTAACTTTTGTGTAGCTTCGCAAAATATTTGAAAAGTTTTATCCAAATTAAATAAACCATCCCTAACATGATGATTGATCGAAGCCTTAATATCAAGAAACAGTTGCATTCACTAAGTACAACAATTATTTTAAGGTTTCGCTTGTCCGTGGATATTAATTAGGTCATTACGCTGACTATTTGTTATCGTAATGGCCTAACTAAACTAGAAATATGGTCCGCGAGCAACATATCAAATTTACCTATGCACATTGACATCAGTTATGCATGCGTAATTAATCTTATTAACTGCACCAGGGCCCGTTTTGTCTCTCGTATTTGTTGCTGCCGTCAATGTGGTTCAAATTATTAGCATTGGCGATTTGGAAAATTTAAGACGATGACGCCGACAACTGGCGGTAAACTATTTCAACAAAATAGGTTAAATGTATTTAAATTTCAACAAATTAAAATGTACTTTAATTTAACATATCAAAAGACATATTTGATTTGAGTACAAAGATAGACGTTCTCAATTAAATATACATATTGAAGATAATTAAAGAAGTTACCAGTAATTACATTATAAGGTGCCATTAAGAATCTTAAACATTATTAAGTAATTGTGAAATCTGAACTCGACTTAGAATATTATTTTAAAATCCTCTTATGCCTTGAACCTCGTTACTTATGGCTACATTACTTTAATAGGCTTTAGCGTAATTTGCATATTAAGTTTGAGATTCGAAATTCATTACAGGATTCAATTAATTATTGTTAAATGTTTTGTTTGTTTTAAATTAATTATGCCTTTAATAATAATCAGTATTGTTAAAATCAATATTTAATAAGTACTGGTTATTTCTACTCTCAGAATTGCCATACTAACGGACTTTAATTGCTTTTGTTAATTATTCTATTCTAGGTACATGTCATTTAATTAACCTAGAACCTAAAAGTAGGTGAGAGTCATCATTGTGAGGGGATTCGATGAACGATTTATGTTGAAACGGGAAGTTTGAAATGAATTTCTTTACAACTCCACATGTTTTTGAAAACCTGTTTGTTCTCAAGATTCAAAGTTATAAATGATTTTTATAAAGTTTAAAAGTTACAAAAATTGGTCAAGTGCGAGTCGGGCTCGTACACTGAGGTACTTTCAAGACCATATTCCCACCAAATTCAAAAACGACCAAAAAATCACGTTTGTTGTATGGGAGCCCCGCTAAATATTTTATTTTATTTAAATTTAACTATTTATTTCTACAGTAAATATATATCAAATGCAGAATGCTTCATTACTCCATAATTACATAACATTAGGCATTACTAGTTCATACTTATACTTACTAATAAAGAAAATACAGGTTTCAAATCATACATACATTAGGTATTATTTACTTATAATTGATATTGTTACATTATTTATTACCTAGCAATTAAGGGGCTGCGTACTCTAATAACAATAAACTTGTCCTACGCTTGTTGAATGTATAAATACATAATTTGTAGAAACTATGATTATGTTTACATGGGAAAGCATAATATTCAAACGTTTTTGAATATTTTTTGTTTCTACGATTAAAGAGCCTAGAATAAAACTCCTATGAAAAGAGACATACAAGTGTTTCAAATGCCTTTTTGTATTTCTTTCCTCACTTTGAAACTGATAAAGATCGGAGCCTACAAAGCGTCATCTCAATTAATCGCATTGCCCGCGCTACGTCCGCTGTTTGGCGAAACCTTTATTGATAAGTGGTTAGCAGTTGATGATTTAAGATTTTTACCGATCTATGTTGATGTTATTAACTATATCTAGTAAGTACTTACCTATCAGAACAATGCAATGAAGGTCATACTTTTTTCAAAGTTTAAAGAGCATCTTCGCTTCTCCGCCTTTTGGCTAAGATCAAAGTGCTTAAAAAGTATTTTTCTCTATAGGAAGCTTTTAAAAAAGATAATTTAACACTTTTTGTCAATTAAAATTTTTTGGCTCAGATTTTTTTTTTTTTTTGGTAAATACGACATTTTCTAAAAATGAATCCTAGCTAGATCTATCTGTAGCCCCCGAAACCCACGTATATATTACCTGAAAATCGTTCGAGCCGTTTCCGAGATTCAGATTATAGTACCTGTAGTAGGTACGTATATTTAGCTCGTTTAAGGATATAAGATTTAGGGTACTCCACTCAGCATTTCCTACTGGCAGCTATAAAAATATTCGAGCAATTTTCCAATTCTCGATTATGCGGGCATCTCGCTAATCGCACTCAGCGTTCTTAGCATATAAAATACAATCCAAGCATATACAAGCCACATAGCTTCACATTGCACCAATGGACTTGCATGCACTTCAGTTGACTTTGTTTTTTTCGCATAGAAGGGCGGCGTTCACGCAATCCATTTTAAAAGATCCTAACTGCTGTATCAAATAAAAATGGCTTTTATTCCATTGGTATAAAAGCTAATTTCTTAGTGACAATAATTCAATCAAGGCATCAAAGGAAGGGTTATGATATAGCATCGGAATTGCTAATTTAGAAATAAGGGACACATTATGTGTTAATTTTATTGTAAAGTGTGTAATGTTAACAAAGTTGAATAGGTTTTTAATTGCTCAGGATTAGAAATATCTAAAAAAGGATCTTGTAACTATGATGTCATTTTCTATTTCTTTTATGTAGGTTTGCAACTTTGTATGAAAAATGTAGTTAGTAATGATTGAAATAACTGAATAGTTATTTCTATCAGTGGGTATAATTATGATATCTTATTTTTCTTAACGACTATCCCTTATTATGAAGTTTGTATTTTATGCGTTAATAATGGACAAGCTTGTTTGTTTGTTTCGCCACATTTTATTTTACCAACTTGGAATAGATAGACTCTCCGCTAGCCGTTTCTAGTCTGTTTAGTCTACACAGCATCTCGCCTGAACTAAATGACGCTAAATTGCTTGGCCGTGAATCTTTTTTGGTTGCGTGAAATCCACGGTTTTTGCGGGATTAGTATACCTACGCGGAATTAGGTAATTATAGGTTTTTTTTTTACCCACAGGAAATGCCTAACGCACATCAGGGGACATGGAGGGGTTATATGGGGCTTGCACCCACTAAAACCTGTGCTTTGCCACGACGGACCACGTTGGCGGGAGTACGGGATTCACTTGCGTATTCACCGCGCTCCCGCCAGGCCTCGACCCGCCACCAAAGCGGCAGGTCCCGCCGCTGCTGTCGGCAGCCTGGCCGCTGCCGACCCTCCTGGGAGGCGCGTCCCGAACAGGCCGCGCCACCACATTAGAATTAAGACTTCCGTGAGTGGACATAATAATACTAGAACAACGGCTTCAACGCACTCTCACTTGGTTTGGATCGCCCGACCAGTTTCAGACCCATCAGGGGTCCTTCATCAGGGGCATAGTACACGCGCGGGACGCCCGAGTTATAGTGTCACCACCTCGGCCTGTCGGTGGAATTCGGGTGACGGACGCCAGAACCCCTTACGTACGTCACCCGCAGGGTGTATACGCATAACAGGGTGAGCTAATACTGGTAAACCTCTCCCTATCCCTAATTGTGAGGGAAGGTCCGTTTGCAGGTCCTACCTAGTACCTATCTGTTACCTTCTAAGTAACCTTCTTTTTCTGTAAAATCGTAACCGGTAGCGATAAAACCAAATTACTTACCATTTCAACCACCAGATGTCACCGAGCTATAGTAACCCGATCACGTACTAACCAAGTTTATCTTTAGGCTACCTAACACCCATTTTGTGCGAATTTGATCTTTAACGTCTTCGTGCTAAGGTTGAGGTTGTTGATGCGGTCCGCGAAATTGAAGAGGCCTGCACATAGACGCGACCTTGGTTGCTGGAAGCATGGCATATTAATAACGATTCTCGTATGCAATCACCGTCCGAGAAGACATAGGCAAGGTGGAAGAAAGGGCATGGAATGTCAATCGCAACCAAGGTCATCCACTCGGTATAGCGCGGCATAACGTGGCAGCGTACTTACAAAAGCCTAGATGGTTATTCCAAAACAAGTAAGTTGTTAGATACATTTTTGTGATGACTCATGGATGCCACGGATATATTTTGCTTTAAACATAATTATTGTTACCGATGTACGAGCATGATCAGATAGAGAAGTAAGTATGTAAAATTTAAATCAAAATGTTTTTTCGATAAACTTATTTTCTACGACTTCTAGTACGAGCAGGATAAGATAGAGAAGTGTGTAAAATTTAGAGCAAAATGATTTTTCGATAAGCCTAATTTCTACTTAACTAAGGACATCTACTTATTTCTCAACACAGCTTATACTTGACAGGACACAGCGCCTACTTCGGGCATTCAAGTAAGAGTAAAAAATCTGCTCGATTTGAACCAATTTTTTATATTGGGTGAAATTATTCGGATGAGATTTGATGGCAACGTTATTGCTTTTATTATGATAACGCCTGCCATATAATGGACTATCATAATGGTGAAGCAAGAGGCAAGTTCTACAAGTGATACACCATAGTCTTGAGTCCATAGTCGTTACTTTAGAAGTTTAGACTGTTAAAAACAATAAACAAGACAAGATTTTACTAATAAAATACCTAAAGATTCTACACTCGGGTATTCAAGATGCGTATTGTTTGGGTGCAATTTGTAGGGTCAAAGCTATTCCCGTCCAAAAGTTTACAAAATGATGCATTGCAATTACGCAGCATAAATAACCCTACCATATAGCAAAACAACCAGTCTCTAATAAACCTCTTAACAATACAGGCGTTCTTTGAATGCGTAGGTTTGCCGTTAATTGCTGAGTGTTACGACTCCTCTCAGATGGTAAATAATATCTGTTTAGGTACATGCGAGGTCAGGACGATACTCTTCGGAAATGTCAAGGGTTTTTTTCTATTAGCAGTCGATAGAGGTGATTGCTGGTGTGAATTTTTACAAGTTTTTATTAGTTTTCATAGGTTTTGTACCTAGTTCTAGGTACATTTTGAAATTTACTTAAGTTTTAAGGCCAGAGTTAAAAAAAAGATGGTTGATGGCTCAGATAAGAGAAATGTTATTAATTATAATATTTAAGAAAC
This sequence comes from Coenonympha arcania, assembly GCA_036785405.1. Classification (NCBI taxonomy): domain Eukaryota; kingdom Metazoa; phylum Arthropoda; class Insecta; order Lepidoptera; family Nymphalidae; genus Coenonympha; species Coenonympha arcania. The sequence goes on from CM072055.1 coordinate 16,615,485, forward strand.
TAGATTTACCACTAAATCAAGCTAAAGCTGTCTACCTATAGATGTAAAAACATTCATACTCATCACACAAACATTTTCCAGTTGAGAGAATTTCCAGTAGGGAACCCACGACCTCTGGCGCAGACGGCAGGAACACTACCACTGTGCCATTCGGTTCGTTTGGTCACTGTAACCAGACTTATATTATGTAATTTCTGCTCTTTTATTGACATAAGTGCATCTTGGCGTCAGATAATGGACTTACAAAGGATTGTTCACATTTCATGAGGGATTCTTGAAAAAATATCATGAAAGAGATTGTGACCTTGAACACGAAGCTTAGGTACATTTAATTTGACCTGGGATATCTATTTAATTATCTCATTAAAGCCTGTCAAGCTCTACTTATCGTGATAATATTGTCGTGAGTAAGTCAGATTACCTAGAATCGTGTGTGCTATAGCTAAGCCTTAAACGTACCTAGTCATTTAGAAGTTAATTCGAATAGACTTTAATTATAATTGATTGTTTGTATTATGACAAGACAACAGATTGTAGAATCGACGGATGTTGGGGCAGACGTGTACTGCAGACCAAGTAGGTCGTAGGACCTACTTACCTTAAAAACCTGACTGTGTTCTCATAAAGGCTTTCCAGCAGATTTATCAGAAACTTAGATAAAAATAACTCGACTTCACATCGAAACATACATATTTTTCTATTTTTTTAGCCGAGAATTATTCTTATTACCGTCTTATTCAGCCTCTACTCCCTTTACCGGCAAAAAATACCGCACATAAGAAAATCAGATAGCATGAACTAATTATGTAAATGATGACAAACAGATCCCGACAAAAACAGACGCTTAATAGCCCCAGATAACTAATATGGTGAGACATGCAAGCCATCCGTAATTACTGACTATACCAGTAGGTATACCTACCGCATAAAACTATCCTTCGCGAATCTTTACATCCAGACATAGGGTTTGATGAACACTTAAAACTTGACTAATTGCATTCTCCTATTCGAGAGGCGATAAAAATAGTTTGAGCATGTTTTAGTCATGTCTGCCTTTTATATTGTGAGAGAAATGTATTAGATGTTTTTGGGTTCCGTACCCAAAGGATAAAACGGAACCCTGTCACTATAAGCCTCCGCCACGCCGTCGTCCGTCTGTAACCAGGCTGTATCTCTTGAACCGTGATAGTTAGACAGTTGAAATTTTCGCAGATGATGTACATAATATTTCTGTTGTCGCTATAACAACAATTACCTACTAAAAAATAAAATATAATATATATTAGAGGGGGCTCCCATACAACAATCATGATTTTTTGCTCGTTTTTGGTTATGCAGAAGCCCGAATATTACCCTTCTAATCATCATCTTGCTACATTCGTGTGATTGCAAAAGCCCGAATCAATATTTATTTTGCTCGATATTGATTTAGATATTTTTTTTTTTTTTAATAATGGTACGGTCTACGGAACTTCTTGCGCGATTCCGACTCGCACTTAGCAGGTTTTATTTATTTACTTATTATGTTTAGCCTCGTACTTGATCGTAATTAAAAGTAGATATAAACTCACTGAAAAGTATTTGAGCGAGGCTGAAGAGATAGTAACCACTTGACCATCTTTATTTCATAACCAACTAGGCATCTAATCTATCTGTTCACAACAGCTCAAGGTTGATTATTAGTGCGGTGACCCAAAGACGATCTTGGCCTCCGACACTCGCTGGAAGTGTCTATTGATTGATTGTAAGACACTGGCACGCTGGATGATATTTTTTTTTAAATTAAAAAACTCCAATGAAATAAAAATTTATAAAATTTTTACTGAGGGCTTATTTTTCAATCGCCAGATAATCGTTAGCTAAGGAATAAGTGTCGTTTTGACAGAATTTGTATGAAATATATTACAAAATTAGTCAGAAAGTTTATTTGGCGGAGAAATATCTAACAATTCCAAAAAATCTGTCCATTCTTTTTTTGTAATCTTTTAGTTTTCTCAAAATTACAGTTTTGTGTAATTAAAATATACTTATGAAAAGTCATAAAAATACTTAAACTAAGGCCTTATCTGATCCAAGATCTAAGATGCTGCAAGCATTGCGCCGTTGGATAGTTAAAATCTTTGGTCAAAGCCAGCTCTTGGATCCCAATGTCATTCATTCTTGAGTTTAAAATATTGTAAATACCTAGCCATAGTCATATAGATACCCTGGACAGGGCGGACGGCATGAAAAAATGTCGCCAGTTTACAGGTGCTAATAATATCAATAGCAAGACCACACTGTAGTTCGCTCAGCAGCCACCTATACAATTTTGACAAATGGTCCTATTGTTTGCTTGTACGAAAAAAGTTTACGTAAATTTTAAATTGTTTTTTTATTTTTGGAACGAATTTCCTTATCGCGCGTTTTGAAAGGGGGCTAGACGGAAAAAAATCATACGAAAAGTTGTAACGACACTTTTTGCTTAAGTAAGCCGTGCGGCGTGCGCATGTTTCTCTGTCTGTCTCTCTCTCTCTTATAGAAAGCAAGCCAGATATACTTCGTTCCATCCGGGTATCCCTTGACACCTCTCAAGTTGTTTTTTAAAGGTTTTTAAATTGTTCGGATGCCCATATCCTGAGTTTTCTTATCACAGAAATAGCCCGAATTTGTTTTGTTTTGAGATACCTACATATGATACCTATGCAGAAAGAACATGGAAACTCAAGCTAAAGCTTCTATAACCCTCAACTTAAACTAAACAAATACCTATCTATTTGCAGTTCACGTTTGATTAGGTATGCCGCGAGTGTGCTCGCTCACACTGTCGAGTACACTTCTATATTCAATATACTCTATGACTTCAATCTACAATTACGAACAATTACGTCGCACCGCATCGCAAGGCCGTGGTGTGAAGTCACTGCCTGTTAGATGCGTGATATTCAGACGGAGAAGGAATTCATAAATACTTATAGTAGTGTTATTATCTCGCTGCAGACTCGGTCATAATCATTCGTGTGTTTCGCTTTTGTTGTTCTGCAGTAATGCACAACTCAACAAAGAACAACAAAGGCGAAACACTCGTATGATTTATGACTGAGTCTGCAGCGAGATAATAACACTACTATAAGCTACTAGCTACAACGCAGTATTTTATTAAATTACGGTGTTTATTATTAACCTTTGCTGGTTTTGAGAAAAATAATTTAAATGCTATACATTTTTAATCCATTTTAAAATTGCACGCGGTGGGATTTGAACTCGCGCCTTCCAGTTATCGCGGCTGGGTACCTACTTGTACCCCACCACTGGTACCACCCACACCACCGCATCTCGCCGACTGCAATTTTTAGGGTTCCATCCATACCAAAATGGTAAAAATGGTTGTATCGTCCTGCCCCAGAATGGGGAGAGTGAGTTCATAGGGACAAGGAGCGAGAGGAAACAACTTGTAGGGAGTCAAGAAGGCGCCCCGGGAACACGCCAAGAGCAAGTAACGAACGGCCCCCATAACCGCGAGGTTGATTGGGCCATGGGTGGTGGAGGGTTGTCTCTACATACCAAAATGGTAAAAATGAAACCCTTACGGTAAGACTTCCTCCATCCGTCTGTCTGTCACACTCGATTATTTCAGTGACTACAAAAGCCACAACAACAACAACTCAACTCTATCTACGTACTACGTTTGTACCAAAGGTACTAAGTTTGTGGTACTATGGTATGGTGGCTATGGTAGGTACTTTGGTATTAGGTACAGGTAGTTTAATCCACGAAGACGCGCCCTACTCCTTCACAATCGCTTATGTTTCATGCGATAAGTATAAAAAATAATAAATATAATTTATGGGACGTTTTACACATCGCAATCTAGCACCAAAGTAAGCGAAAGCTTTTCTTATGGGTATTAGATAACTGATAAATATACATACATACTAATATACATAAATATAATATATTGAAAAACACCCAGACACTGGAAAACATTCATGCTCATCACACAAACATTTACCAGTAGTGGGAATCGCACCCACGACCTCCGACGCAAACGCAGGTTCGCTACCACTAGGCCATTCGGTCGTCAATCTCTCTGTATGCAAGACGAAGCACTAACTGTCACTTTTGCACTTGTAAGTACCTATAATACACTTGTACAATAGATATGGGAAGCATTGTACCTTCAGAGCATAAGTGCATTACAGCGATCCTAGTGCTAGAGCGAGGAAGGTCGTCAGATTTACAGCCTTTTGTGTTCATAGGCGTTAAATGATACAACCTTTGAATTTATTAAAGCTTTCAAAGCATTTTGCTATACCAACAATCATATTTACGCATAGGTAGGTTACGCTCTTAATAATAATTATTAATGTATTTTTGTATTTGTATGTGATAAAGAAAAACCGGCCAAGTGCAAGTCAGACCATACTAAAAAAGAAGAATCACTTTTGTTAACGAATCGAATCGTAATTTATTGAATCAAAAACTATCAGACATACACATAAAACCAAACCTGTTTTAGGATATACATATACGCCCTTTCAAATGATACCCCACTCGATGTACGACAAGAATGAAAAGGCAATTTCTTGCCTTACCCTCAACCAAACTGTATCACCATTTCCCATCAGGTGTGATTAAGGCTTGCCTAAATACGGATTAAAAAAAATGAGTATGGAAAAAAAATTATGTAGGTATACTACTTAACAAATATATGCAATATATTATGTATTTTATTCTTGCCTAAGGTGCCATAAAACAAAACAATCAAAGCCAAACTCCCATTACCGCACCTAAAGGGTTGGCATGACAATAAAATGCCGAGTTCTAACAAAAAGACAATGCATGCCCGACCTTGGCGGATAAGTCAAATTCTTCCGATGTACCAGCGCCAATGACGGAGATTCTATCACCGCCAGACTATAGCAGCTTTACAAAATTATACTTGATTAATTACATTAATACCTAAAGGAATATACCTTTACTGGCAAACTCTATGATGTTGCAGTAAAAATAATTTTAGAGTTGGGCCTCACATAATCATAAATTTGAGAGATATTGTAATGTATGTATTATTAATTTCTACTAGCACTTCTTGCGGCTCCATTCGAGTAAATTTAAGTTTTTAGGCTTATGATCATACACAGATTTTTCGTAATTGTAATTTTCCTGTATTAATCAAGAATGTAAGCGTACAGGAGTAAGACACATAATATATCTACACTTATACATATACAAACTTTCGCTTTTATAAAAGTAGACGGAGATAATAGTAAGATCATCTTTAATATTCAAATAAAATACTAAAAATCTCAGTACTCACGACACGAGGATTTTTAAGATTCTTAACATTGGATTCAAAAGTAACTCCTCAATTATTTTTAAATACAGAATTAACGTACTTAATCGTAAGTCTTGTAGTCTTAGGGTCTAAGTGAACAACGCGTAGGCGACCGCAAAAACTATCCTATGACATTGCCCAACCTTGTAATAACATAGTTCTATAAAATGCATATTAAACGCCCAGTTGGAACTTTGTTGTACCATAATCTCAGCTCGAATGACGGTCGGACAATTGCTAATGCCCACACTCCAAGAGCAATGTGGGGCTACATTGTAAGCGGATACCCAATTAACAAAAGATTCACAAAGGGCTGATTTTTCTATCGCCAGATAAACTATCAGAGGAATGAAACATATGCCATCCAAAATTTGTCAAAACGTCAGCTTTATTCCTAAGATAACGATTATTTGGCGATTGAAAAACCAGCCCTTAAATTTGCATTATGCAAAACCTAAAATAAATCTACCAACAGGACTTTTATAATAGGAATATTTTACTGATAGTAGCAAAAATAACAGAAGAGACAGCATAAAATGCTTTCTAAAGCACCGAGGCCAAATAATGCCTAATGTTGTAAATCTACACTACTCCAACGACTGAAAATCAGCGCTGTGTGCTCTCATGCTTCTATGGGGCACACAGCACCATGCTGAGTTGGGGCCTTTTTCCGGGTTGTGCCACATGTGACAGGCGGTGTCTGGTGCTTCCGTCACCTGGGCAATTATTGTTTTTTGTTGCCCGAGTGGGGGGAATCTTCAGGCATCGTTTTAGCACCGTACAGTTAGAAGAAAAACTATACGGTCTCCAACCAGGGATCGACCTTATATGATACTTATCAAATAATGCGCTAACCATAGGAATGACTTGCCAGTACCCAATGCATTTCCTAATGCATTTACATCTCGACAAGTGACGGGTGTCAATAAAATTACAGTACCTAATAAATCCATTGCAAGTAGAGGTGTGAAATTGTACAGTGTTATATTTTGCATAATAAATTGCCTTAATAAATATTCATCATAATCATTAATGCAAAATAAAATGTTCATTATTTACCACAGTATCGAGCATTCTCATAATAATAATAGATAGATAACTATCTGGTGTGTGTATAATAATGTAAATTAAATTTAAATTAATTAAAAGACTATTTAATGAAAGACTCGTGCAAGTTGTTATTATACCTAGCGTATATTCGTCATTGTACCTTGCGTATGTTTTCACAAAATAAAGAAAATGTTACGCAGTATTAATGCATAATATATTACAGTAGTTTATCATAAGTACGTGAGGTCCGACAACCCGCAATAAGTATTTAATTACCCTCTCAATCCGTAAAATGAGATCGTATTCCTAGGTTTAAAAAAAATGTCAAACATGGAATAGAATAGTCGGTTTTTTTTCAATTGTATATGATGGGCATACATACATTGCAATATTTAGTCACATACTAACGCGAAAGACATCAGCCGCGAAAGCATGAAAATGTGTGGAAAAATACACGAAAATGCAGTTGCAACAGATTTTTTCAGAACATATCTCATTGCCCGCTAACACTCGGGCCTCAATACAAAAATGTAAGCGTAGGCGAAGAAATTTCGGCAGGTAGTCGTATGTTAATTCCAAACACGGATCTCGTGATAGCATCGCCGTTTGGGTCTGATGCACTCCAAGTTTGCGCACTGGCTTAAAGGTGAATTAATTAAGTTTTCGCCTTTTTATTGACACTCCCTAACTTATTTTTATAGCGAAGTACGTACCTACCAGCTTTATCTTTGCGCCAACAAAATATGAGAAATCTTAAGAATTGCTTATAGAATAAGCAGTTCTGTTTTTTAGGTATCTTAATTTTTATCAACATGATATAAATTATCATATAAGTAATTTTACATTTAAATCTTTCCGACTTTACTTTTGAAATAGGCGAAGTAAAACACGTAGAGCATTATAACTATTATTTCCCAAATAATAAAAAATCAAAAATCAATGTTTATTCTTTCACATAGGCTTCTATGTCTGTGACACTTATGAAATGACAGAATACCGCCACGTTTGGAAAGCTGTTTTGCACCGAGTAGAACAGGCAAGAAATTCGGCACTTGCTGCAGTTTAAAATACGACTGCCATGCCATTCAATTTCCATTTTTCCACAATGTTTTTTTGAAAAACCTTTCATTAATATTCACCTTTACTAAATAACTGTATATACCTAACTTAAATATAACATGTATTGTAATTATATAACTTGTCCTTTGTATACAATGATATACCTCTTTTTATATATATAATGGTGCTTATTCTGTTGTACAAAATCTCTAACTTAAAATTGGCGAGTTTAAGTTTAGACTCGCCAATTTTAGTTTTTCTAAACTCATGACTCATTCGGCAGTCACGTCGAACTAAATATGGAGATGATTTGGAGTCTCCAAAGACTCGCTAAACCTGACGTTTGTGTTGAATAGTAAGTGCTGCCATTTATGATAGCAAAAACTCCACAAACGTTGTTATTTATTTTCCCCAATTGTAATAAAAATATTTTTTGCGAAATATATGGAAATTAGTTACGTAAAATACAAAGGTAATGGTTTAATTGATTTATTTTGGTCCAATCACCTTAAGAAATTCCGAAAGTTGATATTATGTTTAATTCATCGTCTGATTTGTCTATGTCCAAGCATAGACAAACAAGCAATTATCATTTGTCTATTAGTCTATGCTCATGTTATGGTTGGTCACTTGCTAGAGAGTATAGTGTTCTGTGGTCATAAAAGACCGCTTTGAATTTGACGTTCGAGTTTTGTGACCTTTAGTATCACTTATTTTAAATATTCAAGAAAATAATGACAGAGCACCGGAAAAGGGCAAATAAAAAATTTTCTAAATTTTATCTCTGTCATCTCAAATGGATTCGAGACATCCCTGATTGACTCCAGCCTTATCCTTTCTTGATAGTTTCTGAAATAAGTTCAATAAACACAGATAAGCATAGCTTAAGTACCTACTTTGTTACTTAGTTGGATTAATTTTAGTGTCTCTTTTTGCCTTATGGAGACTACAAACATTTCTTCACGTACGAGAATAGTGCTTATTTACCTTAGAATAAGATAAAGAATATTATAAAATTACTTAACTTTCGCTGGAATCAATCACAGCCGCAACAACGAATTCTTCCATTTTAAGGTTATCCCTATGATGTTAAATTACAATAAATACAAGCAAATCACCACATTTTACGCACTCAAATCTTAATATGAAGCCAACGAAAAATAATATTAATAATTTACTCTAAGAGAAAACCAAGATATAATTAAAATATTTCGTGTATTTGTCTATATGCAAGTGTTAGGCAGACACCTTAAATTTAATCGGCACCTCCCGAGGTCCTCTCTTATTTTAAGGAATTTTAGATTGAAATTCTTAATTTAAACATATAACGCGTACAACGGAATAGCTTTTGTTCTCTAAAATCTAAATTGAATAGTTTAGCGCTGTCAAAATAAATTTTAAGATTAGAGCTGTCATTTAGGGGTGTAACAGAATGTCACATCTCTCTAAGTCTTATTTTGGCGATTTTTAGCGATTTTTAGTTTAGAGATTGGCAACAGAATAAGCACCAATATCATTGTTTGTATAAAAGGACGACGTACTTAGGTACAGTTAAAGGTTACGGAGTAGGTACTTAATGTAAATATTAAGCACCTAATTAGTTCACAGCTTTCGTGGTAGTCTTTTCTCTCTTAAAGCGGCAGTAATAAATAAATAGTATCAAACTCCTTTATTAATGTAGTCTGAGATCAAACTATCAACTTAGTATATATTTTCGGGTATTGCATGTTAGGTAATTACTAATTAGGCCTTCAAAGACTAAGGAACGTACGCTAAAGAAACGTCTCAAGAACAACCAAGTTTACCCATATCAAAACAAAAACGGCTTTTTGTTGGATAGGTATGACGTGCTAATTCTAAGTGGCCTCATCTAGACGGCACGTTTAGTTTGCCGAATGCTTCATACCTGTGTCTGTACTTATACCTATAGGTAAACCGCTATAAACTTGACCCTCCTGATGGTTTGCGGGACGCGGGGCGAGTGATGCGATTGGCTATACTGATACGGCAGCGCTGTCAGCGGACAGAGACAGAATAGCTGATTGGTTGAGCGCTCCCGCCCCCGGCCCGCAGACCATCAGGAGGGTCAAGTTTATAGCAGTTTTTCTATAGTGTTAATAGTTACAGTAGATAATAATAGTGGGAGAATTTTTTACCGCACGTCAACTTGTCTGCTGAATTTTTTGCGTCTAGAAGGCAATCGTGTTCAGTAAAGTATTATTAACTCCAAGAAACATACAGGATGTTACGACAAGCTAATGTACACTATGTAACTAGAATTTGTATAGAGTAGAATCACCGAAATTCAATCTCTTGGATCAATAGCTTAGTAATTATTTATGTCTATTAATTAATATTTTTATCAGAATTTGATTCATAAATAGTATGTAAAAAAGGTTTCAAAGTTGAGCTTAAATGGCAAAGTTGACTAATTAATGAAATTCTGATAACCATTTGAGTATGTACACTTAATTTTTGAATGAACTGCGCCTATTAATATTCGTAAAAGGTCTGCACACTGCTCGTATTTTAATTCTTAAATAACTAATGAAATAAAAGAAGTTGAGGTGTTATATACGATCATCAAACAGTAAAACATACTGTATATAAGTAACCTATAGTATTTACAAATATCATAAAAACTTCAACAGCCAGTTACCAACGACGAAAGTGAAACTTTAAACCCTGTCCGTTTCATTACCGACTTTTTAGGGTTCCGTTAACAAAGTGGTGAAAATGGAACCCATATGGTGCGACTTTCTTTACCCATCATAGTTGATTGTTACTTCAGTAAATATCAAAGTTATTTAATCTGAAATAGTTGTACTCGTAATTATAAAATTGTATTCATCTATTTATTTTAAGAGTGATCTCTCTTGTACACCACACCTCTATCTGTAGGTACACCAAATGAGATAACATAATATAATATTATAACAAAGCATTAAGTATATAAGTTATCTTGAAAATATTTTTATTATTTTTTGTACACTTACACTTTTGATTTATCGCTCAAAATATCGAATACAATACTGCTCCCCCTGATCTTCGAAGTTCGATGTTCTTCAAACAAAATCTGACATAAATGGTCGATATAGGTGTATATTTATTATATTTTGCAAAACATAGATTATACCCGGATAGTGGATATATAATGATAATAAATTATTACTACCTTCTAGTTTTTTTGTGAATGAAATGATATTGCATCAGCCTAGACAGGATTAGAACTGGACTGAATATTTAGTGATTCATATTCCATTCATATCAAAATAAATAAAGTAAAGCGATGTTCTACGTTCCATTTCAATTTAAACATAGCGTAAGTATAAGTTAGCTAATCAATAGACACATTATAACCACATAAGTTCATACCTTAGAACTTATTAGCACTTGACTGCGATCTTGCCGGATGGTAAGCGATGATGCAGCCGAAGATGTTATCGTGGAAGAGGTAAGTAACCTATTTCTAACGATTTCTACACAGCATCGCGCCGGATCGCTAAATCGCTTACTGGTGCGTCTATGCCGGTATGGTAGTAACTATCCACGCCCGAAGCTTTCACCAGACCTACTTACCTGACCAATTTAGAAATTATAATTATTATCTAAAGTGGCCATGAAAGGAATAGAACCCGCAACCTCCCATTAGAGTCAGAAGTGTGATTATTATTTATATAGAGACGGTTTTTATGTATGAAAATATTATGTTTAGTTGTAGCATAGGTACTTTTAATTATCTATTTATTTTGGTACTGAAAATAGGCTTCAGAATATAAACATCTTAAATAAGCCACTTATTGATGTATCTGAATAATATAGGAATTATTGTTAAGTTCCCACGCGATATCAGCTAGATTTCTCTAGGAAATATAATTAAAGTCCGAACCGACCTTGAATGGACGTATAATAGCTCAATCTTTTTAACTATTCATATACTACGGGTAGGTACCTAGTATATAAATAATATAACAAGTATTTATGTTTCTATAACTACAGTTTTCATCACACATGTCTTTTTTAAAAGAAAGAGGAGAAAGGTATATAATATAATTTTACCTAAGGTAAGGAAAAATTATATTTTGACTTTTTACCCACGACGGAACGGTGTCTTATATGCATTTAGGGTGAGAGACCGTTTGTACATTACTTTATTAATGAGATTTTATGTTAGGAGCTGCCATTGCTATTTTCGTTTCCAATATCAATTAATGCAATTAGTAAGTATAGATAAACTGCCGGTATATGAGAAGTATCAAAAAATTGAATAAGTCATCAACTGGTAAACAGCACCACCAACACCGTCACAGGCCGAACAGCTCCGGCGTATTTTCTTGGATTTGTAATTATACTGATAGGTTCTCAGTTCTAACTTACCTTTAGTCGGGGAGTTCCAAAAAAATTATCGTTATTACAATTCTACAAAAGTCGTGGGTGTTCTAAATTTTTTTTATTTTCCACTTGTCTCAAGCACAGTTCACAAGTATATAGCTACTATACTATGTAGGTAATAATTATTAAAATTAACTAGCTCTGGTCTATATATGTACCAAATTTCATTAAGATTGGTTCAGTGGTTTAGGCGTGAAAGCGTTACTTACGTAGACAGAGTTACTTACGTATTTATAATATTAGTAGGAATAATATCATCATAGTATTATGAATATTAGTTACTTTGTTCATCCTGCGAACACCCATAATATCTGTGGAACAATGAATATTTACCTAGTATAGGAACATGCCTTTTAAAACCGGAAAACTTAATTTCACACGAATCAATTATTATAAGCATTCATACGCGATCATATATTGTAACTATAAAGGATCGTGTATTATAACTAATGTCTACCTACTAATAGTTCATACCTACTAATATATAAATAGCTTGTATCTTTGAATATGAGCAATTAACCATTCACCCATGAAGTTTGTACATTTTTTTACAATCTTGCCTTACAATCACAACACACCAATTACCAATACCATATTATTATGTACAGATAATAATTTTTTATTTATGCATTGCAAACAGAATACTACAACAGTTACTACAAGCATCGCACCGGAACGCTAAATCGCTTGGCGGTGCGTCCTTGCTGGTAGGGTGGTAACTAGCCACGGCCAAAGCCTCCAGACCAGACCAGACCTTAGCCAATTTAGAAATTATAAAATTCCAAAGTGGCCCGTGGCAGGAATCGAACCCGCGACCTCCCACTTGAATCCGAGCGCGCCGCCACTGCGCTCGTCAAAAACTTTTAAAATTAAGGTTTTTCACAAATCATTTGGGAATTATTCGTATCAAGATTAAACTTCTCCTGTCTTAATTTCAGCAAAATCGGTTCAATAGGTCTGAAGTTAAAGCGTGAAGTAATGACAAAAATAAACACGCGCGCGTTTTATAATATTTTAGGGTGATTTGGAAAATTTAACTAATTTACTTTTAACATATATAAAAAATAGTTTTCAATAGATAACTGCGATTTAGAAAATTAAGCTTAACTTAGTCTTTAATATAAAAAAAAAATTAATAGATAACTGTGCTAAAGCCACAGGGCTAAAGCAAACACAAATCACAGCTACGGAAAACATTCGTTTAAAAAATTCATTGCTTTTCATTTTTTGAATTTGTGGCTGGCGGGTAACTAATTAATATTATTTTTCATAACATTAAACATTCAAAAACAGGTGTTTTAGTAACTACGATTACGATATTGGGTGCTTTATAAATTTTCGATTTATTAGCAACTCTCAACACCTCAACAGAGTTGAACCGAGCGACCCTTTCGAGTCATAATGGCTTTTATTGTGACATTTATATTTATTACGATTGCGTATACCATAATATAAATCCACCTCTCTGGTGTAAATAATCGGATTGCGTGCTCCTGGATTCGAATCCCAGATAAGCCTAAAAACGAGGATGTGGTAGAGTCGTGGACACAGTCGTATGTGTTTTACATGAATATAGGCTGTGCGTGTAGTAATTATTTAGCTATCATGTGGTGTGGTTTATAATATTCTGCAACATGTATCCTATAATATAGGTCTAGGCCACTGGGCTATCACTGTATTAAATTACTGCTCCTGGTCAAGAAATCCCAAAAAAATCACGTGTTCCTTTGCTGTTGGGTGGCTGACACGTGAGTTCAGTTTGAAGTTTCAATCTTTACTCGATTACTTCTTCACTGTTAATTTCCATATCAACAGAACAAGTATCGTTTTCTATTTTTGTATACGCATTCGAGTTAAGAAAGACCTTCACCTTGTTGATTGTTCATTAATCGCTGGACTACATAACAACACAACACCAAATAAAAGGGTACTGACTACTTTGCTTAGTAACAAGTAACAACTTCGAACAATATGGCTAGTATTACGCCACAGTGCACCTTCTGTTCTACACTTAGGCCCTCTGTGGTAACAAAGTAACGTCCCACTTCAGCCAAGGTTCAAGCACCAACCAGTTTTCTAATATCAAAACCGATGTAAGCGGTTTCTTCTTGACATCTAAAATCATCTTTAAGTTTGAGAATTTAGAGATCAAAATAGCATTCTTAATGTTGCTCTTACGCCTTTGCTAAAGCTTCAAGATCACGAAGGTACTATATGCATTTCTCCTAACCGTACACACTAAACAGTTCTAAAGTCTACTCTAAAGTCTACACTTTTATTATTAAAGAATTTGATATTTACTTAGTTACACTAGGTAAATGTTTGCTATAATTGATACATTATGTAAGTTTTTTTTAATATCGGAAGCTGTACTTACGCCAATCACTATAGTATTATTAATCTGTGGCTCTACGTGTCCTGAAACATCACGTCTTTCTAATTACACATTGTCATCATGTCCTATTAATTACACATACCTACTCTTGAAGTTTTATTCCATTTTATACAATAAGGGAACTTTAGCTGTTTTTTTTTTTTATAAATAATAACTAATTTCGCACGCTTTGTTCCAACTCAGCGTTGCCTTGGTAGAAACCTCAGAGCATGTCGTGTTAAAAAGGTATCATTAAGATTACTCGTACCTAAGGCTAGGTCAACGTAGGCGGTGTATAAACTCAACATAGCTGAATTTATTTTTCCTTGAGGTTGCGGTAGTGAAAGTACTTCGTACCTTTCAGCCTTACCGTCATCCTGTTGAATCGCTGTACTTATTCTGTGTGTTTATAAATTAACAACATCTTATAACTTTTCTTTGAACTCAGTTTCTTTGGATTGGTAGGTAAATGATTGTGTATTTGTGAAAATTTTTATGTAACTGCCCGATGTGTTAGAGACATAGCTAGAGATATAATCCATAATGTGCCATAAATTGATGATCATACCATATAAAGTTTCTTTGTTTGTAAGCTGGGCAGTGCTAAATTCAATCTACAGAGAAACGTAACAGAACCATAATTTGTTTCATGATTTTTTATAATAATATATCGTTGGTATCAATTTTAATGTTCTTATTGAAATCGAAATGTAATCTTGTTGAATGAAATTCCCCGAAAGGCACTGAAAGATTACAAGATTCTGTTTGTTTCATATTCTGCGGACATGAAAAATTTTACAATTAATTATTTAGGTATCACTTATTCATTCAGTGAAAATATTAGTTAGGCACCTTCTATGTACCCATTTACCTTATATTTTTATTGTAATACGTGCATGCATTGAAGAACTGTTTCACGCATAGATTCTTATTTTCTTCAGTCAAAATACTAGTCTTTAAGAATATCATGCTCATGCCAAAAGAACCTCTATAAATGTAACTTAGTAGTATTTTTTTGTATTTCTACATCAAACAAAGAGTGAATTAATATACAATGCAAAAGATACTTAAGTTGGATTAAATTCATCGCATCCGCATTACCCAGAGGTTCATCAAAATCTTCAATCCGCAATAAAAACTACATCGAATTTGTTCCAAAAAAATTCAAAAACTCCGAACAGTTGCGCAATGGCGCAGCAATTTTTGCTGAAAACGCAATTACATTGTGAGAAATAGCGTGATTGTACTCATCATCCGCGACCTTTCGACGTGTGGAAGTCGGAGCTGAGATAATTGAACAATGGGCCATGTTCGTTTGGTTCTGCCCGTTCACTTCGCCGTTTGCACCGCTTTTTTTGGCTTGTGGAACGTCCTCGACGGTATCCGCCTCGTATGTTCGCAGGTATCTTCTACCTACCTATCACTCTTTTTTCGTTAGACTATTTAAAACAACAATGAAAATTTTACGGCTAATGTCTGAGATACCAACCGTAGATACGTAATTTACATTGTTCTTTTAAATCGATATACAATGTACTAAACGCTTCACAAATGTTTAAGGATCAAGCCGCCTCTATGACTAGGGAGGACTTCTGATCTTTGCAGTTAGTAGATCTTTATAGTTTCTTTTTTTTTCTTTTTTCTTTGACCACGGAGAAGGTCAAAGGCACTTAAACCAACCAACAAATCCACACGCTTAGATTCGAAGAAAGGGTAGTCGTAGGTTCGATTTCCGGCATTTCTAAATTGGCTCAGACTGGTCTGCGTCACCCTACTGGCAAAGCTGCACCGCCAAGCGATAAGGGTAGAATTGGTTAGGGGTAGCTTACTTCTAAGTTATTATGATAACATTTTCAGATGCATCGCCACTATAATACAAACGGGTGAGATCACAGCAGTACTAAATTGTAGTGTGTAAAAAAAAGGAAAGTATTAGAATATTTGTTCAATTGAAAATAATTAAATTTCATTTTAATTGGCAATGCTAGGTACAGCCAGGACCACGGCTATAAGATATTCAAGAGTAATCGTCCTGCCTCCTGCAAGTTATAAAATGTAACAAATAACAAATTATAAAACGTTAGGACCGATAAAAGTTATTGAGCACTACTTTCTTGATAAATAATTGTAATTATAATAGTTCCTCAATTCCTTTTCCTCTCATTCTAATATGGCACGTGTGCCTAAGAACTCAAAAAAGGGATTTCTACTCCTTCAGTACTTATCAGTGCGTTTCCTTCTATTTCAAGCTCTTATGTTAATTCTATAGTTTTTTATAATTTTTAATTTTAAAGTTCTTTTAATTGTGTATACGCACTTAATTATTTATTTTCACTAATAAATCTTAAAAAATAATCGTAACGTTAGCCGTAACATATTATATTATGCCATTAGTTGAGTTTTTAGGTTCATTTTTGTCTTAGCAAGGTTAAATTAACAATTAGTTCCTCTCTTGCTTCCTTTAGTTTTTTTGAGTGATTTGCAAATACTTGTGTATAAATTGGCTCCTCGACTTATCTGATATTTCTGTATTTCTTAGTTTTTTCTAGTTTTCGTACTGCGTTGCACATTTTCAGCACTTTTTATTTTATGTGATGAATTCAGAATCAGTATCTGTATAGTTGGTTTTATGTCCCGTATATGTATACCTATCTTTACCTAAGCCTTAACACGGACTTCAAAAAATTTAAATCTGCATTATTACAACAATAGTAAAATAAAGCTTGAGCATAAAATTAAAATACTTATTGAAATGTTAAAATAATAATAGATTGCCTATAGCTTGGTACAGATTTTATGAATTCTTCAAACAATATCGAGAAGGAAAAATTCTAAGTATAAAACGATTTATCTAACTTTGCAGGAAACCGACCCAACAAACATTGTAATGTCATAAAAACTAAAGCAATGTGTTAGAGCTACGAAGTAGCACAGTGATCCCATAAGAACAGTATAGGTACATTAGTTTAGAAAAAAATAATATTGGTTTTATTCCAATATCATCAATTGACGACCTCCCTGGCGCAGTGGCCGCGCGCTCGGATTCGAGTGGGAGGTCGCGGGTTCGATTCCCGCCACGGGCCACTTTGGAATTTTATAATTTTTAATTTGGCTCAGGTCTGGTCTGGCGGGAGGCTTCCGCCGTGGCTAGTAGTTACCTTCTACCAGCAAAGACGCACTGCCAAGACGATCTTTATTTATTTAGACGTCTGGTGCGATGTGTAGAAACCGTAGGGGTAAATTTACTAACCCTTCCAAGTTAGTACGACAACATCTTAGACTGCATCATCACTTACCATCAGGGCAGATCGCAGTCTAGTACTATAACTTGTATAGAATAAAAAAAAAAGAATGTGCTGTAGACCTATAGTAGACACATAGCGATAGTAGAGACAAAGATTCAAGAGCATATTTCTAAGGTCAAAAACAGAGTATCGGCAACTATTCACATTGAACTAAAAACGTTGTTTTATACATAAGTCATATGAAATGTAGTTAAGCATAAGTGCGAAACTTAGTTATATTTTTCTAAGTTTTATTACCTTCATTTAAAAGCTGCCCATAATTCGCCAAATTGAGCCAAGTATTTGTGTGGGTACTGTTTATGGGTGTACACAATTTATTGATGCGCCTAAAAAAAGGCGTCGCTATTCGTCAAAAGGAAGCTAATAATAATCGTAATTGAAAACACACGGCGCGGGCGCAAGGCTGTGGAGCTAAGTTCATGGTAATGCTAACTTATTTGCATACGAAAAGATTTAAAAGACGCAACGAATGAACAGATGTACCAATTTGGAAATTTTTGTTGTTGGATAAAATTATCATGAATTATTGTGTTATTCTCACTTTTTGAAACAGCAGAATGCAATTTTCAACTTTTTTCAGATTGTGAAGAAGCTCATGATAATGATCAATAATTCGTTACCGTAACCAACAGTAACATGAATATCACGTAATTGTTCATGTTGTTATTCCTGTCGGTCGGCACTCCCAGAGTACCAAAAGGTTTTATTTTTATTTTGATGAAATCCTTAACACATGTGTTTCCGTGTTTTTTTGAATAACATTCTTTTTCTTTTTTATCCAAACAAAATATATCTATAACCGATCCGTAGAGAAGAAATTTTACTCATAATGATGAACTTAGGATGATGGATGGCAGTTGGCACCAACTAAGTTGGTTCGCCTGGACATCGCTTACGTCTTTAGCTCCGCCGTTGGTCGTTGTCTGTTTCGTTCTAAAAAGTGAGAACAAAACGGTCGTAAAAGGCTGTACCTAGAACGGTTTTTGCTCTAATAAACTCGTAAAGTTTGTTTACTAAGTTCGACCTCTTTTCGGCGATACATTTTTTTTTAATTGTCGTAATCCGAGGACAATTGTGTTGTCGTCAAATGCACAATGCTTTGTTTGTGTTTGAAAACGAGCTATCGTTGAAAAGTGCCGACCGTCATTTGAATAATGTCTCTGTATTATTTGATTCGTCTCGCTCGTTCCTTTCCTAAATAAACTAGTGCAATAAACGAGGGCCGGCGCACTTATTGACGCAGCAGCAGCCTGTAGATGCAATTTGGTGTTTCGATCCTACTAGCTCGAAAAATTAAAATTTTATTTAGTTTTCGTTAATATTAGCAATGAACCTTTATGAATGGTAGGTTTATTGGATCCATTGCATAGGATAAAATAAAATATTTTTTATTAAAAACTTTGCTCGAAAAATTCCATACATCTCATATTGGTTCCCGAAGATTTTTTTGCAGTTTCTCCGATTTGGACATATCGGAAACCAATATGAACTAAATGCGTATTTTTGAGGAATGAGAATGTAGAAGCATAAATGTTATGCTTGCGAAACTCATTTCCTTAAGTGCCTTATGCATAATTAACCCTCTACTACGTACTAGATTAGTAATGTAATCGCAGTTAACATTAATGATTACGAAATTAATCAAAAGTCATCATAACATTCAGAAATCAATACTATTGAACTGCCTAATAATGACAACTTTCAATAGTAATTGTTAATCATTAATCATGACTATGCTTACGCTTCGTTTCTAATATACCTTCCTTGCTACTGGTATTTTATGCCGTCTCATCGATGCATCGTATTACATTCCACTTGTAAAGAATCTTAGGTACGCGCATAAAAAGAAAACACTCTCACTTTCAATTTTACAAACATTCTTATCTCAGTGTCAGTACGTACATACTTTTTAGGTACTTTCTTATAATAGTACAATACAACAGAAAAAAATCTACAAAGCCTTAGCCGCCAACAAGTAGCAAAATATCCCAAAACGAAAACAAAAGCACAATTCAAAATAAGCCAGGTAAAAATAACTTTCAATTTTCTAGGGACCGTCCAAAATGTCCCATTGCATAATTACAAAGGCGAAAAGATTTTAGAAATGTGAAAGTAAGACTTCCGATCTGTATCAAATTTCTTAAAACACATGCTATTGTGAACCTTAACAGTAAATAAATAAAGCTTACGGAATCAAAAGGTTCATTGCACATTCATTGGTGATAAAACTTTATGTTTATGCTACTCGATTTTTTGTTGTTTTGTCCTATTTTTATTACTCTCAGTTTTAACTTTCGCTTTCAGCAAATATGAAGCGAGGCCGAAACATAATAGCTTTGTCTCTATGCAGCCATCTGTTAAAGTAGCGATGACGCTTTACAAATTAGGATATATTTTTTTTCTCAACGCAATGGACACATTTAAAAATCATGTGCGAATTTTGATCAAAATTAGTTTTCATATGATTTAAAATAGGTGGTAATAACTTTGTGAAGGAAAAATCTTAACGAAGAAAGACTGTTGAAAAAGGTACCTATATTTAAAAAGCTGAGCTAAGTAATCGAATGATGTGGGATGAATCAATAGTTGAATACCAAGTCGAAGTAAAATAGGTAAACTACTTAATTTAAATTAAGGAGGGATTCATTATTGATAACAAATTAATTTAAGTATCGACTTTGACGTAGTAATATTTTAGTACCAATATCCTAAAGTGAACAATTTCTAGTAACTTCTTTAAGTAATTTTAAAGATAATGCTGCCATTCCAGCAATTTTACTGTCACGAGCCTACAGCTAACAAATTTCCGAAAAACCAAATAAAATTTGAATTTTGCTTGTACATCGTTGCACTAAGCCTTAACGTACTAATGAGATTTTTTTGGCAGTTTCCTAGATTTGGAGCTATCGAGAACCAATGTGTACTAAATAAAAGTCCCCCTTAACACCGTTTTTATAGGTATTCTTCGTGACACCTGGCAGCCCTGAACTCTCTTGCAATGCGCACTGACATAAGCATTGACACTGGCAACCATTAATCAATTCGTCGATTGACTAGCAATTACAGGTAATCGACTCGGAGACAGTTCATTATCACCTCTTACTCGATGTAATTGTAACCACGCCTCGAAGCTCATGATGACGTAGTTAATCGCTTTTGTTTATAATATTACTAGTGGGTGTCCAAGGCTTTGCTTACCATAATCCTTTCTTCCCTAGGAATTATTTAAATCTGTTCTTAGCCGCCGCGATGCAATATCGTCGTCCTATGTAAATCAAACTTACCTTTTATAAAACTCTCGGAGATCGAATCGAATCGATCGATTAACGAAGTTTTTTTTTACAAAGTTTTACTTTTGTAGGTGTAATTATATTATTTCAACTATAATGTATATTATTTCAACTATAAAGTAAAATCATCGTTACTATAATGATGATTTTACTTTCATTCGAATACAAAATTCATTAAAACTGAATTAATTCACGAAAAACGTACTAATAAGTCTTTCAAATTTCATTGAAAATTTTCTTCCTAACCACAGATATGAACCTCAGAATGAACCTGCGACATTTTAGGTCAAATTTCTTCATACAAGAAAAAATAGCGGCATTTATGAAAATTTCCACGAATACGTCGCAATATGGCGGAAATTGTCCTTGTGGAAACTACGTGACTAGTAACAAATGTAGTTGATCTGTAGCGTTGACCGCGGCGGTCCATAGACAATGCTGCAGCCGTTTTGACACCAGTAAAAGGGTGACATTATTTCGCGCGGTCTGCAGGTTTCCTGTGTATACGTCTATTTTCCTAACATCTTCCTTGTTCCTTAGTTTTTCTTTATTTACAAAATGAATCAACGCAGCACCTTGTAGCGTAGGCAGAGCTAATTAGCACCTCTTACCTGGAGGTAATGCTCACGCGAGTGCTGCCACGCCCATGAGGTCGTGTAGACGCAGTAATTGCCCACGAGCTGTTGCATTGACTTGAAGTATTGACGATCATGACTTACACGTGATCGGAGTGATAAATTGCTAAAACTCTATTAGAAAATTTAATGTTAAGCAATTTAACTAAATTACTTAAGGTAAAGAAAGAGAAAATGGATTTAAAGATTTTTAAAAACACCTACTTCTATTATCGGAATCTAGCATTATTATAAGGTAACATAGAAGACTCTGTATTCCGTACTATGTTTTTCGTATGCGAAAAAAATCGACTAAAATGATTACGAAAACACTTCAACCTTTACGGCTATAGATTTTACCCGGGGATAACTTCTGTTCCAAATACGGTATTTCACTAATCACGTGGTAAGCATGGATTTTCCGATATAAAAAGTAGGCTATATTATGTGTTTGTCCAGAGTATAATTTGTCTTTAACCAGAACATACACAAATCAATTCAGTACCTACTTAGGTATAGTACCTACCTACAAACTTTCGCCTTTACAGTGAGAGTACATAACTTGACATAAAATTTTACAAAAATAAGTATTTCAAACAATCTTTATTATCATGCGATGCAGCAATAACAGTTTCCTTGCTAAAATCCAAAACAAATGTGCCACGTTAGAGAATAATCCGGTAACCCAAATGTGTTTCAAACAAGGCTTTGTCTGAACACACAAGCGTTTTCGCCTTTCAAACTTTAATCCAGTCTTCCTGATCAAGATGACTTGATGATGCGGTCAGCGGTGCGTCAGAGCCTTACGCTAACATGAGGCTCCGAGGTGCAAGATACAGGCGAAGGCGGTTATGGTATACAAACGATTCTGGTGTAATACTGTGGGGCAATCGCTTAAAGGTTTCACTCCTTCCGCACGATAAATATGCGTCAGAAATGGAAAGATTAAAGATTAGGAAGCCGTGAACGCTTAGTGATTTTGACCTAGATCTTAGGTATATTTAGGATCTCCATTTTAAATGCCACGAACCTCATTCCTCTCAGAGTTATACTTGCGTTCCTGAGAACAACAGGGATGTGCTTTGTAAAGTATGCCCAAGACATGTGTCTGAGAATGTTCGCAAAGGTATCTGCAATCGAATCCAGTCATGACACCTGTTTTTTCTGTGTAGTTGGTCAACGTGATATGGGCTATGAAGAAACTACCAAACCTTTTTCATTTTGTACATCACGCCTATTTGTAAAAAATGACAAAAAACGTAATAAATTCCATTACATCTATAACTCTGATTGATTGTGATCCAGACACAGTTGCACATTTAGAGTTTGATCGGTTGTAAACCAGATGTGATTTATAATGCAAAGCACGGATACCTCTAGATTTAATGGATTCCACTTATAAAAGCAGACCAGTGTGTTTATACATAATCAATAACTCCATGTCATAAGGAAACGACGTAAAGACTATAATGTTACGAATTAAACATCTTACGTTTCTCTGCAGAAACTAACGCTGAACTAAAATTTTTGTATGAAACTGATTTTGTATTTATAACAATCTTTACATAAAATTGTGTAGAATTTATCAATCTTTAGATTCTACTAACTGCTGCCAGCGACTTTGTATAATTAAATCATTCAAAAATCCCATGGGAACCATTTATTTTTTCGGGTTAAATATTAATGTTATATCCATTTAAAGTTTCAGCCAAATCAGTTAATAGTTTCGTAACAAACAGAAACTTAGGCGTTTATTTAATTTAAGTATGTCTGACGTTCTTCCATTTTAAAGCTGTTGTTAATCATTTTTCAAAATCTTGCGGGGCTTCTTTAATAATAAGAATAACTTTTAATATCTTCTACTTTTTCTTTTTCAGATGTTTCTTCGACAAGTGGAAATCGTTGCGGCGGTTCTCTCGCGGGTCTCAACAACTGTATTGGAAGTTCCAGTTTGCCCTTTGATGTACAACCAAAATTTCCTATTAATTATCACTGATGTGTGTGGTGTGACCTCTTCTTCGCTGTACCTATAACCAAAACTTCCTACGACTATCACTAATGTGTACTTTCTTCGCTACTTTGACACTTGTAGGAGCCTGTATCGCTTACGTTTAGGGATTTAAAAGATAAAACATAGCAAATATAAGAAGCGAATATTATAAACTGGAAAAATCTTTCCAAAAAACCAACTTCAAATGCCACTACAACGAGTGAAATAAAAGTCGGGCAATGTTTTGTTCAATCATTAATAGTCCTTCGTATTAAATAAAACATCATGTGCAAAGAATCACATATCAAAACTTCGAATTGGTGTACATTAAAAATTATTTCACTCTTTGTAGTGGCATTTGAAGTTGGTTTTTTGGAAAGAGTTTTCAAGTTTATTTTTTACTTTTAAGTGGAAAACTACTAATGCGCAAGGCATTGGAAAAAATGCCCGAATCGCTTGAAGTATGCTTCTAAAATCTGAACAGTTCCCTCAATTTCTCCAAGATCCCGACCTGATGTCCATAAGACAACTTGGAAAAAATTACTCTTTCAAACAATACCCAAATCACTTCAAGTGTGCTTATAAAATTTAAAGAGTGCCCTCGATTTCTCCAGGATCCCATCATCAGATCCTGACTTGATGACTATGAGACCATCTGTCAACTATACCTTTATAAAAAGAATTTTCTAAATTGGTCCACGCATCTTCGAGTAATTGGGGAACATACACAAAAAAAAAGTTTCCGACGAATTGAGTCCTCTATCCTTTTTTTGAGTCGGTTAATAATGAAGGTACAACGCGCATACTGTGCGTTTAGGCCATACATAAGACTTTCAAAATACATCATTAGTAGATACCAGGTACTTAGCACCGGCACGATTTAACGTGGGAGTACGATCATGTCCGTGATCCGATATGTAATTGCGTGTAATAGGCCATTGTAAACATTACAAGTACACACAAATATGTATTTATATTACATAATATTCATTGTTAATTTACTCAGTACTCGGTAAATAGCCAAAGATCCACACGCAAAGCCTCTAGCCTTTTTGACTGTATTTATATTTTTAATCGAATTCCAAGGATAAGGTTGTTATCAATTCTATACTCTGTCAGTGTTTTCCAACTTGTGAGTCGCGACCCCCAGGGAAGGCCTATTTAGTCGCGAAACAATAAAGTAAAAAAAAATATACTTTTATATATAAAATATAAATTTATATAGATTTTTTGGCGACCTCTTCGTTGTAAAAATGTGTTTATACTTAGGTATCTTATCCGAATTTTAACTATGGAATTGCTGTACCAATAGAATATTTTTAACATTAAGGGGATTGATTGAATTTATTTTTGTCTTTCTCACTCTCACGGAGATTTGGTAGGTGCGACATGCAGCGTCGCGGAAGAATATAGCAGAAAAACGACGTTTTACCTAATTACTCAAAAACTAAGCTGGTTATCAAAAATCCGTTCTAAGCGTTTTAGGATATTATTATTACCGATACATTAAAACAAAAATTACAATTACATCCATTGTAGTTTCCGATAAAATATAGAAAAACTGAGATTTTCCAGTGTCTGGGTGTTTTTCAATATATTATATTTATGTATATTAGTATGTATGTATATTATCAGTCATCTAGTACCCATAACACAAGCTATCGCTTACTTTGGGGCTAGATTGCGATGTGTCAAATGTCCTGTATATATATATATATATATATATATATATATATTATATATATATATATATATATATATATATATATATATATTTTTAGGAATCAGAAGTAGGTTTGATTAAAAAAAACAAGATTGAACACGCCTATTTTAATATACACTTCTTAAATTAAACACAATTTAGCTTTTATAGGAAAACAGTAATCAAATTAACAGAAAAACACACAGAAACACACAATTATACTGAGACACAGCTCACCCACTGCTGATCACGTCGACACCAGACCAACCACCTGCGACCGCTCGCAACGCAAAAGTGCCCGATTCTGAACGAAACGCCATATTTATAAAAGTTGGTCGGGTGACGTCGCAAACTACGACGGTGGGGGGTCCATTTCCGCTATTACGGCCTTCCTGCGTGCGTGCCGTCCCGGCAACGCTCCCACATTGGGCAGCTTCCTCAGGAGCGTCCACAACCGCTGGGACCCGGAGGCGCCAGGAGACTTGCATTGGCACCCTCGTCGATGTCAACCTCTGGGTCAGGAGCAGCTGATGGACCTGCGCTGGCATCATCGTCATCACTGTCGGAATCTGGTTAAGAGACACAATGGTTAGAGTATTGAGCAGAGAACCAAAAACCTATTCTGTCATCCATCACTCATCCGAGGCCCTCTTACAATCCTCACACATAGCACACTTAGCTATTAGTTGCCTAAATCATGAACTCATGCGTTTTCAACACGTAAACATACGTCGTCACTCATCACTCAACAGGTATACATATACGGAGTTTTGCAAGGCTTCTAAACACGTAAACATACGTCGTCACTCATCACTCAACAGGTATACATATACGGAGTTTTGCAAGGCGCCCTGCTTATGGAAAAGACAACCCCCCCTCCGGCCGGAGCCCCCCGCATCATAAAGACGCGCAGGCCGAAGCCTCCCGCACCAGGGGTGCGTACACAGGCCGAAACCTCCCGCACCAGGGGTGCGTACACAGGCCGAAGCCTCCCGCACCAGGGGTGCGTACACAGGCCGAAGCCTCCCGCACCAGGGGTGCGTACACAGGCCGAAGCCTCCCGCACCAGGGGTGCGTACACAGGCCGAAGCCTCCTGCATCACGCAGATACACAGGCCGGAGCCTCCCGCACCAGGGGTGCGTACACAGGCCGAAGCCTCCCGCACCAGGGGTGCGTACACAGGCCGAAGCCTCCTGCATCACGCAGATACACAGGCGCGCAGCACAAGAGGTGCGGCGCAGGCAGGCGCGCAGCACGACAGGTGCAGCGCGGGCAGGCGCGCAGCACAGAGGTGCGGCGCGGCCTCACGCCACGAGCAGTGGCCAGCGCGCAGCACGAAGGGTGCAGCGCAGGCTCAGGCCACCAGCAGTGGCCAGCGCGCAGCACGAAGGGTGCAGCGCAGGCTCAGGCCACCAGCAGTGGCCAGCGCGCAGCACGAAGGGTGCAGCGCAGGCTCAGGCCACCAGCAGTGGCCAGCGCGCAGCACGAAGGGTGCAGCGCAGGTTCAGGCCACCAGCAGTGGCCAGCGCGCAGCACGAAGGGTGCAGCGCAGGCTCAGGCCACCAGCAGTGGCCAGCGCGCAGCACGAAGGGTGTGGCGCGGGCTCAGGCCACCAGCAGTGGCCAGGCGCGCAGCACGAGAGGTGCAGCGCGGGCAGGCGCGCAGCACAGAGGTGCGGCGCGGCCTCACGCCACGAGCAGTGGCCAAAGGCCTTCGCATCATATAGATGCGCAGCCCTTACACACAGTTAGGTAACTGTAAACAGAAGAAGAAAAGACTGGGAGTACTTGATGACGAAGACTTGGTCGTTGACTTGGAAAACTCTAGGAGGGTGTCGATGACGATTAGCCCGAGTGTCTTGTTTGTCCTGATTACA
Organism: Coenonympha arcania; assembly: GCA_036785405.1. NCBI lineage: Eukaryota > Metazoa > Arthropoda > Insecta > Lepidoptera > Nymphalidae > Coenonympha > Coenonympha arcania. The sequence continues at coordinate 16,642,455 of CM072055.1, forward strand.
TTTCAGCAAGCTTCTAGCTCGGCTCCTGACTACTTCAAATAAGAAATCTCAGATGTAAATTTGGACAAAGGCCTTAGTGACTGTCTTTGCCCGAGATAAATCCTTTAGGGTGTAGATCTCAAAACATAAAAATTAAAAATTCTCTTACCAAGGTAGATCTCATCATACCCATCTATCAAAAGCTCTCGGCAACAATGCTACGCAGAGTCTCACGCGAACAGCTGTCGCGCAGCTGACTCACGCCACCATGCGTGACACGACGAGTAGCACGAAGAGAGCAGCATAGCCACACACGACTGGCTGTCGCGCGGCGAAGTCTCACGCGACCAGCAGAGGCCAGCGCGCAGCACGAGAGGTGCGGCGCGGTCTCAGGCCACCAGCAGTGGCCAGCGCGCAGCACGAGGGGTGCGGCGCGGGCTCAGGCCACCAGCAGTGGCCAGTGCGCAGCACGAGGGGTGCGGCGCGGTCTCAGGCCACCAGCAGTGGCCAGCGCGCAGCACGAGGGGTGCGGCGCGGGCTCAGGCCACCAGCAGTGGCCAGCGCGCAGCACGAGGGGTGCGGCGCGGGCTCAGGCCACCAGCAGTGGCCAGCGCGCAGCACGAGGGGTGCGGCGCGGGCTCAGGCCACCAGCAGTGGCCAGCGCGCAGCACGAGGGGTGCGGCGCGGGCTCAGGCCACCAGCAGTGGCCAGCGCGCAGCACGAGGGGTGCGGCGCGGGCTCAGGCCACCAGCAGTGGCCAGCGCGCAGCACGAGGGGTGCGGCGCGGGCTCAGGCCACCAGCAGTGGCCAGCGCGCAGCACGAGGGGTGCGGCGCGGGCTCAGGCCACCAGCAGTGGCCAGCGCGCAGCACGAGGGGTGCGGCGCGGGCTCAGGCCACCAGCAGTTGTGGCGCGCAATCACAATACGCCAGAATACAGCGCCAGCCCACGGGCCACATCAGTAGCACCCAGTACTTCTCGCACTCACGATATTATGTGAACAAAATTAAAAACGTTAGTTAGCAAACTTACCACAACGGTACCATTCTCTTGAACGTTCAAAATCAATTATTGAATGCAATTAATTAAACTCAATAATTGCATTCAAGTTTTGTAAGCAACTGTTTACACACAGATTGAAATTGTAAAATTGAAGGCAACTATTGCATGCAAATCTTGATAAGAAATAATTGCGAGTGTCTTTTGTTTACACCAGTACAATTATGTCTGAGATTATTGCTTTCAAGTCTTGACGTGTCTAAACACAGACTTGTATGTTCCTGTACCATTTACCGGCACGTTGCTTCAAGTATTGCACACATTTGCGTTTGCAAATATTTCATTCAACTGTTGCTGACTAGAGAAGAAAGTTTGATTTCAAAATGACTGAAAAAGTATTTTAGTCACTCCATTTATTAAGAGGTTTTGCGCGATCTACCTCCGCACACAAATCACAAAATCAAATGAAAAATTCGCAAAATGTGAAGATTTTGGTCAAAATTCGAAATGTAGTAATGTTGGGTAGATCTTACCGAACCGATGGATCGTATGGCATCTGCGATCTGATCCGTGATTGTAGACGGCGGTGTACCTTCACTCGCTGCGCAATCCAAAACCAGATCCCGGCACGTGCCCCTCTCGGACCGCGTCCGGCGGCGGTGGTGTATCGGGATAACGCGCACGTGGTAGCGATGACGCAGACCGCTCGGGCGACAGCTCGTCCGACGACGTTACGACGCGGCGAACCAAGGTCGGCGGCGTGCGGCACCGGCGACGCGTTTTCCGCGCCTACCTTATTTTCTAACGTTGTAAGACGCGTTAGCACTGCACTTAACACATTTCTTAAACTACCTTCCGGTATACGTAATCGCGATCAATTATTGAGATCCCTACGGCGAGACCGCGATCGAGGCTTATGGCGGCGTCGGCGCGATCTGCTACGTGTGCGCCTAGCACTGCGTGATCTAGCACTTCTCTCACTCACGTGAACGGGGTGAACGTGGCATTATGGGTTAACTGATCACTGTTTTTCGCAGCACGTGGGTTGTAGTTGTTTACGAATCCCACTTCTGATTTTAGGAATCAGAAGTAGGTTTGATTAAAAAAAACAAGATTGAACACGCCTATTTTAATATACACTTCTTAAATTAAACACAATTTAGCTTTTATAGGAAAACAGTAATCAAATTAACAGAAAAACACACAGAAACACACAATTATACTGAGACACAGCTCACCCACTGCTGATCACGTCGACACCAGACCAACCACCTGCGACCGCTCGCAACGCAAAAGTGCCCGATTCTGAACGAAACGCCATATTTATAAAAGTTGGTCGGGTGACGTCGCAAACTACGACGGTGGGGGGTCCATTTCCGCTATTAATATATATTTAGACTACACCCGCCATCTTTCTTAAACAGACTATATAAGGCGAAGCGTTATTAGAGCGTTGCTTTTCTGTCGGCGACTTTCGTGGCGTGCACATCTACGTGATCTGGTTCGATCTTTCCTTTTTATTGTTATTTTGTTCCAATCGTTTATTTTTGATTTAATTTGATAATTGTAACCGAATTATTTTTATGTTTAATAAATTGTTATTTTTTTTATGTTGTTTCCACTTCTGCTCCTAAAGTCAGAAGTGGGATACGTATTCAAACGACCCACTAAGAACTAGAAACGGTTTCCTGAAAATCATTTCATTTCGATTGGAACAGAATCACTGCTTTTAACTTTTACTGTTTTACTTTTGTGTTATTGTTTGTCGCGATGTCGGACCGCGTGCACCGTGACCGTGATCGACATCGGACTTCGAGAAACAGGTCACGTCGGTGTGAGACAGAAGGGCGAAGCCGTAGGGCACGGGATTTTGAGCGTACTCCGTCTGAACCGCGAAATATTCGAGACGACCGCGATTTAACCCAAGCATTTAATTCATTGCTAAATCTTATTTCCGCGATCGAAAACAGTATGTCAAAATCGGGTGAAAATAACACCGTCGTTAAAGATACGAGTAGTGAGATTTCTGTGTGTACCAATGCAAATAATAATAATGTCGCGAGTGTAAACCGCGCCGATAACGTTGCGATAGCTCAACCGGAACGCGATACTCCTTTTTCTGTGCCTACCCGCAACAGTGCGGATAGCAACAGTGCCGCGAGAGTGAACCGTGCGGATGACGTCATGATCGTTTCACCGCAACACGAAACTACCGTTTCTGCGTCTACCTCCGCACAAGATTTGGTTCAAGCCATTAAATCGTTAAGATCTAACTCGCACGATTATTTTGTTTCCAATTTTGATCCATCATTACATAATTTCGATAATTGGTGTGAGGAGGTGGAACGGGCGAAGTTGACTAACGGTTGGAATGATCATGAATATCTGTCACGTGTTTTGAACTGTCTTAAGGGCGACGCAAAACCTCTTAATAAATTGAGTGACTAACTTGTAAGTTTGCTAACTAATGTTTTTAATTTTGTTCACATTATCGTGAGTGCGAGAAGTACTGCGTGCTACTGACGTGGCCCGTGGGCTGGTGCTGTAACTGCTGGTGGTCTGAGCCCGCGCTACACCTCTCGTGCTGCGCGCTGGCCACTGCTGGTTGCGCCTGGCCACTGCTCGTGGCGTGAGGCCGCGCCGCACCTCTGTGCTGCGCGCCTGCCCGCGCTGCACCTCTCGTGCTGCACGCCTGGCCACTGCTCGTGGCGTGAGGCCGCGCCGCACCTCTGTGCTGCGCGCCTGCCCGCGCTGCACCTCTCGTGCTGCACGCCTGGCCACTGCTCGTGGCGTGAGGCCGCGCCGCACCTCTGTGCTGCGCGCCTGCCCGCGCTGCACCTCTCGTGCTGCACGCCTGGCCACTGCTCGTGGCGTTAGGCCGCGCCGCACCTTTGTGCTGCGTGCCTGCCCGCGCTGCACCTCTCGTGCTGCGCGCCTGGCCACTGCTCGTGGCGTGAGGCCGCGCCGCACCTCTGTGCTGCGTGCCTGCCCGCGCTGCACCTCTCGTGCTGCGCGCCTGGCCACTGCTCGTGGCGTGAGGCCGCGCCGCACCTCTGTGCTGCGTGCCTGCCCGCGCTGCACCTCTCGTGCTGCGCGCCTGGCCACTGCTCGTGGCGTGAGGCCACGCCGCACCTCTGTGCTGCGTGCCTGCCCACGCTGCACCTCTCGTGCTGCGCGCCTGGCCACTGCTCGTGGCGTGAGGCCGCGCCGCACCTCTGTGCTGCGTGCCTGCCCGCGCTGCACCTCTCGTGCTGCGCGCCTGGCCACTGCTCGTGGCGTGAGGCCGCGCCGCACCTCTGTGCTGCGTGCCTGCCCGCGCTGCACCTCTCGTGCTGCGCGCCTGGCCACTGCTCGTGGCGTGAGGCCGCGCCGCACCTCTGTGCTGCGTGCCTGCCCGCGCTGCACCTCTCGTGCTGCGCGCTGGCCACTGCTCGTGGCGGGAGGCTGCGACGCACCTCTCGTGCTGCGCGCCTGGCCACTGCTTGTGGCGGGTGGCTGCGCCGCACCTCCCGTGCTGCGCGCCTGGCCACTGCTCGTGGCGGGTGGCTGCGACGCACCTCTCGTGCTGCGCGCCTGGCCACTGCTCGTGGCGGGTGGCTGCGACGCACCTCTCGTGCTGCGCGCCTGGCCACTGCTTGTGGCGGGTGGCTGCGCCGCACCTCTCGTGCTGCGCGCTGGCCACTGCTGGTGATCTGAGCCCGCGCCGCACCTCTCGTGCTGCGCGCTAACCACTGCTGGTGGCGCCTGGCTGCGCTGCACCTCTCGTGCTGCGCGCCTGGCCTCTGCTCGTGGCGTGAGGCTTCGCCGCGTGACAGCCAGTCGCGTGTCGCTCTGCTGCACTCTTCGTGCTGCTCGTCGTGTTATGCATGGTGGCGTGAGAGTCACCCGCGCGACAGCTGTTCGCGTGAGACCCTGCGTAGCATTGTTGCCAAGAGCTTTTGATAGATGGGTATGATTAGATCTACCTTGGTAAGAGAATGTTTAATTTTTATGTTTTGAGATCTACACCCTAAAGGATATATCCCGGGCAAAGACAGTCACTAAGGCCTTTGTCCAAAATTACATCTGAGATTCCTTATTATTTGAAGTAGTCAGGTGAGACCGAGCCCAAACAAGATTGAAGCACTGGTCAAGTTCTCAACCCCTGAGAACGTCAAGCATGTTAGGCAATTTTTGGGCTTAGCTGGATATTTTAGGCGGTATATTGAGGGGTACGCCATCAAGACAGCCTGTATTGCGCGGCTGACTAAGAAGGACGTTCCATTTCACTGCGGCCCTGAGCAGGAAAAGGTGCGTCAAGACATCATCCAGGTACTCACCACCGAGCCTGTGTTGGCGATCTTCGATCCTGAGCTGCCGACGGAAGTGCACTGCGACGCTAGAGCCACGGATAGGGGTCGGTGCCCATGCAGATACCACTATTATGAGCTGGAGACTCTAGCAGTGGTTAAGGCCCTCCAGCACTTCCGCCACTCTTTGGTTGATATCCAGTTTAAGGTTATTACAGATTGCAACGCTCTTAAGGCCACCGAGCGTAAAAAGGATCTTCTGCCGCGTGTTGCACGTTGGTGGATCTACCTTCAAGACTTCACCTTCGAGATAAATTATAGGAAAGGGTCGATGATGAGTCACGCCGACTACCTCAGTCGAAATCCAACAGCTGAGGTTAACAACCTTACTCGACCACGCAACTGGGCGCAGATGGCGCAGGCAGCGGACCAAGAAACACAACAACTTGTCGAGCAGCTACAAGCCGGACAACTCGACTCTCGTCGGTATGTTTATCAAAACGATACTCTCTACTACCGATACTCACCGTTGGGAGAAGAAGCACGGTTACTGTGCTATATACCCAAGGGTCACCGGCTCAGCTTACTGCGGGTCTTTCACGATGAACATGAACACATCGGTGCCGAAAAAACGTTGGATCTCATCCTTAAGCACTTTTGGTTTCCTGGGCTGCGACAGTTCGTAGCAAAATATGTGGCCCATTGTGTGGTTTGTATTTCAAACAAGCGTGTCTCCAGGGCTCCTCACCAGCAGATAACGTCCTGGCGGAAGCCGGAGGTTCCCTTTGAGACATTGCACATTGACGCCTTGGGGCCACTTCCGGTGTCCCACGGATATAAATTTGTACTGCTTGTGGTGGACGCATTCACGAAATATTGCCTACTCTATCCTATGGTTCGCCAAGACGCTGAAGAACTAAAGCGAGCAGCGTCTAATGCCATATCTCTCCTTGGTGTGCCAAAGCTCCTGGTAGTCAACCGAGGCCGCATGTTCGAGGCGAGGAGTTTCGTACAATGGATATCCGAAATGGGCTGCGAGATCCACTACATCACACCAGAAATGCATAACTCTAATGGCCAGGTTGAAAGGTATGTGAGGACCTTGCTTAATATGATCCGCATCGAGACCAATCATAAGAGTGCTTCATGGTCAGACACCTTATGGAGACTGCAATTAGTACTGAACACTACCAAACAGAAGACAACACAGGCGTCTCCTCTGAACCTCCTCGTAGGTATCGATGGTGCAACACCTGTCATCAGGAGCTTGGTCCGTGATGTAGCCGCTGAAAGTACAGGACCTGATCGAGCAGCATGGCGTGAAATGTGTCGTACCAGGGCAAGTGAACTGCTGAGACGAAACCAGTCTCGACAGGATTCTTACGCTAACCAGAAGCGTCGTCCGGCTCGTGTGTTTCAGACTGGAGACATGGTGTTTGTGATTAAGTATTCCCAGTCGACAGGAAAGCTTGATCCCGGCATGCGGGGGCCATACAGAGTCCTGAAGACCTTATCCAGTGGACGGTATGAGCTGAAGCTGCTGAGTGGTTGGTTGGTCTTGGCAAGACCACTCAGGCGGCGGCAGAATACATGGTGCCCTGGCGAGGGGAATGGTGCCCGGACGCTTGCGCTGCTTTCTTCGAATGTGAGTTCTACCTGTTGGTTACTTTGTTGTGGTGGAGCTGGAGTCGTGGTTTTGTTAGCTATAGTCCCTACAACCCGTAAAATCCCTAATAAGGCCTTACCCGATTGACGTACCTACTAACTGACTGACATACGACATCCATATTGCACTACTCTCATGCTATGGTTAAACAAATCACGGTAATGCTTCACTCCTCAAGGGAAACCCAACAGTTGTTTGTGTATGTCTGGACCAGTGACCGATGCCAGAGTCTGGCGGTCTGGTTTTGTTCTCCATGGATGCATGGCCGTATGGCGGTCCATGAGAACCATCTTCGCTCCAGTGACCGATGCCCGAGTCTGGCGGTCTGGTTTTGTTCTCCATGGATGCTGGCCGTATGGCGGTCCATGAGAACCATATTTCACCTTTGCCATGGATGCTGGCCGTATGGCGGTCCATGAGAACCATATTTCACCTTTGCCATGGATGCTGGCCGTATGGCGGTCCATGAGAACCATATTTCACTTTTGCCATGGATGCTGGCCGTATGGCGGTCCATGAGAACCATATTTCACCTTTGCCATGGATGCTGGCCGTATGGCGGTCCATGAGAACCACATTTCACTTCTAGCATGGATGCTGGCCGTATGGCGGTCCATGGGTGTGCGCACTAGGTTTCGAGACGTCTCATAGGTTTTAGCTATTGTCGCCTCTTCTAGGCGAGAGGGACACTCCATTTAATTGAAGCATTTACTTGTCCCTCAAGTAGTACTTACTATTTCTATACTTTAGACCACCAACATAAATGCGTCGTTACGGTTATGGGGTCACACTATATCGAGTCTCGTTTCAGGTGACGACGAAGAATCAGTTGACCCAGATGCTGGTCCCTCATCTATACCTGGGCCTGCCCCGGCACCACCAGAGGCAACCTCGCCTCGTGCTGACAGCATCGTGACACCAACTGCAAGTGCCAGCGGAGAAGATCTTGCGAATCTTCTGGCTATGGCTGCGGGCGAGGACGCCGCATAGTCAGGAGAAGCCGATTTAGACTACACCCGCCATCTTTCTTAAACAGACTATATAAGGCGAAGCGTTATTAGAGCGTTGCTTTTCTGTCGGCGACTTTCGTGGCGTGCACATCTACGTGATCTGGTTCGATCTTTCCTTTTTATTGTTATTTTGTTCCAATCGTTTATTTTTGATTTAATTTGATAATTGTAACCGAATTATTTTTATGTTTAATAAATTGTTATTATTTTTTATGTTGTTTCCACTTCTGCTCCTAAAGATATATATATATTTATTTATATATATATATATATATATTTATTCATTTATTTATTTATTTATTTTGGAGCAACTTTTGGGAGAACTTTCTATCGAGAAAATTTTTTCCAATCGTGTTTCTGCTTCTTAGCGATTTTAGATTAAAGACCCAAAATACATGACGTGTAAATTTGAAAGTAATTTTCTTTATAGTTTTTGCATAAAACTTCATTCAAAATCACCTAAATACGGCTTGTAGGCCGTTAAGTACAGAAAACATCGGGAGCTGCGAAATAGATTTTTTTTTCTTTTTAAAGGTGGTTTTTCAAAAGGTTCAAAAACACTGCTCTATGTTGAAGCAGTTTCATCATTGTGCGTCTGTAACTTACTTAATTCTTAAATCTTAACAGCGAGCTTCGTTTTGATGATACCGTAAAGGTACAAGTTGGTAGCCGACTGCAGACAGCAGCAGCAGACGACGTGTCGTCGCTTCATGTCGTCGCGACACGTCGTCGCGTCATGTCGCTGCAGTCATGATTTCGAACCCGACTGCAGACGGCAACAGCAGATGGCATCCAGTTGATTGGATTGGCTCGAACGCGGTCGTTGCTCCAGCGTCAGCGGCACTACTGATCTTGGATTGGCTCGAACGCGGTCGTTGCTCCAGCGTCAGCGGCACTACTGATCTGCGGTCGGACGACACTGCCGTCTGCCGCTCGACGACGCGTCGCTGGCTTCATGTCGCTCACTACGGAGGGAATTTCATAGAAATACATAGAAACCAGTAGTGTCGCCGCGACACGTCGTCTGCTGCTGCTGCGTGCAGTCGGCTACCAACTTGTACCTTTAATCTGGAAAAAAAATTCGGTATCTACATCATGGGACTAAAAATTTCAGCTCGATTATGAGTCAGTGAATGAATAAGTGAGGACTTTTCTTATCATCGGCACGAAGTTCCTTTTCGGACGGAAGTACTGTGCGGACGGGGCTAAGTGAAAAAAAATGGATTTTTCCGTCATGAAATTCTCGACACGAAGAAAATCCACGAAAGTCCCATCATTTATGACCATGGATATTTTATTCTATTCTGTGTAACCAGCACATTAAATTTGAAAATATAATATTAATTTGTCCTTTCTTATAACTTACAATTGCTAAGAAAGATATTTGTTCCGGGGTGAGGTTTGATGCAAGACTTAGATTTGTACCTGTGTGCCCGAACCGTTACACCAACGCAAGATACTGGGAAGATCTGTAATTTTGTACGACTTTTTAAATTGTGTGTCACTCTAATAATAATCTACAAAGGAACTTCGTTCTAACCGAGTGTTCCATGACGATGTATTCTTTAATATTATGTAGCAATAAGCTTGGTAGTTACATCTTTTGTACTGGAATATCCTTCGATGTTCCATCTACCTAGGTTGTGCAGTAACATACGAGTATGCACTGTGTAATTAACAAGTACCTACCTTTAGCCTTCACCTTTCCTCGTGGATTGACTTAATGTGTTTCTAAACAACCAAGTATATTAAAATATCAATTCATTCTTGAAGTTGTATATGATAACTACAATTACATAAGGTTTCTATAATTATTTATTACTATTCCAATTGAGTTATTTTTTGTGGCAAATATTTGACCTCGGGCGCTGTCAACACATACATTAACTTTTCTTTTATTTTTATAGTAATTTTAGTGTTCCCTTTATGAATTGGCAAAACACATGCAGTTATATTGGGTGTTACGATAATATTTCATGTTACTTTTGCATTTGTACCAATAGATTTGTACATTGTATTGCATTGGACGGAACATACTAAGTATTGGCACCAATTAGTGATGCTAGGTTAAGTAGGTAGGAACAGGTTACAAATTACTATACAAGTCTTGCCCGCGTGGATGGTGGCAAGAATACTGGCTGCATGTCCGCGTTGAACAGCTAGGCTGATACGTTGCGCAAAAAATTAGCCAGCCCTTCTGTCACCAGTTGAGGCTATTAAACGCGGGGAAAGCTCTCGAAGGAATTTTTTATCACTATGACTCCATGCCCCTAGGGTCTCCACGGCAAACGGGATAAATCATGAAATCGGGTGAACTGTTGTTCATTTTTCACTTGCAGGTGAACTTATTTTTGATTCCTACTTCCGTTAATAATTAATAATTTCCCTGACTGCGAAGGAACCCTACTTCGTGCTTGAAAGGTTCACGCACTTAGCTGGTATTAGTTATGTTTTTATGCCTTGGCTTTATCCGCATTATTAAAATATAACAATAAAATAATATTATGATTGTTAACTCTTAATAATTCGAATATCAGCCTATTGTCCGACTAACGTGTTAATAACTTTTCATTGTAGTGAAGTAGGTAGGCTGGTAGACTAGGCTTTAATCTTACAGTAATCATAGATCTACAGTATAAGCCTTATTTAAGATCTTCACAGATATCTGGCGAAAAGAATTCAATACCTACACAGTAACTTCGGTTTTTTTTTAATTTCGTTCCGAGCACAGATTACTCTGTGGTTCCGAGTGACCGACTTGTTCCTAATTTCTATATCAATCGTAGATATGTCATATTATGGCAGGGTACTGTTTGCGTCTGAAGATGGATGGAATATTTACGTAGTTAATCCTACATTGAGGTTGGCAATGGAACGAGATCTGTGGAAAGGATTAGAGAAGGCCTTTGCCAGGGTTTGAGCAGACACAATGTGATATGGTTCTGTTTAATTCGTACGCACTTTAACTATTTTATTTTTTTATTGGAAAACTGTATGTCTGCCCCTCTTGTGTGAAGTATTGTTATTGTGTAAGTATCTGATTTTTTTTTACTCCATACAAGTTAGTAGGTACTTGACTGCGACCTCACCTGATGGTAAGTGATGATGCAGCCTATGATGTTATCGTACTAACTTGGGAGGGTAAGTAAATTTACCCCAACGGTTTCTACAAGCATCGCACCGGAATGCTAAATCGCTTGGCGGTGCGTCTTTGCTGGTAGGGTGGTAACCACGGCCAAAGCCTCCAACCAGACCAGACCTGACCCAATTTAGAAATTATAAAATTCCAAAGAAACACGTGGCGGGAATCGAACCCGCGACCTCCCACTCGAATCCGAGCGCGCCACCACTGCGCGAGGGAGGTAAGGTCTTTATTTAGTATTTTTAAACCTACATTGGGTTACAAAAGATTGTGATATATTCCATCTAATAGGTAAAGTAAAACAATAAACAGGATTACAAACTATCGCATCATGCTTTATTCTATGAATATAGAAGCGCAATTATTGTTACAAAGTTGGTGAACTTTGTCCTTCCTCGTGAGTAAGAAGTACATTTTAATAGTAGCTTTCAATACTAGGCTAAAAGGCTATTTATACGACACGATATAAATGGTACGCTAAAAGACAAGATTGGTTAAACACCGAAATACACGACAGTTAAACTAAACTACTATCTAAAAGCTAATTAATGCAAAAGTATAAGAAGTTTATTTATTAAGATTTTCTGTTAAATATTATATGTATTGTTTTTTCTTTTCAATTGATAATATTAGAGTAAGTAGCTACGATAAGTGGGTTTTTAGCTAATAGAGTAGATAGATACATACAGCGTAACTTATGTTATGGATATATTTAATCAATCATTTTAAGGTACTTTACATGACAACTTATTCCCCAATACCTGAAATAATTAGAAAAAAAGAAATGAAAATCCATACCGTTCCGTCGCCGCGCTGTATGTTGTAGGAATACTCGATGTGGTCGTCCCGACATCATCCTCGTCATGTCGTAGTCGTGATATGAAAATTAGTTCTATAAAAATAATTATGATAGAAGCGTTATTTTATGGATTTATAGGCATTACGAATGTAAAGGAAATTTTTAGGAGTTATCTCGTTCGATGACTCAGTTGGTTGAGTCATGAGTGGGTGCATCTGGTACAATTGCACGTAAACAGGCTATGATGCATGTTTTCAGAAATAAAGCTATTTATTATATTATGATGCCATTCGTAAGTAAAATTTTGCACTTCAGGTTCAGATTTTCGAGGGTTATTTTTATACGCTGAATACTTAGGTCATGCCCAAACGTCAGCATCCTTTTTATTAGAACCTTGCCCTTGAAACGAATTATTATTTATTAGAGTAGGTTAATTACACAACAAAGTTTATGAAACAGAAAAATAAATAGTTGCGATTATTTTTTTGTACAGTCAAACCTGGTTAAGAGAGATCATTTTTTCACTTATAGAGGTTTCCTACTAAACAGGGTTTAGAGGTTTCCCACTAAACAGGGTTTCAGAGTTAGAAGGATAAAATGGCGAGACCTGGCAAATACTCTCACTAATAGAGTTTTCTCGCTTACCAAGTTCTCACTTACCAACTCAGGTTTGAATGTATGGATGACGAATGCTCCTTTTCAATAACCTACGACGTATTTTAGGTGTATCGTCATAAAGAACAATGTCGTCGTCAATGTGTGTCAATCATTAACATAGTATTTTTGTGAACACTTTTTAAATGAACTTAGAGTCTATAGTTCTATACGATCTTTTAGGTTCCTCAGTTAACCTAATGCATTCATTCATATCCCATTATAATAAGTCTTCGTGGAACTAAATATAAAATAGTCGTGCCCGAGTTTATGAATGCAAATCAACACGTGATGTATATTATCGATTAAACTAAATTGTTAGTTGTGTAGTGTTAGTTGTATGCACTTATGTGAGGTAGGCAAACAATTTAGTCCGTAATAAACCAGAGAAGTGCTCGCACGTGTTTTATTTGTCTCCGAATATTACAGTGGCGACGAGGATGGGATTTAAATTAGGAAGTTATAAAGTGGTGTCAAAAAAAGAAACTGTACGTTGCTCAAATAAAAATAAATAAATATATATACATAAAATGTCCATCGGCAAATTATCCGCGTTCGACGTTATTGGGGGGAACTGGTCGTCGTATGTAGACAGACTTGAAATGTATTTCAAAGTGAATAAGGTCGAAATTGATATGAAGTTACCCATCATGATCGCGTCAATGGGTGATCCGGCCTATGAGTTGTTGGCGAATCTCGCTAGTCCTAAAAAACCGGCCGAGTTAAAGTTCACGGAGGCGGTGGACTTGTTACGAGGGCATCTACAGCCGGCACCATCTGTTCTGGCGGAACGATTTCGGTTTCGGCAAAGGCGTCAAAACGGAACCGAAACAGTAGCGGAGTATGTGGCCGAACTAAAAAAATTATCGCGATACTGCAAATTTGGAGACGGACTCAATGAGAATTTGCGAGACCAATTCGTTTGCGGACTCAAAAGTGACCTTATAAGGCAACGGTTGTTCGCCGAGCCGGACGACCTGTCGTTCGCTAACGCGGTAAAGATGGCGAACGCGTTGGAGGCGGCGGAGAGGGACTCCGCAGCGGTGGAGCCTGGAGCCGGGTCGAGTGCGGCGAGCGGGGAAGCGGCGGCTAGTGCAGTGCATGCGGTAGCGGTGAGCCGCGCTCGCGGACGACGCGGCGGTCGGCGAGCTGACGGAGCGGCGCGCGCGCAGGCCGCGGGCTCGGCGAGGCCGGCCCCGCAGGCCGCGTACGCTAACTGTCCGGGGTGCGGAGCCAGGAATCACGAGTATAAGAACTGCCGATATCGGAACTTGGTCTGCAGCGGATGCCGGGAGGCCGGCCACATTCGGCGAGTCTGCAGTCACCCGGGATCGACGGACAAGGGACGGCGAGCGCCGAAGAGAGATTCCGTGCACTATGGTGAGGCGAACGAGGAAACCTCCCCATCGGACAACTCAGAATCAGAGGAGGACGTATATAACTTAAGCTTAAACAATTATAAGGCGGTAAGTTTAACAATTAATATCGACGGGGTTAAGCTAAAGATGGAAGTCGATACTGGAACGGCTATTTCTTGCATCAGTAAACATACCTACGATAGTTATTTTTCGCATAGACCGATCGAAGAGTGTACCACTAGGTTAAAATTTTATGATGGATCTCGTATTAGGCCGTTAGGTTATATCAAACCCGACGTGCGCTATGGAACGGAGCGACGCTCGTTAGAATTGTTTGTGATCGAGGGAGGTACGACTAGTCTACTGGGTAGGCAATGGTTATCGGAGCTGAAAATACCGATTCCGACGTTCACGTGTAACCACGTCGTAGGTACGGAGAATAAGGAACTCCATACTAAAATAGAATGTTTACTCGACAGGTATAAGGATCTGTTCAGTGGCGGACTCGGGCGATACACGGGAGGGTCGGCTAGCTTGCGCGTGCGAGCGGGCGCCGCGCCGGTGTTCCAGCGCGCCCGCCCGCTGCCGTACTCGCTGCGGGAGCGCGTGGACGCCGAGCTGGACGCGATGCTGCGCGCCGGCGTCATCGAGCCCGTCGAGTGCTCCGAGTGGGCGTCGCCGCTGGTACCCATAACTAAGGCTGACGGCACGCTTCGGATTTGCGCGGATTACAAAGCTACCCTGAACCCCGTTTTGCTGGTCGACAGGTACCCGCTGCCTAAAATTGAAGACGTATTGGTGGGTTTGAATGGATCTCAATATTTTAGTAAGATAGATCTTTCGCAGGCGTATAATCAAGTCGAATTAGATAGTTCGGATGTTTATACGGTTATTAATACGCACCGCGGATTATTTAAATATAAACGATTAGTCTTCGGCCTGGCATCGAGTCCCGGTATTTTCCAACGAATAATGTGTAATTTATTACGAGGTATTCCTAATGTTCAAACTTTTCTTGACGATGTTATTGTTGGAGGGAAAACCTGGGAGGAACATTTCCAAGCTTAAGAGTCGGTTTTTAAGCGTTTACACGAAAAGGGGTTGAAACTTAAGAGAAGTAAATGTGTCTTCCTAGTAGAAGAAGTCAGCTACCTAGGGTATATCGTGTCGAAGGAGGGTATCAAAGCTGACCCCACTAAAGTGGAAGCTATACAGAAAATGCAAAGGCCACGAAATGTGTCCGAATTACGTTCGTTTTTAGGTTTATTAAATTTCTTTGCAAAATTCATTAAAAATTTTAGCGCAATTTTAGTACCGTTGTACCATCTTTTAAAGAAAAAGGTGGATTGGCATTGGACCGATGAATGTGAGAATACATTCAACAAGGTAAAAAAATTATTGACGAGCACAGAGGTTCTTCGCCATTACGACCCGGCCAAACCGCTGATTTTGACGTGTGACGCCAGCCAAAGGGGCGTGGGGGGTTTAATTTCACAGCCCGGGCCGCGCGGAGAGCGACCGGTGGCTTATATTTCCAGGACCTTAAATGCCGCAGAAAAAAAATTATTCTCAGATTCATCGCGAGGCTTTAGCAATCATCTTCTGTATGAAAAAGTTTCACCAATATTTGTACGGGCGAAAATTTACATTGCGCACCGACCATAAGCCGTTAGTTTCCATTTTCGGACCGCAAACAGGGATCCCTGCGATGGCCGCGAGTCGCATGCAACGGTGGGCGGTCATTATGTCGGCGTATACCTACGACATTGAGTACATAAAAACGAATGAAAATAGCGCGGACGGATTGTCACGTTTACCGGTAAGTGATAGTACGAATAAACCAAACAAAATTCCGGAACAAACTTTTTTACATTTAGCTCAGGACGCGTTATTACTCGATTATAACGACATAAAAAGGGGAACTAAAAATGATCCGATATTAGTTAGAATATTAAGTTATATTCGAGACGGATGGCCCGCCGAATGTGAAATCCAAGCGATGCGGCCATATTTTAACAGGAAAAATGAGCTATACGAGGAGTTAGGTTGTGTCATGTGGGGCTACAGAGTCGTTATTCCTACGTCCTGCAGAGATAAGGTTCTCAAAATCATACACGAACCGCACATGGGGATCGAGAAGTCCAAGGCTCTGGCCAGAAGTTATGTGTGGTTTCCGGGAATAGATGAGGCATTAGAAACATGTTGCCGCGCGTGCTCGGTGTGCGCAGCGCACGGTGACGCACCGCCGCACCAAACGCCGCGGCCGTGGCCCTACGCGGCTAAACCGTGGACTAGGGTACATTTAGATTTTATGGGTCCGATTTTTGGAAAAATCTACCTCGTGGCGGTCGATTCTACGTCGAAATGGTTAGAAGTTTTCCAGGTGTCAAGTACGGGGGCCGATTGTACCATAGCTAAGTTATCTGAACTGTGGAGTAGATGGGGAATCCCTAGACAGCTGGTCACAGATAACGCAAAATCTTTTTGCAGCAAGGAATTCGAAAGTTTCGTTAAGTCGGACGGCATCGAACACGTATTTACAGCTCCTTACCACCCGTCTTCAAATGGAGCGGCAGAGAATGCAGTTAGAACGTTAAAAAGAGTAATCAAAAAGGCTGTAACTGAAAATTGTAACGTAGATAAAGCACTTCAGCGGTTTTTATTATACTATCGTAATACAGATCACTCTTCGACCGGTGAATGTCCAGCAGTATTAATGCTGAACAGACGGTTGAGGACTAGGCTCGATGCTCTAAAACCCGACAGAGAACATAAAGAACGTAAATCCAAGAGTCGTCAAGTAGAAGCGGCAGGAGGTGCGGATAGGCAGGTTAAAGAAGGAGAGGATGTATGGTATAGGAATTATTTAAAAGGAGAGAAATGGTCCCCAGGGACAGTAGTGGATCGGTTAGGGAAAAATAATTTTACGATTAAGGATCAGGTCGGAAATAACATCCATAGGCATGTCGATCAGCTAAAGCGGAGGTCACGGTTTTCTTTGGTTGGACCGGGAGATTTTGGAACCCAAAATTCTGCACCGTCGACGGATAAGTCAAGTCTCTCTCCGGGTCCCATTAGTGAAAACGCATGCGAACCTGTGGAGAACGCGATCAAATCCGGCGACGATGCAGCTGGGGGCTCGGAGCAAACGACGGGGCTCGAGACGCCGGTAACTCGCGACGAGGTCGAACCAGTAAAGCCATGTATTTCTCCCCGTAACACGCCATCCCCCAAGTCACGTCCTGTGCGTAGTTGTCGATTAAAGAAAAAGTAGTTAAGGTTAATGTTATTATTTTTGTTTATTTATGCTGTGTATTTTTAGTGATAACCTAGGTATTTATTCTTAAGCTAGACGTTAAACACGCCCCAAAGAGAGGCATATGTTATATTTAGTATATGGTATATATAGTGTGCGAAAATACAAGGGAGGAGTGTAGTGTTAGTTGTATGCACTTATGTGAGGTAGGCAAACAATTTAGTCCGTAATAAACCAGAGAAGTGCTCGCACGTGTTTTATTTGTCTCCGAATATTACAGTTATGTAGGAAATGATCGGTTACCTTAGGGCGACCATGATTTTGATATAAAAAGGGGGTAAGCTCGAAGTTTGCGAAACGTAGATTTCGCCCCTTTTTTGTCCCTTTTTATATCAAAAGTGGCTAAACTCGATGTAACCCTCGAGCCCCCCCAAAATTTTTATCGAATCGTGAAATCAGTACAATACCAAGTTTCAACCTAATTTTAACGTCATGAAAAATCTAGATTGAGATATTAAATTTAGAGCTACACTACACCTACATTCATTGAGCTCATCTTTTAAGCCGTTATAAAGGAGATATAGAGATTTCCTATTACGAAAATACTGGAACAATTTTTACTTATACTTTAAAACTTATTTTAAAGAAATTAATTAATTTAGAAACGTATGTCCAAACTCCAAACGTATATTTTTTTGAATTACATTCCTTTATTAATTAAACCGATACGTTACCCTGATCTTTATAATATTATGTAAATTGCTCAGCGAACCATAGGTATATTCACGGCGTTACATTACTTCAATGATCTCATGCATAAAAGTATAAAAATATAACAGGTAGGTATCTCCAATCCTATGTAAAGGAAATTTCAGTGAAGTAAGGTTTATATGGCAAAAAGCGCTAAAAATAGAGCATGAGAAACACTGCGTTATCCTAAAAGCGATAATAATTTGTAGTAAAAACAACAATGCAAATAATATTCATAAAAAAAAAACATTTCATATTATAACAATTATAATAATTTATCTTATTATAAGATATGTTTTACAAAAAAAAATTTAAAGAATTTCAGCAATGCCGTCTTGATTTAGCAATACTGTAGTCTTGTAGGTAATGATTATTTTGGACATAGCGATTAATAAAATATTTTGTTACTTCGCGAATTGCAAGTGAATTCGAAAGTGTCGGAGGCCAACGCAGGCGGTGAATTGTTGGTTTTGGCCACAGTTAAATACTAGCAGTAATATGTGGATAAAAAACCTGTCAAGTGCAAGTCGGACTCGCGCACTGAGGGTTCCGTACTACAATCGGAGGAATAAAACCATAAAAACCACTTTTCTTATCGAACCGCAAAACTAACTTTGTTTTTAGAGGTTTTATTGTAAATATCAAAAAACTACTTATTAGATCTCGTTCAAACTAATTTTCGGTGGAAGTTTGCATGGTAATGTACATAATGTATTTTTTTTAGTTTTATCATACTCTTATTTTAGAAGTTACAGGGGGGGGGGGGACACACATTTTACCACTTTGGAAGTGTCTCTCGCGCAAGCTATTCATTTTCGAAAAAAATGATATTAGAAACCTTAGTATCATTTTTGAAGACCTATCCATAGATACCCCACACATATGGGTTTGATGAAAAAAAAATTTTTGAGTTTCAGTTCTAAGTATGGGGCACCCCCAAAATGTATTACTTTTTTTTAAATTTTGTGTGAAAACCTTAATGCGGTTCACAGAATACATCTACTTACCAAGTTTCAACAGTATAGCTCTTATAGTTTCGGAAAAAAGTGGCTGTGACATACGGACGGACAGACGGACAGACGGACAGACGGACAGACAGACATGACGAATTTATAAGGGTTCCGTTTTTTGCCATTCGGCTACGGAACCCTAAAAATCAGCTTCGAAAGGAAAAATCCTTTCTAACATGATGCAATATACTCGTGGATTACATAATCTTGTATAAGAAGTAAAATCCTGCTCATAAGGATCGTTTGCGCGCACGTGTAATACCTACGTGCGTTATATTTTATGCCATAAGCAATTTTAGAAAGAAATCTCCCTTTATACAGTTCAAATAAAAAAATAAATAACATACATAAAGACAAGTTATTCTTACTTGACTGCGGTGTCACCTGATAATAAGTGCATATGCAGCCGCGGATCTAATGGTACTAACTTTAAAGGGGTTGTGTATAATCTGTTAGGGGTTACTTAACCCCTAACACAATATATACACACACCCCTAATACATATTATTATTATACATAGCATCGCATCGAACGTAAATCGCTTCGTGGTATGTCTTTTACCGGTAGGGTGGTCCCTAGCTGCGGCCGGACCATATCACAGCAACACAGCCAATTTAGAAATAACATAGATAGAAATAACTTAATTCCAAAGCAGTCCGCGACGGGTATTGCACCAACAATCTCCCACTCAAGTCGTCAAAGAGAGTTTCAGCCTTTAAAAAAAAAAACCTCAGTATAAACTCTACTACGGTTTACAGATTTTTAGGTACAAATTATTGGTGACTGATCCACGGAATGCCAACAGCCAATAGTACCTTAGTAGTGGGTATGTATCGGTAAAAGTGACAACGCCATCGATGATACGTTGAAGAAGTAAAGAAGTAGTCTAATCGAGTACTAAAAACAGTTGATTTTAGGTCCTAGCCGCAACCGGTGCCGGATCAGGCCAACCTATAATGAAGCCTTCACTAGCATCGAACCTGTGACCTCTCACATAGAATCCATTGCGCTACTTGCGAATGGATACCTTCAATAATTTAAATGTATACTTACAATGGCGCCCCGACAAGCCGCCGAGGCTTAGGGGTGCCAAGAAAACAAGTTGTAAATATGTATTTTTATTTAATAATAAATAAAATAAAAAAAAATAAAAATAACCACCCTTATAAAAAAGGGTCTATCAAGGTCGAAATACCAGTTTTCATTTTAACTATTAAAAAGTAAGATAACATTAGAGACCTACAATCTACATCAGGTGTGGCCAACTTGATTGGACCCAGGATCTCTTGTTCACTAACGAGACCCTGTGCGATCTACCACTTAAATACTTTTAGAAATCTTAAATGAAACAGCATAGTTCAGTACACAATCTTGTAACAAGTTGTTCAACACTTTTCTCCAAATTTGGATATTTTTCGTTGGAAACCAATGCCCAGAAATTTTGACCAGAGGATGACCTTGCTTTAAGAAATATGTCGCAGCGCAGAGTAATAATTTCGTTTTGTAACATCATGTGCTCCATTTGAAATGTATCTGCAAATTTTGTAGCCAATTCATAGATATCACTATGATCAATGGAATCATTGAACGGAAAACTGATGAATTGAACCAAGTTCTCAATTTTTCTGAAATCACCAAAGCGAATTTTGAAGTCTGCTACCACTGCCCTAATTTCTATCGTATATTTCTCAGAAATTAAATTGAAGGTAGGATGTTTTTCCTTAATATGATCCTTGATGTTAACAATTGTTCAAAAATTATACAAGATGATGCATGATGCGTCCAGCAGTAGGTGATTACCTTTGGCAGTCTGGTCTACGTATTTAAATTTTTTGCCTTGCCACGATCGACTGGACTAACAGTCGCGATCGACCGGTCGATCGCGATTGACCTGTTGGCCACCCCTGATCTACATGATCTAATCATATATTACGGAGATATAACATCGTAATGAGACAAAATTTTAATACCACGTTAATTATTTTGACTAATTCTGTTTCTACGAAATGAGAGATGAAAAACTAAAGTCACTCGCGAACTAGATGACGCAATTTGAGAGGTGACATTTGAAAAGTGCCTCTCACAGCGATGTACAGGAAATGAGTCAGTTGTAGTCTCGTTAAACAACGTGACATAGAGGCGAGAAACTAGTACTTACACGCAATTATTTTAACAATCTCGTATTGTTACCACCTTTTTGAGTGCGAGCTGAGACATTGTATAGTTCAAGGTGCTTTTTTCAACCCACTATAATGAATCTCCCAAAGTAAGCGATAATTTGTGTTATGGGTACTAGATAACTGATAAATATATATACATACTGATTTACATAATTATATAATATATTGAAAACACCCAGACACTGGAAAACATTCATGCTCATGAAACAAACATTTACCAGTAGTGGGAATGGAACCCACAACCTCCGGCGCAGACGGCAGGTCAAAATAAAATGCTTACCAAGACTTAAATGCTTGCGGACTATTGAGAGCATCTCGGCAGTACTCTACTTAACGTAGAGTTCTCTATCTATATTCTATACAAAGCTGAAGCCTCTCTCTGTCTGTTTACGTTACGCTTAGTTTACGCGTTAATCTCAGGAACTACTGGTACGAACTCCGAGTCGAAGTTACGCGAAAATCATAGTGTGTATGACGGAATTTTTGTTCTTTAAAAGTTCTAAAAAAGTCTGGGACATCATTATTATGTCTATCTTTTAAGGGTGATGATTCATTATTATTATTATTTCCCACATTAAATTTAACTTTCACACCCGGCACACGATTAATATACATAAAAGTCTGAATTATTATTAAAACTCTATTTGCACCACACAAGAAACATTACTAAGGACAGAAACATGCGTATTCATGCGGGCGAACCCGCGTGCAGCAACTGCTAGTTTAGTTATATCCTCTGGATGGGGATTTCCTTCAAGTTGACTTCAGCAGTCACAAATCTGCGGAAAATTAGGGATGAGTGTCCAGAATTCGAATCTCGACCTCCCATTAATAGGAAAGTCTCAGAACTACTAGATTCTAACATTTCATGTTGCTGTATTAAAATGTACGAAATTTAAAATTAAAATAATCTTTTAAATTGTTTCAATAAAACATTTCCCGCAGCTGATTTCGAAAGAAAAAATTTGAAAGTCAGAAACAGCATAATTTAAACATAATTATCACAGTCAAAATAGCGTTAATAAAACCCAGTATTAACTGGCTCAGATTTAATCCAAAAATGTCATGACCATGAATTTGAAGGCATTTTCTTTTGTCCAAGCTTGAGAATAAAGTGACATTCGCACATTAATATTTTATTTACACTAAAAAGACTAAAACAGTCATTAAAGTGGAGAATGTAATTAAAACTTAATCAAGTCACTTTTCTCAAGTGCGTTTTGTGGAAATAGCAGAAATGACTGCCTCCAGTCACTGCCGTTAAATATTTATCCTTAACAAACCTGTGGACCTTAGCTCCAAATATTCGATGTATTTCGTAAAGTAAAAGCAACAAGCAACAAACTTTCGCACATCTTGACGGGGAAACGGCATACACTACGTAGCAAAAAAATTTTGAGGCCATACGGTCTAAACTCCAACAATTAAAAAATTTGTTACAGTTTAAACTCTAATAATTTTGATTGCAATCTAGCCCCAAAGTAAGCGATAGCTTACCATAAAAATATAAAGTAAGCGATAGATAGTCCTGCCTAAGGACCAAATAATACGAATAGAAAGTTTCATCGCAGGGGGATAAGACTCGCATAGCTCAGCGGCCAGAGCACCCAGCCGCGAGAGATGGGAGACGCGGGTTCGAATCCCGCTGCGAGTGAAAATTTTTGATTCGTATTTAAATTTATAGGAAGCGACAGCTTGAGTTATAGGTACTAACTACAAAGATTACAATAATAATAAAACAAATTTCATCTTACGAATGTAGTTATCGTTAGTGCAAGCGTTGCCGTGTAACTTAGGAGCAGCACTTTTTATATACTGCATTGTTTACATATCTTCTTCTTATGTAACAGTATACAACCCCTAGAAATTAACTATCAGGACGAAAGCTGAGGATCTATTGCCATGAGATGAACATCTTTACCAGCTCTTTTCATTAGATTGTGCTTGAAAATTGAACAGTTATTGTATCTTTATGATATGCAGTGACTTCTTACGTCATGAAAACTAGTTGTGGTCTATATATTATATCTGTAAAAGAAGAGATTGCCACTTGCCATCGCACAAACTTGTACTGACCTATGAATTTGTATGAACTTAACTTTATAAAGTCTTCTCCTAATCGAGTTGCTTGATGAAATTAAAGACAAAATACTTGGACATGCGATTCGAGTGAAGTTCGTAAGAATTCGATCACTTTTAATTACAATAATAATTAAAAATGTGCATTTATATTAATTTTTTTAGTCAAGTGGAATTCGACGTCAAGATGTCCTTCCATACTTAACGATAAAATACTCACTAACGTAAACAAATAAATAAAACTGACCAAGTGTGAGTTAAACTCGCGCACCGAGGGTTCCGTAATACTACATTATAACGCCCACAAGCTCGAATCATAGTTGCCTACTTTTAGGGTTTTGAAGTTCTTGGCCAAAAA
Source organism: Coenonympha arcania (assembly GCA_036785405.1). Classification (NCBI taxonomy): domain Eukaryota; kingdom Metazoa; phylum Arthropoda; class Insecta; order Lepidoptera; family Nymphalidae; genus Coenonympha; species Coenonympha arcania. Next base: position 16,665,983 of record CM072055.1, read on the forward strand.
TACGTACCTACGTTTTGGACAAAATAATGAATTACACAGCTGAAATTTAAATATCTACCTACTGCCAGAACTGATTGCGTAGATACTTACTAGATACAGTGCCGAGTAGTTTTATATCATTCAAAACTTAGCTCAAAAACCGACTTCAATTATTCTCATCATCAATGTTTTCATCATCACTCTTGAATTACACTCTTTCCAATAAATAAAGAATCATCGAAATCGGTTGGCGCGATATTTATTCGGCAATTTGTCGTGCACATTTTTAATGCAAATAAAGACTATTTTTTTTTCATGGATGCTATCAAAACAGGACCAAATTGAACCCACACGGGACGCACCAGCTTTCAAATATAAAATAAATCATCAAAATCATCACCCAGTCAAAATTTCTTCGAAGTCAGTTGAAAACAGATTAATAGGTTTTTGGCATGCTTTTGGGGTGCTACTTTGCCTTTTGGACACGGAACTCTAGAAAGGTGTTGTAACACCTACCCTAGTAAAATTCCTTGCATATCGCAAAGTTGTTCAACTGCCGAATTTATTAACTGACAGACCTACCTCGTAACTTGTGAATTCGGTCAAGTGCATATCCGGCGCCTGTCGTTGTCCTTACATACTTGAGTATCAAACAACAAACACAAAAAACCTACCCCGTAATAATTTAAAATTAAGCTTATTTAAGTATTACATCCGTTCAAAAAAAACAATCACTTCAGTTATTTAGGAGAAATCGGTGTGCAGTGTGCATACATGACAAAAATAATACTGAGTTATTAATAATGCCTACTTGAGAACCTTTTCACTTTCATTTTTTTAGATTTCGTTTAAATTAATATAATCCATCAATCGGGATGTTAAAATGTTCTTGATTATTTATTATAACTTTTTTTATCCATATCAGCTGTATCGTGCAAACCTAATTTCAAAGACTAGTTTAGTGTCGGTATACATTTTCCCTAACAATTGATGTCTATCAAGAACAAGAAGTGAAACAAATTTTCTTCGTTAAGAGACTGATTCAGCCAATTAGAGTACTTTACGCTCGTACAAGTAGATACTGTACATTCCGCGCCTCTTTGGAAACAAAGAATCCTTTAATAGATTAGCAAAATAAACAACAGGTTTTACAGCTTTTTAATGTTCGGAAATCAAAATATTTCGGTTTTCCAATCTAATAGGTATACGACCATAAAATGTACCACCTTTTCTCATGATAATGAGTTAATCTTACGAAAACAGAAAAGGAAAATGTAAAGATTTTGTCAACAAACAAAATTTTTCGGTACCTATGCAGATTTCTTAATGATGTTTTCCTTCGCCGCCAAGCAACTGTAATATAATTTCAACAAACATACGTAAACCCGAAAATCCAGAGGTGTCTGCTTGGGGCTCGATTCCCGAACCCGCAACAATGAGCACATTGCTTATGCGGTCCTACTGCTGTACCATAACATGTGTATACCTAAATATAGTAAGAAACCGTGAGCGATGGATATAAATAGGTACATACTTACATACGTGCTCTCTGAGGTACAAAAGGATATCGCCAATTTTCAGTGAGAAACTCTGTTACTGAAAATCAGGAAATAAAAATAAAACCCGACACCAATCAATAAGACAACGATGAAATCTAAAAAAAACTATAAGTACCTAAGTACTTTTGAGCTACATTTTAAACGGTTAAACCTACATAATATAACCTACACTAAGTGCTAAAAGAATTTCGAAAAAGCAAGAAAGTAAATGTAGGAGCACCCACTTAAAGTGTTTGTTGCCCAACGCAGTAAATTAAGTTGCCCACTCACCTCGTCGAGTGGGAAGTCGCCCGCTGCGCCGAAACCTTTGCTTGACTCCAAGAGTCATTTAAGCCAAAGTTATTCCACAGATTAATACTATAGTTACTATAAGTTATGCTCAAATTCCAATAATAATCTCACGAGTTATCATCGATTGATTGGCATATCGCCCCGCCATACAAGGAAAATTTTATATACTTGCTAGTTGACCCGGCAAGAGTAATAGCTTACGACCTCAGACCTACCAAACATACACAGAAAACTTCATAACGATCGGTCGAGCCGTTTCGGAGGTGTTTGGTAACAAAAATTGGCACGAAAATTTTATATATTAGAAAAAGTTGAATGACTTGATTTTAATTTGGAGGTCCCAGGTTTAATTCCATTGGGGATTTTGTAGTTTCTAAATAGGCTAAGGTATTTTGTAGGTCGTTTAGCAATGGCTTCAGTCACAGCTGGCATTCATCAAAGACAAAGTTAGTTTTCTTGTATCAATATTTTCTACTGAATCGCCATTTACCTACTATCAACAATCAAAATTTATACTTAAATATAATATTTATATTTTATATTTAAACTTTTACTTACAGACGCTTATGAACTCTACCGCCACGTTCAAAAAGCTGTTTTGCACCGAGAAGAACTGCATATTAGGAAGTGCAAGGAGATGTGCGGAAGGATGCTATTTTGGGTCAAGTTAATTGCCGCGCATTGTACCATAGTGCATGACTCTGCAACGAGTGTTCCCACATAGACTCAAGGTGACTGCTTGAGAAGACATGTGGCCACCACACTACAAGGTTATGTATCTAACTAGCTTCCTGTGTTTTATGTGAGATTTTTTGCTGTAAGTAATCTTCTATGATATGTACATACGTAAGCATAATAATTTAACAAGTTGAGAAACAGCGTGGGAATTTCATTAGTCGTTATTTTAATGTATTTTTTAATATAATGATGTACCTATACAATTGGGTGAAAATTGACTGTGGACAAACTTACCAAGCATATCCTACCTACCTCCTTCATGCCGCAGCTACTGAACCGACTTGGCTGAACTTTAGAATGGAGACAGATAACATAAACATACATAGGCTTCTTTGTACGTCACGAGATTTGTGAAAACCTAAAATTCACGCGGGTAGAGCCACGGGTGTTCGCTATTTGTTAATATTTAAAAAAAATATACTAGTTACCCAGATATAGCGTTTATTTTTCCAGTAATAATATTTTATACTTCTTATTTCAATGACTATTCGAATGGCAATGCATAATCATACTTATTTTAGAAGTTTAATTGTCACTGTACTATTCTGTATAATTTCCACAATACATACACATTGCCTATGAATATACACACATACACATCAATCAAATACTGAATCTCCTTTTCGTGAAGTCAGTTATAAAATAACTTTATTTTAGGAACAATAACTTAAGACATTATACATTTTCTGACTCCGAGACTTGTTTCGGGAAATGTCGCGTCGTTTGGCCAGACATATACAGATATAATAATTGTTGTTATGTAAATATGCATCATTGTTTACACCAGAGAGCTACTGTTGTCTGCTGTTCCCACAGAGGCGTGCGATAAAACTCGACTTAACAAAATAAATATCCAACACTTCGTAGTTATAAACAATCGCACACTTGTTCCTAACGCCGACGTTGCGTTAGAATTGTAAAAACGTAAATGTGATAGTTTTAGGGTTCCGAACCAAAAGGGTACATAACGGGACCCTATTACTTACACTTCGCCGTCCGTCCGACTATCGCCAAGCTGTATCTCTTGAACTGTGGTAGTTAGGCACTTGAAATTTTTACAGTGAAATAGAATTAAATAAATACTTAAGGGGGCTCCCATACAACAAACCTGCTCGGTTTTGAATTTAGTGGGCAGGGGTGATTAGTTTACTTTAATACTATTAATAATAATTAATTGGTCTTGATAGTACGGAACTCTCGCACTTCACCAATTATATTTAATAATTACTGCAATTAAGTCGAGGTTCAGTTTCCACCTTTTGAGGTAGATATATTTGGGGTAGGTAAGTAAGTAGGTATATGGAAACTTTAGTCTATATATTAGTAACAAACCCTTGGGAGTGATAGTAATTTTTTTTAGTCAAACTGTGGTACTTACTTAGGGCCGGTTTTTTGAGACATAGTTAAGTCAACCATTGGTTACAGTTGGTAACAAAAATCAACCAATAGTTAGTATTTGTTCCAAATTTTAACCATTGGTTGACCTAATAATGTCTCAAATTACCCACCCTTAGGAAGTGGTGGTTGGAGTAACAAACAGATAAATATACAAATAGATTCAAACTTCAAATAGGATTAGCACGCCAATACCTAACTCCTAAGCACCTATTAGCCTGTATTATTAAGTTATTTACGGCTATAAATTAACAGAAAAATATAATGATGCGCAAATTTAATAATATTCCTGTTGTTTTATTTTAAGCTTCGAAAACAAGTTCATACTTAGGTACATACATATTTTGAAACGTACCTACTCTGTGTGATAAGACGATGTACTCACTCATGAAAATAACCTGCTACCAAAGTTTAAACTGCGGTTAACTCAGAAATATTTGAATTTAGAATAATATATCCTTGTTAATTGTTGTATTAATATTGAGAAATAATAATCACACAGCAATAATAATTTTCGGAAATAATAACGTTTTCTGCGTATTAACTGGCTAAACAAATTCTTGTGGGGGTTTTCTCAAACCCAATTTTACAGTTGTTTTCTGCTTAATGATAGGAACATTAGGTAATAAAACATAGTTAATAAATTATTTAATTAAATAAGCAGTTTATACGGGGTTAAATAAAAAATACCAATAAGCTCTCGGCCTATCAGTAAAACTAACAAGTTTTGTTCTACAACTTTTCAAAATTCCGTATTAATTAATTTCATACAAAAAAACTTCCGTAAAGAGACTGAATTGAGAACCTTGAATCTTTACCCTTCCAAAATATGCTCAACGCGTATCTTACGAAAAGAAACATAAGCAGCGAACCGAAAGACATTAGACAGATGAACACAAAATTAATCCTAAAAGGTTCCGGTTTTATCATTTGAAGTATGAAACTTTAAAAAAATCGTAATTGCTCTTTGACTATTTATCCCTGAATCAAATTTAGGCAAAAACAGTCAAGATAGTTCATTAGAGGGCAGAAAACGAAGTACTATGTTATTATCATATGAATTTATAGAACAGGAAATGTAAGTATAAGTACGAGTTTATAATTTGTCATTAGAAATATAACAAGGCTAAGCAACTTTCAGCACATTCTATCTTATTCCAATTCCGCCATGACATTGGAAAATAACTATTTATTTATAAATATTATTCAACATTGTAAGGACATTATATTTTTATGGATATGTATGTAATTGTTAATTGTACCAATTTATTGTTTACAGTCCTTTGCATTATACATATAAATTCATATTGTCCGCATGGATTTCAGGTTTTTGTAATGGAATATTTCCGGAATAAAGCTGGATCCGACTGAATTCATCAAATAAAATTATTTCCATTTTTAGTTTACTAAAGAAGTAATCGAGTGTATGATAAACATTCTGTAAAAAATTGGTTGTCTGTAAAGTCGGTTTACAGACGATAGATTTACGTGATAACGTCATAATTGGCCTCTTTATCGTTTGTTTTATCGTGCCTCTCTACCGCTTGTTGCGCGTTCTCGCTTGCACGCACAGGCTCAGGTGGAACGTTACGCGGAACGTTACTATTTTTCATGTGCGTTGCTGGTGTTCATCAATTTATTAAACAGGACAGATTAATTTGTTTTGCTGTAATCCGCTACTTGAAAAGATTCTGTATGGTACAATATGCAGGAACACTGCCCACGTCATGAAACACCTCGCGAATGTTTGCGACTTCACAATGCGAAATCGTAGTTCTCTACGATTTCGCATTGTGAAGTCAACATCTCCTGAGGATGTCCCGGTTCGGGACGAAACGTGCGTCGAAGAAGGTGTTGGAAAATTGTGTGTGGTGTTTGATGTGGGCAGTGTTCCTGCATATTGTACCATACAGAATCTTTTCAAGTAGCGGATTACAGCAAAACAAATTAATCTGTCCTGCTAATTATGGATTTCCGCAAAATAACGCCTGCTTCCATTCAAAATTTATTAAACGTTATCACGTCAAAAAAAATATGAAAAATGAATTAACTGAAAAAACATATACCTAGAGGTCTGTTGTTTCGGAAAATTTCACTGTTACTGCGAGAATTCCTATGTCAAAATCCGTTTCTACATTCAAATCTCAAAATAAATATATTAATAACGGATAAATAATAGAAATTAATATCAACTTGTAACTATAGACAGGTGTCTGAGATATCGAAAATACGAGTAGATACATAAATCGTATAGGTAGTCACTGTATTATTTTTAGCTTACTACAGTGTTTACTACGCCGAGCCACAATAACCCCGATAAGATAACGGAATAGGTATAAAGTATTGTGAAAGTAGCGTATTCGTTGTTTCACTTTTCGTGTTCACACTGATAACAGAATAGATACAATCAAAGCATGTTTAATAGATAAGGGTAACACACCGAAAATTCTCTTACAATTTACAGGTGAGACCTTATCAACATTTTGGAGTTCGCTTTTAAAATCATGGACGGCCGCTGCTAGAATGTCAATGTATCACGGCCTCCTCAGGGCACCTCTTACACGGTTTTACTCTAGTTTCAATTAATTTAAGTCCACCACTCTAACTCCTAGGTCTTCATCCCTTGCACCAATCGGTCCTGCCAGCGATCTTCTCCGTACCATTTGCCACTTCATCGTTGCGGCATCGGCATGGTGAACGATGTCATTGATCCCGTTTTTTCTACGGATCTCCAAATTTTCAAGTGTACATAATATTATGTTCGAATAAATTTCAGAAAGTGAGATAGCCTCTATGTACGAGTATATGTCTCCAGAAAATGACCTGGTTATCAACTACTTCCATTTGACCGGATCCAAAGGCGGGCAGTTCGACTTTTTGACAACCCCAGTCTCAGAAACAATCTGGAACCCTTGGAACACCGTAGAGACGTTAGAGCTCTCTATGTGTATTCTATCGGTTGTTCAATGGTGAGTGCTCTAAAGAGCTGTTTGAAATGATTCCTTCCTCCACTTTCTCTATGCATAGGTACACACCGACGTAGAAAGATGTTCCATCCGTTCCACCTGGATGGCTGGCAATCCACGACCACCTTGACGACCACGACATGCCAGATCTTTCATTCCACGCACGTGCAAACTAACGAACCAGCTACCAGCAACAGTGTTCTCTCAAAACTATAACATGGCTCCTTTTGTGCTGCAAATGTCCATGAGCGGCTGTTGTCGCTTAACATCAGGTGATCCGCCCGCTTGTTTGCTAGCGATGACTATAAAAAAATTACGTGCATAAAAGTGCGCATGAGACACATACACACGCAAGCACGCATGCACCGTGAGTGTGTGCTCGTAAACAGAATTAATCCGCAAAGGCTACTTTTATCCCAAATAATACCCACGGTGATCCTTAAAACCGATATACCTTTACCTACACACGAGTAAAACCACGGGCAAAATCTAGTGAAAAATATTATGAAAGCGTTACAACAATTAGTATTAATGAACTTAATCGTAACTAACATGCACAATGAAATTCAATTTGTCATTACACACATTACAATTGATAAGTAATTAAAAACTATGCACGAGCCACGTGTTTATCTCCACGGCCTTAATATTCTGCGGACAATGTATCGAGCACTCTCTTATCACTGGAGTGAATCTGAATCATTGGTCCAACAGAAGCGATGGAAACTAGAGCACGCAATTAAAAACAATTAATTAATAATACTAGACAATCGAGTTATGGTCGAAATCGTTATTGACTATTGAGTGCCTCTATAAAAAATATATCTAGATTTATTTAAACATAAACGTAGGAAAACGCTCTTTTTATTATTTTTACATTATTATTATTACAACGCATTCAGTAAAAACGTTGTTAAAAGCTCGACACTTACTTCTGTTACTCCTTTTTTTTTATCGACAGGAAATGCCTAACGCATACCCTTCCGTCAGGGGAAACGGAGGGGTTATGTGGGGCTTGCACCCACTAAAACCTATCGCTTGCTACGACGGACCTCGTTGGCGGGAGTACGGGATTCATTTGCGTATTCACCGCGCTCCTGCCAGGCCCCGACCCGGCTCCCGGCAGGTCCTGTCGCTGCTACCGGCAGCCTGGTCGCCGCCGACTCCTCCAAAGAGGCGCGTCCTGGACAGGGATTTCCGTTATACTCCTATTAAACATAGTCGGTGCTACTACTATTGTGTTAGTACTTAGTACTGGTGTAATAGATATGTTATAGTAATAAATAGACTTTATGAAAACAGTATATTTGCCACATTAGTTTGTATTTGAAAATATACGGAACTGAAAAAGTTTTTATGCTTCCGAGACGTTTACTATCGTAATAATCTCTTCTCACGGACAAATAGTTAAAAATGAATATCGTTTAACACGTCTTAATGATAGCAAAACTATCTTTAATTGATATAATATACGGCGCAAAACACCCATTTTTTTTACTTATAGTGTCTTTAAAACTGTTACAATTAAGTACCTACTAAAAACTAAACATTTCCTTTTGCTAAAAATGACAGGAGAGGTTCAGCGTTCACCTGATGTTAAATGATATGTCCATGCTAAATGAAGTGCAGTGTCGAATAAATACACTGCACTGTGCTCATTATTTTGAAATATCAGACGTTCGCTAGCTAGTGGCTACAGTGCCCTCCAAACCCAAACATAGGTACCACCTGAAATGACTATAGGTAATGATATAAATTAAGACTTAAGTATCAGGTACCATCTTCGTAATTAAATAGATATATTATTATTAATGATACGTTTACAAAATTAAGCCACGTTACTAAAGGTTAAACTACTTGAGAGTTGTTATTATTTGTATCAGTAGGCACGAATCTCACGTTTAATCGGTACAAATTCACAAAAAAAGGTATCTACTACCTACCCAATCACTCGTCTGGTACGTGGTAGCATACACAAAGAGGACCGTGCGAGGAACGTCCTTAAATGGCCTCTGTGAAAAATGGCGCCCGAGAAAATGAAACTCCCAAAAAACTGGCCCCAACAAAAAATACAAGCAAAAAACGAAACAAACCATTTCGACAGCATGAAATATTCACAACACCGCATTCAATTGTTAGTGTGTGACTCTGCTAAAACTATAATCCTACTCATTATAAGAGGCTTTACGAGTCCTTGGAGTACGTTGGAGTGTAATGTTTCTCACAGGTTCCTCTAAAGTCGGTCACGTCATAGTTTATAGAAAAAAATTGGCGGTGAGATCAGCGGGGCGACCTTGGGGCGGCGCTGTCAGACATGCATCTAGAATTGGTCTCTGCCAATTAATTTTATTTTCTTTTTCCTAGTAATCTTCATTTAGCAGACTTTATTGACTGACTGACTGACTTGCTGACTGATTGGTGACGGACATGTGTTGATATGCGACCGCTGGGTCTAGAGACTCCAAATTCAGCCCATTTATGGCTAAGAAACAATTTTTCAAAACTAAGGGGGAGAAAGGGTTGCAAACAATAGAAAAAAAAACTATGGTTTCCGAGGGATTTTTGAAAATCAGAACAGATTTCTACAGTTTTATATTATGAATTTCAGAAAAAAAAAATCGGTTGTTAGCAAAGCTTTCAATAATATTAAACATTTAATCATTAATGAGGATTAGGAATTTGAAAGGATTCCTTGAATACATAATATGACCAATAACATGACACTAGCATGAAACTTTACGTATAATAATATTGTATTTATCGGAAATTAGCTGTTTACACAAATACATATTCGTAACTCTAACAATATAAACCACATACCTCAAAACTCAGATAAACAGTAGGAAGGGTTTTTTCCTACAATATAGTACGTTACGTAGAATAATAGTAGCTAGATAACACTAATTGAAAAACAGGAAAGGAAAATTGTTTATAGGAGCTGAAAGAAGACAAGATTGCGGTGAGGACAAGGACAAGTCTCCCTAATTATTTCAAAAACCGACCACAATGTAATTTTAATTAGACAAATGTTATTTATCAATCTTTAATTGTTATTTGCATATACTTCCGTCCTACTTATTGTTCAATAGGCAGTAGGCATAGGAAAAAAAATGTTAATATGGTAAAGGACAAGGACAAGTCTCCCTAATTATTTCAAAAACCGACCACAATGTAATTTTAATTAGACAAATGTTATTTATCAATCTGTGATTGTTATTTGCTTAAACTTCCCTCCTACTTATTGTTCAATAGGCAATAGGCATAGCAAAGAAAATGTTAATATGGTAAAGGAATTAATATCTAAGTAAATGTTAGAAAATGGGTGCCGGGATCGGTTCTGTGTGAAGAAAATCTAAGTAGCATTTTCTCTTTACCTAAATAATAAACATTACTTTAGGGCGAACTCAACGTGTTTACTCGTGATTTTTTTTTTTTTAGTTTTTCGCAATCTGTCAGCTAATAAAAAATAATTGGTTTGAAGTAGTAACATTGCGGGAATCACCGCTACGTGTAGTCTTTTAAGCAAAATATTTGCTTATAAGTGTTGACTTTAAGAAATCATTCCGGGTGTTGAGTGTAACTTTTAAAATAGTTGAGCTTACAATCTGCAATAAAAAACAAATAATATTTTCGTTGAGCTTGATAAGCTTAAGTTTGCAAGTCTGTACTGACCTGCTCAGAAGAAGAAGGCTCAGAGTCACTCAGCGAGCGATGGAGAGAGCTATGCTCGGAGTTTCTCTGCGTGATCGAATCAGAAATGAGGAGATCCGTAGACGAACCAGAGTTACTGACATAGCTCAACGTATCGCGAAGCTGAAGTGGCAATGGGCGGGGCACATAGCTCGTAGAACCGACGAATGTTGGGGACCCAAAGTGCTGGAATGGCGACCCCGCACGGGAAAGCGCAGTGTTGGCAGACCTCCGACCAGATGGTCTGACGAGTCGCGGGAAGGCGCTGGATACAAAAGGCGCAGGACCGCGCGGGCTGGAAAGCATTGCAGGAGGCCTTTGTCCAGCAGTGGACGTCCGTCAGCTGAAACGAACGAACGAACGAACTGACCTGCCGTTATATTATAACCTGTGATTATAACAGTTGTATCAACACAGTGTATCAACGAATTAAAGAAATCAATATGTATTTTGGACTTCCTTACAAATGGTATTCGAGAAATGGTACCAAAGTCATGTGGAAAGTTCGAAATTTTAAATTTATAAGTATTGCGAGTAGTATTGAGTAACTTAAATGACGTTTAGGTAAAATTAATAAAAGTCACTAGTTGTCCATGGTTGCTCATTAGCTCGTTATTTTAAAAAATACGTCATAGATACGAAAGAGACGTAGTTCACATACAATAGGGGTTTTTCAATTGCTGAAACATTCATGGGTGCGGCTCACAAAAAATGTACCTTTTCCAAATTTTTCGTGACCCTAACTTTGAAAAAAGAAATAAGTATTTTTTTTCAGTCAAGGAAAAGATTTTCTGTTATCTGTACACACTTCAATTCACTTGTAATAGTATCAGGCCAATGTAGCAGTTAAAACATTAATAATAACAACAAAAACATTTGCAATCAGTAGGAATAATTTTTAGTTCAATAGAAAAAACAAATGTCCCAGCCCCGACTAAAAATCATTAAAAATTATTTTGCATCATATAACCTGTAGGGCCATCGCATTATTAAACAATGGCATTGGAATGAATCTACATATAATGAGTCAAAAAACCGATATTAATACAGATAAAATAATAAAAACGTTGGATTTAAAAAATGTCCCTATTTTATTTCACGTGTGTTATTAGTCAGTTTGATACGTGTAAGTTTTTTTTTATTATGAATAGAAACACTTCACTTATTTTTTCTGGTCTGGCAACATTTCATCCATCAAATAGTAAAGTCAGTGATCTGACACCATCTTAGTTTGCTATAAAAATCCTACTCAGTGTGTGTCACTAGTTCGTCATTGGATTTTCTTGACTTTTTGGAATTAATTTTTCATGGTAAATAATGATATAGTTTGTTGGGAGTCTAGAGACATAAAGTTAATACTTGATACGACTGAATGATGTAGTTGTTTAGTAAATTATATTGCATTTGAAGTTGCTACATGACTTAGAGGTTACTTTTGCACGTGTGTGTTTTCACGTGCGTTATGTGTGTTACAAAATTGTGTGACGTAACACACGTGAAAAATATAAAGCTTAGTATTCATTACAAGAATGCTTATTCTAACTTTATATATTTAGAAATAAAAAATAGTAATATATAATTTGTCGAGAAACCAGCCAAGTGCGAATGGGACTCGAGCACGAAGGGTTTACCATTATAGATACTAACCTTTACATTAATTCCAGTGTGTTACGCATTTCCAGTGTGTTATCGTGTGTTACAATTTCCAGTGTGTTATGGTACATTTTTTGTGAGCCGCACCCTCATGACGTTTGGGTAAAATACGTCACAACTCAGAAGTAATTCATAGTGCCTTATTAGCTACAGTTATTTTATTAAAATTTACGCCATTGACGCGGAAAAAATGCGGGTTTTTTATATCATGACGTAAAGCATTCATGAAGATAAAAGATTAGGTAAAATTACTCATTGCTTGAATCTATTATTTTTATTTTTGACGTAATACAGGGTTATTATAAAAAATACCAAATCGCTCTTGGCCTGTATTTGTAACTTTTGTTCTACGACTTCTTTACTCGATATTTTGAGAAATATCAAATATTTTCTAGAGATAATCTACTTGTTCCTACTAACTGGAATGTAACATCGGCGAGTAAATCAACAGAAGTTTACAGAAATGTCATTTTTTGTATGAAATAAATTCATGCTGAATTTTCAATGGTCTTAGAACAAAAGTTGCTAGTATTAATGTAAACAACTATAGAGATATTTGGTATTTTTTATATGACCCTGTAAGTGTATAATAAAACAATACAATGATAATAAATTAATAATAAAATAGTTTCAGAATAGTTTATTTAATCACTTCAATGACATGACAGGGAATTCAGAATATCGTATTTAGTATTCAATAATTCAAAGTATCTATCAAAATAACATTCATACCTACAAATTATAATAATAGTATCATGTCGTATTTATTAATTAGCATTAATAATTATGTGCATGCTGTATAATTAATTCAAAAGTGCCACAAGTCAATATTATACCTTTAAGAGTTTGTAAGTAGTAAGTACATTAAAAGAGTATATTAAGAATATAATAAAAACTTTGCGATATCTTCGTTAATGACATAATTAAAAAAAAATAGGTTCGGTGAGGATGGGCTTCTGTTTGAAAATTAGTATCAGCAAAAAGTTTAGCTAATTTTAATTTCACCTCAGAAATAAAAATGCATAATTTTTTAACTCTTCTTTTCTTATAAAAAGGGAATTTGGCGGAAACTCACAAACAGCTAGATAGAATTATATGTTGTGCACGTTTCAGTGGGCCCATTCACGAGTCATGATATTTTAAAGTTTTTAAAGAGAGCTGGAAAACATTATAATTATTATCATATTGGGTACTGGCATTACATCGTCATAAAAGTTTCCTATATCCGTCAAGATATATCACAAAAACTGCGACTAATAAAAGCAATGGAAATTTTTCCATTAAAAGTGAAAAATCAAGAATTTGGTTGGTCCCATCTGGCCCGTTATATGCACCGTGCGATCGTTTTCCGGGCCGTATGGGAAAAGTAAGTATTTAGTATTTAGTTGAAGACAAGTAAGTAAGCAGGTACAGTCATGCAGTAAAAGCCGATGAGTTTATTATATACGTGTAGAACTGTGTTACTTCAAATAATTCCTATCACGTTCGAGAATAAAGAGAAAAAATATGTGTACTTTAAATAGTACCCTTTCTAATTTTTAAGGCAGTAAACACTTATGGCAGTAAGGTGTTGCATTGAAGCTATTATACCTATTCCAAAACAGTCTTAGCCATAAAGGACTACTAAACCTCTCGAGGAAAATGGTGCGAAGTGATTAATCTGTGTAGGTAACTACTTGTTATTATTGGGCACAGCCTAGCAACCATACAGTTCAGAATTAACGGCCTACAAGCCGTATTTAGGTGATTTGAATGAAGTTTTATGCAAAAACTATAAAGACAATTACTTTCAAATTTACACGACATGTATTTTGGGTCTTTAATCTAAAATCGCTTAGAAGCAGAAACACGATTGGATAAAATTTTCTCGATAGAAAGTTCTCCCAAAACTTGCTCCAAAATCTCAGTTTTTCTATGTTTTATCGGAAACTAATGTAATTGTAATTTTTGTTTTAATGTATCGGATGTAATTGTAATTTTTGTTTTAATGTATCGGTAATAATAATATCCTAAAACGCTTAGAACAGATTTTTGATAACTGGCTTAGTTTTTGAGTAATTAGGTAAAACGTCGTTTTTCTGCTATATTCTTCCGCGACGCTGCATATCGCACCTACCAAATCTCCGTGAGAGTGAGAAAGACAAAAATAAATTCAATAAATCCCCTTAAGCTCAGAACATTTATTCACGTAACGCGTCTGCTACATTTCGTGAAGTGAAATTGTTAAAAAGGTCATGGCATTCACCACAGAGCAAGAAATATCTTTCGTGGCATTCACGTATATAAGCAGGTGATAAAATATAATTAAACAGTTTTTGAAAACACTATGAAACTAATTTTACGAATATGACATTTATAGCATAAAATTCAATGTAGCTCAAAAGACAACATGATCGACAACGAAATCAAATCTACTTTGCGCAATAAGGTTAAAAGATTGGATTTCCTATGTTGAAATACATTCAATTTTACACTTTAAACCGAAAGACCAAAGTTAATTTTTCATTGTTAATTTTTTTCTTAATTCACATTACCCAGTGTGTGAAACGTTACATTAATAGTCCCCAGTTTGCGGGTAAAAGCTAGTAACTACCTACCTCCAGAATTCGTACTTATGCACTAGGACTAATTATACTAATTTGACGCTTTTAAACTCTCTTCAATGAGTAAACTCTATCATGGTCTCTATTCATTTATTTACTCATATTGCTTCTTATTGTTAAACATTGACCATATTATACCCAAACTGTATAATAGCTAAAGGATGTTATTATTAATGACCGTAAACTAAAGTCACGTGGTCGTAAAATATGTAGCTACTAGTGCTGAGCTAATTAACGCATATCAAACTAACAAGGAAACTACAGGAGGCAGTATAATCAGCGCCATTTAAATAATAATAATTAATAATACGTTTAAAATATCATTAATTTACTCAAATCAACTCACTAAAAAAAATACTCAAATAAATTTGAGTAGTTTACTCAAATCAACATATTAATTTACTATTCAAACAATAATTATTCAATAATTATTATAGTTTGAATAGTAAAATTTTGAAAGTCAGTGACGTCACCTACCGTTAATGCCACAGTTGCTCTATATAAATTTCCGTTTGGCAAGAAAGGGACAGAAGAAGAAGCAACCAATTCCAAAAATTCAAATGCTTGTAATTTTAGGTTTCCTTGCCGGATTAGGATTTTATTTTCAATGTAATATTATTTTCATTGTTTTTAACCTAGTTTACTATAAAACAATAAAAAAATTGAGTAAATACCGTATTATAAAATCCCAACGCGTGGCTTTAGTTTAATTGAAAGTTGAAATTATTAAAAAGTTACTTAAAAGTAGTAAAAAGTTATGAAAAATGCTTTATAAAATACAAAAGTAAATAAATAATAAAAAGGCTGGGTCGCTGTTAGTACCTGTTATAGACGTAGGACTGGTAATGATAGCAGAATTATGTAATAAATAAGAAACTGCTATAAAGCAGACCTCCGACACTTCTCTAATTTACACACTTAGGGGCTGAATTTCACAAAAACCTTCCGCGAACCTTTTAAAGCCTTCCTTTCCTTCCTTTTGAAATTTTCCTTTTAAAGTTTAGTCTCAGATTATAGTTTAGCTATCTGTGTACCGAGTTTAGTTTAAATTACGTGCAAATAGCAGTATAGGTAGGTACTCGTAAAATAATATTTTCGACTATAATTTTAAACTAACTCGTCACAGAGACGAAATAGCATCGCGAAATTTTCCTTAACAACGCGAAAAAGGAAAAATATTCGCTTAAATAATTCATAGAAAAATTCTAGCCACTCTTAACGTGGACTTGAAGGCCATACGGAAATGAGGCGTTGGAGAGAGACGCATTATACATTACAATATACTAGCAGTGCCCGCGGACTACGTTCCGAGTTAGAAATAAATATTTTTGTCCCGGCCCGTTTGTCCCACGTAATACTTCACACGCGTATTACTTCGCGTATAACATCTACAGCGCTGGACGCGACTGGATTATATAGGCAGCGCCCACCGCACTTTTTTATTTTGCTAATATCTTTGAAGATATTTGTTTAAACTGTATAGAGTTAAAGGGCACAAATATTCTACATTAAATTTGCGTTCTAATAAACATATTTATAAAGATAGGTATAAATTAATACCATATGGGCCAAATAAGCTTCACAAAAATTAATATTTTTTAATCCACAATTTAAACAGTAAAAATTGAGTTATCCGTAGGAGATAGGTATATGCTATCGCAAACTTGTTAACATATTTTGATACGTTCTTTAATATTGTAGAACATTGTTTTGAACTGCGGAGACGTTCTGTCTACAATAGTTTCCGCAGCGCACGCGATGAAATCAATTTTCTTTACGACTTGGATTACATTATTCAAGTTTAAGTAAAGATGCGTAAGTAATTTGGAAATTATTATAGCCTATGACACTCCACAATAACGTAGCTTTCTATTGTTGAAAGAATTTTGAGAATCGGTTCAGTAGATCCAGAGATTACCCCTTACAAGTTCACAAACTCACAAACCCACAAACGTTACCTCTTTATAATGTTAGTAAAGATTAGTATTGATATATACAACATTTTCCATTTACAAGTATCTACTGCATAGTTAGTGATCCTTCTGAATATTTTGCTCTCTGTTTCAGGAAATGGGAGTTAAGTACGTACTTTAAAAGTTAAAATATAAAGATTTTTTGCTTGACGAAAAACCCGTCACGAAGAAAATCTAGAATGAAAGGGCATGCATGCAATCACTTATATAGATTTGGTATTGAGCACGTTAGTGCGAGCTAACTTAAGACAGCGCCATTTGTATATGGATGACATCACACATGAAAATATTAGGTAAACGGGGTTCTAGGCGTTACTCCAAACTTTGTTCCTATAATGAGTGTCCCACAACACTCATGTCTTTTTTTCAACAATGTTTAGTACCTATTTATGTTATTAAATACAAACAAAATTACACTATATAAAAGTGATATCTCCCCCACTGTACTAGTAGGTAATTGTAATTGTAAGTACAGTCTATTTGCTGATAAGTGAGGCACTAAGGGCCTGTTTACTGGAATGTTTTCCGGTTGCGCAACGCCCAAATCTCATAACTGATAGCTACTTCGATTCCCGCCGGGGTTATCAGTTATAACGTAATATTTCTGAAGGTTGTGACATACTTTTCTTCGATCTACTTATTATATCTTTTGAGTGCTACTCCAATAGCTCCAATACTCGATTTAAATTAAGTTGAGAATCGTCTCTATATCAGCGGGGCTAGAAAAAGTAACAGTCGTTTAGCGTTCACGACAGTAGATAGAAATGTATGGACAAACCACGTGACGAATGAAAACAAATGAAAGCAGAATCTACTTTATGCTCGTTGTTCACTGCCGGCTGTCAATTGTCATGCGAAGTACGCTAAAGTTATTATCTACAACGTCTGCGAGAACGCCAGGGAGCGTTCAAATAGTCGTAGTCGATTTTCAAAAAAGCGTGTTTTCCTCTATTCGGTCACGTGGTTTTTCTACAGTCACTTGTTTTGTCCATACATTTTATCTACTGTCGTGAACGCTAGACGACTGTTACTTTGTCTAGCCCCGCTGGTTATACTTTTGGCTTAAAAATGAATAGAGAGGGTTTCACTCACACTGTAGGTTCTAAACCTACAAGTAGGTATACGTAGCAATGACTGCTCAGTGGGTTTCATCAGGACCTCCACAGAGCAAGGAATAACTTTATATAGGACCTCTGTAGCGGGAAGGAAAGAGATAAGGGGATAAAGTAACGCGACAGAGAGAGAGAGAGAGCATAACGTTTTAGTTAATAACAACGTATAAAATAAATATTAATACGCGAGTCCATCAATGCCTAGTTTTGACCAAGGTTTTTATGGGAGTTTTCTCAAACAATGCGCAGAAATTTAAACAAAGTACCTAGGTATATAGGCAGAAATTTTCAAAATCCATCACGAACAACGAACAACAATATATTTTTCCGAGTATATAAAGAAACTAGTAGGGTACGTGGAGGTGCGGGCCACATGTGGCCCGCGTGCTGTCTTTCCGCCCATAAAAAACCCCTTCAATATTCCCCTACATTTTCTATGAAAAAATAAATTCCGCAATTTTGATTTTTTTTCTGTCCATCAAATAGAACTTTGAGTCCTTCTTGTCAAGAAACCTCCTTCTTTTATAGTTTCCGAGATATCGACGATATTCGTAAAGCGGCCATTTTGAATCCGCCATTTTGAAAATTTTTCACCTCATTGCCAATTGGATGACGTTTCAAATGACATTTGGTCGAGCCTCCCCCCCCAGAGTCAGTGGCCAATCAGCACGAGCAGCTATATATATATAGTAAAAACAAATAAACACTAAAATTTATTTGCTTATTTTTCAAAAGACAGCTTGCTATTTGCAACCCAGTTCGAAATTTAAATAAATCCTATGATGGTTCCGCATCTTTGGTTTCCACGTGTCAGATCCACGACAGATTTTTTTCTCTGATTCTCATAACTTTTGCCGACCGCTGCTTGGCCAATGGGTTCAGCAATTTCAATTCATCCCGAAGAAGATAGTTAAAATAATGTTCAAATTTCCAAACATATTTGAGAAAAATCATGCGTAGTGAATACCTATGCCTTACGGCACATTCTTACTTGTACATATTGTAATCGGTTTAGAAGGCATTGTTAAGAATACAAAAATATTTTTTTTATTAATACTTAAAGCCTTCTTTAAAAGCCGCCTTCTTTTCTAAAAGAAGGTAAATAGTTTTTCTCCTGCACTATATGCAAGTGATATTATTTAGTCGAAAGTCAGAGGTGGCGATTAGGTAGCTGAACCATTGGGCTATCGCTGCTTATCTGCAAAGTATCAGGTCAATAATAATACTTAGTCGTTATAGTGAATGATGCCAAATACATACTTAATCTAACTAGGTTTTGCTGCGGCTCCACCCGCGTGAACAACCTTTTTTACAAATCCCGCGGGAGTCGTAGATATTTTCTAAAGTGAAAAAGTGCCCGTACCTACTCTTTTTTCTTACCATTACTACTTTTGAGGAATTCTAATTCCAACCCACTCTACTTTCTACTAATCTAATACTAAACTACATCTACTATCCACGAAATTTACCCATGTTTTCAAAATCCCGGCTAAATCCCAAGTTTTTGCGGCATCAATAGTATGTTAATCAAGATTTTAAACTATATTTTTTTAATGTAGACAATCATGTCTGATGGACAGCAACTATGAAGTCTATCTAAGTTCATTCTTAATTACAGCCAAATCGGTTTTTTACTTAGTTGTATCTTGATTACATAACAAACAAACAAACTTACAAACTTTTCACAAACAAAATATTAATAGGATTATTTATAGCCGATCGAATTTAGGTAACCTACATTAGAAAGAGAGTGTTAATGTGCGTATCATAAGCGACCAGTCAGTAGGAGGTTATCAGTATCTTTATTTGGCTGCACCTACTGGGCATTACGTTACGTAGTAATGATAACGAAAGACTAAAATAATTATTTTCTAACATCATACTACATTAATACGCAGTACAAAAGAAAGCTCAGAGATAAGGCATAGGTAAATGTAAGGATTAACTTTATTTTTACACACTACAAGTAGGTAAGTACTTCACTGCGATCTCACCAGATGGTAAGTGATAATGCAGTCGAAAATATTAGCATGCTAACTTGGAAGGAGTATAAAAATAAGCCGTAACAATTTCTACACAGCATTGCACTCACATTGCACTAGAATGCTAAATCGCTTGGGGGTGCGTCTTTACCGGTAGGGTGATAACTAGCCACCGCCAAAGCCTTCCAAAATAAAAGATCCCAACAAAAACATTTTCATGTAAAATGTTGCCAGACGAGCATATGGCTCACACTGTCAAAAAGTTATCAGATCTCATGTAGGGCAAGACTTCTGACTTTATACACCCTTAAATACAAGCTCTAACTTCACAAACTCTACACTTTAGTAACAATAATGTCTTGGCTGTTTGGCTACCGTCACATGGGCGTAAAGTGAAAAATTATCAAGATAATTTGGATCTATACATTTGATTATCATTTATCAAGATAAAATGATAATCAAATGTATAGATCCAAATTTCAATTTCTAACTCCAAATTTTACCTATTAAAACACAAAGTCACAAATGAAAGTTTGGATGTTTGTTACTCAATCACAACACAACCACTGAACTGATTTGGCTGAAATTTAAAATGTAGACTGATTATATCCTGGACTAACACAGACTACTTGTTATCCATTAAAAATCTACGGAAGGTATCGGTGAGATTTGTGTGTTTTGTGTTTATTAGTTTTTTAACTATTGTTTTATTTATAGTCTTTATTTTTGATGGGCGCTGAGGCGCTCTTGAAATTCATATTTGACGCTTGACACGCTTGACAACTCATTGTGGTCACAGAGCACTGGACTCTGGGCAATGAACACGCGGAGCTCGGTACGGGAATTCGGGCTTGTCGCGTGCACTATGGTACTGGGCACACTGACGTTGGGGCGCTGTTAAAATGCATATAATTTACGCTTGGCATGCCCGACTTCTAAATGTGGGTACTGGGCACTCATCTCACCCTAGGCACGGGGAACTGAGAGCTGGGCTCGTTGGACGGGGCCTGTATGTAACTTGGGCTTGACGCGTCCGTTTGGGCACTGAGCAGGTATTTATGCGCTATAACGCTCTTCAAAATCAGAGAGATTTGACGCTTGGCACGTTCGACAGCTCAAGCTGGGCACTGGGCACTCGGCTCAATATGGGTTCTTGTCATTGAGCGCTGGATCCTGGTCACTCGACATGCAGTGGAACTCGGCTTGTTAAACATGACATGCATGGAAATTGGGCTTGAAACGTGCGATATTACTGGGCACGGGGCACTGGGCACTTGGGCGCTTGGCCACTTGGGCACTGGAATCGCGCTTATAATTACCAAAAAAAATTACGTGTTTTTCCAGATGTATACTAGCAGATATCTAACATGAAGTTAAGTTTGTACCAATATACGTATGGGAAACCCCATACGAACTTCCAACCCCCTAATTTGATGGATGTGGGGTGATTTACTAAAAATCCTGAAACACGTATTTAATTGTTTATTACAAAGAGTCCCTTTAATAATTTTGAGACCTCTAGTATCAATATTTGCCGTAGTTTCATACAAACTTCCATCCCCCCATACAAACTTACAACCCCCTAACTTGATGGATGTGGGGTGATTTACTAAAAATCCTGAAACACGTATTTAATTGTTTATTACGAAGAGTCCCTATATCAATTTTGAGACCTCTAGTATCAATATTTGCCGTAGTTTCATACAAACTTCCATCCCCTATTTTAAGGGGTTGGGGGGTTAAATTTCCAACTTTTGGAATTTTTTTGTTGGTTGTGTACTAATTCTAGCTTACATACCAAATTTCAGCTTTTTAGGACTTCAGGAAGTACCTAGGAATTTTGATGATCATCAGTGAGTCAGTCAGTCAGTGACGAAATCTGGGTTTTTCAGATGTCAATAAAATCTAAAGTATAAGACCTGTGATATTGAAACTTTATACGTTTAATAAGTTCACCGGCGACATCATTTCCCGAGAATTTTGATTATCTGGAATAATTCTGGCCTAAGTTATAAGGGTTTAAAAATACGGCGAAACACTTCGAGAAAAGATAGGTAGTGCCCTCGCGCTTCGCTTGACTCGTCTGGCGGGGACACTACCGTGTCCCCAGATACAATACCCAATCACAGCTGAATTCAGTGGTCAACCAAGTGCACATAATGCCTCTGTAAAAACCACCCTTATGCTATTATAATACAAAGCAGCTTTTTTCGACCTGGACTCATAAACGATGTAGTATAGAGTAGGGTAACCATAACTAATATTAGGAATTACTGGGCCTAATGAGACTTATGAACTGATGACTCAGGGGTCTGATTGCGTAAGAAAAACGTATTCATCGTTATCGTTATCGTAATCGTTGGCGAATTCTGCCCTCGACATCCAATCAGCGGGCAGAATTAGTAGCAGGATAATGAGCGCAGTGCCTACGATATTGGGATATTGAAACATCAAACAACACACTGCATCAGCTGACATATTGTGGAGGCGTATCACTCTTGCTAAGTAGTCCTATTATTTTTGCGCTATAAAAACCGGTGAATTGACTTCCAAGAGTCAAGACGCAAAAACTGTTCATTTCAGACCGTAGTAGATAAAAAATAAATTTTGGATTTGATTCAGCCTAGTAACGGATTTCACACATGTAGGTACATAAGTATGTCCTTTGTCGTTTACCAAATCCCTGGATAAAAGGGTCAGAAATGACGAACAAACAGACCGAGGTTTTTACATAAAGCTCGAGAGGACTTATGTCTTTCTGACCCTAGTAAGACAAATCTGGACATCGTTTCTGAATTCGTCCGCTTTTCCAATCAGGGGTGCGGAGCTGCGTGTTTGTGGTGGCCCTACACATGTGCAGCGTTGTCCACGTGCGCGCGCGCCGGTGTGATATTCAACCCGCTCGCCCGACGCGGCTTGGGTTACGTAACGTAATGCCAACTTTCAATGTCGCTGGCGAGTGCGTTTTACCATCCTCACTTACTGGTGTGCTAGCCAATGCTCGAACGCTGCTCTTACCTTTACTACCTGACCACAAGATGACCCTTGCAGTAACTTCTAGCACAGGCGACTTTTTCGCGCAACGAGGTGGCTCATCACCTAGTTGTTTAGTGTGAAAATGCAGCCACCAAGTAGGGTTCGCACTTCTGACATACTTGGGTTAGGTATTTAGGTAATAGAAAATTTAGGAATACCTACCTGAGAATTCATGGTAACTTATTCCTTTTTTTACTCTTTACAAGTATTTTTTTTTTTCAAATAATAAATCAAATATTCATTGAAACATTTTTTGTACACTTTTTTAAGGTCATGTAGGTACATATAGAAAAATTACATCAACAAAAAATATTTAAATCTAAGTATAATGGAGTGCAAATTTGTATACAACTGTCCCTGAACTAGGTAGGTACCTGTATTTCAGGCGACAGTTTCTCTCCTTAGTTATGACTTCATTACCAAGACAGGAAATTGTAATATAAGTAACTAGATACAAATGCATTATATATGCGTTGCAGAGCATATGTTAAGTGTGGAAGTGATATGATGTGTGTGTGTGTGTGTGTGTGTGTGTGTGTGTGTGTGTGTGTGTGTGTGTGTGTGTGTGTGTGTGTGAGTGTGTGTGTGTGTGTGTAGGTGCGTTTATGTTAGGCTAGGCGTAAAATGTTATACCAAAATCATTCTGGAAATAAAAAGTTGTAGGCACCTAATTATAATATTTGACTGCGATCTCGCCTTAATGCGCCTGATAATAATAAGTGACGATGCAGCTGAAGCTGTTATCGTACTAACAGTTACAAAACCCCTCACGGTTTCTACACAGCATCGCGCCGAAGCGCTGCGCTTGGCCTCCCACCTAATCATACTAGACCTGAGCCAAATTCTGGCGGGAATCGAACCTGCGACCTACCACTCTAAGCGCACGCCACTGCGCCAGGGAGGTGAGAATAGAACCTAAGCACCTCCAAGTTAATGCTTGGTGGTAGATATAGTCAAAAGTCAAAACCATTTTAATTTTAATGAAGACTGGCCATTCGACAAAGGGTTGAGTTGATAACGATTAACGACGATAAGCTGAGGCCCTTCCAAAATGAATCAAGCCATCAGGTAAGTAGGGAGGGGCTTGTTGATTGCACCCTCGCAGACTTCGATTTACTAAAATCCCGCGAAATCTGAACATTTTCCCGATATTAAAAGTAGCCTTTCCAAATATTATGGACAAAAATCTTAAAGTTAACTCAAATTTAATTTTATTAGTTCCAGTTATAATGACCGCACTGGCGTCAAAGAAATAACAGCGTTCAGCGCAATACATAATTGGCTATTAAAGAAAACTTTCGCCTATCGAAATTATTGGCAAACCCTCGTTGCAAAATACCTGCAAAAGAAACCAGTTATGCAAGAAATCTTTACTTTGGAGTATTCCTCTAAAATAACTTATTATGGCCGCAAAATTATACCTGTGTGTATATTCAATTTTATTATAATATTATTTAGTACTGAAGGACAACTCAATTTTATATTTTCATGTGTGATTTCACCCATCGCTCATTAGATGGTGGTCATCTGACAGACTGTGACTGAAGTGAAGTGTGTGCTGTGACTGAAGTCATCTCTCGCTAGCGAGTTCGTCATGCCAATTATACACTATACGAGATTTCATGCGTGCCCAATGTACATTCTGACTAATAAGCGAACCTATCATTCTAGATTTTCGAAAAATTTTTGTAGATTTTCTCCGCGACGGATTTTCGTCGTTCTTCTCTTTCATGTCACCTAGCCCTCATGCGCTACCACCCGAAAATGAACTTTGTTTAATTTTTTTTCATGAAGAGTTATTTATTCGAAAGGCAAATACATAGTTAATGGTAATTACTCTATTACATAGGTACCACGTGCTGAATACAGTGTGAGATATAGTAGTGTTATTATCTCGCTGCAGACTGTTCTTTGTTGAGTTTTGCATTATAATGCAAAGAACAACAAAAGCGAAACACTCGAATGATTTATGACCGAGTCTGCAGCGAGATAATAACACTACTATAGTAAAAACTGTAGTAAGTACACTGTACATAAGCGGTGGTTTGACAGTTGACTCTGGCAGCTACACCAGTTATAGTACCTATTATTTATCCACGGTTTTGCGTTAATTGCTGGCGACACATTGATCAGCCTTCAGTTGATTTATTTACCAGCTAGTTAGCAGCAGCACTAATGTAGAAAACTGGTTGTTTATACACTTTCGCTAATCGCTACTTCATTTTCATTTTGTGATTCTAAAGATAGTTATATTTTATTTTAATTTATTAAGATTTCACCATTTCGCCTAAGCTTGGTCGCGGATTTTATGAATCATCTTATTATTATACGTAAATAAATACAATGAAAGACGTTTATTATTATTAAAGTTATAGAAGACAGACTATCTACCTAATCTTTCTAATTTGTGAAAATCTCGAGTCACTAAACTTTTGTGTTTGTAGCAAAACTCTTCCAAAACAGCTTAACCTTTTTTTTTATGATTTTGTTATGTATATACTGTATAGGCCTGAGAATAGGACTTAAACAATTTTTCATACCGCTAAATGGCAAAACAATGTTTGCCTGATCAGCTATGGTTTGTAACCAAGCGGCTCCGAAACGACTTGACCGATTTTTAAGAAATTTTTGTCCACATTAGGTAGGTCTGAGCTAAGAATAGGTCGTAGAAATAATTTAAATGGCAAAACATCATTTGACGGGTCAGCTTTTTACAACATAAAACACTCATTCTTGCATACTATGTTCAGAGGAAAAGTGTGATATCTTTTTATAATTACCGGGTATAAAGTACAAGTGGGTGTGGTCAAAATCGCCTTTGACCTAGCTGTACCTATTAATTCTATTGAATATAATGACATGGTGTGATGTCAGACGACATTGCAATGAATCACGGCCCGTAAAAGGGCCCTTGCGCAATCTTATATCAATTTAATTAACATTTCCATAAAGAAACTTCAATTATCAATTTGAAAGTATAATGAGTAATTTCACGGGCAAACTCCGAGAGGAGAGTGTGTAAAGGTTGTTGCTAATTATGTACCAAATAAATGTCAATGTTGCACATTATGTATTAAATTATTAAATTACTTTTAAGTACCTACCATGTCGAACGGTCAAGCACACAACACGTATAAATAGAGAAAAGATACATAGTCTAGCAGTATGTGTAGGTTCTAAGACTATGTCGAGTAATTTGTGAAATGAAATTTTTAGGAGCCACTTTGATTTTTGTTAGTTCGTAGATCCGGCTCGGATCCTTATAAAATAACTACTGTAGTACGTGTGCTATATTAGTGTAAGTACATATTGTAGTAGTGAACGTATTATACTGTTATCTATCAAAAGTAACTCTCATGTTATTTTGCCATTACATCGAATAATTTGTGAAATAAATTTTTTTGGAGCCACTTTGACTTTTGTTAGTGCCCAAGTGTTAACGGCCTACAAGCTGTATTTAGGTGATTTTGATTGAAGTTTTATGCAAAAACTATAAAAAAAATTATTTTCAAATTTACACGTCATGTATTTTGGGTCTTTAATCTAAAATCGCTAAGAAGCAGAAACACGATTGGATAAAATTTTCTCGATAGAAAGTTCTCCCAAAAGTTGCTCCAAAATCTCAGTTTTTCTATATTTTATCGGAAACTACAATAGATGTAATTGTAATTTTTGTTTTAATGTATCGGTAATAATAATATCCTAAAACGCTTAGAACGGATTTTTGATAACCAGCTTAGTTTTTGAGTAATTAGGTAAAACGTCGTTTTTCTGCTATATTCTCCCGCGACGCTGCATGTCGCACCTACCAAATCTCCGTGAGAGTGAGAAAGACAAAAATAAATTCAATCAATCCCCTAGTTTTCTTAAAAATGTGAGCAACTTTGGTCAGTTGGAGGTTTCAGTAATATTTTGAGTTTTGACGGCTGCAAAACTATTTTTTTGTTGACTCTACTATCTTGTACCCTTTACCAAAAACCAACTTGTTAATTAGAACATTAATTACAATAAACTACCCTATTGCGAAATGATTACTATTTCAGCCCGATACTGCTATCCATTCCCATCCGTTCCCATTGAAATTTTCGATAACAAAGCAACAAATGTGTTATTGTATCTAGTTCAGTGGGTTGGCTAGTACGTGACTCATTTACCTATATAGGTACTTAATGTGTTGAACGCTCATTGTAGTCTGTGCATCACTAAGCAATTAGCATTGCATAGCTAGTAGAATGGAAACGTAAAGAACTATGCACAATATCTCTATGTAAGACAAAACCAAACTTTTAATCTGTACTTACGTACTTGTATCTACTCGTATATCAAAAATCGACTGAACCATGAATTAAAGCATACCTAGTGGCAAATCTCAACAGTAACCAGCCAATTATGCAATAAATATTAAAGAGAGCGTGAACTTCTAAACTCTAAGCTTGTATACTCGTCATTTGCTAACTTTCACCGTCGGCCTTTCGATCCAGGCGGCCATTGCATGATCATTGATCACTTCCCAGCTGCCCAACTTAGTTATTTTTTAGTTCAAAGGCTGGATTAGACGTAGCAGGCTTCTGGTAAAAGGATCGTGCTTTCCTTCTGGCACATCGAGGGCACATCTCAATCTACAGTAATCAGGCGTGATTCGCTTATCCAGTAATAGGTACAATGCTAAATGAGTTTAATTCGTTTTGTGTACCCTATATCCTCTAAGCGTTTTTTGGGGTATAAATTTTAGAAGAATCTTAGAGGAATTTTAGAAGTAGGTATACATCATTACTCATTTCTAACCTTGAAATAAATGTAGCGAACCACTTTTGTGACACGCGAACAGCGATGATCGTTCGCATTAGTGCTGGCTTGTGACCCACTGTGGTCCCGCGCACGGTGCTATCACCTCGAACAACCGACTGGAATTCGTTTTTCTATAGTTCGGGAACAAATATAAAGTTGGCGCTGATAAATATATGTAAATACTTTTAGGAAACAATTTAAAGTAGAAATAAAAAGAAGATACAGGTAACAATGAGGCGGACTTATTGCTAACTAGCGATCTTTTTCAGACAACCTCAGAAATAAATATTAAATAGCAACACTAATCTAATTTTTACAACGGTATCCCCATTTCATAGAGTCTCGGTACGCTTCATTTTACGCAGCTGTCATATTAAAACAAATCGAAATATTATGTAATTTCAAACAAGTTTAATCGCCAAAAGTATAACATTAATTTCATTGGTATTTTATAAACTTAAGCCTATTGTAATATTATTTTTTCATTCCCTGTTAATAAAAGTAAAAGGTTTTTAGGTAGGATTTTATAAATTAATTAAAATACACCTGACAGTTGTCAAATTCCGTTTCAGTCATGACTTTGACAAATGACAATTTATCTTACTGCGCTTTGCTGCTTTTGTTTTTGTACGTTAAGATTTTCATAATTCGACGCGATTTTACTTTAGTAGAACACCGACAGACCCGCACATAAGTATTGACCTACGCTACATTCACTGGATTTTGATTTTACATGCCGAATACGTTAACCCTCAACTGCGGAAAAAAGTTAACCTCAAAGTGACTCAACTGCGGAAAAAGACGTAAGTACAATAATATTATCTCATTACATAACCTACGTAGTAATCAATTAATACCTACGTAAGTATGCAATGTATTTAAAAGAAATATATATTCGCGGGTTCTTACTGCAAACATATACATCAGGGCTAGTGAACCTTTATTAATCAACGTGCCATTTTTACTTAATACGAAATTAAGAAAACTAATGTTGGTGACTAAGTGATAAGTTGAAAAACTATCAACAACAGTACGATGTATTGTATAATGTATATTTGCGTCTTTGTTTGTGCTTTGAAACCTTACGCACCAGTTCTGATTACTAGCTGACACTATATAAGTACATATGCTAGTAAGGAGCAAAAGCTCGAAACTAGGATACTTTCGTGCTACTATATAGCATACTATATACCTGTACCTTAAATGACGGCATAGCATGAGTCTTGCAGCGATGGTACCTTTGATTTTATCAGTATAATCACCATTAATAATTATTATAAATATTAAAAATAGTTATCATCACTATCTATATCTATTTTAAGTTTCGCACCGGTTCACAGTTAACAATTTACTTTTAAATTCAAAAAAGACTAAGTGCATTGAGTTTGCACTACCAAACCTAAAAAATGTAGTTAGCAACAGAAAGGTGAATGTGAATGGAGAAACACTAACACCTTAGACAATAAATTACAATGGGGCGCTCATGTTGAGACTTTGGCAGGTGAACTTAGTTCAGCTGCCTATGCTGTGAGAAAAATTAGGCAATTTACAGACATTGATACAGCCAAGCTTGTTTATTATGCCTACATCCAAAGTGTTATGTCCTATGGTATTCTATTGTGGGACAATGCTGCTGATATTCAAACTATATTTGTATTACAAAAGAGAGCAATTAGATCCATATTCAAAATGAAGCCACGTGAATCTCTTCTCCAAAAATTTAAAGAAATAGGTATTCTTACAGTGGCATCTTAATACATTTATAATTGCTTACTATTTGTTCGTCAAAATATTAATAATTATAAGCAACGGATAGATATAAGTAATCGTCCAATTAGAAATGGAGGACACAAGTTGGTTATAGTGCTACACCGTTTGCGTAAGGTACAGAGGTCATTTGTGGGGTTGAGTGTACGCTTCTACAATATTATGATCCCGAAGTCTGTTTTGGACTTACCTTTGCACTGGTTTAAAGACACTGTCAAAAAACATTTAATTAATCATGGTTACTATACTATTGAAGAATTTCATAACGACAAAGATTCTTGGAATGATAGAAATATGCTGTCATCTCCTCACGAGATATCTTAAACATTTGTCATAGTTTTTTATACTTTATAGAAAATTTTGTATTATAACAATAACATTTTTTGAAAAGAGCAAGTGCCGAGTTTCTTGCCAGTTCTTCTCGGTGCAAACCTGCTTTCCGAACCTGGCGGTAGAGTTTTGACTTTTCATAAGAGCCTATTACTTAGGCCTATGTGAAAATAAATATTTTCATTTTCAATGATGAATCTTAACCAATGTCCACTCGCCTTAATAAGGTCCTTTTCCTAACACAGCAGGAAATAAAATAATATCCCGACTATGTCCTCTGACAGGGAATAATATTATCTTGACCCGCCACAGTATAGCAAAAAGGGTTAAAGTAGGAGGTTATCCCTGTTTGAATTTACATATAGACATAAATAATATTATATTTCTGAAAAATAATAAAACTTAAATATTAAGTTTTAAATTAAGCCTGTGTCATGGCTTTATCCTTGATGAAAATGTATTTTTTCACTTGCAGGTTCCGGTAAATGTGGGTTTTAAGGTTACCTTTGCTGCAAAAAGTTGGAAAACGAAAAAAAAGAAGGGAAATAATGGAAGAAAGTTCTTAAATTAACAGAGAAAAATGTTGTTTGTATAATATAATAAAAAAATAAATTGAGTTTTTTATTTTGCTTTGCCACGGTTTAGCTCATTCTGTTTACATAGATTAATACAATATTATAAAAAAAAAAAACAGAAAGAGCTAAAGCGAGTAACCCTTTAAATTTCAATAAATTAAAATTAGTATGAAGGGAGGCAACGTGCTAGTAACATTAGTTCAGGAACAAATCTGCAGTTGGTGCTAGTTTCCATACATTTAATAAATATAGGTTAGCGATAACTCTATACCCTAATTACCAACCTACTCTATGGTCCCGCGGCTAATTGACTTGACACCTCATTGCCGTTCGTACCCTAGAGGCTCAGCGTTACCCGGCGCTATACCTCATTAGAACCAGATAGGTAAAAACTAATTAGGTAGGTAGTTACTAAGCTTCCGACAATGAATATCTTCCTGGTACTATTTTCATGTTTGATAAGTTTTGTTAGTGGTCATCTATCATTATGAGGACTTCCATCAATTTTCATTATGCAGTCGATTAGAGAAGTTTGCAACACTGCCAGCTTTGTAGTGACCCAATCTGGGTTTCCTTGCCACGTGGCACGTGCCACGGCGCACCGTTGCCGGGGCGGCGCGCATGCACCGCCGCGCGCGCGTACGCTCACGGGAGCGCTGCGTACGAGGCGCGGGAGTGGCGGGAAGCGACCTTGGCGCGACGTGAATCACGGCGGCGAAAGTGGGAGAAATGTGCCACCGCGCCCCGCGCCCACCGCTCACTTTTACTTTCCAGCGTGGCGCAACCGACGGCGGCGCCGGCGCGCGCCACTCGCCCGGCGCCCGCGGCCCGCAGCGCCGTCGCGCCGACACCACGCGTTCTCCCGCGAAACTTTTGCCCGTGGCCCACCCGCGCCCGCGCCCGAACTGTGCCCGGATTACAGTGCTAAAGTGCCCCAGCCCTGGATTCAGTTGAGTGTGCCGCGGTGAAAGTCCGAACCGGGTCGCCGATAAGCGTTGTGCAACTCCACCACGCGCGGAACTCGCGCGGCCTCGCACTCTCCCGGAGGAAGCGTGTCGCAAGCGTGGAAGTGGCGCAAGCGCCGGGAAGCCGCCGCGCGCCCTGCGCACCGACACCCTGGAGCGCCCCGCAGACGCACACCTCCCGACCGACATCACCCCGCGGTAAGATCCTGTCATTGTCGAGTAACCCGGCAGCTCTCGTTCCGTACACCCAGCAGTTCTCGGCCGCACCTTGAATTAGGTAAGATACCCACCTAAACTTTCAGATTAAACGATTGCATACTTTTAAATGGAATAAAAAGGTTTCGGATCAGCAGATATCGGATAAAAGCGAAACATCTCGTACGACATAATCTAAGCACTCGAGAGCGCGGTGAAGGGGACACGAGAGTGGCGCGGACACTCAAAGCGCTGCTATCGGCGTCACCGGCGACTGAACTTCGGCTCGAATGTCGGAAACGCAACAAATAAAGAAGTGAAATATCCAAGGACAATACAACTTTCAAGTTATTTCGCGCGCGGCCGACAATAAAAACTTCGTAACGTGCCTGCGCAACCTCACGGTCTCACTTTCGACGGCTACGCCGCGCCGAGCCTCGCTCTACGACGCGCTTTCGATTGATGTTACAAAACCTCGAGGCAACGTCGTTTTCACTAAAAATTCTCATTTCATTATTCGTCCTCTAAACATCACATAAGGAGCGAAAGCGCTTAGCATCTCTTTCATTCGTAAATGTAGTTTCAACCTTAAAATCCATACAGAACCTGTTTATGACGACTTATAATTAGCTCGCAAAGAACAGAGCACGAAATGGAAAACCTTCCGTTCGCCGTCAGCGCGGTTGTACTGTCGTTGAGTTGGTGCCATTACAAACAGCACGTTTAAAGCAACTGTCATCATTAAGTAGAACTGAAAGGAACGCGGCCCAAGGCCAGTTGGATAACGAATTTTCGTTTAATATTAATAAATGGCAGCCACGGTCGATCGTGACGGATCGAACGCTTGATGCGGATGCATAGGCTTTGATTTGACTGCCGCGCTCAGAATCACTTTCACGCCAGCAGTCCGCTGCAATTACGTACGTGATTGAGATCGAAATCGAACAACTTTACGAAACTTAGAAATGTCATTAACAGCAAAAGTATCAAATAAATACTTACTCATGATGCGGTACATGTACATACACGTTTTCCAAATCTGCTTGTGCCATTGAACCATTCACGTTTAAAAGTTTGCTGAACATCAAAACTCAACATGTCCTAGTCCCTACAATATGAGTTACGTAACTCTACACTTGATGTTTTATTCTGTAAAAAACGTTGAAGTTTTATCAAAATCGTGCACCTTGATAAAATCTTGATTACCCCAAAAATGTATCAAAGTTACGCAACCGGCACTACACTTTCGTTTTCACTGATGAATACTTGTGGCCTTTAAGCAAACGAGATTAAAATAAACGATAAACCTCGTGATCCGTCGTTGACAAAAGTACAATGAATGTGCTTACATTTTAAACTTTCACCCATAGGGTCCGTGGCGAAAGTTTTGTCGGAGCGTTATATGCAACCGAATCTTACGGTTGACTACGTTTTGATTACAAAATATTTACTGTAAAAACTTTAAAGAAAATAAAACGCAAGCAATTGTGACCACAGAGTGACTCATAAATTGGCTATTCAAATCTGCATGTAAATATTGCTAACAACTATAGACAGCCTGTAAGTCAATGTAGAAATTTTATGATCGATATTATTCCACCACAGTTTTAAGTAAAGTTTTGGGTTTTTGAATTTGGAATTGCACTGTTAGAAAATATTTAAATTGAAAGTTTTTCGATAGGTGTCGAACAATGAATACAAATTACAAACTCAGCAGAGTCTTTCAATATAATAGGCAAATTCATCGTGATTGAAATCGTGACAAAACCACAACGAAACGCTGAATATCTACAAAGAAAATCTAAAATTGAGACAATTTTTGGTAAGTTTCTTGAAAGATAGGTTAAAAGGTTATGTAAACACAACTTAGGATACTTTTAATACCACTAGGAAATATTATAATAAGGCATTGAAATTGGGGGATATGTTAAAGGACCTTGAACTTAGGATGTAGTGATTTATAGAGTTTATAGAGCAGCAATTGCAAGTCAAGAGGTCTTGGCAAAAAGTATAGATATGGATTAAACTGTACACATGTTACAGTTTTTGCAGTACCTAATAGCTTTATAATATTAGGTATAATATGGATATCGTGTTTTGTGTGTGTTTTTATTAATTAGTTCCTTATTTAATGTAAATTATATGCAAACGAACGCGATTAAAATATAATTATAGTTCTTTTTTGTCTAATATTTAATTACTGAATCCATTGGCGTTCTTACTTAGGGTTCTGAATCTATTTCACTGGGATTCTACGGAACAATAGAGATGAAATATAAAACGTATTGCGTGAAGCTAATGTATTATTAATGTTTCAATAGGTACCTATAAAAATTTTCGTGCTCGGCAAGATATTTATATTATAATGTTACAACTTGAGCCCGCATTTTCCACATATCGCGGGAGGATATTTTAACAATTGCATCACAAGTAGGTATAACGCTGGAAAACAAAAATTGACATCCATAGAAATATTGAGATTCCGCCTCCTTATAGTTTTAACTACACAACCTACTTTAATAACATGTAACTTAGGGATGAATAAAATAAATTCGATTAACTCGAGTAGATAGACATCTTTGCTTAGAATACAGACGAAGAAGTTTCGGACTTTTAATAGTAAGAAAGACTTTTAAAGATGTAAGTAAATGATCTCCTCCCCGAAGAAAATAAAGTTTAAGAACTATAAAAACCCCTTTAACGAAAATCGTTTAATAATATGTTGTTAAAACATTAGAAAAGGCTTACCATTATTCGATCACACCATTTACAAAAGCTTTATTAAATTCTTACTATGTTAGCACATTGAATCTCGCTTGACTTGAAATTCTAAAATAAAAATACATATATTTAATTCTTCTCTTTGGTAATTATGGTGAAATAATAATTAAAATGAGTCATTCTGATTTGCTACTACGCAAACTATATTTAAATCTTGAAAACATCCATTTTTTACTGTATAATTTGTACCTACCTTGTGTATATAATTCAAGAAGGTATTATAGCTAGAGGGTTTATATATCTCATAAAAACTAAAGATTTTCGTATACTGTTTACTACAATATTTTTGCCGTTTCTCCTGCAAGTTCTTTGATAAGTCGTCTCGTGTCTCTATACTATAATGCACCGTGTAGTTGCAGTTATAATAATGGCTGAACAATCAACAATTTCCTACATAAAGAACGGTATTGATGACAATTAATAGTGAACTGTTATATTACACGGACCTATTTAATAGAACATTGGCGAGACCTTTCGTTTTCAACTAAACAATGGCCTATTCAACGTTTGCAAAATATCTAGGCACTCAGAGTTCACAGTGAAATGTCGACAGTAACCTAATTCCGTAGTGTGTACGATTGACTACGATTGACTTTGTTACTGACTTTATTTAAATTGTAAGTCATATTATGTATAGACAAGGTTTATATTAAGACTAGTAGGGTGCGTGGGGGCGCGAACCACATGTGGCCCGCGTGCTGTCTTCCCACCTATTTGCCTTACAACTTTAGTCCCTTCAACATTCCCCATACATTTTCTATGAAAAAAATAAATTCCGCCATTTTGAATTTTTTTCCTATCCATCCAATAAACCTTTTGGTCCTGATCACTTCTTTCCAAGAAACCGTTCTTCCATCTTTTATACTTTCCGAGATATCGACAAAATTCAAACGGCGGCCATTTTGAATCCGCCATTTTGAAATTTTTTCCAGCTCACTGCTAATTGGATGACATTTCGAATGACATTTGGTCGAGCACCTCCCACCTATCTTTGATACCCCGGCTGTGCTCTTCACCTGTCTCCGAAATCCTCACTCATCAGGTCTCTCCGTATTTTTCCTCCGAATGAATTTTTTTCTTTTATACGACACCATCCTTGAAAAAAATTTTTTTCATACAAAATTGTTCAGGAGAGGTGGTCAATGAGTCAGTCAGTCAATCAGTGAATCAGCACGAGTAGCTATATATATATTAACTAGTAGGTTGCGTGGAGGCGCGGGCCACATGTGGCCCGCGTGCTGTCTTCCCCCCTATTTGCCTAACAACTTTAGTCCCTTAAACATTCATCATACATTTTCTATGAAAAAATAATTTCCGCCATATTGGATTTTTTTTTCTGCCCATCAAGTAGACCTTCGGGTACTGATCACTTCTTTCCAAGAAACCATTCTTCCATCTTTTATACTTTCCGAGATATCGACGAAATTCGAATGGCGGCCATTTTGAATCCGCCATTTTGAAATTTTTTTCAGCTCACTGCCAATTGGATGACATTTCGAATGACATTTGGTCGAGCGCCCCCCACCTATCTTCGATACCCTGGCCGTGCTCTTCACCCGTCTCCGAAATCCTCACTCATCAGCTCTCTCCGTATTTTTACTCCGAATGAATTTTTTTCTTCTATACGAACTCATTCACGAAAAAAAAATTTTTCATACAAAATTGTTCAGGAGAGGTGATCAATGAGTGAGTCAGTGAATCAGCACGAGTAGCTATATATATATTAATGCAAGTTATATTTTACTAAACAGGCAGGAACTGAACTATTTCGGGCGACAATTACAAGTTACTAGGAATCTATAACCGAGTTTGAGAAATTACGACCTTTTGAAAAACCAAATCATAAAAAGAAGTGAGAATTACGTTGTGTTGGAGAAAAAATCTAAATAAAAAAAATTGCTCCTACAAATTTCTCACAAAGTGCCCTTAAACGAGAATATGACCTGAAAAGAAGAAATAAACAATGAACCTGAGCAATGAACCCTCGAATACAAAACAAAAGACGAGCAGAAGCTAAAAATGTAAACCTCTCACTTGTTACAAAAAAGTTTCATTAACGAGTGAGATAATTAAGAATCAAAAAGCAAGCTGGAATTAACGCAATTCTCACAGATGCAGAGCTGGTATTTATGTAAGTTCGCGGTTCAGATGATATTTGCGAAGTTATCCAATCGCTGTTCAAGACAATGAGAATGTGGAAGGGAAAGTGAAATGCTGTTACGTTATCAACGGAACGAGTTTGCGTCGTACAATTTATTATGTTATTATAGAACCGGTCGAGGCTTTTGATGTTCCATATTTTAATTGCAATTTTTGTAATATTTTAGATACTTTCTTTGGCGCTATGTGATTTGGCGTTATTATCGTCGGTGACAATTTGGTTATGCAATAAAATAAATGCCGATGTGCGCTACCTGAAGCATTATAGAGTTTTTAATTTTGTCGAGTCTACCTCAAATTGTGTCTATTTAGGGTATGACCAAGTCTATCTGAATCGTAAACACAGTCAACTCCAAGACGGGCTCAAGCATCAAGGGCTCCGTACCATCAAAACGAAAATACAATTTTTAAAATGGCCAGGTTACAAGTATTTCTATGAAAATTTTAAAGAAACATAAAAATAGTTTGATTCTGACTTTTCTTAATGAAATAACTATATTCGCACATTTACTACTTTTAGATTTTTCCTTTCTTACTTTTAAGCATAGATAAATTTTATGATTTAGGACAGCAAAAATTACGTAGGTTTTCAATTTTTGAAAATTATAAAATACTTAATAAGCATACTTTTGACTGGGCTGGAAGAACTTTTTACATCCTTAGACTTCGATATTTGGTATAAATTTTTAAATAACCGTTTAGCTTATTTGAGTTACGGAACCCTAAAACATTTTAGCGTATTGTTATCGTGTTGTTTTCCAAAGAACTTTATTACACTGCTTTGCACCGCCTACTAAATGGCTTTTTTTTGTTATGCTTATGACTACCTCTTAATTTTTTTTCAGTTTCGCTTTCGTTCTAAAATTGACGTCATTGTTATTAAGTTTCTATTTCACCTAATTTTTTGTGTTGTTTCCATCAAAAACAAATTTGGCTGGGCAAAAAAATATTGTGACTATGAATACGTGAATAGAATCGTAAATAATAACATAACGCAACTAAATATAGTTAACTTTAAAAACTTCCACGTGATGTTCATCTTGTTTACTATTTTGCAGAAACAGGATCGCTTCAAAACATTTAAGTGAAAATAGACGTCTTAGTATGTATATATATATATACTAGCAGAGTAAATAGTATATAGGAAGGCTTTTGTAAAAATATTCACTCATGCTCTTGAAGCGGCAGCAGGGAAGCTCAGTAAGATCATCACCATCACAAAAGTTTTTTTTACCTCCCTCTTAAATAAAAGGTGTTCCACAGAACGGCCCCCCGGTTTCCATATGAATTTATCTGCTTTAATCAATGGGAAGAACATTTTTCACTTTGTCAATATGCAGATCAACTAAAACAATTTGTTTTTATTATTTTTTAGTTCATTTTATAACAGGGCAGTCGTGTTTTTTATTGTAGTGCAATGCAATTATTATCATAAGAATGAAGGAATTCTCATTTACAAAAGAAAGAAGTCAAAGGTAACCACATCACTACAAAAACTTTCAAGGTTAAGTTACAACAATAGAATTTATTTAGCAAAATAAAAGGCCTACAAGACCTACAAAATAAGGCAGGTCCGAAGTTGACCGCTAATACCGAGAAAATTATGGCTTTGAAGGGCCTAGGACAGTAATTTGGCATGAGTTAATTTCACTATAATTATGCTTAGATACATCGTTTCATGACTTACATTCAAATGTAATATCAGATCATTATTTTAATTTTAATAAAGAATAAACCGAAAGCATGTCCAACGACCTACTTTACATAATTATCTCAAATTTCATTTACTTATTGTGCAATGCTCAGCGACTGTGCTTGCTCGGAACGTGTCACAACGGTGGCATCATTATCAACTTTCATTGCTTTGATTGCTTCATTTCCAGTGTTCTTATACATCACGCTATTTGAGTGATGGTTGAGGAATACACTGCTACAGTCACCCAGTAAATCAGATCAAGAGTGATCCAGTCTACTAAAGCACAATGACTACGCTTTTATAACAGTTGGGTCTGATAAAAAGGCAAATTGTTTCCCTGTTCTAGTAGCGATTAGCCAATTGACCCTCATCACTTATTTGCATTGTAAGTAAATAGCAGTGCCACAGTTACCCATATTTTCAAAATTATTCGAAACACCAGACAAAATGCCCTAGATAAAGGTGGTTAACTGTTTAGACTCCGGCGAATCAGCTTTGAATGATATCCCAAACATTACACAATTAATCTAGCCAACGAATGTTGCAACTATGTCTGTTTCATTCATTAACTCTTTTAAAGCGGCTTGTGTTTGTTTTTCGACTTTAGTTATGTTGACTCATTTCGCCTGGTTAACTTCTGTAAGTTGATCATGATCAGCTATGTCTACAGTAAAAACCAAAATATTGCTATTGAAAATGGGTTTGTGTTCGTAATCGACATGACTTTGACCTCAATTTATACACATCGCTTTGTGTGACACAATAAGATAACATCGTCAGTCGTCATTCTTGAAAACTGCCTCGGTTTAGTGATTTCAATCTTTGTTTGTTTTCTAAAGCTTACCTAAAATTTATTATTTTATGACGCAGTTATTGCGTTATCAAAATAGGTAGAAATCTCGTATGGCTGTAATCACAATACCAGTTAATACACTCATAACAGTGTTCAAGAACATTACGAGCTGCGACGGAGAGTGGAAATATTTGAGCTTCTTCAATTTACCGCGTCATGATTGTCTCCGCAATTGGATGCACTTCATGCAGTTTTAAAATAAACCATAGAATGGAATCATCGTTTAATCAGCTAGAGCCGTCAGCGCAAGTAGGTAACAGCGGCGTAGGCGACGGCGGTACACATTGCAACGTGCCGATTCGAATCCAAGGTCTTTCCTAGTGGAAGAGAACGGAGTTTCCTGCGGCCGCCTATCTCTGCACACAGCGACGCTCACACGCACACGCGCCCACGTGTCGCTGTTCTTTGTGCTCATTCTTTCCTAGCTACCGTTGCGAGCCCATCTTCTTTTTGTGCCGTCCGCTGGCGTTTGAAGTCGGAGGCTCCGAGCGTTTCGTTATATAGGCGTCGGCGATGCGCGCGCGCGCAGTTACTGTACTGTGTCACTGGAGTCCGCGCGAGAGGTGCTCCGTGCTCCGCAAGGACTGTACCGCGCCGCCGACCTTTTTTTCTGTGCGTGCGATGTTTTCACTTTCGTCATTTTGACCGGGCCAGTTCGATCTGACGTCGCTCGCGCACGGACGTGCCTAGGACCGGACGTTGTGTTTATCCTGTGATCGCTGGTGCTGCGGATTGTTTGTTTATAAATTGTATTGTGAAAGAAATGGCTGTGATGCAGTGCTAATATGTTCGATAGTAACATCCTTTTGAATTTCTACAATGAGATTGCGAATAGAAGTGCACTACAGTTGGCAAGGTGAGGCATTGTTTGTTTACTTTTAATTCGTGTTGCGTTACGAATTACGATCCGCGAATCGGCCGGGCCGGGATGAGCGGGCTAGTGCAGCGTCTGGCACAACCTTGTGTCTACAGTCTAATGAACGCGGCTCTCCTCCGTCCTCATCCGCCACTCGCCTTCGCCTCTGAGCCTCGCAGTCGCACGGAGAGGTTAATAGGTTCACATTAGATGGTGGTTTGCGAAATCGCCTGAGCACTGCCGATGCCGCGCCGTCGCCGTCTGCGCCGCGCCGCGCCGAATGAAATGCGCCTGCGACGCTGTTCCACGCTCAGTTTCGCGCGCATTTCACGCGGAAAATGCTACCTAACTAAGTATTTATTATTAACCCGTACCTATAATCGTAATAATATTATTAGTTATTATAGTAGCTAAAGTTAAGTTATTATATTCCCGTAGGTATACAGTAGATACAATATTTTAATAGATACGTTTTTCCGAATATTACGTGATCTTGGTGGTAAATAGTAATTAATTTAAATAAAAGTTCGAGAGAAAACG
The DNA here is from genome assembly GCA_036785405.1 of Coenonympha arcania. Taxonomy (NCBI): domain Eukaryota; kingdom Metazoa; phylum Arthropoda; class Insecta; order Lepidoptera; family Nymphalidae; genus Coenonympha; species Coenonympha arcania. The sequence goes on from CM072055.1 coordinate 16,706,466, forward strand.
ATGTCACGTCAAACGATTTGTAAAAATTATAAAAACAAGATCTTCGGTTTTATCAATCCTATTACTGCGTCTGAATATAAAAATGAGCACGATACCTACCAAATAAATATTATTATGATGAATTAATATAAAAAAAATACCTACTTATAATATTTTCTGTAAGGAAAGCATATACCTAGTTCTCTACTTCTATGTATTGTTCAAGCAACAAAACAACGAAAAATCCCTAGGATTTTTCAAAATCCCAGGTTACTCGGGCGTAGCACGAACGGTTGACGGTGTTTATTTAAATGCACATTATACCTATTAGAAAAAGAATATTTTCATCTCACCCGCTTGGAAAAGAGATCTTTAATGCCCGAAATGGGGGCGGGAAATGCTGTTATATTCCCTAGGGCCCAAAAGAATTTTCATTTCTTCCTAGGGCGAGAAAGCAGTATGAAAATCCATAGAATTTTCATTTCTTCCTAGGGCGAGAAAGCAGTATGAAAATCCATTCTCGCCCTAGGGCTGCAAAGTATTTTTAAATTCGAACATGACGTAATCTCGTATTGCGTCTTTATTGACTTCTTTTTTTTTAATAACGCATACGGTCAGTACCGAAGTTTGACCTTAGAGTTTGTATAGGAACATTACTTTTTTGTTTTTACATTTTCTTAGAATATCAATAAAAATAATAACTCATATTTAGTTTTATTAGTTTAATAGGAAATCTAATTAAATCCATGATATTCATTTATGGTTTATCTAATTATTGTTATTTTTTTAATCTTCTATTATCGTTGGTTCTTAAAAATTGATAGTTCTGAACGCATCCAAAATAAAAGTAGAAAAAAAAGTCGCTCAATTTTTTTTCTAATCATGATAAATGATAAATAATAAGTTGTTTTTATTTAATACTGTTTTGTAATAAGAGGAGTGATGATAGGTGGATTTAATTAAGTGAGTGTAGTTATTGCAGAGTATTACTAAAGACAACATCTAACATACTATACTCATAATGCCGATCCAAAGTAATTTTCCTCGCTGGGGTGAGGTGAAAAATTTTGTGTTATGTACGGCCGCAAATTTTTTTGGGTCTCGTGTCCTTTGAATGCTTTGCTATGCTCAGGATTCTATTCTTTGAACCCCTCGCTGCGCTCAGGGTTCAACCCTAGAAGCCCTCGCCGCTCAGCATTCAACTTTGACACTCGGCCCAAAAATCCATTTTGCGGCCTTGCATAACAAATAACTATTAGGTACCCAGTTTTTTGTACTTTAAATATTTGTATCATACTAAAAAAAATACTTTGTAGGTGTAACTGTAGTAGGTAAGTGTTTAAACGCCTTAAGGGCTTTATAAATTTAATCTTGAGATAATAACTAATTTTAATTTATATATTTTAAAACCAATAATAATTACAATAGGATCACTTGATTTCTTAGATAAAATTGCTGTAACACTAATAAATTGTTTTATAGATAATGTTTAAGTAGGTCGAGGTAATTAGGTAATTCGAAATTTGTAGGGATCATCAATACCGCGTGGTAATGTGTGACATTACGTAAAGAATATGACGTGTTAAATACCTCACTTACCCTGAAGTGCAAAAGAGTGTATTCTAATTTCTAGCTTTCTCTTATTGGGCTATTTCTCGTAGATCACAGCAGGCAGACCTTGTAGTTTACAGCCCACTTTGCTGCTCGAGTGGGGATTGCCAGTCTTCACACACCATTGAAAATATTATAGAGAACTCTCAAACGTGCCAGTTTTCTTAACGCTAATGCAAGTGATTGCAAATTATGTCAGTACCTCAATTGATTAAATACTTAAGGGGATTTATTGAATTTATTTTTGTCTTTCTCACTCTCAGGGATACGTTGGTAGGTGCGACATGCAGCGTCGCGGAAGAATATAAAAGAAAAACTACATTTTACCTAATTACTCAAAAACTAAGCTAGTTACCAAAAATCTGTTTCCAAGCGTTTTTGGATATTATTATTATATTCCCGACACATTAAAACAAAAATTACAATTACGTCTAATGTAGTTTCCGATAAAAATTAGAAAAACTGAGATTTTGGAGTAACTTTTGGGAGAACTTTCTAACGCGAAAATTTTATCCAATCGTGTTTTTGCTTCTAAGCGATTTTATATTAAAGACCCATATACATGACGTTTAAATTTTTATAACTATAAAGCCAATTACATTTTAAGTATGTAATTGTCTTTATAGTTTTTAAATAAAACTTCATTCAAAATCGCTTAAATACGGCTTCTGCGCCGTTAAATACCGATATGCGCCGGCGCATCTTTCTTTCGGTCAGTTAAAACGTTTGGTGACGTTATAACTAAATGGGAACTGTGTCAGCGGTATGTTGGCACAGTTGTTAAAAGTTTAAGGGCAGCCTAAATTGATGGCCCAATGTCGTTTAATTTTCATCGATATGAACGTTTCACAGCCGGGTGACGTATTGTGAAAACTATTTGACTATGAATTATATTTATTACCTATTGTCTGTTCATTAACACGAACTAAAATATCATCTGGAAGGCCGCAAGCGAGTCTAAGATTTTTCAAATAAATAAATATATGTAGCCCAAGAGCCCAGGACGGCCAGACCTTCGTTATTTTATAAAAGCTAAAAGTTTCTCTGCGTATTGTCCTCAATACTGGGAAGAATGTTTGTTTGGACGTTTGTTTGGATCATGGTTGCTTTGGGAGATAACAAGTAATAAACGTGTAAAAAATCTTACGTCAAAGAATAAAGTCTAATTTTTTTATATTTTCTTTAGAATAGTATTAGAAATCACGCCATGCATGCGTATAAGACACTTAGTATCATGGCAACCCTCTGCTAGACGCCTTTAAAGTTTAAAAGTTTAAGGGTGTCTGGCAAGGGGTTGTCACCACACTAAGTGTCTGGCAATGCATGGCGTGATTTCAAATACTATTCTAAAGAAAATATAAAAAAAATTAGACTTTATACTTTGACGTAAGATTTTTTACACGTTTATTACTTGTTATCTCCCAAAGCAACCGTGATCCAAACAAACGTCCAAACAAACATTCTTCCCAGTGTTGAGGACAATACGCAGAGAAACTTTCAGCTTTTATTTAAAATAAGGAAGGTCTGGCCGTCCTGGGCTCTTGGGCTAATACGGGACATTTTACACATCGCAATTCGCAATCTAGCCCCAAAGTAAGCGATAGCTTGTGTTATGGGTAGGTACTAGATAACTGATAACATACATACTAATATACATAAATATAATACAATTGAAAAACACCCAGACACTGGGAAACATTCATGCTCATCACACAAATATTTACCAGTAGTGGGAATCGAACACACGACCTCCGGCGCAGACGGCAGGTTCGTTACCACTACGCCATTCGGTCGTCAATATCATCTGGAAGGCCGCAAACGAATCTAATATTATTATTATTGTCTTGATAATTTAAATATAGCTTTATTAGATCGCAAAATAAACAATATTTTAAAAAAATATGTTTTTAATACATTTGCTCAAAAAGTTGACATTTTCATGTGTTTAGCGTGCGCAAAGTTATTCTTTTCCGAACTAAGTAGTGCTTTTTGTTTTCCCCCTGCATGTAGATCAAAACCCATGAAAGAGGTTTTCAAGTAAAAAGTTTTCGCTACAAAGTTATTGTATTAAATGACAATAATGTAATTATTTTAAAGTGTAATTACTATAAATACATAAATTAAATTTAATATAATTTTATTTAAATGATTTCCTTTTGTTTCCTTTCCTTTGTTTTTACCTTTCCTTTCCTTTGTAATTATACTGATAGGTTCTTAGTTCTTACTTTCCTTTAGTCGGGGATTTCAAAAAAATTATTTAATCCTTTTTCAATTACAAGTCTTCAAAAGTCGTGGGTGTTTTAAATTTTTTTAATTTTCCACTTGTTCAAATATGCGACTGCATAAATGCAGCTGTTAAATTTACATATTTATTCTGTGCATATTTTATCTGTGCAATAATGGACATACTTTTGGTTTATGATTCTGTGTTATTATTGATTTTTCAAATTCAATTTTTTGGCATTTTATTTTAATATTCATAGCAATTTATTGTTATAATATCTATTCTTAGTTCATTAGCAGTGATGCACATTTTCGTTTGTTGTTCGTATAGCGGTGACACAGCGGTGAGAATACTCTATTGAATCCATTCATGGATCTAAAGGCGTGATTTCACTTCTTTAAGCCATAATTGTATAAAAATTTTTCGCAAATGTATTAAAAAACGTCGTTCGATGCATGTGCGGAATAGTCATTTCTACTCGTCCCTATAGTTGACCCGCGCCTTTGCCTTGGGTCAACAACCCGGTACTCGTATAGAAATGACAAACTTTCCGCACTTATATCGAAATGTACTATTACAAGCTAATTTCATTTTAATAATCTGGTTAGGTAGAGAGATCCGCCCATTGTTGGTGCAACGAATCAGCCTAGCTTTTCAGCGCGGAAATGCAGGAAATTCAGCCTGGCAGGACGTGTATAGAGCTAATTACAGTAGTGGCACCTTTTTGACACATGAGAAGTCATGACAGATCATTGATAAGGACCAGAGTAAGTCAGACTAAAGTAATACTATGCGGATGACGTTAATGTCAAATCGGCCATCATAGCATGTTTCCGCTACATTATACTATTTGCCCTGTAGCATTGTGCGGGTGACAGATGAGATGAAAATAGCAATGGGGAAGGACCAGAGTGAGACAGACTGACAATGTACCACAGAGCAAGGGATAACTTTATATTGCAAGCTTTCACCCGCACATACATATAGATTGCTGCAGCGCAAATACTGTAGTAAAAATAGCGATGAGTTTCAGTGCAGGGGTGTAATTATACTGGGTATATAATTATACTAGTTTTTCGCGTGGGGGCGCGGCCCGCTAAAGCGGACCGCGTAACTGCTTGTAGCAATTTACGTGGTCGCTCATACTCGGATTTAGCAAAAACTTTGGATTTTCTTATAGTAGGTACCCAATCGTCATACAATTTAGTATGAAAAAAAAATGTTCCGCCGTTTTGAACTTTTTTCTCTTCGATAAATAGAACTCTTTGTCCTGATCATCTCTTGCTATGAAACCACTTTTCCAACTGTCATACCCTCCGAGATAGAGACCAACAAAATTTGTATGGCGGCCATGTTTTTTCCGCCATTTTGAATTTTTTTTTCAGCTCATTGGTAATTGGACGAGGTTTCAGATGACATTTGGTCGAGCACCCCCCACCTATCTCCAATACCTTTAGCGTGCTCTTCACCCGTCTCCAAGATCCTCAATCATCAGCTCTCTCCATTCTGTCCCCAAAAGAAATAGTTCTCCTCTTTACGAAGGTTTTTGTGAAAAAAAATTTTTTCATACAAAATTTTACAGGAGAAAATTTTGCGAAAATCTCGGCCGCCATCTTGTTTTTCAAAAATTTTCCATTTTTTCTATTAATCGTTTACTAATATCTACAATCGTTGCGAGTTTGAACGAAATCGGTTGGAAAACAAAAAAGTTACAGAAAGCACGTCGGCCGCCATCTTGTTTTTCGGAAATGTTATATTTTCCCCTTAAACGAATCCCGTACCCAAACACATCCCATAAACATCATTATATCGTTTTCCGTCTCCTTCTAGGTCTCTTCCATACATTTTTTATGAAAATAAAATTCCGCCATTTTGAATTTTTTTTCTTGTCACTAAATAGATATTCCCATTTCGATCATCTCTTGCTATGAAACCACTTTTCCAACTTTCATACCCTCCGAGATAGAGACCAACAAAATTTGTATGGCGGCCATGTTTTTTCCGCCATTTTGAATTTTTTTTCAGCTCATTGGTAATTGGACGGGGTTTCAAATGACATTTGGTCGAGCACCCCCCACCTATCTCCAATACCTTTAGCGTGCTCTTCACCCGTCTCCAAGATCCTCAATCATCAGCTCTCTCCATACTGTCCCCGAAAGAAATAAATCTCCTCTTTACGAAAGTGTTTGTGAAAAAAAATTTTTTCATACAAAATTTTACAGGAAAAAATTTTGCGAAAATCTCGGCCGCCATCTTGCTTTTCCAAAATTTTCTATTTTTCCTATTAATCGTTTACTAATATCTACAATCGTTGCGAGCTTGAACGAAATCGGTCGGAAAACAAAAAAGTTACAGAAATCACATCGGCCGCCATCTTGTTTTTCGGAAACGTCAGATTTTTCCCATACTCGAATCCCCCACCCGAACACATCCCCCATACATCATTATATCGTTTTCAGTCTCCTTCTGGGAGAACAATTGTATCAATCAGTCAGTGAGTCAGTCAGTGGTAATCGAGCTATATATAGTATAACTAGTTTTTTGCGTGGGGGCGCGGCCCGCTAAAGCGGACCGCGTAACTGCTTGTAGCAATTTACGTGGTCGCTCATACTCGGATTTAGCAAAAATTAGTAGGTAGGTACCCAATCGCCATACAATTTAGTATGAAAAAGAAATCCGCCATTTTGAATTTTTTTTCTTTTCAATAAATAGACCTCTTCGTGCAGATCATGTTTTGCTAAGAAACCACTTTACTATCATTCATACATTCTGAGATAGACATCGACGAAATTTGTGTGGCGGCCATCTTTTTTTCGCCATTTTGAAATTTTATTTAGCGCATTGGCAATTGCACGAGGTTTCGAATGACATTTGGTCGAGCACCCCCCACCTATCTTCAATACCCTGGCCGTGCTCTTCACCCGTCTCCGAAATCCTCAATCATCAGCTCTCTCCATTCTATCCCCGAAAGAAATAATTTTCCTCTTTACGAAAGTGTTTGTGAAAAAAAAATTTTTCATACAAAATTTTACAGGAGAGAATTTTGCGAAAATATCGGCCGCCATTTTGTTTTCCCAAAATTTTCCACATTTTCTGTTAATCGTTTACCAAGTCCTACATTCCTTGCGAGTTTGAACAAAATTGATTGGAAAACAAAAAAGTTACAGAAATCACGTCGGCCGCCATCTTGTTTTTCGGAAATGTTATATTTTCCCCCTACTCGAATCCCGTACCCAAACAAATCTCCCATACATCATTGTATCGTTTTCCGTCTCCTTCTAGGTCTCTTCCATACATTTTCTATGAAAAAAGAAATCCGCCATTTTGAATTTTTTTTCTTGTCACTAAATAGATATCCCCATTTCGGTCATCTTTTGCTATGAAACCACTTTTCCAACTGTCATACCCTCCGAGATAGAGACCAACAAAATTTGTATGGCGGCCATGTTTTTTCCGCCATTTTGAATTTTTTTTCAGCTCATTGGTAATTGGACGAGGTTTCAAATGACATTTGGTCGAGCACCCCCCACCTATCTCCAATACCTTTAGCGTGCTCTTCACCCGTCTCCAAGATCCTCAATCATCAGCTCTCTCCATACTGTCCCCGAAAGAAACAGTTGTCCTCTTTACGAAAGTGTTTGTGAAAAAAAATTTTTTCATACAAAATTTTACAGGAGAAAATTTTGCGAAATTCTCGGCCGCCATCTTGTTTTTCCAAAATTTTCCATTTTTTCTAATAATCGTTTACTAATATCTACAAACGTTGCGAGTTTGAACGAAATCGGTCGGAAAACAAAAAAGTTACAGAAATCACGTCGGCCGCCATCTTGTTTTTTGGAAATGTCAGATTTTTCCCATACTCGAATCCCCCACCCGAACACATCCCCCATACATCATTATATCGTTTTCAGTCTCCTTCTGGGAGAACAATTGTGTCAATCAGTCAGTGAGTGAGTGGTAATCGAGCTATATATATTATAATAACTAGTTTTTCGCGTGGGGGCGCGGCCCGCTAAAGCGGACCGCGTAACTGCTTGTAGCAATTTACGTGGTCGCTCATACTCGGATTTAGCAAAAATTTGTAGGTAGGTACCCAATCGCCATACAATGTAGTATGAAAAAAAATTTTCCGCCATTTTGAATTTTTTTTCTTGTCACTTAATAGATATCCCCATTTCGATCATCTTTTGCTATGAAACCACTTTTCCAACTGTCATACCCTCCGAGATAGAGACCAACAAAATTTGTATGGCGGCCATGTTTTTTCCGCCATTTTGAATTTTTTTTCAGCTCATTGGTAATTGGACGAGGTTTCAAATGACATTTGGTCGAGCACCCCCCACCTATCTCCAATACCTTCAGCGTGCTCTTCACCCGTCTCCAAGATCCTCAATCATCAGCTCTCTCCATACTGTCCTCGAAAGAAATAGTTCTCCTCTTTACGAAAGAGTTTGTGAAAAAAAATTTTTTCATACAAAATTTTACAGGAGAAAATTTTGCGAAAATCTCGGCCGCCATCTTGTTTTTCCAATTTTTTCCATTTTTTCTATTAATCGTTCACTAATATCTACAATCGTTGCGAGTTTGAACGAAATCGGTCGGAAAACAAAAAAGTTACAGAAATCACGACGGCCGCCATCTTGTTTTTCTGAAATGTCATAATTTTTCCCTACTCGAATCCCGCACCCGAACACATCCCCCATACATCATTATATCGTTTTCAGACTCCTTCTGGGAGAACAATTATGTCAATGAGTGAGTCAGTGAGTGAGTCAGTGGTAATCGAGCTATATATATTATAATATAATAAAATGCTTGCAAGTTTTAACGAAATCGGTCGGAATACAAAAAAGTTACAGAAATCACGTCGGCCGCCATCTTGTTTTTTGGAAATGTCAGATTTTTCCCATACTCGAATCCCCCACCCAAACACATCCCCTATACATCATTATATCGTTTTCAGTCTCCTTCTGGGAGAACAATTGTATATGTCAGTCAGTGAGTCAGTGAGTCAGTGGTAATCGAGCTATATATAGTATAACTAGTTTTTCGCGTGGAGGCGCGGCCCGCTAAAGCGGACCGCGTAACTGCTTGTAGCAATTTACGTGGTCGCTCATACTCGGATTTAGCAAAAATTAGTAGGTAGGTACCTAATCGCCATACAATTTAGTATGAAAAAAAAAATCCGCCATTTTGAATTTTTTTTCTTTTCAATAAATAGACCTCTTCGTCCAGATCATGTTTTGCTAACAAACCACTTTTCTATCGTTCATACATTCTGAGATAGACATCGACGAAATTAGTATGGCGGCCATCTTTTTTTCGCCATTTTGAAATTTATTTCAGCGCATTGGCAATTGCACGAGATTTCGAATGACATTTGGTCGAGCACCCCCCACCTATCTTCGATACCCTGGCTGAGCCCTTCACCCGTCTCCGAAATCCTCAATCATCAGCTCTCTCCATTCTATCCCCGAAAGAAATAATTTTTCTCTTTACGAAAGTGTTTGTGAAAAAAAATTTTTTCATACAAAATTTTACAGGAAAGAATTTTGCGAAAATATCGGCCGCCATTTTGTTTTCCCAAATTTTTCCACATTTTCTGTTAATCGTTTACCAAGTCCTAGATTCTTTGCGAGTTTGAACGAAATTGATTGGAAAACAAAAAAGTTACAAAAATCACGTCGGCCGCCATCTTGTTTTTCGGAAATGTTATATTTTCCCCCTACTCGAATCCCGTACCCAAACACATCCCATAAACATCATATTATCGTTTTCCGTCTCCTTCTAGGTCTCTTTCATACATTTTTTATGAAAAAAAAATTCCGCCATTTTGAATTTTTTTTCTTTTTAATAAATAGACCTCTTCGTCCAAAACATGTTTTGCTAAGAAAACACTTTTCAATCGTTCATACATTCTGAGATAGACATCGACGAAATTTGTATGGCGGCCATTTTTTTTTCGCCATTTTGAAATTTTTTTTCAGCGCATTGGCAATTGCACGAGATTTCGAATGACATTTGGTCGAGCACCCCCCACCTATCTTCGATACCCTGGCTGAGCCCTTCACCCGTCTCCGAAATCCTCAATCATCAGCTCTCTCCATTCTATCCCCGAAAGAAATAATTTTCCTCTTTATAAAAGTGTTTCTGAAAAAGAATTTTCTAATACAAAATTTTACAGGAGAGAATTTTGCGAAAATATCGGCCGCCATTTTGTTTTCCCAAATTTTTCCACATTTTCTGTTAATCGTTTACCAAGTCCTACATTCTTTGCGAGTTTGAACGAAATTGATTGGAAAACAAAAAAGTTACAAAAATCACGTCGGCCGCCATCTTGTTTTTCGGAAATGTTATATTTTCCCCCTACTCGAATCCCGTACCCAAACACATCCCATAAACATCATATTATCGTTTTCCGTCTCCTTCTAGGTCTCTTTCATACATTTTTTATGAAAAAAAAATTCCGCCATTTTGAATTTTTTTTCTTGTCACTAAATAGATATCCCCATTTCGATCATCTTTTGCTATGAAACCACTTTTCCAACTGTCATACCCTCCGAGATAGAGACCAACAAAATTTGTATGGCGGCCATGTTTTTTCCGCCATTTTGAATTTTTTTTCAGCTCATTGGTAATTGGACGAGGTTTCAAATGACATTTGGTCGAGCACCCCCCACCTATCTCCAATACCTTTAGCGTGCTCTTCACCCGTCTCCGAGATCCTCAATCATCAGCTCTCTCCATACTGTCCCCGAAAGAAATAGTTCTCCTCTTTACGAAAGTGTTTGTGAAAAAAAAAATTTTCATACAAAATTTTACAGGAGAAAATTTTGCGAAAATCTCGGCCGCCATCTTGTTTTTCCAAAATCTTCCATTTTTTCTATTAATCATTTACTAATATCTACAATCTTTGCGAGTTTGAACGAAATCGGTCGGAAAACAAAAAAGTTACAGAAATCACGTCGGCCGCCATCTTGTTTTTCGGAAATGTCAGATTTTTCCCATACTCGAATCCCCCACCCAAACATATCCCCCATACATCATTATACCGTATTCAGTCTCCTTCTGGGAGAACAATTGTATATGTCAGTCAGTGAGTCAGTGAGTCAGTGGTAATCGAGCTATATATAGTATAATATACTAGTTTTTCGCGTGGGGGCGCGGCCCGCTAAAGCGGACCGCGTAACTGCTTGTAGCAATTTACGTGGTCGTTCATACTCGGATTTATCAAAAATTAGTAGGTAGGTACTCAATCGCCATACAATTTAGTATGAAAAAAAAATCCGCCATTTTGAATTTTTTTTCTTGTCACTAAATAGATATCCCCATTTCGATCATCTTTTGCTATGAAACCACTTTTCCAACTGTCATACCCTCCGAGATAGAGACCAACAAAATTTGTATGGCGGCCATGTTTTTTCCGCCATTTTGAATTTTTTTTCAGCTCATTGGTAATTGGACGAGGTTTCAAATGACATTTGGTCGAGCACCCCCCACCTATCTCCAATACCTTTAGCGTGCTCTTCACCCGTCTCCAAGATCCTCAATCATCAGCTCTCTTCATACTGTCCCCGAAAGAAATAGTTCTCCTCTTTACGGACGTGTTTGTGAAAAAAAAATTTTTCATACAAAATTTTACAGGAGAAAATTTTGCGAAAATCTCGGCCGCCATCTTGTTTTTCCAAAATTTCCCATTTTTTCTATTAATCGTTTACTAACATCTACAATCGTTGCGAGTTTGAACGAAATCGGTCGGAATGCAAAAAAGTTACAGAAATCACATCGGCCGCCATCTTGTTTTTCGGAAATGTCAGATTTTTCCCATACTCGAATCCCCCACCCGAACACATCCCCCATACATCATTATATCGTTTTCAGTCTCCTTCTGGGAGAACAATTATGTCAATCAGTGAGTGAGTGGTAATCGAGCTATATATATTATTTTTCGCGTGGAGGCGCGGCCCGCTAAAGCGGACCGCGTAACTGCTTGTAGCAATTTACGTGGTCGCTCATACTCGGATTTAGCAAAAACTTTGGATTTTCATAAAGTAGGTACCCAATCGCCATACAATTTAGTATGGAAAAATTTTTTCCGCCATTTTGAGTTTTTTTTTCTTTTCGATAGATAGAACTCTTCGTGCTGATCATTTCTTGCTAAGAAACCACTTTTCTATCTTTCATACTTTCTGAGATAGACACCCACGAAATTTGTATGGCGGCCATCTTTTTTTCGCCATTTTGAAATTTTTTTCAGCGCATTGGCAATTGCACGAGGTTTCGAATGACATTTGGTCGAGCACCCCCCACCTATCTTCAATACCCTGGCTGAGCCCTTCACCCGTCTCCGAAATCCTCAATCATCAGCTCTCTCCATATTTTTCACCGAGTCATTTCTTGACTTCTATACGAAGCCACAATTGAAAAAAAAATTGTTCATACAAAATTTTACAGGAGGACATTTTGGGGAAAATCTCGAAAACTACCCCAAATGTGGCAACACTGCTTTTATACTTCAATACTGCCCGTCGAGTTACACAATCGATTGATACATGTCAACTTTCCGAAATGTTGCCAAATGTCTCAAAAACACGATCAAAATATTCAAAAAAATTAAATGAATACAAAATGGCCGCCACCGCATTTCACAGAAATATTTTACATAGTTTAGTACTTTTCCCAGTAATAACAGGATATACCGCTCCTGATGACGTTTCAAGTTTACATCTCGCTCGCACCCAGGCGACATGATTGCCCCTGAAAAGTGACCATGTCGAAAATCACTTTTACTTTGATAGATTCCAATGTTGCCAGTGCCTGGCGACAAAAATACCCAAATGTCATTTGTACGAGTAAGACACGTGATCGCTCATACTCGGATTTCGCAAAAAGTCCGTATTTCAATTTTTTACTTTTTGGGGAAAATCTCGTAATTTCCCGAGAAATGGGGTAATTTTATTTCCCCACTCAATACTTCGAGTCTGTACTCACGATCGCCCCATAGAAGTCGAAACGCTCCGATGTTGCCAAGTGTGTAAAATTTGAATTTTAAAGTTGCGTTTTTTCGTACCTCGGACTGATCGGCCGCCAGAACAGCCGCCATCTTGGATTTTGAAAAATTACTCCCGTTCTGTCAAAATTCAGGATAATTGGGGGCGAAACAAGAAAAAATCGTCATCCTCGAGTACCCCGTTTAGGATCTGTGGCGCCACGGTTTGAGGTCGAAAAATGAAAAATTTTAAAAAACCACAGCTCAGCCGCCATCTTGTTTTTCCAAAATTTTCCATTTTTTCTATTAATCGTTTACTAATGTCTACAATCGTTGCGAGTTTGAACGAAATCGGTCGGAAAACAAAAAAGTTACAGAAATCACGTCGGCCGCCATCTTGTTTTTCTGAAATGTCATAATTTTTCCCTAATCGACTCCCGCACCCGAACACATCCCCCATACATCATTATATCGTTTTCAGACTCCTTCTGGGAGAACAATTATGTCAATGAGTGAGTGAGTCAGTGAGTGAGTCAGTGGTAATCGAGCTATATATATTATAACTAGTTTTTCGCGTGGGGGCGCGGCCCGCTAAAGCGGACCGCGTAACTGCTTGTAGCAATTTACGTGGTCGGTCATACTCGGATTTAGCAAAAATTAGTAGGTAGGTACCCAATCGCCATACATTTTTTATGAAAAAAAATCCGCCATTTTGAATTTTTTTTTCTTGTCACTAAATAGATATCCCCATTTCGATCATCTTTTGCTATGAAAACACTTTTCCAACTGTCATACCCTCCGAGATAGAGACCAACAAAATTTGTATGGCGGCCATGTTTTTTCCGCCATTTTGAATTTTTTTTCAGCTCATTGGTAATTGGACGAGGTTTCAAATGACATTTGGTCGAGCACCCCCCACCTATCTCCAATACCTTTAGCGTGCTCTTCACCCGTCTCCAAGATCCTCAATCATCAGCTCTCTCCACACTGTCCCCGAAAGAAATAGTTCTCCTCTTTACGAAAGTGTTTGTGAAAAAAAATTTTTTCATACAAAATTTTACAGGAGAAAATTTTGCGAAAATCTCGGCGGCCATCTTGTTTTTCCAAAATTTTCCATTTTTTCTATTAATCGTTTACTAATATCTACAATCGTTGCGAGTTTGAATGAAATCGGTCGGAAAACAAAAAAGTTACAGAAATCACGTCGGCCGCCATCTTGTTTTTCTGAAATGTCATAATTTTTCCCTACTCGACTCCCGCACCCGAACACATCCCCCATACATCATTATATCGTTTTCAGTCTCCTTCTGGGAGAACAATTATGTCAATGAGTGAGTCAGTGAGTGAGTCAGTGGTAATCGAGCTATATATATTATAATAATAGGGGTACTGTTATAATATTATGGTATTCTGTGGTGTAACAAAAAAGAAAAGTATAGGCAATATCGGCAACATACTCGTAGTAAGGTAAATAAATTATAATCAATTGAAAATATACCTATCTAGTTGAACAATATTCAAATGTTGTAATGCTTTTAATTAAAGAAAAAAAAAAGAAAATATTAATTCCAAAACTATTTCCATTTACGGCTTTCTAAATAGGCATCTACTCTGCTCAATGTTACAACTTACAAACAAATTGACGTCCTTCGTATCAGCACGTGCAAAAGCAAAAACATTATACACTCCAGCGTATGCCATACCATACCATACCATGTTTGACGAGCGTAGGTACCTACATTCTACGGTATTATAACATTCATGAATAGCGTCGACACGTGACAAAAGAGTGTAACAACCATGGTTTAAACTTTAGTGATAAAACCACAGGTTCCCAGTTCCCACTATTATGGTATTTTGTGCTAAGAAATGGAATATCTACTGTCAGATATCCTTGTAACTTCTTAAAGAAATACCTACAGCTATATACATTTCGCTGTCAATTCGTATATTTGTCTAACCAAAATCGGATGCTGAAATATTTTTCAATATTTTTTTAAAATTTAGATCTACAAGAGCTATTAGATTGAAAACAAACTTTTAATAATAATTACACATAATAAATGAACGTGAAATACTTTCTGGTACTTAGTCATCATCGCAAAGACTTTTATCTAACGTTATGTATTAATAAAAAAAATAAGAATAGCGTACTTGCTACGAACATTATCAAGAATAGAGTGGTTTCCGATATTAATATATATGTTAATTTTATTGTGACCTTTTTATATGCGTTCATTTTTAACCGACTTCAAAAAAAGGAGGAGGTTCTCAATTCGTCGGAATCTTTTTTTTTTTTTATTTTTTTTATTTTTTATGTATGTTCCCCGATTACTCGAAGATGCGTGGACCAATTTCGAAAATTCTTTTTTTGTTTGATAGGGTATAGTTCACAGATGGTCCCATAGTCATCAAGTCAGGATCTGATGATGGGATCTTGGAGAAATCGAAGGAACTCTTCAAATTTTATAAGCACACTTGAAGTGATTTGGTATTGTTTGAAAGAGTATTTTTTTCCAGGTAGTCTTATGGTCATCAAGTCGGGATCTGATGATGGGATCTTGGTAAAATCGAGGGAACTCTTCAAATTTTGCTAGTATACTTGAAGCGATTTAGGTATTTTTTATAGTTACTATTGCATTTCCTTGCAGTCATCAAGTAATGTCTGTATTCAACAAGTCAGGATCTGATGATGGGATCTTGGAGAAATTGAGGGAACTCTTTAGATTTAAGAAGCATACTTCGAGCGATGTGGGCATTTTTTCCAATGCCTTGCGCATTAGTTGTTTTCCACTAAAAAGTATAAAATAAAATGGAAAATTCTTTCCAAAAAACCAACTTCAAATGCCACTACAAAGAATGAAATAATCTTAATGTACACCAATTCGAAGTCGGGCAATGTTTCGTTCATTCACTAATAGTCCTTCGTATTGTCGATAATTTTGTCGTTTCTTCAAGTTCTATAATAAGAAGGACTATTAATGATTGAACAAAACATTGCCCGACTTCGAATTGGTGTACATTAAGATTATTTCATTCTTTGTAGTGGCATTTGAAGTTGGTTTTTTGGAAAGAATTTTCCATTTTATATTCGATCATAAGTTATCTCTTCGAGTTCGAAATTTGAAACTAATCGTGTTAATCGTACAAACCTTGATTTTTATTATTTCGAAACATATAATATATTTTAAATCGATTATAGATGATACTTAATCGATTATTTTTTCTTCTCATGAAAAAGTAGTTATAAATAGCCTTCGGTGTTCGGCTAGGTATTATGATTTATAGTGTTTTTATGATAGGCTGTTTTAATAGGTACATTACATATATTACATACTTGATTAAAAATATACCTACATAACTGTTTGTAGAATTATCAGCGTTTATGAAACGAAATGCCTATCCGTCAGGAAACACAATATCACCCGAAAAAATTAAATTATTATCAAACACGAAAAAAATTAAAGCCGTGGGCCGCACTGGATCATGAGCACCCAGACTGCGTATTAACATAATATCTTATTTATGTATAATGATGATTCATAGCTGGATATTATTATTTTCTTCAGTTTCTTGACATTATTTAGTTATTTACATAGATCACATTACAACCATTATAACACAATGCTAACGTGTATAGGTACAGTAACACAAGTCGTACGAACTGTTCATACAAAAGTCAAGAACATTCTTGTGTTGTAAGGAACTTTGAAGGTTATTTTTCTAGCTTATTCAGATGTGTCAAAAATTCTAAATATAGAAATATGCATTTGGCTTAAATATTGTTCATTAATTATATTTCCTTCCTTAATTTATTTTCTTTTCTTTTCTTTAATTAATAAGCTGTTACTTATGAAGCACTATTTAGATAAGAAAACTCGAATAGAGAGAAGAGAATAGGAATCTAGTTCAGAGAAGTTATACCCAATATTATTTAAGTAGGCTCACTACTCTCACTTAAAATAAACCCCCTTTAAGTTAACGTACAGCTGTATAAATAGTGCAGCTAAATCGCACATTTAAAGAGTTTAAAAAGATTGGCTTACTTAGTTACTTTTTATGGAAAGTCACTAGTTTCATATAGAGCCGTTCGTATCCTATTAAGTTTTTTGTTAGCTTCAACATATATAATGTGACTAATTTTAGCGAATACAATTTATCTACTAAAAGTATTAGCTCACCAAAATAATATATTTATTTAGCGTCGGTATGACATAGCCGTACGGCATATACTTATTTAACTCCTACTCCTACTAGCTTAACTCAAAATCAGAAATATGATCATCCATGGAATCTTAACTCAATGGATTGTACATTCAACTTCCAGCCTAAAACAAATGATTCTAGCTAGAACTCCTTATATATTTGCCACCTATGTAACCCCACATAGAGTGGGAAAAGGCAAGGAAGAAAGAAAGTAAATCCAATCCCAACCAATGACAAATCTGTTTATCTGACCACAATTATTTTTCGTAGCAAATTATTTATCTAACACGTGGCAAAGTTCTAATTAATACGAGCGACTACTCTGTTTCCCTAATTACGAAAATAAGGGTTATGTTAACTCAGGCGTAAATATTATAATCTATGTGTGACAAACAATCGCAAACCGCAATGCCTTTTAATTGGCGCACGTTGATTACACTTTACGGCTTTTTCCTTCAAAAGTCACTCACCTATTTACAATTAAGCATATTGCGTGTAATTTTAAGGATAATAATTAATATTAATTTACTTGTTATTTATCGACACGTTACGAGTAGTTAATAAATAAGGTTCATACGAATGAGCAGATACACTATCAAATTAATAAGTAATAATATGATTAACAGTACGTATATTAACAGTTTTTAATTTTCAGTTTTGTCGTCGTTTATATTCTTTCTGTTTATCATTTTCAAATGGTATCCGTACATTTCCTGGGATTTTTAACTACGGATTCAATATGTTTCTAGGTTTAGGATTATCAAACAATTTAAAAGTTATTGACGTGACAACGTCTTATAAATCGATAGAGCCGGTTGCACGCACGAAAAAACATGACTCATCCGGCGTTACCTCGCTCATGCGGCGTTACCGGCGTTACCTCGCGAGCGCGGAACGAGCGACAAAAAAGCCGTTGTCACGTTCAACTATCGTCAGTAAACCGACTTTACAGGCAACCAATTTTTTTGACGTGACAACGTCTTATAAATCGATAGAGCCGGTTGCACGCACGAAAAAACATGACTCATCCGGCGTTACCTCGCTCATGCGGCGTTACCGGCGTTACCTCGCGAGCGCGGAACGAGCGACAAAGAAGACGTTGTTACGTTCAACTATCGTCAGTAAACCGACTTTACAGGCAACCAATTTTTTTTTTTCTATAAAAATTTCTTCATGCATTTGTACATTATATGTAGAAGGAAAATAAAAAGCACTACAGCGGAAAAAATAACTTTCCCCACGATAAACACATTAAATGTATTAAAATTATTGAAGTCGTCTTATAAATATTCTATGTCGAATTTCGTTTGACTTCCAAACGAGTATCGCGTTTCAAATAGAGTTAAGCTTCAAACGTAAGGTTAGTGAATACTTGGCTGTCTACTTTAACTCTCCTCAATCAACAGTATGCAACAGCATTCTTGACAAGTAGGCCACGACCACCCCACGTTGGAGATTTACATGAAAATTATATTCACAAATATATTGTAAAACCGCTCTCAAAGTAGGTTTACAGCGCCGAAACGTTTCTGAGATCTCAACAAGTGGCGTGTCGCAATCCTGCAAGCGTAAAACGTTCTTAGAACTACAAAATGATGGGACTTGTCACTCAATACATTAATATATTTTATTAAATCTTTCAATATTTATCTTCTTTTTCTTCTTCTCACACACAAGCTTAACTGCATATAAACGTATTTATTTTCATTTTGAGGTGACCCGTGACGAGGAAGACATTAGCCAACGTCAGATGCAATGTATCCCATAATTTAGAATTGCAATAGGTACAGTAGAGGGTCGTTATTCCGGCCATATACCATGCTTCCTATCGTCGCATTGGACGCATGGTGTATGACATAGGTACGTTAGATACTGCCTTCTGATGGTTTGGAACACGAGCTGAGAGCGACCAGTATCAAACACCCGTCCTGAAAGAAATACTTGATCTAGCCGCTCATCACACGAAAATTGAACATTCTTTAATAGTTAATTGTAGATAATTTATGTAAATTTTACAATACAAGGCTGCAATCTTTTGTTAAATCTTTTTTGTTTTTGTGGTTTTTATTTTATTTATTACAGGGACTCAAAATAAAGCTAAACTTAATAAACATTATTAAATAATATTAAATTTTAATATTTACAAAATTTATACACCTATGTTTTGTAACATGAATTCACCGTGGATAAATTGGTATTATGGAATTAATTCGGCTATTCGATAAAACCGGTTTTTCGAACAACCGTGTCTCTCGGGTCGTGACTGTGACGCATCTAGCGACACACTGCACTGCACTTGAAATCTCTATAAATTCGTACCGAGACAACTTGAGATTTTTTATGTTTTCAATTACTATTTAGTCAACATCACATAGGTACCTAATATTATGGATCGGTATGGTCAGTGGATATTGCGGTAGGAAACTGTTAGTAAATATTATTATATAGAAGAAAAATATTAAGTTGGTAGGTATAATAATGTATAAATTATATTATTTATTTAAATGCTTATTATTTTTGTTATTAGTGTTAAAATAACGTGCACATTTTAAAATCAATTAACCTTATATGTGCATGAAGGAAAACCTACGTAAAAACAAAACTAATAACGGTTGCGTGTTATCCGGGAAAAACAATATTGGACTTTTTGATTATTAATTTGATAATAATTTCCGCCACATAAACAAACTCTTACCTCCTTCAACGCTTTTAGTGTGCGTATTTTATTAATTTGATTACAAAAAAATCATACCTCTTCAGTGTTCTTTTTTCGTTTAAATTTTGTTGCATTGTTCATATAATTATATTTTAATTACCATTTTATTAGAGTTTTCACAGCGCATCCCAAGTAGTGGGTGGCACTCACTGTATAAAAGCTAATATAAAATTATTTACTTAAGTACCTACTTAATATTCATTATTATTTGCGTATTTTATTAAGTTTTATATGCATAATATGATATTCAATAGACTCGTCTTTTAAGTATAATATAGCACATGGGGATCCGATATTCAATTCCCATGCCAGCTTTAGAGCTGTAAGCTGACTATGCCGATGTGAAATACCTACTTCCATATTCTAAGATTTCTCAGCTAAACATCTGCGCGTAGAAGCAAGATTGTTTATGTCTCACACATGTTGAGAATGACCTCAAAATGTATTAACGTACCTAATGCCCAAAAATGTTCTCACAACATCCTGTTACGTAATCAAAACATCGTTAATAGAACCGTTTTCCCCCCGAAGGGTAGAAAACGATTATTTAGGTTTCAGCCGAAGCTTGACCCACATT
Source organism: Coenonympha arcania (assembly GCA_036785405.1). Lineage (NCBI taxonomy): Eukaryota > Metazoa > Arthropoda > Insecta > Lepidoptera > Nymphalidae > Coenonympha > Coenonympha arcania. Next base: position 16,726,768 of record CM072055.1, read on the forward strand.
GAGATTAGCTTGTCAAATATCGTGCTTATTTGTCTATGGTCAGCCTTCATTCATGTGTCAATGATGTAAGTGATCTGTCATCTTGGTCTGTGGCGCAACTCAGTGCCGACAAGGATCGCTTCCCTTCAGTACCGTTACCTTAAGCTGTCAAGAGTTAAGATGTGTGGGTCAAGCTTCGGCTGAAACCTAAATAATCGTTTTCTACCCTTCGGGGGGAAAACGGTTCTATTTAGGTATTCGAGCCTCCGCTTGACCCACATTGAGACGTGTTTATATTCTGACGGCGCTAGTTGCGTACTGTGACCCATGGTTGATAAAGATGAAATGAAAAAACATGGGAAACCATTCACTTCTATTATGTATAATAAAGAAACTTATGCTATTATTATTTATTGCTTATTAATTAAGAACTTAAGCTAAAACAAAATAAATCTTGTTATATAGGAATGAAATTACTCAGTAAAGGGTTATTCCGAGCACTGGTCGTATATGTTGCATGAATTTCTTTAAAGTAATGTTTGAAAACCGTATTTTTAGATCTCCAATTTCCCCGTTTTAATATATTGTCTACTGACTCATGTCTGTTATGCAAAATGTCGGATGCGACCGCTGCTCGAAAGCTCCCTGATGAACCCTGAATTCCTGCTTTCATCAGTAATGTTCGTATCCAGCCCGCAATGACTGTTCGAGAGGCATTCTTCACTTTGCCCCTTGTTGTAATAAAAAGATTGTCTACGTTATTATGGCTTCCTCTTCTTTCGTTCGATTTTTTGACCTGGTTATGTATCCAGGTAACTAAGTCCAACCTTTCGTTAGAACATTTGATAAGTCTCCAACCGGACTGCTGATACTCAGCTGTATCTGTCTTTGAACCGAACTGTGGCCATAACGTTAACTCAGATCCATGGTCAATGAAAGAGTTGTTATCGATTTTTAGCAAGGTGAGGTCATGAACCCTCCGACCTGATGCCAATAGAAGTAGGACTGCCAGGTGTCTAGACACTTCGAATAGACTTTCTGTGTTGATGGTATAATCCTTCAAATAACTTATTAGTTTTTCGATTGGCCATATTGTAGGTTTCTCCGGCTTAGGGTGCATTAGTTGAATCCCTTTTAAAATATGCTTTATAACTGGGTGGTTGCTCATAATCTCGGCTTTTTCTGGATTCGCAAAATTCACTACCACAGACTTATGTAGTAATATTGTATTGGGGGCGAGTTTAACCTCGTTGTGCAAATAGCCTAGGTATTGTGCTATTTGTGTCACTGTTGGATTGCAAGGTGTGTGATTTCCTTTTGAACACCACTGCAGCCATCTTTCCCATGCATGTTTGTAGGTTTTTTGCGTAGAACTGCGCCATGATGCTTCTAGTAATGTGATATCCTTTTGGGCCCATCCTCTTAAGAGATTGGACCACTCCGTATTTTCCAAACCTGCAATTGTAAGGACTCGATTGCCGGGGGTGGCCTCCCTGTCCGTAGATCTATTAAATGGTTCTCTAAATTGTGAATTGTCATCGGTGTCACCACTGCCCTCTGTTTCAACATTGGTTGCCAAAAGGTTTTCTCCCAGTTGGGTGCAACAAGCAGGTAACTCCCCGTGCAATTGTCCAGGTGATGTAAGACTCTGGGTATCAGCCCCGGAGGGGGAAAGGCATATCCCAGTTCGAAGTGCCATGTCCTGGTAAAAGCGTCTATGAACAGGGCTTCTTGATCTCGGGCGTCTTCTGAGACATATACATTTGTCACTGCAGAGTTCTTTGAAGCAAACAAATCCACCTGCGGTTGACCGAATTTCTGGATTATTATTTGTATTATTTTCCTGCTCAGGTGCCATTCTGGTAGTTGGTTGCATCGGGACAGACTGTCTGCTATTCCATTGTATCGACCTGGGAGGTACCGAGCTATGAGATGTATGTTGTATTTTCCCAGTAGCTCGAATATTGCAAATGTCATTTTCAAAAGTCTGACTGACTTTGTGCCCCCCTGCTTCATCAAGTAAGCAACCACGGTTTTGTTGTCCGTTTGTAACATTATTGATGTCTCTTTCAGTGTATGTCCTTCTAACCTGAGAACTTCGTATACTGCCCAGAGTTCTTTCTGGTTGCTGTGCCAATTTTTCTGAATGGGGTCCCATAACCCGTTTAAGTGACGAGAGTTTACTGACGCCCCCCATCCTTCGTCTGCTGCGTCTGTTATTATAAAATGCGTCGGGCACTTCCTGATAATTGGGGATTGATCTTGAGCATGTTCTAGCCACCATTGTAATTCCCTGTTGACATCCCGGTGAACAACATATTTCTGGTGTGGTTTGTTTTCTGTTAAGCGATTTGCGTTTATTTGAATCAGTCTTGTGTGTAATCTCCCCATCGGTACAGTAAATGCTGCAAAATTTAGTTTCCCTAGTATCATTTTTGCTGTTTTCCAGCACCATACCTTCTTTCTTAGGATGATCCTTATTGTCCTCTTCAGGTCTGTTGCTTTCTCCTTTGGGAGCTCTTTTATATTGTTTTTGGTGTCCCACTGAATTCCTAGAAAGATCAGCTGTCTGCTTGGAATTATTTCCGATTTCCTGAAGTTGATACACCATCCTAGCTTCTCCAATAAGTCTATCAGGAATTTTGCTTGTTGCTGTAGTGTGTAAGCGTCTTGATGCACCACCAGGAAGTCGTCTAGATACACGATTGTCCTCAATCCCTGCTCCCTGCAATAATGGGCCAGCCAGTTAGTAATTTTCGCAAATGCATTGGGTGCCGAAGCTAACCCAAATGGGAGACATGTCATCTGATAGAAATGCCCTTTATAAGCAAGGCTAAGAAATCGTTGATGCGATTTCACAATAGGAATGTGATAATATGCTTGGGATAGATCAATCTTGATCATATAATCATTCTGTTTCAGAAAAGAAGGCACTTTGAATAGATTTATTATATGAAACTTATGTGGTTTCAAATAATTATTTAATTTTTTCAGGTTGAAAATAGCTCTATATGAACCATCCCCTTTGTTTCTAGTAAACATCTGAGACAAGAACCCAGTTCTGCTAGAGTTCCTTATTATAGCCCCACAATCTTTCATTTGAGCCATACACTCATCCATGGCAAGAGAAGGTTTAATATGGTAGCGTAAGGCATTTAGTGTAGATAACCTCACAAGGGGTGGTTTCTTACAAAAAGGTATTCTATAGCCTGATAAAATAGAGAGAACCGGATCTGGTGCTCCCACAGCTCTCCATTCATCTAACTTCGTATATACCTGACCTGCTAAGAACTTACTATTTTGTCCTTTTGATTGATGTGGTCTAAAGGGTTTTTTATTTGCTGCAAAGTCTGGTTTACGTGTAGCTGGAACCCGCGTTGACTGGGTAGTTTTCCCTTTGTAATTGTTCTTAAAGTTTCTTTTAGTGGTTTGCGGCCCAGCCTTCTGAGTGTAGGGTTTTTTGTCGAATTGTCTACTACCTTGGGATCTTGAGCTGTCAAGAAAAAACTTGTAAACCCCTCCTTGTTCCTTTATCATCTCCGATAGCTTTGTTTCTGAGAACAAGTGTGTTTCTGAGGGGGGTATACTTTGGAGGATTTCATGTAATTGTTTGTTTCGTCCTTTATACACTGATCTTCTGTGTTTGATTGCCTCTGCACGTCTACCGCACACATATTGTAGTAGTGCGTCTGAGGTCTTCTTAAATGTGGAGTCTGGACTCAGGAAGTTTTTACTAATGAAAACCTTGATTTCTGGTGTACTTTGATTATATATCTCTTGAAAGTGCTTTCTTTGTTTAAGGAGTCCGTGTGATATTGCTCCTAAGCATAGATCCATCCTTTCCAAGGTGGCAATTTGTTGCCACGGTGGAGTTACGTTAGCCAAAATGGAATTAATTTTTAGGTTTGAGAAGACAGGTGACGCCTGAAAATCTTTTTGCACATCTGCATTCTTTATGTTTGCCCATCCAGGTGAGTCTAACCTTTGGCATTGTTTCCCTTGTTTTGCCAGTGCCGGGTCAGCTGCAGTAATCTTTGGTTCTGTTTCCGATGTTGTAGGATCAAAGTTAAACAGGTGAGGTTCCTCAACATTCTGAATAACAGTCTCCTGAAATGTCGGGGCCTGCCATGGTACTGTTTCTTCTGGCATACTCTGTGTCTCAGAATGACTTTGAATGTCCTCTTCGGCTTGAGTACTTGAAACCGATTCCATTGATTCATTCAGTCTTGAGTTGTTAGGCTGCGAGGATATTTGGTCTTTTAATTCATTTAAGCTTTCACACTGTTTTGCCGACATGTCCACTAGCTGGCTGAACATTTCGTTCTGTTTTTGGATCATGATTATGAGTTGGTCTTCCCTCCTCATTCGTTTTTCTGGAGAACAGCCAGAGTTTTCTTCGCTCCACGATTCTCCCCTATCTCGACTGGGCGAGGGAGTCGTTACGCTTTCTTTTAAAAACTTTGACGCGTTATTACGCGAAATTAATACTTGTTTAAGGTGCTGTACCGTATCCATAAATTTTATGTAAAACTCGCCTTTGTGCATCTTCTCCATAAGAGCGTGAGGGGCATAAATTAGGGCGCGCCCTAATGGCCATCGAATTAGCTTTCGCTTAATATATTTAAACTTTCGCTCGCTAATTGCATTCGAATTCATTTCGAAGCACTGCACTAAATCTATGGTCGGGATCGCGAAGCGTAACCTGCACTCCATGTCTGACGTTATAGTTTCTCCGAATAACTCGGTGAATGATAAGTTCTCCACCTCCCACGTGCGCCATCCTTTTGGATAATGCTCATCCAGTACACATATAATCTTTTTGTAGGCCTGCGCATCTTCCTCTGGGGGGATCCATTTTATTATGTCGTCAAACGTCAAAGCCATTGCCAGCAAATCTGTAAACAAACAGTCGCTTTATGAGGAACGTATGACTCCGTGTAGTTATGTAAAACAGGGATGAACACCCCAAAAGAAAACCAAATCGACCACAGGAGTTCAATGACAGTGTCATTCACGGGCGTTCGACTCCTATTTGACGGCTGACAGTGCAGCCGTCAACTCGACGGCTGCCAGTCGGCACACGGTTTGACGCTTGTGTAGCCGTCAGTCGTCTCAGCCGTCTAGTCGGCCGCTCAGCCGTCAGTCGGCTGCATAGAGTAGGTATATTGAAGTATGTCGGCTGAGTAGACGTCAGCCTGCGCTCAGCCGTCAGTCGGCTGCATAGAGTAGGTATATTGAAGTATGTCGGCTGAGTAGACGTCAGCCTGCGCTCAGCCGTCAGTCGGCTGCATAGAGTAAGTATATTGAATAGGTATGTCGGCTGAGTAGACGTCAGCCTGTTATGCAGCCGTTCAATGCCGGTTGCCCAGCTTTCGCCCAGGATTCGCACGGAGTGTCCTCTCTTACGTTTTTAAGCTAAAAACGATCAGACAACTCACATGATAGCAGTAACTCGGTACTGAACTCAGCCGTCTTGCGAGCGGGCTGTTAAAAGAATCCTTATTGAAAATTATTTTTAGAAGTCTTCCGCACTCCTATCTCGCACGATGTTTGAAAGCGTACTGAAGGGAAGCGATCCTTGTCGGCACTGAGTTGCGCCACAGACCAAGATGACAGATCACTTACATCATTGACACATGAATGAAGGCTGACCATAGACAAATAAGCACGATATTTGACAAGCTAATCTCAATGTGGGTCAAGCGGAGGCTCGAATACCTAAATAATTGATTTCCAAAAAAAATTTTTCTTACGGCGTATGTAAGTGTTTACTTACGCCGCCATACAAGTCCTACGAGTATATTGTAGAAAAATGAATTCAATCACTATATTATTAATGAACCGATTTTACTGTAATTTTGTCGAATTTCATCCATCGCTTTACTGTATTTAATCCATAGATAGAGTAAGGAGATCGACAAAATTCGGAAAAATACTGTCGCGACGCGTGTCTTTTTCTTGGTGCTACTGGATACAGGTTTTCTCTCTAAGTTGACTTCACATTAGTTAAGGCAATCATTAGGAAAGATTTGCGTGTAGGTATAGCCCAAAAAAACTAAGAGTTAAAGTTGAACCGGACATGGAGACCATCATATATCAAATTCATAATCGCCAGTAAGAAATGTGGACGACATAACTTCAGAAGACCGCACCAAGTAGTTTATCAAGGTATTCTATGTTTATACAATCGCTAACGTTTTAGAAAACCTCAAGAAAACCAACAAATATATGGGAGTGACATCCGTGACCTTGACGTAAGTAGGTATATCATGTGTCATATGTATCATGTGACTGTATATTCCCATACATTTCACAGATAGGTACAATGCACATACCTAAAGCGTTAGTGATTAAAAGATAAATCGTAATAAATTGATTAGTAACCCAATTATAATTATGTTTTGGAAAAATCTTCATAATTAACCTCCGCTGAAAAGAAAACTAAAAATACCTAAAGTAAGTGAACAATTGGGAAATGTTTTAAGTCAGGGACTATCACAAGACCTGGCATACCTAATTCTTGTTTCTTTTGTTTGATTTTGGTCATCATTTTGAACAATTAGTAATACTGTAGGTAATATTTAATTGGTCCGAGGGTCCTCATTTGCATACAGTACTCTGTGTAGTCAGTAGTGTCATCTAGGTCCCCGATAGTTACTAATCGCCTTTTAATGTTATACGGAGCCACGAATGTGACGGCCGGAGTCTATTAACACACTTAACAAGTTCTGGCTTCTGATTCAATTAGACTGTCGCTCAATCTCATTGCGGTTTCTCCAATGACGTTTCGATTCTCTAACGATATTAATATTCGAATATTGTCATTGTCGTATTAGCTGGCACGACAAACGTTGTTGGGTCCAAATATTGCCATTCGCGACAAGGATAACCCTTTCAGCTTTTCCAGAATTTTCTGGACTAGTTTTGAACATTACTTTAAAACTTTATTCGGGGTATTAAAAAACCACTACTCTTCCTTTATTCTATTTTTATAACGAGCATTTACGCTACTCGTTCTAAATCAATTTGGCTTGAATTAAGATAACTTATAACCTGGATCATCCATTATTTTAGTTCCAGAAACTCGACGGTTCCCAAGGAATATGTAAAAGTTAAAAAAAAGGTGTAGTCAGAAATATCTATAATTCGTCATCAGCGAAAATGTCTGTTTTAGACGCAAGCCATTTTGCGAAAAAGTTGTTTTTCGTATAGGTAATCCAATTTGATTTAGTACGTTCTACTATCTAAATTAGAGTATTAAATAACGACTACTTATAGGAAGCTGGTGACCGGTCTTTCTTTTGTCGATAGAAAAACAATTTTCAAGGTTAGTCTATGCAAGTTACTTTAAAATGGTAGCAATAAAATATTTTTGGGACATTCATTTTAATTGGACCGACGGGCAACGACGGAAGGCTTCAAAGCTGTCCTTAGTATATTGATCAAGGCACTTGTATATGTGGGTTATTATTTTTTGTGTAACCTATTATTATCTTCATTTACAAGACAATTTCCCCCATAGAACTCCAGTACGCCGGCGAAGATCAAAAACCCTTTACCAGCCCGACAAGGTCATAAAGCCTTATTGGCGTCCGGCAGTTACTTCATCCCGTCGCATTGTGTGATAGTGATAACAATAAAAATTAAAAAATAACACGCCGCTGTCAAACTCCCAGCCCTTTCTTGTTCCTTGCGGCACCGATTACCGAAGGACGTCCGAACTGGGTCACTTCGGAAATAGTTTATTGTTATCGGCTAGTATGCGCGCACGCAGCACGCACACGAGCGTCTTCGATTTTCAAACGTTCACGCACACATCCACCCCCGGATTCAATTAGGGTTCACACATCCTCTTCGATCTTACCGGTTCACCTTCGCTTTAAGTAGTGCCCCGGGTATTTCTAATGCCTTCCGCTTTCGTACGAAATTGATTAACTTTCCTAAGGCCGACGAGTCAATAAATCGAGTCAAAAATGTCAGATTTATGATATTAAGCTCTACCATTATAATGACCTCAACTTAAAGGTCACGTTTTAACCTATTAGTTTTATTACGATGTTACCCTTGTAATTTTTTTTAAATTAGATAATGTATTCATGATAAGGAATACTTAATTATTTTCATTAAATAATTTGGGACGGCCCTTTCTATCGTGTACGCAGTTTAGTTATGTCCTAATTTCATGGAAGTGTGTTGCAAGAGTTTGTTATTTTGATGTACATAAATAAATGAATATTCATTATTCACATTTTTCATTTTTATATTTATGACCTTCATCACCTTGACCGCTATTATAAATTAATCTCCACCAGTGATTAAAAAACATCCAACTTAATATACCTGAATGCTGATTGTTCGAAGCTTAATAGGCGATTGAAATGTTGACTGTAAAATAAGTTAAAGGCCTCAAGGCTTTTAAACAATAACGTACACACGTACACGGCACACCGTTGCACAATGTGGAAAACGTAGAACTATCAATTTGGTCTAGCTCTAGCACATTCACAGGCTTACAAATCTGCGTTCACATCCGGAGTAGGGCGAGAGTGCGTGTGTGTGAACGCACACACGGAAAATATTTCCCGCGAGCGTTGTAACATACCCGACGCACGCGCACGCAAACTGTGTAAACCTACTGAAACATACGCATAAGCAGGTGTGCGTGCAATCGTGCACACATTCGAGCGAGCCCTAGTGCTAAAACAGAGTCGTGTACGAACTACGAAAGCGCACGTTTGTAGCGTCGTATTTTTAGCGAAAATGTCAGTGTACGCGTAGGTCAGTTACTATTATGACTGAAAAATTTGATAAGCCGCCGTTTATCGTAATGAGAAACTACGCACGACACCTCACTCTCACATACTTTCCGCTGACGTCGATTATCGCAATCATTCATACGGTTTATGATTGTATGCATACCTACTAGTTAACTTTTACATTTACGATTACTTTGCTGAGTTATGTTTGCAGCATTATTTTATTATTATCTTTGGTAAGAGGGTCATCAAAACGATATCCTATCATTGTTTTTGAACATTATACCTAGTTATCAGCATATAGTTTTATAGGCAAATAGTACGTAATTTTGTCTTAAGAATGAATAAAAGAAACTAACATAATATAAGATTAATCTCGTGACTTGATAAAGATTGTCAAATTTATGAGATTCCCACACAGTTTTCTAAAAATATAAGTAAGTATTTAATACTTAGGAAATTGAAATGAGATTATCTTAACGCAAGTCCATAACGAATTTGTGTCGGACCTTATCTTTCAGTAACTAGACCAGCGTCGATAGGGATGTCAATATAATAGCCGATTATTATTACGAATATGTCATTCCATTGAATACATTTCTAAGGATTCCAAAGCGATTGTAGAAAAAAATACGGGACTCTTTAAGTCAGGAACTAAACATAAGTCTGTTTTAACAGCGAAAGACGAATTTTTACTGCTTACGTGATCCACCTGACAAATATCGACAAATCTTCCCATCACTATGATTGCTGTATTGGTGAAAATATGATGAATAAGATCACGAAATCATACTAAATGAAAAATATCATTCTCTTGAAACGTTCCTGGACTTGCTTTAAACGCCCAACCAAGCTTTGTTGCTAGCTCTTGACTTTGCACTTGGAAAAATCCTTACGACATCAGGCTACCACGCGACTTCTTTCAATTGGGGTAGAGGGGTATCTTTATACCCAACAATAATATTATCTACTATAATAAACAATGAAATTGAGAAAGAAATGATGTACTCCGATATATGGTATTTCACAAATATTATGTAGATGCAACATCAAACTTCCAAAAATCTTTTTCTCTATAGGTACTTGTATTATGATTCGCTTCTATACTGACGCAGCAAAATACTTCCGCAAAGTTAGACCTGCGTCAATGAAATATCTGCTTTACGATAAGCAAAAAAAGTACTTGATATGAATTGACAACCCTGCGTTTGTATGAAATTCGCTCGGCGCCAGAACATGCATTGCAACACAAAATGTTTACGCAATTACACTCATTGTTGGCAATTAGTAACTGATTAGTTAGTTTGCTTTCTTTTTTCCGGAACTGCTTACATAGGTTTAGTTTAGTGCCTTTCTTAGTAAATGAAAATGAATACACTTTTATAAAAAAGGAAAGAATTTAGAAGGTAACGGAAGTATGTTTTCTCGGAGAGAGAGAGCTCGATTTAGGGCGTTTGGTACCTTCCCAATATAACTCCTTATATTCCTTTATGCCATTGGTTGCCTGGAAGAAATCGCTATGTAGCGATAATGCCGCCAAGTTGTTCTCCTAAGTTTGTGTTTTCATTAAGTATTTCTTCTTTTTTGACGTGACAACGTCTTATAAATCGATAAAGCCGGTTGCACGCACGAAAAAACATGACTCATCCGGCGTTACCTCGCTCATGCGGCGTTACCGGCGTTACCTCGCGAGCGCGGAACGAGCGACAAAGGAAACGTTGTCACGTTCAACTATCGTCAGTAAACCGACTTTACAGGCAACCAATTTTTTATATATATTTTTATTCTGTGGTGTGCAATAAAGTGTTTATCTATCTGTCTATCTATAATCTAATTTACAATCGGGAGTCTCTACATTTCTGTTACAATTTATACGCTGCAAAGGTATGTTATACGTAACATACCTTTAAATAAAAAATAGAAATATGAAATAAATTAAAACGACTACGATTTCTGAAAATTGAATTGCCCTTGCCCCGAGCAATAAAGTTTATGATTCAAAATACTTTTAAAATTATTAAAACAGTTTAATTTTATAATATTGAAATAAACATAAAACACGTTGAAACTTCTGTTAGAAAAAATTAATAAAGAGGACAAGGTTAACTAAACTAATTAACAGCAGTCTTCTAAACTATTTAATCAGACACAGATAATAATCAGTATTAACAGTTATCAATTTTATTATACACCAAAATAATTTACATGTTTAAAGAATACATAAATTCTTGTATCATCATTAAATTTCTTAATTTAGTATTACGTCTTAGAGTAAACCAATTACGCACACAAGCTCAAAAACAAGATGAAAAAACCCAGATAAGTAGCAGTCGATATAAAAGGTTTATGTGCGATGTATGTTATGTTATGAGTAGGTACATAAAAACTCATTCAGACCTCGTATCGATAAAAGTAAACAACACACACAACCCTCACTCGGTTGTTAACTAACAAAACGAAGGCAAAAATCTATTTAAGTTGGATTGGTAGGTACTATATACGGACGCCAAAATTCTAATTTTACTTAGTTTTTCGCAAATACTGCACTAATTATACATCGTAGCCTTATGGCAATGAGTTTTGCGAGCAGCATCTACATGTTTTTCGTAAAAAGTTTGGTCAAAATTACACATTTACTTCATATTGGTTCCCGATATCTCCAAATCTGGGACACTGGAGAAAATAAGCTTTCGGAAATCAATATGATATGGATGGGCAATTTTGAGTTTTAATTAAAAAATGTAGTAAACCCAAAAGGCCGCACGCGACTTCAAAAGTGCGGCAATAAATACTCTGTCAAAGTCCACATAGGTAGGCCGTCGCTACACAATTTTTCACGCACACTAGCATCCGCGCACCATACAAATTTCAAATTGACACACTCACACTACAAGAAAAAGTTGCCGCACTCACGGAGCTGTCGTTGTTAGGTTGGGCTCTATCTAGTCGGAGCGCGAGCGACTACCTATTATAAATCTATGTACTTAACGTTATGCTCGCAAAACTCATTGCCATAAGCCTAAGATGTACAATAAATAATTAGCCCACTATTTGCGAAAAACGAATTTCGCGGACTACTTGGGCCGAACACAAGTTGCCAACCTAGGTTAGTATGGTTTCATGTCCACAATATCCTGCTAGTTGCTGATAAATTAAATTTTTGTTTCCATTGTGTTTGTTAACAACCCTCAACTTACAACTACTTAACAAACTGTTAGTTAAGTACGATACAGATTCAACCCTCAGGAGGTGTTGCGGTACAAGTACCTACCTTCTTAATACGAGCTCGTCTTGTAGCCGCAACGATGATGGCACCCGCTGCTGAGCTGGCTGGTTAAGACCAGGAGAAGGGAGCGCGGTAAATACGATGATAAACCCCGCCAGCAGATCCGTCATGGAAGCAGACAGTTTTTAGTGTTTGCAAACCCCACATAACCCCTTTGTTTCCCCAGACGGAGGGATATACGTTAGGCATTTAAAATCATAGCTTTCAGATGTATGGCACTGATTCAGCTTGCTAATGGCTCGGGCTATGTCAGTGACTTTGGTTTTCCTGCGGATCTCCTCCTTTCTGATTTTATCCTTCAGGGAAACTCCTAACATAGCCCGCTCCATAGCACGCTGGGCGACTTTAATTTATGTGATTAAATAAATGACTTCGTATCCTGTATTTTTCTCAGTAAGCAATCTCACTGTGAAATTAAATGCATGTGGCTATCGGTGATTGTTATTTTCAATTGTCTGTCACTAGAAAAATCTACAGTGGAAAATAACCTTATAGTGGAGAACGTCCCATGACCTCACTGCAGAGGGAAAGATATAAATCTCATGTTATTAAAATAATATTCAAGGGCAGTCTTTTTTTTAGAAACGTCTAGACTAACCACTAGTGTCTACAAAAACACTGAATCACATACATAATATTACAAAGTAGGTAGATCTAAAGGCAACCTTAAACGTTTACATATAGTGATTCATAAAACGTGATTCAATACTATTTAGAGGCACCATTTTGGTGAAAGAATGAGTGGCCTCATACACCGAATTATTTAGACGTAATACGCAGTAAGCAATTCTGATTTTCTTCGTATTGTGCTATACGAATTCTAATATTTGGTATGATTTATTATCAATAAAAGTTACTTTTGTACAAATTTTATTTTTCAAGCATTAGGTATGTATTTCAAAATATTATCTCCTTGAAAAACTTTTTAATAGGCACGTAATAAAATTTACGATAAACTATAACTATATTAACTATCATAACATAAAAATTTAAGTAGGATATTTACCTACTTTCGAGAAATTTTTTATTTTTACTAAATTAAATATTAAATGTCATCTAAATTTTCACGTTTATCGATTTGCATGTTTAGGTGTTTGTTACTTCATTACGCCACGACTACAAAACCGATTTGTCTGGGACTAGCTCATATATACCTATATATGCTCATATATGTATACTAAATAGGTATTACAGCCAAACCTGGTTAAGTGAGAGCTCAACCGACCGAGATCTTCTTTTTCTCTTATAGAGGTTTCTCACTAAACCGAGTTTCTGAGAGAAGGACAAAATGATGGGACCTGGGCAAATACTCTCACTAATGGAGTTTTCTCGCGCTTACCCAGTTCTCACATACTCAGGTTTGACTGCATTATAAACTACTTTATCTTGGAAATATCTACTAACTGTAACTGTACTGGTACTATCAGCTAAAACCTTATATCAAACATTTGTCTCTTTCAGGTAAGTTGGAAGTTCAACTGCGTCATCAATTATATCATCAATATAATTTCGCAATCTAAAGAAAAATCGAAGGAAAAGATACAAGTAACGTCGCTTGCAGGTATATAATATTCTTAAATTAATGTACATTACAATATGTCCAATTAAATTATTTTTAAAAATAATTATATACGCTGCGTCCGCTTCGTGGAAAGGGTTACCTATCATGGTATAGAAGTGTAACGTTGTACAAATAAGTAATACTAATCTTATTAGTATTATAATCACGCCGCAACTGCTGAACCGATATGGCTGAAGTTTGAGACATAGATAACTTATAACTCGAATTAACATAATATTGGCTAAATTTTATTTCGGAAAAATCCACAATTCCAGTATAAAAATTGAAAAAAAAACAACAAATTTTTCTGTAACCATCTATGAATATACGTCTGTAACAAAGTAATACGTAAAATGAAGTAGCAAACTTCCTAAAAGGAGTGGGACTTTAATGATAAGTCTTCCATAAACATTAAAAAATAATGGCGCTTTACAATCTAGGTAGAAGTAACATCTCTGTAGGTATACATAATGTAATAAAGCTTTTACAAGAATCATCCATACATATTGCAATACATGTGGTGTTGATTAATGGTACAAGTTATAGATTTCCGTGTAATAAATAATAATCTGCGTGCGTGATGTGACCTCCGTACATTTAAGTTATAATAAATACACCATACAATCCATACATACAAATTATTTATGTACCTACTCGTACGATGACAGCAGTTTGTTTTAACTAGGAGTTAAACAATAATAATGAATACAAGCTTACTAAATATTAAATCTTACCAGCTGACCAGGTAACCGTAGTTTTGACTATTCACGGGTATGAAATTTCATGAAAATCAATGAAGCCGTTTCAGTAAGCCTGTTAAATAAAAACGATTTTTATTTTTTTTATATTGCATTGACGTCGGGCCACTATTATCTACAATTATTCCTAGCAGGTCAATAGTTACTGAAGAAAAAGGGTCTCGTGACAGACAGACAACAAAGCAATCTTATAAGAGATCCATTTTTTCATTTGAGGTATACTAAGTGCGTACGAAGGGCTATGCATGCTAGTGTGTTCCTAGTTTCACGTAAGTACTACGAAGGTCGCACTTTACTTTTAATCACAACCTTTTCAATATGACTTTAAATCAAAGCATATAACGCGGAACGCTTTATTGAAATTATAAAGTATTTATTTAAGATCTAGAAAATGATTCGGAAATACCTACCTACATTCAAAAAGTCACTCCAAATATTGAACTCAGGGAAACGCCGGACGTCTTAAAAATCTTATTTATGTCATATATTATTATCTGAACAAAAATGGTATGGAATTTGGGGAATTTGTATAGAAATATTGTAAAGCGTCTAAACGTTACGTAAAATAAACACTAAACCACTTCGACTCACTTTAAACGGAACTAATAAATACCTAACAAGCTATTTCCACAAATTGTGTACTTTGACATTTTCAGATAAGCTAGCTATCTAACCGCTAGATAGGATGCCAAAGTATTCTCAAAACCCCTTTTTTATCATCATTATCATCACATAAATAAGTAATAAATACGTAATTACAAATTGTCATTTTAAATTTAGTAATTAATCTTACAGTAAGAAGCTATTTTAGATACGTTCAAAGTTCTTCTAGCTATCCGAAAAAAAAATATAATAGAGTTAGACAAGTTGGCGTAGAAAGCTTTGGCTTGGTTGGCTCTTGAGCTTTTAAATATTGCAGCAGGCTGTATTTCGCGGATATCCATAATTAGCAGGACAGATTAATTTGTTTTGCTATAATCTTGAAACGATTCTGTATGGTAAAATACGTAGGAACACCTACCGCATGAAACACCACATACAATTTTTCCATCACTTTTTTTTCGACCTTCGTTTCGTCCCCATTACGATTTCCCGGGACTTTCGCTTTTGTTAGGAATTAATTAGATAGTTAAACTTTTCATAAAAAATATTTTAATTTTATTGCCGGTTCTTTTTAAAAAGCTATTTAAAAAAATAATTTCTATTAAATATAACAATCGTGTATAAATTAATTAAAAATGTACTATGTAGAAGGCTTTTAAAATTACAATATATATAGCTACTCGTGCTGATTGGCCACTGACTGACTGACTCATTGATCACCTCTCCTGAACAATTTTGTATGGATTTTTTTTTCACGGATGGTACCGTATAGACGGGAAAAAATCATTAAGAACAAAAATATGGAGAGAGCTGATGATTGAGGATTTTGGAGACGGATGAAGAGCACGGGGAGGGTATTCAAGATAGGTGGGGGGTGCTCGACCAAATGTCATTCGGAACGTCATCCAATTGGCAGTCAGCTGAAAAAAAAATCAAAATGGCGGATTCAAAATGGCCGCCAAACGAATTTCGTCGATATCTCGGAAAGTATAAAAGATGGAAGAACGGTTTCGTGACAAGAGTTGATCAGGATCCGAAGGTCTATATGATTGATAGAAAAAAAATTCAAAATGGCGGATTCAAAATGGCCGCCATTGGAATTTCGTCGATATCTCGGAAAGTATAAAAGATGGAAGAACGGTTTCTTGACAAGAGTTGATCAGGATCCGAAGGTCTATACGATGGATAGAAAAAAAATTCAAAGTGGCGGAAATTTTTTTACAAAGAAAATGTATGGCGAATGTTGAAGAGACTTAAAGTTGGAAGGCAAATATGGGGGAAGACAGCACGCGGGCGGCCGGGCCACATGTGGCCCGCGCCTCCACGCACCCTACTAGTTATTATATATAGACGGAGATATACCATACTTGCCTTCTAGACAATACAAAAGGTACTTACAGTATAATGAGAATTTTATTTCGCTCAAGGCTTTAAATTTCCCAACCGCTTATTGCAATAAAGGAAAAAGACAATTTTCTCATAAGACCTGATGCGTATCTAACAAAGCAGCTGCATAGTAACCATCTCTTATTGTAACATTATTTTATAGATACTTTTTATATTTACTAGCTTTCGCCCGTAGCTCCAATCGCGTTAATTTCGTTTTGTTTCCGAAATCCTGGTGGAACCATGGGTTTTCCTAAAAACAAATTAGCCTGTCTTAATCCAAATTATTTGTATTCTATCACTATCCCAAATTTAACCCAAATCGGTTCTGAAGTTGTGACATAAAAATGCAAAATAGATACACGGTAGATGGTTCTGAGATTGTTTTAAGTAGAAAAGATTTTGCAGATCAATAATAATCGCTGGTAAATTCACAGAACACATAAACAATTTAACATTATAGACTCGCGGAATCATAAGATTCGCGGAAGAAGAACTCTGAATGAACGTAGGCATATTAAATCGGCTCTTATCTTGCTCCCTTACAAGTTTTATTTGAATATTTGACTCCGTTGATAACGCGGAAATTGATGCAGAGATTGTAAGTTTGACTTCTGATGTTAGAAGTCAAACCGTCTTGTGTAATCTTATTACAATTTTTCCGCTTGTGTTGGTACTATATTCGTATTTATTTGGTAAGTAATGATAATCATAGAATATGCGAAAAAACATCGCCATGGCAAAAATGGCTGGCCAAAGCTAGCCATAAATATTGATATGAATGATGTTCTAGAGAAAACTTCTAATGGAAGATTGAGCCTTCTAACACGATCTAGTCACGTTCTGTTGTAAAAAATAATGTTTTCCTCAAAGCACTTCGATTTACACATACCCGTCATTTCAATGTACTCGCGAGAGATTTTCCGCTGAACTTTATATCTGCGATAGAATGTTATTTACCTGCTAAATAATAGTTCTGAGATACTCACTACTACACCTACTCGTAGTAAATTACCATTGACGTTTTTTAACTACGTCATAATAAACCCATAATAATTTACTTACTTCAAATTGTGTTAGCACTTGTGTTCCTGTGTTCAATTTACTTTTACTTTACTTAGACGGTTTGTCGCTAATCCCGTGGGAACGATGAATTTATCCTGGATAAAAAGGAGCCTATGTGTTAATTCGGGCTATAAGCTAGCTGTGTTCCAAATTTCAGCCAAATTGGTTCAGTAGTTGCGGCGTGAAAGAGTAGGTAACAAATATCTATCCATACTTACAAACTTTCGCGTTTATTATATTAGTAGGATATTTTAAACCGAAAAATGAGGGTAATTGACAAAGTAATTAATTAACTTCACAAAACATTCAAAAGATACACTCGTAAGGTTTCTTCACTTACAAACTTCGCCCGAAAAATTCACGTAACAGCGACGGACGTAAAAGCAAGGAAATCAAAACCGAGTCGCTGCAGTTACGTGGCCACGTTACGTAAGGCCTTTCGTATACTTTCTCTGTCAGTAAAACTTAGCGTGAACGGTTGCGCAAGCTTGAAATGGCAGTCGACTAAATTTCAACATTTTGAAGAGCGAGCGAAGATTTGACGCGGCTTATATGGCGGGCGGTGTGACGAAATGTGAAATATTATGAACATCCACAAGCTTCAGTCGAGGGACACGCTACTTTCACGAAAGACTTTTGATATAAGACTAGCAATATTTACGACGTTAATTTCAATTTATTTCAATTTCAATTTATTTATTATTGAACCAATGAAAATGATGCACAGTACAAAAATCTCCTTAAATCTAGTGCACAGAATAGGTACATACAAAAAAGATTTTTAACCTGATGGAGTGCTTTGGCGTCCGTACTAGGAAAACCTGTGTTACGGGCACCATGTAACATAATCATAATTCTGAAATAAAAAAAAAATAGTCCTCTCCCGAACTCTGTGTTTGCCGGATCTTGCAACCGTAGTAAACTAAATAGTAAGGTACCCCCCTAAGGTATGGTAAGGTACCTTTAAAAAATAATGAATAGACATATTTTTAGGTAAGAGCGCTCCATCTCCGACAGCATTCTCACTTTCCATCAGGTGAGATTGAAGTCACGCTATATTGAATAGTAATTAATAAATAACAAAACCTAGGAACGCGGGATGCGGTTTTGCTCACGTAATGTTTTGTCACTATTAGGAATGGAATTTCCAAAAATGCTTTGCCCAATGCTTCCAATGAGTTAAGTGTATTGATTGATGATTCAGTCATTCAATCGCCTTCCCATTTCATATACCTAGTTTTATAGAATTGATAAACTGTATTTTTGAATATTGTTCTTATAATTATGCCTATAAGACTTTCCAATATCCATAGATATTCGAATTTTGAAATGCACCCACAAAATAACATCCCGCATTTAAGATAAGTAACTACAACGGAACTATTTTTGTCGTTCATAAATCAAAGGGAAAACTGTTATTTCAGAGGTGGTAAAATTTATACATATGCGAGTAGGTACCAGGTATGTAAATACATACTAAATTTTACCTAACACCGAGTTGATGTGAGGTAACTTTCTAAAAACTGCTCGAGTGACCTTGAAATAAAACGCTCTTACAAAACCGCGGGCCACTCGCCGGTCCCACCTCCCCCTCCTGCAGCGCGGATCTACGCACGCCCTCCCACATGCGCGCGCGCATCCGTGTGTGCGACACACACACGCGCGTACACGTGCTGGCTACGTGTGTGCGTTTACCACAATCTACCGCAAGACAAGTAGAAAGGCGTAGTGAAAAATCTAGTTTGATCCCACGCCTGCCACCGCTGCCATAAAAATTAAGTATCCATTTTACACTATCAAGATGCATGAGTGACATGATTTATAATTGTGCCATATAAGGCGATCGAGAGAAAAAGTTCTAAGAAACTGACTTAAACGGAATGCGGATGATTGGACAATGATGATTCACAATTGATGTTTCACTTACGTTGTTCTGATCTCCAATGATAATTTTAATGAAACACGAAGCTTAAATTTTTTTTCGTAGTTGAGGTATCACATCGCACAAGTTACATATTTCACCTTGAAACTGCGATCGCTAACAAAACGCACCTTAAAATTCTAGCAGTTTTGAAATCATCGCCTTCCAAATATGTGAAATCCTTGAACGTGGTATCTGGGTCATGTTCAGGTTCCGATGTGTCTCGCAGTCGGTTATTAGCATTGAGCACTGTTGTGGCGACCGCGTAGATATGTTGCGCAACTCTGTTGACTTTCATCCTGAAGGTCAAGTGCCATCCTATTTCAAAACAGACCTTGATCGTCGCTGGTTCACCTCGGATCTCTGAGAGAACACTCTAGTCAACGGAAGCTGTTATTTCTAATCGATTTTTATCAAATTTCGTCTATATTTAAACGAGTATAATTTTGTAATTTTGTACCTTATATTTGAATATTACATTTCCAGAATTCATGTATTTGTGCATTTACATATACATATGTTCAAAGCACCTAATCGCTCCAAGGTCAAGCGATTTCGCACCGTGAGAACCGACAGTGTATATATTATGACTTAATCTATCATAATTTGCTGTAATAACAGAAGTGATATTCAAATGACTGTCGACAATCAAAACCGACCTTTTCTAAGACACGTTCTTTATAAATAGTCATCTAACTGCCACGAAGATCGCGAAATGTCGAACACGAACTCGATTTGTTCCCGAGGCAGGAACATTGCGAAAATGTAGAAATATGTGCTGAGCCTTGCTTGCTAGTTATTCCGGCTTGCGACTTTCAATATTTGCTTTAAAAAAAATTGAGCTTATCGTAACCAAACCAAACAGTGGAAGAAATTTCTTACAGAGTCGGTCCGTTGAATACCATCGCAGTGTCAAATATTCTGCTTAAAGCAGTACCTATTTGCGAATCTATAAAGTGTCCAGATTTGAAGGACACTGTAGCTGGAGGTATTACTGGGCTTAGTGAGATATTATAAGAACTGCAGGGCTAGACAATGTCACTTAAGCGTTTGGCGTTAACGCTACTCGCTAGTCGACAAAAATGTATGGACAAAACAAATGACTGTAGAAAAACCACGACATTAATTAACTAAACACGCTGTGTTTGATACTGTCGGCTGTCAATTGTCAAGCGAAGTACGCTAAAGTTATCTACAAGCTTCGCGAGAACGCCAGCGAGCGTTGAAGTTAGCGTAGTTAATTATTCAAACACAGCGTGTTTAGTTAATTAATGTCGTGGTTTTTCTACAGTCATTTGTTTTGTCCATACATTTTTGTCGACTAGTGACTAGCGTTAACGCCAAACGCTTAAGTGACTTTGTCTAGCCCTGCTGATATTGCATGTAGTGCAGTGTGTCATATAACATTGCAATGCAATTTGTGAAGTGGACGCGATACATTTGGCGTATCACATACATTAGAATAAGGGGGATCATTTAAGTAATCTTGGTAGATTGTTTGTCTCATCATTCTTAGCTCTACAAAATAAGAACAATCACAATTCACAACCCCATTAAAACAAACAAACTGAAATAGTTACCTATACCAAAGCGTCGGCCTAATGCACAAGGTCAACCAGTGCTTTACGTAAATAATAACTCCTTCTCACTAACTCTTCCAGAACTTTCTGCTAGTTGAGTATAGTTGCGCACAAAGATAAATTGACAGTCATTTTTTTAGGTAATAATTTTTACTTGTTTTTGCCATTTTTCATTGCTAATATTATCCAGTTTACACTCAATAAATTAGTCATTCGACATGTTGCATATAAAACTGTTCATTTTACTTATTTTATGATATGTTCAAGTGATTAAATAAGGTAATAAAAATAATAATAATAAAAAAAATCCCATTTAAAACACATGATAATTCTTTCTTTTTAAAAAAAAGGGAACCGCCTTCAAAAAACCAACCCACTGAAAAGCAAAAAAATAATTTTCTAATAAATCTGGGTTTACTTACCTACCTACTTAGTTTTTGAAGTCGGTGCCATTAGCCATACTCAAAATGAATTGCGAATTTTGATTTGGCACCGACTTCATAAACTAAGTAGGTAGGTAAGTAAACCCAGATTTATTAGAAAATTATTTTTTTGCTTTTCAGTGGGTTGGTTTTTTGAAGGCGGTTCCCTTTTTTTAAAAAAAGAAAGAATTATCATGTGTTTTAAATGGGATTTTTTTTATTATTATTTTTTATTTCATACTTTTTAGTGATAAGTAGGTTTTGGGCTAATTAATACTACCTTATCAATTTATTCTAGTGATAGGTTTTTTAGTGATAATTATTCATACCACTAAAAACATATCCTATCATATGTAATACTGACTTTGACGTATCTACTATTATAATATATTTTAATATCTTGTATGCCTAATGACGAGGAATGTTATTTCGCGATAGATCAAATAGATCGGTCCAGCCAAACGTGAGATAATCACGGACAAACCTAAATACCAATATAGGGGTTAAAGAGAGAACCTCTTTTTTTGAAGTCGGTCAATTAAAAACATATTTTTTAGTCAACTTGAGAATCACTATCTCTTTTGAAATCTGTTAAAATCTACACTGTAAACTAATTATACCGATCGCAAGCGATTTTCCGTTGAGGAGTTCCGCTCTCCATCTCCGAAGATATTCATTAGATCTTAACCAAATTGAAATGAGTCTACCTGTGATGTATGGCCTACCTATTGAAAAAAGAATCATCAAAATCGGTTTCGCCGAACTCGAGATAATCGCGAACAAACTTAAATACAAATATATCTATCAAACTAAGAACCTCTTGTTTTTTTAAGTCTGTTAATATACTAAAACCTTCTCCAGAATGTAACAAACACTTTCCCGAAAACCGCATCAAAATCGGTTCAGCCAAACGCGAAATAATCGCGGACAAACATACATACATACATACAAACATACATACAAACATACGGGTCGAATACAGAACCTCCTTTTTTTTTGAAGTCGGTTAAAAAGGTAGACGAGTGACGACTCATCGGTTTAACAATTCAAAAGCCCATTAAGCTGTCGAAAGGCAGTAACAAGCCCATAACTCTCCTAGACAAGTCTCGTGGACTTTTCCGGAGCGTTGATTCGGTTAGTTTTGTCATTTAACATGTATCTGGCACTGCGAATCAATCGTCAATCAAACGCAAGGTGAGAACTGAGAACTGAGAGTGTAACTGATGCTATTTTAGCATTATCGAAGGTAAAACTCATTCGCGCTTTCAGTTGAAGACTCTCACAAGGGTACGCCGGTACGGAGGCATTTATAAATAAATTCATTTGTCAGTTGCCAACGAGCTCGGTTTGGGCATGGCCTCAGCTAACAACTAACAAGTACATGGAAGTATGCGCTTATTTGAATACAATTTAGATTATGTGATATGTTATGTGGCGCGTAGTGCGTGTACACCACTGGTACCAATACATGGCAGCACAGCTGCTTAGTGTCAGTCAATAAGCGCGTTGTTTGCATGTGAACATCGCTTTACTTTGTGTACATGCCACGCCCTTTCAGTTTAGTCTAATGCAACAACGAAGCACTGCCAATCATTTTGCATACCAGTGCACCCCTTAAATCATCTTATGGGTCATTGGAATGACGCATATAACATAAAAATAAAATATGGATTTTGTTTTCCCATATAGTTAATTAATTCTACTAGCTATACTATCAGTTCATGTTTATATTTACTTATCGTATTAATGTACCTTATAATATTATCTTGGAACTGAATGAGTAGGTAGTAGGTACCTATGTGAAATATCAACACTGTATTTCAAGAGTCTCGGCTGGTAGAGAGTAGAGTCTAAATTCGAAACAAACAGTGACAAATGCTTGCAATAATGTTCTTACTTATTTGACTTATGAGTCTTATGACGCGTGTACAGGTACTATTTATTATAATAAATACTCAATCAAGACTTAATAAATAGTTGATATTCAAATTAATATTAGTCACATATTGATCTCTCGAGATTTTTTTAATGAATTGCGCAGATCGGGACAAGAAGTATCAACAAATAAAATTATCACCATGACAATGATCTCACTCGACTTTTGTCGACATTGATTAGCATAACCTATGAGACGTACGAGCATAGACATTTCCTTGTTTTCGTACGTAAAGAAATTATCGCCGATTACGTTATCGCTTCCAAAAAATAGAGGCGATTACAGTGGTAAACAAGATGAATAGCGCGAACATAATGGCGTGTTTTCCGACCCCAGGCTACAAGTGGTGATATTTACAGTATTTAATTGTTGCGGAGATGTGAACGCGAGCGTCAATGATGCACCACGGATCGCTAAATTGACCGTGGCTCTTGTGAATGAACTGGCGTTTGTTGTGGAGCTGGCATTACATAATGGCTTGTATGTGGCGCGATACACGCAGTTGGTGCTGCGGTGCTGCTGCTCAACATTTCATCCGAAGGCCGCCGCACAAAGCGTGTGCGGCGTATCGCTCGCCACGCGCGCCCCGCGATTTCCTGTTTGACAACTATCGACTTACATCACTATCATTTTCTGTCATACTTTGCACGGCTGTTAGAAGCTTGTAAAGGGGTCTGGCCTGTTGCTAAGTACCTCGCACAATCGTCATTGAAGTTACCGGAATTATTACTCGCGATCTCACGCCTCGAAACTCTTCCTTAATAAATATTTTTATTACTCGAAGATCGCGGAGGTTATCGGAAACAAGCGCGAAATTTCTTAAGCGATTGTATCGTATCAACGAGCCTCGAAGGAGCATTGAAATGAAAACGGACAATTCAATTTACCCAATCATTTCAGTCATCCAAATGGAGCATGAAAATGCCACCGCCATGTAAAGTCTTGTGGGATTTTCTGCAAATTGACAATTAATCTCGCATACTTACTCATTTGAGCATACTGAGATGTAGATACAAGACAATTTAATTGTTTGCCACATTCTTAGTGGCCTAATTTATTGCTTCGCGGACGATTGCGTTGAACGAATGAACAACAAAGCACTAATATCTGCGTCTGACTCGAATTTTAGATGTCTTAAATCAACCGCAGCAGTAGCATAATAATGACTACCGAACTAAGTAAAGTACTGGTACTAGCTGTTATAATTTACAAAATTATAACAGCTACCGAACTAGCTAATGCGTAAGGCGGTGCAGTAAATAAAAACATCAACGATCATAAAACGCTAGACACTCTCGAGCTCTCATTGACATTTTATTATTGAGCCATAAACATGTGCGTCGTTGCGAAATTGTGATAAATGGGTAGAAATAATTCCAGCATCCGCTGATGATAGGTTGCGTGTAATTAAATTTTGATCGGAATAAACAGCTCCGGACATCGATATGACTTATCCCGGAATATTTGCAAGGATTTGTCGGTTCCATGTACGTTTCAATTCTCGCTTTTACTCATGTACTTACCTAATTCGGTTTAGTTTTCGTTTAAATAAATTGTGTTTGCTCAATATAAACATCAACATCGTCCATCCGCACGTCTTTTTCGTAAGAAGTTTAGCAATGTCGAGGAAAGTGGCAGTGTTTTTTCCAATCTTACGCTCCACTAGGCCAACAGCTACAATTTCATAGCTTGCAAAACGCGATGTCGCAAACGTTTGTTCAGTCGGTTACTTGTTGTTTCCTGCGACATGACCAATTAATTGTTACTGTCATTTCAGCTACTACTACAGCTTGTATTTTCTAGCGCCTATTTCACTTTTCCTTTTGGATTCTATCTAACAGATACCGTACCTTCGTGAAATAGTTAGGTACTTTGACAGATATTTATTTTACATTGTATGATTTTACGCGATAATATTTATCATTTAATTAAAATTAAATATTGTGCTTTTATTTATAAATACCTACCATTGAAGATCATGCTTCGATTCGTCATAAAAATTATATTTAACAACAAAAACTTTTGCATTAAATAATAAAAAAATATGATTACAAATGCTAAAATTTTGAAACCACGTTGTAACTCTTAACTTGCTTTAATGCAATTAAATTAATACAATTAACTTAATTTAATTCATTAAAGTCATTAAAATAATACTATTAATTTAATTGCATATTATACTAAAATTGTACTTACTTATGTCTTACAATTTTGAATGATTGCTATTTCTTTACGAATCTTAAATGTTGTTATGTTACTAATTACTTCTTTCTACCTTTTTCTATTAACGAAAATCATGTCTGCCACGACTATTTATAATGTAACCAGAAAATAGGTACATAGTTTAATTAAGTATGTAACAATGTCTACAAATTCTCCTTCTATTTGCCAAGGTTTTACCATACAATACCGCGAAAGACTATCCCTTCTACGAAAATATGCGAACTGCGCGCCAGCCATTTATATCAAATACCAATACCAATGTATAAAAGGTAAAACTTGATTTATTGTTTTCTGCGTTTCTGTTTTACTGACAATCTTAATCGTCTTAAATCTACATACATAATCAACATCACAAAAGAAGCAGTTTCTTAGAATTTTAATTTTCTCTTTAATTTCCTTGATCAAGAAGAAGAAGTCCTGCTACTAAAGATTTACCTGATTCATCAATTTCGTGTTCGACAAAAAAAACATTCAGACTACTTTGGCCGACCTTGAACGTTAGATTTTGACTCAATCAGTTCTTACATCCTTGCTTACTATTGCAATTTTTATTACTGTTCTTGATTTTTCTTTAAACCTAAAACATTATCAATAAGTTTTGAGCATGTCACAAAAGATAGACCATTATTGAAGGAAATATTAGACATACGCTTACTTCAAAAAAAAGGTACTCGTGCTTACCTTTCAGAATGTGTAATACAGGAAAAAATGTAATGAACTATACATGATTAAAATAATTACGGTTCCGACACATTGAATAATGTTCACAAGTGGACAAGTTCACATAATTGAGAACCCTTCAAAGGCAGACTTGTTAAAATCGCCTATTACGGTGATTTTGCAATTAGAAAAAAATAATTAATAAAAGCAACCAAGTAGACAGGTACCTAATCTATATGCCGACGTATAATTAGAGTGAAATTAACCGCGTGCCATCGATTGATTCATTACCAAAACCTTCGTTCGATTCAGCGGTAGATATATTGATTCATGTTTACATTGACTTGTCAATTTAAATCAATTGCAATTATCTCCAATTATACGGCGCTACTATTCACGTTTAAATGATCCATCCGTTTAAAGTAATGAGTAGTAAAGCACCTTTAGTAGATTACTTGGAACGGAATGCACCTAAGGGCTTGTGCATAAATAATTAAAATCTTGTAGGTTTTTAAAAATCATGAGCCGTGGTAATATTAGTCTCTACAAGTGACTGAACTATGTATTTTTAACGCAGTATTCATCTCTATTCTGTACAATTTGATCGAGCTAATTTGACATTATCCTTAAATCACTGGAACGGCAATAAACATTATACATACAATTCCAAATTTGCCCATAATTAAAATTGAGCTCGATGATCAAAATTTCGATTAGCTTACTATGCAGGAAAATTCGCATTTCATACAATCACTTTTTTACAATTTGGTGATGATTAAAGAACAGTATTTAAAGTTTTTCGGATCGTAGATATAAGACTTGTGAAGTGGAAGTAGGATTTAATAGCAATAATTTAATTAACGACTAGTGTTGCCCAAATGCAAGAACAAGACGAGACTCAGCCAGTCTTGGTCTTGGTCTTGCGCCAGTACATCTGGTCTTGGTCTTGGTCTTGTTCTTTTATCCCCAGTCTTGGTCTTGGTCTTGGTCTTGCAGCAAGAGTCTCGCAAGTCTCGCAATTACGATAATTTAGTTGTGAGAACAATGTAACATTTTGAGTACCTAAGTATACATTTTGAGTTTGAATTATCATAGCTTTTTTTACTTACTACAAGTTAGTAGGTACTTGACTGCGATCTCACCTGATGGTAAGTGACGATGCAGCCGAAGATGTTATCGTACTAACTTGGACGGGGTAAGCAAACCCTAACGGATTCTACACAGCATCGCGCCGGAACGCTAAATCGCTTGGCGGTGCATCTTTGCTAGTAGGGTGGTGACTAGCCACGGCCGAAGCCTGAATGTGGCCGAAGTGTGATGCTGTGTAGAAACCGTTAGGGGTTGCTTACCTCTTCCAAGGTAGTACGATAACATCTTCGGCTGCATCGTCATTTACCATCAGGTGAGATCACAGTCAAGTATACTTACTTGTAGTGTGTAAGAAAAACGGAGGTCGGCCCGCGAAATTCAATGAATTAGGCTTATGGCATTCATTTTGCGAAAATAGCAATACATATCATCTTATATTTATATAAAAATCTTTACTAGAAAGCGTCCAGTTTAGGTATGTACTCGTAGTTCGAATGCCGAGTTTGAAATTTTGCAAATTGGTCGACAATCGAACTTCATTCCTAAACTGGACACTTTCAAGTACCTAAACATTAAACTGTGAAGATGATACTCTTATGTTCGCAAAATGAATTCCTGCCTACTTCGTTGGATTAGTTAAATATTATTGCGAAAAACAAAATAAAATTTGAATTTCGCGGGCAGAGGGTGCGATTTCACGTAAACTGCAAGACGCAAGAGTCTTGCAGGCTTAGTCTTGTTCTTGCTCAAATCTTGCACTGCCAGTCTTGTTCTTGGTCTTGCTAAAATTAGGCAGTCTTGGTCTTGGTCTTGTTCTTGCAAAAACGCAAGAACAAGACCAAGACTGCAAGACCAAGACTGATTTTGGGCAACACTATTAACGACGCAGAGTTACGGGTAACGGCGTTACATTAAAAAAATATTATGAACTAGGTACCTACCGGAATTAACTGCTGAACGCGTTGAATTTTTTCTCCGTACAAGGTTGTGCTTTGTATAATATCTTCGCATTACGTTTTACTCAAAGATCGTTTCCGTATCCATCTTTAAGATAATAAATAAACTACGGTTTTCGTCCTCGGCTTCAACTTAGTAAATAGAAAAAAATCATAGATTATTGTATAGTAAAACGTATATTAGTAACAATATCCTCATAGATTATTATCTAGTAAAAGGGATTGAAAAGCCATGAAGTATGACAAAATCTCAACCAAAGGCGAAACTGGAAGACTAAAATCTCTTTATATTACGTCAGTTTTATCATTCACGTATGGTTTTATGGTTTTAATACTTTACGTGCAATGTGCAAAGAGCCTAAAGTGTAAAAATGTTACTTGCCCATTGTAGGCGAGTACCTACGCGTTTAATTAGCGTAAGGAGAATTATGTAACAAGCTAGCTGTAGTTCTTTTATGATCCGACCTTGAATTCTACACTTGATTCTTGTATTGAGACATTTTTATTGCCCCTTGTTAACATAAACGATATCTGCTATAATATGCTTCCTGATTATTTCTGTTGCCATTTCCATTCCGATTTCAGCATGAGCATTTGATTGGTTATTAGCTGCTTCGTTAATTTTGTTAATTAGGCCCTTGTACTGAGTTAATGCTCATTTTAACACACAATATTAGTGAATTGGTTTATGGAATTGCCTTTTTGTTTGTCTCCGTTTTCTCAGACTTTTCTGATTGTTTTATATATTCGTCTGTAATGGATATTTATTTTTTAAATTACATAAAGATTTTTTCTCACACAATCCAACCCAGAAATTATGGTCCATTCTTGTTTTTAATTTTGCATGAATTTTACAATTATGTACAAAACATTCTTAATATTTCTCAAGTTGTTTCAAGGTGATTACAATAATTAAGTGAACCATTTTTATCTCTTCATTCGTTTATTTTAACTTTTGCGGACTGAGAATATTTGGAAGGTCTTCTTTATTTTAATATTTTTTTGCAATTTAATCATTTCACTAACGTATTCAGTTTTATAATACATACGATTTTTCTAAATGAAACTAGAGTCATTTTTAAAAATCAAGTTTAAGGTTCGTCCTGTAGTGGCCCTTTAAGTGGCCCTTTATTGAATAGTTAAAGTTTTTCATTGACAATATTTTATTTAAGTTGAGGAACTCCTTTATCAAAGGACTGACCTAACATAAAGTTCATCTGAGAGCTATAACGTCGTGAATTCGTCATCGGTCATCGACTGACAGGTACATTACATAATTTGAATTTAATTGTCCAATTTGTTAACGTCAATCAAATTGGTAATTATATCAATGTCAATCGAGTTTGTAATTTCATCATCATCTCGCCAGCAGGAGTTAAGCATCGACTTAACATTGATGTTATTATTTTAGGAAAGCCTGAGTAGTTAAATTTCGTTAACCTCAGAATTTAAATATTGAACGGTTTTAATATTCTACGATGTTGCATTGTGAAGTCAACATCTCCTGAAGATGTCGGGACGAAACGTGCGTCGAAGAAAGTGTTGGAAAATTGTGTGTGGTGCTTCATGTGGGCAGTGTTCCTGCATATTGTACCATACAGAATATTTTCAAGTACCGGATTTTATCTGTCCAGCTCAGAATTTGAAATAGTCACTTTTTTTAAAAGGTTTATATTTAACGAAGGTTTCCTCAAATTTATAATTCTTATTTTGATGACAGCCCTTTTTCCTTATTCCAATATTCATCCAACAACCACAGAAAAATCGTTACGCAAGTACAACTTTTATTTAAAGAAAAAAATTACGTTAATATTCCAGTATTACCAAATCACCTTCATTCGATACTAGTAGTGTGGGAAAGGTGTTTTATTTTATTAACGAAAATTGAATTTAAATGTTTCCGGAATTTTGTTTACTAATGCACTGGTGAAAGTGAAACGGCGAGGTCAAACGCTCCTACGCAAGTAGGTATGAAAGGTTGAATAAAAGCACTGGCAAGGCAATCGGATTTTGTTCCTTTCATCAGCGGTTTTTCTTACGCTATCTTTCACTCCGTGAAAAGCTTATAACGCCATCTAGTGGTAGTGATCGCTACTACTACGTGGAATTAATGCGTAATGTTGAACAGTTCCGCTAGAGAGCAGAATAAGTGCAAAAGTCTTGCAACTATTACTTGATACAAAGACTTTTGTACGCATTTATGAGAAATTTCCCATAATTATTTCTCAGGTAAGTACCTAAAGGAAATGTTAATAAAGATAATTTAAAAGTAAACCTAGTTGCATAAAAATACTTGAAAATAATCATTTTGCATACATATACCGATAAACATCTGAAAACAACCCTGCAGGTAGCAACACACTTTTAACCGACACGACTCGTTGCACGCGGACAATGCCGGGCGAGCCTGACGCGCACGGCTGCGCCCGCGCCGCCCTGAAAATGTGACACGATGACGCAATAGCGTTTTCATGTGAAACCTTTCACAATTCTATCTTCTAAATATAACGGATTGAGATGATTATACACCCAAATATTTAGATGACTTAAATAAAAAACAATCTGCATAAGTACATTACCTACATCAGCGTTTTTTAAAAACCAATGTTTGTAGCAATAAACACGGAGATAATATCTATTAAAAAGGAAAGGCATCTTTCATCCATTTACTGACTCATTATTACCCCGTGGTGTTTGGTTAAGACGACGATGACAATATAAAATCAAAAAGGGAACAGTAAGGGCCTTACGTTTTCAAATATTGTAGAACTTCTACAAAGATCGAATAAGTATTATTAGGTTGTAATTTGTTAGGTAGTTATTTATTTCGAAACAAGAGCCTCGATAATTTACACAAATATTCATATTTTTCCTTTCCAATGTCTTGTTAATGTCAATGACAAATCAATTCTTAAAATTGAGCGTGAAAACGTGTACAACTATACAGAAATAACTAAAGAGCAAATAAGACATACTATGTTATATTATGTTTTCAAATATACTCCTAAAATAACATCTGGTATCATTATTTTTTTAAAGTGAACAAAAGTAAAATTGACTATTTTACTATCGCCGTTGTTTCTTTTTTAATAAACTAGCTTCTGTTCTCGGCTCCACTCATGTGACATTTGGCTTGTTACCAATCCCGTGGGAACTGACTTTTTTTCAAGGATGCCTAGGATATTTCCAAGCCCATTCTGATTAGTAGTTTTGGAGTGAAGTAGTAACAAACAAACAAATGCACAATCATGACTATCTAACGAAAGAACAGTTTTTTGCATCAGGTACCTATCATCTTAAGAAGAAATTTTTCTTTGTTTGGTATAGATTTCTTCACAATGCTCATTAACATTCAATTAAATTGGTGTTAATCATTCGCATAGCATGCTAATTACTTCATCTAATTTGCATTTATAAACAAACACTTGCACAGGCACGTCCAGCTAACAAAGTAGGTATATAACGATGAAATATTCAAACGATGTAAGAGCCGAGAGCTGCGTCCTGCGAGCTGCTAGAACTCGTGCCTCGAAAATATTTATGCACACGAAATTGAAACTAATAATTAACACCACTACCTAAAGGTTATTATCATTACTTCCAACAATATTCAAACCGTTAAAGTTCCGGACGCTGTCGCTGCAACTTCCACTTTTGCAATTAAATTCAACTTGAAAGTGCAACTATGCAACAATGGAGAAACGCTCACTATTCTATCAACAATGCTTCTGACTTTGCTCTTGCTAAATGTAACGCTAAGAAGCGCCTGTTGGTAGTTGATCGTCTTTTAAACGATCTTGCGTTATAACGCTAATATCTCGTTGCGATGCTTTATCGGGCCAAGGTCTTATTGCGACAAACTTTCTAGCACTTGCTTCTAAGACTTCGTCTAAAAGAGCGCATTAACGTTGTTCATTTAAATTCGTCTCACCTTCTGACCTTTCTATGCGATTGTGAAACTCCGTTTCAATGGTCATTGTATCGCATCTCCACAAATCACAATCTTGATAGTTTGTATGATTAAATTTCAAACTACTCGTTGATATTGAAACGTTTATCGCTTAACAGTTCACTGGTTGCAACCTTGTCTTCCTTTACATCGGCCGTTTTCAGTCTGACATAGATCGAGACTAATGAACCGAAAACATTATGAGATTTGTTTGGTTTCACTTATTAGAGCTCAAAGTATCGTGTTAGAAAATATTAAATCTCACGAATCTGTAATTCAGTTTGATTTGAAAACGAACGGAAAGAGGCGCGCTAGTTGCGGATCTCAGCATTTATTTAGAATCTTCGGAATTCTGATCGTATTTGTATTAAGTATAAACATGCGTTTTTCATTACTACCAAGTATGTCTGCAACACTATATTTTTCTTCTTTAAACCATGTATTGAGATGTTCTTTTTCGAATACTTGAGATTTTCGAAATTGAGAATATTGTCGTAGTTCTTTTCTTTTCTGTTTATCAACTGATGTTTTTGTATTGTCTTCAGTGCTGGAATGATGGGCGAGGGCCTGCTGACGCTCACGTACGGCAAGCACCACGCCTGCATCCTGAACGAGGTGGGGGCGGCGTGGCGCGGCGCTCGCTACTCCGACCTGGTGTTGGTATGCGACGACGCCGTGCCCCTCGCTGCGCACCGCATCGTCATGGCCGCTGCTAGCCCCTTAATCAGGTTAGAAAACTCTTTTCCTAGTCTGAGCGATACAAGATCGTAGAGGAAGTAGCAAGCAATAGGGGTTACTTTCCCATTCCAACTTAGTACGATTATATCTTTGTCTGGATAGTCTCTTACCATAGGCAAGATTGCATTAACTTGAAAATGAATAATTAAAAATTAACTTTTACTAACTTAAAATGCGGTTTCTGATCTTTACTAGTTAAGATATCCAAATCTTGATCAGAAATAAAAATACTTTCCATTTAATTAATGTTACTAAATATATTTTAATTAATATTATAAAAGACTTAAAATGTATATAATTATTATTAAAAACTTAAAAGCGTGTGCCGCTTTAGTTCAGTTATGTAACTACAATATTATGCTTCTATGTTTCAGAAAAATACTTGACGATACGCCGTCAGTTGAAAATCCAGTCACAATACACATGTCCGGTATCAACAGCACCCTCATGAGACATCTACTTGTTTTCTTATACAGTGGCCAAGCATACATCGAGGTCAGTTTAAACAATTCTCTAGTAATAGTTAAATAATTTTCATCTTTCTGAATTCCTTTCCATTTAATTTTAAACATTACGCAAGGTATGCCTAATACTCCTCAGAGCACAACGCAGAAACTTTTCTGTGTTGAGCTTTGGGAGTTTTTAAGAACAATTCATCAAACAAGTTCAACTATTTCAATGGTTTTTTTTATTTGTTTCAGTCGGGAGAAATAGATGATATGCAAGAACTCTTCGAACTACTTGAAATAAAATCAGATGTATGGAAATCAACAAAAGAAAGGAGACAAGAAGAAGAAAGGAACAGATCCTGCGACCGTTTAAAAAACAAAAATCTAAAAACAGACATTAACAGTAATGAAAGTAGTAAACATGATGCACCATCGGGGTCGTCGCACTCAGAAAGCGAAAGAGTAACGCCCGGAGCAGGCTATAGTAAAGACAAGGAAAGAGGAGATTCAGAATCGTTGAGTATAAAGAAAGAAAACATGTCCACAAGCAGTAACGATGAAAGAGAAGATGATGATCCTGACGGGGAAAAAAGGGACAAAGAATGTGGACGAGTTTCATCCCGCAGACGGAGTTCATCCAATCCTGTTAACCTATCTTTAGCCAGAAATTCAGAAAACACAAGTAGTGAACATGATGATTCTCATGATTTAGATGTCGAAACAGTAGCTGCTAAGGTATAGTTTTCCACATATTTACTTATTCAAAATGTAATAATAAAAAATTCTGGTGTTACAGTATTTGTTACGAAACTCCTCTGGCTCAAAACGGCTTGACCGATCTTTATTATTAAGAATTTTTTTGTCTACACTCCGTAAGGTTGAGAACGTATCTCATTTTGGGAGATTGATTATGGTACAAAATCTATTCTTCTGTCTTTTTTTACAGAATGTTGAAAGAAGACGGTCCACATCATCAAGTCAAGAGGATCCTCCACAGGAAACAGTATACAGAAGACAATTGTTAAGTGATCGGTTAGGAAGAGGAATTGAGCGGACAAAAAGGAAATCGCACTATCTGGAATCGCCCGAACTCGATTTAAGAACCGTAAAATTCGAAGACTATGGACATCTGAAACCTCCCGACAATGAATTAATGGCTCTCGTTCAGACTTCTCCAGAGAATTATGTTGTAACACCACATCGGAAAAGACGACCTGGTTTTCACAATTCCCCGTCACAAAATCCACCATTCGTGTCATTCCCTCCAAGTTACTTAGAAGAGATGGCTCACTTACGATACGCTCAAGGCCCGGGTGTGGCGGCTGGAGTAGCTCGACTCGGTGCGTTACATCAGTTGAGCACTTCCGCGCCTCCGTTTCTACCAGAAAGAAGTGCCACACCGCCTGCTACAGCTCATGACGATGCTCTCAAATACAGGCCTCCGAGTGCAGGATCGTGGGGCCCATGGCTTTGTCAACCACAAATGGGTGGCGACGAAGCGCCGTCAACAGATCACGAGCAGGGCTCCAGTAAACAGGCACCAGTCCGGGAGTATCGCTGTGAATACTGTGGAAAACAGTTCGGTATGTCATGGAATCTCAAGACCCATCTCCGAGTTCACACCGGAGAAAAGCCGTTTGCGTGTCGACTCTGCGTTGCGATGTTCAAACAGAAAGCGCATCTGCTGAAACATTTGTGCTCGGTACATCGGAACGTCATATCATCGAGCGAGAACGACGGACGGACCAACACACCGGGAAGGTTCAACTGTTGTTTCTGTCAGTTAACATTCGAGGCGTTACCAGAACTCATCCGACATCTTTCGGGTCCGCACAATAGTCTCCTTCTCAGTAAAAATTTGCACGAATGACAGCTGCCCTCGTGACGCGCTCACACGCGTTTTATTGGACTTTGAAACTTCTCTCGTTTCGAGAGCTCAATTGTGATATGTGTTTTAAATGGTTTAATATTATAAGTGTTAGTTGTAATAAGTACATTATCGCAGAGCGATACTCCAGAGTAAGGCATTCGCAGGAGATGGTCGCTGCGGGTGTGATGTAAATTTATTATTTAAAAATCACATGCCGAATGGGTCCAAATATTTTATAATTTGTTTAAAAATTATAATTCGGGACCAATTCCTTCCGAGATAGTATTTATTTGAAAATGTATTTCATTAGCATAAATGTTATTTAAAAGCCACCGACACATTAATTCCTTAAGCATAGAAAATAGATGCGATTGTCTAAGAAAAGTTGCGAAGTTTGTACAGTCTTATCAGGAACGTCACGTGAACTACCTCCTAATTTAAATCAGTTTGACGAAACTGCTGGTGACGCGCTCTAACAGCATTGACTCTATGCTTCACAACATTGGACAAAGGTGTGCAGTCAATGTATCTAGTCAGAATTGGAACTTAGAATCAAACAAATCATTGAGTTGTTCATTCTTAAATCATCTCAATTCAATCAATCACAAAGAATCTGTAGAATACTGGCTTTGTTGAAAGTTATTTTTATCTAATTAAGCGATTAACAATTAGTCACCTCCTTGATATCATGTGCTTCGACATCAGTTTAGCTATTCGCAAACTCAAATGCAGTCAAAATTGTAACTTTTGACTTTGTTCCAATTTATGTCCTGAACTTAAAGTTTCGCAGCTTTTCTGACATTTAAAATCTCATTATTAGTTTTTATTACTTACGTAATTTCTAAAGTTAGAAAGAATGTGTTCGTACAATTAAATTCGACTATGCCTTCATATCGTTCGTGCCGATTTATTTTCAAAGTGGATGAACACCAAAGATTTGTAAAGCATTGATGTTGTTTTGGTGTAATACAATTAAGAAAAATTATGGGGACCTGAAAATGTTTTCGATGTTAAACTTAACGTATGTAGGTACCAATTTAATAATCTCACGACTGTAATTAATAATGAATTTTTCTTCATCATAATAATTCTAATCTTTTCTACAAACACTTTCGTAATAATTCCACTCTGTTATACGAGCTTAAATACTATTTTTTGACTTTTATACCTATTTTAGTATTAACTAAACATCATCTCGACATGTTCAAATTCAACGTTTCATTTTCTTATCTATAACTTCTTGAAGCATTGTTTAGATATTTAAAGCTTTCTTTAGAACACACTATTTAGTATTGTGGCCAGTTATTTTTAAACTGATATCATAGTTAAATTGTATGGTTGGACTGTTTCTCAAAGTTAAAATTATTACAGTCTTTCTTTTTGTTCTTGCAATGTTACAACTGAAAACCAAAAGTGATTCGCTGCTTTAACGTTAAGCCAAAACCTGTAATTGTCTCGTGTTTCGAGTGAATCCGTAAGTTTGGTTACGTCGCGAAGCAATAAGTACGAGTACCTAAATGTCGTTTTCGTAATACTCATTTTCTACTAAAGTTAGGTACAATTTTGTTATAGTCAATTTTTTTTTGTTTGGGGCAATATTTGCAACGAGTCTTTGTACTTCAATAAAACTTAAGTTACCAGAAAATTGTTCAAATCTTAGTGTAATTGACAGTTGTCGAATCGCTTTATCGATTTCCTTTTAAACGTTACCTATCGTTATACCTGATATTTTTATTTTACGTGTTTTGTTTTTATTGACGTATTTTTGTAATTGGGGAACAACTTAATCTTAAGTATTGTGATTTTGATTGGTTAGATTATGTATGTGATAAATGATTGTTTTTATCGTGTAGAGCGCAAAGAGAACGCTGTCTTCCATTGCGTTTTCCATTTTTTTTAATATATTTGTAAATAGTTAGATCTAAGTGATGCATGACAAAATCATTCATAGATGAAACCAATCGCTGCCGTGGATACGTAAAACGCCTACTTGAACAAACTTTCTACAATTTTCACTCTTTTTTCAATACTTCCATAGAAATAAGAATGTTGTGATATTCTTAATCTTACCGCTTGCCGGAGATGCCTAATCAATGCAACCTAAATATTATGTCATATTTATAGTAGTCAAGTGCTTTTTTCAAATTTTTCTGTTTTACTTTCGTATTTTTAAATATTAACAAGTTAAGAGTGCAGAGTCAACAAGAATTAAAATCTGCTACATAAATAAAAAGACAAGTCCTGAACTACATTAATTCATTCAGGTCTTGAATCATCTACCATAGAATGCTGAGATTTTAAAAAGCTGTTCCAAATGTAGTGCACAAAAGGGATAAGGGTGAACGTTTAGACATTGCATCACCCGATCGAAGCTAAGGCGGTTCAGCTAGTTCAACAAAACAAGCAGTTTTCTATCTTCTAAGTATTTTAATAGTTTGTTATCATTGCAATATTTCAACTCATACCTATGTAATAAGGGGCACTTGTCCATACTGCAGTCGATTGTATTATATATTGACTGAAATTACTTTGCTAAAACTTTTGAGCATCCGCTATTATGTACAGGCTGTATAATGTGCATCCTTAAATTAGACGAAGTGTCAAATACCAATACCTACTTCAGAGTCTCTGTTAGCGTCAATTAATAACGAGGATATTGTGAAGTAAAACTTTAAGAAAATATCAAAGAATACTTCAATTAGCCGCCATACAGCATGTCGCTACTGTGGGTAGTAAGAAGTAACATAACATCTTCATGTTTGTATTTTATTGCTGGTTATAACTGTTATAACATTATATAGTCTTAATTCCAAAGGAGGTAGTAAGCTGCATGAGTGTCTGAATTTACTAGTTATATCTGAGCTACTCGAACTATCTTATTCCCTTATTATATTCCCTTACAAAAGGCACGTAGAAGACTATGAGTGAACTTTACTGAGAGTTATACAAACAAGTTTAGTAGAAAAAGTTTGACCACAGATGTAATATCTCTGCACACTCCAGAAAATGAAACCATTGGCTTAAATTATGACGGCTCGTGGCTTGGTCTTTACCATCTCTTTTAAGGATGTATCTCATATCTTTCTATGAGCTGATGCACCTTTTTTAAATCAATGGATACAGTAATAGGTACTGTACATTTGTAGAGGAAGCTCGAAAACCAAAAGATATTTAAAAACATACTAATATCGTAAATATTATACAAGGAGTTCGTGTCATTAGTGCGATTTACAATTTTGCGTCCCCAGTGGAATAAAAGCTTAGTTTGGAATTAAGACATTTTTTATGCCATTGGAAAATTTACGGATGCAAATGCTATACTTGTACCCGCAAAATGTCAAAACCTTTTCGTCTTTTTACAATTATTAAAGAAATGTCAATTACTAAATAGGTAACGCAATTTGTGAATTATAAATTAATAACTATACATTTTTATCCTATTACAAATGAATACTGTTCCATATTTTACACTATTGTTCTTCTGATTTTTTTTTACTTTTTAAGTTATGTTATTATTCCACTGGGTATGCGATTTGCACAAAATTCGTATATGTTTCTAATAATATTTACCTATGTCTAAGCACATTCCCGGCTTTTAACTAAGATTTTTTTAAACGCTAGTGTACTTACACTATTTACCTTTTAAATAAAATTTTATTTCATTCTAAATTAAGTAATTAAACATTTTTTGATAATTAAGTAATTACTTAATTAATAAATTTTAAGTGACGTTTTGGCAAAGAGAACTCAATTTTACTGTCTTAAAATTTTATAGTGCATTTTATTAGAAGATGAGTATTGTTTCAATTTATACGATACTTACCAATTGTGATGGGAAAATAAAAAAAATGTCGACTGCGTAAGTTTCTATTACTATTGATCAAATAGTAGCTTAGTCGGGAGTGTGCATTGACAAAATTATATAGCAAAAAATGAAAAAAATGATGTATCAGCTTTGGCTATTGATGTAAATACTTCGTTTTAAGCCAATAAGGAAAAAGCTTAACTTAATCTTGTTGAACTTGAATATTGGTTTTCTCTGTTAATTGTAAATTTAATAAAAAAAGTATTTTGTAAGTTTTCACATAGTGTACAATTTTTTGTAGATATTGTTTAGTTTATTAACATTCTGTAAAAATGTGTTCTTACCCTAGTAAATTAAATAACGAGAATATTTTAGTTACAAAGCCGAAGTTTGTTTTTTTGAAACCCTAAACTGTTTTGCTAACTTATCCTCCGTCATATTCGTGGGCATGAAGAGGTTACAACGGCTGGCATTTTCCGTGGAGTACGGGATGCATTTGCTTAATGTGAAAGTTTGATTCCTGTCACGGGCCTCTTTGAAATTTTTTAATATGGTCTGGTTCAGGTCTGGTCTGGTGGGAAACTTCGACTGAAGCTAAATACCACCCTCCCGGCACAATGCTGTGTAGAAACTGGTAGATGTTTGAATTTGTAGGTACGATAACATCTTTGGCTGCATCATCACCTACTATAAGGTGAGGTCGCAGTCACGTACTAAATTGTACTTAGTGATAATTAAAAAAATACCCGAAGTCACTAATGTTGTGGGCTATAGAAAGAGACGGATGATGTAAAAAAAATTGGTTGTCTGTAAAGTCGGTTTACTGACTATAGTTGAACGTGACAACGTCTTCTTTGTCGCTCGTTCCGCGCTCGCGAGGTAACGCCGGTAACGCCGCATGAGCGAGGTAACGCCGGATGAGTCATGTTTTTTCGTGCGTGCAACCGGCTTTATCGAATTATAAGACGTTGTCACGTCAAAAACTTCTGCTTATTTCAATTTTAACCACTCTTCGCATGGTATAAAATTAAAACTTTCATTTCATCTTCATCAAAGTAAATCGAAAGCTAAATAAACATAGAACAAACAACTTTTTTGTTGTAATATACTGGAAGTAGATAATACGCGTCAGTTCATTTCAAAATAATAATTTTTACATTGCGCACATTTGCTAGATTAAATATATCAGGCAACAGTTACAAAACACAAAAGTATATTTTAAATAAACAATATCTGCGCACCAACCTTTCTTTGCTTGTTACATTATCCTGTGCAAATGTAAAATCTTGGTTTTATGATTTATTAGCTTTTGCCCGTGCCTCCGCCCGCGTTATACTCGATTTTATACTAATCCCGAGAAAAAATTGAATTTCCTTTTCAATGACCTTATTACACCTACTTTCAGGAAAGATTGTCAAAGTAATCTACCTATAGCTGTAGCTATAGATTACTGTTGAAAATGAGGGTTTTTTAAATATCCCATGGGAACTATGGATTTTCCCGGGATAAAAAGTAGCCTATGTTTTAATCCGGGTTATAAGCTATCTATGTTCCAAATTTCAGCTAAATCGGTTCTGAAGTTGCGGCGTGAAGGAGTAACAAATATACACACACACACAAACTTTCGCCTTTAAAAAAAACTTAAAAGTACAGTACAGTACAGTAAAAAAACAGCCAATTGCGAGTCGCAAACCGATAAAGAAAACAAAACTATGAGACTTTATGTTGACGAGCCGCAAAACTATAACATTGTTTCTAAGGGCTTATAATTATTTTCATCTCACCCGCTCGGAAAGGAGATTTTTAATGCCCAAAATGCGGGCGGGAAATGCTATTATATTCCCTAGGGCGAGAAAGTAGTATGAAAATCCTTTCCCGCCCTAGGGCGAGAAAGTAGTATGAAAATCCTTTCCCGCCCTAGGGCCGCAAAGCATTTCTAAATTCGAACATGACGTAATCTCGTATTGCGTCTATAATAATGTCTAATCGTGGCACCACACATGGCTATTTGTATTTGTGATTGGATGATCCAAAATTTTCCAAAATTTTCGACTTCATGGAGCCAAATATGTTATTGGATGTATTTGCCAAACAGGCAAATATGGCAATAATTTTGGCAAATATACTCTCCATACATGGAAGTTATTTGACAAATATAAAAAATAGGCAAATACAAATAGCCATGTGTGGTACCACCATTAAACTGAAGACTTCTTTTTTTTTAAATAATGTCAGTCGGTCAGTAACGAAGTTCGACCTTTGAGTTTGTATAGGTGTACATTACTTTTTGTTTTTACATTTTCTTAGGATATCAATAAAAATAATAACTCCTATTTTTTATTTTTTATTAATTATAAAGGAAATCTAATGAAATCCATGGTATTTATTTATTGTTTATCTAATTATTGTTATTTTTTTTAATCTTCTATTATCGTTGGTTCTTAGAAATTGATATTTCTGAACGCCTCCAAAATACAAGTAGAAAAAAAAGTACTTATCTCATATTTTTCTAATCGTGATAAATAATAATATTTTGTTTTTATTCATTACTGTTTTGTAATAAGATGAGTGATGATTTAAGGTGGATTTAATTAAGTGAGTGAAGTTATTGCAGAGTATTACTCAAGACAACATCTTACATACTAGCAATGCCGATCCAAGTGTTCTTCTAGTAATTTTCCTCGCTGTGGTGAGATGAAAAATTTTGTGTTATGTACGGCCGCAAATTTTTTTGGGTCTCGTGTCCTTTGAATGCCTCGCTATGCTCAGGATTCTATTCTTTGAACCCCTCGCTGCGCTCAGGGTTCAACCCTAGAATCCTTCGCCGCTCAGCATTCAAATTTGACACTCGGCCCAAAAATCCATTTTGCGCCCTTGCATAACAAATAACTATTTCATCTCACCCGCTCGGAAAGGAGATTTTTAATGCCCAAAATGCGGGCGGGAAATGCTATTATATTCCCTAGGGCCCAAAAGAATTTTCATTTCTCTCTCTCTCACTCTCCCTAGGGCGAGAACGCAGTATGAAAATCCTTTCTCGCCCTAGGGCCGCAAAGCATTTCTAAATTCGATAAGTACTTTCTTTCAAGTTGTAATGCGTCAAAAATCTCCCTTAGCTACAGTGTTAAGATCCTTTATACTGTGCTTTAGCCGTGGATTTTTGTGATTCGGTGCTGGGGGCAGTCAGGGCGCTGTAAAACGTCTTGGCTTCCACTCTCAGCACCGGTCAGTAGCTACGAGATTAAAAAATCTAGCTGCAGCTAATTTCCAATCTTGTTAGTACCAAACCCACCCACGTTTATCAGATTGCCATAACTTCATCAGGAGATTGTAGACTATTAAACTAGATTTGCTCAAAATAAAATAATGGTCTACCTCTTGGATAAATAGAATTAATCCTTTTTTTACACTCTACAAGTCAGTACTTGACTGCAATTTAACCTGATATAAGGGGTTAGTAACCGATGCTACACAACTTCGCACCGGAACGTTAAATCATGCGTTTGGTGGTGTCAAGGTAACCAGCCGCGGCAGAAGCCTCTCACCTGCCCGTGGCGGGAATCAAACGCGGCACCTATTTTTAATCCAGCACACCTCAACTGCGCCTGGGAGGTCGTCAAAGGTCGGCAGGACATCCAATGTTTAATGACCAGCACAAGTCATACATAGGCCAAACCTATGAATATAGGAGTACTTAGTCACCGATAAGGAACTTGAGGATATGGTCATCTGTCAAACCCACTAAACTAACATGCCACAATACGGCGGAAACCGTCTCCATGGAAAAGTACGTGCAGACTATTGATAAAGTAGTGATTTGTGGCGGGGACCGCGGTGTAAAGACAATACTTGTGTTGTCGGTGTCAAAACAAACATCTTTGGCACCGGTAAACTGGCGACACTTCTCGCCGTCCGCCGGGTCCAGAGTATAGGTCTATAATTTTACTAGTACCTACATTTATAATCATCATACCCTGGCTGCACATTATACAGCATGTGCCTACAATGTGCGTACATAGGTGCATATATGGTATAGTACATAATATGTCTGTACTATTAAAATATCTCCAACGATATAAAACCATCATAGCGCGAAAGTCTAATAAGCCTAACAAAAAGAAGCTTAAGCAAACAACTTTTACACACTAACGACATTAATGTACCTATGACGACATAAATTATAAATATACCTTTACAAGACTACCTAAAAATTTTGAGTGAAAGCGTGAATTTGCAACCTATCTATAAAAGAAAAATTTGACTGACTGACTGACTGATTTATCAACGCTTAGCTCAAAATACCCAACAGTTTGGACTGAAAATATAGATATTAGGTGTCGTATCTCCGATACGTAGGTAGGTAGGTACATAATCATCCGCTAAGAAATTGTTGGAATAAAGTTCAAAACTTTTTCTGCCAAAGTTTTTGAGAAAAGTAAATCCTTAGCTTGTGCGC
Source organism: Coenonympha arcania (assembly GCA_036785405.1). NCBI lineage: Eukaryota > Metazoa > Arthropoda > Insecta > Lepidoptera > Nymphalidae > Coenonympha > Coenonympha arcania. The sequence continues at coordinate 16,770,216 of CM072055.1, forward strand.
TAATTTTTGTTAGCATAGAAATAGGTATACCCACAGGGGGTATACCTATAGGGACCGCCGGACCGCATTTGAAAACAAACACAAAAAAGATTCCACGAAGTATGGTCGAAGAAAAATTTAATATAATTATATGAAATTATCAGATTATAACGGAGCAAAATAGCGCAGTTAGGTACCCAAGAATTGTTATCGACCGACCAAAAATCAAAATGTATTTTCACGATGAAACTTCATTTGTTGATTTTTGAGTCTTGTAGTGTCGTCAGTTTTATATGTCTGTGGCTTAAACTGTCTTGTAGTGTGTGCACACTCTAAGGTTTAAAAATAGATAGAAAAGATAGAAAATAAAAAGGCAGCGAGGAATGAAACCGGTAAAGGCAGATGGCTCGGACCTTTTTGCAGCGATCTATGGGACTATGGGAACATTCCGAAACTTTACTTACTCTTGTTACTCTATGGTCTATATGTACTTTTCCTCTTATTCTTGCAGCAGTTGATGCAATAGTAATGCCAATTTCGTAGTAGGTCTAGGTGGTATTTAGTCGTACATACAAAGGGTGCCAGTGTCACGGCTGGACAATGGACATAATACCTACGCCTGAAAAACAATCCAACCACCATCATCTTGCGAAGAATTCCAGCCAGGATCTAATCTTAAGATTAGCAAAAAAAACTTACAGAAGCTTAGTTCCTGCAAGCTGTTCCTCCTTTGTTTAGTAGCTTGCGCTTGCTAACATTGCTTTCAGAAGTCAACTTTTTCAAGTTTTCTTGCTAATCTAAACCTAGCTTTAACCTATTACGGGGCGGAGGTAACTCCGACGTACCTATCTATATAATGTTTTCTGTCTTGGTGCCCAGCCCTAGCATACACAACGAGGACTCATGCTGGGAAGTCATATTCTTTGCCCTCAGGAAGTCAAGTAGGGGTACCTGCCAAGGCAGAAGCAAGTGTTAAACCGGATTTGTAGGAGATATTTAGACAACGGCGGGGACAATAGATCTACTAAGTTCAGCATACTATACTGCGAGTAGAGGAGACCTGCACAGCCGCGTCTCTTCACTCACTCACTTCAACTTCGGTGCGATGGTGTGGTCTCACCATTGTAGTGGCTTGTTTTCCATCATCCATCATTTCTTTGTGTGACCAACAACACAAACTGTCGTTTGTCCACCGCAGCCGTCATAGGACGTCATGGAGAACTAGTCCACGGCATCAAAGTAGCGCCACCGCGCGCCTGTCACGTCATCTTGATCTAAAAATCTTAATTCAACTTTAATCCTTTAGATTCAAAAACGGTAATCGGTAATTGCGAGGCTAGAGCTAGAAATCATTGCAATGAGTTTGTCTACATCTCGTCTACATTCAAGACGAAAGTTTTCAAGTTCATGGTATATCCCTGAGGTATATCCAACCAATTATAGCAAATAAAGGTTTGACTTCTGTCAAATGCTTTTCGTTTAGAGATTTTGAACAATTATATTATAATTTAAAAAAAATTGCAGACATATTACTTCTCTACATCTCAAATATTTTAGGATATGAGTACACCTAAGTAGAAACTAGAAACAAAAAATTAAAAGCCCTGACCATAATTATTAAGAACCAAGGGAAAATTCTTAAACAAACAAAGCCCTCCGCTCTATTCTTAGATAGGTAAACAAAAACTGGCCGATGCACCAACGACATCCCGGCCGCGCGCTCGCAAAAAGGACCATAATTACCACCATATGTGCATAACAAGGTTCGTTGCAAAATTCATTACGGCATAATATTATAAATCAACCTAGAGTCTGGAATTACATTAGAGGGTACTGGAGTCCAGACCGGTCCGCGGGAAGGGTTTAAAAGCGAGGGTCGGGACTTGGGTCTTCATTCCCGTCGCAGCCACCACTCCTGTCTGATCTCCAACATGTTGAGGCTCTCAGTGCTGCTTCTGGTCGCGACGGCGTCGGCGCAGATCCCCTCGCTAGGATGGTGTCCAGACTATCAGGTAAGATTTCCTTTTCTTTTCATTGTTTACTTTCATGATATTCCAATTATTACATGCACCAGTGCCCAAAAAAAGGTTTTAAGGTTCATGTATGTATGTGATTTTCTTTATTCCACCATAGGTTAGGTTTTAACTTCTGAATGACTGAAGAGACTTGGACATAATAGTATGCAATATCGTTAGAATCCTTACATCATTCCGAGTAAATATATTTTATTCCGGCTATATATATTTTTTGGTAAGAGTAGTCACAGTCGTGTTTTTTAATTTTTCTTTATTTTATTGTACACCTTTATCTATGTACTTAGGTGAATTAAAATTGCATACCAAATACTTCATTCAAACAGCCAGTCTTATCCTGGTTGAACATCGTAACAATATTATAGACGTCTTGTTTAATTAAGACAGATGTTGCTTATCAAAATTGAACCTCAAAACTATTTACTGGTATACAATTACTTTACATTAAAATTCACCCATGTTTTAATTATATTTGAAGAATTGTTAACCTTAAGATTTGCTCTATTTTTTCGATACTTTAAAATTGAATGGTATAATTAAATAAAGTTTCTGTGGGTTCTTAGGAAAATAAATAGGCTTTCGGGCTAAAGTCTTTAAAACAACTATCTCGTATTATTCGGTAGCTATTTTTGGTATTTATTTAATTTTTTCTACTCGTTTGACTTTTGGCCATTTTTACGAATATCTTTAAAAATATCTCTTATTTATTTTTGTTTTCTTTAGACTAAGTAGTTTGTTAGATAATAAAAAAGAGTTATTACATAAAAGAACGTAACTCGCTAAGTATATTAGCACCTACGTACTCTTGACCTTAAACTAGGTACATGTAAGAGAACTTGCACTTTTATACTTATGTAAGTCCTGGTTACCATAACTAGACTCAGACCGGTTCAATCAACCCGACGGTTGATGACATTGGAACTGGTACGATCATCCAACTTTCGATTTCAATCGACTAGTCCTTTGTCGTTACTTATACTAAATTTTGTTCACTTTAGCCATTAAATATACAAAAATGCTGTATCTATATTGTTGAATATTGAACTAGAAGTTACAATAGGTAGTACTTAATCAATAAAATGAAATTAAATTTTATTTTCATTTATTACATACGAGGAGAAAGCTCGCGGCTTCGCAGCAGTACCTACTTGCTTAGTAATTTTGTAAATTAAATAAAAGCAATTAAAAAAACCAAACATAGTATAATATTAATATCGGTAATCTTATACAGATACAAATTTTACTGCTGTGATGATGAAATTATGTACTAGGTAAATATTTTTGTTTTTGTGTATAAAACCGGTACGTCCAGCCTAACTAAATTTGCGATGATTTCGTAACGCAGCCGATGGCGAACTTCAACGTGAACCGTTTCCTCGGCACCTGGTACGAAGCTGAGCGATTCTTCACGGTCTCCGAGCTCGGATCCCGCTGCGTCACCACCAAATATGAGAGCACCCCTGAAGGAAGAATTCTTGTCAACAATGAAATCACCAACGCCTTGTAAGCATTGTACTTTAACATATTATTTCTATTAGACCAACAGATTAATAGTTACTGGTTCATTAGTGGAAACTGAATTTTTCCTCTTCATTTAGTTTGATCTTACATTATTAAATTATTCCTGCACACATTTAGTAAAATTGGTTAGGTAACTACCTAGAAAGTTTTCTTTTATCTCGAGTCTTACCTATAGATGGAAAAGGATTTTTGTCTTTTATTAATCTTTTATAAGACCTCCTCATTCAACCTGTCTAATTCGTGAGAATCTGGTACCTTCAAGAGAAGAGTGAATAGGCATTTTTAGGCTAGCGCGCTCCAACCTAGACCTCATCATTGCTTTCCATGTAGCATGATTGTCGTCAAGCGCAAGCCTATCAACAAAAAAAAATACCCATCTTAGACTTCATTGTACCTAAGAAGAACTTCCGAAATTTTAGCTTTTTAGGGCTGGTCGAAGATGACTCCGTGAGAGAGACAACCATGGGTTTTTTTTAAATTACCTACATAGATAAATAACTTATTGTTTACTTTCTAGAACGGGAATGAAGCGTGTGATGGGAGGCTCCATGCAGACGATTGGCAGAGAGGGCGAGGGCCGCCTGATCATCAAGTACAGTGCTCTGCCCAACTCGTATGACAACGAGTACAGCATCCTCGACACCGACTATGACAACTACGCTGTCATGTGGTCTTGCAGCGGAATCGGACCGGTGCACATCCGTAAGTACGGTCACAATCTGTGACATATTAAATTTTTACTTACGACTTACAAAAGGGAACACACTTTTTTACACTTTTTTGGCGTCTGGATAGACGCCAAAAAAGAAGAAAGTGTCTCTTCTTCAGAAAAGTGATGGGGCGCTACGCTAAATCAATGGAATTTGTATTGAATGGAAGCAGGGGTTATTTTGCGGAAATCCATAATAAGCAGCACATATTAACTTGTTTTGCTATAATCCGCCAGTTAAAAAGAATCTGTATGATCCAACATGCAGGAAAACCGCCCACATGAAACATCACATACAATTCTTCCAACAATTTCTTCGACGCACGTTTCGTCCCAATACCGGGACATCCTCAGGAGATGTTGACTTCACATCACAACAACAAAAATGTAGTCACCATCTCCTGAGGATGCTCCGGTCACCATATTCAGTCACATAGATTTATAATAGGCCGTCGCGGACCTCTATGTTCAGGTATAGCAAAACAATTTAATCTGTCCTGCTAATGCGATTTGTTTTTTATTAATGACCAATTTAGTTATTTACTTGAGAAATTATCTTAAACGGGTTTTAACTTTGTTAACTAGAAAACGCCTGGATTCTGACCAGAGACAGGCTCGCCCCGCCGCTGGTGATGCAGTACGCATACAGCGTCCTGGACCGCTACAAGATCTCCCGCACCTTCTTCGTCAAGACCAACCAGGCTGACTGCAACCTCCTGCCGCAACCCGCTGCGGACCCCCTGAGCGTCAAGACTGAAGACATCATCGACGCTAAGAACGCTCCCATCAAGACTGATGTGGTAGAAGAAGTTGACGCCCCAGTTGTTGTAAGTCACGTTTTATTCATTAAATTCACTAAAGAAGAATGGTCAAAGGTATAAAGTTTTCTCATGAACCAGAATAAAAATATTCTAGGAAAGTAAAATAGTGTTTGGCCATTGGCATTGAACCATTGGCACTTGTTTCTTTGTCTATTACTTTGAAATCCGGCTGTTAATTAAAATAGTAATAATTATAGGAGTTAATGTGAAGACCGTAGTCTATAAAAATAAAGTTTGGATTTGAATCAGCTTAGAACGGGATCTCTTACATCCATGGTCATTATCCAACGTGAACACTAGACATGACCAACATGGTAATTATTTGATGCGTGTAGAAGCAATAGGAATTGAAAGAAAGAAAAGAAACTGCAAGACTAGCTTATTTTTCTAGGATTTGAGCAAGCTTGGCTGTTTGAAGAATACACTCTAAAGTGCTCGTTATATTACCACGAAATACCATAATTCGTTACCGGATATATTAGATACTACAACAGTAGTTTGATCTATACTTTGATGAATATGTAGAAATAGGTTTTAGCTTTTATTTGCATGGCAATTTTACTAAATTAACTTTTAGTTTTAATATTAATGTTACAGAAGAAAGAAAGCCCAGTGTCTATCCAAGAAAGCCCCCACGTACGTTCAGCCATTGCTGAAATGTCTGACGAGGCTAAGCCCATGGAGATCGCGGAAATGATGCCCGAGAAGAAAGAAGAGAAGAAAGACGAAAAGATGAAGATCGAAAAACCAGAAGAAATGAAAATCGAAATGCCCGAAAAAACTGAAATGAAGAAAGAAATGCCAGCGGAAAAGGAAAAAGCTCAATAAGTGATAACGTATAAAAGAGCCTAGGGCCACAGGTTTGTCATAATCATAACTGATATTATATCAGCGATTACTGCCGACATTTTAAACGCTTGGGACTTAAACTCTGCTTGACGTAATGACAAAGCCACGGCTCTAGAATTAGCTGTAAAAAGTGTGTGTGTTCTGTCGATATGGCTATTTCTTTTTCTATCAATATTGGGCTATTGTACCAAATACGTCTTGAAAAGATGCGTGATGTTATTTTGTGAACTGATTAATGATAGATACGTGAATAGTCAATGAAATTGATAAACATTTTGCAAACGACGTGTTGGAGTAAATAAACTTTTAGAAAATTAACAATAGTTTTTTCTTTACTTTAAATAAATGAACCTATTGTCCTATAGCTACAAACGTTTCTTCATACTTAAAATTTTTTCATCAATTTTTCCGATGTTATAAATTTTAATAGTCGGAATATCTGCTATTCGGTATGAATCTAACAGAGGGCTGTCTCATATTTATCATCAGAATCGACCCAGCCGTTCCCGATTATAAAATGGCTTTAGGTAAATTTCTTCTTACATGCAATAATAATAAGGTAAATGCCTACCTAGACGAGGGAAACAATTCTCTTTTCTAATAATTATCAATGCATATATAACTGTTAAACAGAATTTCTTGATTTCATTACAACTATTTTTTTAGTTGTAGTGAAATCAAGTCAAATCCTATTATTTAAAATCTACATCTAAGCAGGGCAATATCCGATAGTGACATACCAACAAAGCATAGTACGTTTTCGTATGTGCCATCGCAAATCGATTTTATCTCTCTAATATATAAAATTGTCAAGCTCATTTCCTCCTCCGAAACGACTCGACTGATTGTTACGAAATTTTGTGTGTATGCTCGGTGGGTCTGAGAGTAAGATCGTAAGCTATTTTTTTTTCCATCCCTAGTGGCAAAACAACGTTTGACGAGTCAGTTAGTAAATGTACAAGTCTTGTCACTAGTACTCGTTTGCAACAAATCGCCACCGAAGCCACGAAGTAGTTCTGAAAACAGGACGTTCGAATATTTTTCATGGTACTAAATTGAGAAATAATTTATATGGCAAAAAATGTTTGCCGGGTCAGCTTGTCATAAAATAAAATTTGAATCGAGTAGCAAAAGGATCGGGTCTGATTGTATTGGTCGGGCTGATACTGAGCACCCACTCCCGGCCGCTATCCCACTACTGCCCGATACGGGGACTTTTGGCTGCTGGGTTTCCCCCCTGGCCCGGTTCGCCCCTCCTTAGTGAACCTGCACCCCCCAGACTCCTCCGGGGGGTCCATATTAATACCGGGCTTAGTGTGGACGTCCGGTCAACATGGGCCACACAGCACCAGGACTCCCGACCTCAAACCATCCTCCGAACCCGACCTCCGAGTAGCCGGATTACAGGAGACGCCACGCTCCCAGTCGATGTGCATGACGAAAATAACGACCGTATTGTGCTAGGCGTGCTATGTTCTAATCTCACTAGGGTCATCGACTGAAAAACTTTTCTTTTTTTTTCTTTTTTTTATCATGTTACTTCTTATTTTTGTACTTTCCAACTATTTACTATGAAATTCATTTTTATGTTTACAGGAATACAACATTTTTAATATGCAATAGCGCTATCTACATGTGCAGCATAGAACTACCGCAACGTTTTGTTAGACATGCATCAGGTATTAGCAGACAGATGGCGCTTTTAAAAAAAATCCGATGGCTTTTTTTACCGTTTCAACGCCGAAAGAGTGTAAATGTATAACAACTATAATTATAATGTATCTCCTGAAAACATGTATCCACATGTGAAGTTACCAGGTTGACAAACCTAATAGCCGGACAGATCAGCTAGTTTGGCCGGACATTTGAGCAAAAAGGCTGGCGCCCCTACATTACTGAGGATTTAAGTGTCTCAGTACAAAAAAAAATATAATTATACTAGCTGACCCTGCAAACGTTATTTGCCATTAGGGACATACAAAATATTAAAGATATTTCTTTCCATACGTTTTTCACTAGGTAAGACTTGCCAGTTGCCTCCAAATATTTCTTGTACCTTCTAATGGACAGAAAAAAATACCTAGTTTGGGTATACTTAGGAAACTTAAAATCATAACTCAATTAAATCTGAAATTCTAATGCTCTAGCAGACAGACATAATTATTAGAAAGCCAAGAGCTAGTCTACTCAAGGGAAAAAGAGCAGTTCAGCAGTAAATCCACCCAAGTTCGGACGGTCAATAATGCAAAATATAATAATCTCATTATAGTCTTCAGTGTATACTGTATAGTCTTGGATCTACACTTTATACTGTGCATAATAGGATCAAAACACTTGCGGTTGACCGTCGACGTACAAGGCAGCCGGCTGGGCAGTAAGTACAGCTAGCAGCTAAAGCCGGCCAGTCGACTCTCGAACCTCGGTCCTGTTGTTGGCTCTACGTCCACATAAAAAAAAGTCATACAATTCGCGTGTACGAGTAAATAAAGCCGATTGATATAAAGTACAAAGTTTCTCTTACGTATCTAATATCGGATTCTTTTTCATGGTAAGTATTAACAATAACTTAATTATATCCGCGCATGGAGGCAGATATCGACCGGTAAAAGCTTAGGGGAAGAAAATAATGCTTGTCTACTTAGATCCTAGTAAGAAAAGAAAGAAGAAAAATTGCTAGCCTGCATAAAGAAGGTAGCTACTTACTACCTACGTACGTAGTTGAGTAAAAATATAAGTAGAGAAATTAATTATTATGAAAATTCTTACATACAGATTCTAGAGTCAAGACTTTTAACAACGTACATTCGTAGAAAAAAAAGTCCGGTCATTCAGGAAATAGGTAATTTCAGAGTTTGTATTTGTTCGAACTACTTACCTAATCCCAGAAACTGAAAATTGCCATGTTGTACAATTTTTTGATAGTGAGGTAAAAAGATTTTAATGGCAGTCCATTATAAAGATATAACCATTATACAATAAAAAATGTAGGTATAATATGTAATTATATTCTACATGCTGTTTTAATTTCTCTAGGTATGCTCCAATGCTGAAACGTATAAGTTGTCCCTATACTACTTAGGTATTATTTCAAAGAAAAAGTACCTAAGTAGAAGGTTTTCGTAAAATTAGTACCCCTACTCAGAGGATGATATTTTATCGGATAGTAATAAAACATATTGCGGAGCGGTAATACCTCCGGTGCGATGCAGTGTAGAAACCGCTGGGATAAATTTACTTACCCTTCCAAGTTAGTACGATAACATCTTGGTCTGCATCATGACTTACCATCACGTGAGATCGCAGACAAGTACTAACTTGTATCGAGTAAGAAAAACAAAGATTGTTAATTCTAGATACGCGGTCGTATTTAATAAAACGGGGTCAACCATCAAAACGAAATAATTTGCATTGTGCCTTGAAAATGAACTATACTCTTGAACCGGCATAATTTACATAAGTAAATAAAATTTCATCATGTATAATAATATATCTACATTAATAATTTTATAGACCTTAATTAGTATGCGTCTTTGAGCAATTTGATTAACCGATTTAATACCTAACCAACAAGAAGGTTATCATATTTCTTTATGTAAAGATCACTAAGTTATAAGTAAACTAGAGTGCAAAAGTTTACTGCAAAACTGAAAAGAGCAAGTGCCGAGTTTCTTGCCAGTTCTTCTCGGTGCAAACCTGCTTTCTGAACTTGGTGGTCTAGAGTTTTCACTTTTCATAAGACCTTGTGTAAATAAAGCCTATGTGAAAAATAAAGATTTTCATTTTCATATAAATCTTCGGATATACCCATAGGTATATTCTATTAACGAAGGTTGGTTATTTTTCCTCGTAGTATTTACACGCAGATTCGTCAATCATTGTAAAATGGTGACTAAATTGTTGAAAAAAAAAAATATTTGTGAACCTTATCTTTACCACAATACCTAGGACCTTATCAGTACCGTTACTCCTTCTCTATTGACAGAAAGGCTCCATAGCACAATGATAGCGTTAGCCGTTAGCAATGGTCGTACAGTGTGTATATAGAAATAAATGTACTTAGTACCTATCTACGCTACATACTTTAACTGTATTCAGTATTATCTGTATATACTAAATAGGTAAAATCTTACGAAGTAAGCGCTGACGATCTGTCCAATTTAAAAGATATTTATGAATAGGTATCCATCTAAGATATTTTTCAAAGCTTTTTTGTTTCTAATTTCGGCAGATAAGTAAACCTCAAAATCAGTTAAATTATTTTATTTAGGAGGACCAATGTGAGACACAACGCAATGGCATGGCGCCCCATAATTGTTTTGCATTGAAAGAAAGAAAGAAAGAAAACTTTATTTCGCAAGAAATTTATGCCACATGTAACAAAACCATACACCTTACGTACTAAAAAGATGCCTGAAGATTCCCCCACTTGGGCAACGAAAACCAATAATGCCTTGCTAAGTGAGGGATGCACATGACACACCCCGGAAAAAGGCCCCAACTGAGCATTGCAATATCATATAGTCGTACGATGCACTGTAGGTCAGTAACTACACCTGTACTTATCATCTTAAGACATCAGTTTTCTCGTCTCAATTTGCCCATAGTAATCACCTGGGCAACAGTGCTTGTCATACCGAACTACTTTTGGTAATAATTCTTAATCGCTACATGTTATGGTGTGGATCACACGGAAAATGATGCCTTGAGTAGGTCCACAGTAGCACAGAATACCGTTATTAAGTACCGTAATACCTTATACCTAGTCACTGGTGACCGGACCCTATCCCACATAGGAAGTAAAAATTCTTGAATGTAGGAAGACACATTTTTAAGTTATAAGTTAGATGGAAGCTGCATCTTGTAGTATGATGATAAATAACTGTGCTAGTTGCATATTTCTTTATTTTAATAGTATTCGGCATTTACCTATTGAAAGGAAAGTTCCTAATACTATACGTACGTACACGTACATAGTAATTTCTATAACTAATAAACCGACTTAAAATTATAAATCATAAATAAAAGCAAATAATTTGACGGAAACAAGCCGTTGGGTGAATAATTTTCGGGACGATTCGTAAGAACCAAAAGCTAAAATAAACAAATGGAACCCAAAATTTAAAAATAAATTGAGGCATTAAATTACCATACAATAGCCTAATGTCGGAATTACCTATTAACCTATTTTACAAAACATATTCATTGTGCATCAATTGAATAAAGACTAGACAATTGTTTCGAAATCGAAGAATTTTAGAAAAATAATAATAACAAAAGATCCAGACTTCAGAGATAATTCAATCCACGCCTTTGATAATGAAGCAAAGATTGAAATTGGTTCATTATATATTTTAAATGATACTTGTTTTTTTTTTCAATCTCTGGTAAAATAAACTTATTATATCTTAAAACGTTCTCAAATATTGATTTATTTTGCCGACTTATTATAACAGTCTATGTTTGCATTCGTAACCGCCAATATTATGATGTCAGAATTCGGCAGAGCCTTACAAAAAACAAGTGTGAAGGTCTTTTTTCAATGCCAGGTGTCGGGAAGTCGAGATTACTTAGTCATGAAAATGTACTCATGCTTAAGGGAGTATGCACGATCCAGCTCACCTAATTCAAACTTTATCTCGACATTTTAGCCATCGAATATCCACTTTACACACATAATAGCACATAGCACACGTAGAACCGACGGACGTTGGGGATCCAAAGTGCTGGAATGGCGACCCCGCACGGGAAAGCGCACTGTTGGCAGACCTCCGACCAGATGGACTGGCGACATTAAAGGGGTCGCGGGAAGGCGCTGGATACAAGTGGCGCAGGACCTGGAAATCATTACAGGAGGCCTTTGTTCAGCTGTGGACGTCCGTCGGCTGAAACGTACGAACAAACGAACGATATCCAATTTTGGGCTTAGGTCTTCCCAAGCGAGCGCCACCACAGTCCATGCATCCTATGAGGATAGAGTTATACATAATATCACAGGACAGGGTGATTGGGATACCTATATGGAGCGCTGAGAAGTTCCTCATTCTCGTCACCAATGTACCGTTGATAAAGTTTAAATTGTGAGTCCAACGAGATCAATCTATGCACTCAAGGACTTTCCTGGTAATATTAATGTTTTAATAAAAAGTCTGTGATAATACAAAAATCATCAGTCCTCATAAAATTTTTGTTTAGGTGGCCAAGCGGTAACCGGCAATCTACCTTAAAGACTAATACGAGTTCGTAGTAAATTGAAGCATTGACTGATACCACTACCTAGTACCTATACTTACCTATAATTTTTACATTTACCTAGATAATCGAGGCTATACGTTAGTAAGCGATTAAGAGTTTGTACTTAGTTTATAGGTAACATTCTTAATTCTAATGAAACCCATTATACTCATTAAACTCAAGTTATTTTTTTTTCATTGCACACTATGAAGTCTGCATTATTTTGTATCTATAATACGGTTAAGAAAACAATATAGACAAAATACTTAGCCTTTAAATTCGTATTTAGCTATCTGAGTCTATCTATAACTATAAAAGGCTTTGTCCTGAGTGACTGACTGACAGACAAGCTACAGCCCAAACGGCTGAACGTAAGAACTTGAAATTTTCAGAGAAGATTCTTTGTGAACCCAAACCGCTCGCTAAGATAGGGTTTTTTGAAATTCTACCCCTAAGGGGGTTAAATAAGGGATTTAGGTTTGTATGAAAGTCCCTCATTTTTCAAGTTAGATTCATGAAAATTTGTATATAGACTTTCGAATAAAAATAAGAGAATGGGTGTCCGAGGGATTTTGGAAATTTCACCCCTAACTCTCTAAAAAGGGGGTTGAAACTAGAAAACGCTTGGTCCCGGCTGGCTGGCTTTTGAACAAGCTACTGCCCAAACCGTTGAACGTAGAAACATGAAATTTTCAGGGAATATTCTTTTAACACCCTAGATGTGTACTAAGAAAGGATTTTTTGAAATTCTACCGCTAAGGGTGTTAAATAAGGAATTTTATTTTACAAATATGGAAATCCGTCAATTTTCAAGTTGTGTTCATTAATATCGGTAAGTAGGCTTTTGGATGAAAATAACAAAGTTCCTCGATTTTTTGATTCCACCCTTACTTATGAGACTACCTCCTAGGGGGGTGAAACGGGCGTCCAAAGATATTACGAAGAAATGCTCCTTCACGCCGTATTTACTGATCGGAATTGGCTGAAATTTGAAAAAAAGTTAATTAATATTCTGGTTTAATAAATAGACTACTTTTTATCCCACAAAAATCTATGGTTCCCGCGAAATTTGTAAAAAATAGAAATACGCGCGGGGGAAATGCTCCTTCACGTCGCAATTTCTGAATTGATTTGTGTAAAATTTAGAATAGAGGTAGATTATATCCCGATTTAATACATAGGCTAATTTTTATCCCGAAAAAATCCATGGTTTCTGTGGGATGTGTGAAAAACCAAAATTCCTGCGGAAGAAAAACTTCTTTACGCCGCAACTACTGAAACGATCAGGATGAAATTTGGATTAGAGGCAGATTAGATAATGATCTAGCACTTAGGTTACTTTTTATCCCGGAAAATTACATGGTTTTTGCGGGATATTTGAAAAGTCGAATTCCACGTCGAAAATCGTTTACGCCGCAATCACTGAACTGACTAGACTGAAATTTGGAATAGAGGTAGATTATATGCCGGTTTAATACATAGGCTACTTTTTATTCTGAAAAAATCCATGTTTTCCGCGGTATATGTGAAAAACCAAAATTCACGCGGGAGGAAAACCCATTTAAGCCGTAACTACTGAAACGATTTGACAAAAATTTGGATGAGAGGTAAATTATGTAATGATTTAGAACTAAGGTTACTTTTCATCCCGGAAAATCCATAGTTTTACGGGATTTTCGAAAAATCGATTTCCACGCAGGAGAAAAATCCTTTACGCTGCGATTACTGAACCGACTTGGCTGAAATTTGGAATGGAGATAGATTACATCGTGTATTTGTACATAGGCTACTTTTTATCCCGGAAATATCCATGGATTCCGAGAAATATGTGAAAAACCGTAATTTTCGCGGTAGAAATACCTTTATGCTGAAACTACACAAATGATTTAGTTGAAATTTGGAGTTAAGAAAAACGATATCCTGGATTATCATACAGCTTATCTTTTATTCTGGAAATTCCGTGTTTCCGCAAAATTTATGTAAAAACGAAGTTCACGTGAGGGATACCGTCAGCTACTTTTTTGAAAGAAGGTATAAAGGTTAAGTTTCATAAGGAAATTCAGGTTTTTGAAAAATCTGAATCTCTGGGTTTGTGAAAAATCGAAATTAACGCGGGCAAAGCCGCGCGCAAAAGCTAGTGATATAATAAAATAAAAGTGATAATATAGTATTACTTCGTAAATTGTCTGTATCTACTAGTGAATTACCGTATGCATAACACCCGCAGTTTCAGTAAAATATTATCTTGCTTATGCCATCCTAATTCAGCATAACTTACTACATGGGAACCTCTGACAAGAACAACAAAACTAAACAAACTTAGTATGTTCCGTATTATACTTTTGTAAAAATGTAATTCCCATAGGCCTAATTTAAAGGTACTTTTGAGAACTGTGCCTTCGGGAAGAGAGGACAAGAGAAAATGAAAAAAAAATTGCAAGTATACTAGCGTGATTTAAAGTGACACTGCACTAGTTATAGTAATAAGGCGAATAAATGCGAAGATAATGAAACAAGGGTTTATTTAGGCTTTGGTTTTCAACCACGAAATAGTTCGAAGTTATATGGGTGTAGTAAAAGCTAGTGATTCATAATATAGGTAGTTAGAGTTACGCATCGACAGCGTTTTCATTACTTATCTACGGTACACTAAATAGTTAAGACTATAAAGGGCCTCTACGATAGAGCGATTCTGTTATTTGCTCCAGATGTCAGTGCTACGAGCGATTGCGGTGTTTCTGTGCGGGTTCTTCACGCTGAGGAGCTGCAGGGCGCAGCTGGTGTTCCCCGGAGCGTGTCCAGATGTCGCTGTGATGAGGGATTTTGATGTTAACAGAGTAAGTAGCAACCTTGGGGTCTTTTTCTTTTCTATCATCATAGATAACGTAGGCGTTTTATTTTTAAACAAAATGAAAAAAATGCAGATCAATGAAAAATTAATCATAACGCACGGGAGACACTTGCGTGTGCGCGCTAACACAAGCGCGCTTTCTATTCCCACACTTTTATAATCTGATGGCGATATATAGCGAAAGTTGCGACATGACTGGAGAAAATAATATCAGGCGCAGAAATGACGGCTTATCCAGCTTTACCAAGCACGGGGGCGAAACACTACTTATTTCTAAACTAGGTAGGTACCTATATGTTACAAAAATTTCTTGACATAGAAAAACACAATACTATTTATTGGCCCGACGGGCATCGAACCTGGATCTTATGATCTACAGTCGGCCACTAGACCAACAAAGCTTAAAACAAGATGTACAAGGTACGGTCTACCTTTTTAGTTACAAAGGAAAATATTTATGCCGAAATTCTTACAGAAAATTTTGTAGTATCTAGAACTAGTTCTTTCGTATGAATACAAAAGATTAAGCTCAAAGACCGCTATGATTTACATACAAAACATAATGTTTACAGTACTTGGGGAAATGGTATGAAGTCGAGAAATACTTCGCCGCGTTTGAGTTTGGAGGCAAGTGTATCACAGCTAACTATGGCCTCAAGGACAACGGAGTAGTCAGCGTTCTGAACAGACAAATCAGTACTTTGTAAGTAACATATTATAGTAATTACTGATAACACACCTGACACCACGGTTCGTTTAAAGTGAAGAGCTTGATTTTACTGTCTAGTTTAGGGTATCTGGAGATTTAAAAGAAAAACATCTTACTCCACTCTGCTCCGAGTTTTGTACAAAAATCTCCTAGAATTCGTTTTGTTGGTTGCTGCTTATAAATAAGAGCAATAAGCCATTGGCAAAATTTTTCATACTTTAATCATCAATTCATAATATACGCATAACAATAAGAACATTTTTTGAGTGAGCATTGATTTCATGGTTTTGATTGCTAAATGACCGGGAAAAAATTTCGCTCTTAGTGAATTTCCCGGAAATTTTGTGTATATGTTATTAGAATCGTATTCAACAATTCGTTAGGCCAACGAGAACTTCATCAGCCGAAGTACGAGCTAATTACTAATCTACGATTGGCAAAGAACCCTATTCATTCACTCATTTCGTTCATTTGATATCTAGATGGAACGTAATAAAAAAAAATTGGGAATAATAAACCCATTGAGTAATGATATCTACAATCTAATTGTGAAATTTATCACGTGAATTGTCGAAAATTAAGTATGTATTTTTAAGTATTAGAACTATCATTGCCATACTATATTTTTGAATTTCGAATAAGCGATTGATAGGTTTGTATGACGGTGATAAGTCCAAATGGCGTTAGGTTGCAGCTTCCAATTTTAGGTATAACTTATATGTAGTCATGTTATGTTCAAATGCCCCTACACCTATAAACTTCAAAGCTTGGAGCTATGAAAAAGCAAACGTAACAGATGAATATTATCGGAATATCCAGATTGTTTATTTTGTTTCCAGTACGGGCATGAAGTCGGAGATAGAAGGCGAGGCGATGCAAGTGAGTCGGTCAGACGAGGCCAAGCTGTCAGTTCGATTTCCATCGCTGCCTGTGAACGTGGCCGCGCCGTACTGGGTGGTCGATACGGACTATGACAGCTACAGCCTGGTGTGGAGCTGCTATGACTTCGGCATCTTTCATACAAGTTGGTATTCTTTCCTTACCGTCTAACTCTGACGACCTCTGGAGCTCAGCTTTACAGGAACGCGCGCTTGTACTTAGTCTGGAGATCCCGGGTCCGTCTCCCGGGGGTGGTCCACCAGGATCCGCTAACATGATCCCCCAGGGGATCCTGGTGAACTCGAAAAGTTCATCAGGATCCCCTTTGGATAAAAGGAAGTGAAGACAGTATCTATCACACTGGGTATTTTTTTAAATATGCTACAAGTTTAATTTTATTCCCGGAGTTCCGGCATAGGTCGGCTTAGGATTTTCCAAATTAGCACAGGTCTTATCTGGTGGGAGGATTGGCCAGTGGCCACGGCTTGTTTTGTATTTAAATTATTTCTGAACGGTAAAAATGTTGTCGTCCTATTTCATAAAAATCGATCAAGTCGTTTCGGAGTTGTGTTACAACAACACAGACATTATACGTTAAGATAAAAACATTATAACAATATTTAATACTTAGATAAAATGAACCACTTGAACTATGTAGTAGGTAGGTACCTACATAATTTTATTTTAATCTACAAAAAAACTTTCTTTCAAAGTGACTTATTTCGTAGTTCAAAGAAATAATTTTACCTATAATATGTAATGGGTACATTACATACCACGAATACCACGATGAAATATCATTGTCAATGATCAAAGCAACTATACCTACATTTTAATACGTAGACTGTGAGAGTATTAGATTTTCTCTTTCACGTAAACTTTTACCTGATGAGAAGAAACTCGAATAGTGACTTTGATAGCTTTCAAGTAAGTAGGTAGATGTAGGTGTTGTACCTAGGTAGGTAAATAGAATTTCCTTATACCTTCTACATAGAAAATCTACACAGTGTTAGAAACTCAATTTATACTAACAAATTCGAAAGTAACGCTGTCTGTCTATCTGTCCGTCTGTCTGTTACCCTTTCACGCCTAAAGCACTCGACCAATCATTTTTGCGCAACGAATCAGTGTAGCTGTTAAGCGCGGAAACGCAGCCAATATTTTTGGCATCATTTTCATAAAAAAAGTATTAGTTCAAATCCACTTAAGTACTTCACTGATCTAATTTATTTCCACAGATTAACAATACCTACCCACTCAAAAATTATTTCTTACTATGACGACTGTAGTGGACAGTGGTCCATGAAAGCCAAGCCTTCTAGCATGAGCGGGTGATAAAAATGTTATCCCCAAGCATATCTTCTGACACGTAATTAATTTTTTATCCACAAAATAAAGCATGGAAAAAGGGGGAAGGAGAAGCAGTCTGATCGCTTTGTTCACAGTGGATATATTCTCCAATCATGGAGAAACTGTTCAAAGCCCTCATGCTACCCCGGCCTGTTCTCCATCTATGGATGCAATGGGCAGTAAGGGAGTGAGACGTCGATAGTACTAAAGTATTCGTTTCACATGTTTCAGGAAATGCATGGATCCTCACAAGAGAAAGGAACCCACCAATGGAGGTCCTGGATAAAGTATACTCCGCAGCCGACACCAACAACATCAACAGAGCATACTTCATGCGGACCGACCAGAAACACTGTCCCAAAGACGACTGATGCATCGCACGCGCCGACGACCGTCGACATTCAATGCCATCCAGTATTTCATAAGAATTATCATTAATTAAGTTCGTAAATGTTAGAGCATTTATTAAAATATTTATTTATCTAAACGCTGAAGGTTTTTCTTAATTTTTTACTCGATATATGCCATACTGATTTTTATCGACTAAGTATTTTTTCAACTAACCTCTTTCGCACTAATCACAATTCCATAGATGCAATACGACGGTAGAGTAGACAGACAGTAACTTGTTGTAACTAGTAAATAATAATTAGTTATTAGTAACAAATACATTGAGGCATCTACTATGTACATACAGCCACGTATACTTAAACTATCAATAGGTATAACTCGACAAAAAATAGTTTTAATTTTAGCCTGCACAGAAATTTATTTAGAAACCAAATCTTAAAATGTGGGTGTTAAGTTTCCAACTTGCTTGTAACCGAATTCTGATACAATTCCATACTTTATGTACTAGGTAGTAGCTGAGGATTAGGATTCCCTGGGGGATCATGCTAGGGGATCCTGGACCCTGGTGGAGTAACTATTTTTATCGTTGTAGGCAAGTAGAGAGGTTTTGACAGAAGGCAACAAAAATAAAACTATGTAGTTCAAAGAAACGCATTTGCGTACAATATTTTAATAACATGCAATATAAAATGAAATTTTTAAGTTTTTTTAAACATATATTAGTCCTACTGTCCTATAGAGCTATCTAAAGTACACAAACTCAACTTTTTTTTCTAGAGAAAGTTTAGTCAAATAGAGTAGGACTAGGAGCAATCTAAATTTAAGCAATATCTAAGTAATTACAACTGCGGCTGCGTCTGCACTAGAGAAGTAAGGGGAAGCTAATGTCACTAATGCATGAGAAAATCAGAGAGACTGTCATATAACATACTGGCTGACTGGGTCCATTGAGGATAAATGCTTACCCTAATTGTAGGTTTACTGTAGCGACCAACAAAAGAGGCCTTGATGGACGAACATGCAAATGTGAGCCGAGGCACACATAAGTGAGTCCATCAATGCCTAGTATTTGTGGCCCAGGCTTGTTTAGTACTATTCTCAAACAATGAGCGGGAATTAAATAACTTCTTGATTGCCATACGTGTCAGAGTGAAAGATGTTTAAGTAAGATTTCGTGTTATTTAAACATGTGACGGTCTTTGACTCTGGTCGGCACATCAATTTCGATTTATCTCGAAGAAGGTTGTCGGAATACTTAATGCTTAAATTTCCAAGCATGTTTGAGTTAAATTATAAGTAACCGCCCTATGTGAGGTTATCCCACCGGATCAACCCGCACATCACATCGAGGCTATAGCTCAAACGATCACATAGAGGCTATGGAAATTGTTTTTCCATTCACGCTGGAAACGAGAGTTGCAAATGGGACTTACTCTGGAAAATGAATTGATACGGGATACCATTTCCCTGCTTGATCATTTCCCCGCTTAGCATCCTCAAAAATCTCTTGTGCATAAGCAGCCTTATAGTAGGTAATTAGGTAACTATGTCAAAATATACCTAACTATTATCTACTATTTCTACTAAATAAAATAGTCATATATTCTGAGCCCTGAAATACGTATAAAATTATATATACTTAAAGGTTATTAAATTATTGTTCTATGGAAGCAAAAACAAAAATGAAAAAGGGAAGATAACATCAAGTACAGTACACTTTTTTATTTCAAATATGTATCTGCAGGTATAATTATTTCATTCCGTTAAATCTAACCCATTGCACGGTCAAATAAATAACAATAAATTAAAGCTATAGGTCTGTATGTCAGCTGCAAAGAATTTTGTTTGCACAATAACAATTATACTCAAGTCTCTGACTACATTACTTGCGCGCTTAGAGTTTGCCGATAGCCACTACTCCCACTTCCCCAATCCCAATTGCAATGGTATGACAGCTCGTGACAGCTGTCATCATCCATCATTATGCTGAGTTTCTTGCTAGATGCTCCTTGGTTCCCGAATTTACCGGTAGTAGAGGTTTGACTTTTCATAGAGCCCGTCGGCAGGGTGTTTCCCTCACGTGGTTCCCCTGTGTTTTCTACGTTATGTGTCAAAGTTCAAACGAATCAATAGCAACACTGGATTCATTTCATTGGATTTCCTGATAAACATCAAGCAACTCTATTGGCCGTGAGACACACGTACGTGACAGTAGCATAAGACAATCAGCCATAGACCTCCTATGTAATGTCCAGGAGATGGCGCGTAAAAAAACGGGTAAGAAACTGTTAAGACGGTTTCGGCAGCGGCTATGTTGAAACTCGCTGCTGCGGTGGCTGCGTCAGTGAATCCTCTACTCCCTCCAACAGGTCCGACGTGGAAACAAACAGTTTTAGTGGGTCCAACATATTATAACCGCTTCGTTGCAAATTTTCTTTCAATAAAAATAAAGCCTCTTATAATAAAAAAACTATAGACAGTCGTTTTCGTCGGCAAACTCCACGCGTGCAAGTATACTTTTTTTCAAGCTTTTCATTTACTTATTTCCTTTGGCCGTTAGGTGGGCGAGCTGTCGTCGGAGTGCCAGCTTTTCCGCTTCTCCCTGGTGGCCTCGTCGTAGGTGGGCGGCGGCGGGAGGTGGTCGCTCTTGGTCTTGGCCGGCTTCTGCGCATGCGCTAGCCGGTCCTCCTCGGCCTCCTCGGGGATGGAGTCCCGGCGCCTGTCGTACTCGGACAGCGCTGGCTGCGAGATGTTGTTGCGCTGGGTCAGCTTGGGCGCGCTGTTCGCTAGCTGTGGACGAATGGTTGCAATTGCGTATTTGGCTACAATTTGAAAAAAAAAACTATTTAAATCGATCACATCAAAAATCGAAATATAATTTGCGAACAAGATCACTTGCATGCATGTAATATTTGCAAACGGTGTGCAAGTATTTACTTAAACTTTTAACAATGTCAACCTTAAGGCTGTCGTTATAACTATAAGGTTCTAAATATTTTTATGTAAAGCATGCATGCAAGTAATATTGTTTGCAATTTCTACCTATATCGATTTTTGACACCCACTGTAGGTACGGTAGTCGGTATGCACTTTTGATCTCGCCCGTACCTTAAAATGGTGCGTAGGTCTGGCCTGACTGGACAGCACTGGGTTTGAGATGTGTCCTTTGTTGCCCTGCTGGTGGCTGATCTCCAGCGCTGAGCGCAGCAGGTCTACCTTAGAGGCGGAGCCCTGGGGCGTCTTGGGCGAGATCTCGATGTTGCTGCAGCGGCGCTGGCTGTTGCTGCCGCTGCGACTGCGGCACAACTCGTTGATGTCGCCTTGGGATAGCTGAAAGCAATATCACACAGTTATGTTTTAGCACCGATAAGAAACCTCAGGTTATGGGCATCCGAACAATTTACCTAAAACCTTTTTCGTACGAGCAAACAGTAGCGCCATCTGACAAAATTCTATAGGTGGTGGTAGCTGAGCGAACAGCATTACTGTTGGTGGCAAAACAAGCATTTTTGCCCCCGATAAACTGGCGACATTTTTTCGCACCATCGGCCCTGTCCAAGGTACATGTCTATTGTTTTAGTCAAACTTTGTCTGTCTGGAAAAGCTATGCAGAAACCGTTAGGAGCCGGAACCGGCTGTATCATCACTTACCATCAGATGAGATCACAGTACTTACAGAGTGTAAAAAAATATTGTACCTATGTCATCCGCTAAAAAAGAGACACAGAATCCGCGCCATCTCTTGTCCATTGGAAATATTTTTTGAAATTAAACGTCCCATTGCTACTCTCTAACAGATGGCGCTTTATAGATGTAAATAACCCTTATTCGCGATATTGACATTTATTAATTTAGTTTTTTCCATGCATAAAAATATAATACAATCATGCATATACCCTCGCCCTGGAGCCCCTGGAGAGGGAGTGCAGAGAGCCGAGTGGGTTGAACCGGGTGATGATGTGCAGCCTCTCCAGCGACACCATCGTCTCCGCATCCTTGCGCAGAGGCTCGCCGTTCAGCTTGTCACCTTCCCCGCTTTCTGTGTGATGAACAAAATTATATCAAGCCATTTATAAAACGCTTTCCTTAATTAGAAGATCTGTCATTTATTTGCCCTTCGTGCACTGTCCGTTCTAAATATTTTATTGCTTTGGAAATTATGTGACACTTTTTCAGTATACGACGTATTATTTAGTTGACCATGCAAAGGTAATTTGCCATAATTATGGGGTATGAACAAGGTATGAAGAAAAGCTTTCGACCTATTTTCAGACCTACCAAATGTAGACAAAAAATTTCATGAAACTCGTTCAAGCCGTTTCGGAGTTTGGTTACAAACACTGTGACACAAGAACTTTATCCTATTAGAGAAGATGTATCGCCCTTAGTTCAAAGTCAAATGCATTACATTGGAAAATGACATCCTCATGTAATGATTTTACTTTTAAAGCGTAAAAAAATTACTGTTTTATCCATGTTATTATATTTTTTTAATTCAGTCATTTTATTCTCTTTGAAAAACTGTGATGCAACTTGCCTGTATCAGGATCGATAACATCGCGAGTTCTGATCATAGTGGTCTTCCTCAGCCAAAAGTAATGCAAGAGACCATACAGAACACCACCTAAGAACGCGATAAGTCCCATGTAGCGAAAAGCTTCCCTGGTGCCCAAAGACGCAATGAGAAGACCGCCTCCGAAACTTCCACTACCTCTGCCTGTAAAAAACGATGCATAAATAATCTTCATTGTTCAAATTGCGATTTTTGCCCTAACTTGAGATTTTTATCTTATTGTCTCTCTAAATCATAAAGGTTAAAACTATCTTCAGATTCATTTTATATTAGTTAGTGACTTCAGACTTGAGTGGCAAAACGATGATGCATCATCATCATTGCTCTCCAACGTATTGGAAAAATAAGTGTTACATCTACATCCATTAAATGCATAATTGTATTCTGTAGCGAACTAAAACACTGATGAAATAGGTAATCAACAAGCATCACCTCAGATTAGCGGGTGGTCAGCTAACCTGGCTTGTCAGGCGCTATCGCCAGACTTGAGGTGAGCAAATTCATAATAATTGTACACTGTGCAATATCTAAATCCGTGTAAGCGTATATTATGTATGAATAAAGTTCGTATTGACTCAGTAAGAACTTTCACGTATCCATTAGGTAAACGCAGCGCGAAAAAGTTTTCTAAATCAACATGTCTTAGAAATAATTTCTTACCTAAACTAAAATGAGCCATTCCTAGGACACCAATCAGTGTTGCCAATAAGTTCTTTGGAGCTAACATAGCACAATACGTTGCTGCAGCCACCCACATCAAATGAACTGATAGCGATTCCATTGCTTCAAAAGGGAAGCACCACCAAGAGTTTCTAAAAAGCAATAGGTATATTTAAGTATGATCAAACAATACGATCGAATTGTATGTTTAGCGATAGAAAAAGAAGATTAGGGGAATCCTAAGATGTAATCAATCATCTAATTGATGAGTGATAACAAAATATATTATGCAACAAATGGTTTATTTAAATGATATATCACAAGTAGATTTCGTTGATTTATTTTGGAGATGCTGTTGATCAACTTGGACGTTTAAAATGATATAGGTATCTACATTTAATAATACCAGAATAATACTGGAAACAACTCTAAAATTAGAAATGATTTCAGATAAGGATGCCTATATTTATAAGCGAAAACAATAACACCCTTAGTATTTAATTTAATAAGGATCATCTGTTGATAGATAATACAGAAGACGGAAAGTAAATGCCGATAATATACCTACGTGTTTTTATATAGCAGAATGATCTTTATTGTAATGTCGTAGAGGTCATTATACCACAACATGATCACGATGTATGCAGTATTGTAGAGTTGGAACTAACACCTACACTAGACCGTTGTGCTCATAAACTTGACAATGCTGTATCCTTAGTATTAAATTATTTACCTCAGCAAATGGAATTTTAATGGAAAAGGACAAAATGGCATAGATATAAAGATATCAAGTTCAAGATTCACAATAAACAGAGTATATTATGAGAAACAGGGCAAGCAAAATTGGTTATCAATTAATGCATACATGAGTTACATCGTTACGGGCATACGAGTACTTATATCATGGTTACTATAAGAGTTAAATCAGTGAAAGAATACGATTAGTTGGTTTTGGAAGGGTTATTGTTCGTTTTAATGTTGTTCCTATATGTTGTTGATGTAACTGTATCGCATGTGCAAAGATTCTGCTGAAACTGTATGCACAAAATGGTTTGCAGGTTCACTATGATTGACCAGTCATATTGTTAAGACAAATAGCATATTCATCGTTATCTGATAAGCATACCATTGTTTTGTCATCACTATTTGGTATTCTCCAGATTGTAGTTTATATATTATTATAGCTCCTATAAAATATTGTTTAATTTCACGTTATACGGAAAATATGTACGCAGAATATGACATCTTATACCAGGCAATATTCATATCATGAAATGTCTTTGTACATAATTAACTAGACAGAAAAGGCTAAGTTGCAGCAGTGCATCGTGAAATGTACTTATCAAGAGGATTTAGGTAATTTAGTCTTTCTAATAACTATTACACATTGCTCCTATTCTAAGGGAATCCTTATTTATTTGATAAACGCGAAAGTTGGTGTGGTTATACGGATGGATATTCGTTTCTCTTTGGTACAAAAACTACTGAACTGATTTGGCTGAAATGTTGAATTATAGACAGTCTGGATTAACACAGTTACTTTACATTAAAAAAAAACTGTGGTTTCCACGGGATTGAAAAACCGAAATTCATGCGGGCGTCCGCTAGTCTGTTTTATATTTATATACTTACTCTATAAAAGAATAACCCACAAGCCTCGCAGCATGGGAGAAGAAAGCGACGATGATGACGTTGACATGCCCAATGCGAGAAGTGATAGCATCTGCGCCGTAGAGGAACGGGATGCTGCTCAAAGTGCCCACGGTCACGGTTATTCCTGGATATTTGCACTTGAGTTAATACACATTGTAACAGCCTTATGAATGATCATAACAAGGTTGTCCCTTACAATAACCGGACTTGTCATTGCGGGTTCTTGAGATTCACAAGATTTCTGTTTATTGAATATGTGCTTGAAATACAACAACAAGATAATGTGAAAACAAATATAAGCAACAGATTGATTAAAACCAATTTAACAACAACATTAAAATGATTAAATAAAGCAAAAAATATCACCTAGCAAAAAGTTCGGAGCTCCCAATTCCTTCAAATACAAAAACAAGTATGATTCAATGAAACCCCAAAAATTTCCTAAAGCGAAAAGGAAGAAAATAAAAATTATGATGTGGGGCATTTTGATGATGTTAACTAAATCATGTAACAAATTATCAGCTGGCAACTTTGCTCCGAGGGGCATTGCAGCGACGGTAATTGCTGATATCAGGAGTAAGACGTCATACGTATAAAAAGCTGCTGAATAGTCGGTGTAACCTGCAACAAACCGATGTAAACATTAACAAGTGCTTATTGACATTAAAGATAGCGATTACTAAATGCTGCCTACGTACCGACTTGTTTACTTCTCATATCTATAAGCATGCCTGTAATAGGAGAAAAAATTGCCATTCCAATGCTAGAAAACAGCCTTTCTCTGCCAAAGTCCCCTCCGTACTTTTGTATCATTGTCAATGCTATGGGATCCATAATCGTTACACCAGCAGATAGCATAATAGTTCCCATGAACCGTAAAAAGAAATAGATGTAAAACGTTTTATCGTCACTCTCTTTGTAATCAGGAGGACATAAATCCGGGCCTCCTTTTCTGAAAGATATTGATTGATTATAATTTATATTTAAAAAAATCATTTTTATAGTATAAAGTGTGATGTTTACCTAAAGTCACATTTTTGAACCATACAATCGACTGTTATTGATTCCAGTCTGAGTTGCGACAGTTTCGTCATGTTATGCAGCATAACGAGACCACCACACCTCAGATCCTCCTTATCAAGCGCTGTAATATTTACACCTTGAGCAATCAAGAGTTTCTCACCAAACCTTGATCTGAAATCCGTTACCGTATCATTGTCATCCTGTAATAATTATAATCATTATTTAATAACACTTGACTAAAACATAGTTATATCTATTGGTATTATTTGCAGATTACAAACCCTTTCCATTTCGATGCCAAGTTGTTCTTTTGGTTCACCTAAATCTTCATGCACTTCTATTAAAAAGAATGCTGCATCATTGAATTCTTCGTCAGCATCGGTAGTCATATTTAAGGAACTGCAAAACAGAATTTGTTCATCAAAATTGTGTCTCATAATATCGTTATCTAAATAATTAAACTGAAAATTATCAATGTGTTTAAAAACAACTTACAACCAATTTTAAACGACGCTACATATGCATAGTTTTATTGCTGTTCTATTTGTTTTGTTTTACCTACTCTTTATCTTTATGCTGAATTCATACAAGTAAGCTTAGAAGGCTTACTTTATAAGAAAACGTTATAAATATGTAGACTAATTTCCAAATGTTTACAAAGAATATTTTAACAAAGTAAACTGACGTAAGAAGGTGACTGTATTCATACGCATGAGCGTTACCTGGCGTTGGAGAGACGTGGTGGATGAAATTTGTGCTCTATGTGAAAGTCGAGATCATCTTTGTCATCAGCTGGATCGACTTCTGGGCGTTCGGTTGGTCTTGATAACATGCAATGGTCAATGCATCGGTCCAGGACAAAATCGACTTGTTCATCTTCGTCAGGACATTCTCTGCTTGGGCAAGGGCTCCACCAAATCTACGATAAAAGTTCCCGGTTTAAGTACATGGAATTGAAAACGTATTAATAATAACGCCACATAAAGCAGTTTAGGTTTTGATGAACTTTAGATGGTCGTAAGTTTATCACTTTTATCGCGCTTTAAGAAGTACAAAGGAAAGAAGAATGTGATTATTTTCAGGCAGTTTTGGAAGCGGTATTCTAATACTCTGATGTTTTATCAATTTCATTTGCGTAATACTGAATTCCTAGTTGTTGCTGTGCATAAATTGTGCTTTTTAGCTTAATTATCTTAAATAGCTCGGAGTTGTTGTATAACGAGACTGATGGTTAATCCGACCTGAGGCCGGATGAGGTCGATTTGCTTAAATTCTTAGAGGACAAGAGCTAAGTTCGTAACTGCGTAACGAGAAACAATTCCGTCAATTTTGAAATAATAATAACTGTTTTCACGTGATAGTCATTACCTCCACACTCCTCGTTATCGGATGACGCATGACATAAGCAGACGGAATCACTCCAGGGGTTTCTTGATGCGGAATCAGAAGCAGAGAATGATGAAACGCAGCATTTAGGATGAGAGCGGTGATAACTACTGGTTTATACTCCCCGAAGCGATCAACTAGAAATCCTAGAAGAAATAAAAAATCTCAACTCTGTAAATCTCTCCCTTTTATCTCAAGAAAAAAAAAATAGCTTACCTGTGATGGGTGGACTTAAAAACGTAGTGAAAGGCAAGGCTAAATACACAAAGGAAATTTCAGGTACAGTTAGTCCTATACTCTGCATATGAATCGTCAAATACGGCAGGAGCGATGCCGTCGCTCCGTACATCACAAATAGAGTCACTTTTAACATAACAAGGTTCGGATTGATCCGCAACCAAACTACCATCCTGCGAAAACATCCTGGAGGGTCGTCGCTGTCTTCGTCCATAGCGTTATTATCTTCGTCGAAGTACTTTTTCGGGATGTCGTCTAACGATCTTGCCATTTCAAATTCGCGATTATTCACATTTTCATAACTGGGCCCGGTGTTCGTGGTGCAGCTATATCTTATCGACTGGCGCTCGGCTCGGCGGCAGAGGTTGTCGGTGAAGCGCCGAGTATTTATTTATGGATAACACGTCGGTTCCTCGGCAGCGGGAAGCCTGGAGGGTCCCGTGCTCCCGAGCGACTGCGAAGCGGCGCAGGAGCAGCGGGAGCGGACGTCGCGGGACTCCAATTTACAAATAATAGCAAATTATCTCCGTTTAAGAAGTGTCACGGCGATTGGTGGGGATGGCTAAATCGACTGGTGATCTGGAGACCTTGCGGATAATAGCCGCGCTCGGGGCGCTTCTGGTTTCATCTTAGTTCCCAAGATGAAGCCGTTCGTCGCGAAATAGCCCACGACGTCCTTGCTCCTCTTTATCGTAAGTCTTATACTCATACTTAGTAATTTTACTCCATAGCCGAATGACTTTATAAATTATAATTTATAAATATAGATATCGCAAATTATAAACAGCAGAGAGGAGCTTTTTTTTGGTGACTTTTTTTAGCAGAATTAAATGATTTGACTGGTGTTTTTTTTAAATATGTATTCTCCCTTATATCATCTGTAACTATTTTTAATTTCCTTTTACTATTTTTTATCATTTTTTTCTTCTGAATATTACATTAGATATAGGTATTATACTTAATAAAAAAATTAAATAATATTTATTAACAATCTACTCATCTTTGTCTTCATAGTAGGTTTAATGTAAAATTAGATAATACAGCCAGCTTAAAAATAGTTACCTAAGTAGCTTGTAGTGAAATCTAATGTTGGGACTAAGAGATATTTAAGTAGGTAGGTACTTACTCTATGGTGCTTGCGCGGTGAATACGGAACCTAATCCAGGTGAATGCGTAGGTACTTTCTGCCTATAAAAAAACAGCCAAATGAGAGTCAAACTAGCGCACCTTCAAAAACTTAAAACAAACAAAGTTAATTTTGTTTGCACAGGTTTATTGTTGATATCTCTAATCTATAAAATATATATAATTGGTCAAATGCAAGTCGGGCTCTGAGGGTTCCGTACCATCAAGACCAATTCCAACTAAAACATCCTATCCGTATAATATATTATATTATCCTGCTCAATGCCCACCAAATTCAAAAACGGGCAAAAACTCACGTTTGTTGTATGGGAGACCCCCTCAAATATTTTTTATTTTTCTATTTATTTTTAAAGTGCATTATGTAACTTAATACTTTGTCTACCTATTGCCGTTATCAATATCGAGTAAAAATAAGCAAAAAAATTTTTGTTGTATTATAGCGGCAACAGAAATTCATCATTATTTTTCGGTCGGTATACCTACATCGGGAGGTGGATAAGGGGAGGATGGATATTTGTTTCTTCGACACTTTGCTCGATTAATCAAAAACAAAGTAGGTATATGTTCCTATTATGCATTAAAAAATCCGTGTACAAGTACAATCCTTTCATGTGATACCCCACGCGATATAGTTATCTAACTTCTTTCATTTCTTTCTTGGGGAGATTTCAACCCCTTCTTTGAGATTTAAGAGGTTTGAGGTTGTCCATCTTTAAAAAAATTGTAGTTAGGTACATAAATATATCTACATATTTATTATTTGCTATCGCGTAGGTACGTTAAGATTTTCATTTGGAAATAAAAGCACTGTAGCAAGAATTTTCAGAAGTAGGTAGTTAGTACGTAAGTACGGTACGGTACGTAGGTACGGTACCTAGGAAGTTATGTGGATTTATTGAAAGTTGAGGGAGAAGGTAGGTAGGTAGATACCTACCGTATTTTGTATTTTTTTAAGTTAGGCAAGTATGAAAATGAAAGACGCAGTAGCAGAACGATATTTTTTTACAAAATACCTTTATTTATAGATATTTCAATCCACAAAGACGCGCCCCATTCTGTCAAAATCGCTTTATGTTTCATTTTATGAAGTTTGACAGGGTGGGGCGCGTCTTTTAATTTTTTTTTTTATTGACTGCATTTGAATGTTGCGAAGGGTTTTTATAGTTTAAAAGGTAAGTAGAAAGTATTTCTAAGTTTTGTAACGAGTTCAATTATGAGTACAAAATGACAAAAGCTTCTTAGTTCTTTCAAGAGCCATCTACCTTGTCCCTTGAAAAACATGTTAATATTTCTCCGCGCCATCTTTTATCGAGTAGCAGCACTAATAGTAAAACTTTGCACGTACAGATTAAAAAAGTCATAACTTCACTCTATTTTTTCCTTTCAATTGGGTCTTGAAACAAAAATATTCTATGATTTATTTAATGATTTGCATTCAGAATCATTTTTAGTCCATTCTTGATGCAAATAAAAAATTACGTAGGCATAACATGATATTAATTATATGCTGCCGGTTACGGCTAGGGGCATAGGGCTACAATCAGCATCGTCGGCCGGGGCGCCTCGCATTGTAAATCTTCGAATAAATTATTATGTTTCACCCATAGATAATAGATATAAGAATATACATACACTTAAAATTGGAAATTTCTTATTAACACTATGTTATTCATAATAATAAAGAGCCTGTTTTCTAATATTTAAATAATCTATTTATAACATATTTTTTATATGCAAGTGGTGACATCTATAATCTCCAGCAGATAAACTTCGAATAAAAGTCTACAGTCTGGTCTATAGTCTACTGCAAATTGTCAACCATAATGCATTGCGCATAAATGGCCGCCATGTTGCTGCCGTCTGAAAGATGTTCACATCTGTGTGTGTTTACTAATGAATTAAAGGAACTTTAATAGCTAAATTACTGTGTTTGTGAAATTGTGAGTGTACAATGGTTTTATATTACATACGTATTAGTGATTGAAAAGTCTGTCAAATGTCTTTGAGGCCAATAAACAGTGAAATTTTCTTTAGGTAGTCGTTCGAGTCAGACGGCATAATGGCTGACAATCTGATTCAAAAGTCACATAAAACTAGTGAAAAAAACAAGTATAACAACGTCGTCCATCGCACTACGAGTGAATCTCTCCGACTGAACGAGTCGGAGAAGGGAGTGACTCACCCGACGAGCCTTCAATCCGCCCATAACCCAAGGAAAATATCTTCCTTTCAGATCACCAGTGTGACTGTTGGGTCTCGGGTGAGCACCGATGCGGGCGAGGACTCTGCGGACGATCTAGACGAATCTCACACCGACGACATCTCGAGGGTGACCGACATAGAGAATGAGACGCCGAGCTATTCGGAGGACACCTTCTCGAAAGACGACGTGTTTTACAACGCGTCGAGCGCCTCGCTAGGCTGCGCGCCCGTCATCCCGACCAGCGCGCAGTACGGGCTCGCCATCGTCGGGCAGCCCGACGCCGCACAGCTCGCGGGGCCCAGCGGCGGCGCGGAGCCCGGCGACATGCACGTCAGCGTCACCATCGGCAACGCCAAGCCGCAGGAAGGCATGAAGGAGATACAGGAACACGTCCGGAACGAGAGATTCAAAGTAGTGAAAATCGAGAGCACCGAGCCCTTCCGCCGCGGCAGGTGGACGTGTATGGATTACCTGGATCACACTACGACCCAGCAGAATGCTCCGATCACCCTCAACAACAACTTGGACGTCACCGAGACTAGTACGTTGCAAGCTCCCGACAGTGGCGTGGTCATAAACGATAGCCAACATGATGATATTATGTGTAACGATTTGTCCAACAAGGCGCCCAAAGATCAAGTGAGTGTAGTGCAGCAAATGGATCAAGGTGTTCAGAAACAGTTTCCTATGGCTTCCCCGGGGCAGTCTTTGACCCAACCGATAAATATAGTTCAACAACAAATGCCCGTCACTCAGTCGGTGTCCGTGCAGTCTCCTCCTCTCGAGATGCCGCAGCAGATGACAAATCAGAATATGCAGACTAGCCAGCAGGTTGGACAGCAGCACCCGCAGAGTATGACACACATCACAATGCAGAACGCAACACAGAGCCATCCTCAGCCTAACCAGCAACAACAAGTTCAGCAAATTCCACAAAGTTTTCCTCAACACCAGTTACAGCAAGTGATCGCACAGTCTCAAGGGATACCGATGCAACAAATACCAATGCACCAGCAAATGCCACAGCAGATGCCTCAGCAAATGCAGCAAATTCCTAACCAGCAAATGCAGCAAATTCCTAACCAGCAAATGCAACAGATCAGCCAACATCTGCCTCAAGCTCAACTCACTAACATGCAGCTGCAGCAGCAGATGCCACAGATGCAAGGCATTCCCAACCAGGGCCAGCTCACTCAAGTGACTGCCCAACAACCGCAAATGCAACAGATACAGATGCAGCCCATGCAGGGCCAGCCGAACCCACAGCAGATACACCAGATGCAACAGGCGCAGATCCCAAATATAGGACAGAGTCATCATCTCCAGAGCCAGCAGGCTATGGGCACACAGCAAGCCCAACTTCAGCACTTATCTAGTCAGGCCCAGATGCAAGCATTGCAGAACCAGCAGATGCCAAACCATATACAGCAGATGCAGATACCGCCACAGCTGACTGCCACTAATCAACAGATTTCCCAAATGCAAACTCAAATGCACCAGTTGCCCCCGCAGCAACAACAGTCAGTGGTGCCTGGAATGCATCCTCAGATGCAACAGCAAGGAATGGCTGTCGCTCAACCACAATACAACCAAGCGGTCAATCAGCAAACTAACCAGACAATGATCAATGCAACTATCCCATCATCACAACAGCCAATGGTTCAACCTCAACACAATGTTCCTCAGTATCATGCGCAGCAGTCTCAGATGTCACAGCAGGGACAGACCTTGCCTCAGGAGGTGCTGACTAGTATTGTAACATCACAACAAGGTGCAACTCTACCTTCTAACCTTCAGCCAATGGTCACTCAACCTCAAGGTTCAACTTTGCCGGCCAATCTCCAGATGGGTGGTCAGCAGCAGGCTCCAGTGCACACAATGGCGCCGCAGCAAGGCAGCATGCAGCAAGGAAACATCCAAATGATGGCAGCCGCCCCTCAGAACATGCAAATGGCTCTAGAGGGAAATCAGCCCAGTATGCAGATGCCAACCTCAGACCCTATTTTCATCCAGCCTCCTAATGTGGGGCAACAGATGCCTACACACATGACTCAGCCGCAGAACATGTTGCAGCAGCAACAGGGTCAGATGGGCGGGGTGCAGTATGTTCCTAATCAACCGGTGGCGCAGGTGTCCATGGCCCATCAGAATATCCCCATGTCCATGCAGCAGACTATGCCGGTTGGGATGGGTGTGGTGCAGTCTCAGACTAATATGGGTCTGGGCTATGGTGGAGTGGTGCCGGTGATGTCTCAGAGCAGCGTGGCGCCCGTGGAGGCGACAGTGTCGGGGACTAACTCTCCAGTGGTCTCGATGCCGGTCAGCTCTACTGCATATGTGAGCAACACGGCTCAGCCGGGACACGACAGTCAGGGCTTCGGCAGCCCCGTGAGTGCAGTGGTGTCTCATGCTATCAGTGGTGCTGTGGTGAGCAATGTGAATGTGAATGCGTGTGATAGTGGTGGTCAGGATGTGGCTCCGGACGGCCAGCCGGCTGCTGACACCGGGGATGGAAAGGACGAGCCTGCACCTCCTGCTGAGGATGAAAGGTGAGTCAACTTTGCATGGCGCCTCTATCTGATATTTTTTTGATAAGAAAAAGCAATTATTGTAAGCTGCAATCCATTTGTAGATAAGATAAAGTTGCAAGTGATTATATGCATTGATAAAATTCCAAGTCAAAGATTTTATTCAATGTATTAGGTCCTTACATATGAAATTGGCGTTTTGTATGGGAGGAACATAAAGTCGATTTTTTTTTAATATAATATATATATTTAATCAAAGTATGTACCATTGCTATCTATGCAC
Organism: Coenonympha arcania; assembly: GCA_036785405.1. Taxonomy (NCBI): domain Eukaryota; kingdom Metazoa; phylum Arthropoda; class Insecta; order Lepidoptera; family Nymphalidae; genus Coenonympha; species Coenonympha arcania. The sequence goes on from CM072055.1 coordinate 16,804,191, forward strand.
TTTTGCCACCTTATAGGTAGTTCATTGATCCCTTTACTAAAAAAGCCATTCGGACGGGAATCAATAAAATCTTTGAAAGCGCTTTGGACTGCCTCATCGGAGTTAAATTTTTTCCCTTGTAAGAAGTTATCCAAATTTCGAAAAAAATGGTAATCTGTTGGAGCAAGGTCCGGGGAGTAAGGTGGATGTCTTAGGCATTCCAATTGTAGCTCCTCTAATTTGGTAGCCGTCTGTTGTGCAGTGTGTGGTCTAGCGTTGTCCTGAAGCAGCAGTGGCCTAGAACGATTGACCAGCCTCGGTTGTTTAGCAGCTAGCTTTTCCATCATGGATTGTAGTTGCTGACAATAGATATCCGCCGTAATCGTCTGGCCAGATTTAAGAAAGCTGTAGTGAACGACGCCGGCGCTAGTCCACCAAACGCTCACAAGTAATTTTTTTTGAGTCAATTTTCGTTTGGGGCAGGATTTGGCTGGTTGGCCAGGGTTCAATCATTGCGCTGAGTGTTTCCGATTATCAAACAGGATCCATTTTTCATCACAGGTAATGATTCGATTTAAAATCCTTTCATTACTGTGCCGGTTGAGTAATGTAACACAGCAGTCTACGCGCGTTTGTCGGTTTGCTGCACTCAATTCATGAGGTACCCACCTTTCAAGCTTTTTCACCTTCCCAATTTGCTTCAAGTGAACTAAAACAGTTTTATCACTAACACCGCAGCCTGCAGCTAGCTCGGACGTGGTTTGCGATGGATCCGCTTCCACAATAACCTTCAATTCTTCATTGTCAACATTGGTCTCCGGCCGTCCACGGGGCTTGTTCTGCAGGTCGAAATTTCCAGAACGAAAACGTTGGAACCAAAAACGCACTGTGTTTTCTTTTGCGACACCCTCGCCGTACATATCATTAATCCTTCGAGCCGTTTCTGCAGCACTGGTGCCACGATGGAACTCGTACTCGTAAATAACGCGATATTTCAAGTTTTCCATTTTGTAAACAGAGTGGCGCAAAAAAAAAAACCAAAAGAGAAAAAAACAAATGAATTACGATTTTCAAAACACAAAAGCATGAGTAAATAGCTGTATAAATTTGAAATTGGAATTTCTAACCAAAGAAGAGATATTTGAGATCAAAGTGGCCAGTACGACAAAACGCCAATTTCATATGTAAGGACCTAATATTTTACTTTTAGAGGATTTTATAAAAAAAAATTAGACAAATCATAAATTAAAAGTTAAAATACCATTATTTTGACCCAACGATGCCACGCTAACAGATAATACATTGATGAAAATGAATTTATTAGAAAAATAAAGTAATTTAAGCAAACACTGGAGATATAGTTAAACTTACTCGTATTACTGTGTCTACATAAATATTTTGGTTCATAATTTAATATTTTAAACATAATTCTGAACTCTGCAAAATATGGAAATAGAACATACACAAAACACAAACTTAAGTCATGTCTTAATCGGATACAATTATCACTAGAATCTATCAAGCTGTTTTAGATTTTATAAACAGCTAGCTTTCAGAAAAATTTTGTAACTTATTATTCAATTGCCTAAAGTCTTTCAATTATGATTTTGGGATAGTAATTCTGATAAAGAGTAATCTAGCAGAAGGAATGGAATTTCAACGATAAAAAGTAGTCAAAGTAGATGATAGTTATTCTCCGCGCGGCGAACCATGATCCCTATGACAGTTCGTTTAGTGATGGGTCGTGTCTTTGGTCGTGTCGATTTTTTTTTTAGACAAAGGCGTGGCTTGCACTTAAACCACGTTGGTAAACATGTTTTAAAAAATATTACAATGTGCATTTTTAATGTCCATTTCGTTGTTGTTGTATTAATTTAAGATTTTTGGCATAGATTAAGTAGGTAAGTAAAACGAAAGTTTCCAACCTTGTTATTTTCTAATAATGCTTAACCCGGTAATTACACGTTTTTGCTATATAAGTATATATATTTTATCATGAAAATGAATGCTCCCCGTTTATTTATTTTGTCTGAAAAATTGTGTACTCGTTTCCATTACCGACATTTTTTTATCGATACTTGCCGCCCTAGTCGATAAACGTCACACGACGTAAGTTTTGCAGGACGTAAACATAAATTCAGATTGACATAACTTCTTGTAAATATTAAGAATTGTTAAAAATATCAACGGAATATCATTACTAATGGTAAATAGCTACGTAAAATTTATAAATGGCATTTTTAGACGCCCCCAATATGATCCCGATTTAATGGTGACGCCACTACAATGTTATGTGGTGACATTAGCTGTCAGTGTCATAGGGATCACGGTTCGCTGCGCCGAGTTTAATCTATGTCCATCCCAAACAAGTTACAACTAAATCAATTTATTAGTTGTTGCATTTAAATATGTAACAAACATACAACAATGATTAAACATGAATGTGTAATCAGTAAGAGAATGCAAATAAATTATTTTAGACAGGAGAAAACATGGATAGTGTATTTTGTAAAAATGCAAAGATGGGACAATGAGTTGGTAGGTACTTGTAAGTTAACTTAGATCAAGTAAATTAGTCTTAATTAGTTAGTTAGGGTTGTTGATAACATGCATACATGTATAATTTATGCAAAAAATTTGCATGTGTAGACAGTAGTTTATTCTGGGAGTTTATTCGTTTTTTGTCAATGTCAAATAGTTCACCTATAAAATAATTAGAAAGGTGATTATATTTATTAGCTTAAAATGTGGATCACGAGATCATAGATGGATCAAGCGATCCATCACACATTGGGCCAATATTATGAAATAAACATCATAAAGTAGGTGGTGGATCACCTAATTAAATGTACAACTGTATACTTAATTGGATTTATATACATACTACTCGCCGCTGTGGCGTCCCATGACTGACTATATATCTTTATCTAATTATCTAATTTTGTAAACACCCATAGCCATTAACTTTTCAATTCTTATTCCTGTTGTAGAAATTCCTCATTACTTAGGCAACTACCTACCAGTCTAGAATTTGGAGACTTGTCTATTGGCACCTTTGGGCCTTATAGAGCATGTTTTTTTTATATTATATAGGCTAGCGCTTGACTGTGATCACACCTGATGGAAAGTGATGATACAGTCTAAGGTGGAACGCGCTTGCCTAGAAGGCACCCGGGTTGTAAGTGGCAGGAAAGACACTGCTTGGGAGGGTATTCCAGGCCTTTGCAGTGCGTATCAGGAACGAGGAATCAAACCGCTTCGTACGCGTCATTGGTACGTCGACTATGTATGGGTGGAAGCCTTTATAAATGTGATTATAAATACTCCTCTTTCTCTACTTTCTACGCAAAATTGGTGTCCCATTTGAGTATGAAAAGAGAGAATACGGGAGTTAATAACTTGAGCTAGCGTCCTAGCGTAGTTAGCTAGTAGATACTCTGGAGCCATCACAGATTGTAGAGAAAGGCCTGTGGATGGAACATCATGGAGTTGTTCAGACTGGAATAGAACTTAGGTCATATTTATTAGCGAAAATAGCTCCAACCGTAGACAATGGGGTTTCTTTTTCGTTGTTTTTGGCCGCGGGCAGTACTCGGGCGGGCGGCGGGCGGAATCCGAACTGCCTTCCTTTGATGCTGTTTATTTGCGCTTCGTCCTGCGACATAAATAGGTAGTTGACACGTACGGAATATCGTGCGCGCTGGTATGCCACACGGTAGGGTTGTCATCTTCATAATTATTCTTTTAATTTAGTTTTCCCATAATTAGTTCTTAATATAGCTAATCCTATTACTTTTAACTTAGTAATAGGACGAACGACTAAACGAGAACACTGTTATTGCTCAACTTAAAAGTAAGTTGAGCAATACCAGTGTTCTGGTGAATACATCAATAGGTAAATATCCTCCTCAAAACATAAAACATAATAACATAAATAAGTATATATTTTTTTTGAATTAAAATTTTGGGAATAATCAGAAAATTGGATAAGTAACTTAAAATACATATAGAGAAATTAGTTAAAATAGGGTTTCTTACTTCATAACCACGGATATAAAACAGACATTTCTTAACGAGCCGATAAAGTAACCTAAAAATAATAAATAAAAAAAAATTGTAATGTTTTTTTGCAAATGTCATGTCGATATCTATGTTTATTATATTACATTAATTAATAGTTACTGAAATAATAATCGACTGTGACAGTTGAAGATGACATTGTAATGGTAAAGTATTTTAGCGCATTAAAATCCAGAATTTGTGAAAATAGAAAACAAAAAAGGAAAGATGGCATTGCATCATAAATGACACCTAACTCAAATAAGGAGTTACAGGTCACAGCTAAAGTTTTGAATTTCGATTACTAATGTGCCTGACTGCCTGCCCATACACAAATTCTTTTGGCAACCCTACAGAGTGACTCACGCGCAACACATCCGAGTCACGGGCCGGCTAAAAAAGTGACTGGCCCGTTCTTTGCATTCAGAGCTTGGCGCACTTTCTTAAAAACGACATCGAAATATACTATTCTTTTCATAAGTGATAGATAGATAGTAGTAGTAGGCCTAGGTTATTGTGAGCTTACTAATAAATGCGTTCATGACACTTGACATTTTTGTAACTCTCTTCAAGTTAGTACTTTTGACTGCGATCTCACCTGATGGTAAGTTAAGACATTATATTATATCAACACAGCATTGCGCCGGAACTCTAATTCGCTTGGCCGATGGCTCTTTGCTCGTAGGGTGATAGCTAGCCGTGGCCGAAGCCTCTTTGCTCGTAGGGTGGTAGCTAGCCGTGGCCGAAACCCAACAAAGATAATTTTTATCCCGAAGACCAGAACAAAGATAATTTTTAAAATTATAAAATATCTTACCACTTACTCTCAGACCTGCCAAACATACACAAAAATTTGATAACAATCGGTCGAGCCGTTTCGGAGGAGTTTGGTAACAAAATTTGGCGAGGATGTTTAATTAGACTAGCTGACCCGGCAAACTTTGTTTTGACATTAGGGATATAAAAAAAATAGCTTACGTGTTACGACCTACTCTCAGACCTACCGAACTTGAGAATTTCATAAAAATCGATCAAGCTTCAATAAAGCTTTTTTTTTTAAATTAACTAAAGAATGATGAGACAAGCAAAACGTTCATGAAACACCGTGGAGGAATCGCGGATTGTAGCAAAATAATTTTAAAGACTAAATTTTAAAAGACACATGCTAGTAGCACACGTAGTAGCACATAAGCAAGGTAGTTCGAGCATTTGCCTCTATGTAGCATGTGTACGAAGTGTCTGCTAGTAATGAGCACACGGAGAAAAAAACCAACAAAAATCCTGTTGTAATTACTAAAATATTTGTAAACCCGAGGACAACAAATGCCCTGTATTTACAACAAAACGACTTTAGTAATTGCTTATTAGTAAATGCAACAAATATCTGTTTTGTAATTTCAAGGAAACAATAGTAATATCCGAAGTAATGACGTCATAGACAAAAACTAAATTTGAGTTGGTATTACTAATTTCTTTATTTTATTCTAGCGTTCGTTTTGTAATTCCAAGTATAGCGGTCTCTTGAAATAACTAATGCTTTGTTTTATCCTAGTGTTCGTTTTGTAATTCCAAGTATAGCGATATCTTGAAATAACTAATGCTTTGTTTTAACCTAGCGTTCGTTTTGTAATTCCAAGTTCAGTGCTTTAGTTGAAGCAATGAATTTTGTTTAATAATTACAGGTAAAAAATATACAGGCTTTAGCAGCATGAGGTGTCAAGATCTCAGGTGATTTTATGTTTCAATATGATTAGTTTAATTGTTGTACATACTAGTAAGCAATAGTTAATTGCTGTACTAGTAAGCAACAAAACTAGTCATATTGAAACATAAAATCCACTAAGATCTTGACACCTCTGCTGCTACAGCCTGTATATTTTTTACCTATAATTATTAAACAAAATTTATTGCTTGCAATATATAAGCATAGATTACATTATTACAAAAAATAAGCACTGTAGGTACGGTACACTCAGAACAATTATTAAATATTTTTTGTTAATAAAGGGTTTTTATTGTAACAATGTGTTTCAAATGTGAAGATAAACGGCATTTTACAAGAAATGACAGGGTGGATTCTTATATGGATAAATAGTCTTTCTTCAAATTTGAAACACTTATTATTAGTATAACTACGATCAATAAAATACTCATTTATTATTAATTTGTTTTATTTCTCATACTTATCTTAATTGTCAGATATTTGTTTATAATTTTCTTAATTTTTAATCATCCAATTAATAAATCTTACTAATAAAATACATAATGCCAAATAAATAAACGGGGAATAGAATTGGAAAAGTTATAAGAACATGACCACATAACATATATTAACAGTCAAAAAGCCCAGAGAACTACCTACCCAGGGAATTGAATACTTAACATAATATATATCGTTTTGCAGATTAAACGCACTCGCAGTAACGCACAGCAGCACTGAATCGTAACGCACTCGCAGTTTTAAACTCGGTTGTGTTCCTTGCTTCTGTTACTTTCATTGGGTTACTTGGGTTATTTAAACGACGACTTGGTTTTATTCTCAACGGACCCGAAAGTGTTAAACGATTGTAATGCATCAAGTGCAAATATACTACGGGTAATAAAATTTAGATCTCACTAGATATCCCGACAAATCGGGAACTTTTGCAGCACTGACCACTTCAACGAATGAGGGGCAACTGGCAAGGAGCGGAGGAGAGGGAGGCCTCACTCTTTGTTGAATTTACAAATGAATTAATAATTTCTAAAAGTTTGGTTTGCGAAAATCAGAAATCATTAGTAATAACATGGAATTACTATTATCTTTTGTTGAAATCATAAAATTTTGCTTCTTGCCGTTATTAAATCATATTTTGTTGGAAATACAAAATAATTAATAATATCAACAAGATTGTTTTGTAAAAATCACAAATCATTAGTAATAACAATAGTGTTTTGTTGTTATAAGTGAAGTTTGTAATATCTGACATTACTAAAACCGAAATGTAGGAATAACAAATACGATTGGGGTCTGTTTTGTAGTAATCAGTAATATTTGTTAATATAACAAAACTTTTGTAATTTTTAATAAAATTTAGTTATTTCTTCGAATACAAAACAGTTTAGTAAATTCTGGGGGTGTCTTTTTTCTCCGTGCATGCTTATTCCGCATACAAATCATGCTTTTTATAAGCAAGTGTAACTGTACCTTAATAAACATTTTCTTAATCCTTGCGCTTAATTACTTATATACTTCGGCGAAATAACACCTGCTTCCAAACAACACTGTACAAATATACAACATTATTTATATAAACTGAGCTACATCATAAAGGTTATGACAGTTTAGACACGTGTTAGCGATTTAAGATCATAATAATTCAACGAGCCTGTCCTGTACCGCCCTGGTATAAGTACTGCCTATATTTAATACTGACTAAGCTATAGCGTCAACCCACATTGGCGAATCAAAGCATCACAAACGGACCGAACTGGACAGATTTACTGTAGATGCGTAATTTAATGACGTCATGACTCACAAGGCTCATACGATTTGACTACGATGAGATTTCAACGTATATTACGAGTACTTTGATTTAGTACATCAAGGACCAGGATTTTTCACAAATGCCAACTGGATTTCAAAGTATCACAAACGTGAGACTGTCGAGGTGGTAATACACTAGAAATATACTATAGCTGTTCCCTGCAACTCGGTTTGGTGAATTTCGGTTTTTACAAATCCCGCGGGAATCGTTGTTAGTTATTCCTAGTATCAAAAGTGTTCTCGTTCCCGCTCCCACTCTCTTTTCCAACCTTTATATTCCTACTTTTGAATAAATGTGTTAGTTAATACAATACCTAATCTATATCTGTAGCTATATTGCTATAACAACTTTTGGATTTTCCGAAATCCCATGGGAACCGTGGAATTTTTTTTGATAAAAGTAGCCTATGTCCTTGCCTGTGCCAAATCTCATCAATATTGGTTGAGTGGTTTATGCGTGAAAGGGTAACAGACAGACAATCTGAGTTACTTTTGCAACATAATATTAGTATGGATAAGACACATAATAACAGATGAAACGACTAAGGTCGTGAATCGCGGGTAGCCGCTGGATCCAAGAGCCGCAATACCGTGTTGGTTGGAGATCCTTTCAGGAAGTCTATATCAAGCTATGGACGTCCATCGACTGAAACGACGACGCGACGTCATAGGATATAGACGAATAAACTCTCGCAGAGCAGACGACGACCCGTACAAGTGAAGAAGTGTGGTTTGGCATAGTTTAATTGTAGAAAACTGAAAGCTATAATAAATCCATTAAGGCCAAATTGCGATTACTAAGCGCGACCTTTAAGATTCATTGATTGTTTTATTAAATGAAATCAGATTAATTCAAGTTTGTGTGCTCACCGGTGTGAAATTCAACCGCATTAATTGAACAGATTTGATTAAAAATTTAAAATTAGGTAATTACAGTAGCCTAGATTAACCCATAGGCTATATTTTCCACTGAATTTCACTCGGCTGGAGCCACGGGCAACAGCTTTTGTTGGATAAGCAGCCTAAAGCCTCCCCCACACAGGCGCGTTATTATCGCGCGATAATATCGCAAGCGTTATTTTGATAATGCGTCCCGATTCCTTGCACACAGCTGCGTTCTTATCGCGCGATAATAACGCGCAGACGGACGCAGCGTCCCGCGTTATTATCGCGCGATAATATCGCAAGCGTTATTGCGATATCTGTTTTCAGTACATTTTGTACGCCGTAATGGAAGTAGGACGCTGCGTCCGTCGTCCCACACAGCCGCGTTATTATCGCGCGTTATTATCGCAGCAGTGTGTAACTACATGACCACCCTAATACAAAATGTACTGAAAACAGATATCGCAATAACGCTTGCGATATTATCGCGCGATAATAACGCGCCTGTGTGGGGGAGGCTTTACTGTTTAAACTAATAATTATTCCACGCAATTGAGGGGCCTTATTTTAAATAGTATAGAATTAGATGTACTCGTACCTACCTCAGCATTGTTGCCTCGTCCGGTGCTCATTGACGAACAACGCAATTACAATTGCAATGAGTTCTTGGAGTATTCCCAAGGCGTATCGACAATGCGAAGGGTCCCGCCCGGCGCCAGCCAACGTCACTGGCGTCGCGTGTAATCGAATCGAGAGCGGAAGGCCGTGAAACCCGAGATTGCCGTTCGCTTATGATCGGTCTCGTATGCATTACAATTTACATGCAATCTCATAATCGGACGATTAGTCGGGCGTATTAGAAATCAACGGTCGACTGAGGCAGAGAACTGAGATTTGAGAACTATAGATTGCAATAATTGGGTACGCATCACCGATATGAACCCTAAGGACCTAAGAACCATTTTACGGTAAACCTTCTTCATACAAGAAAACAGTAGCGCTATGTGACAATATTCCCATTAGAAATACCGTCCCTGTGAAAACCCGCTTTATAAATACTGCGGTCGGCTTACTACTGACGCCGTCGTTGGTGTCAAAACGAACTTTTTTGACCTGGCGACATTTTTTCGCGAGGTCCGCCGGGACCTCAGTTTATGTCTATTGTACGCAGTCGCATTAAGGCAGTTTGCTTAGGACCACTTCTTTTATTAATACCTGAGATTTTAATTGGTCGTCGAATTCATTGATCTGGCTACAAAAAAATTTTATTTAATTAAATCAAGGTTTCGGACCAAAATATTAAAATATGTATAACTCTTCATGGTGCGACATCATCCGTCTGTCGATTAATTCTGTGACTATTAAAGCTACTAATATATTTTTCTTTAAATACATATTTACACATTGTTTTCTTGGCACCCCTAAGCCTCGGCGGCTTGTCGGGGCGCTGATTGATGACAATTTTGGATATATACACGTGGTTGTATCTCTTGTGTGGTACGGAACCCCCGGTGCGCTAGTCTGACTCGCACTTGGCCGATTTTTTTCGATGTATTGTCTAACACTTTGTTTTTGCGATCCTTATTCATCGAAGCAGCTATTCACAGTCGAATGCCTTTGGCGCGAGCACTGAAGCAATTAAATGACACGATGTTCTGTTAGTTAGTGAAATATTCACTTTTTATAAATATGTAAGGTGTCCTACTGCTGGAAGAAAGGATATGTTTCGGGTATTGAGTTTAACATGAATAACTCACGATTCTCGATTTAAACGTGTGATGATCATTTTTTTTTACTGTCATAAGCCTCACCACAGAGCAAGGAATAGCTTTATATTGACTAGTCTCACCATCTTCCTGTCTCTTTCCCACATTATGTGTGGTCGGCACATTTCAACACATCTTCTTTTCCTATCAGCTTTACTATCATACGCCTATACAATGGTGCCAATTCTGTTGAACACAATCTCCTAATTTGACGCGTCTAAAAATATTGCTATCCTTTCCAGACAGAACGCGGAGCCATGGAAAAGGACAGCACTATTTTTAGACGTATCAAATTAGTATAGTTTAGAGATTTGCGAAGTCTCAGTAATAGGCTCCCGTTTTTTAAACCCAAATAAAAAAGTTTTTTAGGTTCCTCAAACCCAAATAAAATTTTAATTTGACGGGTAGACCGTTGGCCTGGGCCTTAAACTCAACCGGTACGTTTTAACGAGTACAGATTAGTAATTCCAAGATTGTCGTGCTCATCTCGGCATATTGGCATGTTGGTATTGGTGAAAGTACTTGCCTAGAGTAGTTAGTTGGATGCACAAAATGCCGACGCTCTCCGTTGGCGGTAACGGGCTGCAAAATAAAGAGATCACGAATTAACACGCTGACTAAAATAGGTATATCTATATTCTAAGCAATCATTGAGAATTAATACTTAATGATTACCTACTTAGATAAGCGTATTTTATTCTACAGGGTGTCCCATAATTAATGGATCAAACCTATACGGAAGATACATCACCCAATTATCTAAAACCAATTTGATCAGTTTTAAAAAAAACCGTAGGGTGACCAAGTTTTTCGCGTTTTTTTAATTTGTCCATTTTTTCTACCGTAAATCAGTTTTCTTAACACTATAGCCTTATTAAATGATATTGTTTAGTATTGACTTTTGTTTAATGTTGCTGATTAGTGTACTAATGTATTGTGAAAACCATTTTACTAAATAATGTTTAACTATTTTCGGAAAAAAGGTTCGAATCGAATAATTAATTTTCTTTGATTAAGATGACCCAAATTAAAAACACTCTCCTGTAAAAAAAATGTATGACACTGAAGTGAACCATTATTTTAAAAACTAGTCCACTTATCAAGGTTTACAAATTGGTATAAAACTTGCATCTGCTCCTTGTCGTTACAAAGTGGCTGACAAAAATCCAAGGGAGGTGACGAAATTACAAGATAAAATGTGTGCAGATTCAAATTTTTTTTTTACTTTAAAATGTTTTACAATGTCTGTTTTCCTAGCTAACACATTAATGCAAGCATGTTTATTGCTTTAACATTCGTAGAAACTAATTCTTAAATTTGGGATAATCATTGTTGACTCGAATGCAGCTGTGCGTTCGAGTCAACAAGGATTATCCCTTGTTGACCGCTCAGGTAAAGGAATGTGTGAAAGAGAAAGAAAGCGCAATGCCTCGTTATGTGTACACGTCTCGGGAATACGCCAACATGCATTTTATCTACGGACAAGCAAGATGTAATGCCAGGAAAGCCGCAAGATTGTACCGTCGAGCATATCCAAACGCGGATCGTCACCTCGACTATCGTGTTTTCACTAAAGTCCGGTCGCGGAGCACGAAGAATTTCGTACATTGACCTGTTACTACCTGTTTCTGTCACTCCCGCGTCAAAATAATGCGGTCACGCTCGCACAGGACGGGGTCATTGCATCTGTGCGAGCGTGACCACATTATTTTGACGCGGGAGTGACAGAGACAGGTAGTAACAAGTCAATGTACGAAATACTTCGTGCTCCGCGACCGTGCTTTAGAGTGCATAGTGCGCTTGTTGAGGGAAGGATTCTGGGCACCGGAGTTGGCGGTTCTAGTGAAGGAAGACCAGTACAAGAGATGACGAAATCGTTCTCCGTGAAATAGAAGAAGATTCGTCGACCTCAGTGCGTGACATAGCACGACGCACTGGTATTTCAAGATCGACCGTGCATCGAGTACTAAAGGGTACCGGTTGCACCCATATCATGTGCGACGTGTCATTCTCTCGTACTGGTCTTCCTTTACTAGTACCGCCAACTCCGGTGCCCAGAATCCTTCCCTCAACAAGCGCATTATGCACTCTAGTGAAAACGCGATAGTCGGGGTGACGATCCGCGTTCGGATATGCTCGACGATACAATCTTGCGGCTTTCCTGGCATTACATCTTGCTTGTCCGTAGATTAAATGCAGGTTGGCGTATTCCCGAGCCCTGTACACATAACGAGGCATTGCGCTTTCTTTCTCTTTCACACATTCCTTTACCTGAGCGGTCAACAAGGGATAATCCTTGTTGACTCGAACGCACAGCTGCATTCGAGTCAACAATGATTATCCCAAATTTAAGAATTAGTTTCTACGAATGTTAAAGCAATAAACATGCTTGCATTAATGTTTTAGCTAGGAAAACAGACATTGTAAAACATTTTAAAGTAAAAAAAAAAATTAGAATCTGCACACATTTTATCTTGTAATTTCGTCACCTCCCTTGGATTTTTGTCAGCCACTTTGTAACGACAAGGAGCAGATGCAAGTTTTATACCAATTTGTAAACCTTGATAAGTGGACTAGTTTTTAAAATAATGGTTCACTTCGGTGTCATACATTTTTTTTACAGGAGAGTGTTTTTAATTTGGGTCATCTGAATCAAAGAAAATTAATTATTCGATTCGAACCTTTTTTCCGAAACAAGTTAAACATTATTAAGAAAAATGGTTTTCACAATACATTAGTACACTAATCAGCAATATTAAACAAAAGTCAATACTAAACAATATCATTTAATAAGGCTATAGTGTTAAGAAAACTGATTTACGGTAGAAAAAATGGAAAAATTAAAAAAACGCGAAAAACTTGGTCACCCTACGGTTTTTTTTAAAACTGATCAAATTGGTTTTAGATAATTGGGTGATGTATCTTTCGTATAGGTTTGATCCATTAATTATGGGACACCCTGTATATACAAAAACATCCTTGTTGATCATAATGGTTAGTTCATTACAGTTTTACCTTCAATGCATTTAAAAAAGGATATTTTTGATTCGATCCATAGGTATGTATTAAATGGTTTACTAAAAAAAGTGTCATGGGCTTTTATTAAAAAATGGACCCTAGATCATAATTTGACCTCAGATCTAAACTTTATCCATAGAAATAATCTGAATATATGAATTCCAATTATTGCAAATGGGTTTAATAATGCGTTTATAATTTGTATGGACAAGTCATCATTCGCTGGCTTCTTAATCCATCTTTCGTTGTACATTGGTGTTGAATCAGTTTATCGAATTAATGAGATTATCCAATTAAAAGCGGCGTGTAATTTTTTATCGTCACCGATCATTAAATACAGCGGTAAAAAACAATTGTATTGCAATGTTATATTTGGATGCAGAAAGTTGATCTAGTTACACACGTTTGAACGATAATTTTCTCGATATGCCTCTAGTCAAGATAAAAGTTGTTTAATTCTAATATCTGTTGTACCTAGTTGATGCATCTATTTTTTTGTACTTAATTAAAATTTATTTTAAATTTGTACCAAAGAATAAAGCTAGTCTTTAAAAAGTGAACATTTAATTTAGGTAGAAAGAAGATTCATACAAAAATGAAAATTGCAAAAAGATTAATTTTAATCACATATAACTTATAAGTTACAACTTTTACCTATGTGTAGATAATGTTATATGCTTAGAGTAGTAGATATTGTAATTTAATTTCTTTAAAGCTTTTAAGATTACAGAATATGTTTTACTAGATTACTTATTAATAAAGATGTTTTGAATTATTTTAATCAATCTTATGTTACAAAATAATTATTATTGCCTGATTTCTGAAAAAAAATATCGAAGCTTCATAGTTTGTACTTTTACGAGTACGATTTCACGCGAATGAACGTACGTCTACGTATATTAGCTATATTTACTACAATACCTATTTTGTTATTAGGTACTATTACTATATGTACTTTGTTTTAGACAAACAGAGCCACGAGTACACGATTAGGTGTAATAAGTAGTGCGTGGCCCGCACCCGCAAGGACACCCAGTGATTGAAAAAAGTAGACGATGATTGACACGTGTAGAATGTAGATGGAACCGACAAACTTTTTACATCCGATTTTTTTTTTACTCTATTCAAGTTCGTACTTGACTGCGATCTCACCTGAGCGTTTTTGCGATGGGTCTAATTTGTTGACTAAAATAGGAAAAAATAGGAAAAATATTGTTTCTGAGTTAGTTGGCATTATTACGGGTAGCTATTGTCCTTTTGTCGTCCCCAAAACAGAACATTATTTATGTGTTATCGGAATAGATAAGAATTCTAGTATATTATTATGCATAAAACCACTTCTTTGTTCGAAGTCAATAGAAGAAATATATTGCGTTCTATTTCCCATTTGGCGTAGGGTCATCGCAAAATATAGTATAATACTAACGGACTTCACGTGGCTTTTCCCTCATTAAGGGCTGAATTAAAAAAGGAACATAATTTAATTATTACGTTTAACATACCTATAAAATTGTTTTTGGGATATCTCTATAATTCTGTTGTAGGTACATGTATGTGTTTTTTTAATACATAGTCTGTTTAAATTAGATAATATTATTGAGGTGCAATAAAGGTTAAAAAGGTGGGAATAAAAAAATAGGAAACGAATGCAATGGACAGAGACCGATGGAGGAATCTTTTGGAGCAGGCCCCCGCCCACAAAGGGCTGTAGCGCCGTTGATGATGATGATGATGATGATTGAGGTGCAAATTTATAAGCTGTAATTTAGATTTTTTTAATGTGAACTTTTAAATTGACTTCGCCTTCGAGTTGAAATGATTTAAATTTTAGAGTTAATGAACAACTAACTAAGTGTGTCGATGCGCTGTAGCGGCTGCCTGCAGGATATCTCGCGCATACCGAGAATATTTAAAAACTAATGAGTCAGTTTCGAGTTTCGACCTTGCACTGCTGGTTTTTGTTTTATTTAGGAGTAAATTATGTAAATCTTATTTTCTCATCTTAATAGAAATTAACATTTATTGTTAGTTCGTCTTATACAGGGCTATATAAAAAATACCAAATCGCTCTCGGCATGTAGTTGTTAATATTAACACTAACAACTTTTGTTCTACGACTTTCCAAAATTCAGTATTAATTTATTTCATACAAAAAAGTTATTTCTGTAAAGTGACATTACACTGTTGCGGTTCCGCGCCGTGAGTTCGCGCGCCGCCCGCCGTTACATTACAGAGTAGGAACAAGAGAGTATCTCTGTAAAATATTGACTTTTTAATATTTCTCAAAATATCGAGTAAAAAAAAAGTCTTGCGATGCATCAGCGTGCAGCTTGTTAAGCTTTTTTCTCGTCAACATATTTCGCTGCTGCCGTACAGAATACAGATGTTTATGGTTTCCGACCACAGCGATTGTCAGTAGGCAACGAGGTCATTGTACAAATTTCTTTCTGCCTCGTGGGCGGACTTCACCAGACATCAGTTAGCATTAAAAAATGAGTCTTACATAGTTGTGCGTTGTGACGTAATAGGAGGTATTACAGCATAGACGAAATTAATCAACGGATGTAACTAATACTAATATAGCACCATCGTGTTAAAATTCGAGATCAAATACAATCGCGATTGTGTTAAATTCCAATAAATCGATATCTTGGTTCGTTAACTGATAATGTAAACCAATTATATCAGCCAATAACCACCGAGTTACGTATCTTTGTTTGCGTTTAACACATTCTATTGTAATGTAAATAAATCAATGTAATTTTTATCAATTATTATTAATTAAACCCGACCACTTTTTCGTTTTCCACTACCACCACTTGGCCAGTTTTGTGGTACGAACATCGTGTACGAAGGGTATAGGCAAGAAGAAGGATAGTTAACATAGGACATCTCGTAGTAGCTAAGAATAAGTAATTAATTAATCATTTTCAGTTAATGAAACCGATATTATGTTTGGCCTTCTTTTACTCTGTAGATGTTTTAAGAGAGCTTACAATTATTACGAGAAAAAATTATATGTAAAACTTCAAAGTGGCCCTTCTACTAGAGCTGGTTATTTACGGCTTATAAATAGACTGGAGTTTATATAATAGTTAGCGTAATGTGTGATGTACATACCGAAATATTAAAAAATTAAAGGCCCATTAACGGCCTACAAGCCGTATTTAGGTGATTTTTGAATGAAGTTTTACGCAAAAACTATAAAGAAAATTACTTTCAAATTTACACGTCATGTATTTTGGGTCTTTAATCTAAAATCGCTAAGAAGCAGAAACACGATTGGATAAAATTTTCTCGATAGAAAGTTCTCCCAAAAGTTGCTCCAAAATCTCAGTTTTTCTATATTTTATCGGAAACTACAATGGATGTAATTGTAATTTTTGTTTTAATGTATCTGTAATAATAATATCCTAAAACGCTTAGAACGGATTTTTGATAACCAGCTTAGTTTTTGAGTAATTAGGTAAAACGTCGTTTTTCTGCTATATTCTTCCGCGACGCTGCATGTCGCACCTACCAAATCTCCGTGAGAGTGAGAAAGACAAAAATAAATTCAATCAATCCCCTTAATCCGATAATATTATTGTTGCCTTCTTGAGTACTACGCATTAGTATCTATCCACACTCGTACCAAACTCCGTCTCCAACGTGATCCTAATTATTAAAATGCGGTCATTATCCACCAAATTCCATAATTACGAGTAAGTGTTATGTTTATAAATTCGCGTTCATTAAAATATCGGAAATACATTCTTCTGTGTTTGCTTAGGCCTTAGAACCTTGACAAATCGGCCAAATTCTATCACTGTAACATTGTATTAAAGGAGGCTTAGGTCTGAGTTATTTTACCCAGAAATTGGCACTTTAATTTGAGCTGAAAATGGTATGTCCGTAGATGCTAATAATAACAGGGGTATCGGAAAGTCGCCGTTGTATTGACCTCCGCAACTAAGATGTTTCTAATAATATGTACTCGTAATCCTTTATCTATTGTGAGAGCGAGCGTATAATAGTGCATTATGTTAAAAATGTCCAAAGTTAGTTATAACACTTGAGTCGACATTATAAACGCAAGCTGAAGGCGAGCACTATGGGGAGGCTAGCGTGCCCTGTAATAAGTACAAAACGTCGCATAGTATTACCTATAGGTATAGTAAAGTGGAAAGTGTAGGAGGCTCATGGCTGATAAGCTGCGGACGCAGTCCAGTTCTAGTTTCATATCGGCGTAGAAATTTATACGATTGAAAAGCACTCAAGTTGCAACTATAACTTTAACATTGAGAGAAATTCTAAAGCTGGCCTGTGTAATGATTTCTCTTTAACGAGCCCTTTTAGGTTGGATTGTTCTATGGGCAAGAATTAATAATAATTTAATTAATGAGGACAATGAAGCTCTCAAATGTCAATGGTCGTCATGTAATAGTTGAGAGATTTAATTGGTGTTCGCAAGCCTGTCGTCATTTCATGTCGCCCTAGTTCAAGTTATGATGGATTGGCCTATTGTAGAGATTTCTGCACCCTGGTCTTTTGCAGTTCGTCTTTCAATATCCTAGAATGTTTGCTGTAAAGTGTACACTGGAACACCCGTTGAGGGTCAATTGCGCTTTCGGTACCGGCATCGCCCATATTTTTTTTGTGGAACACCCTTCCAGCTTCCGTGTTCCCAGCCAAATACAATGCCTTCAAGAGAAGAGTGAATAGGCATTTTCTAGGCAAGCGCGCTCCATCACAGTTCGTCACAGTTGTTTCCGCTGTACGGTTTAAAGAATCTCTAAAATCTGCAGTCCTTTTCCACACAGATCATTGTGAAAAAGATATAATATTATTTGTTCTGAAAGTTTAAGAAACAGAATTGGCAGCATTATCAATTTCCTAGGCGGTTTGATATTCACTCGTTTGTCGATGGAGAGATAGGTCTAATTCAAGATTTCTGAGCTAAGTTTGTGTTTGCGATGAGTGACGTTGACGTTGAAACCATAGAAATGACGTTGTTGTGTATTAGATGACGCATGCTGCAGCCGCGTCCGCTACGCCATCCACTTGCAATTCAGGCGTCGCCAGAACTAATCGCGAGCCGCCGGCGCTTGCCGGAAACTACCTAGCTGGTGGCACACTGCCAGTCTTAATGAACGTCGGTTGAGTTTTCCGTCCTTTTAGGTACCAAAATTTGCCACTGGCGTGTACGTAAATAGTTCTGGGCTCACAGTTCCTAACATAGTAAAAAAGTTTTTTTTGTCAAGTGATAATTTAAAAGATTGCGAGTTAAACCGACTTCAGTCTCTAAGCCAATAAAAAAATGGTACAATCTCAATCTCAACAATAGTTTCGTAAAAGATTTTAAAAGTGACTAGGCATTTTCTAGGCAAGCGCGATCCATCCTAGACCTCATCATTGCTTTCCATCAGGCATGATTGTCGTCAAGCACAAGCCTATATCTAAATATATAAAAGAAGATACTGACTGATTCACTCATTCACTCATTCACTCATTCACTGACATATCAACGCACAGCCCAAACCGCTGGGTCTAGAGACTTCAAATTTGGCACACACGTTTCTTATGAGGTCTAGGGGTGCACTAAGAAAGGATTTTTCAAAATTCCCCCCCTAAAGGGGTGAAACGGGGCTCCAAAGTTCATATTTTACCAAGCTTCAATACTCCTTCACGCCGCAACTACTGATCCGATTTGGCTCAAATTTGGGATGGAGATGAATTGCATCTTGAGTTAACACATAAGCTACTTTTCATCCCGGGAAAATCCATGGTTCCCGTGGGATTAGTTAAAAACCGAAATTCGCGCGGAAAAAAATCTTCACGCCGCAAGTACAAGACCGATTTGGCTGAAATTTGGAATGGTGATAGATGATATCGTGGGTTAATAACAAGGCTACTTTTTATCCCGGAAAAATCCGTGGTTTTTGCGGGAAAACTGAAAAATTGATATTCACGCGTGAAAAATACTACTTTACGCTGCAGTTACTGACCTGATATGACTGAAATTCGGAAAAGAGATAGATTTTATCCTGGATCGATACATAGGCTACTTTTCATCCCGGAAAATTTCTTGGTATATCAAAGAAGATACTGACTCACGCACTCACTGACATATCAACGCACAG
This sequence comes from Coenonympha arcania, assembly GCA_036785405.1. Lineage (NCBI taxonomy): Eukaryota > Metazoa > Arthropoda > Insecta > Lepidoptera > Nymphalidae > Coenonympha > Coenonympha arcania. The sequence continues at coordinate 16,823,546 of CM072055.1, forward strand.
CCCAAACCCCTGGGTCTAGAGACTTCAAATTTGGCACACAGATTCATTATGAGGTCTAGGGGTGCACTAAGAAAGGATTTTTCAAAATTCCCCCCTAAAGGGGTGAAACGGGGCTCCAAAGTTCGTATTTTACCAAGCTTCGATACTCCTTCACGCCGCAACCACTGAACCGATTTGGCTCAAATTTGGAATGGAGATAAATTGCATCTTGGGTTAACACATAAGCTACTTTTAATCCCGGGAAAATCCATGGTTCCCGTGGGATTAGTTAAAAACCGAAATTCACGCGGAAAAAAATCTTCACGCCGCAAGTCAAGACCGGTTTGGCTGAAATTTGGAATGGAGATAGATGATATCCTGGGTTAATAAAAAGGGTACTTTTTATCCCGGAAAAATCCGGGGTTTTCGCGGGAAAACTGAAAAATTGATATTCAAACGTGAAAAATACTACTTTACGCTGCACTTACTGACCTGATATGACTGAAATTCGGAAAGGAGATAGATTTAATCCTGGATTAATACATAGGCTACTTTTCATCCCGGAAAATTTCATGGTATATCAAAGAAGATACTGACTAACTCACTCACTGACATATCAACGCAAAGCCCAAACTGCTGGGTTTAGAGACTTCAAATTTGGCACACAGGTTCCTTATGAGGCCTAGGGGTGCAGTAATAAAAGATTTTTCAAAATTACTCCCCTAAAAGGGTGAAACGGGGCTCCAAAGTTCGTATTTTATCAAGCTTCGATACTCCTTCCCGCAGCAACTAATGAACCGATTTGGCTCAAATTTGGAATGGCGAAAAATTGCATCTTGGGTTAACACATTAACTACTTTTCATCCCGGGAAAATCCATGGTTCCCGTGGGATTAGTTAAAAACCGAAATTCACGCGGAAAAAAATCTTCAAGCCGCAAGGACAAGATCGATTTGGCTGAAATTTGGATTGGAGATAGATGATATCCTGGGTAAGTAAAAGCCCACTTTTTATCCCGGAAAAATCCATGGTTTTTGCAGGAAAACTGAAAAATTGATATTCACGCGTGAAAAATACTACTTTACGCTGCACTTACTGACCTGATATTACTGAAATTTGGAAAAGAGATAGATTTTATCCTGGATTAATACATAGGCTACTTTTCATCCCGGAAAATTTCATGGTATATCAAAGAAGATACTGACTCACTCACTCACTGACATATCAACGCACAGCCCATACCGCTGGGTCTAGAGACTTCAAATTTGGCACACAGGTTACCTATGAGGTCTAGGGATGCATTAAGAAAGGATTTTTCAAAATTTCCCCCTTAAAGGGTAGAAACGGGGCTCCAAAGTTCGTATTTTATCAAGCTTCGATACTCCTTCACGCCGCAACTACTGAACCGATTTGGCTCAAATTTAGAATGGCAATATATTGCATCTTGGGTTAACCCATAAGCTACTTTTCATCCCGGGAAAATCCATGTTTCCCTTGGGATTAGTTAAAAACCAAAATTCACGCGGAAAAAAATCATCACGCCGCAAGTACAAGACGGATTTGGCTGAAATTTGGAATGGAGATAGATGATATCCTGGGTTAGTAAAAAGGCTACTTTTTATCCCGGAAAAATCCATGGTTTTCGCGGGAAAACTGAAAATTTGATATTCACGCGCGAAAAATACTACTTTACGCTGCACTTACTGACCTGATATGACTGAAATTCGGAACGGAGATAGATTTTGTCCTGGATTATTACATAGGCTACTTTTCATCCCGGAAAATTTCATGGTATATCAAAGAAGATACTGACTCACTCACTCACTAAAGGGGGGTTACGGGGTTTCAAAGTTCGTATTTTTCAATACTCCTTCACGTCGCAACTACTGAACTGATTTGGCTCAAATTTGGAATGGAGATAAATTGCATCTTGGGTTAACACATAAGCTACTTTTCATCCCGGGAAAATCCATGGCTCCCGTGAGAATAGGGAAAACTAAAATTTACGCGGGCGAAGCCGCGGGTATCTGCTAGTCTACAATAAAAAAGCGTGTCTATGATTTGTTCTTTAACGACCGTATATTATTATGTAAAGTAGTTATTATTATACAATTAGTACTCAAATGTTATCTCCGAGCTTATCCGAATCATTCGAATTTCAACCAGTTCGCTATGATTCTGTTCTCACATATATCATACTGATGGGCGTGGGAAGATAATGTGTTCAAGAATGATGCATTTATTGCTAAAACAATTCAAGTGTGTCTAAAAATACTTAATTAAAGGCACTTAATTTTATTACATCTAAAAAGTTAGTACAATAAATCTCCGTTTAAGGATGTGAATTGTGAACATTTCAATTAACTTGTATCTTATGAGATCAATGTTACCGATTGAGTATTTAATATATGTACTTAGTAATGTTTTATACATATAAATCATCCTTTGGAATCATTCTATCTATGAAAAGAAACCGCATCAAAATCCGTTGCGTAGTTTTAAATATCTAAGCATACGTAGGGACAGACAGCGGGAAGCGACTTTGTTTTATACTATGTAGTAATGATGTAGTTGTATTGTATTGTTGCATGTATTGAGGCAGTATCGAAATGACCCAGTAGTAGTTAGAGACTGTAGCTTGCTTTCCCGACGACCAGCGAAGTTCATTGGCACCAGACAGCAATCTCATTCATTGTCGCCTCGCACTTCGGGCAAGCCTAAATCTGACACGATATTACTCTCGGCAAAAAGAAAGTACTCGGTTTCTCTGTTGGTGTCTATTTTTTTGTTCATTGTAACTTTTACTGCAGCAGTCTTATCAGTCTGGCAGACACACTGTTACACTCGCTCTTCTAGATCGCATTGTCTCGATACGATGTAAAATCTATAAATAAAAATCATGTCTTATTCATTCATCATCGCCCAGCCCAAACACTAGTCTAGAAAGCTAATATGTTTTACAGAAGTTTACACTATGCGGACAAGACAAAAGAAAACATTTTTCGAAATTTCTTCGGGATCACCGCGAAGCAAGAGCGGAGCTGCTAATATTAAAAACGCGAAAGTTTCTAAGTGTCCACACTTACAAAATTTCTTTGATCTTTGTTACTCTTTCACGCCGCAACTATACTGAACTGATGTGGCTGAAATTTGGAACATAGATAGCTAATATATAACCCGGATTAACACATAGGCTACTTTTTATCCCGGAAAAATACATCTTTGCCACGGGATTAGCGAGAACCGAAATTCACGCGAGTGGAGCCGCGGGCAACAGCTAGTTAAAAATAAAATGACCGCTCCTTCATGTTGTTCAGTGTGATTAAAATATTTTGCAGTGGATAAGTACTTAGTGAATGAAAAATGAAAGTAAGGAAGATTTATATTGTAGCATGTAAGCACTTTGAGTTGTTCAGGTATCTGTTAATTGAAACGTGTGTTTTCGTATTCGGAATTCCAAAAAACCTTGCATTAAACGAGATAAGCTTTTGGCAGCTTAACAGACGGTCCCTGCACGTTGCACGAACACACGACTACTTGCCGATAGGCGTTATTGATTTTGTCTTTAATAAATATAGGTACTTTGAATGAAAATTCATTTTGGAGTAGGTTACCTATTTGAGATTATGGATTAGTGTCAGATTATTCTTTATTATTGTCTGTGTTTATTTGAAACACTTCTTTTGGGAACTCTGTTTTGAATTTTTCTTTTCAACTCTCATAATAATATTATGAAATATTTTTTGCGATTTATAAGATTTCAAGTATTGATACCTACTTAACTGGGTAGCTACTAAGTAGCGTAGCTTAATTTATAATATCTTTTTTGACTCAGACACGCATTAAATTTACAACTAAAATGGATGCGGCGGCTCAGTAGCCGAGTGAATGACATTTCACAAAAGCTCCATTCATTGGTATCGGATGACGTGTCATTTTATCTTGAACATGGGCAGATGTGAACCATCTGCGACCTTATCGAACATCGTGGCGGCGCACCTTAATATCCCAGTTGTTGTTCGATGAGTTATTGACTTATCTGCAATCAGTGAAGTTTTGTATGAATTGCGGAACTCGCGAATCCAGTTTCAGTTGTTAATACAGGATGTATGAAATCATCAATAGCAGAGATTTATGACGAAATGTCAGGATATAACAATATATAAGAGTTCATTGCGAAGATGTCGAAGACAATAATTAATTAGTTAACTTTCAAATAAACACGGTTCAGCTTGAACGGAACATACGAAGCTGTAACAAATTGATCAAAAGCCAGTCATCAAAATAGTATCAAATGTAGTATCGCATCGTAATAAAGTTATATTTCCTATATTTTGTTTTGACTTCTATTTTATCTTCTAGAATCTAGACTATCATATTAAGTTATTTCATCCATTAACAACAGAAAATAAATTAAATGGACATTGTAAAGTTTCTTTATCTTTTGTGAGTCTAAAGTATATTTTAGTTAAAACATCTTTTACCCTGAATATAAATTTTTCTGGCAGTATTTTATTCTCCACAAACCAACTTATTAGTAATGTATTTTACTCAATAAGGTTTCTGCAGTTCTTCTTTATAATTTGTGCTGACAAATGCCATAACTAAAAGAATCTTAAAGAATTTGATTTGTATAAGGAGATGTCTGATTCCTTTGAATTGTTGTACGGCCAATCTTATACCATCCTTCCTGGAACCTTATTGCCAGGGTATAATTGGATCGGATGGATTTTTTGGGGTGTATTGTTAAAAGATACCTTCAACTTGACTGTATTCAACTCACGCAAATTCTATATTTGTGAAAGCTAGTGCTTGAATCGATTATTTGGATTTGCAAATGAACAAGTCAAGGCTACGGTAGTCGGTACCGCACCAGGTAGTGCCACGCGTACTGATGCTCTTTCTTCGTCGGTTCATGTTTTACAACATAATAATCGATTCAAAAAATTCATCATAGTTTTTACTGAAACAAATAAATCTGACAATGTTGCCAATTCTGTTGTGCACAATCTCTACCAACTAATTTGACGCGTCAAAAAATAATGCTGTCCTTTCCAAAATGCTCTATCCCTGGAAAAGGATGGCACTATTTTTAGTCGCGTCGAATTAATCGAGAGATTTTGCACAACAGAATTGGGACAAGAATTTATTATGTATTTATTCGAAAACAATCTGGTTTTTATTTAGTCAAAAGCAAAAAAAATCTCAGACGTGTAATAAATTAGTACGGCAGCTGAAAACTAAAGGACGGACACGGAAGGACTACTGAAAGTAAATTATAATTTATAAGCTACTTAAAAGTATAGGTCTGCAATTTATGGGATTTCTGAAATGTTGCGGTTTGAGCGAGTTGAGTTTAGTATTTACCAATATAAGTAGATTATATCTGACTCAGAGCATGCAGAACTTAATATGCACAGCTTCCTATTACTTATACAGTCAGACAAAAATGCACGTTAGCCTTGTTAAATGCAAAACTTATTAGTCATTTGTGTTGTATATTAGCAACTGCATTGTAATTTAGGATTAGGAAATAGAGTTAAGTAAATACATGTATCACTTGCGAGCAATAATTTATTGCATGTTCGAAGTAGGTAACTATTATATTTTAGGCCTAAGTTTTTGCAGCTTGTTGGTAAATGAACTCTACTATATTTTGTGTTATAATTATATATACCCTTTTAAAAAATCGCCTTTTTGTGGTAGTAGGTACATTGTACATCTGGTTAAATTATTTATTCATCCATCAAAATAATAACCTTCTAAGAAACGAGTTTTATAGGCCATCTCTACGAGTTATTAAACAGAGGAGCAAAAAAGGTGGATCCACTCTCACCTCTCCTTTATTGTTCTTATAACGTGAAGTCAACTGTAATTTTCTGTCCGAATTTTTTGTCCCGCGTCGAGTCTTTCTGTCGAGTCATTTATATCTTAAATTATTCATTTCTCATGTGAAACTGTCGCGTAGTCTTTTCTAAATAATGGAACCTAATAGTAATTGTCAGCATTAATCTAACAGTTAGTGCTTCGTTCTCTGCTTCATTAATTTGATTGCTTTCGGCATTTTTAAGACAGGAAGCTATTTATTATAAATATTACTGATATTCTTCTTCGTCGATTGCTTCTCCGGCGAGTTTAAATTTTGGGTGTTTTGCTGACTTATTTTGTTGACTTTGGCTTAAACAAACATTGTTTTTCAATGTTTTCTGAACCAATAATTGCGATAGAATTGTAAAAAAAACGTACATGTAGCTACTTCTTTGACATATAAAAAGTACAGTACTTCGCTGTTAACTTATCTCCAGCTAGTTATGTAAAGTGCAATATCAATTATTGTAGTTGTACACGGTATACCTAACGCGTTCCGCAATTACAGGGCGGGTCTCGTGAACTGTGCCGGTCATCGCCCCCTCAGCCGAATCTACTGCTTTCTAATGGGATTAAACTTTGTTTCTCGGTGCAGGCGCAGCTTCAACACACTCTTAATGCAATTGATTCATAGGCCGTATTTGTGGTCTCCTCGATTCGATGATAATAATTAATTCATAAGCACCCTTCCGGTTTAAAATAGGTATAATAAGGATTAAAATATCTTTTTCAATTTTTGAGCTTTGCAGTACATAAAAACCATCAAAATCTTTCAAGCCTTTTGAGAGGACACGATATGGGTGCATGAATGTCGGAATAGAGATGTAAAATTACATTCTCATAAAGTTAAAGATCAAACGGGCTTTCACTGACTTGTCTAGTTAATATGTTGCTGAAAAACTGCGTCTTTCCCCTTCTCTTAAGATCTTCATTTCCGTAGCAGCAGTCGCTTCCTCTCTCTTAGTAGATGTCACGAAGAATTATTAGATCTGATTTGTTCTTCGTTGCAACGTTTCTACTGATTTATTTATTTTAATTTGGTGTTTATTGACTCCTCAATCAAAGAATCAGCTTGCGATTATCTTCGTTCGAATCTCCTAATCATAAACTTAAGTTCTTTTTAGAGGTATCTCGTCAGTAGTTACTTTAACATTATGTATGTGATTCAATGGTCATGCATGTACTATGTCATCATTATACCTCACATTGGTTTTGTGTAGCTTCTCATTATTGCCTGCTTTGTTTATTGACTAATCGTAAAATTGGTATTGTTCTGTTTTAATAGTGAAACTAGGAAAATACCAGGGAATCAGGAATAAAATTACCGGAATGATAAAATGTAAAACCAGTGTACTAGTCGTAATTCGTAACATTTGGCTGTACGGATTTAAAGAAAATATTTTTATTGCTTTGTAAAATCGTCATAAATACAAAATGATCGACACCTAAGAAAATCTAGTTTTATTCGTGTACGTAATAAAAATTTCGTTTCTGCCAAAACCAGTAAATGAAATTTGTCTAAATAATGTTGTTTTTTTTTAAACATTTATCCAGACTTCATGTAGTGCGATACTAAATTATTTCACCAAATTAAAATCATTAACAACAAGAGTTGTTCAAAGAGTTGCTTTACCGTCGGAGGCACCATCAAACGATTATGAGAGGTCCCAATCAACTTCTTCCGGCGCTTCCAATGCCGTATGCGTTAAACATTCGACGTGTTTGTATTTATCGCCGACGCTCAAAATAGCCTTTATCTCGTCCGCGCTGAGGTCAGTGGGCGCTCCGTCGGCGCACGCACGATCATTAACAACGCTGTGATTAAAACCCTTCAATTTCTGCGTAGTAGTTTTTATTTCGTAACACCGTTATCTATTTTTAACACTGCGTCGTAACTCAATGGGCTATTAATGAACACATCTCGTTATCTTTCAGCATATTGATCACAATTATAATGAATATTATCATTTGCTTTTCCCGACTAATCTCAATAAATGTTTAATCTGCTGAGCTTATTTTAAAATGTTACTTTACGTTCATAGTTTGTATTCGTACTTCCATTCCTAAGCTTGTGTCTTCATTACTTCATACTATAGCTCAGTTGGAAAATAATCAATTTTGTCATTGTCGAAATCGCGTTTGAGCGTGCAAGAATATTTAATACAGTGGGTGTTGAGAAAAAGCAGTAAATAAATCTACTCTTTGCATGTGCCCTCAAATGATTTAATGTCTCCCGACCTATCACTCGCTCATAACGAATACAATGCTCTTCTTTGTCATATCAAAATCTTTTAAACGCATACAATGTACATACACAGACTACTTACTCATAACGTCGTATTCCAAAAGTCTATAACGGGCCCCGTCAAGCTTTTCGCTACTTAAATCAATGTCTTATAAAACATCTTGAAATAAAATTGCTAATTTCTATACAAATCTTGTTGTGCAGTCTCACTGGTATGATTCTCAGAAGTGATGAATAGCAGACAATTCGTATTAACGGCTATTAAACCGATTTGTTACATGCTTTCGGTTTTATGACCCATTATTTTAGTGCCTGCAGTTGTTTAACTTTTGCTTAAGAATTCGTTACATCCTAGTTCCTACTCCCCACTAATTTTAGTCCTCAATTTATTTTAGTCAGTTATCATAATTTAAAACGTAAAGAATTTGCCCAAAATTAACTTAATAGCTTATCGTTATTAATAAGTACATATTTAAATAACCCGTACAAAACAAGTTTAGATGGAATGTCATTATAGATAAATTATTCTATAATATACGCATACACATACTCGTACATAGCGCAAGTATTAGTCATTTATTTCTTCGTGTTGTGACTTTGTGAGCGTAAACTGGGCAATACACGTAACATTTTGCGTAAGAATATTAACAGGACAGATTAATTTGTTTTGCTGTAATCCGCTACTTGAAAAGATTCTGTATGGTACAATATGCAGGAACACTGCCCACATGAAACACCACACACAATTTTCCAACACTTTCTTCGACGCACGTTTCGTCCCGAACCGGGACATCCTCAGGAGATGTTGACTTCACAATGCGAAATCGTAGAGTGACTCTCGTGTCAGCAACGCGTTCTTATATACCCTTTCTAATTACTCATCCTATTGTTCGCCCCACTCACTTCGGCTGGTCTCGTACCCCCGAAAACAAACGAAGCAGTGGCGAAGATGATACGTTAATTTGTTCGTTAAGTAATTGAAACTGATTATTATTGCTAAATTTTATTATTTCTAATTGTTCCAGCATGCTCAGATAAAGCCCTTTATCACAAGTATGTAGGATTTTATACGAATGATCGAGTGCTAATTTGTGTCCACTGTCTAAAAGATGTTTTGCGAAATGAGACTTTTGGGGTTGTTTGTTTCTAACTGCGGCTATATGTTCTTTGTATCGTGTATACACGATACAAAGAACATATAGCCGCAGTTAATATTACGGCTATATGTACGCAGTTAATATACGGCTAATACTGCGGCTATATGTTCTTTGTATCGTGTATACACGATACAAAGAACATATAGCCGCAGTTAATAACAAACAACCCCAAAAGTCTCATTTCGCAAAACATCTTTTAGACAGTGGACACAAATTAGCACTCGATCATTCGTATAAAATCCTACATACTTGTGATAAAGGGCTTTATCTGAGCATGCTGGAACAATTAGAAATAATAAAATTTAGCAATAATAATCAGTTTCAATTACTTAACGAACAAATTAACGTATCATCTTCGCCACTGCTTCGTTTGTTTTCGGGGGTACGAGACCAGCCGAAGTGAGTGGGGCGAACAATAGGATGAGTAATTAGAAAGGGTATGGGTATATAAGAACGCGTTGCTGACACGAGAGTCACTCTACGATTTCGCATTGTGAAGTCAACATCTCCTGAGGATGTCCCGGTTCGGGACGAAACGTGCGTCGAAGAAAGTGTTGGAAAATTGTGTGTGGTGTTTCATGTGGGCAGTGTTCCTGCATATTGTACCATACAGAATCTTTTCAAGTAGCGGATTACAGCAAAACAAATTAATCTGTCCTGCTAATTATGGATTTCCGCAAAATAACGCCTGCTTCCATTCAATATTTAAGAATATTAAGTTACTTAGTATAAACTGTGTTGAATCTACGGATATTAAGTATCGATATTGTTTGTTGCGCAATTTATCCCTCATGCGCAAAAAGCTATTAAAGTCCATTGATCTGACTAATTTTTAAGTTTGGTTTTGTGGATAGCAGTGCATAATTTCTTGTAATATTATGCACATTATACTCTTCTGGCCTAGGGTTGTTTTTCAACAACTTTTGTGTCCATTTCATTGAAAGTTGGAACATTGTACTGGAGAGACTTAGCTCTAAATCTCTCTTATAAGAGGAGGTTAATGGTATCTGTTATGCACAATAATGTGAGAAATTAGTTCACAAAGGTATCAATCAATGGATTTCCTTATTGCTAGCGATTCTGGGGTCTCTAAATTTTGCTCATTTTTAAAATCCTTTATCCCTTTCACAATGGTGCTGTTCGAGAGGTAGCACAATTTCTAAAAACAAGTGTCGGGTAGCATATGTGATTTTTAGATTCCCTAAATTTAGAGCCTGAAAACAATTATTACCCAGTGTCAGCTTCAATAGTTGTAGCGTTAAAATGTTTGTGTGTGTGTGTTTTCATACTTTAATATTCAGTTTCGTTTATTGAAGTTGGAGATCTTTTCATGATTGACAGCTCACCTTGAACACAGGAAGCTCAGTCTAATCTGCAAATTGTAAACATGATCAGAATTTCTCAAGAAAATTGAGGCTCGCCGACGACACGACATTAACTGCTTTCTTTCCTCGAAATATTATCTCGTGACCTTCTAGAGGTCGCGCCTGTCTATCCGCTCTCGCAGGGCAATAAAGCAATTTCTGAATGAATTAAACCGATTAAAAAAACCATTGGAAACATGCCAAGCCTATTCTGTATAAACATTGCGAATTTATACGTAAACATCACTTTGTACAGTCATTATTAAATTATAATAGCTATAAATCCCATAACTGAATTTTGGCTCTTATAACCTGTTTGGAAAACCTTAGCTCACACTAAAAACACAGATCTGTGCCTGTTACCATCTTTTAGGATGCATGGCAATGATTTTAAATCGCGAAAGCCTGAGCCTGTTTACATTTACCCTGTAAGTTAAGCACGCACTTTAAGTTAAAAAAGTACACAAGTAGCTGTCGTTTCAAAGAATTTACGGGTAATTAGTTGCTTATTTTTTTTAACTGTTGATACTCGAGTTGGTAAGACAAAAGTTAAATATTTCGAAAATAAAGAAAGCCATTCACGTACTTTTGATGCTGGCGACGCATGACTATTTGATGGTACTATTATCTTTAAATTGTTTTATTTTTTGTACGTTCAAAGGAGACTTCAGCCGTTGTAGGACTAAAAGGGTTTACCGTAAAATAAATTCATTTGTTTAGGAGACATCTGAACGGCTATTACGTACCAAGAGCGGACTATACTGTCCCTAAATACACTATACGTATACAGTACAAAGTAACTACCTACCAAACCTGTACAAGTTTACTGTAGGTATACTTTTTTGTGTCTCATTCTTTTCCTACTTTCCAAAAAAAATATTAGATTTAAAAGGTTTACGTTTAAAATTACCATTATGCTGGCGACTTTATACGTGAGTAAATACTCGTGTTTAATGAATGACTCGTATTTGTATGAACGATTGCTGAAAAGCCTTCGCGCTAAATGCGAGCCAGAAATAAATATACTAGTGCCAACCACCCTCTGCTTTCCAATATCAACCGCACCGTTCAAAAGATCTACGTCGTTAACTTGTTAACGCTATGAAAAAATGCTGAGAGCCATGTCAACGGCTGGTTATTTAACATTGAAAATAACGAGTTCTGTTATTTCTTAGTTATCTTAGTTAATTTATAAATTAGTCTTGTGGTCTGTCTGTATTTTAGTTAGAGCCTGACCAGTTGAATGTTTATCTGTATATCTTAAAAGATGGTACCAATTTATATTACCTCAATCGAATGCGACATTTCTTTTGCAATATTTTTCATTATGCAAAATGTCTTCTTAGAAAATGTCTACACTGAACAGAAAAAATGAACGGTCAACAACAATGCGCTATAAAATAAATTCCTTGAATGCAGCAAATACGCAGACACTCACTAGCATGACGAACAATACAAGGGAAGAGCAAAATATGTTAGTAGCACATAGAAATCGCGTACATCGACCCTTTGCTAACAAAGAAGCTCTGGAACGTTCAGTTTCCATGTCTGGAAACACGCAGCCCAATACGCCTACGGAAATATGCGGTTAATCATATCTCATGGCGACTCACGCTGTGACTAAGATACCGAGTTAGCATAAATGAAAATACATAAACAAGCTTTCTACACGTTCGTCACCAGTACCATCCAGAAGCTCCCTTCTCCATCTTCTACTATGTAGCAACATTCCTATCTTCTTCTTCCTCACGTTATGTGGGGTCGACATGTCAACATAATTTCTTCTTCCATTCGCTCTTATCAGCCGTCAACTCGCAATCCACTCCTTTCACACGCATATCTTCTTTCACGCAATCCATCTCTTCTTCGGTCTTCTAATTTTTCGTGCACAATATGCATACTCATCGTTCTTTTAGTAACATGATTTTCATCCCTCCGCATAACATGCCCATGATACCACGCTAACCTTTTACTCCTCATCTTTTCTGTTATCTTTCAAACTTCCCTTGGTGAACTCGTTCCTTATCCTATCCATTCTCGTCACACCACACATCCATATCATGTGTTTGCATTTCGGCACTCTTCTTTTATTTGTCATGTTTTCATATAGCAACATTCCTGTATTGGATAAAATATGCTAAAAGCAATCTGGGTTCCGAGTTCGACTGATTAATGCCTTTTCCAAGAACAGCTGCGAAGTGGCTCATGCGTCATTTGTAAGACGATTTTCTAAACTATTAAATGCATCAATCACGAATATATCGAGATAGTAATGTGAGGCACAAAGCTCGGCCGGCTCTCACAAAAGCTGTCACAGGTTCAGTTATAAATAGTTGGAAACATCTACGCGTGGGTTCGGTACTTCGGTGCTAGTGTACCTGGATGCCGTGCCGTCGTTTTAAATGTTTCTTAGGGCGCTTGGGGCCCATTTGCGAGTGTTGCTTCTACATTCTTCTTGGAATTCTTGGAGGGTTTTTTTTTATTCTTGTAATGTTACTTAGTATCTAGTAAAATATGTAGTTTAAAATGCTTCAAATGCGTCTATACTCTATCTCCATTATAAAATAAACGTGGAAAAGAGGCTGAATAGTTTTTTGTCTTTTTCCTTCGAATGTCAAATGGTTGATGATAGAGATGGGATAATAAAGCAGAGTATAACTATTCTACCGATATTCTACGTTTATTTGTTAGGCAGTTTTAAAGAAACATATAGAAGACTAGTAGGGCGCGTGGGGGCGCGGGCCACATGTGGCCCGCGTGCTGTCTTCCCGCCCATAAAAAACCCTTAAAAATTCCCCATACATTTTCTATGAAAAAAAATAAAGTCCGCCATTTGGAATTTTTTTTCTATCCATCGTATAGACCTTCAGATCCTGATCAACTCTTGTCAAGAAACCGTTCTTCCATCTTTTATACTTTCCGAGATATCGACGAAATTCGAATGGCGGCCATTTTGAATCCGCCATTTTGAAAATTTTTTCAGCTAACTGCCAATTGGATGACGTTTCGAATGACATTTGGTCGAGCACCCACCACCTATCTTTGATACCCTTGGCTGTGCTCTTCACCCGTCTCCGAAATCCTCAATCATCAGCTCTCTCCGTATTTTTCCTCCGAATGAATTTTTCTCTTGTATACGAAACGCATAGTGAAAAAAATTTTTTTCATACAAAATTGTTCAGGAGAGGTGATCAATCAGTGAATGAGTGAATCAGCATTCAGCACAAGCAGCTATATATATAGTAAAATAAAAGGTATCTCAGAAAGAATTTCAGTTTTGAATATAAATCTGCCAGGTTACAAGGAGAAATGGTCAATAGTACAAGTCTATGCACCGACAGAAGTGGCTAGCAGACACGACAAAGACGAGTTTTACAACGAACTAAATTTAACTCTTCAAACAACTTATAAAAATACAATAGTAATGGGCGATTTTAATGGAAAAATTGGAATACAAAAACAAAACGAAGAAAAAGTTGTTGGTAAATTTGGTTTCGGAGTAAGAAATGATAATGGCCAAAGAATGATAGATATGGCATTAGAAAATAACTTGTCTTTCATGAGTACTTTTTTCAACAAAAAAGCATCAGATAAATGGACCTGGTCTTCACCAGACGGGAAGTATAAAAACGAGATAGATCATATAGCAACCAATAACCCAAAATCCTTCTGTGACGTTAGTGTAATACACAATCTTAATTTCAACACCAATCATAGGTTAGTCCGAGCAACTTTGTTCACAAAAGAAAAACGTAAACCGAGAAGAGTTTATGGTAAAAAAGGACCTAATATACATTCTAACTCCAACAGTTTTCCAAGAAATGACAACAATAACTCAAACAAGGTGCAAAATATATACGACTACCTAATCCACAAATTATATTCAGTGGGAGACCTTGAAAAACCGAAGGAAGCAAAAATCAGTGAGATTTCAAAAAATCTTATAGCAAAAAGAAAAGAATTGTTGAGTAAAGAAAAAACCAAACAAACCAGAAAAGAAATTGCAAATATTAGTAAACAAATTAGCCATAACCTCAAGAAAGATAAAATCAAGAAGAGAACGAAATGTATTAATAACCACATTATGAAAACGGGTGGCATCAAAAAAGCTCTTAAAGAATTAAATGAAAAGAAAGACTGGATTCCGCACATAAAAAACAAACGAGGTAAAAAGGAAACAAAAAGAAAGTCAGTCATTGCCACCGCAACTGAATTCTATAAAACCTTATATACTAGTAATAATAATTCACAAAATATCAATCTAGACGACGAAGATGACGAAAATATCCCATTAATTATGAAAAGCGAGATCGAATTTGCAGTAGCGTCACAAAAAAATGGCAAATCATCTGGGCCTGATAATATATCCAATGAAATAATCAAACTAACGCTATCAGAAAACTTGGAAACAATCTCAACACTGTTTAATGAGATCCTCAAAACTGAGATAGTTCCTGAACAATGGACTAAAAGTACTATCGTTTTGATCTATAAAAAAGGAGATAAAGATGATATAGGAAATTATAGACCAATCAGCCTAATGTCCAACCTGTATAAGATATTTACAAAAATCATCTTGAGAAGATTAACCTCCCAACTTGACGAACAGCAATCTGCCGAACAAGCCGGATTCAGAACTGGATTCTCTACGGCAGATCACATGCATGTTGTTAGACAACTAATAGAAAAATGTACAGAATATAATAAAGTCGTTTACTTAGCGTTTGTCGATTACAACAAGGCGTTTGATTCACTTGAATTTAACAGCATTTGGAGAGCGCTAAAAAATCAAGGAATAGCGAAAAAATATATTAGGATACTCAGAAATATATATACTAACTGCTCAGCCCAAAACAAACTTGAAACTGTTGGAGATGAATTTCCTATAAGTAGAGGAGTCAGGCAAGGTGACCCACTGTCTCCTAAGATATTTTCAGCTGTTTTAGAGGAAATATTCAAAAACATGAACTGGGAGCATCATGGAATAAACATAAATGGCACAATACTAAATCATCTGCGATTCGCAGACGATTTAGTACTTGTTGCGGACAACCCCAATACACTCCAGAAAATGCTACAGGAGCTGTCAGACAACAGCAAGACAGTAGGTTTAACTATGAACAGATCGAAAACTAAGGTCATGACCAACGGTAGTCCCGACGCAATATTGATAGAGGACGAGCAGTTGGAATATGTCATGTCTTATGTCTACCTTGGCCAACTCATGTCCTTCTCTAATCAAATGGATCAAGAGGTCAATAGAAGAATAACAAACGCCTGGCGCAAGTATTGGACATTCAAGGAGATCATGAAAAATCCCCAATTTCCTATGTCTTCAAAAAGAAAGCTATTTAACCTATGTATACTTCCTTGCCTCATATATGGCTGCCAAACGTGGTCACTAGCTCAAAGAACCTTGCAAAAACTCAGGACTTGTCAAAGAGCTATGGAACGCAGCATGCTGGGTTTTAGAAGGAAGGATAGGAAAAAGAGCACAGATTTAAGAAAAATAACAAAATTGGAGGATGTGATTCTGCAGACGAAGAAACGCAAGTGGCGATGGACGGGACATATGCTAAGGGAGAAAACTAAAAAGTGGACAAGGTTAATCACAGAATGGGTAGTAAGGGACGGCTCAAAACGCAATAAAGGGAGACAAAGAATGCGCTGGGCAGATGACATCAGGAGGACTGCTGGACCATTATGGTGGAGGATCGCGCAGGATAGGCAACTATGGAAGTACCTGGAGGAGGCCTATGCGTCCGAAGACGCGCTGACCACTACGGCATCCAAAGTGCAAGATTCTTTAATTTGATATAAACTGTTTTTATCTTAGTTTAAGTTTGGTATGTCAGCAATAAAGGCTATTTTATTTTATTTTATTTTATTTTATTTATATCTACGACTATAATGGACGTTCTGACGAATTTTATAAGTGTTATGAAGGATTACAATTCCATTGCGTTTTGTGTTTTAGGGACAACTGAAATAAGCCATATTATTACAGTTTTAATGACCACTTTTCCAAGCATTTTGCCAATTGTTACTTTTGTGAGGTTCCCGCTATTAAAATTTTAATCGCTCAGTTTTTTTTTAATTTTCCCCGTTCGTCTTCATACGCAATTAATATCACTCGAGGTTCTTTCGTATGAGCCATGGTGTTGCCTTGACCATTATATTTTATATTCGTCACGTCGCCTGCGATGGAGGCAGGTGCTATCCTGCGCTGTTCGTTGACTCCGCGACCTTGCCGTCCACTCGTCTCCGTGGCATGCGATAATGATGTTATCGTATAAATTTCTTCTCTCCAAGGCCACCCACGTTATAAATGGGACCCATAAAAACCTATTGCTGTAAGAATGTTAACAATTTTACTGTAGAACTTTCGCTGTTTTCAAATAGCTTTTAAATTATTATTTACATTACATAAATCGATGAATTATTGTAAAAGGCGTATGTACCTAAGTATTTTTTTTGCAAGCGGTTTACGTTATTTTCAGTTATGATTAGAAGGGATCGTCTAATCTAAATATGCTAGCCGCTCCACTACATTTTTCTTTCAGCGTGCATAAACACGTGGAGGGCGTTCATTTTTAGATTTGACAAAGTTTTTGAAAAAAAAAACCAATACAATGGAAGGCGGATAACTTGTCAAATGTAAACCTATACCTTAGCTATGAACTTCGTGTAGGTAGGTACGAGTTTAACGAGTGAACGAACCGAGTGAAACCCGTTGCCCCAATTGGCTGTTTGCGCGCTGACGTCACTCTTGTCTGCGCCTCGTCTGCGGCCGCTTCCCGGAACGGTCGGTCGGCCGCAGCCCGCGATGCCTTCCTGCTGAACTAGTGGCGTTATCATATCTTATACGCGGAGGACGGACCTGCGCTACCTAAACTGCAATACCATAGATATATATATGCTAACAATGACGGGTCATTGCTAAAGTGTCCGAACCGAAAGAGAGCTAAAACGAGAGAGATAAAACGCGAAAAGGAACACAATCGCACTATAGCTAGTTGCAAGTAAAATTAGGCTGTATAATAATGGTTTATGACATAAATTACTATGTTTTAGTTTGTTTATAAAAATACACAAACTCTCGTTTATATGAAGGTTTTCTTGGGACACTTTTTTAGTGTGAATTTTTTATTACACTCGGGGTCCTTAGATAGTAAGTCAATGTGCAATACACAACTATAAACAATTATATACCTACCTACAAAACCGATTGTGTGCCCAATGCAACCAAAGAGAAGATGTACTCCATATAATGGCCAAATTAGTCCGGAAGGAAGCAGAGCGATTAGCATTTTATTACATAAGTAATGTAAATCCAGTTAATACTGGACTATGGAACAGTATTCTTGCCTTCCTGACATCCGAGAAGGCAAGAAGACTGCATATATAATTTACACACTTACTTTAAGCTTTTAAGTCGGTTGCTTTCAGTAAACTGTTTTCTCAAAAAATTTCCTCTGATCCTTTTCTACTAATTCCTAAATAAAACATGTGGCACCGAACCGTCCAGTGCCCACTGACCTAATTAAACTAAACTTCTTTACCAACGACGTCACCGCCGCCTGTCACTCGTCCACCATTGTTTCTGACAGTCGCCCCGGCTTACTACGAAACTAACTGTGATTTTGATGAATGGATTTCACACCGTGTCATTGAACTTTGGTCTGGTTTAGTCTGGTGTTGCGTGGGCGTTGAAAAATTAAGACATGTGTAATTGTATATGTTTAGACAGTAGACACGTTACCGACGACGCGAAGACTGTAACATTGATATTTGATACATGTGGAAAGATCAGGAGCAGTGATAGTCCATTGGCTCAGATATCTTGCTTCTCGTCAGAAGGTTAGGGGTTCAAATCCCGGAACTGACTTTTCGGAGTTAAGAACGTTTGTGGAAACATGGAAGG
Source organism: Coenonympha arcania (assembly GCA_036785405.1). NCBI lineage: Eukaryota > Metazoa > Arthropoda > Insecta > Lepidoptera > Nymphalidae > Coenonympha > Coenonympha arcania. The sequence goes on from CM072055.1 coordinate 16,842,082, forward strand.
TACATGGAAACTGGTAGGAAACTATAATTTTCTTAAAGGTATGCGAAGCTGCACTTGCCCTAGATTGCGTAAGAAAAACGTGTTCATCATGCTCGTAAACGAATTCTGCAAACTGATTGGCTGGAAGAAATGTAAACAACAGATTCGGCCAATCAGCAGGCAGAATTTGTTTACGATCACGGTAGCGATGAATACGTTTTTTTTTACGCAATTGCCTTTGGTCAGCGTGGTGGGCTTAGCCCAACCCCATCTTATTTTAAGAGGAGACCCATGCCCACTGCTGTAATAGACATAATTAAGTAGTTCATGGTGATGATGTTCGTATAATGTTCTTTAACCAGGAAACGGCGTACCATTTACCTCGCATTACGTTAACTTATTGTGCTTACAGTGTATATTGTTCGGCGAGCGCGGTTTTGCATTATAATTGATAATAATGGATGTCAGCAGCGCCCTGTAGTAGTTATCTTATTGCTATCAACGTTTTAATGCGCCCGGTCAATTTCAAGAATCGACTTTTATGAAAGAGCTTTTTTTGTTCATGATTTACCTCAGGTTATCGTGCAATAAACTGAGAGTGATTCCCGAATTCATTCGCACGAAGGAGCCTATTTCCAGACTTTCTGGGAAATCGATTTGAGGTGGTGTCGCACTGCAGATACCTAAATATTATACCTACTCCGCCAGCCAGCGGAGAAAGCTTCGCGAGCCTTTTTCTTTCTATTCAAAATTAATGATCTTATGTGCCTCGTAACTGTGCTATTCAACTCACCGGAGTCTCCCACAGGCTCTTAACCTAAACAATTTACAATCACGGCAGGTACATGACTGCAAGTTTGCTTGATGGTACCTACCTACTACTAAAGATGCAGCCAAAGATGTTAACGCAATTAAACATTATGCATCACAAACAGCCGCTATTAATAAAAAATAAAATAAAATAAAATCCAATCCGGATTTGCACAATCCGAGATAGAATTTGACATTTAAACTTGTATGTAATTAATGTTAAATTTGTGTCTCGGATAGGGCAAATTCGGATAGGATAGGTTATTAATTTCCGCCTTAAATAGATTTGTTTCACCATCCCCTAGATTGTCTAAGAAAAACATATTCATCGTTATTGTAATCGTTTACAAATTCTCCCCGGTAATTGGTTCCCTAGTTTATGTCAGCCAATCGAGATTCGGCAGATTCGGGATCGGGCAGAATTTGTTAACGATTACGATAACGAAGAATACATTTTTCTTCCGCAATCAGACCCCTGAGAATTCCAGACTGACCTTTGTTTTGATATCTATCCCGAAACCTGCTATTAGGTCCGGTAAATCTTAACTTTTACCGCCTAAAAATCGCTCATAAACAGTTTATTGGCTACACTGTTTATAATAATTGAGAGCACGTGTGAATTGTGATCGGATCTCGGCGTTTGCCGGCGGCGATGGCTGTTGTCTTCAATTAACCCACTTCTTGGTCCGGTCATTGTGCTTAGTCTGAGCGGTGTCTGCTTTCTTCCACTAGATCTCGAATCTCAATGACTATAAGTAATGTGGGCTCTACGGCGAAAGAGTAGTAACGAGTAACGTGAGAGCTTTATACACATTTTGTAAGTAGCATGGCCTCAGTTTAATGGAGTGCATATTTATTAGCCACGAGCAAGCAGTTCAGTGTGCAAAATAGTGCCAAGGAATTAAATTGTCGCTTTGTGCCGTAAAAATATTTGACTGAAAAATGAATTTAGGGATTATATTGGTTGTGAAAATACTTGGCATCGTTCGCGGTTTCGTAGATTTGCTAATTGCTTTTACAAACATGCCGTTTTATATTTACAAGACGTCTTTCACGTACCTACTTAACCTAGAAAACAGCATCGCATTCATGTGAAATCAATCACAGACATATTTTTTCATAGTAGATAGACGCAAGCAAACAAGTTAGCGGGTTACCTGATGCAAGCGTTCACCACCGCCGCGTTTTCCATGACATTTACAGCAGCAAAGAAACTGAAAATGCGTTTGATTTTCCCCTCTTGAACAACCCCATGCTTTTACTGTGAGGGAACACTCTGCTTCTGGAAACTGCCTGGTTTATGATCCGAATAGTATCATATTAAATTTAGCAGGTGTTAACATAAAATAACTGTCCATTATAATAAATTTTGCTATACTCCGCATTATAAGATAAATCTGTACAGTAACACCACACAACGGCAAAGTGTATAAGTGAGTATTTCTGTTTGAATCTTCAAACTTAATTAATTATAAAACGCTTTCATAAGGACTCGATACTACTTTCATACACTCTCTGAACATACGTTTGAGATAGCTATTGATAATACGATAACTCACAAACTTTCAGAATGTAATAAATCGTATCTTTTCAGCTCGTTTCATCGATTATATTTATTATCGGTTTAGAACTTTAGATACATTTTGCGATCATATTTGTAAGGTGTGTATATAATATGTACGGCAACTTACAAACTTTCACAATATAAATTGTACCTTTTCATTTCGTTTCTTCTACTGAAGATTATCGATTTATGCAATACAATAACAAGGTTTGTAAGCAATTAATTTTCGGTGATAAAAAAAGTCTGGAAGAAAAATATGCAGCTTGAGATATTCGATTTCGGATACTTATAGGTTTAAAGTTTCCGATTTACTTTTTACGTATCTCAAGTACCTACCAATTTCCATTTCTTGGTTAGTTCACGTGATGAATAATGATTTGCTTTAATTGATTAACATTTACTCAGTGTCGAATACGATAACTTACAAGCTATAAACTTTGCCCTTCCATTAGTATCGAGTTCAAAGATAGTAAGTAATTGCTGTTTCTACATTTAACATACTTTTACGTTTTGTTATAATGTTTACTTTCTCTACTCAATTGTGTATTATGTCTATTATATATTTATACGTTTTTGGACCGTAAAGCATTCTAGCTTGAATATTAGATAAGTTTATACAAAACTTGATATTTCAAAAACATTATGCTATTTTATTTCTGATTGCACTATTTTTAGCTTCTGTATCATTACAAATAGCTGGAAGCAATCGCTTCTTAGCGTGAGGCCGCTCTTTTAAATGTTTATAAACGCAGTTAAAAGTGTGTTTTTCTTGTGCTTGGTGGTACAAAAATGATTACATAAATACTTTTCAATATCATTACATTAAAGCTAAATCAAATATCTTCTTTCTCTCTTTACTTATCCTATTGCACAGCCTTCGCTGTCTATCTGTCAGCGAATTGTATCTCATGAACCGCATGAGCTGTTTTTTAAATGTTTATGTTAGTATATTTTACTGCTTGCTTTAAAAATAGAAGAATATTTTTTTGCGTATTTATTTTAATTACTTCATATTTGCTAGTGCTCCTTGACTGAGCGGTACGAGATGTTTGACCCATTTGGCACGTGAATGTACAAATATATTTAAAAGAAACTACTGACTTCCTTTACGTTTCTTGAAAAAAATATGTGACCATAATTTTTGGAATCGGTATACCAAATCACCATTTTGAAAATGCTGTAAGAAATGCTGATGTTAAAGGCAAGCTTTTTCTTTGTAGTCTCTTACAAGTCACAACTACGAGATAATGAATTCGGTGTCCCAATACATGAAAATGAAAATCTTTATTTTCCACAGGCCCAAATTATACGCTCAAAAAATGAAAAGCTATGAAAAGTAAAAACTCTGCCATCAAGTATTCAAGTCAAAGCTTGAATTCTTTTCTTACTTTGGTTACACAAGTAAAAGTACACGCTAAAACTCGGTTTCGGTTTCGTCGGTTTAATTTTGTTGAGCCTAATTACTTAATATACGCAGGGAAAAAAAGTGACCAACTAGGAAATGAAAAGCAACAAATAGGTTACTTTATGTCTAAAAAATGTTGCCAAACTGAACTCTACGTGGGCGAAGCGGCGGGAATAACCTAGTATTTATGTCATAAATATACAACCCTTCCGCTAGAAAACCGTGGTCACCGCCGTGTTACATGGTTACATGACGTATCGCTGTCCTACATGCCCATTTGTATTTGACACTGGGTGAAAAAAACTTGGCATTGGTTGCACGCTCGTTTATTGGCGCTGCGGCTGCGGCAGTGGCTGGCGTCGTGAAGCCGAGTGCGATGAATACGTGAATCCCATCCCAAGTGTTCCCATCAGCCCCGGTGCCTATCCCGTCACCGGAGTGGATGGGAAAACATGGGAAAAAATCGTCTATCCGGTAGCCTGTGTGTGATCGTTTACCGGGATAAATAGTCGTAGGAAAAATACGTGAAAAAAATCCCATCGACCCCGGTCACGTTGAGTTAATTATGAAAAAGCATGCATTAAAATAGTAATTGAAAAATTTAAGTGGCACTTAAACTAATTTAATCATGCAAAAAATGCGACTAAATTAGTTTGTAACCTACTGATATGTAGTTAAGTCTTATTTCTTATACTCACTCAAGTTTACTTCGTAAAACAGAATATTTTAGTTGAAGTAGTTTATACTTACTAGTACTAAGTTAAAGGTACCTTGCGTGTATTCGGAACCTTTTATATACTGCAGTTTATGCAACGGAATAGCACTAAATGCTAGATCGCTGATTTTACATAGTGCGCCGATCTTCTTGGCACGAAGAGCGGCATCTGCGTGTTCTGCTATTTAAATTATCCATGATTATAAGTGTACCTATACAGTATTTAATTCCTACTTGATTTGTTTGTCATGTCTGACTAAACCTTTAATTATTATTTTGTAGTTCAAAATGTTCATCCTTGAAAACGCTTTATCCTTGAATTACACGTATTAAGTAATATCAGTGATTATTATTTTGCTCTTGTCATTCGGCATGAAATATTTATGTATTATAGGTAGGTATGCAATATTTGCTAACCTCGTAGTTATGGAAGTATCTACGTTGTATATAGTATACTTACCTAAAAATTGACTATTTTAAATAAGCAGCGCAATATTAAAATGTATATAATACAGTAAAAAGCTCAGCGTTGTTAGTTTTCTGAACGTATTTCCGTAAAAACCTGAATTCTATTTCCCTTCAGTTATGCTTCTCGAGTGGCTTGCGCGTTTACTAGTTAAAAAGTTGGAAATTACCTGCTTCCTCAACCGTATCCCTGTTTTACAAAACTTTTACTCCAACCTTCCGGGAAAAGCAAAACCAATGGCATGCAGGTTAAATGGCTCAATATCTATAAAACATTAAGTATATGTAGTAACAATTTTATTTTGAGAAATTGTTTGAAAAAACCGTCTTTCTGCTGTATCTGTGACAAGATCGTAAGATTACCTTTTTGCCATTGCTTTTCGGAAACCTACGGACTACCATGTCCAAGCCACATTTGTTAAAGATACTCGTAGAGGGAGCAACCACGTGGCTTAACGAATAAAGGAACAGCCTTTTAAATTAAAGCCTTATCTCCAAAGTGCGAACAACAGGGAAAAGTCTTTAGACCTATTAGCGGGGCTTACACGGACTGTAGAAAATCTTTGAAGCAACAACACAGTATCAAGATGTGAAAATAAATGTGCTGTTTTATTTTACTGTTGATAAAGTAAGAAGGTGCTTTTATTCCGACAGGGCTAACTTAATAGGATAGTTTAATTTCAAGCCCAAATAAGGAAAAAGCACAAGATAATCGCATAATAGGATCCAATTTCAAAAATCACAAGAAAATACGTTTCACTAGTCGAAATATCATTGCATTTCCTAAATTTCCTCGGTGGATACTTTCTTTAAAATATGTCAACGTTATAACTTATACAAAGACTAAACTTTTGATTGATGAATGATGCATTGCAAACGTCACGTACATACATAATATTAACGAAACATATACATACATAGTATTCATAAATAACAATATTATGTCAGTTGTTCATAGAACTCGCTAGTAACTAGGTCTCATACAACAAAATCCAAAGCATTTTATGTTTAGCAGCATTGAGATTATTATGGTTCTTGTTCCTATTGTTCGATAATTGTGAGGAATGAGGGTTTATTAACTCTGAGCACAGCTTTAAGTGATAAATTGACTTTGTAAATTAATTAATCAATTAGTTAATTAATTAATAATTACTTTAGATATTTAACCATAAATAATAAAGTAAAGTAAATGCTAAAGTAAAGTAGGACTCACAGGATTCCATAACAGTGGCCTTTTGTCTTGGCCAAAATGAAATTGTACAGTCACCGTCAGTAAAATGTAGGGCTTAGCTTAGAGAACTGAGGTGCTCGTCAAATATATGAGTTTAGCTTTACTTCATAGCATAGATTCACGATTCTGCCTTCTAAACGAAAGTCGTTGGTTTAGATAACAGGCACGAACTTTTACATATCGGAATTATTTGATTCACCTGCGAAGGTAAACATGCGTTCTTAAGATGCCATAATTATGAATGTTATTAAAAGTGACTAATCTCTAAATTCCTACTGCCGGTCCCAATATTCTATCTATCTTCTATTTGCTACTAGAGATATCAATGTGACATAAGCTCCATATAAGTTATGTCAAATTTCTATCTCTAGTAAGGCAAACCATGGATAGATAGAATATTGGGAACTGCCTTATATCAATTTAGGGCGGGGAAATGGGCCCAGCAATGAAAACTGAAACGTGGCGAGGAAAAATATAATAATTTAAAAATCTGTGACTGTGAATCATTAACCCCCAGCTTAGTTTAGTTTTTAAACTCTACGTTTAATTGATGCTTACTGTACTTAACAACTAGTACCTAATATTTTTGTTATTATTGCACTCGTCTTGGGTTTAACATAACTGTGTGCACAGAAGAAACATAAACATGGCATTTAAATTGACGACAGCGAACGAAATCCACAGTTTCCATCAATGTGTCGGTGAAACAACGATGGAGCGTTACGTAATATATGTGAGGGGATTTTACCTGAACAGAAGTAAGAGTTTTTCTTAGTTTATTAATTAGTAGTTAATAATCAATTGATCAATTGATAGATAATAATATTATAATCATTTAAATTAATTACGCAAGTAATACAAGCTTTTGACACAAGCTTTTAAAAGCACAGATTAATATATAAGCAACTATAATGGTATAGTCTGTTAAATAAGTCAGTTTACTTTGATAATTTTGAGGAAATTCAAAAATCGCAATCGGGCAACATTATACTTCCTGTTTCTGTAGAACGTTGAACCTTGTTTGATACTTGATTATTATTTCATTTCTGTTTCTGTAAGTACATATTGATAATATTATGAATAATATGTTAAAAGTTAGTATAATTGAATTGAATGTATATCAATAAGTAAACAATAAAAATATAACTAATATTGTGTGGTTTTATGAAATAACGAAACAAGAGAACCTTTGCGAGTCACGGTTGCCATAAATCTAATTTGGAGTTAAAAGAAAAGGAAAATTTGCAGAAAAAATATAAAGAGGGAAAAGTACGAAATTTGAATTTTTGAGTTCATTTTGTAAGAAAAAATTGGTTGCCTGTAAAGTCGGTATACGGGCGAAAGTTTTACGTGACAACGACTTTGCCCGAGTGGAAGGGACGCGTGCCTCTCACTCGCTCTCATTGTGAGCGCATAACGTGAGCGGAGCGTAACGCAGTTTCTTGAAGTGTCACCCGGCAAACCAATTTATAAGACGTTGTCACGTCAAAATTAGCAAGTAAATTTTTTATGCAAAGTATCAAAATTATTCGATCCATCGATAATTATTTTACAGTGTTACTCTATACCACTTTTCAACTACCTTTTAATTTACCCAGGTAAACTGACTTACTTAACAGACTATATTCAGAGATACAAAAAAAAGATTCCGACGAATTGAGAACCTCCTCCTTTTTTTGAAGTCGGTTAAAAAGTATAATAATCTTAATATATATAAATCTCGTGTCACAATGTTTGTCCTCAATGGACTCCTAAACCACTTAACCGATTATAATAAAATTCGCACACCATGTGCAGTTCGATCCAACTTGAGAGATTGGATAGTTTAAATCTCAAATTATAGTCGCAATTTTAATTTATTAATATAACAAAAACTTTAGCCACAGCAACGCGTGGCCGGGTCAGCTAGTTGTAATATATGGCGTATTTAAAGGGTATTATTTTTGCATAATGTATTTTTTTCTGACATTTATTCTATTACTGTTCTCATCATGAATTGGTGACACTTAATAAAAGATGATGACCACAGATTTCGTTTACGTGGTTAAATGTTTATCGAAAATCCCGTAGAAATCAATACTTAGATATCCAGTATATCTGGTGTAGGTATTCGATGTCATTTGTATACCTAATGAAATCCTATCTTTATCACGGTTTTAAATCTTAAGAATATATTAAATAATATAAGATTACACCAATTATTACTTATAATATTTTCCGCGTTCCCACGATTTTTTATAAATAAACATATTATCACATAAATAGTGAACTCATATAAATGACCATTTTGATTGTTTATTACATATAATTAATGATCTACTCGAATAACAGGTAAGTATGTAGATCGGTATCAGGTTTGTATTGCAGTATGCATTTTGACTGGATTTAAATTATTACTATGCACCATTTCCTGCTCAACATTCCTAAATATTGTGCAGATTATTATCTTACGGGCCGATTTTTTAATCGCCAGATAAACAATTTGAGGAATAAATTTGAATCATATGCCATACGAAATCTGTCACAACGTCTGCATATTTATCTGTATTTATTCCCCAGTTAACGTTTATCTTAAGATTGAAAAATCAACCCTAATTTAATTATGTATAATATCTTAAACAATAATTACTCGTATGTGCATGTGAAAAATGTAAACTTTTAGTGATTGATGAATTGACTGTTACCTTAGTGGCGTTTCTTTTGTATAAAATCTCCGTAAAAATCTCGTAGGTAGGTACTAAATTAATCAAGAAATTAGCAAACTAAATAGTCCTTTCCTACGTCTAAAATTGTGAACTGTATTTTTAGACTCAATCAGTCTCAATTTAAATTGAGACAGGGATTTTTAAAACGGACATTGGCACCATTAATGGAATTGAGTAACATTTTGTATTGTTTTATTTTAAGCCAAACTATTACTATTGATTTTATTTTCTTTTTGCGTCTGGATAGTCAGAATCTAGGTAAGCTGATTTTGTAGGTAACATGAACTTCAAGAATCTAGATACTTACACGAATATGATTGATAGCGTTTGTTTTATGTATGGAGCGACCATACATAAAACAAACGGTGAACAAGTTGAAAAAGCTAGGAATACTCGTAATACTTCCTTCATTTTTTCAGGATAGCATTAATTTTCTAAGCATGCAACTTCCTTTAAACCGAAATTGTCGGAAACCATTTACTTCTTTTTCGATGTTTCGGAAGCGGGTTCGTTTTGCGAGCAAAAAATATTAATTGATGTTACCCAATAGAGGTTAGTGAGTGTTACCTACAGAGATTGCGTGACAAAAGGATTGCTGGTTGGCGCTAACGATTTATTTCCTATATTCAAACTGCTCTAATTGGTATTTTGTATTTTTTGTTTTTCGTAAAAATGTGTTCAAGCATTTTCTTCATGTTTAAACTTTAAAGCATTTGTTAATGGTTACAGTCACACGAACATTTACACGAACGGGTAATGTTTACCTTCTCAAGGATAAATTTAGAAAGCAATTTAAATATTTACGCTTATACAATAGTTAACAATTATGTCTCTCAGTTGTTCAGTTAATCAATACTGACGCTGTCTCTCACAAGACGATTTTCAAAAACACTTTAACAAGTTTACAATGTTTATAAAGTTTACAATGAGTAGGCTGCTATTGTCAATAAATATCGTACAAATCAATAAACCTCATAATGCTTTTAATTTTTCCTACATTACTTATTGGGTGAATCTATGTGACCCCTAAAAGTGTCACACAGTGATTCTTCCAAAAAGTTTCTCTCTACATAAGTACGTTTTGCTCCGATACCAGAACGTCATTATAAGATGTTGACTTGCCAAGATCTACTTGAAAATTAACATAAGCAAGTTATGAGTACACACTTCAGAATATAGTTATTTAGGCTGACCTGGTTTATGTTCGAAATGTGCCTTAATGGTAACTCGTACGTAAAAATAAAAAGCATATTTTTTACATAATGTAGGTCAAATGGTCACCCTAAAATCACAACAAGGTGGTCAGCCTACGACCTTGGTCCTTTTATGTGCGTCCCTATTGAGTACAGTACGACCACAGTACGTGGGTATAGAATATCTTGGCCGATGCACCTCTCAATTGAATAGGTATGTGCATCTAATGGAACATCCGGTTCTGATAACGATACCCGATTCGCGGCTACTCGTATGAAATGAAATGAAATGAAATGAAATGAAATGATTTATTTGCAATTCCTATAGCAATTCCATTAAGATGTGCCAAATGTGATTGTTTATCATACATTATTATAGTATTAAAGTAGTTAAGTTGTTAATTACGGGATTATAGTTTCTAGTTCAAATGTTATTTTTAAGGGCTGATTTTTCAATTGCCAGATAATCGTTAACTAAGGAATAAATATGACGTTTTGACAGATTTTGTATGGCATACCTGATTCAAATTTATGCCTCAGATAGCTTATCTGATTGAAAAATTGAACCCTTTTTTTACTCAATAAATGTTATTTTATTTTCGTAGATATCGACAGCTTGTAAAATTTTCATGTTATACATATACATATACCTACTAGAAATAATCGGGTATATAAAAAAAAACCTGCTGACATAGTTTTAATTATAAAAATGTTACGTCTCCAGTGGTAGGTACCTAATATTTGTGTGTTTCCAATCACTTTTTTGAAAGGTTGAGTTATACATTTCTCAGCTGACTATCACCTGCTATAATATTACTGATTATCTACTAAAATCATTGCTTTCGCATGTTGACTAAGCGAAAGTCATATTACGTGCTAAAAATAACTCGTGATTTACAAATCTTTCGAATTAACCTTATTAAGTTAGAATTTTTCATAATTATATGCATGTGTAAGACGTCATAATTATAGTATTCACGTGCCCAAATTGTGCGTTGTTATAATAATATTATGACGCAATTATTATAAATTGTAATTACTAGGATTTGAAGGTCGATATTAACGCCAAGGTTGATTGTCATTATAATATCTATGGTAATAACACCTCGGGCAGTTGACGCGGTAGGTAGTAACTACAAAATCTTAAACATTAGTTAGTCAGCCTATAGGTGTTAGAATGATGGTACAACAATTTGTTTAAAGTTATAGCATTATCTTGACAATGTGCCCCTTCCAAATTAACACGAGGTCTATTAAATACCTTCTAAGCAAACCTACTCTATTCTATTCCCGTTCTCGGTGAAATAACGGATATTAGTTGTTACTTATTATACCGAAGAAAAGAGATTCGAGCTGATGATGATAAAGTTTCCAATGTTGTTCCTTAGGTTTAGTAGGTACTAACACTACTCAGTTAAATTAACACGACTAGGAAATTAATGAATAGTTATAGGAGTTCAATGTAATGGAAATATTCTGCGTATTTCAATTTAATTTGTTGATTGTTTAATGCTACCAAAAAAATGAGTACAGCATAAGAAGTCACAAAAAGTTGAAATGAAAAACGCGAACTTGATGTTTGTTTTCCACGGCCCTCTATTGTAACAAAAGGTTGGTAATGTTTGCCTCTATTTACAATAATTCAACTACTGAGATTTTTGTTATTGTTAGATAATGCCGTCTAGGGGATATGTCAAATGACACGATTGATATGACTGTATCAAAAGCTTTTGAGGAAAACTATTTCACTGCCACCGATATGAACCTCAAGATGAGCCCATCTGAAAATTTTACGCAAATCTTCTTCGTGAAAGAAGAAAATAGTGCTATCTGTCAAATTTCCCGCTAATACGCCATAATATTATGGCGGCAACTGTCCCTGTGGAAACCCGCATGCGGACTAATAGTATAAAATAGTGATATGTAACGTGGACCGCGGTCCTTAGACAGTACTGCGGTCGGCTACCTACTGACACCGTTGGTGTCAAAACTAACATCTATGATGTTGGTGTCAAAACAATCATCTATGTTCCTGTGTATATGTCTATTTTCACTGCTCATATTAAATTTATCCTAGACTCTCGCAGTAATCGAAAGCAATACTAATAGAATATCAACGAGGATATCATCACCTATGAAGGAATTAATCTGTGCATTTATAGACTGCTGTGAATAACACCTTAAATAATTCCACGTATAAATAAATGTGCTGTATGTTGTGCGTCATGACTCATGTTGATATTGCTTTCTTTTTGAAGTTTTATATATTTTAGGTCATATTATTTATACCTATCCTTTTTGGTTCAAAGCATCATAAAATATTTTTTTAATAACATCCATAATGACAGTGAGGACTTCTAGCGTACCTAGAATTACTTCTCTCTTTACTTTGAAATCGTAATTGTTTTTGGGCCATCAAAAGCTTTAAAATGCTTTTTATTTGTCTTTTCGTGATCGGCAGTGCTATTTGTGAATCGCCGCGGGGCGCTCTGGAGCAAAGCGGCCGCGTGGGCTGAAGGGGACCTACGGGGAAACTTATTTATTTACATAATTATTATTTATTTTACGGGGAAAGGAGCTTTAGCTACAAAGCATTTCTACGAAAAGATTGAAAAATAGATGAGATCTAACTATATCTAAAGGCGTCCCACGGCGATGCAACGTTAGTACGATAACATGTTAGGCTGCATCATCACTTACCATCAGGTGAGATCGCAGTCAAGTACTAACTTGTTGTAGAAAAAAAAACATGGCGGGGAAGTACCTTAAATATTGTAGATAAAGCATTTCACTGGAAGTATAGAATACTAATTATAAAATATATATATCATTCTTATGCACGCACTGCTTGTACTATTAATGAAAAGTGAACGCCGGGTAATAAAAAATCTGTAGAAATGTCTACGTTCGGTAATAAATCATTCTGATTTAATGTGCTTTAAAATGTTGCATTCAACACTTTTAAAATATTCACAAGGTAAAACTTACTTCCTCTATGTAGGTACTCGTATAACAAAGTGAATTGCACATTTGCTGTGATTGTCTTTTCTAGAGTTTTACAACCAAATAAATCACAATACAAATAAGAAACGAATATGTACGTTGTTTATTTAAAGTTTTTGTTTCGTTTAACTGTTTAACAAAACTCCATGTAAAATAAACTTAAGCTCTATAAAAATGCCGATTGGCATTTGGCAGACATGCTATTATATTGTAATTTGTAAGCCATGTTTTTCTTCTCTTTGATTTTCTAATTCTCTAAGCATGCATGTTTCCTCGCGATGCATTGTTTTGGTAATAAGGGCAGAGGTGCATGTCTGGGGTTCAATTTCGGTACTCCAAATTCTAAACTACTATGAGCTATCATATCACTACTTTTTCACTTATCTTTTTGACTCTACTGTAGCACAAGCCCTTGGGTGCAAGGCGGACATAATGAGAGCTAAACAAAAAGTTTCGACCTTGTCTTGTCTGCCGGTGTGCGCCTTGCCTTTGTGAATAATCTTCCGTTGACGTACGATAACATACTGGACAAACAATCGCAAAGGAAAGTTCAAGTGTGACGTATGGACATTGCAATACAAATTCCTGGGATGCATTGTAATTGACATGGACAGGCGTTTTACTACGTATCCAATGTGAATGTTGTGTCGTTCTTGGCCATAAAATAATATTTTTACACTAAACAAATTCTGGCTACTTATATCAGAGTTTGAAGAAAGTTTTGTCTCTGATTGTTGTTAGTACCTATGACTTAGTAATTTTACGTATTTGGTGTTATAAGCACATAAGTTTTTCATCGTACGACTTTGGAATATACGAACGCATTAAATGTACCTAACTACAGGTACATGGAAAATCTCAATGGAGATGTGGAGAATGATTTATTGTTATGGTGTTGACGTTTGCTTTTTAGGTGTTAGTTAGTGCTTTTTGCAACCTGTGTTTGTTTTTGTAGTCTTGTCAATAAAAGACTATGAATGATTTATGAGCATTTGAACGCTACTTTCATGATTTTTAAACTACGAGTAAATGCACATTATTAATTATTTGATGAACTTAGTTGCTGTCTGTTGTAATATTGTCATCGTCAATATGTATGTTAAGAATCGGTTATGTAGCCATAGGGTTTACTGTTTGACATAACTTGTCAACACTTGCCAGTAAGTGTTTTCCGATACAAAGTTTTTTGTTACTGCTTTATTGGATTTCATCATACATAGCGTTGCATCGAGCTTCTTCCATACATGAAATTTATACGCAATGGAAGAGGTTCGATGATATAATATGATGGAGGAAATTCGAGTAGATGTTTTTGGCTATGAATTGGCTACAGATAACTTAGGTAGGGCTTATAGAGCATGTAGTATAGTACTTACTTGATTTTAAGTAAGTACTTTAGTGTGTGCCTCGTCAAGTTTCGCGAAACACAATACGTTGAAATTGAAACGTTTAGCTGCCTAAAAGCATATTGATTAGTCTAGAACCGTCCGAAATATTTGCTGAAATGACCACTTAGAAGCCCGCCTCGTCTGTCTGGCTTTTGACGGTCGCTAGGCGTTGTCTTGACTGACGCGCTCGACACGTCAGCGTGTCAGGCGTCAGCTGTTATGACTTATGACCGACGGTCACGTAAATATTCCTTTCATTTTGACCTACCTACATACAATCGTATTGTAAACGTATGCATTGCTAAAGGTGGGATTTGCAGAGCTCCGCACCGAAAGGGTTGTAACTTGTAATGGAACCCATTGCTCTCGCGACTGCAAAGTAGAAAAACGAAAATTGTTTTTCTTTTCTTCAACCATGACGCATGTATAGTATGTACTCGTGCGTTGAATGCGAAAATTCGTCAAATTGATATCTAAGTACGATAATGTTTAAAACGCGAATACAATGAAACATATAATTAGGTATACCTTCAGTAGATACCTACTCCTTAACGCCGCAAATACTCAGATTTGGCTGAAATGAAGATAGTTTGTACCCCGGGTTAACACGATTACTCTTTATGCTGGAAAAATTAATGGTTCCCGAATCACACGAGACTGGTGAAGAGACAAAATAATCTAATGACAAAAATATAATCTAATCAATACATTTTAATAAAAAAAATTACAACAAACTGCATACATTAGTTAGTATGACTTAATTTATGTATTTAGTATATTTTATACACTTTATTTTATTATATGATGTTTCATTCGCATATTGTATTCTATGATGTATCATTATTGTATATCCTATCGCATTTGTGGCAGTGGGCGCCTTGAAGTGACGTTAGCCGTACCGCGTACGGTTCATTCACACCGCATGCCAATATAATGCAAGTTCCATTCATAATGCATTAATTACATCGCACATGGCTGCGCTTTGATACGTGATAACTATTAGCCGTTGCTTTATATAGGTATAGAGAATACAATATACTAGTATTATAATTAAAAAGTAGTGCACAATGTATGGTTATATTCGCATCTCATATGAATGATTAGGTTTTCATTAAGTACCTTATACGAAAGATTGCCCAGGAGTATGATATCTAATGTACAAAATGTTTTGGAAATCAAATATTGTGGGATGGTATATTGTGGGAATATTCTGACAACCGTTAAAGCCTTCTTTTATCCACGGGCTTGTGTCAATTGTTACTCCTCCACGCCGCAAATACTCCGATTTGGCTGAAATCTTATTTCTGTATCGATGTTTTGTGTAACTTTTGGATAATTCATAAAAAAATTAGATTCATGAGAAAGGAAAAGAGTCAAGGTAAAGGGTGACCCGAAATGAGTTCCGAGGAGCCTACGCAATTCATTACATAACTTAATTAGCCACCACTTTTAGGCTTTCGTCTGACATTGATTATGGGGATTTACTAGGAGTCTAAAAGCCTGTGGTTAAATCTGTTTGGCAGTCGAAGTCGCTGAGATGGCAATTCGGTATTTTTTTCAAATCCAAGGTGAATCAATTTGCCAGTTTTAAAGCTGATAGAGATCATAATAACTTTAATACAATTTTTGGTTCATATTCATTGTAGAAAATCAATACAACAAACTATTGTAAACTTTGCCATAAAAACAAGTGTTTGAAAATACTCGTGATTTAGAAGAGTTGTCGTCTTGGAGTCTCGTTAAGTTTACCTTTTTTACTCACGAAGTTAATTTTTGTTGCACGCAATTTTTTAAAGGCAGCACTCAGCTTCAGTTGACTCTACGTTCAGTACATCCAATAAACAAACTTAAGTGCATTAGTACTGAGACCATAACAACTCAACACACCGATAATTAAAATATACATACACACTTATAAATGTACAACCTTGTTTGTTTCAGGTACTATGACAGTCTGCGACGCAAGAAGTGAGTCTTAATACGTGACGCATACTGACGAATCAAAAACCTTTAATAACAGTTTATGTTTGACGATAACAATTCTGGCATGTGAAACTGCTATAGTCTGCCTAGTTAATTTTATCGGTGCCATCGGTGCTTAGGTTTAGAGTTGGCAGAAAGTCTAGTACAGCCGCTTTATCAAAGAAAAAATAAGCTCATTTAGCACCACTCCAGGAAAGAGCTGTGAAAATATGATGTCGCGCGAAATTAAATTCTTGACGGCAAAAAAACAGGGCAGGGCAATGGGCATGCGCTGCAGAAACCTGTGGAAGAAATAAAAATAAGCAATTGCATAAAATTAAAGCATTGGGCAAGCACACCTCTAAACTAATCAAATATGATCTGTGGGCATGCTTTGGCAGGAAAAATCGGTTGCATAAAATTAAATTGTTGCACTAACTTATTTCATTGTTCGATTGGTCCACCAGATACTAATATAGTAATGGAGAACATTTAAAAGTTAAACTTAACTATTAACAAATGTTAGTATTGCTGGCGCAGTGTTGACAGTGCAAACTCAATTCTCCTGCAAGATTAATTATTGCAAAACGTTTCGTAGAAGTACAAATATTATGTTAACAATTCCTTATTTACCCTGCTCACCGCTTGAGTAAGCTGCAAGACTACAATCGCAAGACAATCGCTTAAAAAATAGCTCCCACTCCTACTTTGTTTTTATTGAAACATGCACGTGATAAAGTTGATTTGTCAATTTCAATGCGATTAATTTGGATGTTTTGGTATTCGTCAGTAAGCGGCATTTTTGCTTTGTGTTTATTATTACTTTAGTTGTTCTTCCTTATTAGACCAGCAGCGTTACTGTTCTAATTAAGGTATATTTTTCGTGCTAATTGATATTATATCTTATACGCTAAACATTTGTTCTAAATGATACGGTCTTCATTTAAATGTTTTTTTATTGATATCACTTTATGTTTTGCTACAGAGCATTTTAAGATACGATAATAATCTTTATTTCGGCATGCACTTTTAAAAATTATCGACTCCCCATTTTGTCCATCCGAAAAAGGTTATTACTTATTACAATTTTTACGATTGTTGTCTAATAATTAATTAAGTTTGAGTTATTCAATAGGTATTTTTGATTTATTTTTGTTCCTTAATCGTAACGTGATTCAAGACTTATTTTTACTGTTTTAGTACTTTCTTGAATGTTGTTACGAGAATGTATAGCGATGTTTCCGCCAAGATATCGAAGAACAAGAGCGGCAGACACCTCAGGGTGTGAAGTTCTACATGGTTCATGGCAAGGCTTACCTACCATTCATTTTTTTCTGTTCATCAGACATACAGTAGGGATGGGTCGAAATTCAGTACATAATTAATCATTTAGTTTAACGGAGTAGGAAATACGGCCGTTCTTCCTCTTCAGTGTATCCTACCCACGATCGGCTAATCTGGCCAAATACGAAGTTTGGCCGGACACATTCGACCCATTTCTATTATTCATTAGAATATTACCTCTCTATGTTCTTGTCTTCTATTCTTTATCTACCATTTTAAAAGTCATTTTTGCTCGTTGTTTGCATCTAAACAATAATACGTAATTGTGCTGTTGTGTGCCAATCGCAGCGATTCACAGTATTTGCAGTCTCAAATAGACATGCAGCGCCATCTGTTATCGAGTAGCAATAACGTCTGTTTCAATGTTGAATACAGATGGCGTTTGCAAAATATTGTTCTATTTTGGGAACGGGGATAACATACAAAACAATATCATTATTTCATATTACTATTAATTGAATTGATATTAAATTTGGACTCGGTGGATCGCCGTGCTAGAAGACTCATTGGCAATCCGACACTGGTCTACAAAAAACTTCAAAGCCTTGAACATCGTCGTAAGGTTGCCTGTCTGTCGGTGTTCTATAGAATATATTTCGGAGAGTGTGCACAGGAACTTTTTAACTTGGTTCCCCCGTCACCTTTCTACCATAGAACGGCAAGGCATCGTAAAGGCTTCCACCCATACATAGTTGACGTGCCAACGACGCGTACGAAGCGGTTTGGTTCCTCGTTCCTGATACGCACTGCAAAGGCCTGGAATACACTCCCAGGCAGTGTCTTTCCTGCCACTTACAACCCGGGTGCCTTCAAATCAAGAGTGAATAGGCATCTTCTAGGCAAGCGCGTTCCACCTTAGACTGTATCATCACTTCCCATCAGGTGTGATCACAGTCAAGCGCTAGCCTATATAGCATAAAAAAAAAAAAAAAAAAAATTGTAGACAATAATCATTAAGTATCCTTGATTTTGATTCATATATTTGAAATTTTGGAACTAAGAAATTATACATAGCTATAATTTAAGTAAATAAGTAGGTGTGAGTAGGTTGAACCAATAAAATTTAAATATTTTCTTAGTACGTTCCATCTTTACGACTCGTATCTCATCGGCCCGGATAGCTCAGTCGGTAGAGCATTGGACTTTTAATCCAAGGGTCCAGGGTTCAAGTCCCTGTTCGGGCGTTACTTTTTATTTCATTTATTTTTACTAATTTTATATATTTTTTAATGCTTACAATTTTGTAATATTTTTTTCTATATTGGCCCTGGACCCATCATTTGTGATCAGTAACAAGTAAGAACATAATTACAACAAGTTTTTGTTTGTATGTACTTATTATATTTTATGACTTTTTAATAATACCTAGCGAGATTAAATAATGCCGTGGTATAAATGGTAACAATTAAAATAAATATTAATAATAATAAGAAATGTAGTAAGATACGAACAGCGCCATCTGCCAGAATAACTCGAAATTACAGTGTCCGTCGCTGATTTGTCACCAACGGTTACGTTAGTTACACGATTTCAAATAGATGGCAGCTCGAGTCTTTTCTAAATGACTTTTATTTGGTTCGCTAGATGGCGCTAGTAGTCGCGGCCAAGACAGACGCCTTATCTATTGAATGGAAGCAGGCGTTATTTTGCGGAAATCCATAATTAGCAGGACAGATTAATTTGTTTTGCTATAATCCGCCACTTGAAAAGATTCTGTATGGTGCAATATGCAGGAAAACTGCCCACATGAAACACCACACACTAATTTTCCAAAACTTTCTTCGACGCACGTTTCGTCCCGAAAGCGGGACATCCTCAGGAGATGTTGACTTCACAATTCGAAATCGTAGAGTGACTCTCCGGTCCCGGTGTCGGGACGAAACGTGCGTCGAAGAAAGTTTTGGAAAATTTGTGTGTGGTGTTTCATGTGGGCAGTTTTCCTGCATATTGCACCTTACAGAATCTTTTCAAGTAGCGGATTATAGCAAAACATATTAATTTGTCCTGCTAGACGCCTTATCATTTAGTGTTCCGGTGAGATGCTGTGTAGCAACCGTAATTACTCACCCTATCCAATTTAATACGATAACATTTTTGACTGCATTGCCACTAACCATCAGGATCCCTGCAGGTTACAAGAGAGTTAATTTAACTTTTTTCATTTCATCTACTGAGAGCTCGCTACGAAATCTTTTTGTTTCGTTCAATGTACCTATAGTTAAAGTGATGGTTACTGTATTAGGGCAATAGCCCTCCTGGACCGTTATTCTGTATCTCAGTGATAATCACTGAGTGACCTTCAACGAGCTTATTTGACATATTTTTATGTATTGAAGGTTCACCACAAAATCTTACTTTCGTTTCACTTAATAAATCAGCAATGTACTTATAACGAACTATAGAGAGAGAACAGTGATCATCACTGTAAATGTCAATACGATATAGCCCCCCAGGTCTGCTTGAACTCAAGAATGTTTAGTAGGTACCTACTTTAGCGTGTGTAAAGGTACTTTCGCGTGTGTAAAAACTAATGTTTAAAACTTACAAGTATAAGTTTTAAAAAGTCAAATCTAAATCTCCGCTAGCATTTTATTCGCTAATAAGCTTTATGTGTTCTGCAGCAGCAATCTACCTGACTAATGATCATAATCAAACCTTATATTAGTCCGTAATTATTGAATGGAAGCAGGCGTTATTTTGTGGAAATCCATAATTAGCAGGACAGATTAATTTGTTTTGCTATAATCCGCTACATGAAAAGATTCTGTATTGTAGAATATGCAGGAACACTGCCCACATGAAACACCACACACAATTTTTTTCCAACACTTTCTTCGACGCACGTTTCGTCCCGATACCGGGACATCCTCGGGAGATGTTGACTTCATAATGCGAAATCGTAGAGCTCTACGTACAATACAGAATATTTTCAAGTAGCGGATTATAGCAAAACAAATTAATCTGTCCTGCTAGTCCGTAATCGTATTAACAAGTACCTAATTATAGGTCATTTTCTTTAATATTAAATAATAACCCAGAATAATGCGGCTCATACAACAATTGCGTCAGCTCACGTAATACGCACTCGTTGCGTTATGAACGCTTTTATTACACGCATTTCGCCTATTTACTCCAATTGGACAAGTTGCGCTGAGTTTATTACATGTTCGCAAATCCTGTACGGTCTACCAAATGATTCACTTCTTGATTGAGATACTATACACGATCTACTAAAGACACACGATCCTATAAGGTCTTTAGTTTCTAATGAGGCATCATTGGAATCCCCTATCGAGGGATCTGCCTCAGTTTAATTTTTACCTAGAATAAAATAAAAGTCTATGGGCCTGTTTCACCATCTTCTGATAAATGTCGGCTAGTCAAAATGTAAGTTTTGTCACTTTCTTACTCTATGTCAAGCGACGCAGACAAAACTTGAATAAGCTATCCAACACTTAGGTATCTGAAGGTGGTGAAACTGGCTTTTAGTCTATGCTGATGGTAATTGTCGTTTACAATTTCAAAGCTACATATTAGCCGTTTCCTTCACCAATATCTTACCGTAAATTAGCCTGATCCCCTCTGCAACCACATCAAAGAAATTAAATTCTGTAATTTTCACGCACCTTTGATCTAAAGACATCGTCAACGAATTGTCAGTTTTGAATGGAAGCAGGCGTTGTTTTGCGGAAAACTATAATTATCAGGACAGATGCTATAATCCACTACTTGAAATAAAGAAACTCACATACATACATACATACATACATGAACCCCAAAAACATTACACTCCTTTTTTTTGGGCAGTCGTGTAAAAATTATGTATGGTCCAATATGCAGGAACACCGCCCACGGTGCCGAGAACGGCTTTTATTTCACGAGAATGAAACATATAGATAAGGTCGTGCCCGGCCTAAAACTTTCTGTGACAGATCCGTACTCCTCATGCAAACTACTTAGTCTTGTTATTAATTTTTCTCTGGACCATTATATCCACGTCTCCACAAGGCCTTGTGCATCGAGCTTACGAAAGTAAGAATAAGAACGTATCCACAGTATCGCGAGCTGAAATCTGGGTCACCATATTATACTGTTGCAATACGTAAACTTTTTATCTAGGTAATAGAAACAATATAAAAAATATATAATAAAATAACCAATAAGACTGCACCCTTCTTATTGAAGGTCAGCAACGGATTAGGCTATGTACAACTACCAGAATGTATGGCGGATCAATGAATGTCTTTATTTTTTTTTGTTTTGTAGTTGCTAAACATCTGAAAGATTACATTGGTAGGGTATTTAACAACTAAGGAAACACAAAAAAAAACAAAGAAAATAAAATCCGTTCGCAAAATCCCCTCACCAAAGGTTGTCTATTAGAAATTGGTTTAGCAATAAAGCACCTATGCACTCCTTGTATTTCATCATAATATTTTGTCTCTCTATCTGTGATGTTCTATAAAATATAAACGGGGTGCTAATTTTCTAGATAGTCATGGGCCATGCTTGAACGACATATACAATGTGAAATCCCCTATCTTCCTTCCCTGTAAACTTTACAGTGTTTTGTTGGACCTTCTTTTGAACATAAAATAAACCCTATTCACATTTCCGTTACTAGAGCACCTACGTCGAAACCAACTAACCAAAACACAAATCAAATGTATTGTACATGTCCAGTCATTTTAGACATTTGAAGTTACATTAATTCCCACCAAGCTGAAAATCGGTACGATTGTTTAGAATATCATTAAAAATAAAATTTGAAAGTTCCCAATATTTCCCCTGTAAGGAAAAAAATTTATTCAAGGTCAAAGGTCAAAAAAATGAGTTTTTCGCGATTTTCAGCAAAACGGTTAGTTTTATCATAAAAATACCTCAGACAAAAATTGTAGATCATAAAATTATCTACAAAAAATTTTTTAATACTTTTTTTTCTAAGAGATTTTTTAATTTTAATTCTTTTTTTTAATACGTTTTTGAGATATAACGATTCAAAAAGTTGTAAAAGATATTATGCACACGTTTCCTCGCCACCCGCCGGAAAACCCACGTTTCGGGGCGGAAAAACTGCTGAACTCGATTTTTTTGCAACTGCAAAAAGGGATGCAGTACTAAATGTGGTTGCAAAAAGTCGGACCGTTCCGTTTTCCGGCATGTACACATTGTCAAGGCCGGTTGTGCTCTAATATTGAATCACCAACAGTAGAGGATCCGTTTGATTCCAACGAGGCAACATGCGATACATCGCTATTAACGCAGTTTACCATGCACTCAGGATGAAGATGAAGAAGAACAAGAACAACAATAACAAGACGAACAAGAACATGAAGATCAAGAAGAAGAATTTGAAAGTTGAACGACTCGGACGATTAAATGCCACTACTTTTTTTTTAACTTAAATTGCTTTTATCTTCTCAATCTCTGCTAATATCCATTATTTTTCAATAGTTTCAAATTAAACATGATCAAAACTGACCCGTGGAATAGGAATACTGGGGAAACCACGTTAAAAAAACGCGCTAAGTACACTACCTCATAGGTGGCGAGGAAACGTGTGCATATTAAGACGACTACAACTTTTACAACTTTTTGAATCGTAATATCTCAAAAACGGTGGCTCGTAGAAAAAAAAATATTAATAAATTTTTTGTAGATAATTTTATGATCTACAATTTTTGTCTGAGATATTTTTATGATAAAACTTACTGTTTTTCTGAAAATCGCGAAAAACTAATTTTTTTGACCTTTGACCTTGAATAAAATTTTTTCCTTACAGGGGAAATGTGGGCAACTTTCAAATTTTATTTTTAATGATATTTTAAACAATCTTACAGATTTTCAGCTTGGTGGGAATTTATGTAACCTTACTCCTATTTTTTGGTCTAACTTGACCGGGCTAATAAGTCAATGTCCACGTTCGACGTTTATAGCCGTAGCTGAGCACAGAAAGAAGTGTTAGTGTGTTGAAGTTATTTTAGTATAGCTGCCACACAACATAACAATACCAAAGGTTTCTTTAACAGTTCATTTGAACTCTCCAGAGCGTCGCTGTTCTTAGAATTTTGTAATGGCCTCCGTTGATGGTTTATTTACGATGTTTTTTTCTATTTTTCTCATTTTCATCCCAATTTAGAAATAATGGTTTTTCTGTAGTAGGTATCTATTAATACTACCAAAATGGTAGTGGCTCATTAAGTGTATTATTGGTTGTCGGAAGTCGATGTTATTATTGTTGGTGCGTTGTTTGTTCCTATTATATATTCGTATACCTTTATTACCTAACCCTGAGGTTGTCACTGTTTGTATTTGTTAATTTTCGATCACAGTCAGTCCTAGAACAATCGTTGGCATCATCGTCTATAGGTAGTCAAAGTGTGGATCACTGACCAGTTGACCACATATTTTTAAGCACTTTCGTATTTCGATATTTCAAAGATGTAAAAGGCAAATCTGAAATCTTTCTGGTCGTCAAAAAGTCAGACCGTAATATCTCGCAACACGCCTGCAGGTGCGTTCGATGAATTTCGCCTGCTCGTTTGGCACATACTATTTGCATATCAATACGGAGCCGTATCTACAAACCAAGGATACTTACGCTACAACTAACAGTCGAACGCGCACGAGCCAGTTATTACGTGCAATTGCAAAATACCACTTAACATCAAAGCAATGCGCCGTTGCGTGTCGAATGTAAATTGCCACTATTATGTTGATTGATAGGGCCTAGCTTGGTAAACTCCCATGTTGCACATGCCTGCCCAATGACCATTTAGTTTAATGTCGTTGCAAATATTAGCATCTCTAACGATCTTGCATTAAGCCGGGGATACACATGCCAGTAAATCGGGAAAGTAGCTGGTATGAAAGTTACTGGCATGTACGAGTAACTGGCACACTGCGGATACATTTGCAAGTAACACTGGCATGCATACTGTGCCCTTGCATGCCAGTATTACCATCGCGTATACACAGGACAGTTCGTGAGAGTATTTCGTACCTACAACATGGATAACAATCGAAGTGAATTAAACAAAATTTTGTTATTATTAGCAATTGAATGTGTAGCTAAATTAATAAGAGATAGAAAAAAAACGAAGACGGGTTTGGGTAAGAGATTGGATTAGTAGAAGGGAAGATTTTGGAGCAAGTAGTTGTCTGCTTAAAGAAATGCGTCAAGAAGATCATGATGGTTACAGAAACCATTTGAAAATGCTCCCAGAGAAATTTGATGAATTGTTAGGAAGAATTGGGGACAAAATAAAAAAGAATGATACCTACGGCCACAACGAGTCGGCTACTGGCATGCCCGTAGCTGTCGCGGCTGTTCACACGTGCCAGGTTAGCAGCCCCCCGCGTCCCCTCCCTCAACGGGCATGCAAGGAAATCAAATGTTGTGCCAGCTACTTGCAACTAGCTAGCTTCCAGTTACAGGCATGCCAGTTAGTGAATACACATGACTGTAGCTGGCACTTGCAAGGAGCTGGTATGCTAGTGTGCAACCTACGTGCATGTGTATCCCCGGCTTTATGGATATAGAATAGCCAAGCCTTGAGCTCACACTTAACCAAAGTCCGACAAACTCAAGGGACCGAGTTTCTTTTTCTCTTATAGAAGTTTCTCCCTAAGCCGGGTTCCAGAGTGACGGGGCCTGGCAAATACTCTCACTAATAGAGTTTTGTCGCTTACCCAGTTTTCACTTACTCAGGTTCGACTGTAATATCTAATGAGTCAATAAGCAATAATTTTATCTATCTATCTATTATTACTTCCTCGTATTCTTGAATCGTTTTTTGCACAGAATGTTTTTAAGACTGCTAAGCTGATGATTTCTAGAGTTTCTAGGGTTCCGAACTTTTTCCATTTCCTTTCCATTTCATTTTCTTTTTCCATTATCCTGAAATGTATTATTAAACAATATTTTATTTAACCTTGTTACCCTCGAAACCTGGTTCTTACAGAATCTCAATTTCGAATTCGAAGTCGCTTTATGAATCAATAGGTATTTTTTCAAATGAAATGTAAACCTTAGTTAAAACGCACGCAACACCTACTGAAGTAGGAAAGATTGTGCGCTAAATAATTCCATTGTGGATATGAAAATAACAGCTTAGTGAAAGATAATAATAGGGTTGCACTTATTGGTCATTGCAAATGTAGAGCAACATGAGTAATACCATGGTGTTTGCTGACAATACCTATTGTTGCGAAAACTGGCTGTCCTTTGCTCTATGTTGGCCTTTTGCTTTAATATTATGAATTACTAGCAAACGCCCGCGGCTTCGCTCACGTTAACTTCTGAGTTATGCTTTACTATGGTTGTTTAATTTCCAAAATTCCTGCATTACACACCATTTTGCCCACAAAATTTTCTCTTGCTTCCTGGTAATAGTCACATATTGATTTTGAAAAATTCGATCGTCACAAAAAAGTTAAATATGGTGGCCATTTTTAGGGTTCCGTACCCAAAGGGTAAAAGTTCTTACTAAGACTCCACCGTCCGTTCGTCCATCCGGCCGTGGTTGCTTGCTACCATGGTAAGACATATAAGTACAAAATTGTGGCCAATTCTTTTAAATTTTTACCAAAAATTCCTTTTCTATGCTCGCTGCGATAATCAGATATCAATTTTGAAAACAATCGGCCCAGTAACAAAAAAGTTCAAAATGGCGGCCACTTTTTAAAATGTTGACTACAAATTCTTTCTCTATGCTTGCTGCCATTGTCAAATATCGATTTTCAAAGCAATCGGCCCAGTAACAAAAAAGTTCAAAATGGTGGCCAAAAAGTTCATCATTTTTTAATTTTGACTACAAATTCCTTCTCTATGCTTGCTGCCATAGTCAGACGTCGATTTTCAAAGCAATCGGCCCAGTAACAAAAAAGTTCAAAATGGCGGCCACCTTTTTTAAATTTTGACCACAAATTCCTTCTCTATGCTTGCTGCCATAGTCAAATATCGATTTTCAAAGCAATCGGCCCAGTAACAAAAAAGTTCAAAATGGCGGCCACCTTTTTTAAATTTTGACCACAAATTCCTTCTCTATGCTTGCTGCCATAGTCAAATATCGATTTTCAAAGCAATCGGCCCAGTAACAAAAAAGTTCAAAATGGCGGCCACTTTTTTAAATTTTGACCACAAATTCCTTCTCTATGCTTGCTGCCAAAGTCAAATATCGATTTTCAAAGCAATCGGCCCAGTAACAAAAAATTTCAAAATGGCGGCCACTTTTTTAAATTTTGACCACAAATTCCTTCTCTATGCTTGCTGCCATAGTCAAATATCGATTTTAAAAGCAATCTGCCCAGTAACAAAAAAGTTCAAAATGGCGGCCACTTTTTTAAATTTTGACCACAAATTCCTTCTCTATGCTTGCTGCCATAGTCAAATATCGATTTTCAAAGCAATCGGCCCAGTAACAAAAAAGTTCAAAATGGCGGCCACTTTTTTAAATTTTGACCACAAATTCCTTCTCTATGCTTGCTGCCATAGTCAAATATCGATTTTCAAAGCAATCGGCCCAGTAACAAAAAAGTTCAAAATGGCGGCCACTTTTTTAAATTTTGACCACAAATTTCTTCTCTATGCTTGCTGCCATAGTCAAATATCGATTTTCAAAGCAATCTGCCCAGTAACAAAAAAGTTCAAAATGGCGGCCACTTTTTTAAATATTGACCACAAATTCCTTCTCTATGCTTGCTGCCATAGTCAAATATCGATTTTCAAAGCAATCGGCCCAGTAACAAAAAAGTTCAAAATGGCGGCCACTTTTTTAAATTTTGACCACAAATTCCTTCTCTATGCTTGCTGCCATAGTCAAATATCGATTTTCAAAGCAATCTGCCCAGTAACAAAAAAGTTCAAAATGGCGGCCACTTTTTTAAATTTTGACCAAAAATTCCTTCTCTATGCTTGCTGCCAAAGTCAAATATCGATTTTCAAAGCAATCGGCCCAGTAACAAAAAAGTTCAAAATGGCGGCCACTTTTTTAAATTTTGACCACAAATTCCTTCTCTATGCTTGCTGCCATAGTCAAATATCGATTTTCAAAGCAATCGGCCCAGTAACAAAAAAGTTCAAAATGGCGGCCACTTTTTTTAAATTTTGACCACAAATTCCTTCTCTATGCTTGCTGCCATAGTCAAATATCGATTTTCAAAGCAATCGGCCCAGTAACAAAAAAGTTCAAAATGGCGGCCACTTTTTTTAAATTTTGACCACAAATTCCTTCTCTATGCTTGCTGCCATAGTCAAATATCGATTTTCAAAGCAATCGGCCCAGTAACAGAAAAGTTCAAAATGGCGGCCACTTTTTTAAATTTTGACCACAAATTCCTTCTTTATGCTTGCTGCCATAGTCAAATATCGATTTTCAAAGCAATCGGCCCAGTAACAAAAAAGTTCAAAATGGCGGTCTATTTTTTAAATTTTGACCACAAACTCTTTCTCTATGCTTGCTGCCACTGTAAAATATCGATTTTCAAAGCAATCGGCCCAGTAACAAAAAAGTTCAAAATGGCGGCCACTTTTTTAAATTTTGACCACAAATTCCTTCTCTATGCTTGCTGCCATAGTCAAATATCGATTTTCAAAGCAATCAGCCCAGTAACTAAAAAGTTCAAAATGGCGGCCACTTTTTTAAATATTGACCACAAATTCCTTCTCTATGCTTGCTGCCATAGTTAAATATCGATTTTCAAAGCAATCGGCCCAGTAACAAAAAAGTTCAAAATGGCGGCCTATTTTTGAAATTTTGACCACAAATTCCGTCTCTATGCTTTCTGCCATAGTCAAATATCGATTTTCAAAGCAATCGGCCCAGTAACAAAAAAGTTCAAAATGGCGGCCAAAAAATTCAAAATTTTTCCTCCTCAAAATTTGAATCTCGAAAATCCCTTTCTGAATACGAATTCATGATATACCTAATACCAACCTAGGTACCAAATTTCAGATCTCTACGACTTTTAATTTCGCTGGAATCCCTGGAACAACGCAAAAATTACACTTTTGTATGGGAAAATCCCTTAAAAGTAGGATTTTTATCCCTTCCAATTTGAATTTCTGGAATCCCCGTCTTAGTACGAATTCATGACCTAATATCAACCTAGGTACCAAATTTCAGATCTCTACGATTTGTAGTTTTCCGGGAATCCCTGGAACAACGAAATAAATTTCACTTTTGTATGGAGAAATCCCTAAAACCAACGGTTTTTACCCCTTAAAATTTGAATTTCTGGAATCCCCGTCTTAGTACGAATTCTTGACCTAATATCAACCTAGGTACCAAATTTCAGATCTCTACGACTTTTAGTTTTTCGGGAATCCCTGGAACAACGAAAAAAATTACACTTTTGTATGGAGAAATCCCTAAAACCAACGGTTTTTTCCCCTTAAAATTTGAATTTCTGGAATCCCCGTCTTAGTACGAATTCATGACCTAATATCTACTTAGTTACCAATTTTCAGATCCCTACGACTTGTAGCTTTTCGGGAATTCCTGGAACAACGAAAAATATTTCACTTTTGTATGGGGAAATCCAAAAAACCAACGGTTTTTACCCCTTACAATTTGAATTTCTGAAATCCCCGTCTTAGTACGAATTCATGACCTAATATCAACCTAGGTACCAAATTTCAGATCTCTACGACTTGTAGCTTTTCGGGAATTCCTGGAACAACGAAAAAAATTTTACTTTTGTATGGGGAAATCCAAAAAACCAACGGTTTTTACCCCTTACAATTTGAATTTCTGGAATCCCCGTCTTAGTACGAATTCATGACCTAATATCTACCTAGGTACCAAATTTCAGATCCCTACGACTTGTAGCTTTTCGGGAATTCCTGGAACAACGAAAAAAATTTCACTTTTGTATGGGGAAATCCAAAAAACCAACGGTTTTTACCCCTTACAATTTGAATTTCTGGAATCCCCGTCTTAGTACGAATTCATGACCTAATATCTACCTAGGTACCAAATTTCAGATCTCTACGACCTATAGTTTTGGCGGAATCCTTGGAACAACCAAAATCACCAAAATGCCTCATTCTTTTATATATATAGATTGAATACCCACAATCTAGATTGTACGTTCAATCTTGATATTCAACAAATATAGGTACCTGTACCAACAAGTGCTACTACTTTAGTGCAAATATGCTACAACCACGAATCTTTTTATAATTTTAAAATGCTCTTCAGATTTTTCTCTATTATGTTCCTAATATTCATTGTTAGAAAGTTTATCTTAACAATAAGCAAACTACTTATACAACAAAGGCTGAACAAAAAATAAAAGCAATATTCCTAAGTAGTTTACTTAGTCGTTGTACATTATAAAATGACGTGGAATTTGTCATTCAACTAAACAAGGTAAACAAGCCGTGAGCTCATATTGCGAAGTTTATCGGCTAACTAAGACATAATTCAACTCATATCCAGCGATCTCGAAACCTGTTCAATGCATGCCCGCTGGCATTCAAGCAGTTGGTAACCAGGCGGAAGCGGATTATTTATCTGACGATTGTAATCGCTGTTCACGCCACTTCCTTGGATTCACGTGATGAACATGAATGCGCCTCACATGTTTTACGATTCACGTGTCAATCTTGTTCGATCGATAGCTCGCTATCTGACAGCAATACAAGAACGGGGCATCGCACTGCAGCTGAAAATTAGGTACATAATGCAAGTCTATTTTTCCATAAAAGTATAATCAAATGACGATCCATGATGCCGATCATGCTATAAAATGTGAATTCTGTATTACGCATTTCTCGCACTTTCTACGATACAGGTCATTTTAAGTATCTACCTTTTCATTTCTGTATAAGAATGGTTTCAATTTTATCTTTATTTGAATAACTTCGTCGTCTGTTTTAAATAAATCAATTTCAGAATCACTTACAGATATCCGAATGACCTTAAAACATACGCTCTAAGGTACCGAATACATAAACGTACATAAAACAAATAGTAAGCGAGAGACATAATTTTACTATCCGCTATTGCGACTGTAATCCTAAACCTTATAAGAAAATATGTGTTTTCAATACAAACTTTTCTTTCGGGTGTTGCCTTATCAAGCCCGGCCTTCATTTTCGTAAACGAGGTGGCGAATATTGTATTGGCCTAAAATATTAGAGCTAAACCAATATTTGCCATCTGCAACCTCAATAATGTTTGCCTAATCTTAATTTCGATAACCAAATATTTGTTCCAGTGATAAATCTTTCATGTTCCAATTAAAGCTGATAAAAGTGGTGATACAGCTGGGTAGGTATTATGTGAACAGTAGCAAGATCAACATCCGTCGAGTTTGTTACTCGCAGCTGATTCACCAACGCCGATCGGATGATCAGCTAAATTAGAACTAATCGACTTACGTTTTCTTCTCGCACGTGCTGATGCGTCATTTGAATTGACTTGATTATTATTTATATATAAAAAAAATATGAATAAGACGATAGGTGCGAACATTACTCTATAGACCTAGAACATATGAAAGTTTTCATGCTCGGGATAACCGTAGTAACCTACTCCTTAGTGAAGACTTTACCAACGGCACACTTTGCTCATGTTAGGTATAAATGAATTGTTATCAGAATCAGAACTATTATTTACTAAATTTTGCCCGCGGCTTCGCCCGCGTGAATTTCGGGCTGTTACAAATACCGTGGGAGCCAACGATTTTCTGGGATAAAAAGTAGCATACGGGATAGACAAACAGTCAACTACTACAACAACTAAAAGAAACATCGGCTTAGTTGTTTTACTGCTCTTCCCGCTTCAGTCCTTAATCAATATAGGTTCAACTACGGGGCTCAATGTATCTACCCATTTTCACATTTACAGCATTACTATCCCATATCACATTGCTCATCTAAAACATAATATATTCATAACGAATTTTTGATAACTGGCTTAGTTTTTTAGTAATGAGGTAAACATAAATTTCCCGTTCCCATTCAATATTACAACCTTATACCTACTTTCAAAGATGTTTGCTTTAGCTACGTACGTATAGATGTAGCTATAGATTGCTGTAAAAATTTCCCACGGGAACTATGGAATTTCCCGGAATAAAAAGTAGCCTATGTGTTAATCCGGGTTATAAGCTATCTATGTTCCAAATTTCAGCCAAATCGGTTCAGTAGTAGCGGCGGGAAAGCGGAACAAACATACAAACAAAGTCACTTTCCCATCACACTAATATTATAAAGGCGAAAGTTTGTGTGTAAGTGTGTGTGTGTGTGTGTGTGTGTGTGTAAGTGTGTATGTTTGTTACTTCTTCACGCTGCAACTACTGTACCGATTTGGCTGAAATTTGGAACATAAATAGCTTATAGCCCGGATTAAAACATAGACTACTTTTTATCCCGGGAAAATCCATAGTTCCCATGGGATATTTAAAAACCCCTTATTTTCAATAGTAACCTATCTATAGTAATCTATAGCTACAGCTATAGGTAGATTACTTTGACAATCTTTCCTGAAAGTAGGTGTAAAGGTCATTGAAAAGGAAATTCAATTTTTTCTCGGGATTAGTAAAAAATTAAATTTAACGCGGGCGGAGCCGCGGGCAAAAGCTAGTTTATAATATTAGTAAGGAAAGGATATAACTAAGTATGCCATATTGGAGTTCAATCTGTTGGGTGGAACCTAGGCTTAAGCTTAGGCCTTTACTGTGGATAAGCGCAGGGCTTAAATTTTCCTAGGCTATTTGCCGTTTGTTTAGATGTTTCACCTAAAAAAATATAAATTAATATTTCTAGAGTAAGCGCTCATTATTTACAGTGATTTGCCAACTAAACGTCCTTTGTATAATTTTGATTTAGCATTTTTGCTGCGAGTATATTCTGCGTTCAGTTTCAATTTGGTTTAGTGCTCGGTGATTTCAAAGGATCGTTCTAGAGTGTTCGACACGCGCACAAAGGTTGCTGCCCTGCGCCGATCGTATGAGCGGTCTCCGATAACAAATTGTATGCAATTTTTATTGCGGACTCCGTTCATTATTTATCTGTATCCCATGCCCTCGGTGTTGTACTAACAATAAATACGTCATCTGTGCAAATGCGAAATATAAAACGGTTCATGAACAAATGAAGCGACACTGTTACACTACACTGATATACTGTGTGGAGGTTTATAGGAACTGGAGGTCCAATGACAAGAGTCTTGAAAATATTTAAATATTATAAACCATCATGGATCGTACGCGTCAGCTTGGTGCTAAAGGAACTGTGGCATATCAGCAATATCAAGGGAACATATCTGCAATGTGGTCGATTCTACTAATTTAAACTAATTATCAAAGTGCTCCCTATGGAAAAAGTTAGCACTATTTTAAATTAGTTTAGAGATTTTGCACACCGATCACAATATCTAAATATCATTTTGGAAGTAAGTGTGTAGATATTTGTTACCGTCATAAAACATGCGTCGTAGCTTGTTTGGCTCTAAGCGTTTTATACGATTAAATAGAACAATAACAAGAATGCATTAGTATATAATGTTAACCAGCGTTTGCAGTATTCGTTGTTTAAATATCGCAGAATATGGTACACGTTATACTATTTCAAATACCTAACTATTAGTTAGTCTTTGAACCAAACTTATAAAGTACTACCACACCAAGACGTAGCACGAGTATTACTAACAACAATACAACAAAAATGGCTCATAAAAGTTTCCTTTAGCCGCTCTAAACGTCAACTGAGTCTGAACTCTGAAGCGTTGATTAATGTAAGTCTGTTCAAAAAAGACCATTCCATTTTGCAAGCCCATAAGGAAGGAATAATTGCAGGTCGTATATTTCCCAACTCCACGAAGTCTACTTATAAACTGGAAACAAACAGTAATTGCCCTGTAATTTTGTTAGCCGTCTAAATAAATGGAGCTTTATTACTAAACTCACTCACTGGATGTATTAGAAAGACACACAGTCCGGGTGCACGCGAACGACGGTGTTAACGTGGCTATTGCAGAGGATAAAATTGTTACACGTCCTGTTGCGGATCCTGCAGATTTACAGCTCGGCCACGGCAGTAAAATTCATGTTAAACCTCGAGCGGATAGTTAAATTACATTTGAATGCAATTTTATTAGGTACGTTGTTACATAATTAAATTGTAATTATTAAGTCGGAAAGTATTAATTGTTGAGCAATTTTATGCCTGCAAATATCAGTTTATATATGTATAACCTGTATTGTAGGTATTCAAACTAAATAAGAAATTAAAAATTCTATGAAAGACACAATAAGAAAACAAAAAGAATGTTAAGGAATAGTGCAAGCGGCGCTAGTAGTCGCTGCATAAATTAAACAAGAACTATATATAGATATTCGAAACGCGTAAAATTATTCTGTTACTAAAAGTTGTAAGGCGGATACGTTTCCAAAACTGATCATTTTTGCGGGACTATAAAAATAAAATGAATGTCCTCACCATACCGCAATGCGGAATCGCATAAATAACGCGTTTAGCGCATTTAGCAATCGCCCGCGAAACGTTCAGCGCAACAGTTAACCGTTTGACAGTGCGCTAATAGGGCAACGTGGGGAATTAACAGCGTATTGAGATAATACGACTGTTATTGCGATCCTTCTGCTTAAAGATTTAAAGCCGCTAAGATCTGGAATACCATCCTGACCTCTGCTTGTCTTATCACCGACAATGAGAGCATCTTCAACACGAGAGTAAATAGGCATTTTCTAGGCAAGGGCGCTTCACCTTAGGCTGTATCATGACTTACAACCAGGTGTCATAACAGGAAAGCGCTAAAGCGGTGAAATTCAAAATTATAATGATGTTAAGTAGAACAATCAGAATAACTGACCAATTTCAATAGGATGATATCTAGAGGTGGTAGGAGAAGCAATCCTGTACTGGAATATGCACATAAGTAGGTCGTCTACTATGATAAGATATAGTCGTAAGACATCAACTGAATCCTGAATCGTAATATGAGTCAAGTCACTGAAGTAAAGTTACCGGAGAATGTATAAATCTTAAATGTGACAGCATACTAAAACGGCAACAATAATGATTTAATCAAAAATACTCAACATAAAATTAATAAGATATCAGAGATTACAGCAGCTATTACCAGCAAAGACGAGCTACGTGATATCGTAACCGTAGTAGTTTGGACGGTACATTGTAAATCTAAGAAATGAGAAACAAACGCGATGTTGAAATAGGTAACTAACTAAGCGTTTAATCATAGCATTTAGCATAAATTACGAGTATTCCTAACTAAACGCCTGCATCCACTGACTCATCGGCGGATGTTTGATAGGGAAGCTGGGAGATAAACAATATTGGCGGATATTATCCGCAATGTTATCGGTTTGGCGCCGACCTCGAACGCGTTTACCGTGTTTATTCGAGAACTGGAATTGGTTTCAATTCACCAGGGCTATTTAGTATTCACTAAATGCCAACTCAATACCGATTTCAGTTTAGTTGAAACAGAACTAGAAACAGACTTGACTGTCATTGGAGTTGGGATAGAGTGATAGAGACTATTTTGAAGTAGAAATATGAAAAAAATATCTAGAGACTCTCGACGTTTCCTTTCTAGAGTGGATGAAAATACGAAAACGTTTGACATGAAATTAAACGATATTATACTTAAAGAGTGCATCCAGTAATCCAATACTGTAATGACTTTTAAAATTTTCATTCGTGAGCCTTACTTACTTAAAAACAAGGTTTCTAAATCTCAGCGAATCAAATAAAATACTATAATATACTTAAAGGTATTTTATGAATTAAAAAAAAACTAGTCCCATAACATTTAGAAAGGATGTTAAATAAAAATCTGGCGCCTTATCACCCGTGAAATAAACTTTACAAAATTAACGAGCCACCTCGTTTAAAAGTAAATCTTTTGAAAGAGCAATGACATGACATGACTAAATTTGGAAATGCCCCTCATTTCCCATACATCCCTCAAACGCGGTTCTCGACCCGAGCTTAATGGGTATGTAGCGACAAGTCATCAGTCATGAGTCATCTATTTGCTCCCCGGAAGCCACCAGAGTTCAATGCACGGCCTTACCCTTGCGACCTTGGCACTAGGGGTGGATCCAACATCATTATATTTATTAGCTATGGTGCGTGTTAGGGTGTTTTGTATAACTTTGCTTGTTTGCAAATGTATGTTATTAGTCTATTTTCATTAGTTATTATTATTAGTTATTACAAACTTGCTGCTAATAGTCGCTAATTCCGATGGAGCTTCTTAGTGAACAAAAGGCTTAAATAGTAATGAGACACCTCTCCCTTGTTGTCCGCGAGTATGAAGCCCTTATGAAGTCATTAATCTTTGTTGTCTATTCGGAACGGTTACAATCATTTTCTTCTACATTTAAAACTTCTGAAACGCTTTATTTAATGGCCATTTCTGGCAGTATTTATTCCTAATGTTAAGACTTACTAACTTGATAGTTTTTATTAAATAGTCTTATTTAAAGCATGCAAAGTTGATTGTATTTGACAACATATAAAAATCAAAACAAAGGGTGTCTGGTCCCCCAATATAAAAGTCATTCCTTGCTCTGTGGGTCCCCCTTACTGTTATTGTTGAGTGTGCTACTCGAAATGTCAATTAGCGCTCCTATTAGATAGACTAAGCTTGTAGGACACGATACAAGAATAATGTATTTCCAAGCACCTGCGAAGGTGTTGTGGGTGGAAAATCGGCAGCATTAAATTACGTTGCGCTGTTAAACCTGCCACTAAATGTCAAAATCGTGCCAAACGACTTGTTTTGTTCAGTCCTTATTATAACAGT
The DNA here is from genome assembly GCA_036785405.1 of Coenonympha arcania. NCBI lineage: Eukaryota > Metazoa > Arthropoda > Insecta > Lepidoptera > Nymphalidae > Coenonympha > Coenonympha arcania. Next base: position 16,878,649 of record CM072055.1, read on the forward strand.
GCTGAAGCACACTTATAAAACCGGAGTTCACCAAGCGTTTAACCCCCGTTTAGTTAAACATTGCATTGCTGTCTCTTTTTGGCAGATGACAATGTGCCATTTGCAAATTTGGGAGAGGTACAATAATGTGTCCATTAACCATGGTTAATCGAATGATGAACTGTGGTATTCGTAGTATTGACACTGCAGTCAGTATACATAAGAGGCAATACTTATAAAACTAAAAAAGAAAATTTAAAGATTTCGTTACTTGATACAGTCGTCGTCATTTTTTTCATTCGTTGTAACATCATTGATTGTAACGTCAGTTTACAAGGAAAGCTATTGCTAAGCTTGGAATTAAGACTATTAGTATAACTAAACTTTTATTGTCGACTCTACAAACAACAACACGCTGTGCAAAGTGGAACGGTTAGACAACGTTACCGACGTTGACCCTGACCAGTCGCTGTGACTCCATAGAACGGTGAAAATGTTGTAATGACCACATTACATCACAAACACAACAGAGCCAGTTATTATCTCTATCGCTGTCACACTGTCGTATGTTTATCTATTAGATCTGTATCTTTACAGCAATAACAATTACTAAAATCTGAGCCTATTTGTAATCCGTAATCGCGGACACAATTTGATCTAAGTGTCGTAAAAGGCAATTCTCGGTTGCTAGTTAGTAGTTGCTAGTTTGCGGAAATTATCATAATCTTGTAATCTTGTACGAGAACATACTAAGTATGTACTGTTTTTGTGTAGTTAGTGTTCAAAAACTCTGACTGCGATTTTTTAAGGAAGTGAGTTTGATTTCCGTCGCGCGCTGGCTTGAAATATTAGGGTATTTGGGAATGGAAAATAGTTCTATTCTCAAACATACTGGATATACTTAAAAAATTCGTAAAAATCTATGAAGCGGTTTCGGAGGAATTTTGTACTACCACATCGACATGATAGTTTGATATATTAAATGAAAATAAGAGCATCTAATACAATAGAAATATCCAGCCTTATCAGATAGTTCAGATATTAGAACGAATATTGAGGTCATTAGTTTTGTCACGTTTTGAAATGCTGAAGTTGACTTTATTACTTCAGGTATAGCTTATAGTTGGATTTTCAGATAATGGTTTCAGTCACGAGAATGTCCTATTTAATACCGATCAGTACATAGTTGGTTGGTAGTTGGTGGTTTAGAGTTACGGTATAGAAACTGATGAAATAGTGTTTACGGGCAATATACAAATATGTTTCTAGTATACTATATTATGTACACAACACATGATAGGATACCTATTTATTACTGTAAGAGTATCATTATCCACCTATGAACATCCCACTATAGTTGGCACTTGGCATCACAGATCAGAGAATACGTTTATTTGGCACTACCATTCTTTCTGATAATAATTAGAGTTATGGACGGACTACAATTTATACGATGCACCAAGCCGATACTGCGTTTCTATATGAACGCTGACGCATCTACCTATCTAAAGCGGTCTCAAATTTGACATCAGCCATGCAGAGTTAGACAAAGTTTCTAGTTTCTGAGGACTTTACACTTTGAAAGCTTGTTACTTATTCCTGGGAATTTATACCCACTAATGGTATAAATTCCCAGGAATTGGTTACCCTTTAGAAAATCAATGGAGTTATTAACACCATTGATTTTCTAAATTCACTAAACTTATTATAAATCCTGGAGAGTTATTTACTCAATCTATCAAACAGTAGCACGATTGCGGATGTAGAAACCAGAAGCGATAAAATCGATCAAACCCCCGCGTTGAGGCCATCGACCGTCCTTCACTTGTCGGGGTGTCTATTTACTAATCACATTAGTGTCCCTTTACCAACAAAACACCCTGGTTATGGTGCGAGTATAGTGTATAGCTACTAGTACTTGTGTGGTGTGACGTATACAACATGTTGTAAGTGTGTTTCCAGTTTGGTCAAGTCAAGTCAGTCAAAGTGCAGATGAACTGTGAATAGAGAGTTGCTTCTGGGGCTGATCTGTGCAGTGGACAGCTATAAAACTTAAAGTACCATAATCCTCTCGGGCCTATCATCTAAACTTACAAGTTTTTTTTTTTTTTTTTTAATATATACGGGACATTTTACACGTCGCAATCTAGCCCCAAAGTAAGCGATAGCTTGTGTTATGGGTGCTAGATGACTGATAAATATACATACATACTAATATACATGAATATAATATATTGAAAAACACCCAGACAGTTTAGTTCTACGACTTTTCAAAATTCTGTATAATTTCCATTCATACAAAATAATTTGTGTCTTACGTGCTATTATCCTGTGTAATAAATGAATGTGACCGTGGAGTCATTAACCTTTGACCGTCTGACAAGACGGTGAGCGTTACAGGATAATGAACGCACTGTACATCAATAATGAACGGAATAACAAGTTCAAAAAAAGACGTATAGTTAAAATATTTAGGGTCAAGGATACGAACTATGGTATTCTGTTTTTTTTTATTATGCAAATTACCTAAGACATTATTAACATATCCCATATATGCACCTACGCAGCGCTCCGCTCTTAGCCCTCCGCTTACCATATTTCATAGTTTTTGACTCTAGATGTGAATTGTGATGATTTATTGATTCTACAAAGTCTTCAACGTTTTCATCAGCAGCAGCCTATTGACGATTCCGTAATACTGCCGAAACCGTCTATATAGGTTTACGCTTGACCACAATCTGACCTGATGGAAAGTGAAGTGAAGTGATGTTTTATCGTTGTTGTCATTATTAATAATATTAAATTATTTACACGCCAATGCGTGTCGCTTAGTTTCTTGTTCTGTTACTTAACGTACAAAACTTTCTGATGTGATGAAACAACGAGATTGATAACATCGCTAGTCGCTACCAATCGGCTTCACTCTTTATTCTCCTTACTGATAACAAGTTAGAGCGCAAGCACGATCGGCTGATACTTACTATGTTTGTATACGCAACCCTGATCGTAAAGATACGTATCGATCCTTGAATCCAGAGGTCTTGAATTCACGGGAACGGATAGTGATTTCATATCAGTAATACATAGTTGTGGCATAAACACTATTGTAACTGTTGTACCTAGGCCGTAAAAATATCGCTTAACTTCGAGCCCATCAAGCACACTATTTTATACAATTAGCTATATATACAATTGCTGGAAAGTAAGAAAGATACAAAAATTACGTCCTATAAATCTTCAACTAAGTCCTTGTGGACTATTTCCGAATGGAAAATCTTGTAGCGGCTCCGTCGCAATCAACATTCTAATTTCACGCCGGCGAGTAATTTATTAAATCCAGATTATGCGAAGATGCCGTCTGTCTCATGTGGGACACGATCCTTCTCAATTTAATTCCGTTTTGCTAATAAAACTAATTTTACTGCGTCAGGTCTTATAAACTTGCGTATTTTTTATCTTTATTGGCTGAAATAAAAACAAATGTAAATAAGTACAATCGTTGCTTCACTTATTTAAAGACATTTTATTTTATTTTTGGAGATTAATTATCTTTTTGGTCATAATAAAAATACTAAAAAAATTGACGCACAGATTACCCTGATTTAGTAGATCCTTTTGAGTTCTGCGTTACAATGTTTTCATGCATTATGGTAATAATTTAATCAAGCTTTATTCATGGGTAGCTTTTCTATTTTCGTTGTGTGCTAGTGTCACACTTACCTACGTTGTATTACAATATGTTCAATGTTCAGTCTAAAATTATGGCAGCAGACATTGATCCGTTAAGAACGCTACAAAAATATCGTTAATCCAAATTTCTCGTAGGTTTTCCTGACTGAGTATCAAAGAAAAGGCAAATCATAGTTTTTAAAATTCTGTTTTCCTCTCAATCACAGTGTATTTACTGAAAAAATGGAATCGGCAAACACACTTGGTCTACTGCAGAAGCGAATAATAATGTCTTAGAATCAACATCGTTTTTGCCTACAGAATTCTAATAAAGCCACAATTGAATGATCCGTACAGCTTGAAGCAATTCACCTGTTAGAATTGAGTTTTAACAAGATCATGCGAGGGATGGAAGGTCACATTTCATTGGTTTGTTGTACCCATACCGCGGTCAAGGTGAGCTCGGCGCCTGCCTGGAGCCGTAGCGAGAATAAACACTCTGAATACTCTGAAAAGTGGAATAATTATTTAGCGAATCCGCTTACCGTCCGGAGTTATGTACGCTGTCAGAAATCTGAATTTATTAACGGCTACTTCAATAATGAATATCTTGTCGCGGATTGGAATTACAAATTGTTAATCAAATCTTCACAACAGATTAAGCAGCTTCTAAAGCTTTACCTTGTTCTGCTAAGAATTATTTGAATTAGGTAAGTATCCATTTGTCTATTTTTTATATTCTCCTTTTTCAAGATATATATCCCTTTTACCCTTTTTAATTTAATTATATTGTTTCATTGATACAATAATGTTCTCATGAAATAAGTATTTGTAACTTAAAAATATTTTTTACCATATTATCAAGTAAGGGTGTAATCTTCATAAATGTAAGTTCACCTCCATAATATGTAATTCAGTGCTTTGAAGATAAACTACAAACAGGATGATTTTAACGTGTCGAAATGTTGTCTTGACGGATATGTCCTAACTAGGAGTACCTACTACACTGACAGAGCTGCTGTTGACATGTTTATGTCTTGTTTACTTTAACCATTTAAAAGTACCAAAGTACGCAAAATACTGCCAGCAGATCACATGTTTTCTATCTATGCAACATTGTAATTTGCACTTCAAAGAAGCATCATAGTCTAACACCTAAAAGTCAAAGGTGAATGTTTATATCATATTATATTTTAAATATTTTTAAGTATTCATGATATATACTTTCCTGCTTAGTTTGCCTATTTGTAGCAAAATATACAGGTAGACGTTACAACTATAATTGTCTCATCACACATTCGGATTCTTAAAAAGGAACACTAATCTATAGTAGTTAAAGACATATTATTCAGAGACTAAAATTTAGTCTAATTTTTTTTTCTTTTAACATATTACGAGTACAAAAGTGAAATAATTACCTTATTTCACTTTTTATGTTTTGTCAAACTGATCTGACTTATGTTTCAGTTTGAGTGATACTTGTTTTGTATGTACATAACCACCATATTTACATATTACCGTGCGCTTAAAGGAAGACAAGCATAGCTAATGCTCACTGAGACAATCCTGATCATGAAATAAAATGTCACGTCCTCGTAAATACTTGGTAGCGTGCTCGCTTCAGCTTTTCCGTCCCTGCCTGTCGAAACTTGTCAGATTTACTAAAATTCAAAACCACCTGTTGGTGCTCACGGCCAAAGATTATTGAATAATTTAATCAGAAGCAGAGTGGATTTGAAAACAGTTTCATGCCAATTCCCAACGTTTGTTCTCTATCGGTTTGTTTGATTTGGCGTTCTGCATGGCCATTAATTCGTTTTCCATTATCGATCTAATTAAATGAAAAATTTACAGACGAATACGTTTTTACGTTAAAAGTCATAAAATCTTAAAGCATCGTTTCATTACTTACCGTTCGCAGTTCATTTGTCTTCGTCGCGACACTTTAGGACGAAGTGTTTTTGCTTGGTTCAATTCTTGAGGCTGAGTTTTATCCAAGTTTGGGCTGAGTTTTTGGTTAGATTCAGTTACAGCGATTGTTCAGTTGTTTAGTCTCTTTTTAGCGCGTCTCTAATTATCTTTTTTACAACGTTGAAATGGGATACCACTATTTTGTAAGACTAGTGTTACCCCTTGTCTCAGGTACCGTTGTAAAAGGATAGTCAATTTTTAGACGCACTAAATTTATAACCTCTTAAACGTTCGTTTCGTTATAGCAGAGACTCCACACCGTGCTGTCGATTTTATTTTCGATTGCGAGGATAACTTATTTAAATAAAATAGTAGTTTTGTTTAAAGTTATTTATAACATTTCTAATTTGTAAATTGTCTTTACCCTTTCTGTCGCTGGTACAAATATTGTCATTATCCTTGGCTGAAAATGTACGGTTTGCGAGTTTGTGCGTCCAATAATAATTTATATTCCGGTAGATATTTTCCGCGGTAATTTCAGTTTTGGACCTATGCCACACTAGCATACCGCATACCAGCGTGACACTCTTATTATAATCTACGAAACTTGATTTAATTTATGATACTCGAATATTGCACGTGAGTTGCGTATTAACATACGAAAATAGTACCTGCTATGAAGTAAAATAAACTGTAGATAGTTTGTTATTTAAACATGGTCAATATTTACGCTATTCGAAATAACTGACAGATCATAGAGAGAGAGACGAGATGTACCTATTATACAACTGCACACTAGGTTTCTTACTAGGCAGATAATTTGAAATCGATTCGAAATTATTGACCTATATGACCTATTCTTAACATTATGTTCGACCTAGAACCTTTCTCGGCATTAAAACAAGGTCAATTTATTTCTACTTCTATTTTAGATTTGACAGAGTATCAGTAGTAATAATTTTTATTCGACCTTCGTTATTAACAGACTTTAAAAAAAGGGGGAGGTTCTCAATTCGTCGGAATCTTTTTTGTTTACAAATGCGGTCAATTAAGTACGTAATGCAAGAAATTTTGTCATAAGAAACGAGAAGGAAAATGTTCTGATCGAATACCAAAACACAAAAAATTTAATAGGTATTATGAAGTTAAGGCGTAGTAAGTTAATAAGCCTAACTACGATGGTACATTTACATCAAAAAGGCAGTTGCGCCGTGGAAATGTGTCCATTGTACCTACAATTCGTTCCATACAAGGTGACGCTGTTGTGTCTTATTTGTATAGGTACAATAGACATAATATACCCTACATCTTATTATCCAATGATATGATTTTCAAGACCATAGATTATGATGTGAAGATGCTTAATAACGATTAAAGACATCATTGTACATTGAAGCAGTCTAGTCGTGAAAGAGATCGAGTACAGGATAAAATAGGGTGAGCCCGAAAGTTTATTACAAACAAGTTATATACAAATAAAGTTAAATATATTTAAAAATAACTTATTGCAATAAAGAGAAACCTGAGCTTACATAATTCATTTTTTACTTTTATGGTAGTACAGCTCGCCCACTTCAACACAAGTGTTATTATTAAGGAAAAATTACGTCAGAAGAACATGGTTCCAACTTACAAGCTATTATTTCCCAATACTTCTTGAATCTCATCGGCATGCTGTAGTGTTATTTTTTGGTACCCGGGTAAAAACACTCCGCTATTACAAACATCATGATCGGTTGGTATGGTATTATGTCAACATACCAAGCTAGTTGCTAAGTTCTGCAAAAATAATCCAAAAATAGGATATATGCCTCCGTTATCTTAGTTAATAACCCATTGCGAGTTGCTAACTAAGAATGCAGAATGAACTCACTAAACACTTAACGCACACATATATTGTACAAGAAACCTTTAATTATTATAATTCCCATAAAAACAATAAAATGCACCGACCTACAAAGTGATTCCGCAGTCTGACAATCTAAACCAGGCATATATGCTACTGGTCCAAGCGGTAGATTATGCACACTTCACGACTGCAGCATCACCACGTTCTTAGGAATTAATTAACTTTTTACATCGACGAGACAACCGGTCGCAGCTGACCCCATACGTTTACAAACATCATATTCAATTATGAGTTTTAACACGTTATTGGGGTTAAGTTTAATAATGATATGATTGCGATTTGCTCTAATAACAAGTCAGAAGCAATGGAAGGTGATAAAAATATTAAATAAAATAAATGAAGACCGTGATAAAATACAATACATACGTATTGTATTCGAAGATATAAATAGGTATCCATAATATAAGATGCAAGGAGGTAAAAGATCTTAGGATATAAAAATTGATTGCGTACTTATTGTTTTCGTATTATACGATACAATTGACCAAAATGCAAAGCACAGCAATAGGTCACCACAGAACAAATCTTAAATTATGATATTTGAGTCCAGTCAACAACTTTGATGGTAGAGTTGAGAAAATTTTAAAATAAAACATTTATTGTTCCTGAGTTATCGATGGTAGCGAGTACCCAATTCAAGAAACAAGTATCTGACTGAGCAATATGTTGAATGTAAACACCAATAAATTTTACTGCCAGTACATACAATCCAATTAGACATAATCAATTTATCGGTTTTCAAATGGCAGGGCCAATTTTATTTAGCAACGCGCAATGTTGTTTCCTAATTTGAAGATTTGCCAGAATGTTCTAAATTCTTATGAAGCTTTTGCGTCAGACTTTACGTCTTGCAGTGACGAGTTTTAACTTTCTCTATCGTCTATTTTATTAAAATTACGATTTTTTTTAATGTGGATCCGATGTGATTGAATCTTTATTTCAATTGGCGGAAAATTGATATTCTATGAAACGATTAAGTGGTTCAGTCTGAACTATATTTCAAAACGGTTTATAGGATTTATAGGGCATGAAGGTTTATAGCAGTTTGGCGTGTTAACACGAAATGTCGTTCGCTGCCAGGGATTCCATGACTCACTTCAATTGTAACCTCTATAATGCAATGCAGTATTGTGTTGCAGTACTGAGTAAAATTATATATCATCGTCGAGCTATAAATCATCATGACAGTTGAAAACACTTCTCAGCAATTAACTGGGTGATTCCGTGCAGTTTTCCTGTCTGTAGTTATTTCCATCTTCAGAAACTGACCTATTTTAATTGGGGGTGTTTCAAGGAATCAGTGACTTTAATCAATCTTAATTTTTACTCAGGAATACACTGTTGCTTTGAGTTGCGAGGCATATTTTTATAACATAAAGTTCTCTGTATGTCATTAGCTTCTAAACAGCAACACCTTAATGTCTACTGTATATTACTCTTTTAGTAGTTTTACTGTATTGTTCAGTTTGTGTACACACGATATAAGCGCACAATTCGTTTCTTATTATAAAAAAAAATCTTTTACTAAACACCTTGTTAGCGTGGTCGATTGTAGTGACAGATTGGTTGCTATTGTCTACTAGTCAAGCAACTAGATTTTTAATTATAGATATTACCGTTTCACTTTCATAACCTTCGCCAATGACCTTGAGCCCACCGGAAATGTGTGTTATATTTAGTTGAACGTTGTGATGCAATGTGTCATTGCTTTTTAAAGACTCTTCATTGATTCTTGGCTCGGTAGTTAATTTGCTACGCGCGACGCCTTGGGTACAGCTCCAAATATTTAACTGCAGTGTCATCTCTAATCTGCGAACATAACCGTGTCGGTTGAGGTTCCAATTGCTCCAGAATTGTTTTGAGTCATTTTCAACTATTATCATCTAATAAACTGTAATACATATATATTTAACATACACAAATATTAACCTATTAGTTAGTTTATTAGTTAACTGAGAACCAGGAAAATATTTCGAGTAGCCGTGGCAGTTAAAACATCTGTCACAATTCACAGATATGTAACAATGGCCTTCAAGCCACAATGAGGTAACTAACTAAACATATTCAGAGGTTATTCATACATTGTTTATAAACATACGTTAAATGTGACTTCCTTCGTGGAATTGTAAATAACTTTAGTGTATTACTTGCGGTAATTAATGTTTAATTTGCATGTATATTGTACATGGACGAGGTCGCACGACATCGGTCAACTGCGACATTTGTATCACACAGAAGGTTATATGGAGGCATTTCCTATTATGCACTAGATTCTTTGTGTTTGACATACGTCTAAATAAAAAACAGTGCCCACTATCTCTTGCGTTAATCGTGGGCAGCTGTTGGCAATCAGTGTCTGCTGATCGAATCTATACTACCTTAACCAGATAGAAGTTAAGAAGTTGTAGTAGATCAGTATTGTCCGTATTTGTGGTGATCGAAAGATCATTTTAGATTAGGACCGCGTAAAATGGTTTTCAAGCGAAATTCTAGTTTATATCCTCACTAATAACTATAAACTGTATTACCGGCCATTTTGTTTTGATTTCTTTGATTGCTTAAAAGACTCATGAAATCTCGTTTTTATCTTTTTATATCATTGCAAGCTAAGATTTCATCAACAGTCATTTTAACATCATTGTTAGATTTGAACAATGTCTTTTTTAAGACTTCAAGCACGGGTCACTTTATGTCACGCTTTTGAAAGCTTTGAGAGTCTTAAAAATCTTTCGTCATGAATACAACAGTATTTATGAAAAAAATATTGAAATATAAAGCTTTAAAGTCATTTCAACAGATCCTTTATTTTGCATTCCGTAATTTGAGTGACACTAAAAGTCTGAGGAAATCGTTTTTATATTTCAGTTTATTACCTGCGGTATAAGGACAACTTAATAAAAAAGGGAAATGACATTAACTAAAGTTGCGTTTAGTGTTTTTATTTTCCTTAACACTAGATAGGTATATATTACCTTTCAATTTTTTTCTTTAAAAAACACTCCAACTTAATCTAGCTAATAATTATATTATTAAAATCTACTTATTAGGAACGTAATTGGGTTCATCGTCCGCTTAATACATTTTTTTATTTGAATCTCTGCTTTATATACATTTTTTTTTTCACGAATATACTTAGACTATTATTTAAAAATGAGATTAAAATTACCCACGAAGTGTAATGTTGATGTCCTTTGTTGCGATGCAGACTTCCGCCACAATGTATGACCTTATGGTCAACATTTGACTATAGTAGACATTTAAATATCACGGAAATTATCGTTTTATAAGTTCAGCGTGTGATATCGTATCCATAATTTAGTACATTTGCTCAAAATCTCTTTATCTACATCGATTTACAGGAAATGTGTTTTTTTTGTGTTTACCTCTTTACCGTCTTTTATTATTTAACTTTATGCTATCCTTTTATGTAAAAAGCTTACTCTCGTCAATTAAGTTCAAGCAAATTTGAGTTTATGGCCATGATTGGTAATCGACAGTAAAATGTTCTGTAAATTATTTCAATTTTAAGCAGTTATTGTACAAGTTACTGCTCTGTTAACGGTATAGTAGAATTTTAACTCAATAGAACTATTTTCCTTTTTAAAGAGACAAGAGGTGTTAGTGAATGCTAGACAACAATAAATAATTTACTATCTACTAGAGTTACGTATGTAATAAACTGAAGATATTCTCGCCGATTTGTCTATTCATATATTGTTTGTCTCCTCAGGCCTCTGACGTGGACCGCTAATTACTCGGTCTTGCCTTCGTGACAGGTTTCTAGACGTACTTTCCTACCAACTCATCTGCCAAAACTTTATAGGCATTTGAATAGAGTGGTTATCATCATTCACTTTGGATGCATGAAAATACACATTGGAAAAGCCAACTCCGAGTGATATATGAAAGTTGGTAATATAAATTTTAAAGAAAATGTAATTAATAATAGCAAGAAGATCCTTTCAAAACTCTGTAAGGCATATTTTGATTAGTTTTAGTTTTATTTAAAACAATGTTCCTGAAAAGTGAAAAACAAAAAAGTAATGTAGCTTCAAGTCCATCTACAAAAAATGGTCAACATTGGTTTCGATATTGCAATAAACAAACATGTGCATTTCTTCATTTTCTTTATTGCATTGTCGATTAATGTGCACCGATGCCGTACAACACGGTGCGACATGATTTCGTACTATATTTGGATTTAGTTGTCAATATAATTAATGTATGTGTGGTAACACAGACCACGATTCGCCGTACAGATGATGTCAGATTGATATCTTTATGCCAAATTTCATTTAGACTCGGAGACACTTTTATTTTTGAATTGCATGACAGAAATGTCGTTATTAATTTGCTTGCGTTGTCCGTTATTAATGACACCATCCATGCCTTGCCACTAACTAAACATCACTGCTTATAATATGTATGTAATTCTTCACTCCGCTGAGAATGTACTGCTTAGCTCGTCTGTTTTAGTTACTTAACTAATACTACTAGTTTAGAGATATTTTCTAACTTGGCGGGATATACGTAATTTGTATGTACGTAAAATATAACTGAATAACGATAAGTCTTTTGGGGATATTTTGGGTTATCTAGGATAGTTTCATGATAGTGTATAGACCCTAGTTCCATAATAGTCTTATCTGCTCCAGTATTTTCATGAGTGTCATCTATAATGTTAGTACCATCTTACCATATTATCTATGCGTTTCAAACAAGAAGAATGCACCTTGCAGCAATTTCACTCACAACACATAGCAAATTTTATCGCTAGTGTCATAATTAAAAAAGTAGCATTATAAACAGTATGTCATTAAAAATATGGAAATAATTTACTTTTTTTGCCAGTAGAAAGTTATTGAAAATAAAATAGAGAAGACGAAATTGTGTGGACTCTTTTGTTGCTCATAGCACGAACATAAAGCTAGTCATATATTACACAAAGTAACCGTTGTTAATATTAGGCAAAATTTTCAGTATGAACTTTTGCACGGAAACAGTCTAATTCCGATGTAATGTTTCGTTGAGAGTAAATTTTACATAAGTATACCTAGAGCTAACGTTTTAGACATGCGAATAAGGATGGCGTTGCTCTTTTTTTTGAATATCTTCTTATTTGAAACACATAGCAGGATGAATAATGGTAAATAATAAAATTGTTTTGATGATGCCTATATAAATTGGAGCAGGTAAGTACTGGCCCCGATTGGCTAGCCCCACGCTAGGGTTGTGGTGACGTGGTGATGTGTCGGCAGCATCTCCGGCTTGGCGTTGGCGCTGGGCGGCAGCGGCACTGGCAGCCCAACGGCAGTGGAGAACCGAGGCTCCACAGCTACCTCGCGCGCACCTTCACCACCGCCCTCCGAAAGACAGCAGATCACAAGGTAGCGTCGTCTTAGGAACGTTTTGGCCATGTTCAATGTTCAATACAATTTTTCCGCTCCTACCCGCACTTGAATTTGTCAAAATGTGATTCCCGAGTACCTAACGAGTATCCGACTTGGTATCGGTCGCACGATTGAAATGCAGAGTTGAAAACAAAGATTGGAAAGCCAAAATACAATTTTGACAACTTCAAGTGCTGGCAAGAAAAAATGGGTTAAAATTTTGTTATAAATGTTGTTTTTCTGAAGAATACTAGCTTTGTAAATTTGTGGTAACGCTTTTGTGATTTTGTTACAATTTTATTCTACGTCGATTATTATAATTTGTTTTAAATTTTATAAATTATGTTACCAATGTTTATTGAAAGTCACACATGTAGCATCTTTATCTTCCCCTATTCGTTTTTATCATTAAGAGCAAATTATTTCTATTTCAATAGTACATAACTACGATCTTGTATAGTCTGCAATAAATCAGGCTCTACATAGACCGTGTTCAAATTCATAGTAGTTGTTTTAAAAGTAAGTAATAATAGCTAATCGACATTAAAGTTAAACTCGTATATCAACTTAAGATACCTACCTAGTATCAAGGTGTTGGGCTTACTGTATAATTATCATCAATTAGTGATTATTTACATTTAGGGCCGATTTTTCAGTCGCCAGATAAACGATAATTGAGGAATAAATATGACGTTTTGACACATTTCGTACGGCATATGTTTCAAATTTATTCCTCAGATAGTTTTTCTAGCGATTGAAAAATCGGCCCTTAATCATACAAATTTTGTAAATGGGTTTCGGTATTCGTAGGTGCGTAAATGTTTACTTTTTATATAATTATGTGCTTTGTAGCATGTTTTCCTGCTGTTTATGTGTGAACGCTTGAATCTGCTTTATTCAATTTTATATTCTGTACTTATTTTATAACCTTGTGTATTCAATTATTACTGGCGTAGGTGGTAGGTTATTACATAATTAATGACTCCTTTAAAGCTGAAACATAACATCCGCCGGCTTAATTAATGGCGAGCCCTAAGACGGATCAAGTTCAATCATTATCCTCATGCCGTCAATGTCAATGCCGCACGGCAAAACAACTGGCCACCATTTTGCCAAATAAAGCACTATAATGACAGTTTTAACATCTGCCTTAACGATCGCATGATGTGAAAATTTAAAAGTACCTAAGTGGGTCGCTAAGGTATTACTTTAATTAGGTACAAGTTAAATTAACGTGGTGATAGAAAAGGGATAGTAAATAGACCGAAGGCTTGCGTGTACACAAACTAATGGTTCATGACATAATTTAGAATATTTGAGAAATGTTCCTACATCGTGCATGCCTTAAGCAACCGCATTAGTGAAACATCACGTGACATACTCACGATCGAGCGTGACAGCCCGTCAGTCATCATCTATTTTGACATCGGAAGCCTCGATGACAGATCAATACAATGTTGCCAACAAACCTACGAGAATGGCGATGTTTTAAACAAATTAAAATCTCGCGTCGACAGCATATCATAATTTATAGACACTTTAGATGCCAAACAGTAACATCTGGTTCTGGCGAAACTACCAAGAACATTTTATTTTTGTGACCGGTGCTGCAACAGATTTTTTTCTTAATAAGAACTACGTTTCAGAGAACAGTGGCTGCTGAACACATAAAACAAGACTATATTTCCTTGATACGGGTGTGAATCGAAGTACCTGTGTATAAATAAGAAAAACCTGTCAAGTGCGAGTCGGATGCGCGCACTGAGGGTTCCGTACTACAACCGGAGGAATAAAACCATAAAAACCACTTTTCTTATCGAACCGCAAAACTAACTTTGTTTTTAGAGGTTTTATTGTAAATATCAAAAAACTACTTATTAGATCTCGTTCAAACCAATTTTCGGTGGAAGTTTGCATGGTAATGTACATCATATATTTTTTTTAGTTTTATCATACTCTTATTTTAGAAGTTACAGGGGGGGGGACACACATTTTACCACTTTGGAAGTGTCTCTCGCGCAAGCTATTCATTTTAGAAAAAAATGATATTAGAAACCTTAGTATCATTTTTGAAGACCTATCCATTGATACCCCACACATATGGGTTTGATGAAAAAAAAATTTTTGAGTTTCAGTTCTAAGTATGGGGCACCCCCAAAATTTATTACTTTTTTTTTAATTTTATGGGAAAACCTTAATGCGGTTCACAGAATACATCTACTTACCAAGTTTCAACAGTATAGCTCTTATAGTTTCGGAAAAAAGTGGCTGTGACATACGGACGGACAGACGGACAGACGGACAGACGGACAGACGGACAGACGGACAGACGGACAGACGGACAGACAGACATGACGAATTTATAAGGGTTCCGTTTTTTGCCATTCGGCTACGGAACCCTAAAAACTACGCAAAAGTAGGTGCATGTTTTTAATAATTTTCTCTTTTTTCCGCTTACGAAAATCTAAGACGCGGAGATAGCCCTCCAATAGGAAGTAAAAATCATCTGAATGTACACACTTATAATTTTTTGGCCTCATTCATCATAGTTGCTTGCCAAGTTCTAACAAAAGTACAATAATGGCACCACAGTTATTTCGAGCAGTCATAAATTAATGTTATTCGTTATTCTATTTCTTTCAATAGAATTCTGCAGTAACACTACTTCCGAATTGATTTTGATGAGTTCTTTGCCGACTCTTCAGAAGTCAGGTTTTTATAAACTGTGGCTTTTCATAAGAGCAATTTACTCGTCCACACTTTTAATTGCATAATATTAGTTTCGCAACAAAACTAATTTTAAGAAAATCTTTGAACGTAGAAAGAGACGACGTCGTAAAAATGTAGTTAAAACCAATCTAGTTCGGGAACGATGCCGTGGTAGTAGAGTTAACGTTTGAGGTTATTTACTTTCCCGTTAATGAACTTTAATTATTATCACCTACGACGCGACCGCATCATCACTCAATATCGAGTGGTCTCACATTCAAGCACTAACTTGTTAATTTAATAATATTGCAGCATTTTATGTGCCCTCTACGAGTATATTAGCACTATTTGTTGTTCTTATGTTCATAATTCGGGACTCAGCTAAGTGCTTATGTCATGCTCCAAGAATAGAAGGCGGCTGTCAATGGGGAGTTGTTGCGGGTTTTTGCGCGAGGGCGTTGACTCCAATTTGGATGTCATGGCAAGGATGCGGCGCGGCAGTCCGCACTGCTGACTTGTACGTATTCATATCTGGTATTTTAATACGTTTTTTGCGAGGTGAAATGTGAACACTGAACACGTTTGCATGTAGAGGTTTTTTTTACAGAGGTGGCCACATTTTTCATGTATTTTTATGCGAAACACTCGCATACAGTCCGTAGGTGTCGGATAACTACGTTTTTTTGTTCGCTTTCGGGTCATTGCTACGCCCGTGGACACATTTAATAATTTATTTGCAAAAACAACTGCGGTTTTTTTTGTACCTACTTGTAGAGGTTAGCACTACGTACGTAGGTACGTACCTAATGAATAAAATTACTCGTAAGCATTCGTAATTTACAACACATTATTTTTAATGTGTAAGCAAAGGTGAAATTCTGCGTGTAGGTAGGTAGGTACCTATAATATTCATTACAGTTAATTTTTACCGCTTGACAAATGAGGCTGCGAACTGAGTAGGTATATCTACATGAATTTGCTTGTGACCAAAGGTGGTGTCAAATTTTCTTATGAACCAAAATCAAAATAGTCTAGGAAAATAAAGTTGTGTTTTTAAGAACCATAGGCACAATGAATTTGTTTTTCATATCCGGAATTTAATTTTGCATAAAAAACGTTACTTTCTTTTCGCTGCACATTTCGTGTCATACTGAATTTACTATTTGACTATAACTTTAAAATCCGAATGTAAATTAAAAAAGTAATAATTGTAGGAGTTAATGTGGAGACCGTAGTCTATAAAAAATAAAGTTTGGATTTGATTCAGCTTGATACGGGATTCCATGATCATTGTCCTTTACCGTACTGTTACTACTATACCTAATTTTTTTTTATATTTTAATGTCCCGCCCCTTATTTGAAGGTTAGTAACTATACGCAAGATCTAGAAAACCGTTGATAATAAAACTTTACCACTAAGGTAGCGTTTTAGCGAATAAATATTGAATCTACGAGTATATAGTGTTACGTACTAGCACCTACAAATGAATATTCAATAAGCGTGTACCTGTACTGTGCGTGCAGGGGTTCAGAATATACAAACTACACATCGTATTTCGGCAAACATTCTGTGCAAACTATATACATATGTAGGGTACTTTATATGGGTAGTTATTGTGTATGTAACAAAGATTTCATCATCGCCCCAGCGTATTTCGCGCCCACTTCGAACCCGCGCAAGGGTGGATCGTCAAAAGATCGTAGTATTTTTGTTGCGACATTGTAACCAGCAGGGGTTGGATAACGAGGCTGTAGGCTAAGGCTACTAAGTCCTATGTAAAATAAAATATAAGTGTTTTTGCATGAGTCTTATACGAAAAAGGTTTACGTAAATCGTTCAAATGCTTATATCCTGAAGTTTCTATTATCGGTGCCTAAATGTGAAAAATAAAGATTGGAAAATAAAGTTTCCTCTTTAAGTAAGACTTACACGAATTGTTTAGTCGCGATTATTTTTTGTT
The DNA here is from genome assembly GCA_036785405.1 of Coenonympha arcania. Taxonomy (NCBI): domain Eukaryota; kingdom Metazoa; phylum Arthropoda; class Insecta; order Lepidoptera; family Nymphalidae; genus Coenonympha; species Coenonympha arcania. The sequence goes on from CM072055.1 coordinate 16,896,177, forward strand.
TGTACAATTAATATAATAATGATTACTAGCCAACAGCAACGTAGTGGAAACGGTACAAATATTTGTATGAACGATGTGATGTACTTGAATGGTCTTTTTTAATCGTGTTTAAAAAATAATCAGCACTTGTAAATCTCGATTTGCTGCACCCAAATAGGTATGAAGCGGGCCCCGTTATGTGCTGCCTAGCAACTGGCGTGGAGTTCGATGGCCGGAGTAAACCTCATTGTAGTAGGTACATCGGGGTGGGATTTTTGCAGTGATCACAGTTGAGGTTATAAGTTTAGGTTCAAGTATGGCAGGTTAAAAACTTTGTGAGGTCTACATGGCGGTGTTTAGCAAAAGAGATGTTCCATAAAGGAACTTACCTAAGAAAAGGAACAAGTTTTGTAAGATTTGCGAAAATACGAGATAAAATGAGTAGAAACCAGTTAGGAAAAAATCTTTAGACCTAACTTTAATCATTAATTTCATACAACAACTTATGAAACAGTATCACATTTTTATTTGAACAGACATTTTCCCTGACTGACTCATACTTTACTTCACGTATTTAGCATATTTGTTTCATTTGTATTTACACACTGTACACTCATAAATCATACGTAAGAATTATGAATTGACACTTGACACATTGTAGAACTCAGGAATCCATCATCTTACCACCAGTTAGATGCTTAGTTATTTATACCATTGAAATAAGATCATTTTTCTTACAATTCTTCGTTTCACTGGCCATTTCCAAAAAGTCACTCTGAAGATTTGCCATTCGCAATTCATCATGCGCGTCGGCCTGTCAATCAGCGAGCGAAGCGGTAAGAATTTAGGCTTTTCGAGGTCAACCGCGCCGTATTTATGATGCTCTTGTTGGCAATGTTTTGAAATAATATAACGTCGTCAAATCATAATTATGTTCAAATAGTTTTGGAAAGACTTTTCCATTCCTTTTTTTCTTTCTGATTTTGATATCTCCATGGTAAATAGGTAACGAATAAAAAAATAGGCAGCCCGATAAGGAACAGGTTCCTCCAGAACTGGATAGACATCCTTCATAACAGGATATGGTCATCAGGGGGCGTACCATCATCTCTTATAGCAGTTAGGTATTATATTGTTTTGACATTTTAATAGAATGTCATTATGAAAATTTTAAAACAATATTACAATAATACTGCTGTAGTAGATAGTGGTACGGCCCCAGAACGTTTTACGCAAACCCTCTTCATACAAGAGAATAGTAGAGCCGTCTGTCAAAATTTCCCACGAACACGCCACAATATGGTGGAAACCGTCTCCATGGAAACGTGCGGGAGACTATTGACTAGGTAGTGATCTGTGGCGGGGACCGTAGTCTGTAGACAATACTGCTGTCGTCGGCTTACTAGTGACGCTGTCGTTGTCAAAACAATCATTTTTGGCACTGGTAAACTGGCGACACTTTCGTACTTTCTGGTATAGATCTATTATAGGCAAGCATATTATTTAGTAGTGGGTATAGTTATATTATACACGTTGCAATTTAGCCCCAAAATAAGCAATAGCTTGTGTACTGATTGTTACTATACAAGGTGTGAGTTATTTGCCCTTACTAGCCGAAAGCCTAAATTAGGAGACGGTGTTTCAATGAATGAAAAAATATCATTAGACATGAAGCTCATGTATCCTTAGGGATTTAACTATAAAGAGTTCAAAAATTTAACATTACTGTGTTGCCATCCCTAAAAAAACTGCTGATTCAATGTCAATGAAAATGGAATAATATTATTATATATCACAATATATAGAACAACTTGCAAACCCTAGAAACATTCATACTCAACACACAAACATGTTCCAGTTTTGGAATTGAAACCATGACCTCCGAAGCAGAAGACAAGACCACTAGCAACTGTGCCAGTCGGTCGTCAATTATGAGGTTTATCCTGACCATTTTATGTTACTTACTGACATAAATTACAGTATAGATTTACAGTAGACTATTGAAGACACAGTGCTATAGTGCTTTTCGCTTCTAGCAGTTCATTGAAAATGGTACATTGTGGTGAAAAAACTGGTTGCAGTTATGGGCGGGTCTAGCTTTAGAACACAAAATTATTAAATTAATTGCACAGCACAAAAGCGATACTTGTTTATAACTATTGCATTGCGCACATTAAAATGATGAGAACGTCACTCACACTACACTCTATAGGCAGTTATGCTGGTATTTTGATATAATATATGTAATACGATGTTTCATTTTGAAATATGCAATCACCATTAGGCAAGCCACAATCATAATCACAGACTCAATATAGTGTTTTCATTATTACTTCAACTTCATTTGAATTACGTTCCGAGACCTTAGTCAAGAGATTCGATGTTTCAAATCGATGTTACGACTTCTACATCAACTGAAATCTTCGTGTTAGTATATGACATTTTTCTAAAAAATAAAAAATAAAAGCAGGTTGCAAAATATTATAGGTTGATGGGTAGGTGGTTGATAAATTGAATTATTCAAACGAGACACTTAGGAGAAGAAAATAGCTACGGAAACATTACTCCTCAACGTGTCGAATTAAATAATGGTATTGCAAATTACTCACCAAATAAGTAGGTAATGTTACGTATTCGCCAAGCTGCTATTAATTTTACTAATTCGGGCGTTCAACGTGACATACCTACTTGCTTTATTTAAACCTGTAAACTATGAATTCACTTTGAAAGCCCGTCCTAGCTGATTTTCTTTTTTGTAGGATGATAAACTAAAGCAACACGAATAGAATATAAACAATTCATGTTTTATACAGTTTCGTTCAACGTCTCTGGTGTTCGATAGAGAACGTTTACAGTCACGACCCAGCTATCTCGGCGCCGTACTCCGAGCTGATCGTGACCGGGAATGACGCGAAAAATGTATTATGGAAGGCGAATCAATCTGTTATTCTTCCACCTCACTCAAACCTGTCACTTGGAAATGACGGGAAAACAAGAAACACACTCACGTTCTTGAGGTATTCATAATTATGAACTACCCTACATACTCGTAAGTTATGACGTATGATATCTCTGGAAACCAATAAAATATAGAAGCTCCGTCATCAGACCTTATCAAAAAAAAATTAAGTATAACACAAGCGTTCTTCTTCATTACTACCGTTTATACAGCCTTTCGTTCTTCTGTATAGAAAGTGGATCTCTCCTATAGCATAATCATGTATCTGCCTCAAAAAATCCTCTCGAAATCTGTTAAGTCGATTCGAAACTAGTTAGACGTATCTATTGTTATTTATGCATGGTATTAGTTTTTAAATGTTCAAAATCATCAGGTACGAACAATTTGATATTAGAATACAAAAACCAGGCATTAAGTATTCGTGCTTTTCTGCCTGTAACTCTGTACTATAGTTCCTACTATAGTAAACCTCTTTCATTCTCTTACTTGAAGTTTACATTACATTGAACATTTATCGTTAGAACTAGGTATATATAGCTTCAGATATAAAACAGCTTTAGTTTCTAGCCTCAGCAACAAGCAACTACCTACTCGTTTGTGTAAAGAAGATTTTCAAGCTATCTGACACTGAAAATAATATCCCCCTTGTTATAACAGCCTTGTGAAGGTTCCACGCGCCCGACCGCACAAGGACAGGACTTGTTAATGTGAACTCCAAGGACGAATTACTATTAAAACAAAATAGACTCTTCTGCTTAGGAATGCGGTAGAGAATCATACAATTCAGATTGAATTCTAGAACATACACGTGGCCAACAAATGCGCACTTGTTCCTTCTCTTAAGCGGTACTCAGTAAATGTGAATTTTGGTTAAATACCTAATAGTCTTTGGTGCTACGCTACTTTACGTTCATGCCCATAATAATGTAGAAGAATGAATGAAGGTGTGAAATGAAATAACCAATGTATTTATAAAAGATTCAAATTGAAAACTGAAACAACACTTCGGCTATAAATCTTTGGTGCTACGCGCTACTTTAGGTTCATGCCCTTATTAATGTAGAAGAATGAATGAAGGTGTAAAATGAAATAACCAATGTATTTATAAAAGACTCAAATTGAAAACTGAAACAACATCTTCGGCTAAAAAGATAAATTAATTAATTCAACTTTTTTAAGGATAGACGTCGCAAATGAAAGCATAACTTTAATTATATCAAATCAAACATATTCAACAATTTCCGGCTGCAGAAAATATTGCCTTGGAAGTGAATTATAAGGTATATAAAAATATACGTAGGTGTAAGGTCAAGCGTCGCTACATTTAATTTAGTTTTTGCACAGACCTAGGAACCAATGTGAGGACTGGCCCCGTCTAAAAAATTAGCGTGATTATTTTTAATTTGTCAAGTGGCGTATAAGATGGCGTCCCATCTTATCTCATCGAAACATGAACCTTTGAAAAACAATCTTGGCGCTCATCATGGTGTCGCATGTCACGCAAGTCTAGGCTAGAATGAGTGATCTCCATAGTTTTGTTATCCCTGTGGGTTTTTGCGACTAATATTTTGGAACCGGCCAGATTTTTATATTCGGACATGATGTCATTAGATTGATTAATACCTAATTAAATGATTATTGTTTCGTTATCAGTTTATGCAAATCGGTATCGGACAGACCCACGTTGAAGGTGACGTGAAGGTTTAGGGTATTGTTTTGTTTACTGAGATAAAATATTATATAAATACAAAAATATTCCATTATCGTTAGATTATTATTATTTAATTTTGCACTGCTTACGTTACAATCAGATAAATGGTATATTTTCATGATAAGGTCTGGATATCGTGGTGTGATAGATTGGCTCAAAATCAACAGTGTAAACTTTTTGTAGAACGTTTCAGAATTTCAGAGAAAGTTTACGTTATCGTGATCTAGACACCCGGCAGCGTGGCCGCCAAAAGTTCGGGGAATTGCACACCGTCCGCCATTTGTATAATATTATATTTACAAAAGTGGTTCACCACTTCTGGCTACTCTTGACATCCTACGAATCTATTAGACCTACAACTATAGATAAAGGGGATTTATTGAATTTATTTTTGTCTTTCTCACCCTCACGAATTCTTTGGTGGGTGCGACATGCAGCGCCACAAGAATATAACAGATAAACTACGTTTTACCTAATTGCTAAAAACTAAGTCAGTTATTAAAAAATCTGTTTCTGAGCGTTTTTGGATATTATTATTACCGATACATTAAAACATAAATTACAATTACACCCATTGTAGTTTCCGAAAAAAATTAGAAAAACGGAGACTTTGGAGCTACTTTTGGGAGAACTTTCTATCGAAAAAGTTTTACCCATCGTGTTTCTGCTTTACAGCGAGTTTAGATTAAAGACCCAAAATTAATGATGTTAAATTTAGTCAGTTATTGTCTTTATAGTTTTTCAACGGCAGGTCACTAAAAATTGTTTAAATACATGTTAATAAATATCAACGCCGTTAATATAATAGCTACAACGTTGAATTCGGCAGGTTCTATGAGGTTCACGAAATAACCATACATACACAATTTGAGAACATTGAAGCAGAATATGTTGAGATATATTTTGTCAACAGTTTTTTTGCAAACATCGCAATTTACAGCAGGTACAATTCGAACAGAAATGGTCCTTAACATAATCTTGCTAACTTGAACTTGTCTAATTTAGCCTGTTTGAAGAAAAGAGGTCAACGATGACATAAATTTCCAGCTAAGCCTTGATCAAACCAATTATCCTCGGGTCATTTGAAGCTACGAGAATAACTTTACGACGACGACGACGCTACGAAGGACGCAAGAAATCGATTTGCTCTCTAAGCTACTTAGAGCTAACAAGTGGTGACCTAGAGATGAATAGAAGTGGATGCACGTGTCACTCTTCTTAATAAAATACCTATCTATGGCTTGAGTAGTTTTCATAGCTGTGTTTTTTATTTGTACTCGTTACAGTCTTTCTTTGGGGTCCCAAAGGGTAAAACGGGTCCCTATTACTAAGACTCTGCCGTCCGTCTATCCGCCCGTCTGTCCCACTGTCAGTAGGATGTAACCCTTGAACCTGATGGTTGGACAGTTGAATTTTATTGAGAAATACAACTTGTTTATTTGCCTATAGCTTTGGAATCAGGATATTAATTACAAATTGAAGAGGCTAATGTGGAGACTATAGTCGATAAAAAATAAAGTTTTGATTTGAATAATCTTGGTACGGATTCCATAAATCCATGGTAATTAATCATTATCCTTCCAGCTTAAGTTATGGTAAAGTCTTAAGCTGGAGGGCGTTTGCCTAGGAAAGGCTTATTCACTCTTGATTTGTTGACACATAAAAGTGTAAGGAGTTTAAACTATTATATTTTTAGGTAAACATTGAAACATTCAATTTAAGTAAATTAAGAACATATTGCGATTTGCGATTTACTCTGGGCTATTAATTTCGTTCGGAATTTGGATTATTTTATTACTTCTCCTGTGTTTTTAATGAACATATTTCTTAGTGAGCGACTAATTTCAATAAATGACAAGGAAATATTGCGTGATAGTCATATTGAGATCTTAACAGACCAGTCTGGATAAAAACATAATTATACTTACGTAGAATTTTATTTTTAAATTTTTAATTAAACTGTTGAGATAGGTGCGTTACGAGGACTACTATACAGAGCTACAGACACTAGAATATTTGTAAACAAAGACATAAATTAATTAACTTCGAGGTAAACGTTGAATATTAATTAATGTCCAGATGCATTGCTTCTCTTATCGTCCGAATGAAAAGAGAAGGTTTATGAGCAAAAGATAACACTTACTATAATTGTGAATAATTACGATTTTACAAATGGTGTGAATAAGATTTTTTTTATGCATTTCTCTAATTTGACAATGAAGAGCCACTAATTGTTCCTTCTCTTCTTTTTTCCTAACACCAATCAAATTATTAGTCTGAAAGATTTTTCAATATTTTAACTTACCCAGTACAACTTACTATGTAAGTTATATCAAATAAAATATTTCAATCACATTCACACACCGCTGTGTCTAATAGAGTTTGACAACACTGCACTGAGTCTGGAAGCTTTACGAAACTCTTTCTAATTAACAAATATCACCCCGGTTGACATTGACCCAGTTCGCAAATAGATACTCGTGTATTCGAGTACAATTAAAAATTGCCGCAGACCTTAATGCACTGTGATGCAAAAGTTGTAACAAATTTAGTGAGAGCGTGTAGAGAATTAATGCTCTTTATTGTTGCATCAACGTAGGTCGTACACGATTGTGGTTAACCAAAATCAGCTATAGCCTATAATTTCGTTTATAAGTTACAGGTACTCATAAAGCATGTTATTACAAGCTTTTAACTTTCAATGTATGTTTATTCGGGTGGAATATTGCTATTCAATTTTGAAGCAGATATATAGTCAACCGATTGAGCTGAAATTTCGTATACATGTTAACTTTAGTTGGATGACAATGATAGTAAGTTGTGTGACTTCATTTTAAATCCAAAATGACGGTTCACCCAATACAGTGGACGAGTTATTTTTAATGCCCTCCTACAATATGGATATCAAATGAAAGTGTTTGCTGAACGTAATAACTTTCCTTTTATTTGTCATAATATCTTTTTTCAAGTTAGACCTTAGTGTGTGAATTTTAACAAGTGCTGTCTGTAACAATTTATTTATCTAGATGTGCTTGTTTCAAGTTCTCGGCAGACTGAAAAAGCAAGACGAGTACTGAAGTATATTGTTAAGTTTACATTTGACTATGCACTATAAAATAAAATCGATATAGGTATTTTCTCCAATCTAGGCTGATGTCGATATATTTATTAGGGAAGGCTCTTTAGCTGTAAATACATAATAAATGACGTCATTTACCGTTACCGTCTGTCAGTAAGCTTTACTCTTGATCGACGGTGCCTCCTTGTAACGGGTCTTCAGCACAAAGCCGCTGTCGTATCTAAGGGTGATACAGTTACCTACGTAGCCCGGGGTAGGGAGGCTGCTGAATCGATTTACGTAATTTATTATTCTAATATTATAAAGGTTGTATTTTCAGTGTTTGTTACTCCTTCACGCTAAAACTATGGAACTGAATTGGTTGCAATTTGGAAAGGAGATCATTTTTACCCTGGATTAACCCTGAGTTTATAGCCTGAAAACGTCTATTGTTCCCACGAAATTTCATACGGGGAGAGCCTTGGGAAAAGTTAGTAATAAATATACTAAATAGCCTTTACCTAGAGATAGGACATTCTAAGATATCACATCATAAAAAAAAATAAAGAGCAAGTAGTCTTCGACATTTTGGACTACTTGTAAATTAAAAAATAATGATAAACGATTCACTCTCACACTTACTGTGTAAGATGTTCTAGCCCTCCTTAGTCCTTAAATTCCAATTAATAATATAAATGAAAATTTTCAACAAATCCTTAATTTCTAATTTGAGAAATGAAACACCCGCTCCAAGTTATTTGAAATTTGTGTTATGCACGTGCAAGTACCTAAGTGGTAGGGCCATTGAAACGATTTTGGCAATAGGACAGTATTTGTTATTATCACCTGGCGGGCCTTATAGGTTGGGCGATACGGGAAACAGTATTTTCATGTTAGTATTGCTTATCGACATTTTCTAAACCACAGCTGCGCAAATAACGCACAATGAATGTTAATTTCCCATTCTGAATCAGTTTGCGCTGTTTAAACTTACCTATCTACATATTTGTCCTCTTATAATCATGCCCTTGTTAATAATAATCTATCTGAAGGTCTGTAAGTTCTATAAACTGATCTGACCCAGTGAAGTCACTTGCGGGCCTTCCTCTTGCAACAGCCATCAGAAAATCTGAAACCCGAAATGTATAGAGGAACATTAATGAAGATTGACGACCGAGAAGAAGAGGAAGTTCTATGAATGCTTCTATATAATCTACTGGATATTATTCTGATAAAATTTCGTATTACATGATAATGTGCATTTCTAGCTTACCCGCGAATGCTTCGAAAAGATAATCCCATGGAAATAAAAAACCTTATCTTTTGTCTATACGAGTACATAGCAATGAAAATCTCTTGCAAAATTTTAGCATTAGGACCTTGGGTTTGGGCTGGGCGAGAATGAGTTAGTGAAAGAATAAGCAATCTCGGCAATTTTCTATTTATGTTCGTCTTAATGCACTGCCTGGGTGACAACATCACTTTAAATCAAATCGCCTTTATGTTCATACATTTGATCTATACTCGCAATACCCATCCACGTTTCCGTGATGGAAAATTTTCCTGCAGTATTGATAGTTACATGAGGCGTTGACTGCCGTCTGCAAATGATATTCAATGTCGCGTTACACAACGATCTTTATTTACTTACTCTTGTACAAATATTATACTAATGTCCATTTGTATTGTTATGTTGCATTTGTTTGAACACAAGTATCTCTGAAAATAACTAGACGCCAGCAGTTCTTATTGTATACACGAGTTAATTAAGTAATGTAAATTGAATTTGCAAGTACTCAAGTACCCTACTTGGCTAATAAATAATACAAGACTGTTTTTATCTTAACTAGTTTGACAACTTTAATTAGTCTGTAACATAATTGACTTTTTAAGGTATTATTTTGAAACAAAAGATATGATATATTGGAATACAAACGCTAAACTTAATGAATAACGGTTTGATTTCGATCAATTTGAACATGGGTGCTATTTAGGTTTACAAAATCACTACTCTGTAATGGTACAGTACGCGCGGCGAAAGTTTGGCTTTGACCGTTATTGCGCAGAAATCAGAAATTGTATCAACCAATCAGAGAAATCAGAAATTGGGTATCAACCAATCAGAATTTGGGTACCCATGCGCAGTAATCCCCTCCACCCGAAGGTCAAAGCTAAACTCTCGCCGCGCGTACTGTACTATGCTATCCATGGAAAAGTATAGCATAGTACCATTTTGAGATGTGCCTCTACCTCGTATGTAATGTCATCTGTATAATGTAACTACTATTTTATCCATCTATAAATAAGGTAAAAAGAACTATTTTATATATTACAATTTCTATTTCTTTTCAGGTAAGACAATGTCTTCTAAACGGGTGACACCTATTCAGAAGCGGAGGTACGTGCTAAAGTAATCCATCAAAAAAATAATTAAACATGACTTTAGTAGGTCGCATCGGACAACGTACCAAATCTCACTTACAAGTCACAGCGGAGAGGACGTCAAATTTGTCGACAGCGGTCTTGAAATCTCTCTAAATACATGAACCTGCCCTCGCTCAGCGCAAACACAGCCGGTCATCTACCTCGACAATGGTTACTTAATGTCCAACGAATTAGTCATGGTGCCAACGCAAACATTTGCCTCATGCGATCGTATGATTTTTAAAACCGCAACAGATAAGGTAGACAAACAACTTGAATATGTTAAATTACTCATGCATGATCTACGAGGAGACGCGGTAAGCTGCTGGTAAAACAATGATTACATCATCGACTGATCTTTCAGTTTGAATACGAATAATACATTACTTTGCTCATCCTTTAAATAGGTATCGAGTTAAATTTTATTAGTTATTATTAACTTTGCTGTTTAAAACCTATATAGGAATTATGAAACTATAGAGGATATCATGAGCTTTTACTTGATAAAGTGACAAGCACAATAGAGAAATCGTAAAAGAAATGAAGAAATATCGTTGACAATTAATTTGTCTGCGGTGACCGGAGACTTTGGTCGTAAAGTTTAACAACGGTTTTAAATTGTTCAAATCGTATGCCACTATAGGAAGTGGCTACATAAATAAGGGGATCAAATTAACTTTCAAAGATCTGAAATAGGTTGTTTACGCCACGCTTCGGCATTCTGCCAACGGACACCTGAATCCGTACTATAATGTTTTGGCAGATCGTAAAATGAACAATATCACGCTTTTTGCGGTTAACCACTGTAATGAAACTCTATCAAAACAAGAATGCTAAAACTACACATACTTTGCTTTGGTCGCTATAAAGTTTTTAAAAAGTCATGTCATGATGATGTGTTTACAAATAACATGTTTGGAAATTGTCTTAGTTCATGTAAATTTTACGCTATTTTTTATGGTAATGAATGCTTAGATTATATTCTTTAGTATTCCAGTTATGTTTCGCTAGTGAGTGTACCTACGAGAAAATACGTGTTTGAAATACTGTAGTATTCGGTAGTAGCTACTGTCGCGAACCTTTATTCTTAAAAGTTAATGACACATGACAATGGACGATTGTGATGCTATCAAAAGTTCTTCATTACCGCTATCTTGCATCGCCGCACGATCTTTGCATATGATACCGATTAAGCGATGTTGTGAATCGTTTATTGTTTCGGTAATCGTGCTTTGAATGCTTAGCAGGACAGATCAATTTGTTTTGCTGTAATCCGCTACTTGAAAAGATTCTGTATGGTACAATATGCAGGAACAATGCCCACATGAAACACCACACACAATTTTCCAACACTTTCTTCGACGCACGTTTCGTCCCGAACCGGGACATCCTCAGGAGATGTTGACTTCACAATGCGAAATCGTAGAGTGACTCTCGTGTCAGCAACGCGTTCTTATATACCCTTTCTGATTACTCATCCTATTGTTCGCCCCACTCACTTCGGCTGGTCTCGTACCCCCGAAAACAAACGAAGCAGTGGCGAAGATGATACGTTAATTTGTTCGTTAAGTAATTGAAACTGATTATTATTGCTAAATTTTATTATTTCTAATTGTTCCAGCATGCTCAGACAAAGCCCTTTATCACAAGTATGTAGGATTTTATACGAATGATCGAGTGCTAATTTGTGTCCACTGTCTAGAAGATGTTTTGCGAAATGAGACTTTTGGGGTTGTTTGTTTCTAACTGCGGCTATATGTTCTTTGTATCGTGTATCAAATTTACGGCCTGTTTGACCAATATATACACCATTACATTCTGAACATTCTAGTTTATAAATGCCCGATTTTTGTTTATTATCTAATTTATCTTTACCATTACATATATTTCTTAAGGTATTGTTTGTTTTAAAAGCAACATGTATATCATGTGTTCTTAGTTTCCTAGCAATTTGCTGTGATACTGGTCCAAAGTAAGTTAGACTTGATTTGTATTTATTGATTCTCTCAGGAGATGATGAATATAGATCCTTCCTGATCTGCAATAATTGTTGTTTCCTAATTATATTATTGACTATATTGGTGGTGTAATAATATAATTAGGAAACAACAATTATTGCAGATCAGGAAGGATCTATATTCATCATCTCCTGAGAGAATCAATAAATACAAATCAAGTCTAACTTACTTTGGACCAGTATCACAGCAAATTGCTAGGAAACTAAGAACACATGATATACATGTTGCTTTTAAAACAAACAATACCTTAAGAAATATATGTAATGGTAAAGATAAATTAGATAATAAACAAAAATCGGGCATTTATAAACTAGAATGTTCAGAATGTAATGGTGTATATATTGGTCAAACAGGCCGTAAATTTGATACACGATACAAAGAACATATAGCCGCAGTTAGAAACAAACAACCCCAAAAGTCTCATTTCGCAAAACATCTTCTAGACAGTGGACACAAATTAGCACTCGATCATTCGTATAAAATCCTACATACTTGTGATAAAGGGCTTTGTCTGAGCATGCTGGAACAATTAGAAATAATAAAATTTAGCAATAATAATCAGTTTCAATTACTTAACGAACAAATTAACGTATCATCTTCGCCACTGCTTCGTTTGTTTTCGGGGGTACGAGACCAGCCGAAGTGAGTGGGGCGAACAATAGGATGAGTAATCAGAAAGGGTATATAAGAACGCGTTGCTGACACGAGAGTCACTCTACGATTTCGCATTGTGAAGTCAACATCTCCTGAGGATGTCCCGGTTCGGGACGAAACGTGCGTCGAAGAAAGTGTTGGAAAATTGTGTGTGGTGTTTCATGTGGGCATTGTTCCTGCATATTGTACCATACAGAATCTTTTCAAGTAGCGGATTACAGCAAAACAAATTGATCTGTCCTGCTAATTATGGATTTCCGCAAAATAACGCCTGCTTCCATTCAATACTTTGAATGCTTCTTTTGACACCAGTGTCATTCAATTACTCTTAAACGTTAATACTGGTTGTAGCCGTTATTAATTCGCGATAACTAGCGTAAAATCGTAAGTTTTTTTGGTCAATAGCCGATAACGATATTGTTTACATAGTTTTCTCCTGCAGCACAATGGGCTATCCGTTTCAACTTTCAATATTATTTATTTTATTACATGATGATACGATACATTGTAATAAAGCTAGTGTTTAATGCAATTAAGTAGACTTAGAGCGTTGCTTCCACCGATAGCCTTAAGCTTGTTAGTTCGTACGGGGGTCACATCACACCCGATAAACTTCGCAGCCATCTTTGTGAATCCAGCTATCAGCTTTATCTACTCTTGTTTACATTGACACGGCTGCTGTTTACACGCGATAAGAGTGTTTTGCTTGCCTTGTCAATAAAAAACTTAAGAAAATACACCACCACGTAATATTACCTGGAAATGTCTGTATGGGTTTGATCGGAGAGGTTCCTGTTAAATGGTAGCTCAAAAAATGCGAGGAAGCGAGAATGATTAAACTAAAACTCAATTCTGAGAAATGTATGAATATAAATTCGTCGAACTTGAAGATTTAACCAATGTCATAAAGAGAAAGAGAGAGAGATAATGAAGCATGTTACAATAATAATTGTGATGGAACCTACATACACTATGCCACCAAACGTCTTCACCATGAGAACGCATTAGACGTTTATGAATGCGGACTTGTAAAATGAAGGAAGCAATTCGTCAACTTTTTCTGCCAAGATAAATAAATCATGATTGAATGACATCAGATATGCCATACGCAATTAATTTGACTTCCGTTCAAACGTGAGATATTTAAAAATTGACATCTACCAATACCGCTTCAATACATCTTGTGTAACATGCTTTTGCAACTCCGTTTCACTTTGGCTTCGTGTAGGTACAGCTCGCTGAAAGCCAATAAATGTTTAAGGATAAATGTTTTTGAGTAATTACCTAATTGATATCGTAATGTCAAGTAGGCACCTTGTCCGTTAATATTTTAATTACAAATTCACTCTCAATTATGGGAAACAACAATGAGCCTTAATTTCTACTTACCTTGCGCCCTGACACCAAAACATCATCAAAATACTGTAAAGATATTACCAATTCCTTTCGCAAAGTAACTTCGTCTACAGTCCAATGCGTAATTGCTTAGCGAACTATCTGGATAAAGTGCATGTATTACTGACGTCAAATATATCATGGTTAATCGCTATAGATAGCTCATTGTTTATCTAAAAGCCTCGTAGGTAATTACTGTGTAATTGGCATTTCATAACGTCATTGGACTTTTTTTTTATTTTTACTATGCGTTCGCTTATAGCCATGCTTGTCCCAATACTTCTTGCGTTGCGTTCTTTCCAATGCGTCTTATTACTCAAGCTCTCTTTTGATAACATTGTTTGTATTTTCATACTTCAATAAGTACTTATTTCTCTTCCATGTGCCAAAATTTGTCATAAAGCGTAGCTTTTTATCTTTAACCTACATCCTTAGAATGAGTTGTTTACGCGACCTTAATTGTGTTGATACTGTTACGCAAAGGTCTGTTGCTGTGTTCCTCGATTCGTTGTAATGAAGTTAGTTGGCTCATTCAATTAGATAATTATTAATTATTATCGAAATGTAGTTTATCAGTTCAAGGAGCCTAAAATTCTGCTCGTCCCACATATCGCATTCTTGTTTACTCCCCCTTTTTGGTGCTAACCGATTTGTTTACTTATTTTGATAGCGAAATGAATACTTTACATAGGTGGAGATTAATCAATAGCTATGTTAATGAGATTGTTGTGGGCTTTTATTTGTCATTGAGTTTTTACGTTAATTATTATTCACTATTTTTTTATAACCTGCCCTATAATAATAATATTCCAAATTATTATATTTTGATCAGGATTGAATATATCATTCATTAGAATATTTCTTGTACGCAACGTGATTTATTGATTTACATGTTTATTTTCTATCAGAAACTAAACTTTTGCGATCGCAGCATATCGAGCATTTAACCTCCGATTATTAGTTAAACGTTAATTTTCAAAAGGAAACATACCAAGAAAATATGTGCCAATGTGCCAAAACCATGCTTAAAATTTCTTGGAGAATTCCGTTCGAATAACAGCAGGTATAATTATGTTTACCAATATTTTTCTCACCTGATCTTTAGTAAACATTTAAATTGAAAACCATCTAAAGTGTATTGTGATTCGTGGTGGTGAGTCAAAAGTAGCATGTTATGTGGCTTCCTACTAAAAAATTATCGCTCCAGTCTCTACCGCATTGCGCAACCTGTCGTCGTCATCTATCTACTTGTAGTGATTTGTGCACGGCATAGCACAAAGATGCCGAGTATTCTCTCAGACATGTTGAAGATCTCTTTTGAGCGGTCCACCCCACGTTTTCTTTATCGTCGCGAAATTCTTTACAGCTTCAGTGTGCTTGATAAATCAACAGGCAAAATAAAAATAGTCTTTATGCGCTATAAAAACACCCAGCTGCGGCGATTTATGTAAGTGCTCTAAAAACAAGCCGCGTGGGATTGTGTCATTCTCTTAGACCGGTTCCAGTTTTATTTTTAAGTATATTTTGGCTCTCGAATAATATGTTAAGATTTGAAAGTCTGCGTGTTGGTTTTTGGATATAATTACGAAACCTTAACATATTATTTCATTAATAACTTCTTTTTTAATGTTCCATTCTTAAAGGGCGTTAGAGCGTATATTAGTCTTAGTATGGAATCTTCGACGCGAATCCGACTCGCTCTTGACCCACTCATTAAATCCGGTTTTTCTTCTGCTGATAGAGTCCTACTTAAAATTGACTATTGAGAAACGTCATAAAATGAAAATGAAAATATTTATTTTCAGATAGGCCTTAATAATAGGCTCTTATGAAAAGTCAAAACTCTACCGCCAGGCGGGTTTGCACCGAGAAGAACTGGCAAGAAACTCGGCACGTGCTCTTTTCAAAAATGTCATTGTTATAATACAAGATTTCTCATAAAGTATGAAAAATACATACTACATACTACTAACACTACTACTACTACACCACCACTACTATTTACATACTAGCTGATGCCCGCGACTTCGTCCACGTGGGATGCTAACTATTCTATCTTTTAAGTTGGACCAAATGACAGATATTCACGAAGTTTGAACTAAATCGGTTCAGTAGTTTAGGAGTCCATCGCGGACAAACATTGTGACATTTATATATATTAGATTTTTAAGATATCTCATGAGGAAATGGAAGCATATTTCTATCATTCCAAGAATCTTTGTGGTTAAGAAATTCTTCAATGTTATAGTAACCATGGAACATTTCAAAATTTTTTGAAATAAGCAGTGATCTTAGAAAGAACTATTCTCAAAACAATTTTTTTACAAATATTACATTATTATTACAAATTTTTTACAAATATTATTCTCTTTACAAATCTTTCAATAGCTATTTCTGAGTCAGTTTCCTACACGACATCTTAATTATTAATTATTTCTAAATTTTAAAACCTATTAAAATAAAATTCAATACCTATATAATAAGAATTTGGTCTAACCTCTCCTACCTTCGTTATCGAATTTACCTTTGTAGGAGTATAAAATTACTCATGCTTTAGCTTGATATATTGTTTGCCGTCACTTGCTGGTTTTCAGTAAATAGGACCTCGTCATTAATGATGTCATTTATTAACCAATGATGATGTTAGTGTCCTCAGGTTGTCATAATTAATTTCTAGAATGAAAACTTAATAAAACTTTACACTCTCAGCACTTGGTCTGTACAGACCATATTTTTCATATTTGCTTTGGCAAACAAGCTATTATTTTATTTGCGTTTTCTAACTTTTTAAGCTCCTCAGAGTATTATTTACTTAGAGTATTTAGTAGCTACTTCGGCTATTTATTTACGTTAAGTTATCGTTCTTCTTCACCACAAAAAATAAACCTCAAAAAACAGTAAATATTTAACTTTATTTATTTTGTTAATAAATACTAGTGTGACAAGATAAAAGAAACTTGAATGTCCTGGATGATTCTCGGATTGCGTCATTACTTTCAAACGCCTTACCCCACTCGGATGATGTCATTAATACCGTCAGTGGTTATTTCCATATTGAGAATATCACCAAATTGATGTGTATTTTATTCTAAAAGCCTCAATTTAAAACACCTACTTTTCAAAATGACCAGTATTTTAGAATGACTTTCGCAACTGTGTTTAGAGGGTTCCCAAGTACACCAAGTTTAAAAAAAAATAACTTGACAAATTGAGTCTACTTTTTACCCACGACGGAACGGAGTACGGGTATATGCGTTTAGGGTGAGAGACCGTTTGTACATTACTCTATTAAAAAGATTTTATGTTTGTTTGTATGTTAAATTGTTCACAAAAGCCAATAATGCAAAAATATTTTTGTTTGTTTGTTTGTTTGTTTGTTTGTTTGTGCACATCAATGTTCCCATTTATTTCAAAAACGGCTTGACCGATTTAGATGCGGTTTTCTGTATAATGTTTGGTGTTCAGCGGCAATGGTTCTTAGATAGTTTACGAATATCGATCACCAGGGGGCGCCATAAAATACATTTATATTGCAAACGAATGTTCCCATTTATTTCAAAAACGGCTTGACCGATTTAGATGCAGTTTTCTGTATAATGTTTGGTATTCATTGGCGATGGTTCTTAGATAGTTGTTACGAACATCGATCACCAGGGGGCGCCATAAAAAACATTTACAGTGCAAACGAATGTTCTCAATTATTACAAAAACGACTGAACCGATTTGGATACAGTTTTGTATAAAATATTAGTGAGTCATTGGCAATGGTTCGTAGATAATTGTTCTTGTGATTGAACAGCAGGGGGCGCCATAATAAACGTCTCTTTATGACTTGGAAGGGATGATGCCTTCAAACGCTGCTAGAGGGGCTAATGGCTAGTTTGAAGATTATCATTTTTTAATAATAATATAATTGAAATTACATTAATATATTAATCGAAAAACTGTAAAACAAGTGGAAAATTAAAAAAATTTAAAACACCCACGACTTTTGCAGACTTGTACCTAATTGAAAAAGGATTAAATAATTTTTTTGAAACTCCCCGACTAAAGGAAAGTAAGAACTAAGAACCTATCAGTATAATTACAAATCCAAGAAAATCCGTCGGAGCTGCCATTGCTATTTTCGTTTCCAATATCAATTAATGTAATTAGTAAGTATTGGTAAACTGCCGGTATATGAGAAGTATATCAAGAAATTGAATTAGTCATCAACTGGTAAACAGCACCATGAACACCGTCATAGGCAAAATACAGCAGCTCCGGCGGATTTTCTTGGATTTGTAATTATACTGATAGGTTCTTAGTTCTTACTTTCCTTTAGTCGGGGAGTTTCAAAAAAATTATTTAATCCTTTTTCAATTACAGGTATGCAAAAGTCGTGGGTGTTTTAAATTTTTTTAATTTTCACTTGTGTTTACTAAATATGTTAGAGAATACATAAGTAATAAGTCACTGCATCTAATATATCTCCACATTGTAAGACTAGATCTACAGAACCATTTAACTCGTTTAGTTTAAATATCTTCTATTGTAATTTGTGTATCCTAACAGCTATTAGCATTCGCCAATCAACACCAAGTCAACCGTGCCTTTCGCGTCATTTTTTATAGCACTTAAACGACTTCACTGCACATACTACGCTTTCATCCGATTATTTTTTAACAAGCTTAATTATGTAGGACTGTTTAACTCGTAATTCTTGTAGCTTCTAAGTCGTTTTTCTTTTAGTTTGCTTAGAAAGAACAAGTATATAGAGCGTGTTTTACTTATAGGTACACCACCATCATCGTCCACA
Organism: Coenonympha arcania; assembly: GCA_036785405.1. Classification (NCBI taxonomy): domain Eukaryota; kingdom Metazoa; phylum Arthropoda; class Insecta; order Lepidoptera; family Nymphalidae; genus Coenonympha; species Coenonympha arcania. The sequence goes on from CM072055.1 coordinate 16,915,173, forward strand.
TTTTATGTCACGATGTTGGGTTAAGGCTTTAAGAGCTGGCAAACTGGCTCTTTTTTAAGATGTTTAAGGCATTTTGTTTAAAGAACTGATCACCGAATCCTTACAGAAAAAATATGTAACGGAAAATTAGGGTTTTATGAACAATCGGTATTGACAAGAAAATGAATTTTCTCAAACCCTGTTTCAGAAAGAATTGCCCAAAAAGCATCTAATTTTGTCATCTTTGAAAATTGTCTGTAAAACGGCACAAACTATTTAATTAATTCTTGCACACAAAAAAAGTATATAAAAATTACAACAACTTTGATTGTCAGTTTTATTTTAAGGCCTTCTAACAATCATGTAAAGTAATAATTTCCCCGAAATTTGAGTAAATCAGTGTAACCGTGGCTGCTCCGTCCCCCTGACCTGTAAACTGTCATTCGGCATTCTTAAAGCCTTAAGGGTTTCCTATCAAAATGAGAGGGTATAAATGCCATTACCCACCACGCTGGCCAAGTGCGGGTTGATGGGTCCATTAGGCACACCGTAAAGTGCTACGTATATTTGTAGTGTCTTAAGATCAATGCTAAATTCTGTTCTATTTTGTAGCATTATTAATTTCTTAGTCATTTTGAATTTAAGAATAAGAACTCTTTTAAGATTTAAGCGATGGACGCGACGGTTAAATTTATGAGTTATGTAATTCGTTACACATGGTCTAAATTAAAAATGAATGTCCCTCCATTACATTATTCTTTCAACGTGTAAGCCTAAACACGTGGAGGGGCGTTCATTTTTAAATAAGACGATCTTTACCAGGCTATCATCACCAAAGCCATCAGCCAAGTTTTGCGTGAAGTAATTATAATAATATTTACAATTTTAGTGATATGACGCAAATGATAAATGAATTAATTGCGTAATAAAATAACTGTCTCATTTGCATTAAATATTATGATAACACCGATAACATTAATCAGTTCGATAGAAAATTTTCCTTCAATTCTTTTTAAGGTCATATTCAGAACTTACTTTCTCCCTCACTAGTTTCTACTCTCCCTCACTAGTTTCTACTCTCCCTCACTACTTCTGGACATGTGTGTTTTTAAAAAAAAAAAAAAAGAAAAAAAAAAGTGTATTGTGTGTGTACTCCTTCACGCCGCAACTACTGAATCTATTTGGCTGAAATTTAGTAATGTCACATACACCTCTGCACAAATTTAGCTCGATTTACTCCTTCGATATCATAATATAGTTATCTCGAACAATTCAAAGCCAATAAAAACATAAATCAAGAAATATACGAAAGCTAATATTTATTTGATCTTTTCATTTCTTAACACACTATCACAGGCCATAGCCAAAAACTTCAAGGTCAGTTACATTACAATGTATATCATGTAATTCCACTGTAATTCCAAAAGGTCTTCGACAACTTCGCTATCGAACAATCGGTCGTCATGTGTTCAACAAACCGTAAATATAATGTCTTGATATCTTCCAAACTATCAATGTAGCCTTTGTTATTGAGCATTTTTGCTTTATGTTTTGTGTTGTCTTGAATCACGTCATGCGCCACAACTTGCTCAGTTTTTATATTCGCACTATGGCGACCGCTGTCCTGCTCCTTCGCGGCATTCATCCGTATCGCCGTCTCTTTCCAGCAGTCGTGGCGACAGGCCGTCTGGTTGATTCGTACGGCCATCGCGTTGCTAACCAAACCCTAGGTCACGGGCATTTGTTGCTCCTTCAAAATTGTTATAAGTATAACGAAAATATTGTACAAATCCCCCGTCAGATATAAAGATTTTATTATAAACAGCTAGTCAGCAAATCCATAAGAACTTCCACAAATATCAGGGTTCCAGTATACGGAATTCCGTTTCCGGGGGCTAATTTTATTGTACTTATCGAATCAATGAACTTTGTGGGTGAAAGGAACCATATTTTCGCTGGCCTTGATAATTTCAAATCTACATGGCTACAGTTAGTTACAGATCACGTTTTTATCAAAAATAATAATTAAATCCGATGCCGAGCTTTTCGCGTGAAATATTTAAATGGTACTGTTATTTTCTTTGTTCAGTTGATGTTATCTGATAGGCTAGCCTCGAGTCGGGATTATTTGCCAAGTTATACATTAGCAACTCTTAGATTATTTTACCATGCCAATTGTGGGCATGCGAATGTCCACAATTGGCGTGGTAAAATATTTTTTTCACACATATGCACGCTGACTTGTTGAAACTGTGAGGATTTGATAAAGAAATGAAAATTTTAATATTTTTGTGAAAGAAGGAATTTGATCTTACTTCATTGAGTGAATCGGCATTTTCATATTGTCGACAACTATACACGTAATAATTTTATTTTTAGTGGTCACGGGACACCGCGTAGTTTCCTACTGCAACTCATTGCGGTGGTCTTTATTATCTGTTTTGTTTCAGTTTTTATTTTTTCCTTTACTAACTAACGTCTCACAGGTCGGATTGTGCCTATCCGTTTTATGGACGATATATTTTACTACTACTCGATATTTGATATTCGATCACTCCTACTGTTTAAGTATCTACTTATCAAAACATTGGCGCTAGTTCTAATTATGTCATAACCATAAGTTATTGATATCTTTGAAATTACTATTTTTATTCTTATGCGATGAAATACTTTTTACTAGATAGTACTAATTCGTGTTCTTCTCTGTTTAGAATGAAAGATGTTTTATTTTATTTCTCAGTTCACTAACCTACTTGGTCAAATATAAGTATGTATCCGGTTGTACTCGTCGATTTGTTTTTGATTTGCTTGAATATTGTATTCTGAGAATCAAAGCTCTTACGTCCCTAACTCAGCAGCAGAGTGAGTGACATTGTATCTTGCTGCCAATTTTCTTTCAAAGTGATTTCTTGTCAACTTTTCTTTATCTGTAACTTAAACCTTATGCCATACAGTATACATGTGATTTCGGCGTAAAAACGGAACAACTATATTTTTATAGCTTTCTTGAATTTCCAGTTAATCTCATTTTTATTTTTAGTTTGAGTTTTTGACCAAGAATAGTCGCAACGTGCCAAAAACAGTTCATTAGTAATTTAAAAGTAATTATTTTGCATTTTAACTTTCAACACTAACATTATCCACCGGAAAGCAGATATGAATACGTCATCGTTGTAGGCGTGTAAAAAGTTAGGTAAGTAGGTAATTAAGACTTACGTGAAGAAATCTTTTCATTGAGAAAACTGCAAGATGGCAACCCTGAATATTGGCAACATAGCAAACTCTTTCGACCCTCTATATTTAAATGCAAATGAAGCTGTGCAAGTTGCAAAGTAGGTACTCATACCAAATGCCGAACGTTCACAAAAAGCAATTATTCATCTCGCATTAACGGACTGACGGCAAAAAATCATGACATCACCTCTCCTATTATGGTAACAAAATTATAATGGTATACACCTATAATCTACATAGTACATAGTAACTGGTTCTATCGCGTATTAAGCGAAGACGTGTTAGGTAACTCGCTATAAAAGATAAATAATAATTGAATTAAAATTACTGTTAACTTCGCGACCTACATATCAAAAAATTCAAAACCTTTCATATCATTGTACTTATATCAAAATAATATGAGTCTTATTTTAAAATCAGACATTATTTTGTTAACCTACACTTAGACAATGATCTGTAATCATAGTGATGAACGGAAATCGATATTATAAAACAGTTATGTGGCCATGGGATTGATTTTCGACAAATGACAATAGGCAATTAATGCTGTGTTATTATCGACGTCATTGAACTTGCTATGTACGTATAGTAACTACATAGAACGCAAGTCCTAATAATGACCTTGAAATGTCATTTCTTTTCTTTTATTGTACGCATAGTTATAGCACAAGTACCTATTAACATTTCTCGCGTTTTTTTAACAGGAGGCTTTAAAAATGTCTAATAGCACAGTGGTGAAAACTAAAACGGCACTTATTTCGTGACTTCCAATTCCAAAAATGAAGCTATTGAAGTCGAAGGATTTAAGGCAATTTTCATTTTGAATTTTAATTACGAGTTTCTGGTTTCCGACGAACGTGACTTATCACAGTGAAATCATTACCAATCCATATTTAAAATCGCTGATTAATGGTTGCAAAATTGATCGCATTGAAATCAATGAACCGTCAAAACGATGCACGCGGCAATTCGACACCGACGGCATTGAACTTTATATAGGAATCTCTTTTATATATATAGATAAATAATAATAATGCTTGCGTGAACTGCCACATGTTTCATGAAGGTATGATCCGAATTTAATAACATACTAATTACATTTCAATTGATATTCAGTAATAGTAGCACTTGTAGCATATTTCAATTATGATAGAAACATGGACGTGGCAACTGAAAATAGTAAAGACTAGGGAACGGTAGTGGTAGAATTTTACAGAAAAATCTTTTATATTTTAGTTCGTTATTTTAGTTTTTATTCTAGCTATTCGCTCTTGAGTCCACAGGTTGAGTTTTTTAATGTGAAGAGGAATCCTTTCAATTCCATTTTTGAAACAGTTATGTATGTTGTAGTCCTGTTATCTCACCTCGGATTACAATAAGCATAGGCGGGATTAAAACAGGCGGGCACGTGTGCCCCTCAGATGGTCTAAGAAAATTCTTCTTCTTAAATCGATCATTTTGCCCCCCATTTACCTCCAGACCCTTGCGCCCCAACAGAAAAACATCCTGGATCCGCCCTTGACTATAAGCAATTCCGAGTTTACTGGCAGACGCGTCAAGCTCATTATTCGCAAAAACAGAACAAGCGAATGCAATATTATTTTATTGCGTCGTGATTAATATACAATTTAATATTCTTGGCCGGTCACCGATAAGCGATAACCCATCTCTCTCCTTTCGCCCGCCGCCCGCCGCGCCAGCAACAATTGCCATTGCCAGTGTAACTCTGGCGATGATGTCAGCCCTCCTTTAATGATGCCACCGCCCGCTTCACCGCTCGCCGTTTTGCGTCTTATTTTTCTGTATCCAAGTGAATTCACTTGACTTATTACATGACAGTGCGAATTCACTATTCGGTGACCATTTCTACTACGAGTAGGTACCTATGTCGGATGTATGAAGTTGGTTATATTGCAAGCCAGTAGCAGCAAAACTGTTGAAACACTCAGCTGGTCTTCACTCAAGGGAATTCCATACTCAGGTGTAGAACTTTGAATTTGCGCTGGTATGCACATTATTATCTAAACTCTAAAGCATCCGAGCTCGTGAATGATATTTTTGAATATACGCCTTTAAATAGCCCAGTCCTTTTTTAACTCCTTAATACAGATTGAAAGCAACAACCCAAAAAATCCGCGGGAGGCAAAGTAGTCCCGCTACTTTGCTTCCCGCGGATTTTTTGTTGTTGCTTGGATGGATACCAGATGGTCAGTAGTGTAAAATAACTATTGCAACTTTAGAGCGTTAACTGCGCGGTGTTCGAAAATCGTTGAATTTTTCCGTTTTTTTTTCAGTTTTTAGCTTATAGGTATAAGTTCTTATTAGAATATTAGTAATATGCATTTTACGGAAAAACTATCCGGTACCCTTTTAAAAGAGATATTTGCCATTGCAGTTTCGCAGGTGAGAAGGTTTTGAGATTCCTGTAGACTTTCAAAATTAGCTCCGTTTTCCCTAACACGTTTGTAATTGTATTTTACACTACTACATACCTACAATTTAGGATGCTATTTCAATTCGAAATTAAAGCCATATCGGTTTGGTAGTTTTTGCGTAGAGGAGTAATAAGTATGACAGATACGTGTACCTTGAACACCTACAAACAGTGCCTTTTAGTACAGATATGTGCCAAAATACAAGGTTTCATCACAACAAGTAAGCTTTTAAATGAAAATCCCCAGCTATTTTGAGACTTGCGCCACGCTTGACGCGCACTAGAGGGCTTTCTCGCCGCAGTAAAATAATTTTATGGTCGACTCGCATCAACCGGTTGTTTTGCAATTCGGCACGTTTGTAGAGCTACCAACACGCTTGCGTTTATTCAGATTTATCCTGTTTTAGAATTATCATTCATAATAATCTGTCTTGTTATACATGACCTCAAAACGCTTAAAACTAATGATTTGTGATTATAAGCTAGTAAGTAGCTAGTAACGATATATTTACTACGATTTAGTACAGCACTTACATAATATTATTATAATAACGGACGCCCGCGGCTCCGCCCGCGTGAATTTCGGTTTTTCACAAATCCCGTGGGGACCATAGTTTTTCCGGGATGAAAAGTAACGTTACATGTTTCAATCTAGGGTAAATCTATCTCAATTCTACAGCTAAATCGGTTCTGTAGTTGCGGCGTGAAGGAGTTACAAACACACACTAACTCTTGCCTTTATAATATAAGTGAGATAGTTCTCAGACTGCGTTGAAAAAAGGGTGTAATATAAATTCAGTTTTTATAATCTCCCCTAATTATAAGTTGTCATTGCATATTGTTTTGTATATTTGTAAGTTGCCAGTTGTGACGGGCTTTATGGAACCCTGAACTACTCTCAGGGCTTGGTTTGATACGTCCCTGTGAGGCTGTGCAGGATTTTTAAATACAAGATGATAGACCACATCTCTCTCATATTAACCCTTAAAGCCCCCGCTGGCCGCTATAATTACGAAATTTGAGAAACTCTATTAACCCCAATTGATTAGGTAAAGACCTTCCCCAAACAGTAATTTAAAACTTTAATATTATTAAATATGTGTAGTGTTCTCCTCCAGAATTAAGTGGTGCCCTTTTAAGAACATCCTAAAAGGCGTATCCTGAAGTGGAGAATCCACTTCAAGATTCGCCTTTTATGATAACATTTGGTAAACATGTGGAGTGAATTCATCCACATGTTTACCAAATGATGACCAAATGTTATCCAATTTAGAGTTTTGATGTCCATGGTAACCCTACCTGCGCTTAAGGACGGACCCTTAAAAATACCCAACCATTTATTAAAGTAATACCCCTGTAATGCATGAGCATTATTTGGAGAAGTGAATCGATCATGAAAATGTCGAAATTACTAAGACATTGCCCTTCGTGCTCTGCGAATTTGGTTGCTTCTTCTTTTTGTTGGGATTTTTGCCAAAATTGTTTTTGAAGCGGTGATTAAAAACGTACGCTGTCTGCCATTTAAAAATTGAAATATGAATTTAAAAACTGCGTTAGAGAGTTAGGAGAATAGTAGCTTACAGTGATAATTGGAAAGATGAAAGATGCTCACGACTAAGAAGAGCCTTACGGACACCTTAGAATACATTTCAGGTATAGACCATGGACGTAATAATTCATGTAATTTTTTCATCACCCGACGCACTACTTAACCCTTTACAGATAATAATTAATCTCCCACTAAGGCCTGCAGTGACTTATCACAGTATGTGCAATAAAAACCTGTAAACAAGTATGGAAAGGTATGTAGATGTAAATTGTATGATAACATGGAGAGAGTCTTTTATAGGCATACATACATATTATTTAACACATAAATAATATTCTAATAGTAGTTTATGTAACGGTTACATAATGAGGGGTATTAAAATACGAGTGTGAGTTTAAAAAACGAGCCGCAGGCGAGTTTTTTAATAGTATCACACGAGTGTTTTAATACCTAATTATGTAGAGTTTCATACACTACTTTATCTACGCTCATATTATTATCATAAATCCAAATCATAAAATCTTGCTAACTTTTGTCGTAAATCATTGCAACTACTAAGATGTCAGGTGGAGTGAAATTTTCTTTAGTAGGTTTCACTACTAGACATTTTTCAGCGCAAAGTTTTGACTAAGTAACAAAAAAAATTAGTTGTCTGTAAAGTCGGTTTACGGACGATAGATTTACGAGATAACGTCATAATCGTAATCGTTATCGTAATCGTAGTCGTAATCGTAATCGTAATCATAATCATAATCACAGGCCCAGGTGGAACGTTACGCGGAACGTTAGACATTGTGTTGTTGTCTATGGTCAATCATGGCCCATTTATACTCTCGGCAATGACTACCAACTATATGTTGTCTGTGGATTCACTTAAAAAAATATTCCATAAAAAATATTACCTACCCCAGATAATAATTGTAACCGTTAACCGTTGTATTGCCGATAGCGGTACTGTAATCAATTCCTTCAAAACCCCAGATACAAATACAGGAGTCCAGAGCCGTGTATCGTTATGGATATTATACAACTTTCTTTAAATATTTCCATAGTAGAGCGATGTTATTATGAATAACTTTTTAATAATTATAGAAGTCTGTGAATAAAGTAGGTAATTATTTGACACATTTCGATTTTATAATTCGAACTTTAAGCAATGAGCGTAGATAAAGAATCTAAACAAATCATATCTATTTAAACGAGCCTATACTTTACCGATACAAAATTCCGTTGACCTCGGATACCCCCTCTAACGATTTGGATGAATTTTAGTATTGTGTACTTATTTGATTTTATTTTTAAGTTTATAATATGCATATAGTTTTTTTCTACGCGATTTAAAAAAATAATACGTAATAATTGAAAACGCCATCTTGAAAATGTATGTGCTAGATACTGGAACAGAATCTTGTTTTTTTTCCGGTACCTACTTCAAATTTAGTATACAGGGAGTCTTGGGGGGCGATAAATCGATTTAGCTGGGATTCATTTTTACAAAATGCCGTATTTACCAAAAAAAACCAGAACAAAGTTCGTTCACCCAGATATTATAATTAAAAACCTAAAACACACGTTAATACAGTCGTCTAAATAGTTGCACAGCATTGACCAATAGGTAACTTACCTACCTTTGCATATACATACCTATTAAATTACACGTTAAAAGCTAGTCAAGCAAGATTGATTTCATTCTAACTAACAGTTCCCATTTACTCGTGGTAATCGATCTCGCAGACCGTCTGAAGAGGTTTTACCCGCATACCCATATTATGAGTATCCGTAATCTAACAATGTGGTGGGGTAGTGTGACTTACTAGGAAGAATTTTGGGTGGCCCGTGTACGAGGTATTCTTAGATCATAAATTACATACATGAAATACATGAAATATCAGTAACCAAAATCTAAATAAGTAAATTCAACAAGTTAAACAGATATACACTAAATTGTTGCGGGAGGGTTTTATTCCAAGACCCTTTCTCTCGCTGGTTATTGCAAAGCAATTTTATATCCGATATGTAATTAATAAACTAATAACCGAACAACGACGTTGTTCTGAAAGTTAAATCTAATGCACGTCATTCCGATATGGTATTGTAACGGGACAACGGAAAATAAATCGCCACAAGCTTTCCCCTTTTATCTATTGGGAACATAACATCCAGTGACATGTTACAACCAGCTTACGTCTGGCTATCTTAAGGAAATAATTAATTAAATTCATTAGTGTAGCGCTGGGCTTTATTTAAATTGCGACTTCCTCCCAGGTTTTCAGTTACGCACCCGAAGACATTGACGTCTGCTTCTTTCTCTGAGTATTCGAAACGATGCCTATCTTTATTCTTAGAAAGTTCCCGTTTGTCCGTGTTATTAACCTCTTCGAATATAATTTTAGCGACTAAAAAAGGTGCTCATTTAGCACGGCGGTCGTTGATCAAAGAGATCTTCAGGCTGTGGCCATCAAAGTGACAGGAGTACTAATAGGTCGGATTACAAGGTTTCCTTTTGTTCACGGTGGATTAATTTGTTCATGGGTGTGTCCACTGACCACGTTAGCAGATGTAGCACAGTGCTTGGAGTTTCAATGAGTGAAAATGTAGTGAATTGTTAAATTTTTTAATCTGCAGCTATTACCCGATCAAAAAAATCAGAATTATGAAGTTGAGTAAAATAATACATCATCAAAGTACATATCTTGTATTGAGATTTTAACGTAAAGGTTCACAGTAATCGGATCCAGAATTTGAAAGTATAGCATTTGTTTGAAAATAAGTTTGTGGCTCATAAATTAGAATTACGGATTGTCACTAAAATTAGTAAAAGTGACGTAGGCTTACATGGTTTGCCAGAAGTCCAGGTTGCCATAGTTATCGAGTTTAACGCGTGTTTGTCCTAGCTTGAACTTTTTTGTAGTTAAACTGTGTTTGCAGTCGATCGTCGCGATGACGACCGTAGTGAATCTAAGATATCCAAGTTGTCTATTTACACTGTCTCCATAACAACCAGGCTACCACTACACAATAAATCGATGCCTGTATTGCCTGCCTTGATCATAGAGTTTGCTGAATTAAGGCGTTCTGAGAAAAATGATTAAAAATAGGTACCCAATGCCATCACGTAAGAAGTTTAATCCGGAACAGATGAGATAAAATATTTATACAGAATTTCTATATCTCCAAACGATGCAAAGAGTAGCAATAGCTGAAACACTACCCGCAATATAATCCGTATCCGTATGTGAAGTAAAGACAAAATGTTTGATTTCAAAATAACGAGTATACTATCATAATGCAGGAAATAATAAAATTAATGTCTTTAAAAGCTAATAGTTTCTCAAAATGAATACCATCTTAACATTTTTAAAGGTTTTCGAGCCAAAAATAAATAATTATAACATGTGTTTCGCTGAAAATAATTAATGGAGCTTTCCCGCTGGCAGACGGCAGTGCCGCACTGTGACTCAGATGCTGAGACTAGTAGTAAGTGTTATCTACGACTACATGAAATGTATGACATGTAAAGAATGAAAAGTTGATGATTTCAACTATAGTTCTTTAATTGATCTTTCAGCTCTATCTGTAGATTAAAATCTTCTCAATTTATTGTGTTTCATCATCAGCTATTATAAATTACCAAGGTTTTTGATGTGTAATTATTATGCGCGATGTTTTCGATTTCTTTCATCTTTCATCATCACCATCTTCATCAAAGTCAATGTCAGTGCTGCAAACAGTGGACATACGTCCACGATATGTCCACAGCTGGTTATAGGCCACTTTCCGCCACCTCTTTCTTCCCTTATCACTTTGTATCGTCAGGTCAGCGAACTGGCGGACATTCCACCCTGTTTTCTAGTATTCAGTGATTCAGGACTTTTTGAATCCACCAATCATCGCTCCTGTCGCTTAAGTTACGGTTTTAAATTAAATATTTTCAACGTCAAGGCTGGTCTTTTGCTGTGCTATTTTATTTAACACATGAAGTTTGTTCGTCAAGAATTTGTCTGCTGATAGCCAGACCAATCTTTCTATTTTCTTTTAATCTTTGTTGCCCATATTTTATTAATTTAATGTATTTCTTACCAATTCTCACTACTATAATATTAATGTGTATTTTGGTTTTATCGGTTTCCGTTATCCTACTGCAACCAATAAAAAATCTTTATTTAGATTAAAGATTAAAGAGAATATGAACTTTTACTGTGCCATTAAATTTTTACAGTTTGTTAATTATTAAAAAAAAGAGTGAAATGTATTAATATGTACAAAATTAGACATTTTCTGCAGAGGAGACAGACAGAAACAGTAAACATATTATATTTACAACACGGCATTAATGAAACTCTCGTTTAGGCCTACAGTAGATAAAGAACACACAGACAGTTTTGTGACTTCCAAGCGAATTCTTTTTGTTTAAAGGTTGCAAAATCGACCCGGAAAATGACAACCAGAAAAGGATTTGGCTGTGACTTAAAGTCAAGGAAGCCTGTTACAATGTCCTTACTATGTCCTTATTTCTTACACAGAGAATTATTATTTTTGCAACATAATACATTGTTACAACTGGATTAAACAACATTCTGAGAGCAGACAATAATTATTCTTAAGTGAGGAAGAAATCCCGGTGATTTGCAGTTGAGCTTGAGAGTTCATTTTTAAATTATTCCGACGACGTGCCTCAAAAATAACTTAATGGGAACGTTTATACCGGACAAAGAAGGCATTGACCCAAATCTATATATATAAAAGAATGAGGCATTTTGGTTGTTCCACGGATTCCGCCAAAACTATAGGTCGTAGAGATCTGAAATTTGGTACCTAGGTAGATATTAGGTCATGAATTCGTACTAAGACGGGGATTCCAGAAATTCAAATTTTAAGGGGTAAAAACCGTTGGTTTTTTGGATTTCCCCATACAAAAGTGAAATTTTTTTCGTTGTTCCAGGAATTCCCGAAAAGCTACAAGTGGTAGGGATCTGAAATTTGGTACCTAGGTAGATATTAGGTCATGAATTCGTACTAAGACGGGGATTCCAGAAATTCAAATTTTAAGGGGTAAAAACCGTTGGTTTTCGGGATTTCTCCATACAAAAGTGTAAATGTTTTCGTTGTTCCAGGGATTCCCGAAAAACTAAACGTCGTAGATATCTCAAATTTGGTACATAGGTAGATATTAGATCATAAATTCGTACTAAGACGGGGATTCCAGAAATTCCATGTTTAAGGGGTAAAAACCGTTGGTTTTCGGGATTTCTCCATACAAAAGTGTAAATTTTTTCGTTGTTCCAGGGATTCCCGAAAAACTAAAAGTCGTAGATATCTCAAATTTGGTACCTAGGTAGATATTAGGTCATGAATTCGTACTAAGACGGGGATTCCAGAAATTCCATGTTTTAGGGGTAAAAACCGTTGGTTTTCGGGATTTCTCCATACAAAAGTGTAAATTTTTTCGTTGTTCCAGGGATTCCCGAAAAACTAAAAGTTGTAGATATCTCAAATTTGGTACATAGGTAGATATTAGATCATGAATTCGTACTAAGACGGGGATTCCAGAAATTCCATGTTTAAGGGGTAAGAACCGTTGGTTTTCGGGATTTCTCCATACAAAAGTGAAATTTATTTCGTTGTTCCAGGGATTCCCGGAAAACTACAAATCGTAGAGATCTGAAATTTGGTACCTAGGTTGATATTAGGTCATGAATTCGTACTAAGACGGGGATTCCAGAAATTCAAATTGGAAGGGATAAAAATCCTACTTTTAAGGGATTTTCCCATACAAAAGTGTAATTTTTGCGTTGTTCCAGGGATTCCAGCGAAATTAAAAGTCGTAGAGATCTGAAATTTGGTACCTAGGTTGGTATTAGGTATATCATGAATTCGTATTCAGAAAGGGATTTTCGAGATTCAAATTTTGAGGAGGAAAAATTTTGAATTTTTTGGCCGCCATTTTGAACTTTTTTGTTACTGGGCCGATTGCTATGAAAATCGATATTTGACTATGGCAGAAAGCATAGAGACGGAATTTGTGGTCAAAATTTAAAAAATAGGCCGCCATTTTGAACTTTTTTGTTACTGGGCCGATTGCTTTGAAAATCGATATTTAACTATGGCAGCAAGCATAGAGAAGGAATTTGTGGTCAATATTTAAAAAAAAGGCCGCCATTTTGAACTTTTTAGTTACTGGGCTGATTGCTTTGAAAATCGATATTTGACTATGGCAGCAAGCATAGAGAAGGAATTTGTGGTCAAAATTTAAAAAAGTGGCCGCCATTTTGAACTTTTTTGTTACTGGGCCGATTGCTTTGAAAATCGATATTTGACTATGGCAGCAAGCATAGAGAAGGAATTTGTGGTCAAAATTTTAAAAAAGTGGCCGCCATTTTGAACTTTTTTGTTACTGGGCCGATTGCTTTGAAAATCGATATTTTACAGTGGCAGCAAGCATAGAGAAAGAGTTTGTGGTCAAAATTTAAAAAATAGGCCGCCATTTTGAACTTTTTTGTTACTGAGCCGATTGCTTTGAAAATCGATATTTTACAGTGGCAGCAAGCATAGAGAAAGAGTTTGTGGTCAAAATTTAAAAAATAGGCCGCCATTTTGAACTTTTTTGTTACTGGGCCGATTGCTTTGAAAATCGATATTTGACTATGGCAGCAAGCATAAAGAAGGAATTTGTGGTCAAAATTTAAAAAAGTGGCCGCCATTTTGAACTTTTTTGTTACTGGGCCGATTGCTTTGAAAATCGATATTTGACTATGGCAGCAAGCATAGAGAAGGAATTTGTGGTCAAAATTTAAAAAAAGTGGCCGCCATTTTGAACTTTTTTGTTACTGGGCCGATTGCTTTGAAAACCGATATTTGACTATGGCAGCAAGCATAGAGAAGAAATTTGTGGTCAATATTTAAAAAAGTGGCCGCCATTTTGAACTTTTTTGTTACTGGGCCGATTGCTTTGAAAATCGATATTTGACTATGGCAGCAAGCATAGAGAAGGAATTTGTGGTCAAAATTTAAAAAAGGTGGCCGCCATTTTGACCTTTTTTGTTACTGGGCCGATTGCTTTGAAAATCGATATTTGACTATGGCAGCAAGCATAGAGAAGGAATTTGTGGTCAAAATTTAAAAAAGGTGGCCGCCATTTTGAACTTTTTTGTTACTGGGCCGATTGCTTTGAAAATCGACGTCTGACTATGGCAGCAAGCATAGAGAAGGAATTTGTAGTCAAAATTAAAAAATGACGAACTTTTTGGCCACCATTTTGAACTTTTTTGTTACTGGGCCGATTGCTTTGAAAATCGATATTTGACAATGGCAGCAAGCATAGAGAAAGAATTTGTAGTCAACATTTTAAAAAGTGGCCGCCATTTTGAACTTTTTTGATACTGGGCCGATTGTTTTCAAAATTGATATCTGATTATCGCAGCGAGCATAGAAAAGGAATTTTTGGTAAAAATTTAAAAGAATTGGCCACAATTTTGTACTTATATGTCTTACCATGGTAGCAAGCAACCACGGCCGGATGTATGAACGGACGGTGGAGTCTTAGTAAGAGCTTTTACCCTTTGGGTACGGAACCCTAAAAATGGCCACCATATTTAACTTTTTTGTGACGATCGAATTTTTCAAAATCAATATGTGACTATTACCAGGAAGCAAGAGAAAATTTTGTGGGCAAAATGGTGTGTAGTGCAGGAATTTTGGAAATTAAACCACCATAGTAAAGCATAACTCAGGAGTTAACGTGAGCGAAGCCGCGGGCGTTTGCTAGTTTGTTAATAAAATCTTTGTTTTGGTTGCGACTTACATCAAAATGAACAATTAGTCAGATTGAAAATGGAAATTACAATATTAAACACTGTTCAACTTTGTGGTTGGTTTTCATGTATTATACTTATTATATTTAAGAAATAAAAAAAACTGTTTTTTGCTGACCACTAGAAACGCCTTTAACCTTGTGAGAGTTAACCAATATGACTTCATTTGTTATTCAATTTTATTTAACCGCAATTTTAAAAGGACTGTTATTAGTGCGTACTGCGTATTAATAAACAACTCATGTATCATTTATTATATCCAGTCCATATTCACAAATCACAGTAGGTATATGTACCAAGTAGCTGCTAGTAATAGGATACTTTGTTTCCCAGTGAATTCGAAGAACTTACTCGTGTATTAGGTGTAAGTAACTATTCTTGTAACCCGTACAAAGAACGCCGCCTTAGTCAGCATTTCATCGTTTAATTGTCGAAAGATAAACAATAACGTGAGAAAATCGTCTGCGATTTGATAAGGACCACTTTTCAGGGAACTTTTTATGTTTGCAGTTTAATCGCCCACACGATAAAATTTCTCACGGGTAATATAACTGATATAGATCCTAATTCTAAGACCAACACTTTGCAAAACAGCGGATTAAATATTTACAGTATTAAACCAGAGTTCGCGTCCTATCATTGGCAATTTTATCTTTTCTTTGTGAAAATTTTAACCTGGATTAACGTGCTACAACGCTGATCAGGTTGATGAAAGTGGGCATAAGACAATAACAGATAATTATGTCTGTTGGTACTATTTTATCATCATCATATTGAAAAAATTATACGTGTGAAACAATAAAAAAGGAATAGAAATATAGTAAACCTGGATTAGCTCACTGACTTACTTTTTATCCTAGAAAAATGAAACTACTTGCTGGAGCCGCGGGGAAAACTACATACTATTTTATTCCTATTACTTTGAAGGAATCTGTCACAGTCAAACTGAAACGTGTTTATACCAGAGACTGTTAAGAAACGTGTTGTGAAGTATACGGCAATGCTTCAGTTAGGGCACATGAAGTAACTCTTGACTCATGTTTGTATGTCTATGTCGTCACTCCGCCTGAAAGTGGCATTGCACAATATACAGGAATACGGGCGTGTACTCGAGATGTTTGCACTCCGCATGGATACATGTTTGATATGTCTTGTTTAAGCTGGGTAGACATGATAGGAGTTTTTTAACTGTATCCCATCGTATTTTTTTCTGAGTGAATAGTTTCGGTTCAGTTCGTTGATTAGATAAAGATTTTAGATCCCACCAACAATTCTTAATGCTACAATTATTTTTGTTTACAATATTTAGGGCCTTTTTCACTACCTTCTATTAGTGGTAGAGTTTCGGATAGCCTAAACGTAATTTTTGTCACTTACTCTATGTCAAGTGACAAAGACTAAACGTGTGAATAAGCTTATAATAAAGTGGTAAAACAAGCCCATAGGTACGTTTTGTGCTCACATCTCTAGTTGCAAAGAGCATAATAATCCGGCCGTATCACATGAAGTTGAAGTAACTAAGTAAGCCAAATATTTGCATAAAGTTATTTAACTATCCTCTTTCGTAACTTAATATTGACGACAAAGTTGTGGTACGTATGTTACCGCATTGTGTTACATGAGTCGTAACTCGTACATAGCTTAACCTTGTTAATGGATTACGATGGTTTAGCATTTTACCTAGCGGAAATGGAACTTGATACATTTCTACATACAGAGGTATGTGAGAGCATGATTGTTATCTACACGAGTTTTTATTATGCGTAATACTTTTGTTCTGGGTGTGTACCTACTTACAGTAATTATGTAAGTTAAAGCAGTTGATACTAATGTTGATTTTTGATAATTCAACATCTACATACCTACTTATAAAAAGAAGTTCTTACTTTTTCATTCACTGACTCTCTAAGTTTTTAGCGCCTTGTCTGAAACCTTGGAGAAATGATCCTTTAAGAATTTACACAAAGAATAAGAAAGGATTGTGCGAAATACCCATGGGATAACCTGGACTAGTTATTAATAATTTCTTCGAGTTCTGTGTAAGCTTTTCCCCAATGTTTACAGTAAGTTAAAAATACCCATTGCAATGCGAGGTACACCAGCCTGTGCAGCATGCGCACGTGGAGATAATTCTCTGTTCTTTTCTCTTTCTCTTTTCTCTGTACGCGCTGCTACTACTACTAGATATTATCTCTACGCGCACATTCTAGCTGAGGTACTTTCTTTAAGTATCACACGCTCAGTTTAGGTATCAGTATTTTAAAATTTTCTACTTTTCTATTGCATTCAACGTTAAGATTACGATTTATGAGTCGTGATTCATAATGATGCTCCAAAAAATAAATATAAGTAAATTTTTTGTACCGAATAAATTACTAAACATAGAAGATAACTGTAAACTCATTAGTCCGAACTTGCTGCATTCAACCGTGCTTATTTCACACACTCGTTCACAAGTATTTTAGTATCAGAAATCGGATACCCGCGGCGGTTCATCTGATATCGTGTCAAATGCTTTCAATCCAAAGTCCCAATATTCGCTAACACTGCACATACTCGTAAGTCTTGTTTCTAGAGCGTTCTATCAACAGTCACGCCACGTGATGTCTCTACTCGGTACCGTTAGAGCAACTAAATTATAGGTAACCTTTATCCCATTGGTGTTATGGTGTGATTTATTCTGCTAAGAATGTTCAGTGTGCTAGTAGTTTCTATAAGAATTCCGTGTAACTTCACCGCGTGACGCCGCTATGACCTATATCTAGGATCGGTAAAGCAAGTATGTACACGTCGCGAGCTTGCTTTATTTCTCATGCTGACAATGTTTTACATATTTTCTTCGAGAAAGGAAGTCTAGCCGGTTACGTATTATTCGATGTCTTAACAGATGCAAATATTAGCTGTTGCCTGCGACTCTACTTGCGGGAATTTAGACTTTTCAAGGAATCCCGTGGGATCCTCTCGTATTTTCGGGATTTAAAGTACCGTATGTTTCCAGTTCTCGGTAACCTACTATCTATCAGTTATTTTAAATTTTAGCCAAATCGGTTCAGTAGTTGCGGCGTGAAGTAGTAACAAACATACACACTTACACAAGCTTTCGCTTTATAATATTAGTTTTATATTCAGCATCGTAACTTAGAGCCTCAAATTTTTGCTTTAAATGAGGACCAATAATTATCTCCAATCCTTCAATGCCTTGTTATAACATTAAAATAACGTCTTCCACCAAATTAAGAATGCACATATTGCCGAGAGCAAATTTAATCAAACTTTTCCTACTATTCATTCATTGAAAGTACCTACCTACTCGCCGTTTTCGATCAAACCGTCCACGTGCGCCGTCCATTCGCGATGTT
Organism: Coenonympha arcania; assembly: GCA_036785405.1. Lineage (NCBI taxonomy): Eukaryota > Metazoa > Arthropoda > Insecta > Lepidoptera > Nymphalidae > Coenonympha > Coenonympha arcania. The sequence continues at coordinate 16,933,539 of CM072055.1, forward strand.
ATTCCTGGCGCGAGAGTTTTCAATTAAGCTTAATATATGAACCACAACTCTGAAGCGAACCGATTTTAGATTGCAATATTCGTAACCAGAAATCAGTACTTACATGTTCTCATAACTCTTACTGATATAATGTTGGTTATAGGCTCGCAGGCAATGAAATCCTCACGTAATGTTCGTCACTATTAATATTTTATTAATCTACGATTGACTTAAATTAACTTCGCTAACGCAAAGTTACAGAGTATATAAGATTTGGGGCAAATTTCTTTCCATATTTGGCATTTGTTGATGAATTTCCTATAAGCCTTCCATCACACATCAGCTCTAACTAACCTACGCTTCGATAGCTACAAATTATTTTATGTTTTTGACTCTTCGTCAGTCAAGTATTACGTTACCTCACAAGATTTTATACTTTCAACTTTTTATGTCTTTCTGCGGCTTGCCGTACCATATCTATGAAAGAGCAATTTCCAATAGTTAAGACTGTACGACTCTTGATGTCGTACTTATTATGAATGAACATACATGTCGAATCATAGAACTTGTAGGCACAATCGAGAGGGGCACTCGATCAGCTCGATAATCCAAATCGGCCGTAATGATAGAATCTTACGCCATAGATCAGCAGGCGCGTGCACCGACAGCGGGGTAATGCCGACACTTGCGTAAATACGGTAGCCGCCACCGGCGCGCAGCAAAACACCTTGCGGATATACCCGTGCCTAAATAAGATTCAAACTTGTCGCTCCTGATCTCTATCTACATTATATCATAATACGGTCCGTGTGCCAAATATGTGCAATAACCGCAGCTTTCTTAATCAAAAATACTCGTGCAGTCATCATTTTGCGCTATAATACCCTCTGTGCTACGCTGCTTGTAAAATTTAAAGTTTTCAGATGCACGCAGAAGTATAAAAATGTGTACTGCTTTATCGTTTAGACTTTCATATAGTAATCAGTATTTTAACTTGCTCAGATTAGGTTTTTAGAAATTTTGCAGTTTTGAGGTTAATTGTTTAAGATATTTGAATAAAAGTAACAAAAACTGTGTCTGTATCAGGCACTGTTTAGATTCCACATTTAAAAGTTGACTAGAAAGCTTGCGAAGAATGTGCAGTTGAAATACCTTACTTATTTTCCATTTTAATCTGTGTACACCGCCGCGCAGTCTAGATGTAAACCGAACGATTTCATAGAAATAACAAGTGGGTCATATTGCATCAATGCACACCAACTAAGACGCCAATCGCCATGATGGATGCAACGTGTAATTTACTAGATACACGATAATGACCGGCCATGTATAAGGAATACGTAAATAACTACCTACATAATGCATAAGCTTTTTGATGTTTTGTGTAAGATATAATTCTTATGTTAAACGATAAAGGGCATTATGTCTATGAAATTATTTCGAATTATATTTTAATTTATTAACTCGTTTCTGCTTAGTGTTTTGGCAAATCAAAGAAACCAATTAATGTTTTGTTGAACAGTATTGGGGATAACCAATAAAAGACTAAACGATTATTGTAGAAATTCAAGTCATCTGACAATGCACATAGGAGCTATAACATCAATATGTAAGAGAAAAATCTATGCCTTTTCGATATATAAACGAAAACGATACACATTTCCCTCAATAGCTCCGACGGCATAACCGTTCTGAGTAATGCGGTTGCATCTGTTGATGTTCCTAGAAATTAACCAGGACTCTGTCGGGAAGTTCTCAGAACTCGCCTTGTTGTCTTTCTGCCCGGCTTATTGTCTAACCCAGTCTAGTTGTCAAACCCCCTCGTGACATTTGCTCCGTTATGCCGTTTGACTTCCTCGTTGTCTTTCTGGATGCTATTGTTGTCTGTACGTCCATTAGTGTTATTAATCTCGATAACAATATTAAGCTTTGATATCGTTTTAATCGAAATTGTTATTGATATGTGTTGGTGTGTTACTTTGTTGCAGACAGCGACACGTATTAAATATCTGTTTCTTTCTTCACACCTATATGACTTGACTTGATTAGACTTGGAAAGTTGGAAACAAATTTATTTGAACAGTTATCGATGAGCTGTGCATTTTAAAAGAATTTGATGAAATGAATGCCAGCTTTTTTATTCGTATTCGCATTTTGCAACATATGTAGTCCATTAAATTTGCGCTCACTTCATTTCATTCGGGTATTCAAATTTTATAATCGTATGATTATTTTGCCTACCCATGTCAGAGTCGATTTTCACAGTGTTTGCATAAAGGAAATTACGCGTCGCATTTCGTTAATTTAATATTGCTAACATTGGTTCCAGAAGAATCCATTGATTGATGATCATTAGACGAATTCCGAGCACTAGTTAAAGCCATAGCAAAAACTGTTTTGCGTCATTTCACCGCGAGTACGATGGAGAGTTTTTTTACGTGATCACTTGTTGGAACGCTAGGCCGACAGTACGCCTAGAGGACGTTGACCGGCATCCTACTTTAGGGGATTGAATGTGAATTGTGAACGTATCAACACGTGACTGAAAATGATTTTGTTGCTTGCGCATCTATTTGACTGCTATGCTATTTGCGTTATAAAAACACTTATAAAAATCACAATCAACACCCTACATTATAAGTATACATATCAATTACCAATCATTTAAAGTATTCTTAAATTCCTTTAGGCGTTAAAGATTTTACTGTATTTAAATGAAATGTTCGATTAATCATGATAACGAAAGTGTTATCTTTTAGTTTATACCGTGATTGATAATGGATTACATTAATTTTAAACGACTCGTTTCTTAAAATGTTTGTATTACAATCGCGTGTAGTTAATTTTGACTCATTTAATTCAACACAATGGGTACTTGTGTATTTTTAGCTCCATTATCATTTACAATGACATTAAAATGCATACCTACTTAATTCATTTTAAGTTTCCGTTTTGCTATTTATAACTCAAACATCATAAATGCAACTGTTTGAAGTTTTGGACTACGTATTTCAAAGAAAGTTTGGGGAGTATCCTTTAGAGCTGTTATGGCTATCGCATGCAGCATGTAAATCAAGGTGTACGTCGGAGGTGCGGGCGTCGGTCGAGGCACGGATGCGGTGAGCGGAGTTCGGGTGCGCGCCGAGCACGCGGAGCGAGCGCGTCCAGTCAGAGTGCCGCCGCGCTGCCAGTCAGACGCTCGCGCCACCTGCACGTGCTAGCGAAGACGTACCTACATCGGTTCATCACTGAAAACATACCCGGGATTCAAGACTTTTAAGCCGTTCGCTATTCGAAGGATGTCTATTTGCATGTACCTGTTCTGTCCGTGGTTTTTTCTCGTGATCTACCTCGCGTTCCTCATGCTGGACGTCTGAGGCGAGGGTGGAGGGCAGCGCCAGGGCCGCGCTACGCACGCGCGCCGTCTCGATCGATAGCCGTCGCAGTCGTCGCCGGGTGTCGGGTCGGAGCTCGGTCGGTGGTTGCCGTGCGTGTCGCTGCGGTGCAGCCGCGTGCCGGGAGCGCCGCTGGTGCCGGCGGAGGTGTTATGTGGGGCTGCGCGCGGTGCTGAGGCGACTCTCGCCACGATCGCTCCGCACGCGTCGGGCACGCGGCCGCGCGGCGCGACCGCCATGAGCGCGGCCACGCCGGAGGTGCGCGGCCCGCAGACCGACGCCGCCTCGCTGCCGCTTCCCGTCGCCTTGCCCAGGATCAAGCCTGAGCTCGGCCTCAACGATGCCACCCTCTTTGCTGTCTATTGCTTCATTAAAAATTTCATTGGGTGAGTCCTCCTAGCCTTTTCTTTCAGTGACAATTAGTGGCAACTCGAGTCACAAATCAAATCCCTCAACATGGATGATGTTAAATTGCTAATAGGTTCAACCACAGCATACTTCTGCAAAGCTACGACCTTCGGATATGGTAGGTATACTCTAGGTAACTTTGAGCTACAAATTATTTTGCCCTTATAATATAAGGGTCGGGTATTGATTTAGATAAATAATTTGACACTTGATTCTTTATATTCTTTAGTCCAATCTAAAATAAGAGTGGAGGCTCCTATTATAAAAGATCTCAAAACTAATAAAATTTTTGTTTGAATATTTGACTAGAACACTTCTACGAAATTCAAATTACCTCTGAGTTTCAAGTGTAACTCTCGCAAAATGCATTTTAAACTTAAATTTTGAAACTGTTGTCGATAGGTTTCAGTTGCTAGAATTCGATTCGATGCATTTTGCATTTTTAGCAAAGTACGACTTATATTTTAATGTTTGTTACTGACTGACAAGTACAACAACATTACTAATAAATTAAATTATGTTCGCAAGGCCATCGTATGATTTATGAATGTCTTGTATTTTATTATACAGGTGTTTTATAAGTTATAGTGTGGATTAAGAAACTTTAATAACCAAGCGGTCAAGGAGGTTGTCATAACTCGTAACCCAAGAATTGACATCCGACTGAAATACCATTTGTGTATTTATTGTTTTTTGTCTTTGCAGTAATCCTTGTAGTAATCAATTTGTGATTACTTATCTCTGAAGAGGATTTCATTGTTTGTTAAAATAAGTTCCTTCTTCTTTGTTTCGTTCTAGAAAGAACCGTGGTAATCGTTCAAAAGCTGTAACATGCTAAGCCATACCGGCTGTTTTAGGGTGGTTAGCACTCTTGTAATGAGTCGTCCACAGCAGCCTTTCTTTAATCTGTACACCTCATGGGTTGTCCGTCGGAGCTATTTTCGTTTCGAGTGTCAATTAATGTAATAATTAGTAAGTATAGATAAACTGCCGGTATATGAGAAGTATCAAGAAATTGAATAACCATCAACACCGCCACAGGCAGAACACAGCAGTTCCGGCGGATTTTCTTGGATTTGTAACTATACTGATAGGTTCTTAGTTCTTACTTTCCTTTAGTCGGTTAGTTTCAAAAAACATTATTTAATCCTTTTTCAATTGCAAGTCTACAAAAGTCGTGGGTGGTTTAAAATTTTTTAATTTTCCACCACTTGTAATATCTTAATCCTACTATATTGTCGTCAGTTTTATAAGAACTCAATTTGCACAAAGTGACGAATATTGTAGTTTGTTAGAAATTTTTGCCTTGTTTACTTCATATCTCATCGGAGAGACCTTGAGCCTGCCGACCGGTCGCATTATCGGGTGTACCTTTGTTAGAAACGAAACATCTGTTCCTTGTAAATGATTAAAAGCAAATCCACTCTAGTTGAAATTCAGCTACAGATGAATTTCCATTTTAACTTGTTTACTTGGGTAAGGGTTCCATAATGCATTTAATGAACGTCTTTGTATATTTGGAATTTGAATGTTGTTTGTTGTTAGTAACAAAACTATGAAACCGTTATAACTGATAATTTGCTTGAAAATTTCTCACTCTCAACTTAAAACGCAGGCAATTTTATATCCCGAAAAAATACGGTCTCTGCGGTAAGTAGCGTTTTGATAATCAAAAAACCCAGTACCTATAGTGATATATAAACCTTATGATGTTTTGGTCAAACATTTGCAAAAAATACTCCAACATTTTTTTTTCTATTGACATGTAACGGGTATACTTAATACAAGTCGATAAGATAGCTACAGACAGATAGTGCGCTTTTTAACCTTGAGTGGAACATTACGCACGCCCCGCCTGTACCTATTTGTTAAACACTAAAAGGCGATATTTAATTTAGATCAGCCATTCCTCTAATTTTACACTTTTGATAATGTTGAGGGTCATTACAATATTGGTTGCAAAACATATTTTGTAAATTTGATACAATGTTTATCTCAGCGTCGAATCTAAATTAAACCATAATAACCAGACTTAAAGAATATTGCTAGCAGGAGTGAGTCGTCACTCCTCGGACACAGTCGGAACCCATTTCGAGGGCCAACCTTCAATTACTAATTACCCACATGAAAACTACCATTCAGCTAAAAACACAATAGATAAATGAAGACAAATGAATGCACACCTCCTAACTCTTTACACTGGTCGATTACATTGACCGACTTGGCAGTTACTCGAGCGTTCCTTCGTACTTTGCTATACGCATTCGTAATTAACGCACTGGCTTTACATTTTACATATCCAACAAGAGTGGCGTTACATTAAACTCGTTTGCTGCAGGTGAGTTGCATTAAAACTTTGCACGTAGTATTTTGTTGCTAAGCGTTGTAACTCTATGCTAATTTGGTTTACTTTGCCATACCTTCTGTTCGGTGTTCTTTCGGTGTCGTAAAAGCATACCTACTAGTTCAGGTATTATATTTTTATACTTTGTTCTGATGGAATAAAAAACTATCATGCTTGTTAGTCGGAATATGACCAAATCTCACACGTCTCAATCCTTGAAAGGTATACAAATTTACAAAATTTCCCTTTGAGGTAAAAAAAAATATGCTGTCCTTTTCATCTTTTGCTAAGTGACTTCTCTAATATGAGCAATTTCATTTTAATACGAACTCAGTGACTCTAGACAAATTATAATGTTCTATTAGTGAAAGATTGTAAAATCATGGAGCGTAAATTAAAACGCTCGCACCAAACGCCTACTCAGCAGTTTGAACTATATACAATTACATGGTGCATTTGATTAGTGGGTGAACTTAGGATGCAAACCGTTGCTTTGTTGCATTAGCTATCATCACTTTCACAATAACAAAAGGGAAAGTTGGTGGCGCCCGCTCCCTTGAGTTGCGGTCAGATTAGCACAAGCTATTGCCCCGTTAATACTTCTTGTTTATTTCATTGCACACTTATGACTGTCCAAGTAATAACTATAGATTTCACTGTGAAGAGTTTTATTGTGCGTACTCGTAATTTACCTTCATCCGTTAATCACTGAAGCTTTTTTATTGTCACCAATAACAAAATGGCGACCGTCGTTTTATCCGTACATTTTTACGAATTACGTAATACGGATCCGCACACATAACCCTTTATGTAATAAAGAGATAATATCTACAGCACGTATTTTGATATTATCATCCGGAATATCAATCTTAGCTGTAAACGCTTTCAACATACCTTACTTGTCATATTCTTTATCTGTCCAATCGCTTCTGTCACGTCGTAGACCAAAACAAACCTGTGTATATAATCGGCCTCTATAATTTAAGAGAACTGCAGTTTTTGTTTCAAATCGAATTTTTACTTCAAATTCATATATTTTATTTGCTTCTGCTTGTTCTACAATTGAAATATGTAGAATGTTTTCAAAACTATGGATATTTTCATGTTATATTATTGTCCAGTCACAGTTATCGGGATATGGGCAAGCCGCTAAAGCAGAAACAAAAAATTGAGCCCACGTGGAAAGAAAACTAATTAAGATATTTCTTTACTATAATAAAGTTACTGTGGGAACTACTCAATCCGACGCGACATGAGGTATTTAGGTACAACGATTTCTAGAAAGAATCGTTTAGGTACGATCTTATTACACGGTTGGATTCGTACTCAATTTTCGCTTCGATATAAAAGTTATGTGATATCCTTAGACGATGGTATAATATTAGATTAATAATATTTTACTCAACAAGTTAAACGCAAAATTTCACAAGGAAGACTAAGTTGTCTTTGTTCTCTTCTCTACACACTTAAAGTACTATCGATGGCCTCATTAGTTTTTCCTGTGTTTCGTGTTTGTTCTGATTCATGTCTTTGTGACTTAAAATTCATTTTGTCGCGGAAGACTTAAATAGTTTCACAGTTCATTAAAACTCTTCTGTTGTTCGTTTTATCTAGTTTAATTATGATTTCCGCTTTTAAATATTTCACTGTTTTGATGTCTAACCGGTTTTTTAGAAGTTTTACCAAGAATTAATGAATCCGAGAATTGAAAAAGATATCAGTATCAATATTTATGTTTATGATATGTTAGATAAAGCGTTTTATAGTTAGTTGGTTTCAGTAAGCGATGTTTCAGTTTGAATTATTTATTTTTTGCTATTTTTATATATTTAATACCACTGTCGTTAACTGCAGAATGCAGATGTGTTTTTTATAAAGGCTGAATTTATTAGAAAAGAAAACAGAAGGCATTGATTAAGCCCCTTAATAGAAGCGAAATAAATAAAAACTTTGTTGTGTCGTGGAGACAACACACGATGTTTCGCCGTGAAATCTCAATTGAAGTACAATTGAAATCTTTGATCCTTTTGCTTTTGAATCAAATATGGATGTAAATGATAGATATATCCCCTGATTCTGTAACATAAATTTTCTGAATTTCCCCTCATCACTGTGAAAGCAAAGACGTATTCACGTCAAAAAAGTAAAATTGGCGTGTTACATAGCTACCAGGCTATCATGAGCGTGCATTAGCGAAACAATAGCGTCTGACGCTAATCTATTCACCGGGCGCCTCCCCTGCCCATCAGCTGCTGTCGGCTCGCAACGATGCGTTTCGATATGACGGGCGATAGTGCGTATCATTACGGTCGTATAAAACTGTTGCATAATTTGCGCTAACACGGACCGCGAGTCGCGTCGGTACAGTTATATCACGTTATTAGTATCAAAACATTACATCCTCTGAAATCAGTCAGTAAGAGCGCATTTTGTTGTATTCTAGCTTGTAAATAAATTTTAATAAATTCTAAATATATAATTTCTTCGTATTTTATTTTACCCACAGATTCGATTTATATGTCTAGCTTTTCTAAAAAAAACGGTTCAAGTTCTAGAGACCCACCCGCATAAGTGTTGTAATTACTTTACTATTTGCATTCTTCAGATGAATATGTATAGTGTATTCGCTTAGAATTTGTCGTTACAAAGTACATGCGCACGGTCGGCGTCGTTTAATGTCCTTTGAGAATACCGCGCGCGACAAAATGAAAGCGAACGGACTATACAAAGGAAATCTGTATAGTTCAGGGCCCTTAACTCTGTATCTCAGTGATAATCACTCAGTGACCTTCAAAGAGCCCTTTTGACATTTATTTTTTATCCATTGAAGGTCTGCCACAAAGTATTATTTTCGTTCCACTTAATAAAGCAGCATTGTATAAGGAACCATAGACAACAGGGATTATCCCTGGAAGTGTCCATTTTATAGGATACGGGCCCACCTTATACATACTCAATTACTCAGTACAAATTATATTGTGCTTTCCATGTAAGTTTTCATTACAGTGAGGCGTGGGTTAAGATCAATTCAAATGTCATTTGATCATCAAGAAATAATAATGATGTTTTTAACAGCTTCATACTTGCTTGTTTCTATACTGAAAGTAGATGCGAATAAATCAACGGAAGTTTATTGCATATGTATCTAGAGGGTTCAGAAAGTGTTAAAGCTCTCGATACATAATATTGACACAGTTCGGTACGATTGACAAAGGCTCAACTTTGTTTTCCTTGTGAAATTTTGCGCTTAGCTTTATTGAATTTCTCTTCTGCCCCTTATGGATCCTATATCCATAATTTCTAATCCTATAATTTAGTTTCTGAATCTAAATGCTGGCCGATAGCTTAATTTAGTTTCTCAATCTAAATGCTGGCCGACAGCTAAATTTCGAATTGCAATAGAATTAGTTACATCATTAACTCGAAATTAATTAGCAATCTTTAAATCAAAATGATTGATAAAACGTATATTTTAATGCCCTCAATAATACATGTACTGTGACGTTTTGTGCAATACTTATTTTATGTAATTTCGTTATTCTAACTGAATGCTTTAAACATACATTACATAAGTATGTAAAAACCGTTTTGATATTTTAAGGCCAATGCTATTTTTGGTTTTGCCTCTGGCCTTAATATTGAAATGTTGGTCTGACGCATTGTATTGCATATTCATTTTTTATCGAACAATCTGAACATTGATATATTTTTACTAGCCGTTTGATAAATGCTAATAATATTTCAATCTACTTATTTTTTAAATAATCCCCCGAAACCGATTGACCGATTATTATTCTTTTTTTGTTTGCATTCGGTAGGTCTGAGAATAATAGGTTGTAAGGTGTTTTTCATATATTATGATGGCAAAACAACGTTTGCCGCGTCAGCTAGTTAAAATATAAATTGTGCAAAATGCCCAATTTGTACACAAACCTGATACCTGAAAACATTTTGATGATGTAGGTAAGGGATAAGAAATCTTTTTTTTTACTCAGGATAACAGGGTCGGATAACCTATACTTATCATAAAGTTTGCGTCATTACTGTCGTTGGATTAATTGTTGTAAAAAAATTGCTTTGCCTGGTGTTGTGTAACACTGTTGCATCTGCACTTTGCTCTGATGCATACATAAAACCTGTTGCGTGTCTCTGCGTTCTCTTTTGTATAAATCGCGCAACTCGCAGCATTCCTAATCTGTAAGTACACTTTTGCAACTTCTTCCTAATCCATAAATATCCTCTCATAATATTCTTATCGCGGCAGATGATTTACATTCAGTGTGGGAACATTACACGCGCCTGGTCCGTTGCAAAAGTTTGTGCCCGTTTCGCTATTTCAGCATTTAGGGCTCATCCTGATAATAATACTGTTGTTAGATTACGGTAAGTTATTGCATCTTTAGAGCTAGGGCCTAATTGGGTAAGAAAACCGTATTATTGAGGACCGAATGGCTTAGCGCGAGTGAACGTGGGTACGTGGAACGTCGTGGGTTCGACAACCACTACTGGTAAATGTTTGTGTGATGAGCATGAATGTTTTCCCTTGACTGAACCTTGACTGACGTAGATCAGGGAACCAATCTGCAGGCAGAATTTGTTTTGCGATAACAATGACTACGTTTTTCTTTACAATCCAGGGGCCAGTATTATTATACCTGTTAAGTTATCGCCATGGATGTGTGTGAAAGAGAATGTTAATCTGTGTGAAAGGGAAAGGTGGCTGGTGGATCTTTCAACGTTCAGCTCACACCTTATGGATGGTTCGGGCTTAAATTTAGCATACATAGAGCTGTCACACTATATATCCAGTACGAAAGGATGTTTGAAAATTTAACCCTTTAGGGGAGAAAATAGAAGTAACGAGCAGTTTCGTTACTTCTATTTTTCTATTTAGGCGCCTCAAAAAATTTAATTTTCTTTTTACATCGATTTTGCAGCAATGATAGGTATACTTTGCTACTTGGTGTTTATTATATTATTTACTAACTGACCCGGCAAACTTTGTTTTGCCATTAGGCATATATAAAAAATAGCTTACCCTCAGACCTACCAAACATACACAGAAAATTTCATAACAATCGGTCGAGCCGTTTCGGAGGAGTTTGCTACCAAAAATTGGCACGAGAATTTTATATATTGGAAAGATTATAAAAATTCGTTGCCAGAATTTAAAGCTAATATTTCACCAAAAGCAGCCAAAGCACTTGTAATCACCCTTCACCCCAACTGTTTGATGATTAGCCCGGCATCTCGCATATTGATTGACGTCGCCACCACCGCGAGCGCCATCTAGGGTTGCCAGATAACTGAAAAATTCAAATTCTCCTAAAGTTTTACGCCTTCTCCTAATATTGCCAAGCATAAGCTCACGATTCTAAAGCTATGCAAGAGAAACATTATTAATTTGGATCCGATGAAACTTAAAGTATCCTCTTAACTCACAAATATTGAAACTGATATAAAAGGCACTCTCCAATATTTTGCGAGTGCTCTTTATACGTACATAATCTAAAAGAGTAGCATATTGAGCTACTCTTTTAGATTCAAACAAATATTTACTCATCAAACTTAGAAATGTTTGGTCAGTAGAACGACGTCTACTTTTACTTACGATAAGTACTATAAATTCATGCATTGCACACACGCACATGCAAGTTAAAATGCATGTTCATATTCATTATTGGTGTTAATTTATCATTGGTGGGTATTTAAGGGCTCCATAACAAAATGGTAAAAATGTAATACTTATGGCGCGACTGTATCCGTACGTCAGATCCTCACACTCGATTTTATCTGTAATTGGATTCGTAGCCCCAGAAGAATCCAGTAAATGAGAAACCTGGATTCGGCAACCCTAACGCCACCCTACATACCGCCCCATTCACGCAAGGACGGGGTCGGGAACAGGGACGCGCGCACCCGCACTCGAAATCGGATTCCTCAGTGTGTAAACGAACCCCGCTAACGAAACACGTATTTTATACCCGTTCAACGATAAAAGTACAACGCGTAAAGTGATTACTAGTGCTTCCGTGACTTAATCTAGTTATTATACTGAAGCGTGTATCACCCAAGTGCCCTGGAGGACCGATTGAAGCACCATTTGTAAGTTGTGTACGAACTTAATTGAAAGCTCGGCCTTCGCACAAATATCTGGGTCACGCTTCCGCGTCCTCAACCCGAATACTTCTTTTATATTCACATAGATACACCGTATGTATATGCAATATTATGTTTGTATGCTCATGTTTTTATTGCTTGTTCGTTGAATAACTCTTTTATGCAAAGGAAGTTGTGCTTTTGATCCTTCATCAAGACATGTCAAATTAACGTTACGTGTACGTTAAAGGATAGATATGTCATCACTAGCTTTTGCCCGCGGCTCCGCCCGCGTTTAATTCTATTTTTAACTAATCTTGAGAAAAAATTGAATCTGGGGACACGGTAGTGTCCCCGCCAGACGAGTCAAGCGAAGCGCGAGGGCACTACCTATATTTTCTCGAAGTGTTTCGCCGTATTTTTAAACCCTTATAACTTAGGCCAGAATTATTTCAGATAATCAAAATTCTCGGGAAATGATGTAGCTGGTGAACTTATTAAACGTATAAAGTTTCAATATCACAGTTCTTATACTTTAGATTTTATTGACATCTGAAAAACCCAGATTTCGTCACTGACTCACTGATGATCATCAAAATTCCTAGGTACTTCCTGAAGTCCTAGAAAGCTGAAATTTGGTATGTAAGCTAGAATTAGTACACAACCAACAAAAAAATTCCAAAAGTTGGAAATTTAACCCCCCAACCCCTGAAAATAGGGGATGGAAATTTGTATGAAACTACGGCAAATATTGATGCTAGAGGTCTCAAAATTGATATAGGGACTCTTCGTAATAAACAATTAAATACGTGTTTCAGGATTTTTTGTAAATCACCCCACATCCATCAAATTAGGGGGTTGGAAGTTCGTATGGGGGGATGGAAGTTTGTATGAAACTACGGCAAATATTGATGCTAGAGGTCTCAAAATTGATATAGGGACTCTTTGTAATAAACAATTAAATACGTGTTTCAGGATTTTTAGAAAATCACGCCACATCCATCAAATTAGGGGGTTGGAAGTTCGTATGGGGTTACCCATACGTATATAGGTACAAACTTAATTTCACGTTAGATATCTGCTAGTATACATCTGGAAAAACACGTAATTTTTTTTGGTAATTATAAGCGCGATTCCAGTGCCCAAGTGGCCAAGCGCCCAAGTGCCCAGTGCCCCGTGCCCAGTAATATCGCACGTTTCAAGCCCAAGTTTCATGCATGTCATGTTTAACAAGCCGAGTTTCACTGCATGTCGAGTGACCAGGATCCAGCGCTCAATGACAAGAACCCATATTGAGCCGAGTGCCCAGTGCCCAGCTTGAGTTGTTGAACGTGCCAAGCGTTAAATCTCTCTGAATTTGAAGAGCGTTATAGCGCATAAATACCTGCTCAGTGCCCAAACGGACGCGTCAAGCCCAAGTTACATACAGGGCCCGTCCAACGAGCCCAGCTCTCAGTTCCCAGTGCCCAGGGTGAGATTAGTGCCCAAGGCCCAGTACCCAGTACCCACAGTTAGCCGTCAGGCATGCCAAGCGTAAATTATATGGATTTTAACAGCGCCCCAACGTCAGTGTGCCCAGTACCATAGTGCACGCGGCAAGCCCGAATTCCCGTACCGAGCTCCGCGTGTTCATTGCCCAGAGTCCAGTGCTCTGTGACCAAAATGAGTTGTCAAGCGTGTCAAGCGTCAAATTTGAATTTCAAGAGCGCCTCAGCGCCCAACGAAAATAAAGACTGTAAATAAAACAATAGTTAAAAAACTAATAAACACACAAATCTCACCGATACCTTCCGTAGATTATTAATGAATAACAAGTAGTCTGTGTTAGTCCAGGATAAAATCAGTCTACATTTTAAATTTCAGCCAAATCAGTTCAGTGGTTGTGTTGTGATTGAGTAACAAACATCCATACTTTCATATGTATCTGTTGTGTTTTAAAAGGTAAAATTTGAAGGTAGAAATTGAAATTTGGATCTATACATTACGTTTGATTATCATTTTATCTTGATAAATGTAAAATTAGTTTCACTTTCGGTAGGCCAAAACTACTAACTTTAAATCCACTATAATTTTTTTAAATTTTCAGAATATCAGCAAAGTACGTATCTACTTGTAATACAAACATATTAGAGAGTGGGCTGTGAAAAGAGGCGCACCTGAAGTGCAAGAAATACACAAAAAAAATAAGTTAATTAAAAACATTGTTTTAAAAACTTACAAAAAGAAATGAAATCCCAACAAAAACATTTTCATGTAAAATGTTGCCAGACGAGCATATGGCTCACACTGTCAAAAAGTTATCAGATCTCATGTAGGGCAAGACTTCTGACTTTATACACCCTTAAATACAAGCTCTAACTTCACAAACTCTACACTTTAGTTACAATAATGTCTTGACCGTTTGGCTACCGTCACATGGGCGTAAAATCAAAAATTTATTCACTTTTCAGTACTCTGTAAGTTCTGTTAAATCAAAATTTGAAATCAGGAAAATGATTTTGGTGGGATAAATTTTTCACTTCACGCCCATGTGACGGTAGCCAAACGGCCAAGACATTATTGTAACTAAAGTGTAGAGTTTGTGAAGTTAGAGCTTGTATTTAAGGGTGTATAAAGTCAGAAGTCTTGCCCTACATGAGATCTGATAACTTTTTGACAGTGTGAGCCATATGCTCGTCTGGCAACATTTTACATGAAAATGTTTTTGTTGGGATTTCCTTTTCAATGACCTTTACACTTACTTTCAGGACAGATTGTCAACGTAATCTACCTATAGCAGTAGCTATAGATTACTGTTGAAAGTTAGGATTTTTTAAATATCCCATGGGAACTATGGATTTTCCCGGGACAAAAAGTAGCCTATGTTTTAATCCGGGTTATAAGCTACCTATGTTCCAAATTTCAGCCAAATCGGTTCAGTAGTTGCGGCGTGAAGGAGTAACAAACATACACACTTACACACACACACACACACACACTTACACACAAACTTTCGCCTTTATAATATTAGTGTGATAAAGAATATTAGCCCACATATCCGCATGCAATAACATAGTGCCTATTGTATGTCCTAAATTTTAGAAAGCGACACGGAACGGACCCTCGTCAGTCGTTGCTATGTCGCCACCTGCCCGGTCGTTAACGTTCAATTAAAAATCAAATTACTAACCCCTTCCACTTCCTAGTCCTATTCAATTACGAGACCGACAACTATAGCACTTGCAGCTTAAAGCTTTAAACGTAATTTCAACTTTAGTATTGCTAAGCGCTTTGGATATGGATAATAACTTTTCATATAGGAAGTTGTTAAGTTTTAAGCGCAGAACACAATATCCAGTATTATTGTCATAAATAAATATCAGGAACACCTACTCGTATGAACTTAATTGCCAATCTCACAGTATATTATATCAATACACAATATAATAGTTTCCTGGTTTATTACCACCAACTTTCGATGATTTTGATTGATCCAAAAAGTTTTATCAGGCAAAATTGGCATACTATGTAGCTTTTTAGGTTTCTAACCCCAGACTTTTATTAATATTATTATAAATACATTTTTTGCAATACACAATTTCAATTCGAAGTTTTGTCTTAAGATCAAAAAAAGTGTCAAGTTTATGAACCAAGGTGTAGAAAAATATGAAGCCAACAACGGTAAAAAGTCACAAAAGCATAACAGGAGATATCTTAAGAATGAATGATTACCATCTACCTGTTACTTATCTTGAACGCCATTCAAGATTTGCTACGATTCTTAACTCCAAAGTCTCCCGGAAATTGCACCGACTTCCTTCCCAGTGTTATAATATGAACGGAAGCATTAGTCTCCTTTGCTGTCGATTAGCTATACGCTCCGATTATCGTGATTTTCTCATTTCGATAGGAGAAAGTTCAATATCTTCGGGTAAAAGTGTTTTGCCCTGATCTATATCCTGGTATCTGACTAGAAAGAACTGGTAAAATTTAAGCAATTTTAATTTACATAAAACGTAACCAACATACCAGGACTTTAGGAAACAAAGAGAGCGTTACGTTTGCAATGCACAATATTCTGAATTTACAATTTACGTAAACGTGATCAAGTAACCTCCGAACAGAAAAAAAAGCTAGTAACAATGTAAATATTGTTGTCGTCAGCATTTGCATATTATAATTGGGAAAATTAACCTTGCGAATTATTTACCTACAGGTTATAAAGTAGACTGTACGTTTGAATCGGCAGTGTAGTGTTGTAGTTTGTGCCAGACGCGTCATTCGCTGGTCGTCCCCCATCACTTTATGTGCTTTTGTTATTCATGCATACTTACCACAAAGGTTTAACCAGAACTTTCTATAGCTTTTGTATTGTGAAGGTCTATATTAATAACGTAGAGCTTCGTTGATTGTGTTGTAACTAGTAGATCCCTTTAGATCTCGTATTATACTAAATACAGATTAAAAAGTTCATAAACTTGACACTACGGTTGAGTTAATTTACTATGGTGTACTTAATAAAATGAGTTGTCAAAACAATATTATTGTCGGCTTTACACGAAAGCATATCTACGTCAACGCTATACGTGGTTAAGTTTAACTTGAAAATAATATTCTTGAAATATTCAAAGGTTTTGTTGGTATGTGTGTATTTATAGAAAATATTTTTCAGTTATCTCAATTTATTATTGCCACCGTTGCCGTCGCTGTGTGCTCGTCCGTCCGCGCTTCCTGTGGCGACAGGTGGTGCTATTTCCACCTCTCCGTGAACCGGCGCGCAACACAATTCACGTTCAAAGTCGATTATTTTAAATTATACTACAGCACTGTTTATGCTATTGTCTATTCTATCACCTACCAGTTTCGCTAAATAATTTTTCCACCATAAAATGTGTTCGATACACGTTTTCCTGCTATTTTCACTTGCAAATGCCCTTGATCCGTTTTAGATACTCAGTACTGAGAGTGACCCATTTAGAATTTAATTCTTGCTCTCCGACAGTCAACGCGTGGTTGACCTGTTTCTTTGTGCCATTGTGTTTGCGCTGCATCAGCCTGACCTACATTTAAATGTTCGTTGTTATTGCATAGTTGTCGTTGTCTTCTTTTTTATGTAGTGCCTACTAGTAACGTTTCGAGAACATGATAATAATATTTTTTTTTATCGAACTCCGCACATGCGTGGTCAATTGATAATCGTTGCCACTTGCCGCCTAATAATAAACGCGAAATTCGTTCTAGTACACACCACCTTGTGCTCTCATCGGGCACTTAAATATAAAGCGGCGAGGTCGGGAGTCGAAGTCGGGCTACCGGTGGCCAGTGGGGCTCCCGCACGCGCTCCGCGTGCACGCCGCAATGCCGTCGCTCCGATGTCCGTCACGTCAACGTGCATCAACACGGTGACGTCAGGAGCTAGGCGGCGATGCAACCGCCGCGCCAATGCTTCTTGGCAGGGCGTTTGATTGAGGGCTCTCGCAGACACGCCAGTGTGTGTGACGGCGCTGCCCGGTCGTGACGGTGTCCGCATGGTGCAGAAGCTGGCGGCCGAGCTGCGGGGGCTGATCGGGAAGCGCGCCCCGACGGGCCCGCCGCCCGCGCCCCCGCCCGCGCAGCCGCTGTACTCGCGCAAGGACCTCAAGACCAACCTCAGCAGACACATGAGTATCGTGCTGGACAGGTCAGTGCTGGTGGTGTGGCATTCAAATCTATAATGCTACATATAAAAATCGTCTGGTTAATTTTCTTTCACATAATAATATACATAAACACTACCAATCTCGTAGGTAGGCTACTAACCATCGCATTTGATCGTTAAATTTTTATCTTTACACAAACGTATCACGTAGGTACCTACTCAAATATGAAAAGTCTACTTCCTTGATTTTTTAAACTAACATTTTTATCAAATATTAATTTAAGAGATAAAATCATGGTCTGTTTTATTAACGACAACAGAAATTAGGAGTATGAAGGCGTTTCCAACTCTGTTTATCATCATTCAAATTCAGTTTCATTTTAGACTACCGACTATCGACTCTACGTTTAACGTAGACAAGCCGAGGAAGAGAAAAAATTGACACTCTATAGCCAACAAAGTAAAGTTAAAGCATACTAATCTCAGTAACGGGATTATCAATAACATGTGTAGGTACTCTATCAAACACGTAATGGTAATAACGAATCACGACGCATTAATAATTTTATTAGTGCCCGGAGTCACACGAGAGTAGAAAGAAAGAAAGAAAGTATTTATTTCATACTATGCCACACACCACACAACGTACACACTTATGTACTAGAACGATGCCTGAAGCTTCCCCCACCTGGGCAATTGAAACCAATAATATTACCCAAGGGACGCGTCCACTATCGACTGTGACGTTTCTTGTCATCCATATATTCATCAAATGCACCTTATACAATCGCCTTTACAAACTATTCTACGATGTTCATATATAAAGTATAATATTTCTGATACAATGATAATTGATATGCATTGCGTTCATAACTACGAGCATTACACTTAATCTACTTGAACGATAATGTTTCCAGGTAGATTCGATGTTGCGATGCCCGAGTGCACGATATTTCGTAACGCCTAGCCTCAGTTTAAAGAAAGGCCGTATAATAGTCGAGTCTCAAGGTAACCGCTGAACCAGCTATCACCGCTCACAACCAACCGCAGGCATTAATAAACCTTAATTAAAGTACTCGTATAATAATAACGTGGTACTACACGAGCTCATTCAATATCACAAGTTAATAGATGTTCAAACTTTTACACGTGCAGATTGTAGTCAAGGCGATTGGACCGAATGAACAATTAGCGAACAGAATGTACTTTATACACTCAATATCATTGCGATCCGATATCATATTTAGTATCGGTATAACGTTACGTTGAAATTTTTAAAAAAGTGCTGGGTAGTTATTAAAAATTTGCTTTCCTGAAAAAGAAATTATAAATCAGTCAATAGAACATCGGTAATAGAAGGTTTAGCACCAATAAGATCTTTACTACCTACGATTTTTTTAACGACCTAATAGAGATCTATCTCAGCCAGTTTGATATTTTACACTTCCAAGGGACTAAAATATATTGTATCTTAGCATTTGATTTCTATTTCAGTTGATATCTCTACCGGATCTAGAGAAAAAAGGCCAAAATTACCGACAGATACACTAAGTGATCCTATAATGTTTCCGTTATCATTTAAAACACGGAATCCCAAAAATGATCTTAATTAAAAATTCTAATTACGGCTTTTTGTACATTGTTTACATCTTTTTTACGATGTAAAATTTTAATAGAGGGTATGCAGATTATATTTTTCCTGCCGCCTATTTTAAAGTAAAACACGGCTTGTCTATTAAAATATCATCTGTTGCCATCACGAGGAAAGATATGGGCGTGTCTTAACTGAAACATCGCCAATATTTTTAATTATTAAAACTATGCTTCAATCGGAATGGCATATCTTGATTGATGGAAAAATTTGACGTAGCGCTTGTCAAAATATCAGTCATCAAAATGTCTGTTTGATTATGTAGGTACATTGTTTTACGCGCAGCATTAGTATCAATAACGTTAACTTCCATTACTTACATTAAATTGCTTAGTGCACAATTCATGATTTCAAAGCATAGAAGTAGACCGTATCCTTGTAAGTTTTGATAAGTTTGTGAGTTTAAAATTGTACGACGTTCAGTAATTATGATCAGTTCGCGCACTCTCGCGTTTATTTCGAAACTTTCGTATAAAGACTCTTTATTTATAGGTTAACTACATGATAATATAATTCCAGTTCGGTCAACTTAGAGCGCAAGAACTGGAACTACGATAACGATAAAATATTTGAATAATTTACAAATTTTACGTGTTGTCGACATTGACATATAAATCTATGGTTGACCATTACATTTTCAGTTAATCTATATTAAATAATACATATTTACAAAAATAAAAAGTTACTTTCTATGGTTGTAAATATTCAAAAAAATATTGCACATAGTTTAGTTAGTTCAAATACGAGAAACAGTCGGCAAAGTGCTTCTGTTGTTCCTCTTTTTGATAAAGTAAATTAATTTATCTACGCTCATTGCTTAAAGTTCGAATTATGAAATCAAAATGTGTCACATAATGACCTACTTTATTCACAGACTATAATTATTAAAAAGTTATTCATTATAACATCGATCTACTATGGAAATATTTCAAGAAAGTTGTATAATTTCCATTACGATACGCGGCTCTGGGTTCCTGTAGGTATTTTTATCTGGGGTAATATTTTTTATGTAATATTTTTTTAAGGGAATCCACAGACAACATATTGGTAGTCATTGCCGAGAGTATGGGTGGGCCATGATTGACCATAGACAACAACAACAATGTCTATTGTCTTTGGTTCTGCGCCACATTATCAGAATTTTGGCGCCATACATACAAATTTTTAACATTTTAAGGTGTTATTTTTGTTACTTAGTAAAAACTTTGCGCTGAAAAATGTCTAGCAGTGAAACCTAGTAAAGAAAATTTAACTCCACCTGACATTTTAGTAGTTGCAACAAAAATGAAACAAAGTGAATGATTTACCGCAAACGTTAGCAAGATTTTATGGTTTGGATTTATGAAAATAATATGAGCGTAGATAAAGTAGCACACAGTGAAACTCTACATAATTAGGTATTAAAACATGAGTGTGAGTTTAATAGTATCACACGAGTACAATACCCCCCATTATGCAACCGTTTCATAAACTACTATACTTTAATTATTTTACGATGTTATTTACAAAATTTCATAATTTTTAAGTCAACAGAAGGTTATCTCACTCTGCGTAGTCCGAAACGAAACTTATCTTATTTTTTATATACGTTAGCTACATAATATAGCACTGAATAGTATGTTGATTATCTTTTTACCAAATATTGATCTTTTTAAAACCATTGAAAAAATTTGCTTCTCTGAAAGCTTTGACACGACAGTACTCTACGTAATAAAATAGGTACGAGTAGGTGTAAGTTGGTCACTATGATTTGTGAACACTAAAATATCCTAATGGACGACCTCGTTATTTACATTATTTTCGTAGGTACAGAAGTAGAGCACAATTTATTTAAAACGCACAATAATGTCTGTATTGAGCTTGCAGGAATTTTTCACAGCGTTACATGAAAACTTGTGAGATAATTGAGTCACAGTTTTTCTGTTTTTATTTTAAGCGAAGTAAATATTGAATGGATTTTAATTTAGATTTGATACCTGGATGAAATCCAACGGAATGTATTCGCAATGCTAAGATCGCTCAGTAGCGTGACGCTCGTATGCTAGGAGGTTATCGATGCTCGTCACATCATTCACCGGCCACCGCAAACATCGATATCTTTTACGTTCGTTCGGATTACGCCGGGCGGCGGGGGTGCTTTGTAGTGGTGCCCGCAGTCGCTCGTACCGAGACGCCCGCGCATGGCCGCCCGCCGAGGTCGCCCCGAAGCCGTGCCTATGCCCACCATTTAGGACAGTATACCTGTTCGCGTGTACACCTTATCGCGTTCCTATTATCGCATTAAGCCTATTTCGGCCGTGCATCGATCGGTTTCGCCGCCTCCCAAGAATCGCAGCACGCAGTCTTGAATTCGACGAGTGACGAGTGCGAGCGGGCCGCGCGCGTGTCGCACATCGGATGACATCAGTTAAGCTACTCGTACCACGTCCGCTGGAAACAATACGGCATACGCGCTCAGTGCAAACGGCGTGGCCGAGTCGAGTACACGAGGACCTCGATGGAGGACAGACGCTGTGCGACCTGCGAGGCCCTGGGGAGGCGCAGTCTCTCCAGCAAGCTGCTCCAGGCGGCGACGGCGCAGGCGCATATGAAGACATGTGCACAGTCTCGCGCCATCCCCGGCGACGTGGGGCTGGACCGCATCCACGACGCGGACCTCGCGTCCCGAGCCCTCGCTGCGAAACGACGAAAGTCAATAGCCAGCATCAAACTGAGCCTCCAACCAGACGCCAGTCAAAAAGCTTCAACAACCGAGCGAGCCCGATCCAATTGTACTCGCAGAAATACTTGGTGCTCGTAAGTGTAACGTGTGCAATTTGTAGCATTAATTTTGCCATAGCCACATATTAGCATTTATCAATGTTATCTCTTATAATAATCGGACAATTTATAATTATTGTATTGGCTTCTTGATCTGTTTATTCGCAATAATTGTTATCTTACTGATGATTATTATCGCCTCAGATAGTATCTTATTAGTCATTACTCATTATCAAACCCTGATGCTTTGACTACGTGCTTTTTCGTCCATCGCACGTTACCTGCTCTTTTCGTAACTTTTCACTTACTTAGTCACCTTGTTGAACTCATTATTATTTCACAACACTTATATAGGTGCTGTTAAACTATTCATCAATACATTTTATTTATATTGAACATCGATGAAGTAACCTTGTATACTCGTATCGATTTACCGTGTAAAATTAACTGCATGTATTAAACGTTGCACGTTATACACTACTGAGCATATTATTATGTTATAAAAATATAAGTTGTTACAACTACTCATCTTTTTAATGTTTCACGCAATGTCTTTTTCACGATCTTTCACGTCCTTACACAAGTATTGAGGTTTAGGATAACATACATATTCTATTGTTAGACCCGAAGCCCGGTAATTAGATCATTAAGAATAAATAATAGGGAATGATACGCATCATCAGTAATTTCAAACCTGAATATTTTTTAATTTTTTAGTTGAAAGACAAGCAAGCGTCCCGACATTTAATCTTTGTCGCATTACCGTACAACAACCCGAAGCTAACGGAAACTCCAATTTGTCCAACTTAGTCCTATTGTGACAATAAGGTCGTAGACAGGAACCAGATACTTATGAGAATCTTTCTTGATCTGATTTGCAGGAAAGAATTGAGAAGTATTTCATCAACTTCAGCGTTGGTGAAAAGGAAAACGGAATTATTTAACTACTGAAAAAAGATTATTGATTAGGTTCATGAAGAATTCCTATTCGGATTTTTCATGAAAACTTCATTCTCATACTTTTGGTTGCCTCAAATATAAAGTCGTGTGTATTGTTCATTTCAAAACCTTGATAACTTTTATGACTTCCCGCTTGAAATCTTTATAACTGCTTACATTGCCACGGTTACAGTTGCAGTATGTTAATCAATTAAATAAAATTACTTGCTTCTGTAGCTAACTTTTCTGTAATTTAAATTATCTTTGTAAGGACTACTTCATAAAAGGGTTACATAATACAACACTTAAACACATAGCAATTGCCATTATAATCTGGTATTTGACTTCACTTATTGTGTGCTACTAACAATAGCAATTTGTTCGTAATTGCTACTTTAAGAACAGTAAAAAAAGCTTTGTTTTTGCATGTTCTATAATAATAATCAATTATTCCTTTTTACTGCCGCGTCTCTATTGTAGAACTTTTTTTATTCCCATACCCTATTGTATGTAAAAAAGTATTTGCCTACATGTAAGGAAATGTGCACACATTAGTCTTAGAAACGTAGTCCGCATTCTGATGCGATTGCCTAAATACTGTAGTGCGTCGAGCATGTTTGCTGACGCCAGAGTCCCGGACTACTTTGCGATCATTAGATCTCGAATGGCGGCGTTCTGGTTGCGTACTAATTCGCAACTCGAGCAACGAGATCCTCAAGGTGTGCTCTGAGTATCCTGACAACCCTGTACTGAAGTACTGGCTTGCCGTATATCGCGACAGCAATTCGGTTGCTGTCGCGATAAAATAGAACAAACCCCGTGGGGGGGCAATTTCTAGTAATTATTTTAGCGTAAGTAATTTACGTTATTATTTTATTAGCATATACCTATGTATTGTAGGTTAATTTTATTTAATTTTTCATTTTTGTATTTTTGTATTTTGATGGGTTTTTATCACCTGAAATAAATCATTTATTATATTATTATTATTAGAAAATAGGTAATTAGTTCTTTCCTTATTTTATATTGATAGGACAAATAAACAATTCAATTACATTGATATTATTTAAACATCAAATAATTTCGTTTAACTCGCAATAAAATGTGCATTTAATAATTAACTATTTCGTCCAGTATTTTTCCCCTATCAATAAACTGTCTTTAACTATGTATGAACTCTGGACAGAACCTGTTATTACATCATGTGTTTGATAAAGGTATAGCTATTGATTGTATCATATCATAAATTAAATGGCGACTTGTATGCAATGGTACATACCTATAATTATTTTTCATTTATCACCATCGAAGATTTTTCGTTTAGATTTCCAGTATATTATTATTTATTTTTATGTGAGCACTTATCTTAACAGATAAAAGTATTTAAAATCTTGATAGCTACTGTCAGTTTAAATCCACGATATTGCGACTGAGGTTACTTTTGAAGGTCACTTCAGCTCATCTGGAATCCACGTACATTTAGAAATTATCCTCATACAATGTCATACTGAAAAAATGTATGAGATTATTTGTTACTGTTACAAATAAAGCAAAGATGTTTATCGCAGATAGTTGATTCAGATGTGCATCTGACGTGTTTATTCATTGCACTCAACGTATAAAGACATGCGACAATCATACAAATTACTGTGATGATTACATGTTGATCTACGTCGTTATCGTTAGTGGCTGCACCTTTAAATAAAAAGTTTCAGGGTTATTACTGGGTAACATTTAATTGACTTTTTGCATCAAGTCATTGTTAATATTGCGTCATCGTTACAATATGAAACTAAAATCGACTGATGAGTTCATAGGAAAATTAGTTGCTTTTTTTTCTCAATAATGTAGTATTATATACTCGTCAAGATGTATGACTTGCGTTTGTGTCACTATTTTGTACTGAATATCCGTTTGCCTTAAAGCTAAAGGTGTAATCAGCAAAAAGACAAGTGTCTTTTTTGCGATGATATTAATGAGGCAATGTTCACATATACCTACTGCACTTAGATTGTTGTAGAATAAGACTTACCAGTAAATATTTTTGTGATAATTCGTGTGACAATATCAGCTAAAATAATAATTGTGTTGGTAACGAGTCCATATATTTATAAGCCCAATATGGATGGCTAGCTTAAGGATTTTCAATGACCTATTTTACATCATTTTTTCTGAACGTCTCGAAGCCTTACAGGAATACATTCATCAGCTACATGATATTAAGTGATTCTTCTTTTTCTTCTCCTTTAATTATGATTTTTTTTTAATATTTGTAACTAATGCAGTTCTACATCTAGTAAGTATATCTAATTCTAGAACATATTTAGTATCAAGGTCGCAAAGTGTGAGATTCTATAGTATTGCTAAATGCAATATTACACGCTCGTTGCGCTTTAATGCATATGAAACACTTGTAGCGTCATCAAATGGACTGGAACATTTAATGTATTTGCATTACTGATCAACATTTGTTCAATAATTGCATCTTTAGCAGGACAGATTAATTTGTTTTGCTGTAATCCGCTACTTGAAAAGATTCTGTATGGTACAATATGCAGGCACACTGCCCACATGAAACACCACCACGTAGATCTCTACGATTTCGCATTGTGAAGTCAACATCTCCTGAGGATGTCCCGGTTCGGGACGAAACGTGCGTCGAAGAAAGTGTTGGAAAATTGTGTGTGGTGTTTCATGTGGGCAGTGTTCCTGCATATTGTACCATACAGAATCTTTTGAAGTAGCGGATTACAGCAAAACAAATTAATCTGTCCTGCTAATTATGGATTTCCACAAAATAACGCCTGCTTCCGTTCAATATTTAATTGCATCTTTGTTTAGATTTCCCACTGTCGATGGATGGGCTGTATACGAGTATTTACATGAAACTAAAGTCAACTCGATATGTTGTTGCACACTGGGTCATACAAAGAGGAAACAGGATAACGGTACCATGTACGGTAGGAGTACTGTAAAGACCGAAAGTTTCGACCGAAAGAGTAAAGACCGAGTGTTCTGTTGCGGCAGAAGATGCAACAGGCGGCGGTCAGGTTCCCCTTATTAATATCCCAGCGTGCAAAGACATATTGCGTACTGAAAGAAAGAACTTTAAAGATAGCAGACGATGATAATGATGAATTAGTAATACACTATTTGGCTATGCTATTTTATTGCTTTAGAATTGCATATTGGGATAGATTTGAATAAATTATCAAGTGCATTTCCATTCTCGCTCCGAAGATTCCATACCATACCTACCGTACATTATTACCATAACATAGATGGCAAATATCACAAAATTGAAAAGCTGGAAAGCGAACTTAAAAGTACCTAAACAATTAATATTTTTTCTAAAATAACCAAAATCCTTGCGAAGTCCCAACGTATTATGCGTTTGCAATAGATCTAAGATCTATGTTAAACTGACTGATAGATCAATTTAACATGCCTGTCGTCTTGGAAACATAACTATACAATCTAGGTCAATATAGTATTTAGACATTAAACTTTACGATGATACTGTTAATTGTACTGTAAGAGGTTATTCAACATGCAGTAATTGTAACAATTAATGTTTGAAAATAGTATCATTAAGGCGCTGTGTACAGTCAAATGTGGCTAAATTGCGTTCATATAGCATGGTTTTATGTAAAATCTACACGTCTTATCACTGGTAAAAAAATATGTGGATAAAATTGAAAGTATTTCTGACATGATGGCTAATACCGAAACACGATTTCGCAAACTTCACTCGATAGAAAAAAATTGCAAAGTTGCCTCTGCAAATACATAAATCTGCATTTTTCTCAGAAATGGTTACATCGATTTTTGTGAAATTAAATTTGGTTGTTTGTGTTATTGTGACAGAGAAGATGGCTATTTTAGATTTTTTTTATTACGTCTGCATAAATTCGGTTACCATTTCCACTAGGTTATGTTTCCCCCAGAAATGACTTCCGTGAAACGTCCGTGTCTCTCGTATTGAATAAGACAGTGACCGCCGAGTCGCGTTGCTAGGTGGACCTGTACACGTATACGCTGTCGCTGTCGCCGAAATGAACCGCGCGGCGCGGCTATAATGGCGGGAAACGACGCAGTCCAGTAACAATACGATAAGGTAGCTTATTTTCGTCCGGCGAGTAGTATGTTGTTTGGCTCAGATTGATCGACGATGGGTTACAGTGGGATTCTCCCAGTTCGATTCTTACTAATTATATTGTAGTTTTTTTTTTTTTACAAAAGTTTTGCATATTTATGAGGTATTAGGTATGAGATACTATTAGATAAACATGTTATAATAAAAGTAGCTTTTGCCCGCCCGCGGCATCATCCGCGTGAATTATTTGAAAAATCCTTTCTTAGCGGATGCCTAGACATCACCAGTCAATGATTCAGTCAGACAGTCACTTTTGCCTTTTATAGTTCGGTACTGTATTTTTAAGCTAATACCTACCTAATTTTTAAGGTTCCGTACGGACAGGGTAACTGCTAAGTGCCAATGGCGTATTAGGGTTGTCCCTACAAAGCACCGGCTTTCGTCCGCCCGTGCGTACGTCTATCTGCCTGTCAGTGGGCCATAGGCCATAATTAGGCCAGTGACAAGTCGGAATGGCAATCGAGGTGTGATTGAAAAAGTGAAAAACAATGTGAGCTTGATATTTTATCGATAAACGCGGTCGATACAGACTCGTGTTTGCGATTGTTCTTCACATTTTCTTTCATCTCGATCTGTTACCTACTAGTTATAAGGTAGACAGTCAAGTTTTACAGTCTGTAATGTGTATTACTATTTTGCAGTTCTAGCAATAAATGATTGTTGTTGTTGTTGTTGTTGTTTTCGTCAATGGATTTTGTTTGTGCCAAAGCAGCACTGAGCACTTCGCCAATGTCACGTGGGAATCAATAAATGATAGAAAAGAGGAAACAAAATATACATGTGGTCATGCTCATGACTCATGATGAGTCTAATGACTCATGCATGATACACGTTCCTCGTATGGGGGTTTTTAACTTTCGAGTGTGTGTTGTGTGGCGAAAGGATAAATAATACTAATAAAAATCACTTTTGCATTTTTAAATCATTATTTAATTTAAAGTTAGGTAAGGAAAAGTTTACTTGTATTTTATACACTGTGTAACGAAAATCCTGTAGGTCCTAGGGGCATACACATAATAATTTATTATGTACTGACTATTGACATCGGACATCCCAAAAGCAATGGAAAAAATAGTGAGCCAGATAAATGATAATGGTAAATGATAATCTTTATTTTTTTACATAGGCCTAACTTACAGGCTCTTATGAAACGTCAAAACTCTATTTTGGGAAATTAACGTTGCCAAAATAACCATGAGCACGACCACTTAGAGCCTTTCGCAGTAGGTAACTGGCATATTGAACTTTTTTTCTGGTCATCAATAGACTTTAGTTTAGGCCTTGATCTCATATTTTTCCAAGAAACCGCTTTTAGAGATAGACACGACGAAATTTGTATTATTAATATTTTCGAAATCTTCAATCAATAGCTCTCTCCAGCTTTATACCCCATTTACCCCGCTAACTAAGTGTTAAAATTGTTAAAATTCGTCAAAACTTAAGTGTTTTTACAGGAGGTGTTGTTTATACAAGGATCATTTTCTTTATCATCAACATTAGAATCTTTCGAAATTCGTCTTCTCTTAGGTGAAGGTTCTTTTTCTGTGCTGTCAATTGTTGATGCTAATATTTCATTTTCTCTTAGTGGCATACCACACGCTCGTCGCGAATCTACTATTTCAGGCAAAAGCCAGTTCATGTAAAAAGTCAAAAGTTTTTCCTTCATCTTTTCTTCCCAAAACTGATCATCCCTTTCTATTTTTTCAGTTTTGAGTGGCTTATTCTCGCCACTCCATACTGCAAACAAGCACTTTTGTCTCTGCGATACATGCAGCTGTCCTTGTACTTGATAGTACCAGTTGCTGTTTTTATTCAGTTCGATTAGATTTTTTTTTATTATATCTCCATATTTGAATTTTATTAGCTTTTATTGATTCTTCCAAACTGGTTTTGAAAGCCACTAAAGGGCATTTTATTTCAACTATGTTATCTTGCCCGATTAAGCCATCAGGTGTGGCCCCAATAAAGGGGTATTGGTGGTCTACGAACAACCCCCAGGGCTCAATAACAACATTTTCTTGAATAGCAAGTTGTTTCAAAGCCACGGATTCACTTTCCACGCCATGTGCAATTGCCGTAATGTGGCTGAGGTTAGATTTGTACAGGATATTTTCAACTAGTTTGGCTTTGCGTTCTCTTCTTTTAACTACTAATCCGAAATTTGATGCCGTGATCATATTTCTCCTTAATTCTGTCCATTCATCACTATCCCTCTGATTGATAGTAGATAATTGAATTTTTTCTTTATCTGATGTAAGTTGACTGAGATTTTGCAGAAAAGATTCTTTAGCTTTATATTCAATAAAGCTAAAGAATCTTTTATCATTTCATCTACTCTCAGATCAGGGGTAGTACTCTGAGTTCCATAATCGTTTTGAACACTGTCCTTTTTAAGCATTCTGTTTTTTTTATGAGGATTTGCCTTGTTAAACTGCCTTTTTATTCGGCGTCTTTCTTCAAACTTTTTGAGGATGCTTGTTGGACTTTTTTGTAAGATTCGTTTATGGAGAAGATATCTTGGATGGGAGTTATTGAAAGTGACGACTGCAGCATTGCCACGCGCGCGGTAACCCCGACGAAGTGATAGTATAGGATCTCTGAACATTTTCACTTATAACTTTTTTATTTATAGTTACTGGACCAAAAGTTACTGGATCAAAGTTGTAGAGAATTTAATTTGTAACAAAAAATGTTAACAATTTTTTTTATCAAACAAATAGTTTAAAAGATATATCGTAAAAACCATTTCAACCCCTATTTTCAAGATGGCGGCCGTGGTGGACAAGGGTGGCGACCCCACAAACTTGGTGTTAGCTTTACACTGACCCCCACTACACATCAAAAATTGCGTCCTCTAAATAACGCAAGGTTAGGCCTAAAAAATGTAACATTTCAATGGACTATATTTCACTTTTCAAAATTCGACAACCGGAATTCTGGACTGATTTTTCGCAGGCAGCTTTATACCATCGTGTTCAGAATGAAATAATCTTTATTTTCATTTAATTTTAATTCAATAATCAGACCGGTGCAAAATGCTGAATCGATTCACCTGTTTATACCTGGCTACCCGAGAGTTGTGACTTGTGACCGGAAAAGAATAAACAACCCAACGTTTTCATATTCTATGGGCTTCAGACTTTCGATTGGTATAGAATTTGTCTAATAATAATCAAACCGGTGAAATGTTGAAAAAAATATTTTTTTTTAATTATGAATTAATCATATCCTGGACTGAAATTTGTTTGACAACCCATATGCAATATACTTATTGATATACTAAATTACATATAAAATATGTTTCATCAAATAAGCATCTCGGTGAAGGTCGTTGTATATCGGGATCTTAGGCTATGAGAAATTTATTATTTTCCCTCCCACAATCTTCGCAATTACACTGTTGAAGCGTTCTATTACATTGGTATCTACGTCCTCAAGCATGCTCCGTCTGTATCGACCGCGTTTATCGATAAAATATCAAGCTCACATTGTTTTTCACTTTTTCAATCACACCCCGATTGCCATCCCGACTTGTCACTGGCTATATAATTATGGCCTATGGCCCACTGACAGGCAGATAGACGTACGCACGGGCGGACGAAAGCGGGTGCTTTGTAGGGACAACCCTATTACGCCATTGGCACTTAGCAGTTACCCTGTCCGTACGGAACCTTAAAAATTAGGTAGGTATTAGCTTAAAAATACAGTACCGAACTATAAAAGGCAAAAGTGACTGTCTGACTGAATCATTGACTGGTGATGTCTAGGCATCCGCTAAGAAAGGATTTTTCAAATAATTCACGCGGATGATGCCGCGGGCGGGCAAAAGCTACTTTTATTATAACATGTTTATCTAATAGTATCTCATACCTAATACCTCATAAATATATGCAAAACTTTTGTAAAAAAAGAAAAAAACTACAATATAATTAGTAAGAATCGAACTGGGAGGATTCCCACTGTAACCCATCGTCGATCAATCTGAGCCAAACAACACTCCAACTCTCCGGACGAAAATAAGCTACCGTATCATATTGTTACTGGACTGTGTCGTTTCCCGCCATTAAACCCGCGCCGCGCGGTTCATTTGGTTAAGGAACGCTCGCGCGCGCTCCGCGGTGGGTGGGGCTAGTACCCCGCAACTCCCGCTACTTCACCCCCTCAAATACCTAAAGGTTCACTATTCATAGCGCCTTAAGGTGACTATTTATGTCATCCTATTCATTGCATCAAGGACTTTGAGGTTGTTCACATCGAATTGGTGGTTCGGATCGTTTTTATAGAACCAGTAAAAATAATTAATTAAACCCAGGATTGGAAAGGTACTTAAGTTCCACTTAATTTCATACATTAGGCAGCAGGTTAAACTGTCTCTATCAGTAGTTTCATTCTTATACTTAGTGTCTACGTCTTAGAACCTATTTATGTTATCATTGTTAGTCACTGAGAATCACACACACAAAGACAATCAATGGATTCTCTTTTATATTCATTCGTGTCCTAAAAATAATTATATCTGTAATTTATTATGCAAATGTAGTGTTCTCTCAACAAAGACGTTCCATGAGGCATCCGTCTGATGGTAAATTAAACATCACTCCACTGCATGTGTGGGAGGACAATATACGGAAGCGTTTACCGTTAATTATTATTGTTCTCTAGGCACTGCTTTTATAATGCTATTCGTTTAAAATTTGACTTTGGAGGATTCAAATTTAGTGTAGTTAATATTGTTGCCAATTATTTGGAATTGATGAATGTATTCAGAAATCAGATTCCATACGTGTGGGCTCATGGCTATTGGTGTTATAGTATATTATTAAATATTTACTCTAGGTCTAGGTGATCTACTCTAGTCACTTTTCGCGTATTTATCAGCGAAACAGTAGCGTTAAATAGGACCGTATATCTTCGCCCATGTAGACAAATAAAGCGTATTATAATATCATATAGCTAATAGTAACTATGATAGGCGAGTGTTATTACTTCTTAGACACAGGTAGATTGTGCGCAGTTATGTGATGTAAATTATGGCAACAAAGCATTATGTATTACCTTTGGACATAAGAAATAACTATTTTGATTACAAACTTAATCATCTGAAGCCATGGCGTTGAATTTTTTGTTACTGTTTACAAAAATAGAACCGGTTTGCTTTCAATCCTTGTAACGCAACCAGTCGTTTTCTTTGTTTTATTTTTATTCTGCCTAGAGAGCCAAAACTGGCCAAATCTGGTCAGCCTTGAACCTAAATGATATTATGATCGTTCGAAGCAAGCATTAATTCGAGTTTCGGCAGTTATGGATTCATTCTTGTCTCGAAAGACTACGGCGTTCGGCGTGCCGGGTGTGTCGCAAAAGCGTTGCTTTTGTGCTTAGGTGTTCGGAGGCGCCATCGGCCATCGTAGCCCGTAGTAGGTAGAGCGGTGCGCGCGCCGCTTGCTCGCTCCCCTCCGCGCGCCCCTCGGACCGGCCCCGGTGCCGGTCCCAGTTTACCGCAACGCGTCGTTCTGCCCGCCCGCGTGACGCTGACGCGTCGAATACTTGTACAACCGAAACACCACTACCTCAATAGTCAACACGCACAACGCTCAGACTCACTCGCAAACACGGCTCCGTTACAACCGAAAGCAGGGACTCGGGCGTCCCGCACGAAGCACACGCAAGGCGACGCGGGAGCCATGCAAACTAAACTCATCAGTACAAGCTACTCATCGATAATGAACAAACAGGATTTGCTCAGAGAAGTCGTCGTCAAGTACATCGACTACTTCTACCCCGTGTGAGTACAGTTCCATTATAGACCACTTTCGTCTCGCTCTGGACGTTGACGCACTGCGTCTTTTCATTTTGTCGGCATGTTCCAGCGTCTCGAAGGATGTGGTGTGGTGGAGTTCAGCTGATTATTTGTCGAACCGGTAAGTCGGTGAAGGTTCCACGGCAATGACTCTGGCTGCAAGCGGACAAATTGTTGCGATTGGCTGACGTCAGCGCCGCCTATTGAAACCGGCTAACTCCATCGTCTCGCTGCTGCTGTATCGATCCACTGCATTAAATACAAAATCGTTTTAACACATCACATTATACATAATATCTGTTATAGCAAGTCGTCGCTGACCTCGAAAAGCTCACACTCTGGCATTGATCTTTTGCTGCCGACAATTCTTTCAACCTTTTCATTTTGTAGTTGCTACAACCTTAAGATGGTGTATTTCATGGGTTACTTTGCGCGTTACGCAAAATGTTGGTTGGTTCGTTTTCAAATTTCCGTTGTCATCGGATGTTTTCATCGTCGGGTCGTAGAACTTCGTCTCATTCATTATTATTAAATCATGAGGAAAAGCATTGTTGCGTGACCTTTTTGCGTGACTACTATTGACCGGTAACGGCATCCCCTCATTGTTCCACTTTGCCCTTTGGCCGATTCATGTTTACAATTCATGTTGAATAAAGAGGCTTTGCTTTTATTTAACTTAACTTTTTCTACATTTATAATGATTATGTTATTAAACAGCATTAACATTGCCTCGGTCCAAACATTTTTTGCAAAACATGTGGAACACTTAAAAATGTTCACAGAACATTATTTTATTTTCACGTTCTTTTAACATGTCTACACGATTTCAAATTTAGACTAATGACTAGTTTGTCATGTCCACTCTAAATTTAGACCGTACCCACTCGTTTCAACATCAAAATGCAAATGGAATTCAATTGTCTCTTCTACAGAATACAATTTTGGTTAATGAATATTTTGGTTATTTATGTGCTGTGAAAACTAGTACGGTTAATACGCAACGATTGTTGCCTCTGTTTTTTTTCATCACTAACATAATATTATATTATAGGACAGTGCTGAGTGCATTAGGAAACATCATCGAGATGTAATAAGAACCATGTACTGTTGTTTCGACATCACCCGTCGATTTTCCCTCAATGACCTTGTAGGAATCTCGCCCGCTCCGCGCTCGCCTCAAAAGTCACAATACGCTTTATTTGATGTTCATACTCCGCTTCGG
Organism: Coenonympha arcania; assembly: GCA_036785405.1. Lineage (NCBI taxonomy): Eukaryota > Metazoa > Arthropoda > Insecta > Lepidoptera > Nymphalidae > Coenonympha > Coenonympha arcania. The sequence goes on from CM072055.1 coordinate 16,967,906, forward strand.
GCTGCAGCATTATCCTATGGTATTTGATCGGCATTCCAAATGTTCTAGAAATACTCACAAAAAATATTGGTTAGGATTTCATCGTGGGTGATATCATACTTTATTTTAAAATCCTTTGTCTGTTTTTTTCTCTTAAACATGGCAATATTTGTTACTTAAGAAAATGGCGTGGAATAAAAACTCTCCATGTAATTAAAATTTTGGAAGGTGGATTAACATTAAGAGCGTCATTTATATACTTACTGCTATCTTAGGAACAGGAAACATTTGATTTCGGCAGGGTCACAACTCACAATTCACACATTCTTGATACCATTAATGACTAATGAAGAATACTGAATTTTCATGAGCACTGCATATTGATTTCCTGACCTTTGTCGTCGGTTTTGTTTATAACAGTGGCGCAGTAGATATACCTTTGTGATTCATACGAAATGGCTACGATATGGATTACGACTTACGACAGAGCTTTGTCATTTTTTTCATTTTTCATTTTCATTTTCATTGCTATCTCTATTTTTTTAATTCTGTGTGAGAACGTTTTAAAACGTCTGTTTTACCACTTTTTGGTCTTTTATTAAGTTTTTCAACGTCTTTGAAGAATGTATGGTAACAATTTACCATGTAAGATATTTCATTTCGTGTTTATACGATTTTTTTACAAAGAACCGTACAACTATCTAGATAACTGTAATTCACTACAACCTCATTTGTAGAACGACCTATTTGTACAGGTTTCAATTTCGTTGCTTAAATATTGCATTGCATTGTACAATTTTGCTCAAAAATGTTAAAGTGACGGTAACCCCTTTTCGAAGCTTTAATGATGGTATTAGGACCTGTCACCAGAGTAAATATTACATGGAAAAATGCACACATACAATCGAATTTATATTACTCCTTGTCCCTTAACACATCATCATTTATATGTTAACCCTCATGCCCTCGCTGAGAGATTGCCTCTTATTTATGTTGCTTTTACTTTCGTTCGTGCGAACACGTACAGGAATATGAATAGATAATTCTTGCTTGTAAGTTTTCATTTTCAATTTCTTCGCTGCACATTACTTATTTTATAGAATATTTCGTCCATGACTTACGAGTAAAACAATACGTATTTATGATGACTATAGATTTTTTTCTTAAATTTTATTGATCAGAGACAAAATTGATCTCACCTAACCAATAACGGATTTAAAACTAATCATAATATTAGTATGATTCAAATTGACATGCTGGAAACTATACCTACCATTGGTCCGGTTTGACTACCTTCCCATATGTTTGTCAACCTGTAATTTACATAGAGATGCATTTAATATTGCAAACATTTTCATCAAGATTCATATTCTTAGGCCATTAATACTGGCACATGGCTGTCATGTGTGCTGCCAAAATGTGCTTTCTCCATTTTATAGTTTCGCCGTCTATCGTTACAGTCTTTTCGTATACTACATCGTTGTGTGCAGTTTTGTCAACAGCTGCTTATATAATAATCTGTCACAAACATAAAAAACTTGTTTCACCGAAATTCGCTGAGAGAAAGCAAATGTCTTTAATTTTTTATACCATTACTTAGCTTTCGAATACATATTATAAACCAATTAGACGCTCTGTCTTGAATAGTGCAATTTTGAAGCATGATCACACGAGGATGTTGGATTATGCACGTAAGTCGTCACCGGCGGCGGTCATGCGGTTTATAAGTTATTCAATACTTTAAGTTCAGCGACGAACTGGTAGAAATCGATATGTAGCCACTGCCACTGTTGATCTGAATGCTTCACTGGGCTCAACTTGAGCATTGTGCAGTTCACCTCAATGATTTGCCACGGAATCTGAAGCGGGAGAAAGTCAAGTACGTACTCGTGCAATGTGCTACATAATATGAGCTACCGGATGATTGCGCGAGTGAGATTGGATCATAGTGGCTGAGACCGACAAGAGGCGATTCTGATGGTTTCGTATCTTCAGATGCAGCCAAGTAGAGTGTGTCAGTAACTCAGTACACGCATTGTATGCACGTCTTTACGGAGTTTCTTGGAACACATTAATCAGATTCATGGTTACCAGTTACGACGGTGCTTTCTTTTGTTTGTGAAGCCGGAAATGTAACCGATAAGACCGTGCCGTGGTGCAGTGTTGAAAAACTTGTCAACAGTTATGTGTTTTTTATTCCATCAAAATGGGGAGCTTTCTCTCTTATTTGCATTGCGCTCGACATTTAACGTCTGCTACTGGACTAGTTATTTTTGTCATTAATTACTAGCAAATGCTACCGGTAATTAATGCGAGACAGATAAAAACTACTGCACATCATCGAACTAATATTTGGTTTAACATGGTTATAATGAAGCTACAACTCGTAAACGTTTTTCATTTTGACAGTGTTCTCTGTTTGAATTTCTACATAATTCCCCATCACCGATCGAATGGTAATATTGTTCTCTCTCTCTTTCTATTAACAATTGCAGTGATGTAATCACATATTTGATTATTACTAAGTATTTAGTACATAATATCTTTTATATAAATAATAATATACTAGCAGCAGAGTAATTTCTGCTGCATCTCCTTTACCTGGATCTATCTTTAGCCTACAAATCACCTTTACTTTACCCTTTAAATAATATCTGGCATCATATGAATGCAATTGACTGATAAGCGGTTTATTTACGCATTCCAATGCGATAGCGATGAAATTTGTTAGTGAAATTGCAATTTCTTGAGAAAGTGCCTACTCCAGTCTGGTTTGGTAATTATTAAAATCACTGTTTTTAAGACCCTACTCTGATTTGATTTTTGTCGTCCTCTTACTTAGTACCTAAGTATATCACAGAAATACGACGTTTTACTTAATTATTAAAAAACGAAGCTCAGCGTTTTTGGAAAACATTATTACCGACGCAACATAAAAACATAAAAATGAAGATAAAATTAAAAAATGAAGATTTTGTAGTAACTTTTGGGAAAACTGTGGGCAATGTTCATCGTTTTTTAACCCGCAGGTCATTAAAAATTGCTCTAATAAACGTTTTAGCCCGTTTTAGTTAAGAAGGAAATGTCCCAGTTCTTGGTCTGATGCTCGAATTTCGTGTTCGATAGGACGCTGTTGCATCCGCGAGTGGGTAATTATGAATGCATCATATAATTTTCAACGTTCCGTTGCGCAATTTAACGGTTGGAGCTTTATGAATAAATATATCGTTGGTTGTTAAAATTGCAACTACTATATTTAGATTTCAAGGTTTTTGTTTTGGTATGATACCATCTAGCTGATATTATTATCAACAAATCTTAGTTCTTATTTATTCATGTCTAAATAAATGCTCAGGATACAGAGATTTAATAAGCTCTTACTTAAATATTTATTATTTAATTCTCTTTTCCCTCCTGCAACTTATACTTTCCCGATAACTTTTCATAGTCTTCTATGAAATCTTCCGATTCATTACAGATATCTGCTTGGACCACTACTATTGTACTACCACTATTATATTTTACTGTATTTGATGAATAATTTGGGTCTTTTCTTTGTTACAGCGCATCAGGCACGAGCGCCGTGGCCATCGACAACAAGATCGAGCAAGCTATGGTGAGTTCAACTGTATTTTGGTACGAAATCTACAGAGAAAGAATTTTCTGTGTTTTCAATGTAAGTAGTAAATGTAGTAACAAATTAAAGAAGCAATGTAATTAGCATGGCGGACAAAGGCACAAACAGGAGACCTCTTTGTAGAAAACGAGTTGAATATTTAAACCTGTATCAAACCAATGTTATGCTTTTCGTAACTTTAACAATTCACGGCCTGTGGCTACGAAATAAATAGAAATATATCACACTATTGGACACAGGGTTAAAAAAATTGCATTGATCAAACATTTTAACAATCACTTCTGCAGTGCAAAATCAAGTTAAAGACTAGAATAGATGCAATACCACAAATGCAGACTCGCCGGTTTTATTACTTACTAGAATAATACTTTCAAGAACATAGGATTGAAATAGTATTTTGTTAGAAAATACCTTTAAAAAACAAAAGGTTATAATCTAAGCCCGGACTGAATGAATAACAGGAAACTTCGGAATTATAACATCATCTTGTACTTCTACCTTCGCGAAATGCGATAAGCCAAACAACAGAAATAAAAACACACGTAGTGTTCACATATAAACGTGATAAGTACCTAATAGTTCAATTATTATTTATTATGCAAATAGATTTATTCACTTGTATATTGCCTACGTGACTATCTTTGTCATGTAGCCGCTAAATGCTATCATAATTGACCGTAAATAGAGGAAACAGCGCAATAAAATGTCTGTAAGAAAACATCGGCTTCGATGAATGGAACTAATTAGCTGGCTACAGGCTGTTTGCTGTGCGAATCCGCAATGCGTAAAATCGATGGTACAAAGCAGCGTCCATAACGGCTGCATGGAGCAGGTTTATTTTACACAAATATCTACTGTTTTTGAATAACTGGAGATTTCGTATGTAGGTAAATTATTCCGTCAGCTAGCTTGACGAAAAAACACAAATTAAATCATTACATTTTGTACCCTTCCCAATTCTAACAAAAAAGGAGGTTGTTTTTAGAATTGATTTACGTAGACTCCGAGTACACCAAGTAATTATTTTCATCCTTTATTTATTCTCCTTTATTATTTTCACATTATATTATGCCATCTGCAAAAAGGGACAAAAAGAGACAGCTAAACTAAACGAGGGATAAACGCTTGGTGAATTTCAGGCTTTTATTACTTAGATATTGTTAATCGGAAGTTCAATTATGATTTCCCCTTTTAAAAACAATAATAATAAAAAGGAACCATATACATTAGTTATTAGAAAGTCAATTATAACTTATACGTTAAAAAGTTACAAACTTACTAAAGGGGTTAATAAACCTGCTTCAGATGTCACATGCCACAGGTTGGTTTATAGATTTATTTTTGACTTCTGTCCTGGAGAACAGATACTGTGGTCGATTCTGTTGTGCAAAATCTCTAAACTAAACTAATTTAAAATGGTGCTATCCTTTTCAAACTGCTCCCTATGGAAAAGGATAGCACTATTTTAAATTAGTTTAGTTTAGAGATTTTGCACAACAGAATTGACCACATTGTGAGATATCCAATAATCGAGTGTTGGATATGGGCACACTATCCCAAAAAACTGAGACCTGAGTATTGCTTTATAGACACTCTAAGACTAGGGCATGCACCCGGGAATTCCCGGTTCTGAAAATCCCGGGAAATCCCGGGATTTTTAAGGTCTTTATAGAACCGGTTCTGAATGATGATTACCCGGTTTTCCCGGTTCTTTAAAAAAAACAAATATTACGTAAAACTTGTAATAATTACTTGGGTAAATTGTTTCGTAACACAAACTTAAAGAAACACGGCCAAGAAAATACGGCAATTCCGCAAAAACACCCGAACGCGCCCAAAATGTTTAATTACTAATTGCTTTTTCTATAAGACTGTTGATTTTGATGAGAGTAAGTATAAAATACATGCTACTAGTTTAATTAAACAGATTGTTGCCTTTATAATTGACCTTACACCATCATTTTGAATACTAAAAGTGGCATTAATCCAGACTCCGGTTTAAGGAAATTAATTAAATTTATATTAAAAAAAAAATATTACCAAGAACCGGGAAATCCCGGGTACCCGGTTCTTAGCTCGGTTCAGAACCGGGAATTTTAAATTCAGAACCGGAACCGGTTCTGCATGCCCTATCTAAGACCTGAATATTGCTAGAGCTTCCGCAGCCTTTCCCAAAAGGATGCTATACGAGGACGAACGCTATGCTTTTCCAAATTCTCAGTAACATTAAGACAAGCAACCAAATTACTATCTATGATAGTTTAGCAAATGATTAGAATTATTAGCAGTGAAAACGATATTACGTAATCAATAAGTGTCCGCGAAATGCGAAAGAATAAAACGATTGCCAGTCATTATCTGTTTCATTAGGGCTAATTGACCTAAACACTTTCACAGAAGAGAAGCCCTTAGACTGTTGCAGGAAAACATACCGCCCCAAGACAAAAATTAAAAAAATATCCATAGTTCGCAATGACTATGACATTCTTAAGGACATTACTACATTTTTGCTCGCTTGCTTTATCAGCTTTTAACCTCAGTAGGCTTTAACTCGATGTTGATATATATTCTTACAATGATTATATGGTATGGTATTCTCTATCAGTTCATATATAAAAAATCATCGATTTTTAAACTAGTTCAGATTTTTATTAACAGTAGTGTGTGAAATTGGACAACATTACGAGTAAATGATGGTAATAATTCCTTTCTCTAAAAATTCATAATATATTTTATAATCATAATAGAGACCTGAACCTACTTATTACATATTATGTAGGACGTGTTTATTGTTATATTTTCGTGATAAAAACTTATTCAGTTTGTATTCCTCTTTGTTCTTATGTCTTTGTGTATATTGCTTAATTACGTATGATTATTTTATTGTCTTATGAAAATGTTAGTTTTTACGAAATTTCTTTATTTTTTATTTCGTCCATTATAACATGGTTCTCAATAAATATTTTCTTCAAACCAACTTTTTCTGCATCTTAGTCTACTTGCTTTATAAATAAGTATAGTTTACATGCAGTTAATATTGTTAATATTAATGCATTTACAACAATAACATCAATGTTAAAATGCGTTTATTAACAATTAAAAAAGTTATCTTAACCGTGTCTGTGGTAATCGCACCTTTTCCCAAGAACTCGTATTGTAACGAGTGCACACGGATCTTGCGCGACACACTGACATTGCTGTCATGCGCTGCTTCTATTTACTGTGGGTACATAACGTGCAATATAGCCGTGTATACTTGCACTTATAAAATCAATTGATCTTGAAAATTAAATTCATCACGCACAAAAAGTATTGTCAGTTCTTTAGAGGTCTTACTATTCGGACGGATCTATTCATACAGATGTTTTTACATGATTTTGTTCTATTAGTTAAGTGGTCCTTATGGAATCGATTAAGTTAAAAAGTATAATATAAGTTGTTTTTTTAATAATTTATGAAGGATCAACTTTCTTTCTACGTCTCTTAGTTTCTTTCTATATCCTTTTGTCACCGTTTGTAGAAGGCTTTGTTTGTCCTCCATTGCTATCAAGTAAAATAACAATATGCACAACTGCCTGTGTGTGTGGCATTATCTGCAAACTCTATGTAACTAGGTAGATATCTCCGCGTAGAATCACTTTCATAACCCACAGTTTCATAACTTATTTTTAAGCTACTGCACTTGGTTACAAATCATATTTGGACTTTGTGTGAATAGGTAACTGACCGATTTCTAAATACCGGATTTTAAGCATAAATCTGTTTTGTTGTTCAAACTTCAAATATTATATCGTTGTAAGTTGAAATATTCTGTACTGCTGATCATTTTTATCAAATTGAAAATATCTATAGAAAGATCTATGGGGAATTGTTTGGTAACATAACAAACTTAAAGTGATGAGATTTTCAAAACTAGAAACTAAAATAATATTATTTTACACCTAGCATTAAACCAGAAATACAACACAAACAAGTTTGTATGATTAAGTTCCTAATCGTGTGTTATTAGCGGTGTTATACTATAGACAAGCTCTTCAAACTTCAGAGAGTATGTTATTATTATAACAGTAGATGGACTGACTGACACCGTTATTAAATCTTCCAGTTTTGTTGAAGTAGACATTTGTTATTGGTAGTTCATTCTTAATTTTTTAGCATTGATATTTTTCAGTAATCCCATCTACTACTTAAATATTGGAAAATTAATATCGCCAGTCGCGATATACGTATTTAGTTTGTGTCTTAATTCGGATTTAGAATATTTTAATTCTCTAACCAGAATATTTATACAGTTTGCGTAGACTCGTTGTAGTAACAAAGAATGTGCTGTGTCCGTACTTATTGTGAAATCACAGTTTAATGCACCTTATTCAGAACATAAGCTACACAAGCATAATTATGCTAATATTATAATATTCTTGTACAAATATGAGCTGACGTTTCAGTTTTCAGTTTCTCTTTACTTTGATTCACATTTGAAATACATTTCTCAACAGTTGTCCCAGATAATTAATCTGATCACGATCTTAGCACAACGAAGTGGCTAAGTAATAGTCCAGTCAATGAATAACCTAAAAGGGGGTGTAGAGTGCATGAGAGGGGACCTAAGCAATTTCTTCTGAAACTTGTTCAGGGTACTTAGGAAGTTAACATACTAAAAGTCCTGACGTCTCGGAGGTGAGCCGGAGTGGGGAGGGGGGGGAAAAGGTACCACTTTTAGGTTTTTCACTAATATCTCAGAAACGGTGCGTCATAGAAAAAAAAAATCTTCTAATAAATTAAAGCTCATAAAATTATCTAAAACTTCGGTCTTATTCAATTTTGCCGTATTCCTAACCGTTTCCGAGCCACACGCTCCGGAAAAGTTAATACTACAAAAAAAACCTTATCATATAATAATCCGGTCGAGTTAGACATAAAAATAGTGGTCAAATAACAATAATTCTGACAAAGCCAAATCTTCGTAGAGACCTTAGGCTTACCACAAGGAATAAAGTGTCAAAAGTCCCCATCAATCCTATGTGTGCAACAAAAGTTATTCGGGGTCAAATATCAAAATTTGAGGTTTTTTGGATTTTTATCGAAAACGGTAAGTTTTCTCAAAAATAAATTCAGGCCAAAGTTGTAGATCTTAAAATTATCTACAAAAATGGTCCTTATGATTTTTTTCCTAAGACAGAGAATTCCTGAGATATCGCGATTCTAAGAGACACATTATACATGATATGCACATATATATACATAATCAGGCAATTACAATTGTAGTTGCTGAAGATATTGATTTCTTAGTAGTTACTACTTACTGCAAGGACTCCAATGGATAAAATAGTTTATTTTCTATAACTTCCTAACATTAACCGTTTACGCAGTGTACGCAACGGAAACTCTCAATATGGAAAAAAATTTCCCATTTTTGCAACATTTTTCATTGATGCTCCTATTGTATTGGTCGTAGCGTGATGTTATATAGCCCATAGCCTTCCTCGATAAATGGACTATCCAACACAAGAATAATTTTTCAATCAGGACCCGTAATTTCTAAAAAACAAACACGTTGATCCGCTCCTTCGTTTCAGCGAAATGGCGATTGTCATAATAAAAAAATTATAGCGAGTCAAACTTAGAGATAGGTATTTGCTGTTGTGGATTATTTTTTAGAACTATTAAAGGAGATCAACTCCGCAATACATGATTTTTGCGAGACTTTAGCCGTTTACGCAGCGTACGCAACAGAATTATGGCAATCGCCATTTCGCTGAAACGAAGGAGTGGATCAACGTGTTTGTTTTTTAGAAAATACGGGTCCTGATTGAAAAATTATTCTTATGTTGGATAGTCCATTTATCGAGGAAGGCTATGGGCTATATAACATCACGCTACGACCAATACAATAGGAGCATCAATGAAAAATGTTGCAAAAATGGGAAAATTTTTTCCATATTGAGAGTTTCCGTTGCGTACACTGCGTAAACGGTTAATGTTAGGAAGTTATAGAAAATAAACTATTTTATCCATTGGAGTCCTTGCAGTAAGTAGTAACTACTAAGAAATCAATATCTTCAGCAACTACAATTGTAATTGCCTGATTTGTATATGTGCATATCATGTATAATGTGTCTCTTAGAATCGCGATATCTCAGGAATGTTAACTCTTAGGAAAAAAATCATAAGGACCATTTTTGTAGATAATTTTAAGATCTACAACTTTGGCCTGAATTTATTTTTGAGAAAACTTACCGTTTTCGATAAAAATCCAAAAAACCTCAAATTTTGATATTTGACCCCGCATAACTTTTGTTGCACACATAGGATTGATGGGGACTTTTGACACTTTATTCCTTGTGGTAAGCCTAAGGTCTCTACGAAGATTTGGCTCTGTCAGAATTATTGTTATTTGACCACTATTTTTATGTCTAACTCGACCGGATTATTATATGATAAGGTTTTTTTTGTAATATTAACTTTTCCGGAGCGTGTGGCTCGGAAACGGTTAGGAATACGGCAAATTTGAATAAGACCAAAGTTTTAGATAATTTTATGAGCTTTAATTTATTAGAAGATTTTTTTTTCTATGACGCACCGTTTCTGAGATATTAGTGAAAAACCTAAAAGTGGTACCTTTTCCCCCCCCTCCCCACTCCGGCTCACCTCCGAGACGTCAGGACTTTTAGTATGTTTACTTCCTAAGTACCCTGAACAAGTTTCAGAAGAAATCACTTAGGTCCCCTCTCATGCATTCTACAACTCCTTTATTGATTGGACTATAAGATGTGATATTTCTACAGGTGTCTTTAAGAACATTTAGACATCATTGTATATTCCGACACTGCATTATTCTAGTTACTACAGCAAACATTGTAAATTAAACTAAAGTGTTAGACATTTCTGTGTTTCGGTGACATGAGATAATAAACTAAATACGTTTGCATATTTTTTTTAATAATTTTCGTGATTCCGTTAAGTCACAGACGCTTTAGTGCAATCTTTTCGTAATTGAAATTAAGATTCATAGATGTGCGTTATTGGACGCGCAATGTCTATAATTAGCTAACACAGATGGCCTCAAGCGATTGACCCCAATTCAGCCCTAATGCTCACTAGCATCACAACGTATTTTTATCATTTCATGTCCAGCACGCTTGTCTGATTCTTTTTGCTCTAATAACTCTGCAGCTTTAATGCTTTTTACTCGCTCTTGATCTCGAGCGACCATATCAACTCCGATGTATCCGTGTCTACTATCGTTTTCAACAGCATTAGCATCTTTCTTTCTAATACTTTTATTAAATAAATAAAAAACAAGAATGCTGTAATAAAAATACGTTTTCCATTGAGATATAAAAATATAATTGTGTATAGTAAATCAAGGTAGAATAAATGATTCTTCGCAGTGCCATATTCAGTAAATTAATGTGAGTTTAAAGTATAAAAATAGGCACAGTCATGATCCGTGCGACACCGGGTCGCCTTGAAACGCCAACGGCTGAAACAAGCAGTAATACGACGTATTCTTGTAAGCCGCTACTCAATGTATCATTTCTGTCTTGTAGTTTTGCTCATTTCGCAAGATCATATACGCCTGCACGTTGCGTTACATCACCGCGGTTATTTTTATCCAAGATCCGTTCGATTGATGGTTGGGAGCCATAGCTCACACTACTGACCTCAATTCCACTAGCTGTATCCTCTCTTAGATAAAATGGGTTATTTTTTCCTCTTTGATCACTCGTTGCGTACTCGTTGTGTGTAATAACAAGTTTGTATAAGACACCCGTTAGTTCTTTGTCTTTTTGAAAATTGAAATCTGAAATTTTACGTGTTTTTTTTGTTGTTTTTGTGAAAATAACCGTAAATATTTATCTGATGCCTTAAATCTGTTTTATTTCTTGCAATATTTTTGCTTTGTGTGAGCGAAGCGCAGAATTCTGATGGCCTGTAGGCTGTAATAAACTTTATTAACGTCGTATAACCAACTTGAAGTTTGGATTGAAATAACCTTGATAAAAATAAATTGTTTTGACAGACCGCTTCCTTCATTAAAGGCGATATAAATGAAGTAGCAATGTTAAGTTTTTCATTTTCTTTATGCAGCGTCGTATGCTAATATGCTTTGTGTACGTGATTTGCATGAACCAGGCGACAGGCGTGACCCGCCTGGACTAAGAATAGACACGGAAGGAAAGCTGGCCTCGTTGTGCCACTGGAGTTGAGACTGGAGAGTGGAGACACGTGCTCCATTGATTACACTGTCGATGCGAGATAAAGATTAGCGTACGTCAAGGGTCACGCCATGCAATGACCGCCGCGTGCCATGAAACCTGCCTAGTGACAAAGCTTTCAAAGTCTTCCTTTATTTGCCTTAGCCGCTAACCTATTCATATTGAGCGAGCGTAGGGTATCTGTTGTTACGAGCATTTACTATTGTTAGGCTTTGTATTTCTCATAGTGCTGAGAATATAAAGGTACCTGGTTTTTACTGGTCTGGTTCTAAGTACTTGTTGAATTGTTATTTTCTAATACTAATACAATCAGAAATGTCAATATCTTGTTTTGCACTGGATTAGTAATGTAGAACATTAACAGTCTAATAATAGTTATCTTTAACATGATTCTAATAAATCTTCCACGATAAATCCATCGGTGGAAAATACTCTAAATGTGGAATCATTCAGATTCTCTATATCTATCGGCGATATAACCAATCAGCCACGTTATCTATCTGAAGTACCAGCTGATAAGTGTTATTTAATAAACAAGTTGTTGTTGTTGTTAAAAATATTGTGTTCTCTTTAGTCACATTTTTGATAACATTTACATAACCAACAATCAAAGAAGTCAGTTTACAAAAAGTAATCGTTTTATGTAAACATTCACAAATCAACAACGATTTTCTGATGAAAATAATATCACTTTCACATTATCTATAGTAAGTACAAATTGTTTATTTCTTTACTCACCCTTATTTTCGCGAACATCGAACTTTTCTTTTGTATCAACAATGCTGTCAATGTTATTTTTAACTTCGGGGTCAATACTTCTTTTATCGTTTTATAGGTGACGATGGGTCTGCCTTAGCTTTAGGTCAAATCTCATGTGTGATTAGCTCTACGACACTTGTACTGACTTATTTGTCTCTACATTTATCAGTACATGATAAACGACGTCAGTACATGTTTACTTTGTTTTTAATAGGATTAAATAAAACTTGTTTGCGATATTTTGTACCATGAGGAAGTTGATAAAAAGTCTGCATGTTTCCCAGGTCATGGACATTTTACGCTTATCTCTAACCAGTAATAGGTACTACATAACAAATTAATACTAATCATCAATAATACATTGAACAAATATGTTTATTTACAAAAGCAATGTAATAGAACTGTACCAGGAGAATATAGTCCCCCCACACAAGGGAACTCCTTAAATGTTAGGACCTCAAACCCAAAACTTTAGACATTCGATTGCTATATATAATACCAAGCATATTTTAAAAGGTTTTACGTAATAAATAACATTATATTATAGATATAGCACCCATTTACAAGTATGCGTAAAGTTTTGGATTTTTAGTATTGAAGTGTTTTCTGTTGTTACCTAGAACATACGCAACGATTAATCACCTATAACGTAACCACAACAAAGCAACCATAAAACGGTGTCATAAGTATAAATAGCACATTGTAGTTGCACCTTTCCAAACACATTGCAGGAGAACAGAACATAACCAGATATTATCGCAGAAATATTTGTACAAGTGCTAATAAAATTCCACGGGAGGTAGCTCAGACTAAAATATTATTGAGGTTGATATAATTTATTCATTTGACTGACACTGACTTTGGCGTAAAGATAAACAACTGTACTGAACATTTTATCGAGCCAGTTCAGTCATTGTTAACGTTAGTCATATTATGGAAACATGACTGAAAAGATGAATTTAATTATAACATTAACTCAAATAATCATCAAACAGAACTTATGAATCGTTCATACTATTATATTGTTTTATTTCATTATTATCTGAAGCTGCGATGGTTCTGCCCTGAGAAAAGTCCACAGTCAACTCAGTTACTTACGGATTCAAGAACTTATTACATTCAAACATTCGGAATTTTCAAAGTCAATAAATTGTTCAATGAAACAAAATCCTTAAAATCCTGTTAGATATTAATTGATAGTCTCTACCACAGGTCTCTACTATCAAGAGTTTTATACTATACAAAGCGCCATAACATTGGATTGCCCAAACGAATTTGTTAACAAAAGAATTGGGGTATTAATTTTGTCACACGCCAACGTATAGCTGCGCGTTTGATGCTCAATTGTAAAGCTAGCGCCGCCACTCGCTAAATGTTTTGATGATGTCACCCATAAATTTTACGACTCCCTCTATATTTCCTACTAGAGTGTTTTGTTTACCTACTCTACCAGTGAAACCTGTAATTCAATGTTATTGAATGGATTGACTTGGATTAAATACTATTATAAATTTTTCAATTTTCTGACTCAAACTCGTTTCTACGCGGATGTGATTTTATCTATTTCAAAATTTTTACAGTTACCTAAGTATTTATCATTTTGATGGAACATAGAGTTGTTTTGTGATATGCAGATAAGTAAATGACGTAAGATGATATCAATCGATTTATTTTTAACTTTGGTTTCCTTTTCCGCAATCTTAGCAATTTATGACGTCATTAAGAGAGTCGTGAGGAGCCGTTGGATCGAAGCATGTAGTTCCCTTCAGGAGGCCTGTGTCCTGCACTGGACGACGGACGTCTGTCGGATGAAGCAATGTATTTTTACTTTCATATACAAATTGAGTGTTCAAAAAAATTACATCAAAATTTCAACAAAAAAATGCAAATCAGTTCAGCTTTGGACTGGTACACTGGTAGGTACTTATAAATTTACTGTAATTCAATAAATTGGAACAAGCCGTTAAGTCATTATTAATATTTAACCCAAGTTGGTGTTCTTAAATCGCTCACAAAAATATCGCAGGCTATCCTTGTTACTCCCAGCTCGATCTGCGTCGGACGCAAAGGGACAGGTTTTAATCTCGTGCCCTTGGATTGCATTATATCATCGCTTTCTATATTTTTGTACGTGACTGCGAAAAAGTTCACTGCACTCGCGACGGGTACATTGCACCGATTCCGATTGCCCTCATCTCGTATGATCGCGCACTGTTTTAATATCATTAAAATCAACCCGTGCCTCTTATCGCGTACCCTGAACATAATACACGTTATCTGCGTTACCCACTGACATGCTAACGTTGCTAGTTGAGATAGCTACTGTTTAATTTATGCCCGTGCCATTAGAAGATGAGTGATGTGTCGTGTGCGTCTAATCTTGAATTTCCTGTTTGCTGTGCGTACAGTTGCGTACAGTGTTGTGTTCTTGAATCTGCACTTTGCAGCGAGCGAAATCGCATCTTGGTACCAATTGAATATTAATAATGCGATTCGTTCCAATGAACCTATTGGCGCCTTGTCAATCTGCGGCCGAGGCCTGTGACGCATTGGCAGTTGGACCAACGGTAACTGAAGCAATCCAGTATTCAGCATTATTGAACGGTCGGATTCTTTCCGACTCCCGAAGGTCGCAGCCCCCACGTGAACGCATCATTCGGTTTATTTTAAATAGGTTCTATTTATAAAATCAGGAAATTTTAGCTCAGACCAATTTTAGTGTCATGAATGAACGCACGCACTTGGTGCAACTTTAGTCATTTATAATCCACATTCCATGTTCGTAGACTATCTTGGTGTGTATAGAATTAGATGCATAGTTTAAACTACAAATAGTAATAAGTATCGTTGAATGCGGAGATTCTTAGAATGCTAACGTTCTTCGCCACCGATTGCTCTCAAGTCACATGTGGCATGTTGAATTAATGCGCTTTTTAATGTAAATCTTGGATTATATAGATATCCGCATTCCGCCCTTCCATTATTGTCATAAAAATTTTATTACTGAGTTAGATTATCTGACGTCAGTTATTCTTAACTAGCTTAGGTACATTTTTTAGATAGTTTAAGGGTTCAAATGCATTTTGCAATAGCTCAGAGAAATAAAATTAGTTCTGAGTTCCAATAATACAAAGTACTTATTGTAAATATCATCGATTACGTCAATTGTAACCTTTAACTAATAAAATTGCAAAACAAATGTACCTCTTCCATAAAAGGACAAGATTTCGAAGCCTTTATCCACATCTGCAATACAGACCGAAATAAATGCTTATTAAGATAAGTGGCAACCTATACAGTTAGTCTTGCCAATACGTTCGAGCAAATGTTTCGTGGATTCTAGAACGATGCAATGAACAACTTTGTTCTGGCGATGAGCGACAATGCCTCTATTTATGTAGAGTTTTCCTTTTGCATCGCCTGATGAGAAACAATTACTTCCCTATTTTGAACATCACATAAGAAGTTTATAAATCAATGCATAATTATTCTTGTAGGTATGTATATCAATTGGTAACCACAACAAAGGTAAACAAAACGATTACAAAATCCATAAAACATGGAGATAAATGGTGTAATATAAATTATGTATAATGATTATTCAGAATTAATATTTATGTGTTCTAGACTACCGCGAACATAATTCTTGAAACTTTGAAAACAAAAGCTTTGTTGGTATCGATATATCTATCCTATATGTATCGATATACATTTTATCGAATACATTGGTCCGTCCACACACGGAGCGCGTGGCGGTGACGTGTTGCGCCGCCATTTTAAATAGGACATGCGCGCGCGCAGACCATCAGTCGCCCGGTAGGACGCGCAGACGCTGCTCGGTATCGCGCCGCTTGTACTGTGCCCACACATTCAGTCATAGTAGTACTTCAGTCACGGTCGAGCAACAACGCATTTTAAGTTATCCTGAAAAATCGGTCCGGAATTTTGAAGTCATGATCGCAGTCGTCAAACCCCGCGATGCCTGCCTGTACGAAATCAGACAGAAGGGTCAAAAGGATCCCTGTTACGTGGTCGTGCCTAATCCAAAAGTATGTTGTCGATATTTTTTATCGCAGTTTTTTTTTACTTTTAAGTTTTGAAGTGTTCTCCTTTCGTCGTTATCTTTGCTTTTAAAGTCTTAAAGGTCTGTGTTTTCTAACCGTTGTCAATTTATTTAATGTTGTGCCTTTGTTTTAATCTTCTTTTCATCCATGCCATGCACCTTCTTACCTACTTGCAAATTATATTTTTGTAGACTGTTTTTATAAACTCGTGTTATATACGAATTCTACACCGCAAAAAGCTTGTAGATTCTAGAGATCAGTTATTTATATAAATATTTTTATTAACCAACCAACCAACCAACTTTAGAAATATAGGTATTAGGTATATTATGAAGAAGTTATTTTATTAAGCTCAAATAACATTATATTTTTAATATTATTAATTAATATTTTTTACGTTTTTATACATGCGTACTTTGGACTTACCTACTAAGTTTTATTCTAGTTAAATAAATTAAATTTAAAATTTTGTTTTTTACATTGGCCTGACTTACAAACACTTACGGTATGCTTTTGGACGCGTTCGGAATTAAGGAACTATAACGTTATGTTCGTGTTCCCATCAGAATATTATGTGTTAAGAGGTGCGTTTGCATTGTTCCAGGATCTGGTTAAGAGCCACCTGATGTTCGCGGTGCGCGAGGAGGTGGAGGTGCTGAAGGAGCGCATCGCCGAGCTGATGGAGCGCATCAACCAGCTGGAGGTGGAGAACAGCTTCCTGCGCGCGCACGCCAGCCAGGACACGCTGGCGCAGCTGCCGGCCGCGGGCGCCAAGCCGCCGCCGCAGCCGCAGGGCCCGCAGCCGCCCGTGTCGTAGGCCGCGCGCGCGCCGCGCCTGTGCACAGTCCGCGCCGGCCCGCGCGGCCCCCGCCCCGCGGCGCCGGCACCCGCTCCGAGAGCCCACCGGCCGGAGCGAGCTTCGATATCATTACGCTTGGACCCATACGAGCATCATAATTTCCCGTTATTTAATCTCTAGGGTGCAGAATTTTGTGTTAACCACCACGCTTTAGCTACGCGTCTCGCCAACGCAACAGATACAGTCGATGTACATTTTCCGTTCGGTCCACCCCTAGGCACCGGTGTCCTTATATCTACTCCTCCATATCTTAAGAAGATATAATATCTCGTAAGTCGTGTGTTTATAATATGATAAATATATAATGAATCTAGATATATCAAAATCTAGCGTACACAACAACATTGAAGTTCTATCGTTCTTTAAACTTTTCCTTAGAACATCAAGTGTCTATTAACCTTTCAAACTATTTTATCCTCCTTTGGGAGTTTCACCGCTAACAAATAATCTCAGTACAATATTTACATCTTCCAGTATCTTATCTTTCAGTATTCCTATTTCAAACGAATATTCATATCACCCCCTGGCCTTCAGATGATCAGTCAGTAGCCGAGTGTGAAGTTTTCGTTAGTCCTACTCGTAAACTATTAGTGTTCGGATGTACCATCAGTAATTGATGTTATTAGTTACTAAAGAGTAAAGTCGTTTAGTGTAAAGTCGTTGCGAGAGTGTAGCCTCGCCGACGCTGGCTTTAGTTAGTGGATTTTGCACGCTGAAACTAAAAAAAACTATTTTTATTCCAACCCTATACTTGTAAACGATAATAGATAGAGGTTAAAAGCGATTTACATTGTATTTTTTTAATGATTAAAAATTGTTTGTATATAGTACAAGACTACAAGTCGTATTGTAATAGTCGCGAGTGGGTTGTACATAGAGTGAGTTGAAACTGAATGGGATCGGTTCCGGTCGGAGACTGGAGACTCCGTCGAATGTGTAATTAGGTCGAAAATGGAACGTATTGAAGTTTGCTTTACTTGTATCGTCGAGTGATCGAACAAAGTGTCCCGTGTGTAGGTAGAGCGTAGAGCTAATCTCCAGGACTGCCTCCGGCGAATGACTATATCGTAGTAATTATAAATAGTATTTTGTACAAGGCTACTTTACTACGTACGTGTATAGATGTTCTATGAGCTCTTTAATAATAATTATTATTGTGAATACTTATGCAGTAATTTACTCCATTTATTAGATATGAAATTATTATATTATTCTGATATTGTAAATATACTGTAAACAGAATGTCCAATGTAGCTTATGTTGACCAGATGGTTCCTCGTACCCAATAAATGCAAAATTACTCTATTTGTTTTTGGTATTCTTTGATTTAAACCTCACCCTTATTCCTTTAGTTTGCTCCATTAGCGAATAGCATAAGTTTTTTTTTTAATTAACTTATAAATTGATCTTTATTATAACAGTCAAATGCATTCGCTATTGGAACCACTGACGCATGATGATTGGCCGCACTTCCGTAGAAAAAATACAATGATCTACGAGCGTAGCTCAGCTACGACAAGCTACAATCGCGTTTTAGAGGAATAAGGTTCGAATCCTGCTCTGTGAATTCAGCCAATATAAAAAGTCCAAGATCTGAATTTTGAGCAAATTGCTATACGAATAAACCAACTTACTAGAAACTAGTGTTTAGTGAACGTATTGAATTTGAGTTGGTCCAGGTGAATTCGATGGAGTGCTGCCATCTGTCATGGTTTTAAATCAAATAGTATCTCCAATAGATGGCACTGCATTCCGTGTTACAAAATAGTGCGATAAGGTCAAGTTAGATGGCGCTATAATAAGTTGGGATTAGGTTTTTTTTCTACTCAACGCTAGATGGCACTGTGATGGCACAGAATATCGCTATTATTATTATTGTATTTTTAATAAGTTATAAACTTGGACGAATAATCACACTCATCCAAGGTTATAAATAACTTACTAAAATTACAAAAATAATAGATAAATTTTACAGATTCAGAAACATATTATTAAAGAAGCTAATTTGGAAAAGAAAAAGATCTCTTCTTCTATGGATAGCATTGCAGATTCCAGTTTTGTCACAGAAAAATCTATAAACTTATTCTCTGGTCTGAGGGTTTTGTTTTTTTTCTCAGATAAAGCGAGGACCGAAGTTTAGATGCAGAAGTTGACTTCTGCAAGCTATTCCTCCTTTACTAAGGAGCATAGCATGTTTATATAGCTTTATAGTTTTTAGAAATCAACTTCTGCAAGTTTTGTTGCTAGTCTAAACCTTGCTTAAAATACTAATAAAATTCTATACTCTGTGGTACACTTCCTTCAAGTTTATACTTTGACGTTGTCATTGACATTTGACAGTTTATGACAGATAATTGACAATTGACGTCAGCTTCGTCAGCTTTATGCCGAGTTTTGTTTATTTTTAAAAACTATGATTTTTAAATAGAAAATATGGATAATATGACTTTAAAAGAGATTCAAAACAAACTGTTGCAATGGGAGGCGACTGATAATCCCTTGGCACCGCTAACAGCAAGTCAAAGAGAAGCTATACTGGACTTAGAAGCCTTGTCCCTTGGTGGGACTACAGATGAAGTATGTTTATTTTTCAAAAAAGAAAATGTTTATAAAATGTAAAACAACGATGTAATTTTGTACTAAGTAGTATCTTAACAGCCTGTTATAATGTTCCTAACTAGAATATATTGTGTTACACTCATGTGTATAAAAGTTCTTTTTGTAGTAATATTGAGTTTATAAGGTACTCTATTTGTACTTTTTTGATTTTACTGCAATATTGTTTGGCTATAAAATACTATTATCTCAAACATGCTTGAAAATTTGAGACAACCTTCTTTGGGTTAAATCGAAATTGCTGTTTTATAAAACTTTTACTGGCCAGTAAAAGTTTTATAAAAATGCACTCACTTATGTGTGCCACAGCACTGCCTCGGCCCACATTTACACTTTTGTCCATTAATGCCTCTTGCTGGCTGCTGCAGTAATGTACTATATCAGTGTATTTTTATTTCAGTACCCTTCAGAAGTTGTTTCTTCAACTACCACAGATGAGATACCAAAAGTGGACACAACATATGAGTTTCTAGACTGGTACGACCAATTGAATGAGCAAGATGTGAAGAAGCACGATGAGCCGTATGAGGCATACTATAGACAGTTAGAAGAGAGGAGGAATGAGTGTGTTGCCTTGACTAACCAGGTACCTAATTCGTTATAGATATAATTTTTATAGCTAATAACTTAGAGACAAGCAAGACTAGCTTGTTACCCAAGTCTGGTCTGGGCACTTCACACATCATCCGGACTATCAATATTTATTTTAATTTCACTAGTAATATTTTTGCACCAGAACTATTCTATTTTCAAATGGGCCTTAAAATCCATACTAGATACCTTGCTGATTGCTATCATAATTGAGAATGCATTTACAGATCACTGCAACACTGTCTGATTTGAATAAATTATCAGATGAATACAACTTGGTCTCAAACAAAACAAACGCCCTTCACAACATGAGCGAGCAGTTACTGGCTGATCAAAATAAACTCTCAGGAATTGGTAAGGATTGCTTAAATTTAACAATTCTTTATATTACAGTTTGCGATTTTATGTCAATTTTGATCCTAATTATGTTGGTGTCACCTTATATTAAAATTGTCTATATTTTCAAAGATCTACATTATATATTTTGTAAACTAACATATTCTGCCCACTCTGGCAAAGCCATTATCTAGTAAATAGCTAAACCAATTTTGATAACACTCACAGGTAGGCTGTATACTATCATCACAGCTTTTGTCTCAAGAAGTTAAGGGTATCAGCATCAATTAATTAAAATTTAAATTAGTGTAATTTAATATTCTTTATTTATTTCCTTTTTATTTATTTATACAGGCAACCTTTGGATTTGTTGAACAGAGCGGTTTTAATAATAATTATTACTATGGATGTTTAACATGACAGGTGAAGACATAAAGCACAAGCTGCACTACTTCACACAAGCGGAGCACCTGGCGCAGCGGCTCAGCAGCCCTACCATGTCTGTCAACAGTGAGGCCTTCTTCAGTGTATTGGCTCGGATTGACGAGTGCTTGGATTATATGAGGGCTCATGTGAGTATTTGCCGGAACTGAGGGCAATCGGGAAATTTCACACAGAGACACTTGACATTTGACAAGACAACGTGTTCTGACGGCGTATTTGTTTTTCCAGAGCACGTTCAAAGAGGCGCACACGTACTCAGTGAAGTACCGCCACCTGCAGAGCCGCGCGATGTCGATGATCCGCGCGTACGTAACGCACGTGCTCAACCACACCACCGAGCAGGTGCTCGCTCCAGACGAGCCCGCCGACGGTGAGACGCGCTCTACAATATACACTCACGCAAATACTTCCATAGACTGACATTGAAAGGTAGATCTCACCTACTGGCTGACGACGCAAGGGTCTTTTTTCAGTACGAAATCATAGCCTACATACGTGTTTGCCAAGTGTTGCTTAGCAGGCTGTACACATACACACTTTTGTGATTATCATAGAAGCAGGTGACTCTGTTTATTTTTTTAATCACAGGAACTTTTATATTATATTTAATGTTATTTACAGAAAGTCAGAGTATGGACACGGCGTATGCGGTGTACTTCGGCAAGTTCCAGGCCGCAGCGCCGAAGCTGAAGATGGTGTTGAGTGAGGTCGAGAAGCGCGCGCACGGGAATGAAGAGTGAGTTGCTTGTCATTTGCATCAGAATTAGCAGCATAAGTCGACAGGCCCGGAGCGGTGTAGAGTGTAAACGCGTTCTCAAAACGGAGGTTCTCAATTCGTCGGAATCTTTTTTTTTGCCGAAAGCCTTAAGTAGGGGTCGCTGTATAGATGCATGAAAAAAATATCACAAAAAGTCTAGCTCATATCCTGGGTGAACTATAGGTAGTTCAAAAAAGTACCATACATTTTAAGTGAAGGGGCGTCTAAACGGGCCACATTTTACGACAATTTGTGGCTGCAATACTGTGGCCGGCAACATTGCTAGCAATACCAGCCACACTATGCAATATTTTAAGGATGGCCCGGCATTATAGCCACATATTTCTTGGTATGTCAAAATGTTTTTATGTGTAGTCGGCGTGTGGCCGAACGATCGCGTCGTAATCGAAAATACTGCAATATATCTGGGCCATCTATATTGTTGTTCTGTTTTACTGTATATGCGCGTCCCTTTCTCCCTGCGACGTGAAGTAGGTACTTTGCGTTGAAAGAATCTCCAGTCGCTAAATACCGTAGAGTTATTGCTAATCGTGTAGTCACAGGTATTGCATTCCTCATGTTTGTATCTTGCCTTTGTATGTTTGGTCCAATTCTGTTCACAAGAAATTCGAAGTCGCTCTTAGACATTCTTGTAAAAATTTTAAATAAGTATTTATCCAGCATTAATTCCTTGTCTACGGAATTCAAAGTGTCACGCCTACTTAGGTAGGGTCGAATCCACATTCGTGTCCTTTTTTTCGTTTTTCTGCCAAAACAATGTAAGCGGCTGCGATGAGCGTCATTTCGTCGGCCATTGTTGCTGGATTGTGTGGCTCATTAAAGGGTTCTGAATCAAAGGCCATACTATTGCAGCCATATTGCAACATGTTACCTGCAATTGATTTCTCAGCCATAAAATGCACTAAAATGTTTTTTTGATGACTGGGCAATGTTTGCCAATAATTGCAGCCACAAATTGTCGTAAAATATGGCCCGTTTAGACGCCCCTTTAAACAGCTATATGAATGAACTGGGAATAATGAAAGTTGTAGACATCACAACGTTTTGTAGACATCACAGTTAGGGTTGCTAAAAATATTTTTTCTAAATTAAATAATAAGTTTTGTATTGAATATAAAACATAATAATTGGGTCTTCTTATTTCCATTAATGTGTTCCTAGGATCAAGTAAAAAGGGTTAGCTGCCGGCAGACTATACGAATTAACCCACACCTTGTATAGTGATTGTTGTCTACTTTCAGTTACGCGTCCCTGCTGTCAGACCTGCAGCGCGAGTACGCGTCGCGCCGGCAGCGCGTGGCGGGCGGCGCCACCGCGCGTGCGCTGCGCGGCGCGGCTGACCAGCACGCGCGCGACCACTGCGCGCTGCTGCGGGCTGCGTGCTCGCTGCTCGCGCTCGCCGTGCGCGACGAGTGCGCGCTCTACACGCACTTCTTCACTGAGACGTCCCCCGCGCTGGAGTGAGTATAGCTGCTGTGTGTTCGTGTAACCAGTAGGCCGTAGGGCTAGCATGCGCGACCAGCACGCGCGCGACCACTGCGCGCTGCTGCGGGCCGCGTGCTCGCTGCTCGCGCTCGCCGTGCGCGACGAGTGCGCGCTCTACACGCACTTCTTCACTGAGACGTCCCCCGCGCTGGAGTGAGTATAGCTGCTGTGTGTTCGTGTAACCAGTAGGCCGTAGGGCTAGCAGCGCGACCAGCACGCGCGCGACCACTGCGCGCTGCTGCGGGCCGCGTGCTCGCTGCTCGCGCTGGCCGTGCGCGACGAGTGCGCGCTCTACACGCACTTCTTCACTGAGACGTCCCCCGCGCTGGAGTGAGTATAGCTGCTGTGTGTTCGTGTAACCAGTAGGCCGTAGGGCTAGCAGCGCGACCAGCACGCGCGCGACCACTGCGCGCTGCTGCGGGCCGCGTGCTCGCTGCTCGCGCTCGCCGTGCGCGACGAGTGCGCGCTCTACACGCACTTCTTCACTGAGACGTCCCCCGCGCTGGAGTGAGTATAGCTGCTGGTCTTCTCTATATATATTATTAAGAGTATATATTATGTTATTAAGAGGTATTTCTCTTTCTGGCCCATATTGATAGACAGGGAAAAGAGAGCGACATAAACAGAGTGACTTGTCTTTCTGCGCATGCTGCATAGGCAGGCAATGAATAGCGCAAAATTTTTATAGAATATAAATCCCGCTTTACCGCAAATCGCAATCGAACAGGCTGGAACAATCCGGTATCCCCATTCAGTCTCGTTCTATTTCAGTTTAATGTTTCTGTCTTGTGACTGTATTTCTATAAAAAATACTTTACTTAATCCTCTCATTTTAGCCATCATATAGTTACCTTACGGATATGGGTTGCCATTTCTGTAAATGTATCCTGTTTTTTTGGTCTAAACTGATCTAAACGTAATAGGTTTCGTCATTACTGACTTGCATTGTAGCACCATGTTCTGCTTCGGAATTTCCCAGAGAATACCTGCAGTCTCTCTGCAACGGGCTGTACGAGACGCTGCGGCCGTACATCATCCACATCAACCACCTGGAGACGCTGGCGGAGCTGTGCGTCATCCTGCGCGTCGAGGTCATCGAGGAGCAGGTCAACAATGACCGTGAGTCACACTCATATATTTCTCTATCCACTCCCTCTGTATACAGTGCCTGTATGCTTCATTTAGTCTGGTGACCAGACGAGTTTGTGGATTCTGGACGGCTTCTAGGATAGCTGAAGTCTTGGAGTGTGGCTAATAAGCCATGGTGTAGTGTTTATTTGGGTGTTTTTTTGCAGCGGCCCTGAGCGCGCTGGGCGCGGCGGCGCGGGCTCTGCTGCAGGACGCGCAGGAGCGGCTCGTGTTCCGCGCGCACGTGCACCTGCGCGCCGACGTGCTGCGCTACCGGCCCGCGCCCGGCGACCTCGCCTACCCCGACAAGCTGCTGATGATGGAGGTATGGTTGTATAGCGGCACTGAGCGCGGGCTCTGCTGCAGGACGCGCAGGAGCGGCTCGTGTTCCGCGCGCACGTGCACCTGCGCGCCGACGTGCTGCGCTACCGGCCCGCGCCCGGCGACCTCGCCTACCCCGACAA
The DNA here is from genome assembly GCA_036785405.1 of Coenonympha arcania. Taxonomy (NCBI): domain Eukaryota; kingdom Metazoa; phylum Arthropoda; class Insecta; order Lepidoptera; family Nymphalidae; genus Coenonympha; species Coenonympha arcania. Next base: position 16,993,265 of record CM072055.1, read on the forward strand.
GCTGCTGATGATGGAGGTATGGTTGTATAGCGGCACTGAGCGCGGGCTCTGCTGCAGGACGCGCAGGAGCGGCTCGTGTTCCGCGCGCACGTGCACCTGCGCGCCGACGTGCTGCGCTACCGGCCCGCGCCCGGCGACCTCGCCTACCCCGACAAGCTGCTGATGATGGAGGTATGGTTGTATAGCGGCACTGAGCGCGGGCTCTGCTGCAGGACGCGCAGGAGCGGCTCGTGTTCCGCGCGCACGTGCACCTGCGCGCCGACGTGCTGCGCTACCGGCCCGCGCCCGGCGACCTCGCCTACCCCGACAAGCTGCTGATGATGGAGGTATGGTTGTATAGCGGCACTGAGCGCGGGCTCTGCTGCAGGACGCGCAGGAGCGGCTCGTGTTCCGCGCGCACGTGCACCTGCGCGCCGACGTGCTGCGCTACCGGCCCGCGCCCGGCGACCTCGCCTACCCCGACAAGCTGCTGATGATGGAGGTATGGTTGTATAGCGGCACTGAGCACGGGCTCTGCTGCAGGACGCGCAGGAGCGGCTCGTGTTCCGCGCGCACGTGCACCTGCGCGCCGACGTGCTGCGCTACCGGCCCGCGCCCGGCGACCTCGCCTACCCCGACAAGCTGCTGATGATGGAGGTATGGTTGTATAGCGGCACTGAGCGCGGGCTCTGCTGCAGGACGCGCAGGAGCGGCTCGTGTTCCGCGCGCACGTGCACCTGCGCGCCGACGTGCTGCGCTACCGGCCCGCGCCCGGCGACCTCGCCTACCCCGACAAGCTGCTGATGATGGAGGTATGGTTGTATAGCGGCACTGAGCGCGGGCTCGGCTGCAGGACGCGCAGGAGCGGCTCGTGTTCCGCGCGCACGTGCACCTGCGCGCCGACGTGCTGCGCTACCGGCCCGCGCCCGGCGACCTCGCCTACCCCGACAAGCTGCTGATGATGGAGGTATGGTTGTATAGCGGCACTGAGCGCGGGCTCTGCTGCAGGACGCGCAGGAGCGGCTCGTGTTCCGCGCGCACGTGCACCTGCGCGCCGACGTGCTGCGCTACCGGCCCGCGCCCGGCGACCTCGCCTACCCCGACAAGCTGCTGATGATGGAGGTATGGTTGTATAGCGGCACTGAGCGCGGGCTCTGCTGCAGGACGCGCAGGAGCGGCTCGTGTTCCGCGCGCACGTGCACCTGCGCGCCGACGTGCTGCGCTACCGGCCCGCGCCCGGCGACCTCGCCTACCCCGACAAGCTGCTGATGATGGAGGTATGGTTGTATAGCGGCACTGAGCACGGGCTCTGCTGCAGGACGCGCAGGAGCGGCTCGTGTTCCGCGCGCACGTGCACCTGCGCGCCGACGTGCTGCGCTACCGGCCCGCGCCCGGCGACCTCGCCTACCCCGACAAGCTGCTGATGATGGAGGTATGGTTGTATAGCGGCACTGAGCGCGGGCTCTGCTGCAGGACGCGCAGGAGCGGCTCGTGTTCCGCGCGCACGTGCACCTGCGCGCCGACGTGCTGCGCTACCGGCCCGCGCCCGGCGACCTCGCCTACCCCGACAAGCTGCTGATGATGGAGGTATGGTTGTATAGCGGCACTGAGCGCGGGCTCTGCTGCAGGACGCGCAGGAGCGGCTCGTGTTCCGCGCGCACGTGCACCTGCGCGCCGACGTGCTGCGCTACCGGCCCGCGCCCGGCGACCTCGCCTACCCCGACAAGCTGCTGATGATGGAGGTATGGTTGTATAGCGGCACTGAGCGCGGGCTCTGCTGCAGGACGCGCAGGAGCGGCTCGTGTTCCGCGCGCACGTGCACCTGCGCGCCGACGTGCTGCGCTACCGGCCCGCGCCCGGCGACCTCGCCTACCCCGACAAGCTGCTGATGATGGAGGTATGGTTGTATAGCGGCACTGAGCGCGGGCTCTGCTGCAGGACGCGCAGGAGCGGCTCGTGTTCCGCGCGCACGTGCACCTGCGCGCCGACGTGCTGCGCTACCGGCCCGCGCCCGGCGACCTCGCCTACCCCGACAAGCTGCTGATGATGGAGGTATGGTTGTATAGCGGCACTGAGCGCGGGCTCTGCTGCAGGACGCGCAGGAGCGGCTCGTGTTCCGCGCGCACGTGCACCTGCGCGCCGACGTGCTGCGCTACCGGCCCGCGCCCGGCGACCTCGCCTACCCCGACAAGCTGCTGATGATGGAGGTATGGTTGTATAGCGGCACTGAGCGCGGGCTCTGCTGCAGGACGCGCAGGAGCGGCTCGTGTTCCGCGCGCACGTGCACCTGCGCGCCGACGTGCTGCGCTACCGGCCCGCGCCCGGCGACCTCGCCTACCCCGACAAGCTGCTGATGATGGAGGTATGGTTGTATAGCGGCACTGAGCGCGGGCTCTGCTGCAGGACGCGCAGGAGCGGCTCGTGTTCCGCGCGCACGTGCACCTGCGCGCCGACGTGCTGCGCTACCGGTCCGCGCCCGGCGACCTCGCCTACCCCGACAAGCTGCTGATGATGGAGGTATGGTTGTATAGCGGCACTGAGCGCGGGCTCTGCTGCAGGACGCGCAGGAGCGGCTCGTGTTCCGCGCGCACGTGCACCTGCGCGCCGACGTGCTGCGCTACCGGCCCGCGCCCGGCGACCTCGCCTACCCCGACAAGCTGCTGATGATGGAGGTATGGTTGTATAGCGGCACTGAGCGCGGGCTCTGCTGCAGGACGCGCAGGAGCGGCTCGTGTTCCGCGCGCACGTGCACCTGCGCGCCGACGTGCTGCGCTACCGGCCCGCGCCCGGCGACCTCGCCTACCCCGACAAGCTGCTGATGATGGAGGTATGGTTGTATAGCGGCACTGAGCGCGGGCTCTGCTGCAGGACGCGCAGGAGCGGCTCGTGTTCCGCGCGCACGTGCACCTGCGCGCCGACGTGCTGCGCTACCGGCCCGCGCCCGGCGACCTCGCCTACCCCGACAAGCTGCTGATGATGGAGGTATGGTTGTATAGCGGCACTGAGCGCGGGCTCTGCTGCAGGACGCGCAGGAGCGGCTCGTGTTCCGCGCGCACGTGCACCTGCGCGCCGACGTGCTGCGCTACCGGCCCGCGCCCGGCGACCTCGCCTACCCCGACAAGCTGCTGATGATGGAGGTATGGTTGTATAGCGGCACTGAGCGCGGGCTCTGCTGCAGGACTCACTCATATAACTGGTACTGATATATTTGGTATAACTCACTTATACCTGACATCTAATCCGTTACGCACATTTTGTAAAAAAATACAGTATGTTCTATTCTTCTTAAACCCATGCAATATTACACACACTGCTAATAAAAAGAAGTTTAATTAAAGTTTTTTATTTTCAGCAAATAGCCCTCTCCCTACAAGAAAACAGTCTCAAACGCAGCGATTCCCGCAACTCGATGATATCCGATATTTCAGCCACCTCCCAGGAAGTGGCAAACATAAACGTCGAAGCCCAAAGAAGACCTCAGGCGTCCCCGGCTGACCTCCATGGAATGTGGTACCCGGGGGTCAGGAGGACCTTGGCAGCCCTGTCTAGACTGTACAGGTGTCTGGAGAAACGTGTCTTCCAAGGACTAGCTCAAGAAGCGATCTCCCTCTGCGTCCAAAGTGTAGATATCGCAGCGAAGCAAATATCGGCGACGAAAACAGACATAGACGGCGAGCTCTTTCAAATTAAACATTTGTTGATCCTACGCGAGCAAATTGCCCCATTCCAAGTAGATTTCATCGTCAAAGAAACCACCTTAGACTTCAGCAACATGAAGTCCGCCGCGTACGGTTTGATACAGAAGCCGAGGCAAATATTCTCACTGAACAGTAATAACGCCCTGTTGGAGTTCCTCCTAGAAGGAACTCCGACGGTGAGGGAACATCTTCTAGACTCGAGAAAGGAAGTGGATAGACAGTTGAAGAGCTGCTGTGAATCCTTTATCAAGTTGTCCACGGAGATTATGGCTGGTCCGATCGTGGAGTTCATTGAGAAGGTTTGTTGACAGTGGTTTTAAATTCGAAATAAAAGTTCTACTGGTAAAACTCCATCAAAATCGGTTAAGTCGTCTTCTACATACACGCATTTGAAACAGGCTTGTGGAAATGTGTGTCTGGTTCATTTTAAGCACAAGAGGTATTATTTAGGAATTGTGGTCTAATTCTTCAATTTTATTTATTTGTATTTTATAATGATGAAATTTTCCCAAGGTCTGCTTTCATGAATTTAGTTTTTCTGAAAATTATGCTATTTTATGTTAAAAGTTTTTCTATTTCAAATATCAGCCAAATCTGTGCATTGCAAATATCAGTCAATCTGTGCAACAATCACCTTTATAATATGTTTCACATTTCATGTTTCAGTGTGATGATTTGTTTCACATTTCAGGCCCAAGCTTTCACGCCACCGGAACAGCTGAAGTCTCAGCCGTGGGCAAAGCCGGAACAGCTGGCCGTCGAGGTCAAGGAGACGCAGCGACGCATCAAGACGCACTTGGCGCCCTTGCAGCGATCCATGCAGTTGTATCTGGCCAATAAAGAGACTGAGTTTATATTGTTCAGGCCTATCAGGGTGAGTTACATAAATATAAATAATATGTATATGTATATTCTAGACGACCGAATGGCGTAGTGGTAGCGAACCTGCCGTCTGCGTTTAAGGTCGTGGGTTCGATTCTCACTACTTGTAAATATTTATGTGATGAGCATGAATGTTTTCCAGTATCTGGGTGTTTTTCAATATATTGTATTTATGTATATTAGTATGTATGTATATTTATCAGTTATCTAGTACCCACAACACAAGCTAACGCTTACTTTGGGGCTGGATTGTGATGTGTTAAAAAATGTACCGTATATATAAAAAAAAAATATTAGGACATTACACACATTGCAATCTATCCCCAAAGTAAGCGTTAGCTTGTGTTATGGGTACAGTACGCGCGGCGAAAGTTTGGCTTTGACCGTTATTGCGCAGAAATCAGAAATTGGGTATCAACCAATCAGAATTTGGGTACCCATGCGCAGTAATCCCCTCCACCCGAAGGTCAAAGCCAAACTCTCGCCGCGCGTACTGTACTAGATAACTGATATATACATACATATTAATATACATAAATGTAATACATATATTAAAAAACACCCAGACACTGGAAAACATTCATGCTCATCACACAAACATTTACCAGTTGTGGGAATCGAACCCACGACCTTCGAAGTAGACGGCAGGTTCGCTACCGCTACGCCATTCGGTCGTCTAACATACAATTATTTTGGCCATGTGTCTCCTCTTGGAATAAGCTGGGTTTGGCCCACCATGCTGGCCAATTACGAAATTAGCTTTCACACAACTGAGAACTACCCTGGTAGAACCCTTGGGTGAGGGAATTTTCTCACGATGTTTTTACTTACCCCTTAGCAAGTGATACTTGGTGCCCACAGTGGTCACAAAAGCAGATATGACTTATGAGTAACAATCATAAACTCAGAAGTCATCGCCGTTTGAATCAGATTAAATTCAATTTTGAATCAGGTTAGATCTTCAAGAGAAGAGTGAAGTTCATCAGACTTGATTGTAGTCAAGCGCAAGCCTATCAATTATAAAAAAAAAAAGATATTACTTAGGCTGAACGTGGTAGATTGTTATCTAGAGGCCTGATATTCAAGCTAATATTCACAAGTGCAAATACATGAGATATGTAGAAGGAATGGCGTTAAGTATCTATATGTGTCGCAAATTGACTGAATGCTGACAAGGTGCTCAAATGGCCTGAACCTGCACATAGCAGTGGTGTTGCTATGATAATAGTAAGGAGTCTGTGGCCTCAACGGCGCGACGCTTAGCTTGATTGCAGTGCTTGCAATCCATGACTATATTAATCACTTGGAAATGGCGACTTTTGAAATCAGTCATTTTCCATTTACCCAGATTTTTCATTGAATTCTGTGCATGCACCTCATAGATTAGCTGTATAACATGAATTATTTAACTATTTATATAAATTCTCATTTGTTCCAGAACAATGTGGTGGGTTACTTTGTTCAATTAGAACAGATTCTCACCAACTCTGGATATTCTTACGAAGATACCCTGATAGTGGCGTGTCCTACCCCTGAACAAGTATCAGTGTTCATATCCTCTGCAAGTTTGATCAGCCATGCAGAGCCAGTGATGCCATATGGGAAAAAGAAGCAGACAACAGTTGTGAGGAAACCCAGTGTTACCAGCGTCCCAGAAAAAACAGAAGAAAAACCTACTTAAAACATTAATGTTCAGGGGTCATAAATAGAAATAATAGTTTTAAGGAGATTTTATTGTATTTAAATTATAATTTATTATGAAATATTATGCAATAAAATTCCACATTTTTAAATAAGGAGAATGTTGATTGTTTCCAATTATTTATTTACATGTTTTATATTACTTATGTTAATATACTATTACTATAAATTAATAAATACATCCACCAAAGAAAAGTTGTTTTACTGCAATAAAACAAGACATTTGGGTGAAAGTTTTAATGATTTTTAACCTGATTTGAAGTTTTACTAAAATTATAATACATAACTATAAGTTTGGAGTTTACGCCCTAAGCCAGTACATGCCCGCACGGATCCTGGTGTAGTCTGGGAGACCTTCTACTGGGCCTACACCTGCGACAACTGGGCAGCGGTCATAAATGAATTTGTAGCAAACATCTCTGACAGTCTTTGCAGAGACAGCATCAATCCTTGCATCTAGTTCATGTAGAGGGATTCGCCTGTTGTAGCATAAGATTTGACGGCCGATATCTTCACACACAGGTGTTGTTCCGTCCAGTTGCAGTAACATGTTTGTCTTGAGAAGGTTCTTAGCTCTTTCCACCTCTCCCTCAGTCACTGATGTGCACAGCTTCATCCATTCCTTCTGAATGTTGTATACCATATCCTCAATCTGTAGAGGCTCAGATACAAAGTAGATGCCCCACAGACCCGTGTCCTTGTAGCAGGTGTTGAATGACTGGAAGCTATGGCACAGGTTCTCACAAGATGCAGCTCTGGCCAAGTAGGAGGCATTGTTGGCGCCACCACCCTGAGACCTGTCCCATGCTCCGATGAGAGTATTGGCAACCATCAGAGGAATGTTATCAGCATCTGTCCATCCTGCTCCTTCAACTGCAATCGCAATGTGTGCGAGGGGCATGGAGTCATCTCTGACCAGAATTTCTGAGCCAGTGTAACGGCAAGGCAGTAACTCAACATCAGCAGCTGCTGTGTTTTTCAAACCACCCAAATGCTTACTTGCCAAGTCTACTAGCTTGTTGTGCTCAATGCCACCGGCCCCTGCTAGTACAATCCTGCTTGGCTGGTAGTGGGTTTTGATGTACTGCTGTAAATCAGCCTTTGAGATTTTCTTGATGTTCTTGGTGGGCCCAAGAATTGTTTGTCCCAGAGGAGTGCCCTGGAACGCGGTGGCGTGTAAATGATCAAAGACAACTTCTTGCAAGTTGCTCTCGACGTCCTGCATCTCGCGGAGGATGACTCCGCGTTCTCGTTCGATTTCGGGTTCAGCGAGCGACGAGTTCTGGATGATGTCAGCAAGGATTTCAACAGCGGTGGAAACGTCGTTGGCGAGGCATTTAGCGTAGAAAACCGTCTGTTCCCGCGATGTGTACGCGTTCAAATGTGCGCCCATGTTCTCTACGAGGAGCTCTAGGTCTGTCTGGGACCTCTTGCTGGTTCCTTTGAAAGCCATGTGCTCCAGGAAGTGGGCGACACCATTGTTTTTAGAAGTCTCGTACCTCGATCCGGCGTCGATCCAGAGCCCCACGGTGGCAGTAGCGGCGCCGGAGTCCTCGGAGGCAATGCGGATCCCATTGTCGAGCACTGTTAGCTGCGTCGGAGGAACGTTGATGAGAGCCTGCTTGTAGGCCGCGGCTGTCGCTAGGGCACGGACATTGTTGCCCCTTTTAGCGATAAACCTCACAGTGCTTGCTACTTTAAGCATTTTGCTCTTCAATCCTTGCAATTTTTGCTCGCTGATTTACGTAATGTGAATTTTGATGTTGGTTCTTCTTACTTCTCAGTTGACAGTTCTCGTTCTTGACACTTGACAGCGGTCACAGACTTTCAAAAATGCAGTGTTCTCAACTCTAAAATATTTTTCTCCCTAAGTGAAGCTTCGATCAAAAACCCTAAAATCATAACAAACACATAAAAAGAAGAATAATATAATATCTAAAAAAAGTCACAAATAATATTTTGTATATATAATGGCTTGAAATTTCTTACGTTCATACCATATTTTAAAACGTTATTGATTTTTGTATGAAAACTTACAGCCAGACGATCCTCTTAAGACCATTATTTCCGATAATTTTAACATTTCAATAGATAATCTTAATCTGTTCCGCAGCTTATTTTCACAGTTAGGTATATACAGCACACTTCTGTGCGCTTGACTTTTCAAATAACAAATTATTGGTTGCAACCATAAGAAATGACAACTTGGGATACGTAGCCTAATTTCAAAACATTTACAGCCAGCATTATAATGATAGTAAACTTTTACAAAATTAAAATCAGCAGAAGTAAAACTAATTAGCCTTGTTTTATTACTAATTGGTGGTAAGAAGAAATCCCTAAAAATATAACATACAAGAAAATCTCACCTCATTTGTTATTATTATTATTATTACCTCATCATATTTATTCACCCCATAAGGGGGGAATGTTGAGAACTCTGCACAAATGGTTGTCTGTCTATCTGAGGCATATCTGAGGTCTATCTTCAAAATTTGGTAAATGTCAATGTCAAAACTTTAAACGTCATTTTAATGTCATACCTACTCATTAGACTCCGTCCATAGACAATAAAATAGTGTCCGTAAAATGGAGCGTAAGTTTTTGTAGCACAAAATATTATTTTTTTTATATTCAGAAATCATAAAATCTCAAGGATAATTTAAAACATTAGCAACAAAAATAAACATTCTTAACTGAATAATTTATATTTCTCATATATTCGTGATCCACAAATTACAAAACACCAATTATTTTATACATTCACCGTGTAAAGGAACGGCACAAATAATTACATGGAACATGAAATGAAAGAAATCATGTGGAAATTATTTCGTTCGCACTTATTCCATTTCATCGGAATATTACGAAAGCAATGATGTGCAGTGAAAATCATTGTTTAGTAAATTTCGCTAAAGTAACGTGGGAAAGTGTCCGGCAGGCGTAATAGTGAAGTACAGTCCTATCAAGATGTGTTACCTTTGATTCATAGCTTTCGTCATGACTACAATGAAGAATTCTAATTCGTCGTCTTCCAAACTCGCTCTTCTCAGCCACATTAAATACGAGCACCTGGTAGCTGGTATATCAGGTGGCGTCACATCTACATTAATTCTGCACCCCTTGGATCTGATCAAAATTCGATTTGCTGGTGAGTTCCATTGCAATGTGTTAACCACAAAATTGTTTTTCATTCACAAACAATGTAATGTGCATGTGCGCTTCCGTGTTCTCATATATACTCTCCATTTTATTCTTGAAACAATGATATTGGATCCATTACAAAACAGTATGAAAATCGATTATTTTGTGACCTTGAACTTGGAAGCAGCGAGTTATGTAGGGTAACACAGTGAAAGTGCGGAACTTGTATTGAGCCCTAACAAAAGAAACTGATGCAACCAGTATTTTAATTTACACTATGTACGGTCATTGTTGTTTTGCTTATCATTTCATCAAGTGTCAACTAAGACCACCCTAAAGAGTTGTTGATTATTATATAAAAAATAAAGCAAAGATCACTGTGTTACTTGTTTAATCCTAATATGGTTGTATTCAAATGTTTCCTTCACTCCACAGTCTGAAATTTTTGGATTGAAATTATTTTGGATATGGCTACATTTTATTCCGCCAACACCCTGATGAAAGCACACGTAGTAAAGCGTGGAGTTTTTTAAAAGGACAACCAGCATCCTTTTTTCCTATCTCATACAGCTTTTGTTTCATAGAAGCCAGACATTTAAGAGCCTATTTGACTCTTTAGATATTTCTAGATATTGTGTGTGGCTTTGCCCACATGACTTTAGGGTTAAACATATCCGGTTATAATGAGTTAACCTTAGAAGATAGACATGGTATGCAGACCTTTAAGAACTTTTAGATGGGAACAATACAGTCATTCATGATTTTAGCATAACTTTAACCATTCATGCAATGGAAGCTCTTCAAAGGGCTTTTTTTCCCATTTTTGCAATATTTTTATTGATGCTCTGCTTCTATTGGTCATACAGTGATGTTATATAGCCCAAAGCTTTCCTCAATAAATGGACTGCACAATACAAAAAGAATTTTACAACTCGGACCAGTAATTTCTGAGATTAGTACAGTCAAACAAACAAACTACTACTGTGTTGGTAATAATAATATTCAAAAACACTTAGAAACAGATTTTTGATTACTGGCTTAGTTTTTGAGTAATTAGGTAATAGGTCCTTTTTCTGTTATATTCTTCCTCAATGCTGCATGTCACACCTTCTAACGTATCTGTGAGAGTGAGAAAGACAAAAATAAATTCAATAAATCCTCTTAAAATGATAAAAATTATGTGTAGCATGGGATGAGGTATTCCCCCTTTCTAACCTGCCAGTAGGAACTGTGTTATGCCACTAGGCAGATATAAGTATAGCACCAATGGTTATGACTGCTTTTACATCTATTAATAGTATTTTAAATATTCAAACATGTTCACAAACTTTATTAACTTGTGGTGTGATGTACAATAATACTATAAGTATGTATATTCTTTGTATGATGTTCATTGTGTTTATTTATATCCTAACTCTAATTTGCTGAATGAACTCATTGCTGTAGGTGTCACACAGACATATTTTGTCAAAAGCAGGACTTAATTACTTGAATTAGGTATAAAATAAGTATTTAACAGCTTTACCAAAAATTAAATTTTGTTAAAAATTTTAAGAGGACTAACAATAATTCTTGTTAAAAATGTGATTTTCACAATAAGTTATTGAAAATAAATGACAAAAAGACAATACACACTGCCAACAATGCTTACTTATTACTTCTTGATAGAACCAAAAGATTATTTGCTGTTCTGAGTATTCTCCCATTGTTAATTTTTTCTCTGTGTCTGTATGAGTGACCTGTGCCAATCTGTTTGAATAGGATTACTTTCATTAATTCTTTACACACTACAAGCTAGTATTCATCTGCAATCTCACCAGATTTAAAATGATGATGCAGCCAAAGGTTTTTTCATTACATGGTTTCTATGCAGCATAAAACTGGAACACTAAATTGCTCGGCTGTACACTAAATTCCTTGCCAATAAGGGATGTAACCAGCAGCGGCCGAAGCCTAAGGTCCCTTAAAAATTCCAAATTGGTCCATGTCCATATTGGACCTCTCGTTCAAATCTGAGCATGCTGCCAACTGTGTCAGGGAGGCTGTCAAAAAGGTTATCATGTGATGTACATTTTCCTTGTGCTAGTGAACGATGGAAGGACCGCAACAGTGCCGCGCTACGACGGGCTGGGCAGCGCGTTTGTTACTATCGTGAAGAAAGAGGGCGTGCGGGGTCTGTACCGCGGGGTGACCCCCAACGTGTGGGGCTCCGGCTCAGCGTGGGGCTTCTACTTCTTATTGTGAGTACTATACTTTTCACTTCACTGCATTTATTTTTTAAGCGGGGCGGGGCACATAGCTCGTAGAACCGACGGACGTTGGGGACCCAAAGTGTTGGACTGGCGACCCCGCACGGGAAAGCGCAGTGTTGGCAGACCTCCGACCAGGTGGAGTGACGACATTAAAAGAGTCGCGGGAAGGCGCTGGATACAGATGGCACAGGACCGTGTGGGCTGGAAAGCATTGCAGGAGGCCTTTGTCCAGCAGTGGACGTCCGTCGGCTGAAACGAACGAACGAGCGAACGATTTATTTTTTATCAGGCTGTTGTTTTGATCAGTCCTAGGCAATTAAAGAAGCGGAGTGCCTTGGAACATGCCTGTGGACTTCCGACATATAGAGCATACCATTACAGCTTGCAACAGCAAGACAAGAGGCTACTATAGTTGTGTTCAGCAGGATGGGTTTGACCCTGTACTTGAGAGTAGTATAACTACGAATTAACAGCGATAGGTGATAACGCTTGCGGTACTTACCATAATTATTATGTCATTAATAAATTTGTAGAGTTTATTAATGAGTAAAATTTATTAATGATGAGAATGGTTGTGAATTTGGAAAGATAACAGAAAATATCCACCAAAACAGTTTATCATACACTATCAAATTTTCTGATTAATTATAAAAATAATTCTCTTGCAGCTACGAACAATTAACAATCAATATATTTTTTTGCTCTATAAGGAAGCGTCTAATGTAATTGTAGTTTTTTTGCGACGGCGTATAGCCTATGAATATCGTCTTTGTTGCATCGTCGCACGCTTTGACTTCGTGAAACTGCTCAGCGGTTTTGAACAATTTGTGGTCAGACATCCTCAGATACCTCAGTTCACTGGTGGTTCGTCCATCTGAGTAGGTATCCTGTGGAGTCAGGTATTCTACTGTGAAGCAGTAATATGCTCGTATCACTTGTGTTTCGGTTTGAATGGCTGTGTTGCCAATGAGATTACTGTGCAAAATGAGACCTGAGAACTGATGTTCGACTGTCCCAATAGTTGGCTTTGTGTCTATCAGGGAGATCGTGCTTGTCTCATCATTCTTTTGTATGAAAAAATACATTGATAATTAGTTATCCTTTACCTTAAGATGTTTCTCCCAACAATTTTCCAGCTACAACGCGATAAAGACATGGATCCAGGGCGGCAACGCGCGCACGCCGCTGGGCCCAGGGCTGCACATGCTGGCGGCGGCGCAGGCGGGCATCCTGTCGCTGGTGATGACCAACCCCATCTGGGTGGTGAAGACGCGCCTGTGCCTGCAGTACAGCGAGGAGGTGGCCGTGGCGGAGCACAAGCGGTACAAGGGCATGGTCGACGGGCTCACCAAGATCTACAGGACCGAGGGCGTCAGGGGCTTGTACAGGGTGAGTAACAACAAAGTAATTAATAATGCATGCAGAGTAACGTTCTGTTTTTCACAAATCTCTCGGAAACCGTAGACTTTTCCAGCAAGTAAAGTATCATATTATGTGTTAATACAGGCAGGGGGTTTCACTCGCACTGTAGGTACAAAGACTGCTAGGTAAACATAGGTAAACTGCTATAAACTTGACCCTCCTGATGGTCTGCGGGACGCGGGGCGGGAGCCACTCAACCAATCAGCATGTCTGTCGCTGTCCGCCGGCAGCGCTGACGTATCATTATAGCCAATCGCATCACGTCCCGCAGACCTTCAGGAGGGTCAAGCTTATAGCGGTTTACCTATAGTACATAGCGACGACAGCTCAGCGGTTTTATCAGGACCCCTGGCTATAGCGAGCCGAGCGATGTATGTATAAGGCGCTATTACAAACTGTATTGTACTTTACTGTGTCAGCGCTAGATTCGCTATTTATTTAAATCATTTATCTACGCTCATTGCTTAAAGTTCGAATTATGAAATCGAAATGTGTCAAATAATTACCTACTTTATTCACAGACTTCTATAATTATTAAAAAGTTATTCATAATAACATCGCTCTACTATGGAAATATTTAAAGAAAGTTGTATAAAATCTATAACGATACACGGCTCTGGACTCCTGTATTTGTATCTGGGGTAATATTTTTTATGTAATATTTTTTAAGTGAATCCACAGACAACTTATAGTTGGTAGTCATTGCCGAGAGTATGGATGGGCCATGATTGACCATAGACAACAACACAATGTCTATGGGGTAATATTTTTTATGTAATATTTTTTAAGTGAATCCACAGACAACTTATAGTTGGTAGTCATTGCCGAGAGTATGGATGGGCCATGATTGACCATAGACAACAACACAATGTCTATGGGGTAATATTTTTTATGTAATATTTTTTTAAGTGAATCCACAGACAACTTATAGTTGGTAGTCATTGCCGAGAGTATGGATGGGCCATGATTGACCATAGACAACAACACAATGTCTATGGGGTAATATTTTTATGTAATATTTTTTAAGTGAATCCACAGACAACTTATAGTTGGTAGTCATTGCCGAGAGTATGGATGGGCCATGAATCATGATTGACCATAGACAACAACACAATGTCTAACGTTCCGCGTAACGTTCCACCTGGGCCTGTGATTATGATTACGATTACGATTACGATTACGACTACGATTACGATTACGATTACGATTACGATTACGACTACGATTACGATTACGATTACGATTACGATAACGATTATGATTACGATTACGATTACGATAACGATTACGATTATGACGTTATCTCGTAAATCTATCGTCCGTAAACCGACTTTACAGACAACCAATTTTTTTTGTTACTTAGTCAAAACTTTGCGCTGAAAAATGTCTAGCAGTGAAACCTACTAAAGAAAATTTCACTCCACCTGACATCTTAGTAGTTGCAATGATTTACGACAAACGTTAGCAAGATTTTATGATTTGGGTAATAATATGAGCGTAGATAAAGTAGTGTATGAAACTCTACATAATTAGGTATTAAAACACTCGTGTGATACTATTAAAAAACTCGCCTGCGGCTCGTTTTTTAAACTCACACTCGTGTTTTAATACCCCCCATTATGTAACCGTTACATAAACTACTATTTTCGGAGTGAATCTTCTGTAAGATACTATTAAATCATTATGTAATACAGGGTTCATAGCTACACCAAGCTACAACAGCCAAGTTCGTTCAGTAGTTTTGCTGTAAAGGGGTAACAAACAATAACAATACAAACACACAAACTCTCGCCTTAATATTAATGCGATACCTGCAGCAAATTAACTTGTGACTAAAACGAGTGAACAATAATTTGTTTTGAAAACACTAAGGCCGTTTAATCCACCGAAGTTTGCCGCGTAATTCCTTCAACAATTTGTGATCTTCGAAAACATGTTAAATGTAACCCGACTTATGTAAATGTAGTAATATTAATATATAGTTGTATTTATAAACAAACCTATTTGTACCTAACTCCAGTTTATATGGAAATAGACATTAATATAATAATAGACATTAATTAATATAATAGATATTAATTGTAGTAAAAATAAATTGGACTCTTTAAATATATATCTGTGATATTTATATCTTGTTTGTATCATAATAATATCACGGCGATCAAAATTTGTATTATTTCTGGAAATACTCGTTTGTACATTATGTATGTACACTCCATGCTTCTTGTTCCAAAGCAAGTAAAGCCTAATTGTTCAACTTAATTGTTAAAAAAATCTCAATTGATATAACTAACAATACACCCCTTTCACATCTTGAGCTACATCAGGTGAGATTCACTCACCATCAGGTGAGATTGCCAGTCGTTTATACTGCTTAGCAAAAATAAAAATCGTTTTGGTCTCACTTTTTTAATGAAAATGATAACAGCAATGTAATCGTTTTATCAATATCAATTTGATCAATCGATCGATTGTCGTCGAAATTGACAGTAGCAGATAAAAATACACCTGGAAACTTACATTTGATTTTTGCATAAAAATCTGATTTCCTTATCTGGATAAGAGCAGTAAGAAAGAAAATATTTCCAAATTCTTATAAAAGACCATGGATGTGTTGAATCCGGTACCAGTAATCAAATTCAAACTTAATTTTTTTAAAACACTACGATCTCCAAACTCTAGGATTGAGTTTGGAGATCGTAGTGTTTTAAAAAAATTACAAATATTTTTTGTAAATAAAAATCCGGATTTCAAAATAGTGGGCAAATAAACAAGTTGTAGTTTTCAATAACATGTTTATAAAAGGAAATGAGTATTGAAATGAAAGTAACTTTTGCACATAAAAGCAAAATCCTACGGCCATTTTTTTTCTAGAATATTTTTTTTGTATTTGATTTGTAGGAAAACTTGATACCATCCTTGGTCTTTCTCCTTTGCATGTCTATGCATCATTTAAACAAAAATTCTGTATAATAAATTGTATAAATTCAGAATAAGTAATCAGATACCATCGAAACATGCTCAGAGTTTAAAAACCTAAACGAAGATTATATACTCGTAAACTTATGACGTCATTTGCATTTACAAACAAGTGCATAGAATCCGCTCACATAATAACCATTATTGTAATAATAGAAAGCAATTATTATGGTAAATCGTGCTAACTGCGCCAAGAGTTTGATACGAAAATACAAGATTATTCTACGTCAACACTTTAAAATTATTGCCTCGCGTATTTGTTATTATTGTTCAGCTCTAATAAAGAACAATAATTTTCACTACTTTTAACAGACTTCATTATATCGATTTACCGTATACAACTTTTCACCAGTATTTTTTAAAACTTATTTCCTTAAACCTAGGTACCTAAGTTTCCTATAATAAGTATAGGGTGGAATGGAATGAAAGAGGCGTTTTTTTGCTTAGCATAATGAACTTTATGCCAATTGTACAAAGACAAACTAAGTAGGAGACAAAAAAGGTCGCGAGTGTTCAGGGGGAGTACTCGCGTATTCTCAAGAATTATTATTTATTTTGTATATTATATGTATAATTGACATAATAGTAGTTTATGTAACGGTTACATAATGGGGGGTATTAAAATACGAGTGTGAGTTTAAAAAACGAGCCGCAGGCGAGTTTTTTAATAGTATCACACGAGTGTTTTAATACCTAATTATGTAGAGTTTCATACACTACTTTATCTACGCTCATATTATTATCATAAATCCAAATCATAAAATCTTGCTAACTTTTGTCGTAAATCATTGCAACTACTAAGATGTCAGGTGGAGTGAAATTTTCTTAAGTAGGTTTCACTACTAGACATTTTTCAGCGCAAAGTTTTGACTAAGTAACAAAAAACATTGGTTGTCTGTAAAGTCGGTTTACGGACGATAGATTTACGAGATAACGTCATAATCGTAATCGTTATCGTAATCGTTATCGTAATCGTAATCGTAATCGTAATCGTAGTCGTAATCATAATCATAATCACAGGCCCAGGTGGAACGTTACGCGGAACGTTAGACATTGTGTTGTTGTCTATGGTCAATCATGGCCTATCTATAATCTCGGCAATGACTACCAACTATATGTTGTCTGTGGATTCACTTAAAAAAATATTACATAAAAAATATTACCTACATACCCCAGATAATTGTAACCGTTAACCGTTGTATTGCCGATAGCGGTACTGTAATCAATTCCTTCAAAACCCCAGATACAAATACAGGAATCTAGAGCCGTGTATCGTTATGGATATTAAACAACTTTCTTTAAATATTTCCATAGTAGAGCGATGTTATTATGAATAACTTTTTAATAATTATAGAAGTCTGTGAATAAAGTAGGTAATTATTTGACACATTTCGATTTCATAATTCGAACTTTAAGCAATGAGCGTAGATAAAGTTAATTATGCTATGGAAAAAAGCGCTTCCATTCCATTCCGCCGCGGTGTAAATTGACCCATATATAGTTTAAAGCAAATACCAGGGCCTACTAGGGCCCAAGGGACAATTTCTCCGTCGGGAGAGGATAAAATGTTTCCCTTCCCACAGTTTTATCCACTCTCTGACCAAAGCGCATGGGTAGAGACGGGCGGACAGAAAATATATATTTTTTGCCGGTGAAAATAATAATTATATATCCCGCCAGAAAAAAAGGCTTATACTATAAACAAATCTTTGGGGGTCACAACAAATAATTGTCTTTCTACATACGAAGTTATTAGCGAATAAGCGATTAAAATTAATATTTTATGCATCTCGTCACATATATAGTCACGTGTATGTAGTATGAGGAACTGCTAAGGGTCTTCACTTTGAACTGAGTGACGTTAATACCAAAGTTTACTAGTATATCATAATATGATAAATGATATTTGTTTCACTGGCTATTACGTTAAATTACGAATGGAGCAATGTTCGAAAACTGGGTTATCTTTATAAAATGCCGTTCGCACTAACGACGATTCGCGATTTGTAATAAATTGTTAGTTCCAAATTGATTAAACAAATAATAATCTATACTAGTCTTAAACATTAAATGGACGCGGATAAATAAAATGGAGAAGCAGAACCGTTTGTTGCCTTGCAGGTCTGCTGTTTATTTCAGTGTACTGCCCGGCGTGCAGCGAGCTATAGCATTCTGCTCGCATAATACGCCGGCGTGAAATTCTGAAAGAACGATGTCTATTGTAACTCAATAACTTAAGTTTTATCGATGTTGATTGATCGAGTCACGGTCATGAGATAATGCACAATTGATTTGTACGATTCCATTGCTGTTAGCAAAAAACTTCAGTTGTAAACATCTCTCTTATACCAAGATTTTTAATGAAAATTAAATGTCCCGCGCAGGACAGAATAATAAGAGAAAATAGAAAACTTATAATTATAAAGAAGTTAAATCTTCACAAAAATATCATAAATAAGTAATTCCTATAAATCTTAGATCATTTATAAATAAT
This sequence comes from Coenonympha arcania, assembly GCA_036785405.1. Lineage (NCBI taxonomy): Eukaryota > Metazoa > Arthropoda > Insecta > Lepidoptera > Nymphalidae > Coenonympha > Coenonympha arcania. The sequence continues at coordinate 17,011,816 of CM072055.1, forward strand.
TCTTCGTAGCAATTTGTAACACTCACTCCACAGATTATTGTTTGTTTGAGTTTCCATATTTTTTTCTAATAAATAAAAACTTTTTGACTTTATTTTCTGTTTTTTTTTTTTCAGACGAATAATGCCGAGTTGCACGAAACAAATTCAAAGTGGTACTTAAAATAATTTATTCGCAATCAATGTCAAAAATTGTATGAAATTTTGACATTTCTTACGATTAAATTAGATTGAGCAGCACTTAAATTTTTAAATTTATTTCGTTAAACTCAGGGTTACACTGAAATATTTAATTGAGACTCCTCCTTACCTTAATAGGGTTTAAGGGTCGCGAACCTGTAAAACGTGCAAAAAGAGAGTTACGGTTTTAACTATATTGAACAACTCACTTCATTATATGACACCAAAAAACAAACTCAGATGGCTTTTTTTTTTTTTTATTGACAGGAAATGCCTAACGCATACCCCTCCGTCAGGGGAAACGGAGGGGTTATGTGGGGCTTGCACCCACTAAAACCTGTCCCTTGCCACGACGGACCTCGTTGGCGGGAGTACGGGATTCACTTGCGTATTCACCGCGCTCCCGCCAGGCCCCGACCCGCCACCTGAGCGGCACGTCCCGTCGCTGCTGCCGGCACGCTGAGCCGCCGGCTCCTCCTGGGAGGCGCGTCCTGAACAGGGCGCGCCACCTCCTCGGCCTGTTGATGTAGTTCGGGTAACGGACGCCATAGCCCCTTACGTCCGTCACCCGCAGGCCGGCGCACCCGGAAGCCGAAGAAAGGTGTTCGTTCTCCAGCAACCGGTGCGTCTCCTGCGAGAGGGATGTGCCACAGTAATTGTCCCTCTCGACGAGCGTTCCCGCCCACTTCGGTGATTTTTTTACGAGGTTGTCTTCCTCGTAGTGCCCCGAAGGGACTTGTGGGCGTTTCCGCCCCCGCCTGTAATTTTTTAATGAGGTTTTCTTCCTCCTCCGGGGTAGGTGTAGACGTTTCGACACTGTGCTCTCTGCTGGGGCCCAGAGGGACACGCGAAGAAACGTCACCTATCCACCGGGCCAAGCTATTCGCCGTCGGTTATTAACCGACGTTACCAGGGAGCACCGGCCCGTGCGCTACAGAGGGGCACCGTAGCACTCGGGCACTCGTGGAGGTTGCTTGGCGGAGCCCCCCAAACTCAGATGGCTAGTGAGTGACGTCTACACTAACGCCGTGGAACATTTAGGCCCACTTGCGCCAACCCGTGTTAGTGTGTTAACTCAGAGTTAACACGCTAACCCAGAGTAAGATGTCAAAATTGGCCAATGAGAGACGTTGACTCTAGGGTTAAAAATGTAAATATTTAACCCCCGTTTCGCGCAAGTGGGCCTTATAAAATTATTCTTCATTTTCGAGAAAAAAATGAATCAAAAACATCTAAAACAGCCTTTTCTATTTGGACTTTACAAGCGATTTCGTTATTATATTTGAAAATATTTTTGGTTAAAACATGACAGGAAAGTATAGATAATACGTTCGCCAGCCAAGTTATTTCTAATTCAAACCAAAAAGCAAATTATATGAGCCCCAAATCAATCATCTTTATGTGCGAAAACCGCCATACATTTTACTATGAAAAAATACCCTCCCACAAATCGCTTTATGTACGAGACTTCGAGCGTGAAAAATACAGTGCGGTTTCAGTTCTCAAGGCGACTGCACGTCTGTTTGAAGAAGCACTTGGACGTGCTTCGCGATCGATATTGTTTTTATCACTCTGTGAATAGCGGGGTGGGTCGTCAGTGACAGAGTTGTGTCTGCTTGTAATATAATTATTCGTATTTTTTTCGAGCAAGTAGACGAATAAGAGCTTCAATATACATTAAGATTAGCTGACCCGGCAAATGTTGTTTTGCTATATTATAGATTATTTAAATACAAGGGTACAAAAAAAGGTTTGCGTCCTATTCTCAGCCTTAGCGAATACATAAAAAATTTCAAAAAAATCGGGAAAAGCCGTTTAGGGGCAATTATGTTACAAACACTGACACAAAAATATTTTATATATTAAAAGAAGGACTAGCTGGCCTTAGAAACTTTGTTTTGCCTTTTAATTTGTTTAAAGACCTACCAAATTTACACAAAAAATTGACCAAGAAGTTTCGGAGGAGTTTTGTTACACGAGTACCTACACTTGATAATGTAAACAGATAACACCATAGAATATTTATACAATAATTCTTGATTTTAGAGAAAAAAATGCGTCACTTAGGTCAAAACATCTAATACAGCCTTTTCTAATTGAACTACGCAAGCCATTTCGTTATTATGTTTGAAAATATTTTTGGTTCAACCATGAGACGAAAGTATCGATAATACATTCACCGGCCTAGTTTTTTATAATTCAATCCAAAAAGCAAATAATATGAGCTCCAAATCAATCATATTTATACGCGAAAAACGCCATACATTTTAAAATGAAACTCCCAGGCACTGTCTTTCCTGCCAGTTACAACCCGGGCGCCTTTAGATCAAGAGTGAATAGGCATCTCCTAGGCAAGCGCGTTCCACCTTAGACTGTATCATCTTTTTCCATCAGGTGTGGTCACAGTCAAGCGCTAGCCTATACAGTTAAAAAAAAACTTCATATTCGGTTCATTAAATACATCAACTGAAACCACTGCCTAGCATATCATACAGTGTAGTGACAACAGTAATAAGAATAATAAATCATATAGAAACCCAGATCTTACAAATGAGTTAAAAATTATCGAAATTCTCATAAATAAAATAATAAGTTAACTTCACGCCTAAACGCTCACTTTGACGCGGCATCTGCGGGCTGCAAAGTCGAACTGTCTCTGTATTAGGCCGCGAACTGCGAATGCGATAAACTAGTTTCTACGTACAATGTGTGTTTTTTGACAATAATATGTCCATACTTCAAAGACTAAACGCGCGATGGACATTTAATTTGTCTGAAGTATCGAAGTTTGATTTTTCATGGTCAGGGTACTAAATTTACACCGCGCATTGTTTCTGTGTGCCTAGAAAATATCAGGATCGTAAGTTGCCTCGCTCGAGGACCGGGGTCTTAAGGTAAAGAGGAGTCAAGTATGCAAGTGAATGTGAACTGTTGTCGGTCGCAGGGCTTCGTGCCGGGCATGTTCGGCGTGTCGCACGGCGCGCTGCAGTTCATGACGTACGAGGAGATGAAGAACAGCTACAACCAGTACCGGAACCTGCCCATCGATATTAAACTGGTGAGCAATACAAATAAAAATAAAAATAAAATATATAAAAATATTAAATATAATATAAATCTATATATATATATAAAAGAAAGTCGTGTTAGTTACACTACTTATAACTCAAGAACGGCTTTACCGATATGGCTGAAAATTGGTGAGGAGGTAGCTTAGAGCCAGGAAACGGTTATAGGATACATTTGATTTCCCTAAAAGCAGAGGAACGATTGCCCTGGCCGATTTTATTTTCCCATACAAATACCTAAGATCGTACCGCTGTATGGTGGAATCAAACGCACATCAAATGAAAGAGCGTAAAAAAATACTTGATTCGAGTCGACGACTTATATGTGGAGAATTAGGATTATCGAGTATTTTCAAAATAAAAATAAAATTAATAAACTGATTTAATGGCGTTGCCAAGTAAACATTTCATTGCTGTCAAATTTTTTTCACGTTCAATTATACGTCAGGTTTTTCCATAGATTTACTGTAGTTTAAGGTCCGACCTCTTTGTTCTATTTAATTTATTAGCCCAAAGTTTATTTGATATGCAAATAACGTAATTAATAAGGCATAACAACGTTTGCCGGGTCAGCTAGTTATTTGTATGGGAAAATTAAATTGGCCAGGGCAATCGTTCCTCTGCTTTTAGGGACATGAAATGTACCCTATGTCCGTCTCCTGGCTCTACCTCCTCACCAATTTTCAACCATATCGGTAAAGCCGTTCTTGAGTTATAAATAGTGTAACTAACACGACTTTCTTTTATATATATAGACTAGCTGACCCGGCAAAAGTTGTTATGCCTTATTAATTACGTTATTTGCATATAAAATATGTGAAAAAAAATTGACAGCAATGAAATGTTTACTTAGCAACGCCATTAAATATAATAAATAAATAAACATTCGGCAGACGTCGATCGAGTACCTGACGTTCGCGGCGGTGTCGAAGCTGATCGCGGCGGGCGCCACGTACCCGTACCAGGTGGTGCGCGCGCGGCTGCAGGACCAGCACCGCGCGTACCGCGGCGCGTGGCACTGCGTCACCGAGACCTGGAGGTATGAGCGCGTGCGCGGCTTCTACAAGGGCCTCACGCCGTACCTGCTGCACGTAACGCCCAACATCTGCCTCGTCATGCTCATATGGGAGAAGTTCACCAACAACGACTAGCCACTACCCACTACCCACTAGCGACTAGCCGACACGCCATCTGATGGGAAACGTACACGACTATTTCATTATACTCTGACTTTTAATTCTACTAAACTCCATTAAGCCTCCCCCACACAGGTGCGTTATTATCGCGCGATAATATCGCAAGCGTTAATGCGATAATGCGTCCCGATTCTTTGCACACAGCTGCGTTTTTATCGCGCAATAATAACGCGCCTGTGTGGGGGGAGGCTTTAATCCTCCTATGTTTCACCAAAATTAATTTAAATATAATAACATAAGAGAAGTGACTTTCAAAGCAAAATAATTTTTATGTGAAATACTTTGATAATTTTTTTGACGTGACAACGTCTTATAAATCGACCGAGCCGGTTGCACGCACGAAAAAACATGACTCATCCGGCGTTACCTCGCTCATGCGGCGTTACCGGCGTTACCTCGCGAGCGCGGAACGAGCGACAAAGAAGACGTTGTCACGTTCAACTATCGTCAGTAAACCGACTTTACAGACAACCAATTTTTTTTGTTTTGTTTATTAAACAGTTGAAAACGTTATTTAACTGCCCAGAATTAAAAGTCGGAGTATAGCTGCTACACTGTTTGTTTTGAGTTTCGAATTTACCTTTATTTTTTATTTTATTGTTTACCGCGATTTTTTTTCCGTCGCACGTCGCGTACGCACCGACATTCAGAGAGTTTTGCACGGGAAGCGGTCTGTGGACAATTATTTGATTTTTATACAGGGTGTATACATATAAAATCGCTCAAAAATTATATTTTATATAAAACAATAATGAAATATGCTGCACTAGAGTAAAGCTGCAGAAACTGTTTTATTTCGTCCCCAATGACTGAATTAGAACAGTTTTTGTAAGAAAGAAATAAAAATATTTTATTGCATGTAACAGCAAAGTACGATTGAATATCTGACGATAGAGAGCAGTGTAACTGATATTTCAGGCGCCAGCATAAAATACCTAACGATTTTCTTGCGTTTTTATGTATGAGTGTGTCTTGTTAATGATTATGGGGTACTGTCACATGCCTTTGATTGTCAGCGGTCTTCTTACACCCTGTATAAATTAATCGATGTTTTAAGGAGATCTTCTGAGTACACAAAAATGATCACATATTATGTAAAAAATACTTCGAAATTACTGCTTTAGGACAGGTTACCTTTTTCAGCGAATTCAATAGTCTTGCCACCTAGTCTGTCTATAGTCTGTGTGCATAACAATACTCGATTTTCAGTAGCGTCTAAATAACCAAACCAAAAGTTTGGAGTCCATGTTCGTCCGTGCGTACGCGACTATAAACGAAGGATCATTGAAATCGTATACCAGTAATGGAAAATGTGTGGTTGTGAAACAAAATTTCAAAAAAGATTGACATTAATTTTTTACGAGTGATATATGGAAAGACCTTCGTTTTTAAGACGACCTTAAAGGTACAGATTATAGGCATTAGCCCTTTCTTCCACATAATGTTTTGTATATACTAGTGTTGATTTTGTTGTTTTACCTCAACTCTCTTTTTACAAAAATCTTTTTAATGGAGATTGATTATTTTTGACTTTTATTAGCTGTGTATTTCAAAATTGTCTTACACTCTAGATCCAAGTAAAGCCGTCTTGAATGAAAGATATTTATTAAAAAGTGGGAATTGACAATTTTTTTCCCTTCGTGCAAGAATGGGCTAATACTTTTTTTTTAATTTGAATCTTGACAGCTGTCACTTTGACATGTTACATAAATGTTTGTGTTTTTTTTGTTACTCTACCAATGTTGGTCGAGTAAAATTAATTTAATCTCCGTTTCAATTTTGACAGTTGTCACCTTGACATCGGACAGGGTTTTACGGTGTCGTTTTTGCATACGGCGAGGTAAGATTAGGGTGGAAACATACTTTTATTCACGCCGCGACACGATTGCAGCGTGAGTTTTATTATTTGGGATTATGAGGGAAAACAGTTATCTACTCGCCAGATTTTGCTTTAATTGTCAGGGCTGACTTAATGTGTCACTTTAATTCTGTTAGTGATACTTTGACTTTTCTCAACTGTCAGAGTCAATGTTAGCATACTTTGCAGTGTACCTACTCGTAATCGTTATTAATGCTTCAAAAAGTGATCACAAATAGACAAGATCGATCACCAATTACAATAATTACGATTTAGGAATAAATTAAAAATTTAGAGCTTTGATAGCTTGACGGTAGAGGGAGCTGCTTAGGTATGGTACAATTACAAACCTCTATTTTACGGGAAAGCGGAATATTTAGGTCACGTTTAAACACGATAATTCTCTAATTAGCATCAAGAGTCAACAATTTAACTGACAACAGTTTAATCATAACACTTATTAGTTATGATAGCATTTTGCCAAAGTTTAGTCTCGAAAAACTTTTCATTACATTTGTTTGAGTTTTCCATAAAAATATGTTTCAACCTTTAGTATAACTGAGGATTTAGTTATTGTTTTAAATACTAAAATGCATTTTATTGTGAAACCCCCTTTTTACCGAATTTCAACTCAAATCCTCCTGCATTATGTTTATATTCGAGATTGACATGGGTTTTAGAACTATTTATTCTATTTAAGTATTATTTGGACAGTTTTTGAGTATCGATTTTATTTATATTAGTATATTTATAATCATTATTTTAAGCGTTACTAGTAAAACTTTTTTGTGTAATCGTTACTTTTTTTACATTAATGAGAAAACACTAGTGAAATCTTAAAGGTTTTTAGTTGCAGCGGAATCATTGTAATATCTTGTGTGTTAATGGGTATACTAAGATTATGCTATAATAGAAGTAGCACGGTTATAAATATGTATTATGAGTGAAAAAAGACATTGGCTTTTTTATCAAATTTTAAGGATTATTTTATATTCTAATTCTAATATTATTAATGTTTTTTTTTTGTTAAAAGAATTTTCTATCCGTCTATTCTATTGGTTTCAAGAGGGTAGTTTAATGTTTTTTTTTTAATTGCTTTATTTTTCAAACAGGATTGATAAGAAAGCCATTGTGCAAATGCCTGTCTCACGACATATGTTTTGTGGTCTGTCGCTCATAATTCTACTAAACATCATTCATATTTGTAATCTTCTTAAGTAGCACTTGTACATTTTCCCATCAGATCGTGAATTATTAATTTGGCAACACTGACGGCTGTGTTGCCGCAATTTAGTTAATTATTGAATTATTGTTTGTGATAATAGTAGGTACTTAGAAATAAATCAAAAGAATCCCATATCTTCATGTAAAAGACATTTGTTTTTTTTCTTTTACTTAACGTTACATGTGTGGTGAGACGACGTCAGGTTCTTGTAAGATGGAATTTGTTTCAACTTGTTTAAGATTAATCTTTTTAACAAAAAAAAAAACCTTTAGGCTTGATCTTAGTCACATAAATTCAAAAGTTCTGCCGAAAACACAATTGTAGTAACCCAATGCCGAGTGGTGGTATATTGTCAGATAAATAAAGTTGAAAATGTTCAACTTCCCAGCGATTTTGACTAGACGGAATGTCGGAATCTTTTAAGATTTAATTAATATCGAAACAATCTTTTAATTAAATATGCGGGTTCATCTGACATGGCAGAGTGCGTGCTAATAATTTTGAACTGTCAAGTGTCAATCAGGCTAATGTCAGAGAACACCACATTGATGACAGTGCTCATTTGAAATTTCGTACACGCGACACTGGCAAAACAGCTTGTGCCCAGTTGGCATAAACAGTGTTGGTGACAAATCCAAAAATCGGGAATTGAATTTTGAAAAGCCAATTCCATTTAATTGTATTTCTTGTGCATTGAACATCGCATTAACAAAAATAATATTTCATGGCAACAAAATGTTGTAAGTATTTGTTGGAGTTCAGAAACATTAATCTGGTGCGGCGGAATACCATGGAGTGATGCAAATGTATTTTCGGCCCGTTAAATTATTTTCTATTTGACAGAACGTTTAATCTATCGTATTCGTGTGACAAATATGACATAATTATTAAAAATTCTTGTGACATATATGACATTATTTTTGACTTTTTTTGACAGTTAGGTAACTACATATTATTATACCTATGTATTCAAGAAATGCAGAACTTAATGAGTCAGATAAAAAATAGTGTAACGGAAAGTATTTTATGTATTTAATAAAAAAAATCATAACTACTATTTAATTGCAGCCACAATTAGTTCAATTTAGTATTTTTGTCCTTTTAGCAATGCTTCATATTGTAGTTTATTAGAAAAAAAAAACTAATTTAGTGAATTATAATTACTAAAATGTGATAGAAGTGCGCTGTTGGTACATGTCAGTAAAATTTTGTTATTTTGAATTACTTATTAAATATTGTTATTTTATTTTGGACTTAATTAAAGATTGATGATATTAATTATTATTATAGCGAGCGAGAGAGGTCATTTCTGACAGTTTGTAAATATTTGGTTTAACTGTATCATCTTTTTACTTGTTTCTCTTTACAAAAGCCAACCATGACTTTTTGATATTGTTTTGTCAAAGATTTATTTTAGATTAGTATTTTTTCTATAATTTACCAATCATAATTTAATTTTGCCTACATATCTTATTAGATATATACCTACCGTCAAAAACGCATTCTTTCGCTGACCGTCCTGTAATAACAGTAATGTCACTCATAAGCCTATTTAGGAATTTCATTAGAGTTGTGTGACCCACCATGACAAAATATTCTTATATGTTGAAGAAAATAAGTAAGATAGTAAGTAGCTATACGTCTAAAGTAACTATATGATAATAATTTAACGATATGTAGAAATACTTTATTCTTTAAATTAATTTTTAATCTACCATAACATGGAAATTATCACGAAAAACTAATAAATACTTTTTTTACTGACATGTAGCTGTATAAATGTGACAACCAAATGTGATGTTTGAATTTTGAAGGCGTATTGTAAGATTATTTCTCTTAATTATTATTCTTAGTGCAACTCGTTTGGTGGCTGGCCACACTGTTATAATCACTGAGATATAATATATATTATATATTTTTATACATATATATTCGTAACGATTTGTTTCCATTCGCCTTTTCAATTTGTATGATCAATAAATAATAATTATTGCAGATTGTCATACGTTTTCTTTGTTTTTATTTTTTGTTATTTAAGCAATTACCCCAATTTGCATATTCAAAAATTTCATCAATGCTGACATTATTCAAGACCCAGTTTTACAAATATGGTAATAAAAAAATATTTGAATAATATTAATTTCAAAGCAATCCGACTTGAGGCCAGCGTAACGATTATTGAGATCAAATATAAGAAATGATCGAGTTTTTGCGCCATCTTTTCGATACAAATCTCTGAAAGCAGATCGATATACAGATGCAAAAGTATTTAAATATATAGAAATTTAGAATTTTGACAATTTAAGTACATCTTTAGTTGCGTTTTACAAGTATAATATTCCCAGCATTAGACGTGTTAGTATAGTTTCTTTTTCGAGGAAGTGTGGTAAGTACGAATAATTAAATTTTTGACATTGATATTTCTTTGATCATATTATTACGAATATTACAGGTACGAAGGCTGGCGAGGTTTCTACAAGGGACTCAAGCCTAACTTGATCCGCGTGGTTCCTGCAACGATGATCACTTTCCTGACTTACGAGAACGTGTCTCATTTTATGCTACAACGCAAACAAGATAAACTGAAACTACCCTCTTAAGTTTCCTCTTTATTTATCTCGTTTTGCAATGTAAAAAGTGTTAATTTTTATCATCAGCCTGACAGGAGGACTGACAATAAAATAGCTATCTGTCAAAATTCACTGTCGATTCACTCGTCGGCTATATACTACAGGGAAAGTATCTGACGTATGAATACTTATAATTTTAATTGCTTTACTTTCTATGTTTATTTTATAGTTTTCTACGTAAAAGCATTTGTTTGAGCGGTTTTTTATGTTTTCCTATATTTTAAGTTACTTGTAGAATACTTATTAATTCCTATCACTTCTTATTTAGAATACAACACATCACTATCATTATATAAATCGTTCACAAATATTATAATTAAAGCTTTTCTACAATTTTGTGCTAAGTCGAGTAATGTTTTTATTTTTCCCTTACATATTTTGTAAGTTGTTAAGTCACAATTTTGAATAAACTATATTTCAAATACTACTTACTCATTTTTTTAATATTTACTTTCAAAATACATAGTTCAAATAAATAAAAATAGTGTTGATTACACAAATTATGGCTGTGTTTGTTAGCTATAATGTCCTTTTAAGTTTTTTATTACCCGTCAATTTGTGTTATTTTAATTTTGTATATTGTTTTGAATGCCGTAACTTATTAGATTTAGTAGGTAGGTATATCATCCAAACATTTATTTTACAACTTGAGCTCAATTTATGGGGAATTTTTAATAAGTACGGCCAGTAAGAATTACTTATCGATATTTTCATTTTTTTGTTAAGTTGGTATATGTGTTTTGTCTTAATAATAAGGGATTCTTAAATATGATTGTTATGTTAAACTGAACGAATGTTTCTGTAAAGCACGTGACTAGTTTTTTTTGCTTAAATAAATATTAGGAATTGAAAGTGTTTCTTTTATATTTATAATTTCTTCCTCCTTACGACCACCTCTTATTTATTATTACCTATTCAGTATTACATATTTTAATACTGTTTTAAACTTTTCATACTATGTCGGTTTAAAAATGTTGAAACAGTATTAAAATATTTCCACTATAAGATATGACGGTAAGGCCCCACTCAGGCATTAATTTCTCCCATTTATAGTTTGCATTACTTCGATTACTTCCACTGAATTTTGATCATTGGATTTGAACTTGACACGTCATTATTTCCGGCTGAGATCAAGATGACGTGACGTGCGCGCGTGATGTTGGTGGTGGACAAACGGCCTGACACGTGACATGTCCGTCGCCGACCGATCTATTTTTGTATTGTGATTGCCTGTCTGAATCAGGGGCCATACCTGCACCATCTCTTAAAGCAGTATAGATATTTCAAGCCACGAAGACTCGCCCCAGTCTGTCAAAATCGCTTATGTTTTGTTTTATTCGAGTCGTATGGAGTTTGACAGAGTGGGGCGCGTCATCGTGGATTGAAATATCTTTAATGTTACAGTATTGTTTTTAAATTTTCATTTATTATGTTTGTATTATTTGATTGATTTTTTTATATTAAAACAGTACTGAAGAGATGGTGGCACGGCCTCATGGGTGTCAAACTGAATTTCCTAAAGGGCCTATAAGATTAAGGGCGTGTTAGCGGGCTGGGCCTGTGGCAGATTCTTGTAAGTAAGTATTTGAAGATAATGAAGAGAGTGAAGAGAGCTTGTGTAGGGGCATAAAGTGCCGGCCGTCTAAAAATCCACTGGATAGGTTTTGATTGCGCGGGCGGGCAGTATTGAAATAACTTGAGGTTTGGACGCGGCCCGCGGGCCGTATCTTTAACACGCCTGGTCTAGATCTTCCTACCAAATGAGTATAAGTCGATAGTCAAAAGTATATTGCAGCCCATAGAGCTGCAATTTTAAAAATGTCAATTAAACTATGGCAAATCGTAACAAAAACATCATAGAATAGAATAGGTATGGTACGAGCACGAATATTTTCAACTAAGTAGGTAGGTATACCTACCTACTTAGTTGAAAATATATGGATACCATATATGGAATTTATAAGTCCCATATGAGTAATCCTGTGGTAAAAGTAGGTAACGAGTTTGCGATTGAAAAAAAGTATCAGTTAAACAGGAAGGTGAGCGATTAGATTAAACATTCGGAACCAAAAGTAAACACATGCTAAGTAGTACCTACATTTGCATACAAAACAACTTTATCAAGTCCATTCGCCGCGATGTGTAGCGTCGCGCGCACCGCCGCAGTGGTCGCGCGGGAAATTGAGGCATGCCGACGTCAGACGCGGAGGGCTCAGAAAGATTCATCGTCTGTGGATACGAAGAGCGTTCGGAAATCTACCGCAGGAAAAATACGCACATTGGCGATGGTAAGTACATTTTGTTTTGTTATCTGTGTACTTGCTCTTTACTTTTTTGCCGGTAAAATAGATCTATTCTAGTTTACCTATAGGTATATTTAACTGATCTACTAAAGTCCAAAACAATGTAGGTACCTATGTACAGTCAAGTGAGAGCTCAAGGGAACTACAATCCCCCATTGGTTTTAGTATGTGGAAATGTTGGCAGGTAGGTACTGTAGCTTAAACCCACCCTATGAGTATTTCTATACCATCATGTACCTACTCAACCTACTTATATGGTTTATTGTAAATAGTGTAAATAATATACCTACTTAGTGGAACTTTTTTACTTTGACTCAAAAGGCTTCGTTGTTCACTAGATGGGTTCCACGAGTTTGTCAACAAAGTTCTAAAGCCGCTTTTAGTTATTCATACCAGTCTCACGGTCTTTTTTTGGCATTGAAAACGGTCATGAATCGGGGACCGGGGTTGTCTGAATGACATCGTTAGGACGTTATCTTGAGGTCTAGGTAGATTTGATATAGGTAGGTATGTGTTATCGGCTTGTTGATATGAGATTATCGATACTTTGAAGATGAGTTGAGTTGGTAGACACTTACAATACAATACAATTATAGTCCTGTTGCATTAGATTTTTATTTTTTTTACTCTATAAAAGTTAGTACTTGACTGCGATCTCACCCGATGGTAAGTGATGATGCAGCCTAAGATGTTATCGTACTAACTTGGAAGGGTTTAAGTAAATTTACCCCAACGGTTTCTACAAGCATCGCACCGAAACGCAAAATCGCTTGGCGGTGCGTCTTTGCTGGTAGGGTGGTCTAGCCGCCGCCACCGCCACGGCCGAAGCATCCCACCAGACCAGACCTGATCCAATTTATTATATATAATTCCAAAGTGGCCCGTGGCGGGAATCGAACCCGCGACCCCCCACTCGAATCCGAGCGAGCCGCCACTGCACCAGGGAGGTCGTCAAAAACAAGTACAAGCTATCGGCCTGCTTGGAACAAGGTATACTTTGTGAGAGGAGACCCGTGCCTGTGGGTCATAAAAATACGTAGAGACATGCGGGTTCACCTGCTTGAATATCAGTTTTTCGTCAATCCCGCAGCCACCATGTATTTTCCGGGTTAAAAATACTTAGTCTATGTTTTCGTCTATAGTTTCATCTAGTGACTTAGCGCGACCCGAATAGGTGTTTTCAAAAATACCATGTCCGTATAACTTACAGATCAGTGGCCCGTCTAGAGTTGCAAGTCCTGAGCTACTTAGGCCTACATTTTATTCTTGAAATATTGCTTTGGGTGATAACTTTTTTATACACAAAAAAGTTTACCAAATGAGGATCAGTAACGTTTTTAACTGACAATGCAGATTTATAGAGCTAAGAAATCCTTAACATACAGTGCAAAAATTTTTTTTCTACGACAAAAACTGAGGAAGTTATGAACAAATTCCTAGCTGAGTTCACTGACGGGCTGACGCGGTAGGCTGTGACGTCACAACAACGGTCGAAGCTAGTTAGAAGTTGGCAGCGATAAGGCGCGCGAGTGTTTCATTGTTTAATTGTGTCTTTAAAACAAATTAAGTGTTCGATTTGTATCTAATTCACTTTTCTAACTATGTATAAATATTGTATAGTGCCAAAATGTACAAATACTTCTTTTAAAACGCCCAAAAAACTCTTTTTTAAGGATAAAATAGATAGGTATCAAATCGCACTATTACATACGCACGGCCTACACTCACGCAAAGCTGCCTCGAAATGAGTGAATCAACGCGATTTTGATACTTTGATCACAGATTACAATCTGTGTTTGATATAAAATTTTATATTTTGTCATCTATTTTATTAGAACGAAATAACTTAGTCGTTCTAAGATCCTTTTCGGAGGATATCAGGCAGGGGGCTAGGCGAAAAAAAGTGTTACTGATAAAATTATAACTTGATCATTATTGTTAGTCCGCCATATTCATTTAGTTGGTCGCAATTTCTAAGGTAATAAGACTTATGAGCAATATCTCGCTGCTCGCGATGCAATAAAACGGGGAAACAGGGCGTCGCCTGTTGGCCCTGTTGCCCTGTTACGGTAACAGCGTGCGGTGTCGGTTACGGTAACATAACAGTACGCGTTGTCGGTAACGGTAACAGTGTGCGGTGTCGGTTACGGTAACAACGTGCGGTGTCGGTTACGGTAACATAACAGTGCGCGGTGTAGGTAACGGTAACAGTGTGCGGTGTCGGTTACGGTTACAACGTGTGGTGTCGGTTACGGTAACAGTGTGCGGTGTCTGTTACGGTAACATAACAGTACGCGTTGTCGGTAACTGTAACAGTGTGCGGTGTCGGTTACGGTAACAACGTGCGGTGTCGGTTACGGTAACATAACAGTGCGCGGTGTAGGTAACGGTAACAGTGTGCGGTGTCGGTTACGGTTACAACGTGTGGTGTCGGTTACGGTAACATTACAGTGTGCGTGTCGGTTACGGTAACAGTGTGCGGTGTCGGTTACGGTAACATAACAGTGCGCGGTGTAGGTAACGGTAACAGTGTGCGGTGTCGGTTACGGTTACTACGTGTGGTGTCGGTTACGGTAACATTACAGTGTGCGTGTCGGTTACGGTAACAGTGTGCGGTGTCGGTTACGGTAACAGAAAACACCGACACCTCACACTGCCACCGTAACCGAAACCGCACACTGTTACCGTAACCGACACCACACCCTGTTACCGTAATCGACACCGCACTGATACCGTAATAGATACCGCACACTGTTACCGTAACCGACACCGCACACTGTTATGTAACCGTAATCGACACCGCACTGATACCGCACACTGTTACCGTAACCGACACCGCACACTGTTATGTTACCGTAACCGACACCGCACACTGTTACCGTACCCGACACCGCACACTGTTACCGTAACCAACACCGCACGGTGTTACCGTAACAGGGCAACAGGGCCAACAGGCGACGCCCTGTTTCCCCATTTTATTGCATCGCGAGCAGCGAGATATTGCTCATAAGTCTTATTACCTTTGAAATTGCGACCAAATAAATGAATATGGCGGACTAACAATAATGATCAAGTTATAATTATCAGTAACACTTTTTTTCGCCTAGCCCCCTGCCTGATATCCTCCGAAAAGGATCTTAGAACGACTACTTAAGTTATTTCGTTGTAATAAAATAAATGACAAAATATATTTATATCAAACACAGATTGTAATCTGTGATATCAAAGTATCAAAATCGCGTTGATTCACTCATTTCGAGGCAGCTTTGTGCGTATGTAATAGTGCGATTTGATAACTATCTATTTTATCCTTAAAAAAGAGTTTTTCGGGCGTTTTAAAAGAAGTATTTGTACATTTTGGCACTATACAATATTTATACATAGTTAAAAAAGTGAATTAGATACAAATCGAACACTTAATTTGTTTTAAAGACACAATTCAACAATGAAACACTCGCGCGCCTTATCGCTGCCAACTGCTAACTAGCTTCGACCGTTGTTGTGACGTCACACGCATTCGCGCGCCTTGAATTTAGGCAGCAGAAACCGCGTATGTTTAATACTTAATATCTTCGTAAGTAATTGTCCGATTTGGATAATTCAAAAAGGAATATCATTATTATGTCATAGAGAATAACGTAGATACTAGCTATATTGAATTTGCTATAACGTTACTGATCCTCATTGGACAATTTTGGTCTTAGATTCAGTAGGTACACCTTAATCTAGGCTCGTACGTTTTATTTTTTTGAGTTTTCGTACCCAAAGGGTAAAAAAGCAACGCTATTAGCGAGACTTCGCTGTCCGTCCGTCTGTCTGTCACCAGGCTGTACCTGTCTCTTGAATCGTGATAGCTACGGACTTGAAATTTTCACAGATGATGTAGGTTGCCACTATAACAACAAATACCTACTTATATAAAATACTAATACAAATACTAATAAAAAATAAACACAGGGGGCACCCATACAACAAACTTGATTTTTTTGTTTGTTTTTGCTCGATATCGTTAACGGTAACAGGTAGACGCTTAAAATATTCATTGATATTTGGTTATACATTCACTTTAAAAATAAATAAGTAGTTCATTTAAAATAAAACAACTTTTTACTATTTTTTACTTTAACACTACAGTACACGCGCCTCTAAAACGTACATAAGTGCTCGCGCGGGCTACACTTGTAGCCCAGTTTAAATTGAAATATTCTGAAATATAATCGTATGATTTTTAAATAAAACACGTTTATTATTATAAATGACATGTATTTAGAAAACCCAAATAAAAAAAGTATCTTCTCTTTCTTATAATTAAAAGAAAATTACAAAATTTCAGACTTCTCAAAAAATCACCTAATTTTTACTGACTTGAGATCAATCAATTTTTGGTGTAGTTGTATGTGCACGCGCGGGCTACATACGTAGCCCAACAACTTTAAATCCTTATTTTTCGCACATGCGCGAGCGTCGAGTGCTCACGCCACACTGAACGCGTCGAGCAACAACCAATTGGAGCTTAGCTAGAGACTCGAAGTCAAATCGCGTGATTTCGCAAAGTTATGAACAAAAACAATACCCTGGGCTACATATGTAGCCCGCGCGTGTACTCTAGTGTTAATACTATTGAGAATTGGTTTTAATAGTACGGAACCCTCAGTGCGCGAGCCCGACTCGCACTTGACCAGTTGTTTTCATTATGGTTATTTGCAAGCCAGTTCGAAATTTAAATAACACCTTGGATAAGCGACCACTTTTGCTGCCATGTGCCAGACCGAAAGAACGACATGTTTAAAAGTCAGGTAGGTGTACACGACAGATACGAGTTTAGCATGTCATTTATTCGACCGCTAAACCACGACAGATATGGATTTTCATACAACTTTTGCCAACCTCTGCTTGGACAGTAGAGCAATTTCAATTTATCCCAAAGAAAGTTATCAAAATAATGCTCAAATTCCCAAGCATGTTTGAGAAAAAGAGATTGTAGACCCTTACGTAGGTCCTACTTATTTTAGGCGCTTCATGCGTTAGTATTATGCTTGAGTCAAAATTTACGATTTCCGAAGGAACATAAAATAGTTACGTGTTCAATTATAGATTAGATAATTGCATTCATATTATTTGGCATTTCATAATCTAGAACTTGGCTCAAAAATATTTTAAAATATGTGTATAACTTTCTCACTAGAACTGTTTTTGTATAGGCTGTTTGCTAAAATAGCGGTCGACGCTCTACGTAGATGCAAGATATTTGCCATGTTTCTTAACACAAACTTATAACAATGACATATTTAAAAAATTAATAACACTTACTAAAAAGTGTCTAAAAAAAAACACGTTTTTCCTAGATTTTCATTCAAAAACCATAAACCGAAAAGTGTGATTTTTAGTTTTTTTCGATAAACTAAACGTATTATTTTAGGATAAAATCCAAGATATTTTGTTATTTCTGAATTATAGTAATTTAATTCAATTAATATTCAATGTCACTGGTTATTTACTATTTTAATAAGTAGTATATTTATTTTACTATATTTTTTTTTGTAATAGCATTATCAGCGTAAAATTGCGTCAGCGCCAACGCAAAACCAATTTAGTATGGCAAGAAACGCGATGCTTGCCGTTTTGCATGATTTTCAATCACCAGATACACTATCTGAAGAACAAATTTGAAATATATGCTATATATGCAAAATCTGTCAAAACGTCATATTTAAGTAGGTTACCTATTAATAAGTTAACGATTATCTGGCGATTGAAAATTCCAAATTGAATTGATTGATTGAATCGGCCGGCGGGCCCTAATACGATATTTTGAGTTCTAGTCGCATAGCAACGTTCTTGTTGATATCATGCCTACTTGCGTAGTGATTAGTGCACTTAGGTATTATCTCCAATATCTATGGGTCGGCAAGTCACATTATCGTCTATTTTATTGGATGCGTGCAACATTGTAAGCGGGGTTTGTCAACGACGGAAAATTACGAGACCTAGAAAATGTACCTATCTTCGAAGATTAACTTTGAAGATTGTGACATTACATTTATGTGTTACAACTAAGTAGGTAATTGTTGTAACTTGTAACCTTCCTGGGCCTCCCTATAACTATTTAAAAAATTCTAAAGTTTTGTAATAATGAAATAATACCTATGCCATTATTATGGGCCAATTCAAAAGAATGTAGGAAAAACGGTATTTACGTAAGGATCTACTCGTACTACAAACTTAATGCGTCAAAGTCAACCCTCTTGGTACGGTAGGTACATACTACACGTAGGTTTGGCTATCCCCATAAGACCCTGTAAGTAAGTCAGCTATAATCTATAACTATAAAAGGCTTTGTCCTGAGTGACTGACTGACAGACAAGCTACAGCCCCAACGGCTGAACGTAAGAACTTGAAATTTTCAGGGAAGATTCTTTGTGAACCCAAACCGCTCGCTAAGAAAGGGTTTTTTGAAATTCTACCCCTAAGGTGGTTAAATAAGGGATTTAGGTTTCTATGAAAGTCCCTCATTTTTCAAGTAAGATTCTTGAAAATTGGTATAAACTTTCGAATAAAATTAAGAGAATGGGTGTCCGAGGGATTTTGGAAATTTCACCCCTAACTCTCTAAAAAGGGGGTTGAAACTAGAAAACGCTTGGTCCCGGCTGGCTGGCTTTTGGACAAGCTACTGCCCAAACGGTTGAACGAAGAAACATGAAATTTTCAGGAAATATTCTTTTAACACCCTAGATGTGTACTAAGAAAGGAATTTTTGAAATTCTGCCGCTAAGGGTGTTAAATAAGGAATTTTATTTTACATACATGGAAATGCGTCAATTTTCAAGTTGTGTTCATTGAAATCGGTAAGTAGGCTTTTGGATAAAAATAACAAAGTTCCTCGATTTTTTAATTCCACCCCTACTTATGAGACTACCTCCTAGGGGGGTGAAACGGGGGTCCAAAGATATTACGAATAAATGCTTCTTCACGCCGCAGTTACTGATCGGAATTGGCTGAAATTTGAAAAAGAGTTAAATCATATTATTCTGGATTAATAAATAGACTACATTTTATCCCACAAAAATCTATGGTTTCCGCGAAATTTGTAAAAAATAGAAATACGCGTGGGGG
This sequence comes from Coenonympha arcania, assembly GCA_036785405.1. Lineage (NCBI taxonomy): Eukaryota > Metazoa > Arthropoda > Insecta > Lepidoptera > Nymphalidae > Coenonympha > Coenonympha arcania. The sequence goes on from CM072055.1 coordinate 17,031,386, forward strand.
AAATGCTCCTTCACGTTGCAATTTCTGAATCGATTTGTCTAAAATTTAGAATAGAGGTAGATTATATCCCGGTTTAATACATAGGCTACTTTTTATCTCGAAAAAATCCATGATTTCCGCAGGATGTGTGAAAAACCAAAATTCTTGCGGGAGAAAAACTCCCTTACGCCACAACTTCTGAAACGATTAGGCTAAAATTTAAACTAGATGTAGATCATATAATGATCTAGCCCTTAGGTTACTTTTTAACCCGGAAAATTACATGGTTTTTGCGGGATATTTGAAAAATCGAATTCCACGCCGGAGTAAAATCGTTCACGCCGCAATTACTGAACCGACTTGACTGAAATTTAGAAAAGATGTAGATTATATCCCGGTTTAATACATAGGCTACTTTTATCTCGAAAAAATCCATGATTTCCGCGGGATGTGTGAAAACCCAATATTCTTGCGGGAGAAAAACTCCCTTACGCCACAACTACTGAAACGTTTAGGCTAAAATTTAAATTAGATGTAGATTATATAATGATCTAGCCCTTAGGTTACTTTTTATCTCGGAAAATTACACAGTTTTTGCGGGATATTTGAAAAATCGAATTCCACGCCAGATTAAAATCGTTCACGCCGTAATTACTGAACCGACTTGACTGAAATTTAGAAATGATATAGATTATATCCTGGATTAATGAATTGGCTACTTTTTATCCCGAAAAAATCAATGGTTTCCGCGAGAAGTGTGAAAAACCAAAATTCGCGCGGGAGAAAAACTCTTTTACGCCGTAACTACTGAAGCGATTTGACAAAAATTTGGAGCAGAGGTAAATTATGTAATGATTTAGAACTAAGGTTACTTCTCATCCCGGAAAAATCCATGGTTTAACGTAATTTTTGAAAAATCGATTTCCATGCAGGAGACAAAAACTTCACGCTGCGATTACTGAACCGACTTGGCTGAAATTTGGAATGGAGATAGATTACATCGTGCATTAATACATAGGCTACTTTTATTCCGGAAATATGCATAGATTCCGAGAAATATGTGGAAAACCGTAATTTTCGCGGGAGAAATACCTTTATGCTGTAACTACAGAAACGATTTAGTTGAAATATGGAGAGAAGATAGACGATATCCTGGATTATCATACAGCTTATGTTTTATTCTGAAAAATCCGTGTTTACCGCAAAATTTGTGTAAAACGAAGTTCACGCGAGGGAAGTACTACTCATTCACGCCATAACTACTGAACCGATTTGGCTGGAAATTTAAGTGGTGAAAGATTGTTACTTGGATTAATACAAAGGCTACTTTTTGTCACGGAAATGATTGGCCGAAATTTGGAATGGAGATAGACGACATCCTATAATTACCACATAAGCTACTTTCTAGAAAGTAAGTATAAAGGTTAAGGTTGATAAGGAAATTTAGGTTTTTGAAAAATCTGAATCTCTGGGTTTGTAAAAAATCGAAATTAACGCGGGCGAAGCCGCGCGTAAAAGCTAGTAGGTATATGTATAAAGTTTAATTGTTGACTATTGACTCATATCTAAATGAAAAAGAATTTATATATGACAAAACAACGTTTGGCGGGTCAGATAGTACTATTATATACGTTCGTGGTACGTCGATAGATTGACAATTAATTTTATTCTTAGCCCCCTTATCTCGCGAGAGGGCAAATGCGACTCCATTGCGACTCTTGTGAATTGAGATAACAAATAATTACGTTCAGTCTATTGTTACGAACAAACGCATTGTTGGGTTATCGGTATCCCGCTCAAAATATTAAAAAAAAAACTTCTATAAAGTACACATTTTAATTGACCAATTCCAGTAGTTTTTAAAACAAAAAAAAAAACAAATAATATAATAAGTTTTTCAGTGTTCATTAATATGTTTATTAATAATGTTAAAAGAGTTGAGTAAAGGAACTGTTCATGAACAATTGTTGCAACAAGAGAAGCTGTTTGAGTCGAGGAACAAACAAAAGAACAACGCTAGCATGCCGGCCAATAAAAACGGGAAACGTTCCCAGGTAAGTCGCCTACTCCATCGACAATCTTTATTTTTAATCTACGTTTGATACACCTGCTTTCACTATGAGTAGAGCGGGGCAGGCGGGTTATCTTTGTGGTCCATCATTAGACCCATAACTTAATCGTAAAGACCATTCCAATGGGTCCAAAAAAAATGTTTACGTTTAGAGGTTGGGAACCCATAATGGCGTTGCCTCTGCACGCTATCGTAATTCCCTTGATGTGTAGGTTCCCGAATCAACTAGAAACGAACTGATTTTCAACTTACTTAGAAAAAGGAGGAGGTTCTCAATTCGACTGTATGTTTTTTTAATGAATATTACCTCATAAGTTTTGACTGGGTGAATCGATTTTGATGATTCTTTTTTTATTAGAAAGCTGATGCTTCCCACGTGGCCCCATTTCAATTTAGTCCAGTTCTTATAATAGAGTCCATGAGAAAACCATATAGGTAAGTCTTAAATTTTTTATTGGAAAAGATGTACGTATTCAACAGTAGTTTGATAAGAGTTGGAAGTCGGTTTTTTTTGTTAAATAATTATTAACGTAGATTATGTTTTAACGGCTGAGCAGATTTTTGTGAATTAACTAAGAATACTCACGATTGACAACATTCAAATAAAAAAATAATTAAATATCCTTAACATGAAAACACAGGTGACATGGGGCTATTAAGTATATTAGGAGTTTTTCTAAGGGATAAAATCTAAAATTAGGATAACCGCACGAACACCAAGGTAACAGTCCAGACACACTTAGCCCAAACCATTAGCAACCTGAAGTGGCAGTGGGTAGGTCACGTTTATCGTAGGGGCGATGGTTGGTAAAGCTGAAAAGTGAAAAGTTCTGTAGTAAAGACCGCGTAAAAATGCAAGCGTACATACTGATATTCAATCCATGATGTCGCGGTGGTCGCGCCCCACTCTATCAAACTCCATACGAATCAAGTAAAACATAAGCGATTTTGACAGAGTAGGGCGCGTCTTCGTGGATTGAAATATCCATAGCTTGGATAGCTGGATGAGGAAGGCTGAGAACGGTGTGGTGGCGCGCGTTTGGGAATGCTTATGTTCAACTACGTGACGCGAACTTCCTGAACTCTAAACAATTCATATGAAAATTGAATGAAAATCGAAGTACGCATAATGATAATAATTAATAGGAAGTGTTGGGATAGGTTCTATTCACGTTCTATTATTATTTATCTGTACAGCGATAAAATGCTCTTATTCTAAAGTGAAGCGACTATTATTGATTATATTGTACCTGTGATTATATTGTAGCGTTTGATAGGTAGGTACTCACATAAGTGTTTTTATTCGAAGAAATAATTTACTATGGATGGGACCTTGGATAAACAAAATCATTCCGTCGATGCGATAGGTCTTTTATTCATTTACTACATTAAAAATCAGCTTTTTAAAATTTCATACAAGTTTAAAATAAAGAAAAAAACAAGATTACTTAAAATAGGTATCAGAACTATCAAAGGTACGGATTTGTTATTAGTGTGCATTATATGCACAACTCAACAAAGAACAACAAAAGCGAAACACTCAAATGAAATTTATGACCGAGTCTGCAGCGACTTAATAAAACTACTAAAACTTAACTGCATACAATACTGCTATTTTTGGTTAGCTACTGTTTCTAAAGTATCAAACAATTAGATTGTTTCTAAAGCAATACAATATTATACCTACAATTTACATATAACTTACCTAAAGAAAGCGTTACTGTTATCAGTTTTTCTGATAAGGTTTACCTGATATAACAAAATAATAGCACTTCGGTACGCATCGTAGGTACCAATAGTTGTTCTAAATACGATACAAAATATGACATTGATTTTAAATGTGCATAAAACAACATTTTTTTAAAAATAATTTGCGTAATCGTTGCTTTGTTGTGATAAAGAGCTGTGGTATTATTTCAAATAGGTACCTACTCAAGCCTGGATAAGTGAGAGTTCGGTGTTTATAGGATAGAATAAGCCCCCATACACTAATAGTAATTTGTCTTTGCGTTAGTTAAAAAATTGGTTGTCTGTAAAGTCGGTTTACGGACGATAGATTTACGTGATAACGTCATAATTGGCCTCTCTGTCGTATGTTTTAGTAACCCGTATTCGGTTATCCAGGTTTGAACTTCGATTTCATGTTATTAATTGCGTTTTAAATTATATCGACTGTGAATGAGTGAGTGGCTTTAGATAATCTGATTATCTTAGTTATTATCGGGCATGGCGGAGGAGGCCTGGGAGGCTCAGGCTAATGGCCGGTTGACGGTAAGTAATTCGGTAATTTAGTTAAGTGTTCCGCCTCAGAGCCTTCGTCGCAACCAATAGAACGTAGGAACGTATAATCTTGTTAAAATTACGCGTATTTTTGGCTACATGTAGCTATGCATAGGTTAATCCTATAAGTCTAATACGTAGTTAGGTTCCTAATTCCTAAAGGATGCTATAGTTACGTGAATGAAGGTTTATGTCAAACCTGATGGTCAAGAAGCGGACAGATTTAAACATTTGACAAACATGAAGCATGAGTTTGAAGATTGGTATAGTTGGTTGGTTTAGTTGGAAAAGGAGTGCAAAAAGTCAGTGCCGAGTCCATAGTTCCAAGCCATGGATAATGATAGTTGTTTGTGGTATAGTAGATATATCATATTACTAGTAGGGCGCGTGGAGGCGCGGGCCACATGTGGCCCGCGTGCTGTCTTCCCGCCTTTAAAAAAAACTTTATAATTCCCCTTACATTTTGTATGGGAAAAAATAAATTTCGCCATTTTGATTTTTTTTTCTATTCATCGAGTAGACCTTCGAATCTTGATCACTTCTTGTCAAGAAACCGTTCTTCCATCTTTTATACTCTTCGAGATATTGGCGAAATTCGTTTGGCGGCCATTTTGAATCCGCCATTTTGAATTTTTTTTCAGCTCACTGCCAATTGCATGACGTTCCAAATGACATTTGGTCGAGCACCCCCCACCTATCTTTAATACCCTCCCCGTGCTCTTCATCCGTCTTCGAAATCCTCACTCATCAGCTCTCTCCGTATTTTTCCTCCTCATGAATTTTTTCCCTCTATACGATCTCATCCTTGAAAAAAAAATTTTTCATACAAAATTGTTCAGGAGAGGTGATCAATCAGTCAGTCAGTGGCCAATCAGCACGAGTAGCTATATATATATTAACTAGTAGGGCGCGTGAGTGCGCGGGCCACATGTGGCCCGCGTGCAGTCATCCCGCCCATAAAACTATCGCCGTCATCTCCATCGCCAATTGGAATCCGATTGGCAGTGGGCTGAAAAAATTACCTAGGAGCACGGTCATGGTTTTAAAGATAGTTAAGGGTTGTTCCAACAAAATACCGCTGAACCTCATCGGATGAGGTTCAGCGTATTTTTGTTCGAGCAGCCCTTAACTATCTTTAAAACCACGACCGTGCTCCTCAATCATCATCCAAATAATAGATCATCATCTCTTCTCATTCATTCATCCCGTAAACCTTGAGATCCTGATCACCTCTTGCTTAGAAACCACTCTCTTATCTTTTATACTTTCCGAGATAGAACAACACGAAATTTGTATGGCGGCCATCTTGAATCCGCCATTTTGGATTTTTTTATCAGCTCACTGCCAATTGTATGGGGTTTCGAGTATTTTTTGTATGAGCAGTCCCCACGTAACTATAATACCTTGCCCGTGCTCCTCGATAGTCTTCAAAACCCTCAATCATCATCTCATTCCATATTTTTCTCTGAGAGTCCTCCAAAAAACCGCATCAAAGTACTACATGTTTCATAACTTTTCAATAGTCTCTTCAATATTCCCCATACATTTTTCTATGGAAAAATAAAATCCGCCATTTTGAATTTTTTTTCTTTCTATCGAATAGACCTTAAAATCCTGATCACTTCTTTCCAAGAAACCGTTCTTCCATCTTTTATACTTTCTGAGATATCGACAAAATTCGAACGGCGGCCATTTTGAATCCGCCATTTTGAATTTTTTTTCAGCTCACTGCCAATCGAATGACGTTTCAAATGACATTTGGTCGAGCACCCCCCACCTATCTGCAATACCCTTGGCTGTGCTCTTCACTCGTCCTCGAAATCCTCAATCATCAGCTCTCTCCATATTTTTGTTCTTAATGATTTTTTTCTTTCTATACATAATGGTTATTGAAAAAAAATTTTTTCATACAAAATTGTTCAGGAGAGGTGATCAATGAGTCAGTGGCCAATCAGCACGAGTAGCTATATATATTGTAACTAGTAGGGCGCGTGGGTGCGCGGGCCACATGTGGCCCGCGTGCTGTCTTCCCGCCCATGAAACTAACGCCGTCATCACCATCGCCAATTATTGGAATCCGATTGGCAGTGGGCTGAAAAAATTACCTAGGATCACGGTCTTGGTTTTAAAGATAGCTAAGGGCTGTTCCAACAAAAAATACCGCTGAACCTCATCCGATGAGGTTCAGCGGTATTTTTTGTTGGAACAGCCCTTAACTATTTTTAAAACCACGACCGTCCTCCTCAATCATCATCCAAATCCTACATCATTATCTCTTCTCATATTTTTCTCTGGCGGTTCTCCGTAGAACTGCGTCAATGACTTGCATACTTCCCTACTTATTGTGGCATGTACATTTTCCATCGAAAAATAAATTCCGTCACTTTGAATTTTTTTTCCATTCATCCCGTAAACCTTGAGATCCTGATCACCTCTTTCTAAGAAACCACTCTCTTATCTTTTATACTTTCCGAGATAGAACAACACGAAATGTGTATGGCGGCCCTCTTGAATCCGCCATTTTGGATTTTTTTTCAGGTCACTGCCAATTGCATGAGGTTCCGAGTTTGAGCAGTCCCCATCTAACTATAATACCTTGCCCGTGCTCCTCGACAGTCTTCAAAACCCTTAATCATCATCTCATTCCATATTTTTCTCTGAGAGTCCTCCAAAAAACCGCATCAAAGTACTACATGTTTCACAACTTTTCAACAGTCTCTTCAACATTCGTCATACATTTTCTATGAAAAAAATAAAGTCCGCTATTTTGAATTTTTTTTCTATCAATCGTATAGACCTTCGGATCTTGATCAACTCTTGTCACGAAACCGTTCTTCCATCTTTTATACTTTCCGAGATATCGACGAAATTCGAATGGCGGCCATTTTGAATCCGCCATTTTGAATTTTTTTTCAACTCACTGCCAATTGGATGACGTTTCAAATGACATTTGGTCGAGCACCCCCCACCTATCTTCGATACCCTGGCCGTGCTCTTCACCCGTCTTCGAAATCCTCAATCATCAGCTCTCTCCGTATTTTTCCTCTTCATGAATTTTTCCCCTCTATACGATCTCATCCTTGAAAAAAAAATTTTTCATACAAAATTGTTCAGGAGAGGTGATCAATCAGTCAGTCAGTGGCCAATCAGCACGAGTAGCTATATATATATTAACTAGTAGGGCGCGTGGTGGCGCGGGCCACATGTGGCCCGCGTGCTGTCTTCCCCCTTATTTGCCTTCCAACTTTCAGTCTCTTCAACCATCAATATTCGTCATACATTTTCTTTAAAAAAATCCGCCATTTTGAATTTTTTTTCTATCCATCGAATAGACCTTCGGGTCCTGATCACTTCTTGTCAAGAAACCATTCCTCCATCTTTTATACTTTCCGAGATATCGACGAAATTCGTATGGCGGCCATTTTGAATCCGCCATTTTGAAATTTTTTTCAGCTCACTGGCAATTGCATGACATTTGGAATGACATTTGGTCGAGCACCTTCACCCTATCTGCTATACCCTTGCCTGTGCTCTTCACTCGTCTCCGAAATCCTCAATCATCAGCTCTCTCCATATTTTTGTTCTTAATGATTTTTCCCCTTTTATATGACAGTGTACGTCAAAAAAAAATTTTTCATACAAAATTGTTCAGGAGAGGTGATCAATGAGTCAGTGAATCAGCACGAGCAGCTATATATATATTAACTAGTAGGGCGCGTGGCGGCGCGGGCCACATGTGGCCCGCGTGCTGTCTTCCCCCTATTTGCATTACAAATTTAGTCTCAACATTCCCCATACATTTTCTATGAAAAAAAATATTCCGCCATTTTGAATTTTTTTTTCTATGCATCGAATAGCCCTTCGAGTGCTGATCAACTCTTGTCAAGAAACCATTCTTCCATCTTTTATACTTTCCGAGATATCGACGAAATTCGTATGGCGGCCATTTTGAATTCGCCATTTTGAAATTTTTTTCAGCTAACTGCCAATTGGATGACGTTTCGAATGACATTTGGTCGAGCACCCCCCACCTATCTGCAATACCCTTTGCTGTGCTCTTCACCCGTCTCCGAATTCCTCAATCATCAGCTCTCTCCGTATTTTTCCTCCGAATGAATTTTGACTTTCTATACGAAATGGTTATTGAAAAAAAAATTTTTCATACAAAATTGTTCAGGAGAGGTGATCAATCAGTGAATGAGTGAATCAGCACAAGCAGCTATATATATAGTAATGTTATAGCCAAGGTTGTCGACTCGTACCTACGTTAGTCAGTCTTCGCGCAAGAGAACTACGACATCTACTTATGGATGCTACTGCTACAAAGATCATAGCAGTACTTACTAACTACAAATTTTTCATAGAAATTTTTTTGAAGGTTCCATCGTGTTTAGGATACCACTGAAGTTAGGCAAAAAAAACCGTACCTATTCTCTGAACTAGTAGGGATGATTAGGTACCTACTAATTGTTTTCAATACTAAAATAGAAATAATGGTTAGTTAGGTAGGTACCTATCTGTATCGTAAAGTTATAATTTTCTGAGATATTTTTCTATAGATCTGAGACATGTTTTTCTTTAGATCTCCCAAACGTAATAGGATTTATCACTACCTATAATTCTTTAAAAATAAATTCCTACTGAGTATTCAACTATATTATTTTATCTATGTAAAGGACCTACCTAATTATGCTACATATTATTAAGAATTTATCACTTATCAGATCGGAATAAGAATAAATTATAAGTGCGTGTGACATCATGGAATTCCTACCCATTCTCTAAACACAAAATGGCCGTTATTCGCTCGTCAATAAATGATTCTGTTGCGTTCATTGATACTTCCCGTAGCGTAGTAATGGGTATAAAGAATGATAGATAAGGTACCTACCGTATATTTCTCTTACGTGTCCCGTTATCTACTACGCATTATTAATGCCTAAAAAGACGAATTTAAACAAATATCTACCTTTTTACTTTAAATGGTAATATAGGTACCTACCTAGTAAGTTATCGATACAATAAACAGGTGGCATAATCATGATAATTATGTTTGTTTGTTAGTCCATCAGGTAGGTAGGTACCTACCTACTGTCAAAATATCTATTAGGTATATTCGGATTTCTGATTATATTTACCTACACTGTATCATTTAACACAAAATAATATCACTAAACATGATACATAGAATGATACAAGCAAAAGTCACTTAGAGGAATTAAATATATATTTTTTGTTTTCTGCACTCCTTCTCCATATCGACATCTCCATTGCGATGTCTGACTGTTCAGACTCTGAACAGCGATATCAGTATGGCTACTACTAGATATTGTCGCTCTACAATCGATAATTTAACGCTTGGGGTAGGTATTCAATATATCACCAAAATTCTAATGTGGCACGTGCTAAAATAATTTTTCTTATATCTTATTTCATTTTAATTCCTAATTAGTTATTTTGAATAGATATTTATTGTAATAGGTTTTTAACAACTGTTTAAAATTCTCCCAAGTTAAATAAAAAATACAAGTTGAACAGCATGTTTTCGTGCTATAAAAACTCTATTGGAATTTCGAAATTAGACAACAACATTTGATTATGAAATGTTACGCAATATGATATTGACTGCTATGATTTTAATTAATGTTTTTTTTTATTACTACCTTTGGCAAATATCTTCCTACACATTAGGCAAGTGCGTAACAAGTGAGTAGCATAAGTATTTTCGTGAATAGCTCATTTTATAGGTAGTTACCTCAGAATACAGAATAAACGTAGGTAAGTAGGGTACGTATTCAAACCTTGTGGATAGTCTGAGTCTTTACCTTACAAAATAGGTATCGCTTCCAGAAGGTAGCATTTAATTTTTTAGGACTTTATTTATACACTAGCTGACCCGGCAAACGTTGTTTTGCCTTATTAATTATGTCTCACTTATTAAGCTTTCTGCGAAGAACCAATTTAAATAATATTTCGAGTTTTTTGATATGATATACCTATGATTTCAGCTATCTCAACGGCCCCCAGTATCAATGAAACAAATTAATAAAGTAGAATCTCTCCATCGAATACAATCGTTAAAAAATGGTCAGAAGAATTGACGCACTGAAGATCAGAGAAGCTAAACATATGGCATTGAAGCAATGCCATATGTTTAGCTTCTCTGATCTTCAGTGCGTCAATTCTTCTGACCATTTTTTAACGATTGTAGGGTAGGGAGGGGGAATGGCGCCCACTGGGTAATGGCGCTCACCTGTATAACTCTGTCAAAATGCGACATAGCAACACGCCATGCCGCGTGAAGCGCGCGGGGAGGGGTCCTCTAACAGACAGCGATGCAAACGGGCAGTCTGCTCGCGTCATGCGACCGTGAAGTGCATTTCTTTGTTTGCGGCCGCGCTGATCTAATTTTTGGTTACGTGTTTCTTGCGGGTAAGTCAAAAACTTTAATGGTTATTTAGCTTTTAGTTTTACTTTTTGACAGTAAAACTATTCAGTTTTGTAATAATGCAATCAATTTGCAGTAAATGTGCATGATATTTTTTTTAATTTCGAATTAATTACCAAACGACTGTTTGGGGTTATACCGCTCAGCTGAACGCCATTACCCCGTAGTGAATTATTTTTTTATTGTTGTAGATATGCCAAGAAATCATCAAAGGACCACCGCTAAATCGGCTTGGACCGAAGCTAAGACCTGTCTGCTAAAACTGCGATTGAAGGAAGTATGTGCAAAAGGAAAGCCGCAAAATAATATAACTTTCTTTTTACTACCTTGAGAGATCGACTAAATATGAAAACATGAACAACCCAAGACTTGGTCGCAAGCCCGTTTTCACCCAACAGCAAGAAACTGGAATTGCTGAACAAGTTAAGTTGTTGTGTTCGCTATACTATGGACTTAGTGTCGCAGATTTGGAAAAAATAACGAGATGTGGTATTGCTGCCATCTGCGGATCTTGGGCTCATGCTATATGTTCAGGGTGGGATTCGCAAAACATCTGTGATTTGTGTTCAAAAATAAAATATTTCTATTTGTAACTTGTCTTACCCCTTAATAGTTATTGTCTTATATTATGTTATAATAGTTGAAGTTGTTTGACATCTAAGACTTTATTGTGTTTATTAAATTGAAAAAGGCTAATCGTACATACAAAAGATTGATGCTAATTTGTGATTGTAGACTCTACTTTTATTGTATAAGGTTGATCTCAGTAATATTTCTTATTTAAATGTATCTTACTTGTTATATTCGAAAAAAACATGCTAAAGCGTCACTACCCGGACCCTGAGCGGCATTACCCAATGTCAGGGGCAATGCCGCTCAAACATGTTTTTTTTTATAACGTTGTTCTACTACTACTATATCAAAGATATATGCCTATTTTGATAAATCTTTGATTACTCGATAGTTAAAGACTATGTTACTTTTCCTAATTTTGCTTTATATTAAATAATTTGAAAAATACACAATGTTTGTCTTAAGTGAACGCCATTCCCCCTTCCTACCCTATACGATGGAGAGATTCTACTTTATTAATCTGTTTCAGCGCTAACCCTTTCTTGAACAAATACATCGACGTAATGTTCTATTTTCTCCGAAACCTACAATCGGACTGATCGCATCTTATGTTATTTGCATATCAAATAAACTTTGGGCTAATAAATTAAATAGACCAAAGAGGTCGGACCTTACACTACAGTAAATCTATGGAAAAACCTGACGTATAATAATTATTAAAAAAAAACGTGAAAAAATTTTACAGCAATGAAATGTTTACTTAGCAACGCCATTAAATCAATTTATTAATTTTATTTTTATTTTGAAAATACTCGATTATCATAATTCTCCACATATAAGTCGTCGACTCGGATCGAGTATTTTTTTACGCTCTTTCATTTTATGTGCGATTCGTTTGATTCTGTTTATTTTGTTTATATCAAAGTTTTCTGCATATTCCGTGTTTCAAGCTATTTGGACAAATACTGAGGGTTATTATGTCTATTTTTTCTGAACTACAAAACCGATGACTTTGAAATATTTACAGAACAATCTTTAATGTATCCCCTTTCTAACAAAAAAAGAATGAATGAAATCGGACCACGCGTTAATGATTTACAACTCAGTATACATTTTAACTTTTATCCCCTCTCCTAAGGGAACCATGCTGAATTTCGGGATAAAAAGTATCCTATGTCCTTCCTCGTAGTATGAACTCAAGTCATACCAAGTTTCATTGGAATTCATTCAGTAGTTTCGGCGTGATGCGCGGCCGTGATACAGAAAGACAGACAGACAGACAGACAAAAATGAAAAAAAATACAGTTTTGGGTTCAGAACCGATTTTAGAGTGCCCTCGAAAAAAAAATTTCGAAATATCTTTAATGTACAGAATTTGACCTGTTACAGATTTATTATAAGTATAGTATAGTTTAGTATAGATAGATTGTGATTTCATTGATATATGTATAAGGCGGCCAACTTTATAATAAGTGATTGCGGGACACACCCACCCCTAGCCACAACAAGACTGACGATTTGTTGGAATTTTTGGTGGTGTACTTAAGTTAGAATACAACAACACTACTTCTGATTTAATATTTAAAGTCACATTTTTCACATGATGCACGGCATTTTTTATTACTTCTGAGTTTTTGTTCACGATGTCCAAAATGTTTTCGCAACTGCCCATATTAAGTTTTATAATTAGCAGCACGGTAATGTTTCGACTTTTAGTGATGAATTTTCAGACGGCCATAAGCTATTCATACTCGTTCCGTAGGAGCGTTTGTTGCTGGTAAACAGAAGGTAAGTAGTGGACAATGGCTTTATTGATGTGGAAATCTTTTTTGATGAGAAACGTGGAATGCGGGACAATATGCGAGGAAGGCGTCTGCCTTAAACGATATTCGGGACTATTTCAATAAATATTGAAATGCGGGATTTCAGCTGTCATCACTACCGAGACGGTCCCGAAGAATGCGGGACGGTTGGCCGCCTTATTGATATAGAATCGGTATCGAGCGGTCGATACCGAAACTTTATGTGTACAGTGTATTGTACGCGTACGGCTTCTGTACCGCTGGTTGTACGGACGCCCCGCAAGTGCAGTCGCTACCTACTCGCGGTGCTCGGTTCAAATCCCTGGGGTCAACACTCAACAGGCGATGAGGAAGACCGGGCGAGTATGCCGAACCGTTTATACGTATTCCTATCGCGTTACCCTAAGAAGCAGGATTCATGGGAATGTGTTGGATGATTATTTTCAAGTAGGTTAATAACTTTTGGGCTGTTTGCCGCGGTCACCTAACTTGAATTCCGATGCGTGAACTTTTTTATACTCGAAGGGATTATAAACTTTTGTATTTTGTATCGTTATACTAGCGGCAAACGTTATTTTGCTTATAAATTATTTCTCATTCAGGGGTGTGAAAAATACGATCTACTCTCAGATCTATACCGAATTTTCACAGACATACAGCCGTTTTGGAGGAGTTTGGTAACACAAATTATCAGAAGTATTTTAGTATTAGAGAAAAATTCAGTTATTTCAACTTGATAACTAATAAATTATTTAAGTACTTACTTTATTTTTATTGTTTGCTTTTCATTCTAGGATATAATTTTATGAACTTAAAATACTTATTATTATCTTCTACACTTGACGGGATTTGAACCCGCACTTCTTCGGTTTTGGCGGTCGCAACTTCTACTTATCACTTGAGCGCTCATCGCCGTTCTAGGTCGAACTGCAACCCTCCTTAGGAAAAATTTTGAAATCGATTTACGAATCAAAAGTTCGTGCTCTTTGAACGACAGAATTGACACCTAGTTCCTGAGAAAAAGGACAGACGCAAAACAAAGTGAGTAAAGGTTCCATTTTCTCATTTGAGATAGTTACTGAAACCTGAAACCTTGATCCTTTAAGTAAGTAAAGGTGGTGAGTATAACTATACAAGTTTGCAGTCACTGATACACGGGCATTGGCAAACCGCCATTGATGAAGTGGCAGATTCCACTACAGGCCTGTTCTAGAAGTCACTTCCTAGCGTGACCAGTAGGTACCTATCTACCGTGTAAAATGTAAATTAGCCCTAAAATTCGCATTATAGTCGTACCAGTTCTAAATTAAAATAACATCCGAAGTAGCAAAGAAGGCCTAAACAACTCTATAAAAATAACAACCAGTAAATTATGGATTATTTCTATACTTAATATTATTATTAATTGCCCACAAATCACGATAAATTAAATATTCCATAAATAGCTAATAAATTATTTAATAACCATGTAGGTAGGTTGGTAACCTGCCAATTGGTACCTAGGTATTTATTGGTTGTGGAACTGTAATATTTACTCTAAGTAGGTACTACCTATTTAAACGTCAGGTAATAAATGAAAATTATATTATTAACTCCACTGTGCGCTCTGCACTTCAGTAAGAATAATAAGAAATGGAAATGTACCTATATTGTATAAGTAGTTGAAGTGTTGCTTTCAAAATGTTTACAAACATAGGTATTTTCAAAAATGATATCTATGCCCATATAGAGAGTTAGGCCTAGGTACATTTTGTTCTTGAAATATTGCTTGGGTTGACAACGTTTTTACCCACCCAAACGATTAACAAATTGGATAATTTTAGTCTCATTGGATTCAGTACACATTCATCTAGGCTCGTAGGTTTAATTTTTTTAGTATTTTAGTTTAATTAAATTTTTAAAAAAAATTCTCTGGGAAGTTTTTATGTAAAAAATATGGATTTTTTAAACGCTTATAACTTTTAAGATAAGGAATATTTCTAAAAAAATTAAAACGTACGAGCCACAGACTTTATGTAGTCCGAGGTAAACATACAATCCTTGGAACCTAGAAAAGAAGTCATCCATTACCTAACTTAAGTCAATAATATCCAATTACACCTAATGTATTAATTACATTAGGTTAAATTGTCAGGTTTTGTAGAGTACCTATCACTACCCACCAGTCACCACTCACCACCCTCATCGGATTGGCGCGAGCCGAAGGACCTTGTCGAAATCGGTTGTTTACGCGCCGTGAGCAGGAGCAAGGCCGCGTGCGCCGAGCGCGGCCGGCGCGGCAGTCCGCCACTCCGCGTCCTGCCAGCGCCCAGCGCCCAGCATGCGGGACGACGAGCCCCCGCTGCTGCCCGCCTCCCCCGCGCCCGGCGCCAGCCCGGCCCGCCGGCCCTCCCGCTTCAAGCGCGCGCTCAACTCGCTCCGCTCGTCGTTCCGCTCCTCCTCGCCCTTCCACTTCGCCTCGCTCCGACGCAGCTCCGCCAAGTCCTCAGTGTCCGACAGTGAGATCGCGCGAGGCGAACGCACCATGCGTAAGAAGAGCAAAAAACACCGCGCAGACTCGGCCGCCTCGGTCGCCGCGGCCGCGTCGCGCAGCACCGACAGCTCGCCCGCGCCCGACAAAAAGAAGACCGCCCTGCTCAAGAGGATGAGCACCATCGGGAAGCGGCGCGCGGAGTGCTCCACGCCCTCCTCCACCGACCTGGACCTGGACCCCGAGCTGGACACGGACCCCGAGCCCGCGCACGACGACGACGCGCCGATCCTCGAGACGAGCGTGGAGCTCGAGAAACAGGAGCCACCGCCCGAGGACGTCCCGGCGAATCCTTCCAGCCCCGCGCCGGACGTCACGTCGGCGTCGCCGGAGCCCCCGTTCACGCTGGCGGTCGAGCATCCGGTGGCGATGCGGTGTTTCACGAAGGAGGCCTGGAAGAGGCGCAGTAAAACCGAAATTCCGAAACCGATCGAGGAGTCGGGTCCCGAGGAGCAACTGAAGCGTCACATCGTTTTCTCCGCGCCGGCCGCCCTCTCGGAGGACCGCGACGACGACGACGACGACGACGACGACGACGAGGACGCGGAGGTCGGCGGGGGGGAGGTGGGGTCGCTGGAGGAGGCGGTGAAGCTAGCGCGGCAGAGGCTCGCTCAGGCCGCGCAGTCGTCCGCGCCGCCGCATTCGGTCGAGAACAACACCGAAGAGGAGGGGTGCGCGGACACGATGCCGGCCTACGGAGACCTCATCGAGCCGGAGCACAAGGCGGAGGCCGACGACGAGCCGGTGAGTGAGTGGCGAGTGGCGGCGGCGAGCGGCACACTGCGCGCTCAGTGGGCGCAGGCTGTCCGTGCGATGCGCGCGCGCCATGACCTTCGAGGAGTCCGCGGCTGACGAGTGCTACCTGACGGTGTGCGAGTGCTGCGGCTTCAGCGCCGAGACGTCGCTGTTGTATCCTGTACGTTTCATTTCACGATAGTTTACGAGGAAGGACGCGCCATGCCCTTCGTGAGTACACGCCAAGCTTGCCCGCCCGCGTGCTTTGCATTGCAGCAACGTGACACACTTTTTGATACAAGATTCCCAAATTCCCATACCTTATAGTCATTAATATTGCTTTCATTTATATTGTAGGTGTACTGGTGTACAGATTTACGGCGATCGATCTTCAGTCACACTTAATTTGCATACCTACTTGTATCTACTACAGTGTAATATATCAACTTTATGTCAGGTTTTTATAGAGCAATCCGAAGTTCCGTCATGTTTTTTTACATTAAGTATTGTATGAGCACAATATGTCGGTTCCATTTTGCGCGGTTATACTTACTTATTAGGTATTATTTATGATCTACCTTATCGAAGATCCTATCTTTCGGTATCTTAATAATATTTTTAGTGGCTAAATATTTGCTAACATTAACTTCTATTTTTGAAAGAAAAACAACAATAGCAGAATCAGACACTGAATTAATTAAGATAGAAAAAGTCATTGAATTAAATGAATAATTGGTTTTGGAAAATTTTCTCGTTATCACTTATCACTATCTAACATAATATCAACTTTACAACCAACCTTTAAAATGTTACTTGACCTTCAAAATTTGGATTTTAATAAGGACACATTTTTGAATATTTACGAACTGGTTTACCTTTTGACTTTTTTGTTTTTGTCTCTACCTTTAAAAACAGTTTGAACACCTTTAAAAACAGTTTTGAAAATGTGATAATATTTATTTTAAACTTCCAAGTTATTATGCATATGCAAAAAGAGAATAATATGATTAATTTTAGATGGCACATGATCATGATATTAACAGGTCCGTGGTAGGTAATAATCAATAAATAATGATAATCTAGCAACTTTGAGTCCTTTCAACATTTTCGCAAAAATTATAGTTAAGTTATTAAACAATTTTAAACAATATTTATATGAACATATTCTTATCAGGTAAATTTATCAAAATAATTAAAAGGTGTAGGTGTAAATTTTAAAGTATTTGTAAGAGTGCTGAACTGAGTAGGTACTTGTGGAAAAATACTTCCAATCCGAGGATTAAACCAATATGAGGAAGAAGAAAATATTGAAAAAAAGAAAGGTTTGAAGTTGCCAGATTCTGTAGCTTCATAAAAAGAAAAGGTAGGTATCGAAACTTCCGTTCTTGAAGTTAAATAATTGAAATTCCATCATGCAACATAATATAGTACGTAGTAAGTTAGTAGTATACACGAAGCATATACAGTGAAAGGAAAAAAATATTTTTCAATATTCAGATACGTTTGTATCTACCGGAGTATTCATTGTTCTATCAAATTCTAGTATTAGATCAAACAATATGAAGTAAAGTTAGTAGGTAAGTAATACAGTTTTTTCTGTATTCTGAGACCGTATGGTACGAGCTGCATTTTCGCGCTAAAAAGCTGATTCGTTTTTCAAAATAAGAGCCACCACCACCATTCACCAAACGAAACTATTAAATTCCTTGAATAATTGTTTTTCACAATGACTCCATGTCTAGGGTCCCAAACGGAACAAATCTGTAACAGAACGATACTTGCGATGGGACAATTACTTTAATTAATTTAAAGTCAGCTGATTCTGCAATACAAAAGGATATAAATTCCTAGGACATTTGGCTTTTTTGATTCTGTTCTTTTGAACCGTGAAATTGTTATCGTCATTATAGGGACAATGAAAACTGATTCGTCATCATAAGTAGGCATAAGCTAAGTGACTGTAAGCTACGCCTGTAGTATATTTTGACTTTGACTTTGACTAATACTAGATTGATTTCAACCATACGTGGTCTGGCGTCTATAGTCACCTAATGCATTAATGTTTGTTTTTTCAGGTTGATTAGTCCCATCTTGTGATCCCATTGATAAACTGTTAGTTCTCTATATCTGTTATTTGGGAAAGCATTTTTTATATCTTTGAAATTAATCCACTAGTTTATATTTCTGTTGATATGTCTCAATAAGAACATTGTTAATATTTCTCTGCCTTCCACATTTTATCGTATATCTATTGAATTATGCTACTGATCGTAGCTAATCTCGCTTAATTATTTTGCAGCGCTATTTTACACCCTTTGTATTTTGATCGTCTATTTGTCTAAGCGGCTTTTAGTGCTGGATTCTTCGATATGTGGTCGAGGGCCACCACTGATGCGAAGACGTAATGAGACACTATCTTCTAAGCTTACAAGTTTGCGGTTCAAACGGTTGTGCAATTCGGTGTCGATAACTGCCATTCTCTCACAATAATGAACAATAATAATATTAAATTTGAAAACTGGCTCGAAGACATTAATCGGACATACAAGAGATTTTACGTGCGTATATGGATTAATTTTATTGTATTTAATTTTGAAAAATGTTGTTAATTATTATGCCCTAAGGCTTAGTACCTAAGTAGTAATTCTTTCACCAAATCATTGTTACATAGCTTCAGAACTCATATTACAGCAATCAATTTTCATTTTTCTTACGCCCCTTTACTTATAAGAGCAGTCATAGTCGCTAATTCTTTTAAGGTCTAGCTATCAAAAACGTTATTGTAAGTTATGGAAACCAATGATAATATTTTGTCTATTCGATCAAGTTTTAAAGCTTATTCTATGAACTTTCGACCTCTTACTCTCAATTTTGGTCTATTATAACAGTAATTTTGGGAAATGTAACGGTCAGTTAACGTTAAAAACAGTTCAGTGTGCTATGACGTCTATTTGTTTTTACCTATAATAGATCGCTCCATAATAATTCATATTATTGTCTTTACTTCCTCAAACTAACATTTTTAGGTGATTGGCTTCTTAATATGATGTTGTATACAGTTCGAGTTTATTACCTAATTTCATTCATATGTGCACTAGTAGTTCACATGTGCATAAGTAATCCCAAAATCACTTAATTATGTTATTGTGTTAACCTCAATGTCTAAGTCAACTGGAATCCAATTAGGTATACATTTTATTTCACAATACAATATCGGATCATTATGATCCCTTAACCTTTTTGTATCGTCTTTTAAATCGTTTAAGGCTTCTTTGCTAAGTCTAACAATACCTGTTAAGGTAGTATAAATTAACTACTACGAGTACGAGAATCTATGTGAGTATTATCTTTGATATTCAGTATAACTGTTTCAAATTACTATATTCTTTTATTATAGGCCACTGTTATTTTTGTTCTACAAACATTTGCCATCTATTTTATTTGTAATTAACTCTGGGTTCATCTATGTCCACTAATTGCTGCTTTTATATCCCAGGCTGTATGGCATATTTATGAAGCGAATATGTATTTTGTAGTTTTCTTCCTATTCTGATATAGATCACTTGAATAGGTTCATTCTCATTCGACATCATTGACGTAGGTGCGGTGTGCCGACTCATTTGTAGGTCGACACACACGTCTTTTACAAACAACTTGTTTTTTAATAGTCTACTATACGTACTCGTAAGTATGACTGAGATTATGATCTGTTATTTAGATGATGTGCGGCGATAAAATGGAAATTATTTTGTACTGTATCGTCATTAATATTATGAATTTCGGTGGCAGTAGTGACTATAGACATATCTTCTTCTTCTTTCTCTAATATATATTCTCGTGTCTCGTGTTTGTTACAAAACTCCTCCGAAACGGCTCGACCGATTGTTTCTACGTATGTTCGGTAGGTCTGAGAGTAGGTCATAAGCTATTTTTTATATCTCTAATGGTAAAACGACGTTTACTCGGTCAGCTTAATTGCTTACTTAATTAATGTATTCACCATTTTCTCTATACAATTGTATAATTTGAGGGCTCATCTAAACCAAAATTGGATTAAAGGCGGTTGTTCTCATTACAAGAAATAGGTCATATCGATTATCGACATACACTCTTCGCTACCCGTAAACACCTACCTACCTCCTTCTTACGCAAACAGCGTAAGCATTTAATTGCCGTGGGTGTTACCTACGTTAGTGACAATAACTGATAGTACTTCAACCCTGTAGAACTCATGTATTTCAATCCACGACGTCGGGCCCTACTATAGGTACCGCTATAAACTTGCCCCTCCTGATGGTCTGCGGGACGCGGGGCGGGAGTCGCTCAACCAATCAGCTAGTCTGTCACTGTCCGCTGACAGCGCTGCCGTATCATTATAGCCAATCGCATCACCCGCCCCGCGTCCCGCAGACTATCAGGAAGGTCAAGTTTATAGCGGTTTACCTATCTATCACGATCTATGGTCGCGCCCCACTCTGTCAAAATCGCTTTTGTTTAATTATTCGATTAGTATGAAGTTTGACAGAGTGGGGCGCGCCGTCGTTGATTGAAATATCTATAGTAGTTACACTGCTTTACTTATGAATAATTACTTGTATTTACAGGGACTCGCATGTTTCATTTTCATTATCATTATCTAATAGTTAACCTAGTCACCAGTAAGCTAGCCAATTCACCCGAGTGAAAAAAGGAAGGGGCCCTTATTATCTCGGGTTTGTGTGGAAATGCTGAAAAACCCTCCCTTATATCTAGACCTTACATCATAAAAGGAGCCTCTTTTCAATTAAGATTTCAGCTTTCTTGGACCAAGGGACTTGGACTAGAAGATGATAAGAAATGAGATAAGCTAATCTACACAATCACTGGGCAAAATTCAAATAAGCAATAGTACCTATAACTTGTACATTGTCTATTATTGTAAGCCAAGTTACAGTTGTGAAGAATGATAATGTTTACTGAAGAGTTTGTTGATTTGTTTGTTTGATCGCGCTAAGTGCTAACGTTAGGATCCAATCCACGGGACCAAATTGAATTTGATCGAAAGGAAGGCTATAGCATCTTACATCACGGTATGATCAATAGAAGCGGATCAACAATGAAAAATGTTGCAAAATGGGGAAAAATTGTTCCTTTTGCGTGCTCCATGTAAAGGGTTGAACTTAATATAAAAACACCTCATCGCGCCCCAACAAACCAAAGCCACACAAAAACTACCAATCAACCCAACCCAATTTAGGAAAACTATAAAATCAAAAACCTGGCCTATACCGGTTAGCAAACACGTGGCCTGCGACTACGAGGACTTGTATGTCTGGATTGTCCACTGCTCTAACAAATATTACCTCTATTTGATATGACAACGTAAATTTTTCCAAATTTATAGTCGAAATCGAAACTGTTACTGTTTTTTTTGTTTCTATCTGAGTAGGTAAAGTACCTACTCAGCTAAATGATTTTAAGAAAATGTTAATCATAGATAGTAGTTAGTTACCTATTTAAGCTCTTATTCTAATGGCACATTATTCAGGTACTTAATGTTGAAATTCAGTTGAAGTAGAAATATAGTTGAGATATCTATAGGCAATGTATCTTTTTACATCATCAGGCAAAGTTCATTGAATATTAGACAAGGTACGCTATGTAATATGCGCCGAGTAAGCCCTTTATCTTATTAACATTTAAATTGAAATATTGAGGCAGGAATCTTGGAGCCAGTTTTACTGGTTATCGTGTGGACGCGTGGACTAACTAATTAGTTAATGTTGAAATTACGCGTAGAAATCTTTGACGTATGACAGCAATGTATCTTTTTGGAAAGTTCATTGAATATTATACAAGGTATATGCAATATGTTAATGTTGCTTGCCCTACGCGTGAGAGTAACCCTTTATCTTATTAACATTTAAATCGAAATATTGAAGCAGGAATCTTGGATCCAGTTTTACCGGTTCTCGAGTGGACGCAATACTTTCTGAGAAATCTGAGATATCCAAAATGCATGGATTGTAAATCCATGAAGTCATTTTGTTTCAATCAAATACACTTAGAATACAGAACAATGTATTCTGAGCAAATACAGTATTTCATATTGATCAAAATGTACCCATACGGATTTTGACGAAACTTTGAAAGGTAGAGGATTTTAATTTTTAATGATGTCTTGGACAATTTTAATACTTGAAAAGTTTATATACGTTTATTATAATTAATAAAATTAGCTTAAATTAAAAATTAAAACTAGCTATAAAATTAAACAATCTAAATTAATAACTACATATCTAAAATAAAAACTTTACGTTTAAGTGGCTGTAATATAAATTTAAACAAATAGGTACGGGGCGAAAGCAATTTTTTAATGTTCGAGTAGGTTAGTCCTATAGATTAACGTTTGTCTCTTATCACACTTGATAAACGATGATACAGCTTCCAGTGGAATAAGTACACTAACCTAGAAGATTAGCCTATTCCCTCTTGATTACGTACCTATACCCATATTCTTTACATTTGTTTGTCTGATTAGTAATACCTGTACTAATAATTTCCCCGGAAAATAGATTAATTAAGTTAGAGTAATTAGACCACCCACGGTTATAACATCAAAAATACTTAGGTTACAAGTTCAATAAACATGTAGGTACTTTGTGCCTATAGTTCCCCACGTTACTACCAAGTTACCAAGATAATAAACACAAAATAAACACCGCAAAATATACAACGATGTTGCCGCGTTGTGCGAGTGTAAATGACAAATACTTAAGTGCCCCTTATCAAGTGCCCGATAACACCAGGCATCAGACTGAATAAATACCAGATCGCGGCTATATAGCAGTTCAATAATACCATAAATTGACGAGAGAACGCACTATATTCTTGCTTTATTAAGAGTTCACGCGTTGGTGCAATAAATAGTGTTTAAGAGTGGTTCTATTTTACAATATTTTAACGACTAGTGTTTAAATCATAGCTTAGTTTAAAAAAAGACAAAATAACAACAGCAAAAAACTTGTAACTAGTAAAACTGGATTGTGCTATAGATAAAAAAGGGATGCAAAAGCAATAATTAGATGAAATTAATATAATAACAAATTGCAAAACGTAGATAATTACAGTAATGTGGTAAAAGTAGAGGGGAAGTGGACATGAGTGTTTTAAAGAAACGTTTCACTTACACAGCGGTCGTGTTCGATTGGATTTATACTTGTGCTTTTTGTGTTTTTTGATATTCAATAAAAGTTGAAACAAAGTTTTCGGAAATGCCATCCAAGTCTAATAGAAATGTAAGTACTGAAACCCAGTTTTAGAGTTATTATCGAAATTCGACAGACTTTTAAATAAATAAAATCCGCATTCTGCTGTCAATATTCTTAATCTTTTAAAGTTTTGGTATCAATTGGTTGTTTAATCCATGCTTATCTTAATATTTTTGTGCCTAATAGATAAATAATTATTCAGTATTTACTAATGGCTGCTCCATGCGATAAGAATTTACTTTTGTAGGCCTCCTTAATCATAAAATTACCTCTAGGTGTCTAAAAAGCCATAAGTAAGCCTAGTAAAAATAGCCAATATTACAAAAAAGCCTTGCCTAGAAGGTTATCTTGATTTGAAGTTAACTATAAACCTAGTAATAAAAGTTAGTGCGTTAGCAATTCCGGCTTTTATGCTTACTTAAATATAGTTTTTTTTAAGAAAAACAATAGTTTTAAAAAGTAAAGACGAGATAGCCTAAGCACTAGAGAATTAACTATTTATTAAGTATTTTGGCTAAAACCAGAAATCGAACTAGATCATTTGAAAATTCTAACCACCAGAATGTAAATTAAATTCCCATATTATGTAGGTATAGAATTTACATTATGATAAAATTATATGCACATTGTATTCATGATTTTATTAATGTCACGATTTTCCTGTATCAAACGAAATAATATAACTTACTCGTATTTACATATTGCCATCGTGATTATGATTATAGATAGTGAGCTGTCTCAAAAGCCGGTTCTGCGATGCATCATGCACACTGGTCTCTATTCCATGGATCTGAGACTGGTCAACGTAAAAATGAAGACACTAGATTTTCGCCATTTTGGCGCTGATTGTTGCATAACCTGGCGTGAGCGTCCGTGGAACTAAAATAAATGACATTCAAAACGACTGTCACTAGCAACAATTTCAATTTAGTACCGCGAACCTTCACCGAGGGGAGCGCTTCAAACCAAATCAATGCACAAAGAAATAAACTGTCAATTGTATAAAATGTTTGATCCAGCGTACTAGTACAATAGAGATCAGTGATCATGCAGCATCAATAATTTCTGTGACGGTAAATTGTCTTTTAATTGACGGGAATTAGCCGTGAACTAACGGACTCCTACGTAAATAGGATATGCGAAGCTTGTATATAACATATTGCAATTGAGACGATAATCTTATTTCGTTTGCAGCTGAAAAATGTGTTAAGGTTTTTAGGATCAAATATAATTGATAAATTATTATTGCAATAGAAACCTGTTATGTACTTTGTTGATGTTTTAGAGATAATTGGCAAACAATAACAAATGTTTTATTTTTGATTTACGAATTCGTCGATGAAATATAGCCGACGCGTTACATGAAACGCCTACCTATCTAACCTATACCTTCCGTTGCACGAAGGACTGAATTCCACTTTTATCCTATAGCTTTTTTCCAAAGCTTCGCCGACCGCGTTCCCAACACTTGATGATCAGTGACAAAGATCCTTACAGATCGTCTCTTCTTGCAGGCCCACGCTACAGCGAGCGCCGAGAGGCGGGAGCATCTGTACAAGATCCTGGTTATCGGCGAGCTTGGCACGGGAAAGACGTCCATCATCAAGCGATATGTGCACCAGTTCTTCAGCCAGCACTACAGGGCCACGATCGGTGTGGACTTTGCCCTTAAAGTACTCAATTGGGACGCTAACACGATAATACGTCTGCAGTTATGGGACATCGCAGGTTGGTTTCAATTATTCTATTAATTTTCTTCTGAACGCGATTCTACTGTACCTACCTAACTTACTTCTATGATCATCCCTCTAATGTATAAAATTCTCATGCCAATTTTTCCTCGACCGACTGTTATGAAATTTTCTGTGTTTGTTGGGTAGGTCTGAGAGTAGGTCGTAAGGTATTTTTATATCCCTAATGGCAAACAATGTTTGCTGGGTCAGCTAGTAATGTGAATAAGAATATTTGAAACCAAATAAGCCAAGCAAGGAGGAAGGTTGTAGCCTGAAAATTATAGGATTAATAAAAGTTAAACATAACTTGCTAAAAATACTATAGTTCGCACTTTTTCGTAGACAGCTACGCGCTTCTACGATGAAAAGGCGTTGCGTTGCATATTTCATTACAAACCGACATTTAGTTGCAAAAGGAATTTTTTCACCGTTTGGTCATACCGATCGATTGAATTTCGACGGTATTTAGTTTGCACTCCTTCTGCATATAATAAAAGGCATATAAGATTTTTTACCTGTAAAAATAAAAGGATATTTTCTTTAAGTAGATACGTACAGTAAGGTCTTTTTGCTTATTGGGGATAATATAATTCGGTTATTGAAAAAATGCCTTTAATTGACATAATGACATTTTTAGTGAGTGGTTTAGTACAAAATGGATGAAATGGGATTAACGTTTTCTTGGATATTTTTGTCATTGATGCTTATTTATTTGCTTCTGTTTATGTCTTTGTTATTAATGATCTCAATTTAACTAGTATTAGGTAAGTACGGTATAATATTGTTCAGAATAAGTTCAGTTAATACGGTACTTACGTACCTACTATAGTGAAAGTCTATACATCAATGGTAATCCGGAGACTGCATAGTTCCTCGCCAAATGAGGTAAACGCTCAAGGATTCATATATTAGGCCCTAGACTGTAAATATATTGTATAAATACAGTTATAATAATTGAGCTTTTGAAAACCTAGAAGAGAGGTAACTAGAACCTTGAGAAGGTAAAAATTACTGATATGCCATTTGTTCAGACTTCTAACTCCGAATGGGAGGTTTGGGTTCAAACTCCAGGCACTTCTGTCTGGGGTTATCAGCGTTTGTGGTGACATATTCGTTATATGTGGCGTATTAGCGGGAATTTAGACTGATACTTTATAATATGAAGAATGGTTGCATGAAATGTTCAGATGACCGTATCCCATTGACATAGACATAATATTATAAAGGATCAGCACTTAGTGACGTCACGCATGTATTTTTCGCCTCCGCCCTGAAGCATCATTTTTAATTTGTCAAAACTGTAAAATGGCGCTAAGCGGTAAGCGACAACACCATGCTGTCAGCGGTACCGAAATGTTGCGGGCGATAATGACGCCATATTGGTGAATTTTTTGGCTTCAACATACATACGTCAGTTATTTCGTCATTGCCGTATCCTCAAGTTTGTTATCGGTGGTTCATGATTATTTTTGTGTGTAGGTCAGGAGCGCTTCGGCAACATGACGCGCGTCTACTACAAGGAGGCGGTGGGCGCGTTCATAGTGTTCGACGTGTCGCGCGTGGCCACCTTCGACGCGGTGGTCAAGTGGAAGAACGACCTGGACACGAAGGTGCAGCTTCCCGACGGCTCGCCCATCCCTTGTATACTACTGGCGAATAAGGTAACTCACCTCTCTTTTTAATAAGCTTTTATCTACAAGGAGGCGGTGGGTACGTACATCGTGTTAAACGTGTCTCGCGTGGCCACCTTCGACGTGGTGGTCAAGTGGAAGAACGATCTGGACACGAAGGTGCAGCTGCCCGACGTTTCACCCACCCCTTTTAAACTGCTGGTAAATAAGGTAACTTGTCTTAAGGCTCTTCCTTCAGCCGTTTTCGATTCCATTTATCAGCACTAGTTTTAAAAACAAAGGAGAAGAAGAAGCCTGTACTTTAAAAACAAAGGAGAAGAAGAAGCCTGTACTTTAAACTCTTGGAGCAAGAAATCTAAAAATTTGCACAACGGTTCTCTTTATAACGTAGACACAGAGTAGGGGGGATTTTTTAGGAAGTTCCTTTAAATCCCTCCGACTGCTTTACTCGGGTTGTTAATTTAAATTTCCCTTACTTTCATTGTGAAGGGAACCTCCGCGTAAAATTTCAGCGTTCTAAAGGCTATAACGTTCACAAAAATGTGAAAAGCGTACTAATCGTATGTGACCAGAACGCAGTGGACTTTGTCGTACTCGTACCCCACTCATTCGCAGAGGAAACCCTTCTCCAGATGTGGAACATACGTAAAAAAGGGATTGCGATAGGTTCAAGAGCTTGTACTGGTCGAAGATAAGTAAAAAAAGTCAAAGGCAGTCAAAAAACTCAAAGAGAATCAATGAGTTAGTCTAAAAAATGTGTAAATATTACTTTTTTTCTGCTACTTTTTTTCTGCTACTTCTACGGTTACTTCATATTTGGAGAATATACTTTTTTATTGAACTATATAGACCAGCACTTGACTATTATCACACCCGAAGGAAAGTGATGATACGTCTAAGGTGGAGCACGCTTGCCGAGGAAGTGCCTATTTACTCTTGATTTGAAGGTGCCCAAGTTGTAGTTGGTGGGAAAGACGGAGGCCTGCAGAATATTCCAGACCCTTTTATAGTGTGTATCCAGGAACGAGGAGTTAAACCGTTTCGTACCTACTTGTCTTAAACATTAATCCACAGTGTTAAAGTAAAGAAACTTGATTTCGAACATTTGTTACGCCTTGTCCCGCAGTGTGACCAGCAAAAGGAGGGCATAGTGAATTCACCAACCAAAATGGATGAATACTGTCGGGAAAAGGGTTTCGCGGGCTGGTTCGAGACCTCGGCCAAAGAGAACATCAACATAGAGGAGGCGGCGCGGTCTTTAGTTAATAAGGTAAGGTGTTTCAGACATGATTACTTTCACATAAAGGCTGCTTTAGGCTCGGTTTTTCCACCAAAGCGGGGCGGAGAGGAACAGAGCGGAGCGGAACGGAGCTGTGTAACCAATCAGATGTGGTCACTTTGACATCTCCGAAACTGAGGGGAGAGAAGATGTGAAAATGACGAAATCTGATTGGTTACTAAACACCGCTTCTCTCCGCTCCTCTTTGGTAGAAAACTAGAAACCGGGACTTATAAATAAAAAAAATCTACACTGTAGGTGTCATACTACCATCACAAACATAAAAAAGGCTGAAACAAAAAACGTTTATAAAAAATTACATGATAAATAATATTTCATAAAATATATACCTACTATATTATAATAAAATACGAACGTTCCCACGCCCAATTATAGAGTAGACAACAACTAGTCCGTGTATGATTCAGTAATATAATAATGAATTAATTATGTAAAATTGTATATTTTTGCATTCTAAATTCTAATCCATTTTTTTGTATGAAAATACCTACTCGTATATATTCTTTAACTAACTTCTAATATTATATATCTTTTTCATCACTCATACACGGAAAGTAGGTCTGAAGTTGCCTGAGAAGCGGGTTGAAAGTAATACTTTGCAGCCCTAGGGAGAATCGTTTTCAACTGACAGCTGTCAAATAATTAAAAAAACTAGTTGTCACATTTTTATTGGAGTTCAAATTATACCCGAGTGCATCCATAGACAAGAAGAAAGATAGACTTTATTCATAAAGTAAAGACAACTGATTCATAGACATTCATAGACAATCATAGACAATACTTGACTATTAAAAAGCTAAATGCATAGCCCGCCGGCTAAGCCAAAGAAAAAAAAAAGGCGGGAAAGTGGCAAGCGGCAATCCGATCTTCATTTTTTTTTCGAGTTGTAGAGTTTTGTTTAGGCTTCTGTTTAACAGTGACTTTTATTGACACAATTATTATTCAATTTTCTTTAGCTAATTTCTATTTTTATTTTGACTTTCCTTAAATTCGTAATGAAAAGCACAGTGTTTACCTCGGGATAAAGACTTATTTAGTCCCTCGAACTATAGGCCCCCTCGCTACGCTTGGGCGCCAAACCCCGTCTCGGGACTAAATAAGTTACTTTCATCCCTAGGGTAACAATGTACTATTACATCACTGATAAAGTTTTGCAAGTTATAACTACAGGCCTATTTTTGGCTATTAAAGTTACGCAGTATAAAATGTAGATAATACTTATTATGTTAGTCACCAATTCGAGAATGTCTAACTGGTTAATATAATTTACATATTAAACTCGTACAAAAATATACGCTCATAAAAGAGGAAATAAAATAAAAAGGGAATGGAAAAATTTATTTCATCAATTAAGGTTCATCTGATAAAGGAAGCTTAGAATGTAATTAAAAGTAAGTAGGTAATTCATAATTTAAGAATTACGGTAAATAGTGAATATTATAATTTAATAATTAAATGTAGGTATAATGTGAATAGTGTATAGGTGATACACATATAAGTATGTATGTATGTACCTATTATCTAAAAGACCTTTTTTTATCACAGTTAATTTTTATGAGGTGATAATTTTATGGTGGTAATTATTTAACACCTTGGTTTAATTTTAATCACTATAAAGTATTACGAGTAGCTCATTCGATTCCCGCTACATAAAATTTTGAATTCGTGCCTTTTTGTGCTAAAAGAGCATTAGCAGGACAGATTAATCTGTTTTGCTATGATCCGCTACTTGAAAGGATTCTGTATGGTACAATATGCAGGAACAAAGCCCACATGAAACACCACACACAATTTTCCAACACTTTCTTCGACGCACGTTTCGTCCCAACATCGGGACATCCTAAGGAGATGTTGACTTCACAATGCGTAATCGTAGTGCTAATTATGGATTTCCGCAAAATAACGCCTGCTTCCATTCAATATTTAATACGGCATTAGGTACTCTAATGCTATCATGCGGCTGTCCATCCATCATCAGATCGTCAGATTGTGCAGATTTCTAATTCCTAAATGGGACGAATAAAAAAACTAAAATCAAATAGCTACTATATAGATCCTAGGTAAAGTTTTTTTTTAATACTATATAGGCTAGCGCTTGACTGATGATCACACCTGATGGAAAGTGATGATACAGTCTAATCTAAGGTGGAACGCGCTTGCCTAGAAGATGCCTATTCACTCTTGATTTGAAGGCACCCGGGTTGTAAGTGGCAGGAAAGACACTGCCTGGGAGGGTATTACAGGCCTTTGCAGTCCGTATCAGGAACGAGGAATCAAACCGCTTCGTACGCGTCTTTGGTACGTCGACTATGTATGGGTGGAAGCCTTTACGATGCCTTGCCGTTCTATGGTAGAAAGGTGTTGGGGGAACCAAATTAAAAAGTTCCTGTGCACACTCCCGGAATTATATTCTATAGAATACCGACAGACAGGCAACCTTACGACGAAAAAGAAGTTGAGGGAAAGAAGAAATTATATACCAACATCTATATTTCGTAATAATTGACGCTTAGGCTGGCCGCAAATTGGCTGCTATCGTCCGGATTTAGTCGGTTAGTTTTTATGAGGAGTACAATTGCTCCTTTGTGTATATTTTTATCGTCGATGGCATTATAAAAATGTTATTTGTAGAAGACATTTCACTGTATTAGGTAATTAAGTTAACAAAGAATTACACAGTAAAATACTCGTTATTTTTTAATATGAAGCATTGCGCAATAATTAAGTAATTTACCCATTGCTGATATTATAAATTATAAGGACCAACAGCAAAATAAACTTCATATATTATGTTCATAACAACAGTTCTTGTAATTTGTTATTGTAATTATTATAGTCGTCCTTTTGATTTATTACCTTCTCATTATTAACTTAACCACAACACATCGGAAAATTAATTATTCGCGTAATTTAAACCGTAAATACCTACCTACTTAATAAAAACTAAAATTCATTTTGGATCATCGTACCATATACTAAAGAATACGATTGATGTTGTTAATAGCTGAAGCTTTTGCCCATTTTAGCTTGATTTTGACAGAATTTAATTACAAAAGAGTGTGGGTTAGAGCTAGAAACAACATCAAATACATCCAACAACCAAGCAAAAGAACAATAAAATAGGGCTTTGGCCTTTGTCTTAGCTATTAAATATATTATCTTTTTCTTCTATTGCATTATCAAGTCAAACTTTCACTGTTTGACAGTTACCATTTCCTATATTTTGTAAAAATATACAAAGCTACGTTTACCATACTTTTTGATAAAGCCTATAACGGTAATAAAGGGACCTACG
Source organism: Coenonympha arcania (assembly GCA_036785405.1). NCBI lineage: Eukaryota > Metazoa > Arthropoda > Insecta > Lepidoptera > Nymphalidae > Coenonympha > Coenonympha arcania. The sequence continues at coordinate 17,063,013 of CM072055.1, forward strand.
GGCTACGCACGTTACAGTCTAACGGTCTATAAGGGCTTACGACGTGTCGTAATACCACGGAGACTATGCAGTTTGCACTACGATTATAATATTCGATACTAGGTAGATGCCAAAATGGGTATCTTTTATATACCTACATAATATAACTAGTAGGGCGCGTGGGGGCGCGGGCCACATGTGGCCCGCGTGCTGTCTTCCCGCCTTTAAAAAAAACTTTAAAATTCCCCTTACATTTTGTATGGGAAAAAATAAATTCCGCCGTTTTGAATTTTTTTTCTATCTATCGTATAGACCTTCGGATCCTGATCAACTCTTGTCAAGAAACCGTTCTAAAATCTTTTATACTTTCCGAGATATGGACGAAATTCGAATGGCGGCCATTTTGAATTTTTTTTTTAGCTCACTGACAATTGGATGACGTCTCGAATGACATTTGGTCGAGCACCCCCCACCTATCTTTGATACTCTGGCTGTGCTCTTCACCTGTCTCCGAAATCCTCACTCATCAGCTCTCTCCGTATTTTTCCTCCGAATGAATTTTTTTCTTTTATACGACACCATATTTGAAAAATTTTTTTTTCATACAAAATTGTTCAGGAGAGGTGATCAATCAGTGAGTGGCCAATCAGCACGAGTAGCTATATATATATTACTAGTAGGACGCGTGGGAGCGCGGGCCACATGTGGCCCGCGTGTTGTCTTCGCCCCTACTTGCCTTCCAACTTTTAGCCTCTTCAACATTCCCCATACATTTTCTATGAAAAAAATAAATTCCGCCATTTTAATTTTTTTTTCTTTCCGTCGAATAGACCTTTAGGTCCTGATCACTTCTTGTCAAGAAACCGTTCTTCCATCTTTTATACTCTTCGAGATATTGGCGAAATTCATTTAGCCGCCATTTTGAATCCGCCATTTTGAAATTTTTTTCAGCTCACTGCCAATTGGATGACGTTTCAAATGACATTTGGTCGAGCACCCCCCACCTATCTCCAATACCTTGGCTGTGCTGTTCACCCGTCTCCGAAACCCTCAATCATCAGCTCTCTCCTTATTTTTCCTCCGAATGAATTTTTTTCTTCTATACGACCCCATCCGTGAAAAAAAGTTTTTCCATACAAAATTGTTCAGGAGAGGTGATCAATCAGTGAGTGGCCAATCAGCACGAGCAGCTATATATATGTACTAGTAGGGTGCGTGGGGGCGCGGGCCACATGTGGCCCGCGTGCTGTGTTCGCCCCTATTTGCCTTTCAACTTTAAGTCTCTTCAACATTCGCCATACATTTTCTTTTTTTTAAAAAAATCCGCCATTTTGAATTTTTTTTCTATCCATCGTATAGACCTTTGGATCCTGATCAACTCTTGTTAAGAAACCGTTCTTCCATCTTTTATACTTTTCGAGATGGACACCGATGAAGTTTGTATGGCGGCCATCTTTTTTTCGCCATTTTGAAATTTTTTTCAGCTCACTGCCAATTGGATGACATTTCGAATGACATTTGGTCGAGCACCCCCCACCTATCTGCAATACCCTTGGCCGTGCTCTTCACCCGTCTTCGAAATCCTCAATCATCAGCTCTCTCCGTATTTTTCCTCCGAATGAATTTTTCTCTTCTATACGAAACGCATAGTGAAAAAAAATTTTTTCATACAAAATTGTTCAGGAGAGGTGATCAATCAGTGAGTCAGTGAATCAGCACGAGTAGCTATATATATAGTAACTAGTAGGGCGCGTGGGGGCGCGGGCCACATGTGGCCCGCGTGCTGTCTTCCCCCCCTATTTGCCTCCCAACTTTAGTCTCTTCAACATTCGCCATACATTTTCTGTGAAAAAAATAAAGTCCGCCATTTTGATTTTTTTTTCTTTTCATCGAATAGATCTTCGGGTCCTGATCAACTCTTGTCAAGAAACCGTTCTTCCATCTTTTATACTTTCCGAGATATCGACGAAATTCGAATGGCGGCCATTTTGAATCCGCCATTTTGAATTTTTTTTCAGCTCACTGCCAATTGGATGACGTTTCAAATGACATTTGGTCGAGCACCCCCCACCTATCTTCGATACCCTGGCCGTGCTCTTCACCCGTCTTCGAAATCCTCAATCATCAGCTCTCTCCGTATTTTTCCTCCGAATGAATTTTTCTCTTGTATACGAAACGCATAGTGAAAAAAAAATTTTTCATACAAAATTGTTCAGGAGAGGTGATCAATGAGTCAGCCAGTGAATCAGCACGAGTAGCTATATATATATTAACTAGTAGGGCGCGTGAGTGCGCGGGCCACATGTGGCCCGCGTGCAGTCTTCCCGCCCATAAAAGTATCGCCGTCATCTCCATCGCCAATTGGAATCCGATTGGCAGTGGGCTGAAAAAATTACCTAGTAGCACGGTCATGGTTTTAAAGATAGTTAACTACTGTTCGAACAAAAAAATACGCTGAACCTCATCGGATGAGGTTCAGCGTATTTTTTGTTCAAACAGTCCTTAACTATCTGTAAAACCATGACCGTGCTCCTCAATCATCAACCTAATCCTAGATCATCATCTCTTTTCTCATTTTTCTCTGGCAATTCACCGAAAAACTGCATCAATGCTTTGCATAATTATTGTTGTCTCTTTAATATTCGATATGTAAATTTTCTATGAATTTTGATTTTTTTCTACCCATCAAAAACACCTTGGGGTCCTGATTATCTTTTGCTAAGAAACCACTCTCTTATCTTTTATACTTTCGAAATAGAACAACACGACATTTGTATGGCGGCCATCTTGAATCCGCCATTTTGGATTTTTTCAGCTCACTGCCAATTGCATGAGGTTCCGAGTATTTTTTGTTTGAGCAGTCCCCACCTAACTATAATACCTTGCCCGTGCTCCTCGACCGTCTTAGTAACCCTCAATGATCATCACATTCCATAATATTCTCTGGAAGTTCTCTGAAGAACCACATCAAACACTTGCAAAGTTTTCAACTTTTCGCCTCTTCGAAATTCGCCATACATTTTTCTATGGAAAAAATTGATTCCGCCATTTTGAATTTTTTTTCTGTTTATCGAATAGACCTTTGAGACCTGATCACTTCTTGTCAAGAAACCGTTCTTCCATCTTTTATACTTTCCGAGATATTGACGAAATTCGAACGGCGGCCATTTTGAATCCGCCATTTTGAAATTTTTTTCAGCTCACTGCCAATTGGATGACGTTTCAAATGACATTTGGTCGAGCACCTCCCACTTATCTTCAACACTCTGGCTGTGCTCTTCACCCGTCTTCGAAATCCTCAATCATCAGCTCTCGCTATATTTTTTTTCCTCATGAATTTTTCCCCTCTATATGGAATCATCCATGAAAAAAAATTTTTCCATACAAAATTGTTCAGGAGAGGTGATCAATCAGTAAATCAGCACAAGCAGCTATATATATATTAACTAGTAGGGCGCGTGGGGGCGCGGGCCACATGTGGCCCGCGTGCTGTCTTCCCGCCCATAAAAAATCCTTTCAAAATTTTCATACTTTTTTTCTATGAAAAAATAAACTCCGCCATTTTGATTTTTTTTTCTATCCATCAGATAGACCTCTGCGTCCTGATCACTTCTTGTCAAGAAACCGTTTTTCCAACTTTTATACTTTCCGAGATATCGGCGAAATTCGAATGGCGGCCATTTTGAATCCGCCATTTTGAAATTTTTTTCAGCTCACTGACAATTGGATGACGTTTCAAATGACATTTGGTCGAGCACCCCCCACCTATCTTTGATACCCTGGCTGGGCTCTTCACCTGTCTCCGAAATCCTCACTCATCAGCTCTCTCCGTATTTTTCCTCCGAATGAATTTTTTTCTTTTATACGACACCATCTTTGAAAAAAAATTTTTTCATACAAAATTGTTCAGGAGAGGTGATCAATCAGTCAGTGAGTGAGTGAATCAGCACGAGTAGCTATATATATATTAACTAGTAGGGCGCGTGTGTGCGCGGGCCACATGTGGCCCGCGTGCTGTCTTCCCGCCTAAAAAGTATCACAACCTTCAGTCATCATCCCTTTCCATATTTTTTTCTGTGAGTCGATACTCGCCATACATTTTCTATGGAAAATAAATTCCGCCATTTTGAATTTTTTTTCTTTTCATCAAATAGACCTTCGGGTCCTGATCACTTCTTGTCAAGAAACCGTTCTTCCATCTTTTATACTCTTCGAGATATTGGCGAAATTCGTTTGGCGGCCATTTTGAATCCGCCATTTTGAAGTTTTTTTCAGCTTACTGCCAATTGCATGACGTTTCAAATGACATTTGGTCGAGCACCCCCCACCTATCTGCAATACCTTGGCTGTGCTCTTCACCTGTCTCCGAAATCCTCAATCATCAGCTCTCTCCGTATTTTTCCTCTTCATGAATTTTTCACCTCTATACGACATCATCCTTGAAAAAAAAATTTTTCATACAAAATTGTTCAGGAGAGGTGATCAATGACCCAATCAGCACAAGCAGCTATATATATATTAACTAGTAGGGCGCGTGGAGGCGCGGGCCACATGTGGCCCGCGTGCTGTCTTCCCGCCCATAAAAATCCCTTCAAACTTTCCCATACATTTTCTATGGAAAAAAATAAATTCCGCCATTTTGAATTTTTTTTCTAACCATCGAATAGACCTTTGGGTCTTGATCACTTTTTGTCAAGAAACCGTTCTTCCATCTTTTATACTTTCTGAGATATCGACGAAATTCGTTTGGCGGCCATTTTGAATCCGCCATTTTGAATTTTTTTTCAGCTCACTGGCAATTGGATGACGTTTCAAATGACATTTGGTCGAGCACCCCCCACCTATCTGCTATAGCATTGGCTGTGCTCTTCACTCGTCTTCGAAATCTTCAATCATCAGCTCTCTCCGTATTTTTCCTCCGAATGAATTTTTTCCTTATATACGAAATGGTAACTGAAAAAATTTTTTTTCATACAAAATTGTTCAGGAGAGGTGATCAATCAGTGAGTCAGTCAGTGAATCAGCACGAGTAGCTATATATATAGCAATATTAATATATTAATATCTTATATGGGTATCATAATTATGTATATCTTGCCGATGTTGTAGATCTGATACACACAGTTTTGTGTAAAACATAAACTGTGCGGTAATCAATTGATTTTTATGAATAAATTAACATAATAGAAATACATAAACATATATTATTTTTCAGAAGATAAATGTAGGTAATTAGGCCCTTGAATGGCGATGTGTGATAGTAAACTTGTTTTAAGGCAAGTTTTTGTTTTTAATAATTCGCAATGGATATCAACAGGTTATCAAATGTATAGGTATTGCGGATCATCTGAGCCTTGTCCTGTTAATTTTTTACTGAAACTAGTGGTCTAAATAAAAAAATAGCATCAGTTTTATAATTAAAACGTTAGACACACAATGATGGATACTGGTTGGAAACCAGGTTTACTCAGCAGTATTTTTTAAGATAATATGATTGATGAATTTTAGCTATACATTTAAAATTAATTGCGATTACTGGCACCCCATCTCAGCTCGCTTCAATTTTTCATTTATAAATATTGAATTTATTGTTTCAGATTCTCCTAAACGACAAATTACTACAAAGCAATGACAAAGACGGTGATAAGTTCGGACTGGACCACAAGATCGCTAATGGGGAAAATTCGCGAGAAACGAGTTCTGGAAAGTCCTGCGCTTGCTGACCAAATGTTGCAAGTACAAATGTATCCTAACTTCGCTGGCTCAATGGACCAACGAGGATCTTGACACTTTTAAAAAACCGCCACTCGTGCCTTTGCGAGCTTTACGACTATTTTTATGAGGACACGACGCAAGATTTAACTATACGAGCATAAGTCATTATTATCTCAACAGTGTTCGGTGAATTATTACCCGCCGTTGCTTTATAACCGTAGATAAGTTACCAAACATCAAGGCTTTTTAAAAAAAACACACACAAAGGCTTACGTTTGTTCATTTCATAAAACCTTAAACTGTACTTGCTCTTTAACCAATAAAAGAAAGTTCATTAATTCGAAATTCCCCGAGGTGTTTGTCCTTCCCTCTATGTACGTAATGACCTTTTTTCTTTACACGATTCTACCTCATAACCTGTAGGTAAGAAAGCCAGCGAAGTCTGAAATAATGATGTTGTTCTCAGAAAGAATCATCATTAGTAAGAATGCAAGAATACTGAACGATAAGGTAATTATAGGTTTGAATAACGACTTACGAATAGTGTTGTCAAGTTGATTGTTTTGACGAGGCTTAGACACAATATTCGTGCCACGACGATTAATTGTTCCTTCTCATCTACAAACATCATTTAATCTTACAGTAAAATAATTAAGATTTAAATTAATATTGAAATAAAAATGTATTTTGTTTTGATAAAAAAATTAAACATGAATAGTGAAAATTAAATTTGAAATGTTTATTCACAAATAGCTTCGAACGAAATTATATTTTACGAACGAACAAAGTAGTTTAAGTCTACAAATTACTATACTACATAGTACAAAAACTATAAACAAGTTACCTACCTACGAGTCGAGTTACGTAAAGCATTTTAACTTGAATGGCGATCGCACATCACATAAAAGTAATCATGAAATAATGGTGGACAAAAATAAAAGAACAAATTTAGAACTTATCAAATTCATCTTTTTTCGATTAAAAAAAAAAGATTCCGACGCATTGAGAACCTCCTCCTTTTTTTGAAGTCGGTTAAAAATTATCCATATCGGTAAAGAAATTGCGAAATTATATATGGACGCTGTTGAAATGGGAAAACATTTTTTGTTTTAGAAGTTAATTAAAAATCTTAGCCGACATTTTTTGGTTATGGATATTTTTCATCTATTTTGCTTTTTGACGAGTAAGCACATCGCAGAAGCTTTAAAACTTCTAGCTTCTAAGAAAGCCGGGTGTTTTTTGTGTAGACTAAATTTCATTTATAAATCAAAAATTATATTAATCTTGTTAAATGATCGAGCCAAGACATTTTGCCTTATTTATTTAGGTATTAAGTATATCCATTATAAAATAAATTTCACTGTGACATAATAATTAATATAAAACCTACAGGTGTTTCATGAAAAAATATTTCTTTTTGTCTTTTGTGAATTTATTATTTATCGTTAACAAGATCTATTTTATTTAACACAAAATATAATTTTAAGCAGAATTCTAATCTCATACCTATCATATGAATGTGATTAGGTAGGTATATTTACAAGTGTTGTAATCATAGGTTACAGAACCTAATGCAAAATCACAACATAATATTAAAGTGGGAGTATCTAACTGACTATTAAACAGTTTCTTTAGACGGCTTAAAATCTATGATTACAATATCTTCAGCTAGTGGCAATTTATATTGCGCAAGTACTACATTAGAATATTATTAGGAGTACACTGTACATGGCATGCTGCGAGCAACCTTTAACTAGTAACTGCAAACCTACTTTGCTTTGCAGTTACTCTCTTATTATAAATTTTGAGATGGCGACTGGCTAGTTGGTTAGGCTCAACTTTGTTTATGATTTAACGTGGCCTTATTAAAATATCGTTCATGATTTAGAATTTAAATGTTACCTTACGTTAATATTTTATTGCAACATATTACGTACCTTATCATGTAATTTTGATGTGGGTAGGTATAGGTAGTTCAATCCACGAAGCTCCTTCCTTATGTTTCATAGACTTCGTGGTGGCTTCGTGGATTACTCTACCTGTAAATAGCATTTAATTTAAAAATTCGGCTTTAAACCCGTGTTACTACTTACCTATTATAAATACCTAACAATACAGTAAAATATATTAATCCTAATAAATACTTAATACATCGAAGTGCCTCTATTCATCGAATTTATTATTATGGTCGCATAATGAAACAGACTCTCTAATTGAATTTTATGTAGGTGAAAAAAACGTTCAACTAGTAGTATACCTTTTATTGACCAAATGAATAAAAATATTATTCATAATAATTTGACATTTTATTGATACCATGTAATAATAACACATTTAAAAGTCATTCCTTGCTCTGTGAATAATAAATATTTCAGACGCGCCCCACTCTGTCAAAATTTATTATGTTTCATTATATTTGTATGGAGATTGACAGAGTGGGGCACGTCATGTGGATTGAAATATCTTATTATGTTAATAGCATGTGTGTAAGGCGACACCTCTATTTTATATTTTAAACAAGGTCGGGCGTAGCTCTTTAAGCTCGATGGTAGCTTTTTCATTCGATAACGGCCCATGCATGAACTTTTTTATTTAATAAAAGTACCTAAGCTTATATTTTTTCCACTTAAATACTCTGTATCATGCGAGGCCTATCTTGTTTTAGTCACGCATCGTGAATTTTTATACGACGTTAATCTTTATTCAATTAGACAGTTTTGAATAACACTAGAACTTTAATTCTTTCACACATTGGTGATAGAGTTAACGCCCTAATACTCATCAGGAATGTGTCTACTATATTTTTTCCATTTTATACGAGTTAATATAAATATCTTATATATCGTATGTGCGCCCGGCCTTATAATTGTAACCAAATCACTTTTTGTCTATATTGTCGTAGAAGTTACTTATTGCCTAATTGTAAACTTTATTATGAAAGTGTTCAGTGCCATTTTGGACTGGTGTCCTATGTATATGTAACGTTTTGTATTTGGACACTGTGTATATTATTGGAGTTATCTTATTGTAATAAGTATTACTTATTGTGTGAGAGCGCGTGAAGTAACATTATAATAATTCATATAATATTATAATAATTCATATAATATTATAATAAAATGTTCCGTTATGGTAATGATGTTTGATTTCATGGCTTTTTTTAACAGTCACACAAACCTTCACCTCCTACGCAATCTATGTACCTACCTATAAAAGTTTTTAGACCACTGTCAGTTTTATACGCATTTTAATGGCGTAGTAAAGCGGAAAATGTTTAGAAATAAAACGTCCGCCTACTCAGCTGAATGCTACTCTGATTGACAAAGTAAGAATGTAGGAAGTTCTCTTCAAAAAATCAGGAGCCTCTTGATCTAGTTACCACCCTACAAGCAAAGACGCACCGCCAAGCGATTTAGCGTTCCGGTGCGATGCTTGTAGAAATAGTAAATTTACTTACCGTTCCAAGTTAGTACGATAACATCTTAGGCTGCATCATCATTTACCACCAGGTTTTAAAAGCTGCCTTGTTCCTTGGCATCTCTAACTTAAAGTTCCAAATAAGAGACAAAATAAACTATGGAATTCATGTAAATAAGCGATAGGTAGATGTAAAACATGGTTCTAGAATTATCAGAAATTCTTATCTAATTTGTGTGGCCCTTTGAAAAATTAGGAACCGCCTAAAATTATTTGAATACCTATCGGCACATGCGTGCATGGAATGATGTAGGAATGATTATGGTAAAGTCAAAATACCTTTGTATTTTTTATAAATCATCGATCAAAGACAGATATCAGAGGAGTCGAAAAAAATATTTATGTAAGGACCTTAAATCAAAGAGAACTCAAACAAAAAGAAGAATGATAAAACAAGTATGATTAATACTTTATCTACCTATGTCACAGAGCAATCTGGACTGTACTTGGGGACTGTAGGTTCATAGTTCTGTACGCTGTATGTTCATTGTCCAAAGTTTAAAAAACAATTATTTAGGTTAAAATTTTAATTGGAAAAGAAACCTTGCGTCCTTTTTATAGCCCTGACCTAAGTAATTCCCATTGTAGAGCTGACATTGATTGATCGGTTTATATATAAATTCACCTCAGATTCATCAGTTTTTTTCTTGCCTTGAAATTTCTCAGAAATGACAACTTTCGAAATTCGAGCAATGGCTACGAATTAAAGTTTTGGGAATCGGTTTCCCGTTACGTTTATCAAAACGGACTTATTAACTTTTTTACTCGTTAAAAATAAGTAGAATCCGGAGACCTATCCAATAGTCTGAATTTTTAGGTATGTAGAACGTCTTTTACAACGGAATATTAAAAAAAAATAATTTAAGCACGTACAGATATGAATCGAAATAAAATCTCTAAAAGGTCTTCATAGTATGGTTGATAAAGTTACGAAAACATTCGTAATAAGTGCCTAAATATAAAGAAGATTTATGTTTTTATCTCACAACTATCATTCATCAAACAACAAACTCCTTGTTTGATAAACTGACTCTGAGCGAACGCTTTCACAATAAGGTTAATTGTTATCAGAGCATAAGTGGTTACCAAATGAAGTAATTATACAAGTCTAAGTTGCATCGCTTGGTTTGATGGTGCACTAAATTATAAAAAGTTGTCGTTGTGTGGTGCTTGTGTTTCGAAAAAATGGATTTGAGCGAGGTAAGTACGTAGCTTATAAATTAGTATTAAATATATTAGGAATTTCTATGGCAGGTAAATAGGTCCTGGAGGTAAGATTCTTCTTGCAGAGTCCGTTCGGAAGCAGCGCAGTATTAGATGTTCTGCCGACGAAAAATCGCGTGTGCGTCGACGATCGACAGTGCGTCCCACGGCTTTGTCGCAAATTGCAATATCATATAATGCACTGCACTGCACTGAGCTCATCATCTAGAGGCGTTAGTTCTCAATTAAGTCTCGTTTTGCGCAGTAATCTCGTTGGCGTACGTTTCCTTCAAACTAAAACACAATAATAAGAGTCCATGGTAGAACAACTGACCGCGGTGGTAGACCTACTCGAACGCACTCCGCAAGAATTGTTCTACCACCAGTACAAGAAATATCGGTTTGAAAGGCACTGGGGCTAGCGATATTACCGGGCATGAAGAAACGGAAGATATTGCAATGCAGCATCCTGGAGTTCACTGCATCTGACAAAGGCATTTCATGTGTAGATGAGCGTCTTACTCGTGCCATCAGACAGAGGATAGAAAATAAGAAAGATAAATTGAATCTAAAAGCTTAATTCGCGAATCCCCGCTAAAAGATGATGTTCAGAATACTAATAATGGTTGTAAACCATTAGGCCATAGTCATGGTATTTTAAACAAGAGAGACTATTTACATTTAAGGCTCCAAAATCCTTCACTGAGGAAGTCTGCTATAAGGATGCACTGTCTTAGAACATTTTTTGCTCAGCAATCTCGACAATTGCCTAGGGAACTTCACGCAAAAAATAATTATTAGACTCGATTTGCAATGATGTAGGTAAGTTACTTGTCAGCAGCTAGAGTTTTCATGAATATGATTAATGTTTAATTTATTTATAAAGCTGTGGTCTGTGAATTCACTGCATAGATTTATTCGCGGTAACAAATACGCTCGCATTATTTTATTTTATTGATAGGCTTGCGCTTGACTAAAATCAAGCCTGATGGAAAGATGAGGTAAAAAGGGTGGAGCTTTGGGTGCCGATATTAAACTTTAATAAATATTTATGAATACTAACCCGCTGCGCTGCCCAGACAAATTCAAGATAAAATTTGGGTAAATGTATCTTTCAAGTTTAATCACAACGGAGTACGGAATAGAATATGTAGCTAGATAATCTACGACTAAAAATTAAATGTGCTGGTATTTTTTATTACTATGTTCAAATTAGCAAAAAAACTTGTTGTTAATGCCTGTGATTTGTAACAGTCTCCCATTAGGTAGGCGGGTACTAAGTGATAATTATTAATGATTTAGATTGCAAATTGCTTTTTGGAATCGAGTAAGGTGAGCTTCATAAAAAAATTATCAATCAATCAATATCAAAAATGATTTTATGACAGTATCGAAAATTGGTTCGTTGCCGAGCTTTTTACTGTCTAAGGGGAGTCCCTTGTGGGGAGACCATTTTAGCGACACCAACAACAACTCTTAACTATCAAATTATGAAATAGGCTTAAAACTAAATTAGTAGGCTTGACTCAAACACAACCTGAACAACATATTATTTGTAAAATAGTTAATTATACTATTTTTACAATTCTTTCTATAATTTAAATGTTGATGATATGTATGTATATTAAACTACATATTAATTATTAATATTTTTACTTTATTACTTTATAACTCTGGTTAGTTGTTACTGTGTTGGGTGAATGACAGAAACCTTATACGTCATTTTTCCTTGAAACTTTTAATGATCTCAAAGCCATAATCATTTGTAACGTGTTTCAATAATGTGAACAACCTTACATTCTTTGCACCATCAGAGAAGATATTATACTACACTAAACCTGGAGCTTTTTTTTTACTTTATACAAGTTTGTACTTGACTGCGATCTCACCTGATGGTAAGTGATGATGCAGCCTAAGATGTTATCGTACTAACATGGAAGGGTAAGTAACCCCAACGGTTTCTACAAGCATCGCACCGGAACGCTAAATCGCTTGGCGGTGCGTCTTTGCTGGTAGGTAGGCTGGTAGGCTGGTAACTAGCCACGGCCAAAGCCTCCCACCGGACCAGACCTGAGCCAATTTAGAAATAATAAAATTCCAAAGTGGCCCGTGGCGGGAATCGAACCCGCGACCTCCCACTCGAATCCGAGCGCGCCGCCACTGCGCCAGGTAAGCTGGCAGTATTTTGCTTCCTATCCATGCCTTTGTCATATGCAGTGCATCCCAGGCCTTGTCAAGTTGTCAGGAATGTCATACGCTACTGCGCGTGCGTTCGTCGTCCAGGGAAATTATTTGGCATGTTTTTCACGGCAAAATATCAGACTTAGGGGTGGTACCCTTGCGCGCGGATTCTGCAAATAAAGACCTACCACCTGGTAAAAATTAGATAGATAATGATAAAAAAGCAACTCGGTACTGATTAAAAAGACCATACGTACTACACTACTATATATTACTCTTACAATGAATGTTAAATGTTACGACTAGGCATTTGCATGACGGCGTATATTATTATACGAGTTTTATTCCATTTCAGTCACTGAAATCCCTGCACAGAAAACATGTATCAATTAAAGTGGAAAACCTAAAAGTCTGGACTAAAGAAGAAAAATCTTGGTGGAGACTTAAACCTACGAAACCTGAAATGATTATTTTAAATAATGGTGGGTGTCTACTTTCGATACTTAATGGATATATTTTCATCAATCATCATCATTCTCGCATTTCATCACCCGCTTTCTCTTAAATACAAGTATTTTGGGCCAAGTCCGGATTGGGAGGCTTCCTAGAACTAGGATGGGTTTTCTCGCATGATTTCTTTCATTGTAAAAGCAAGTGCTATTTAATTTTCTCCAGCTGCCTGGAATTCGAACCTCTGACCCCCCCGAATAAGTAACAGAGTAATAGAAATAAATGACTAATTCATAGCAGTTTAATGAAAATCCGTAATTTATCTCTTTATTATTCCTCGATAGTATCTGTACGTCAGCTGCGAAATGGCCAAGCCGTTCTTTTTGACCAAAAGATAGTCCTTGTATTTAGTCATTGTAAATTTACCTTGACGCTTCATAAGATCTGATAACTTTTTGACAGTAAAGGTTCTTTGGAGCCTTATTTGGGTGTGCCTTTAAAATATGTGTTAAAAATCTCTTCTTTATACGTATTTCATGACAGTTTCAGCTTGCTTTCACACTGGAGAATTCGTAGCAGTCATTGGGCCGAGGTAAGATAACTTTTGACTATAGGCTATGTGTACCAACAAATATTTTCTTGTAATACTTATGTGTCGTAAAAAACCGGGTCAGTTACCATTTGTGCAAGAAAAAGATTATAGTATATCTCAACTCTCATCTCTTAAGGTCCTTTTTTCGGCTTCAGCTATAACAACAGCCAGCAGGTAGTGGTTGGAACGTAACACACATTTGCCTGATAGATAGGAGGCTTCGGCTGTTGCTATCTGCAAAGACGCACTGCCAAGCGATTAAAGATTCTGCGTAGAAATTGTTCGCGGTGAGTTACTTACCCCATCCAAGTTAGTATGATAGCTGCGTCATCTTTAACGAGGATAAAAAATGTGAAACATTAGTACGAGTTGGACATTCAGGTATGCATCAGGTGACATCTTGACGATGTTTTCGTAGGTACCTACTAGGTACAGCTTTGCTAAAAACGCATATACTACCCGTTCGCAGATGCTTTGCCGGTAATTCCACTCCCACTTCATACTACCGCGACCCGCAAGACCCGCGTCAAGATACTGAAATTTGTACTCGTAGGTACTCAAATGTTTCAGAGTTTTTTCATCAAGATTTGAAACCCTAACTTCTTTTAGATTTTCAACACAGACATCTCAACCACGCAGCGATCATACCTTACGTTGCAATTGAAATACCTAATATAAAATTCCAGTGGTGCAGGTAAAACGACTTTCCTGGTGTCGCTGGCAGGAAAGTGTACTCTTCCGAGCACTGGAAGCGTGACAGTCAACGCCGTGGACGTTAGGAAAGTGCAACGTGGATCGATAGAAATATTGCCACAATTCGACGTCTTTATGGACAGCATTACTGTATGGGAACATTTAGTTTTTATGGTGAGTGTATAATACAAATCCGGTTGGTTCTGACCGTTTGTTAATTAACAATTAAGGTTTTGGAGCGTCAAGCTTAAAGGTTATGTGTGTCCATCATTTTGTTCAAACAAGATGGCCTAAACTAGTATAAATGCGGCTAGCACACCGAAAGGCATCAACAAACGTTGGAAAAAATAAAATATCGAGTTACTTTCGATGGATACTTTGATTTACAGAATATTTGGTAAACAACGTTTTTCAAAATTAAGTAAACGAAATTTCCTTCTGTAGACTTGATTTAAGTAAAGAATTTTAATGAAAATAAATCGCATTTGAAATACAAAGATTTCTATTTTCTTTGGTGCCCGACCCGGTTTTATGTTTGCTCAATTCATGTTTCAGACAGAAATGAAATTAGGAAGCACAAAGACATCTTCACATTGTCAAACATTAAAACAGTTGTTGAAGGAACTTAAACTGAAAATGCTTGAAAATTCACCCATCAGCTCTTTGTCTGGAGGAGAACGGAGACTGCTGTCTTTAGCGACTTCGGTAAGCAGTAAAATCACAGAGCAAGGAATGACTTTATATTAGTAAAATGGCGCATCACATTATGTAGTTCAGCGCCGGCCCTAGATTGTGTAAGAAAACCGTATTCATCGTTATCGTAATCGTTTACAAGTTCTGCTCGCTGATTGGTTCCCTGATTTACGTCAGCCAATCGGGGGGCAGAATTTGCTAACGATCACGATAACGATAAATACGTTTTTCTTACGCAAACAGCCCTCTGATCATATTTTACTGAAGCATCATCATCAGATGTTGACACAACAATGTGATTTTACGAATACACTTTCCTCCGGTGTAACAGGGCTAAAGTAATGCTGCTGGTTTGTTAGTTATTTTTAACCGACTTCAAAAAAAGGAGGAGGTTCTCAATTCGTCGGAATCTTTTTTTTTAAAACACTGTACTGTACTTTTACTTGATGGTACGTGACGATATAAAATTTTAGTCAAAGATGGTAAATGGTAGAAAGAGAAGATGGTGATGGTATCGCACTAACTTTAACAATAAATTTTTATATATTTTTTTAAATAATAATAATTTTGGTTATTTTAGTTTCAAAATTTAAGTATTTTTTTTGAAATTTTATTATGATTGAGCATTTTGAGTATCGCCCGGCGTCCCATCTTGGCTTTAGCTAACTACTACTTACCACATGTATAGCCTAATTTAGAACTTTTTATCTTTACTCATATACCTACTGCAATAGGTATAATTTTCTATTGTCCAGTTGCTCTCCAGTCCCGAAATCCTTATCTGCGATGAGCCAACAACTGGTCTGGACAGCTACAATGCGGCCCTGGTAGTGGGGGTGCTGAAACAACTGGCACGGGGCGGCAAGACCGTCATATGCTCCGTGCACCAACCCTCATCAGACCTGTTCAAGGAGTTCAACTCTGTGGCCCTGATGGCCGAAGGCAGACTGGTCTTCCACGGCACGCATAGGGATTGTAAAAAATTGTTTTACAGGTACCTACTTACTATTTTGTAGCCGTTTCATTATATGTTCGAGTATTAGCAAGTGCAGTATGTTTAAAACCTATGTTATTAGTGTTCAATATTTATTTTGGTTTACGCAAGACTAAAATCTCACCTGACGGAAAGTAAAGTTGTAATCGAAAATGGAGCACGCTTGCTCAGAAGATTTCTGTTCACTCTTGGTTGTAGGATACGGGAAACCCAGATTTCGGGAGAGCATTCTACTCTTGACATGCGTATTAGACTTTTTTAATACGCATGGCTAGAAAGCGCTAGAAAAAAGCATGGCTATAAGCAAAGAGCTTTGTGGAACTCGTACCTATACCGACATCTATGCGTACCGTATCGACTTAGGGATGAAAGTCCGCCCGATGTCTTGCGGTGCGTTGACAAAATGTGGTGGTATTTGTCTATTGAATCGTATGTCTCCCATAGAGTATAGAATGTTCTGCCTCTGTTCCTTATATTTGTCTATAATCTATACAGCTGGTTGAAGAACAACGGTACTTTTGTATAATTAGTTTATGTACAGCCGCAGTCGCCACCCATGTAACTATCGATTTTGGTTCTCAATAAATAGGTTATTCTTATCATAGATCGTTTCAATTACCAAACTTTCACTCTGTTGCCAAGAATATTACCGCATATAAGAACTATGGTTGCGAGGCCTATGATTAGCTGATCTCACGATAAATAATTTCGATAAAAACTAGGGCCTGCCCATTATTTCAAAATTACTTCAATCACTCCCTATAGCCTCGGCCCTCGAATATTTAAAAGTTGTTATCATTGAGGTTTTAGTTCTGAGAATTTTAACAGAGATCCGTTTGTCTACAAATCCAAGGAATTTTAATTCAATGGCCTTTTTCCCTTTACGTGCGAGTATAAATAACCGATAATTAGATATTAAGAGATGTCTTTGGGAAGCTTACGGTCTATGTACAGAGTAAACGTCCATAGGAAGGACGATAATTGAAAAAAAAAATTATTTGGTTTTAAAATTTTGGTCAACAAACATGATTTACGCTCGAGGAAAAATCCCTGAATGTTGTCTCCTGTATCATCAGTTCTGGATATGTACTGAACCGTTTACAGCATTTACTCATCACCATGCAAACTTTTTAAAACACCATACTGAAGTCTTTTCGTTGAAGAAAACTTCTTTCCACTTTTGAACCTTACGAATACCTTTTGATTGGTTGGCGTGACCGAAGTACATTCACTGGCTACAAGTTACAACCACTCAGATCTAATTATTATTCCAGCATTAACCTGAGCTGCCCTAACAACTACAACCCAGCAGAGTTCTACATTAAAGCAGTGTCGGAGTCGGGAGGCGATCGTGTGAAGGCTTTGGAAAATAACAGCGTAGAGCCAGATGAACAAGACGAAAGCGGTCCCGCGGCGCGCACGCACCGGCATTCACGCATGTACACCGTTTACATTGATACCCTACGATTCACCAGTAACCTACACTACGACCATACACCGACTGCACCTCCTTATATTTCTAAGTGCTGAAGGAAAACATCCTGAGAAAGCATGCATTCCTGAGAATTCTCTTAATGTTGTCAAAATCAAATGCGGCTGTAGTCAGAAATCTTTTCATATGTTGAAGAGTAGGTACCATGCTAACCAGCTAACATTAGATAGGTATGTCTGTCACTTAGTCTCAATAAGTAATAACAGAAATGGAAAAGAAGATACTGTTAAGCGGTTTTAAAGAAAATTGTACAATTTTCAGTATTGTAATTAAGACAAACATTTTTGTGTACCAGTTTGTAAAACATAAACAATTTAATTTCATTAAGAAAAGATAAAAAAGCTGTTTTACACTTCAAAAACATGAAATAAATTACAGATTTATGGGTCAACTAAGTAATGGGCACGATAAAGAAATAGTCTAGGTCTAATTTATTAAAATATCGTCAATTGGTGGGAGTAGAAGCTTTTTGTAACTCCATTAGACAGGTGATAGAGATAAGCTAGACTTTTAAGTGGTAATTTATATTCTACAACCAAAATTGCCATTGGGCTAATAAAACGATAATCTATACTGGTAAAAACAAATAATTGAGTGAAACTTAGGTATTCATTAATCTATAAAACTTAATAAAATCTACTTATAACTGATGAGAATTTTCAAACCATTTTAATTGAATTGCGTGCTTGTGAGCTAAAATTAATGAAGTGTGATAAAATTAGTCATCATTTTTTTTTCAAATAATTTAGAAGAAAATTAATAAAAGTAGACATTATTCATTTTCAAAATTCGAGAGTCACAATTTCAAGGTAGGTAGATAAATCATGTCGGAGGAACTCTTCAAAGATTGAAACGTAATACATTTACTCGAAATCAATCCAATATCCGCCCATTTTAGCTTATATTAGGTATACTACTTATATTTAATTTCACATCGTTAGTTTAGTTAATAATTTTTACCTTGGTTTTTTGAAACCACAAATCGTTACGACTCAATGCCGACGGCCCACGATAATTCGACTTAACATAATCACCTACATAGCAACAGGTTTAAAACCAACAAACTAATTTTGTTTTGTTCAAAACTGACTTGCACACTCGAATCAAAACCTCTGTTTACACTACAAACTCACGCACACATAAAACCGCGTGCCAAGATAATAATATAGGTAGGCCTACCTACCTGCTAAGGTGCTTTGGTTAATCAGTTTGTCAGTTTGTTTTTAGGGTTTCGTACGGGACCCTATTACTTACACTTTGGCGTCCGTCCGTCCGTCTGTCACCAGGCTGTATTTCTTGAACCGTGATAGCTGCAGACTTGATATTTTCACAGATAAGTAAGATTACAAGTATTTCTGTTGCCGCTATAACAACAATTAATGTGAAAACGTGATTTTTTTTTGCTTGTTTTTGCTCGATATTGATCAAGGAAACGGAAAAGTAATTATATAAATAATATTTTTATTTATATAATTACTGTAGAAATAAATATAAATAAAAAATTAAGGGGGGATCCCGACATCAAACGTGATTTTTTGCTCGTTTATGAATTTGGTGCGCAGGGGTGTTTATGTAGTTTACTTTAATACTATTGAGAATTGGTCAAGAGCAATTCTCAATAGTATTAAAGTATAGAACCCTCAGTGCGCGAATCCGACTCACACTTGACCAATTTTTTCTATCCTAATCATGTTTTTTATGAACTCATCTGCATACCCCGTTGGCCATCCGGTATAAAGCATCAAACTTTTTATGAACCATAAAAACGGCCTCTCGGAAGTACGCACGGCTGTGAATTGCACAACATTTTGTTCTTTTTAAGGTTTCAGATGCCCGCTCTACAATTTTGCTCGAGTCGTGGTCGTAATTTAATCGTTTTGTTATTTTATGGTGTCTCAATATCATAAATATCTGATTCGCGAGATTGTAAATAACTGTCTAATGATTGACCATATTCGTAACACAATGCTTACAATTTGAGATGATCCTCTGACAGTAAAAACCACCAGAATTTTCAAAATGTCTGTACTAAGTATGTAACTACTGTAGTGTGTCAAAACTAAGTAGGTAGGTATGTACCTAGTTGGTGCCTTACAACTATACGAAAGTTAAAATTTTGAGTGCTTAGGCGATCTTGTAATAAGACAGAACCTTAGAAAAGACATTTCTAAAGTTTTGCCCACGTATAGGACAGTAATGATTTGCATGTAATGTAAGTGACTAATTATTTATTTATTATTTACTAATACCTACCGGTGGGTTGGTTCTGTATCGTTAATTAGCAACTCGCACTGGGTTATTAACTAAGAAAACGGAGACAAAAATCCTATTTTTGAATTATTTTTGCAAAATTTACCAACTTAGGTTGGTGTGGTCTCATGTCAACATACCATGCTAGTTGCTAACTAGTGCGAAAATAATACAAAAAAAAAATAGGATTTTTGTCTCCGTTTTCTTAGTTGACAACCCAGTGCGTTTTGCTAACTAACGATACAGATTCAGCCCACGGGTCATGCTTGGATTTATATAGGTTTTTTCCTCGTGTCGCGGTATTCGCCACGCATGTGTAGAGCCGGCAGGAATATTTTATGGCTAATGAAAGGTTATGATAAACAAGAAGGGCGTGTAGGTGTGTGTGAACGTGTCAATGAACTACTTATTGCACAACATATTTTGTCTTCATGAAACCAGCCGGAGGTTTTTGGTAGCAAAAACTGGGACCGTATAGTACGTTCATTGATTAATGATATGACAGGAGTTAGGTAGGCGAAAAATAAAATAAAATATCTTTGAATTCTAAGTCAAGAACTTTTTATCATACATGCACAGAAGATGGCAAGTTAGTACATAGGTAATTTAGCACACCATGCCGGATACCTACTTATTTAGTACCTAATTCCTGCAATATTTGATATTTACTTATTGTTTACTTAATTTTACATTTTTCTATACTCTAATTAAATAATTTTTTTGTGTCACAGTGTTTGTAACAAAACTCCTCCTTAATAACGGCTAGACTGATTTTTATGTTGTGTTCCAAACTTCTAACCACAGACTAAAATAATTTTTCGTAATTGAGAAATAAACTTACATAGCAAAACAATGTTTGCCGGGTCAGCTAGTATTAACTCGCAATCTAAAGTATTCTTACATACATAATCACCCAACACTAAACATATTATACATTAACACCTGTATCTTAGTTACTATAATGTCTTATTAAGTATATCTTTCCATTGGGCATGCTAATTTATTCTTTCCGCCTGACGCGATAGTTTTTGTTATAGATACTTTATTATAATTCAATGATGAATGTTTGTTAAACAAATCTTGATCAAATTATTTTCCAGTTAGACAACCTGTTGACAAAATTTGACGATCTTGTCTAAACCCCTTTTTGTTGTGTTTTGGCCCCCTCTCAGAATGAGGTGTTTAGCCATAGCCCCCCATGTGCGGCTTCGCAGGCTTCCTACACCTTTGAGAACATTGTGGTGAACCCTCAGGCATGCAGGTTATAGTAGGTCCACGAAGACGCGCCCCACTTCTTCCTAATTCCTTACGCAGAAGCGACTGTGAAGCATATATTTCTGATCTAATTAGTATTTTCATTGATAATAACTAGATCAGAAATATGTGTATTTTATTTCTAAAAAATTCTGAAAAGTGTAGAGGTAGAGAGCAGCGGTAGACAAAAATATCATTTGTTTTGTTTTTATAAAAAAAAAATTGACAGAATTAAATAATTTTCAGCCACCGAAGGTTTTGGCCGCGGCAAGTGCAGCTCTTGCTATGGCGGTCTACACTTACCTTCAAAAGGGACGTGAAAAGTTATGTTTTTCAATTGTTTCTAAGCACTGTGAGTATAATTATTTATGTACATACCTATATTGGCATATTCTGTACCGGATGTTTAATAAGATTCGGATTAAAGGTTTTAATTCTTGTACAAAAAATATTTAAATTTATTTTATCGGAAATTCCTTTCTGTCTGGTCACGTAGGCACGTTAATATACTATTAGACTAATTTTATTTTAGGTAATATCGTAAATGTGTATTCTCATATTCTCACAGCATTTTATTGTTCGAATTATGACTGACTCATTCCAATTATGTGATTGCCATAAATAATGATGCTTTTTAGATAAAATTATAGAATTAAAAATATTATATTAGAAAAAATAAAATAGCATCTTCAAATGCATTCGTATCATTCCAATCTGTTCACAGATTATCTTTCGTTTATGTAAATCTTTCCTGGAAATTTGGAAATGCATAGTTTGATTTGGTACGTTTACCGGTATGGTTATTAGACAAAATTAAGTACCTACCGTCTTAAAAAGCATCTCTTTCACAGGATTATACATAATCTTCTTTTTTCTGTAAAATTTTCATCTGATAGTAAGTCACAAATCACAATGCAATCACAGATTGCTTTGGTATTTGCCGGTATGACGATGACTATGGTGGTAACCAGCCGTGGCCGAAGCCTCTCAAGTCCCAACAACACAAATTGCGGCATCCTCCTGCTCAAACTACAGCGCACAAACTACACCATCTGCGGGGCTAGACAAAGTAACAGTCGTTTAGCGTTTACGACAGTAGATAAAAATGTATGGACAAAACAAGCGACTGTAGAAAAACCAAGTGACCGTATAGAGGAAAACACGCTTTTTTGAAATTCGACTATGATAATTTGAACGCTCCCTGGTTTTCTCGCAGACGTTGTAGATAACTCTAGCGTACTTCACATGACAATTGACAGCCGACAATGAACAACGCTAAGCATAAAGTAGATTCTGCTTTCATTTGTTTTCATTCGTCACGTGGTTTGTCCATACATTTTTATCTACTGTCGTGAACGCTAAACGACTGTTACTTTGTCTAGCCCCGCAGTTCTGCAAAAATATTCAGCATCGACGAAGTTACATCGTGGTCACTGATTGGTGAATGATTGCATCGGTCGAGCTGTGTGGGCATTGATTGGTCAATGTTTGCATCGGTTATACAGCCATGAGCCAAGGCACCGATTGACTGGTGACGGTTGCGTTGCTATGTTACAGGCGATGTTTGGCGTCTTACAGTTTCTATGAATCACGCCGCAGGAAGTAAGTCACTCTTTAATCTACCCTCAACTTTTCTTTGTTTCAGATCATTTCATCAATCATAATAGGGTCGTGCTACGTCGGCATCTCGGGGACCACTCAGCGAGGGGTTCAGGACCTGCGGGGCTTCCTGTGGCTCGTTTGTTCTGAAGTGTCGTTCAGCGTCTCGTACGGGGCCTTATACGCATTTGACAACGACCTGCCGCTGTTCAAACGGGAGGTGGGAGTGTATACAGCATCCGCCTTCTACGTCAGCAGATTTATAAGTTTAGTGAGTTTCGCTATAGATAGTTTAAACTTCAATCCACTAACGTAAGCGACTGTGAATTAATGGGGCACCATCTTCTTTAGAATCGTTAAGAGTTACGAAGGAGTGAGGTGCGTCTTACTGGATTGAATTATCTTTACAGATCTTTTTTAGCACACACACCACTACTTCACTACACCACTGGGCAGGGTCTCCTCTCAAATAAAAAGGTCTAGGTGGAGATTAAGTGCGAGGCTTCACGCTCCTTCGATAAGATTATGGGAAACTAGAGCTGCTATGACATTCAGTGATGTGAAACAAGAAAAAGAAAAATATATTAACACTGAAAAATGAACTTTACACCTATTGGCTTAGAGTTTGGATTGAGTGTATTTCATCATAGGAAATACAATGCTCGACTTTGACGCGCTTAAGTAATATCAATCTCGGAACTGTCGACCAATATGGCGTTTTGAACTACATTCAATTTTACGCTCTATGTCAATAGTTTTAAAATTAATTTTTCAGTGCTCGCAAAAAATGTTTTGAATTCAATATCGTCTGCTTATGTACGTAAATACCATCACCTTTTTAAACATATCACATCACGAAATGTAGCCGACGCGTAATGTGAATAGCGTTTCGGTGTGTTACGTATATTAAATTATAAGAAGAATACAAAACTAATTTTGAAGAGTCAGATGTAACGTAGGGCCGCGATCTTAATCTATATTTATTTTAGTGTAGGTATAGATTATATTTAGCACCAATGAGAGAGAATATTAGGCTATCATTGATCCATCTTATGATCTTAATCTTAGCATAATAATATCATTAATTTAAAAGTATAATAATATAAAAACCGGCCTAGTGCGTGTCATTCTCGAACACCGAAGGTTCCGTGATCCGTCCCACGATTCAACGACGATACGGGATGAAACAAAATATCTCCTGTAACATATTATATAATAATAACTACTTTTATATACTACTACTACTGCTACTACTTTTGAATACTAACAAAATTTGCTACGGATATCCCTATTTGTAAAGGTAGTAGGTACACATAATACACATAATATATACCTACTAATAAAATCCTAAGATATTACTCGTAACTTAAATGAATAAGTCTGAAAGGCTCTGTTAATTTTACATAAAGTTTTACTAGGCATTCGACTAAAATAACTGTGACACGCAAGATGATGACGACACAGTTTAAGATAGTGGTAGGATCTTTACACTGTGATAATGATATGTGTGATAAGTATACACTAGCAGAGCTAAATTGAGACTTCCATTTATTTGCTATTTAGCTACGTAATCCTAAAAAATAGTCAAAGAACGCATAAATTGAATTTTACGACCAAATGGTAGATAGCGATAAGAATCAAGATTGTACAGGAGATAAAATCGAGAAAACCGCTTTATGGCACGGACCAACTGCTCCCACGTTCGTATACTTTAATTTATTTTAAAATCTATTTTTAGAAAATTTATTCGATAGGTTTTAGGGGAAAGTCTGATCAAATGCGTAACATCATGTTCCGTATTCTGAGGACTAGACATCGGATTATATGCATTTGCATGTTTGAATAAGCAAATGCATATTATTGTATTTTTGAAGCGTTACTGCATATTTTGGTTCTTTTTCGTAGACAATGTTTATTTCAGTAGTTAGACAGTAGACGTGTTAGGCGCCATTGCAATTAATTCAAGCCCGCTGGCATTTGAGAACCCTAGAAGGATTAAAAATAATTGATTTTATTGCCACATATTTCAGCAATGGCTAGAAATGGCGCTCAATTTCAATTTCTGACCGGTAACGTTAAATTTGACGTCAATAAAAACTGTCACGAGTAAAAATTGAAGAAAATCTTGTTACAATAAACAATACCATATTTATTATTAAAATTAAAATGTGAAAATAAATTTAAATTCTTTTATTAAATGTTTTTTTTGATACTGCATATTTTGTGCATATTTGCATGCATATTCTAGCATTTTGATAGTGCATATAATCCGATGTCTAATCATGACATGTGATTAGAGGGTTGCCCTCGGGTTGCCATGTCGCCAAACCAGCTACAACAACAAGCCAGACACGGGGCTAACATCGACTGTTACTTTGTCTAGCCCCGCACCAGCTAGTTTTACCGAACATTTGGTGGTGATTGAGCGATGATGTTAGAGCGACGTACCTATAATTTTATTGATGAGAATCACACCTCTGATATGAAAATAAAAATGAAAATGAAAAATCTTTATTTTCACATAGGCCCAATTAATAGGCTCTTATGAAAAGTCAAAACTCTACCGCCAGGTTCGGAAAGCAGGTTTGCACCGAGAAGAACTGGCAAGAAACTCGGCACTTGCTCTTTTCAAAAAAAAATGTCATTATATACAATTTCTTGAATAATATCAATAATTAATACATAATTTTTAAGATATCTCGTGAAGAGATGGAAATATATCCCTATCATTACAACAATTCTTGTCATTGAAAAATTCTTCAATAGTATAGTAACCCCGACTTATTAGATATTTTTTTGACAGTGACTTTAAACCTGTGTAAAGGTAAGTCCAAAACAGACTTCGGGATCATATTGTAGAAGCGTACACTCAACCCCACAAAGGACTTCTGTACTTTACGTAAACGGTGTGGATATTATGTGTGACAGCAACCGTTATATGGTTATGAGTGATTTTATATTAATTTACCTTCCAAGTTAGTACGACACCTTCCGCTGCATATTCACTTACTACCGGTTGAGATTGCAGTCACCTTTTTAAATAGTCTTGACGACGAGTTCTTCGTGCGAGACGCGTCAATCGTACAAAAGAATTTCTAATATAAACTTTTGTACAAACAAAAAAGGTACATATTCTTTGAAGGTACGCTGGTCAAGTTGGTCTGTTCCTTTACGCACAGAAGTAATAGGTATATATTGACAGCAATCCATACGATGCATTAATACTAAATGGTAAAAATAAATAAAATAATTTGTATCTCAATATCATTGAATCAGGGGCGTAAAATATTTTATTAATTTAAGTGATTGATTTATTTCGCGCGATCTTAATCTGTCGAATACGTTGATGCCTTAATTTTAAATATATTCAAGATAGGTACCTATTTTATATTAGGTACTTTTTAGTATACCTTACTTAGCTGTTGCCGAGATGAGAAATAGGTAGTTTTATTCTGTAACATATTTTTGGATAAGTATAGGTAGTTAATAATATCTGTGCAAAATAATCATCGTAGCCCTGTAATTGATGGATAAACCAACCAACCAAACAAAAACAATGTCTTGGTTAATCGAACAAAGATACCTATGTCTAGATAGGTATATACTAAAGTTGTATAATTATAATTATGTTCGGTAAAAACGTTATTGTGCGCCTACTTTTATTTTGTAAAAATCAAAATAAAGTGCTGCAGGGCTTTCGGAAAGGAACAAATTTTTCCGATAAGTTGATTATCCCACCCTAAAAGAAATGTTCCATTCGGATTAGTTCCTGAGAATGGTGCGTTAAAACAAAAAACAAACAAACGAACGAACTAACGAAAAAACAAACAAACAAACTTTTCAGCTTTATAATATTAGCATAGTATTATAGTATTATAGACGTGTACTCTTTCAACAGATGCCTCGTTGTGTGGTGTGGTCGCTCACGTACGTCGCTATAGCAACGCTAATGGTGGAGCTGCCGGACCACTTCCTTACATCTCTGAAGATCGCCGCATCCCTTGTCGCCACCTCTGTCGCTGCTACTGCTTATGGTATATTTACACTTACAGGGCTATATAAAAATACCAAATTGCTCTCGGCCTATTGTTGTTTACATAAACACTAACAACTTTTGTTTTACGACTTTTCAAAATTCAGTATTAATTTATTTCAATTAAATAAATGTTATTTCTGTAAGATGACATTACACTGTTGCGGTTTCGCGCCACCGGTCGCCACGCCGCGCCGATGTTACATTACAGAGCCAGGAACAAATATGTAGAGTATCTTCGTAAAATATTGAATGTGTGATATTTCTGAAAATATCGAGTAAAAAAAAAGTCGTTGTACAAAAGCTGTTAGTTTTAATGCGATTTGGTATTTTTATATATAGAACCCTGTATATTGGGTTAAGTTCTCTTCTCTACCACACCACAGAATTGCAGCCTAGCGATTCACGTATTGTTTGGATACACTGAGTATACACAAACTCACTGACTCATTCCACTTCACCACAGACTTCACGTAGACGTGACGTAGGCGTGAGATGGATGGATAGGTTCACGTGTTACGGAAAGACGCGAATGCCGCGACGGTTTATTAAACATGTCACTTCGCGAACTTCACGAAATACAGCCGACGCGTTGCGTGAATCGCTAGGCAGAACTTCTTAGGGATGAAATTCGGATACATATTACAATAATAAACGAAGAAGATCCTCTAAATTTCAATTGACTGTAATAAATTTTAAATGTGTGATTGTGGTTTTTCAATAACGTGATATATTCCAGGGCTCGGCATGGGTGCCATGTTCATCTCATCAGGAATCATGAGTGACGTGATGCCGTGCGCGGATCTGCCGCTGTTCCTCATGTCAGGAGCCTTCCTCAGGATCTCCTCGCTGCCCTTCTGGCTGTACCCCGTGAAGTACTTCTCGCATTTCTACTACGGCATGGACGCCATTAGCAACGTCTACTGGAGACAAATTGACCACATAGGTGAGTTTCCGGGTATTTCATTAAAAAATGTTGGTATTTACTCGTAGTATAAAAAAAATTACGGGGTGAGGTTACAGTAGATGTCAATTTTTCTGGTTCTGCTCAACCAGTTCGGGCAATTCTTATACGAGTAGGTAGCAAAGTCTGTGTTAGCAATATTGTCCCTCCTTATCTTTCATCCCGGAAAAGTATTTAGATTACTGGACATCACGCAGTTTCGAACAAATTGCAAAGAGATAATGCAGGGTACCAGTACCAATAGGTAAACAACAAACAAAACTAAACTTGTAATCTCAAAACAACGCAACTTCCTTGATTTCGCTCAAGGTAGTATTTTAGCCTCTTGGGTCTACGTTGTATTGGTCTGTAAAATAATACCTAAATTAATGCCTATGTAATATTATAATTTAAAAAAATACGCTTAGGAAATCAATGTCTAATTCAATCAAAATAAAATACGCAATGTCAATCTCATTATTATAATCATGCCAAAATGCTACGTCGGCACTGTCAGTCAGATCAATTTAGGTTTTACTTAGATGGTTCAGATAAGTTAAACACCTTCCTGACAATTTACAAACACTAAGATATGCCTAACAGAAGCATGTTCGTTGTCCAAGGTTGTAATTTGATAACTTTATTAGCACCTTTGGTATGCATAATTCTGTCACAAGTAATTAGTTTATTAATAATATTTCAACATTATAAAAAAGCTCTTATTTTTTGCAGGTAAGTAAGGTACGACGATTTAGGCAACTTCTGTGGTTGACTCTATCCACGTTAAGTCTGTTTAGGTTAGGTATACTTTGTCACTTTGTTCCAAAGCTTTTCCGATGGAAATGATGATGAGATGGGTGTGAAGTACGGTGGGGATTTCATAGCACCTCGAGGCAGTCTTATGAGCGCGAGCCGCAGGCGAGAGTGATAAAGGGTTAGGATTACGCGGTCACGTGAGCGAAGCCGCGGATTTGCGCTACTATTAATAAAAACTAAATAATATACAAATTAACTATGTACAGGGTCTTACGAGATTCAAGTATTTAAAGAAGAAAAGCATTAGATTTTTTAGCATTAAAGAATCTACACCTCCTTATAAAATAGATGACAGTAGTAGGTATACGAGTAGATATAGATTTTATTCCTTTAGTACTTCAAGATATTACAATGACTTTTGGCTCTAAAAACGGTTTATTAGAGTGTCGTTGATTTACAGTAATGTTACTGAACACTGAGTTATGATAATTTTGTTGTGCATTTTAATTTCTTCGATACGCGGCTTGGATGATTCAGAAGATGGAAAATAATAGAATCATTTGCCACTTATTTACTTATACTAACTCGTACAATAAAAATACCTCTCAATAAAAAGTCACCTAATTTTAGAAATGATTTTTTTCCATGGGAACCGAACTTTGACCTATATAATTTCTGGTTGGTATCACGCTTGCGTCGGATCATCGTTGCTTAAAAGCTATAGGAGATTAACTGGCTCATAAAAGTGTATCTTTTGTAGATCTCCACTGATCGTACTGATAAGATTATTTTTATGTCAGAATTATCGGAAATTTGCATAATTGAAAAACAAATATTGGAACAGAGATTTGAACAGATATTCCAATTTTACACTGTAACTTGAACAAAAAAAAATATAGGCACATATTATGAATAGTCAGTTAGTAATTATTTTAAATAAATGGTGATACCTTACTCCAACTACTATTAGTATTTAAATTCGATGCAGTAAAACGAAGATTCGTATTTCTTTTTAACTCCATTTAACTTCTCTCATGATATTATATTTCAAAAGAAATTAAAACATAATAACAAGAGAGAAGTGATTTTTAAAGCAAAATGATATTTATGTGAAATACTTTGGTTATTTATATATTACTTTTTGTTCATTATATTTACCAAATGACAGTTAAAAGCGTTATTTTACTGCATCGAGTTAAAAGTTAAATATTTTGTGGGCTAAAACTAAGTTTAGGAGGGTTCAGATGTGCTCTAAACTGAGAAGAAACCCACATAAACGTTAAATCGAAAGACGACTTTTTTGGTTTTGTCTAAGATACCTATTTCTTATTTCTTTTACAAGATAATAACATATGGGCAAGAGAGTCATTATGGGCCACGACTAGGCCAACGATTTCAACATACCTTTCGAACTTCGGTTCCCTAAATTATTTAATGAATGTCGGCACATCCGTTGATGTTATAACAGACACATACCTACTATTTGTTTAAGCATTTTATTCAATTACCGTGGGAAGCGACGCGAAACTAGTTTTCCGTATATTTCATCACATGATTGATGACCCAAATTTTTTTTAAAGACAAGCTCACTTCAGCTGGAAATAAAACTGCAGGTGTGAAATGGTTTATATCGCCAATAAATAAGCCCATTTTGCTCAATTAAGTGGTAGTTTTTTGTTAAACTACAAATTATTGTTTATTCGTAGTATAGGCACCAACGTGTCCTGTGTAGCTAAGGGTATGTTCACACGTGAAGCCCAAAGTCGCAAGGAACTACAAAAACTACTCCAGGGTTAAATTAAGAAGGCAGCTTACCTAGCCTAGAGAACGAATCATCGCAAACTCTTAAGGCAATTGCTGCCACTGCCAACCTTCTGCTGGAAGCAATAGAAACCTCATATAAAATTTAAATCCATAGAAAGGAGAAGCTTTAGGTAATATCTAGCTATCTCTCCTATTTGTCTTAAAAGCAATAATAATTTAAAATAATGATTGTGTTAGTAATTAATAATACTAATGTTAAAAAATTGTTACAGATTGTCCCTACAATACAACCACGTCATGCTTAGCCAATGGCGTTGCTGTTCTAAGAGAAAATGGCTACTCAAGTAATTTTATATTGGAAGACAGCTTGGGAATTTTATTTGTTACTATTGTATGGTGTATCCTGGGCTTCTGCGGATTGAAACGAGAGGAAAATAAAGGCTATGCTTACTGAAACTTTTTTTTAATTTTACCTTTACGACTTAGGGCTGATTTTTTTGGTTTGAAAAACCTACTTATAGAAAATTCCATCTGAAAAATCGATTGTGACAAACGGACGGACGGACGGATGGACGGACGGAGAAAATCTCACCATAAAGGTTCCATGTTTACCACTTTGGTAGGGAACACTAATTAACGCTAATCCTGAAATTGGTTTGTTCACAGTAATTAAGGGGATTTATTGAATTTATTTTTGTCTTTCTCACTCTCACGGGTACGTTGGTAGGTGCGACATGCAGCGTCGCGGAAGAATATAACAGAAAAACCACCTTTTTACCTAATTACTCAAAAACTAAGCCAGTTATCAAAAATCAGCTTCTAAGCGTTTTTGGATATTGTTATTACCGACACATTAAAATAAAAATTACAATTACATCCATTGTAGTTTCCGATAAAAAACAGGAAAACTGAGAATTTGGAGCAACTTTTGGGAGAACTTTCTATCGAGAAAATTTTATCCAATCGTGTTTCTGCTTCTAAGTGATTTTAGACTAAAGACCCAAAATACAGACGTTTAAATTTGAAAGTAATTGTCTTTATATTTTTTACGTAAAACTTCATTCAAAATCACTTAAATATGGCTTTTGTACGCCGTTAACTGAATCGATTTCAATAACAACTACCTAGTTACCGGTATCCCGGAAAACGAGTCAAGAAACGTTTCCACGTACCTATTTAGATTTTTTCTTATAAACTCTACTTAATTAAATCTATGCTAGGATAAGTAGATACGTCGTAGTTATGTGCGGCTTTTGAAAATATTATATTTTATACGAGTATGAAAAAAATACTGGAAATAAGATCTTTCCGTGTGAACCATTTTAAATTACACATTTATTTATTCAAAAAAGATTCGAATCAGATTTAAAAAACCTTGATCTCATGTCACACACCAGTATAGGTAAATCCATGTTACCTAATTATTATTAGTGGAAATGTTTTTGTCAGATATCCGCATTGATCTGTACGTAAAGATTTATTATTATAAATCTATGAATATACGACCTATTGTCGTCGCTCGACTAGATAGAGCACAACCTAACAACGACAGCTCCGTAAGTGTGGCAACTTTTTCTTGTAGTGTGAGTGTGTCAATTTGAAAGTATGGTGTGCGGATGCTAGTGTGCGTGAAAAATTGTGTAGCGACGGCTCGGGTTTGGCAATTTGGGCAAAGTATTTTTTGCCGCACTTTTGAAGTCGAGGGCTCCTCTTGGACCTCTATGGTAATAAACATCCGATGTAGAAACATCGGATATAGATCTTGGCAACACCCTTGTCTATACTCCGACTTTTAATTCGATGCAGTAAAATAACCCTTCGTATTTTACTAAACTAAACTATGTTCATATTTTACTAAACTCCATTTATCCTCCTATGTTTCACCAAAATAACTTAAAATATTATAAAATAAGAGAAGTGACTTTCAAGTAACAACCAACATATTGGTATTAACAAAATAATATTCATAATTTCTTTAATTAACCAAATAACAGTTAAAAATGTCATTTTACTTCATCGAAATAAAAGTACAGAGCAAGGAATCACTATCACTATCACTACATAGTATAAAACAAAGTCGCCTTTTCTGTCCCTATATCCCTATGTGCGCTTAAATCTTTAAAACTACGCAACGGATTTTGATGCGGTTTTTTCCAATAGATAGAGTGATTCAAGAGGAAGGTTTATATGTATAATACATGCATCATATAAGAAGGCAACATTGCTAATTTTAGAGGTTTCTAACGTGATGTCGTAAATTAACCTATTTTTTGGGCTTATTTAGCAATTTAGCAAAAACGCTGCCTAAACCCTACGAGTTAGATCAAATTAATGTACTACAGTATTGTACACCATAAAATGGTCTACAAAAAAGTCCGCGATGGTATATGTTTATATTTTAGGGATAACCCACATTAACCATTTTTATTGTTTACTTTTTACGTGAAAAAATGGCTTATTTACGAAGCTATTTTAAGCAATACGGCATTAATCCTTATCGAATTAAGTACCTTAAATACAGTGTGCAATTAATATAGATCAATATGGTTCCTTACAGCATGTAAATTAAACAAATATTTTCGGAGATATTACAAATTTAAAATTTGCGTTTGCGGCGGGCGGTACCGGTCGGACGGACGTTGCAGGCTTAGATTTGAGCGTTGACTGTTTTTCACATGGCCAACTGTATGTCGCTCTTTCAAGAGTAACCTCAAGAGAAAACATGTTTGTATTGTCTAATGACAAGAAAGCTGTGAACGTTGTGTATAAAGACATCCTGTAATATAGATAGATAGATAGAAAATTCTTTATTGTACACCAATAAAACATGAGAAAACATTGATAAATACACAAAAGTTATACTAATGTACATATGGCTAATACTAATAGTTATACTAATATATTAATTGTTGTAAAAATAAAATAAATACCTAGGTAAAAATGTAAAAAGTAAATAAGTAAAAATGTGTAATGTAATAAAAATTGTATGAATTTAGATATTCCAAAGATAGCAGGAAATCTTCATAGTAAGTATAGGGAAAGAGGAATTGTTTTACTCCAAATTTAATGCGTGCAGGCCAAGGGCAGTAATGAATGAATCAAAAATACTGGATCATGTTTTCATTGAGTGACATAGGCATATATATTTTATGCCCGTGCAAAGTCGGAGCGGGCCGCTATGTTTTTATTATATACAACGTTCATAGTTTTTCTGTAGTGTATTTAATTTAGTATCAGCATTGCACCCGTGCGAAGCCGGGGCGGGTCGCTAGTAACTTTATATTTTTTTTTCTGTGCACAAATAATTGCTAAATGCATTGCTAAAGTATTCCTTAACTTAAATTTTAAAGGAGAGGAATGTCATGTAGTGATGCAAAGCTAATGCGTTTCTGCATATTTGCACAGTAAACCGACGTATATCGTCGCAAAGTCCCTCCCCAACTGCAATACCAATGCAACTAGCCGTAAGCTGGCAAAGCCTAACATTTGTAATGCCATTCTGCATTTTAATATTTCTCATTGCAACCCGTGGTGCAGTGACAAAAACACTACAAAATTATGTTCCCGTCAATTCCATTTACGTTTTTTTATTACTTATGCTTTAATAAGATGATTTCAAACTTTTCAAATTAAAACATGCTCTAGAGTCTCTACACTAAGTAAATATTATGTAACTTAGTATTACCTATTTGCAGCTGAATCATAGCTTAATCTAGGTAGATATAACTGCGTATGTGAACAACTGGTTATAGATATAAATAAAGATAATCGCCAGGCATTTATTAATGCGAGACACTTTATTTTCTTTTTTCTGAATATGACAAAAATAACTTTATCTAAAAACGAACTAATTGACTATTAAAAACAAAACTTATTAGGTTATTATTATACTCAAAGGTGTGTTGACTTCAGTGAAATTTAATACCAATTTTCAAATAATCTTATGTTTAAGTATTTATTATAGATAATATCTGTGCATAAACCTACATTTTAGATTTGGAAATTGGTCTATGATACGCTTTATTGGCATCAATAATTGGTTTTCGCTGTAAACCACTTTTTATGGCTATGCTAATTCATGGATTAAATTTGGACGGATCATCTAATAATTTTAAATAATAATCTTTTTGATATTTTTATTTTGCATAAAAAAAATTATGGGACTGCGGTCACTCTGCGTGTAGACTAACGACTTTCTAAATATAACTTTATTCTATGTTTAGAGTCTAGATTTTATTTATTTATCTTTCGTTGTGGACAGCAAATCCATACTACAAAAAAAACATTACCTTAGGTAATTTGGTTAGATCTACCTTTATTTATCATATTTAATTACCATTTATTTAACTGGTCATTTTTCTAATTACGTAATTGTTCATTAACATTTTCTTCTTAAATGTTTATCAATGTTTCATACTTGACATAGAAATGTAACAGGAAATGTATGAATTTCCTCGGAAATCTATAGAAATTCTTAAATCCGTCGGAAATGTACCTATGTAATAAATTGTATTTTACAAATTTTCTAGGAATTGTAAACAATTCTTGGTTTTCACAGATTTCCGGTAACAGAGACATTATTATAACAACGCAACTCCCAGCGTGTAATAAACATAAGGGAATATTGATAAATGAAAGATTTTAATTTTTTATAGAAACTTATTTTTATTCGTAAAAAAATTACAGACATAGTTCGTATAATAAGTCAATTAACAATAAATCTATCCGTAGAACATCACTTAATACGTTTATTATCTAGCTTTGTTGTCCTTAAAATGAAAATTTGTCTAATATTTATATTATTACCAAGCCCACTGATTTGCGCGGTCGGTCGGTTTCACACAACACCCGAACATAATTAAACTCAACATTACCTACTCACCTTAGGGCTGATTAGGTAAATATTAGTTACCCACTCGAAGATATCTCTAACATGACAAAAACTACCTATTTATTACGTACACATTAGACAATCATGTTTCGGTTGAAAGAGTTATAAAAGGCGCTTTAAAAATTTACAAAAAATTTGCGAGCCAAGCCATAAACAATTAATTTTTGAATGAGGAATGCCACTAGGTCCGTTGAATCACTTGAAGCTTTATGATCTTGTAGGCTTAGTATTAGAAACGCACTATAAGGTACATATTTAAATCGGGATAATTTTGAAGTAACGGCAATTTCATTTTCCGTCTTTTTCAAATATTCCTTTCAAGGATTCTGAGAGCCTCAAAATTTTCGTTTTTTTGCTGACAACTTCTAAAAAGTAGTTCATCTTACTTAAAAACTTTCTATGCACTACTTGTATACCGTTGCAAAGTTAAGCAAGCAAGCAACTTAATTAAGTTAACTAGCAAGTTACAACCCTGTGTCCGACGTCCAACTTTAAAATCTTGTAAACTAAACTTGAACTAAATTTATTTAGGGCTATAATAATTTCATCAATATAATAACACCTAACGAGAAACCAAGGCAAAAGTGCAAAATGTAACGTTTGTCCCCGGTCTCCCCTACTCAAGTTAGAGCAGCTTTATTAGGGCCAGTCCACACCAAATTCCGCTCGCAAGTCCGCATAACTTAACACAATAAATACTTACAAATACAAATTCGAAAACCTAATACACCGGCGTACCCCGACTTCTCTTTATGACCATTATAAACGCTATTATGTGAGCTACAAAGTACATAGTCGCCAAGCATGCGCAGTTCCTCCAGAAGTGTTCCTCGACGTAACCGAACCGTCTCAAAACATCCGCTCCAGTTTTGATGCACGGCATTCCCTTTATGCTGACGCAATTTATAGAGTCAACTGGAGCCCATTGGATGATTGATATAGTTTCGACTCCGTAGTAGAAGCCAGAGACATATCTCAGCCAGGATACGTATTTGGAAACGCTGGCCAGGTTCAGATAGATCCCCGAGAACATTGTGCCTATCAGGTCGAATGGAACTGAGACGAGGGCCGCTGTCTCCATTTTGTCGAACACCGCCGACAGGAATGAACCTAGAACAAAAATACATGTCATTTTACACGGAATATGCCTAATTAGCGCAGATTCTGTGAACGTTACTTTGTTTTACGCCGCTGTTAAAAAATAATCAAGGCTTCTTCAAAACTTGGCTAGGATGAAAATGTCATAGTTTTATTTTCATTGTGCATAGGTACATATTCTTATCACACAGATATCCTATTGATAAACGGTGAGGGTTTTATGTTTGTTGGTTTGTAGTTATAACGTTTTTCTGCAAAAAATTAGTTTGTAGTTACAGTAAAGACAGACCTTTTTGTTTTTATCCTGCAAGTTTCGAAAAACCCCAGTTTCAACTTAACCCGGGGGAGTTATAATACGAACTTGTTTTATCTGAAAAATGTCTTAAAAAAGTTCCTTTCGCTTTTTCAGATCACGTATTTATAGTTTATACTCGATACGAGTATAAATACGTACATATACGATGTCCGTCGTACCAAACACTCCTAAAGCTATTTTGATGCATTCTATGGTCTAACAATATGTGTGAATGTGAATAAAAATGACCTATACAGTATAAATACATGTTAGCATTTATACAGATACCATATTTTCATAATAAACTGGATTTGAAGCCTACATGAATTAAATTACCCACTTATAAAACACTTCCATTATTTAATTATGTAAATTTTTGCTAAATATGTATCTCTTATTTGAATAAACCAATAAATCATTCGAATGTTTAACGTTTCATATCTTGAAATGTTACAATAAAAGTACTATTTTAAATAAAAGCGCATTTATTTTAACTTACTATGTCTCGAGTAAGTAAAAATTTAGGTAATGTCTATTTAATTACTTAGAAAGACAGAATAGCCAAAATATCTGAAGGTCATCAGGTCAGGTCAGGTCTGAGTCATGACTCTTGACATTGACTTGACTTTTGTTAATTTTAATAAAAGTCTGTAAGACCTCTAAGGTCATGTGTGTATAATATATAGTCTGTAAGAATAACTCGTCTATGGCGCGACGCTATGTAATCTGTGGTCGCGCCCTTGAACTTGATGATTTGTATTCTGTCACTTGAATTCTTCCCGCGTGTGCCGCGATGCCTAACCTTTGTACGCTGAAAAAGATTTTCTTGCTAATTAAACAACCGCTATTCTGTTAAAGTGTTTTCATCATTTGTAAGCCCCATCCCGCTTATAGTGGCTGCCCAACGTGCGGGGCTCGTGAAATAGCTAAAATCAAACGCGTAAAAGGGACTCACGCCGGATGACGCAATACCCGGCGTGGCAGATATAGCATCGTGGCACTTCGCAATTTCGTCTGCGAATTTCTTCGAGCGCCGACGGCCTGCTTGGGCATTCATCCAGAGGCCGGCCCAAGGAATTCCATCACCGCGCAACCGCGCCGGCTTGACTGAGCGCCGTCCGCAACATGGCGTCGCGTGAGCGGTCCGTCGAGCCCAGCAGTGCGAGCAGCGAGGACGAGACAACGACGGGAGGCGTGACAATGCGCGAGAGACGTACCGCGCCGATCCAGATAAGTGAATCACAAATATCCAGCATTATAGCGAAAGTTATGCAGGAGACTTTAAGTAGCTCATCGACCGGAACACGTGCGAATAACCTATCGAAGTGTACGGCGCGTTTCGCTGGTAACGAAACGTCATCCGACGCCGTTGAGGCATTTATAGACGCAGTACAGGTGTTTATAGAGTGCGCCGACGTGACCGACGATCACGCGCTGCGCGGCCTAGCGATGTTACTCGAGGGCCCGGCCGCGATCTGGTGGCGTGGCGTCAAAGGTGAAATATCGTCGTGGGCGGAGGCAAAAGCGCGACTTCGCAGCATGTATGGTGCCCCGCGCCCCGCGTACAAGGTGCTACGTGACATTTTCTCCCGTGAACAGTGTAATGAAAGTGCTGAAGTGTTTATCCCAAAGGTCAAAGCCCTCATAGTGAAATTACCCTACAAGTTAGATATGTGTGTGCAACTAGATTTACGGCCGTTTTCAATAAACTATCTATCCGCCATTTCAGTAACTAAAGTTAGGGAAATCTATCTTTTTGTCCTTACTTTCTTTTCAATTACCTACTGACGGATAGCATTTCCTACCGAAGTTAGTTATCTATCATCGGGAGGACGGGTAGCTTACTAGAGATATGAACGCTCATACAAATCGTGCTTACTTGCGTTTCAATACGAGTTTCGCGTTAATCTCCGATAGCTGGAGCTATCGTTAGTAACGTCATTTGTTTATCCGTCAAAATTGGTCGGTAGCCATTCCTATCCAACTTTGCATTTTGAAAATAAATATACTAAATCTGTTTTTGACGTGACAACGTCTTAAAAATCGATAGAGCCGGTTGCACGCACGAAAAAACATGACTCATCCGGCGTTACCTCGCTCATGCGGCGTTACCGGCGTTACCTCGCGAGCGCGGAACGAGCGACAAAGAAGACGTTGTCACGTTCAACTATCGTCAGTAAACCGACTTTACAGGCAACCAATTTTTGACGTGACAACGTCTTATAAATCGATAGAGCCGGTTGCACGCACGAAAAAACATGACTCATCCGGCGTTACCGGCGTTACCTCGCTCATGCGGCGTTACCGGCGTTACTTCGCGAGCGCGGAACGAGCGACAATGAAGACGTTGTCACGTTCAACTATCGTCAGTAAACCGACTTTACAGGCAACCAATTTTTTTTTTGACGTGACAACGTCTTATAAATCGATAGAGCCGGCTGCACGCACAAAAAAACATGACTCATCCGGCGTTACCTCGCTCATGCGGCGTTACC
Source organism: Coenonympha arcania (assembly GCA_036785405.1). NCBI lineage: Eukaryota > Metazoa > Arthropoda > Insecta > Lepidoptera > Nymphalidae > Coenonympha > Coenonympha arcania. The sequence goes on from CM072055.1 coordinate 17,101,860, forward strand.
TCGCTCATGCGGCGTTACCTCGCTCGCGTTACCTCGCTCTGAGGCGTTCCATATAAGGCTTGAAGTGCAAGCGAGAGTTGTCACGTTCAACTATCGTCAGTAAACCGACTTTACAGACAAACAATTTTTTCTATTTAATTAAAATGGATTACCAACAACATTGCCTCTTCCTTCGTCATAGGTGCTGCTTTCGCTGACTGAAAATATTTCTTTATGAACTTGATATTTAACTAAGATAAATATATAGCCTAGTTCATTTTATTTTATAGGTACTTACCATCTTTTTTAATTTCACAAACGTAAATTTAAAAAAAACAATGCGTTTTGGTGGGAAGTAGGAACTTGAAACCCAATCAAACAAACATGAATACAAAGACAAACTCGTTCCGCGCTCGCGAGGTAACGCCGGTAACGCCGCATGAGCGAGGTAACGCCGGATGAGTCATGTTTTTTCGTGCGTGCAACCGGCTCTATCGATTTATAAGACGTTGTCACGTCAAAATAAATTCTACATATATTTTGATACCTTTTTCTAATAATAATAGATTTTCGTGTAGAGATAAAATATCTTTATCTCTACACGAAAATTAATAATGATACAAAAAATAACAAAATATGAATAGTTTTGAGTGCAACAATATTTTGATTTTAACGTAGAATGAAACGTTTCAAAATGCTTGGATAGATGAGAGGGAATGAGCTATCTACTGTTAGTCAAAGATAGATAGCACTTATCTTTGTTTGTGAAACGCAGATTAAAGATAGCTAAGTTCTTACTGATTATCGAAGATAGCTATCTATCTTTAACCTTTGATAGGTTATTGAAAACGGCCGTATCTATGGACTCCTAAGTAGAAAAATAAGAAAGTATGTACCACGAATCTCTGTAAGTACTATAGATGAACTCATAATGAAGGCGAGGGAAGTTGAAGAGTCTTCGGCTGAAACCAAGGTCTTGCTTCCGCCGTCCTCAGAACTTAAATCTGATAGTAGCTCCCCAAAGCGTTCTCGCATCCGCTGTAAATTTTGCCGTGCTTTCAACCATAGTCAGGAAGAATGTAGGAAACTTGCATCTAGGAAGGAGGAGGTCCAACCTACTGGTACTGAGAGTAGGCCACCCCTCCGCTGTTGCGGATGTGGAAAAGCTGGCGTAATTAAATCCAAGTGCGACTGCAGCACTAAGGGTGAGCCTCGTGCTAGTACTTCTTCAGCTAGTTTTAATATAATACAATCTTGCAGAGATCTCCCCACGGTGATGGTGAATATAGGAGGCAAGGAGGGCGCAGCTGTCCTGGACACTGGTGCGACTCAGAACCTGGCCAGCCCCATGCTGTACAGGGTCTTGGTAGAGGCAGGTGTTGAGTTCACGCAGGTTCAGCGATCAATCGGGTTAGCACTTGGATTAGCACAGGTATGTGATGTACTTATTACTAGTAACCCTGTCACAGTAGGTATCAAGAAACGTGATGTTGCTACTCATTTTATGTATCTCCCTGGTTCAGAGGGAAGGACATTGTTAGGTCAGGATTTCATCTCAAAAGCAGGGATCATATTAAACATCCCAAGAGCCTCATGGAGCTTCCTCGATAACCCAAATCAGCGGTTTGAGTTCGTAAAAGCCTACCATCTTGAGGCGAGCACTAGCGCTCCTGTGCTGAGTACTGGAAGTCCGTCTCAGTCGCAGAAGAGCAATGAACCTAGGATTGAGGCAAGCGCTAGCGCCCCTGAGCTGAGTACTGGAAATCCGTCTCGGTCACAGGAGGACAGCGAATCTCGCTCTCACCCACAGACTAGCGAGTCAGGTCTGAGGGCAGATGAGGACCAAGCCCTGTCTCACACTAGCGCCTCTGTGCTGAGTACTGGAGGTCCGTCTCAGTCACAAGAGAGCGATGAAGGTCACTCTAACCTACAGACCAGCGACTTGGGTCTGAGAACGGATGAGGGCCAAGCCCTGTCTCAGGCACAGAGGATAATATTGAATGATTTCATTTTCAGCAGGGCGGAGCGATTTGCCAAGGAAGGTCCTGCCACAGAGTATGCGACCCACAGCATCAAGGTCAGAGAAGACCAATCGCCTATCGCCTGCCCGCCTTTCCGGATGTCGGCCAACCGGAAAGAGGCATTGAAGACGGAACTCGACAAGCTGCTCGCTGCAGGTGTCATCGAGGAGTGTGAGTCTCCGTGGGCCGCTAATGTGGTCATGGTCCCCAAGAAGGATGGAGGTATGCGTCTTTGTATTGATTATCGCAAGCTCAACGAGGTTACCGTGCCTGACCGATACCCGTTGCCGAGGATTGAGGATGTCCTCCATGCTGCGAAGACCTGCACCTACATGACCACACTTGATCTCCATTCTGGCTACTTCCAGGTGAATGTGCATCCAGATGATCGAGATAAAACGGGTTTTGTCACCCCGTTTGGTATGTTTAGGTTTATTCGTATGCCTATGGGACTGCGTAACTCAGGAGCTACGTTCCAAAGGCTCATCGATCGCTTCAAGGCAAACCTCACCTCACTGAATGGCTCAGTGCTGGCATATTTAGATGACATAATTGTTCTATCACCAGGTGGTTTCGACAACCATATGGCAGATTTAAAGTCAGTGTTTGACAGACTAGCTATGTTCAACCTAAGAGTGAACCGCGACAAGAGCTGTTTTGCATGTAATTCTGTCAAGTTTCTAGGCCATGTCATAATACCGGGTGGTATTCATACTGACCCCGATAAGACAGCTGCTATAACTGCTATGCCCGCTCCAGTGAACACTAAACACTTAAAATGCTTTCTGCAAACTTCCAGCTGGTTCCGGAGGTTCATCCCGGGCTATGCGGAGGTTGCCAGGCCTCTCACTGCACTGCTCAAGAAAGGCAGGAGCTGGGAGTGGGGAGAGCAACAGCAGCAGGCCTTCGAAAGAATCAAAACCCTTCTGACCACGGCGCCAATCCTGCGGCAAGCTGACGACTCGCTGCCATACGTCCTCAACACGGATAGTAGCAAGTATTGTCTTGGTGCTTGTCTACTCCAGGGGGAGGGAGCAGATGAACGTCCTGTGGAGTTCGCAAGTAGGCAGTTGACCCCCGCCGAGGTCAACTACCCAACTATCGAGCGCGAGGCGCTAGCGATAGTGTGGGCCATACAGAAGTTCAGGGGCTACATAGAAGGCGCGCATGTTAAGGTCAGAACCGACCACCAGCCCCTGAGATGGCTGATGTCGACGAAATCACCAAGTGGAAAACTAGCCAGGTGGGCTCTTACTCTACAAGAATTTGACCTGCATATCGAGTATACACCTGGAAAGTCAAACGTCATAGCTGACATGTTATCGCGTCCACCCTGCGACGAGGGGGAGCGAACTCGTTGCGATCTTTGCTACGCCGTTGCGGATTTCCCAGCGCGTGCTGCCAGCGAGATCCGCGACAACCAACTGAAGGACCCTGAGATGGCTATTCTGGTAGGCCGAGACCACGCCACTTGGGATGTATTTTTACCCGCTGCCCGTTTCGCAATGAATTCTGCGGTAACTTCTAGTACTGGTTACTCGCCCGCTTTCTTAACTTTCGGCAGAGAGCTACGCGCACCTGCGGACGCAGCGTGCGACCTACGTGCCATCGTCGACAGCGACACCTTCGTGGCGAGCGTGACACCTTACCTGCGTCAACTGGGAGGTGCTCTCGCAGCGGCCCGTGATACACACGAGCGCTCGCAGAACGCCAGCAAGGTACACGCCGACGCTGCACGGCGCGAAGCCCCAGACTACGAGGCCGGGAGCCTCGTGTTGCTGAAAACTCAAGGACTCAACGATACCGGTAGGGGGCAGACGACCAAGTTCATTCCTCGGAGAGACGGACCTTATCGCATCCGCAGAGCCGTAAGCGCCGTCACTTACCTCCTAGAGAGGGTAAGCAACGGTGAGCTGCTAGGGAAGTATCATGTGTCACAGCTCACTCCGTTCGTAGGCGACCTCCAACCTCCTTTACAGGAAAAAACGTAAACGTGGTAGGCCACGACGTAATTAAGTGATTACCGCGAATGCGAGGACGCTTTATTCGCGCTAATGGGGGAGCCTGTAAGACCTCTAAGGTCATGTGTGTATAATATATAGTCTGTAAGAATAACTCGTCTATGGCGCGACGCTATGTAATCTGTGGTCGCGCCCTTGAACTTGATGATTTGTATTCTGTCACTTGAATTCTTCCCGCGTGTGCCGCGATGCCTAACCTTTGTACGCTGAAAAAGATTTTCTTGCTAATTAAACAACCGCTATTCTGTTAAAGTGTTTTCATCATTTGTAAGCCCCATCCCGCTTATAAGTCTGTTTTTTTTTATTTTTTACTTTTTAGTGGAAAACAACGAATGCGCAAGGCATTGCAAAAACGCCCAAATCGCTTCAAGCATACTAGCAAAATTTGAAGAGTTCCCTCGATTTTACCAAGATCCCATCATCATAAGATCCCGACCTGATAACCATAAAACAACCTGAAAAAAAAATTCTTTGAAACGATACCCAAATCACTTCAAGTGTGCTTTTAAAATTTGAAGAGTTCCCTGGGTTTTTCCAGGATCCCACCATCAGATCCTGACTTGATGACTATGGGACCATCTGTGAAGTATACCCTTTCAAACAAAAAAAGAATTTTCTAAATCGGTCCACGCATCTTCAAGTAATCGGGGAACATACATAAAAAAAAGATTCCGACGAATTGAGAATCTCTCCTTTTTTTGAAGTCGGTTAAAAATAATTACCGTAAGCATTAGCGAAGTTCGCGCACAGGACGCAAATGAAGCACATCCAGAGCCAGTTCATGAAGCCTCCTTGCAGCCCCGCCACGTTGAACACTAGCGTCACGAACAGAATTGGCTCTATCACAGCTCGTGGTATCTGCAAACGATTGTTTTCGTAAGTATTCAAAGCAACACCAAAATGGTGCCACGTAATAATTAACATTGCAGCTCACTCCGACGTAGCGAAAAAATCCTTCTGCAAATGCTACGTGGTTCGTAGGTGCTACGAGAGTGCTACGGATACGTACTTAAATTGCTAAACTTGAATACATAGGGCATAGTAGTTTGGATGAACATCAAATTGCTTTTGGCAAACCCAGAAACTATCTAAAGGCCAATAATAAGTTGTTCCTATTATAATATTATCGAAAGGTAAATCAATAACAATAATCTAAACAATATTCTTGACATCAAAATACTTTAATTTTTCACCCGCACCTTATAAAAATAATGGATAATGCTTACACAAATAGAAAATTGCACGATGAAAAATATGATATTTAATATTAAACTTTGAAGTTATTTTAACCGTATCTACTAATGAAATATTTTTAGAGATGGATAAAACAGCTTATGGTAGTCTGTGCCGTTACTCTCAATAAATATCTATTTTTAAGGCAAAGCATAATGTCATCTTCATCGTAAATAACGAATCAACCTGCACTATTAACGACAGCTAATTTTAGATTCTATCTCACGAGTCATGATGTTCATAATATAAATGTTTGGAAACTTGTATATTTGTATAAAGTCCACATTTTATACATTTTAAGCTCCCTGCGCATTTATTCTTATTCAACTTTCGCATATTTTAATGACGTGAGTATTCTTAAAATAAATGCCAATCCCTGAATAGACACTCTTATGATGCTAATAATATTCTGAGCTATTGTTGGAAAATTCCATGCTATGCCTAGGTACTCATTATGATTATTTTTACTAAGTACATTAATTTTAATACCTAGTTGGTTTTAACCAAACGTATTAACTACGTATATTTACATCATCTTAATAATTTCATCATCATTTAAATTATCATATTATAATCATATTTTTACACTTTTTTATTCAAATAATTGTAACTAAGTAGCAAAAAACCAAATCAGGAAGCAAAGGTACTCAGAAATAGCTTTCTGAGAAAAAAAATAACTCAAATTACAGTGTTTGAAAAGCAGTTAGTTTTTTTGGAGCGATCAAATTATGTTGTTCTTTCAATATTTGCCGAGTCATTTTCTTCGACGGCATGCTATTTAAATTAATCTATAAATAATTACATATCTCGTAACATACATAATTACTCGCATAGTTTGCTTTAGTCAATTAACTATTTGAGTCTGTTTTAAAATTGTATTGAATACTTACTAGACTTTAGTTACGTTAGATTTTTAAAAGAAAAAATCGAAACTCTTTTCGAAACCGTTGGCTTGTAAATTATATTTACCAAAATAATTAATGTTTTTTTCGATAAATTTGTTTGATAGACCTTAAGGCGGTTCATGCGTTAGTATTATGCTTGAGTCAAAATTTACGATATCCGAAGGAACATAAAATAGTTATGTGTTCAATTATAGATTAGATAATTGAATTCATATTATTTGGCATTTCATAATCTAGAACTTGTCTTAAAAATATTTTAAAATATGTGTATAACTTTCTCACTAGAACAGTTTTTGTATAGGCTGTTTGCTAAAATAGCGGTCGACGCTCTACGCAGATATTTGCCATGTTTCTTAACACAAACTTATAATAATGACATATTTAGAAAATTAATAACATTTACTAAAAAGTGTCTCAAAATAAAAACACGATTTTCCTAGATTTTCATTAAAAAACCATAAACCGAAAAGTGTCATTTTTAGCTTTTTTCGATAAATTAAACGTATTATTTTAGGATAAAATCCAAGATATTTTGTTATTTCTGAATTATAGTAATTTAATTTAATTAATATTCAATATCACTGGTTATTTACTATTTGATTAAGTAGTATATTTATTTTACTATAATTTTTTTTGTAATAGCATTATCAGCGCAAAATGCGTCAGCGCCAACGAAAACCAATTTAGTATGGCAAGAAACGCGATGCGCGCTGTTTTGCATGAACGCTCTAGTTATCTGTTAGATAGGACTTACCCAGAATATCATTTTCGACAAATAGTAAGGTACGGGCGAGTACAGTCCGCTGGCAGTTTCTCTCAACAGTATCGGCACTTCGCTGGGGAAGGTGATGAAGACGGCGTAGATGAAGAGGAATATCGTCTCCGCTATCATCAGGTACAGCAGACCCTCCGCGTTCTGGATGTCGCGTTGGTCCAACTCCTCGAAGTGGCCGTTGTAGGGGACCGAGATTACAAGGCCGACGAACTGATGGAGAAAGTTAAACTTCAGCCCATAGATTTATAATAGGTCGTCGTTCGCGCTCCGACTAAAAAAAATTGGTTGCCTGTAAAGTCGGTTTACTGACGGTAGTTGAACGTGCTAACGTCTTCTTTGTCGCTCGTTCCGCGCTCGCGAGGTAACGCCGGTAACGCCGCATGAGCGAGGTAACGCCGGATGAGTCATGTTTTTTCGTGCGTGAAACCGGCTCTATCGATTTATAAGACGTTGTCACGTCAATAAATAGAGCCCTACCTAACAACGACAGCTCCGTGAGTGCGACAACCTTTTTTTGTAGTGTGAGGTCAATTTGAAATTTGTATGGTGTGCAAAATTGTGTAGTGACGACTCGGGTTTGCCAATTTGAGCAAAGTATTTTTGCCGCACTTTTGAAGTCGAGGGCTCCCTCTTGGACCTCTGCTTCAGCCATATTGACAATTATAAACAGCAAAATACACATGGATGGAAAATTATGATGATCACAATATTATGATAGTAAAGAATTTGATATTATTTTACATTCGTGATATTGATTTGAACCAACCACTTCAACATATCATTCGCAAATAATGACAAAAGTAATCAATAAAACACATGAATAAATTCAAAAAGGGGAAAAGTAGTTCTTGGTGAAAGTGGGCTACATTACCTATACATTTCTTAGAAAAATGAAAGTAGTATAATCATTTAAAGTAAATAAAGAAGAGCAATGTAAAGGTTATCATAAGTTTTTTTTTAATGAATTCCTTACCATCAGAAGAAAAAATTCAGCTATCCATATCGACTTTTGATGTTTTATTGACAGTATATTTCTCCACATTAGCCAGTAAAATTGGACAAAGTAGTTCACTTTGACTCTGTAAAAAATAAAAATGCTAGATGGTAAGTAACAAAATCTAATCCATGCATTATTTTTCATATAAAATATGTTTCACATGGTACTTACAGTGTTAAATAACGCTCGAAGTAAACATTCTAAAAGAAAAAAAAATATTTTAATTCTTGTACATATTGTAATAACCTATTACATTCTATTATTCTATGGATTTGGCGATTGGACAATGGACCGGACCTATTCTAAATTTTAACATTTTTTTGTTAAATCGTACTCTTCTTGGAACCTCTACCTGCAATCATAACATATGCCTACAACATAATTAGGCAGTAGTGGACAGAAATTAAAATTTAATTTTTTTTCACTTGTGTTTGAAACAAGAATTATAGAATTGGATCAAATAACAAAAAAGTTATTAGCATTTTAATATTTCTGATTGGACAGCTGTATGAAACTATGACGACAAAGTGTGGTTATGCCATTTTTTGTGGAATTCGTTACTTTTATTCTACTCTATAAAAAAAGTTATAAAAAATTGAGTTAACTACCTAATTATTAAACATTCTTGGAATTGTAGAGCTTCGAGTCAAGAACCCTTTAAACGCCATCCCATATTATTTAAATCCTACCTTTTCATCTGTATCTCCATTAAAATACTCCATCTCATCTTTAACATCGCCCACTCGGCTCTCGATGGCGGCCGCGAAACTCGACCTCTGGTACTCGTTGCATATACGCCTGATCCGCTCTCTGCTCTCCATCTCCTTCTCTGTGTCTACACCGAGCAGAGTGACGTAGTACTCTGCTGCATTGAAGCCCACTGGACACTTGTAGTTGAGGCTGCGAGGAAATGTTTCAAACTTAACATAGCTTACTCCAAAAGAGTCCATATAACACGATTTATACGTCGGCTTGCCTTAGGATAGGGAATCCTATAAGCAATATATTTCCATCTTTTTCATTTCATAATTTCTTCATTTATGTACGACGTGTCTAGTAAACTCAAAAGTTTTCCTTACGTACAAAGAACAAAAGTTATACCTAAGTGATGAGTTAAGAAAAAATAGATTTGTTATGCGAGCTATTGAGATAAGATTACGTAGTAGTTGCAAAAGATATAGCTTTTTAATGAAATTTTTTGCTATATAAGCGCCATGTTTCACGATTATGGATTACTTATCTACCTGTATGTTTACTGAGCCTTTACAATAAAATCAATATAAATTGAGTAACTGCAAATTGATTAACTTCTTTAAGAAAACATAAATGTTGTTTAAATTTTAAGAAACCAATCAAGAAAATTTTATTTTAGGATTAGCCAGTAATAATTTACACATAAATAATTTTAATTTTTTGCCGAATTTTTATTCATTATATGCGATAGTATAAAATGATGGTAATCCGTAATTTATGTGTCAATTTACACAAACATCCACCTTATTGTAGGCAATTTATATCATAATGTCTACCGAAACACGTGGTCTGATCACTGATCAGTGTCCATGGGCTATGGTTATGAATAATAGTAATCATAAGCAGCGTCTAGGCAGGCCAGTCTCACTTATCACGTGGCCGTCCCGGCTACAAGTACGGGTCCGGACCTCAATATTTTAGATGGTTGCCGCTCGCGGGCCGAGTTGCACGCGCCGTCTGACTACGGAAGCCCTGTCGTAAGAGATAAAGTTAGGCGATAGAAAGAGACCACAACATTGCGTTTGTTGCGTGTCGATTTTGAGGGCGGGGCCAGGCGCTATTGTGAACTGAATTGCACTCTTTGTGTCAGCGCTAGAGTCGCTATTTCTTTAAATAATCGTGCGGAGTGGACCTTCTGGTACTATTTAGAGTTCTGTGGTCTACGTTAAATGCCAGATTTTGGATGGTTACATAACCCTTAACTCCACCAACATAGCGGTACCTATTTGTTGACTACGAATCCGTCTGCGTGGATTTCAGACCAATCTTTATGAATCCTGCCAATTCTAACAGACATTTTTGATTCTGAGTACGTTCGCTCTTCAAACTAGGGAAATAGCGCTAGATAAAATTCATCAAAATCGGTTTACCTAATATAAATTTCAAATTATGCCTTCTTCTTCGTGTTGTAGTCGGAGGAACTAGATACTCCTTTTAAATTGATGACCACTACAAGATGACCATATCCATCCAACTTATACCAGCTACTTTGAGCACCTTAATTTCTTACTTCTTTAGAGCTTTTACTTTGAATACTATAATTAACTGAAGGTTTTATATTTATCTAAATTAATTTGTATCGAGTCATTAATTAACCACAGGGACCGGTTTGTAGTGGTATTTTAGTTTCGAAGAAATACCAGTCAAATACAACTTATCGTAAATTACTGAAGTCGTTTATAGAGCGGTCCATTCATACCCATAATAACCTAAATGTAGTTGGAGATAATTATCTACTTGATGAAAGAAATTGTAGATAAGGGCCCAAAACAAATACCTTTAATATTTTAAAAATAAAATAGATTTTTCTTAATAACTAAAAAAACGAATCCCGAGTTGTTCGAAACAAATTCAAAAATTTAAGTGGGACTTCAGACTAATTTAATCACATGATATGTCAACAAATGTAGGAGAATGATATTTGTCTTGACATTCAATTAGTTTAAATATTTGAAAACACTTAAATATTTGAATTTTCTTCGAACAACTCAAGGTAAGCCAGTTTTCCAATTGTTATTAAAAAAATACATAAAAAATCACTTTTCACTACAAATTAAAGTAATTTAAAATTGGAGCTGTGTTTGAGACAACTCAAATTAAATTTCAAATAGACAAAACACGAATGAAAAGGAAGTTTGAACCACTGGACTCTCACTGGACTACTAATCAAATTTTGGCGTTGACAACTGTGTTAAAATTATTTTTAATTAAAATTAAATAATGCGAAACTGATGTCAGATAATGTATTATTATTTATTAATAGCTTGGCAAAAAATATCTACCAATTTGAAAAGTTAATTACTAATATATTTTGACATTGATCGCAACCACAGTATTTTTCAATTATAACTACCTGATTGAGTTTTCACTACATATTTGATATAGTAAATGATTACAGCACTTGTGCACTAGTACTTGAATTGGTAAAATAATACTAAGTAGAACGATCAGGGTAGCGATTCGCGAAACGTTTTCACACACTGAGTGAAGTGAATCATGAATAAAAAATACAAATGAACACTGAAACATTAACTTGGCGTCTACTGATATAGAGTGTAAAATTGAATTTACTTCGAAATAGCAACCACAATGCTCGATTTTATCGAGCTACAATTTTTAATTTTACAATTCTCGACCATGTTCCATTTTGTAGTACATAAAATTTTATACTCTATGTCAATAGCCGTTAAATTAGTTTATCAGTGGTATCAGAAAATGTTTAAATAACAATCTTGTCTGTTTACCTATAAATTACCTAAACGCAATACCGTTTTTATGTTAATTTTACACGTTTTTACGTTTAGTGAATTAAGCATAGCGTGTAGTGCAAAGTTATTTGAATTATTATGATTACCACTTGGTAACAACAGCATGATAGTTTCGGAGCGTACGTTAAAAGGTTTTTTTAATAATATAAATTGCCCACTCGTACCATTCCAAGATCAGTGATCATTATAAAAACCTTTGACAAAACATTCCACGTTACTTATTTTTACCGTACGTTAACTATATCATATTACAAGAAAAAAATCAAAGTAATAATAAAAAGTATAATGTGTAAAGCCTGCTAAACCGCAAGTTTGGTCAGCTTGGTGGGTGGATATTCATATCCAGTAGGGCCGCAAAAAAGTGTTGTTTAGAGATATATCACGCACAGACTTTATTAATGTAGTCTGAGATATCACGTCACTTTTTTAAACAGGTCAGCTAATAATAATTATCGGTACGGGCATGCAAGGAATTATTCCGCTAGAGCTGAAATATTTTACGCTAAGATAAAATCTATTTAAGTTAATGAAGTAATGAACTCATATGCATAATCGATACAGTTAGAAGCTACTTCGTAGCCTCTCAATTGGTGGCCATAGAAACAAACGGTACAGAAATCAGGAAAAAAGTTGTATCTTTTTTTGAGATAAATTCCTATTGATCAATTCGAGAGTGGTCAGTGGTTGCCTTGTACGTGTTAGTAAGATTTAATAACAATGGATTAAATTAACTTTATACTGTTAATGAGCCGGGAACTTTATCCCATTTACATTTTGAAGCAAAAGCGTTATCAAATCTTGAGCACTAAGCCAGAGTTCTTCGAAACAATTTAAAAATTTAAGTGGTACGTTCACGAGAAATTTCAAAAATATGTAAGGATTCTTGCGATGAAATTAGTTTAAGTGTACACTTAAATCTTTGCATTTTCTTCGAACAACACAAGTGCTTTGAATGTCCAGGAAACCGAAAAAGGAACATTGAGATGATATTTTACTAAATTAAATTCATGAGTATACTTACGACGCAAAAAACTGGTCGGCCTGTTCTATACTCCCGTGGAAGGCTATTCGGCCATTGGCCAACAGCACCACTTGGTGGAAGAGTTCGAAGACGCCAGACGCCGGTTGATGGACGGAGCAGATGACCAGCTTGCCACCTATCGCCAGTCTTCGCAGGCGGGACACCACGGCGCTGGCCGCGGAACTGTCGAGCCCCGTCGTGGGTTCATCGCAAAACAGGATCGGAGGGTCGTTGAGTAGCTGTTTGGAAATAGAACAGGAATAAAGAACAAAGTTCTATAATAGACATGTATATGTCCCTGGACAGGGACGGCGCGAAAAAATTCACCAGTTTCTCGGTGCCAAAAATGCTTGTTTTGCCACCAACAGTAAGGCCACGATGCAGTTCGCTCAGCAGCCACCCATAGAATTTTGACAGATGGCACCACTATTTGCTTGAACCAAAAAGGTTTACGCGTAAATCGTTCGGATGCCCATATCCTGAGATTTCTTTTCGGTGAGTTCTATCCATTTTTCTTTCCTACCTATTTATTCTCATTTAAATAAAAAGAAAAAAAAACGAATAGAATGGGTACTGCCACAGATCAGACAATTAACTACTACTTATCCACACTACTACTTTAAACGTAAGTCGATATATGGGTGATTGTGTTTAATTCGGCTCTACATTTGTTTTTGGTTTACTAAGTAAACCTTGTTGCGTAAATATTATGCAATAAAAATATATTATATCTTAAGTACGTAAGTACGTCTAATGTTTATTACCGACGTATCAATTAGTTTTATGTAAATTATTCTCAGTTTATCTCGTAACCCATGACGCTTGGTGAAACCTTGAAAGGCATGGGTCTTGGACTCTGCGTAGAACATGTCAAAATTGCGTTGCTATAATTGTCATATTATAAATAATAATTATTGTTATTGACAGCGCTATGCTCCGTTGGTCTGTCAGTTAGCATGATCAACTACAGAATCAAGACGTCTTGGCGTTCAGGCCTTAGTTAATACAAAGCTTCTCTTGAGGCATTTGGCGAGTGAACTAAGTCGGTTTATGTGGGCATGCCTTGGATGCGTCATGCGTTTTCCTAGACCCGCTTATAGTCCTGCCAAAAGATTCCTTTAAGTCCAAGTATCAATTTAGGGTTCAAAAAAAATTGCGGTATTCCGTACAAGTTCATGATAAGCCGTTGGTCTCGTCCGGTCTTCAGGTTATCAAATTAAACTCCTATCAGTTTACTGTAGCTAGGAATTGTCCATGCAGCTAGGAATGCAGGTCTCCTCATATTCCATTACAAAATGTTGAAATGTCACTATACACTAGGATGACATCGACAAGTAACTGAAGATACAGCCCGCTGGCCACGTCCGTCCCTCAGTCCATTACAGTATGGCCCATCCGCACCAACATAAGCTATACAATCATGAACATCTACAATCGATGAACATCTACAATTGATTCTGAATAAAAGGTCGAAGCCTAAAAAAAATCGGCTACAACTGTAACTGCAAACTCATTAAAATATACCAAGTGAACAAATCTATTCGTTACGCATTCGTTATTACTACTAACAGTTCTTCACGTCTTTATGATTATCGAGTTCCTATATAAACGAGTTCACCATTAAAAACAAAAGTGGAGCAAACCAGTCGTGCCATGGGCTCATTTCAGAGTATGGTACACTTCCGCGGGCTGTCATGTCATTATTTTAATAGGACCGAGCCAATTATGCCAGTTTATACATGGCGACAGACATTTACACTGAACAAGTAACAAGAACAGGCATCATTGCACCATTTAAAAATCCTTTTGACTTAAAATAACTTCACGCAAGACTCAACCCTATAATTGACAAGTTTCGTAGTACATTTAATTCAAGCGAACCAACTAAACTAGGATTGCCTAAACTTACTGAAAGATTTACTCTCATAAAGTCATAAATGACGAGCATAGCCTGGTAGGATACCAGGCTATGCTCGCTACAAAAAGGATTTTGTAATCACCTTCTTGAAAACTGTTTTGTTTGTATTTGGACGGCAAAATATCACAAAAGTTTACGCTGAAAATCGATCTAAGAACAGACGACAAAGAGCAAACGACAACGAAGTTCAATCAGATTATTTTTGTTACTATTACACAAGAAAATTATCACAGATAACTTCAGACCTACAAACTATATAATATATATTGGGTCTACCTTATCGGTGATTAAATCTACAATCGTAGTCAAACAAGAAAGTTATAAAACTATGACTAGTCAAGTCCAACCAACATACCTACAGCCTTACTTCCAAACGTCCTTAGCATTCGATAAGATCAGTTAATGCAGCCTTAGGTACACATTGCCCTTTGAAATTTTCTCATGTAGCGGAGCTACGACGCACGCTCTTATGACAATGCTAAGGCTATGCAGCAAGCATACACTAAAAGAAAGAGCTTCCGATGAAACTGTTTATGCAGCATAGCTCTATGTGCAGCATACACAAAAAAGGAAGATGCAATTCATCTCCGAAATTTGCATCGCAAAATAACGGCATTTGCCGCCCTGGAAGTTCTTAAGTCCAAGTTCTTAAGACTCATAATGTCCAATAATTTCAGCAGCTGCAGACTGCAGTGCTCTACAAACCGTTATGCTTCCCAATTAACTGTTTAACAATAGAATATGTGTCCTACTCCTAGTGGTAGTCATTGTAAGAATATCATAATTTTTTTAGAATTTATCAATAGAGAATTATTACAGTATACATTTGACAGCTGTACTACCTTTTTTAAAAATATCCGATTAACCGTTGACGTAGGCTGACTGCGTAATGAATAAAACATACACAGAACGCAGCGGGAGCTCTGCGTTGGTGCCTTAGTTATTTATGTTATGAAGCAGAATACCTGTACGACTGCTTTTATTAATTAAGTTTAACAAAGGTCCCCGTTTCATTTTGTCTAATTTCTAATAAAAAATGTAAATACCTGTTTGTGGATGCTCATTGCTCAATAACAGTAATAGTAATTATGAGACCTACCGATACGCTACGGCTACGAATGTATTAATTATTTATTTACTACATAGACCAATACGTAATAACCAACGACCAATAATAATAAATTTTAATATGTGTTATATTAAAATTTTGATGAGATACTTAATAATATTATTAGTTCGTATTGGTCTATGCGTGTTTTTGTTGGTTACTCCATCACTCTGGAAGTGCTGCAACTACTGAACCGTTTGGCTCTGGAGGTGTACCCTGGATGCTTTTTTTGCCTGGGAGTATACTCGATCACGTCCCAAGTTTTCAATCAACCACCTCTGGTCCGTGATGGGTCACTAATAATGGTAGTCTGGCTGCTACCAAAACCGTCGCGCGTCGCGCCCGTATCTTAGTGAGCCATGTGCTTTTGGCGATAGACAGCCCATTACCTACGTCACCCGTTGACTGTCGCGAGTTAAAACTAGTAACTAAAGATTTAAAACCAACCTGAACAGCCAGAGCAACTCGCTTCCTCTCTCCTCCAGACAGCGCCTTCAGTTTAGTCTGCGTGCAGCTCACCACTCCTAAGTCGCCTAGAAGCTGCTGGACACGCTTCGACCGGACCGACGCTGTCGACCTCTTGTCCATCATCAGACGTGCCTGTTGGAAGACACACATCAAATCACTGTAAGTTGTTCATGGAGAATAATTAAGGGTAAAAGAATAACCACCTTACAAATAAACGTGGAATAAAGGTGGAATAGTTATACTCTGTCTTTTTCCTTCGAATATCAAATCGCTGATGACAGAGGAGGACCAAACAAAGTATTACTATTCCACCACGCTTATTTGTTAGGCGATATATCTCTAACTTGGGGATTGTTATTTTTGTCATATAAAAGACAAACTTTTGTCACAGGGGTGTAGGTTTCCCATGAACTGTAATTATTGGCAACACTGGTAACATTTGGCTGAAAACTTGTAGATAGTTATTATTTGTCAATAGGCACCAAAAAGAAGTGCAATTTTTTAATGTTTTTGATAGTGGGGAAGGGAGCCCTAAGTGCGCAAAAACTTGCATTTAGCTAGTTTTGTTTATCGGCTTGTTGTTAAAATAGATCTTTTTTATTGTAGATAGGCCTGCGCGTGACTACAATCATGACTAATGTAAAGCGATGATGAAGTCTCAGGTGCGGAGCGCGCTTGCCTAGGAAGTACCAATACCTATTCACTATTCTCTTGAAAGCACCCAGATCTGGGAACACGGAAGTTATAAGAGCATCTTAGCGGTTAGTATCAAAACCGCTAGTTATGGGGATTTATTGAATTTATTTTTGTCTTTCTCACTCTCACGGATACGTTGGTAAGTGCGACATCCAGTGTCGCGGAAGAATGTAACAGAAAAACGACCTTTTATTTAATTACTCAAAAACTAAGCCAACTGTCAAAAAACGGTTTCTTAGCGTTTTTGGATATTGTTATTACCGACACATTAAAACAAAAATTACAATTACATCCATTGTAGTTTCCGATGAAAATCAGAAAAACTGAGATTTTAGAGTAGGTAACTTTTGGGAGAACTTTCTATCGAGAAAATTTTATCCAATCTGCTTCTAAGCGATCTTAGATTAAAGACCCAAAATACATGACGTATAAATTTGAAAGTAATTGTCTTTATAGTTTTTGAATAAAACTTCATTTTCTACGCCGTTAAGTAAGGCTCCCCAACGTACCTATGGCCGTACAAATCCATTATGAGTCAGCCGGATAAATGTTTCATTGACATCAAGAAACTTATACGAAAAAAATAACGAAATATTATCCCATGATATTAACATAACCAATCATTTAGCTAATTCGTCGCGTTAATGTATTCAAGGTAGGCGCAACGCAAGTAACGCAAAAACTTTTTAAGGCTAGCTTATAGAGAGTTCTGCTGTCAAGAGTCGATAGAACCGATTATATCTTGATTGATGAAGAATTAATCGATGTGTTCTCATATTTCAATATTCGACATACCGACTAGATATTTAATTACAAGACAAACTTTTATGGTGTGAGCTGAATCATTATAATTTCAATCAACGCTCACCGGACCAAAAATAAAAGAGCTATTTATAATAATTATCTGAATCTTATTAGTTTTGAAATGTATTTAATGTATAATACTCGTGGGAATATCTCATAAATTGCTCAATAAAGTATAAAAACTATAAAACACAGATAATGTTATCTCTCCTAAATTGTTTTTATATCTAAAAAATCTTGTGTGGTATTAGGTTACCTACATAGTAAATATAATAGTATGGAAATCAGCAGGCGTTGTAAATCCTATTATCTTATCAAAACATATTATAAATGACATTTTTTTAGTTAGAATTTTTTTTTTTAATTTAAAAATAAAATATGATGAGTGAACTATTTATAATGATGTCATAACTCATATGCAAGTTCAATAAAGAGAATTTTCCAGATGCGGCTATGATTTACAGACACGTTCGATTATTTCAGATCATTATTGAGGAGAAACTTCGTTCGAAGCTTCAGATATACCATCTCCATTGATCTGAGCTGATATCCACGTCAATTTGACGTCGAAACCGTGAGTATAAGCTGTCAATTATGTGTCCGTCAATTTATATGGCATATAGGAATTTTCTTCCAATTACCACGTCATATGGATTTCACTTTCCTTCAGTACTAACTGCTGTTCAACGTTAAGAGTTTGTCCACTGAGCCTCTATAGAGTCTATGATATCCGCCATTAATGTAAAAATATATGCATTAACTACGTCTTATTGGGTCCAGAGACAGTTTCGAAGCTATTATTGGTCCAATACTGGTTTGGAAATTATTGTTATGCCTTTATGATAAAATATTAACGAAAACAACCCAAAGGCCAATGCACACTTAATGCAGCACATTTACATTCCGATTTGTGACCAAAGTTTAAAATTATTTGTAACACTAAACTAGGATTTGGTTTCTTGTGATGTAAATCTTAAGATTAGCTCTGTCTGTGATGTCTCAATTTTTGTCTTAATGTGCATTTCAAAATAATTAATAGGTGTCAAAACTTGGAAGGAAAAAAAGTTTACTCCCACTCTTACTTTTTCGTCATTTTTTTTGTTTAAACCACGCCAAGTGTATATAATCTCTATACCAGTGCTGCGTCTTCGTTTCCTTTATTTCTGACAGTTTAGAAGAAAATAAGACTTCTATTCGGTGACACTATGTGCAAGTGTTATTTAGCCTTATAGACAAGCAGATTTTTGTCGAATCCAAATAGGTCTCGAGCAAATCATATTCGATGGTCAGTGAGGTTAAAGCAACAACTCTTACCATTCGGAGTTATATACATGCTATATTGATTATTGGTGCGGGTAAAGAAAAGCATCGTAAAGAAATCTGCACGCCTGACATAATATTCGCAAAGTTGTATGAAAGCCTGCCAGGAGGTTGTTAGTCCGTAGGTCGCTAGGTAGTTATACCACCTCTCTCAGCGAAGTCGGGCAAGTCAAGAGACATCAATGAGATTTTCCTATGAAAGTAAAAAAATAGAATCCTGCCAACTATATGGCAAAACTTTTCCCAGTAGTAGACTGTATAAGAGAGGTTGAGATTGAGGCTGATAACTCACCATAAACTCCATGTGTTCAGCGACGCTCAGGTCCCCGATGGAGAGGTCTTCCTGCGGCACGAAACCGGAGATCCTCGCGATGAGGTCAGCCCCCGCCAGCCGCCCGTTCAGCATGAGGTAGCCAGACATCGCGCTTTTGTCTCGACGACTGATCGCCGCCAGGAGCGTCGTTTTACCGGCACCACTGCGGAGATGTCCTCGTAAATAAAATTGTACATCGCCCAAACAACATAAACACCAAAAAAATAAGGTGTGGAACACCTAACACCTCATCCCTCACCATTCTGTCCATCAGACATGATAGTAGTCAAGCGCAAACCTATCAAAAGTAAAATAAATTAGGTGCCTATGCACATCCGATTTTGGTTGTTTTCAAGATTTAACTTCGTCAATGCTTTAAGGTACAAGTTGGTAGCCGACTGCACGCAGCAGCAGCAGACGACGTGTCGCAGCGACACTACTGGTTTCTACGTATTTCTATGAAATTCCCTCCGTAGCTAACGACATGAAGTGGACATGAAGCTAGGCGACGCGTCGTCGAGCGGCAGACGGCAGTGTCGTCCGACCGCAGATCAGCAGGGCTAGACAATGTCACTTAAGCGTTTGGCGTTAACGCTAGTCGCTAGTCGACAAAAATGTATGGACAAAACAAATGACTGTAGAAAAACCACGACAATAATTAACTAAACACGCTGTGTTTGATACTGTCGGCTGTCAATTGTCAAGCGAAGTACGCTAAAGTTATCTACAAGGTTCGCGAGAACGCCAGCGAGCGTTAGTTAATTATTCAAACACAGCGTGTTTAGTAATTATTGTCGTGGTTTTTCTACAGTCATTTGTTTTGTCCATACATTTTTGTCGACTAGCGACTAGCGTTAACGCCAAACGCTTAAGTGACATTGTCTAGCCCTGCTGTAGTGTCGCTGACGCTGGAGCAACGACACTTCGAGCGTGTTTCTTTTCAAAATGAATGTTTTTATTTAAACGACAATACTCTCTGAATTCTTAACATCATGCGTCGTTGCGTCATGTCTTCAGCGACATGACCCAACGACGTGTCGCGACGACATGAAGCGACGACACGTCGTCTGCTGCTGCTGCGTGCAGTCGGCTACCAACTTGTACCTTTAAGCGATTTTTGCAGAATCGCACAGTTTGACAAAGAGCGAAAAATTGCGACAATCAGGAGAAAAGCTGTCTGACTGATTGTCTGATGATATAAATGCACGGCTCAGAACTAGGCGGGCCACAATTTGTCACACACATATAACTATCTCGCTATTATGAGAGCACCATCAGTTAAGAAATAATTTGAACATTTCGAATATTTTTTGAACATTTAATCCCTTATAGGGAAAACAGAAATAACGACGTGAAGCGTCCGTAAAATAATGATTTACAAGATGCTCTGGTTCATTTAAAATAAAGAAACAAACAACACAGCCAACATCAAAATTTAAAAAATTTGATCTTGTAGGTACCCAATTTGTTTCTAAAGACTTCTAAAAAAGCTGATATGGTTCTTTAGGTATCACATTAAACTATCAAGGTAAAGAAGCTGAATATCAAGCACTCGAAATGTTATCTTTTCTTATATACATAAATCATATCTGCCTGACTAATTAATTCGTCATTTGCTCCAATGATTATGAATATAGTATTGATATGTAAGCAGTGAACAAGTAAGCATTGTGGTCACTTATCACGTTACCAAATGTCGGTTAATTTGCCTTTGAAATCAGTGCATCGAATTTCTTAAAAGTTGGTTAAGTCTCTTTAGCAACCGACACGTTGAGTGCCTCATTGGTTTAGTTGTCACGAGGGAGGTATAGTAGGGAGGGGTATAGTAGTCTTCGGTTCGAGTCCTGAGTTGGACGAAAAATTGTTACATAATAATTAATGTTCACGTAGGTTCCAGGTTAAGGAACTTTTTGTCTAGCAGTCCCTGACCAGTTTAAAGTTTCTAAATTGACTCAGAATTGCTGTGCCGCTAAGCGATTTAGCTAATTAGTGCTTAATTTTTCTACATTTCATTATTTTGTTTCAACACAGTTGAGCAATTTTTTAACTGTCGTTAACTTCTCATTACATCATTTTATATTTGTTACCTGATCAAGAGTAAGTATCTACTATCACTTAGATACCTACTACAGAAGTTGAAAAAATAGCTTTATCTAATATATTGGTACCGGCTCAATTGATGCATTACCTTCACACCAGAAAAAGTTGCATAAAATTAAATAACTTATGACAATGAGTTTTGCGAGAATAACACGTTTTCCACAAAGTTAACATAACTTTATTCGAAAATGCTCATTTAGGTACTTCATTTTGGTTCTCAATAGATCCAAATCTAGGAAACTGCAGAAAATGATCTTTCGAGAACCAATATGAGATGAATCATGAATGCATTTTTGAGCAAACTTTTTATGAAATTAGTATAGCTATTTTTTTCGCAAAATTCAGTGTCATAAGCAATCTATATTAGTTAGTTGTAATGTTTACGAAAATCCAAATAAAATTTGAATTTGGGGGGCCAATTCAACCAAACCACCCAAAAGATTTATTTACATTTTTCATTTTCAAAGATCTTTCTTAGGTGTGTAGCACGAATTTAGTATGTTTTTTCATAAGTAAAAATGTGAAGTAAAAATATGAAGTATATATTATGAATATGTGGTTAAAACAAACCTTCCTACCTTGAACCCATTAGAGCGACCAAGTTGCCAGACGACACTACGCCGCTCACTGGAAATAAAAAAGATCATTAGCATCTGATTATGTACCAACTCACCAAGATTTTGATTATCTCTTGACTAAATTAAGTAAATCTGTTTTTAAACCGGAATGCTTAACTGGTAGGAATTCAAACCACAGACATACACTGACGGGTACTCAAAATATAATATGTAGGCAAATTAATAGGTTTAATAAACTGGAATAATAATTAACTAGGTATATGTATAATAGTAATAGGTACTAGACCTATGTCTTGGTGCAGATTCATAAACCTATGCGAAGCTGAATAAGTTGTGGCGGATATCTATTACTCTGGCAACTTTGCCATACAATCTACAAAACGTTCCCCACAACTTCCCCCACGCGGGAATTTTAAATGTAGGGCCAGGCGTCCCGCTAGGCGCTTGGCGTCTATCCCGGCGCCAAACATAAGTACCATCTCACGTCTCACACGAAACACACTAGCGCGGCGCCTTAGCTCCCAATTCGTTAACCTGTGTAACTTGCATTACAACATTACTTGGGATTAAACATCTGTTCGCGCTAAACAGTATTTTATTAGGATCAACCCAAACCAAATCCAAAACTGGTGAATCCTAAAAAGTAAATAAATTACGATCGAGGTTTGATCAAAGGTTTTAAGATCAAAAGTATTGTAACCAGTTCAGTGCCTTGTAATTAATAAAAAAATTCTTTACGCATAAAACACAGTAATCCACTTTTTCATAAAATTTCGTTACAAAAACAACAATTGCTAAGAATGTACGTACCGACGTACAAACATTTTGCCTGTTTTTACACAACTGCCCAAAAAAAAAGGAGTGTAATGTTTTTAGGGTTCATGTATGTATGTATGTATGTATGTATGTATGTATGTATGTATGTATGTATGTATGTATGTATGTGAGTTTCTTTATTCCACCTTAACTTTTGAATGGCTAAACCGATTTGGATAAATGGGGTATCGTTAGAATCCTTACATTATTCCGGGTAACATAGGCTATATTTTTTTTGAAAAAGTTAATATGGCGACCGTGAGGCGCCAATTTCAAAAGTGGAAATCAAAATGTTTTCTTCAATTATCACAATATGGGTATCAAAATGAAGGTATTAGAGAGTAGTAACCGAATATATATATATATATATTATATAAATTTAAACTAAAAAGTATAAAATAAAAATAAATAATTAAAAAATTAAAAAATAGGTGTTCCTCAGAACGGTCTGAGGAACACCTATTCTAAGAGGTCCCCCGACTGCCTTAATTTGAGTTTATTGAGAAATTTGACCACTTTTCCCTTTGTCAATATGCAGATGAACTGAAATAACTTGTTTTTTACTTTTTAGTTCGTTTTAAAACAGGGCAGTCGTGTTTTTTAATTTTTTAATTATTTATTGTTATAGGTGCTCATTATTGGGCTATACGCGTGTGTAGGATACAATATGTGATTTCGAAT
This sequence comes from Coenonympha arcania, assembly GCA_036785405.1. NCBI lineage: Eukaryota > Metazoa > Arthropoda > Insecta > Lepidoptera > Nymphalidae > Coenonympha > Coenonympha arcania. Next base: position 17,125,135 of record CM072055.1, read on the forward strand.
TTTTTTCACGACGCTAAATGGATGTGCATTAGACTCGCCTTCGGACGTGTTTCTTAAAGGGGCAGTGACCGTATGAGTCAGAAAGCTCTAGAGACTAAATTGCCAACCTATCTTTTTTGTAGTTTTTGCAATCAAACACTTTTTTTTTCAATATAATCTACTCGTATGTAAAGCTCAAATTAAAGACGGTTATTGATATTTGAAAATGAGATAGATGTGTACTGTGGAAATTGCTCCTGGTAACGGATGGGACATCGAATACCGTGATTGGTGAAATGGATCACCAATTATTGTACAAGATGAAAAAAAAATGTTCAACATTTAAAGTTCGAAGTGTCCGCAAGGCCGTTACTTGCACGACCGACGTGGTTTTATGATGAATATAACGTATTCGGATTAACATAACTTATGCAAATGAGTCTTCAGCGTAAACAGGTTCCACCCATACCTACGCGCACAGGTGATTATGGTGCCTCTATACCTACACGTTCGCGGAGCCCGGCTGCGAATTGTAGGTTAAATGGGCCATGAAAATTGAAAATAAATATTGACTAAATATGAACCTAACAACAATAAGTGTTAAAACAGCAGATTGAGAATTATGGCACTGGTGACTGGATAAATAAATAAATACTGAAAACCGTTTATTTTGCGTGGAAGAAATGTACATACGAATAACCTGGCACTCATAAAAGATCTTTTATATCATGAGACAAAGCTCCACTACGATTCTGATAAAGATAATATTATGACGCTTTAATTATCAGATTATTCTTACTGATAGTCCAACATTTTTTTTCTGAACTGTGATACTTTGTCTTACACAATTCGTTTTTGGAGTGATTGCCATTCTTTATTGCTAGAGAGTACTACTTTGTTGGACTGAATACTATTTTTTTTTATTCAAAAAGATATTTAGGTACCTATTGCAGCAGTGTATAAACTCAGAGTTATTAATAATAAAGAATGTTTGGAGTATCTATGACAGAAATGCATGCAATGCAAATAATCGATCCAATGAAGGAGATACGAGAACTCGTAAATTACGGTTACTTTTAGGGTTCCGTACCAAAATGGTAAAATGGAACCGATGGTGAATAAATAATAAATAATAATAATAAAAATAATAAATGGTGCGACTTTCTCCGTCTGTCTGTCCGTCTGTCTTTCCGTCTGTCTGTCTGTCTGTTCGTCACACTCGATTATTTCAGTAACTACCAGAGCTATCGATATGAAATTTGGAATAGTTGTGTATATTAGTGGCCCCATGAAACTGGAATAAAAAAAAATGGAAATTATTTTTGTTCTTATTTAAAAAGGGGGGAAAATCGGAGGGTTGAAATTTAAAAGTGAGATAACTGTACTGTCTGGGGTATCATATGAAAGGGTTTACTTTGTACATTCTAAAACCGATTTTTAATTATTTTTAGTCATGATAGTTTTTGATTTATCGGGGAAAATGTCTAAAAAAATACCGTTCCTCCCCCTTATCTCCGGAGTTTACCAATCGAAAAATCTCAAGTAATTATGGTCAATAGGAATTTACGTATATTTTAAAGGAAAACTATAGCCAATGCTCTAACTAGCATAGTTTTTTTATATTAACAATAAACCTCTACAAACAAAGTTAGTTTTGCGGTTCATTAACAAAGGTAATTATTACCAAGGGGGTAACGGATCAGATAAGTCATCTTCTGAGACGCAAATATGACATAGGCACTAGGTTCCGTCCATCCGGAAAAATTCGAGATATTTTGCGTTCCCCCAAAGATAGTGATCCCCTGAGCGTACCTGGCGTATACAAGATTCCTTGTGACTGCGGGAAGAGCTACATTGGCGAGACTCGTCGTAACATCCAGACAAGGATTTAGGAACATATACGCAGTGTAAAGAAAGTGGACACAAATGGGTCAGCAATAGCGGAACATGTCCAGAATTCGGATGTTTCTCACTACATTCGTTTTGACAAGGCCTCCGTGTTGTCCAGGGAAAAACTTGTAGTACCTCGTAAGATTCGTGAGGCCATTGAGATTTATAGACATCCGAATTTTAATCGGGACACCGGTTGGGCGTTGCACCCGGCGTGGAAACCACTTATTCAGTGCAGGACTGCAACATCTATGGGTCACGAGATAGACACCATTAGTTCGGCGTGTATGAAGTTTCAAGATTGTGATGGACAAGATCTTCAGGAGTCAGAGGCGGGTGGTGTGTCACCTCCCCGCGCGCCGCAGCCACCGCCTTCGCAGCGCGCGTTGCGCGCGGCGCGTCGTGCCGGCCGCGTTTCAGCAGTATAGCTCGGGCGTCCGCGCGTGCACTATGCCCCTGAAGAAGGACCCCTGATGGGTCCGAAACTGGTCGGGCGATCCTGACCAAGTCATAGTGAGTTTTAGCCGTTTTTTTCAGTAAAAAAAAAAAAAAGTAATTATTACCGTTTTACATCTTTGGTCGTTACAGTTTTGGTCGTGTTACATCTACATTAGTACGAACGAATCTTAAAAGTACCTAGCTATAACTACCTAAGCTTATTTTGCTTCAGTACTTCTTGAGTACGGAACCCTCGGTGCGCGAGTCCGACTCGCACTAGGCCGGTTTTTTTTATCTCGCTTCGCAACATTCGCGTGCTGTCGCATTCCACTCTGCAAGTGTAGAGTCACCTTTGAAGTGACTTAACCTTATGCAATATTGAATTTTTTTTGTGAAATGAAGTTGCAAAGATGAATTTACTTGCAGTTGAAAAGGAGATATGTACTACCTACTTCCTTTGACTCGACGATATTAATAAGTATGCAAATTAACTTATGAATACGATTTTAACTAGAAAGTCTAATAGATAATAATTAATTACATTGTATTCGGTATTTTAAAGTGATTTTAGATTAATTTTATTTATAGTTAGGTATTAAATACCCTGAGAATAAGTAAGTATTCATAAGCCTCAAAGATATTCTTAGATATAATATTTAACAAGTCTAGATAGTTTTTTTGTACTCTCCATTAGCATTATTAAAATCAGTTATCTGGTATCCTATACTTAGAGAAATTAAAATAAGCGACTTTGTTTTAAATTAATTATCTGATAATAATTTATTTAATTAATGAATGGGCTGAAATAATGGACCGGAAATAATAAATATTAATAAGCTCTTAAGTTTGGTCACTTTTCAAATACCTACCTACATTTTCGGAGGATGTCGGTTGGGTAGTGTCGGTACCAACGATTATTTTTTTAAACGAGGAAATCCGCAGACAAACCGGAGTTACCGACATAGCTATGTATACTAAAACTGTAATTAAATGCAAGAGGTGTATGACCGTGCAGATTGCAGATTCAAGAGTTCTGTGGCTGGCAGTGGACATCCATCAGCTGAAATAAATGTTGCACCTACCACTGACCCATACAATGCAAGTACGCATGGACTAAATATTCCATACAGTTGACAGTTCTATTTTTGTGCCGTATTGAAGCGCCCCCACGGTACTAAAATTGTCATTTTTTAATTGAAATTTGCAAACTACTGTAGTTTTGAATGTCATTTTATTTCAGTTCCATAGACGCTCACAAGCGCCAAAATAGCGAAAATCAAGTGTCTTCATTTTTACGTTGACAGTCTGAAGTCCAGTGTAGATACTTATATTGAAGAGGTCAGTGGTACCTACTCTACTAAGTAAAATTGAGACCAGCGAGCTCACCTCCATGTAAGACTTTAACCTCCTCATACGTCGGGGACCTCCATATGCTGGTCTGGTGTTTCTTCTTCCTGTAAACGGAGAGGTCCTTCCACGCCAGCGTGAGGTTCTCTGGCGTGTCCCCCAGCCCCGCCAGCTCGTCGTCCTCCCAGTTGACCACGGCCCCCGTGAGCACGTTGCGCGTGGGCACCTTCAGATCCGACTCCTTCATCGTGGGGCTACGTCATTTGGTACTGTGGGCAAAAGAAAACAATAAATAAATATATATCAGGACATTACCACGGAACACTAAATAGGTACAGAAGGCCTACTCCTCACGATGATTTGAAGAAATAGCGACTCTAGCGCCGACACAAAAAGTGCAATTCAGTTCGCAATAGCGCCTGGCCCCGCCCTCAAAATCGACACGCAACAAACACAATGTTGTGGTCTCTTTCTATCGCCTAACTTTATCTCTTACGACGTACTAGGGCTGCCGTAGTCAGACGGCGCGTGAAATAGACCGTACAGAACTAGCGCGTGCAACTCGGCCCAAGAGCGGCAACCATCTGAAATATTGTACTTGTAGCCGGGACGGTCACGTGATAAGTGAGACTGGCCTGACATTACACGCAACGCAATCTAGTCCCAAAGCAAGCGATAGCTTGTGTTATGGGTACTAAATAACTGATAAATATACATACATACATACTAATATATATAAATATAATATATTAAAAAACACCCAGACACTGGAAAACATTCATGATCATCACACAAACATTTACCAGTAGCGGGGATCGAACCCACGACCTCCGGCGCAGACGGCATTCCGCTACCGCTACGCCAATCGGTCGTCAAAAAAAAGCATTGCTATTGTTCATGCTGTGATTGTCTGTTTGACTGTTGACTTGATGGACAAACTGTAATTAAAGTTTTTAACTCATTCATTCTAGTCTAAACTTGCGTGACATGCGGCGCCAATCGCCATGATGAGCGCCAAGACTAGTTGTCAAATGTTCATGTAGGTACTGAGTTACTATCTAGGGGACGCCATCTTATGCGCCACTTGACATTAAAATAGTTACGCTAATTTTGTAGACGGGGCCAGTCCATATTGTTTTCCTAGGTCTGCTTTTTTAACTGTCTTAAATTATGGTGAATGTGATGTGATAAAAGAAGGAATTTTTCGGTGTTCATTCGCAATTCTGCTGATTTTATCGACCGACTTTGAAGGTCTTTTTTTATGAAAGAGTTTTTGGATGAAAGAAACAATGAGCAACAACAACAAATGAGAGAATCTTGGGATGTTGATCTCATTGTTTGATGAATATTTTCGGAGATGGACAAGTCAACAGTGTTCGCCCAAAACTTTTATAGTTAACTTATTTTGATGAAGTTATTTTGTGTACTTATATTATAATAAGTAGGCATAAATCAATGAACACTACCAATAACGGTATATACTCTATGACATATAAGGTATGTGGTTTAGAGTCATCTTCATTTTATAGTTAGGTATTATTGCAATACCTGGAAAATAGAGGCATAAATAAGATAAATTGATATATTGCATCTGCTTACATATTCATCTTAATCTAAGTACGTATAGGTTCTCGTAGTAATAATGCAAAGATGTGCGTATTGGTTCTCATAATAATAATAAAAAAATCTCGATTTATTGTAGACGTATATTATTAAATACTTCTTGTATAAAATTTTAAACTTGTTGTAGATGAGCCTTCCGTTGCAATTATTGAATTGTAAATAAAGCTCAACAGTTTATGTCGGTAATTGAATAAAAATATTATATCTAAGTATTCCTATTGTTTCATGGCTTGAATTATGTATTGTTTTATACATCATTTAAGCAATACAAACTAAATCTTTACTTCACAACTTCGCGTACAATAATTCTTTATCATCTCAACTAATGGACATCTACTGCTGGACATTATAGGACCTACTGATGGAATCTCTTTTTCTACGCAGACGGTGCCATTTTGGGTCAACTTAATTGCCACGTATTACTAAGTTGAAGTATACTAAGTTGAAAATCGTTATAGGGTATTGTAACCAAAGTATTGCGCTCGAAGACAGGGATGGCAATAAGTAGAGAAAAAAAAGAAAAAAATTAGTAGCAGAGCAACTTTAATTTTCTAGCGAGTAAAACTTGTAGGAAACGCCCACAATTTGTTGTATGACCGCTGGTGGTTTTTAGTGGGTAGTCTGGGTATCGCCAAAGCCCAGTAGTCCCACAATTTTGTTGTTCCCGTATGGGATGCGAAACGCATTTCCAACCAGCGGGATATTCAAAATAACATCTACAGCTACAGGTACCTACTCGTACCTTATACACTCTACCACAGATAATATAATACTATACTAGACTCTACTAAATATTCCGTCTGCGAGTAATGCTTTGGTATCGATTTGAGATTTTAGTGAATAAAAAGACTCAGGCACTACTTTCCTGCGGGATTGATTATGTAAAGTGTATGTCTCTTGTGCATTCAACCAAGGATCTCGAGACTGTACGCAATATACTTATGAATTATTACACCATCAGCTTCTACTCTCACCTTCAACAATGTTGACGTCTAGGTGGCACATGCATTGCCGTTAATGTTAAGCATCCGAGTTTCTACTTTGTAAACATCTAGTTTTTACAAGAAAGTTGAAAGTTTACAAGAAAGAAGTTATGTAAACTTAAAGCAAAACATAATCTAAATACAAAGTTGCATCTAAATCGTTAGAGCTTGAGTGGACTAAGTAAATACTTTTTTTTTGAGAAACGTTGGACAAGTCTGTTTACTTTCAATTTTGTCAACTGTTTAGTCAAACTTCAGTTAATAAGACTGATGTCTAGTTTAATCTATAGGTATAGTGTTTCGCTCAACATACGCTGACCTAACATGTACCTACTTGGCCCTTTATGTACATTTTTATGACCCGTTCAACGAACTCCACAATAATATATGAGTTCCTCTGATCCGACAATAAACAACAATTTGACACTATTAGGGATCCATTAGGGACTATTAAGGGCATCGTTTTGGTTATCGCACCTCACTGTTGTCCTGTGAAAAACTTCTGTGTGAAATTGAACACTTTGGTTTTTTTGGCAAAGAATAACTAGACGAGCAAGACTTTGACTTAATTAATTGATTGATATTAGCTAATGTTAACAGAAACGTTAACAATGGCGGTCTGATACTCGAATGTCTTTGGAAAATCTTAGAGTCAGGTGATTCTGTTAAAATAAAAATAATATAATAATAAAAATAATGTAATATGTGTTTGTGACAGCCTGGCTTTGCAGTGCGGTTTGCACCAAGTCTTCTATAGACAACAGCCACGCATGCCTGACCACCTGTGCTGACCACAAATTAAAGATACTATCTGTATACAGATTTCAGTTTTTACATCGCCATTATGTCGCCCTCCGTTTAATTAAATGGTTGTATTTTTTTTTTACTCTATACAAGTTAGTACTTGACTGCGATCTCACCTGATGGTAAGTGATGATGCAGCCTAGATGTTATCGTACTAACTTGGAAGGGTAAGTAAATGTACCCCAACGGTTTCTACCAGCATCGCACCGGAACGCTAAATCGCTTGGCGGAGCGTCTTTGCTGGTAGGGTGGTAACTAGCCACGGCCGAAGCCTCCCACCAGACCAGACCTAAGCCAATTTAGAAATTATAAAATTCCAAAGTGGCCCGTGGCGGGAATCGAACCCGCGACCTCCCGCGAATATCGAAATATGTTCCAAACATCATTTGATTTTTTATCATCTTTTCACGTTCTTATTTTATCATTACGCATGTCATGATTTACCCTTGATGTAGGGCAAGAGGAAGCAGGTAGGTAAGATAAAGAAGTCGCCCCGGTAACATATCAAGAGCAAAAAGGATGAAAGCTCCCACGGTTCGGGATAAGATAATAAAACAGAGAACCCTTGTATGAGAAACAAGATTTTTATTTTGTGCCCTCCGCCAGTCGTCCCATAATTTGCCTTTTCAACCAACTTTGGATACGAATTACCTACTTAGACACAGTTTTTATTTTATGCTGTTACCTTGTTTTTAATCACAAATTATAAGATTATCCTTGGAATTCACCTTAGTGGGTTCCTATAAATCTTTAATTAATTTATCTTGCTGCGACGAGTTTTACATACCTAACTACGTCCATACTTCAATTTTTTTATGACCTGCTTTTTTTATGAACTTTTAATACGAAACTACCTAATTATCATCAAGCATAGACCCTGATTCGTCACACACTGTGAAATTTGAAAACAAATAATTAAAATTAAATTATCAATGAATGGCTGGGAATGCATCGTTTATTACATCATCATACTTTTGTTGTTTCAATCAATCAATAATCAATCAATAATTCTTTATTCGCTTAATACACTTACATTGAGGTGTTAAATATAAGTGGTAACAGTGTATTGCCATTCTATGGCGTGCAAATATGTATAAAGTAATATCGGAAAACAGCGAAAACTTAAATACAATGCTTAAACTATAGATTAAATTTATCATTTTACTTATTAATACATTGATAGAATTCTTTCATGTCATAAAAATTATACAGATTCAGCCATTGAAATAATTTGGTTTTAAATTGGTTAATGGGAAGTAATTTGATGTCATAAGGTAGTTTATTATATATTTTTACACACATCATGACGCAGTTACGTTTAAAATACTCAGTTTTAGGTAGATAGTTCAAAACTAAGCGATTAGGATTTCTACAAGAACGAGGGTGAGCATCGCTGGCTGTTGCGAAAAGTGACATATGTTTTTTAACAAAACAACCTATCTCAAATATATAAAGACACGGAAGAGGCAACAGCTTAAATGTTTTGAATAATGGCCTGCAACCCATGTGTGGTCCAGCGGTGCAGCACCACACATGGCGCGAACACACTTTTTCTGCGCAATGAAAGCTCTATTTACATCAGTCCCATTGCCCCAAAATACCAAGCCATATCTAAGCACAGAGACAACATAGGCATGATACACTGACAACACTACTTTAAAATCTACGACATGTCTGAGCACGTAGCAAAATCTATTAATTTTTTCGCATACAATGTTGATATGATTCTTCCATGTCAATCTAAAATCTACGTTTAGACCTAAAAACTTTACTTCTCGGGTAGGAGAAATCGTTTTGTTATTGTGATTTATATTTAATGCAATGGGGGATTTTTCATAGAATTGTATATATTGTGTTTTGGTTAAATTGATATGTAAATTATTAATGTCAAGCCAGTTTATAATATTGAGAAGAGTGTTATTTATGTCAGACTCATGTACCGTTTGAGAATTATTACTATTTGATGTCAAAATTATCGATATGTCATCCGCGAAGAGAACACACTTGTGATTTGTGACTTCTGTAATGTCATTTATGTATAGAAGAAAGAGTACTGGTCCGAGAATACTTCCCTGAGGGACTCCAAATTGGTTATGCATATAATCTGATTGAAATGATACTCCCTATTTTTTTATTTAACATAACAGCTTGGTAACGGTCACGTAGATAAGAGGAAAACCAATCGATAGCTGGACCCCGTATGCCAATTGCTTCCATTTTCCTGATTAAAATATCGTGCTGGACGAAATCAAATGCTTTTGATAAATCTAAAAATAAGCCTGTGGTTGTTTTTCTTGAGTCCGTATTTCGGAGAACAACGTCTATGAACGAATATATGGCCAGCGTTGTTGATTTTTTCTTTTGAAACCCAAACTGCTCTTTCATTATAATGCTAAATTTTTCACAATATTGTAATAAACGTTTTAACATGCATTTTTCAAAGATTTTTGAAAATATGGGTATGAGCGTAATTGGTCTATAATTAGATATATCCTTCGGATCCCCTTTTTTATACAGCGGTTTTATTATTGATCGTTTCAAAATTTCCGGGAATGTACCAGTTTCAAAAGATAAATTGATTAGATGTACAAGCACCGGTATTATATAGATTTTGCTCGCTTTAATTATTTTCGTGGATACTTCATCGTAGCCCGCGGAGGTTGTGTTATTTAGTGACATTATTTCTTTCGCAATTTCATGTGATGTCACTGGTTTTACATACATTGAATGCAGACTATTAGTGGCAGAACTTATTTTAAAATCTTCAGATAAGTCTGTTTTTTTATTTGTCATTTGGATAAAAAAGTTATTGAAAACAAACGCCATCTTCCTTGGATCGTCAATTAACGTATCTTCATATTTAATGCTGTTTATAAAATTGTCACTTTTACTTTTATTATAGGTTTCATTTTTTACTATATTCCAAGATGCGCCGCATTTATTTTTACTGTTTGATATTATTTTGGCATTAGTTATTTTATGAGCATTATGAATACACTTTTTTAAAATCTTCGTGTATCTGAGGTAGTTTTCCTTAACCTGTCTATTTTTCTTATTTTTATAAAAGTTAAACCGCAAGTTTCTTTTTGTCTTACAACCGATTTTTAGCCCTCGTGTTATCCACCTTTGACTGCTAGAGTGTTCGTGTATTTTTATCTTTATAACGGGAAAGGACAGTTTATAAAATAGACAAAACAGCTCGTGAAATGTATTAAAAGCCTTATTTAGCTGTGTTTCTTCGTAAACTTCGGAAAAAGATAAGCTTTCCATGCAATTATTAAATATTTTTATGTTTTCATCGGAATAATCTCTCTTATATATATAGAAGTGTTTGTTATCGCGATTTTTGTTTTGTACAGGAACGCATAACATTTGAGCAGTGTCGTGATCTGATAGATTTAAATTGAGTATCGACGCATGGGCGTTAGGTACATTACTAAAGATAAGGTCAATACATGAAGATAATCTAGTGGGGCTTTTAATGTGACAATTTAGGTTGTAGCTTTTAAACAAGTCATTTAATTGAGTTGTGGTCTTAGAAGTTTTGAGTATATTTATATTGAAGTCGCCAGTTATAATAATATTTTTATTCGTTTTATATCTGTTCCCTAAAAAGAATAGTAGGTTTTCCAATTTGTTAAAAAACAAAGTAATATCCGAATTGGGAGTGCGATAAATGCACACAATTACGAGGTTGTGACCACTGACCTCTATTCCGCAACATTCAAAATGAATTGATAGGGCCATTTTTGTAATATCCTCTATCGGGCTATAGTTGAGACCATTTTTAAGGAATATGCATACACCACCTCTTTTAACTGATCTGGAAAAACTAGCCCCTAATTTGTATTCGTTAATTTTTAACAGGTTTTCATGCCCTGACTGTAAAAAAGTTTCCGTAAAGCATAAAATGTCTGGTTCATTATTTTTTAGTTTAAGTTCAGTAAGTGTTATCTCTAGTATATCCCTTTTCGATAGAATACTAGCAATATTTTGATGTAAGACTCTAATTTGATTGTGGTTTTGTGACTTTGTCACGAAAAAAATTCTTATCGGCTTTGGGAAAGTAGAAAGGGATGGTTCCCCTTTTACTCGTATTATGGTTGGATGTACTAGAAGATTTAATATCTAAGTTTTGTTTACTTTTAGCAATTATGCGCGCGAAAAGATATGGGATAGTACCTTTAATACTTTTTGGTTGAATGTTATTAGGTGACCGGTTCATATGTTTCTTAAGTTCTGTAAAATTTAAATATTTATGATCATAGTCTATTGTGTCAATAATTCTGTTAATTTTATTACATAAGCTATACATGCTGCATTTCTCTGATATGTCGTTGATAAAGTAGCAATTGTTGTTTTTACATATTTGTTCTAACTTCTCATTCAATATATTAGTATTAATATATCTATTTTTAACAACATTAAGTACAATCACGGAACAGCGTTTCATAGCGGCTGTACCTTTAGAAGCGTATCAGTCACGGAACCTTTCGTGAGCTAGGAATACTCGCACTTGGCCAGTTTTTCGTAGAACAATAGTGAGAGAAGTCGGAACGGAAGTGGGCCGGACTGCAAACAAGCGCGTGGGCCAATCATTTTGCTAATTCGCCAACCGGAACTTTGGCACGCAGCCGATTGGGCTAGCTGATTCATAAAAATATACCTAAAACATAGACAAGTAATATCTGCGATCTAGACTTTAACCAACATTACCTCCTTAATGAGTAGGTATCATCATGCTCCTTCCTTTATTACGGAAAAATGTAATTTAAATAATTATTTTACTAACGGCAACACCCAACAATACAACAGGTAAAATACCTATCTCTATGAACATAATATTTTAATTCATATGTTAATTAAGTTAAAATATAGTAAGTTTTATGTAAATATGTTAAATAATGTCCCCTACTCGTACATATAGGTTAATTTATTGGAAAGATGTTTTGGAATTTAACGAAATTAGGGTGGGGTGGATTGAAGGGCAAATTAAGGCTTTAAGAAGGCCGAATAACAGTTTACAGGGAGACGGAGCAGCCGCGTTCACACTTATTTACTTAAATTTCGGGGAAATTATTACTAAACTAAATTATTATTTTTGTCTCCAAGAATTCATTCAAAAGCTTGCGCCGTTTTGCAGACAATTTTGAAAGTATGACAAAATTATAGATTACCTAAATGCTTTCTGAGACTTTTTTATGCAAAAAATCCAAAAATTTTGTTTGAGAAAATTTAGTTATTATTTTCTTGTCAATAACGGTTGTTCATTAAGCCCTTATTTTCTGTTACATATTTTTTCTGTAAGGATTCGATGATCAGTTAATTTAAGAATTTGACTTTAACATCATAAAAAAGAGCCAGTTTGCCATCTCTTCTAGCCATAAATTTTATTTGCCCATTCTTGTAATATTAAACAGCCTGTTCAGCAGACAGGTATAGGATCTTCTCTTCTGCAAAGCTCAATTGTTTTATCTCACGCGCTTGAAATGTCGCTCAGGAAATCTGTCTTTCCGCGTGTGTAAGAATGCGTGAAGGCAGAAAGGCATGTGTGTGAAACCAACCATAAAAATTAGTCAAGTGCGTGTCTGGCTCACGCGCTGAGGGTTTTGTATCTACTACCAAGACCAATGCTCAGTAGTATTAAAAGTAAGCATAACACGCCTGCCCGCCAAATTAAAAAGAACGAGAAAAAAATCACGTTTGTGGTATGAGCACCCTTAACAGGAAAGTAAACCTGAGCCTAAATCGAGGAATAGGTATTTGAAAAATCTGTTGCTGTCTCGCTAGATCCGAACAACAAGAGATCGATGTGTGCGTGTGACGTAGCGTAGGCCACGGAAATCGGGGTAGGTACTGCATCTGTGTGTGTACTGGCGGGCCGCTCGCGCGCGGCTACGGGCCTTCCCCGTCGCGCTACGAGCTCGGCTTTGGCATTATTTTGCCCCGGTCGCAGTCGGACTCGGAGAGTGTTGGTGTTATCAGTGTATTGTGTCATCGTACTTCTTACCTTACTTATCTACTATTTATATTTGACTTGGCTATTGTTTACGGATTACTCATTTCATTGATCTGGGACTGGAATAAAATAAAGATCATTAAATTCAACATACAACTTAAGTGACTGGATGGCCTAGCGGCGTGGCGAGTAGTGGACGGGACGGCACGCGGGCAGTGGTTCTAATCCTAAAAGGCCTGATACACGGTTTCAAACGGCGGTTTGAAACTGAGGTTTCAAACCGTGTAGATAGTTGTTTTATGCCAAATTTCGTTTGACCTTTAAACGCCCTTGGTAGCGAGGCTTGCGTTTGAAACCACTGGTTCAAGCGTTGGTTTGAAACCGTCTAGCCGCTTGTTTGAAACCTCGCGTACGACAGTCGTGTTGCAGCGCCGTGCGCAGGCAGACGCACGCGGCGACGAAATGGCGCGAGAAGAAATGAAAAAAAAAAGTTATGTATGTTATCTACGTCCAGTAGGTAAATTAAATTCATATGACTAATGGTTAATCTCTCTTTTAACCATTGCTTCATCAATATTCTTTTTTTCATTATTTTTTTCGTGATTTGCACACAAAAGAGCAAGACACGCCAATTATATTGGACGACCGAATGGCCTAGCGGTAGCAAACCTGCCGTCTGCGTCGGGGGTCGTGGGTTCGATTCCTACTACTGGTAAATGTTTGTGTGATGAGCATGAATATTTTCCAGTGTCTGGGTGTTTTTCAATATATTCTATTTTTGTATATTAGTATGTATATATAATTATCAGTTATCTAGTACCCATAACACAAGCTATCGCTTACTTTGGGGCTAGATTGCGAGTTCTGTGATGTCCTTATATATATACTTATATATTTATTATTAAAAAAAAATCTTTGTTCTTTAGATAGGTTAGGCGCCATAACGCCTTTTTAGTGAACATAGGTGCGAGCGAAGAGACGTCCTATTCACGCAACGTTCTATAAATACTGATGGTTTTGAACCGTGTAGCCGGCAAAGCGCAAATCTGTTTTTTCTGTTTCAAACCGCCGTTTGAAACCGTGTATCAGGCCTTTTACTCATATATGGGGAAATTTTTTTTGCTTCTTTTTCCCTTTTTTTTCTTTTTCCTTTTTTTAATTTACACTAAAGGTTTAGATAGTACTTACTTTTAAACAAGATATATTAAAAAAGAAGAAAATTTCTTACAAATAATAAAATTTTGGGAAAAATTGGAGTTCGATGGACATTATATTCTAATTCAACATGAACATGGATGAAATAACGGAACTTCTAAAATCAATACAGCGAGACGTCAATGAAACAAAAAATAGCGTGAGAAATAGTGAGTCCAACTTAACAAAGAAAATTGATGAAAAGTTTAACGAGGCACAAGTTAAGATATAAATATTAGAAAACACAATCGCAACTCAAGAAAACCGATTGGACTATCTCGAAAAACAAATTCGGTCACGAAATATTATCATTTTCGGCGTGGAAGAGACTGAACGGAGCTACGAAGAATTACTGAAAAATGTATTAGAACTTTTTAAACGGGATTGCCCGTTATTAAATGTGGGTTATTCGTTGACCTTGATAAAAGCTTTTTAGCTGCGAGTCCTGACGGATTAATAGGTGATGACGGAATAATTGAAATAAAATGTCCATATAAAATTTCGGAGATGAGTCCAAAAGAAGCAATTGAAAATAAAATAATTGACTGCTGTATTCTTGAAAACGACATGTTAAAATTGAAAAGAACCCATAATTATTATTACCAAGTTCAAGGACAATTACACGTCACTCAAAGAAAATTTTGTTACTTTGTATTGTGGAGCCCTAAGGGTATGCTTTTTGAAAAAATTGAAAGGGACGAAGAATTCTGGAAAAATATAGAGCCTAAATTAGAATCCTTTTTTTTTTCGAATGTTTTTTACCAGAAATTATTGATGGTCGCATACCACGAAATATGCCCGTGAGAGAAAGACAAATATTAGAATAAATGTAAATATTATAATATGATTCCTTGTTTTAGTAAACCCACTATTCCCCACTTCTCCTAAATTAGTAAATATATATTATGAAGTTTCATCATTGTGTCATGTGTTAACTCCAGACGAACCGTGGGGCTCAAGAAAATAATAATATAAACGTTTTAAAAAAAAACGACTTTAAAATGAACCAAACTGACCACACGGGAAACACCAGCTTTCTAATAAAAAAAAGAATCATCAAAATCGGTTCACCCAGTCAAAACTCCCAACTTACTTTAAAAAAAAAAAACATGTCTGCAATCCACACGTGGTAGAAATGAAACCTCCAAAAAAATGAATTTAGGTGTCTATCTCTTTTAACTGTCGCTTTTTCATCTACTTTCAAATTGTTTATGCCTATAATTGGTAATTGTAAAAGTACTAGCACTATTGTAACCTTGTTCTATTCTATATTATTATAAATGTTTTTGCAATTTTATCGCTGACATATCAAATAAATAAATAAATGACAACGATGCTAAAGAAGTTTTCACTTCAAAAAGAATTATTAAAATCAAAACCGAATTGAAAAACTTTGATTTGTTATGATATAATATGAATAATATCCTTTCCAATATTATACATTCCATGTGCTTTTTACGATAAAATTAACATATGTCGTAAATATTACATACATAATAAATAGTTGAAAATGAAGCTAATAAAAGTAAAAAATGTTTGTAACGATCACACGATCCAGTAAATAAAATCGGTATAGTTTAGCCCCCTTATTCATAAAAGTTCAATAGTGGTAGAATAGTTATTATCTGTTTTGTCTCTTTCCTTCGAATGTCAAATAACTGTTGACAAACAAAGACAAAACAGAGTATAACTATTCCACTGCTATTAAATGTTTATGAATAAGGGGGTAGGCATCGACATCGATGGACAGCACTATAGAGCATCGATAAAAAAATTATCGACCATAGCCACTTCCCTATGTGTGTATGTGTGAGTTTGACCCTCCCTCTCCTCATGTTTTCCCCCGCAGAGAGCGATAGGGACAACTGCAGCTCAGACCGATTTTTACCTATAAAGATTTGACGAGATCGACCTTTCGTATTCCCCTGTTTCCTCTTCCAAAGTTGAGTCGATTCAATTATTTTTGGCATGAAAATTTTAAGAAAGAGTAGGTCTATGTCTCTACGTTTTTCTTTCATGTAATTTTTTGTTTTATATTTGTCTTTGAGGCCTTTAAACATGGGGGTATAAAAAAGTGAATTTTTGCTCATTTCAGAGGGTCAAATTTTCTAAACCAATGAGTTTTTCCAAAAACACAAAACGTAGCGACATGCATATTCTAGACTTAGATTTTATGAGAAAAAATGATAGCTCTAGGGGCATAATCCAGGGAGGAAATAGGGGACTACGTTTGTATGGCAGATTGATTCTTTACTTTCCTCTTAAATGTTTATTTAATTCTGTTTCTACGATTAGTAGGTATTTTTGTTATTGCGTCATCTATGAAAATTTCAACTGTCTAACTATAACGGTTCATGAGATACAACCTGGTGACAGAAGTACGGACAGCGGCGGATTCTAATTAGTAATCTAGGGTCCTGCCCAATGACTTCTATGTATCCTACCATAGATGTCATTGGTCCTGCCTTTCCCTTTGGGTACGGAATCGTAAAACTTATATATAGGTACCAGTTTGATGATCTAGGATTCTGTTCGTTTTTCTCGAGTGTTTCGAACGGCAATTCGCAGAAGCCATATCTATAGTGAACAAATAAACAGGATAGATTATACGTATGTAAATTGCAAGTCTGCAATCAAAGGCTAAGCCGTGTCATTTACCTCGTATTGCATTACCTTAGTCCGACTAAGTATATATTATACTAGTAGGGCGCGTGGGGGCGCGGGCCACATGTGGCCCGCGTGCTGTCTTTCCCCCTATTTGCGTTCCAACTTTTAGTCTCTTCGATCAATATTCACCATACATTTTCTATGTAAAAATAAATTCCGCCATTTTGATTTTTTTTCTATCCATCGAATAGACCTTCGAGTCCTGATCACCTCTTGTCAAGAAACCATTCTACCATCTGTTATACTTTCCGAGATAACGACGAAATTCAAATGGCGGCCATTTTGAATCCGCCATTTTGAAAATTTTTTCAGCTCACTGGCAATTGGATGACGTTTCAAATGACATTTGGTCGAGCACCCCCCACCTATCTTCGATACCCTGGCCGTGCTCTTCACCCGTCTCCGAAATCCTCAATCATCAGCTCTCTCCGTATTTTTCCTCCGAATGAATTTTTCCCTTCTATACAATACGATTACCAAAAAAATTTTTTTTCATACAAAATTGTTCAGGAGAGGTGATCAATCAGTGAGTGAGTCAGTGAATCAGCACAAGTAGCTATATATATAGTAACGAGCCTAGACAACTACTTAAATGCCAAAACCATATCTACTTAGTAACTAGATACGTAGGTAAGTAGGTATCTAGATACTATAGGGTTCAAGTAGGTATGTACCTTATGTAAAGTGTGGATTTTTATCAAATTGTAGGCATGTTCTTGTCCGTGTTTTTGATGACCACTAGTGATGAGTCACTGTAACTCTATGGTGATTCATCAGTCACCAAAGAGTTAAATCAGTAATATAATTTCATCATATTACTGCGATTGCTTTTTCTTGGGTAAACTGAATTGATTTATTAATTTATTCTACCTATACTGTTACAAATAGGCATTACCCACGAAACAGTCTGTCCAGAACTTATATACACAGTGTTCAGCAAGTCAGTATTCTTGGCACCATTTCACATTGGTTTATTAATTGTCTAATTAACGCAGACATTTACGAATTTAAAAATAACTAGTCATTTTTTTTTTCAGAACGCACCACCGCCGCAGTGTCAGATATAGGGAACATATTACATGACCCAGTATTTTAGCGTTGCATTAAAGGTCAATTTACACCGCCGCGGAATGGAATGAAAGTGACTTTTTGCAACGAAATTGAACATAGCATAATAGTCATTATGTATTTATTATTAATTTGTATGTTATACAACTGTATAACATACAAATTAAAAAAGAGCAAGAAAAAAGGTCGCGCGTCTTCCGGGGAATCCTCGCGCATTCTCGAGAATTGCACTTGCTACTGTCGGCGCCATCTGTGGCATCCGCGGAAAATGGCGCAAAAAGGAAACTGGTTGTGTCAATCACAACTGTGCGGTGCCTAGCGTTTACGATTACAATTAGCTGGAATACTCGAGCGTTCCAGGAAATTCTCGCGTCATGAGGCGAAACTGACGCTTCCATTTCAATTAATTCCGCCGGGGTGTAAATTAGCCTAAGACTGTAGCCAGCGATATTGCGAATTTGAAACAATGTTTCAAGATTAAGTATGAGTACGGTATGTCATACGAATATGACATTTAACCGCTAAGTTCTGGGGCGCAGTCCTGATTAGCAAGCGTATAACCTACAGTCTCTAAAGCAGACACATAACCTGCCATCAATTCTATTATTTAAATGGAAAAGTCTAGCTAAACAAAATGTTACTTATTGCGGTAAGACGAGGCCAACACGAGGTAGGTAGAGTTTCCATCTAATATCACATTACAACTTATATAACATTTAAACGACTTTAGCCCTTACTTCTTTAGTTTTACAGCTTATAACATCATGCAACCTTTATGGAGCCCTATAACTAAATGGTTTACGGCGCCCGTGTGAAGATTATTAAATGTTATGCAACAGCAACACAGTTAGGAACTTCAAGGTGATTATAATACTTGAAATGCTTGTTTACAAATTATGTGGTCTCCATTATTAACAACTTTAATGATCGATTACAGCGTGAAGTTATTGATTCTTTATGGCGTGCCCTGAGGGCGTACCAATAGGTACGTCCATGCAAAGCAGCGAAAAGTATACTGAATACTGATGGTGTCGGGTAGCTACGTAGTCTGTTCCAATCCACACAAAATAAATGTGAAACCGTGAAAGTTTACTGGTTTGTTTGTCTGTCCTTCATTAACACCGCAACAAAGCAAGGGATCAACATGATCTTTTGACACTTAGTGTCATAAACATTTTTTTTTGCTCCGGTAAAATTACCTAAATATTACCACAAGATTTGTGAAAACTCGAAATTCATGCGGGCGAAGCTGCAGGAAACAGCTAGTAGGAAAGTATTTTTTTCACGATACTCTTACAGGCAGGTTTTTATACGAAAGGGTGACGAGACGCGTAAGTCCCATGCTAAGTGATACGCCTGCCGTGCTAAGGTGGCCTGCCCATGTCAGGTGCAATGCAGCGCGCCTGCACTCGACTTTGTACTGCATTAACATACGACGCATCCCACTGCACTCAACGGTGACACATCAATTCTTTGGTCTGAAATACGACGCATTCCACTGCACTAAACTGTGACACATCAATTCTTAGGTCTGAAATACGACGTATTCCACTGCACTCAACGGTGACACATCAATTTTTAGGTCTGAAACACGACGCATTACACTGCACTAAACGGTGACACATCAATTTTCAGATCTGAATTTGCTCAGTAGGTACATTATTTCGGCAGGACAATGAAAGGAGTAATCTTGGTTAATTAATTATTGTAGTACAGTGTATAACGGTTTTCGTGGGATTTAAAAACCTGAAATCTATTGTATGCAAAAGGCTAAAGTGTCTACTGCCTATCTATAACTAAAATAAGTAGATAGCTGTTAGGCAAAGGGAAGGACCTCAATTTTACATAAGTACATAATAATATTATATTTTAATGGCAGTCAAGCTAAAATCTATTAAAGTTTAATGAGATGTCGCGACATTTAGAAAATCAGTAGGCATAAGTTAATCATAAATCATAAACCTACTTACCTATTAAGTACAAAAACGAAAACCTTGAGGAAATGTTCCAACTTCCATGGCCCACTTAAGAATTGCCCTTAGGTACTTATTCGTAACCAGTTTTTAAAAAGAAAGGGCGTTACTTGTGTACCTATCCCAAAACCGATTTTTATTTATTTTTATGCCAGATGATTTTTGATTTACTGGGTAATAAGTCCAAAAAAAATACATACCGATATAATGCAGAAGGGCAACTACTAACTAATTGTAACAAGCAACGGCTGATAACATGTGCATTGTGCAATCTATATTTCTTGTTTGCTATGGTCAAGCTATGGTTTCTTAATTCGTCTCGCAATAAGTAACAGACTTTTTTCACCTCTTTCGATGACTTAGATTTTTTTTATTTGAATGATCTATCCAATTATATCTGTTAGTAGGTTTGGATTTTTAACAAATAAATAATGTAGAGTCCCTATTATAGTCTACCCTTGAGCTCTACGTCTGTACTTAGGTACCTACTTCACATATTGTACCTACCAAACATCGCATCGTCTTCAATAATTCATGTGTTGATGGGTCGCCTACATAAAAATGTAAAAAGGTCTCATTTGCTTTCCCAGCCCATAAAGGGAGTATAATTTATCATTTTGAGTACAACGACAAATGACTTTCAGAAGCTTACTAAGTAATTTGTGTGCTACCTACTATCTTAAGATTAATGACTAGAAAGAACCAGTTGAGGCTGTAGTATGGACCTTTCACAATATTTCAATAAAGGCTGAGTGTAGAAGGGACCTTTATTAATATTTCAATATAGTGAAAGAAAGAAAGAAAAGAAAGAACAAAACTTTATTTCACAAGAAAATGCCACATGTAACAAAACCATCTTACGTACTAAAACAATGCCTGGAGGTAGTGCTTACATGTACCTATATTGATTCTGCAAATAATTCTGATTTTGGATTCTAAAAATCTGTTATTCCTACTTACTACGGTAGACCGTATAGTTGGAAACGAGTAGAGCTATTTCTTAGGACTAGTGCTGTTGTTTCCTAACCATACCGTAGTGAACGGGACAGTAGATTTTTAGTCACGCTAAATTCTCTAAACAAATACTGTAAAACAACATACCTATCTACCACTGTACTTAAACAACAGAAACTATAAGGTACTTAAAATATTACTTTAATCGCATCGGACCTTTTGGCTTTCTGTTTTGTACCTATAGGTACCTCAAATATTAGACAATCGGAAAGTGGCGGACAGACAAGTTACCCTAAAAACATGCGGGCAGAGCCGTAGGTAAAAGCTATAGAGGGAAATTTACAATCTCGACGAGAAACTGTCCTGACGAAGGCAATCATGAGGTCAAGGTTGGAAGCGATTATGCCTATAAGACCGAATACATAATTTATAAAATGCATATTCGCAATTCGCGTCAAGGCTACGAGGCTAAAGTTCGTAAACACGGATGTCAGAAGGCATCGCACAGCTTAGCAATTCGTATTAGAAACGTGGATGAGATATAGTATTATTGTCGTCATATGCAACTAGGTAGATACTTTTATAGGTGTAGAATACCTACCTATCAAGATTTTATTTACAATTTTACCTACCGGCCGCAAAAGATTGATTTTTTCTGTCTTACAATTTACTGCCCAATATTTTTTTGCAGAAGGAGTATTTCTGGATGCAATTTAAAAAAAAATTAAGGAAATCATGAGGATTATTTTCCACGTTGAACTTCTTTCGCAAAACCATCTTTTGCAGCCAGAACTGGCGTATCTGTTGGTTAAGGTTGTAACTATACTTATTATTGCCGGTTCCCAATATTCTTTCTATCTTCCATTTGCCCTATATCAATGTGGCATAAGCACCATACAAGTTATGTCAAATTTCTATCTCTATAAGGCAAACCATGGATAGATTGAATATTGGGAACCACCATATTGTGTCAATCTGTTCCGTCGTCCCATCGTCTGTCTAATTCTTATGTAAGTCGACAAAAGAGTCAGTATTCCAATAATTAACTATAACGTTTCTGTTAAAGTCGTTTCAAGTAATTGAGCCTAGGATGACTCCAAGCGATAAATAGGAATTAAGCACGTAGAAGATAAATGATATAAGAAGGTAGATCTTATTCTTAATCAGTTACGTCTGGTTGACAAATGTTTGAAATAAATAACACAATACTATAGATAACCCGCTAATAGGTGAATCAGTGAATTAATTATCTTTCGTAAAACTCCCTCACTTTATTGAGCAATAAATTAATTAGTCAACCAGTTCCATACAATAATATAATAATTTATAATCGATAATAATTTATTCACAATTATTTTATTCGCTAACCGATGCATTTTCACTCTTTTGTAGAAAACATAGTTCGTACAAGCAGTGTAATGTTTTCAGGTAAAACTGTGGTGTAATAATATATACCGTATTCAGGAATTCTTAATACTTACTTTACAGGCATAAGAAATATTTCAATATACCAAACTTGAGACCAATATTTGAATCCCAATTCTGAATAATATTTGAAAATACCATTGTCTCAGTTTTTATTAAAGTTAATCAAACATAGCCCCCTAACCCCCGCGCTGCCCCGAATCCTACTAGGCGATTCGAGTATAACGCTACCTACGGTTGTAAAAGTTGAATGTCGTTCAAAACGCAACATGGTCGAGAAATGTGAGAATAAATTCACTTCGCACGATAAGGTTGAAGCATTGTATTTCCTATGCTGAAGTACATTCAATTTTACTCTCTATAACTATAAACGTAAAGTTAATTTTTAGTGTGCATTTTTTTATTTTATTTCTTGATTCACTTCACTCAGTGTGTGTAAACGTTACGCGAATCGCCTAGCTGTTCGGACGCAAGACTGGCATAGCTATTCCTGGTACGGGAGCTAGCAACGTTTGGAAAGTAAGAATTTCAGGTGAGCTGATTTTGTGATATGTCGTCCTTCTTGCACTTTCGGTTAGAGTCTGGGCTATCTGGCTGTTGGTAGCGGTTGCGTTCATCAGTGCGCATCCTACCTGTCCAGGTAATAATCCTGGATTTTAAAATCATTTTAGAAGGCGTAATTTTTAATTTTTTCTTTTTAAATAAGTCTACCTGACATACTTATTTTATTGCCAGACATTTTCGACATTGCTAACTATGTGCCATACGCGATTTTTTATTTATTTTTTATGAAAATTTCAAAGTATTTTAGAATGTCTGTAATTTTAATATTATGTTATTTAAAGATAAGAAAAACTTAAAATAAATTTGCCAGACATTAATTCGATTGTTAAGTCTTAAATTAAAATGAAGAAGTCATGAAAAGTATTGCAGTATAATGCTATAATTAATTAATTCTATAGTTAATTGCAGTATAATGTTTCAGCTTATAGTGACGTCACAAAAAAAAGGCATCTTCATAATCATCATCATCATCGTCGCTGTCTTTGTCAGTGTCATTCATATCATTCTTCTTGAGAACTTTCGTTATCTTTCAAAACTCTATCATCTGCAACAGAAAAAAATAAACAGTGTAATTCTTCTTGTTCGTTATAAAACATTTTAGTTATTATTGATAAATATTCCATTTCACACTTACTTTGAACAATAATATCTGCAACTGAGGATGGTAATTGATCTCCCAAAAACCAGACAAAATCATATTCGTCACCGTTAATAGTCCAACCGGAAGCCATTGGAGATAAAGATGTTGGATGTTTTGAGTGAGCATTTCTCCAAATTTTCGTCACGTAGCGAACCCTCAATAAATGCTGTTGCAATTCCGCTTTACAGGGTGGCAAACTGGATGAGTCAAAGTTTCGAAATTTTTTGTCAAAGTTCTCATCTGATTTTTTAGACTTAAACGTACTTGAAAATAAATGAAATCGAACATTATTAACATTGGAACAATTTTTAACTCCATACATTTGACAAATAAATTTCTCCAGGGTTACAAATGTAGTTTTAATTACTTCTTCGTCATCCGTAATTATATTATCAAAAGCTAACTGGTATTCTTCAGAATTTTCTAATATTTTAAAAGGCTTAACTTTGCCTTTTCTAAAAAAATCTGGCGTGTAATCACATCCAGTTATTGCGTGAAAGCATGGTAAAGCTTTGCATAAAGAGTCACCAAGAATTCGGTGTAATTCATTGATGTTTATGTAACGCTGATTTCCAACACCCATATTTATCCAAATTTTCAAAGATGCTTTCAGGTGATCCATATTTCCCAGAAGTATAATTAAAATATCAGAATCAGAACAGCGTATAGCAACGTCTGCGTCAAAATCGATTTGGCAAATATGAAAAATAATCCTAGAATCAGCTTCTTCGTGTTCTTCACACGATAATGATTCTTCAATAGTTTTAATTACTTTGTTATTTATCACTTTGTATGAATAACATTTATTGAAACTTACGTAAATGTTTTTATTACCAATAAAAGGCAACATGTCTTCACTACCCCAGTGATCAATGAAAAAGTTAATCAAAGCTTCTTTAAATTGCACATTTTTAAGTTCAGCTGCGAAATGATGGGGCCGAATTTACATCATACTGCAATACTTTTCATGACTTTTTCATTTAAATTTAAGACTTAACAATCGAATTAATGTCTGGCAAATTTATTTTAAGTTTTTCTTATCTTTAAATAACATAATATTAAAATTACAGACATTCTAAAATACTTTGAAATTTGTATAAAAAATAAATAAAAAATCGCGTATGGCACATAGTTAGCAATGTCGAAAATGTCTGGCAATAAAAAAAGTATCTCAGGTAGACTTATTTAAAAACAAAAAATTAAAAATTACGCCTTCTAAAATGATTTTCAAATCCAGGATTATTACCTGGACAGGTAGGATGCGCACTGATGAACGCAACCGCTACCAACAGCCAGATAGCCCAGACTCTAACCGAAAGTGCAAGAAGGACGACATATCACAAAATCAGCTCACCTGAAATTCTTTCTCGAAAACGTTGCTAGCTCCTATACCATCCTATTTCTGTGGGCATAGCGGACAGCGGTTATCAAATCTGAATAGGGTTGTAAGGCGTAAGTAAAACGTACAAAATCAAGTTGAATTAATCTGTTTGAAACTATAAATAGTTAGGTATGTATTCATATTTAAAAAAAATGTAAGAGGCGTATTATGCCATATGAAATGTATGCTTAAAAATTAAAATCTAACCCCAATATTATTTCGTACTTTTTTTAACTCGAAATTTCCATTCCACTCTGATTCTGTCTGACCCTTATTTCGAAAGACATAAGAGTCAGGTCGCCATTTTTAACTATAACGTTTCGTTTAAAGTTAAGTCAAGTAACCGGGCCTCGGTATAACTAGGTATAACCCGTTCGCAGAAGCTTTGCCGGTGTCTTCCCTTCTCACTTCATACAACCGCAGCCGAATCGCAACCCGCCCTCATCTGATACTCATGATTGCGTGAGAAAAACGTATTCATCGCTTTCGTAATCGTTTGCAAATTCTGGCCCCCGATTGGCTAACGTAAATCTGGGAACCTATCAGCGGGCAGAATTTGTAAATGTTTACGATAACAATGAATACGTTTTCCTTACACAATCTAGGGGCTGGTCCGCAGTCCACTAGGGCATGCAGAACCGGTTCCGGTTTTAAATTCCCGGTTCTGCACCGAGCTCAGAACCGGGTACCCGGTATTTCCCGGTTCTTGGTAAAAAAAGTTTTATTATTTTAATTAAAAGCATTATTTTTAATATTCCTACAAAAGGGGCTTTACGATTTGTAGTAAACATAAAATAGAAAATTCTTTCCAAGGTGGCGGTCGTATGAAGTGGGAGGGGAAGTCACCGGCAAAGCTTCTGCGAAGGGGTAGTAATGTATCCTCAGGATGTACCTATGTGGCAATAGTTACAGTGATGTGATGACATTGACTAGTGAAATGTTTGAACTTTAGTTCGATGCCACAGACAGAAGTGCTTATGTCACATGCAGGAGCGTTTATATTTTTTTAATTAATAAGGTATTTAACTTGTATAATTTAACCATAAATCATGAGGATAGACATAGCTATAATATTAAATTTAAATTAATGTGTCTATGACACACTTGTTGTTGAAAGAAAAATCAGTCGACGCGAATAATATAATATTGATGATATGTAACGGAAAATTAGGGTTTTATGAACAAACTGTATTGACAAGAAAATGAATTTTCTCAAACCCTGTTTCAGAAAAAAATTCCAAAAAGCGTCTAATTAATAATAATTGTTTATACCTAAACGGGCTAGTGCTTGCCACCTACAGAAAAAAAGCTTTGAGGCTTATCTGTTATCACTAATAAAATATACGAACTACAACGTGGCCTTATACTGTCGGTATTATTGGCACCGATAGACTGGCGACGTTTTTTTGCGCGGTCCGTCCTGTCCAGGGTTGATGTCAGTTCTCACGACCTATTGTCAGACCTACCAAATGTAGAACTAAAAATTTCAAAAAAAAGGGTCGGCTAGACTGTGTGTGACACGAGAACTTTATAGTATATTGGACTAGCTGACCCGGCAATGTTGTTTTGCCATAAGGCATATAAAAAATACCTTCGGACTTCGGACGTACCTACTCTCAGACCTACCGAACATTTCAGTACAATCAGTCGAGCCATTTCGGGAAGTTTGGTAACAAAAATTGGCACGAGAATTTTATATGCACTTAGATTATTATGAGTACTTATTTGAGATCAACTCAAGCGCGCAATTGGCAAGCTATTTAATAAAACGCGAGTTTCCAGGTTCGATTCCCTGAACGGACTAGATTAGGATTTATTATTTATTTTTACATTAACAGCTTTCCTCTGGTGGAGGCGTTGGTCGCAGCTGGTCACTACTCTACCGCTGAAGAGCGTTTTGATGCAGGTGCAATGCTGTGTAGCAAGTGAATACGATTACTTCATTAACTGGATCATCCACGTGATTTATACGGTGAAATCGCAATCAAGTATAACATAAGTAGGTATCCTACAGTATAGGTCACTTTACAGTAATGTATTATATTTAGTGAACCTAGGTACCTATAGAAAATACCTTTAGGTATTTAGCTACGATGGCTACAAACGTTAGATAACAAGAACTGTTTTGTAAGTTCAATATACGCCAAATTAAATGATAGTTTTAATACGACACGACATCGCATCGTATTAAAACTATGCATCTAAAATATGAAGTCGTATACTGTAAGAAAGCTTCGCCGGCATTACTGAAGCCTTACAACTCTCTAGAAAACTATGAGTTAAAAAATTTAAATACTTAATAGTTATATCTAGGAAGAAACATTGGTACAATAACTTAATAAGTTAGGTAGGTACTAGGTACCTACGTACCTACTACCCGGGAAAAAACTCCGCATGCACATAGTACCTACCTGGGGTTTTCTCAGAAAATTAAAATAAAAAAAAATATATTATGTATATCCAAAAACTTAATCATAAAATTATGATTTTATTATAATGCACTCACCTAAGAAAACCCAGTAAAAAGTTTCACAACACTTAAATTAATAAACACATAGATCGATCAATAAAACTTAAGAAATTCGTATTATTTTGTCCCACTAAAAAGTTCTTTAATAAAAATAAATCACAGTTTTATTATCACATAAAAAACTGAAGGCTTATTTCATGGAAAAGTTCGTTCACATTCAAGGAATTCGAATTCAATTTAACTCGGCGCTGCCATCGCACCGTCCGGTCCCGAACGAGTCTGTCCATACAACTGGCATAATCTCATCAATTTGAGAAAATTCCGCGGTTACTGAATCGTTAATGAAGACTTTTTAATTTCTTCGGCATTTAATTAACCATTGTACGATGAGCCGGGCTCTAAAAAACGTGAAAACTAATAAGAACATTATGTTGCTCTAACTATACAAATGGTTGCGTTAGGTATGGGTAGGTCATGACGCATGATGATGACTGGACAAGTGCGATGTATTTTAACTGCGAGGGTTCCGTACCATCATACCAAATATTGAATCCATGTCCTACTTGACAGGGCGTTTATTTTGACTGGTTGTTAACTTGGACCCTAGTTTAGCAAGCAATTATTAATCATGGTTTAGTGAAATATAAATTTATGTAGGTACCTCTTTTTTCGAAAATTACATACCTAAATAAACAAAAAAGGAGAGCATTATAATTTATAATGATCGGCTTAACGGGAGTATGGGTAAAAATTTAGAATCGTTTGGAGAGAGAGTAGGGGGAGGAAAGAGGAGAGGCAGAGGGGGTGTCCCCTACCCCCCGACACCACTAACTAGCCCATAAATAGGTAATAATAAGTAGGTACACCATTCTTGAGAAAAATCAAATAAATTAAAAATGACGACAAGGAATCGTTCCGTAGCCGAGGAGAGAGATACTTAACGGCCTACAATGCGTATTTAGGTGATTTTGAATGAAGTTATAAGCAAAAACTATAAAGAAAATTACTTTCAAATTTACACGTCATGTATTTTGGGTCTTTAATCTAAAATCGCTTAGAAGCAGAAACACGATTGGATAAAATTTTCTCGATAGAAAGTTCTCCCAAAAGTTGCTCCAAAATCTCAGTTTTTCTATATTTTATCGGAACTACAATGGATGTAATTGTAATTTTTGTTTTAATGTATCGGTAATAATAATATCCTAAAACGCTTAGAACGGATTTTTGATAACCAGCTTAGTTTTTGAGTAATTAGGTAAAACGTCGTTTTTCTGCTATATTCTTCCGCGACGCTGCATGTCGCACCTACCAAATCTCCGTGAGAGTAAGCAAGACAAAAATAAATTCAATCAATCCCCTTAAGTGGAAGAGGTGGAGAGAAGCGGAGGGGATTACTCCCCCCTCCCAACCTAAAACTTTCGACACGTAATAGATTTTGAGAAATATTTTTATTAAGTAAGTAAGTTTTATTTCGCTTTGGAGTTCTCATTTCTATGTAAGTACCTACTTAGTCATAAAAGAAAACCACGAAGAGAGCTGATGGCGGTGTCTGTAAGACCCCTACTATTAGGTACTATTAGTTAAAGTCCGGTCGCGGAGCACGAAGAATTTCGTACATTAACCTGTTACTACCTGTCTCTGTCACTCCCGCGTCAAAATAATGCGGTCACGCTCGCACAGATGCAATGACCCCGTCCTGTGCGAGCGTGACCGCATTATTTTGACGCGGGAGTGACAGAGACAGGTAGTAACAGGTTAATGTACGAAATTCTTCGTGTTTCGCGACCGTGCTATAGAGCCTCCAAGCTATAAGTTGCACCAGATCCAGATTTCAAGTCTGCGAAAGCCTTACAGGACAAGTACAAGACACAGTAATAATATTATATTACATAGATAGATTGTGGCGAAACTGAATCAAGATTCGAATCGTCCAACAAATTACTGCAGGTACTATAGCCCCATAGCTAATTATTCTATTTACGATCCGAACCGAATTTAAGTTCCAATAAAAGCCTCCTACTAAGCTTTCACAATCTCGCATCTCGCACTATAAATTATTATTTTTTATATCCCAAACTCAAGTGTTTTAATAGAGGTAGGTAGATGACATAAAACGTTTTATGGACAATGGAACATTTTTCTAATAACCAGATTCCTAGGCATTTCGGCCTGTCTATTTTTATACTTACAAATTATTTATTATAATCTAATAATTAAGCAACTACTTATACGGCTAATAAATCTCGTTTCTAGTTTTTTTAAGCGCCTTAATCTGGGCACGTGTATCTCATAATACCTAATAATACCTAATAATTCTTGCTCAAATGAAAGGCTATCAATATACTTAGTTGTAGTTTTTTGCTATGGTGTTTTGTGTATTAGTATTCGGTAGAGAAAAGGCAGTAAGAAAATTATTTTTCAAACCCCCAAGTGAGAAATAATTTAACCCTTTAGTAACAAAGCAATCATATGAAAGTAACGTTTGCCTGGTGATTTAGTATAGGTACTACAATAACAATAATAAGTAATTTTTGGAATTACTTACGCATTGCACCTTCTTCAAATCACATTCCATAAAATATGTTACTTTTTAATTAATCTTTATTATTCTAATTAGGTAATTATTAATGTTATCAATTCATGATTTTCTGTCTAAGTGTCAATTAACTTTAAAAACTTGTTAATTGACACTTTGAGGTTTAAACAAAAAGTGCCTATTACCTATTATTAAAAAAAATTAAACTAGATTACGATACTTAGGCCGATATTACACTATCATATATTCATCATATATATATGATGTCATATCTGTCAAATTCTAGGATCATTTTTATATGATTCAGTTCTTCATTTTTACATATTACACTACAATGATCATATCAACGTCATATACTATCAAGATGGCCGTGTATTCGTTGTTATTGAGATCCTGAGGCTATTTATTTTTCGTACATCTGCAACGAGGCATACTCTTCCCGATAAATCCGATAATGTTTCTGCAATGACTACCATTATTGACAATCGTTTGTCACGATTTTTATAATCTGGAACCAGATTATTGTACAAACACACATTTTCTTCGTAAAGGCTAATTAGCTTTTTTGTACTTTCAATATTCCAGTCGAAATTCGTTTTGGAAGACGCCATTTTTTTGGTTACACAGACGAGAGTAGAGAGTAGAGACATATGATCCTATTTGTGCGCATGCTATCAAATAGGATCCTAGAACTATGATTAAAGACAAATCTACATATTACACTGTCATATGTTCCTCATATAAAAATGACTCACATTTCTATGATCCTATATATATGATAGTGTAATATCGGCCTTATACATACTAAATCCAGATTATATCTAAGTAACTATTAAAATCCCTATTAATAATTCCAACCAGCCACTGAAAATTGAACAAAATGAAAACCATCGCCCTACTGAAATTATTCAAATTCATTTATTTTGTGTTTTATACACGTTGATCGAACCTCATTACGAGAAAATATTTAAATAGTCGACACGCAGTTATTCGATGTCAAACTGCTAATTGCTTTCGCCGTTCATTTGTTTTCAAATGAAACCGATAATAGTTTTGATCGAGTGCATCGCTTGCAATAAAACATTGCAGAAAATAAACCACGACCCGCGAGTTTTTTCTCGAGAAATGGTGAGAATCGCGAATAAACGTTCCCGAACACCGAATTGGTCGCCCGAAGAAAAACAGTATTTGCTGGAACTGATTAAGGAGCACAAGGAAGTGGTAGTTACCAAGGCCAACAACGGGCCTCATCACTACGAAGAGAAGGATGTCGCTTGGAACGAAATCCTACGTCAGTTGGCGGTGAAATTCGGTAGCAAATTCACCGGGCTGTCCATTAAAAAACTGAAAACCCAGTGGCAAAACATGAAACGCATAGCGCGTGAGGAAGTTAACCACAACGGTGATGTGGTGCAAAAATATTCGAAGCAGTCTTTCGAAGTGTGCAATATTTTGGATTTGATTAAAGATGGTGTATTGAAGAGGGAAAATGAGTTTAATGGAAATACCATAAGCGCTAATGTTGAGATTAAAACTGAATGCGTAGACGAGTAAGTACCTACCTATATAATTATTATCTAATTAGTATTGATACTTACTTAATCATTTCAGTTTGGTAATTACTTACTGTAGTCTGTACCTAGCTAGGACTTTATACTAAGTAGGTACCTAACCTGTGAAATATATTCTGTGGGTTTAGTTTACAAGTCAAAATAAAGTGTTCTTTCTTTTAGGATAGACTCTCTAGGTAAGCGTTAGGTTTAATTTCGTAACATTAAAGAAATACTTAAAGAAAATAAATTTATTCAATAGAATAGAAATAGGTTCAAAAACAGGAAGACTAAGATAAAACTAAAATAATTAATATTACAATTAATATAAAATTCTGTAAATGATTATTTATAACTCCTTCAAGCTAGAGCTGTTAACGGCCTACAAGCCGTATTTAGGTGATGTTGAATGAAGTTTTATGCTAAAACTATAAAGACTATTACTTTCAAATTTATACGTCATGTATTTTGGGTCTTTAATCTAAAATCGCTAAGAAGCAGAAACACGATTGGATAAAATTTTCTCGATAGAAAGTTCTCCCAAAAGTTGCTCCAAAATTTCAGTTTTTCTAGTTTTTATCGGACACTACATTGGATGTAATTGTAATTTTTATTTTAAAGTGTCGGTAATAATAATATCCAAAAAGGCTTAGAAGCGATTTTTAATAACAAGCTTAGTTTTTGAGTAATTGGGTAAAAGGTCGTTTTTCTGTTATATTCTTCCGCGACGCTGCATGTCGCACCTACCAAATCTCCGTGAGAGTGAGAAAGACAAAAATAAATTCAATAAATCCCCTTATACCGAATTGGCTAGAATATTCAATGGCATTCATACCGAACTCTTTCAATCAAGAGATTGTCGATACGATTTCGCAAGATATTAAAACTGGATAAATGGAAAAATAAGTTTACTTAATTTTTTTTTTCCAGAGAAGTTACTCAACCAAGTTGTAGTGGCATGAATCAGTCCCAAGATTCCCAAGGGAGCTCATATGAAAAAGTCAGCGACGTAATGGAAACTTCGTCAACGGTATCTGAAACTCCTGAGTTAATTATTGACACAGAAGAGGAGATTACAGAAAACGAGGAGGTTACAAACAATAAAAGATCTACTTTTTCTATGACCGAACCTGCACTTCTTGAAGCTAATGTTCCAATCAGTACAGAATTAATGCAAGATTATTTAAGGTAAATCCCTAGGTATATCTACCAAGATTTTACTAATTCTTGGTTCCAAGTTCCAACTTCCAAGGCCACTGGAGTCCGCAGGCGACGCACGGTGTTATTTTTTATTCTGCCGAGAGTGGGCAAAATGTGACTTGAGATCTGATGTCTAATCACAGAGCAAGGAATAACTTTATATTGTGTCTAATGATGTCGAATGGCAATGAGCGCAGTGCAGCTGCAGTGCGTCGAATTTATATATAATAATAAGTTGGATAATTAATTTTAAATAATTATATTGCAGTCCAAAGTCGTGGGGCGCACTGGACCTACCTATCTGACACGGATAGGCTAGACAGATAGACTTAACATGAGGTGAATCATGAATGTCTTGGGCTTCTTATCATTCCACCTAGTAAGTAGTAATCTCAGTTTATAACTTATTTTTTGAAATTTTGTTATATTTTACAGATACACAGCCACTGAGAAACTACTGAAAATGGAATCTTTAAAAGAAGAGCGCCAGGTGCTTAGAGCTATGCGGGAAACGGCTGAATTAAATAAAATTATAGCTGAACAGAAACTAAAACATATGCTTTGGATGAAAAACCGAGAAATCGCGTAAGTGAAATGTCCGAATATCTTGAAATTACGTTTGTTGTTTTTTTTTTGGACGTCTAATGCCATCTATTAGAATTTTCATCAACTAAGATCTGAACCTGAGTTCCACAGTGGTCCCACAGTATTTTATAGTTTATAACAAAACCATAGATGAAGTACTAGGAAGTATTTATGCTACCGCAATCGGTCAGTGAGCAACTTAGGCTAATGTGCTATATGAAATTTCAAAGGGCATTAAGGCTTGAAGAAATGGCAAACTGGCTCTTTTTATGATGTATAAGTCAAATTGTTTAATTAATAACTGATCATCGAATCCTTTCAGAAAAAATATGTTACGGAAAATAAGGGTTTAATGAACAATCGTTATTGTCAAGAAAATGAATTTTCTCAAACCCTGTTTCAGAAAAAGTTCCCAAAAAGCATCTAATTTTTTTCATACTTTCAGAATTGTAAATTGAGTGAAAAAAACAGCGCAAGCTTTTTAATGAATTCTTGCACGCAAAAAAAGCACATGAAAATTACAATAACTTTGATTGAGAGTTTAATTTTTAGGACTTCTAACAATCGTGTAAAGTAATAATTTCGCCGAAATTGAAGTAAATCAGTGTGAACGTGGCTGCTCCGTCCCCCTGTAAATAGTCATTCGGCCTTAGGAGCGCTGGTGGAATGTAATTCGGTACAGTTTTCGCACTCGCGCGTGAGATAAAATGCCACATAAACGAAAAATCTGCTGATTGGTGGTTTTCGTTATATTATTTTAATAGTTGATTTGTGTGTATAACTTTAAAAAACCTGTGAACACAAAAAGTAGTTATAAGTGCAAAGATAAACTATGAGAGTTATTCGAAAATTAAAATGTATAGTTAATTTATTAAAATGTAAAATTAATATGTATAAAATGTATATATATATAAGTCAGTTTACTTTGATAATTTTGAGGATATTCAAAAATCGCAATCGGGCAACATTATACTTCCTGTTTGTGTAGAACGCCGAACCTTGTTTGATACTTGATTATTACTTCATTTCTGTTTGTGTCAGTATTGTTAAAACTTAGTATAATTGAATTGAATGTATATAAATAACTAAGCAATAAAAATAAAACTAACATTGTGTGGTAACAAGAGAAACTTTGCGAGTCACGGGCACCATGAATCTAATTTGGAGTTAAAAGAAAGGGAAAATTTGCAGAAAAAAATATAAATTTTTGAGTGTATTTTGTATGAAAAATTTGCAAGTAAATTTTTTATGCAAAATATCAAAATTATTCGATCCATCGATAATTATTTTACAGTGTTGCTCTATACCACTTTTCAACTACCCTTTAATTTACCCAGGTAAACTGACTTACTTAACAGACTAATAACTGTTTGGTTACTCAAAGAAAACAAAATAAGAAAATATATTATTATAGAAAACGCAGTTACCAAATCCAGATCATAAATCAACTAAATTGCGTGGTACCCACTGACCTCTATTATACCAGTACGCTAGACGTCAACGTAAAAATGAAGACACTGGATTTTCGCCATTTTGGCCTTTTTGGCGCTGATTGGCCTAAGCTTAAACCTGTGAGACTTCTTTAAATTACCGATTGCGGTACATAATTATGACACTTATTGTCATTTATTGTCAAATGTCAATGTCAATTATTGCTATTTTGATTTTTCATCTTGACATTTGACGAATCACGAAAACGAAAGATAAAGTTTTTCTACGGAAAAATCCTGCAGTTTAATAATTTTTTAATAAGAACAGCCTAATTCTGCAAACATGAATTTCTTAGCAAGGACGAGAACTTCAGTTTTACGTGCTGTTTCTGCTAGGTAAGATATTTTGAGCCGGTTGTTACGCAATCCTAACCTAAATGTAACAAGTAGGAAAAAAAATAAAGGACCCTTGCCGATTCAGCGACTTCGATGTAACTGCGTAAATAATTATCTCCATAGTATATATTTTATACTTTTGGCACGATGCCCTTTTACATTTCTATAGGTTCAAATATAATTCTTATTTTGTTGTGATATTTCGCCTAAATTAGCTCAGCAGCTATCTTCGCTTTTGACAAACTAGCTACCCTATGTCAGGTCATTACTGGCGTACCTAATAGATTACAGAAATCAGTCCTAAACCATCTTGATCTGAGAGTAATTCAGCAGGTAAGTAAATGATATAATTGTGCATTACCTTGACTTCTTTTTAGCTTTATCCTGATTCCTGGCATATCTCAGGGTCAACTTTTCTGCTGTACCTTGATAATTCATAATACTCCTTTGATCATTTTTATTTGTGTAGTCATATGTAATATACTCACAAGTGGAATGTAAATAACAAAGACCAAAATTTCTAAATGAAGAGTAATTTTTTTATGATGCATAGCGATTCTCAGTTTCATTACTAACATCTAGCTGCACATTTATCATCCATGGAAAATAAACTGATGTGTAATTACGATATATTGTAGTTTGTAGTTACATTACATCTTCAGTAAACTATTGTGCAGTGCTCCCTCGACTTGTATGGTTTTAGTTCCATAATTTGTCTTCTTAATTACTCTATGTTGACACTGTCTGTTAAATGTAAAATGACCTTATTTTCAGAATGTATTCTGGCGAGCCGGGCTCCGGCGCCGGCAAGGGTGGCGGCGGTGGAGGCGCCATTCGCGAAGCGGGTGGATCTTTTGGCAAGATGGAGGCTGTCAGGGAAGACGAATATTTCTACAAAAAGGTGTAACATTTAATTAAAGATAAACTCTCATTGGCTACGCCATGATAGTTGTTTTTGACAAATGGCATTGGTTTTCAAAAAACCAATTCAGAGCAAAGAGCACACGAGGCAGAGTGGACTTACAGGAGATGTTCAAAAAACCAATTCAGAGCAGAGAGCACACGAGGCAGAGTGGACTTACAGGAGATGTGACTTAGCAGGATAGTGATACATGTACACTCTCGCTTTTGTCAAGCCTCACTGTCACTAGACAAGAGTGTACAGCCGCCATTAGTCTGTTTCACTCTTCTTAGCTATTGCTTTAGTGTCAAAACTAATTTAAGTCTGTAAGGATGTCACTTGATATTTTGTGCATCACTTCTGATTGCTTTAGGCATTATTAATGCAGATACAACTACAAATTTTTTAAAACTATTGTCATGTTTTAATTGAAGTTGAGAATTTTGTTTTAATCTGCCTCTGATACACCATAGCCATAGAGTATATTGAATATAGCTTGCTTGTTAGTAATCTGTCGTGTTGGTTGTCTATGGCTATGCGGCTAACTGCCATAGAGTATATTTAATATACTATAGCCTTGATATTGAGGGTCTGCTTTCTGATATTTTTTCTCTTTCTGGTAATAATGCTCTGCTGAACAGGTTTGTGCTTGACTTATCATAAGTTTTTCTTACCAAGATTATCATCAGTCCTTGTGCTAGGCAGTTCTCCCACATAGAAGAGAGAAAGAAGGTGTAGGACCTTCTTTCTCTCTTCTATGTAAATCAAGTGCTTCTTCAAAGTACATGCAGCCCCAAGTCTCTGTTATGGTCTTCTTGACATTTTAATGACATTCAAATGCTATTTTTTGATTGACAGCAAAGGGAACAGCTGGCCAACCTCAAAGGCCATTTAGACAAAGAGATCGCCTTCCATCAAGAGCAGATCAAACGCCACGAGGACGCCATCCGACGTCACAAGGAACAGATGGCTGAAATGAACTCCAACAAGTAGATTATTAATATTATTAAAAAAACAATACAACCTCAAAAGTCCTGTATTTAGTTAATATGCGAAATGTTCACATACTGTTAAGATTGATAAGTAAAACTGCTAAGGTTTCAACCGTTTTTCGCTTTTATTTTGTTTAGTACTTAGTTTTCACGTCAAATATAATATAATTTTACAGGCAATATTCGTGTTTTATTTGTTTAAAATAAATGTGGCATCTGTCTGTAAAGTAGTAAAGCTGAAAGAAATCTATTTACAGGATTAGTCTTTGGGACAGCTGAACCGATTTTGATAGAACTTTTACATTCGAAGCTGAAGTATAGACCCATCGCCCATTTATCAAAACTAGATAGCTACCCTGCGACCGTCGGAATGAAAAACTTCCAGCCCGTGCCGGCACGGGAATGTAAAAGAACCAGTTTAAATGATTATTAATATTGTCAAAGTTTAGAGAAGTTAAGAGCCTAGAGGGTAATTTTCTTTGGTATAATTGTCTATAAATAATTTATTTATAATATGCTTAGCGCAATAACGCCATCTATTTAATAGTTTTGACATCTTTAGTCTCATAGACGTGCTGGTCAAAGCCATGTCAAAGCTGAAAGTCGATTTGCGAAGTGGTTTACCAACTTTTCTAGAGATGTCGCTAAATTTTTTTTTATGTAAAATTAACATTTTGAAAAACAAATTCTGTAATAAATAATAAATAAAGAATCTATGTCCTTAGTTTTAAGGTAAATATGAACTACTTATTAATTTTATTTTATTATATTATGAAATAATATTCGTTTATAATCTATGTCAACTCCTTAAAAAATGTAGGCAGTACCTACGTGAAAACCATGAAAACTCAGACCAATAAATAAAATAATTAAAATTATTTATTTTGTTTTTATTTTTCTGATAGAATCATACAAATGCAAAGTGGTCATTAGTTATTACCTGCTATTTTAGGTACCTACTTTATATCTCAATTTATTGTATCCTGAGGTCGCGGATAATTTGTAAATAATTACTTACTTAATTAATTAAAATAATCTGTGGTCGGGCCGTAGCGGCTCGTCGCGGCATACAATTCTGTGTCAGTGTCAGTGGTTTGTGATTTTCAAAATGAAAGTGTTAGTTAAGTAGGTAGAACTACCTAGTGAAATAAATACTTACACTTTTCTTGATTTGTCGTAAATACGTTTAAAAACGTTTTTAGTCCATTTTTTTCTTGAGTAGGTACTGTTTAACTGGGTTCTTGCAGGTAAGTTGAGTTTTGCAGACTTTAGTTCTGACCTATAACCGCTATTTTGCTTTCTCGATTGCTATAAAATCTTTATCATCATACCAAGTAAATTCATCATCCAACCCAGGGTTCTAGCCGCCTTCTTGCTTTCTCGATTGCGCGAACATCTTTTTATTCTCCACGCGGCGAACCATGATCCTTATGACAGTTCGTTTAGTGATGGGTCGTGTCTTTGGTCGTGTCGATAATTTTTTTTTAGACAAAGGCGTGGCCTTAAGCCACGTTGGTAAACATGTTTTAAAAAATATTACAATGTGCATTTTTAATGTCCATTTTGTTGTTGTTGTATTAATTTAAGATTTTTGGCATAGATTAAGTAGGTAAGTAAAACGAAAGTTTCCAACCTTGTTATTTTCCAATAATGCTTAACCCGATAAACACGTTTTTGCTATATAAGTATGTATATATTTTATCATGAAAATGAATGCTCCCCATTTATTTATTTTGTCTGAAAAATTTTGCACTCGTTTCCATTACCGACATTTTTTTTATCGATACTTGCCGCCCTAGTCGATAAACGTCACACGACTTAAGTTTTGCAGGACGTAAACATAAATTCAGATTGACATAACTTCTTGTAAATGTTAAGAATTGTTAAAAATATCAACGGAATATCATTACTAATGGTATAAAGCTACGTAAAATTTATAAATGGCATTTTTAGACGCCCCCAATATGATCCCGATTTAATGGTGACGCCACTACAATGTTATATGGTGACATTAGCTGTCAGTGTCATAGGGATCACGGTTCGCTGCGTCGAGTATAATAATGTTTTGTTTATAACTACCGTTGGTTTCTATTTTAGATACAATTGAGAGGAGATTAAAGTTATCCTTATTCTGTGTTGTAGATTTCAACTTCTCAGTGCCTTAATATGATATGAAACTTAGCAATAATGTTGGAAGGTATGTACGACTTTCGAGGGCGCTTTTCTCAAGAATCTCCTGTGGGCTGTGCCCTTTATGACCAGAAAATAATATGGTTATTCGATTCCGGACCCATTGTTAAGCATCTTTGAAGCTTTTGTTCGTGATTATAGGATAGCTTATATTTATATGAGAGGTGCCCCTGGAACTCCTGGAAGGCCGCATCTCCATTTGTCGCAGGTGCAACTTAATCTGTGGTGCAGCAACCAATTATGGACCCTGTCTCTTCACAGCACACACAAACATCTGTGAACATTGTATAAAGGCAGAAGTGATTTCTTCTAGGCAATCCAGGGAGGAACCAACAAAACAGGAAAACGGGTAAGTTCTAATTCTCGTATAAAGTTTATGTTGACGCTAGCTATGAATTCGTGTTTTGTGTATCGTGAGCTCGTACTCAGCGACATTATTCCGGTGAGAGTAAATGTAATAAATCGGAGTGCGTGACGCGAAATAGAGCTTCATCGACCATCGGGCGACGACCGAAAGCAAACCCACATCAATGAAGTCGCCGCGAGTCGAATTGCGGGCGATCAACGTAGTGAAGCGAGCGCCAAGCGCCTCTCAGTTTACTACAAACTCAAATCGACGACGCATGTCGCTCGTCGCGTTGTTGTGCCCGTGTGTACAGTGCTAGTGCAGTACCATAACTTAAAATTGTTTCGTGCAGTGATACAAAGTGTGGTGTTACGTATTAGTGCAACGGGGGAGTCCGCCAAGTTGTTGTGATGCATTTAAGCATATACGTATGGCTGTCTTGTGTGGCCCTCGCAGGATATGTACGAGCGACAGAGGTAAGGGGGACCGTCTTTAAACGCGGCATTCCGGCTTTTTGTGAGCCACTACTGAGTGAGTACTCGCTAGGATCACCAGACCAGTATTGTCTTGAGTCTTGAAATCTACTCCATAATGTTTTGTATGGAGTACACTCTTGGACAAGAAAAAAGACTGAGAATCATGCGTGTTCATACTACTTTACAAATCTTGCGTAACTTTCAATGTCAACACGAGTTTTACGAGTAAGTATGTCATATCTACAGCACTCATTTCTCTAGGCGACTTAAGTCTTTTGTATTAATTGCCATAGCAAAGGCCATTATTGTTAGAATTGCATAGCGCATCATCGCGTCGTGTCCATTATATTTTCCGATCGTTACCTTCAACGAGCCAGTAATCGCAGGTAAACATTCGTTATCGGAGACCCTTCCCATCGATTGGTGATGTTTTTTTTCTTTATTCCTTTCGTCGGCGTGCTATCGTATCGTGTGTAAATACTACAAGCTACACACACCCACGTATATTACTCCTCGTATCTTTATAGCTAAGGTCATGAATGAGAACGCGGTGGCGATGCTACGTGTGAAGTCTGAATGCTGTGTAAATTTTACACTGTCTGGGAGAAAACAAAATTGAGATTTAAGATCCTGTAAGGAGGCCCATAATAGCATCAACAGATTGCCCGAATGAACGTTTTCCATCTTCAATTTTGAATTTTGTATCAAACGAGAAGAACAACAGCTAGTCTTTGAGTGTGTTCACATTACTATATTGTACTGAATTCCTTTGTGACTGTGCGTTACAGTCTACGGATCGTGACCGTGAGGTTAAGGTCAGTTACTAATCCATGACGTTATTTTGATTGTCATAACCGAAATCATGATAGGCAAAAAATTGCGGGCAGAACAACTTGTATTATAAATCGAACAAGTATACTTTCTTACTAGGTAGAGTGAACTCCGTACACTTTGCAAACATCGTCAGTAACATTGATACTCGATAGTGGACGCGGTTCGCCCACGTTTGGGAGAAAGCTGAGTGAAGTGAGCACTCGTCTGTCTAGAGCAGCTGTGAGCAAAATCTTTCCGTAAATGTATTAATTACCTAATAGTCCATAAAATATGGGTTAAAAAGTACATTACAATCATTACTGTGAACTGTCCATCGTGTCGTCGAAGTTAGAACGCTCTTCAGACTTTATTTGTACCATCATTACCCAATCCAAATTTGATATTCCTCGGCCTATAGCCAATTTTTACTATCGTAATTCGTAGGGTATGTAGCTAATTTTTCTTTTGATTCTTATGGCAGGAAGGTACAGAGCTCCACCTTGCTCCAATGAGGGTTACCAATGACTGCTGTTACTGTAACGAGAGTATACACACTGCTATAACCATGACCACTTTATCTTTATATAAATCCTGTGGTTTAAAACTGCATAGTAGGCAGTAGCCTCCTACAGAATGAAGACCACAATGATTAAATAGATGTGGCTTATTGTATGAGTTTTAATCTCCCGTGCAAAATCTCACTGACTGCGGAGCAATAAAATGGGGAAAGAAGCCGCTTGTTGCTGTCGCACTTAAGGGCTTTACAGACCTTCGCCCCGCAGGCACGAGATATTTGGCCCTGACTTTATAGGACTTTAGTGGCCCTTAAAAAATTAGCCCATTATTTGAGGGGCTCTCCACTACTCCTATTTAGGACAAGCTTTCATTATAACTCCAACAGCCTGCTTACTTACCTCTAGTTAATTTCAAGCCCTAAAGCACCCTAAACCTTCTTGAAAGTTGTAACCCAGCTTGATTTTGACTGTTGTGTTAAGTCAGCTGCGAGTTCTTATCCGTCTTGGCATCGTATAGTCGAGAAAGCGGAGTGAAGTGAGCACCCGTCAGTCAAGAAACACAGCTGTGAGCACCTCGTGGGTTGGGTACTATTTATGTTTTAGGGCGTCGCGCACTTTATTGCCGAACCAAATGAATCACTATGTATCTGCCAAACCAAGGACTTGTTTCGTTGATTCATGTAAGTAATCGATGGCAATTTAACTAAGACAGAAGAATTGGAGGATACCTGCTGGCGGTGAATGAGTATGTACTTCAACTTCATACTATGTACATATATTATGATTACGTACTATATAATATAATGGAAAGTACCAGTAAAACTGAACGGAATCCGACATACTTTGGGGCTAGTATGCAGTTTACGATAATAGTAAACTGTTCAAGAAAAGGTTGTCGGATTCCGCTGGCTGGAGTCTGGACTTTGGATTCTGGAGCCCGAGAGTAAGGTTCTGAAATTCGTTTTCTTCAATGTCCAGGAATCATAAAAATGATGTGGCAGTATTCGTGTGTGGCCGCTTGCCACTAGCTATTCTACTCTACCACTGGTTTTTTGATGTAGGTACCAACCTTATTCTGTGTTAATAGTTATGTGTGTCTAGTAAAAGTTAAGACTATCATTTTCCGACATCTTTGACCGTAGACATAAATAAATAAAATAGCCTTTATTAAACTTAAATATGAATTATAACAAGTTTTATAATAATGTTTTAAATTTAGTTTACGACAAATTCATAATAACAATAATTTAGTAACTTAAGTAGTATGTACCTATCAATATAATATGTGAAATACACTGGAATAGTACATTTCAATATAAGTGCGGAAAGTTTGTCATTTCTTTACGAGTCCCGGTTCGTTGACCCAAGCCGAAGGCGAGGGTCAACTATAAGGACGAGTAAAAATGACGATTCCGCACGTGCATTGAACGACGTTTTTTAATACATTTGCGAAAAAAAAATATTGGTTTTACGTGTTTGCCTGCTCCGTGTTTGCATGCCGTGTTCGTGTTCATGCGCTCCTGGTGCGCCCGCTCCGGTGCCACGTAGGAGGAAAACACAAAAGCACTAGTGCGGAAAAGAATAACTTTGCGCAGGTTAAACACACATGGAAATGTCAACTTTTTGAGCAAATGTATTAAAAATATAAAAACAGTATCACTAACCAACTAAAGCTATGGCTTTTTTAAGTTTGTTACGTATATTCAATTAAATTTTAATTCACAGAGGTTAGGTTACATTTACCTATATTTGAAAAAAATACGTTATTATTTGAAAATATTTCGTTATTAAATGCGTGAGTATAATTACCCACTAAACTTGATAATACAACGAACGCAAATAAGCAGACCTAATAAAAAATAATACAAAACAACGTGAAACATTTGATTTTGTAATAATGCCTTGGCTCTTGACCTAAAGAACTGTTTTGTTATGATACTTACGTACATTATTTATCTTTTACTAAGTTTTTTCCGCAGCTTCACCCATATAAATTTCGGTTTCTTCAAATCCCCTAGGTATAATAGATTTTCCCTGGGCAAAAATTGTTCCCCTTCTTGTTCTCGCTCCCTTTTCCAACCTGTATACTTACTTTCAAGAAATTTCTCTATAATAGTCCATCAATGAATATAAAATAAATAAATGTATCAAGACATTAAACTAAACACATCGCAATCTAACCCCAAAGTAAGCGATAGCTTGTGTTATGGGTACTAGTTAGCTGATAAATACATATGAATATACATAAATATAAAATATATTGAAAAACACCCAGACACTGGAAAACATTTACCAGTAGTGGGAATCGAACCCACGACCTCCGACGCAGACGACAGGTTTGCTATTGGACATTGGTAAACCGCTATAAACTTGACCCTCCTGATGGTCTGCGGGTCGCGAGGCGGGAGCCGCTCAACCAAAATCAGCTAGTCTGTCACTGTCCGCTGACAGCGCTGCCGCGCGTATCATT
The DNA here is from genome assembly GCA_036785405.1 of Coenonympha arcania. Lineage (NCBI taxonomy): Eukaryota > Metazoa > Arthropoda > Insecta > Lepidoptera > Nymphalidae > Coenonympha > Coenonympha arcania. The sequence continues at coordinate 17,168,894 of CM072055.1, forward strand.
ATAGCCACCCGCCCGGCGTCCCGCAGACCATCAGGAGGGTCAAGTTTATAGCGGTTTACCTATACCACTACGCAATTCGGTCGTAGTTCCTACCTATTACCTATATTTTGTGGATTGCTATAGCAAATTTCGGTTTTTTGAAATCTATGAATTTTTCCGGAATTAAAAAAGAAGCCTGTTCATAAGTTGTCTTATTTCGAACTTCAGCCAAGTAGGTTTAGAAGGTGTGACGTAATTGAGTAACAAACATACAAACATTCACATTAATAATATTAATAGGACGAGCACATTAAGATTAAATGAGTTCATTAGGTACAATGATATTTGATAAACAATCTTCAATGAGACCGCTTGCAACGATATTCATAAAAATACAGTCCGTTTTAGCAAAAAACTAGTAACTGCAGGTTGAAAGATTATTCAAGCTATTTTTAGGGACCAATATAGGTAGTACAATCCACGAAGATGCGCCCCTCTCCTTCACAATCACTCCCATCAACGTATTCGTAAGAGCGAGGAGACAAATATAAAAAAATAAAGTCGGTTTACTGACGATAGTTGAACGTGACAACGCTTGCACTTCAAGCCTTACATGGAACGCCTCAGAGCGAGGTAACGCGAGCGAGGTAACGCCGGATGAGTCATGTTTTTTTGTGCGTGCAGCCGGCTCTATCGATTTATAAGACGTTGTCGCGTCAAAAACCATCTACTGCCTTACCATGTAGGTACCTAATCAGCATATGTAGTGGAGATCCTGGCAACAATCTAGGACAACGAAGTTTATGGCTTCTTCTTTTACGTCGGGTACATTATATTCGTGTTTTGAATCACGCATGCGGCATGGGGCTTGGCATGCCTATACTTAATATAACTTCTTTACTTGTCTGTCCAGAATCCAGATGGCTGCTCTCTGTGAGCACTTGTGTAAAGTGAAGTGCCGGCCACTGATACCTGTAGGTATACAATCAATATATATAAAAGAATGAGGTATTTTGGTTGTTCCACGGATTCCGCCAAAACTATAGGTCGTAGAGATCTGAAATTTGGTACTTAGGTAGATATTAGGTCATGAATTCGTACTAAGACGGGGTTTCCAGAAATTCCATGTTTAAGGGGTAGAAATAGTACATTAAAGGGATTTCTCCATACAAAATTGTAATTTTTTCGTTGTTCCAGGCATTCCAGAAAAACTAAAAGTCGTAGAGATCTGAAATTTGGTATCTAGGTAGATATTTTATTTTATTTTATTATTCTTACAGAAAATCTACAGCGTTACAGAAAGTAATAATTTATACCTTATATAATACCTTAAAATTATGGCCAATAACAGATTTTCCCACTAAGTACAAAAAAAAAGTATATCATTCTGTTGTCATTCTGAGATAGATAATCAGGAAGCTAATTAGGTCATGAATTCGTACTAAGACGGGGATTCCAGAAATTCCATGTTTAAGGGGTAAAAATAATACATTTAAGGGTATTTCCCATACAAAAGTAAAATTTTTTCGTTGTTCCAGGAATTCCCGAAAAACTAAAAGTCGTAGAGATCTCAAATTTGGTACCTAGGAAGATATTAGGTCATGAATTCGTACTAAGACGGGGATTCCAGAAATTCCATGTTTAAGGGGTAGAAATAGTACATTAAAGAGATTTCTCCATACAAAATTGTAATTTTTTCGTTGTTCCAGGCATTCCAGAAAAACTAAAAGTCGTAGAGATCTGAAATTTGGTATCTAGATAGATATTAGGTCATAAATTCGTACTAAGACGGGGATTCCAGAAATTCCATGTTTAAGCGGTAGAAATAGTACATTAATGGGATTTCTCCATACAAAATTGTAATTTTTTTTGTTGTTCCAGGAATTCCCGAAAAACTACAAGTCGTAGAGATCTGAAATTTGGTACCTACATTGACATTAGGTCATGAATTCGTACTAAGACGGGGATTCCAGAAATTCAAATTGGAAGGGATAAAAATCCTACTTTTAAGGGATTTTCCCATACAAAAGTGTAATTTTTGCGTTGTTCCAGGGATTCCAGAAAAACTAAAAGTCGTAGAGATCTGAAATTTGGTATCTAGGTAGATATTAGGTCATGAATTCGTACTAAGACGGGGATTCCAGAAATTCCATGTTTAAGGGGTAAAAATCATACATTTAAGGGTATTTCCCATACAAAAGTAAAATTTTTTCGTTGTTCCAGGAATTCCCGAAAAACTAAAAGTCGTAGAGATCTCAAATTTGGTACCTAGGAAGATATTAGGTCATGAATTCGTACTAAGACGGGGATTCCAGAAATTCCATGTTTAAGGGGTAGAATAAGTACATTAAAGGGATTTCTCCATACAAAATTGTAATTTTTTTCGTTGTTCCAGGCATTCCAGAAAAACTAAAAGTCGTAGAGATCTGAAATTTGGTATCTAGGTAGATATTAGGTCATAAATTCGTACTAAGACGGGGATTCCAGAAATTCCATGTTTAAGCGGTAGAAATAGTACATTAATGGGATTTCTCCATACAAAATTGTATTTTTTTTTGTTGTTCCAGGAATTCCCGAAAAACTACAAGTCGTAGAGATCTGAAATTTGGTACCTACATTGACTATAGGTCATGAATTCGTACTAAGACGGGGATTCCAGAAATTCAAATTGGAAGGGATAAAAATCCTACTTTTAAGGGATTTTCCCATACAAAAGTGTAATTTTTGCGTTGTTCCAGGGATTCCAGCGAAATTAAAAGTCGTAGAGATCTGAAATTTGGTACCTAGGTTGGTATTAGGTATACCATGAATTCGTATTCAGAAAGGGATTTTCGAGATTCAAATTTTGAGGAGGAAAAATTTTGAATTTTTTGGCCGCCATTTTGAACTTTTTTGTTACTGGGCCGATTGCTTTGAAAATCGATATTTGACTATGGCAGCAAGCATAAAGAATGAATTTGTGGTCAAAATTTAAAAAAGTGGCCGCCATTTTGAACTTTTTTGTTACTGGGCCGATTGCTTTGAAAATCGATATTTGACTATGGCAGCAAGCATAGAGAAGGAATTTGTGGTCAAAATTTAAAAAAGTGGCCGCCATTTTGAACTTTTTTGTTACTGGGCCGATTGCTTTGAAAATCGATATTTGACTATGGCAGCAAGCACAGAGAAGGAATTTGTGGTCAAAATTTAAAAAAAGTGGCCGCCATTTTGAACTTTTTTGTTACTGGGCAGATTGCTTTGAAAATCGATATTTGACTATGGCAACAAGCATAGAGAAGGAATTTGTGGTCAAAATTTAAAAAAGTGGCCGCCATTTTGAACTTTCTTGTTACTGGGCCGATTGCTTTAAAAATCGATATTTGACTATGGCAGCAAGCATAGAGAAGGAATTTGTGGTCAAAATTTAAAAAAGTGGCCGCCATTTTGAACTTTTTTGTTACCGGGCCGATTGCTTTGAAAATCGATATTTGACTATGGCAGCAAGCATAGAGAAGGAATTTGTGGTCAAAATTTAAAAAAAGTGGCCGCCATTTTGAACTTTTTTGTTACTGGGCCGATTGCTTTGAAAATCGATATTTGACTATGGCAGCAAGCACAGAGAAGGAATTTGTGGTCAAAATTTAAAAAAGTGGCCGCCATTTTGAACTTTTTTGTTACTGGGCCGATTGCTTTGAAAATCGATATTAGACTATGGCAGCAAGCATAGAGAAGGAATTTGTGGTCAAAATTTAAAAAAGTGGCCGCCATTTTGAACTTTTTTGTTACCGGGCAGATTGCTTTGAAAATCGATATTTGACTATGGCAGCAAGCATAGAGAAGGAATTTGTGGTTAAAATTTAAAAAAAGTGGCCGCCATTTTGAACTTTTTTGTTACTGGGCCGATTGCTTTGAAAATCGATATTTGACTATGGCAGTAAGCATAGAGAAGGAATTTGTGGTCAAAATTTAAAAAAAGTGTCCGCCATTTTGAAATTTTTTTTTACTGGGTCGATTGCTTTGAAAATCGACATCTGATTATTTCACCAAGCATCGAGAAGGAATTTGTAGTCAAAATTTAAAAAATTGGCCGCCATTTTGAACTTTTTTGTTACTGGGCCGATTGCTTTGAAAATCGATATTTGACAATGGCAGCAAGCATAGAGAAAGAATTTGTATTCAACATTTTAAAAAGTGGCCGCCATTTTGAACTTTTTTGTTACTGGGCCGATTGTTTTGAAAATTGATATCTGATTATAGCAGCGAACATAGAAAAGGAATTTTTGGTAAAAATTTAAAAGAATTGGCCACAATTTTGTACTTATATGTCTTACCATGGTAGCAAGCAACCACGGCCGGATGGACGAACGGACGTTGGAGTCTTAGTAAGAGCTTTTACCCTTTGGGTACGGAACCCTAAAAATGGCCACCATATTTAACTTTTTTGTGACGCTCGAATTTTTCAAAATCAATATGTGACTATTACCAGGAAGCAAGAGAAAATTTTGTGGGCAAAATGGTATGTAATGCAGGAATTTTGGAAATTAAACCACCATAGTAAAGCATAACTCAGAAGTTAACGTGAGCGAAGCCGCGGGCGTTTGCTAGTCGTCTATATATGCGTCCTATAAGCATCTCATGAGCGATCGAACAATAATATCCTGACTCCTGATGGATCCAGTCAAAACGGTCAATCTGCAGAGATTTTCCATCTGCGCGCGAGAAATTAATGGCCGGCAAGGTATGCCTAAAACTGAAGGACAAACCTTTTGCATTGAAAATTTCTTCCGATCTAAAAAATAAAAATATATTAAAAAACCGTTGGTTCCAAGGTTCCAACTATCTCGTTATGTTGACAATATCACAAAACTACCTCGCAACTCACATGTGGTCTGCGGTTTATGCTTTCCTATTTTCTTTGCCAGTTCATTCGCCTTAATGTTGGCGAACGTCAAGAACTGGCGTAAAAAAAACGTAGTCAAGTATAGTAAACTTCTTGGGTATATGACCTTGATTTGCGCACAAGCGAATTTTAGATACCTACTCTTGTGGTGGTAACTGGTAAGTGCAGGGCGCGTCGGCGCGGCGGAGAGTCGCTGAGAGATATAATGAGTAATAACAATTCTAGTAATCTGTGGCATGACACTCTTAGCCCCAATCTGCCAGCAACTTACCACCTCGCGCCCCTCAGTCAGGGGCAACGTGTGAAATAGGCCGAGCGACACGCGCCATTGTCCCGACAGTTTTTGTTTACGCTCCAACCAGAACGACCCGGTGTAAACAATCTCTTTAAACCGGTAAAACAGAGCTCGCTCTTCTATTGGTACTGTGAAATTGTAGAAAGTTACACAATGTAGCTTTGAAGCTATTTTATGACTGATTAAAGTTAAGGTTCAATGGAAAAAGGTTGGTTGGCTGGTGTTCTTTAAAAACACTGGCGTAAACCCCCTTAATCTCGTCCTATAAGGCACTATCAAAAAATTTACAACTACTTAATCATAACACATACTTAACGCTCAAAAAATCAAAATACTACAAAATCAAAATAAATACAAAAAACAAAATACACGTTCACAGTGCATATTATTTTTAAAATCACTGAATTGATTTTGATGAAACATGCACTAGAAAGACAATTCCTTGACATAATTATTTCAATTCGGCTACTCGTCTACTCCGTTTAAATACTTATTAGGGAAATGTTATACGGTATACCAATGATTACTTAATCTGTTATTAGTTTAAGGCGTGCTACTTATTATAAGGTTTAAGATAAAATTCATGTTTTATGTCCTATCTAAAGCTGTTATATTGTAAACAACTTTATCAAATCCAGATTTGCTACTTCGACTATAAATACTATCGAACTGTATATTTTAATTCCAGGCGATTTTCCCAAAGCCTTCCATTCCAGTCCATTTTAACATGCCACGAAATAAGATGATTTCCAAGCACCCCAACACAAGTCGTGCAGAACGCCAACATTTTGGTCAAAAGTGAGTACCTACCTAATAAGTAAAGCCGGGGCTCTATTTTATTCGATTACACGTTAGATACATTCCTATTTCCTACGCGAAAAGACCAGACTGGACATAATTTAGAATTAAACCTTACATAAAAACTTTAAGTAGGCATTTTATACCCATGTAAAAAAGAAATAAATCAATAATTATAGTGTTCTTTCCGGAATTTCCTGCATTTGTATGTCAAACAGTAGGAAATGCAGTATGTATTTAAGTCTTTTGATTTATAGATAAAGACATTATAAAAGTAGAAATTAATATTACTGAATGTTCCGCAAGTGCTTATTCGTACGGATTTATGCCAGGCGTTACACTTGTGAATTGTGATGGACGTCTTTTTATAGCGTTTTCCAAGACGCCTATTTTATGCGAGCGTCGCGGTTTAGGCGATCATATTTCGTCTATAAAACAAAACTTTATGGTGCTATTTGGTGTCCGCTTGTTTATTTCTTAGGGTTTATAGAATATGCCATAAAAAATCTCTGTAGTAGATATTATAACATGATTTGTAGATTTACTAATCACAATTCATAATTTACTATCGTAAGGTATTATGTGTATATTTAACCTGTGATAATTTACGAATAGAACACTAACGATCTCACAACATAACAAACATACAAAAGATCAAAATATATTTGTTTAAATCACTTTATATGTCTGTGGTTTAAATAATATCTGTCGTTGGCAATAACAATAAATCAGCCCCAGAAAAGTTACGGATAGTTAGATAGTTGACTTAACTGTTCTCGAAATAAAATAAACGATGCTTCACATGTCTTATTGTATTATTTTATGAACTATTGGAACAATAAATCGTAACAAATAAGTTAACTGATGATGACATCTGGTAAGCAGCTGGCAGACGAAAACTTTGTCATATTCCCAAAGAGATTTTGAAACGCAATCATAACTGCAACAAATTGGTTTTTATGAAAAAATCTGAGGCAGTCACTATGTACCATAGAGTAATTAATATTCATTAATCTACGGTCACTACCAGTTTTGTTTATTTCATTGATTTCAGTAAGTAATATAGAATTTTTACTAAGTAGTTATTTTTAGTAGTTAAGTAATTCACTCTGGTCAAAAGTGTTAATGTATTATTAATTACGTACCTATGTGGAGCGACAACCTATTATAAATCTATGCGTACGAGTATGTGTGTGAGTTTCTTTATTACGCCGTAAATTCTTACGTCTGCGCCGATTTCGATGTAGGTACCTATGTAATAGCTAACAAGTAAAGATTTTGTTTTTGTGTTCGTAGATAGGCTTGCGCTTGACGAAAATCGTGCCTGATGGAAAACAATGACCAGGTCTAGTTTGGCATGCGCTTGCCTAGAAAAAGTTTATTCAAATTCTTGAAGACACCTAGATAGTACCTATACTTGGCTGGGAACGCGGAGGCTGGAAGAGTATTCCACATCTCAGTATGGTTCGTATCATAAACGTTCTACGTTTATGATACGAACCACTACGTTAGAAACCATTACGTTAGCCAACATTACGTCCGTCAGTGTTGTGAGCAATTTTGCTCGTGTTCGCAAGATGGACAACTTTTAAATTTAAATCTGGTTCATTCCTGCGGGGCTAAGATGCCCGCGTATAGATAATTCTCTCTACTTTTGTCACTCTCTTTTTTCTTTCTAATCTATATAGATAGTCAGAGAAAAGCGATCGACAAAAATAGAGAGAATTATCTCTACGTGCGCATGCTGGCTGCTGCATACACTGGTGTACCTAAACTGAAAAAATGTGCTGTAAACTGAGATTACAGATAGGTTCACAAAAGTATATATAAATAATTCAGAAGCCACTTTACCTTAGCCTTGTTTTTATTTAGGTCCGACGCCGCTTCCAAATTAATGCATGCTATATGGGTCAAGTGAATGAAGGCATTTATAATAAATATTCATAATATAATTATACGAGTACATGAAATGGCTATGTAATTATTATGTGGAGAGTAAAAGTATCCCATCACTTGATTTTTAGTATGCCGTACCCAAAGGGTAAAACGGGACCCTACTAAGACTTCGCTGTCCGTCTGGTATCACTTGAACCGTGATAGTTAGACACTTGAAATTTTCACAGATGATATATTTCTGTTGCCGCTACAACAACAAATACTAAAAAATTGAATAAAATAAACATTCAAGGGGGCTCCGATACAATAAAAACGTGATTTTTTTTGCTTGTTTTTGATTTTTGGGCAAAATGTCGAAAAAAATATCGTTCCTATGTTTGGTTTCAGCGACGTAGTGCATTATTTATTTTAATGTGCAAATACTCCCATGTCGATAGTTTAAATAATTACTGAAATAATGGACTGTACAGGCGGACAGACAGACGGTCGCATCATATTAGTTCCATTTTCAAAATTTTGGTACTGAAGCCTAAAGTTTCTTTTCAAGGAATCGGAAGCTTGTAGACAGGCAGCTAAACAATGTAACTGTAGCTTCCAAAGTTGTCTCATCGACCAATCTAATGTCAGTGCTGCAATGCTTAACTAGCAGCATCCGTCTTTGTCCCCAGAATGAGCGTTTTATTTACAAGGACTTCTTGATTTCAACGTAGGTAATTGGAACACAAGACACGTAATTGAACTCGTAAATTATTGTCCAGCGCGAGATTTCATTAAACACTTCTTCTCTAACGCCGTTTAATTTATTTGTTTCGAAGAAAATCACTGAGAATTGAATTCTACAGTACAACAAAAGGAATATGGCATCTTTATTAACCGACATCCAAAAACAAATACGAGTGCGCGTTACTTTCGCGTTAATTCGTAAACCAATTTGTATTACTTATTTATTGACGTGATAAGGTTTAATAAATTGATGAACACCAGCAACGCACAGGAAAAATAGTAACGTTCCGCGCAACGTTCCACCTAAGCCTGTGCGTGCAAGCGGGAGCGCGCAACAAGCGATAGAGAGGCACGATACAACAAACGATAGACAGGCCAATTATTATGACGTTATCACGTAAATCTATCGTCCGTAAACCGACTTTACAGACAAACAATTTTTTTTTATTTTAAAAGAGTTCGTTTATGTACCTAACAGGTAGGCGATTCCCGTAACGCATCGGCTACATTTCGTGAAGTGAAATGTTTAAAAATTTCATGGCATGCAGGTGTTTAAACAGACGATATTGAAATCAAAACCTTTTTTAAGAACACAGAAAAGTTAATCGCCCTGCTGGTAAAGTATCGTGATCATTTCATATGACGTGTTTACCGCGTAGCGAACTTTAACTAAAAGAATGTTTATAAAGTTACCTTATTAATTTTTTTTTTTTACCAAATCTGTACAAGTATCTTAACAATCAAAATTACTCTCTAAGTCTTTCAGACCGTTCATAAGAGTAGGTACATGCCTTATAGTTGAAATGGACAAATAATCTCTACAATCAATAAATTAAACAATCATCCTCCCCCAAAATAGCACTCTGTTAGTAGGATATCCGATTTAGTCATAGCAATTTTGGAACATACCCACCGACTTTGTGATAGATACCAACCATTATCTACCTATATGTATGAAACAGCATCCATCGACATACACACATGTAACAAATTATATTACTTAATCTGCTTTTTATACCGGGAAAGAAATAGCCGAAGACACATTTTGCAAACCGCGAGAAATTGCTTATATTATGGCGAAACCAACAGAATATCAACTGTGGTGAAACCCAGTGCGAAATAAAATAATACATGATAGAACAATATTTTATTACAACGACAACCATGCTAAAGCCACAGGCTAAAGCTTAATAAAACAGATGCTCGCATGTTAAAATTCTCCGCGATTAATGAATATGTATTGCAAGCAATGAACAAGTTAGTATGAAACAACAGGTTTACTGGTAGCCATAAATTTGTATTTTTCAAGGATCTATGATCTAATCTATGCAAATACTTAAATGAAATTTAAATGTTTGCTTGTATTAAAAAAACATGAGTTTTTCAAATTTCTGTGTGTCTGTCAGTTAGGCGATATTCAGTAGACTCAAGACTTCACTGGTTACTTTGTAGTTTGTACACGATACAACTTACTAAAATGCTGGTAAAAAAAATCTCGCAAAAAAATACTACAACGAGTAGGTAGGTACCTACGCTTGTAACTATTATATTACTCTGTGCTTAAAGTGCCTCGTTTTAAGTAGGTACTCCACTGCACCGCCTTTATTAATTAATTAGTAGCATATTAAAACATAAAGTCTAAAAAAAGTCTCCGGAGAATCTTCGCCGGGGGAAAAAATTGTGTCTCAAAAAATATTGAGACTTGAAAAAAAAAATACTTTACTGCATTAAGGAGGTTCATAATTTCATATGAAGCAAGGTTCGAACGAGAGATGACACGTTGTCGTTTTTAACTAATTATCTTTTTGATTTGTGTTTTACACACGGATATAATTCCTAAATACGAATCAAAATTTCACTCGCAGCGGGATTTGAACTCGCGTCCCCCAAACTTTCGCGAACTAGCGCCATCTATTTGTGAAACGAAATTTCATAATACGAATCGAAATTTCATCGCAGAGGGATATGGCTCGTATAGCTCAGCGGTCACAGCACCCAGCCGCGAAAGTTTGGGGGACGCGGGTTCAAATCCCGCTGCGAGTGAAATTTTGATTCGTATAATATATGAATAAGTAGATTTTAGGGTAGGGGGCTATGATACCAGAGTAATAACGGGTCTACTGGGTCAAAAACGAGCAAAAAACCACATTTGTTGCATGGTAGTAAATATTAACTAAATATTTTTTAGTGTTTGTTGTCATAGCGGCAACAGAAATACATCAGTCTGCGAAAATTTCAAGTCTGTAGCTATACCGGTTCAAGAGATACAGCCTTGTGACAGACGGACGGACGGACGGACAGCGAAGTCTCCATAATAGGGTTCCTTTTTTACCTTTTGGGTACGGAACCCTAAAACAGTCTTATCCGTCGAAGTACCTACTCGTATTTCGTTATTTCAATACCTCATTATTTTATTTAGATTTGTAGCTGTTATAGGCGTAGTCTATGTGCGAAGTTGCGTACTAATGGCATGTTATTTGCAAGTTAAATACATTCGTTGTGTTTGCTATAGGATAATTTGTTCACTCGTCACGTCGTTTAGCATTTGTACCTAATGATAAAATTGTCGCTGGTTGGTATGTAATTAATGGTAATCTTTGATTGTTGCACGCTTTTGTCACGGTTTATTATTCCCACGGTTCTTAATTAATATTGTTAAGATTGCCAATACTCGAAGAATTTTTATTTTTAAAAAAGACCAGTAGGTATAGATAGATAGATGAGACAAACCCTTGCGAGTGATAGCGAATTGCTCTGATTTTAATAGTTTTTAATTGACTGAGGTTTTAAAATTATATTACATTAAACTGAGTAGGAATCGAGTTTGAAGCACATACATAGAAAAAAAAAATTCCAACGAATTGTAAACCTCCTTGTTTTGAAGTTGGTTAAAAAAAATGGTCAATTCTGGGATAATTGCCTTTACTGGACACTTTCAAGCAAAGAATTTTACATTTAAACATGTGAAGATGATACCTACTGTAATTTTCGATATTTTTTTTCGTACAAGCACACAGTAGCGGCGCCATCTGTCAAACTTCTATTAGTGGCTGCTGAGCGAACTACAGCTTGACCTTACTTTTGGTGGCAAAACAAGCATAGGTATAGCACCACACAGCGTAACCTTATTTTTGGTGGCAAAACAAGCATATATAAAACAAGCATATAACAAGCATATAGAACCTATTAGGGATAGGTTGTTGAAATAAAGGGCTAAGGTATAGATGACGTACCGTTACGGAGGGGGGTGGGAGGGGGAGGGAGGGGGAGGGGGGGAGGGGGGTAACCCTCCCCCTAAGCCATATTTGTAGGAACGTAATAGTTACCGAGAAATAAATTTTTTAAATTTAAAAATTTCGAGGTTATTTTTACTATGAAAGGGCGACGTATTGTTACGGAGGGGGGTGGGAGGGGGGGGGAGGGGGAGGGGGAGAGGGCGGTAACCCTCTCCCCAAGTCATATTTGTTGGAATGTAATAGTTGCTGAGAAATAAATTTTTTAAATTTAAAAATTTCGAAGTTATTTTTACTATGAAAGGGCTGGTCGACGGAGCCCCGCTTCGCGGGGCTCCTAATTTCTGAGTGGTCATAAAAGAAAATAACCACTCAGAAGGATGGCGGGGCCTTGCAGGCCCCGCCATCCTCTTCGTCACCTAAATTATCCGAGTCGGGGCGCCCTATAGTCCCGAGCTCGCTTCGCTCGCTCTTGGACCCTAAATAGTTGCTGAGAAATACATTTTTTAAATTTAAAAATTTCAAAGTTATTTTTACTACAAAAGGGCTGGTCGACGGAGCCCCGCTTCGCGGGGCTCCTAATTTCTGCGTGGTCATAAAAGAAAATAACCACTCAGAGGATGGCGGGGCCTTGCAGGCCCCGCCATCCTCTTCGTCACCTAAATTATCCAAGTCGGGGCGCCCTATAGTCCTGAGCTCGCTTCGCTCGCTCTTGAACCCTAAATAGTTACCGAGAAATAAATTTTTTAAATTTAAAAATTTTGAAGTTATTTTTACTATGAAAGGGCTGGTCGACGGAGCCCCGCTTCGCGGGGCTCCTAATTTCTGGGTGGTCATAAAAAAAAATAACCACTCAGAGGATGGCGGGGCCTTGCAGGCCCCGCCATCCTCTTCGTCACCTAAATTATCCGAGTCGGGGCGCCCTATAGTCCCGAGCTCGCTGCGCTCGCTCTTGGACCTTAAACTCGTTTAACAGTAGCAATATACGTTTTGGAAAGAAAAATAACGACCATAGACAACGACAGGAGAGAGACCACTTTTTTTTTTTAATGTCAAACGTTTCGTTTTCGTTTCAATATTTCAAGTAAAATATATTTTACTAAATTATAATTATTTACTTTAACATAACTCAAATATTAATACATAATAATAAAGTATACTTTTGTGGGAAAACTAACCAAATGCTAATTAAATGTATTTATTTTTAACTATTAATGTTTTTCTATCGTTTGTATTTCATAGTATAAACAAATCGTAACGTAAGACGAAACATTTTGACGAAACAAATATGTCAAATTGCGTAATGACATATGAAACGTCATTTTTCTAGTTGTCAGATGCCATAGACTACTGTCAGATGCTATGGTCAGATGCTTAACTTGAATTTTACTCCGATGTTGTGAATATTCAGTAATAATTTTTTCTTAAAATTTTCGTCTAATTTAAGTGATAATACGAAAGTTAGAAGCAGTATAAAAGGTTACGTGATAAAACTTTGGTGAAAATGTGAATAGATTGTCCGGAAAACAACGGTACGTCATCTATACCTGAGCCAAATAAAGCAGAGATAAGTTATAAATAATAACTTGCTTTAATACTTTAACTAGAGACTACAATGGCGGTTATTAATAATGACTCAGATTGATGTATCAATTCTACACAGATTAAACAGCGTTTATGGTTTACTTGTGTGACGTTTGCCACAGCATATAAATAAACGACATACTTTCCAAATATTTTTTTGCGCCGTCCGTCCTATCCAGGGTGGATGTCAAATGAAAACCTTGCGGTGAGTCTTACAGCCTTCAGACAAAAGTACTTAGATACTAATCACGGTGTAAATAAAAATTATCCTAGGATGTATAAATCTCATCACGTTAATTTTTGTTTCAATTTACCTACTTAAAACATCGCAATTTAATAAAGTGGGGTCGGTCACTGACCACCCGGCACCCACTCGGTTTCATTTCAATGAAAGTGAATTCGCAACTGAAGTGTTCGCGACTCGATTGATTAAGTTTCTTGAATATGTACATTTACAATTCCTCCAATTTCATGTTTAATTCAACAATTTTATTCATTTTTACGTATTTCAATTTCAGACCGAGCATAAGACATTAGATCGCGAATTGATTTTGTCGCTTTCGCATCGATAAATTGACGTGTAAACAGTTTACGATAGCTACTCAATATAAGTATCTAATTACGGATTAATATGAGAATGTGTTCTAAACCTACTCAATATGATCAAAATTTTTCTGTGATCTTTTCAATTCAGGTGGTAAAAAAAATAGACGACTCTATAGTTTACAAGTGATCGGAAGACTGTCATATTACCGTGGCACGCATAATATACATCAGTCTGGAGTCTCTGGACGTACCAACACAGGGGTAACGCAGGCAGCATTCTATATAGATTAATGCTTGTTAGCGAGGTTTTCTTTATAAAAAAGGTTATAAAAGAGGTTTTTTGTTTTTTTTTTTTATAAAAAAATATTACAGGGATAAGTTCAGAATATTTACCTAACTTGTAGTAAAAAAATGTTTTTTTGTTTTTCAAAATGTCACATTAGTATAGGGGTATATTTACTAATTATATGATGCACGTTGTCGTATGAAGACCTTGGTGTGCAACAAAACTCACGATCACATTTTTCTCGATGTGTTTTGTTGTAGTTTCGTGTCTGTTTATGCTATGTCGGAGTCTGAAATGGAAAGTACTCAGTACAGTGGGTACGATTATCATATTTATTGCTCATGACAATGTTATGTAAGAATATGTTCATGTTAAATTAATTCCAAGCACATAACTACATAGGTAGGTATCAGTGGCGAAGGGTGAAAATCTGAAAAAGGGAACCCGGAAACGTACTTACCTAAAAGAATATCAGCTGTTCCCCGCCTATTAAAGACCCACCTTCTTAATATACCTATGAATTATGGCCTAATAATAATATATGGCCTAATTGAATTACATGTTTTTTGTTTTCAAAACTCGATTTAGAAAAGTTACTATCGTTTCGTAACAAGAAATCTGTTAGACAACAATCTATGTGAATTAATGCCATTTCTGTTGTTGACTTACCAAAATGAAACTAAATTATCGTGAATTTACAGTTACATTATAAGTTATTAATCAATAGCCCCAATTCAATAGGTATATCAAAATAAAACACCACACAAAACTTTAAAAATCAAACACACATGGACGCTTCACAAAAACAAATGCAAAAAAACAACTATGACCCTTCAAAATACAAAATAGTACTATGTATCTGTTAAAACAGTACAAATAATACACTTTTTAATTTGGAGGTATAATAAAGGGAACTCGATTTCTATCGGCTTAATACGCCAAATTCGTCTGACCTGTCAGAGTTGCAAATTCGTATTCGCTACTGGGCCAGATTAAATTGGTGGCTCCTTGTTGGTCACCCGTAGAGCGAGACAAAGCTATTCAAATGAAAGAGATAAATACTAAGCAAAAAGCTATCTGCGAAAGCCGATGTTTTGCGGCTTGTACCATTGTATTAGCTAAAAAAAAAAATAATTTAGCATGAGTGTCTCGAACCTTTGGCCTACATTTATGTCACTAGAAGTGCGCTACGCTATATGCCAATTTTTAAAGGGAAGCCGATAGGAATCGTGTTATATTGACTCTTCGCCACTGGTAGGTATATGTTTTGCGTATGACGACCCGTTTGCAATTTGGTATTGTGACTAAATGAAAAAAAACACCGATAATAATTTACTGTCCTTGCAATTATTTTTTGCTATTTGGTTTCCGTTTTGGTTTTGCTATTTGGATCGGATTTCCGGAACAAATAACCACTTATCAGAAAACTATTAAACGCAGTTACAGAAACTGCGTTTTTAAAAACACATTTTTGGTAGGTACAAATGTCTTTATAAAAATTACAGATATTTTGTACTTATCTCTTAAACATTATAATATCACCAATGCTTACAGAATAGTAACAATATGATAACAATTTAACGGAATAGATAGTTCATTTGCGTATCTATCTCCGAAATCTGAATTGATATTTAGCGACGGCTAGAAGTTTTGTCGGGATCGATCGGAAATGGTCGTCTGCAATATTAATGCGATTCAGGTAACGACCGGCTGTCGTGCGACACGTTTTCCTGTCCTTAATTGGGTATTACACTACTTTTGAATTTGATAAAAAATATTACTTAACGGCCTACAAGCCGTATTTAGGTGATTTTGAATGAAGTTTTATGCAAAAACTATGAAGACAATTACTTTCAAAGGGGTTTGAACTTTTTTGTATGGAAGCTGGCATAGCGACCTGGCCGCCATTTTGATTTTTTTTCGAAATCGCGGCGCACGATTTAAGTGGTATGTATGGATAGAGGACACATAGACAAACAAATAATGTCAAGTAACATAGTACCCCAAAGTGTCACGTTACCGAGATATTTGAAGGTAAAGACAGACATATGAGGATAAGTCTATTTTTAATGATTGTCGTTGTCCTCATATGTCTATCTTTACCTTCAAATATCTCGGTAACGTGACACTTTAGGGTACTATGTTACATGACATTATTTGTTCGTCTATGCGTCCTCTACCCATACATACCACTTAAATCGTGCGCCGCGATTTCGAAAAAAAATCAAAATGGCGGCCAGGTCGCTATGCCAGAAAGTTTCAATCCCCTTTGCACGTCATGTATTTTGGGTCTTTAATCTAAAATCGCTAAGAAGCAGAAACACGATTGGATAAAATTTTCTCGATAGAAAGTTCTCCCAATGGATGTAATTGTAATTTTTGTTTTAATGTATCGGTAATAATAATATCCTAAAACGCTTAGAACA
The DNA here is from genome assembly GCA_036785405.1 of Coenonympha arcania. NCBI lineage: Eukaryota > Metazoa > Arthropoda > Insecta > Lepidoptera > Nymphalidae > Coenonympha > Coenonympha arcania. Next base: position 17,185,539 of record CM072055.1, read on the forward strand.
GATTTTTGATAACTGGCTTAGTTTTTGAGTAATTAGGTAAAACGTCGTTTTTCTGCTATATTCTTCCGCGACGCTGCATGTCGCACCTACCAAATCTCCGTGAGAGTGAGAAAGACAAAAATAAATTCAATATATCCCTTTAATTATGAATTAGGATTTTTTAATTTGAACGAAGTTCCTTATCGCGCGTTTTTGAAAGGGGCTAGACGGAAAAATTGTAACGACACTTTTTGCTACAGTAAGCTATTGTAAGTCGAGCGGCGTGCGCATGTTTCTCTGTCTGTCTCTCTCTCACTTATAGAAAGCAAGCCAGATATACTTCGTTCCATTCAGGTGTCCCTTGACACTTCTCAAGTGTTTTTTTTCATACAATGTCAGTATGAAAATTTTAAAACAGTATTACAATAATACTGCTTTATGTGGGAACCACAAGTGGGAAGGCTCCTGTGTTCTGCATATGATTATTAGATTATTATCAATTAAATGAATTAAAAAATTGGGTAGGTAGGTACTTTCCCTCGAGGAATAATAATACCTACGCAATCTTTCTGTAATGATATCCCTTACCAACACCAGACTTAGCGGTATAAGAGAATTCGGGTTATGCCCTGCCTTTGAAGCTTCCTATTGAAATGCAAAATACTATCGAAACTGCAGTAGGTAAGCTACGTAGGTAGCCAGACTTAGTAAAAGGCATAGAATAAAATCAATGCAGTTCGGCCGGGATAGCCGGGAACGTGATTAATATTGCAGACTAGGCTTCCGATAGACTCTATAGACATTTGTAGAGATAAAATTTTGTAGTCTCTACGTAGCTATTCATACTGTTTTCAAAGAATAATAGGGTATGTTATTCAACTCAAAGTGTTAAATCAACACTTTAAACTTAAACTCATTATTGAAACTCATTATACAGATGACTATAGATTTATTGTATATAAGTACCTACGTATTTCGCGCTCCGAATAGATAGAGCCCAACCTAAACATTAACAACAACAGCTCCGTGAGTTCGGAAACTTTTTTCTTGTAGTGTGAGTGCGTGAATTTGAAATTTGTATGGTGTGCTAGTGCTAGCCGATGCTAGTGTGCGTGAAAAAATGTGTAGCGACGGCTCGGGTTTGCCAATTTCGGCAAAGTATTTTTTGCCACACTTTTGAAGCCGAGGGCTCCCTCTTGGACCTGTGTATGTTTGATTAATAATCCTGATTAGACGAAGATAGCTGTATTGGATGGTGACGTCACTATCACTCATGCCATAGTAACTCCATACAAATTTTCGTTTTGCGAGAATGATAAGAATTTCATTTTCAATGTATGTCAATATTTCTAACCTACAACAATTTTACAATAAAGCAATAAAAAATGAAGTAATATTGAGGAGTGGAGGAATGGAGTAAATATTGAGGCAAAATTGCTTGTTTAGTAAATCTTGAATGCACCAAGCAAGCGTATTATTTTGCGGAAATCCATAATTAGCTAGAAATATTAAATTATCTTGCTATAATCCGCTCTCTGAAAATAATTTTTCAAGCACCGTGCACCGCCCGCCCTCCCACTCAGGTACCTATGAAAGCAAGTTCCCAAGCAAGCAATGCAACCATCACCTGCATGCAACACCACATACAACCGTTACGATACTCGACGCACGTTTCGCCCCGACACCGGGACGTCCTCAGGAGATGTTGACTCCACATTCACGCATTGTTCTCACGCATTTCTTTAAATTATGCGCGTTTAGAATTGTATATTCTAAACGCGCATAATGTAGAGAAAAAGATTACAGTTTCCGATGGCCGCGACCACAGATTGTGGATTGCACTTATCACTAGCCGACCGCTCGTTTCCCGTTGCAAATTCACCGAATATTTTATTTATAACAGATTTGGTCCTAATCTTCTTTGTACCCATTTGGTAGCATCCGGTCGAAATAATTTTAACGGGCTGATACCAAAATTGTTATTTATTTTGTACGAATACATCTCAAACATTTTTTTGTTTAAGCTGATAAAGCTTAGGCTGCCAGTCCACCGCGTTTCTCGGCTCCGCTGCCTCGCTCCGCTTCGGTAGACTGGCAGCCTTAGGGTTTTTCTGTAATGGCATTAAATAGTTAGGGAGTTATTAGTTCTGGATAGACGAACAGGCAGACAGAGGGATGGTCAAGCGAAAATCCACATTTTCTTTCCATCAAAAGTTCTAATTTTTTCCTAAAATGTCTGCGTTAAATTGAGGTTTTTTGAAACGCATATTGATTGTTTAACTATCTATCTACTGTCATTATTGGTCACACTCTCAAAAAGTCTTCGTACAAAAATTAAATTAATGCATTGCAATAAATAACTACCAACATACTTTGCGGTTGCATTGTGCAACGAACAATGCATTCCCTCTTTCATAAATGGAAATCTAATTTTATTACCCACGACGGAACGGAGTACGTGTATATGAGTTAAGGGTGAGAGACCGTTTGTACATTACTCTATTAAAAAGATTTTATGTTTGTTTGTATGTTAAATTGTTCACAAAAACCAATAATGCAAAAATATTTTTGTTTGTTTGTTTGTTTGTTTGTTTGTGCACATCAATGTTCCCATTTATTTCAAAAACGGCTTGACCGATTTAGATGCGTTTTTATGTATACAGACGATTACGGCAGATATCTATTGTCAGCAACTGCAATCCATGATGGAAAAGCTAGCTGCTAAACAACCGAGGCTGGTCAATCGTTCTAGGCCACTGCTGCTTCAGGACAACGCTAGACCACACACTGCACAACAGACGGCTACCAAATTAGAGGAGCTTCAATTGGAATGCCTAAGACATTCCTTACTCCCCGGACCTTGCTCCAACAGATTACCATTTTTTTCGAAATTTGGATAACTTCTTACAAGGGAAAAAATTTAACTCCGATGAGGCAGTGCGCACCAAAGCGCTTTCAAAGATTTTATTGATTCCCGTCCGAATGGCTTTTTTAGTAAAGGGATCAATTAACTACCTATAAGGTGGCAAAAGTGCATAGATAGCAATGGTACATACTTTGATTAAATATATATATTATATTTAAAAAAAATAGACTTTATGTTCCTCCCATACAAAACGCCAATTTCATATGGAAGGACCTAATATTAATCGAAAAACTATAAAACAAGTGGTATAGCCGGGCTCGGTGTGATGTAGGTAGAGCCGGAGAGGGTGATGCCAGGCAAGACAGATTTAAAACACTCGATCGTTCACAATAAGTAGATTTTATTAGCACAACTGAGTTTTAGTAAGTAAAAGTTCACATGACTGTTTATTACACACAGATAGTTCATTAAGTTCAATATGGTTTATACACTTGTTTCTTTGTATTGGGTCTAAAAGAGTTCAAACTGTTACACACTGTTCTGAGCACAGGGGGGAATTTAATTGGTGAGTCAGTCAGTCACGATATGCAGGCACTGTGCAGCTTGAAGGCGTTGCTAGCTGGCTGGCCGGTCGATCGGCCGTCACCAGGTTCGCTGCCTACGACCTTTGCTGGCAAGCCCGGTCGATCGGTCATGTACCAGTTTGGGGTCGTGCTATCCGCACCCGTGGTATGTCCGGTCGATCGGTCGGTACCAGGGTTTGGATGAGTGCTACTGCTTATCGCTAGTAAGTCCGGTCGATCGGTCTGTACTAGGGAATGCGTAAGACTGCATGCTCTGAAGATTCTGCCTTGCGTTATATACTGAATATCCCGGGGGAGCGGGGACTGTGACGGGGTAGTTTTTGCTGCCGAAGGGTCGCGCGGCCATCCCGGAAGAGAAAGCTGGAGGCTGGCGGCCGGCGACGTCCCAAACACGTGCGGCGATGTTCAACCCGACGAGTACCTGCTCCCAGCCTCGATGCGACGAATGGTATATTTTAGAAAGCTGGCCGATTATTATTTAAGTTAAGCTCAGCTGATTATATTTTGAAATGTGACGTGCTACAGTCTCCCCCTCTGGTTCTGACGACGTCCCGGCGAAGAACCAGGATCTTTGGTAGCACGTCCACTTGCCTTCTTCTTTGGTTTTGACAATGTTCCGGCAAAGGAGTGGTTTTCAGTTGCGCATCTCCTTGCTGTCTTCGTCAATCGACCTTTTCCTTTGAGACTTCCAAAGGTTTCCGCATTGCCTGGTTTCCATGGGCGGCCCAGTTTTCCTTTAGGGCGCGCCATCCTAGGCGGCATTTTCTTATATCCAGGGTAGGGTGTTATTGCAATCGGATTGTGCGATCCCTCCCCCTGGACCTGAGCTACTCCTAAAGTATGTGAAGTTGACCCTGGGAGTGCTCCCTTGCAGTGCTTATCTGGCAGGATCTCAAGCTGATACTTTTCTTTCTCTTCCTGCCAATCTAAGTCACTGTTTACCATCGTATTCCGTACTACGATGGGATGTCCGCAGCCGTAGCAGGTGATTCTTCGTCCTACGCTGGGATGTCCGCAGCCGTAGCAGGTGATCCTTCGTACTACGCTGGAGTGTCCGTAGTCGTAGCAGGTGATCCTTGGGGCAGGTGTGCCCGCGACACTGTGTTCTACGCCGGGGTGTCCGCAGCCGTAGCAGGTGCTCCTTGGTGCAAGTGTGTCCGCGACACTTTGCTCTACGCCGGGGTGTCCGCAGCCGTAGCAGGTGATCCTTCGTACTACGCCGGAGTATCCGAAGCTGTAGCAGGTGATCCTTGGAGCAGGTGTATCCGCGACACTTTGTTCTACGCCGGGGTGTCCGCAGCCGTAGCAGGTGCTCCTTGGTGCAAGTGTGTCCGCGACACTTTGCTCTACGCCGGGGTGTCCACAGCCGTAGCAGGTGATCCTTCGTACTACGCTGGAGTATCCGAAGCTGTAGCAGGTGATCCTTGGAGCAGGTGTATCCGCGACACTTTGTTCTACGCCGGGGTGTCCGCAGCCGTAGCAGGTGTCGCTGTCATCTTCTATCAGGAGAAGAGTTATTCCACCGATTTTTCCCTCATCGCTGATGCCCTCGAAGCCTTTGTATATGGTAACAGTGGACAGGAACGCTTAAACAGCTTCACTGTTTTTGTTGCCGTCGTGCGTGAGTATGCAGTTGGCGAATGAACCTCTTATTCCGCTACCAACCATTGTAATGATCCTCTGCAGTTGTTCTTCATTCATGCTGATCGTCATCTTCTTGCGTTGAGATCGGGTATTTGGTCTGTCTGCCAGGGCCCCACGTTGGGCGCCAGTTATAGCCGGGCTCGGTGTGATGTAGGTAGAGCCGGAGAGGGTGATGCCAGGCAAGACAGATTTAAAACACTCGATCGTTCACAATAAGTAGATTTTATTAGCACAACTGAGTTTTAGTAAGTAAAAGTTCACATGACTGTTTATTACACACAGATAGTTCATTAAGTTCAATATGGTTTATACACTTGTTTCTTTGTATTGGGTCTAAAAGAGTTCAAACTGTTACACACTGTTCTGAGCACAGGGGGGAATTTAATTGGTGAGTCAGTCAGTCACGATATGCAGGCACTGTGCAGCTTGAAGGCGTTGCTAGCTGGCTGGCCGGTCGATCGGCCGTCACCAGGTTCGCTGCCTACGACCTTTGCTGGCAAGCCCGGTCGATCGGTCATGTACCAGTTTGGGGTCGTGCTATCCGCACCCGTGGTATGTCCGGTCGATCGGTCGGTACCAGGGTTTGGATGAGTGCTACTGCTTATCGCTAGTAAGTCCGGTCGATCGGTCTGTACTAGGGAATGCGTAAGACTGCATGCTCTGAAGATTCTGCCTTGCGTTATATACTGAATATCCCGGGGGAGCGGGGACTGTGACGGGGTAGTTTTTGCTGCCGAAGGGTCGCGCGGCCATCCCGGAAGAGAAAGCTGGAGGCTGGCGGCCGGCGACGTCCCAAACACGTGCGGCGATGTTCAACCCGACGAGTACCTGCTCCCAGCCTCGATGCGACGAATGGTATATTTTAGAAAGCTGGCCGATTATTATTTAAGTTAAGCTCAGCTGATTATATTTTGAAATGTGACGGTTCTTATTTTCGTTTAGTCGGGGAGTTTCAAAAAAAATTATTTAATCCTTTTTCAATTACAAGTCTGCAAAAGTCGTGGGTGTTTTAAAATTTTTTAATTTTCCACCTGTTTAAGTCTCATTGAGTTACTTACTAGGTCATGAATCAGTGATTTAGTATTATTCGTATAAACGATTATGGAACTATGTCATCATTGACCTTTAAAGGGGGGCGACAAATACAGAAAGAACTACTAGATAATATCTATGAATACAGAATACCAACAGTAGCTATGATAGCTTATTAATACTTCGACTTTGAACGTCTGATATCGGTTCAAACCCGAAGCACGCATTGATCCGTGACTTGCAGGGCATACCAACATACGAATAAATAAATATGACTTGACTACTTCAAAATAAGCATATCAAAGAATCCTACGCATAACGCTATCGCATACGTTAACGTAGGTACTTGCCCGAATATATAAAAAAAACACGTAGGGTTGGTAAAGACTGCGTAAATTTTCGTAACTACCGTCTTTTATAAAGCACCACGATGGGGAAATAGAAGGAAAAAGTGGGGATGACAGAAGAAAGAAGTTCTGACTGAAAGAAGACTGAAATAAGTGCAGAATGAAAATGGGCGTAGAACATATTCGTCTAGGCATGGACATTAAGGAAGAAAGAAGATATTCAAGACTTCATTAATGAAGAGGCATTCGAAAAAGTCTCACTATGGAATACTAGTTTCATAATGAGCTTTAGCCTAATTTTCGTTAAATGTTGCAACGAAATATCTATAAATATACTCGTACTATTATCATTTTGGTGTTGCTGCCATTTTCAAACAAGCTGCGTAGAATAATTTGTCATTTTGGACATTATTTTTGTGGCGTAAGTCATGATTTACAAGAGTGTTGAAAGAAGACAGCTTTACATTATGCTTAATTTTTCCAGGCTAGAATTTTTTTAGACGTTTCATGTGGCCACTCGTACAATAAAGTTGAGAAACATTTAAAAAACCGGCCATGTGCAGGTTGGACTCGAACTCGAATGGTTCCGTACCATCGATCAAAAACAAAAGTTTATTGTATGGTGACCTCTAAATCGCCTAATGATTCGATAACAGCAATAATTAAATCTTGCGTCAAAGTTGGTGTAAAACCCTAAGTTTTTATGTGTCTAAAAAAGAAGTTGGGAAGTTATTTTTAAAACAGCATATTTGTATAACTTGTAACCTGCCGAATTGTATTTATTTTACTCCAGGACACTGGGTGGATTGAACCAATAGGTTTAAAACCGCAAAATAAAACTACTATTCAACATGTTTATATTTTACTAACTCTTGATTTTGTTGAATTATTTACATTTTCAAGGGCCTTACTATATTCAATATTTTCAACTTCATATTTTTGCGCAGTCTGACGGAAATTAGTCCTGGCGGGTAGACAGACACAAAAGTTATCCTGTAAGTATTCCGTTTTGTCATTTGGGGGTAAGAACCTATGGCGTACTGTTATTATAATTACAATACGAACCTATGGCGTATTGTAATTATAATAACAAGTCGCCATAACTTGTGCCTTGTACCACAATATAAATCAGCGTATAATTAGGACCGTGACACGCGTTTCTGCAGGCCAAGATTTAATTACTTATCACGCAATGTAATAAATTAGGCTTATATCCAAAATAATTATGGCTTATTTTCTGATTTTATGCATAAGTAGGTATTGTTGGGTAAATATAAGATAAATTAATAAAGTTACCATCAATTTATTTTCCTGTTTAATCTGTTTGTCCATTGCTCCAAAGTTTTTACAGATATACCTATCTTGCAGAGTCAACATTTCCTAATGATGTTCTGGTGCCGCGTAATAGGGACGTAACGTTTTTCGAAGATGCATGGACATAGGCACAGATCAGGGAAAGTTCCGTGGTCTGTGGACATAGGCATAGTGTTTCTTGTAAGGCTATTCTTTCGTATATTTCTGGTTTACATCCATTTTAAATATATCAGTCAATAGTCTATCAATAAGTACACCATAGTTACTTATGTCCTGCATTGTCTTTGGTTACTCTGGATTTCTATTTACTCCCTTGTCACGTTGTTCATATATTACGTAGTAGGTATGTATTAAATCGCCAGTATTTTATTTAATCAAAAACCGTACCTATTAATTAATTCCAGTTTAGGTCCTTACAATAGAAAACATTTTGTAAATGCCAGTAACCAACTCGGTTTAAATTTTAACGGAAATTAAATGTCAGCTTACGGCCATTCGCTTTAATTACCCGCGATTGTTTTTGTAAGCTGTTTAGATTTATTATGGGAAAATAGGACGAAAATCGCCGTAAATTGTATGTAATCTGAGACATTTTACCAAAATGTTAAACATTTAAGCCTTATGCGATTTGATGTTTCCCAACGACCAAGTCGGAACTTTAATGTTGGACCGACCCGATGTATAAGGGTTTTTATGGTGCAAACTATATAAAAAGATCAAACTAGTATTAGTTGAGAATCGAACCAGTGTCCTAAAGCGTATCCATTACGTCAAGAATGTCGTCAAATATTTATATGACTCACTATGGTTTCCAGAGCTTTAGTATGGTTTTATAATTAGAAATACAAGAACTAATAATACTACACGTTTTCGGAGAATCCGTTGTATCGCGTTTTGCTTAAAACTACTGAAACTTACTTACTGAAACCATAGACTTAAATAGGTAATATTATGTATTCCGTGTTTAAACTGCGTTCCCATGTTTTCAGTGCAAGAACTATAAATGGCTTTGAGTGCCACAGTTCATTGCTTTCGACTCAATTTTTTTGGCAACGAATAAACAATTGACATGAAAATTGAAATTAAATGTCTTGAGTACCAACGTATCTACCAGTATCAGAATTCTCATTTGTAGCCTTATCAAAATATTGTGATTATTAAAATTTCTTAATACAAGCCAAGCACTGGTTATGAAAATTCTTATGGTAATTTATTACAAGTTAAGCCCACACTTACCTTGCGGTATCGCCTAGTTACGACAACCTACGTCAAGCTTATTGCATCTAGAGGGCTCATTAATTATGTACCTCCTACGTTTACTAACAGTACATTTTGTGGCACTTTGTAGCACTTTGTGATAACAGCGTCTCACGGTTCATATAACCTTCGCAAAGCTTATAAAGACTTCTACAGAATATTTTTTTATTGGGTAGAGCCTTAGACCATTTACGACAAAATATTTTTTCACTGGTCACACTTCTTTTCAGTGTTATTAACCCCCGACGCAAAAGGGGTGTTATAAGTTTAACGTGTCTGTGTATCTGTGTATCTGTGTATCTGTGTTGCTGTCTGTGGTATCGTAGCGCCTAAACGGATGGACCGATTTTCATGAAGTTTATTTTGGGTCATATATAATTTTATCCCGAGTGTTCTTAGCCATGTTTCATGAAAATCTGTTCAGCCGTTTGAAGATTATCAGCTATTTTCTAGTTGATGAGGGGATCTGACTAACTTCTTTATGTCCGATCGATTCGAAATTTGGTACCTTGTAGCTTCAATTACATTGAAAGTATATGGTATGGTAACCATGACCTGATTTGCCGTTTGAAGATCATCAGCTCTTTTATAGTTGATGAGGGGATCTGACTACCTTCCATATATCCTATCGATTCGAAATTTGGTACAGTGTTACTTCAATGATATTGAAAGTATATGGTAAAGTAACCATGTCCTGATTTGCCGTTTGAAGATCATCATCTCTTTAATAGTTGATGAGGGGATCTGACTACCTTCCATATGTCCTATCGTTTCGAAACTTGGTAGCGTGTTATTTCAATGATATTTAAAGCGTATGGTAAGGTAATCATGACCTGATCAGCCGTTTGAAGAAGATCAGCTCTTTAATAATTGCTGAGGAGATCTGACTATCTTCCATATGTCCTATCGTTTCGAAACTTGGTACCGTGTTATTTCAATAATATTTAAAGCGTATGGTAAGGTAATCATGACCTGATCAGCCGTTTGAAGAAGATCAGCTCTTTAATAGTTGATGAGGGGATCTGACTACCTTCCATATGTCCTATCATTCCCATAGGCATACCTAAATTGCTTAAACTAATACAAAAAACAAATACCTACCATCTTTAACCTAAACTTAAGAGTAGGAAGGTAAAACTTAATGTAGTAAATGAAAACTAATATTACATACTATATCTAGTAACTAACTTACTTACTTATCACTATTAATACCTTCCCTATATTTAATACATCATTACCTACTTTAAAAAGGACAAAATAAAAGTAAAATTACAAATTTTAAAAACCCCCGACACAAAAAATAAAATATAAAAAGTAACAAATAATATTTTAAACCTATTATAATAATTATTATCGTCACAATATAATATTAAGTACGTTCAAATATTTTTTAATTCAAGCGTCGTCGCATCGTCGGGGGACCGTTAGAGAGACGCAAAAGGGGTGTCATAAGTTTAACGTGTCCCCCGACGATGCGACGACGCTTGAATTAAAAAATATTTGAACGTACTTAATATTATATTGTGACGATAATAATTATTATAATAGGTTTAAAATATTATTTGTTACTTTTTATATTTTATTTTTTGTGTCGGGGGTTTTTAAAATTTGTAATTTTACTTTTATTTTAGTGTAAAAGCTGTAGCTCGGTCTTTGGCTTATTTTATCCTCTTGAGATAAATATCAACTTATTTAGCCCGGCCAGAGAATCTCTGAAACCATCTCGAAATGAAAGGTATTTCCTTTCATTTCAGGTGTGCGTGCTATATCCATTTTATCCGACATAGCTTAACGTATCGCGAAGTTGAAGTGGCAATGGGCAGGGCACTTAGCACGTAGAACCGACGGACGTTGGGGGACCCAGAGTGCTGGAATGGCGACCCCGCACGGGAAAGCGCAGTGTTGGCAGACCTTCGACCAGATGGACTGACGGCATTATAGGAGGGTCGCGGGAAGTCGTTGGACACAAGTAGCGCAGAACCGTGTCGGTTGGAAATCATTGCAGGAGGCCTTTGTCCAGCAGTGGACGTCCGTTTACTGAAACGAACGAACATAGAGCTATTCCTTTCAAAATACTCCCCATGGAAAAGGATAGCACTATTTTTAGACGCGTCAAATTAGTTTAGAGATTTTGCACAACAATATTATTGGCACCATTAACGGCTTAACTGAGACGGCACAGTATAGCAATGTGCGTGACAACCAATAATAGTACATAATTATCCACCGATATTCGGTTAACGCGGCTGTCGGTAAAATATATTGTCCGTACGCGTGATAATCGAAACTCAGTTAACTTCAGTAATAGTTAACGCAAAAAATTTTACTGCCGCGTTTTTTAAATGTCTTTCGGCTGAAGCGCATTTCTTTTAGTACAGAAAATGTGTTTTTAGAGTTCCTCAACTCTCGGTTGTAAGGAAATACCCACCTATAAGTGTTTTTCACAAAATTTCAAACACCTTTAATCGTTTCAGTTGTTCATGTTTACAGAACTGCAAATGTCGGAAGAGAAAAGCTTTTTTTTTCATTTTAATAACTACAAAATCATTTCGTACTTTTTCATGTTGCTATATTACCAAATTTCATGAATTTTGGACTGCAGAATTTATGCCTTGTCTTTCTAAATCGGCATAAATGTCTGTATCTATTCATTGGGGTTGATTTGATGGAAGTTTACATCCAAACTTTTATACGTTCAAGGGACCAACAGACCTCAAAATTTCAACTTGATCTAGCTGTACTAGTAAAATAATAAAGCTTCTAATGCTCTTGGTAGTAAAGAACCCTCGGTGTGCGAAGCCGTCTCGCACTTTACTGGTTTTTATACTCGTTGTTATGAAACATGATTTAGGAATATCTCATTTATTTCGCGTTTTTTGTGCTTGATAATCGCTATTGTCGTAGCGAATATCGACGTAAAAAATGCGAACTGCTTTTCGATTCATTTTCCGATACAAGCGAGGTATGTTTTCTCCTTGAATATTTTACGGTAGTACATGACACTGCGCATGGTTCGTGATTATCGAATGAGTGTAACAACGAAAATAATGTCTCCTGCCGCATTGTATATTATCTATAGACATTCTTATTTCAGCATTTTGCGCGTTTTCTGATTTTAATTGTAGAAAGTTATTTTGTGTAATAGACGTATTATACCTTGGACAGGGTGGACGGTGCCAAAAATGCTCGTTTTGCCACTAGCAGTAAGGCCACGCTGTAGTTCGCTCAACAGCCAGCTTTAAAATTTTGACAGATGGCACTACTGTTTGCCTGTACAAAAAAGGTTTACGTAAATAGTTCGAATGCCCATATCCTGAGTTTTCTTATCAGTGTTTCGTCACAGTTTCGTTTAGAAAGGTTAAGCTAAATCACACAAAATATACCTAATTTTATGTGTTGTTTGATATCCCATTTTTAACTTATTCAGAAAGAGGAAACGAAAGAATTAAAACATCATTATACAAAACATTATTTACATTCAATGAGAGGAAGCGAAAAATATAAACCATATCATTAACCTAAAACAAAATATTTAAAATAAAGATTTCGACGTTAAAATATGAATATTTTAGTTATGAAATATAAAAAGTATTTCAATAAATTAGGTTACTAGATCATCTGCCCTCTTTCGTTCGCTGAAGAATATGTTATGTGAACGACCTACATTAATTATAACGTTTTATGGGAGCTGAAAAATTAATATTACGTTTAAACTGTATTGCGAATAAATATAATAAAAAAATATTTGAAAACCCAACTTCAAACGACTCTATCTACAAAGTGACATTAAAACACGTGTTGTTTCTATGAACGCGAATCTCGAAGTCGGGTCGATTTTTATATATTATGAGGAAACGAATATTTTTTTCAAATAAAGTAGTGTATGGATTGGATTTTTAACCGTCTTCCAAAAACGAAGGGATTCTAAATATTGATATATATAGAACTATTATTTAATTCAATAAAAATTAAGTTTGGAAATAACGAAGGAATTGATCAAGTAACAAAATAATTGCAAGTATTTTGATGTTTCCGATTGTAAAGAGATACGAGATGTACGATTGTAAGAAGGAATATGACGTTATAGTATTGTAATGCCATAGCAATTCTCTCAACGAATTTTCGTTTAGCGAGAGAAAAAACCACAGAAGACACCTCCTACAAAGTTCACCTTGTATAACTGTATAGGAAATAAAGTAGTCGGATTAGAATTTAATTTTTAATGTATGCATGCCATCCTATCCTAGTTAACAATAAATTAATAAAAAAAAATTGAAAATATCGTATTGATAAAATTTCTAATATTTTATTAATATTAATAATAGTAGTAGTAATTAAATCGGTTTGTAACTGACAAAAAACCGGAGGAGGTTCTCAAGTCGACGCTTATATTTATTTTATTATGTATGTCACGCACAACTTTTTACAGAGTAGCTTAATTTTCACTTTAATTTTTTTGGGTTCCCTACCCAAGGAGTTCCAACGGAACCCTATTACCTCTATAAGTAAAAATTTTCTGGAATGCAGTTATGCAGCCTGGTGAATGGGGTACATCAAAACTTATTATTCCCCATATTTATATTTCCCCCTTTAAATACTATGTTTTAAAAGTTGTATTATTTGTTTTCAGGTAAGAACCGGACTGCGATCAATCTCAGGATGTTCATCGCCGAAGAATTTTTTTCTATAATAACAGGGAAGTTGCGAAAAAGATACAATTATTCATAGTTCAATTTGAAGAGAATATAAGTATTAATATCTGGGTGATCGGTATTTTTTTTTGTAAATATACGACATATTCTAAAAATGAATCGTAGCTACATGGTGAAATCCCCAGTGTACTAAATTTCCTGAAAATCGTTGGAGCCGTTTCCGAGATTCAGATTAGGTATATAAGATTTACTCGTATCCACTTCACTTAGGCTCGGTTGCTAGACTTGACTTTAACCGAAACGTTATAGTTAAATATGGCGGCCTGATCCTTATGTCTTTCGAAATAAGGGTCAGACCGCCATATTTACCTACAACGTTCCGGTTACAGTCAAGTCAAGCAACCGAGCATTAGAACGTACACCATTTAAGGCTGGGTTGCTTGACTTGACTTTAACCAGAACGTTATAGTTAAATATGGCGGCCTGACTCTTATGTTTCTTGAAATAAAGGTCAGACCGCCCTATTTAACTATAACGTTTCGGTTAAAGTCAAGTCGAGCAACCCACCCGAAGGTTGGTCGAATTTATATCACAGAAAATGTAGATAAGAACGCTAAAGTTTTCGCTTCTTAAAACACCGATGTTGATGTGTTGAGTGTCGATTAATCACTTTTCTTGCCTCTCGTGCCTGCGTTCAAAAGAGGCCGCCTACAATGGCTGTGTGACACACGGGCTAGTATTTCAGACGTCACCGTCAGGCAGAAGAAAATGTTACTGGCTTCTAAAATGATATACAACCTCGGATGATTTTTTATAGCAAATAATGTGGAGGCAAGCAAAACGGTCACCGTGATAACGCCTGGCTTTTTTAGGTGCAGTGCGTCCCAGGACTCTACATTGCAAAATCCAACAACGTAGGTACTGCACTGCACTCGTCATCCTATACTATCAGTACTTATGGACGCACGTTTCATCCCGACACAGAGACATCCTCAGGAGATGTTGACTTTATACCTATAGGTCTTTTCAGGTAGCCGATTATAGCAAAACAATTTAATCTTTTCTGCTAATTATGGACTTGTGCTAAGTAATACCTGCTTCTATTTAATATTCAAACTCATAAAGCAAGAGAGGTCAGCAAAAGACTCATATTTTGGAGAACAGTACCTACGTTAACGTGTAAAATACCTGTTCGTATATCATGAACTTCAGTTGGCTAATCGATGGTGTGGATAGGATGTTTTGTCCCTTTCGCACGAGGAAGAATAATATATTGTCATCTCGTACTTACACAGAGAACACGCGTTGTTCACTAAAAAGTACAAAAAACTGTCTGACCGTTCGTTATTTTTACACATTTTCCGAGTTGACATCGGGTACGCTAGAGTTTGTAAACTCTGCTCCTGAAATGGTTTTTGCTGTAGGTATAGGTACAATAGGTACGATGCGTTTGCTTCTAATTGATCTAATATGAAAAATAATTAAATACGACTATCCTGTCCAAAAGGGTTTTTAAGTGATCATAATATAGTTAGATGTACTCTCATTCAATTAAGTTTTAATTGAGTAAGGCTGATTTACAAGGAAACATTTTCTTAGCCATGTTGCATTCAATAAATATTTACATCTAAATAGCTAAATAACAGTAACTGTCAAAATCGCGTGTATAAAGTTGCGTACAATTCTTGTTAGGGGAAATAATCTATCATTTTTGTAGTTTGTACAAGAAAATACCACCAAATATGTACGTCTACATAGTATATTGATATATTCATTCAAAAAGATAGATTGTACCTATGTACCTAATTAATTATATTATGTGAAGTGGAAATCTAAAGGCATCATTTAAGTTTTCACGAAAATACTTCTTGATTGATCAAAGCTAGAATATAAAACAGATGGTTGCTAAAGCAATTATAGTTACAGTAGTTGCATTATCTCGCTGCCAGCGATGCAATAAAATATAAGTGTGACAGACATCGCAACAGTTTCGTTCTACATTTTATTGCCTCGAGTGCAGCGAGATATTGCGTTCACTCATAGTTTTCCATGTATCTTAGCATACTGGAAATTCGTGGATTTCAATAGCAAAAAGCTCTAGCTGGCAGAAACCGAGTGCCTAACAAACTCGGCTTCCTAAAACTTTATATAGTGCGGAGGACGAACCTTTTTTGTTGTCCTCAGCAGGCCCTACATTAGTTTTGCAATTCGAAAGTTAGCGAAGCAAGGTCTACCTTTATCCCGAATATTCGAGTAAGTTAAATTAGAAAACCGGCCGTAGGGTGGCAGATTACAAAGCGAAAACTTTCGCTTAGATGAGGTTTGAAATTCTTTTGTGTGAAATTAACATTTACGATGTTTAAATGAGAATCGTAAATATTCACTTTGATTCCCAGATTTTAATAATCAATGTATATTAAGAGCGATACGAAAATTTATTGCGCTTTAATCTCTTTTAAATCAGACAACTTTTTAAGTTTACTTTTTACTATGTATTAAATTGTGCAGTGTGCAGTAATAATTACATTTTTGAAGTTCCTTACCAAAAGGGTAAAAACGGGACCCTATTTCTGAGACTTCGCTGTCCATCCATCCGTCCGTCCGTCCGTCCGTCTGTCACCAGGCTGTATCACTTGAACCGTGACACACTTGAAATTAGCACAGTTGATGTATTTCCGTTGCCGCTATAACAACATATACCTACCTACTTAAAAATGGAATAAAATAAAGATTAAATGTGGCTCCGGGCTCCCATACGACAAACATGATTTTTTACTTGTTTTTGGTTAATGGTCCAGAACTCTCAATATTACTTACTCTACTTGTATAGTAGTAGTAGTAGGGTATTGAGACTTGAGAGTTCTGACTTTGGCATCATCTCGCTACGTTATATAGATAATGGTACGGAACCCTTCCTGCGCGAGTCCGACTCGCTCTTGGTCGATTATTTTAAGTTGTTTGTTCTGTTATACCTATAATATACATAATGACGATTATTATATAAATATTCGACAAAATTATACATTAATTACATTAATTAAATGCGATTTCACTTTAATTGTTAATGTTATAATTAATTAATTTCATCGTCTTTATACACTTTCGTTCCTTAACTCCGTCAAATATTATTATCGAACTCAATTTTCAAAGCGGTTAAATCAGTTGAAATGTGTTTGATCGTGACAAAAACACTAATGTTGTTGGTTATTGCAGATTATCAACTCGTGTTCGGCGCTGATTAGTTGGTCACGCAACAAATCATTTATTTATTAAATGCAATTTTATTTATAGTTATACCAACATCTCGTTTTATTATTTCCTCAGTTCTTTTATAGTAAACTAGCTTATAATATTAGGTATGAATATCAAGGTTTGTGAGTTTGGTTGTTTGTTGCCCACTTGTATCCAGCGATTTTCCGCGAACAGTTCATCTAGTCGGAGGTCTGCCAACACTGCGCTTTCCCGTGTGGGGTCGCTATTTCATCACTTCGGGTGCCTAACGTCCGTCGATTCCCACTTTAGCTTCGCGATACTTGTACTTAGGTCTTAAAATTGACTTCCGTTTTAACTGGCAACCACATATAAATTATATTTGTGAGAAGCTGAGAGCAATCCTTAGTAGGTTATACATACTTAAATATAAACTGCCCTATAGGACGCTGAGATTGCTTTACTTTGCACTGGCAGACTCAATAATTGACTATGGCTTGAGTAGTTACGGTAGAACCTTCAAAACATATATTATACGCATATATAAATTACAACCAAAAATTTTAAAAACAATTGTACCTAGGAAAATAAAATTAAAACATTGCAACGACTACCACAAATTATTCACTTATTGTAAAGTGCTGCCGGTGCAGAGTAAAGTAAAACTAGCCATACTTAAAGATGAATTTAATAATTTACAATTTCTTAGACGCAAGGAACGAGGCAGTAATTTACGAAGATTAGCGAGTTATAAAAAGTTCATCCTACCTAAAACAAATAATATTCATGGTAAAAGAAATTACAAATACATACTTCCTAAAATTTTTGAAGAACTCCCATCGTTTTTGCAATGTTTAGACAAAAAGCATATATACATAAGAAAGCTTAAGAAATATTTATTGAGTAAAGTATGACAATTTAAAATAGGATACATTTATTTAATATATTATATTGCTACTTATCTTGACTATATATTATAAGCTGTATTATGTATTAGTTAATCTTAATTTTTACTCTTATTTAAAGTTAGTTAATCTTAGTTACTTTTATTTAGTTAAGCTTAGTTTAATTTAATTTAGTACTGCGAACTCGCCATCCTCAACATAAACGGACAGTTTTCTAGAGGATGGCCTAGATATATTATTATAATATTGTAATTTGTTTTGGCCAATAAAAAAAAAAAAAAATACGTTACGAATTACGAGTATGCCGGTGATACTCTTAGAATAGAAAGAACACAAACAAAGAAAGAAAACCATTTATTTCAAATAATTATGCCACACGTAACAACAACCAAATAATTGCCCAAGTGACGGAAGCACCAGACACCGCCTATCACATGTAGCACAACCTAGAAATAGGCCCCAACTCAACATGGTGCTGATTTTCAGTCAGACGCCACGAACTAAAAATAAAACTAAATTTTAGATAGCTCTCTCCATTGCCCGTTGAGAGATGTTAAGTCTTCTTTTGAGTCCCATATTCAATCACTGCAGGTTGGAAATCATTGCAGGAGGCGTTTGTCCAGCAGTAGAGTTCCCTCAGCTGAAACGAACCATAAGATGCTAAGGGCTCAGTAAACGCTTGAACACAAACGCTATACCTAACTGTTAGAGCAGGGTGAGCGATAACCCCCGGGTAATGGCTCGTCATTACCTGCCCGGGCTTTGTCGCAGGAGACAATAACTTTAATAGCCCCACTATAAATCTCGCCTAGCCCTCGGGCGTGATTGTTTGCTCCTAAAGATATCTTGTTTTCGATGCCGTTATGAGTTATGCTACGCCTATTTTTTATCGGGTTTTGTCATATCACCTCAAGGTATATATGAATGAGTATGTCATATTTCTATAAAGATACCTTTGGATACCCATTAGTAAAAGTTGAAATCCCTTGCCTTGAAGTCAGAAATTGCAGTTGAGAATCTAATGCCATATACATATACCGCCTTCGCATGAACTTGAAACTGTTATGGGACGTAGTCAGCACCGTTGTCAGGTTGGGTAACCTAAAGTAGCCAGCAGAGACCATCCGTATATTAAGTTGTTTGTAAGTTACATTGTGTATTCTTGTTGCCACAATAAATGTATTTATTTATTTATTTGTAAATCCTTGAGATGGGCGGGCTACCTAGACCAAATAGATAGATAGATAGATAGAAAATTCTTTATTGTACACCAATAAAACATGAGAAAACATTGATAAATACACAAAAGTTATACTTATGTACATATGGCGGCCTTATCGCTACACAGCGATCTCTTCCAGGCAACCATCGGGGTATGAAGCGGTGATTATAATGAGGTAGGTGGTAGGTACAATAAAAACAATTAAAACTGAAGAAAATATCACATATCACTTTATACATAAATACGTATGTATATATATAATATATTTACATAATCATAATAATAATATAATATATAAATATATATGTATATAATAAATTCTAATAAATAATTACAAATACCTGATACTAAAGGCCGTGAAAATCCACCACCACCACGACCACGTGGACTTCCCAGCAAAAAAGGCCAAAAGCCAGGCCAAAAAAACGTTGGACACATAGTGTGGAAGAAGATCTAAGAAGAATGGATAAATACACCAACTGCGGAACTGCGGGAATCGAAGGACAAGTGGAGGAATATTGTGGGTAGATAGATACTGATAGAGTCAAAAAATCACTTTAGGTACTAGGTTTTAACCGTATTGTGGTGATTCTTTTTTACAATTCGACAACCCTAAATTAACGTCTACTATCCAACTTTATAGCGCACATGTCTCGAGTCTCGAATCTCGCGTAACTTTAATTAAAGTATCATATTATGATTAGGGATGCCCTCCCCGGGTTAAATAATATTGACCCGGGTTGATCTTTAATGTGCTTAATATATTCATCCCTCCCGCCCGGGGAGCCGTTGAGCCGCCGACTGCGTAATTAACACGAAGTTATTGTACTATGTGCTGGTGAAAGCGATAAGCCTTAAAATAGTTATTAATACTTATTACTTAGTAGTTATAGTGATTTAGTGTTTCCAGCGAACGCACATGGAATTTCTTCCTGTCTGCATACTACCAACCACTGGTAGATAGATAGATAAACACTTTATTGCACACCACAGAATAAAAATATAAAAAAAACATAATCAAAACACAAACTTGGAAGTACAATTTGGCCTAATTAGTAGGGATGTAGCTAGGTACAATTAAGGAACTCTAAGTAGTAACTGGAGGCGTGAATTTTCGTGAAAACTCTTACCATTTTGGTCATCATTCTTTACCTGTTTGGCTAATTCTTACCATTTTGACTACAAGCTACTATTTGACTACGCACTCATATTATGATGGTACTGAACACTAAGTGAAAATGCAGCCGAATATATTATTTATCTTTCTAACTTGGATTGGATGGGTTCCTGGGGGCAAGCAACCTGTAATGGTTTCTACACAGCATCGCGTTGGAACGCTAAAACTACTACTAGGGTGTTAACTGAACTAATCCAATTTAGAATTTATATTGAAGTCATAAAAATACAAAGTGCCTCGTAGCGGGAATCGAACCCGTGACCGGTGCCTATTAATATTGTCGGAGTTACAAAGCGCCCTCTTCTGGAAAAGTCACAATTTTAATGGCAAATGTTTGAGTACTCTTACATAATCAAACACAATTTCAAAAATACTTCCTCTTCAATATAACACTGTTTTAATCCTGGTCCATTAGAACAGTACTAATCGATATGCTCATCTAGAATCGAATTTGTCGTAATATCGAATAATTGCCGATCATTCGATTAAGAGCAATTCATTCGCCTTTTAATTGCAATTCGCTATCGGCCGGCTTAGGGTGGAAGGCATTCAAATTATTGGATAAATTGGTTTCATTTCATTGAAGACACTTTACTAGATCGTTCTTTGGCGCTATTGTATTGTAGCTACCTACTTACATGATTGTATTACATTTTTTTTTATTAATTTAGTGTTTTCTTTTGGATGTCTTTTGTGAATACTCATACCTGTTTTACTTTCTTTCTTGTTTTTGGAATTCTTGGATTTTGCCGTTCTGCGTGGGGGTCGTGTAGTGTGTAAAAAACAGTGCCCTGTTACCATTTCTTTGACTACATATTCCCATTTCTATATTACCTAATATCACAGAGTCACCCGTAGGCATAAAGCGTCCATTCCTGCTAGACGATTCGCGTATTGTTTTGATACACTGTGTGTAATGATTCACTCCACTTCACCACAGACTTCACGTAGACGTGACGTAAGGCATGAGCGGGCGAGGTTGTGGGTTCACGTGTAGTCTGCGTAAAGGCGCGATTGCCGCGACGTTTTTAAACATTTCACTTCACAAAATGCAGTCAACGCGTTAAGTGAATCGCTAGGCTGGTTATTATTGTATGACCTATGGTTCATTGTGTAACTGCATGACCTCAAAATACATCTACAGTGCTACCAATGTAAAGTCCTAGAAAGAACGATATCCTTCGACGTTAATGGACTATTTATACGTGAAACACATATACCTACTTCAATGATAATTATTATTATTAGATACCTACTAAAGATATTGCGTATTTTACCTTAATCCGAAATGTTTGATACGCGTATTAATTATTTAATACACAATTATTAAATCAGAAGCTAATTGGAATATTAATTTGTTTAGCGTATCATGTATAGCTAACGAACGGAGGTTTATTAAGTTTTCAAATAACACGAGCAGTATTCCAAAGAGGATGCTTAATGCTTCAGTACAAGTACAGTCAGGGTTAGTAAAAGAGTACAAGAGTCAAGGGAAACTTTCTATGTCTGTTATTCGATAACGCATCCGAATTCACTAAACCATTTTGGCTGGTATTTCGAAATACCAATAGAGAATATACCAATGAAATCAATTTCCCGTGGGTTATTGAGAATAGAGCAAAAAACTATGTTTTGTTTTGGTGCATTTCTATTGCCACTGCTTCTAAGTAGGTATAGGCAGTGGCGTATTTACCCTAGGGACAAGTGGGCCATGGCCCAGGGCGGCAGCCTCTTGAGGGGCGGCGCAAGCGGCACCTCACTCAGAATTTTTTTACTTTATTTTTTTGAACTTAATAGCTTTATTCATTCACCTGAACAAATTAGGAAAACACCGCCGCAGTAGATCATTAGAAAGGTATTATTTATTTCTTGATTAGGTAGGTATATCAAAAACTTAACTCTCATGTGGTATTGGAGTTGCGCGCGGGGCGCGGTACGATACAGATGTGTAACAGGGTGCTGCTCGTAAAATAAATAAATTAGTGTGGAATAAGTGATAAATTTGATAAACAAAGTTATGTGCGAAGAAGATATAAGATAAACAAACTTCAATTAGCAAAAGTATAAAAAAATTGTGCGTTAAATAACGCGGATTACATCGAAATATTTTGAAAATAATCGTTAACAGTGTCAATGACCGAGCCGTATCGTGTGCAGTGCGAGCGCAAGCGAAGTGATTCACGGGGCATGCATTACTCATCAGTTAATCCGTCGAAACTCAAAGAATACTGAATCTAACTTAATAATTCGCATAATCGTACTAGCGATTGCGTAGCGCAGTGGTCTACGGCAAGCATTAACATCTGATTTACCCGAGGTCGGATCTCAGCCCGGACTGAAAACCAAATATCTTTTTTGAACTTTTTTATCTTTTATTTTATTTATTTTTTTGGACTTATTTGAATAACATGGAAACTGATAATATTACTTTACGAAAACCATTACAACGACATAATTCTCAGATTAATTTATCAATCTTAAACTCTACGCTTCTGGATACATCAAATATGAGTCTACCTGAAACATCTTTAGATGAAACATTTATTTGCTTAAATGATAAAATAAAAGACTTAACAATGCAACTTCAGAGTGCGCACCTGGAAATTGAAAACGTATGCTATGAAAACATGCAACTAAAGGCAGAAGTGGAAAAGTCTAATAAAATTATACAACTATACAAAAAGTTAGGCTTTGATTCCACCAACTATTGTACTCAAAACGTCGGACGTAAGAAAAATAGAAAGTGTTTGTCGACTAACAACACACCATTAAAAATAAATAGAAAAGTGGATGAACATTTAAATAAATATGCAAATCAGTTTGAGCCTGTAAATTATGAGAAATCAAATCAAGAGGAAAAGTTACTTTTAGATACAGTTGTTACGGAGAATACAAATAAAAGCCAAAATGTAGAAAATAGTTCGTACAAGGCGGAAGAGAACAATGAAATACAAAAAATAGCAGGAACTTTACAGAAACAAATACAAAACATACACGACGTTACAAAGAATAAAACTAAGTATGGAAATTTAGAACCAAGAAAAAGAATTGTTATTTTGGCAGATCAGGTTGGTAGAGGTACACAAGGCTACTTGCAAAATCTAGCAGGACATATGTATGAAGTAACTGCTTTTATTAAACAAGGTGCAAAATTATCGGAGGTTCTTCGCTCAGAATCACCATTATTAAAGACCCTAAATAAGAATGACGTCATTATAGTAATAGGGGGGACCAATGAAACCGACCCGTATGAATTTCAATTGGCTATAAATCGTTTTTTCTATAATAATACGCACACAAACATCTTAATAGGGGAAATTCCATATAACAGAGGCCTAAATGAGGCTAAATTAAATTACGATTTAAGATTCATGTGTGGAAAATTTGAAAATGTATCCTTTGTGGATATGGATTACAGTAGAAGAAAATCAATTAAAAATATTTACGTACGTAGACTATGTCAATTTCTTTTAAAGGATATTTTGCGACTGGAGTATAAAAACAAGATAATTAACTACAATAAACATTTGTTGGAGTTGAAAAACAGGGTTATTCAAAAGGAAGACAAGGGAACACAAACAGAAGATTTGACACAAAAAAAATTTAAGGAGAATTTAACACCACAAACAAATAAGACTGTTGGCGAAACAGAGAATGTAGAAAGTCAAAAGGAGAATGTGGGAATTGTAGAGATACAAAATGGTCCTGAGAACTCTAACACAGTCGAAGCAGAACAGGAAGACATAATTGAAGATAGTGGCGAAACTAATACTGACCTTTTTCGTGTCTCAAAGGTTGTGCATCTTACATCAGAACATTAACGGTCTTATAAATAAATGTGAAGAACTTTATGTACACCTTGACGATTTAGCTAATAAAAAAACTGTAGTTGATGTACTGTGTATAACGGAACATAATTTACTTAAGGATGATTGTCAATTTCTTAAAATACCAAACTTTGCTTTAGCATCTGCGTATTTTCGTAACAACAGGAAGGGAGGATCGTCCATACTTGTACGTAACTCCATTAGGTTTAAGGAATTATTGGATGTAACTAATATAAGTACGCCGGATATCATAGAATGTTGTGGTATAGAATTAATAGATCAAAATGTTGTAATTATCTGCATTTATAGGCCACCAAAGTATGATAAGAATACGTTAGGAATATTTTTTAACAAATTATATGACATACTAAGGAAATATAGTTTTAAGAAAAAGAAATTAATCATAGGTGGTGACATTAATATAGATGTTTTAAAAAATAATAACATGACAAAAGAGCTCAGGGAAATATTGGATGGTTTTAATTTAAAATTAGCGCTAAAACAACCTACACGTAAAAGCAGTGGCACATGCATTGATAACTTCATAAGCAACATTCGTAGTTATAGCTGTAGTATTACTGAGTTAGCATTATCAGACCATACGGCGCAAATTTTTGACTTTGCTGTTAAAAAATTTAACCGTATGGGATACTGGTACATAATGAGACGAGACTATTGCAAAGAATATTTGACTAAGTTTAGAGAATGTATTCAAAGTATCAATTTTTCGGAAGTATATGAAACATCTGAACCTAACGTGGCATTCGACCGTTTCTTTGATTTGTTTACGCTTTTTTATAATCTTTGTTTCCCATACATAAAAATAAAAATACAGTCCCATCAAAAACCAAGGTGGATCTCCAGGGGAATAAGGCAATGTTGTAAAAAGAAGAGAGAGTTATTATATAAGTGTAGGAAAAAAGACAGTAACATAAACAAACAAGACGTTAAGGCATATAAAAAAAGGTTAAAAAATATTATTAAATTAACTCAAAAGTCTCAAAATGATTATAAAATTAAAAATGCAAATAACAAATCTAAGACTACATGGGATATTATAAATAATTATAAAATAAAATCAAATGATAACAAAATAAATCAAATTAAAAGAGAAGGATTAATTATTAATAAGCCAAAAGATATAGCAGAAGCATTTAATGACCACTTCATTAATCGCAATAATATAAAAACTAATAAAAGAAAGAATATCGTGTGGAATAAATCAAACTCAATTTTTATGAAACCTACGTCGCCTGCTGAAATACAAAACATTATTAAATCATTAAAAAACACAAACAGTTGTGGGTACGATGAGATAAACACAAAAGTTGTTAAATATGTGTCTGATTCAATATCACCAGTGCTAAGCTACATTACAAATCTTTGTGCAGAGCACGGTGTATATCCTGAGAAGCTAAAAGTTTCTATAGTGAAACCGTTATTTAAAAAACAGGATAGAGAGGACATGGACTGTTATCGACCAGTATCATTAATACCAATTTTTTCTAAGGTAATGGAAAAGTATATATATAACTGTTTTAATGACTATTTTGAAAAGAATGGTATACTAGCAGATGAACAAGTAGGTTTTAGGAAAAAGAAATCAATTAATTTAGCTATTTATAACTTTCTAAAGGAGGTCATGATAAACAGAGATAAAAAGAAGTTGGTATGTGCTCTTTTTATGGACCTGACAAAGGCATTTGATTACGTGGATCACCAAATATTAATTGACAAATTGGGTGTGTATGGCATTAGAGGGAACGCACTTTCGCTGATAAATTCATATCTAACAGGTAGGCAGCAAATGACACAAATTACGAGTCTAATCGGTGAAAGTAAAACGGAAACCGCATATATTTCGGAGGCAAAAACCGTGAAAACTGGAGTGCCACAAGGAAGTATTTTAGGTCCACTGCTGTTTATTACATACATTAATGACTTTCCCAGTGTCACTGAGCAACAGATGGTTTTATTTGCTGATGACAGCACTGTAATTTTTGTAGGCGAGGATCAAATGTCATTTGAAAATGTAATAAATACGACTTTACAAAATATTATTAATTGGCTGACATGTAACAATTTAATTATAAATCTTGACAAAACAAAAATTATGACATTTATGAATAAAGACAATAATATGACATTAGACATCAACTATTTAGGTAAAAAAATTTCAAAAACGACATATACAAAATTTTTGGGACTACATATTGATGATTGTCTCAATTGGAAAAATCATATTGAATATTTATGTTTGAAATTAAATAGATTCTCGTTTGCATTATATATGTTATCAAAAGTAGTAAATCAGGCAGCGGTAATGGTAGCATTTAACGCATATGTCACAGCAAGTTTGAGATATGGTATAATATTTTGGGGAAATTCGACGGACAGGGAGAGAGTATTCAAATGTCAAAAGAAGTGCATAAGAGCCATGTGTCACCTTAGTCCCACAGACACTTGTAAACCATATTTTGAAAAACTAAACATACTTACCTGTCCTTCCTTATATATTTATGAAGTACTGGTATTTATTAAAACAAACAATGAATTATTTAAATATTGTGATAGTGAACGCAGGAAAAATAAATTGATTTATATTAAGCACAATACTGCGTTATTTGGCAAAAGCATTTTTAATATGGCACCAACAATTTATAATAAATTACCAGGGACTCTAGCGGACAGAAACTTAAGTCTGGCTGAATTTAAGAATAAAATCAAAAAATTACTTACTAAAAAAAGTTATTATACCATCCAAGAATATTTAACAGACACTTTTTAAATTGACATAGTAAATATAAAAATTATAATTAAAAATTATATCGATTACAATAAATGACATGACTTGTTGTAAGGCAATTTTGTAACAATCCTCCTAATTTCATTGACTGTATTATGTAGTTATGTAGTATTATGTTATGGTGCGTTTTTATTTGACACGTGTACTTAAGTTTTATAAATTTGATGAATTTTGATTTAGTAACATTAGATTATAAGTTTCTTTTAAGTTTGCATGCCACAATTGGCGGATTGTTTGCTCAAAAAATTGTACCTACCATCACTGTAAAACCAATCAGCAAATAAATGATTTTGAACTTTGAACTTTGAACTATTTTTGATAGACATTACAACGCGAGGAATCGTTTAAACTTTAACGTATTACCGACAGGTGCGCCGGTTGTGGAAAATTGCTATTTTGTTTGGCGAGGCGATTATTACCTACAGGTTGATGGTGTGGCTATGGGCTCGCCTATAGCGCCGGTGGCGGCGAATATATTCATGGAATGGTTGGAAAATGGGCTCATAAATAGGATGCCTTTAAAACCTCGCTGTTGGTTACGTTACGTGGATGATGTGTTTGCCATTGTGAACAAAAACGACCTGGCTATTGTATTACAGAACATAAATAGTTTACATAGTAAGATACGGTTCACCATGGAAGAAGAGAGCCAGGGAAGGTTGCCGTTTTTAGACGTGATGGTTATAAGAGAACCCGGAGGAGGTTTGAGTACTACGGTCTACCGTAAACCTACTCATACTAATAAATATTTACATGCGAGTTCTCACCACCATCCGGCTCATTTATCATCTGTGCCGAGAAGTCTAATTAATCGGGCCTTATGTTTGTGCGATCCACCTTACGTAGATGACGAGCTAAAGCAGGTGAGGCAAGTTTTGGAGCACAATGGGTACAGTTGGCGCCAAAGTGTGCGGGTTGCCCATAATACCTCTAGACCGAAATCTATGGCCGTTGAACGTTCGCCAGCCTATCTTACTTATATCAAGGGGGTAACGGATCAGATAAGTCATCTTCTGAGACGCAAATATGACATAGGCACTAGGTTCCGTCCATCCGGAAAAATTCGAGATATTTTGCGTTCCCCCAAAGATAGTGATCCCCTGAGCGTACCTGGCGTATACAAGATTCCTTGTGACTGCGGGAAGAGCTACATTGGCGAGACTCGTCGTAACATCCAGACAAGGATTTTGGAACATATACGCAGTGTAAAGAAAGTGGACACAAATGGGTCAGCAATAGCGGAACATGTCCAGAATTCGGATGTTTCTCACTACATTCGTTTTGACAAGGCCTCCGTGTTGTCCAGGGAAAAACTTGTAGTACCTCGTAAGATTCGTGAGGCCATTGAGATTTATAGACATCCGAATTTTAATCGGGACACCGGTTGGGCGTTGCACCCGGCGTGGAAACCACTTATTCAGTGCAGGACTGCAACATCTATGGGTCACGAGTTAGACACCATTAGTTCGGCGTGTATGAAGTTTCAAGATTGTGATGGACAAGATGTTCAGGAGTCAGAGGCGGGTGGGGTGTCACCTCCCCGCGCGCCGCAGCCACCGCCTTCGCAGCGCGCGTTGCGCGCGGCGCGTCGTGCCGGCCGCGTTTCAGCAGTATAGCTCGGGCGTCCGCGCGTGCACTATGCCCCTGAAGAAGGACCCCTGATGGGTCCGAAACTGGTCGGGCGATCCTGACCAAGTCATAGTGAGTTTTAGCCGTTTTTTCAGTAAATTATTACATTACCTTTATCATTTTAAATTCAGTCTGACAAGTTTGTCATTTACGCTATGGGCGGCGACATACGATTTTTGTTACCATCCAATAAAGATTGGAGGTAAATTACTGTAGTGGCTCTTGCACTAAAAGTTACTTGACCCACGAAAGAAATTTCGTGAAAAACAGATTTAAACAGAAACTAACTACCAACGCTACTAACGGGTTTATGGCAACATAATTATGAAAGAACTCAAATAATGCGGTTGCAACGCAACGCTAAGAACGCAAAAAATAGTCGTGTCACTTCTAAAATAATGAACAGAATAATTTCAAATCCACTGATCATCCGTTACCCAAACCCCGTTCCCCAAACCCAAATCCGTTACCCGTATTGATGACCCAAACCCAAAACCGGTAATTGCATACAAAATTATAAAAATGTTATTGGAGAGGCGCGCTCATAGAAGCTTTATTTAACTTCTCATAAGCTTGTGTTGTACCGTTAAAAACGACTTTTTTAGAGGATCACAAGATTGTTGTAACTTAAAAATTGAAGATTTTATGGAGCGTTCGATCTCGTTGTTTTTTCACGGGTAGGCAGTTAAGTACCTTAGTAATAAAGCTGCAAACTATAGCCGAGTATTAAAGTATGAATGACGAGTAGCGAAAGATTCTTGGGTTAAACCATGCGCAGCGAATAGTTCAAAGAATAAAATTCTGAGTGTGGCAAGGTATTCATAGACACGAGACGTAAAAAAGTTGCGGCCGTGCATCACATCACGCTAATATTATAAAGGCGAAATTTTGTATGTAAATGTGTAAGTTTGTATGTTTCTTACTCTCACCCTCCAACAACTGAACCAGTTTTGCTGAAATTTGGAACAGAGATGTCCTTGCTTGAAATTTACCGGAACGGTAAAAACCAGGAAATTTCGCGCTCGCTTCGCTCGCGTATCTAGTTATCAAAATATAGTTTAAAATTCGTGTTCATTTAATTTGCGGTTATTTGTGATTTCAAACTCTTTCGCCTACAAAATTTTATTATATTACTATTTTTAAAGAGGGAATTACGAAATGATTTTTGATCTTCGGCCGGCATAAATACTGATTTAACGTGTAAAAACTTAAAAACTTTAAGCTCGCTTCGCTCGCGTTTGTTTCTTAACTTTTTGGTCCTTATGATAACAACAAATAAAAATAGAATGCTGTAAATAAAAATAATCTATATTGATATTATAAAGAGGTAACGTTTGTGAGTTTGTGACGTTGTAAGGGGTGATCTCTGGATCTACTGAACCGATTTTCATAGTTATTTCACCAATAGCTACGTTATTGTAGAGTGTCATAGGCTATAATAATTTCCAAAATTAATTACGCATCTTTCAATAAACTTAAATAATGTAATCTAAGTTGTAAAAAAAAATGGTTCATCGCGTGCGCTGTGGAAACTATTGAGGATAGAGCAAAACAATGTACTACAATATTAAAGAACGTATCAAAATCTTTAAAAAAAGTTCGCGATAGCATATGCCTATCTCCTACTGATAACTCACAATAACTGCTTTTACTGTTAAAATTGTGGATAAAAAAATAATATTTTTGTGAAGCTTATTTAGCCCATATGGTATTAATTTCTATCTTTATAAATTTGTTTTTAGAACGGAAATTTAATGTAGAATATTTGTGCTCTTTACTCAGTATAATATATACTATACAGTTTAAACAAATATCTTCAAAGATATTAGTAAAATAAAAATGTGCGGTGTGCGTCGCTCGGCCGTTGAGTGGCGATATAGGTAGGTCAGCTCCCTACGCAACGGACGTTGACGTACGAAATTATATATTTTTTTCATTTATCCCGAACCTGAAGTATTACGCGGGACAAACGGACCGGGACAAAAAAATTTTACTAACGCAGAATGGAGTCCGCGGGCACTGCTAATATTTAATAAAATAAACTTTGCGTGATGGTAGGTAAAAGTCCGTTTCACGCTTGGTGGTTTTAAAAATATCTAAAGCTTTAAAGGAAAAAATGGTTCGGTCCGTGAATAATACGAATTCTATAATTCTATAGGGCGACAAATCCTTTTGGCCCGGGGCGCTGAATTTCAAAATACGCCACTGGGTATAGGCCTTTTGTGCCTCCTCCGTACCTCCTAGGATGGCGTGGTTTATACTTCTTAGACGGAATTCGGTAGCAGCCAGGCTCCCGATGACGGCTGCTCCCCAAAGGAATCCCGTACTCCCGCCAGCGGTTGTCAAGAAACGGAAACTGTTTTTAGTGGATGCGAGCCCCATAATATAACCCCCGTTACCCCGTCCGCGGAAACGGTGTGCGGTAGGAATTTTCCGTGTATGTGTTAAAAAGTGGTTCCTTAAGCCAAACTATCGAGTAAAACTCTCTTAACTAGCTTATTGCCGTTAGTAAAAAAATTGGTTGTCTGTAAAGTCTGTTTACGGACGATAGATTTACGTGATAACGTCATAATCATAATCATTATGATAATCATAATCATAATCATAATCATTATTTTATGTAATTTTTATCGTGCCTCTCTATCGCTTGTTGCGCGCTCTCGCTTGCACGCACAGGCTCAGGTGGAACGTTACGCGGAACGGTACTATTTTTCATAAGTGCTGCTGGTGTTCATCAATTTATTAAACGTTATCACGTCAAAAAAAGAAAAATTGTAACTAAATGGAAAAATAGTTGTTTGAATATTCATTCATAGAAGTTATTATTTATTGCTTTCTCAATACGTAAAAAAAATCTGACATAAATTATAGCTGCCTGTACCGGCCTACTTGTAGTCGTGTTCCAGGAATCAGGATACGTTCACCCCTTTCTACAAGTAAAAATCATCTTTACGGGTCATGAAATAAAATTCAAAGTTTACAGTCAAGCCACACCGGGCGCAATGCCAAAATGTGAAAACGCACAGTTTCTCCGGTTTCCACGGTCCTTGAATAGGCCCCCATATTCCTTGTTTTTTGTGGCCCCTGTATGTTCAAAAGCAATTTATGTTGGCCGACTCTTGTTTAATGTTTTCGGGTTCGTAAACAAAAGATAACCCAGATTCGAGCGGTGGTTATCTGCCTATAGTTATTTAAATAACGGCGATTACACAAAACTCGGTTATGGAATTACTTAAAAGATACTGTAATGTCCACTGATGTTCTTGAGTCTAATGATAATTTATTATCATCTTTTTCCTGCAGCTTCGCCCTCCTGGATTATGCGTAAATGGCTGAAATTGATAACCTATCCTAATAGTGAATTGTCCTACCATCTGTCCCAGTTTAGGGTAAATCTGAATAGGATAAGTTTAGTTATCAATTTCTGTCAGGAACTTCCCATTTTTTCACGAATATAGAAATACCAATTTCTCATAATAAGCTTCATAAAAATGCCCTGTCTTTAGTATGGCACTACCTATGGTTTGCCCTACCAAAGACTACTGCACTGACTACAGGATATTGCAAACTATACTACCATTATGAACTGATAGGATATTGGGACGTTTATTGCTAGACATAGGACCACAGAGCAAGGAATAACTTTAGGACTACCTCCTTTAAATTGAAACGAACGCTAAACGATATTAGCGACAAACACGAATTAGTTTTTGGGAATAGACATATACCCTGGACACGGACGGCGCAAAAGTATGTCGCCAGTTTATCAATTCTCAAAAATGCTTGTTTTGCCACCAACAGTAAGGCCACGCTGTAGTTCGCTCAGCAGCCACCTATAAAATTTTGACAGGTGGCGCTACTGTTTGCTTGTACGAAAAAGGTTTACGTAAATCGTTCGGATGCCCTATCCTGAGTTTTCTTATCAGTGTTTTTGGGTTATTTTATTCTTCAAAAAAGTTACTACGTACCTTAAATTTTATTAATTGTATTCGTTGTTGTCTATGATAAATATTTAGTAGCTTGGGTTAATGATAACGAAGAGACCCTGTTCTGTATTTTAGGTGTATTAACTTGAATCATGCCAACAGGCAACAATGTACCAGGGCCTAATGAGAGATTAGTGTGTGAGTTACGTGCCTCGCCTAACATGGCGTGTTGTGTTGTGTTGGTACTAGGGAGTGATGAATCGATATCTTATTGCGAGCCCAGTCACGTTTGACATCCAGAGATGGAGTATTTAGGCAGAATTACAGCTATAAATTATACTCGATAAATAATAATTTGTTCTAGTTATGTGGGTACTGTTTCTTCAAAATAATCTGGTTAATAAAAAAATAACACGGCCGGCCGGCATCGAGATCCGACGGTACTATAAAATAAGTAAAACATTAAAAGTAAAACATAACTGTTAATTGAATATACGAGTATAATTTACAATTAAGTACTTTTGTTTGCGAACCGATAAAACAGGGATCCTATTACTACTTAAGACTTTGCCGTCCGTCCGTCTGTCTGACGTCACCAGGCTGTATTTTCTCTTGAACCGTGAGAGCTACAAACTTGAAAATTTCACAGATGATGTATTTCTGTTGCCACTATAACAACGAATACTAAAAAATTGAATAAAATAAATATTTAGGGGGGCTCCCAAACAACAATCGTGATTTTTTGGGTTGTTTTTGCTCAATATTGATAACGGTAATAGGCTTCAAATATTCACGGATATTTAGGTTTATATTCACTTTATAAATAAATAGTTCTTTTGAAATACATAACACAAAAAATATTAGGGGTTCTCTCATCCAACAAACAAGTGATTTTATGCTAGTTTTTGAATGTGGTGGGCGGGTGTGTTTAGTTTATTTTAATACTATTGAGAATTGGTCTTCATGATAGTACGGAACCCTCAGTGCGCTAGCCCGACTCGCACTTGACCAATTATTTTTCCACTCTTTATACCATGAAGACTGGTGCGAAATGAGGTATATAAATTCACCAGCCGTATCCGCGGTAGCATTAAAAAAAGCCTATTTAAAAGTGAATAATATCATAATCTATCTTTTACAGGTTCACTAATTCCCTCTTTATCCCTTTTCATCCCGTTCGGGTCGAAGCCTCTGAAACTCATTTTCATCGAGGCCTTTTTTAAACGAATTATATTTTGTTCCGTTTCATTGCCATTTTTATTTTGTTTTCAGGGTTCCACGTCAAAAGGGTGTAATGCCTATTATATCGCCCGTCTTTCTAGGATGGCGGTTACAAGCTTCACAGGTTTCTAGAGCTAAGTGAGCACATTCTTCACGCCGCTATTACTGAACCGATTTGGCTGAAATTTACGCTTGATTAACACTTTTAACCTTAAAAAAAACATGGTTCCCACGGGATTACTGACAATCTGAAATTCACGCCTATTATATTATCGCGAAGTAAGTATCATAAATTCCAGAAGCCATAGTATCGCGGATTGCGTAATATAAAGCACTGCATGTCGTGGTTACATACATGCATAAAAGCTATAGGAAACACTGTACAGTGTACATGAACTTTACTTGAGACTGCTTTGTTGAATCGTAAACCAGTTAAAATTATAGAGGCGACTCCGGAAACAAGTTGTCTAAACTTCAACACGTATCCTACGGGAAGGACAACTTCAACACGTATAGAAGGACTGTTACAATACCGAATTAAACTGTTACTATAGTTCGTTCGTCATAGTATGATTTATGTGACTGCTGTCAAAGTAACTTAGACGTCTATGACCAAATCAAAGTTGCCATCGATAATATTAGTTTCTATACTGAACTCTAGGACCTAGACTCTAGTATAGAGACTAATATTATCGATGGCAACCTAGAGTCTAGGTGAAGCAGAGGCGAAGAACCAAGCATTTAACCTTTGTTTAGTTAAATGTAACTATAACACCATGGTTAATTTCTTGATGATATTGTAAGTACTACCTGCAATATCATCAAGCAATTATTATGTAATAGTAAGTACGTCATTACTTTACAAACATTTTATCAAAAAATACAATACTTGATTGACGTGCAAATATCACGGAATAATGACCGCGATTGAACTTATGTTCCTTAATTTTATTTTTGACACACACAGAACACTTTAAGTTTGTCTCTCTCTGGTCCCTCGCTATTGCTATTATATCTGTCTCAGTGTCAAAAAGAAAATAAACGAATAAACAGAGTATAGATACAGATACAGACCCCTTTCACTATTCACGCTTCCTTTGCAACCTAAGTTAGGGGAAAACGGATGCACTTAAGTCCCCGAAGATCTTTTGTAATAAACCCCTTTCACTTCTAATCCTACCCTTAAATTGCCTCCAACTGCCGTACTAATAGGTTGTTGCTTCCAGGATGTATGTATTTAAACTCTCAAATTACTGTTCTCAATTTTTTAACTATCTTATTCACATAACGTCTTTATAATATTTTAGCTGACCTGGCAAACGTTGTATTCCTGGTATGTCATTTAGGGGTATCGAAAATAGTTTACGTCAAGACCTACAGAATATACACAAAAATAAATACATCGGTCAAGTCATTTTTTTATACTATATAGACTGGCGCTTGACTGTGATCACACCTGATGGAAAGTGATCATACAGTCTAAGGTGGAACGCGCTTGCCTAGAAGATGCCTATTCACTCTTGATTTGATGGCACCCGGGTTGTAAGTGGCAAGAAAGATACTGCCTGGGAGTGTATTCCAACCCTTTGCAGTGCGTATCAGGAACGAGGAATCAAACCGCTTCGTACGCGTCTTTGGTATGTCGACTATGGAGGAGGATTATGTATACATTTTGGAGGATTTTGGTTAAAAAGTCAAACATAGTGACACAAGAATTAGATCATGACACGACAAACGTTGTTTTGCCATTAGGGATATAAAAATAGCTTACAACCTCTAAATAAAAAAATAAAAATAGCTCATACATAGGTCTGAGAGTAGGATGTGAGTAGAGTGAGATGCACAAATTTCATAAAAATCGGTCAAGTGTGATGAGGCCGTTGCTTGCCGGTAACCTCGCGTAATGATTCCTATGTAGATTTTATTAGCTTTTCCCCGCAGTTACACCCGCGTTGTTTTTCATCAACGGCAGTCCAGCATCCCGTAGCCCCAAGCGTACAATCTCAATGCAAGCAAAAACACCTCCGTTTCTCCTGAGTCCTGACCCATGTATTGTGTGACTGCAAATCGAAGAGTTTCCACCGTTTTAATGTTTTAGTGAGTGATTAATTTTCGATTTATTACAGCAATAACAACGCGTTCTACGTTTACTCTCTTGTGTGTTGTTACATGTGTGAATTAAAGTTTTATTAGTTGGTAACTTCGAAGCCTTACGGGCTGTTACGTGGGCTGTGTTGTGTGCATTTGTTACAGAGCGGTAACTCTGCACTCCGTGGCGGTTGCGAATTAGTTCATCTGTTGATTACATGCAAATATAATCATTTTTAGTAAGTTTACGTTTATTTCTAGTCTTTTTCGATTTAATTTTTTTTAAACAAAGTTGCTTTTCGGAGGTCATCATTTGGAGGGCTAGGAGAAGGAAAATGAATTTATTGCGTGACGACGTTAAACTTAGTTTTAAGTCGACAAATTAGTTATCAACTTATTACCAATTATATCGATTAAATATTTTATGGCATCTCTAAAAGTGCCAGGTTATAGGCCTATGTGATATCAAGAATTTTTGAGTTTGATTTAAAGGAGAGGAAAGGTTTCGAGAGGATCACTTTAATTATTTCAAAATGATCTAACATATTGTAAAATGGGCTACTTACAAAATCGCCATTTTGGAAAATATCACGGGAAGGTAACTTTAATAAATCAGTTAATACCACAGATTACTGTGGTTAATACCTACTACAAGGGCTTCAAGACTCAATTTCCATCTTCTTGCGTGTGTGCGTGTGTGTGTGCGTGTGTGCGTGGTAGTGTATGTATGTTTGTTTTAGAAGGAAAAATTGAAAAAAAGATTGATTATATCCCCGATTAACACTGTATTCAAGAATTAATGTCTTAGTCTAATAATTTAGCACAGGCTTCCTTGTTCTTCTTTTTCTAAACAATGAAGCCACATAAGATCTGAGAGCAACAATGAAATTTTATATGTACCTTAGAATAATATAGATAATCGTTGTCTAGATAAACAATGGTGCTATAGCGCGGATCGCCGGGATAGAACTTGATGTTTGAGAAGCGAAGTCGAAAGGTAAAATTAAGAAATATTCTCGTTTCTCCCGTTAACCTACTTACCAAAAATGGAAATATACCAATGTCATATTTGTGGTATAAGCCCGTAAGCTGTCTACTCCAGGTCAGTATATTGGATCCGCAATATTGGATTTTCCGGATTAGGAATTTTCTCATATAAGTTAGTAAGGTGGCGTGGAAAAAAGAGGATTTAAGGTAAAATAGAAAATTAATGCGCGGATTTGGTGCGAAATTTTATCGACAAATTGTTATCCTTTTACGGATTCACAATACATGCTCATCTTTACACAGACGGGTAAGTTTTTATACAGACGGGTAGAAAGATAGACGGTCAGATCTATGGACAACGGAGTCTTAAAAATAGAGGTCCGATATATATTATACCCTTTCCAATATCCAATTGGATTTTAACATCGATTTTGTAAAACAAATGTAAGTTTTTTACACACTACAAGTTGGTACTTGCCTGCGACCTCACTTGGTGGTTAGTGACGACGCAACCACAGATGTTATCGTACTAAGTTGGAAAGTAAGTAAGCCCGAACGGTTTCTGCACAGGTTCGTGTCGAAACGCTAAATCGCTTAGCGTCTTTGCTGATAGGGTGGTAAATAGCCACGGCTAAAGCCTCTCACCAGACCAGCAGGGCAAGGATGCGCGCGTAGAGATATGTCTCTACCTTTGTGGCTCTCTTTTCTCTTTCTGATCCATATTGATAGACAGAAAAAAGAGATCGACAAAAGAAGAGAGAATTATCTCTACGCGCTCATGCTGTTTAGGCAGACCGAGCCAAATTAGAAATAATGAAATTCTTTAGTGGACCGCGGCGGTAATCAAACCCGCGACGTCTCACTCGAATCTGACTGTGCGCCACTGCGCCAGGGAGATCGTCAAAGATGTCCTATGTTAGGTACTATTATGTATTCCAAGCCTATGTACGCATTCGAAGTGTTACGCGACCTCACGAGTAAATATATATAATTGTATTAAACAAACCACACCACTCGTTTGTTAATAAGATTACGACGGCGATCCACCAATGATGCGCTAGTTGGCCTATAATCACATTAATCACATTACGTTTTATTGATTACGACTATGTTTAATTAGTTACACGCTGTGCCCGATGCTTTATTATATTCTTGATTGTCGCCTTTAAAAGGAAGTAGGTAATCAGAATTGTTACCATACACCTAGGCTGGTCAAATTACACATTGACCCTTGAATAAACAACAAGATGAAACAGGCACGTAAGGGATCTAATGAAACCTTGCAAACACCTGATCCTTTGTATGAAATTTTTATTCAAGGTACAAATGTTTTTTTTTTGGATTGTTTGGTCAAACGGTTAACGTTTTTTAAGATCAAAATTGCTTACTAAAATTGCAGATCAGGTAAAATTGACCTTATACTATTTTCTCTAAGATTAATTATTTCGGAGAAAAATGTATTGTCCCATAAAATGCAGTTGCGCTGCATATATTTTATTTCAATATATTATATTCATGTATATTAGTATGTATGTATATTTATCAGTCATCTAGCACCCATAACACAAGCTATCGCTTACTTTGGGGCTGGATTGCGATGTG
The DNA here is from genome assembly GCA_036785405.1 of Coenonympha arcania. NCBI lineage: Eukaryota > Metazoa > Arthropoda > Insecta > Lepidoptera > Nymphalidae > Coenonympha > Coenonympha arcania. The sequence continues at coordinate 17,223,814 of CM072055.1, forward strand.
TAAAAATGTCCCGTATATTTTTATTTATTTATACATCTCTTTTTTGCTCCGTACGCGCTGTCCACAAAGATTCCCTTTTGTCCACCGCTCGCCCGTCACTATAACACTGATTTCAGTCAGAAATAATCCTATTCTCTAGACACTGATGACGACTACGGTAGGCAAACGGCCAAACGTAGAAGGAAATACGACAGCCATTCAAAACAAACTTTTAATCCTAACTCACGAAATAAATAAATTAAACATGACAATTCCATTAAATTCCACTGATCCACTGTCAGAGAATAACTTCCGTTTCGAATGTCGAGGGCTTTGTTTGTGCGATGGTAATTGCAGCTGATTGTATCGATACGCGCAAACGCTTTTGTAAACTCGTGCAATAATGGCTGGATTGTAATTAATTTAACGTTAATTATTTCATAGTTTATTTGAAACACATGTGTTTGTGCGGTGTACGCTCAAAGTGTGATCGTTTATTCACTCATTATTCGATTAACACACAAAATTTTTTTTGTCTGTAAAGTCGGTTTACTGACGATAGTTGAACGTGACAACGTCTTCTTTGTCGCTCGTTCCGTGCTCGCGAGGTAACGCCGGTAACGCCGCATGAGCGAGGTAACGCCGGTAACGCCGGATGAGTCATGTTTTTTTGTGCGTGCAACCGGCTCTATCGAATTATAAGATGTTGTCACGTCAAAAAATCTTAATGTGTATTACATAAGGAAGAAGTTGCTAAGTTTAAGTAGGTACTAAGTTCCTCAGGAGTACGTGGTAGTTCGGTTCGGTACTTTAAATAAGTTATCATAAAAATAAATATATTTTTAAAAACAAATTTTTACGTTTTATACGTATTCTTATAAGCACCAGATCCTGGTTACCAAATAGCACTAAAGAACTCGTCAAGATGGATCAAAAGAGTCTTTGGGGTTGTGTCGTTATACAGTCGAGTTCCTATATGGTCACCTTCCGGATCCTTTATCAGGTCAGCTCCATGTCATTATAATTTTGCATTGTCAGCCGGTTTGCACATTTAATGCAACATTTCAGCTATATCGGTAACCAGAATGTGGATCTTTAACTTGCAAGATTTGATAAAGACATTCACTTGTCCCGATGTTTGTTTGTCTGGGATCAAATCAAACAAACATCGGGACAGGTGAATGTCCCGATGTTTGTTTGCCTGTTATACAATCTTGTCGTAAACTAAAAGATTGTTAAAAGCACAGAGGAAGCAGAAGGCTTTTAAATTCGTATGAGTTTGAAGCTCATGTGAAAACGTTTTCACGTCCATTTCACTAATTCCATCTGAAATCCTGGGTGAAATTAATTTCGCTCAGTCATTGAATAGGAATTGGCATTTGGGAAGTGGGTCGCAACTAATAAATCTCGAACGCTGGGGGGTGTTTGTCAAAATGTCAATATTTGTGTCGAGATTCCGGGAACGGATTTGAAATAAAATATAATATTTTAAATTTTGTATAGTAAGTACTTTTCATCTTTCCGTGGTCTGTGGTACTTTTGGTACACTCAAAGATATCAATACATAGTAAAGATATCCGACGTAGTTAATGAAACAAAACACCACAGACTAAACATGATTGTAGTTTCCTTGACCATTGAGTATAAATAATTTTAGATTAATCTAAAGTGTTTTTTTTTTATTATTTTAAAAATATTGAACTAAAGTTTAAAAAGTTTTTGCTGCCATAAATATTTTTCAATAAACTCAAGCGAAGTGACCACAGACAAAAACTTGAGTCACTTTGCTAGCCGCTGACTCCTAAAAATCTATCTCTATGGGTACATCATAAAGTGGGTTGATTGAGTCAAGTAATGCCTCAAGAAAACAAGTTCTGTGAAATGCGCTCGAAGCGTGAAAGTTATGAAAATCCCATCCTATTAATATTATGTTTGTATGTTTATTTATATCTATGTTTGTTACTTGGTCACGCCGCGCGCCACCACAGCTACTGACTTGGCTGGAATTTGAAATGTAGATATCTTATAACCGGGATATTTTGGCCAATTCGTTCGGTCTTCGGTAATTTAAACTCTCGCCAAGTTATACTCGGATATTTTGACATTTTGACAACCCGCCTCAGGGACTCCGGATTCGTTATTTCCAATCCACTTTGCCCAAATACGAATTTCGATCCAGCGATGGAATTAACTTGCATATCATATTACTTCCGTTGATAGGCCAAGATGTAAATGAAAATCATTTATGGACTAAAGGAGAATCACGCTAAATCATAGTCAAATATATATTTGTAACTTAATTGTTTTTTGTCATTGGTAGACATTATACAGTAGGTATGTAGGTTCAGCTTCAAAAATTCTCCAAAGGCTTAACAGTGTGGAATCTATCTGATGCGTGGAATCGTCTAATCTGAAAATAAACGCCTCTCCACGTGTTTACGCCGCTGAAAGAATTATGTAGTGGAGGAGCATTCATTTTTAAACTAAACGATCTCCACCCGCATATTACCACATTAGGTTCACAATTTTTCCACGTAATACACAGACTGGTCGAGTGCATGCAAGGGTTGTTGTTCAAAATTTTGAACTATGGACTTTTGACGTTGACCGTACATTGTGCGATTTACTTCGATTGAAGCATATTGTAGCGGATTCTTATTTTTTCCTTTTTTCAGTAGGTACCGATTTTTGCGGTTGTTCATATGGGGTACAATGTTTCTCTTTCGTTTCGCGCGTTTTCTTTCGAAGTCGATTTCAATGATTAATTCTCACGTATTATCTCGCGTTAAAATATTCTCAGTGACAAGTATTTCCAAGATATATAAAATTGAACATTCTTAAAATACTCTGCTGGCATCCCAGATTTATTAGTTTCGGCCCACTTTACTAATTCCAATCTCAATTCGGTGTCGGGACCGAATTAGTTCCCAGTCTCAACGGCGAGCGCTGGCAGGTTGCGCTGCACGGAAAAACAGTCTGTCGCGAACTAAACGATTTTAATGAACCTGGGGAATCTAGCCTTTATCTTTTCGTCTATAGGGTTGTCTCAACAGGCTAAAAGTGCCCTCAAAAGCAGAAATATGGAAAGTAAAACATTATTAAAATTTATAGAACCCTCATTGCAAAATTTCGACTTTATCATTATTTAGACTTATGGAAGACGTAAGGAACCATATCATTACAAAATTCCGACTCGCAGTTGGTCAGTTATTTCAGCCTACATCTTTTTCGTTCCTTTCCCTTCCCATAACATACTTAGCTTCTCACTCTTACACTTTAAACTTGTGATTCACAAAATTGAGACTTTCAAATTTCATAACATATGGTTAGGCTCAAGATAATGAGCGTCGCATTATATTGCAACGCAAAGCCGTGGGACGCACTGTACGCATGGGCAAGCTATCAGGCATAATATCTAATCAGAATCACTCAACAGTTAGCTCGTCTTATCATCCTTTTGCATAATAAAAGGTACACTGTATACGCATTACACATTAATACTTAGAAGTATCTCATGTTTCCAAGTGTAATGAGAATTGAATTGCATTAGAAATTTGAGTCAGGAATCTCAAATACAATAGCGTCAGTAATCGAAGTTCGCGGAGTATTCTTGGAATGCAATATTGCCATATTCAAAATAGCGGGGGCTGGAATGCAGCTCATAGTTTCGCAGGCGATCTAGATACGAATCTATTGACCTGAATAGCTATTCATGAAGCTTTTTTTTTTAAATTATTATTTTATTTTTTTAATAATATGCAGTTATTATTTAAGATCTTGTGGAGGCATAGGTAGGTACACTAGGTACCTAGATTCATAGTTAGAAAGTAATTTTGGAGATTTCGAAGTACTGCCCGAAGAAAGGCACCAGAAGCTTAAGCATAATAGTACCTCCAGAAGTGTGTTTGCAAATAGCAAATGTGTTACTGCAGAGGTATATACGTATTCGTGTTTGTTATAATAAATAATCAGATTCTACGAACTCATCAGATAATATCCGCAATCCATTAAGTAACTTCACACAATACATCGTAACGCATTCACAACATCGCGTGTCGAGCCACCAATGTCACTAAACTGTATAACAACCGCTAATTGGAGGAAAAATTGGTTGCCTGTAAAGTCGGTTTACTGACGAAAGTTGAACGTGACAACGTCTTCTTTGTCGCTCGTTCCGCGCTCGCGAGGTAACGCCGGTAACGCCGCATGAGCGAGGTAACGCCGGATGAGTCATGTTTTTTCGTGCGTGCAACCGGCTCTATCGATTTATAAGACGTTGTCACGTCAAAAAATCGCCCGCGCTCGATTTATAAAATCGATTGTATCATGCGCAAGCGCTCATGTCTCACGCGACGCTAGAACCGACTTTAAATCCACTCAATGTTTACGCTTTTTGCTTTCGAATGTACATTCGACACCGCCCAATAATTATGACACTTTCAGATACAATTTTGTGTTCATTTTGTATGCGTTCGGTTGAATGACCGAGTTTAGTATACGTGCCTCACTAGTCAAAAAGAGGAATACCAAAATCGGATACTTTGTAGATTCGATTCCCGTCCGTTAAACTATTACCTATTCAGCCAAGTCGGTTAAGTTGTTTTTTGATGAAAGAGTAACAAACATCCATACAAACTTTCGCGTTTAAGGATTTGCAGATTTATCCTTGCAAAAGTCTATGGATTTCGTAATAATAAATACATAATTCATTAAATTATTTTGGTAACGCAATAGCGTGGTCGAAAATAAGATTCCCAATCGGATTACTGTCATCCTCAAAGTTCAATATAGCGCAAAGTTGAAATGACAATAAACAACCACATATTATAAAGCTTGAAGAAATGATGAACAGCATCTTGAAATGACGGCTTGAACGAGCCTCAGGCTCAAGTCACAGGCGGCATGAAATCGTGTTGTTTGGTGACAATTTCAAGAGGCAGCCTAAGCAAACTTCCATGACTGCTGAACCGACCACTAAAACGCAACATTTTATGAACGTTTGCATAGCACCTCATAGTATCACACAAAATATTTATATTCGCAAACTTTAATTGCTTCACATACGTTTTCTCTATACTAACTTACATTATCAGGAAAAGTAGACACTTTGTGGGAAACTAAAACTATAGCCTCTTGAATCACGCTACGAATGTATACACTAGGTACCTAAGTTTGTGTTAACGGCCTACAAGCCGTATTTAGGTGATTTTGAATGAAGTTTTATGCAAAAACTATAAAGACAATTACTTTCAAATTTACACGTCATGTATTTTTGGTCTTTAATCTAAAATCGCTTAGAAGCAAAAACACGATTGGATAAAATTTTCTCGATAGAAAGTTCTCCCAAAAGTTGCTCCAAAATCTCAGTTTTTCTATGTTTTATCGGAAACTACAATGGATGTAATTGTAATTTTTGTTTTAGTGTATCGGTAATAATAATATCCTAAAACGCTTAGAACATATTTTTGATAACTGGCTTAGTTTTTGAGTAATTAGGTAAAACGTCGTTTTTTTGCTATATTCTTCCGCGACGCTGCATGTCGCACCTACCAAATCTCCGTGAGAGTGAGAAAGACAAAAATAAATTCAATAAATCCCCTTAAATTTTCAATGTGTTGAAACCTCAGATTAGCGAGTCGGGCTAGTAATAATTACTTAAGTATATTCATGTATTCAATCTCAAGGGAATGTATGAAGTATCTTACGCTAATACAATGGAGAGACCGTGAACAATTTTAAAGCGGCGTTTTAGTTGTGAAGTGGTGGTTCCTAGTTACCGTACACAAACCTGTATGTTTTAAGAGAGAAAAGTATATAAATATTTCAATCCAGTACGACGCGCCTCACTCTGACAAACTCCATGCGAATCGATGAAACATAAGCAATTTTGACAGCGTGGGGCGCGTCTTCGTGGACTGAAATATCTATATTATGTTGCATTTCCTAAAACATAGAGACATCGCCGTGAAGTTCACTTAAAAGTTCTTTATCGCGAAATTCTTTTTATGGGCGTTCCTTTGGATCCTATGTTGATCAAGTGGACCAGGCAAACATTATTTTGCCAAATATAACTTATTTTTTATTTAGTAGTAGTAGGTAATAATAATGTAAATTCTAATCTCAGGCCTAACGAATATACACAAAAAAATGTGAGAAGAATTATTTTATAACCTTCGCAAGTTTTAAACCTGTTACTTGTCGGTTTTTATTAGGGTTCCGTAGCCGAATGGCAAAAAACGGAACCCTTATAAATTCGTCATGTCTGTCTGTCCGTCTGTCCGTCTGTCCGTCTGTCCGTCTGTCCGTCTGTCCGTCTGTCCGTCTGTCCGTCCGTATGTCACAGCCACTTTTTTCCGAAACTATAAGAGCTATACTGTTGAAACTTGGTAAGTAGATGTATTCTGTGAACCGCATTAAGGTTTTTACACAAAATTTAAAAAAAAGTAATAAATTTTGGGGGTGCCCCATACTTAGAACTGAAACTCAAAAATTTTTTTTTCATCAAACCCATATGTGTACCCGTATGTATCTATGGATAGGTCTTCAAAAATGATACTAAGGTTTCTAATATCATTTTTTTCTAAAATGAATAGCTTGCGCGAGAGACACTTCCAAAGTGGTAAAATGTGTGTCCCCCCCCCTGTAACTTCTAAAATAAGAGTATGATAAAACTAAAAAAAATATATGATGTACACTACCATGCAAACTTCCACCGATAATTGGTTTGAACGAGATCTAATAAGTAGTTTTTTTGATATTTACAATAAACCTCTAAAAACAAAGTTAGTTTTGCGGTTCGATAAGAAAAGTGGTTTTTATGGTTTCATTCCTCCGGTTGTAGTACGGAACCCTCAGTGCGCGAGTCCGACTCGCACTTGACAGGTTATTATTTTATTGTTCCGAAAATTTGGCCCGCTGGTAGAAACTAGCCATCGAACATAATAATTCGTATATGAGAACTAGCCAAGTCAGACCTGAGGCTTCAATATATTAGCCTAATTTATAAGAAGACATGATATTTTATGTTGTTATAAATAAATTTCAGGATTGACCATTGAACTTGGCATTTGGGCCATTAAGGTATCACTTCTTTTGTCGTTGAAGTCAACAACCAAGGCATATATTATCATAATATTCTATGGCATGTACTTGGCTCTCCTTTCACATATTTTATGTTTTGATGGGATAAAATTGTTACATATCTTTGCTATATGTACTCGTATATCTAACGTTACTATTATGTATAGTTATTTATTCTACCAGCTGTTGCATGGGAACTCTACATTGTCCCATAATAAAGAAACTTAGGAGGATAAAATATTACAACAAACAAATAAACACATCTTATATAGTAGATAAAATAAGAAAAACACTGTGCCCAAAAAGCTTTCTTGGATTTCCATCTATGCCAGAGACGGTAATATTTTATCTAAGTTTTTATAATAAACACAGTAGCGTCAACTTTAGTTGCATTTAGTTGAGCTAAGCTTCCGGATCTTTGTCCGCTAAAGCGCATCTAAAGTAGAACACAATCAGGCTAAATGATAACAACGCGCGTCTAAGCTTGCATAAGCTCATGATAACTGGCAACTTGCCAGCACTACTTACTACCTAAAAAGCGAAATCGCCGCCGAGCTTATAATACCAGACAACTTTGTTCTAAAAGCTAACTTAGCAAAAGTTAGACCAAGACAGAAAGAAACATTTTAACGAGACAAATTGGATTCATATTATCAAGCAATATACAACGTGCTGCGATAAATGGAAATAATATTGAAGAGTACATAAGTGTACGTGATAACGCATCACCCAGCAAACATATGAAATAAAAATAAGCATATTTTTTAAGGAAAAATAGATAGGTTTATTTAATTTTACCATAAATTATAGAACAATTAATATTATGCCTATTAAAAAATATTTCCCCAAGCATGTGGAATGTCGCATTACAGCCGGGCCGGCGCCAGCCCATGTCAGTCGCTTAGTAATTTATAGCGCCATCTATAATGTGGTACTTGAACGTTTATTTTTGTCTTACAAACTTTAGCTGTCACAACTAATACTTTTGCTATCGCAACTGTTGCGTCAAGAGATGGCGCTGTTATAACTAAAACGAAAAAAAATAACCTGCATAGTGATTTCATAAAAACACACTTCCTGTTGTTCTTGTATTGGACAATTAGATGGCTCGAAGCTCATTCGACCGCGTCCTTGAAAATACCTCACTTGGATTTTGACCGTGCCCCTACAAAATGAAATTTAATATTGACAAAATTATAATTATAAAAGCAAAAACGCAAATGAAATATTTGTTGAAAGGAAACTGGGGACCGTTTCCCATCAATACTTAATTCCGAAGGTTCGTCACGATGAAATTTGCACAGGCATCCACGAGTTCTTGTAATGTGGAAAATTAGAAACGGAAGGCCCCAGTCTTAAGCGGCTTACACACTATTCAGAATAACGCTTTTGAGGTGGATCCTGGAGATGGAGGATGGAGTCCGCCAAATTCTTGTTTAGCCTTTAGCAAATAGTGGAGTGATTACATAGTTTAGAATAGAAAGTCGTTAGCAATTTTAGTGACTAATTGCAGTTTGAAAACTATAAAGACAATTATTTACAAATGTAAACGTCATGTATTTTGGGTCTTAAATCTAAATGCGCTGTGAAGCAGAAACACGATTGGATAAATGTTTTTCGGTACGCAAAATTTGCTCCGAAATCTCAATTTTTCTAATTTTGTCGGACACTACAATGGGTGTAATTGTAATTTTAATATTTTAATGTATTGGCAATCAAGTAAGTATAACGTCGTTTTTCTGTAATATTCTTCCACAACTCTGCCTGTCACACCCACCACCAACATAATAGTAAGTGAGAAAGACAAAAATAAATTCAGTATACCCTCTTAAAGATGATAATCGCGTAAAAAATCTCTCCTATCTCCGTTCAGAGTTACCCTTTCAGATGTTGGGTTTTGGCTGAATGACGATGAGTTACAACTTTAAAATACGTAGGATTTAAAAATTTAATATAGATACGAGTATTGTTCACTGCAATCGTTTTAAAGCTAACGTTTTTAATACTGCGTATCGGCGCCTTTATTTTCCGCCCACCTCATTGTGGATTTATTTGCCTTATGAATATTAAAGTTCGTTTCGGCATCCATCGAGGGAGCTCAGAAATCTTACTTTGTTATTCTTGCGAGAGACTGTGATAATGAGGCTGCGACGTAACTAGATGCTCAACAGGATTGCCTATATAAATAATATATGAAGGCCATAAATGGGGCGTTTCCGGCACGGCGATGCCTGCCTGCTTTACGCCGGTTTCACACGTATAATGGGTGACGTCTCTAATCTTCTCTTCTTCTCTAATATATAAAATTCTCTCGCATTTCTTTGTTACCAATCTCCTCCGAAAGGGCTGCACCGATTGTTATGAAATTTTCAGTGTTTATTTTCTGGGTCTGGGAGCAGGTTTTTATCTATTTTTTATGTCCCTAAGTAAGAAAAAAATAGATATGGCAAAACTACGTTTGCCGGGTCAGCTAGTAATATATGAAATTCTCGTGTCTCGTATTTGTTACCATTCTCCTCCGAAACGGCTCGGCCGATTGTTGTGAAATTTTCTGTGTATATTTGGTAGGTCTGGGAGCAGGTTGTTATATATTTTTTATATCCCTAATGGCAAAAAAACGTTTGTTCTGTCAGCTAGTAAGATTATAGACATTCGCGTGATGCCAGTCGATTCAAATTCTAAATGCTCATATTCTACCTTTCGCATACACCTTAGGCCCGGTTTGTACCAAAGTGGAGAGGAAACGAAACGAGAGGATCTACCAAAGCGATGAGGAAACAAGAGGATAGGAGATCAGCTACAAAGCTGTCTGGTTATTTACGTCAAAGCGAAGAGGAGATACGTAGTGAAGAAGCGACGTGAGCTATGCGTAGCGGAGATTTAAGCTGTGAGAGCTCGAAATCAGCCATTCAATCGAATGACGCGGCTGTGTATCTACCGTGGCTACAGTTATTTTAGGTCGTCCGTTTGAGTAGCTCTCAAACGGACAGAAATATGATAAAAAAATCGACCGTTTGAGTAGCTCTCAAACGTGACAGAAATACACACACAGACAGACAGACAGACATCGACGTTAAAATAATAACACCCCTCTTTATAATTTTGCCGTCGATATCTGTCTGTCTATTTAATAATTAGTAAAAAAATGTATCTATTTAGTCTCATGCAAGCGTTCACTGAATTTTTGTACATGAAAACAGAACACCTGTATTTTACTGCGCATTTCAGAATGAGGATAAAACTTGTTCGTGTCGTATCGGACTTTTCAAAATGTGAAAAAAGCAAAAAACCGAGATATTAAAAAACTGGAAATTTTACCGTTCGTCGATCTGCGAAACGAACTGGGTCGCCATTTTCTACTGATAAACTGAAATTGTATGACAATTTATTATCCTGGCTATAACATAACGCTTTTATTAGTATCTTCTTTGTTTGGATATTTTCTTGTTGCTTTTGTGTACAGTTCAATAACCTTCCTACTGAGCTTGTGATGTTTGAGTTTACAAATATTAAAGTAGGTGTGAATCATTAATGTACAGAGGATTCTGGAGTACTTCGGTCACATTGCCCGAAGGGAAGGTGGCAACCTGGAGAAGTTGGTTGTCACCGGCAAAGTGGAAGGAAAGAGACCTCGAGGACGGAGCCCGATGCGTTGGTCGGATCAAATCCGCACCGCACTCGACACGATCGTCCACGATGCTCTACACGTCGCAGCGAACAGGGCAACATGGCGCGACATCGTGTTAAAGAAAGTCGTCGGTGGAAGGGGTCACTACCCTCAGTAATGAGGAATACGACGCAGAGAGAGAGAGAGAATCATTAATGTATAGCCATTAATGACTTAAACTATTAATTTCGTTGACGTAGAAGTTGCAACGTTACCGTTTAGACCCAGTTTTCACCAAAGAGGAGAGAAGATGAGACGAGATATGAGTTTGGAATAACCAATTATATTTCGTTATTTCCTCTTGCCTTCGTTTCTGTGGAAATGGACTAAGTGGAGAGGAGAGGAGATGACTCATTTTATATTGAATCTTGTGCCGCGACCGAGCAAGCGTTGCGGAAGAGCGGAGATATAGTATAGTTGGGTGGTTGAGCGGCGCTGCCGGCGGTTGAGTGGCACTGCTAAGGCCCGGTTTCCACCAAAGCGGAGGTGAGCGGAGTTGTGTTTGAGTAACCAATCAGATTTTTTCATTTTGACATTTCCGAAACTGAGGGGAGAGGAGATGTTGAACGGTTTTCTCTAAAGAGGAGATCGAGAAGATGAGACGAGATATGAGTTTTGAATAACTTATCAAATTTCATTATTTTCACATCTCCTCTTGTTACTTTACGTTAGGAACTCAGCATGCCTAACTTGGTCCCAAATTGGTCTGTTCTTCATTGAGTTGAGACAAGAGGATTGAGAGCATGCAGGAATGGACTAAGTTGTCTTCAGTATGACACTTGTCTATATTGGTTAAATCAACACAAGCTTCTGAATTCCGATTCGTTTCAATGAAAACACTCGTAGAATATATTCGTATGATATTTTTTTTATGAAACACTCGAAACCACGCGGTGCACCACTCAACTCGGTGCTATGTTCAGCTTTATTCTATTTACGCCTCCGACCTGGCGTAAAGTCGTTGCTCAAATTAGTGTCAAGTGCCGACAATCATCCAACGAGAGAGAATCGAACTACGGATTTTACTTGCCACTGTACCGTAGAGTTCCAAGTGCTCTACGCGGGGCTATGTCTTGAAGTTACTACTACGTAAGCGCTACGGCATTCACTTGCTACGGCCTACGGTTTATTTCAGTTCGTAGAACTTTGCCTTGGCATAGCACGGATTTTTTACGTGAAATGCTGATCGCACATTAAATTCTTATCGAACCTTGTGATATTTCGTTAACATACAGTATGTACACACTTTTTATGTACGATTTTTTTACTATGAGTCATTTTCGTCACTCGTTATATCATATCGTTTGAAATATGATATTTTGATTAGCTCAGGCACATTGAAATTGAATACACTAAAATCATATAATTTTACAATTTTAATAATTAATTCATTTAAGCATTTTTTTTTCCGCTAAAACATTATGAATTCATCGAGACTGAATTCCATGATGGGTCTTGTTTCAAATACCCACAACATTATGTGGGTTGTTTTTCTTTGAAGGAGTGATTTCGTTCAATAGAACCTAACATAACAACTGGGGTTTTTATAACGTGATACGTCAGATGCGTGTAATACAATTAACGCTCGCACTCTGCTTTTAGGGTCCATATAAAGTAGTTTTATTTGGCCATAAGACTCCAAGTAATTAATTAAGTAGCCGGCAAGGTACTGATAGCTATCTTTAGTGCCCTCGCTTGGATTTGATGGTATAAATCAATACCTTTTCGCTGAAGTTGTTGTTGGGCAAATGGAATACTTGTTAAGGTCAACAAGTATTCCATTTTCTCTGCAATTGGGTTAGTTCGCCATATCCGAAATTCAGAAATTAATCATCTTAATCCTACATTAAAAAAATAAGTATAAATAAATGTGAATGCTTGTTACACCTGCACAATACTGAAAATTGAACCGATTTTGTTGTTAGTGTATGATAACTTAAACTGGGTTTACTACTTTTTTTACCAAAAAATCTGTACTTTCCATGGATTTTTATCCATTAAATCCTAGGCTGAGAATAAAATGTAAACATAAGAAATAGTTTTCCAAGTCTTTTCCCATCAATATTTCAAATAACCCCAATAAAACAACCAAAAAGCCCTCCCGAATAAATTGCTATTTACCGACCGAGTCCCGATAAAATTATTTACTTTGCCCATCCTCTATCCGGCGGGGAATCCCCAAAGACCTTAGATAACGCCTTATCTATTAGAAAATCCCGGCGAAATATATTGTCCTTATAAATTTACAACGGGTATAGGTTGCCGCCTATTACATACTCGTGAGAACGGTAGCTTTATAAGCTTTGGATTGTCTGAAGAATTTCATTCCGCCCCTCTATACAGGTAATTTAGTATTAAATCCTCAAAAAAAAAAACGTATAAAAAAGAGCCAAAAAATAGTTCAAAGGATAAGCTTTATTATAATTGTTTTATATTGTTTGGAACTTCTATAATATGTTTCAAAAACCGAAACCTGCGGAAACAAAGTCTTATAGATAAAAAAATCATGGATCTCAAGATTATGGATTTTAAGACTTGCTAAGGGTGTGAGCGAAGACCCGTTTCTATTACATTTTTCGCGGAACACACCCCGAGTATAAATTTATGCGCTAGGGTAACGCATATGTATGCGAAAACGTAGCTTGTAAAACAAAAGGAAATAGGAAAAGTTATTTCATGCTTCGCCTGCATGGATAAACACGGGACGCGCGGAGGGGCCGTGGAAACTGTGAAAACGTAATTTTCTTTTTAGGGCACACTTCAGTGGACCGGGTTTTGAGGGATAAAATGAGATGCAACTTTTACAGAAACAATTCCGTGACGATTTGGGGAGGCTAATGCGAAATCAAATTGATTTCTGTTTGTTTTTGGAATAAAAGGAAGAAGTATCGTTTTTGTCTACCATATGTTACAATTTCGTAAAGTGTTTTAAGAAAGAAGAGTTAATTTTTGGTACTTATTTCAATACGCAAGATTTGAACTAAATTAGACTGAGCTAAAAATTTTGCTATACCTACTTTGAAGATATTCCACTTGACAAACGATACTTATCTATCTATATTAAGCTGATACTTATCTATCTATATTAAGCTATCTTTTTAGAGCCAATCTAGATGAGTTTTAAGATTTTGTAAAGCCACTGATTTGGATAAAAACTTCAAAAAAATTGAGATCCAGTGTCCGTTTATTCTTAGATTCTATTCACAAAATGGATATGCAAATGAGTCGCCAGAACCCCCACGTACGAAAAGTCATGTAGGAGTGGGTATACTTCCCGATTGTTTCGGACGGTCGACGGAAATTTCCGGCAGCATGTACGGAATTGCCAGGACTTGCAACTGTGCTCGCCGTCACAAAAATACTTGCTTTCACATGTCGGATACATTTCATGAAAGTCGCGCTTGTGTTAAAACAAGAAAACGGTTATTTCTAGTTCCTTTGTTATACATCAAATTTAATGGTGAAAAAGAGTATTAAATTATGCGTATCGAATGAGGTACAATCTGCCAAAAGAAATCTAGGTCCTTACCTAGATGAAATGTATGATGAAATGTGTCATTAAAATGTGCAATGTGCAACCAAAGCAATTGGTCAAGAAACGAAGAACAGTAAAAGGAAACCCCATTAAGGAGGCCCTAATGGGATCTTCTGAATAGAGGGTAATGGAAGGCAGAGATAAGAAATTGATGTAATAGACGGATGACGTTAAGTAGTGTATGGAATGAATAAATGGAATCAAGGTCAGATTTATCCAATGGTTTACGTCAATTCGTATATCTAAGGTATCTAGTAAAAAGATGGATGTAGAAGATAAATATTTAACTGTACCTAACACCAAATTGTTTGACGATAGCTATTATCGTGATGGACGTCCACTGCTGGACATAAGCCTCCTGACATGACCCGCCAAACACCACGATCTCGTGTCACCTGGCGCGTGGCCGCCATTCCAGCACCTTGGGTCCTCAACGTCCATCGGTCATATTACGAGCTATGTGCCGTGGCACGTTGAGCTATGTCGATCACTTTGGTTCTTTTGCGGATCTCCTCATTTCTAGAGGAAAGACTAATTTATTTTAATATAATAATCCGCTTCTTCAGAATTCCATATGTAAACCATGTGCGTAAGAAGTGGTAGGAAACGACTAGTAAAATAATAAAGCCGTTGGTTAAAGTTAGGCGGCTGAAACTGCTTAATTCCGCGTAACAGGTGCCCAGGTTCAGGCGAGTGAGTCGAGTGAGTACGGAACTCGTATCTAAGTAATGCATGATTAACAGCAGCCGTCAGCCGAGCCGTTAATTCTCACTGCCTTCCCACTCTTATCTACTATATTTGCTCCTGAAAATTTAGTTTCCTAGCTTAGCTCACTTGCCGAGAAATGAATTAAATAAGAGGGATTTCAAGCGATATTTCGTTGGAGAAAATTACACCCATGTTCGTTTAAAGTTCTCTCAATCCCGTTTTTACGGCCCACCTCTGGGCACGAATAGATCTTCGAATGGCCAAAGTCTACAGCGCTAGCCAAGAATACGTTGGCAGGCATCACATAACTCTAAGAACATTATGTCGAATTTTTGAGTGTATAGTATGCAAGAATTTTGTTGGCTGAAAGTACTTGTAATTCAGAAAAGTATGAAGGGACGGAATTATCTCTAAAACCTAACTACTATTTCAAAATTGTCGTTATTTAATTACATGCCTATAACCATTAATAAAAGCAGATAAAATGAAACTATTTAACACTGAAAGTGAAAGCAAGCGTGATAAAATTAATAAATAGAGTGCTTGGCGGCGAATCCTAACAAATAAATTCAGCCAAAACCGTCCTTACAGTTGTTTCGTTTTGAAATACGTGGGTGAGTAAAACAAAGGTTCATTTTAAGTAATGCTCTTTTCTTAATGTAAATTTCAGTCTAGAACATTTACAGATTAGGCGTTATTTTAGCGTGTTTTCGACGCACCTATAGTAGCAAGTAAAGAATGCTGTGCTGTGCCAGTTTACGCAACCAATTACAGATTAAAATTAATCTACTTAGGCGATAGTCAACTTATTCTTCGTTGCTTCGTTGAACGCTTTTCTGCTTGAAAGGGTTTTAATAAAGGTAAGATACATAGGTACTTGTTAGAAAGAGTGAGATACGAATTAACGTGGAGTTAGCTAAGAAGCGCGAGTGATGTAGCTTTGGGGAAGTATGGGACCCGGTATCTAGCGCTTTTACTTTCATGTAAATGGACACACAGTTTCGTATTATATGGAAGGTACCATTGGTTATTTGACCCAAATGGTGGCCGTACTCTCTACATATTATATCACATCACGCCTCGCTATACGCGCTTCCCCTCGCTGCGCCCTCATACCGCACCTTATTTGACATCCGAAAATTGACGCCCCCTACAATACAACACTTTAGGATACATAGTAGCTTAAACCGCTTTGAACACTGACTATATCTTACTACTAACTCTATCTAATCTCTGGTTGAGATGCATCGTATGAGTGTATTAGTCGCGTTTGCTAATACGACCATTTTAAACTTGTCAAAACGCCTTATCTGTAAAAAGCTTAATGCTCATTGTTCAAATGTAAATTTCAGTTAAGGCTCTTTAAGGGCATTATTAAAGAGAGGGAATAAAATAAATTAAATACGAAGCTGTGCCATTTTTTACAGACTTAAAGGGATTACCATCATTCGTTCTTTTATACTTGTGCAATTGCTTATGATTTATCAATCTGTACTTCAAAAGAGAAAGACTTGTTTACTTTCTTTGTTCTTTCGGCGGCTACACCAGCGTGTATTTAAACAAGTTTGTACCATATTCTATTTCCATCCTACTCCGTTATCGCTCCATCTCTCAATCCACTTTTAAGGGAGTTTGCTGTAACCGTTTATAGTTATAGATATAGTTTCCTATAGCAAATTTCGGTGTTTTACTAAAACCTCCTGGAACCGTAAAAATTTTTAGGGATAAAAGTAGTACGTGTTCCAGGGGTTCCAGGGTGACCCGGGCTATAAACTTCCAAGCCTGAACCAATCAGTGAATCGAACTGTGCGCTGATTGTCAAAACAACCATAATTTTCTAGCTTTTAATATCTTTCTTTTTTTTCTTTTATATACTTATGTAATTCAACAGTCACCAATCAAATGTCTAATCTGTTTGTAACCAAACACCTCCGAAACGGCTTGCCCGATTTTTTTTGTCGTCTAACCCACCAAAGGGTCTGAGAAAAGCTCGTAAACTATTTTTGTGTCCCTAAATGGCAAAACAACGCTTGCCCAGTCAGCTAGAGATATTTTTGTTTTATACCCCAATTATTTTACTTATAGCCAATTAATATTACTTAATATTTATTTTATCTTTAAATGAAAGAAAACTTGATAAACATTCAAAAATCGCATCACCGAATCGCTTCTCGAACAAAATTCATTTTGCTTAAAGTGCAAAAACTTTTGGATGAAACTAAATATTGAACAGTTGTGAGTGAAGCTTGGTGAAGCAGCAGGAAACATCTGTGCAATGAAGTTTCTTTGCACTTTGAATTAAATTGGAATTATAAGTAGCACCATGTAAACGTGCGCCTTCTAATTGAGGGTTTTTTACTGTTGATGCATACAAGATGCATTTTTCACACTTAAATATTATCCTTTGCAACGTTGGCCCGAACAGTTAGCATAATATGAAATTCTCACATGTTTCGTGTTTGTTATCAAACTCCTCAGAAACGGCTCGACCGAAAGATATTATTTAGAAATTTTCTATTTAGTTATGTTCGGTTGGTCTAAGAGAAGGTTGGTCTAAGAGCAATCTTAATATATATAAATCTCGTGTCACGATGTTTGTCCGCGATGGACTCCTAAACTACTGAACCGATTTAGTTCAAACTTCGTGAATATCTGTCATTTGGTCCAACTTGAGAGATAGGATAGTTTAAATCTCAAATTATAGTCGCAATTTTAATTTTTTAATATAAAAAAACTTTAGCCACAGCAAC
Organism: Coenonympha arcania; assembly: GCA_036785405.1. NCBI lineage: Eukaryota > Metazoa > Arthropoda > Insecta > Lepidoptera > Nymphalidae > Coenonympha > Coenonympha arcania. The sequence continues at coordinate 17,241,533 of CM072055.1, forward strand.
GCGTGGCCGGGTCAGCTAGTTTTTTTATATGACGAATAGGAAAACAATTTTGCCGGGTCAGCTAGTCTAATATATAAAAATATCATGTAGTCACAGTATTTGTAACAAATTACCAAACTCCTCCGAAATGGCCTGACCGATTTTTTTATGATTTTTTTTGTCTGACAATAGGTCGTAAGCTATTTTTGATACCCCTAAATGGCAAAACAACGTCTGCCGCGTCAGTCATGGAACAAAAAGAAACAAAACAACACATTCGCACGTACGATTACAAGGATATATTTTAAGAAAACGGCAAATATTTTAATTTTGTTTGCGTGCCCGTGAAGTTGTTTCCGTCAACACGTTTATTTTTGATCGCGCACTTCAGTACGTCCGGACGTGCGCGTGCGCCAGTTATACGAGCACATGAGAGCAGCGTGACGTGATCACTTGGCGTTAAATAGAATATTAATCAATGAGATTTATGAATGAATTGAGAAAGAGTGATGAAATAAATGTTGTAAAAACCAGACACCAAGACACGAGTAACAAGCATTTAGTTTAGTGATTGTTTAACTAAACGGTAGTTACATGCTTGGTTATTTATTTTGCACTCTACTACTTAGTATTTGACTGTGATGTCACCTGATGGTAAGCAATGATGCGCTGAAGTATCGCACTAACTTGGAAGGGATAAGTTTAAATTACGTCCATAACGATTTCTACACAGCATAACACCGAAACGCTAAATCGCTTGTTTGTGCGTCTTTGCTGGTATGGTGGGTAGGGTGGTAACTATTGCCACGGCCGAAGCTTCGCGCCGAAATAGCCCGTTGCAGGAATCGAATCCGCGACCTCCCACCCGAATCCAAGCTCGCTCCTCTGTACCGGAATTGATATGAATGAGTTATTTTTATTGAGGTGATTTCATACCTACTTTTATTTTTTGGAACCACGGTTAATTTATCGTCATTTATCGCTAGCGCTACAGCGAATTTATTTCTTAAAAGAATAAGTCTAAAAGCAATACAGACTCGAATACCTCGAATAGATAAGAAAATAAACTTACAGCGATGGGACAAAAACATATTCTTTACAGCTATTAGAGTATTTTCAACCCAAATTAAGCTTCATTATTCCATGTTCGACCGTAAATACGTTTACGCGTACGCATTTGATGTTTCGTTTTTACGCTCGCGCTTTATTTGACGCCTACGTGTGCCGATGAATTTTATGTGCCGTGAATAAAGACAAATGGTACGACGCATTACAATGGCAATGGTGATTTGGAAATAAATAACGTTATGTCGCTTCTAAACTAAACGAGCATGTGGTCGGATTTCGGAGCGCTATCATAGATAGGGACTCAGACTACATTAAATAAAGGGGTTGGGAACAGCGTTTGGGAAACCCTGCGATATTATTTCATCAAAACTCCACAACTGGAAGCGCACTACAGACATTAAGGTGTTTCGGCCCTACCAGCCCGCGAAATTCAAATTTTATTTAGTTTTTCGCAAATATTAGTCCAACTACACATTGTAGGTTTATGGCAATGAATTTTGCGGGCTTACTATTTATGCATCTAAGTACATGTTTCTAATAGAAACTTTGCTCGAAAATTCTCACTCACCTCATATTGGTTCCCGAAAGATAATTTTCTGTAGTTTCCCAGATTTCGAGCTATCGGGAACCAAAATGAAATAAATGAGTATTGTTGAGCAGAGTTTTCATTAAAAACATGTAGATACATAAATGTTGTGCCCGCAAAACTCATTGCCATAAGCCTACGATGTATAATTAGCCCACTATTGGCGAAAATCGGATGGTATTCATTCCCTCAAGTGTTTGTAGACAACGAGCGTAATGATCGAATTTCGGAGACCTATCTACGTATAGACAACGTCCCGTTTTCAAGAGGAAGAAACTGCGATATTATTTCATCAAACTACGTTTTCCACATCCGAGTACCACCAAGCCTCAAGCCTGAGCGACAAATCCCTTGCTAGAACTAAACTCACATCAGCACCATTTACCGTGGTATGGTAACTACTCGGTTAAAGGGTCCCTACAAAATAATATAGATATATTATTTTGTAGGGACCCTTTAACCGAGTAACCCTTAAATCGAAAGTCGAAACAGCTTGTAGTAAATATTGGTAATTAGTTCCAACTTTGAAATGAGTTTTTGGTCTGTATAGAAGCTAGATTGTTACCAGCGCAATACGATGTATGTTAAAATGTTAAAACGATGTAAGCAAAGATTTATGAAGTTATTAAGTTATTTTATAAAAAGCTAGTAGGTAGGTACCTAAGCTTTATCAGTATTTCTGTGCTCTATGCTTTGTCAAATTTGATAAGTTTTTTTGCTATTTGTATTTTGTAAGCATAGATAGTAGGCACTATGTACTACATAGGTACATAGTAGGCACTTAAATTGCTGGGATCGCAGTATCATATCAAAATATTAGCTTACATATGTCCATGTTTTAAAATCTTTTCGAGTATCAAGTTTGACTGAATAAACCTTTTACTAAGTATATAAGCCTGACACCAATAATTAAAGTTTAAATGCATTGCAAACATTGTCACAGTAAACCTCCTGAAAAAAAATCTATTGATGCTGATACCTTTCGGAGACATTGGAACCTACGCGTCTACAAACATAATTACGGCTCGGTTGGAAAGTAGCACTAGTCTCTAGAAATAGTTCCCTTTCCAACCATGCCTGACAGGGATAATAGATTTTTGGGCGCGCTAAAAGTAGATATTGTAAACCGAATCGTTACCATTATTACAATTTGACATAAAAATCCCAGAGCTGTGAGCGATATCACAATAAAAATCATGACCTAAAGACATTCGAAATTTTATTACCCAATATCAAATTCAAAACATTCGCAATTCGCGTACGCACATAATATTTTATAGCTGGCGTAAAAAATTCTCCGTTCTTACTTGTTGTACGTGAGATTATTGTCTTATACCTCCCTACGAGTGAAGCCTCACCTGAAATCTGTATTGCTTCAGAATATCCCGAGCTATGATTTTTCCTCGAGGAAAACTGGAAAACGGTCACGTCCGTGACACCGCCGCTTTTCTTCGAAGAGAAAATACATTTTTCTTCGTTTTTACTGCATAAATTTTATCCGCAACTAGCGTTTTTTATTGTTTATAGATTTTCGCTCGATCTCATCTGCCAACTGTAAAAGAATATAACATACCTGTCACTGTAGCTTATCTGCTTAGACTGGAATTGACCAAGCGGCTAACCATGATTAAGTCTGTGATTTAGTGAAATTTTCATTGCATCACTCCTTTTTAAAAATGGCAAATGTGATATCTGATAAGGCACAGACCTATCCCAAATATTTTTAACTAAACGGGGGTTACGCTTAATAACTTGTTATTTTGGCAATGACATTGTGCGTCATTATGATATCTTTGAGCTTCATTGGTCTCCGAAACGCAACAATTAATGAACAAATAAATTAGAATACTTTTTATTTGTATTTAAGTTCACGATCGATTTCTTTATTACCAAGTTATAAAGGGTAATTTATTTATTGTGTCTGTGACACACGTGTTTGTAATGGAATCATTGCACTTCTTGCACGAGTGAACTTTCCAACACAAAAGTGGGACTATGTTCCTTTTTCAAAGACATAAAGTCCTGGTTTTGATATTTCGCTTCCTCGAATGAGGTCACGTTAGCGACACTAGCTCATCTCGTTACGTGTTTTCAAGAACGGAAAAAAGAGAGAAATCAGCATCTACATGTTGGTACTTATCTACTAACATGAGAGGAATGAACTAACTAATGTTGTAAAAATATACGTTAATTAATTAACAAAAAAAACGACTTCATCTCTCATCAAACTGTTGAATACATCCTTTCCAATTAAAAATGTAAGACTTATATGATTTTCTCATGGATTCCATTATCAGAACTGGACTGAATTGAAACGGGACCACACGGGAAGTGTCAGCTTTCTAAAAAAGAAGCAAAACCAAAATCGATTCATCCAGTCAAAAGTTATGAGGTAACAAACATAAAAAAACATACAGTCGAATTAAGAACCTCCACCTTTTTGAAGTAGGTTGAAAATTTAGTGATAGCCTATTGGTTAATCCTCGTTGCTACTCGTCAGGGGACCGGAGGTTTGTAACCTGGGCACCTCTGACTTTTTGGAGTAGTGCGTTTGTGGAAGCTTAACATCACATGCTTATCTGTGTAGCTTAAAGTGAAAATGGTGAGGAAACTTGCATATCTAACATACTGTTCTCTCATCTCATATTTGCCTCTCGAGTCGAGTTTGGCCATTGTGTTCACACCCGTGCCCAGTAGTATGGACATAAAAAGAGGTTGATGATGGTGATGAACGAATGTTTGAAAAATATTACCTCGGGATTCTCGGGATGTACGACGCGCAACTACAGTTTACTCCTTTCACTACTGTAACATAGCAGTATAGGTATTAGGTAGGTACTATGCAGTCATAAGAAATCTGAAGATATTGGCATCCGAACAATTTACGTAAATCTTTTTCGTACAAGCAAATAGTATCGCCATGTTTCAAAATTCTATAGGTGGCTAAGCGAAATATACCGTGGTTTCACTGCCGGTGTCAAAACAAGCATTTTTGACACCGGTCAACTGACGACATTTTTTCGCGCCGTCCGCCCTGTCTAGGTGATATTATGTCTATTTATATTTATGCGGGTTTTATTCTATTTCTATCTCCATCCAATCAAAACAATAGAAACCGTTAGGGTAAATTTACTTACCCTTCCACTTGGAAGGGTAAGTAAATTCACTTACCCTTCCAAGTTAGCACGATAACATCTTAGGCTGCATCATCACTTACCATCAGGTGAGATCTTAGTCAAGTACTAACTTGTATTAAGGTAAAAAAATACACCTTCGCTATTGGAACATGTCACAAATACAATGACATACTATACTCGTACAAAATCTACCTAATATAAAATCGAAGATAATTCTCTGAATAGGTAATACATAATAGACTAGATACGCGTAGACTAGATATAGGAACTCTATAAAGATAGAATAGAACTTCGCCGAGTAGTAAGTAGGCGGCGCCGCGCTAACGGAGGCATTAATCCAAATTCCAGATAACACTCCGGAATACGTAATTTCATTCAGCGTTTCAACGGCTCCGAGTAGCTACATGAATAGATTTCTTCGAACCCGGGCTGCGAATAAATAAATAAGTTTTCTCCATTTCTCTAGTCTATGGCACTAAGGACTAAGTTTGTTAGATCCAATATTCACTTCGATTTCGGATTTACAATTACTGGGGGTTATTTGCTAGACCGTTCTAGTTTTGTGTCTCAAAAAAATGCATCTGTCTGCTTTCAGAAACTCTACTTTTCAAGCCTTTTTATCATCATTTAAGTGGGTATATGCTTCTACTTCCTCACTTCTAAAGAGGAGTACACCTATACCTATCAAAACTGCATTATAATGAGTTCCAAACCTCAGACTACTTAAACGTACCTACTTCAGTCGGGGTGCAATTGCGTGAGAAAAACGAATCAAATCAAAATCATTTATTTTGCATGAATATGGGTCACATAATTGGTCTTAAATATAATACAAGTACAACATATTCTGCCAAATTGGTGTGCGAAAGATACGAGAGAAGCTAGGTGTACATATTTGAGGTAATTCATTATTAATTATTAAGTTCGTTCTCAAGAGATGTCACAAGGTGCAACACATTTAAGTTAAATTCGTATTCATCACTATTGTGATCGTAAACAAATTCCTCCCGCTGAATGGTCAAATCCGCTGTTTACACTTTTTCCAGCCACTCAGCAGGCAGAATTTGTTTACAATTAGGATAGTGATATACGTTTACCTTACACAATTGTACCTATAGCAGGGTGCTATCTTTTGCCACTTCATTCAAATTCAGTTTAAGTAAAGGTAGTCGGTAACAATTCTTCATCAGATAAAAAATTTTGGGGGCTGATTCTGTATCGCTTAGTTTGTTAGTAAGTTAGCCCTCACTGGTATTAACTAAGAAAATGGAGGCAAAAATCCTTTTTTTGTATTCTTTTTGAACTAGTAAGCAACTAGCACGGTATGTTGACATGATATCATACCAAACTAGGTTGGTAATTTGTGCAAACAGAACCCAAAAATAGGATTTTTGCCGTTTTCAGGTTTATACCCCAATCAGGGTTATTACTAAGAAACTGAACGATATAGAATCAGCCCACTGATTTGTTCGCGAGGATTTCCCCGCGCATTGTTAGATCAGTAAGTACTAGGATGCCATGGAAGACAAAGAGGCAGACAAAGTTCGCGTGGCCGCAGTACCGAAGTGGTAAACGGAATAGTTGCTCGTAGGTAGTTCGCAACGAAATTCAACATGTAGGTATAAAGTTCAGCAAACAGCTGAGCCACCACCTATTCGGGGCTGTTATCTGAAATCTGGATTAATGACTCAGTTAACGCTCAGTTTGCTCTTTATGTTGAAAACATAAAATAAACTACAAACTACGAAGTTGCAAGTTAATATTTATAGCTGGATTCTGGTGGCAATAATGCTTACTTTTGTTTTATAATGCTATCTGAGCTGCAAATTTTGTAGCGAATAAAACTCTTTCACACCAAAGTTTGTGTTATTTGTGTTCATTTGTGTTCGTTATATTCGGCGTTACTCGTAGTCGTACATTCGCGTATTGAACCGAACTTTCAGCGGCGCGGCATAATTTCGGCAGGTGTGTGGATAGCCACACACCTATTAGCAAGCTATGCTTAGTTATCACGACAGAGAAATATTGAAGATAAGCAACATTATAAGTATTGTCATTGTCATGACATTGTAGAGCGTGATTGTACGTTTCTCACTCGTACATTGTGGTCCGCGTTGAGCTCTGCCCGTATCCTTGGAAGCGGTCTCAATAGAATTGACATCTACAATAACCCTGGACAGGGCGGGGCGCGCGAAAAATTGTCGCCAATTTACCGGTGACAAAAATGGCCGCGCTCAGCAGCCACATAGGTATAGAATTTTTTCACGCTTGTTTTTTTTTTTATACTATATAGGCTAGCGCTTGACTGTGATCACACCTGGTGGTAAGTGATGATACAGTCTAAGGTGGAACGCCTAGAAGATGCCTATTCACTCTTGATTTGAAGGCACCCGGGTTGTAAGTGGCAGGAAAGACACTGCCTGGAAGGCCAGGCCTTTGCACTCCGTATCAGGAACGAGGAATCAAACCGCTTCGTACGCGTCTTTGGCACGTCGACTATGTATGGGTGGAAGCCTTTACGATGCCTTGCCGTTCTATGGTAGAAAGGTGACGGGGGAACCAAATTAAAAAGTTCCACCTAAGTAAAAGTTTGTACGGAAAAAGTTCACGTAAATTGTTCGGATGACCATATCCTGAGGTTTTTTATCGGTGATCATTACCAACAAAAATAATTATGATCGATAGATTGAGCTTTCTTAATTAAAACTTTAGATACGTGTTATATTTTGTACTTGTTTGTGAAAGCTCCTAAGTATCGTTCAAAGTCGATTTTAATAAAATAAAGTTTAGCTCTGAGTCTCGCATGCTGCGATGCATCGCAAATATTAAGTTAGCTTTGACATTTTTGCCTCATCTAAACTTTGCGGTGTAAACTTTTTAATGGACTACTAAACGGTAAAGGAAGGTACTGTTTATTTTTACAGTAAATTTCCAAAATTTTTACAGTAAATTTCCTAAACTTTTAAGAATCGTTGAATCGTGTAGGAACGATAAAATATATATGACTAATTTCCGAAACGCGGTTTAAATTTTTACTCACACATAAGCTATTACCCGAGGCTGCTTCAGAGTAATTTCGGGTTTTGAAAAGACTATACAATGTTTTGAATAGACTGTACTTTTCGCCTTGATAATATTCCTGTGATTAGCATTACCACGTTCATCATCTAAATAAACCAGTCTTGGATTATTATTTTTTTATTTATTTCGAAATCATAGTTAGGAACTTTAATTTCACTGAAATGTATAGGTAAAAATAAGAAAATGGATACGCTCAGCGAAGATTCCCAAAAGCCACTCTCTTTTACAAAAGAACTTCGAGAAAGGTCCTTAGGGTCATGTAAAAGCGCTCCACGCGTCTGAGGGTCGTAAAAAATGACACTTCTCAGGTGATATTCTCCGTTATTGCATTACTCCGCTTTATAATTCATCGACTTGATCTCTTAATGGAATTAGTGAAGTAACACGAGCGCTGTGCTGAGTTTTCATTTCCAATTGCGTATTTAATACGATTACAGTACGAGTAAATATTTGTAATAGCATATAAATTTTACCTACATTTTCGACCTGAGGATTGTTATTCAATAAGTTCAAAGTTGCTGTAAAACGAAAGCTCGTTAATAAAGCTTACTATAGTATTAAGGATTATTTACATGAATCAAATCCTTGGGAGTGAATGAACTGCTGTATTATAATTACTAGCTCAACTAGTTTTTAAGAGCATTTGTGAAGTGGTGATAACCGAAAACAAAACCCGGCTGAGTTTGTTGTGGGCTTCTCCTCAGTGCAGGGCGCGTTGGAACCCTCGTAAACTTAGTTTTAAGTCGACTTGCAGTTATCACCGTACATAATATTATGTAACAAATATTGTTGACGTTTTACAAGTGCCTTGTAAGTTAGGCCTATGTGAAATAAATATATTTTGACTTTTGACTTTGACTTTATTGTCCGCGGTCCGTCCCCGTCTAATTATGTTCCAACTTTAATTCGATGCATTTAATTGACATTCCGAATTTTATTAAACTCCAATAATCCTCATATATTCCACCAAAATAACTTAAAATATTCCAAAAAAGTGACTTTCAAAGCAGGATATTAGATTAATAATTATTTGAAATACTATTATGAAATTATTATTATTACTATACTATTGTGAAACCGCCGACATGAAACACCACATACATTGTGACTTCGTGAACACGTGAAATCGTGGTCTGCGATATCGCATTGTGAAGTCAAGATCTCCTGAGGATGCCCCAGTGCCGGGATGAACGTGCGTCGAAGCCGTGTGTGGTCAGTAGTGTTTCATGTGGGCGGTGTTTACGCCTGCTTCCATTCAATATTTCTAAACTATACTTATATTTAAAGTGAACTTATATTTATGTGAAACTAAAACTCATCTGTTTTTTTTTCAGGTAAGCAGAATAAACCCGACGAGCTTTTACCTAGATTTTACAGCGAAGGTAAGTGCAAAGTCACAGACACAGGCGAGGCGTGGCAACTTGAGGATTTCTTGGTGGCTTTAAAAACGTATTGAATTTCCAACAATACCAACAGTGTATGTTATTTTGTACTAGGTCTGTCTATTGGTAGGTCTTGGTATTCAAATTTCAGTAAGTATAGGTCGTCTAATAATAGACTAAGACTTAGACTTAGTATATTAGACTCTAATTTAAAAATACACGCCCCTCCACTACATTAGTCCTTCAACTGAAGTTGTAAAATTCTAAAATGGCCCATGGTCGGAATCGAACCCGCGATCTCCCACTCAAATTCAATTGCGCGCCACTGTGCAAGGGAGGTCGTCTAAGTAGGCACGTATAAATCTCACTTATTCGCCATTTTAGAATTCCTTACCTGAACAGGGAAAACGGGTTATTATAGGACAACTTTGCTATATGTATATTTGCTGTCTATTGAAAAAATTTGTCAAGTGCGCGTCCAAATTCAAAACGAACAAAAAATCACGTTTCTTGTACGGGAACCCCGCCTTAAATATTGTAATTTAACTATTTATTCTTAAAGTGAAGATATAACTAAATATTTACTTAGTGAATATTTTAAGCGTCTACCTGTTACTGTTATCAATATCGAGCAAAAACAAACAAAAAAGCACGCTTGTTGTATGGGAGCCCCATTAATTTTTTTTTGTATTTTTGTTATATCGGCAACAGAAATACATCATCTGTGAAAATTTTAAATGTCCACTTCTCAATTATGCCACTATCACCATAAAATAATGCTCTTTATAAGAATTGAAATAAACGTAGAAATATAGATCCGAGTAAAGCTCCCTAATTGCCGGGTGATTTTGAAGTTTTCGAAGTATACTTACAGACTTAGCTCCAGTATCGCTTTGTTACCGAAGCCATTATTCTGTAAACAAAAGCAATCTCACCGCAACTTTTAAGATACAACCGACATCTCGTAAATCAATCCTCGTGACGGTGCGGTATTACAGTTTTACGTTCGTATAGGATCCTGTCTGCTTCTACGACTTACGAGGTAATACCCATCTCTGACTAGAAACGCTTTCTATTCGTAGCCGCGCCATAGGCAAGCTCCCTGATTCTGTATCGTTCAGTTTGTTTGTTAGTTACACTGGGTTATTAACTATGCAATCGGAGGCAAAAATCCTAATTTTTTGTATTCTTTTTGCACAAGTTAGCAACTAACATGGTATGATGACATGATACCATATCAACCTAAAAAAACGGGGGCAAAAATAGGTTTTCTTTTTCAGAATTGCGGAAGAGTAATATATATATGACAGATAAACGACCTTTTACCTAATTACTCAACGTTTTACATTATTATGAAAATTCTTTCTAAACACTTTTGGTCCTTTTGGAGAAACTTTCATTAGATTTTCGGAGATTTTTGTAGATTTTCTTCGTGATGGAATTCACGTTACCAAAAAAATATTTTATTTCGCCTAGCAATGCACGATACCGATAACTTCATTGTTTTCTGTTTGTTTCAAAACAAACCATATTTTCAATATTGTCCATTATACACGTAACTTGCTATCTATACGTATCATGTATGAATTCGTGAAGAGAGTCAAATAAAAACATAATAAAAAGAGAGTTTCTATGATGCCTCGCTTATAGTCGAACTTTTCAATATTCCCAACTACAAATACGAGTATTTGCAGAGAACGTTATTACTGTCTGTTATCGTACTTATCTTGATGAAAACGTAATATTTTCGTTGTGGCAGTAAGGCCTTAGCTTATTTTTCAGACGATATTTTTCAGCATTCCGCTAAAAAATATTTGTGACAAGTAAATAATTAAAAAAACACGACTGCGCTGTGGCAAAGCGACTATTTCCAAAAACATATAGCCTTTGTTACACGGGATGATGTAAGCATTCTAACGATACTCTAACGATGTCCAAATCTCTTCAGTCGTTCAGAAGTTATGATGGAAAGAAAATCACATACATACATTAACTCTTAAAACATTACACTCCTTTTTTTGGGCGTCGTGTAAAAATTCAACCTCAGTGCCACTACACATTTTATTCCGTTTAAGAAACACGAAACTTCAGCAAAAGGACATAAATAAATAGACAAAAGGTATACGTTCTGGTTTACGTAAAGACGTCCGTTTCTTGTTGGTTTGAAGTAGATGTGAAAACAATTAACAGATCTTATGGCAGGAAAGAAACAAATCCGAAAATGAATATGCTTACTTAGGTACATACAAGTGCTTTTCAAATACAATTTTCATAGAAACAATTAGTATACTCTCAAGGTATCCAGATTTTTCCCGTTCGTGTTAAATTTATACGGAACTCTATGGACGTAAACCGCGCATGCTTAAAAGTTCTGACCGACTGTTTGTTGACTTACATTTCATTTTTTTTGTATCATGTTCGTATGGTACCATTTAATAAATTGGAGTGGTTCTTTGTATTTAGACAATAATGATACACCTAGATAGTAATAATTTCTATTTGGTAAGTGGTTTCTAGGTAGGGCCTGGTTTAATTGACCTTGCGAGCCTTCTGCAAAGGCTGTGTTTATTGTGTCCAAAAATACTGTGTACCCATGCGTAGGTGGCAGCGCAATCATACCCAACCAATTAGCACTAACATCGCTGTTTGTTAGCTCTCAGAAACTAACGTTGATGAAAAACGAAGCAGGGTTTTATTGGCTATGTTTTATGCCATACGATCGAAAATGTAGTCGCAATAATTTGAACAGGGCAAATTCCAACCATGTTTTTTTTTTTGAATATAGGCTTGCGCTTGACGACTTCACTTGACGAATCAGGCCTGATGGAAAGCAATGATGAGGTCTAGGATGGAACGCGCTTGCCTAGAAAATGCCTATTCACTCTTCTCTTGAAGGCACCTAGATTGTACTTGGCTGGAAACACGGAGGCTGGAAGGGCGTTCCACACCTTAGCGGTTCGTATCAGAAACGTGGAAACCATACAGCATTGCGCTAGAACACCAAAGTTCTAGTTGATATGCTTGTAGGGTCGTATAAGCAGCCGATGCCGTATAGCCTCTCGCCAGGCGAAACTTTAGCTAATGAAGGAATTCTAAAATGAAAGACTGGCGAACCGCAGTCCTTCAGGATTGATACAACAACAAACTTTTCTAGGGAGATAAGGGTGGGTAGATTGAAAAGGGAGTCTGCCTGAAACATTGAATATCGCTCACAAGGCTACAAGCTGTCATGGCGAGCAGACGCGTCCATGATTGATGTTGTGCGGAAACTTCGGCGCATCCACAACGGCTTTATTGAGAGTCTAAAAATGACTAGAGCTGTGCTTAGAAGTAATATTTTAAGCGTTTTAGATAATTTGTAAACAAATTGGTTAATGAGCGAACAAGCTCTATTATCTAGATTTCGTCGTAGAAGCAAAACCGTTAGCTGCCATACAGAACAGCTCCCTTGTGTAATCTTGCCAAAGACTTATGCTAATTTGTTTTATTTATGGTTATATTATTATTACCTACCACAAGTTCGTTTCTGAGGCTGGACTTTTGGATCCACAGGAATCTCAAAAGTATAAGTTGCTGTTATTATGAAAATTAAAAGTAATTACAAATATCAGGGCGTCCGTCAAGTAATGCTACTGCGTTAATTTTCTCTGGGACTCACTATGAAAAAAGATCGACTTGTGCTCGTTCAACCAATTAGTATAATCGCAACTTTAATTTACAGCCTTTATTATGACACCTGATATTATGAGAGCAGATAAATATAAAGTACCCGCAGGCTACAAACCAGGGAATAATAAAAAATAACAAACATCCACGATAAGAAAATCTGCGCGAATTGAATCACGTTCAAAAGGTCGTCAGGTGTCGCGGCGATCGGACGTATGATTAATGGCGAACGGAATATATTGGGGAATTTTCGCCCGTAAATTATTTTAACTCTGAAACCGGTGTGACCTTAATGCATGTGATACACGGTTTCAAACGGCGGTTTGAAACAGAAAAAACAGATTTGCGCTTTGCCGGCTACACGGTTCAAAACCATCAGTATTTATAGAACGTTGCGTGAATAGGACGTCTCTTCGCTCGCGCCTATGTTCACTAAAAAGGCGTTATGGCGCCTAACCTATCTAAAGAACAAAGAATTTTTTTTAATAATAAATAAATATATATATAAGGACATCACAGAACTCGCAATCTAGCCCCAAAGTAAGCGATAGCTTGTGTTATGGGTACTAGATAACTGATAATTATATATACATACTAATATACATAAATAGAATATATTGAAAAACACCCAGACACTGGAAAGTATTCATGCTCATCACACAAACATTTACCAGTAGTGGGAATCGAACCCACGACCCCCGACGCAGACGGCAGGTTTGCTACCGCTAGGCCATTCGGTCGTCTAATATAATTGGCGTGTCTTGCTCTTTTGTGTGCAAATCACGAAAAAAATAATGAAAAAATGAATATTGATGAAGCAATGGTTAAAAGAGAGATTAACCATTAGTCATATGAATTAAATGAAAAAAAAAAAGTTATGTATGGTAGATAACATACATAACTTTTTTTTTTCATTTCTTCTCGCGCCATTTTGTCGCCGCGTGCGTCTGCCTGCGCACGGCGCTGCAACACGACTGTCGTACGCGAGGTTTCAAACAAGCGGCTAGACGGTTTCAAACCAACGCTTGAACCAGTGGTTTCAAACGCAAGCCTCGCTACCAAGGGCGTTTAAAGGTCAAACGAAATTTGGCATGAAACAACTATCTACACGGTTTGAAACCTCAGTTTCAAACCGCCGTTTGAAACCGTGTATCAGGCCTTTAAAAGGGTTAGACTGTGAATGAACTTTTTCTACTACGCTTTAGAAGCATTCAATGACTGACTTGGATAACAATGTATTTCAAAACGTCATAGATGCTCGCAATATAATACAACATTCATTCAATCTAATACAACATTAGAATAATTTTAGTACTTATACTATACTAGCAAACGCCCGCGGCTTCGCTCACGTTAACTTCTGAGTTATGCTTTACTATGGTGGTTTAATTTCCAAAATTCCTGCATTACACACCATTTTGCCCACAAAATTTTCTCTTGCTTCCTGGTAATAGTCACATATTGATTTTGAAAAATTCGATCGTCACAAAAAAGTTTAATATGGTGGCCATTTTTAGGGTTCCGTACCCAAAGGGTAAAAGCTCTTACTAAGACTCCACCGTCCGTTCGTCCATCCGGCCGTGGTTGCTTGCTACCATGGTAAGACATATAAGTACAAAATTGTGGCCAATTCTTTTAAATTTTTACCAAAAATTCCTTTACTATGCTCGCTGCGATAATCAGATATCAATTTTGAAAACAATCGGCCCAGTAACAAACAAGTTCAAAATGGCGGCCACTTTTTAAAATGTTGACTACAAATTCTTTCTCTATGCTTGCTGCCATTGTCAAATATCGATTTTCAAAGCAATCGGCCCAGTAACAAAAAAGTTCAAAATGGCGGCCAATTTTTTTTAATTTTGACTACAAATTCCTTCTCGATGCTTGGTGAAATAATCAGATGTCGATTTTCAAAGCAATCGACCCAGTAACAAAAAATTTCAAAATGGCGGACACTTTTTTAAAATTTTGACCACAAATTCCTTCTCTATGCTTGCTGCCATAGTCAAATATCGATTTTCAAAGCAATCGGCCCAGTAACAAAAATGTTCAAAATGGCGGCCACTTTTTTTAAATTTTGACCACAAATTCCTTCTCTATGCTTGCTGCCATAGTCAAATATCGATTTCCAAAGCAATCGGCCCGGTAACAAAAAAGTTCAAAATGGCGGCCACTTTTTTAAATTTAGACTACAAATTCCTTCTCTATGCTTGCTGCCATAGTCAAATATCGATTTTCAAAGCAATCGGCCCAGTAACAAAAAAGTTCAAAATGGCGGCCACTTTTTTAAATTTTGACCACAAATTCCTTCTCTATGCTTGCTGCCATAGTCAAATATTGATTTTCAAAGCAATCGGCCCAGTAACTAAAAAGTTCAAAATGGCGGCCACTTTTTTAAATATTGACCACAAATTCCTTCTCTATTCTTGCTGCCACTGTAAAATATCGATTTTCAAAGCAATCGGCCCAGTAACAAAAAAGTTCAAAATGGCGGCCACTTTTTTAAATTTTGACCACAAATTCCTTCTCTATTCTTGCTGCCACTGTAAAATATCGATTTTCAAAGCAATCGGCCCAGTAACAAAAAAGTTCAAAATGGCGGCCACTTTTTTAAATTTTGACCACAAATTCCTTCTCTATGCTTGCTGCCATAGTCAAATATCGATTTTCAAAGCAATCGGCCCAGTAACAAAAAAGTTCAAAATGGCGGCCACTTTTTTAAATTTTGACCACAAATTCCTTCTCTATGCTTGCTGCCATAGTCAAATGTTGATTTTCAAAGCAATCGGCCCAGTAACTAAAAAGTTCAAAATGGCGGCCACTTTTTTAAATATTGACCACAAATTCCTTCTCTATGCTTGCTGCCATAGTCAAATATCGATTTTCAAAGCAATCGGCCCAGTAACAAAAAAGTTCAAAATGGCGGCCTATTTTTAAATTTTGACCACAAATTCCGTCTCTATGGTTGCTGCCATAGTCAAATATCGATTTTCAAAGCAATCGGCCCAGTAACAAAAAAGTTCAAAATGGCGGCCATTTTTTCAATTTTCACCAAAAATTCCATCTCTATGCTTGCTTCTATAGTCCCATATTGATTTTCAAATCATTCGGCCCAGTAACAAAAAAGTTCGAAATGGCGGCCATTTTTTGCAATTTTGACCACAAATTCCATCTCTATGCTTGCTTCTATAGTCCCATATAGATTTTCAAATCATTCGGCCCAGTAACAAAAAAGTTCAAAATGGCGGCTATATTTTGCAATTTTGACCACAAATTCGATCTGCTTGCTTCCATATTGATTTTCAAATCATTCGGCCCAGTAACAAAAAAAGTTCAAAATGGCGGCCAATTTTTTCATTTTTGACTACATATTCTTTTTCTATGCTTGCTGCAATAGTCAGATATCCATTTTGAAAGAATTCGATCCAATAACAAAAAAATTCAAAATGGCGGCCAATTTTTTAAATTCTGACCTCAGATTCTTAGTCTATGCTTGATGCAATGGTCAGATATCCATTTTGAAAGAATTCGGTCCAATTACAAATAAGTTCAAAATGGCGGCCATTTTTTTCAATTTTGACCACAAATTCCTTTTCTATGCTTGCTTCTATAGTCACATATTGATTTTCAAATCATTCGGCCCAGTAACAAAAAAGTTCAAAATGGCGGCCAGTTTTTTCAATTTTGACCACAAATTCCTTCTCTATGCCTGCTTCTATAGTCACATATTGATTTTCAAATTATTAGGCCCAGTAACAAAAAAGTTCAAAATGGCGGCCACTTTTTTAATTTTGACCACAAATTCCATCTCTATGCTTGCTTCTATAGTCCGATATTGATTTTCAAATCATTCGGCCCATTAACAAAAAAGTTCAAAATGGCGGCCATTTTTTTTAAATTTTCACCAAAAATTCCATCTCTATGCTTGCTTCTATAGTCCCATATTGATTTTCAAATCATTCGGCCCAGTAACAAAAAAGTTCAAAATGGCGGCCATTTTTTGCAATTTTGACCACAAATTCCATCTCTATGCTTGCTTCTATAGTCCAGTATTGATTTTCAAATCATTCGGCCTAGTAACAAAAAAGTTCAAAATGGCGGCCACATTTTTAAATTTTTACCACAAATTCCTTCTCTATGCCTGCTTCTATAGTCACATATTGATTTTCAAATCATTCGGCCTAGTAACGAAAAAGTTCAAAATGGCGTCCAATTTTTTAATTTTTGACTTCATATTCTTTTTCTATGCTTGCTGTTGATATGAGAAAAAGAATTGAAAAAAAAATTTATACCAAAATCAAAGAAGTTCGCAAATGTTCCCATCATCAAATTTGAAATTCGAATATCCCCGTCGCAGTACAAATTCAACAACCTAGGTACCCTGATTAGTATGAATCAAAGTTTTGTCGGAATCGAAAAATGACACTTTTGTATTGGAAAATCCCTAAAACCAACGGTTTTCACCCCTTAAAATTTGAATTTCTGGAATCCCCGTCTTAGTACGAATTCATGACCTAATATCAACCTAGGTACCAAATTTCAGATCTCTACGATTTGTAGTTTTTCGGGAATCCCTGGAACAACGAAAAAAATTACACTTTTGTATGGAGAAATCCCGAAAACCAACGGTTTTTACCCCTTAAACATGGAATTTCTGGAATCCCCGTCTTAGTACGAATTCATGACCTAATATCAACCTAGGTACCAAATTTCAGATCTCTACGATTTGTAGTTTTTCGGGAATCCCTGGAACAACGAAAAAAATTACACTTTTGTATGGAGAAATCCCGAAAACCAACGGTTTTTATCCCTTAAAAATGGAATTTCTGGAATCCCCGTCTTAGTACGAATTCATGACCTAGTATCAACCCAGGTACCAAATTTCAGATCTCTACGATTTGTAGTTTTTCGGGAATCCCTGGAACAACGAAAAAAATTACACTTTTGTATGGAGAAATCCCGAAAACCAACGGTTTTTACCCCTTAAACATGGAATTTCTGGAATCCCCGTCTTAGTACGAATTCATGACCTAATATCAACCCAGGTACCAAATTTCAGATCTCTACGATTTGTAGTTTTTCGGGAATCCCTGGAACAACGAAAAAAATTACACTTTTGTATGGAGAAATCCCGAAAACCAACGGTTTTTACCCCTTAAACATGGAATTTCTGGAATCCCCGTCTTAGTACGAATTCGTGACCTAATATTAACCCAGGTACCAAATTTCAGATCTCTACGATTTGTAGTTTTTCGGGAATCCCTGGAACAACGAAAAAAATTACACTTTTGTATGGAGAAATCCCGAAAACCAACGGTTTTTACGCCTTCAACATGGAATTTCTGGAATCCCCGTCTTAGTACGAATTCATCGGCTAATATCTACCTAGGTACCAAATTTCAGATCTCTACGACCTATAGTTTTGGCGGAATCCGTGGAACAACCAAAATCACCAAAATGCCTCATTCTTTTATATATATAGATTAAGATAGTTTTCTGTCCATTGCAGCTGGATACATGACCTTATCATCAGTCAGTCTACGTCAAATCGACACTTTACTCTATGCTTATCGACAGTCTTGTCTCCATGGCAATAGAACGCCGATATTGTAATCTCATTGGTCAGTTATTGAAGGGGAATTCCCGGCGCACTAAATTTCGCTCAGGCGCTCAAATGCTCGTCAAGTGTCGCGGCGATCGGACGTCTATGATTGATGTCCTGCGGAAAGTTCGGTACACGGCCATAAATTATACGAAGTCCAATAGTGACGGATGTTGAAACCATTCTACGATCATCCGTATACTACGACTGACCGTATACGATAGATTGTTTTCAGAATCGTTAGATTATGATAGTGCGTAGAAAAGCGTTTAAATATCAATTCTTGTAGGTATTGATTTAGCTAATAGAGAAAGAAATTTTAAAATCTTATCAAAGAAAATTTTTTAAAGAAATCCTCATATTTTCTCATTAAAACATAATTCTTTACATACATAGAGAAAGCACATTTTTAATGGCATAATATAATGATTTCCATAAAACTTTTCCCTTTGCAGATTTACGTGGGAAAAGTTGCCGGGGAGAAGATTTATCCGCTCAATTCAAAGAGTATGAAAGCGTATGTAAAACAGCGGTGGAGCGGAAAAGCGGGGAAGCGGCTGCAAATAAAACTGTTATTTTTTTGTAAGAAAAAGGACAGCGCTTTACGCTGCGACGCTCACCTGAAACAATATTTGCAGCGGTTAATGGCTTTCTACTAACCGAGATGAATAGTGGTTGAGACAGAGAGCTTTTACAATTTGACCAAACGACGATTTGCTTTCGACGAAGTTATTTTTCATACTGTAACACTCTTTGAGGTAACTTTAATATTTAACTAGTCTTTATTAAATAAAAATAGCCTTTATTAAACTGAAATCATAATAAGTATTACAAGTTTTTTTTTTTTAATTAATTATTCATTTGTTTACAAACGATTATAATTATAAATATTACAGTAAAAGATTAATAACATTAAATTACAAGTTAATAACAATAATTCAGTAACTAAAGTAGTATCAATATAATATGTGAAATAAACTGGAAATATAAAAACAGTATCACTAACCAACTATAAAGCTATTAACTAGATGACTAATAAAATCTATAATTTTTAGGGTTCCATATCCAAAGGGTAGAAACGGAACCCTTTTATTAGAGCCTGGTTTCTACCAAAGCGGAGCGGAGCTGTGTTTGAGTAACCAATCAGATGTCATCGTTTCGACATCTCCTCTCCCCTCAGTTTCGGAGATGTCAGAGGGGAAATGAGATGTTGAAATGATGACATCTGATTGGTTATACAAACACAGCTCCGCTCCGCTCCACTTTGGTGGAAAGCAGGCCTAGACTTCGCTGTCCGTCCGCCTGTCTGTCACCAGGCTGTATCTCTGGAACCGTGATAGTTACAGGTTTGATATTTTCACAGATGACGTAATTCTGTTGTCGTTATTACAACAAATACAAAAAAATAGAATAAAATAAATATTAAAGAAGTGCTCCCATCATGTACAACAAACGTGATTTTTTTGCTTAATTTTAGTCGATGATCCAGATAAGCTTCTTGGCTTTTCTGGCTATTGCATCATCATCTCGCTACTTTATGTAGATAATGGTACGGAACCCTTCGTGCGCGAGTCCGACTCGCACTTCACCAGTTTTTATAGTACATACATCGAAGTTTGTATGTTTAAATAGTCGTAAATGTCGATATTTATACATAGGTAAAATTACCGTCAAAGAATCGGTTTAATTTATCTATAATCTGAATTTGAGCCTACACCCTAGATTAACTCATTACTTACTTTTATGTAGTTTTTTTAGTTGCAAATAAATTATTATGTAAATAAATTAGACAGATCACAACACGTTCTGGAAAATTTTATGGCAGATAATTCGCAGAAAAAACTTGTTTAAACAACATTATTATACTTTAAACACATTTCGTAGTATTTTGTCTTGTCTACTTTGACCTTATTATCTCAGACTCTACCAGATTATTATTGTCACGTTTATTACAAGTCGCTTAAAAACTCTGGAAATTAATCTTCGACTTCGACATTTGAGACTGCAATAGATCTATACCAATGATATTTATGATCTTATAGTAGTATTTGGTAGGTTCGAATCTATATTTTATACTTAAGCATTACGTTCAAAGTGTTTAATTATCAAGATATTTATTATTATGTAAGTACATTAATCATACATCACACAAACAGGAGCTATAGACGTAATTAAAATCAATATCGCATTAATAAATAAACGTTTTACTGTGTCAACCGTAACACACATAGAGGGCGGATCGAGGACGTTTCGGGCAAAAATTGTAAAATTATTCAAGGATTGTATTTTAAATGACATATATTAAAAAACGCTTACAGCAACAAGCAAGGTGGGCACAATATGATAAACAAATACTTTTTGTATGATTGGCAATATACCTCATGCAGTCACAATTGATTTATATGCCGGCAAAATATCTCTATAACTAATTAATGGCTTTGAAACTACACGCATGCTTAAAAAAAACTAACAGCAGGTATAATATTAAATCTGCCTAATAGGTAAGCATAAATTATGCGTCGTAATTTTTATTGAACTTTATTGTATAACCGAAGAAAACACACTTAGAACAAAGTACCTAATACTCCCAGTTGACATTTAGACGCACAAGAAACAAATTACGCGGGTGTGGCAAATGATTGTAAGGTATAAAAAATCTTTGTCCCGATCCGCCCTCGATCCGTCCGTTACGTGCTTACCTAGCGTTTTAATGTTGTTTTCCATCTCGGCCTCGAGCCTCGACCCACTGACACAGCAACTGATTCCTCAGTTTATCTGTGGGGTCTTAAATAAATACCAGCTCATCAATAATGTCCCAGTCTAATACATAAATCAGATGTTAATCGTCGAGAATTATCAATGAACTACTTTATCTTGCTAAAGTTTATGCATGTTTATTTAATTCATTAATTAATACACGAGTTCTGTATTATACCTATTATAATGTAGTATTATCTACAAGGAAATTATTTTTTTGCTAGTGTTGTACTCCTTTTCCTATAAATTATTAAATGCGTATCAAAATTATATCTAACCGGCGGTATTTGAACCCGTGTATCCCAGCTATCGCGGTTGGGCGGTATTTATTTGTCTATACTTCTATACTATTATTATTAATATAATATTATAAATCTGAAAAGTTTGTTAGTTTGAACAGCTATGACAGATCTTTGTGACGATCGCAAATATGTCATATGGCTACGGCTGCAGAGAAGTAAGTTTTGTCAATAATAAACTTGCGTCGGATGGCGGCAAGTGAAAAGCAAGCCTTGTTACACTCGAGTTCCGCAACAATAGAGGCTGTAGCAGCAACAGCAGTGTGCCCGAGATGTGTTTCTAACTCATTAGTATCAACAGCTATTTGCGCCGATCGCAAATAATATGTCATATGGCTACGGCAACAGAGAAGTAAGTTTGGTCAATAATGAACTTGTGTCGAATGGTGGCAAGTGAAAAGCAAGCCTTGTTACACTCGAGTTCCGCAACAATAGAGGTTGTAGTAGCAACCGCAGTGCGCCCGAGATGTGTTTCTAACTCCTTGGTATCAACAGCTATTTGCGCCGATCGCAAGTAATATGTCATATGGCTACGGCTGCAGAGAAGTAAGTTTTGTAACTTGCGTCGGATGGCGGCAAGTGAAAAGCAAGCCTTGTTACACTCGAGTTCCGCAACAATAGAGGTTGTAGCAGCAACCGCAGTGCGCCCGAGATGTGTTTCTAACTCCTTGGTATCAACAGCTATTTGCGCCGATCGCAAGTAATATGTCATATGGCTACGGCTGCAGAGAAGTAAGTTTTGTAACTTGCGTCGGATGGCGGCAAGTGAAAAGCAAGCCTTGTTACACTCGAGTTCCGCAACAATAGAGGTTGTAGCAGCAACCGCAGTGCGCCCGAGATGTGTTTCTAACTCCTTGGTATCAACAGCTATTTGCGCCGATTGCAAGTAATATGTCATATGGCTACGGCTGCAGAGAAGTAAGTTTTGTAACTTGCGTCGGATGGCGGCAAGTGAAAAGCAAGCCTTGTTACACTCGAGTTCCGCAACAATAGAGGCTCCAGCAGCAACAGCAGTGCGCCCGAGATGTGTTTCTACTATCAACAGCTTTTTGTGACCATCGCAAATATGTCATTTGGCTACGGTTGCAGAGAAGTAAGTTTTGTCAATAATAAACTTGCGTCGGATGGCGGCAAGTGAAAAGCAAGCCTTGTTACACTCGAGTTCCGCAACAATAGAGGCTCCAGCAGCAACAGCAGTGCGCCCGAGATGTGTTTCTACTATCAACAGCTTTTTGTGACCATCGCAAATATGTCATATGGCTACGGTTGCAGAGAAGTAAGTTTTGTCAATAATAAACTTGCGTCGGATGGCGGCAAGTGAAAAGCAAGCCTTGTTACACTCGAGTTCCGCAACAATAGAGGCTGTAGCAGCAACAGCAGTGCGCCCGAGATGTGTTTCTAACTCCTAAGTATCAACAGCTATTTGCGACGACCGCGAATAATATGTCATATGGATATGGCTGCAGAGAAGTAACTTTTGTCAATAATAAACTTGTGTCGGATGGTGGCAAGTGAAAAGCAAGCCTTGTTACACTCGAGTTCCGCAACAATAGAGGCTGTAGCAGCAACAGCAGTGTGCCCGAGATGTGTTTCTAACTCATTAGGCAAGTTGCGTGGAGCCGAGTTTGACCTCCGAGTATTACTTGTGGAAGTAGACGAAGAGCCGTTAAATATTCTATGAATATCGTACATGTTGGGCGCATATCGGATAAATACTTACTAGTTGCTGGTCATATCGAGTTAAGTGTTTTATTTTATTACTATACCTTATGTTAATGATTTATCTCTTTACTATATCTTATGTTAATTATAATTAATCAAAACATTTAAGTATATGTCTTTAACAATAATTATTGTTAAAGACATATACTTAAATGTTTTGATTCTACACTGATTTTAAATTATAAATATTTCAGTCCACAAAGACGCGCTCACAAAACGCTCGTGACGCGCTCGTGTCAAAATCATTTAATATCCATACTAATCGAATAAAATTTGATTCGTATGGAGTTTCACAGAGTGGGGCGCGTCATCGTGGATTGAAATATCTATAGGCTTGTATGGATTCTTGACCATCTTGTCAAACTGCTTGGAAAGGTCATAAACAAAAAAACATTATTTTTATAATGCAAAAACATCCACTGTAAACATTGCTGTAATATTTTCTGCAGTAACTTAATTCAAAACGTTCTCTCAGAGTTCATACTTTGGGATAGCCATTAAAACCCGATGTTTAACAAAAAAACAGGTCATTCATTACAGAAAAAAGCGCGGGACCCACGGAAACAAAAGCTATTAAAGGAGACAGACAAGCCGCAAATAAAAGGAAAACAAATTAAAGTGGGAATCCCGAAGAAACTTGTCAAACAATGAAGGTGGGGTAACAAAGGCCACGCGAACCGGGTGCGATGCTGTGTAGGGTAACCACAACGGTATACCAGATACCTAGGTCCCAGTTTATACTACTACGACCTCCTTTACTTAGTGGTGCGCGCTCGGATTCGAATACGAGACCGCGGATTCGGATCCCGCCGCAGGTCACTCAAGAATTTTGTAATTTCCAATTTGCCTCATGTCTGGTCAGGTGGCAGCTAGTTACCACTCTACCAGCACTGTCATAAGTGATTTAGCTTTCCGGCGTGATTAGAAACCCTTAGGAGTTACTTACTCCTTTTAAGTTAGTACGTAAGTATCATCTTCGGCTACATCGACATTACAACAACTGTAAATTACTGGTAAACTAGTTGCGAAAAGTTTGTCATTTCTTTGCGATTCCCGGTTTGTTGAAACAAGCCGAAGGCGCGGGTTAACTATAGGGACGAGTAGAAATGACAATAGGCATGCAGACGACTATATTATGATGATAATCCGCCCGCTCCGGTGCCGTGCAGGAGAAAACAAAAAAGCACTAATGCGGAAAGGATAACTTTCCGCACGCAAAACACACATGGAAATGTGTACTTTTTGAGCAAATGTATTAAAAATTACTTGTATAGTGTGTAAAAAAGTACCTACTAATGTACGTAATTAAATTGGGAAAATTAATTTGATTGTTGGTTTGAAAGCTGATGTCCGGTTTATTAAGGCGGGTCTAAGACCAATAAGGGTAATTGGTCTCAACGTTGGAGCCAACATGTTCCACCAAGTTCCAACGCAGCGGAGTAGTGCAATTAAGTAAAGAATGCTTGCGTCTGTCAGCGCAAGCACTTGCACACTAATGAGACTGTTTGAGCGTGGTGCACCGCACTTGTGCACTTCTGGGAGCACAACGGGTGCTTGCTTTCGCTGTTTAAATATTTCCTTTTTTGGGTTCCCTGGTAATTAACCCGGAGACTTTTCTTCGCCACACGTACGCACAGTAGGGTTGTCGATGATGCTTTTTCCACGACTGCCCAAAAAAAGGAATGTAATGTTTAACAAAGCTATATTTTTTGGGAAAAAGTAGTTTTGCCACAGGGCAGTCGTGTTTTTTTTTATTTTTATAATTATTGTTTTAACTATTTACTTGTTACAAATTTTATTTGATTGGTTTTTTACTCGACTTCAAGAATAGAAGGGTTATGTTTTCGCGCGTATCTTGGGTGTATATTTGTGCATTCCTTTTTTGCCTCGTATCTTTCAAGGGTATCGTTAAAAACCTATGTAACTAAAAACACTCGAGTTTCTACCCGAGTGTTTTGTGTTTTTAGGGTTCCGTACCAAAATGGTAAAATGGAACCCTTATGGTGCGACTTTCTCCGTCTGTCTGTCTGTCCGTCACACTCGATTATTTTTATCAAAAAGGCGGATTTTTGCGCATAATATAGGTCGTTATAAAAAAAGTGGCTGTGACATACGGACTGACAGACAGACAGACAGACATGACGAATCTGTAAGGGTTCCGTTTTTTGCCATTTGGCTACGGAACCCTAAAAACTTAACGATCGAACCTGTCGAATGGGGTATCAAAATGGAGGAAATTAACGGCCCATTATCCCGGTTTTTAGCAACTACGCCACTTTTCAAACCAATTCAAAATCATGAAAAAATAGTTTTTTTTCACTGTTAAAAATAAATATTAAAGATACATGCCTTATCTCTTTAATGTACTCATGAAAACACGATAAGTTAAACTTGCCTCGATCATAAAAATTTTTGAAAACAGGTCGTTTTTGTTCATTTTTCTAATGGCATTTCCAAAGCTTCAGACCAAATTTCATAAAAATTATACGTAAAGTAAGCTCATTGTATTACCTATTTATTGGAAAGACAGATTTTAAATAAAAAAATTGCTGCAAAATTTCGCCTAACAGAAGTCATAAAATGATCTAACGCATCGAATAAGCGATGTACTTCAGTGGCTCACGAGCCTCTATACGAGAAGGACCTGCGCAAGTTTTCACGACTCACGCTCCTTTCGCGCTAAAATTATTTATTTTTTAATTATTTGTAAATAAATTCTCTTACTACATTTAGTAATAAAATTAAAATATGGTAAGTGTTTCTTGAGTTTTTCAAAATACCCAGCCCTCAAAAGCTCCAAAGAAAATCTGATACGAACTAAGAAAATTAGGTAGGTAAAGTAAATTCCACCACGTGCAAATACCATCACGCTTAACCACAGTTTATACCTATATACAGTCAGTAAGGGAGACGAGATTTTTTTTGTTTGGCTAAACTGAGTTTCTCATGAATACATGATATTATAATATCCTCTCGACTTTATTTTGGACATGGCGGTCAATAGAAATTTAAAAACTGCGTGGGAGATATTTCTGAACTTCCAACCCCTAGATTGGTTCCTACTAAATAGAAATACCTCACCTACCTACTAATAAGTTTTTAGAAAAATACAAATATGATAATATTAAGGAGCACAAACCCGCGGAACCCGAGACCTTTCAAAATTTCAAAATGGCGGATTCAAAATGGCCGCCAAACGAATTTCGTCGGTATCTCGGAAAGTATAAAAGATGGAAGAACGGTTTTTGACAAGAAGTGATCAGGACTCGAAGGTGTATTCGATGGATAGAAAAAAATTAAAAATTGCGGAATTAGTTTTTTCCATAGATAAGTATGGGAATATTTAAGAGGTCAGCGATGATTCTTTTATAGGCTGGAAGACAACCCGCGGCCTACTAGTACATTTATATATTCACTGACTCATTGATCACCTCTCCTGAGCAATTTTGTATGAAACAAAATTTTTTGACGTATACTGTCATGTACAAGCCAAATGTCATTTGAAACGTCATCCAATTGGCAGTGAGCTGAAAAATTTTCAAAATTGTGGATTCAAAATGGCCGCCAAACGAATCTCGCCAATATCTCGAAGAGTATAAAAGATGGAAGAACGATTTCTTGACAAGAAGTGATCAGGACCCAAAGGTCTATTCAAAGGACAGAAAAAAATTCAAAATGGCGGAATTTATTTTTTTCATAAAAAATGTATGGGGAATGTTGAGACTTACGTTGTAAGGCAAATAGCGGGGGAAGACAGCACGCGGGCCACATGTGGCCCGCGCCCCCATGCGCCCTACTAGTCAATTACTATAACTATTAATATATATATAGCTGGTCGTGCTGATTCACTGACTCATTGATCACCTCTCCTGAACAACTTTGTATGAAAAAAATTTTTTTGACGTATACTGTCATATACAATGGAAAAATTCAATAAGAACAAAAATATGGAGAGAGCTGATGATTGAGGATTTCGGAGACAAGTGAAGAGCCCGGCCAAGGTATCGAAGATAGGTGGGGGGTGCTCGACCAAATGTCATTCGAAACGTCATCAAACGTCGTCAAAAAAAATCAAAATGGCAGATTCAAAATGGCCGCCATTTGAATTTCGTCGATATTTCGGAAAGTATAAAAGATGGAAGAACGGTTTCTTGACAAGAGTTTATTATGATCCGAAGGTCTATACGATGGATAGAAAAAAAATTCAAAATGGCGGACTTTATTTTTTTCATAGAAAATGTATGACGAATGTTGAAGAGACTAAAGGTTGAAAGGCAAATAGGGGGAAGAGAGCACGCGGGCCACATGTGTCCCGCGCCCCCACGCGCCCTACTAGTATAATATATAGTTACTCGGGCTGATTCACTGACTGACTCACTCATTGATCACCTCTCCTGAACAATTTTGTATGAAAAAAAAAATTTTTAATATCCATTTCGTATATAAGGGAAAAATTCTTTCGGAGAAAAAATACGGAGAGAGATGATGAGTGAGGATTTCGAAGACAGGTGAAGAGCACAGCCAGGGTATCAAAGATAGGTGGGGGGTGCTCGACCAAATGTCATTCGAAACGTCATCCAATTGGCAGTGAGCTGGAAAAAATTTCAAAATGGCGGATTCAAAATGGCCGCCGTTCGAATTTTGTCGATATCTCGGAAAGTATAAAAGATGGAAGAACGGTTTCTTGGAAAGAAGTGATCAGGACCCGAAGGTGTATTGGATGGATAGGAAAAAAATTCAAAATGGCGGAATTTTTTTTTTCATAGAAAATGTGTGGGGAATTTTGAAGGGATTTTTTATGGGCGGGAAGACAGCACGCGGGCCACATGTGGCCCGCGCCCCCACGCATCCAACTAGTATATATATATAGCTGCTTGTGCTGATTCACTGACTGACTGATTGATCACCTCGACAGTCTTCAGAACCCTGAATCATCATCTCATTTCATATGTTTTCTCTGAGAATCCTCCAAAAAACCGCATCAAAGTACTACATGTTGCACAACTTTTCAATAGTCTCTTCAATATTCCCTATACATTTTCTATGGAAAAATAAATTCCGCAATTTTTAATTTTTTTCTATCCATCGAATACACCTTCGAGTCCTGATCACTTCTTGTCAAGAAACCGTTCTTCCATCTTTTATACTTTCCGAGATACCGACGAAATTCATATGGCGGGCATTTTGAATCGCGCCATTTTTAATTTTTTTCAGCTCACTGCCAACTGAATGACGTTTCAAATGACATTTGGTCTAGCACCCCCACTTATCTGCAATACTCTTGGCTGTGCTCTTTACCCGTCTTCGAAATTCTCAATCATCAGCTCTCTCCGTATTCCCTCTGAATGAATTTTTCCATTAAATACGAAACAGTACTTGAAAAAAAAATTTTTTCATACAAAATTGTTCAGGAGAGGTGATCAATCAGTGAGTGAGTCAGTGAATCAGCACAAGCAGCTATATAGGCTATATAGGCTAGCTATACTCACCGTTTAAATCTTTCCTAGACTACGACTAGTATTTAAAAAACAAAATCAGCTAAATCGGTCCAGCCGTTCTTGAGTTTTAGCGAGACAAACATACAGCAATAACTGATTTATAGAAAATATACCTCTGTTGAGATATCGATTACCATAAAAAAATCAAAATATAGGTAAAAACGCAACTTCCAACATATATTTCGTGAAGCGAATTATAATGTAAATAGTCCAACTGTAACAGTTCAACTGTGACGCAAATATTTATGACATAGGGTCACGGAGTTCATTTGAACTGCGCGACTTACGGCAATGATCGGTAGGTATCGTAGCGCGGGGTCTGAGCGAGCGATAAATGCCTAAAGTGCTGGGATATAGTCGCCTTAATAAAAAGAACACGATTATTGGATTATCATTCTTATTATAAGTGCACGTTAGCAGCTGGTCCTCTAACTTAATATTTCCCCGTGACAGATGCTTCATCGTAGCCAAAGGAATGCCGGCTTTCTATTTTGGAATTAGCGTTATTTTAAATCCGTAGTCTAGCACTTTAATCATGTTTTCTGCGAAAATTTCGTGTGAGCGCTCCTGGCGAAACTCCCGAGACGGTTTTACAAGAACTCATTCGTATATTCAATCTTGGAAAAACTTTCGTGAACTTCCATTTCGTCTTGTATTTTTAAGAAAATTTTCCTCGTTACGTGTTCATTATTTCTAAATCTCAAGTTTTTCTAAATCTTAAGTTAAAGCTATGCTTTTATTGGTTTTAAGAACTCTTTCTTAGGGGTCTTTTAGGAAACTTGTATAAGAGCTGAAAAATATAAATGACGTCATGAGATACCATTTTTAGGGTTCTGTACCCAAAGGGTTTTTTTTTTTATATACTATACTAGCAAACGCCCGCGGCTTCGCTCACGTTGAACTTCTGCTTTACTCCCTCAGGCGTTTCCAAAATTCTTGTATTAACCATTGTTATGCCATTTTATTTAATTTTGATTACTAAATATTTCCTGCTTGCTGGTTATAGTTATATATTGATTTTGAAAAAATCGATCGTCACATAAAAGCTCAATATGGCGGCCATTTTTAGGGTTCCGTACCCAAAGTGTAAAAAGGTACCCAAGCAATCGGCCAAGTAAAAAAAGTTCAAAATGGCGGCCATTTTTTTATTTTGACCCCAAATTCCTTCTCTATGCTTGCTGCGATAGTCAGATATCGATTTTTAAAGCAAATGGCCCTGCAGTAAAAAAAAAGTTCAAAATGGCGGCCAAAAAGTTCATCATTTTTTAATTTTGACTACAAATTCCTTCTCTATGCTTGCTGCCATAGTCAGACGTCGATTTTCAAAGCAATCGGCCCAGTAACAAAAAAGTTCAAAATGGCGGCCAAAAAGTTCATAATTTTTTAAATTTAGACCACAAATTCCTTCTCTATGCTAGCTGCCATAGTCAGACGTCGATTTTCAAAGCAATCGGCCCAGTAACAAAAAAGTTCAAAATGGCGGCCAAAAAGTTCATCATTTTTAATTTTGACCACAAATTCCTCCTCTATGCTTGCTGCCATATTCAGACGTCGATTTTCAAAGCAATTGGCCCAGTAACAAAAAAGTTCAAAATGGCGGCCATTTTTTTTATTTTGACCACAAATTCCTTCTCTATACTTGCTGCGATAGTCAGATATCGATTTTTAAAGCAATCGGCCCAGTAACGAAAAAGTTCAAAATGTCGGCCAAAAAGTGCATCATTTTTTCATTTTGACCACAAATTCCTTCTCTATGCTTGCTGCCATAGTCAAACGTCGATGTTTTAAGCAATCGGCCCAGTAACAAAAAAGTTCAAAATGGCGGCCAATTTTTTTATTTTGACCACAAATTCCTTCTCTATGCTTGCTGCCGTAGACCACAAATTCCTTCCTAGGTATCAAATTTCAGATCTCTACGACTTATGATTTTACTGGAATCCCTGGAATAACGCAAAAAATACATATTTGTATGGGTAAATCCCTTAAATGTAAGATTTTTACCCCTTGAACATGGAATTTCTGGAATCCCCGTCTTAGTACGAATTCGTGACCTAATATCTACCTAGATACCAAATTTTAGATCTCTACGACTTTTAGTTTTTCTGGAATGCCTGGAACAACGAAAAAAATTACAATTTTGTATGGAGAAATCCCTTTAATGTACTATTTCTACCCCTTAAACATGGAATTTCTGGAATCCCCGTCTTAGTACGAATTCATGACCTAATATCTACCTAGATACCAAATTTCAGATCTCTACGACTTTTAGTTTTTCTGGAATGTCTGGAACAACGAAAAAAATTACAATTTTGTATGGAGAAATCTCATTAATGTACTATTTCTACCCCTTAAACACGGAATTTCTGGAATCCCCGTCTTAGTACGAATTCATGACCTAATATCTACCTAGGTACCAAGTTCCAGGTCTCTACGACTTTTAGTTTTTCGGGAATTCCTGGAACAACGAAAAAATTTTACTTTTGTATGGGAAATACCCTTAAATGTATGATTTTTACCCCTTAAACATGGAATTTCTCGAATCCCCGTCTTAGTACGAATTCATGACCTAATATCTACCTAAGAACCGAATTTCAGATCTCTACGACCTATAGTTTTGGCGGAATCCGTGGAACAACCAAAATGGCTCATTCTTTTATATATATAGATAGGCTAGCGCTTGACTGTGATCACACCTGATGGAAAGTGATGATACAGTCTAAGCTGGAACGCGCTTGCCTAGAAGATGCCTATTCACTCTTGATTTGAAGGCACCCGGGTTGTAAGTGGCAGGAAAGACACTGCCCGGGAGAGTATTCCAGGCCTTTGCAGTGCGTATCAGGAACGAGGAATCAAACCGCTTCGTACGCGTCTTTGGTACGTCAACTATGTATGGGTGGAAGCCCTTACGATGCTTTGCCGTTCTATGGTAGAAAGGTGACGGGGGAACCAAATTAAAAAGTTCCTGTGCACACTCTCCGAAATATATTCTATAGAATACCGACAGACAGGCAACCTTACGACGATGTTCAAGGACCAGTGTCGGGTTGCCAATGAGTCTTCTAGCACGGCGATCCACCGAATCCAAAGCATCAAGCCGGTACTTGGCAGAGCCATCCCACAAGTGGCTACAGTACTCCATGCATGAGCGAACCTGTGCCTGGTATAAGGTTAGGAGCTGTTCCGGGGTGAAGTACTGTTTAACTTTATTTAAAATGCCGAGTTTTTTACCAGCTGTCTTTGCTTTGGATT
This sequence comes from Coenonympha arcania, assembly GCA_036785405.1. Classification (NCBI taxonomy): domain Eukaryota; kingdom Metazoa; phylum Arthropoda; class Insecta; order Lepidoptera; family Nymphalidae; genus Coenonympha; species Coenonympha arcania. The sequence goes on from CM072055.1 coordinate 17,273,559, forward strand.
CGATGCATCGGCCGAAGGGTAAAAATGTGACCCTATTACTAAGACTTCCCTGTCCGTCCGTCCGTCCGTCTATCTGTCACCAGGCTGTATCTCTTGAACTGTGATAGCTACAGATTTGAAATTTGACAGATGATGTTTCTTTTGCCGCTATAATAACAAATACTAAAAAAACTTGAATATTTAATTTATTCGATATAAATTAAATATTAAACGGGGTACCCATACAATGAACGAGTTTGTTTGCTCGTTTTGAATTTGGTGGGCAGAGGTGGTTTGGAATGGTGGTGTTTGGAATTGGAAATGGTCTTGTTAGTACGGAACCTTCAGTGCGCGAGCCCGACACGCACTTGGGGCTTCTCTTAATCTGCAATGAATAAGATTTGTTAGAAATAAATAAATAAATAAATATATAGGGGACATTTTACACATCGCAGTCTAGCCCCAAAGAAAGCGATAGCTTGTGTTATGGGTACTAGAAAACTGATAAATATACATACATACTAATATACATAAATACAATATATTGAAAAAGACCCAGACACTGGAAAACATTCATGCTCATCACACAAACATTTACCAGTAGTAGGAATCTAACCCACGACCTCCGGCTCAGACAGCAGGTTCGCTACCACTACGCCATTCGGTCGTCTAACTAAGAAATAGCTAATGTGGGGATAGAAATGGTCATTAGAGCCGAACTAAAGTTTTTTTTATACTATACAGGCTAACGCTTGACTGTGATCACACCTGATGGAAAGTGATACAGTCTAAGGTGGAACGCGCTTGCCTAGAAGATGCCTATTCACTCATGATTTGAAGGCGCCCGGATTGTAAGTAGCTGGAAAGACACTGCCTGGGAGGGTATTCCAGGCTTTTGCAGTGCGTATCAAGAACGAGGAATCAAACCGCTTCGTACGCGTCTTTGGTACGTCAAGTATGTATGGGTGGAAGCCTTTACGATGCCTTGCCGTTCTATGGTAGAAAGATGACGGTGGAACCAAATTAAATAGTTCCTGAGCACACTCTCTCAGTTATGGTGAAAGGATCGTAATGATAATTATTTTGATTCTATTTCATAGTAGTACCTAATAAGTCTGTATTGAAATGTGTTGTTAGGGCTAATAGTTAAGTAGTTGATAATAATGTATTCAGAACACATCAATTAATTTGCACATTTGCATTTGTGAATTAATCGTCGTCGTCGTCGTCGTTTCAGCCGATGGACGTCCACTGCTGGACATAGGCCTCCTGAAATGACCGCCAAACACCACGATCTTGTGCCGCCTGGCGCCAGCGACTCCCCGCGACCCTCTTAATGTCGTCCGTCCACCTGGTGGGGGGTCGACCGACACTGCGCTTCCCGGTGCGTGGCCGCCATTCCAGCACCTTGGGTCCTACCTACGGTAGTCGGAGCTACTGTGTTTTGCCTATGACGGTTTGATGGTGCTGTTTACCAGTTGATGACTAATTCAATTTCTTGATACTTCTCATATACCGGCAGTTTATCAATACTTACTAATTACATTAATTGATATTGGAAACGAAAATAGCAGCTCCGACGGATTTTCTTGGATTTGTAATTATACTGATAGGTTCTTAGTTCTTACTTGCCTTTAGTCGGGGAGTTTCAAAAAAATTATTTAATCCTTTTTCAATTACAAGTCTGCAAAAGTCGTGGGTGTTTTAAATTTTTTTAATTTTCCACTTGTTTTATAGTTTTTCGATTAATATATTATTGTGATTTAAATTATATTATTATTAAGAAATATCCCTTCCAAGTCATAAAGAGACGTTTATTGTGGCGCCCCCTGCAGTTCAATCACAAGAACAATTATCTACGAACCATTGCCAATGACTCACTAATATTTGAAACAAAACTGTATCCAAATCGGTTCAGTCATTTTCGTAATAATTGAGAACATTCGTTTGCATTGTAAATGTTTTTTATGGCGCCCCCTGGTGATCGATGTTCATAACAACTATCTAAAAACCATCGCCAATGAATACCAAACATTATACAGAAAACCACATCTAAATCGGTCAAGCCGTTTTTGAAATAAATGGGAAGATTCGTTTGCAATATAAATGTATTTTATGGCGCCCCCTGGTGATCGATGTTCGTAACAACTATCTAAGAACCATTGCCGCTGAACACCAAACATTATACAGAAAACCGCATCTAAATCGGTCAAGCCGTTTTTGAAATAAATGGGAACATCGATGTGCACACACAAACAAACCAACAAACAAACAAACAAACAAAAATATTTTTGCATTATTGGTTTTTGTGAAGAATTTAACATACAAACAAACATAAAATCTTTTTAATAGAGTAATGTACAAACGGTCTCTCACCCTAAACGCATATACCCGTACTCCGTTCCGTCGTGGGTAAAAAACGCACAGATGGCAACGACGCAAATCGAGAATTGGTTTTGGTGATACGGAACTCTCAATGCGCGAACTCGTTTCGCACTTACCTATCTAGTTTTTTCTTAAAATTTTCACTTTTCATGGTGCTTTTGTCTCTATTTTCATTATTAGTAAAGGCGGTAATTTAACATTGGCAAATCCGACATATTCGTTAATGTTAGCTGATGATCTATAATTCCAATAAGAAAGGTAGGTAATATGTAAATATTGTTTAACTAGCTTTTGCGCGCGGCTTTGCCCGCGTTAATTAAGATTTTTCACAAACCCAGAGATTCAGATTGTTCAATAACCTAAAATTTCCTTATCAACCTTAACCTTTATACTTACTTTCTAGAAAGTAGCATATGTGGTAATTATAGGATATCGTCTATCTCCATTCCAAATTTCAGCCAATCATTTCCGGGACAAAAAGTGGCCTTTGTATTAATCCAAGTAACAATCTTTCACCACTTAAATTTCCAGCCAAATCGGTTCAGTAGTAATGGCGTGGAGGAGTAGTACTTCTCTCGCGTGAACTTCGTTTTTACACAAACTTTACGGTAAACACGAATTTTCCAGAATAAAAGATAAGCTGTATGATAATCCAGGATATCGTCTATCTTCTCTTCATATTTCAACAAAATCGTTTCTGTAGTTACAGCAAGGTATTTCTACCACGAAAATTACGGTTTTTCACATATTTTTTAGAATCTATGGATATTTCCGGGATAAAAGTAGCCGTAAGATTAATGCATGATGTAATCTATCTCCATTCTAAATTTCAGCCAAGTCGGTTCAGTAATCGCAGCGTAAAGGATTTTTCTCCTGCGTGGAAATCGATTTTTCAAAAATCCCGTTAAACCATGGATTTTTCCGGGATGAAAAATAACCTTAGTTCTAAATCATTACATAATTTACCTCTGATCCAAATTTTTGCCAAATCGCTTCAGTAGTTACGGCGTAAAAGAGTTTTTCTCCCGCGTGAATTTTGGTTTTTCACACATCTCGCGGAAACCATTGATTTTTTCGGGATAAAAAGTAGCCTATTCATTAATCTAGGATATAATCTATATCCTTTCCAAATTTCAGTCAAGTCGGTTCAGTAATTACGGCGTGAACGATTTTAATCTGGCGTGGAATTCGATTTTTCAAATATCCCGCAAAAACCGCGTAATTTTCCGAGATAAAAAGTAACCTAAGTACTAGATCATTATATAATGGACCTCTAATTCAATTTTTAGCCTAATCGTTTCAGTAGTTGTGGCGTAAGGGAGTTTTTCTCCCGCAGGAATTTTGGTTTTTCACACATCCCGCGGAAATCACGGATTTTTTCGGGATCAAAAGTAGCCTATGTATAAAACCGGGATGCAATCTACCTCTATCTCAAATTTCAGACAAATCGATTCAGAAATTGGGACGTGCAGGAGTATTTCCCCCGCGCGTATTTCTATTTTTTACAAATTTCGCGGGAACCATAGATTTTTGTGGGATAAAAAGTAGTCTATTTATTAATCCAGAATATAATTTAACTCTTGTTCAAATTTCATCCAATTCCGATCAGTAACTGCGGCGTGAAATAGCATTTCTTCGTAATATATTTGGACCCCCGTGTCACCCTCCTAGGAGGTAGTCTCGTTAGTAGGGGTGGAATCAAAAAGTCGAGGAACTTTGTTATTTTTATCCAAAAGCCTACTTACCGATTTTAATGAACATAACTTGAAATTTGACGGATTTCCATGTATGTAAAATAAAATTCCTTATTTAACACCCTTAGCGGTAGAATTTCAAAAATTCCTTTTTTAGTACACATCTAGGGTGTTAAAAGAATATTCCCTGAAAATTTCATGTTTCTACGTTCAACCGTTTGGGCAGTAGCTTGTCCAAAAGCCAGCCAGCCGGGACCTAGCGTTTTCTAATTACAACTCCCTTTTTAGAGAGTTAGGGGTGAAATTTCCAAAATCCCTCGGACACCCATTCTCTTATTTTTATTCGAAAGTCTATATACCTATTTTCATGAATCTAACTTGAAAAATGAGAGACTTTCATACAAACCTAAATCCCTTATTTAACCCCATTAGGGGTAGAATTTCAGAAAACCCTTTCTTAGCGAGCGGTTTGGGTTCACAAAGAATCTTCCCTAAAAATTTCAAGTTCCTACGTTCAGCCGTTTGGGCTGTAGCTTGTCTGTCAGTCAGTCACTCAGGACAAAGCCTTTTATAGTTATAGATAGATTAAAACGTGCGTTTATTAATTGTTAGATATATCAAGCGAATTTCATATGAATATTTCATTTCTGTTTTCGACCAAATAATTATTAGAAATAATAATTATTCGTATTATTGTCGAATTACCGCTATGCCCAGCTTCAATTAGAATAATATTTGGTGATTAAACTCCGTAATACGCAATTACGGCCGTATCAATAAGAGCACTTGTTACTGTTTTAATTTTACTGTGGCTTTAATATTTTTTTATTAAATGTTTTTTGAACCATCTGCTGGTATTGAAACCATTCATGTAAGCAAACGAACAAGCAAACATTAAACATTTTTTTCGATTTCCTGTTCAATTTCCTGAAAAAGCAGCTTCCGTAGTACATCGACGGAATTATCCTGTAAGGTTTCCATTTCTTCTTTGAAGCTCCTACAGAATCCTGAAACTTATTCCTTTTATGAGGTAAAAGCTTTTGCTGATACGATGTAAAAATTAGACCATGTGACTTGTGCTGGAATGTAAACATACCTAATCTAAATATCATAAAAATAGTTTATAAGCAAGTTATTTGCACAACAACTATAATTTTATAAATGTACGTACGTTCGTGTAGGTTAGGCGTACACTAAAATTTAAAATACACTTTCCGTCGGAAAGCCCATCATTAATGCATATTTATGAGTGGGGGGGGCGAAAAATCCCGACACAGAGTCATTAGTAAGGCATTACTATAGGTTTGGTGCAAGTGATGAAATTGGGGTTTTGTGTGGTGTCTGTCACCTGGGTCATCTCAGACAATTTCGATTACTTTCAAAAGTCAAAACTCTAAAAATATTTATTTTCTGTAAAAATTATGTAACTATATTCCTGTGAATAAAGTACTAACTTCAGACGCTATCTATTTGTCGGGTAATTAGCCTGACAACGTTATCGTCAAACAACGTTTAACTCTTATTTCAAAAGACGTAAGGGTCAGACTGCCATATTTAACCAATATTCATATTATAATACTGGGATGAACTGCCAAGACTAGGTAACTAAAAGAGGCAACTAGGTAAATAGATTAGATAGACTTTAGGTAACGTATGATTCATTCGTAAAGCCAGCATTATTTATTAATTGCTTAAAGTGGGAGAATAGTTATAGCTAACTGGAACAGTGCCAATAATACTGGCATTTCCACACTCAGGTCGATTTGTTACATAAAGAAGCCAGCCCTTTTGTCACCTAGCAATTTATCGCGGTATAAATAACGCGTGTGATATAAATTAATACTTGAGTTGCGAGTGAAATAGGTAGGAATAAACATTTTCTTATTTGGTACATTACATTTTCAGATTTTTTCTCTTATCAAAAGTCGCATTTACACTATTTAATCGTTGGTTCTTTTAAACTTTAAATACTTAATAATTATTTACTGTTTTAATACTAATAGGTTGATACCATTTTTGGCACTTGTGCTACCTCGTAAGACTGACAAGGAAAAAACGTGGCATTTCAGGAGTGCCAACAGCATTGATAAAAAAATAGATTTAATTCTAGTAAATATACAACTTGTATAACCACGGAGTATAAAACTTACACATTACGTGGTGTGTGGTGAAGGTAACGCTAAAAACCGTAAAAAGTTCAATAGTTTTTTCGATCTCAAAAATGCCTAACCCGCCTAAAGAATTTTTCACTTCAAAACTTGAATATATTCTAAACTCGCCGGCATATTTAGCGCAACATAAAAAAAAGGTCCATAATTAAAAAAAATATGGTTTTATTTTAAAATCTACTTACTACACTTCTTTTGTTATTTAAAGTTTCATTTGTTTTTACTCAAAATGAGATCACATTAAGAACAGATTTTGCGAGTAAAGGCTATTTGTGAAAAATGGTACATTTTTGAACTTTTCATGTAACCTGGAAAAGTGAAATTTAATATTAAAATTACAATTAATTAAATTAGAAAAATGGTGATTAATATCGCGTATTTCCTCCACGTGCTCTTATTAAAGTTTCTACCCGTCTAGGCATACTGAGAATGATGTTATCGATGGTCTCCTGGGATAGTCTCCGCCATTCCTCAACTACGGCGATTCGCAGTTCTCCCACGTTGGCAGGAGCTGGAATTCTGGACTTAACTTTTCTTTTCAGCAAGTCCCAAATGTGCTCTATTGGGTTCATATCCGGTGATCTCGCCGGCCACTCCATAACAGTGATATTCATATCATTAAGATAAGCTTGAGTTACCCGAGCGGTATGCGGCAGAGCATTATCCTGCATAAAAACAAAATCGTCACCGATATATGGGGCAAACGGTACGACATTTTCTTCTAAAACTTCTCTAATATAGCGGTCTGCAGTCAGATTCCCTCTGTCAATCACTACCAAGTCTGTGCAAGCTCCCAAACAAATGCCCGCCCAAACCATTATTGATCCACCACCGTATGCAACTGTAGTTTCAAAATTTGTCTGAATCTATCGTTCTCCTTTGCGTCTTAATATTCTTTGCCTGCCGTCAATTTGATTTAAGAGAATTCTGCACTCATCACTAAACAATACCTTACTCCATTGGTCCGCGTTCCAAAGTCGATGTTCCTGAGCAAAAGTTAACCTATTTCTACGATGATTTACCTCGAGCCTTGGAGCCTTGGCGGGCACAAATGAACCCAAACCAGCTTCTTCGAGCCTTCTTCGTACCGTACGCTCACTTACGGTTACACCCCGCACCGCTTCTAACTCATGTCGGGCTTGAACGGCCGTCAAACGGGGGTTCCTACGTACACGAAGCCGAATGAAACGATCATCCTACTCGAAGTGCGTCTTTTTCTGCCTTGTCCTGCTCTTCTCACATAAGTACCGGTCTCCCTGAACCGTTGGATACTGCGATGGATCGTTGAAACTGGTCGACGAAGATCTCTGGATATCACTCTGTAGGTTTGACCATTTCTTCGCATTTCGAGTGCCCTGGCAATCTCCGTTGGGGCTAAGTCAGGCATAATTCAGTCATCAACTCCAGAAAGATACGCGATTAAAAAAAACTAACAAAAAACAGTATTTCAATGAAATTTTAAATCAAACTCAGAAGGAAGAAATACTCGAAGTTCGCTCCAGATAAGGTGTATTTGAATAAAATTAAAACAATTGCATAAAATGTGATGTTCAGTTGTTTTCTTAATTTGAAAATATTTCTTTTTAAATTAAGTAACGTATAAACCAGCCAGCAACATTATATGATACTGATATCAAACCTTTTTTTTATGTTCCGCTAAATATGCCGGCGAGTTTATATTATACATTCAGACTGTCGTATTTTCCTGTCACATCCACATTGCCATATTTCTATGCTTCTTTTTGGCCAAGACCACAGAAAAGATGCGGGCGTGGTAATTGCCTCGAAAATAATACAAATTTAAATACCCTATCTAGAAATAACGTGTCTTTTTAGTATCTTTAAGCAGTTCTAGGTCGTAAGTATAGCCGCGTTTTCTTGTCAGTTGTACCACCCCCTTCTTGGCCGGGAGCATAATGGGCGCGTGGTTTTGACGGGGGCACGCCCTGGCTTACTCCGTTGTAAATGTATTAGATATTGTGCCTCCTTTTTGTTATCGCCCGTTTTCCGCACAATTTGGCCCCTAACGAGTGTTATTGGATCATTGTTTTAATACGCTTAATTAACAGCTTTTTCCAGTTAAGGTGCTTCTAATTAGAAACTAATTTTACCTAGGTTTAGGCTAAGGTATTTTTAAAGGTCAATTGATAATATTGTTCTTTTGTTAAAGCGTATTTTCCGAGTAATTTAGGGTTTTATTTTATCCAGTTATTGTAACAAAATGGGAGGGTTTATAATTTGGTATCACGTACATCACATTGTAATTTTATTAAAATGAAGGTTTTTAATAATTAAAGTACTCTGAAATATATTTAAGATGCCTATGTCTATATAAATTATTATCATCAATTGACTATGAAATGTAACATTAAATTAAAGTATTTGTAACTTGTTTCAGGTAATTAATAAATATAAAGGCCGCAAATAACTTACTCCAAAGTAAGAAACCGTTGGGTCAGATATAATCGGGTAAGACATCTACCGATGTAAAAAATTGACTGATGTTGCAGATTAAAAGCTGAAATAGCTATTATTTCTATCTAGCCATTTCATTGTACAACTCCTTTCAATAAAATATTTACCTAAAGATTGTTTCTTCATATGCAGAGTATAGAGCTTTTTTTATTCTATATACAAGTTAGTACTTGACTGCGATCTCACCTGATGATAAGTGATGATGCAGTCTGAGATGTTATCGTACTAACTTGGAAGGGTAAGTGAATTTACCTCATAGCTGATAATAATGTTCGTACAGCTAGAAGATGCTAAGTCGACAATAAAAACATGATATGTCAGGATTCCCATCATGTGCCTATAGAAGCGAATAAATACAATTCGATAGCTATATGTTAAGAGCGCCCGAAATTTTGGTTACTTTAGGACGTAAAGCTTAGGTTCAATTAGCAGGTAAACTTCCCAAGTAGTTAGTCTGGGTTCACACTTTTAACGATGAGTAGAGGGCGCTCTTGCGACAAATCGCTTATGAGATGGACGAATCAAATAAAGGCTGCAGTAGACGTTCGCATGTGCTGCCAATAATCACTGTTGGAAGATTGCAGGCGATTGCGTAGCTTGTCAATAGATAAGCTACACAATCGCCTGCAATCTTCCAAAATGGCAAAAGTGTTGACAAATGGCGCTACTTTTTTCTTGTATGAAGAAAGTTGACTTAAAATGTTCTATTGGGCTAATCCACAGATTCATATCGGTGAGCTTGTCATAACTGAAGTGAATGACCAAGACGCTCTGATAAAGATTGAAACGAAAGGGAAAAAGAAACGTGATCCACCGAAGGAACAGAATTCAGTTATAAACGTTTTTCTAAACAGCAGTATATTCCCACGACGTATTTTCATTCGTGAAAAATATGAATAGCCGCAGTATTTGCACAGACTTTCATACAAAGTTCATCCGTTTTGCTTGACGAGCTCGGTGCGTATTCGACAAACATGTTCCGTATTATCGGTGTGTGAACGGTTCCATAGCTTATGTATGGACCACTATGTATTCGATAAAGTTTATCCTGCAAAAAACGTGTAGTCCTACAATACCGTGTAAACCCCATCTAGGCGCAGTTACTCGTAACACGAAACTCTATTTGCTTCTTCTTCCCATTTTTAACAAAATATTATGTTTAGAATTATGTTATACTCGCGAGATAAGTTTAATTAGTCTTTCTTCCGGTGTTTCTGGGACTTTTTCCTAGTTTGGTCAATAACTTCATTCGTTGCTCGTGAAGTCGCCGATGCGGGTCCTCGCTGAATCTTTCCAGCCTGCCGAACAGGCCTCTCAAATCGCGCAGGATATCTTGGAGTTTTGTTGAGAATTCTAGAGGATCCCAAGCAGGTTTCGCGTCGGTTGGACTCACTGGTGCCCCTTAGTAGCACGTGTGTCTTGCACGTTTTCATCCTCAATGCAGGCTTCTGCACAGAGGACTGTCTACTGACAACTATTCGTTTATATTGCAACACTGATGATAGGTTTGATATACGCGGTTTGATATAGGTCTATATAAGCGGACCGTAGCAACAATGTTATGTGTACCTGTCCCGAAAGGTAATTCGCTGATCGCGACGGTTATAGCGATCAGCGACGGTTATAGCGATACGTGGTCGCAAATCATTATGCCTATTGCTACATTAATGGTAATTATTTTTAATCGAAGACCCTCCTACAGTAGAGCCGATGTTAACGGCACCTTATTTAGTTAAATCATCCTAAGCAGGTGTTTAAATTACAGACAACAGGGGAAAACACACAGAAATTTTCCCCACGTACTTACGTGTACTGGAAAACCCCTCCTCCGGGGCAGATGGGGTGATTACCTTACATTACTTGCAAAAATACAGTTACGGATTTATTTATGAAATACCCTCGTGAAGTAACTTTACAGGAGGTGCTATTCCTGAGGAGGAAGAGGATGCGCGATGACTCGTTTTATCGGGATTCTGCTTCGGTGCGTAAATAGGGCTACCAACTATTGACTCAATATACAAACTTTTTACTTTCAACTTTTTCAAGCTTCCGTAGTGCTAGGCTTTTCCGAAATTAATAATAGTAAAATCGATGGATACAGTTTGGTGTTGTGCAATTTTATATTCATAGCTAGCTGACGCGGCAAACGTTGTTTTGCCATTAGGGATATAAAAAAATATCTTACGACGTACTCTCAGACCTGCCGGACATACATAGAAAATTTCATAACAATCGGTCGTTTGTTAGGAGTTTGGTAATAAAAATTGACACGTGAATTTTATGTATTGGAGAAGATAGAAAATTACAGTACGTAATAGTTAAAGAAACTCTTTACACGTGTTAATTTAAACATACAGATCCACAACACAAGCATAACTCGATTTTGTTAGGTCTAGGTATGTTAAAAATTCAGAAAATTGTGTATGCCTGTTCCAGCTTACGCCTCCACATTAATCATAGCAATATTGTCTGGGCTATTAATTGCCTTTAAATTGTATAGGCGCATTTAACCTGTATGATGATTTGTCATTTTTAATTGATAGTCACTCGACAACCATGCTCGGGTGAACACAATAAACCAAAACTAACGGCTAAAGTTAGTGAGTTTTATTTCGCCCCAATCATAGATTTTCTTCAATAATAATGATTGAGGGTTTTGTGAAATCTATTCACTAAATCTTTATATAATCAACAATGAATGGTGACAACCCTTGGGTGAACTCTTTGCGGTGTTCCGTCTGAGATATAGCGACACGTAAGGGCATATTTTAAGGAAATTCACCTATTACTGTACAGATTGACTAGCTAGATATATCATAGAGTTTGAAACCTTTACAGAAGTCGAGTTTAAAGCTTTTAAAGGGGGTTACCTTTACATTAAGGTTAGCAATAGCTGGATCTGCAAAGAAGCTCTACCCTTTTGCCTTCTCGGTCGATACTGTGTATCAACCTCTACTTAGTATCTACGGTAATATCTTCGGTTTCATCAAATCAAATCTCACCTAAGGGTGAGTCATCACCCTTAGGTGAGATTGCAGTCAAGTAAAGTAGGCAGGGGGTATAAGTGTGCTGTGCAAAACACGTTTATGGATTAGTTGCAACTGAAATTTGAAGGCGGTATGAGGAAGCGCGTAGACGTGACGCAAGAATGTACCTGCGCCATTTTGGCTCAACTTTATACCTTTTGTACTAAATGACACTGTCAGTTCTTCTTGGTACAAATTTTCTTTTCGAACTTGGCGGCGGACACTCTATATAGACTTTTCATAAGATCCTGTAATTTAGGCCTATGCGAAAAAATTAAGATTTGAATTTGCATTCTTCCTTACCTTAATACTCCTTTGTCTTTTTGAAGAGAATTTGTGTAAAATTTTGCTTTTAGCTGACTCGGCTTGGGCTGAGGGATGATTTTTAGTGTGTAAAGAAAAGATGTACCTTTGATAATATAATCATCTGTTTGAGCTAACATATACTAAAATGCCAAGCACGAAGGCAAGTTTCCAATCAAGCATGCAAAACCACACACAATTCTTACGACACTCGACGCACGTTTCATCCCGATACTGGGACATTCTCAGGAAAAGTTGACTTCGCAATACGTGATTGATTATTCTACTGAAGCAGTTTGAAGCAGGAGGTAATGTAGTTTGAAGGGCAAGGATAAATGAGATCTAAACACAAACACACATGAACAATAGCATGATGATGATGAAAAACAACAGTCCTAACAATATGAATTATATGATCGTCGCAGAAACTTCTCGAACACTCAGATGGAATGAAATTAAAAAGTATAGAAATGACATAATTATCTGATCGCTAAATTTAAATGATCACGTGATTTACTGCATACAAGTTTGATTCTGATACATTTTTTAAATTTCATTCACTACATCTGACAGGCAAACGATTAGGTGAAAGTCTTGCTCGTATTTTTTCTTTCATAAATACTTAAAAATCCTTTGAATCAAATAATAAATAATCTTATTTTCTCATCGGTATGACTACTTAGATTGTTACTCTGTGGTAACTTCACCATCGCTTTCACCCTCGTAATAAATTCCCTGTCTTATTTCCGTCGCCAGGAGGGTACAGCCGATGCGATTTGCGTTTAGGTTCTTGGTGGTATAAGCTTGTAAGGTATAAGAAGAAAATGTCATACTGTTACATAACTATGATTGTATACTATCAAGTTCCCTAATAAATACATTTATTTACCACAATACCTATTCGAAAATTGAATTCAGGATAATGAGTAGGGTAGTAACAGGCCTTCCACCAGACCAAACCTGAGCCAATTTAGATATTATAAAAAAGGATTCCGATGAATTCAGAACCTCCTCCTTTTTTTTGAAGTCGGTTAAAAATTATAAAGTAGCCCATGATGGGAATCAAACCCGGCACCTCTCATTCGAATCCGAGTGCGAACCACTACGCTAGAGAGGAACCGATGTTTCTGAAAAACATACTACCATTGCGGTGGTATAGATATTTCAATCCACTATGACGCGCTCCACTCTGTCAAACTCCATACGAATCAAATGAAACATAGCGATTTTGACAGAGTGGGGCGCGTCTTTGTGGATTGAAATATCTATACCGGGCGGAATCTACAAAAATCCTATCACATCACCTAATTGCATGTGATTATGCACCTGATCCTATCAAAAATTCCAGTCCAGTTAAAATGACTGTCATTACGTAACAGTTGCGTATAATAGCTATCGAAATAGTAGATCCCATGTTTGTAAGCTCGGCAAAGGTCTTTGATTACACATTTCACTGACGTTCATGTAATATCGATATCTTCATCCAGAAAAGGTCCCTTGCTATTCCACGCACGTGCTCGCAGCCGGGATTGTGGACGCCAACGAACTCTATTACTTCCGATAGCCTTGGTTAAGGGTGCTTGTTCACAAGATTTTCTACATCATTAATAAAAAAAAACACCAAAATATATAGGAATTTCAGGAATTTTAAAACTTCAATATCTTGTTTTCCTACAAAGGTAGGCTCATTTGATTGTCTCGTCCCAAACAGGTCGAATGATGCATTACAGCCGGGCCGGGGTCGGGTGTCATATTGTCAATGGCGTAGTAATATTATAGTGCCATTTCTAAAATTTACGTGGTAAGTAGGTACTTTATTGTTAATTTTTGTCTAACAAACTTTTACTGTCACAACTAATACTTATATTAGAATTAAGACTTCCGTGAGTAGACATAATAATTTTACTGAAAAAACGGCTAAAACTCACTATGACTTGGTCAGGATCGCCCGACCAGTTTCGGACCCATCAGGGGTCCTTCTTCAGGGGCATAGTGCACGCGCGGACGCCCGAGCTATACTGCTGAAATGCGGCCGGCACGGCGCGCTGCACGCAACGCGCGCTGCGAAGGTGGTGGCTGCGGCGCGCGGGGAGGTGACACCCCACCCGCCTCTGACTCCTGAAGGTCTTGTCCATCACAATCTTGAAACTTCATACACGCCGAACTAATGGTGTCTATCTCGTGACCCATAGATGTTGCAGTCCTGCACTGAATAAGTGGTTTCCACGCCGGGTGCAACGCCCAACCGGTGTCCCGATTAAAATTCGGATGTCTATAAATCTCGATGGCCTCACGAATCCTACGAGGTACTACAAGTTTTTCCCTGGACAACACGGAGGCCTTGTCAAAACGAATGTAGTGAGAAACATCCGAATTCTGGACATGTTCCGCTATTGCTGACCCATTTGTGTCCACTTTCTTTACACTGCGTATATGTTCCAAAATCCTTGTCTGGATGTTACGACGAGTCTCGCCAATGTAGCTCTTCCCGCAGTCACAAGGAATCTTGTATACGCCAGGTACGCTCAGGGGATCACTATCTTTGGGGGAACGCAAAATATCTCGAATTTTTCCGGATGGACGGAACCTAGTGCCTATGTCATATTTGCGTCTCAGAAGATGACTTATCTGATCCGTTACCCCCTTGATATAAGTAAGATAGGCTGGCGAACGTTCAACGGCCATAGATTTCGGTCTAGAGGTATTATGGGCAACCCGCACACTTTGGCGCCAACTGTACCCATTGTGCTCCAAAACTTGCCTCACCTGCTTTAGCTCGTCATCTACGTAAGGTGGATCGCACAAACACAAGCACAAGGGAAAAACTTGTAGTACCTCGTAGGATTCGTGAGGCCATCGAGATTTATAGACATCCGAATTTTAATCGGGACACCGGTTGGGCGTTGCACCCGGCGTGGAAACCACTTATTCAGTGCAGGACTGCAACATCTATGGGTCACGAGATAGACACCATTAGTTCGGCGTGTATGAAGTTTCAAGATTGTGATGGACAAGACCTTCAGGAGTCAGAGGCGGGTGGGGTGTCACCTCCCCGCGCGCCGCAGCCACCACCTTCGCAGCGCGCGTTGCGTGCAGCGCGCCGTGCCGGCCGCATTTCAGCAGTATAGCTCGGGCGTCCGCGCGTGCACTATGCCCCTGAAGAAGGACCCCTGATGGGTCCGAAACTGGTCGGGCGATCCTGACCAAGTCATAGTGAGTTTTAGCCGTTTTTTCAGTAAAATTAATACTTATATTATTACTACTTGTCATCAAGTTATGAACTGTTGCGTCAAAAGATGGCGCTGTTAGGTGTAACTACTTACTTAACCCATCTAAGTTTCACTTGCATCGAGCATCGTGGTTTCCTGAAACCTAACAATATTTTGTTATATAAATAAATAAATAAATACACTTTATTTGCACCACACAAGAAATTGTACAAAACAGAAATACATAATAAACTAATTTTAGGCACAAAAGGCGGCCTTATCGCTTAGCAGCGATCTTGTTATCTCAGAAGAAACGAAATTCTAAGAAAAACCGCTTATAAAAATATGTAAGTAATTAATTTTAAAACTTCGCTGATTAAGTTCGGTTTGTAACGCGCCTCGTAATAAAATCAATTTTGAGCGTTCTGTTCGAAATAAATAAACCGCGGAAAAGGAGGGGAAATTCAGTGGAATTTACCACCAGCTTTAAAAGCGCCCGGCGAAGTGAGCGCATTCACACGTGGTCATGATTGTTTAAAAGCGTCCGAGCTCGACGCTTCCCATTTGCTCCCACATAGGCATACCTATACAATACTTTGTGAAAAGTATTAAATATGTTTTGACTTGTATGACTTTGATACCAATAAATTGACTATTTGACTATTTACAGCGCTGCCTCTGCCTGTGTTGTGTGTAAATAACTGGCCACCGTTGCCGAGGGTCTATTGCTTAATTTTCTAACAATATAGTCACTAATAAGCTAAAAAAGTCTATTGACTTGAGACGTTTCAGCTCCACTTAATTCCCACCGCTTTGGTCCAGTGCTTCGTGGATATTTCAGAACATTATTGTGAACTCTAAGTTATGCAGTTTTTCTTTACGATGTTTTACTGTCTAGTTTCGATGATACAGGCTTCTCACTCAGCTTGTGAAAAAATACGTGAATAATAATGGTATCGCTAGATACAGTACTTCTTCATATGTGTAAAGAAAAGAAAGTCGTAAGCTCTTAAGTCCTGACTCGCTTCACAACGGTTGGCTGTTGCCTTTACCTTAATTTCTGAATATATGCAGCGCTATTACCGCAAACGGTGCCTCAGGTAAATTGATGGTTTTCACGTTTAAAATTACTGATATATCTTTTGTAGATTATTTTTTCTGTTTTACATTTTAAGCTAGTTTGTTGTCTTTTCGGTTTTCAAGCTCTCCAAACTAAACTAATCCGACATATTCAAATTATTCTTTGTGGAAAAACATTGCACTATTCTCAGAATTAAAATTGTCAAAATTAATTACGGACGTCATCTTCGATTTAAAAATGTGAATATTTAATGAACCCACTGTTTGGCGCAAGTGGACTTGCGGAATTTAGACACCATTGCCGCAAAACTTAAAAGAGATTAGAGTCCTTTAATAGACTTCTGTAATAATGCTCTTGCAAAACCCTAAAATTTGCAATGATTAAACAAAATGTATAAAATTTTGTGTACTTAGATTCTTTACCCGTGTTACGAGGTCTACGTTATATTTTGGTGTCTCATTACCTTCTGTTGTCACTCTTTATTGCTCCATTATGGCGCTACCGAGCGACGATGGTCATTGTTCTTTAGGTATTTGTTTACCAAATTACGTGTTTTAAGTTAGCCGTTTATTTTTAATTGCCTTGGAAAAGCGTTTTCTGTATTACTGTCTCATCGACTGCGTCTAATCAAGAAATCTTTCGAGGAATTAAATAATGGAAGTTATTTTTTCAGTTCTACAGTTGTCGCATGTGTTCATTTTTCCGAGATAAAGAATAGCCTATGTTAGGGTTGTTTTACCCCAACCTTTTTAAATATCTACCCCATAAGAACCATTCCTAGTCTTTCCCGTTTTTCCCTGTTTTTCCCAGTATCATGTTTGTAATTTTATTGATTCTTGTCGTTGTAGGTGACTGATGATTTAACAATATGCCTTTCTCCTGTTCTATATTCATTAGTAATAAATAGAAAACACTACTTTTAAAATAATAAAAGCGTTATAAAAGTGTGTTTATTACCACTAATTTTATTAGCTTTTTCCTGACTTTTATCGCGATACCAGCAACGTTTATCTACAACAATAAACTATGTGTATTCTTCCTAATCGATACTGTCTAATGTGAAAACTAAATATCATGACCTGGATGGAACACTTATTAAGTATAATTACAGCAGTTCACTATCACTTCCAAGGATTTGATTCAATCAGGTTCCTACCACCCGAAAAATCCCTTTAAAATGATTTCATTCTGTAAAGCTTTTAAAAGTAATGTTACAAAAATAATATCAGGGTTCAATTAATGAGTACAATTAAAGAGCTGATCCATTTGAAAAATCATCATGTAAGCTTCATAACTTACAGAACACGATTATGCTACTTCGGAAAGTGATAGCCCTGATCCTTTTTCATGATTCGTAGAATTGTGGAGCCTTTCTAAAAATCCCAAGGGTTAAAAATATGTTCCTAGTACCTACCTATATAGTTTCCTACACTTATCATATTTTGAAGATGGATTTTCTAAAGGAGCGGCCTATTTCTTTAGAAATCTTATTATTTAGGAATGAGGAAGAGATTCCTCATTATAGCGGTATTCAGACTTTATTCTAGTAATTTAAATGATGAAGAAAATGTTGTTTATATTTTGAATTTTATTATTCCCTTAATATAAATAAATAAGATCCAGCTTATTATAACATTATTATGTCAACTTAAAATAATCCGTGTCAGTTCCAGACTGCATACACGTAATCTTAACATAAATCAATCCTTTTAATTTACCTTTGACTGAATTCTTTCTTGGAGTCAACTAACCTAACCCATAACCCAACATGGAAGTATCGGTATCATTCGGGTTTAAGAATCTCTAAACTAAAATAAGCTCTCAGGTCCATAAATAGTTCTGTTTAATGAAAATCACAAGGAAAATGCTGAAAACGAATTTTGGAATAATTAAGCACAGTAGTCTAAAATTAATGCTATCCATTCTTCATTGTTTAAAGATGATCCTCCTTCAAGAGACCGTTTTAACATCGTTAAGAGATGTAAGTTTAATAAAATTGACGTTTTCTTATAATTTAGTTTATTTAATTTATTTCATATTTCTTGCTAAGCCTTTTAACAATATAATCATGCACCAGCTCTCTTGAGTCAGACGCGAGAACAAAATCGAAATGAGAGAAGGTATCCCTTGCTATCCTCCGTACTTTCGTGTTAGGCATGACTTTGGCCATATCCAAAACATCTTGTTCATGAAGCAAAACATCGCCAACTGTATAGTGCATTGTAATGTTAGCGGTGACCAAGCTGAGATCGTACTCCGGCGGAGTCAAGGTGCCGTACTTAATTAAGTTCTTCAAAGGACTGTAATTCCATTTCCTGAATTTTGAATCCCTGATGTTTTGTCCGTAGTGCGCGTATTGCTTGATAGACGCCCCGGATATAGCTTCAAGTGCTTTTGTTAATCCCCGCTGTAATAAAAACCAGAAAGTTGTAAACCAGTCAGAGCTGGAAGGTGCTTTATCTGTCAGTCAGTCATTCAAGACAGAAACATTTATCGTTATTGTGGTAAAAAATATAAATGAATTGATTAACTTTTACGAAATTGTGGTTTCTTGTTTAATCGGCATATAGGGATAGTTACTGCATATACCATTTAATGGTTCAAGACATATTTTTTCATCTTATCATATTATCAGATTTCGAACCACTAAAGGCACTTAATTGTACTTACCATAAAGTAAAAAACTGCTTTAATTTTGCACACTATAGGGGAACAAGCTTCTATTTCGGTGCTGCATGAAACTGCCTCTTCTGTTGACTCAATGTCAACTAGTAAATCGTTATTGGGATTGGGTCCAAAGAGTTCCACTGTGCCTCTGTTCCTAGCGTGTGCCTGTAACCAATAAAAAATATATGGGTATCTAATAAACCCTTATTGAACGTTATGGTCTCAGCCCGCAGGAGGTCAAATATAGGTTACCCCTGCTAAGAAGGTAGGATATCTAGATACCGACGAGAACAATCGACGAGACGAGATCTTATAGGTACGGTCAACGTGCTACTAGGAGCAGAGGAGTCCTGTACGTCATCGTAGTCGTTTCAGCTTATGAACATCCACTGCTGAACATAGGCCTCTTGAAATGACCGCCAAACATCACGATCTTGCGCCACCTGACGCCAGCGACTCCCCGCGACTTCTTTCAGTCCTGTACAGTCTGAAGAAAATAAGAAGAATAAACTCTTTAAAGATCACTATCTCTTAATGTGGTGACTGGTGAATAATTCACTCATATATCCTTTACAGAGGAAGACTTTCTCGCACATTTCATGGTACGTAACTTCTACATTCGGATGCATACTAAACTAAATTGTTACATATCTTGAAATCCAGACATTAAATCGAGTCAATGTCTGGAGATAAGTGTATAGCTTATATTCAATAGTTGCGTCGTACATTGCAAAGTAGGTATTCAAAATGTAAATTTATCTAGTTTTATCAAGTTTCATTATCTACTTTTGCCAATTAGATATGCAGAATATTAAGCGTTAGACGCTTACTTATTATTTTTTTAATCGAATGGTATTATAAAGATAAGCTATCTCGTTTAGGCGACAGGCATAATTAATTACTTGTACTTACAAAAATAAGGTCGGTGCTAATCGCAGCGATGCCCAAAATGGTGCTGGGGAAGAAGTTTTGGTATCCCACGCCGGCTAACAAGTGCACCGATTTGAATTTCTGGTTGTACTCCGGCATCACAGAATTGAGGACGAGGAATACGGTTCCACCTTGCGAATGCCCCACGTAATGTAGCTGCTCTTGTTGGGTGTGGCGGAGAATGAAGTCGATCATAGCCGGAAGATCCTTCGTGCCGATATCCTCGAAGGTGTAGTCGAAAAATGGTATCCTATCGACTTCGTGGTCAGGGTCTAGCCAGAGGTGGCGACGCGAGTTGATGATTCCTCGCGAATTGCCGAGCCATACGTCGTAGCCTGCGTCGGCTAGGATATAAGCTGGAATAAAACGTAAACAGTTTAGTTGAAGAATTTTGGGATGCGAAATTCTGAAGAAATATTAAAAAATCTAATAAACAAGTTTACTGAGATAGAACATAATATTAGAAATTTGATCAAAAGTTTTGGTTTGACCAGGAAAATAAAACTATTGCAAAGTTGCGAAAAAAAACCTTACAATTTTCAATTAAAGTAATGCCATGCATATGTGGCGCCCCCAGAATAGGTTTTTTATTTTCTTGGTTACGTGACAGCTTCTATTCGTATTTTAGAATCCAAGTACTTTATGAAATTGAATCTCATAAAGATCTTATCTGTATGATTCGGCTATTGATTTATTCTTGAGCAAAAGGTAGGTGCATATGCTAATTGCTAAGGCCTTTTGGAAATCATTCTTTTCACACACTGTAAGTTAGTCCTTGACTGTTATCTCATCTGATATTAAGTGAAGATGCAGCCGAAGATGTTATCGCATTGACTTCGACCCTTAAGGTTTCTACACATCATCGCACTGGAACGCTCAATGGCTTGGCGACACTAAGGCAGTGATTAGCAGCGGCCGAAGCTTCCCACCAGTTTAGAAATCAAGAAATTCCAAAGTGGCACGTAACGGAAATTGACCCCGCAACCTGCCGTACCTACTTGAATCTGTGCGCCCCCCAGCTGCGTCCAGGGAGTTTGAAACACGGACAAAATAGTTACCCAAAGCAAGTCTTGGTCCTGCAGCGATGTACGCCAATCCTGAGCTCTGTAAACCGTGCATCAAGAACACAACAGGCTTGCTCCCTAGCTCTATAGGTCCAAAGTTAAAACGCGGGTTGGGGATCCTGTTAACTTCCAGTATGTAGCCATCGCTCGTTACCACATCATAGCTTTCAGAATAGTAGCCGTCTAAGCCAATTCTAAACTCCTAAAAACAAAAAGTTTTTGAATTAAAATCAAAATCAGAATATATTCACACTCATAGGCCTCACTTGTAGACACTTGTGAAAGTTAATACAATAAAATATATTGTGATATATGTGTATTATGATCATAATTAGTAATTGGTCAGAGATGAAGGCTACAACAAACTCTACCGGCTTTTTTGTTATTTCCGTTTTACAGTGGTTTTTAGTGTAGTTACAGAAGTTCACTATCCACTATCCCAAGGATTTCATTCGTGTAAGTAATCGTGTGGACAATATGTAAATTGTAACCTTGTCATGATCCTTTGAAAATTACATTACTAACTAATTCAATTTACGTTATTTTAATTATACTTTATTTTTCTCAAATCAAATAATTCGCTGTACGTTTAATGTTATGTAGGTACGTGGTTAGGTAGGTATATACATATTTTATTGGCTTCTACAAACAATGAGCAACAAAATGGGCCATACGCAGTATGTTTATTTTTGTATTTCTTGGAATCTATAGCTATATATAATAACTATTAGACTACTAGCGGTTGTCTACAGCTTTGTCCGAGTGAATTTGGGTTTATCACAAATCCTGTAGAAATCATGGATAATTCCAAGATAGAAAGTAGCCTACCTGTTAATTCAGAGTATAATCCAATCCAAATTTTAGTCAAATCAGTAAAGTGGTTTAGGCCTTGAGTGGGACACATGCACACAAATACAAACTTTCACCTTTATTATATTAGTGTGATCACTTATTGGGCTAAGATACTCACAGTGTTGAATCGTCGGAACCCATTTTTTGGTGTGTCTAGCCCAGACTCCACGCCGACCGTCGACGCCTGGGCACAGACCACTAGTGTCACTACTGCAAATATTGCTAACATTTCAGCTCGAGTAATGACAACCGTCCACTGTCCGTTTTCATATTTATAACGCCCGATTTATCTTTTATCGTGGCATTAATCTATAATTACGTATTTAATTAACGTCTAACATCACTCAGGGGATCAATATGTTTAGTTTTTGATGGATCTTTGCTTTTGTAATTAAGCTCTCGGTTTATTTTGGTGAAATTACACGTCTTTGCGATAAGGACGCTAACGAATCGGTAGGTATACGTGCCAAGAAAGCGACGTGAAAAGAAAGATACGTGAAGAAGAACGTAGAAAATACGCAGCGGACCTAATTTCGCTTGGCGATACGGGGAATCACCTTAGGTTCAGTTGCACAAACACATTTACACTGTTTGAAACTGTTAGGTACCTACAATATACCGCTGACACAAATTATTACACACTACAAATTAGTAACAAGTCCTTTTGCGATTTTATCTGATTGCGACGATGTAGCCGAAGATATCATACTTACTTGGAAAGGGTTTCTACAGAGGATCGAACCGTAACCTCCCATCAGACCAGACCTGAGCCAATTTGGGCTATATATAATTCCAAAGTAACCCTTGGCTGAAATCGAACCACCGACCTCTGCAATTGCGTATTCAACTTTTTCTTTAAGAGATTAGACCTTTTTTTTTATTCTATACAAGTTAGTACTTGACTGCGATCTCACCTGATGGTAAGTGATGATGCAGCCTAAGATGTTATCGTACTAACTTGGAAGGGTAAGTACATTTACCCCAACGGTTTCTACAAGCATCGCACCGGAACGCTAAATCGCTTGGCGGTGCGTCTTTGCTGGTAGGATGGTAACTAGCCACGGCCAAAGCCTCCCATCATACCAGACCTGTGGGCTGGTTTTGTATTGTTAGTTAGCAACTCACGCTGCGTTATTAACTAAGAAAACGGAGGTAAAAGTCCTCTTTTTTTGTATTATTTTTGCAAATTAAAAATTTGCTTGATGAAAATTGAAAAATTGCTTTTGCAAATTATAAAATTCCAAAGTGGCTCGTGGCGGGAATCGAACCCGCGACCTCCCACTCGAATCTGAGCGCGCCGCCACTGCGCCAGGGAGGCCGTCGAATTCTACGAGTATGTTCATTGCAGTGGGCATTGTTACTGGAAGTGACAGGCTGTGTCATAGCTATAGTGAGTTGCCTGACGTATCTGATTACTCATACGTTCGAGCTAAAACGAATACATTCACGCCAATGCAAGTTTTCAGTTTCCATCTTGTTAGCTTGTAACTTAACTTACTAACAACTCTTCAATTCGCGCTTTGTAATTGTAACTCAAGTTTTTCTTACAAAATTTAAGTATTGTTGACATGTTGTCGAATGTGAATTATATAGTGGCATAAATACTCTTAAAATAATTTAGATTTGTTATTAAATATATATAATACATATGTACCATACATACTATTACACCTACGTAAGGGATTTAAGGAACACAGGAAATAAAACATTCCGTTTTCCATACCTATACTAAAATAATCAATCTCAAACAGACAATCTTTATTATCAAACTTTTTTGTTTCTTTTGATGAACTCTTAAAAGAGACCAGCATTGGCTGAATTCACCACTATAATAAGTGGTGAATTCAGACCGTATATCTGCGATCTGCGATAGTTCTTAATTCAATAATATCGGTAAATATGTCTTAAAAGATACCTACATTTACTGCCTCATATACCGCCCTAGGTATTTTTTTTAATGTGGAGATGCCAGTGCCCGAGCATAATGCACTCACGCGTGTCCAGATTACACATGAGAACATGTGTTCTCTTTGTCGGTATAAACTTACCCTTACTTTTCTGGTCTGTGGTGCTCTCCATAATTTTTACTAAACGGTTAAAAAGTTAATGTATTTGTACCTACTCAAGGTATAGTGGAAGATTTTCAATCGTGTTATCTCTGTCTGCTGATATTTTGTTTGGAAAATAAAACAACTTTCTTTATTTATTATTTATCATATTTTATAGCGGTCTGTTACTTATAATTGATATCAATAAACAACATTTATATTTCACATTAGTGTGACAGAAGATCTCTATAGATAGGCAAATACAAGAAAGAATTAAAGGAATACTGTGTAAGATAAATAAGGGCCTTCAAACAAATACTGTAGCTGTATCAGATAAACATGTAGTGGTAAAAGAAAGATAGCATTATATAAGGCACGTATAAAAGTAGAAACTTATGCTATTCATAAAAAAATTATATTAAAGATTAATCTCGTTGAGTCTTTCAACAACGTAATTCAGCACTAGGTCTCTGGCGTCATGAGCCTGTACAAAGTCCGTGTGAGAGAAGGTTTCTCGAGGCACCCTGCGAACTCTAGCATTTGGCATATCAGCTGCCATGTTCAGCACATCGCGTTCGTCCAGCAAGTCATCGCCAACAGTGTAATGCATGGTCACATCAGCAGTGATCTTCCCAAGGTCGTATTTTGGCGGGTATGGTGTGCCGTACTCTATCAGGTTCCTAATAGGGTAGTAGTTCCATCTACAGAACGATCTGTCCCTGATGTTTTGACCGTAGTGCGCGTATTGCTTGATCGAGGCGCCGGCTATTATGTCGAAAGGTCCATAGATCTCTTGCTGTAAACAAAATGATTAACCGTTGTTATACTTATCGTTTAGAAACTTATTTCAAAAAGGAGGATATCAATTTAGCCAGTTTTATACATAGGGTCCTTCTTATAATTTTACAATGACTCTTACTGAACTAGGGTTTAGTCTCCTGTTAGAATGAGAAAAACGGCTACTAAATTAAATGTGCCATAAAATATCTGTACCTATGCCTAGCTTATTCTAATTACTATACAAGTCTTGTCCGCGTGGAATGGTGGCAAGAATACTGGCTGCATGTCCGCGTTGAACAGCTAGGCTGATACGTTGCGCAAAAAATGAGCCAGCCCTTCTGTCACCAGTTGAGGTTATTAAACGCGGGGAAAGCTCTCGAATGAAATGCCTATGCCTTAAAATTCTTATTTTTCTCAAAAGAGTGTGTGTGTGAAATTTATTTTAAATCCATTCATCTATTTTACCCCACTAGCTATAAATTTTCTTCGGTCTAATTCCTATCTCTGATTGGAAGAAAAACTGCAAAGAAAGGTTTATTAATTTAGGCTGTTTTATGCTTTACGATCTATGCTCCCTTTTTGCTATCACGCGGACGCGTTGAAACTTCCTTTGCTGCTAAATTATTTGTATCTGCATGTCAAAATAGCCCACCCGGTCCAGTGGTCTAGCTTTACGTCGATAGATTAGTCCATCAAACAGTAAGTTAATCACCGGTTCTTCATTTGTGTAATGCAATTAAATACTAACCATAGTCTCTTTAACTTGTGCAAGCGTGCACTCAACCGATAACTTGTTGATGCCGTCACATCGTAGCTCCTCATTGACGCTGGGCCCGAAGATTTCTATCATTCCGATCGATACAGCGAACGCCTGGTGATGAAAATAAAATAAATTAATAATCGATATTTAATAAAAATATGTTTGGTATTTTTCCAGAATCAATTTTTATTTCTTAATAGATACTAGGTATATTATTTATCGTATGTGATAGTACTCGTATATGTTATAGTCATTTTGATAAGAATAATCTTTATACAAATATTTGCTAAGACAGGTGCTTTAATTAAACAATGCTAACCTAAGTCGACAAATAAATTACTCCAAATTAATCCTTTTCTTTCCCTCCGTCAGACTTTATACAATATGTCCAGATGGATTCAGCGATATTCTATTTTACTTTATGCAATAAAGCTGACAAAGGTCTATTCCGGATACCTCCAAAGTCAGTAGGAATAGGTACCGTTCGGTTACTTTTAAAATGCAATTCCTTTAGCAAATGTTACAAATGGTGATGTTTAGAGAAGATGTACGACTATATTCTATACTCACGTGTATAAGATCAGTAGTAATTGCAGCACCGGCCAAAATGATGTTGGGGAAGTATCTCATGTAGCCAACACCCGCTAGAAGATGCACTGATTTGAACTTCTTGTTGTATTCAGGTTTCATGGAAGCCAGGACGAGGAAATTAGTACCACCTGAAATAAATAGATAAAGAAATTATTTGGACGAGTACTTGGTAACCAATTGTGAGCCTTTTTTCATCCGACTTTCGTTAGACAAAAAGTTCCTCTTACTATAGGAACTACGAGTAGTATTTAGATTAATGTCACATCTCTACAGCACTTGATTGTCCATTACATCGCTATGTTTCGATCAACAATTAACATGTCATTAAATTAATCTTCGATTTTGATCGTTAGATAAACAAACAAGTGAATGAGTCTAGTATCAAATATTTCATCAATCAATTAAATAATGTTTAGACCTTATCAAAGTAATAAATATTCCAGAGGGGGCCTATTTATTTAGAGTTTTACAGGAGCTTGGAGCTTTATTAAACAGTTTTTATTTTCGTATCTATTATAACTAATTGGACATCATAATTGTGAACTTATTGAGAAATTTTTGTATGTCTTATTTATCTATATATTTTTAAAAATTTCAAGACCGACTTAAGATGAGAGATCATCGGTTATACTTCATCATTGCTTGCAAAAGCAAAAAAATACTGCTGATGAAAGGCCTTTTGACAATTGCAAATCCCTAACACCTAAAATTCAAGGGAAGTGTAAATGGGATTCTCCTTGGCAAGAGCGGTTTAACATCATTGCTTTCCATCATACAAGATTGCCATGAAAATAAGTGTATACATGTTTTTGTAATGGCATATGAAATAAAATTTTCCTTCTTTCTTACCTTGGGAATGGCCAATATAATTAAGCTGCTCCTGCTTCGTTTGCTCAAGAACGTAGTCAATCATCGCCGGAAGGTCCTTCAGTGCGATATCTTCGAAGGTGTAATCGAAGAACTCATATTTGTCCCAAAATTTGTCGGGGTTGAGTTTGGTGTGGCGCCGGGAGTTGACGCTGCCTCGGGCGTTGCCCATCCATACGTCATAACCGGCATCAGCAAGCTGGTAGGCTGAAGAGTGATTGATAATTATTATGATGGTGAATTGTATATTAAACAAACTACATAACTAACAACTGTATTTAATAACCTATCCTCTCCAGATTTTCCTTCTCAAAGACAGAGATTGGTTAAACGCTCCATACAATTTATGTAAAATTTCTGTGACTGGTAGGATAGTATAGGTGGACTGGTAGGATACAAATCAGGATAGTATAGGTGTCTAATAGGGCAAATCAGGATAGTATATTTTAGTAGTTTCATTCGTAAGTCACTACGGTAGTACATAATTATTATAAGGATTAGCAGTTAGTTAGAATTTTATTAGGAAACTAGCTGACCCGGCAAACGTTGTTTTGCCATATAAATTTTTTCTCACTTAGGGATATAAAATATAGATAACAACCCGCTCCCAGACCCAGAGTATACACTGAAAATTTCATAACGGTCGGTCCAGCCGTTTCGGAGGAGTTTGGTAACAAAGAAAAGCGAGAGAATAATATTAGAAAATAAGGATTTATCAAAATTTATGGGAACCAGCCGAGCAATCGCAGGCTATGGATTCGTAAAACGTAAACTCAACTAGATTGCAGAATTTTTACTCAGGCTTTTGATCCAATGTGCGTCGAAACATCAAACTAATTGTTACAAAGGTACTCGAAGACAATTTGTTCATGGTTAATTTGCCACTTTTCAATGAAATTTATTCTAGGAAAAGTGCATAAGCACAGGATTTGTGTGATACTGATAATACAAACCTAAACTTATGTTCGGACCCGCGAATATATAGGATAACGCAGAACTCTGTAATCCATGCATCAAGAATACTACAGGCTTAGGTTTCAGTCCAGGGGGCCCTCTGTGGTTGCGAGCATTTGGAATTCTGTTAATTTCCAGGATGTAGCCATCGCTTGTGACTACATGGTGACTTTCGGAGGAGTAGCCATCCCGCCTTATTCTTTCATCCTAGAAATAGATTTATTTGTGTCAAGTTACGTTGTATAAACCCGCAAAAGTCACTGGTGCCACTACTACAAAATTTCATAACTAACTTGACGCGTCTAGAAATAGTGTTATCCTTTTCAAAACAGTTCTCATGGAAAAGGATAGCACTATTTTTAAACGCGAACTAGTTTAGAGATTTTTTACAACAAAATTGGCACCAGTTTTAGATTTTATTATTTACCAGCTGACCTGACCCAATTTAGAAATTATTAAATTCCAAAAGCCCAAGGTAATCGAACTCTGGACCTGTGCTTTGCATCACTCCCTGTAATTGGCAGTACCAATCTCACATTTTTATCACAAAAAATTGGTCAAGTGCGAGTCGGGCTCGCGCACTGAGTATTCCGTACTATCAAGACCATCCAAGCAAAACACCTCTGCCCACCAAATTCAAAAACGACCAATATCACGCTTGTTGTATCCCCATATTATAAATATTATATTTTTTATTTTATTTAACTCCAAAATATTATATTTTTATTTTATTTAACTCCAAATAACAAACCTCTAAGTTTTAAATAAATTGATATTCTGTGAATATTTTTCCGTTATCAATATCGAGCAAAAACAAGGAAAAAATCACGTTTGTTGTACTATGGGAGCCATTAAATATTTGTTGTTATAACGGTAACAGAAATACATTATCTCTGAAAATTTCAACTGTCTAACTATCACGGTACAAGAGATACAGCCTGGTGACAGACGGACCGACGGCGTTCGGCGGAGTCTTATAACAGGGTCCCGTTTTACCCTTTGGGTACGGAACCCTAATAAAAATGAAAACCATAAAACTGCATATCTGGGGACACGGTAGTGTCTCCGCCAAGACGAGCCAAGTGAAGCGCGAAGTTTCACTTTCTTTAAATTACTTACGGTGTTGTAAATTAAACCCGTCGGTTCAGGGACTTCAGGCGCGGCCTGCACACAAACTAGGATGGTCACTAACGCAAATACACCCCACATTGTACTCGTAAATTGAGTAATGACGATTATCTGCCGTCCGATCTCATATTTATAACGGGAAATTATCTTTATTGCACGGATATTAAACGAAATTAAATAACGATATTATGTGCTTAACTTCTTATTTTACGTAGGCACACATTTTTATTAGTGTTAGTTGTAACGAGAGCAAATTAAAATAGATTGAAAATATTTTTACTTGGCAGATATTATTTTGTATTATTGATACTGTAGATAGATAGATAGATAAACACTTTATTGCACACCACAGAATAATAATATAAAAAAAGAAAAAAGAAATAACTGAAAGAAACAACGGAAAAAGAAATAACTGTAATTAATTTTCATTTGGAAATTCTTATGGGACATTAACTCGACTCTTAACTATCTTTTCAGGTGCACTAATTTTAAAGCCAAAATTTCCTTAAAATCTGAAATTTTGTATGTTAGTAACTCCTTTTCGATGTTGTAAATTTTTGAATGTTAATGTAGGGTTCTGAGAGCCTTTTATATAAATAAACAATAAAATAAACAATAAATTTACCAGCACATTAGACACGTCGCAATCTAGCCCCAAAGTAAACGATAGCTTGTGTTTTTGATACTAGATTATTTTAACTGATAAATATATTTTGTTTCATAAACATAAAAACAATATAAACATACAGACACTGGAAAATATTCATGCTCATCACACAAACATTTTGCAGTTGTGGGAATCGAACCCACGACCTCCGACGCAGAGGGTAGGAGGCGTTACCATAGAGTATCATCAGTTGTATTCTTAATAAAGTGTACATTGTATCAAATAACTAAGTCGTCTACAAGTATTATTATATTATACGTCTTAAAATCTGCTAAATTCTCATTCAGTTTTTTGTCTATTGCATAACATTGAAACTTAAATGTTAACATTATTTTTAATCTGCCCACCTAAGTTTACTAAGATTAGTTGTTATCGTTTGTTTATTGTTTAATTTGTAATCTATAGTTATAAATCTATCATTAGTTTATAAGTAAGCTTCTTTTATACCTCAGTAACAAAACAACTTAGTTACAAAATGTTATTTTTTTTAATGTTTAAAAAATTTATTTCCAACATTTTATATCACGTTTCTACATTACACCATCCTAGTTCTTACAATAACTTAGGATACTTCATAGGTCTATGACCATTGGCTTAAGACATAGGCTATCAGTCAATCAAGTTAATTACCTTATTTTATCTCAGTATCGGGAGTTTTGCATTAATTAATTATATCCATGTCGAAATTGATAAAACGTTGCACTGTATTTTTGTGTACAGTCATGCCTTAATCGTGCTCGTTATACCCTATGCCTGACCTCTCTGATCACCAGACGACCAGTTGTCTTTGCTTGGGAGTTCTTAGGTTCGATTTCCGGTTCTATAATTTTTGAAGTAGTTCAGGTCTAGTCTGGTAGGAGGCTTCGGCCACGGGTGGTGTAGTGTTTCGGTACTATGCTGTGTAGCAACTAGCACTAACGCATTTCAAGTTAGTACGATAATAATTATCTTTGGCTGCATAGACAGTTACCATCAGGTTAGTTTGCAGTCAACTTTTAACTTTTATTGTGTAAAAACTTTGTACTTTAACTCAAAATTAAGAACATCACTAAATTAGTTTAGTTATAATACTTATTTATTACTAAATCTCATTAGATCGAACGTTTAGAGTAACCCTTACCAAGTTTTGAACTTAAATGTAATCGTTTGTGTTCCTTGGCATCCTGGACGTTTAGACCTACAACATCGCAAAGTTCTGTATGCAGCCAACAAAACAAACGCTTTCCTTTACCACGACTTCCTTCATTAGGGTTTTCAGTGTTCGCGGTCGGCGGGCGCTTGTATTATCCGCTTAATGCTCCAGATAGCGACCATGAGCCTTTCAGCACCACCACATTATGACATTGCTACACTTGAAAAACCTCCTAACTTTTCCCCCGAGACTTATTCATAAGATGGCGTTCATAGCCTTCCGCTGACAGCCTTTATTGCCACATTACGACGCAGCTGAGCAGAATGGGTGTTGTTCTTTAAATATTTGACATCTACCAACTTGCCATAATGTGGAAGGAAAAGAAACATTTATTGTATACAAGACAACCAGCAATGTGCGAGTTAGACTCCTGCAACGAGGGTTCCGTACTACAAAAAAGCAGAACGGTAAAAATCACGTAAAACTATCTCAATGTTTGTAGAGGTTCATTGTTTTTAATTATTATCAAGAAACTATGTTAGGTAGAGTGTTGGTTTTATTTTTCTTTGGCATACCACGGTCCTTATTTCATGTTAATCACTGAAATATTATGACAGTTACTAGACAGACAAACAGACAGAGAGACGGACGTTACAAATAAAATAAAGAAAATGTGCCTTGGAGTTTAATTCTCTACTCTTTTTATTTATTTTCAATGTGAAGTTCATTGTCAGACGGAAGGATAGGAGGACGTACGTGCTTTGTGTTTTTATTTATTGCTTATGTGACAAGAATGATCATAAAATTTATTATCTACAAAAAAATGTTTATAGGACAATGTACGGACAAACGCGGTAATAACATTGTTATCTTTATTTATCGTTCCAGATCTAGAATTATATGTAATAGCCTCTCTCTAACAAGCATTTGTTATTTTAACTATTTTTAGCGCAGACGCGTTTTTTACGCTGTTAATAATTGGTACTAAATAATGTTTATTAAAGAAATACATCAACTTACAAAATTTAAATTCTGCCATGACCTTTAATATATCTCGCAAACTAATTTCTTGGAAATGGAAAATTATCTCGTCTATTCTAATTTGATTATTATCGTCATTTTTGAAGTGCTTATTAAAATGATTTATATAGTAGGTATTCAAGTACTTTTATACGTGTAGTAATGTTACAGTTTAAAGTGGTAAACATTGTGGTAATGTGGTAGCAAAAGCATTAATTGTCATGACGACTTATTGTTTATATTTTATTTTTCTAGTTGCGTAGCTCATAGATGATAATTTCATTCTTAATGGTTTTGGAGTGCTCTACTTATGGCAATTCTTGGGGTATACATCCGTACAATACGAGCACCTACGTATTACGTATATTTTACCTAATTCCTACGTAATGTTTATTAACTTGTACAGCAATGAAAACTAAAAGTGTGAAGTTAAATCTGGTAGTTTTAGTTCATTTTTGAGAACTTGTTACTATCCTTACGGTCTTGGTTCTTAAATTTTTTTTCTTTTTTTTTCTATTGGAGTAGATGTAAGTAAACTCCAGTCGAGTGTCGCAGCGGACAAGCACTTTTGTCGCGGGAAGTACAATTAAAAACAACAAGAGTTTTAATAAACATTTAATTAAAACAGGGTAAACATCTATCCAATTTAGAAAACATATTCTTCGCATTTGATGGATATGAAATAAAGGTTATATAATTATAATATAAATTACAACAAACAATTTAATTTCGTTTTTCCACCTCTACATTTCAGTTGTCAATCAGCCCAAACTCAGTCATATTAGAGTCATGACTCAGCAGATTAATTTAGATTCTCATTTTGTTTATATCGTCCTCATCTGGTTAAATTAAATTATTCTTGTTATTGAGATCTTCAACAATGAAATCTGTTACTAAAGGTTTCGAATCAGGAGCTATAATAAAATCAGTATGTGTGAAAGTATCTCGAGCTACTAGCCGAACTTTGGCATTGGGCATTATTTTTGCCATATCTAGAACATCTTGTTCATCTAGCACTATGTCGCTAAGTGTATAGTGCATGGTGACGTCTGCACTGATTGAGCTTAAGTCATATTCTGGAGGTGTTAACTGGCCGTATGCTGCGAGATTTCCAAGTGCACCATAGTTCCACCTTCTGAATTTTTCATCCCTTATATTTTGTCCGAAGTGTGCGTATTGCTTGATGGAAGCTCCAGCCATTATTTCCCAAGGTAAATCCAGCTAAATTGAAAAGATTTATTACAATGGGTACTTGTATACGGATCTCGATTACAAAAAAGTGTAGTAATGTGAAGATTATTACCATAAATTCTTTAATCGGTTCAAGATTAAAGTCGTCCGTGGCCCTATCATTGATCAAGAGTTCTTCTAAATTTATGTTGATCAATTGCATAGGGTTTAATTCTTTAGCACCAGTTCTTGCAGCTAAGGCCTGGAAATTGTAGTAAAATGTAAAAGTAAAGATATTTACACTGAAAACGCGTATAGGTGAGCCTTCTTGTACTCTACAAGCTATGTCTGGTTTAGCTCAAGTATAAAAGAGAGGTAATATTATACATGAACTAGTACTAGGCTATTAATGAAGCAAGCATGGACGTAGTTTTCGCTTACAAATTAGCCTCCATAGCTATCGAAGAAATTGTATCAACGTATTGCTCAATTTTATGATATAATTGATTTAAATTTGTGAGTTTAATTAAAAATTACTATCAAAGATTTAAGGTAAGTTGCCACTAACTATTAAAATACAAAAAAGGAATATTCTTCTTTGATTGATTTGCATATAAATGTTTTTAGAATTAGTAATGTTTTCTTACTTACATAAATATAATCTGTCCTTTTTGCGGTAACCCTCAGCGCTTGACTAGGGAAATGTCTTTGATAGCCCACAGCTGCTAGTAAGTGCACTGACTTGAATATAGCATTATACTCAGGTTTCTGTGAATTCAGTACAAGGAAAGCGGTGCCTCCTTGGGAGTGACCGATGTAGTTCAGCTGGGTGTTTCCAGTGAACTGCAGAATGAAATCGAACATGGCGGGGAGGTCTTTCAGAGCGATGTCTTCAAATGTGTAGTCGAAGAACTTCTTTCTGTCTTTGTAGTCATCGGGGTCAAGGGAGACGTGGCGGCGGGAATTGATGACGCCTCGTGCATTGCCCATCCATACATCGTACCCTGCTTCAGCAAGGGTGTAAGCTGGAGAAAAAAAACTGTTTTTGTAAACTTGCATAGAAATACATCTATTACCTATTAGTTGTTCAGAGGAAACGATGTCGCCCTTCATTGTTAAGTAAGTTACGCTTTTGATCGTCGAATGAATTAAAAGTGGTGAGTGATTTTAAAAGGAGCTGCTTGAACCTAGATGTCATAAATACTTCTATCAGGCACGATTATCATCAATATCAAGCAAGACTTCATCGCGTATAAAATAAAGTTCTTTTTCCAGGCTGTTATTTTCACAAAATATGTTATTTATTGACTGAGCGAAGAGAGGTGTCCGAGTTTTAACTTGAAAGCATTCGCTCTTGTCCGTCTGTCTGTCCGTCTGTCAGATCCTTTTAACATTTTTTTAATTCTCTACAGGTTAGTATTTACTTGACTGCCGTATCACCGGATAGTAAGTGAATATATGCAGCCGAAGATGTTATCGTACTATCGTATCGTACTTGGGTAAGGGATAAGTAGCCTAAAGGTTTCTACACATCATCGCGTCGGCACGCTAAATCGCTTTGCTGGTAAGATGACAACTAGCAGCGGCCAAAGCCTCCCATCAGATCAGAACTGAGCCTATTCAGTAATTATGAATTCTAAAGTGGTCCGCGGCGGAAATCGAAACCGCGACTTCCCACTCGAATCCGAGCGCGCTGCACTGCACCAGGGTATTCGTCAACAGCTTTTGAGTAATTCAAACTCATCAATAATTTCTGAGGTGGCAGATCCTACGGACTTGCGTTTGGCAGTTTTTTTTTAATTTACGTGTACGCACCAATGCTGCGTACTCCCAAAGTAATGTACGCTATTGCCGAGTTGTGTAGTCCATGCATCAAGAAGACCACGGGTTTTCGCTTCGGAGACCCGTCACATCTCTCGTAGCGGCCGCAAGGAATCCTGTTGATCTCCAATATGTAACCATCACTTGTCGTGACGCTGTGACTTTCACTGTAGTAACCATCTCGAGCTATCCTGCCTTCCTGAAAATTAAAATGTTTTTAACTCGGTTCACCCGCGTGGAATACTGGTGATAGCAAATCCCGCTAGAAATATGGAATTTTTGGGGATAAAAAGCGATTATGTGTTATTATTGGCAATATTAGTTATGTACATGACTCTACTCTTAAATTTCTGTCAGTAGTTGTGGAGTACTTATTCGATTAAGAAACATCCAAAAGTACATAAACTTATACACACATTCACGTTTAAATACAATATCACACTCGTACCTACTTGATTTTATGAGGTATTTTAATTTATAAATACACTTTGTCGAGTCAATATCTGTTGATGATGCTCCGATGTCCGAGTAAAATGTGTTTAAAGTTGTTTTTTAGAAGAATAATATGTTACATTCAAATTGAAATCATGCTATAATGAACCAATGAATGAATTAGTCGATTCATTTTGTGTGCTAAAAAAGGAACTTTCTTTTAGCTAAAAAAGGAAATTCAGAAATGCCTTTCAAATGATCGCCGCTAAACCGAAAATCGGTTCAACTCTACAGTTAAGCGTCTATCGAAAAAGAACCGGCTTACGGCTTAAGCTGGGATTGATCTAGTTTAGCAAACTAACACTTTACTTTGGTAAAACCTAACTGAGCTACATATTTCATTTATTTAACCTCTTCTTCGGTCTAATTCTGAAACTGTAGTTAAACTTTAAAAAACTTAATAATGTAAACTTAAAAAAAAAAACTTAAGAAACATTGTCTTACTATCTAACCATGTTAATAATATGTTCACACAATTTATAAAATAGTTTACTCCAAGTTTTCATTGTTAATTTCTAATTAAAAGTGAAATTATTGTATTTCTTTTGAGAATAAACGTCTTTAAACCTAATGTATGCGAATGGTGAATATATTTTTTATTATTCGACACGTTAGTGATAAAAGAAAATCAATGATCGTCAGAGGGGCTTCTAACAAATAAGTAGAAGTTTACCCATAATCCTTGACTTATTTAGTTAATTAATAAAATCTTGATTGAGTTTTAATCTAATCGCCTAGCGATTAAATGATAACAGCTCTTCCGAAAATGTTCTCGCTATAAATTAGTTTTCTTAGTGAAATCAACCAAAAGTTGTTTCTTATAATGGTGTAAATTTTCAACCATTAACTTCTTTAAAAAATCAATAACCTTAGTTTTTCTCGTAAGATTAACCATAGATTAAATATTAGGCGGACATATACGACACTGTGATAAAATTCTGCCTGCATAAGTAAAGTGGCCACCTACTTAGATGCGCAGTTAATTCATACCAAGAAGAACCTGCAAATACCGGCTAAGTGCCGACTACTCTATGGATGACAATTCATCTACTTGTGCTGTAAGGATCTATCTAATAGGATTATACTAAGAAATAATAAGAAGAAATACTAAGAATTAATAGTAAGGATGTAGGATAGTACTAAGAAAAAGCGTTTTAAGCGATTTATGGTGACCTACAGTTAAAAATTATAAAGACTTCTAAATTTAAACGTCAGGTATTTTGGGACTTTAATCTAAATTCCGAAAAAAATCTCGGTGGAATGTTTTCTCCAAAGTATCACCAATTTTTTTTTGTAATTTTGTTTTAATTTACGCGTGTTACTCGTAATAAGTTTCAATAACGCTCAGAAATAAATTTTTGATCACTGGATTACTGTTTTACTAATTAGGTAAAACGACATTTTCTCTGTAAAGTTGGAGAACTTTAACTGTAACCGTAATATTGCCTGTCGCACCAACCAACGTATTTATAAGAGTGAGGAAAACATCAAATCTGTCTATGGCCTTACATGAAAGTTATACTAATAAGCTTGTAGAAAATGTCCTACTTACGATGTCAAAACGGTTAGGCTTTTCTCTTTGTGCATCCACTAAAGCCACGCTCGATGGTAAAGCCTGAACGCACCCTGCCAGGATCACTGCGGTGAATATACCCAACATGGTGGTTTTTGGTGAATTTTTGACAAATGATAATTAGTTACTGTCAAAACAGATATTTATAACCTTTCATACCGATTAATTAAAGTATCTCAATCCATGGATTAATACGTCGATATAATTTGTATAATGTTCGATTGCAAAAAAGGCCTCAGATTTCTTTCGAATTTTCAAAGGAAATAGTCTTACAATACATTGTGTACGTCCACATTAAATGGTTAACTATGCAAGTAATTTTTATTTAAATGTAGGATTCTTTAGAGATAGGCATTTAATTAGTTTTTGCTGAATTTTCTAATGTTTTTTTTAATCTCTGAAAAACCCCTTTGTTCTTCGTTATTTAATTTTTCGGATTACTATTTTTCTTTTTACTTGCGTTCAAGATGTTACTAGCCGATTTATTTATAACAAAGATCGCTATAATGCAATATCACAATCATTTGTAGCAATCATCGATCGATCATTTAATTTCTTTTGCTAATAAGTGCAGAGAATGCGAAGATTACAACCAGATTACAAGTTGATACAATTGTAATCCGATTTCAATAATATAATTAATAATAATAATTTTATAATCTACCTAAATTACATTTTTAAGATAACTGTTGGTACGCTTATAGAACGACTTTAAAAAAACTGCACAAAATATGAGAATGACAGAACTATTTTGCGATCGGATCGTAAAATTTATATCATTTCCAAATACATTTTTTATTTTATACCAAAAGCAATATTATAACATGAATAGATTGAGTCATATTGGTTACAGCTGCTGGTTTGTGTTTATAATTGCTAATAATAATAAATCTAACTTTAGGGCCGATTTTTCAATCGCCAGATAAACATTAACTAAGGTATAAATATGACGTTTTGACATATTTTGTATGGGTTATTTTTCAAATTTATTCCTCAGAGATTTTACTATCTGGCGATTGAAAAATCGGCCCTAATTTGCCTTTTAATTTAATTACAATTTACTTATAAACCGTTGTTCGCGAATAAAAACAAATAGCATTCTAATTTGTGGAGTAGTAACTAACAACCCAATTTAAATTTCAACTTCAATTACTGTTTCAACTCCATCGGCGTTTTACCTCGATTGCTTTTACAATCGTCAATTTCCTAGGAACGTAGAACCCGCCCGTCATTTGTACTCGCGGCGAACGGCGCGGTTGAATTTTTTTTTCAATTTCTCTTCTTTTTGAAACTTCTTAAGACATTTTGCAAAGTAAATCACGATCTTAGATAGAATCTTTAGGAAATCATCAGAAAATTTTTATAGGAATAATGGCGGTGTCCATAATTGAAAAAGTATAGCTTCTCAAAAAATAACCACAATTTTTTTTTTAATTTGCGGTGAATAAGCACGCTTGCGTTTTGGTAGCGTTAAACTTGACTAGATTAGCGTCACCCCACTCAGACACTTCTTTCAGAGTCAAGTTAACGCGATCTACCAATGCCTCTCTTAGCTCAAGTATCTCCGCTGGCTTTAGGACTAGACATATCTTGGATCGTGCGTATTTTTGAATACCTCAT
Source organism: Coenonympha arcania (assembly GCA_036785405.1). Classification (NCBI taxonomy): domain Eukaryota; kingdom Metazoa; phylum Arthropoda; class Insecta; order Lepidoptera; family Nymphalidae; genus Coenonympha; species Coenonympha arcania. The sequence continues at coordinate 17,312,015 of CM072055.1, forward strand.
AATGAAAATGTAAATCTTATTTTCCACATTGGTCTCTACCTTATAGGCTCTTAAGAAAAGACACAATTCTACCGCCAAGTTAACGGGCTTTTAAACCGTTTTTTAAAAGCGATTTTTTGTGACTTAGTAACAAGTTGTTTAAAACTATTTAGGCAATTATTTAGTTCTTTAATCTAAATTCGTTTTGAGGCACAAACACGATTGGAATTTTAAATCCGAGAGAATTCTTACGAAACTCGGCACTTTCGTATGGTTATGATAATAAATGCATCGAAATTCAGCAGTAACTACGCGATACAGAAATAATTCTTCTTCATTACGTCAGGTATCACATAAGCTTATAATTACCGTGCCTTGTATGTACGGGTGGATATTTTTAAATTTTTCAATAATATTATTATCGTTTGCAGACTGGTCCCAAAGTCTTACTGTTATCGTTCATTATTGATTACTTCTTTATTATAATATTTTTTAAATTGATGACGATGCAACTGCAATAAGTCATTTCGTTGTACTTTATTATTTTTTAATCTTTCATCGCTTTGATCGCGTTAAGAGACTCTGCTCAAGCTAGGTATATTATGTTTATCTAGCTATCCATGCGTTTTTAGGTACCCACCAGGGGTAAAAAACGTGACCTTATTTTCATAAATTTTTGAACATCAGTTCAAAATCAAGTCGCATTATGACTGTATCGACAACCAACCGTGATTTAAGCCTCCCCCACACAAGCGCGTTATTATCGCGCGATAATATCGCAAGCGTTATTGCGATATCTGTTTTCAGTACATTTTGTATTAGGATGATCAAGTAGTTACACACTGCTGCGATAATAACGCCGCAATGGAAGTATATCGGTCGTTATTATCGCAAGCGTTATTGCGATATCTGTTTTCAGTAGGTACATTTTGTATTAGGATGATCAAGTAGTTGCTACACACACTGCTGCGATAATACGACGTCTTCGACGATAATTCGACGACCGAATGGCGTAGTGGTAGCGAACCTGCCGTCTGCGCCGGAGGTCGTGGGTTCGATTCCCACTACTGGTAAATGTTTGTGTGATGAGCATGAATATTTTCCAGTGTCTGGGTGTTTTTCAATATATTATATTTATGTATATTAGTATGTATGTATCAGTCATCTAGTACCCATAACACAAGCTATCGCTTACTTTGGGGCTAGATTGCGATGTGTCAAATGTCCTGTATATATTTATTATTAAAAATAAAATAAAAAAATATTAAAATAATGACCGATAATAACGCGGGACGCTGCGTCCGTCTGCGCGTTATTATCGCGCGATAAAGACGCAGCTGTGGGCAAGGTATCGGGACGCATTATCGCAACGCTTGCGATATTATCGCGCGATAATAACGCGCCCTTGTGGGGGAGCCTTAAAATTATATCGGTAAAGGAGTTGTTGTTGGAGTATTTTAGTTATATCTCTTTAATATGACATATGCCTCATTATTTTCGTAGTCTCTATACTTTTACTTCTTCTAGAATATTCCTTTAATAACAAGGTAATTAGGAAGTAATTCACTGACTTTTCACTAAATGCCCTTAATATATTTTTACGAGTGCAATTAAGTTATTGTATATTCTAATAATAGTATGACTGTACAGTTTGAATTGCGCATTATCTAAATGTGTTATTGACATTAAATTGAAACTTTAAACTGCTTGTTTTGTCTATGGTATCTTGTTTTTATGACGATGAAATAATAAATCCCGATGAGAATGCTTGTGATAATTTACTTCCTGCCCTGTTTGTTACAATCTCGCGTATTAAAGATATTTCAATCTACGAAGACACGCCCCACTCTGTCAAAAATTCTCAATTCTCGCCTCTCAGCGTACATCCCTTTAAAGTAATTTCGGGTCAACGATTGATTTTAATACAAAAGTACTAAAAATTCTAATTATATCGACGTGAGGTGAGACCTAATATGAACCTTTACCAAACCTCCAGGTAGAAGGTAAAGAGGAGGGGGCTGTAAAAATCCCGATAAATAAATAACTTTGGGATCGTAAATAAAATTCTCAAAAATTTAAATGGAACATCGTGAATCACAAACGCTTTCTGCAAGCTCAATTCTAAATTCGTTAATCCATTAAGCTGGAAACTGCTTTTTACAAAATGCCAGTAGCACAGACGGGAAGTCTGTGGGAAAGGCAAACTGAAATATTGGGTTTGTATGATGCTTTTGGATGCTTTGTTCTGAATAATTAATCGTTTTTACTTGTTTAATAATTAACTTCTACACTTGATCGGAGGTAATTATTTATTAGAAAAAAAAAAACACTATACTTTAAATACCTCTTAAAAGCACAATATATAAATAATATCATACAGGGAATAATAAATAAAATGTGAGAACAAACTCTTTGAGATGGGTTTAAGAATGCTATAAAGAGGCGCTGTATTTATAATATCCTTTGAGGTTTTCGACATTTACCTTTTCTCTGTTTATTTCTCAGTTTCTTTGCAACTCAAGAATTTTCTTCTGTTTTTTAAAATATTGAAAGTCAAGGATTTAATAATTAGGTACTGGATGCTTATATTTCGGTTTTTTCACAAATCCCGTGAGAACTTCAGATTTTTCCGGGATAAAAATTAGCTTTAACACAGTATAACTACCTCCATACTAAACAACCAAATCGGTTCAGTAGTTTTAGCGTGATGGAGTACAAATATTCACAGTCAAAGAAATTTTCGGCTTTTATAATTACTGATAGCTAGTAATTAATTATTTACTGGTCATATTAGTGAGATCATATTTTTCTAATTTTTAACTTATCTCTATCAATACCAAATAACTCAAACTCCCAATACGCGACGCATAAAATTGCTAATAATAGGAATATAATTGCCCAAAAGTTCTTTTTCACCTCTCCACAAGGCATCTTGAAAATTTCACTTCCCTCGCTGCGCCTCTTCGAAATGAATTAAAACTTTTAATGGCGTAAAGCGCTAAGTACTACAAAAAACAAATAAAGTTGAACCGGGTAGCGGCCAAAGTCGAGGGTTGAGACGCACGTGTTCTGGAAACTTTCCAGATCTTTCTCTGTTGGAAAGAGCCCTCAGGATCGTCAGACTTCCGGTAGTATAGTAAGACTACTGTTCTTTTTTAGTCGTAGACTGTAGAGCATGTTTTGTGAACTGAAAATTTGTCTCGGTATGTCTATTAAAACTTTCCATATATTTCCCTGTTGAAAAGAGAACTCACGATCACGATTTTCATAAAACTTCATAAAGCAGCATTCACTTAAGTCCTGTGGCCGTACCACGGTCTCCCATAGTAATGTTGCATAAAAATGTCAAAACTGTAACATTTTCATACTATGCTTGCATTAAAACAGTATTGCAGCATTACAACTTTAAGAGATGGTGGTACGGCCCTGATCGTCGATTTTGCAGATTTTGTATGGTGATTTATATTAGACACTTTACCAAATAGCAAGTCACAGAACGACCATTTGGTCGTTCTGTGACTTGCTATGGTTTATAAGCTTCTGCGGGTTATTGCGAATTACTTTTTTAGAAATCACAGATGGACTATTCCTTGGAAAGTTGTATCATTTAACGCCATAGGTGAAATTAGCTCCAGCGTGAATACTTAATAGTCAACATTTACTACAACATTTGTCTTTTTTTTTATTGAAGATAGGCTTGCGCTTGACGACAATCATGCCTGATGGAAAGCAATGTTGAGGTCTAAGTTGGAGCGCGCTTGCCTAGAAAAAAAATGTCTGGCGGTTATAAAATCTCAGCCACTGTATTTGGAACCCGATCCAAGTATCAAAATGAACGGTTAGGGTAGCCTATATCGATATAGCAGCGGTACAGCCTGCCATTTGTTTACGTATACGGGCTCACCAGCCGTGAGGAAGTGATATACGCTGGAGGTATTCTTTAGATAAAATAAATGCAGTGAGAAGCGCCGTGATAATACTTACACATCATATACATTTTATTATTATACTAGCTGACCGGGCAAACGTTGTTTTGCCATTAGTATTATAAAAATAGCCTACAAGCTAGGTAGGCAATCTCGGCCCTACCAATGCATAGAAAATTTAACAACAATCGGTCGAGCTATTTCTTCGGAGTTGGGTAACAACCAAACTCCTCCGAAGACATGAGCATTTTAGGTATTAGATGATATCATTCTTGGAATGATAGAAATGTGCTTCCTCACGAGATATCTTAAAAATATGTTATAATTTTTCATACTTTATAAGAAATCTTGTATTATAACAATGACATTTTTGAAAAGAGCAAGTGCCGAGTTTCTTGCCAGTTCTTCTCGGTGCAAACCTGCTTTCCTAACCTGGCGGTAGAGTTTTGACTTTTTATAAGAGCCTATTATTTAGGCCTATGTGAAAATAAATATTTTCATTTTCATTTTCATGTCATTAGGGATAGGTATAAAAAAATTGCTTGCGACCCTCTCTCAGACCAACCGAACATGCACATAAAATTTAATAACAATCGGTCTAGCCGTTTCGGAGGAGTTTGGTAACAAACACGAGTTATGAGAATTTTAGATATTAGAAGATAGAATTTCTTCTGCTCATTTCTATCACCAGAGAATCCATGGTCATCATCATCAACCTCATCAAAACGTATATGCAGCATAATAATGTCTCTTCGTACGGTAAAGGCGCAAAACTAATTAATTAGGATATTTTGGTGAACTGTAAAGCATCAGGTTTCGTCACCTTTGCGGCATACGATCATATAACCTAATTAATTTTGTCATAACCATATCTTACTCATATTTTTTTTTTGCAGGTAAGATGGCCGCCCTCATGAATGTTATCATAGAGGAATAGACTGTAAGTTAGACTGTCATTTTTTTTGAATTTTCCCCATAGGAAACGCCATGTGCGGAACTCAGTTTCGCCAAGTCCACGGATTGTCAAGCATATTCGACTAATATAATGGAAATGCATCCTGAACTAAGCAACAACTTCTACTACTACTACTATTAGGTACTACTACTGCTTATAGGTTTCTATATGACTTCATAGGTAGCTAATAAGAGCCTAATACTGTGTATTTTAAAACGCATTTAAATTTATTAATATTAATTTATATAAAATACGCTTAAATATCCACCACTCACTACTAATCTGTTTAGTAGTAGGTAATTTAAACAACGCCGAAATAATACACCCTTCTATAGTCTCAACTAATTTATCAAAGAGTTATAAGGTCTGATGATATTTCGATTTAGGACTGTTTCAATTAAAAGGCAAACTGATTTTCACACTATTGTATTACTGGGTGTCACAGAGAAGAGAAAAAATTTTGTATAGCGCGCGTTATATCGATGCCGGTCAGACGCCGAATGTCGTTGATTGGTTGTCGCCGGCCCGGGCCCGCCCGATGCTGCGCGAGCGCTGATGACGTCGATCCGACAAGGTCTAAAAAGAAAATATTTTGAATACTTTTTCTACACTTTAGGCGTTGTAGGCGTAAAAATACATATAGTAGCGTAGTAGGCGTATAAATGAAACTGTACCTAATTGAATTTTTGAATTTTTTGAAGGTTTAAGCTTTTCCGTAAGAAGAAGGACAAAGGTAAAGGTACTCTTAACTTTTGTCTGAGAAACAACTTGTATGCCAAAACGACGTTAGCCAGGTCAGTTAGTATAATATCAAAATTGTAAGGCTGCTTCTGCCAAACGGTTTGGAAACATATTGCGCTTAAATATCACTTTCTCTCCTAACTTAGACGGTAATTGAAGAAAGTTTGTCCTTGCTTTGCTCTTACTATTTGCACTATTGCCAAGGACTCAGTAGTGTGACCACAACCTAAAAAATTAAAAGGCTTTGTCCTGAGTGACTGACAGGCAACATACACTGTCTGTACAGCCCAAAAAGCAAAATTGTTTCAAACAAATGAAATCCCGTGATTTTTCAAGTTATGTTCATGAAAATTGGAATAAATTATGTAATGTGTGTATTTAAAGATTTTGCCTTCAAGATTATTAAATGGGGGATTAAAGTTTATATTCAGATTCTGTCAAGACCTGTGTTCATGATGGTTTGAATTATTATCGTGTTTTTGCATATACATAGTTACAGGTATGTAGCAAAGAAAAACATCGTATATGAATGCATTCGAGAAAAGTTCATAACATAGTAACTGACCCGGCCAACGTTGTTTTGCCGTATACATTTCTCACTTAAAATAGGAGTATGAAAAATTGTAATGTCCTGTTCTCAAAACTTACGGAATATATTATAACAAAACATCCATCAAACCGGGTTTGATAAAACATTTTGACACGAGAATTTTATAATATTAGATTACCTATATTATTTATACGAGAAAACTAAATAGATAAACGCTATGTTTTGACGAGACTTCACGGGCTCTAATCATATAATAGTTTTTGACGTGACAACGTCTTATAAATCGATAGAGCCGGTTGCACGCACGAAAAAACATGACTCATCCGGCGTTACCTCGCTCATGCGGCGTTACCGGCGTTACCTCGCGAGCGCGGAACGAGCGACAATGAAGACGTTGTCACGTTCAACTATCGTCAGTAAACCGACTTTACAGGCAACCAATTTTTATACCAACATGGGTACGATTCGTGAGAGGAAAAATACCGAAATTCATGCGAATAGATATGCTGCTTAGACAGCGTATCTATTCGTATATTATTGTGTAAACATCACAATAATTATTATGTAATTCCTATGATATCGATCGATATAATTATGTTGTTGATCACAATTAATTTTATCAATTGACTGGCGACAAAAAGATTATCAGGTGGTTTTTAGGAAAAATCGTCTATTTAATGTTACACATTTGGGCCTATTCAGTTTTGTTGTGATCTTACAGGGTGTTTGTTATATGAGGTTACCAAGCTCTTAACAGATGGTATTCAATATCGAGTTTGTGTTAAAAAAAATTGGTTGTCTGTAAAGTCGGTTTACGGACGATAGATTTACGTGATAACGTCATAATTGGCCTCTCTATCGTTTGATTTATCGTGCCTCTCTATCGCTTGTTGCGCGCTCTCGCTTGCACGCACAGGCTCAGGTGGAACGTTACGCGGAACGTTACTATTTTTCATGTGCGTTGCTCGTGTTCATCAATTTATTAAACGTTATCACGTCAAAATTATATGTTTTTAATACAAAATAATGATAAGACGAGTTCTGTTCAAAACATCAGCTTTGCATGTCCAAAAGTTTGAGACTGGACGAGTCAACAAGTGAGTCATGGCTTTCTTTTTAAATAATGTACATTTGTAATTATCTTTAATGAGGACTGTTCTATGATGGATTAACTATGGCCACATCAACATGAAACTACAATGTTCACAAAGAGAGTTCAAAGAACTTCAGTTTTATAGAAGGCGCGTTTACCATTGTTGTCTACCAGTTGTAAAATGATATTAGTCTGTCTAGTTGAAATTAGCCTAATTTGTATAGTGAAAGGGGTCGCTGAACTGCGAAAAGAAAGCGGTGCTATTTTCATGACAGTAAATATGTATTTATGTTTTGTCGTTACGTTTTAATATAATTATTTAAACCTTACTTATTATTACAAGTTGTGGAAAATCAAACTTAGAAATATAAGTCATTGAGACGTGGAAAGGGTTTCCCAGTTTATAGGTATCCTTATCTAGATATTCTTTGTTAACGAACAAATTCACATGAGTGAAGACTTAGTTAGGCCTACGTCAAAATATAGGACAAATTCAAATTTCAAAACCAAAATTTAAATTGCTTCGCATGATTAAACTGACAAAGAGGCCTAAATAGGTAGTTTTCACCAGTAGGTATATCATGTCACCTATACATAAATTAATAGCATGTAGATTGTAGATATTTGGATTTAAATACATTTCCACAATAAAGATAGTACAAATTAATTAATCAGTGACAAAATTTGGCTAGCGGCGGCGGCTTTGGCACTGTGGAGACAAATTAATTTGCGGCCGACGCACTTTTCGACCCACCTCACATCAATGGCGGACTATTTACATTGAATTTTACAGCCCATTGTGCGTTAAACATACTATTACAGAAGTAATTATTTATGGACAATAGTTATTTGTTATGCAAGGCCGCAAAATGAATTTTTGGGCCGAGTGTCAAATTTGAATGCTGAGCGGCGAAGGATTCTAGGGTTGAACCCTGAGCGCAGCGAGGGGTTCAAAAAATAGAATCCTGAGCAGAGCGAGGCATTCAAAGACACGAGACCCAAAAAAATTTGCGGCCGTACGTAACACAAAATTTTTCATCTCACCACAGCGAGGAAAATTACTAGAAGAATACTTGAATCGGCATTGCAAGTATGTTAGATGTTGTCTGCAATAACTTCACTCACTTAATTAAATCTACCTTAAATCATCACTCATCTTATTACTAAACAGTAATGAATAAAAACAAGACATTATTATTATTTAGCACGATTAGAAAAAAAATTGAGAAACTTTTTTTCTACTTTTATTTTGGATACGTTCAGAAACATCAACTTCTATGAACCAAAAATAATAATAGAAGATTTAAAAAAAAACCAATAATTAGATAAACAATAAGTAAATATCATGGATTTAATTAGATGAAAAACTAAATTGGAGTTATTATTTTTATTGATATTCCAAGTAAATGTAAAAACAAAAAGCAATGTACCTATACAAACTCTAAGGTCGAACTTCGCTACTGACCGTATGCGTTATTAAAAAAAAGTCTTCAGCTTTTGACATTATAGACGCAATGCGAGAGTACGTTATGTTCGAATTTGAAAATGCTTTGCGGCCCTAGGGCGAGAAGGGATTTTCATACTACTTTCTCGACCTAGGGAGAAATGAAAATTCTTTTGGGCCCTAGGGAATATAATAGCATTTTCCGCCCGCATTTTAGGCATTAAAAATCCCTTTTCCGCGCGGGTGAGATGAAAAGTAATTTCTGTATTCATTATTATCAGAGATTCATCAATGTCATATTGATCATATTTTAACTGGACACGATGGAGGTACACTTATTATACGTTTATTCAAGTCTAATAAAAATATTTGGGTGTTAGCTAAAGTAAATTAAAGCCAAATCGGCTTCTTCTTCGTGGCCCTACTGATTTTTTCTAAAGACCTTACAATGATGAAATATTCCTCTTAGTCCTGAATCCGGTAGGTATATTTCTGCCTTCCAAAGTGATTATTTACTCCATACTTTACATCATTTACTTATTATATGATTATTAAGAAATGGTTGGTAAGATATTCTCAAAGTAAATAACGCTTTACAGTAGCAAAATATTCATTAGCCTTTACACTCATTACACGACTGCCCAAAAAAAAGGAGTGTAATGTTTTTAGGGTTCATGTATGTATGTATGTATGTATGTATGTATGTATGTGAGTTTCTTTATTCCACCATAACTTTTGAATGGCTGAACCGATTTGGACAAATGGGGTATCGTTAGAATCCTTACATTATTCCGGGTAACATAGGCTATATTTTTTTGGAAAAAGTTAATATGGCGACCGTGAGGCGCCAATTTCAAAAGTGGAAATCAAAATGTTTTCTTCAATTATCACAATATGAGTATCAAAATGAAGGTATTAGAGAGTAGTTACCGAATATATATATTTAAAAAAGTATAAAATAAAAATAAATAATTAAAAAATTAAAAAACACGACTGCCCTGTTTTAAAACGAACTAAAAAGTAAAAAACAAGTTATTTTAGTTCATCTGCATACTGACAAAGGAAAAAGTGGTCAAATTTCTCATTAATTAAAACAGATAAACATATTATGGCAGTCGGGTGACCTCTTAGAATAGAAGGTGTTCCTCAGAACGGTCCCCCGACTGCCATAATATGTTTATCTGTTTTAATTAATGAGAAATTTGACCACTTTTCTCTTTGTCAATATGCAGATAAACTAAAATAACTTGTTTTTTACTTTTTAGTTCGTTTTAAAACAGGGCAGTCGTGTTTTTTAATTTTTTAATTATTTATTTTTATTTACTTAGAAATTATAAGTATGTGTATTGTGTAGCGATACATAAATAAATAATAAATCACATTCGCTCGGCTGTTTGTATATTAATGAGCTCCCTGGAATATTAAACGAAGCACACAGATACATGGCCACTTTAAAGGCTTGAGGCGTATAATGCGCGGCCCGGGGTTGTTATTTTCATTTGCATTTTAAACCCTCGTAATAAGTCAAAGGTGCTCTTGGGGAGACCTTGAGCCTAAGTGCGAAAATTATGCTAATGCTCGAAAGTTTACACTCGCGTCTGCTCTACAGGTGAACGAAGCAACGATTATAAAATTACTAGCTGACCCTACAGGCCTACAAACGCTGTTTTACCACATGTATACATAACTTCTGTCTTAGGGGTATAAAAAATTATTTACGTCCTACACTCAGCCCACATAAAAAAATCCGGTCAAAGCTGGGTCCAGTGGCATGAGCAAGAGAGTGGGGCTCGAATCCATGTCTTGCACCTCCTATTGCATGTCTATTTAAATATGTTAAATTACTTGGCAGTGAAGGTAAACACGTCGCAAGAAACTCTGCATTTTATGTTGAGAGTTATCCGGAATGATCTCAGATGTGCTTGCGAAGCCTGCCAAACTGCATTGGCTAGCTTAGACTACGGCTAAACACTGTGGCCTCTCTCAATCTGCGATTAAATGCGATTTATATAGCACCTCTCTGTATTCTGAGTATAGCACTGATTTTTTTGTGAAAAGGAAAAAAAATAGGATCATTACTCAACAAAAATTTCGCCATTGATGTTAAAAAATATAGAGAAGAAACTGTTTTCTTCTCTATAGTGAGTTTGGCACTCCGAGAGTGCTAACAGAAGTGAAAACTTCAGATACTAAGTACACATACACGCATAGATCTATCACAGGTCGTCGCTAGCGCTCCGACTAGATAGTAATAACAACGACAGCTCCGTGAGTGCGGCAACTTTTTTTCTAGTGGGAGTGAGTGTGGAGACCATACAATTTGAAATTTGCTAGTGTGCGTGAAAAATTGTGTAGCTACGGCTCGGGTTTGCCAATTGGGCAAAGTATTTTTTGCCGCACTTGGCTCCCTCGTGGACCTGTATCCATACAGGTTTCCGATCTCAAAAATGCCCATCGCGTATTTAAAGAAGTAGGTACACACCACTTCAAACAATAATGACGGCTCTTCTGTATTTATAGAACCTTCTTCTTCAGGAGACCTCAGTCATCCATTGTAGGACATAGGCCTCCTTATAAACATGTAATTCCTTGCGGTGTTGGACTATTCTCGTCTATGATTTTCCCAAAAGTTTGAGAATATCTTTAGAGCAGACCAACGCGAACGTGTTGGATGCGTGCCGACATTTCTGCGACCGGTGCGTGGTCTCCATTCAAGTAGCAAGAGGATAAAATGTTCGGTTGTAATTTTTTCCCCATCAGTTTCATCCGCCAGCCCAAAGATCACCAATAAACCTCGATAGCTCCCATCGGTCGTTCCAATGCACTGGCTATAAACCTACTCGTAGATACTCCGTGACCCGAATGGAACAGCTCCGCATGACCTTGCGCTTATTACCGTTTGTATTCTTATTTATTGGACCATTAGCAACTCGGGGCTCCGAGTAAGCTAGGACTCTTGATTTATTACTAAGGGTAACATTTAGTGGCATTGGTATGCACAGGGTGTTTGTGAAATATGAGCGTTCAGCTAACTTTTATTAGTTATGTTACGTCTTATACGACTTTCTGTAGTTATCGGATAGAAAAAGGCTTTTTCTTTGGCTTTGCAGAAGGATAGAGGTCTACAAATACTTGGTGAACTATATTACGAGAGTGAATACTTGGTATCCACCAACAATTTCAGATTTTAGATTCCGTTCGATTTGTTTTGAATGCCACCACCTGGTTGCAAGTACATACCGAGATTTTTCCCCGCGATCACCCTCGGTTCAAACCCGCTTTCCTCAAGAGCCAAAGCCATAACCGTTACGTGAAAAATAAACATTTCCATTTATATCATTAATTTATTGAGATTTGAAAGAAATTATCAAAAATGAATCATAAAATTTCAATAAGCTCTCCTAATAGCGCACCACCCAAAACTCTTAACCTTAAAGAAGTAGTAAAGAATATAAAAATACACGACACCAGCGACGAACACCGCGGCAGACAGAAGATAGCTCTCATTCACCAAAGTCATCATCAGAGAAGACGCCAGAAATAATCCCATACTGAACACATGAAACGCCAAATACCAGATATGGTACTTCATGACTGGGTGCCGTCGCTTTACAAAGCTGGTTATAACCACTGAAGCAGCCACGAACAGTTGTACGTAGAGTAATCCGAGCACAAACTCAACTATCACAGACGTGGAGGTCTCCAAGTCATCACCGTTACTCGCTGTCAGTAGCAGAAGGACCGCTGAAAAGACCACCATTGGTAACACGGCTGAAGCTGCTATCATAATAAATGATTTTCTCATTTGGGCGCAATGGGAACACGGGATGTCCTCTGTGTCTTCAATTATTATCGTCATTGTGATATAGTAACTAACAGCTTCTAGGAAAAAATGTTGTTCTTTTGTATAGGTAGTTATAGTAAAAATATCCAATAGAAAATATCGCGAGATTGTGACAAGCATAGAGTGAGCATAGAGTAAAGTTGGTGACAAGTTTCATCGAACCGATGTTAGATTTGACATATTGTGATTTGTAGTTTGTGACGCTTGTCTCAGAGTATTTATATTGTTGAAATGGAATTCTATTAATAGTAAACCGTCACCACTGATCTCTGTTCTATGGATCTCAGACTGTCAACGTAAAAATGAAGACACTTAATTTTCGCACTTTTGGCGCAGATTGTTGAGTATAACCTGGCTTAAGCGTCCATTCAAAACGACGATCACTACCAACAATTAGTGTCAATTTAGTATCGTGAACCTTAGAGGGTCAAATTAACTGTCAATTGTATAGAATGGCTGATCCAGCATATGGTATAGAGATCAGTGGCCCCCACACATCTGAGAAGTAAGTTTGTGAGTAAGCCCTGTTCATTCTCTGAGGGAGTTCCATAGCCTCAAGCCTCAAGTTTAAAAGCTCAGTTCAAAACTCATGAATATCTATCACACTATATTATTGGGGCAAATGTCCGATGCGGCGGCGCATGACATGTGGCGCCATGATTAGCGCCAAGATTTGTTGTCAAATGTTCATGTACCCTTTTTTTTTTATAGACAGAAAATGCCTAACGCATACCCCTCCGTCGGGGGAAACGGATGGGGGATGGGTTATGTGGGGCTTGCACCCACTAAAAACTGTCTGTTTCCACGGCGGACCTGCTTTCGGGAGTATTCACTGTCGTATTCACCACGCAAATGTTCATGTACCCTAGGCGACCCTAGTTATATGCCACAGGACAGTTTAAAAATAGTGACGCTAATTTTGTGGAAGGGGCTAGTCCATATTATTTTCTGGGTCTGACGTGCCACCGCTATACTCTTTCCGTTCGTTTATTTTCTCTTTGACAGGTGAAATCACAATCATGAAACAGATATAGCAATAGCGAGGGACCAGAGAGTGATAAAAGTGGACTTTTTCTGGTCCCTCGTTATTGCTATATCCGTTTCATGTGTCAAAGAGAAAATAAACGAGTGGAAAGAGTATAAGGTACAGTACAGTACTGTCTGCCGTCTGCCGAGGCCTGGGTAAAGTGCTGCCATACATCTCTCGAGTGCTTAGCGACGTCAAGTGACATAATATAGATGGCGCGTCATCCATTTGGCTCCGGTGGGGAGCCGTGGCGTAGTTTCGGCTTTTCTTGCAAACACCACTATTAATCACTTCCTCGCACAGACTATATAAATAGGAAAGTGTGTTTGTTTGTCCGTCTGTCACATGAACGAGGAATGTCAAAAACTCAGACAACATTACAAAAATAACCTTAAAAAATTGGCCAAGTACGAGTCGGGTTTGCGCACTGAGGATTCCGTACTATCAAGACCAATTCAAGCTAAAAGTTCTCTGCTCACCAAATAAAAAAACGAGAAAAGAACAAGTTTGGTGTACGGGAGCGCCATTAAATATTTAAATTATTTTATTTTAATTTACATATTTATTTGGGTATTTACCCTTAGAAAGAGAAATCTTGACAGATATCTCATAACTGTCCAGGCCAAATCCGAGTCTTAGCTAAATCATGCAGATAAGGGATAATCAAGGACCTGAAATTTTTAAATCCGAAAGGTACCAGCAAAACAACAGTTATTAACTTTAAACTTCAGTACCTTGGCGACGGAGCTTTGCTCGGTGTTTTTTGGAAAGTCGCAATTTTATAAGAAATGTAAAGTTATATATGCTCAAACTCAAAATATCTTTATTTCACATAGGCCTGACGTACAGGCTCTTGTAAAACGTCGAAATTTGTCGCTTAAGTATTGGTGATAACTACAAGTCGACTTAAAACTAAGTTTACGAGGGTTCGAACGCGCCCTGCACTAAGAAGATATGTAATCTTATAAAGCAAAACCTTTTGTGAATACTTTCATCAAGATTTCTGAGATCCGAATTGTATACAAGAACTCCGTTTAAGCGTATAAAATAAATATATATAATAAGGTTTAGGGACAGTTTTAACTAGTGAAATAAAACTAATTTGTGTTGCTCTAAAATGCGAGAGAAACAACAATAAAAGCTATATTTTCACTTCAAATTCATAACAAATCATTTAAATTCAAACTGATAAAATCAAGTACAATTTCTTCTAATGACATTCATAGACTAAGCTGTCAATCCTGACAGCCGTCAGCGACGATGACACCATAGAGTGAAGCCTGCTCTGCTAGCATCTGTAGGTTATGTAAATGGCGGCGACGCGGCAAATTCAAATGAAGAACTATAGGGATTCATTTACATCTCCCCGCCACAGTAGATAGTAGTCTTTACTGCACTGGCACCAGCTTTGTTATATGAAACAGGTTTGATTCACACTTCTTGTGTCCTGTGTTTATTCTGTAGATTGAATTGGATACTCTTTCCAAGACTTCATATGGGCCAATTTTCAATTCGTCCAGTTTTTTTCTATTTAAACGGTTACCGTTCTCTACAAATACCAAGTCTCCCACTTTTAATTCACACTGTCTCCTGTTCTTGTCAAAATATTGTTTGTTATAATTGTGTGATTTTAATGTGTTCTCCAATGCGGTTTTTCTGTCTTGCAGTAAACCACTGTGGGGTTTTTCTGTTTTCAATTCGTCTGGTAAGATATCGATATTTTTCCCATCTAGTAGGTATTGTGGGGAAAATCCAGTTACACTATGTTCTGTTTCGTTGTACTTTGCAGTACACTCATGAGCAATGGTTGTCCAGGCCAATTTATCCTTTCTCTCATTTATTCTACATCTTATTTTGTTAACCAAGGTTTGATTTAACCTTTCATTCAGGCCATTTGAAAATGGTGCATTTACTGCTGTGAAGACAATGGGTATATTTTCTTTTTCTATCAAAGAAAGTCGGTCAGGGTCAAAGATTGCTAAAATTGGTTTTGAGCAAAGCAATTTTTTTATTGTCTCAAATGACTCCTGACATTTTTCTGTCCAAATAAATTGTTGTCCTTTTCTTAACAAATTATGTAATGGATCTAATATAATTGATATTTTTGGAACATACTTCCCATAAAAGTTTATCTTACCCAGGAACTGTCTTACATTTTTCTGAGTTTTCGGCACTGGGAAATCTTTTATAGCAATTAAATTGTCCTTTAGTGGAGTAATTGTATTATTCTTGATAATATGACCTAAATATTTGACTGAGTCTTGTGCAAAGTTGCATTTTGAAAATTTCAATCTAAAGCCTTCTTTTAAAATTGCTTCTAACAAAAGTGATAAATGTTTGATATGGTCTGTGAATGTCTCAGAGAATACTAAAATATCATCAATGTAATTAACCGTGAAATCTGATAGTTTATGTTTCCGTATAATACTACTCAATATTCTCTGAAAAATTGCAGGTGACGTTTTTAAACCAAATGGTAAGCATGTCCATTGGTAATGCCCTTCTTGGGTAACAAATGCTGTTTTTTCCCTGTCTTCAATCCTCAATGGAATAGACCAAAAAGCTGAATTTATGTCCAGTGTTGAAAAATATTTACATTTCGTTGTCTTTACCATTAAATCCTCGATGAGAGGAAATGGTTGTGACTGAGGAACCACAATTTTATTTAATTCCCGAAAATCTATACACAATCTTGATTTCCTTCCTTCTTCTTTTTTATAGGCCAGTGTAACTGGTGCAGCAAAAGGACTGTAGGACTCTTCGATCAGGTTTTCTTGCAATAACTTTGCTACTTGCTGTTCAATTTCTTTTTTATCTTCAATAGTACACCTATAGGGCCTTTTACTACAATATTTATCAATTAGTAAATCAATGTGTGCCTCATAACCTTTCACTGTCCCTATATCATATTTGTCCTTTGCAAAAAGTGATTTATACTTGCATATTAAGTCCTCTATTTGCTTCTGCTCTTGAAGCTGTAGATGATTTACAGAAATATTGAAATTAGCCTCATCTATGTGTTCATTAAAGTTTATTTCATATGTCTTATCCTTAGTTTCCATCAGGACATCCATGTATTTTTTTTTGTAATTTCCTTCAATTTTACTGTCTGAACTCATAGATGATATCTCATTGTTTGTGGTACTTATTTTCTTCTTATTTTGCTCTCTTTCGAGACTGGGGATATTCTGCGTAATTTCTAATCTATCATTTTGTATAAGATGAAATTCTTTTATGCAGTCTAATCCCACCAAAAAGTTGTAATCAAAGTTTTCTTCATCAATCACAAAAACGTTGATATTTTTTTCGGTATCAAAAATTTTAATTTTTAATGTTACCATCCCTTTTGTCTTTTTCACACCATTAATCGTTTTTAAGTTTGGATTTTTTTTAGGATTACTTTTATTATTACTGGGATTTTTTTTTAATGTTAGTAATCTGGAGTTTACCAGAGATACATTAGATCCCGAGTCATAAATCCCAGTTGTTTCTAAAGTATCGTTTAATAACAATTTAATTTTGATTAATGGTGGGATCACTAGTTTTTTGGGTTAATTTGATTTAATTCTGTTTCTAATTCTGAATTATTAACTGTTCTTATCTGATCTTTTTTTTGCTTATCATTAATTTTGTTTCTAAACCAACACAAAGATTCAGGGTGATAACGGCTGCCTTTGTTCTCCTTTTCACAAATTCTGCACGGACTGTAGTTTTCATTTTTTTCTTTCATTTTATTCTCAGAACCTACCGTTTTTCTTTCTAAACTCTTTTTATTAAACAGATGTTCCAAACCTCTAATGTTATTAAATAAATCTTTAGTTTCTTTCAAGCTATTTCTATCAATTTTATCAGAAATGTAATTTGGGAGTCCTGTGGCAATTAAATCAATTAAAGTGGTCGTGTCTATTGATTTATTAATTTCTAATAAAAGTTTTTCCTTTTTCAAAGCATATTCTAATAAAGAACTTTGTTTATACTTGAATAGCATCGCATACCTGACTGGTGACCAACCTTGGTCTGCATAGGTTTCACAGAAGTTTTCTTTCCATGTTGACCACTCAGAATTGATTGTGTTTTTTATGAGCATCGAGCTGTACCAATCAAGGCATGAATCTCCTAAGAATAATCTCAACGCCTCAATTTTTCCAATATCTCCTTCTATGCCCATACGAGTACATTCTGATTCAAAAATATCCATCCACTGTGATGCATTTGAGGTTTTATTATTGAATTTTTGTATCACAAATTTTTCAGTCAACTTTTTTATGTTGTCAGATTTTGAAGTATCTTTCTTCTTTTCTACCAAATTTTCTAAAATTCTTGATAAAGCCTCTTCAGAAATACCTGAAATAGGAGCCTGTTTTTGCAATTCTTGTGTTGTTATATCCTCTAACAAATAACCTTTAAACTGCATATTTCCATACTCATCCACATAGGTATCACACATCTCTGGTGTTAACGCAATCCACACTTGTCTTCTATCATTTCTCTTTTGTAATGTAGTTTTTACTTTTTGGAATGTCTGAGTTTTTATCACTGTTTCATGTAATTTTGCCGGTTGAAACTGTTCCGGAATCAAAAAAGTATGATTATCGACATCAGTAATCGAAGTTATACAAATTACATTTGTTTTTGGATCTTCAATGGCTTTTTGCACTTTGAATTCAAATTTCAACTTTTCCATCTTATGTTTTTGTCACAAACAGCTGCAATATTGTTGTTTTATAATAAGGTTTAGGGACAGTTTTAACTAGTGAAATAAAACTAATTTGTGTTGCTCTAAAATGCGAGAGAAACAACAATAAAAGCTATATTTTCACTTCAAATTCATAACAAATCATTTAAATTCAAACTGATAAAATCAAGTACAATTTCTTCTAATGACATTCATAGACTAAGCTGTCAATCCTGACAGCCGTCAGCGACGATGACACCATAGAGTGAAGCCTGCTCTGCTAGCATCTGTAGGTTATGTAAATGGCGGCGACGCGGCAAATTCAAATGAAGAACTATAGGGATTCATTTACATATATAATTTAAAGTTCATACAAACATGATTATCTTCGAAAGCAATTATGAAGTTTGCTACAACACAGTTATTAAATAAATGGTCGATTTTCTTTGTACAAATTCAATTCGATACAGATACGAGTACACCAATCAACACAGGGTGATTAACCCGTTCAGTTTTATTGCAACGCGCTATGATAATAATGAAATTGGATATCTCCCATCTTTTGTGCGTCGACAATGGAATTATAGACGAAGAGGAAATGGAAAAAAAATGAGAATGTATTTGCCAAAATAAGCTTCATACGTTTTTATTGTGGCTTCAATCTCATGTACGATGAAATACGTGATAAGTACTTAGTCATCAAGCGCAAGTTTGAAGCCTTTACATACCATAAATGACTGTCACTAAGCGCAAGTTTAAAGAATGAAAGCAGTAACCAAGTTTTGGGTGGAGCGCGCATGATTTTTTCAGCAAATTTCTATTCAGCCCCTAGATTGTGTAAGAACAACGTAATCATTGTTATCGAAATCGTAAGCTAATTCTGCCCGCCGATTGGCTGACGTAAACCAGGTAACCAATCAGCGGGCAGAATTTGTTTTCGATTACAACGATGAATATGTTTTTCTTACACAGCAAAAACAGACAGACCACAGACCCCTGATTATAGTTGGCTTACACGAAACACTGGGGGATTGCAAGCCTAGGCAGTTTTGAATTTTAATCGTTTAATTCACTTTCCAATAGGTACAATATAAATTATTATTTTATGCAGGGAATATAAAGTACACGTGTATCAAGGCGTAAATGTAGATGTTTTAGCGTAGAGACAGAACATAAGTAGGTATAGCCGGTACCTTGGTTTGAGTGGTTTAGCCAAAAATCTGCCAACAGTGTTGAATTTTTTATCCACCAAAGGTAGTGTTAAGAATAGTTAAAAGATATTTAGTTTCCCTACCGTTCGATAGATGGCACTGTGCACATTTAGCTCGCGCTACAGAGTTTTGTATACCAAACCATAAGGCTGGCCGTATGCTTGCGGCAGCAGAGTATCTTTTTGTGAGTGTTAACTACTATTGTGAGTAATACGAGTACATTTTATGAGTTTATACAATTAAACGAGTGTTTTAACAAGAGTGTTTTTTCATTTTTAACATGGTGCCGAAACTCGCGAAAAAGTTTAAGTGTTGTGAAAAAGTGAGGTAAAATGGACTCTAAAACCGTGAGTAAATAGACTTAGAAAAATCAGTGAATTAAAAGACTTAGAAAAATTACTACTAGTGTGGACTTGTAAAATTTTCATAAATTTATTCTATAGACTTAGAAAAATTTGAAGTGATTTGGACTTGTAAAATTTTCGTGAATTTATTCTAGACACTTAGAAAAATTTGGAGTGATTTGGGACTTATAAAAATTTCAACTTTTATTCTATGGACTTAGAAAATTTCGATCACTGGTGTCATCGACTTGTAAAATTTTCAAGTTTTATTCTATGGACTTAGCAAAATTTTGGGATAACATTTTTTGTGGACTATGAAGTTTGAACTTTGACTTATTCTGGTGAACTATAGCTTAAAAATTATTACGATTGAGTTGTGTTAACCGCGCAAGAAGACAAACATTTTCAATGAGTACTACAACTTTAAAAAACATTTAGTGGATTAAATTTGGACTTTATTTACTAACATTCTGGAACTATTTTGTGAACATTTTGGACCTTTTTTTAACCTTTGAAATACAACTTTTTGCACTTAAACGAGAACATTCAAACCGTGTATCTGACAAACCTTTTGAGCACATTTTGGGAGACTTTATATACTTTTCAACATTGTCATTTTTACATTGGAGATAAACATGGAACTAGCAAGTCTTATTAAGGGGCAACAAGAACTGTTCGAACAATTGAGAAAAGCTGATCGAAACCTCAAAAAAGTGAATCAAGAGATGCGATCGAAATACAGTTATTTGACTGCCAGGTTGGAAGCTTTGAGTAAACTAGAAGAAGCCTTTAACCAAAACCACTTAGAAATTGTTGCTAAGGCTACACCAGAGCAGGTACTAGTGTTGCCATATTTTAAAGAGGATATACAAGACAATTTCCAAGAATACTTTCTACAATACAAGGCAGTGTTGAAAGAGTACATTGCACTTTGCAATCCAACTACCATGACAACTAAGACTGGTACGAGTACGAGTGAAACTGCAGGTGCGACACCAAAGGTGAACAGTTGTGAAGTGAAGTTGCCTAGAATTGAACTGCCTAAATTTTCGGGAAAATATTCGGAATGGCAATCCTTTTTCGACATGTTTGTCTCACTTATACATGAGAATTCAACACTTTCACCAGTACAAAAATTACACTACTTAAAATCTAACTTGTCAGGAGAACCAGAGATGCTATTGAGAAATTTTCCTACGACATCAGCAAACTACACGGAGGCATGGGAACAATTAACTAAACGCTACAACAATAAGAGATATAACTGCAACGCAATTTTGAAGACTTTATTTGGACAGAAAACTATATACAGTGAATCGGCAAGTGCCATAAGACTTCTACTAGATACTACAACTTCTTGTTTAAAAGCACTTAATAACTTGAACATTAAAACAGAACAGTGGGATGCTATTATAGTTCACTTAGTGGTTTCAAAACTGGATCATGAGTCTCATCGACAATGGGAACGAGAACTGAGTGCTTCAGATGAGCTACCTGAATGGTCACAGTTAGAGAATTTCTTAGAGACGAGATTTAGAAGTTTGGAAATGCTGGACGCTAAACGTACGAATACCACTAAATTACTTGAGAGGAAAAACTTGAAACCAGAAATACATACTAGAGTATATCATGCGGTGGAAGAGAAAACGAGTGCGCAATGTGCAATGTGTGACGGTCCACATTTTATTTATCACTGTTCCGATTTTACGAATCTACCAGTACTAGAACGACAGAAAATAGCACAAACGAAGGGGCTATGCTACAACTGCATGGCGCCAACGCATCCAGTATTTAAATGTCATCAGAGAACTTCTTGTCGCCGGTGCGGTCGTAAACATCACACGACACTCCATTTTGAGAAAGATGATAGGCAAGCGTTTGTTACATCGAGGCAAAATGATAAACAGACAGAACCGGCCAGTAGTAACGAGTCTAAATCTACAAATGTAATAGCTAATTTCTCTAGAGGTGATGTGAAAACTAATAACGTGCTGTTAGCTACTGCTATTGTAAAAACTATGTCTCATAACGGTTCATGTGTACTTAGAGCTTTGATAGACCAGGGCTCCCAAGCATCTTTTATTAGTGAAGAAACTGTACAATTACTAGGTCTTAAGCGTACTAACGTAAGTGGTAGGGTGTCTAGTTTGGGAGATGGTCATCTGGGTATTAAACACGCAGTGAGTATTGATGTTGTATCGCGTCATGATTCTGGTAATACACTAACAGTTAATGCTTACGTGCTAAAATCACTTACCTCATTACTGCCATCGCGTGAAATACATATCCCCAACTGGTCAGAGCTGGAAAACTTACCTCTTGCTGATGCTGCATTTGCAACGCCTGGTCGAATAGATTTATTACTTGGTGCTGACGTGTATGGAGAAATAATACTAAATGGAATTGAGAAATGTTCAACTGGAAATTTAATTGCTCAAAACACTATATTTGGCTGGATTTTATCTGGAAGAGTTGCACAAGATACAAAAGATGAAAATATCAGGAGTTTACATGTTCAAGTAATGGAAGAAGAGTTTGTGAGAAAACCATGGGAGATCAAAAACGAGCCTAATAGTATATACAGAACAAACTTACGAGAGAAGAACCTTTGTGAAGATTTATACGAGAAAACTACAACGAGACGAGAAGATGGGAGCTATATTTGAGAATACCATTTAAAACAACTGATCCGTTATGTCAATACGGTCAGTCACGTGAAATTGCAACGAGTAAATAACATTCCGTAGAGAGAAAACTGAGTAACAATACCACATTTGCGAACGAATATAACAATGTGTCAGAGGAATACAACATTCTAAACCATATGAGATAAATTACACGAGATGAGTATATGTGAATGAGAATGACGCAAACTTTGAAAGAACTTGAGCAGGAAAAAACCAAACTTACCGATTCAACATTTTAAATTGATTACATCAACTATGGGCAGACTTGTGCACGTCATCTAGCGTTGAACACCATACAAAACAAGCAATAGAAAAGAAAGACAAGTTACCAAGAGAAGGGGAATTAACACTAAGAGATTACTATATAGACCTTATGTCGAGATGCGAAACAGATACAGATTTACTACTAAGAAAATGCGATGAGATGTGTGGATTAATACAATTTGGAGATGTTAAACTTCAAAAGTGGTGTGGTGAGTTAACTAATCGTAATCAAACAGACTGTGCTACGAGAGAGACGACTTAAACCTACAGAACTGAGTAACTATGAACTTTGTCGGAGTGGGCCACAATGGCTATCAAAACGAGAAATAGAAGTGGAGAAGATAGATATAGAAGACACTCATAAGGAAGAGAGAGTAAAAGTATTTTCAATGGTGAAGCAGGACAATGACTTAGAGTGGATGAAAGTTTCGGATTTAACTAAAATACAAAGTGATATCATCGAACATTTCTGAAAACTAAACTACTACCAAGTGAAAGGAAATCGTTGCCCAAATGTGTTACAACAGATGAGATGAGTGAAACCTTGCAGCTTTGTATCAGACAAACTCAACAAAGTGATTTTAATGAAGATCTTGTATCACTAAAGACAAAAAGTGTAGAAAAACGGAGCACATTATACACTCTTTGTCCATTTTTAGACCAAAATGGGATTTTAAGAGTTAGAGGACAATTGAGTCAAGCAAAAAGGACTTACGATGGGAAACAATTATTTTACTGACTAAGAATCATCTTAGTTTGCTAATAGTTAGAGATGCTCATACGCTACGTGCTCCTCAAATGATGAGTTACTATACAATACAAATTTTGAATACGATACAAATGTTGGGCATTGAGAACACGAGATATTGCCAAGAAATACAATTAGAGTTGTGTAACTTGTTTGAGATATTCTAAAGCAACGAGCGACCATTCGATGGGTCAAATGCTGAAGATCACGCTAATTCCAAGGCGGCCATTCAAAACCTTACGACCTAGGAGTAAACTAAGCTGGAGGCATCTGAGATAGTAATTTAACCTTTGCAGTGATGTCAACTTTGTTATTACAGATTAGGCGCGTTTTAATTCACGATATTTATCAGTTCTAAGCGACAACCCGGATGATCCTCTTCCAGTGACAACTGAGACATCTTATCACTTCTTGGTTACCTTATTAAATGTAAGTGATGTAAACTATTTAGAACACAACGTGATCAGACAAATACAGAAATTAGTTAGTTCATTTTGGAACAGGTGTAATAACAAGTTTCTGAGTAATTTAAATCAAAGACAAAAAAATAGTGTATTAGAAAACCTATTGGATTAGATTGAGAACATTGTAGATTTTAGAGATTTTGTATACGAGACGATAATATCCCGCCTGCAAAATGGATTTTAGACAGAGTAATGGATAAACATACTAAACCTGATAATGTGACTCGAGTATTAACTGTCAAAAAGAGGCTTCTTAAAACGTGGTGTGAGCAAACTTTGTGTATAAGTGAAATAATTCCTCGACTCACGTTATCACGGTGGGCGGTTATTACATTACAATTGAATTTACATTACATTGAGATTGTTGTTTCACATCACTGTCTATTTTCTAAATGGGAATTTTCCTCTACATTACTTCTGTGAGCATAATGTTAACTTTACTTTACTTTTTCACGTTAATTTGTGTTTTCTTTAGATATTTTAGTTTGATTGTTTACGTGGTATTTAACTTCTAGTAGAAATTTCATACTTTATTTTTAACTAGTCATTTAAACGAGTTCTATTCACTCTACTATTTATTTGCTAAATGAGAATTCAACTCTACATTATTTGTGTGAACTTAATGTTAACTTTACTTTACTTTTTCACGTTCAATTTTTGTTTCCTTTAGAAATTTTTGTTTGATTTTTAAGATATACGAGCTATTACGGTTATACGAGCTATTTCACTACTTTTATAGAGATTTTATACTAGTTTTTAACTTATCATTCAAATGTGATCTATCACGGTGGGCGGTGTGTTATACTTACTGGAATACTACTATTGTTACTTTTGTTACTATTGTTACTTGAATTGTACTTTTGTTCGAGATTTGATACTATTGATACTATTTGAAGGACTAAGTCCTTGGTGGGCGGAATGTTAAGAATAGTTAAAAGATATTTAGTTTCCCTACCGTTCGATAGATGGCACTGTGCACATTTAGCTCGCGCTACAGAGTTTTGTATACCAAACCATAAGGCTGGCCGTATGCTTGCGGCAGCAGAGTATCTTTTTGTGAGTGTTAACTACTATTGTGAGTAATACGAGTACATTTTATGAGTTTATACAATTAAACGAGTGTTTTAACAAGAGTGTTTTTTCATTTTTAACAGGTAGATATTTCAGATTTACTTTCAATTCTTAAAATTTATGTAATAATGCAATCCCAAATATGATTATTCTCATTTATTAACTTATCATTATGAAAGATTTTTTTTCATGTTGAATGGTAGCAGGCGTTTATTTTGCGGAAATCCATTATTAGCAGGACAGATTAATTTGTTTTGCTATAATCCGCTTCTTGAAAAGTAGCAGTATTGTCCAATATGTTGGAACACATGAAACAGCAGACACAATTCTTCCAACAATTTCTTCGACGCAAAACAAATTAATCCGTCCTGAAAAGAGTGTTTTTTGACAAAGTTTTATCTTCAGCCACGGAACACTAAATAGGTACAGAAGGTCCACTCCGCACGATGATTTAAAGAAATAGCGACTCTAGCGCTGACACAAAAAGTGCAATTCAGTTCGCAATAGCGTTCATACGCTGCGGCAGGTTATACAGAAGACTGAAGAGTATAACCTCTTTCTATCGCCTAACTTTATCTCTTGCGACGTACTAGGGGTGCTGTAGCCAGACGGCGCGTAAAATAGATCGCACAGAACTAGCGCGTGCAACTCGGCCCGCTAGCGGCAACCATCTGAAATATTGAGGTCCAGACCCCTACTTGTAGCCGGGACGGTCACGTGATAAGTGAGACTGGCCTGCTTCAGCCAAGTTAACCTTTAAAATTCCCCACCAGCTCTAGCACTATAATTTTTACATGGTGCTACAAAATGAGCATCGCTGAATATTCATGCACCACACCGATGCGATATGGAAAATGTTGAACGGAAATTATTTCGTTAATCAGCATTGTAACCTCGTTTGGGCGCTTGAGTTATTTTGGACATACGCGTAATTCACGCTGAAATTACTATGCATTTATACTTAGTAGCCTATTTAAAGATTACCTTACAAATCGCAGACAATATGTTAAAATAGGTCCCCACATAAGCAAGGAAGATACTATTGAATATGGTGTGCCTCAAGGCAGCGTTCTTGGCCCAACTCTGTTCCTAATATATATTAATAACCTATGCCAGATGAATATCCCACACACTAAAATCATATCTTATGCTGATGACACTGTACTTCTGGTTCAGGGACAGAGTTGGGATCAGGTGCGTATGCGTGCTGAATCTGCGTTAATGCTCGTCATGAACTGGCTAAATATAAATTTACTGACACTAAATATCCCCAAAACTAAATTCATTACCTTTGATACCACCATATACACTCAACCTAAGTCTTTTTCGATCAAAGCTCATTCTTGTAATCTGCCTGATGCGAACTGCTCTTGTTTTTCAATACAAAGAACTACTGACATCAAATACTTGGGTGTAATAATAAATAGTACTCTCAGCTGGAAAACATATATAAATGTTTTGGTTAATCGCACTCGAAAGCTTATGTTTATCTTGAGGAAGCTGAGAACGGTCTGCGACCGTAAATTATTAAAAACTGTGTACTTCGCACTAGTGCAGTCCATACTTTCATACTGTATCACAGCTTGGGGTGGCTCCAATAAGACTGACATGTTACGCCTAGAGCGCGCTCAAAGAGGTATTCTTAAGGTTTTGGGAAACCGACCTCGCAGGTATCCTACGACATTACTTTATCAAGAGTGGGACGTAATGAATGTTAGGCAACTTTTTATTTCCCAGGTAATTTTACGTAAACACTCAGACCATAATACTCAATCTGAAGTTAATGCTAACATTCCTCAAAGACGCAAACAAAAAATATTCAAAATTTCTCCATGGAGAACTGCACTTGCCGGTCGACAATATCTCTTTCTTAGCACAAAACTTTACAATAGAATAAATGACACGCTTGTTATATCTAAGCTTAACAAACCCAACCTAAGAAAAACAGTTAACGCTTGGCTAAAGACTCTTAGCTACCATGAAACTGAGGATTTGATCGCTAAAGCGAAATCATTTTAAGTTGTTATGTTCATGTTTACTGTCTACGCATACACCACAACCACACATACAAACACTCACACACACACACACACACACACACACACACACACACACACACACACACACACACACGCACGCACGCGCGCGTGCGCACCACTTATCATGTTATTTGAATAGTCAAAATTTAAGTTTGTACATGTACAGTTTAAGTATTCGATGGATCCAAGGGAAGGCTATGGCGCCCGTAACACAGGTTTTCCTAGTACGGACGCCAAAGCACTCCATCAGGTTAAACATCTTTTTTGTATGTACCTATTCTGTGCACTAGATTTAAGGAGATTTTTGTACTGTGCAACATTTTCCTGGTTCAATAATAAATAATATGGTAACGCCACACAGCGGGTAAGGTAGCGGGGCGTCGCCGTCGGCGGAAGAAGTTGTAATGGGAGAAGTTATAGTAACTTCCTTGTGGTGAGCATGTTTAACTGTAGCTCACGAGGCCCCGGGTTCGATTCTCGGATCAGGCCAGTAAAATATAATGTTCGACTTCTATCAGGAAATTCTTAGTAGGTATAGCCCGGAGTTTGGAAATAGACGGTGTCTTGGAGGGCACGTCAGCAGTCGTTTCCATGCCTAGTCTCTCTTCGATCGTATCAGAGCTTTCGTCCCATCGGATTATAACAGAGAAGAATAGAGAGTGCATCTGTTTTTGTACGCACATTTGTGCACTATAATATGTCCCACGCTGATGGAAAATCTCGATAGAAATTGATCGCCGTGATCGGTCTGGAGGACACTATATTATTAATGTTTTACTTTATAATTTGTGGTCGGTGTGGCTTCTTCTATAATATAAACTAGTAACAACATTGCTTCCGCCGATGTCACGCCCATGCCCCACCGCCCGCTGTTTGGCGAGAGCATAAGCTGTAGCTATAATATAGGCTCTACCCCTATGGACAATATAACACGATGGCATGTACTTGATTCCAATAGTTTTTGCTGACCAGAACTTCAAAACAGTTCAGAATCCATAACAATCATGCTGGCCAATTCTGATCCTAGTTTTTACACTGATTTCAATCAAGACTCACTAAGAGCATGAAAATGCAACTATAACTGCTCAAAAGAACAAGCTTATAAGTTTGCAAATTTTTATAGAATGTTGTTGAAATTTTCTGTATATCATTAACGCCAACTCTAGTGCCCCTCAGTACATGTAAATAATTAACGAAATAATGAATTAATTAAAACTCAATCGCCGACTGAAACGAGAGCAACAAATGAAGGACTTGTAGTAGAGTGTAATTAATTAAATGACCGGAACCCCGGCTCGGAGAGTAGTCCTACGTAGTTTGAGATGCAATTTGTTCACCTGCGCATTTGGCAGCCGAACGAACTTGGCAACTGTTTAGTGGCCCCACTAATTTAAACCAATGACCCTTCTATACGAGGTCTAATCACGAGTAATGGCGTTAAAATTTGCTGTAATGTACTTTTATGTTAATTATTGGAAAACATTATTACAAACCGTATTAGACACCGTTAGTACAATAACATCTTCGGCTGCATCATCTTACAATCAATTATTTATTAGCATTATTAAGCAATATTGCAGTCAATTGCTAAGCAGTAGAGAATTAAAAAAAGAATGAAAAATCCACAGGGAAAACATTAATCAAGGGTAGAATTGTTATGTTAACTTTAACGTCTAGTTTTACGCGTGTAACTGTAGTTTGGCCCAATGTACCCTATAGAGATCTATCAAGGATTAAAAGTACTGTAACCTACAGCCGTAACAACTAGGTATACCTACCTATACTTTTTTTATAATTACATTAGTACATCTGCCAATTATTTATTGTGAAAATATTTAGTTCAAAGAAGACAATTTCTTTGCTTACTATATGATTAAAAAATAATAAATTATAATATTTACAAAATATATACACCATCCAACTGATCATTTATGGGCATAGTGGGCATAGTGCCCAAGACGCTGGCGCTGTTTCCTCTTTGTATGGCTAAACTTAGCCGTTGAGCTAAATAAGCGCCAGCTCTCGGGTCACCAGACGCCTGGACCAATTTTTGGGATACTACCTATATGAATGAATTTTTTAGTATCCGATGACCATGGGCCCAGCGTTTCAAACGCAAGCGCCGCAAAATCGTAGTCCTTACAAATGACTGAGTATTTGCGGCGCTGCGTTTGTGCGGATTCTGCAGCTGCAATTATATACTTACAACTAGCAGATACCCGCGGCTTCGCCCGCGTAAATTTTAGTTTTCCCTATTCTCACAGGAAACATCGATTTTTCAGGAATAAAAAGTAACCTTTGTGTTAATTTAGAGCGAAATCTATCTCCATTTTAACTTTCAGCCAAAAATTTACAATAGTTGCAGCGTGAATGAGTATTTCTCCCGTTGGAATAGTGAAAAACAAATATTCACGCGAGAGAAATAACCATTGATTTTCCCGGGATAAAAAATAGCCTTCTCTGTTCTAATTTTCAGCCAAATCAGTTCAGCAATTATGG
The DNA here is from genome assembly GCA_036785405.1 of Coenonympha arcania. Lineage (NCBI taxonomy): Eukaryota > Metazoa > Arthropoda > Insecta > Lepidoptera > Nymphalidae > Coenonympha > Coenonympha arcania. The sequence continues at coordinate 17,341,576 of CM072055.1, forward strand.
CCTGAAAGAATATTTTTCCCGTGTGGATATCTGTTTTTCACTGGTGCCGAATTAACCATGGATTTTTCCGGGATAAAAAGTAGTCTTAGTGTTAATCCAGGATATAATCTATCTCTATTCCAAATCAGTTCAGTAATTACGGCATGAAGGCATATTATCTATCACTATTATCATGGAAACCATGAGATTTTCCGGGATGAAAAGTAGCCTATGTATTAATCCAGGATAAAATCTATCTCCATTCTGGATTTCAGTGATATCAGTTCAGTAAGTGCAGCGTAAAGTAGTATTTTTCGCGCGTGAATAACAATTTTTCAGATTTCCCGCGAAAACCATGGATTTTTCCGGGATAAAAAGTAGCCTTTTTACTAACCCAGGATATCATCTATCTCCATTCCAAATATTAGCCAAATCAGTCTTGTACTTGCGGCGTGAAGATTTTTTTCCGCGTGAATTTCGGTTTTTAAGTAATCCCACGGAAACCATGGATTCCCGGGATGAAAAGTAGCTTATGTGTTAACCCAAGATGCAATTTATTGCCATTCCAAATTTGAGCCAAATCGGTTCAGTAGTTGCGGCGTGAAGGAGTATCGAAGCTTGGTAAAATACGAACTTTGGAGCCCCGTTTCACCCCTTAAGGGGGGAATTTTGAAAAATCTTTATTTATTTATTTCTTTATTTATTACAATTGCTTTATGCACATGCTTACAATTACATATCACAAGCGTGCACAAGACGCCCTGTCAGGACATGGCAATTACAAATAATAATTATTGTCCCCTTATGTTATTAAATACATTTAGAATTAAAATATTCATAATTGCTCATAAATCGTTAATACGGCTAATTACAGAGTATAATAGAATGTCATGAATAAGTTTAAACAATGTCAAATACTGAAATGGCCTTAAATATAATAGGAAAATAAAGTATGTATGTAAATATAAAATAAAATACAACTAAGCAATGTCAAAGGGGGTAAAAGATAGCTAATACAGTCTATAATTGTTATTATATCTGAATGTCGCGACATTGAGGTCTTGCTCTCTAGTTAAATAGTTCTCTCACTTCGTAGAAGCTTTTTTGGATTAACCATTTCTTAAGCTTGTCTTTGAATAAATGGTCCCGCTTCTCATCTTTTATTATCTGAGGCATTAAACTATTATTTGTAAATCATAATCGATCGGAAGTAAGGACCGCGGCCTGATGGGGCGAGTTTGTAGTGTGGTAACAGTAGTTTGTCCTGGTTGCGCAAATTTTTGTCATGTGTAGTAACATCTTTCGCGATGTTGTAAAGGTGGTTATGCTTCCTAACAAATAGAGCCGTTTCAAGAATATATATGCACGGAAGGGTTAAAATCCTTTCTTAGTGCACCCCTAGACCTCATATTAATGAACCTGTGTGCCAAATTTAAAGTCTCTTTAAAGACTCAGTGGTTTGGGCTGTGCGTTGATATGTCAGTGAGTGAGTGAGTCAGTATCTTCTTTGATATACCATGAAATTTTCCGGGACGAAATGTATTAATCCAGGATAAAATCTATCTCCTTTCCGAATTTCAGTCATATCAGTTCAGTAAGTGCAGCGTAAAGTAGTATTTTTCGCGCGTGAATATCAATTTTTCAGTTTTCCCGCGAAAACCACGGATTTTTCCGGGATAAAAAGTAGCCTTGTTATTAACCCAAGATATCATCTATCACCATTCCAAATTTCAGCCTAATCGGCCTTGTACTTGCGGCGTGAAGATTTTTTTCCGCGTGAATTTCGGTTTTTAACTAATCCCACGGGAACCATGGATTTTCCCGGGATGAAAAGTAGCTTATGTGTTAATCCAAGATGCAATTTATCTCAATTTCAAATTTGAGCCAAATCGGTATAGTAGTTTTGGCGTGAAGGAGTATTGAAGCTTGGTAAAATACGAACTTTGGAGCCCCGTTTCACCCCTTCAGGGGGGGAATTTTGAAAAATCCTTTCTTAGTGCACCCCTAGACCTCATAAGGAACCTGTGTGCCAAATTTGAAGTCTCTAGACCCAGCGGTTTGGGCTGTGCGTTGATATGTCAGTGAATCAGACAGTCAGTATCTTCTTTTATATATTTAGATTATATATAGATAGATAGATAGATAAATACTTTATTGCACACCACAGAATAAAATATAACAAAAAGTAGAAATAATGAAATCACAAACTTAGGAGTACAACTTGGCGGCCTTATCGCTACATAGCGATTTCTTCCAGGCAACCAATGGCGTGAAGGAATATTTTACATTGGATACGAGGAAGGAATATTTTATATTGGAATTATATATATATATATATATATATATATATATATATAATTGTAAGTATACAATTAACAATTATATACTACAATTATATACTGCAATTATATACTGCAATTCATTATACTTTTTTGCACAACTGCATAAAACTGAATTTTATGCAGCCTACACACTGCATAAACAAATAACTTTACGAGCATGAGAAGTGAAAACAGTGTTTATAACAACTCCTTCAGTCCCATACCTAAGCTTTTTCTTATCACGTGCAATTACCCAGTTGACCGGTCACAGAACGTGGACACATCGAGTGTCCGTACTCCACTACATCACTCGATTGCAATTGGAAACTGTGTTCGTTTGTCCATCGTGCCCACAATTTCGTTTAAATACGAGTTAGGCGGCCGGCGATTACGTGTGGCACAATTTGAAATTGAATGTCCGTTGGGAAACTATTGCATTTGTGCACTTAAATAGGACCTCGCTCTGAAACTGAGAGGTTTTGACGACCTCCCTGGAGTCCCTGGCGCTTTTAGTGAGCTGTTGTATTTAGCGAGAGGTTCCTGATTCGATTGTTCGACGATTGTGTAAGAAAAAGTTATTCATCGCAATAGGGTAAACAAATTCTGACTGAAAAAAATGTAAGCAACAGTGGGCTGATTCTGTATCGTTCAGTTTGCTAGTTTTTACTCTCACTGGGTTATTTACTAAGAAAACGGATGCAAAAATCCTATGTTTTTATTATTTTTGCACAAGTTAGCAACCAGCATGCTATGTTAATATGATACCATACGATACATGATAGTTTCGTTTCAATCTGATACTGCTAATCACCGGGCAGAATTCGTTTACGATTACGATAACGATTAATAGGTTTTCTTCTGGGAGGTTTGACCATCGCCAAAGACGAACCACCAAGCGATTTAGCGTTCCGGTGTGATTCTTTTCAACATAGCAACTGATAAGTATCACAGATCGGCTACTTATAATAATAACTATTTGCTTACATTCTTTGACTGCATCTTCACCTTTGATAAGGCTTAGCGTAGCGTATTTTGTCATTGATCTTCACTTACCTTGTTAACCTCAGTGTTAACTTACCTTCAGGTGACAGGGCAGTAAAGAAATTCTAGAAAATCCGCTACAAAAGTGAAGGAGGTTATTGTTGTATGACAGACAGTGATGATGATCCACAGAAAACAAAAGACACAATATAAAAGTCATTCCTTGCTCTGTGTGATGATCTATGAATTTCCTAGTTTTCAGGTATTTGAACTATAACGCTGCCACGGGATATTTTTAAAAACTATACTAAGAAAAGTTATTACAAAAGACTTTTATTCAGTAGGAATTTTCTGGTCGCTGTGCAAATAGTAAATACATTAGTATAAGAACAATGATCCAGAGTTAATTCTGTTGAAATGAGGTGGGATTTCGGGGATGCGGGTAGCTTTTTGGATTACGGAGTCTTAGGAGCTTTCGTCTTGCAAATAATGCTCCGAGATTTTCTTTCTGGCTCCCTTGTTGAGCCCTCCTCGATCGATCTGTGGTTCATTAATATTATTTAACATTGAATCTCGAAAGCTACAACTTGGCTGTGTGTGATTCAGATTTTTCTCGTGGATCATTAGCTTATTTTTAAGACAAGGTATAGATATTTCATACCACGAACACGCACCCCACTCTGTCAAAATCGCTTATATTTCATTTAATTCCCATGGAGTTTGACAGAGTGGGGCACGTCATCGTGGATTGAAATATCTATACAGGGTCATATTAAAAACACCAAATCGCTCTCGGCCTGTGTTTGTTTACACTAAAACTAACAACTTTTGTTCTTCGACTTTTTTTTTCTACTTGTTCCTACTCTGTAATGTAACATCGGCAAGTGGCAATGGCGCGGCGCGCGGCACGGCGGCGCGCGAACTTGCGACGCGAAACCGCAACAGTATAATGTCACCTGACAGAAATATAATTTTTTTTGTATGAAATAAATTAATACTGAATTTTGAAAAGTCGTCGAACAAAAGTTGTTAGTGTTCATGTAAACAACTACAGGCCGAGAGCGTTTAAGTATTAATATATATATAGCTGCTTGTGCTGATTCACTCACTCATTGATCACCTCTCCTGAACAATTTTGTATGAAAAAATTTTTTCTGACGTATACTGTCATATAGACGGGAAAAATTCATGAGGAGGAAAAATACGGAGAGAGCTGATGATTGAGGATTTCGGAGACGGGTGAAGAGCACAGCAAGGGTATTAAAGATAGGTGGGGAGTGCTCGACCAAATGTCATTCGAAATGACATCCAATTGGCAGTTAGCTGAAAAAAATTTCAAAATGGCGGATTCAAAATGGCCGCTATTTGAATTTCGTCAATATCTCGGAAAGTATAAAAGATGTAAGAAAGGTTTCTTGACAAGAAGTGATCAGGGCCTGAAGGTCTATTTGATGGATAGAAAAAAAATTCAAAATGGCGGAAATTATTTTTCCATAGAAAATGTATGGCGAATTTTGAAGAGACTGAAAGTTGGAAGGCAAATACGGGGGAAGACAGCACGCGGGCCACATGTGGCCCGCGCACCCACGCGCCCTACTAGTTACTATATATATAGCTACTCGTGCTGATTCACTGACTGATTGACTGACTGATTGATCACCTCTCCTGAACAATTTTGTATGAAAAATTTTTTTTCGTGAATAAGGTCGTATAGAAGAAGAAAATTCATTCGGAGGAAAAATACGGAGAGAGCTGATGATTGAGGATTTCGAAGACGGGTGAAGAGCACGGCTAGGGTATCAAAGCTAGGTAGGGGGTGCTCGACCAAATGTCATTTGAAACATCATCCAATTGGCAGTGAGCGAAAAAAAATTTCAAAATGGCGGATTCAAAATGGCCGCCATTTGAATTTCGCCGTTATCTCGGAAAGTATAAAAGATGGAAGAACGGTTTCTTGACAAGAGTTGATCAGGATCCGAAGGTCTATACGATTGATAGAAAAAAAATTTAAAATGGCGGACTTTATTTTTTTCATAGAAAATGTATGGGGAATGTTGAAGAAACTAAAAGTTGGAAGGCAAATAGGGGGGAAGACAGCACGCGGGCCACATGTGGCCCGCGCCGCCACGCGCCCTACTTGTTTTTTATATAACCCTGTATAATCTATTTTAATTAAAATATCTTCCAAATTACTAGTTTCTTTTGTTTTAGTACTTCAACTGCAATAGCGTATCTATACATAGAGTATACCCGTGGTTCATTATCACACGATACGTTGTGCCTCATTTTTATCGTACAGTAAAACGTATTCAGAAACAATAAATCCTAATTTACAAGGGCCTATTTAGTAATTTCATTACCACCAATAAATAAATCACTGATATCGATAACATACAAGTCAGTGATGACTATGTGATTCACTCGTTCTGTAGTCGTGTGAACAAAATTTTCCTAAATAAACGGGACGGGACGGGATTTACATCGGGACGGAATGGAATGGAAGCGACTTTTTTTTTACATAGCATTATGAACTTTATGATTATTTTATGTATTTATACAAAATAAATAGGAGACAAAAAGGCAGCGCGTCTTCCAGCAAATGCTCGCGTATTCTTAAGAATTATTTATTTGATACAATTGACATAAAGTTCATTATGCTATGTAAAAAAGTCGCTTCCATTCCATTCAGCCGCGGTGTAAATTGACTGTTAGTCCTTACCCCAAACAAAATGAAACTGATGCGAAACCAAGATATTTTGTTTCTTACGCGAAAAAAATAACACTCCCGTGGGAAAGTCATTCATCATTCATCAGAATTAAGTGATTAAAACTCCAGTTATAAATGTAGCCAATGCTATTTAGCCGATATTTTTGGAAGCAGTCCATCTCGGCAAGAAAATTGTGTTGTAATCAAAAAGTTTCCCTTAGCGCGAGTTCCGATTCGGTTGGATGTGTCCGGACAAAATAACCGTCAGGACTAAGCGTAATAACATTTGTTTACGTAAGCGTACGTATAACATTGTTACGTAAGCGTAATGTAACATTTGTTTATAATAAACGTTTTAACTCTTTTTACAACAAGCGTATCTCTATCTTACAAGTTACGAGTATATTTTGCCGTTGGTCTGAATAACTGCAAAAATAGAAAAGTGCCCTTGACGCTAAGCGTGTTTAAGGGGATTCATTGAATTTATTTTTGTCTTCCTCACTCTCACGGATACGTTGGTAGGTGCGACATGCAGCGTCGCGGAAGAATATAACAGAAAAACGACCTTTTACCTAATTACTCAAAAACTAAGCTAGTTATCAAAAATCGGTTCTCAGCGTTTTTGAATATTGTTATTACCGACACAAAAAAACAAAAATTACAATTACATCAATTGCAGTTTCCGATATATAACAGGAAAACTGAGATTTTGGAGCAATTTTTGGGAGAACTTTCTATCGAGAAAATTTTATCCAAGCGTGATTCTGCTTCTTAGCGATTTTAGATTAAAGACCCAAAATACATGACGTTTAAATTTGAGAGTAATTGTCTTTATAGTTTTTACGTAAAACTTCACTCAAAATCACCTAAATACGGCTTGTAGGCCGTTAATACCTCTCGATAAGAGAAAAAGTGCCTTAATTCTTTCTCTCGTTAAGTCTGCTTAATACGATACGAGAAATTTCCGGTCCATGTAGTGGACACCTTCTTCAACAGATACTTTGTACCCGTGTATCTCGTGTATATACCGCAGAGAATATCAAACGCGGAGGGTTTTTTTACATTTCCATAGGGGAAAACCGACGTATATCGAGTCGTGGCCAATTGCGTGGTAGTGCCGTGAGTTTCCTCTCCGGTTTTTATTATTTAGTGACACTGTATTCAATTAGGAGGTTTAACAATCGGTAGGTATCAACTTATGGCTATTACCAATAACCTATCTTTCTGCGATTTGCCCTTCTATTGACACTCATGTGATATATTTAAGTTCTTTAACAGTTTTGGGAAAATTTTATCTCTAGTATTGGGCAAACCAATGTGACATAAGTTCTTTACAAATTATGTGAAATTTCTATCTCTAGGAGGGCAAGCCATTGGATAGATAGAATATTGGGATTTTCCGTTTATCAACTACTTTCTGGAAATGATGCAAAGCTTTAGAGGAAAGTACCCATACTAATTTTCTTGAAGTTGTGTGAAAATTAAATCTTTTTTTCACCAGCATGATGGGCTATAGCCAAACCATTCATTTCATGAAAAATCCGAGCTTCAGAAGTTTCCTCTTCAAATTAGTGGGGTCTCACTTGCCATTAATCTGCGAAATCTTAATATTTAATGATGCCATTCCCCATAATTTTATTGGGTTCTATAAGTCTATTACAATATTATGTTATTCGTTTATTGGGCCTTAAAATATACCCGCTAGATTGAAGGCTACAAATGCTGCTGCTTTCAATAATGCTCAATAATTATATTGTCACTATATTTTGTAGCTGGTAACATTTTCCACGTTTTAAAGCATGTTGGCGTCGCGGCAATAAATAAATAACGCGGCGCCCGGTGCGGCAATTAACTTGTGGCGTCGTAAAAACGTGTGCAGCCTGCCAAGTTGGATCGATAGGACAGTGGAATGGCCAGACATACTCCTAAAGCAACCGTACATTGACAATACATTTTGTTCGCTTTTTTACCGTGTGGAATGATGAGACGAGCAAGTCTTTCACTAAAAACTCATCTATGATATGACATATATCATATAACTTTCAGATGCAGTACATCCCAGGACTTTGTATTGCAATTCCGTAGTCTGTATGCTCTACATTGCACCCGTCATTTATCCATCAGTTCTTATGTTGTAGAAAATAATGAAGATAAAATTGCCCTCTTCTAGTAGCTGTGGTCAAGCCCCTCTCATTCCGGGAATACACTCTCAGAATGAGAGAGGCTTGGCCATAGCCACTTAATTTCCAAGTGTGGATTTAAAAATACTATAGAAAACTAGGTCATGCAGAATTTGACTTCCGAAAATAAATTTAAAGATGGTAATGAATTCTATGCTACCGTTTCATCGGTTCGCACCATATATAGTTCATCAATTCTTGACCATTTTTTATTTATATTTTATTCCTTTGAAAGTCTCATTTAAAGGCTAAAATATTATAAGAATGTTTTGAGAGGAACGACAGTTCTAACTAAACTGATTAAATGTATGTATTTTATGATATTGGCTATAGTTGTTACGTTGTGCTCTCCAGTATACATAATTTGATGAAGTTTGTATAAAATTAACTTTGTGCGATTTCTGAGTTACATATTTTACTTAATATTATGGTCTGTTATTAGTGCAAAGAATATATTAACCGATTTTAACTGTTTTTAGTGCTTGGAATTAAATAAAGTCAGTTTTTCACAGAAGTTCGTCTTCTTATATCTTTTTTCTTCTGCTCTCCTTCAACGCTATAAGCAAGCAAGTAGAGACAGCACGTATAGGTACTCGTACCTTAAGTAAGTGTATATTTCCAAGCGAATAGTCGATAAGTCAATAAACCTCAGAAGAAAATCACATTGTATCCGGTGCGGCGGCGGCTCGCTTCGGCTTCGTGGGAAAAATTCACAAGTTCAACTTTTTGTACGGAACTAAAACTATTGCTGGCGTCACTTTACTGCCCATCCGGAGTCTGATGGAATTAATTTTAACCGGCTTCAAAAGCGTCAAAAGACTCAATTATTAAAGTACTAGTTTTGCCGCAATTCTGATGGCTTTGCCATCGAAAATTTCGTTTTGCACAGATACTGTAGAAGCCGTGGACTTATCGATATGATAGTAGGCTATTTATTACTCAATCTTCCATTTTATTTTGGAGAAAGCTGTTAGTAGTTTCTTTAGAGGACTAAAATTCGAATCGAATGAGGAGATCCGCAGGAGAACCAAGATCCTCCAGCTCGTTGGATCCATAAAACGGTTGCCAGGAAGCGGCTGGATGAGGGGTCAGGCGTTGGGAACTGATGACGAAGTCTGCAAGCTGATTTGAAGATGATGATGAATTTATTTTACAAAAATATTGGTAACTAGTACATACCAATATGATGTTAGGATATACATGCTAGTTCTTCTTTTTACGGTCCGTTACTAGGCACTGGTCTCCTCTCAAAATGAGAGGGGTTTTGGTCAGTCATGTGCAGGTTGGCAGCCTTCACACATCTTTGAGGATAAAAAGATCGTACCTCGGATTCGAACTCTGGAATCCCAAGTAAGAGAGAGAGTGTTTAGAAATTATGCTGACTACCATTTTTTTTTTGGTTGACTCGAGTTAGACAGAATTGGGTATTTCAAGTGAAAACTAAAAGTATTTTTAGCCAAATGAAGCTTTACAAAGATCTCCTAAGGGAATTCGACGCTGATAGAAATACCCAGGGAAATTAGAAGCTACAGCGTCGCTTTAGCGCCGTAACCTGTGCATTCTCTATGTACTTTTACTTACATAGAGAATGCACTATTTTTTATTTAGTAGAAACTACGATCTACCTACTTGACTGCAACTTCACTCAATGGTAAGCGATAATGCTGGCTGAAGACTTATACTCCATTTCAGTTGCTCCTTAAAAAAAGAGTTATGTTTTTAGGCCTTTCTTAGCTCGGTTGCTTGACTTGACTTTAACCGTAACGTTATAGTTAAATATATCGGCGGTCTGACCCTTATTTCGAAAGATATAAGAGTCAGGCTGCCATATTTAACTATAACATTACGGTTAAAGTCAAGTCATCTTTAATTAAGGAATAAATAACTTCTTATGGCATATGTTTTCAATTCATTCCTCAGATAAACTACCTGGCGATTGAAAAATCAGCCCTTAGTTTAGAGATTTTTCTTCTCCCGAACAGGCACTAATGATTGCTTTTTACGATTCTATTAGTAAGTAACGAGGTAATTTTCCAATAAATTGGACACAGTTTATTAATAAGTGCCGCACAATTAAATTGGGCGCGCGAGGGAAATCAGTCGTATCAATTTCGCGTAGGTGGGGTCGGCTGTGACTTCGACCGGCTCTGACCAATTTCATGATCATTATGCAAAATGATGTAATGGTTTCCATTTATTTATTAAATCGGTTTTGCCCGTAGCTTTTATTTAGGATTTTACTACGAGCTCTTTCACAAAATAAAGCGTAGCTAGATACTAGTAATTGTAGTCTGTTAAATAAGTCAGTTTACTTTGATAATTTTGAGAAAATTCAAAAATCGCTATCGGGCAACATTATACCTGTTTCTGTAGAACGTCGAATCTTGTTTGGCGTTACACGCCGAAATTCGCTAATTACTATACAAGTATAAAAGACGCATTATTGTTTACGAACATTAACATTAATGACGGTATCAAAATATAACGTACTTCATTATTACAAAGCAATTGAGAACAAATTTGCAAATGTCAATTTTGTAATAAATAGGACTGTAAATTGATATCATGCATCTAATTACAAACCACAAAATAGTTCTAGAGCAGTTATTTAAGCGACTTTTACCTAGTGGTTAAAATCTATAGAGACTCAAATTTTAAAGTAATTTATTTTGGGTCTTTAATCTTAATTCGCTCAGAAACAGAAATACGATTGGATCAAGGTCTTTGCATTAATAGTTTGCATCTAAATTTTTCAACATTTTTTTGCCAACTATAAATAATAATAAAAAATAAAACGGTATATATACAGAATTTTTTTTTAGATTATTACTTCATTTCTGTTTTTGTCATTTCATATTAATAATAGTATGTTAAAAGTTAATATTATTGAATTGAATGTATATAAATAAGTAAACAATAAAAATAAAACTAACATCGTGTGGTTTTATGAAATAACGAAACAAGATAAACCTTGCGAGTCACGGGCGCCATACATCTAATTTGGAGTTAAAAGAAAAGGACAATTTGCAGAAAAAAATATAAAGAGGGAAAAGTAAGCAATTTTAATTTTTGAGTGTATTTTGTAAGAAAAATTAGCAAGTAAATTTTTTATGCAAAGTATCAAAATTATTCGATCCATCGATAATTATGTTACAGTGTTGCTCTATACCACTTTTCAACTACCTTAAAATTTACCCAAGTAAACTAAGCTTTGTGTTAATTTAAGGCATAAACAATCTTCGTTCTTTCAACATCATAATCCATTGAATCCATAGTTATGGCGTGAACTTCAAACATACAAACTTTCATATAATAATAAGAGCCGCACAATTAAATTGGGCGCGCGAGGGAAATCAGTCGTATCAATTTCGCATCAGGTGGCCGACTGTGACTCTGACCGGCTCCGACCAATTTCATGAGCATCACGCTAATGGAAATATTAAATGCGATGTTTCCATTTATTCATTAATGAAAATTAAAATTGAGCTGAATATTCTCAGTACAAAATTATTGTGTCGTGTTTTTACAGTAACTATAGTGTGTCCATTCGTTTATTTCCTTTTTGACACATGAGACAAATATAGCAATAGCGAAGGACCAGAGAGAGAGACAAACGTAATGTCATCTCTCTCTGGTCCCTCGCTATTGCTATATATCTGTCTCTTAGGTCAAAAAGGAAATAAATGAATGTACAGAGGGTATATAGTATGTCATTGAAGGTGTTCTTTACCTTGGAGCCACAGATTTCTGTGCTTGGAGCTATGTCAGTATCCGTCAGGGGAAACGGAGGGGGTATGTGGGGCTTGCACCCACTAAATCTTGTGCTGTGCCACGACGGACCACGTTGGCGGGAGTACGGAATTCACTTGCGTATTCACCGCGCCCCCACCAGGCCTCGACTTGCCACCAAAGCGGCAGGTCCCGTCACTGCTGCCGGCAGCCGGGCCTGGCCTCGAGATGCAGAGCTACTAAGCATACACAGAAAATTTCAAAACAAACGACCGAGCCGTTTTGGAGTAGTTTCATATAAACACCGTAAAAGTACTGAATATTTTTTTTAACTTATAGGCTAGCGCTTGACTGTGATCACACCTGATGGAAAGTGATGATACAGTCTAACGCTAGTGGAACGCGCTTGCCTAGGCGATGTCTATTCACTCTTGATTTGAAGCCGCCCGGGTTGTAAGTGGCAGGAAAGACAGTGCCTGGGAGGATATTCCAGTCCTTTGCAGTGCGTATCAGGAACGAGGGATTAAACCGTCTACGCGCTTCGTATGCGTCTTTGGTACGTCGACTATGTATGTCGAAGCCTTTATAATATTACTAACGTAAAACTAACTCTGCCTCATAGAAAGAAACTAACTCATGTGCCTACGTTTGCTTCTAAATAAGAATATTTTCAAAATCCATCGAGGAAAAATAGGAAAAACTACAGTGGGTGTATAAAATACTGGGTCAAGCTGGGCCGTGCTTCGAAACTCGAAAGATATTGGCTGTACCCTCCAGAGGCTCGGTTACAGTGGATATTGATAGCGAAATGCCCTGTTCAGAGACCGTTCTCATCCCTACTTTATTATTAGGAGCTAAAACGATACCGGCTTTTGTACAAACATTTCTTTCGGAAGATATGAAGGTTCAATTTTATTTAATATCGATGATATAGATATGGCATTACATTAGTAACTTTTTTTTTATTTTAAATTTTTTTACACGACTAGGTACATAAGTAAGGTAAGTAATACACACTAGAGTATATGACTATAATATTTGTGTGTTTTGGTGTTTTAGTATTTGTTGTTATAGCACCAACGGAAATACATCATCTGTGAAAATTTCAAGTGTAAGTAAATATCAAGTTCAAGAGATCTAATCCTCAAATCTAATAATCAAGTTCAAGAGAGTAAATATCAGGTTCAAGAGATACAGCCTGGCGACAGACGGACGGATGGACGGCGAAGTAATATAGGATCCCGCTTTTTACCCTTTTGGTACGGAATCCTAAACAAAACTATAATTAATTAAATGACAATAAAATATTCCTCAAATGGCAAAACAACGTTTGCCGGGTCAGCTAGTAAATAATATAATCGATACTAAAGTAACCTATACGACGCGAATTGATTTTTAATAATATGAATACCGCGAGCGACGACATTTATATATCTATTAATAATACGATAACGAATACTGAAGTTGATGGACATCGATTGTCTTAGTTTATTAAAGCTCTAACATAAGTTTGGATAAGAATACTAAGCCCCTGAAACACGTTCAGGAATAATTACATCGCGTCTAGGGTGCGCGGCAGGTTCCTACAATCGGTCTTACTTTAACTGAATAACGCGAGTTATTTAGATCGGACGCGCCTGGCATCACAACTGACGCTAAATTCCAATTAAGTTGTAGCTAGGAGGAAGATTTATACCTCGACATCCATTCGGACATGAGTGGCGGAGTCACCATTGAAACACAGAGGTGAAAATTCGCTGTTAAATGAGTTACTTCTTATGATAACATACACATAATCTTATCAAGTCAAGTCAAGTCAAGTCAAGACTGCAGTGCGCCCGGCATTAATGTACGGCTCCGAGTGTTGGACAGTTAAAAAGACGCATGAACAAAAGATGCATGTCAACGAGATGAAAATGAAGTGGTCAGGAGGTGTGATTCGGCTCGATAAAATTCGCAAAGAATACATACGAGGAAGTTTTAAAGTAGCATCAATTACTTACCGAGAAAATCACTGAAAACCGCCTCAGATTGTATGGACATGTAATGAGGCGCAGCAAAGACCAAGTAGTACAAATCGCACTAAACGTACCTGAAAAGAAAAGAGGTAGAGGTTGCCTACCTTCGACCTGTTCGAACATACAGGGAGACCTCAAGTTAGTTGGGCTAACCGACAACCCAAGCTCGCACACCTTGGCGCAAAAAAGTGAGGAGACCCGTCCCAAAATAATGAGAAAAGGGAAAGACAAAAGGAGACACATATAGTGTTCATGTCTTCAGCGTTGTTTCAGCAAAAACACAAAATCCTTATTTGATCACTTCGTTGTCCGTCTGTCTGTCTGACTGTCACTTAATAATAGGACTTCGAGAACGAAACGAATACCAGGTAGGTACTTAGGTCTACGTTCCCTTGAAGTCGAAAAAAAAATCAAGCTTCTAAGTTTATTTTAAGACAGTGGTACACCGGAATTGCCGACGAAAGTGAAAACTTGTACACTACAGATACTTATATACCGAGGTGTCGATAAAAGGTAACAGTGTCGCGAGTTCAGTGGGTTTTCCTGTCTCTAAAAATGTCAAAAGCGCCTTACGAAGTTTTCACCTCACAAAATACGGCCGTTTACCGTAACCGTTAGGTATACGCTTTTTCAATCTCAAGTTAGTGCTGCGATGTCATCTGATAAGTGTCGATGCATTCGAATGTTGCAAGTGGTTGCTACACGGTTTCGCATCGGAATTTTTGATCACAGGGTTACATCTAGATAGGATAACCAGTGATGATCACATTTCCATCCCTAATTAACCCCAGAAGGTCGTTGAAATAGGTACTTTGAGTACGTCCTTTTAAAGTACGAATCTATAATTAATTAATTATCTAGTCGATAAAGCTCGGAACAGACAGGCAAATATTCATGCCTAACGTACCTAAGCCGTTTAGGAACTTAATCCGGCTTTGAGATGACATTTTTATGACTTTATAGTATGAAAGAATAAAAACCGCAGGTGGCCTCATGCTACTATACTGCGTATCTGAATAATCCACTGAATTTATCTCAAAGCGTTTAATCTCACGATTACGATTAAATATGTTGTAATCTATCATCGGGTCGCAGGATTGTGATTACATATTTTGCCTGATTACAATTTATACAAATAACTTCACATTAATGTGGTTCGGGCTACGTAGTTATATAAATCATAGTTTTATCAAAGATGACCACAATTGGTTTTATCTTTTATCCATTGTCACCTGTCCACAGGTCGCAGACAATGAATAATTTGGAAATTGTGGGACTCCCCGAGGCTAAGAGTGAATCGCTCGTCGATCTTACTTTAAAAATTGCTCAGTACGCCGGGGTCGAACTGCGACAAGATGACATTGAGTTCGCGCATCGCGTTCAGCCTCAAAAGATTGTAGCGGGAAGACCTAAACCCATTGTTGTGAAGATGAAAGATCGGATGTGCAAAGACAGAATACTCTCAGGTTTAAAAAGAAACAAGGGCATCTGCACGAAAGATATAGGCATCAGTGGAATAGAAAAAAGGTTCTTTGTAAATGAGCATCTAACACCAGAGAACAAACAGCTTCTCAAAAAAACTAAATCTTTCGCGCAAGAAAAAGCATACAAATTTGTCTGGATTAGAAATTGTAGCATTTTTTTACGAAAAAACGTAGAATCTCCGGCACTAAGTATACGAACGGAAAAGGACCTGCCCAAGTTAATGTGAATTTTGGCCAAATGAAGCATTTGGCCGGGATTTACTTTGGCTTGGCAGAATCTGCTCTTTCACTTTCACTTAACACACACACTCAACACACACTTTATACGCAAAAATCTTCCTCATTACGCACAGACACACTTTTTAACATTGTCAACTCTAAGTTTGCGTTTAACCATAGAACACTAAATAGTACTTTAACGAAGTTACATCTAAGGCACTGATTGGCTTGCATCACTTATGCAGCGTAGGCATCGATTGATTGTGATGGGTACGTTCACAGACCAAGGAATAACTTTTTATATGTGGTTACGTTGCTAAGATTATCTGCGATGTTTTGGCTTCGTACAATTTGTGTCAAAACATGTGCTTTAATATGATGAGCTCTCCGCTGTGCCGACTTCCTAAAATTGGTAATTTGATATATTTTAGCACACATAGACGTCCCGGAATCTGCGTTGCGTGAGCAGATCACACTTGGCATGCTATTGTGTTAAATATGCATATAGGCTAGAGTTATCGTTAAAAAAACACACAAAAGGCGAAAACATTGCAGTTAGCTGTTGTCTCGTTCAAATAAATCAAATCTGATTGGATCGGGCATCGGCCAGTGGGCAGTGTAACCGCGTATTGTCCATTCTGGTGAACAATTCGCTCTGTTCGATTGTGCAAACCTCGCTCTCTACCGCAATAATCGAATCGCCTAGCTATTAAAAAAGTTAGGGTTCTATCACACGTATGCTATCACAAGATATATTCGTATATCTGTGGGCTGACTCTGTATCGTTCAATTTGTTAATAATAAACCGTCACTGGGTTGTTAACTAACAAAACTTAGGCAAAAATCCTATTTCTGCATTCTTTTTCCACAAGTTACCAACCTAGGTTGGTATGGTATCATGTCGACATACCATACTAGTTGCCAACTCGTTCAAAGATAATACAAAAATAGCATTTTTAAATTCGTTTTCTTAGTTAATAACCCAGTGAGGGTTACTGACTAACAAATTGAACGATGCAGAATCAGCCCACAGAAAGTACAATATTTAACTACTCTCCGCATAAATAGTGATACACGCGTGAGGTTTCATTGTTCAGAATTTTTGTTCATCAGTTTTAAAGCATGTCTCGAAAAAATTGAAACGACGAAGTCTGTTGAGACGACGAAGAGACAATACCATTAAAATTATACTTATGAGACTACTCGATATTTTTAACATCTTACTACTACTATCTTACAGGATGATGCGGATTTCTTCATCTGTGACTCGAACTCGCATTTGGCGGCTTTTTTTAATAATTCCAATATTGTTAGCATTTATAGCTTCGGTACTCGCAGACAGCTGCTGTGTTCTGCTCTGATATCGCCGGAGGGTGGACCAATAAAACTTTTATATGCTTTTTACGATTCCTAGTCTCAACTGTTATATGGAGTGAGAAGTCTCGGAAGGAGCTTAGAGATTGAATTGGTTTTTTATACTCTCGTTACGGTTCGTAGGTAGTACCTATCTGTCTCTAGAAAAAAAAACTGCTTAATTCACTGTGGATATTTAAGTGAATATGTACAGTCACGAAATGAAAAGATTCGTCACCTTTTAGTACATAGTTACTCAATGGTCATATTAGTGTCGGTTTTTGCTTGCACTAGTACCTACTGCGAGAGTCCATTATGCCAACATAACAACATAATATGTAACATAACAACGTGATACCACACACACATATGTGATAACGTTTAAGAAATTGATGAACACCAGCAACGCACATGAAAAATAGTAACGTTCCGCGTAACGTTCCACCTGAGCCTGTGCGTGCAAGCGAGAGCGCGCAACAAGCGATAGAGGCACGATAAAACAAACGATAGAGAGGCCAATTATGACGTTATCACGTAAATCTATCGTCCGTAAACCTGAGACGTAAACCGACTTTACAGACAACCAATTTTTTAAGTTTCCATTTTTCCATTCAAGATTTTTGGCGACAACATATTTTATACTTAGGTATAGTGTTGTTGCCAAAAAATCTTTAAAATGTATTGATTAATAAAATCATTATTAGTGACAATATCGCTAATTATTGTAAATATATAATAGAACACAGTACTTACGCCATGGTGGTCATGAGTGTATATTTAAAAAAAAATTAAAATTTCTTGTTTCAGGTAATGCAGCGCGATTTCAGAAGTATTTATCGTCAGAGGCAGCGAGAAAGTCCTCGAACGCTAGAGTTGGTTCGTGGAAAATCAAACGACTACCAGATAAATAATTCTACTCCACTAGATTACTCGTGTCTCCGCTTGTATACCAAGATTCTTTTTATCACAAATCTTGCAGGAATCGGGAACTTTTTTAAAATTAAATATTCTTACCCTATAACATAATATGTCAATTAAGACACAGTAATTGTGGAGTACAGTATCAACAAATTTACAAACATTCTCAATAAGGCTTTGTCAATAATGTATTTAGGATATGAAAAGCTAGTCATTAAATTTTAGATCGATTGTGAGTAGGTACACTTTTTCATTTTATTCAAATCAAATGTTAAAGCCATTCAGGCCATATTTTGTCCATCGGCACCGAAAAACCACGAGAATGAGTGGATAAGACGGCACCAAAGTAGCAGGTATACAATATTTACATTTACTATGAAGGTGTATAAGTGTCGTGTGTCCACCACGCATCCATCACGTCATACTGATCTCAGCCAGAAATAATCTCGTTTTCGGCGACGTCCCGTCGACGGCTGCGGTGGACAAACGGCCTTGGTTCTCGCAATATTGGTTCGCCGTCACGACAGGGAATTTTCGGATGCTTATGGGACAGAGGGGAGTCAGGTAATAAAAGGAAATGTCTTGATAAGAGACACGCGTTGCATTGAAAATCACTCTTGTAGGGTTATGTGGTAAGATAAGCATAATATGCGTATACCTCGCATTTAGAAATATGTTAGTAAGTCTCCTACGAAGCTGTAGTTGTCTGTCTGTCTGTTGTAGTTGTGTACTGTCGAAGTTACAGTATACACCGAAAATCTAAATGGTCTGTGGACGTAGAAACGGCAGACAGACAGACGGACACATAGACGGATAACAAAGTAGTCCTAAAAAGTTAAATTTTTCAATCTACAAGGTCCGTACAAACCTACTTTAGAGAATACGGCCTAATTAATACAGTATCCAGATTTGACACAGAGCACATAATAGATTTGACCTACCGGAGGCATAAATCAGACATCATAAGCTTTATAGTTTATACAAAAGCAAATCTTGAAAAGGTAGGTTATTAATTTCAGCCATAAGGCCTGAAAAATATTCAGTCTACTCAGACGTAGGACAGACATTATACTCAATTCTGCTTTTGCAAAAAAAATCAACTCCTACTCTATTATACTATAGTAATAAGTACAGAAGACAACACGGATTTTTTCTAGAATAAAGTAAACGTAGGTATAATTTATATTGTAAGTTGGAGTAGATTTTCCAATCACTAACGAAAGCTTTTACCAAAAAACCGTTATCGGCTGTCGGAATAAATAGACGTTTCCTAATCAGTGGAAGCTATATAGCTGATAAACGTACATTAACGGAATTACCCAGTGGGACGTTAAGGGAAAAGCAATTAGGATGGTACGACCTTACGATAAATAGGTTTAGCCAGTGCAAAAGAAAGCAAACGAAATAATATTTTCTTGAAATTCTTGTCTTTTAGTCACTAAAAACATTTTCAAGATGTCTAAAATTCGTAAACCCATTAATTTAATCCCAGTGTAAAACTTCGTATACGTTAAAGCTCTACATTTACCCACAAAGGAAGAGTTAAACATAAAATTATTCTATTCACCAAAGTTCCTTAACACATTATGACTTCATTATTTGAATACTCTATTTAAACAGCATAAAAATTTAAGAACGCTATTACTGAAAACTATCTTCATCTATCGAACGTTTTCAAAGGCTTTCGTTACTAACTTTCTTGCTAGCTCTATCTAATAAGTTTTCATCACTTCCTATCGCCCACGATCTTCGTTCATTAGTTGAATCTGTCTATATCTGTTATGAAATATGCTTTTAAAATAAGACTAATATTGGTTTCTAACTACCGTACACCTACACTTCTTAAAAGTTCTCCGATTATTATAGAAGGACCAGCGTCCTTAGCTTTGTGACTTACGTCGTTTTGTACATATGTCGTTTCTATGACGATCGTTATAGAAACGACGTATGGGAATGACAGCTGTTGTCATAAGTCACGTGATCAATTTGTCGATCGAATAAGTCACTTGACTAAGGCTGTATGCCTTTATTACATAGAATGTACCTACTGTACACCCACACTTCTCTAAAGTTCTCCGCTTATAGAAAGACCCGCGTCCTTAGCTGTGTGACTTATCTACGATCGTCATGTCAAGATTGTATGGGAATGACAGCTGTTGTCATAAGTCACGTGATCAATTTGTCGTTCGATAAGGCTGTATAACTCTAAAAGGTACTAACCATCTAGAGTTACTAAATTAGATAGACAACGAGCTGTAATGGTAGTGGTAAGGCGGGCCTTGAACCAACGATACCGCCCGAGGAGTATGCCACATCTGTTGGTGCAATAACAACCGGTAGAAGCTGTTAAGCGCCTTCCTGCTGGACCTACGAAAGGTCGCTGGTAACGGGCGGATGAGGAAAGCGGGCGATCGTGTGTGTCGTGATCGAGGAGGGTTACGCACTCCAAATTTTTTGTCTTTTACAATAGACTTCTATACATAGAGTGATAATAATACGTAATATTATAATGTAATTTAGATAGATTTTATGCAGGAGTTGCATATTTTTTTATTGATAGTTTCCTGTACACAAACATACTGTAAATAATTTACGTGAAAATACACGGTGAAACAATTATTTATTAATTGCCTTTCTACCCTTTCATTTTGGACACGTCACAGCCATTCCTCTATTAACTACAATTTAATCTGAGAAAGGGGCCTTCTGATTTACAAAGTTCTAGGGATCAGAGACGTGCCAGGCAACTCCTTACAGCGTATAACCTTAATACCCGCAAAGCTCACAAAGTTGAAATGTGTAATTAACCAAAGCTTTTGATGTCAAATTGCCATGTCTCATTGGAACTACTTACTGTTCTTGGAAATTACTATAAAAAAAAATATGTCTATACATTGTAAGTACATTATGGGAGAGGTCACAGATTCCCACAATGGACCTCTTTCCGGTCTGGTCTGGTGGGCGACTTTGGCCGTGGCTATAGCAACCACCCTACCAGCTTACTACCGCACCGCCAAGCGATTTAGCGGATTGCAGTAGAAACTGTTACGACTGAGTTTACTTACCCCTTCGAAGTTACTACGATAATACTGTCGGATGCATCATTTACCTAGAGAAATCTGAGAGTTAGCACTTTAAGAGTGTAAACAAATTATAAGTACTCGTACAGTCTGCCACAATTGATAAAACCGCATTTCCAATAACGCCGTGAAGTTGCAAAGTTATAATCATTGCGTGGCATTGCTGGTTTTACATACGGTTTATGTAGTTAGGTATTATCGGTTTGAGTACACTGCAGCCAGCGAAGTTACTGAACATATTTAATAGACTAGAATGGTGATAATAATGTCTCAGGAAGACGTATTTGCAACATATTTGCAAGTCCTTCATCTGACACAGGTATAGGCGTGTTATTTAACGCCAGGTAAATTGTTCGATTTGCCTTATTTATTTCGATTTAAAAAAAATTAGACAATAATAAAATTAATGTTGAGTACCTATGCATGTGGAGTGATAAAGATACGAGGAAGACGAGGATTGCGTGAAAGAGGAGGATAGCGTATAAAAGAAGTGGTTTGCACGTTTTGATTATTGAAGACGTGTTTTCTTAGATTAAGGCCGTAATAAAAGAAAACTTACAGGTATCCATTTTACATAATATATTAACATTTATAAATAGTTTATAATTTATTTGTTTAATATTATAGATATACTGAGTACCTACTATCTGATCATTACTGGTAGTTTCAGGATGTTTTGCCGTTTTCCCCCGCACAAATTGTTTTCCGACGAGGGTTTAACTTATTGATTGGACGCCGTTTATTTGAGCCTTAAACGATATGCCCGTACATACGTAAGCGGTAATTGACAGAGATGAAGCGGGCAAGCTTCCAACGTTTATCGTTTATTCAGCGCTTGTTAAGCGCTTTTGCCTTTTTGACGATTCGCTGTAAAAAAGCGGTGTAGGTACTATTTTAGGGTTGGTAATGATTTCTTCCGACAGTTGTCGGGCTGTCGGATTTAACGGCGTAGAAGCCGTATATTTAAATGATTTTGAATGAAATTAAATTAAAAACTATAAAGACAACTTAAACTAAAAAGACTAACTATAAAGACTTTCAATAATCTCAGTTTTTCTAATTTTTATCGGAAACTACATTGGATGTAATTGTAATTTTTGTTTTAATGTGTCGGTAATAATAATATCCAAAACCGCTTAGAAACAGATTTTTGATAACTGGCTTAGTTTATAAGTAATTTGGTAAAAAGTCGTTTTTCTGTTATATTCTTCTGCGACGCTGCATTGCGCACCTGCCAACGTATCCGTGAGAGTGAAAAAGACAAAAATAAATTCAATAAATCCCCTTAAGCTCTGGATCGAATTTCGACACGTTTTTGACGCGTAAGAAAAATGGACATATTTGATGTAAATACCACGTTGATAAAGCTTCCTTAGCAATTCAAAAAGCTGCACATAACTATGTGTTAATCAGCGTACTTCAACTTGTATGAAATTGAGTCCCAATTTCCTTAAAAAAGTGTGACGATACTTTGTGTCGGATTTACTTTTAGTAAATCGTAAAGAATCTAAAAGTTGATACCAACTGTTGGCCATATAAATGCTGATGCTGTTCCTGTACTTTGGTGCTACCAGCATCCAATAACACTCGTCTAAGCGCTTATACCTATCAACTGCCTCGTTGGTCTAGTATAAGCATGTTCGACTGCAGATGGCGATTCCCGAATCGGGCCAATAAAAAAATTTGTAGTGGGTTTATCTATCAGGAAATTCTGCGGTGTTTCACCCCCCGCCTCGGAGAGCTCGTCAAGCCATCCCATCGGATTATGAGAGAGAGGAATAGGGAGTGCAGCTGTGTTTGCGCACACACTTGTGAACTATAATGTGTCCGCACACACTTGTCCCGCGCCTGTGGAAAATCTTGGCATATGAAGAGATCGCTCCGTCCGGATCGGTCTGGAGGACATTAAACCATCTGGTTGACACTTTATCATAGCTGAATCTGAATCGTAAGGTCTCAAAGTTAAAGTCACAGGAAATCAAAGTTCGGGATTATAAACCAGTGAAATAAATTTAAAAAAACTTGTGGGAAGTTCCAGCACCCGTAGTAGAGTTCTAGGGTTAATTTTTAGCGTTTTGCCTTTGCAACTAATTAATTAACACAACCGCTGTCACCCGCACGTGCGCCATCATACGCAAATAATCATTGACAATGATGGATGCTGCCATTACAGATTCATCGGGCATTGCCACCGATATGAACCTGAGGATGAGCGAATCGGAACAATTTACGCATAATTAGACGCACTATAACGGAATGAAAAGAGCGTCTCATGGTCTCCTCGCCAGTAAACTAGTCATAGTTTGGCGAGAAATTTTAAATTAGACTTGTGATTTCTTTGTTTAAAATAAATTAAAAAAAAACCTCAAACTTCATACAAGAAATAAACGTGTATACTACAAAATTTCAGCTCAATCAGTTGAAGATATCTGCTTCAAAATCTAGTTGCAAGATTCCACCCGAACCTATTACATACATATATACATACCTACTCTGCAAACTAAATAAAAGCTTTTAAAAAGTAGCGCCATTTGTCAAAATTTCTGCTAATACGCCGCAACATGGTGGAAAGCGTACCTGTGAAAACTCGCATGCGGTTTAATAACAGGTATAGTGATCTGTGGTGTGGACCGCGGTCCATAGACAATATAAGTCGGCTAACAACTGAAGCTGTTGGTGTCAAAACAACAGTAAACTGGCGACATTTTTACGCGCGGTCCGCCAGGTCCTGTGTATACGTCTATTGGCATTGCCTAAATTGATGAGGTCGTCGGTTAAGCGGTAATGGCAGTGCGCGGATATGTATTGATTCTGTAAAGTGTTTTGAGTTTAATTGATAATTGTAATAACCCAGACGGAAGTGTGCGTTTATCAGCCACTAACATGTTATTTATGTGTGGCTTTGAACACTCGTGTATTACTGAAAAAAAACGGCTAAAACTCACTATGACTTGGTCAGGATCGCCCGACCAGTTTATTATTCGTGTATTATTGTATTTTTGTACTAGCCATTTATGACATTTCAATCCACGATGACGCGCCCCACTCTGTCAAACTCCTCACGAACCGAATGAAACGTAAGCGATTTTGACAGAGTGGGGATCGTCTTCGTGGATTGAAATATCTATACCTACTGCTACTTCATCCGCGTAGAATATGTAAGGGTAATGTTTAGTCAATACTGTACGAATGAATAACAATGAGTTACAGAACTATATATAATTCATGATAATGTCTATTGTGCTGTGAAAATGATTAACCCCCAAAGTAACAACAGAAAAAATAAAGTTGTAAAAGGAAATTTTCTGTTGTTTCTAAAGAGACAAGCGTGATATTTCAAAAAGTCATTAAAAGTTCTGCTATTCATCGATAGATGGCAAAACTAAAAAGTGTTAGGTTATTTTCGTTACGGAATTTCTGGATTCGGTCTCCACGCTCAAGGCCCGCGATAGAAGCTATGCAATAGCTTAAAAATAAATAATTGATCTTTTTGTCAAAGTGACGCCTGGTGGTACAAATCATCTCGTTATTCGTATTACGTGATGATATTGCAGCTATCATTTGCCAAACAAAGCGCATTGGCGATCAAAATCTAATCACGTATGGAATGCTCGAATCAGATTAGAATTTAATTAAAAGTCGAAAGGTGGAATTGTTCGTAATAAGTTAAATCGCATTACGAGTGAGGATAGGTATGGCATGAGTGTATTGGAAATTGAGCAATTTCGCTTTGGCGTGCCGTCTGATTAGTTCTATTGATATGGGATCAATGGCTTTTGAAATTCGTGCGGAGTTGTAGATACTGAGATACTTAAGTAACTGTAGGTTATTATTAATTGACGTAGCGAGGTGACTAGATGAATATCTGAATGAATGTGGTGAAATGAAATGAAATTTACGCTACACGAGTACTTCCCAGTTCTCACACTTGACTCTTTAATATTATTTGTTAAGTTTTGGAGTTTCGCTTTGCATCTACTGACTATGACTGAATAGTCATTCAAAAAATGCATTCATTAGAATAGTGGTATTATTCCAGGCTAGCAGATGGCTTATTTTGAATCCCAGAAATATATGAAGTTAATTTATGAAAACGAAGTAAGACAATCAAACAAACTGTCACATTTTTACCAGGTGGTAAGACTTTTCAAATAGTTTTACGTGAATTTGAAGGGTACTGTAACCAAAAAAAACTTCTGGGCACGATGAACGCAGTGCAGTGCGTTATAAAGTTCTGGGATCCTGGGACACAGCAGGCGTATCACTTAAACGTGAACGTATTTCTCGTCTCATTCTTTTCTATATAAATAAAAAGGGACAGCTATATAAATAATTCCATCGTTCATTAGCCAATTAAGTTAAACGGCTTAGTAAGAAAACGGGGAATTATGAAAATGCTTCGGAACGCTTTGCGAGTGTGTCATTAAAAGGAATTTATATTTGGAGCGCTGAAGGGCGGCAGTGGGCGCGGGTTGTTACGAAGTGCCATTAGAGTAGCGGCACCATGCTCTTAAAATATTTAGGACTGCAAAACGAGACCAGGGACTGATTCCCTAATGTTCCACTCGTAGTTAACGGCCTACAAGCCGTATTTAGGTGATTTTGAATGAAGTTTTATGCAAAAACTATAAAGACAATTACTTTCAAATTTACACGTCATGTATTTTGGGTCTTTAATCTAAAATCGCTAAGAAGCAGAAACACGATTGGATAAAATTATCTCGATAGAAAGTTCTCCCAAAAGTTGGTCCAAAATCTCAGTTTTTCTAGTTTTTATCGGACACTACATTGGATGTAATTGTAATTTTTGTTTTAAAGTGTCGGTAATAATAATATCCAACGCTAATAAACACAAATAAACATAAATAAACGCTAAGAAACAGATTTTTAATAACCAGCTTAGTTTTTGAGTAATTAGGTAAAAGGTCGTTTTTCTGTTATATTCTTCCGCGACGCTGCATGTCGCACCTACCAAATCTCCGTGAGAGTGAGCAAGACAAAAATAAATTCAATAAATCCCCTTAACAACTAAATGACAAACAAAACGGAGGCAAGAGTCGCATTTTTTAATACAAAAATGAGACACTTGCCTCAAATTGTTACCTACTCAATGGGGCTTAACAACTCATGAGTCAGAGTGGAACAATAAAGAGTCGGGCCTCAGTGGGCTGATTCTGTACCGTTAGTTAGCAACTCGAGCTGGGTTATAACTAAGAAAACGTAGGCACAAATCCAATTTTTGCACCAGTTACCAACCTAAGTATGTATGGTATCATGTCAAAATACCATGCTAGTCGATTACTTGTACTAAAATAATACAAAAATAGGATTTTTGCCTAAGTTTTCTTGGTTAATTACACAGTGCGAGTTTCTAACTATAGATACAGAATCAGCCCACTGGGTCCACATTCTGTAATATAGACACTTGCAGTAATAAATCACTGTTGTCTATGGTTTATTATACTCGTACATTAAGCAAGCAACGCATTTGCAGTTCCTCTGGTGCCGCAAAGCAATTGCAGCAATTCAGGACACTTCCTTTACTGGCAGAAAATATGCTTACCCTATATTAAAGTGAGGGTAATATAGCTGTATTGGCTATAGCTTCCATTTATTGGCTACGCCCGAAGTTTGCAAACTTAGATCAAAAGTAACATTTAGGATTTTTCGCTTTTTCTGCTACAAAGTGTTTGGGTTATTGATACTGTTATAGATTGCCGTATTTTTGTTATTTCCAAAAAAAACTTTTTCCCTAAAGCTATTTACGCAATATGTGTATCGCAGAGTTCTTGTTGTAACTCATGTGTAACTCTGCCTAGTTGGAATGTTTTTTATTTCAAAAATGAATTGAATTAATCAATATGTTTATTTAAGTAAAATACCCTATAACTATTGAAACCTTAACCTTAGAAGTCAACAATAATAATCACCATCAACTTATTAATTTTGGCATTATTCTTAAAATCTTCAACTTATAGATACATACATAATAATATGTTAGATATGCGAGAACTTATTAATAAGAATTTTAATTTTAAACATAAGTACTATTTCTTTTTTCAATTCAAGGCAGCATATTTGTTTCTAGCATTTTTTAGCATTTTGTTTCCAACACTGATTGATCTCAAAAAAAAACAAGAAATAAAAATTGATTCGTACAATAGGGGTAGGGGGCGATTGAAATGAAACGCTTTGCGCCCCGACAATCCAATTTAGCTTTGCTTTGTGAATGTAAATTACGAACACCATGTAGGTATAATATGTACTGGTATTTTGTTTTTATAGCTTTACAGTGTTCTGTGTTACAAACGATCACGTTCCATTAATATAAAAATGTGAACGTTTGGACGTTTTAGAATTAGTTGTTATGGCGGCAATGCAAATACATTATCTGTGAAAATGAAAAGAAGTTTCAGTGAAGCGTGTTTTATCACGGTTCATGAGATACAACCAAGCCAAGCCGAGAGGAACAGACCGACGGACGGACGTATGGACGGTGAAGTCTTAGTATAGGGCCCCGCTTTTAACC
Source organism: Coenonympha arcania (assembly GCA_036785405.1). NCBI lineage: Eukaryota > Metazoa > Arthropoda > Insecta > Lepidoptera > Nymphalidae > Coenonympha > Coenonympha arcania. The sequence continues at coordinate 17,369,074 of CM072055.1, forward strand.
TTTGAGCACGCAACCCTGATAATAAAAAAGGCACTCCCAAATCAATTACTATTGAAACTTCATCTCCGTTAATAAGTAGATAGCATAAAAACAAGTTTGTTGTTCCCAGATTGCAATATCAGTTAATAACTGCAGATACCGGGAGCAAAAACAACGGGATATTGTTAGAAAAAGTTCCGCTTCCGTTGAAATTCAGGAACGAAATTAAAAGAAGAACAATAAGGAATGCGCGGCAGAAACGACCGAGTCTATGTTCATCACAGCGAAATCTAAAGAGGTTTTGAATTTTTTGTCTGCATTACCTTTTGGACTTTATTTAATATTATCGGAGTAGCGATTTCCGGGGCAAAAAGTATAAAACGCGATGTGTCGATAAGAATTTCCTTTCTGAATGGCAGCCATTTTTTTTAGCATAAACTACAATTTGTTAAAATTAGAGGAACTTTATTTCGACCAACTTCCGCAAAGTGTCATATTGCTTATTCTTAAGTTTTATCTTAATATGCCAAAAAGAGAAATGTAAGAATAGCATCCGACACTAATCAGTATGGTGTTGCAACAGGCACTTACTCAATTTTACTAATTATTATTTAATTATGTATGTTAATGTAAAGTAACGTGGAAGGTGCGTTATAGAACTACTAAATTAATGCAATTGCAATTTACAACAATTAATTAACCACAGTGCCATGCCAGTCAACCTTAGGAAGTGTAACATATACACTGCCTAAGGTTGACTGGGATAATTGACTGGAAAAGAAGTGTAGACGAGGCTTTTTTTACAATATTGATAAACATATCAAGGTCTAAAGTGTATGAAAAAACTTTATAGCTCCGTAAAAAGTAACTCTTTACAAATAACCGAAAAGTCAATTAAAAGCGCACAATTGAAAATTTTCCTGCAGAATTGGGTTAAACGAATTTCTAGTCCACTGACCCCGTCCTCCTGAAAATTTTATTTTAGCCTCTGTTATAGGCTTGAAATAATTCTCCACGATGAGCTTTTTACTGCTTCATTCTTTGAAGTTTGACGCAGTTGTATGCTCTTCTTAAACTTTAAAACTTTCTTTACTATACAGTTCGTAGAGAAAGAATTCGAAAAATCTTTTATTTCTTGTATGCGTTGCATAATGAAATATAGAACCTTTTCTGAATTTCTTTTAAATCTATGTATGACTATAATAAAGAAAAAAATTCAAATTAAACTCGAAAAAGAAACAGAGTTTTACCGAACACAATAATAAGCACCAGTATACCTTAGAATTACCTACTGCAGAAAAAAACTCTCGTCCTCTGAACAAGCCCAAACTTGCAAATTAATTCCATTAAAAATCAGATATTGTCAGCATTTTGCTTGATCAAATTTTGATTTCCATCCTCTTGTCTTTATGGTTAAAATTGGCTTTACAACTGGGACTTTCGCCTTCACCCGCTAACTTTGCAGCGTTACCTGGAAAGATCTATTAAAATTTCCCTGAGAAAATCCTCTTTCTAAATCTTCTCCTAAAAATCTTCTAATACGAGCTAACAGTGTATATTTTACAGTCTATTAGCCAACCTTGAAGGCTTGAACAGATATTGAATTGATAAGGCTTAAATAGGCTTGAACGTTTAAAGATCAAGATAGCACTTAACAATATTATTTAATTTTTACGTATGGATTATACAAATGCTCGCGAACAAACATACGGACATACACTAATTAACTACTTTAATAATCAAAATGTCTAACAAAGATGAGGATTTGGATATCATCAGAATTTTCCTTGCCCTAATTTAATTTCCATAGTCCTTCGTTTTATGGTACGAATTAAAAGCGTCAAGTTGGGCCGGGAGTTCTGCCAAAGTTTCGAGAATTCCTATAAACCGGGTTCCGAAATGGCTGAAGTTGGAGTAATTACGGACGCAGCCAGGTTAAGTGCTGACGACTTTAGCTGTCCTTATTATCGCTGGGGAGAACATTATAATTCAATTTGCCTTATACGTTCGCTTGCACTCCCGTATTTAGAAGGAATTTAATTTAATTCTTGTAATATCTGGGGACACGGTAGTGTCCCCGCCAGACGAGTCAAGCGAAGCGCGAGGGCACTACCTATCTTTTCTCGAAGTGTTTCGCCGTATTTTTAAACCCTTATAACTTAGGCCAGAATTATTCCAGATAATCAAAATTCTCGGGAAATGATGTCACCGGCGAACTTATTAAACGTATAAAGTTTCAATATCACAGGTCTTATACATTAGATTTTATTGACATCTGAAAAACCCAGATTTCGTCACTGACTCACTGATGATCATCAAAATTCCTAGGTACTTCCTGAAGTCCTAGAAAGCTGAAATTTGGTATGTAAGCTAGAATTAGTACACAACCAACAAAAAAATTCCAAAAGTTGGAAATTTAACCCCCCAACCCCTTAAAATAGAGGATGAAAATTTGTATGAAACTACGGCAAATATTGATGCTAGAGGTCTCAAAATTGATATAGGGACTCTTCGTAATGAACAATTAAATACGTGTTTCAGGATTTTTAGTAAATCACCCCACATCCAACAAATTAGGGGGTTGGAAGTTCGTATGGGGGGATGGAAGTTTGTATGAAACTACGGCAAATATTGATGCTAGAGGTCTCAAAATTGAAATGGAGACTCTTTGTAATAAACAATTAAATACGTGTTTCAGGATTTTTAGTAAATCACCCCACATCCATCAAATTAGGGGGTTGGAAGTTCGTATGGGGTTTTCCATACGTATATAGGTACAAACTTAATTTCATGTTAGATATCTGCTAGTATACATCTGGAAGAACACGTAATTTTTTTTGGTAATTATAAGCGCGATTCCAGTGCCCAAGTCGCCAAGCGCCCAAGTGCCCAGTGCCCCGTGCCCAGTAATATCGCACGTTTCAAGCCCAAGTCCATGCATGGTCATGCAAGGTCCAAGGTCATGTTTAACAAGCCGAGTTTCACTGCATGTCGAGTGACCAGGATCCAGCGCTCAATGACAAGAACCCACATTAAGACGAGTGCCCAGTGCCCAGCTTGAGCTGTCGAACGTGCCAAGCGTCAAATCTCTCTGATTTTGAAGAGCGTTGTAGCGCATAAATACCTGCTCAGTGCCCAAACGGACGCGTCAAGCCCAAGTTACACACAGGCCCCGTCCAACGAGCCCAGCTCTCAGTTCCCAGTGCCCAGGGTGAAATAAGTGCCTAAGGCCCAGTGCCCAGTACCCACAGTTAGCCGTCGGGCATGCCAAGCGTAAATTATATGGATTTTCACAGCGCCCCAACGTCTTGTGCCCAGTACCATAGTGCACGCGGCAAGCCCGAATTCCCGCACCGAGCTCCGCGTGTTCATTGCCCAGAGTCCAGTGCTCTGTGACTAAAATGAGTTGTCAAGCGTGTCAAGCGTCAAATTTGAATTTCAAGAGCGCCTCAGCGCCCAACGAAAATAAAGACTATAAATAAAACAATAGTTAAAAAACTAATAAACACACAAATCTCACCGATACCTTCCCTAGATTTTTAATTGATAACAAGTAGTCTGTGTTAGTCCAGGATATAATCAATCTACATTTTAAATTTCAGCCAAATCAGTTCAGTGGTTGTGTTGTGATTGAGTAACAAACATCGAAACTTTCATTTGTATCTGACTTTGTGTTATAATAGGTAAAATTTGAAGTTAGATTACGTTTGATTATCATTTTATCTTGATAAATGCAAAATTAGTTTTTATGTTTGATTATCATATTTTTATCTTGATAAATGCAAAATTAGTTTCGATTTCTGTAGGCCAAAACTACTAACTTCAAATCCACTATAAGTTTTTTAAATTTTCAGAATATACTTCTGAGCAAAGTACGTATCTACTCGTAATACAAATTATACAAACATATTAGAGAGTAGGCTGTGAAAAGAGGCGCACCTGAAGTGCAAGAAATACACAAAAAAAAAGAAAAATTAAGTTAATAAAAAACATTGTTTTAAAAAACTTACAAAAAGAAATGAAATCCCAACAAAAACATTTTCATGTAAAATGTTGCCAGACGAGCATATGGCTCACACTGTCAAAAAGTTATCAGATCTCATGTAGGGCAAGACTTCTGACTTTATACACCCTTAAATACAAGCTCTAACTTCACAAACTCTACACTTTAGTTACAATAATGTCTTGACCGTTTGGCTACCGTTACATTGGGCGTAAAATCAAAAATTTATTCACTTTTCAGTACTCTGTAAGTTCTGTTAAATCAAAATTTGAAATCAGGAAAATGGTTTGGTGGGATAAATTTTTCACTTTACGCCCATGTGACGGTAGCCAAACGGTCAAGACATTATTGTAACTAAAGTGTAGAGTTTGTGAAGTTAGAGCTTGTATTTAAGGGTGTATAAAGTCAGAAGTCTTGCCCTACATGAGATCTGATAACTTTTTGACAGTGTGAGCCATATGCTCGTCTGGCAACATTTTACATGAAAATGTTTTTGTTGGGATTATATCTTATACTATCATTATCGCTTACACTCCGTTCCGGAGTTGCATCTGCGGCAACTTAATGATGGCCTTTGTTTGCAGCTGCTCCTCATATTGTCAGATAAATAATCTCAGGTTGTCGCTGGGCAAAAGCAGCGCGTAACCGTCAGTAATCCTCAAGAGACCTATGGTCTAGCAGTGGACAGCCACCGAATGAGGGTATCGGTCCTCGAGGACCAACTATACTGCAATCAGTTTCAAGAACTTATTTGGTTTTACCTGACGCTTGGGTTTACCATGTTTATCCTCTTTTCGAGTGTATTACTCAAAAAATTAATCATTATTAGCTTTTTACGGGCATTCACTCGTACCTATGCAAATAAATTTTAATACGGTAATTTTTCTATTAATGTTGATTCCAACTTACAGGTAGGATTATAGAATAACATATTGCTACTAAAATTAAGGAAAAAGGAAAAAAACGCAATAATTCCATCACAACTGATACAAGTTTGTACCCGTAGCCCAATAAACTTCAATCACATGTCAAATTAGTTGTCCTATTTTCTTAACGTTCCTCGGTTTCGAAAGACTTTTTTGTTACAATTTACCTCCAAAATGCCTCCTAGTTGACACCTGTCTGCTCGAATTAAAGATAGAACTTGTAAGACGCGTCAAAAACGGTTAAATGTTTTAAGAACAGCTCTCGTGAATAAAATATTATTGAAATGTTCAATATTCTTAACGGAAAATTTTGTTTTGGCAACCTATAGTATAGTAATATTCTATCTTTGTAGTACTTTTCTATAGCTACAGCAGATTTGTTTGTTGAAAAACCACAGGAAGTATGGATTTTTCCAGGTTTAGAAGTAAACTATAAATGCGCTTATCAAAGTGGAGTGATGGAGTAGCCAAAATACGAACTCCATACGCAGTTGAAGCTTTCATTTAAAAAAGCTTGGATTTGTAGAAACTACTTTACGTTCTTGAGAGTATAATCGTTAAATGACAAGCGTAGGTTATTTTTAATATAAAATTTTACGTTATTAGACTCTATTGGACAATCTACATTCTAGGTTTCAACTTTTTTAACATTGTCGTTTCAGCGCGATGTCCTGTTGTCCTGCCGGCACGTAAGTAACGTAAAAAGCAATCCAAAAACCACCTAACGTACTATAAATAAACAACATGATTAAACTTTTCAACTCGTTAAAAGTAACAACTGCGCCGCAACCGACTTTGTCCGTGTAGCAATAAAGTCATAAGTGCACAGAAATTATGCAAGTTATGCACTCTACTGGGGAGTTTGCTTACTTTCATTGTGTTAAAGTATAAACAGCTCTCGAAAGCATTTGGTGACTCTCTTTATTTCTTTATGTACTTACAGTAGATAGGGAGTTATTGCGTCAAAACACTAAACGCGAATATAATCCATGACCGTTCAAAAGTTCCTATATTTTTAATTCAAATAATAGTAGATAGTATAATGTACACAAAGTAGTATAATGGCGGAGACCCACCAGTAAGGGCTAGATCACACTTAAGACACAGCTTGACAACGACGGGGAATTTTGCACTACAGATATAAACTAAGACCTTGTCTAGTCAGTTATTGCAGTATATTAACTCTATCATACTCGTTTACAAGTCGATTACTCGCATCCATGAAAGATACCATTTTTTTAAATCGCCAATTATCTTCCCGCACCATGTTCTTTGATCGAATCTCACATGGCTAGAATCTCTCTGGTATTACCTGTGTCTCGGAATACATAATAGTACCTAACGGTACAGAAGGTTCACTCCGCAAGACAAAAAAGAGCAATTCACTTCGCAATAACGCTTGGCTCCGCCCTGTATCACAGTTATTAAGAGGTTGGACACTATTGCATACCACTCTATGGCCTGTGCGTTCCTCCGCAACTCTTTTTTCGCGCACTAAATACGCAACATTGGACGACCGAATGGTGGCGCAGCGGTAGCGAACCTGCCGTCCGCGTCGGAGGTCGTGGGTTCGATTCCCACTATTGGTTAATGTTTGTGTGACGAGCATGCGTGAATGTTTTCCAGTTTCTGGGTGTTTTTGGTTATGTATGTATGAGTTATCTAGTACCTATCACACAAGCTATCGCTTACTTGGCTAGATTCCCATGAGTGTAATTCCTAATATTAAAAAACTGCATTAACTGGCTACGAATATGTATGTGTAGTCACAATCTGACTACTTATGTTAGAAAATTGCCGTTCCTTTGAAATTCCAAAAGTTTGGTCAAGCCAAGCTCGATCACCGTGTCGGTACTTCACATAGAATCCAAGTGATAACATAAATGCAAAGGAAAATGATTAATCTTGAAGTCTTTACAGGGATTGTGTTGTAGCCCTTTATGTTGATTATAACCGGGGGTTGTCTAAACGCAAGTTATTGAATTAAACAAAGTTGGCCACGCTCGGCGCAACCCATTAAAACTTGTCACCGCCCGTTAATTGGGTCCCCGCTCTCAAGTGATGAATAGCCGGAAAATCTTGTTGGCGAGAACTTTTAACAAACACCCATTAAAAATACTACTGCTTTTAAGTGTGAAGATGACGTTATTACTCCTAAAGAGGCTGCGTGCTGCCAATTAGTTGTGTCGCCAACATCTTCTCTTCTTAATATATTATATATAAATCACGTGTCACGTTGTTTGTCCGCGATGGACTCCTACACTACTGAACCGATTTAGTTCAAACTTCGTGAATATCTGTCATTTGGTCCAACTTAAAAGATAGAATAGTTTTTATCCCACGTGGACGAAGTCGCGGGCATCAGCTAGTGTGTTTTAAAGACCTCCCTGGCGCAGTGACGCGCGTTCGGATTCGAGTGGGACCTCACAGGTTCGATTTCCACCAAGGGCCAGTAGTAGTTCTGTAGCGTTCAGTTTGTTATTTGCTAACCCTCGCTGGGTTATTAACTAAAAAAAATCTCATTTTTTTGGTATTATTTTTGCACAAGTTAGCAACTAGCATGGTATGTTGACATGATACCATAATATCATCCTTGGTTGATAACTTGTGCAAAAATATTGCAAGATTAGGATTCTTGCATCCGTTCTCTAAGTTAATAACTTGGTGCGAGTTACTAACTAACCCAGTGAGGGTTACAGAATTATCCCACTGGTCTGGTCTGGTGGGAGGCTTTGGCCGTGGCTTATTACCACCCTGCCAACAAAGACGCACCGCCAAGCGATTTAGCGTTCCAGCGCCATGCTGTCTAAATTTTGTAATTTTTGTAGTTTCTGTGTGTATTTTCACTTCAAAATTTTGGTCTAGTAGCTTTTAATTATTTTGGAAAATCCTGTTGTTCTCCCCTTACATCTCTTGTCAGATATTAGACCCTGAAAAAAGGTCTGCAAAAAATGCTGTAAACTGAAGCCTAAATGTTTTTCAGACCCCGTCTTCAATCTATCAATGTCCAATCTTCGAGATAATATATTTTCGTCCCAAACTAAGCCCTGTAAACAAGTTAGATATTATTAAATTACAGTAGACAAGGTTCTGCGCATTTTGTACATAATATTGTTATCTTTAGTTAGATATTCGTATAATTACCTACTCGTGTAACTTAAATAGTATCAATATGACGAAAGGTTTAATTTTTTTTATTAAGAATTGAATTATTACTAAACAAATAATAATATTAGGTCCTTACATATGAAATTGGCGTTTTGTCGTACAGCCACTTTGATCTCAAATATCTCTTCTTTGGTTAGAAATTCCAATTTCAAATTTATACAGCTATTTACTCATGCGTTTGTGTTTTGAAAATCGTAATTCATTTGTTTTTTTCTCTTTTGGTTTTTTTTTTGCGCCACTCTGTTTACAAAATGGAAAACTTGAAATATCGCGTTATTTACGAGTACGAGTTCCATCGTGGCACCAGTGCTGCAGAAACGGCTCGAAGGATTAATGATGTGTACGGCGAGGGTGTCGCAAAAGAAAACACAGTGCGTTTTTGGTTCCAACGTTTTCGTTCTGGAAATTTCGACCTGCAGAACAAGCCCCGTGGACGGCCGGAGACCGAAGTTGCCAATGAAGAATTGAAGGTTATTATGGAAGCGGATCTATCGCAAACCACGTCCGAGCTAGCTTCAGGCTGCGGTGTTAGTGATAAAACTGTTTTAGTTCACTTGAAGCAAATTGGGAAGGTGAAAAAGCTTGAAAGGTGGGTACCTCATGAATTGAGTGCAGCAAACCGACAAACGCGCGTAGACTGCTGTGTTACATTACTCAACCGGCACAGTAATGAAGGGATTTTAAATCGAATCATTACCTGTGATGAAAAATGGATCCTGTATGATAATCGGAAACGCTCATCGCAATGGTTGAACCCTGGCTAACCAGCCAAATCCTGCCCCAAACGAAAATTGACTCAAAAAAAATTACTTGTGAGCGTTTGGTGGACTAGCGCCGGCTTCGTTCACTACAGCTTTCTTAAATCTGGCCAGACGATTACGGCGGATATCTATTGTCAGCAACTGCAATCCATAATGGAAAAGCTAGCTGCTAAACAACCGAGGCTGGTCAATCGTTCTAGGCCACTGCTGCTTCAGGACAACGCTAGACCACACACTGCACAACAGACGGCTACCAAATCAGAGGAGCTTCAATTGGAATGCCTAAGACATCCACCTTACTCCCCGGACCTTGCTCCAACAGATTACCATTTTTTTCGAAATTTGGATAACTTCTTACAAGGGAAAAAAATTAACTCCGATGAGGCAGTCCAAAGCGCTTTCAAAGATTTTATTGATTCCCGTCCGAATGGCTTTTTTAGTAAAGGGATCAATGAACTACCTATAAGGTGGCAAAAGTGCATAGATAGCAATGGTACATACTTTGATTAAATATATATATTATATTAAAAAAAAATCGACTTTATGTTCCTCCCATACAAAACGCCAATTTCATATGTAAGGACCTAATATATGCTTTATTACTCCAAAAACATCTTAAGTATAATGTACATAAATCGTCTTAATTATAATACTAAGAATACTAAAGTTAATTCTACCAGAGATATAGTGCTTCTGAAGCTGAACTAGGGGTTTCCTATGCTTCAGCTTCAGTGCCTTCTCCCTTTACGCTGTTACATTATATCTATTTTAATTTAAACAAAGAATTAGACAATAAAACATAAGATAAGTAATTGACAATTTAATAATATAATAGCTAAACTATAATTTTTTCAAGTGATTCTTATTTTATGTGCAAACAAGTTTTGCTTTAACCGTCCGTATCTTGAGACTAAAGTTTAATTAATTTCTCAGACATTTCTTTATCCCTAATTTTCTTGGCAACGGGTAGAGGTATTAAATTGAAAGCACCGTCAGAGGTTAAACTCAAACAGAGGTCGGTTACGTTAACAGTGTTGCGAAATCAATGTTTTTTTCTCATCCCATAAATATACAATGCGCCTGAAAAAGTTCTCAGTTCGAAAGTCTTAATAAAAGTTGTGAATTCGAAGGAAATCAAAAGGTGTTTCGTAATTTACGTTCACTAACTTAATCAAGCGATCCCGCTTTGAATAATTGTCTGGGCCTAAAAATTAGTCTCAGCAACGTCTCTTACAGCTTTCATTCAAATTCAGCACCGCTTTGCAGGTACGGAATAGCTCCGAAATACTCTTTCGCACAAAGACCATTCAGACAATACAAGAAGCCTGATTACCCGGCGCTGCCCCGAGGTACGAGCAACACTGTGAGGTTAGTACAGGTACATATTTCGAGTCGATTCGCATCGCACAAACGAATCGAAGCCCGCATGTCAGCGACTGTCCATCGATGGCGCTGGCTGTAAATGTGTGGAGGCACCCCCGCGACACATCGCCAGAGTAAGGAGGCAATCCTCGAGGCCCGTACCCCCGTGGGGACTTGCTCTCCATGGAGAAGACCACGCAGCAGGCTGGCTGCAAATGTATGGAATAATTCGATTCGTTTGTGCGATGCGAGTCGTCTCGAAATTCCTACAAAAACCTGTACCAGGTACCAACACTGCACCGTCTAGCGCTCGTTAGCCGTTACGGCGAAATTGAGGCGCGTGATGGGCATCTAGATTACACCCCAACTGATGTGCCTTATTGCTTTCATCATAGGAACTATATTCCTGCAATCGCTATCGCCGATATGACCTAGAAATTGCCCCGCAAGATAGATACGAGAGAGATATCGGAGAGAATATTAAAGATGCTGTAATTTTTCTTTGTAAAGTCAATCTTGCGTCGTTTCAGAAGAAGTTTTGAGATGCTGGGCTTCCATTTTTAGGGTTTCATAGCCAAATGCAGTCGAGCTCAGAGTGAGAAATGGTTTAACGATAAAACTGTATTAATGACAGTATTAGCCAGTTCACTTTTTTTACCCTCCTAACTTTGAAAGAGAAGAGAAGAGATCTCGGTCTCGAGCTCTTACTGTGCCATGAATCTACACACAAACTTAACGTGTCTCAAATGCCCGCTCTTACTAATAGTGAATTTTCAGACTGTTTATCCACCAGAGCCGTCACCTGGAAATCGTCGAAAACATTTACTTTGACCGTGTAGGGCCGTGTGTCCACCGCACGCCCATTACTTTAAATTAATCTCATCTAGCAAGAATCTCGTCTAGGTGACATTGTGAATGACGGCTGCAGTGGACAAGCGGCCTTAACGATTTTGTAGGTCATATTTCAGTTATATTTACTCCAAAAGCGTCTATATTGACGTCCCGTCCAACTTTGTTCTAAAATATCGCTTTAGTTGCATTACGTTAAAAGCCTGTCCGCCATGATCCTTGTCTGAAGTTTAATGGTTGTCATGTCATGATGCGTCTTTATACGCTTTTAGCTTGTTATGCATAAATATGATAACCATTACTCTCTGTATTAAATTATACTAAGTTCCCTCATCTTAGCCAACGGAGTTAAATGCCATTACACACATAATTTTTTTGACGCTAGCTGCTTCATTATGATACACACCTTAAAATTTACGGAACTAAAGTTAAGTTTCTTTTTACTGATGAAAGGAAGGTTGACTCTTCTTACGGAGTCCGTTCGGGTGGGTAGGGACCACTGCGGTGTCAGCTATTGTACGAAGACCTTAGTACCTACTGAATAGGCATAAATACACAGGACCTGGCGAACCGCGCAAAAAATTACGCCAGTTTACTGGTGTCAAAAAGTAGTTAACGGACCGCAGTTTTATCTATGGACTGCGGTCCACGCCACAGATCACTATACTTGTTATTAGTCCGCACGCGCGTTTCCACAAGGACGTTTCCCATCATATTGTGGCGTAGTAGCGGGAAATTTGACAGATGGTGCTACTTTTTCCTTCTATGAAGAAGGTTTTCGTAAAGTGATGGGTTACGGTGACAGATAGGCTCATCCTTAGGATGATGTCGGTGACCTAAACTAAGTTTGTGTTTGAAGGGCACTGTCATCGACGAGATTACTTGACAAATGAAACATAAGAACTTATGTTTCGGAGTGATGATCACAAAGCAGTGTATCGTATCACGTATGATATTGCAATGCAAAGTCATGGAACACAGTGCATAGGGCATGGAAAAATTTAACAATTTTTCAAATGCGCAGGTTGATGAAGATTTGGGATAGCTTCCCAATGTTTGGAAATGGTCTAATACGAATGGAACGATTCTATCAGCTCCTCTATTTCCGCACTTAAAGCAATATTCGTAAACCACAAACGCGTAAGTTCCTACACTAATTCTGCCGTACTATCGTGAACGTAGATACGAGCACAACATCACAGGCAATTTTGAACGTTATTACTGTTACTTTAGAGTTGATAATGCTCAAGTTTGCAGTTTAAGTGCTTTGATTCACAGTAACGTACATGTTGCAAATGTGTAGCACCCTTAATTTGTATTGAACAACGTTATTTGCAGTGCGCGGATAAATGTTTATTCGGGGCCGCTAATTCAGCGGAATCAACCTCACGTAATATATATCGCCATCTGAAAATAAAAAAATAAACTTGATAAGTCGTTATGAAATATTATATAAAACAGAATCTGGATATCCATGTTCGTATTTTGTTGATGACACAAACTGATAAGTAGTATACAAATTAACGATTCTAATTAAAAATAATAATTCTAAACAAGGTAGTATAAGCTATTGACACGCAACAAAGTGTTGGTTAACTGTGTAGTGTTTATTATATCATAATTGCTATTTTCATTAAATATATTGGACAATACTAGATCCCAGATTAAGTTAAAGAGAGAGAGAGATACAAACAATAGTGCCTTTATATTTGAATCTGTAATAGATTAATTATTATGTATAATAAGTATGAATAAATTGTAAATTACATTGTTTAACACAAACATTGATAACCCCATTTTTTTGAAGTTGGTTAAAAATTATATACACCAATAAAAACAACAACATGTAGCATTCCCAGTTTGAATTGACTCCAAAGCCGCGAAGTGTATCCAGAGTTCATGACTTTTTGTATACAGTTAAATATATTCGTTGGCAAGCCGCCAGTTTTTAAATCTTCCGCAAAATAAACCTACCCTTGACCCCGAAAGGTTTAAGTTTAGCATCACAAGTCATAACTTTTAGGAATGTAAAATAAAACAACAAGAATTATTGTACTTGACTAAAACAGTCGCAATTACATTACTAAAATACATAAAACAAATAAAATGTCCATTGACTTTTGATTTGAAGTCGGTTGGGGGAAAGTAGGAAAGGATATATTTATTGTAATTTCGACAAAGTTAAATTCCTGTTTTTATTTATTAGTATTGGTTATTGCACATTAATTTTGGGAATATCTCTTATCGTCTCATGTATAAATTCTCGTGTTTGTTACCAAATTCCTCCAAAACGGCTCGACCGATTGTTAGGAAATTTACTTTGTGCTATTTTTTATATCTCAATGGCAAAACAACATGTGTCGGGTCAACTAGAACCCATTTTAAATAACACAACGTGTATAACACATGTACGTGTTTATGTTTATGTATATTTTGTAGGAACCACAAGGTTTGGTTTACTCAGAGTATACACAATGCAAATACATACATATAGAAACATCTCAGTGCCCCGCTTGTCGTCAACCGCCAGTTTCGTGGCCACAACGCACTGCGGTTGATGTCAGCGACAGTGAAGATTTACAGTTTGCTTGACTGGAAATAGAACAATAAATTCTGTATATGGCCTCTTTGTGGGCCTACTTACTATTATGAGAGAATTGTGCTTCACATTTCGCGGATTTATGACGTGATTAGGTGATTATTTGGCGACACATCTATGCTTGCTTTTATGGAACTTCATATCAAAAAATCTGCGCGGTAGCCTTTGGCGCGCGTATGCGTTCCTTATTACTTTTATTTTTCTCATAAAAAATATATAATTAATAATTAAGGATTTATTTCATCATGAAAACTGTAATCTATTAGCTATTGCCCGCGGCTTCGCCAACGTGAAGTTCGGTTTTCCACCAACCCCTGAGGAACTTTTTTTACAGTCTTTAAGTTAGTACCTACATGTACACGATCTCATCTGAAGGTATGTGATGATGCAGCCGAAGATGTTATCGTACCTACTAACTTGTAAGTAAACTCACCCCTAACGTTTCTAAAATGCTAAATCGCTTGGAGGTGTGTATTTGCTGGTAAGGTGGTACTAGTCAAGGCTAAAAACCCACCAGACCAGATCTGAGCCAGTTTTATTCAAAAGGGCCCGTGGTGGGAATCGAACACGCAACCTTGCATTCGAATCCGAGTGCGCACCATTGCACCAGGGAGGACGTGAAAATAAAAAGGGATAAGTGACGATGCAGCCTTATTAAAATGGACACTTTTTAGCAAAAATTTTGGAGATCTATACGATAAGAGATATCCATGCTCGCAATTTTACTGCGATAAGCTATGCTTCATTAGCTTACAAATTGCGATGAACCCAATAAAATTTAAAATGGGTGTGCATTAATCCGTTAAGTTCGCTTTAAGTTATGAAATGTTAACAAAGCTCGATAGAACATGTATCTTTCTGTAGAACAAACCTGAAGTTATTTTGTTAGTTTTTTTAATTTATCTCTCTCCCTTGTTCCAGGTACGTAGCACGTCTGCCGAGAGAGCTCGCACATCAGATGGAGTGTGCTATAATTATAAAACAGGGTCACCTCATTGCCGCTCCGATGCTATGGGAACAATGCGGATATTTTTATTGTACTCGTTCCGATGATATGAATATGCGAGCATTCAACAGGCACGGGCTTATCTCTGACTGAAAGTGGTTTTTGTGTCGACGCGGGCTTTCGTAATTTTTTGAAAATGAAAACGGTTTTTTGTGTTCTGCAGAACATTGTACATACCTACCTATTATGAAATGAAAGGTTTACTACCCTACTTTAAATAGTATAAATGCGAATTTGCGTTTGTTTGTTATGCTTTTACCACTGTTTTTGATGAAATTTGGCACAAAGACTAGATTTAGGAAACTTCCTTGAAAGTAGGTATAAAGTCAGAATAGGGAGCGGGAATAGAAGCGGGAAAATCACATTACCATCGAGATTTATGAAAACCCGAATATCTAATTTCGAAATAATATCTATTGACTACTGATACTCATCATTAACTTCTTTTTCATCTCACCCGCTCGGAAAGGAGATTTTTAATGCCCAAAATGCGGGCGGGAAATGCTATTATATTCCCTAGGGCGAGAAAGTAGTATGAAAATTCTTTCCCGCCCTAGGGCGAGAAAGTAGTATGAAAATCCTTTTCCGCCCTAGGGCCGCAAAGCATTTCTAAATTCGAACATGACGTAATCTCGTATTGCGTCTATAATAATGTCTAATGGTGGCACCACACATGGCTATTTGTATTTGTGATTGGATGATCGCGTATTTGCCAAAATTTTCGACCTCATGGAGCCAAATATGTTATTGGCTGTATTTGCCAAACAGGCAAATATGGCAATAATTTTGGCAAATATACTCTCCACACATGGAACATATTTGACAAATATAAAAAATAGGCAAATACAAATAACCATGTGTGGTGCCACAATTAAACTGAAGACTTCGTTTTTTTTTTAAAATAATGCATACGGTCAGTAACGAAGTTCGACCTTTGAGTTTGTATAGGTGTACATTACTTTGTGTTTTTATATTTTCTTAGAATATCAATAAAAATAATAACTCCTATTTAGTTTGATTAATTATAAAGGAAATCTAATTAAATCCATGATATTTACTTATTGTTTTTCTAATTGTTGTAATTTATTTTCTTAATCTTCTATTATCGTTGGTTCTTAGAAATTGATATTTCTGAACGCATCCAAAATAAAAGAAGAAAAAAAAAGTATGTATCTCATTTTTTTTTCTGATCGTGATAAATATTATTATCTTGTTTTTATTCATTACCTTTTTGTTATAAGATGAGTGGTGGATTTAATTAAGTGAGTGAAGTTATTGCAGAGTATTATATACTAAGGACAACATCTTACATACTCGCAATGCCGATGTTCTTCTAGTAATTTTCCTCGCTGTGGTGAGATGAAAAATTTTGTGTTATGTACGGCCGCAAATTTTTTTGGGTCTCGTGTCCTTTGAATGCCTCGCTATGCTCAGGATTCTATTCTTTGAACCCCTCGCTGCGCTCAGGGTTCAACCCTAGAATCCTTCGCCGCTCAGCATTCAAATTTGACACTCGGCCCAAAAATCCATTTTGCGGCCTTGCATAACAAATAACTATTTCATGCCCCACGGATCTCGCCTCGGATTTGTAGGGGCTTGACCATGGCTCGCTATGCTGGCCATGTGTGAATTGACCTTTAAGAACATCATGATTGTAGAAACCTCAGGCATGCAGTAATACAATAGAATCTTGCATTCTATTTTGTCTGGTGAAAAACACTCGGATCTTTTAGTTTCTTGATCTTGAATCTTTTTTGAACTATTTTTTAAAAACGATTTCCTGGGTTGTTAAAATCCTTTTTGCCAAATGAATTCAAGTACATTCTAGTTCATTTGATATCTTTTAATTAAAATGATCAAATTACTCTTACTGATTCCCCTTCTCAGATAATCCAGCTTAAACAAATAGGCAATTAATTATTAAAATCAATCAGAAACTGATGGATGGCTGTAATTATACAGGGCTGTTTTGCTTGTCGAAAACTTTTATTAATTTGAGTAGCTCTACTTTGTTTTAATTTCAATTAATCGGTCACGTCCACTGGGTGAAATTCGACCATAATATTAGTATACACTTGGGCTTTCTATACTCGTTTTCTATGTTATTCATACAAAAGCTCTTTTAAAAATTTACAAATGTTTTGAGAAAGCATTTGTGTAAACTTTATCAAAACAAAATGTCAGCCGCAATTCAAAAGTTTTCGCTTCATAAATAAACTCATAGATATTATAATACTGGATGACGGGTCAGCGCTAAAAAGTGTCCGGACCGAAAGAGAGATAAAACGCGAAAAGGGATGTAACGTTCGTTTTTCCAGCCAATATTGAAAACGGCTGAATTTGGAAGTCATTATTGAAATGTCCGATTTTTACATATGTTAGTAACATTTCGAAGTCGCGAATGGTAATTAAGGCTTCCGGTCCAATTGGTTTGCCTGGTTGTGGCTGTGTTATCGCTACTAGCCGCTAGATGGTTCAGTCAGTAAAAGAAAACCATATTTAGAAACAGTGGTGCCATCTCGCAGGCAGTATGGGTAGCTCCTTCAACTCGTTCTTGCTCGTAATAGCTTAGTAACTCTGAAGACAAACTCCTCAACGAGTTACATAAGTTGAAGGGAAAATACAAAATAACTCTCATTAGACAACAAATAAAAATATTTTTTGTCAGGATGGAAACTTTTCATTATGATTCAACGTCTCCTCTAATGTATTTTCTTAAATAGACAAAAATAAGAAAGCGACATCTTCCGAGCGCACACGAACTATTCTTTCTTATGTCAGTACCAGTGACGATTGGTTTTCTCCCGTCGCCGCAAGATGGGGTGGCAGTCCAATTGTTTAGGTTTTTTTCGAATCTTCGAGAATGTTCTGGATAGTTTGGGTCGTTGCTATTTCCGGCGATCAGAGGTTTTAAAAGTCCTGAGTTCGCCGCTCTGGCGCATTCTCCGGTGTGACGAAGAAGTTAAATTTTTGAGCCATTGCTCCCGAGGCTGGAGTGTAGTTTCTAAGAAAATGAAGAAAGTTTAGTGTGTGGAAAAATGGAGGTGGTGTAAATGTAGTCCAAAAGTTTTATTATTCGATCATTTGTGGTGGCAGTGGGCACGTCAGTTACTGGTATGTACAGGTTAATTTTTCTTTGTTAGGAGTTGTCAGGGTGTTGTTTTTTTCTTCCGGTTGAGGTTAAATCTGGGTTATTTCTTTCCAGATGTGACGGGAAATTTAAATTTAAATAGAAATTGAAGTCGAAATTGAAATCAAAATTTCATATTAAATTAGCATCAAGAATGACAATTAGACGAGAGAAGTCCACGTAGTATTTCATTCGGACCGATTAACCCCGGTTAACTCGTTCCCCGGGTAAACAACCTTGTAAATCCGAAGTTGCTGCCGGCTGTCGGTGACGCTGTCTTCCTGATGTCCGCCCCAACTTGGTTGATTGGCCGTCTCCTCGTCGAGAATAACCTAGCCTAGGCATCAACACAGCAGCCAACCGAGTGCAGTGGGGCTGAGGTCGTCGGCAGGTGCTCCAGCGCCGGAGTTGCGTAGCCGGATTCCAACGAGGTACCAATACGTAGCGTGATACAGAATTAATTTATCAAATTTTCGTTTAATCCTTACATGAGATAGGCTACTTTATATAATAACCTAAGCGAAAGAAGTCGTGGAGTTATGTGCACATAAACCTAGATTTAATTCTAATATTAATTATCATGAGATAGGCTACTTTATATAATAACCTAAACGAAAGAAGTCGTGGAGTTATGTGCACATAAACCTAGATTTAATTCTAATATTAATTATCAAATATTTGTGTATCATAGGTTATCCAAATATTCCACTTAAATTGAACCCTTGCCTACCGAACTGAGCCGTGCATAGTGTTAAAAATGAAAAAAACACTCTTGTTAAAACACTCGTTTAATTGTATAAACTCACAAAATGTACTCGTATTACTCACAATAGTAGTTAACACTCACAAAAAGATACTCGGCTGCCGCAAGCGTACAGCCAGCCTTACAGCCTGGCCACGGGGCATTCGCCGATGCGAATATTCGCGCGGTGCGAACGGCGAAGCGTCTAGCGACTGAAATAAACGCATAGCAATGTACTAATCAAGCCACGCGCAACGGCGACCGGCGAAGCGACCGGCGAAATGTACCGAGCGAACCGCGCCGGCGACTTGCGGCGCGGCGGGCGAGCAAAACAAAAGGATGAATCAGTACGGCGCAAGCCACGGAGTCAAGCGGTAGTCGCGGCGAATAGTTCAGTGATCAAATGAGTTTAGTTATTTTCGCCGCGAAAAATGAACACAGAGACTTTTATTGCTGAAATACTAGCTAGACTAGCTATTTGGAAGTCTGGCCATCCAGAGCATAAGTTTAAACATGTAGTGAAGAAATTTCAATACTCATTCTGGTATACTCAAAAAATTTTTCTGGATATATTCTGTATTTCTCGTACTTTTTGTGGAATTCTCCATCTATACCCCGATTCTTATTCAAATGATGTACTCCACAATCTCTTCCAAATATTAGGTCTTGAACCAAAAAACTATTACTTTGTAAGCAATATTGAGATAATTTTGATAAAGACATTTTGCTGTCGGACTTCCCTGGTCGCGGCGGCGAACGTGACTGCCCGTGGCCTGCAAACGGTGCCGCGCGAATGGTCGCCTCGCCCCTCGCTTCGCCGTTCGCACCGCCGATCCCCGTGGCCAGGCCGTTATGGTTTGGTATACAAAACTCTGTAGCGCGAGCTAAATGTGCACAGCGCCATCTATCGAACGGTAGGGAAACTAAATATCTCTTAACTATTCTTAACATTCCGCCCACCAAGGACTTAGTCCTTCAAATAGTATCAAATTTCAAACAAAAGTACAATTAGTATTCTAGTAAGTATAACACACCGCCCACCGAGATAGATCACGTTTAAATGACAAGTTAAAAACAAGTATAAAATCTCTATAAAAGTAGTGAAATAGCTCGTTTAACCGTAATAGCTCGTATATCGTAACAAAAATTTCTGAAGGAAACAAAAATTGAACGTGAAAAAGTAAAGTAAAGTTAAGATAAGTTCACACAAATACTGTATAGATAAATTCTCATTTAGCAAATAAACAATAATTTGAATAGAACACGTTTGAATGACTAGTTAAAAAGCAAGTATGAAATCTCTACTAGAAGTTAAATATTACGTAAACAATCAAACTAAAATATCTAACGAAACAAAAATTGAACGTGAAAAAGTGAAGGTAACATTAAGTTCACACAAATAATGTACAGTTAAATTCTCACTGAGCAAATAAACAGTAATGTGAAACAACAATCTAAATGTAATATAAATTCAATTGTAATGTAATAACCGCCCACCGTGATAACGTGAGTCGAGGAATTGTTTCACTAATACCCAAAGTTTACTCACACAACGTTTTAAGAAGCCTCCTTTTGACAGTTAATACTCGAGTCACATTATCAGGTTTAGTATGTTTATCCATTACTCTGTCTAAAATCCATTTTGCAGGCGGGATATTATCGTCTCGTATCACTACTACATTCCCAATCTAATCTAATAGGTTTTCTAAGACACCATTTTGTTTTTTGCTTTAAATTACTCAGAAACTTGTTATTACACCTTTTCCAAAATTAACTAACTAATTTCTGTATTTGTCTGATCACGTTTTGTTCTAAATAGTTTACATCACTTACATTTAGGGAACCAAGGAGTAATAAGGTGTCTTAGAGGAGGATCATCCGGGTTATCGTTTGGAACTGATAAATCTCGTGAATTTAAACGCGCTTAGTTTGTAATAACACAGTTGACATCACTGCAAAGGTTAAAGTACTATCCCAGATGCCTCCAGCATAGTTTACTCCTGAGTCGTTAGGTTTTGAATGACCAGCTCGAAATTAGACTGGTCTCCGGCATTTGACCTATCGAATGGTCGCTTGTTGCTTTAGAACATCTTACACAACTCCTACAGTGTTTCTTGGTAATATCTTCAGTTGAGTCAGCGATCGAGCGCAAGCAAGACGTGTTTACCTACTCATGTGCGGCGTTTGTAAATAGTGTCACTCTAGTCCTAAATCGTGTCTTATGTGAATCCTTATTAAATATCATTCTGTTAATTATTTCTTCGGCTAAGTCAGTGCGAAAAAAATGTCTAAAGAGCTAATTCCATCGGAATCCGACGCAACCCCCATGTCAGACGTGGACTCGGGGTCTAAACAGACCCGGAACTATACTAAACGCCGGCGCGTCAACTCGCCCAAAAGTGAGGATATTATACAGTGCCTACGTGATGAGCTTAAGGAGATGTTTACTCAGTTCAAACAGGAACAAAACTCAATATTATCTAAATTAGTGGCTGACATGGCCGAGATTAAATTGCAAAATCTCGATATAAAAAATACCTACAGTGAAATTGAAAAGTCACTCGAATTCATTAACAAGAATTATGAGATGATAAATGAAAAAATAACTAAATTTGAAAAGGAGCGACAAGAAGTGTGTGTTCAAATAAAAAAACTTGAGGACAAGTTAGATGATATACAGCGACGTGCGCGCACCTATTGTGTCGAGATTCGAAACCTACCCTACGCGAACAAAGAAAGTAAACAAGACCTGTGCGTTCGTTTGGAAAAGATTCACAGTGTTTTTAATGATTAAACGAACTTACCTGTACGTGAAGTTCAATCATAATTGCTCGAAGAGCTCGCTCCAAGGCGTTTAATAATAATAATAACAGTAGTGTCACCGTCAGCTGCTCGCTATTTCGCCACTAAAGTTTGAAGGAAGGTAGGCCAAAGAAAAAGAACCCGGCGCCGCACAACCCAGGGCCCGGACATCTCATTTAGTTTAGAGAGAGCAGAGCTGTTTAGAATCACAGATTCTTTGAAGAACAAAGAATCCTTATTCAAAGAATCTGTGCCTAAAATAAATTGATTATTTATTAATTATTTTTTAACTTATGTTTCACGCCCAGGGCAATGGCATGTCCATCTTGGGAGGGAGGGTTGCTAACGCCTTGGAGCGAGCTCTTCGAGCAATTATGATTGAACTTCACGTACAGGTAAGTTCGTTTAATCATTAATTGCTCTCCTAGCTCGCTCCAAGGCGTTTAATAATAATAATAACAGTAGATGTTGAGAGAAAGTTAGTGTCGTGAAACATAAATTTATGGCATATCAAAAAAAAGTAATTAATTAATATTGTTATCAGAAACAGAAAATTTCGTAATAACCGCGAAACAGAATATTTCCATAATAACAGCTAATTTCATAATAAACAGAAATATAGCAAAATTACTTAAACATTGGTTTTAGAATTGGTTGTAAACAACTTTACATTAAGTACACATAATACGAATGATCAACAACCGCTTGAAAAATATACGAAGGTATAATTCTATTACGATCTATGTAATTAACTGAATTAATTAAATTATGTATTGATATATTTTAAACAAATCCTCTAATTAAACTTCATGCCATACTATACTAGCATAGTATTTTTCAAAAACTAAAGAATTTATTGACAATCGTGTAGTATTCCTAATACTCTCTGTACTATGAACTAACTCCCAACCTGCAGGCGTTCGAAGTCGACGCGTGCCTAGTAATGTGCAGCGAATATGACCAACAGCTACTCAATGTTTAAGAAGAGTTTTTACCATGAGGCTTTTTGAATGAAACGAATAATGTAGATAGATTCGAAGGTCCTTAGTTCTCTTACCATAGATATATTATGTACTTAAAGCATTTCCGGTTTTTTTTTTTTTAGTAAAGATAAATATAAACTTGGTGTTTATGGCTATAGCAGCCGTGAGGTCTTTATACAGTTTAAAAATTTTATTATTACTTCAGTGTTTGTGAAATTAATATTATTTATATATATATCGCCGACAGAGTTTTAACTCTGTGAACTGCGAAAAGTACCCATTGTTTTTAGTTGATATAGATTGAACTTTCATAAAGGTACGATACAAGGTCTGTTAAGCAGTCCGAAACTTGGTCAACATGTATATTATAGAAGTTAAATCATAATTAGCTATATCTTGACCTAACAAAAATAAAGGAAAATATCTACAATGATTGTTGTTCGTGTCTAGCCATATGGGACAAAAGAATAGAATGAATAAAATGTTCTTAATCACATTATTAAAAATATGTAAATCCCATCATTAAAAATATGTTTGACCGCAGAAAGTAATTCAATCTCCAATTTATGGCTTTCAGTAGCCATAAGTAAATTGTCTTATACAACAAGTGTCCTACTGTTTAAGAGTAGGTACATTGTCTAAAAGTGACATCATCCTTACTGGGATGGGTGACTAAATAAGACTCCTCTTCAGAGTAGTGAAATCCAGATAAGATACCTATTCCCTTCAATCACGGTGGTTTGACACAACACTGCGCGTTCCTTACATTAATTATTATTATTATTTAAAAAAAAATCTTGTGATTTTAAAATTAATGCTTAAGTATTGGTGTTAAGTAGGTATCTTATAGAGGGGGTTTCACGGGTATGTGGGCCATTGAGGCACTACCGCAACAGAATCCCCGTTCTTGACCGTTAGTTAGATTTGTATTCAAAATTTATTTGTTTCAATGTGTGTGTAAGCTGATCTCTCCACGATATAGTATATGCGTTAATTGTAAAGACATCGGAATCAAACACCATGACCCATAATATTATTATGTTTATACAATTGTGGTTTTTCCCACTTGCAAACAAATCTGTCGAGAGATTACCAATTATCATCGTGATTATGTTAATTGTATAAGCTCAATTCGATAATTCCCATTAGATATTAAGATGGTGATTCTGCATCCGTGATTTTATTGTCAGAACTGCATAAGTAATCAGCATGTGCAATTATATTAATCACTAATAAGTAAGAATAATTATATTTCACTAATTATTTATAAGTGCCCGTAGGCCAGGCCTATATGAAATAAGTCTTTTAAATTTTTGAACCACAGACCGTTATATTACACAATTTTTACCATTATTATGATTCCTGTGCAATATTTGTCAAATTTGAAAATTATATGTCCCCATTCTATTGATATTTGCATATTTCAGTCGCACTGTCAATACAAGACACAAATTTTTCGGTCCTGGAGACTGTTTGTGTGTAGCTGTCATTCCTGTTCTCTCCATGCTCCACAAGCATGATCCCCAGTTGTTGAGGCATCAGTAAATGTTTTCATGGCATAAGTACTATCTGCTATTTTTCATGATTTTAATCCATATTATTGCTTACCAGCATATTATATTTATATAGATCTTCGTGTAGATTTAAGCATTTACAGCGCTCGAATTTTTTTGTGTATCACCAGCAGTGGGTAATCTATGGTTGACATTCCTAATTTCATCATAAATGGTCACATTATAATCATTTATATATACATATGAAAATATATATATTTATATGGCTTGATTGAATATTATCAACATAATTAATTTGAAGTTAACACACTTTTATTTGTAATAGATTGAAAATAAATCCCAAGTATTTTAGTGTCGGATCTTGTATCGGCCACGTTTTGTAAACAATTATTTTAAACCCCATTAAAAATATATATCCAATAAAAGATGAAAAAAGTATCCGAGGGTCGCAATACTTTTGCAACAGGCTTAATCTTGGTAAATACTGGAGCTGAATTGCATCCAAATGGTAACACATTAAATTCCTAGAGATTGCTATTTCACTGAAAGCATTAAATTTTCTTGAATTGTAATCTAAACCTTTATTTACTTAAAAAGGAAATTTATTACGTCTTTATTCAAGGTGTACACATGACGTAACTATTGTTTGATATTAATTTAATACTTGTTTTTAAGATCTTCTAGTTTTAAAAAGAAAAACTATGTATTTATGAGTTTATTTTTCTAATTTCTTCACATTGAAAGTAAAATGGTTGAAATTATGCCCATATATGTTAAAAAAAAGATTATCTATAGATTCTTTAAAATAATAGGTATTTAATATTCTGTCTAGTAGTATATTTTACTTCTTTTATGTAATATATAATCACGAAACATGGCAATGGATATGACATGACATAACCTGATATCCACTATGAAATTGTAGAATTATTGATATTAAATCATAAACAAAATAATGATTGACATTAAATGAATAGTCAGTCATTGTAGAAATAAATCAAGCGGCTTGCCAGCTTTACCGTTCCTTGTGTCCGTATCATGGAAGCTACTGCCGCGATGTCTTCCTCGAGGAAGCGGCGAGCTGCGTCGACACGTCACGTGACTCGTCGTCCGCCTTGCCGCGCGTAGGGCGGTTGCCGCGCAAGCGGCCGAGCAAAAACGGCTGCCTGCTGGTAGCTGTGGTGGTGGCCATAAGCTTGCGTACTACAGATCTTAATTATCTGCGCTATATTTATTAATAATAATTTTTGTTGACTTTTAAGTTTCAGTCAAATTCTTACAAAAAATGATCAACTCATCGATTTAGATTTTTCTTTTCGCTCTCTTTTATGCATCAGAAAAAAATAAGTCTCCTTAGGAGGAGACGATATGTTGAAAATAATATGTATAAGATTCGAGCCGAATGCACTTGAGCTGAATCCGTTTAAGCAGGTATCGATTTTTCATATTTACAGGATAAGAGTAAAGTACCTAATAGCTACGCATGGTGATGACAGCGTACGAAGAATTAATACTTGCTTATTTTCTATCCTTTCGGATAATCTTTTAACATGCTCAGAATGGGTCTAATATTCTGTAGGTAAATCCGTCACAACAGCAATCGTACAGCAACTAGTAACAGGTAACTGGGAAAAGAGGCACGCTGGAGACCAAAACAGCCGATATTGCAGCGGGGCCGATGTCAGCAACGTCGTACCTACTTACATTCGTTCCAGTAAAAGCATCCTTCGTGACGTCGACATCAATGGCGGCGATTGGCTCGCTGTCTGCGTAGCAGTTATGCTTCGGTTATCAGTAAAGGGTGTATGTGAGACTCCTAGATGAGAAACACGCAACCCTGTATAGTATGGGCGTATGTGAGACTCCTGAATAAGAAACACGCAACCCTCTATTGTAAAGGTGTATGTGAAACTCCTAGTTGAGAAACACGCAGCCTGCTTGTGATCTGTTTCCGTTGCCGGGAATCGAACCCGAGCCTGCTGAGTGAGAGTCAGATATCCTAGTCACTATGACCATATCAGATGCTGTTAGGTACTAAAAATGTGGAACGCTTCACGATTTTGCGTGTCATCCTTGCGCAGGGGCGTTCCGATTTTAGTATTTATTATGTACTGCCGAAGCGAGTACTTTCATTTTATAATTGAGTAGGTACTCACGGCTCGGGTTATGCTGCGTACTAACGCTATCCGGTGAAGATGCTCGACGACAGTATTTTCACTAAATAATCAAAATCACAAACACCACTTTTATGATTCTTCCTTTTCGGAATGATAAAAAAACTATATACCTCCTTCTTATCTCGAGAGACAAAACAAAACATTAATTATGATTTAAAACGTGCGAAACAGCGATGCACTAAACTGTGAATGAGATGTCCGGGCCCTGGGTTGTGCGGCGCCGGGTTCTTTTTCTTTGGCCTACCTTCCTTCAAACTTTAGTGGCGAAATAGCGAGCAGCTGACGGTGACACTACTGTTATTATTATTATTAAACGCCTTGGAGCGAGCTAGGAGAGCAATAAATATCGACTTCGACACAAACGCCGTGCGGGACATCTACCGTAAGCCCGGGAAACCAGACAAAATTCGGCCGGTAATCGTAGAATTCAACAGTATTCTGTGCAAAAATAAGCTACTCGCTGCCACAAGAAAATACAATGTTTCGAATAGGAACAACAAACTTTCAACCCGCTCAATTGGCTGCGAAGAACCCACTCCTAAAAATATTTACATCTCTGAATACCTCATGGATAATACGAACAGACTGTATTTTTTGGCTCGAGACTACGCGAAATCCAATAACTACATGTTCTGCTGGACGTCAAACGGCAGGGTATACCTACGCAAAGCTGAAGGAATGCCGCATATATTAATAAAAAAATGGAAAATTCTTTCCAAAAACCCAACTTCAAATGCCACTACAAAGAATGAAATAATTTTTAATGTACACCAATTCGAAGTCGGGCAATGTTTTGCTCAATCATTAATAGTCCTTCTTATTATAGAACTTGATGTGCAAAATGACAAAATTATCGACAATACGAAGGACTATTAGTGAATGAGCGAAACATTGCCCGACTTCGAATTGGTGTACATTAAAAATTATTTCATTCTTTGTAGTGGCATTTGAAGTTGGTTTTTTGGAAAGAATTTTCCATTTTATTTTATACTTTTTAGTGGAAAACAACTAATGCGCAAGGCATTGGAAAAAATGCCCACATCGCTTGAAGTATGCTTCTAAAATCTGAAGAGTTCCCTCAATTTCTCCAAGATCCCATCATCAGATCCTGACTTGAAGAATACAGTCATTACTTGATGACTGCAAGGAAATGCAATAGTAACTATAAAAAATACCTAAATCGCTTCAAGTATACTCGCAAAATTTGAAGAGTTCCCTCGATTTTACCAAGATCCCATCATCAGATTCCGACCTGATGACCATAAGACCTGGAAAAAATTACTCTTTCAAACAATACCCAAATCACTTCAAGTGGCTTATAAAATTTGAAGAGTTCCCTCGATTTCTCCAGGATCCCATCATCAGATCCTGACTTGAAGACTATGGGACCATCTGTGAACTATACTCTTTCAACCAAAAAAAGAATTTTTGAAATTGGTCCACGCATCTTCGAGTAATCGGGGAACATACATAAAAAAAAAAAAAAGATTCCGACGAATTGAGAACCTCCTCCTTTTTTTGAAGTCGGTTAAAAATGAGTTAGACTTGGAGAAACTTAAGAAAAACGTATGACTAATCACTACGGAGTTTATTGATCATATTGCAATCTGTCGGATCTTATTAATTACAACTATTTGTTCTTCTAGTAAATATTATTACACAAAAAAATACATATACACTTCACAACTTATCACTCATTATACTGTTTACCTAAAACCACTTAGTATAAGCATAAAAGATTCTATAGTATTATATCTGTACGGAATCTATTATCAAACTAATCTTAAAAATACTGAAATACTTTATAACTATGAACTAATAGTAATGCTGATGATTGTGTTGAAAGATCGAAACTTGTATTCTATACAATGTTCACGTTGTAATTGTTTGTTGCAGTTTAATAATGCATTATCTGGCGCATGGGATTATATTGTTAGATTAAGTTGTATACAAAAATGTTATAGTGTTCTTATACTGTGTGTTTTATTATCACATTTTAAATGTGTTCAATTTTTGACAATGAACCTATGTTACAAAATATTATGTTTAGGCTACTTCATATGTCAATTACAGGTATTGAATATATTTGTTGTTTTATATGATAGTATTATTACAAGATGTAATAATTTTTATAGTATGTGTATAAATTTATTAAGTCAACTATCTTTCCTTACGTTTAAAATTCAATATAAATCAAGTAAATGTGCAGCAGGAAATTGATAGCAGTGCCCCTGTGAATTGTACTGTGTTAAGTAGCCTACTGGACTGCAAGCAGATTTTGAACGACTTAAAGTTTAGTGAATGTAGCTCTGTTCGTATATTAACTCTAAATATACGTAGTATTAGATGTAACTTTGACACTTTATTGGCCTATATCTCCGCGGCGAGCATAAACTTAGATTTGATTGTCTTAACTGAGTGCTGGTTAAATGAAGACTATATTCCCCCGAATCTTACTAATTATAGTACTTATTATACTAAAAGGTATCTTAATAAATGTGATGGAATAGTAGCTTACGTAAGTGACAAATTTAATACAAGTTACTATGAACCTTGCATGTTAGATGGAAACTGTTTGGTTATTACATTAAATAGCCAGTTTTCAATAGTATGCTCATACCGCCCTCCCTGTGTTACCAATCCTAGTAGGTATCTAGACGCCCTAAATACTATACTGACAGATATAAAGACTAGTAATATTATATTTACAGGAGATATCAACATAAATATATTAAATGGCACGGATCCTTCTACCTCTGACTACCTACAACTAATGGCAATGCACGGGTTACATGTTGCTATAGACAAACCGACAAGACTAAATAACTGTCTCGATCATTTTATGGTCAAAACCAAATACGAATGGCTAAGCTTAGTTCTACCGGAACTTACAGATCATTGTCCTATTCTACTTTGTATTTCCTGTGTTAAAACTTCGAATAATTTGCATAAAAATGTAAATAAAACCAAAATTAGAATTACTTATGACTATGATGGTATTAGAAAAGACTTAAATGATATTTCATGGCATGAAGTTTGTTCTTTAAGGGACGTTAATTTAATGGCAGATATGTTTGTTAATAAGCTGCAATCTGTCATTGACAATAATAAAACAGAAAAAATTATATCATGTAGAAATCAACCGCTCAAACCTTGGATAACCTATGGAGTAGTTAAATCAATCAAAAAAAGGGATAAACTTCATATAAAAACGAAAAAATCTCCAAATAATGTAGATCTACTTAATAAATATATACAATACAGAAATATATGTAATAGAATCATAAAGTCACTTAAAAGAGAATATTTTAAAATGAAATTCAAAGACAGTAATGGTGATAGTAAAAAAACATGGCAAGTGATAAAAGAGGCTTGTAATATGATTCAAAAACGCGCTTCCCCAAGTGAATTATTAAACATTGATGAGACACCATTGAAGTCTCTAGATGTAGTAAATAGCTATTTTACATCAGTGGGACAAAACCTAGCGGACAAAACTCTCTCGCTACTTAATGAGACTGATACAAACTTAGCTAAAAACGCGCTTAGACAAACATCCCCTCTTAATTCCATGGTTATGCTTCCTACGGACCCTAGTGAAGTTATTAAGATAATATCAACCCTAAAATCAGGTAGTGCTTGTGGATGGGACCAAATACCAACTAATATTTTGAAAAAATTCGACACGTTTCTTGCTGTACCTATCTCCTCTATATGTAATCTCAGTTTTGAAACAGGTAAATTTCCAGATAGTTTTAAAAAGGCAATTATATCGCCGATACACAAGTCCGGCGATAAATCCCAACCAAGTAACTACAGACCTATTTCCCTTCTCCCTGTTTTATCTAAGATCCTAGAAAAACTTGTTAATAAAAGGCTATATACATATCTAGAAAGTAAAAAGTATCTTTCTATGAACCAGTTTGGATTTAGAAAAGGCAGGTCAACGGAAGATGCAATATTTGCAGTCACTTCTAAAATAGCGACCGAACTAGACATAGGTAATAAATGTTTAGGGGTTTTTATTGACCTACAAAAGGCTTTCGACACAGTTTCAGTTCCTATCTTGTTATCACGGCTACAGAACGTCGGGATACGAGGAGTTACCCTTGATTGGTTCCAAGATTATTTGACAGGGAGACAACAGTCCGTTAAAGTTGATAATTTTAATAGCTCCGTTGCTTTCAGTTCATATGGTGTCCCTCAAGGAAGTACGCTTGGTCCAACTCTGTTTCTTTTATATGTCAATGAGCTTTGTGACTTGAAGTTACCAGGGACAGATATAATTATGTTCGCAGATGATACAGTGCTGTTAATTTGTGGGAAATCATGGGACGAAATAAAACAAATCACCGAACAAAATCTTTCGAGAGTCACCACATGGCTTGAAGGCAACTTACTTACGTTAAACGTGGGTAAAACTAAATTTATGTGTTTCAGTAAAACTAAAGTGTCATCTCCCAGTAGTAGTTTTAAGATAATAATTCATACCTATCCCTGTAATAAATTAGCTAGGAAATTTAATGATAACTGTTCCTGTAAACAGCTATCCAGAGTTGATGACATCAAGTATCTGGGTGTACACATAGATAGCAAATTAAAATGGGATGTGCAAGCCAAAACACTAACAGGACGTGTTCGTAGACTAATCTATGTGTTCAAAAGTCTGAGGGAGGTTGCAGATAAAGATACAATACTACAAACATATAAAGCCCTGTGTCAGTGCGTTATAACCTACTGTATCCTAGCGTGGGGTGGAATGTCTAAAACTCATATGTTACAAATTGAGAGGTCGCAACGCGCAGTTTTAAAAGTAGGTTTGTCTTTACCGTTTCGCTATCCAACAACTGATCTGTACGAACAGGCCAAGGTGCTGAGTGTTAGAAAATTATTTGTTTACCAATGCTTAAAAAATTACCATCGTACAGTCATTCCTACCATTCCCATTTCAACCTCAAGAAGAGATAAATGTGCCATTCCACTTGTGAGAGGCTTTTACTCAAGTAAATTGCATACTAATCTTGCGCCACGTCTTTATAACTTAATTTTAATTTACAAGCGCGATGCTAAACGACTAAGTAACTTCAGTTTCAATAAGTTAATTTTGGACTGGATCTCTAAATACGAATATCACGATATAGAATCTTTGTTTATGAAATAAGTCTAGACACATATACTCACACATACACTTACACTCATACACAACACATCCATTCTTACACTTACACATATATTTTTTTTTTTTATTCTAATTTTTTCCTTGCATGTTTATTTTTTGTATTAGAAAAACAAGTTACAACTCTCTTGTTTGCCATATTTGGACCTAAACTACTTGTGTAAACTGACTCCCAAGACACGGGTTTCTACCTAGTTTGGGAGTCAGGGAGTGTTCGAATTATGTAATATTTTTTTTTCTCATGTGTGCAATAAATTTGTTTCATTAGTTTCATCTCGTGCTCTCAATATCCAACATTTTGGTCTAAAAATGGACAAAGAGTGTATAATGTGCTCCGTTTTTCTACATAACTTTTTGTCTTTAGTGATACAAGATCTTCATTAAAATCACTTTCTTGAGTTTGTCTGATACAAAGCTGCAAGGTTTCACTCATCTCATCTGTTGTAACACATTTGGGCAACGATTTCCTTTCACTTGGTAGTAGATCAGTTTTCAGAAATCTTCGACACAACGATATCACTCTTAGCATTTTAGTTGAATCCGAAAATTTCATTCACTCTAAGTCATTGTCCTGCTTCACCGTTGAAAATACTTTTACTCTCTCTTCCTCATGAGTGTCTTCTAAATCTACTTTATCCACTTCTATTTCTCGTTTTGATAGCCATTCTGGCCCACTCCAACAAAATTCATCGTTACTCAGTTCTGTAGGTTTAAGTCCTCTAGTAGCACAGTCTGTTTGATTACCTACGATTAGTTAACTCACCACACCACTTTTGAAGTTTAACATCTCCAAATTGTATTTATCCACACATCTCATCGCATTTTCTTAGTAGTAAATCTGTATCTGTTTCGCATCTCGATATAAGGTTGTCTACATATTAATCTCTTAGTGTTATTTCCGCTTCTCATGGGTATTTGTCTTTCTCTTCTATTGCTAGTTTTTGTATTTGTAGTTTTTGTGTTTGTTGTACTTCTATTGCTTAGTTTTTGTTATTCAACGCCAGATGACATGCACAAGTCTTCCCAAAAGTTGATGTCATCAATTTGAAATGTTGAATCGGTAAGTTTGGTATTTTCCTGCTCAAGATTGTTTCAAAGTCTGCGTCATTCTCGTTCACATATTATACTCATCTCGTGTAATTTATCTCATATGGTTTAAAATGTTGTATTCCTCTGACACCTTGTTATATTCGTTCGCAAATAAAGTATTGTTACTCAGTTTTCTCTCTACGGAATGTTATTTACTCGTTGCAATTTCACGTGACTGACCGTATTGACATAACGGATCAGTTGTTTTAAATGGTATTCTCAAATAAAGCTCCCATCTTCTCGTCTCGTTGTAGTTTTCTCGTATAAATCTTCACACAGGTTCTCTTCTCTCGTAAGTTTGTTCTGTATATACTATTAGGCTCGTTTTTGATCTCCCATGGTTTTCTCAGTAACTCGTCTTCCTTTACTTGAACATGTAAACTCTTGATGTTTCCAGCTTTTGTATCTTGTGCAACTCTTCCAGATAAAATCCAGCCAAATATAGTGTTTTGAGCAATTAAATTTCCAGTTGAACATTTCTCAATTCCATTTAGTAATATTTCTCCATAGACGTCAGCACCAAGTAATAAATCTATTCGACCAGGCGTTGCAAATCCAGCATCAGCAAGAGGTAAGTTTTCCAGCTCTGACCAGTTGGGGATATGTACTTCACGCGATGGCAGTAATGTGGTAAGTGATTTTAGCACGTAAGCATTAACTGTTATCGTTTTACCAGAATCATAACGCGAAACAACATCAAAACTGACTGCGTGTTTAATCCTCAGATGACCATCTCCCAAACTAGACACCCTACCACTTACGTTAGTACGCTTAAGACCTAGTAATTGTACAGTTTCTTCACTAATAAAAGATGCTTGGGAGCCCTGGTCTATTAAAGCTCTAAGTACACATGAACCGTTATGAGACATAGTTTTCACAATAGCAGTAGCTAACAGCACGTTATTAGTTTTCACATCACCTCTAGAGAAATTAGCTATTACATTTGTAGATTTAGACTCGTTACTAGTAGCCGGTTCTGTTTGTTTATCATTTTGCCTCGATGTAACAAACGCTTGCCTATCGTCTTTCTCAAAATGGAGCGTCGTGTGATGTTTACGACCGCACCGGCGACAAGAAGTTCTCTGATGACATTTAAACACTGGATGCGTAGGTGCCATGCAATTGTAGCATAGCCTCTTCGTTTGTGCTATTATCTGTCGTTCTAGTACTGGTAGATTCGTAAAATCGGCACAGTGATAAATAAAGTGTGGACCGTCACACATTGCACATTTCGCACTCGTTTTCTCTTCCACCGCATGATATACTCTAGTATTTATTTCTGGTTTCAAGTTTTTCCTCTCAAACAATTTAGTAGTATTCGTACGTTTAGCGTCCAGCATCTCCAAACTTCTAAATCTCATCTCTAAAAAATTCTCTAACTGTGACCATTCAGGTAGCTCATCTGAAGCACTCAGTTCTCCTTCCCATTGTCTATGAGACTCATGATCCAGTTTTGAAACCACTAAATGAACTATAATAGCATCCCACTGTTCCGTTTTAATGTTCAAGTTATTAAGTGCTTTTAAACAAGAAGTTGTAGTATCTAGTAAAAGTCTTATGGCACTTGCAGATTCACTATATATAGTTTTCTGTCCAAATAAAATCTTCAAAATTGCGTTGCAGTTATATCTCTTATTGTTGTAGCGTTTAGTTAATTGTTCCCATGCCTCCGTGTAGTTTGCTGATGTAGTAGGAAAATTTCTCAATAGCATCTCTGGTTCTCCTGTTAAGTTAGATTTTAAGTAGTGTAATTTTTGTACAGGTGAAAGTGACGAATTCTCGTGTATAAGTGAGACAAACATGTCGAAAAAAGATTGCCATTCTGAATATTTTCCCGAAAATTTAGGTAGTTCAATTCTAGGCAACTTCACTTCACAACTGTTCACCTTTGGTGTTGCACCTGCAGTTTCACTCGTACTCGTACCAGTTTTAGTTGTCATGGTAGTTGGATTGCAAAGCGCAATGTACTCTTTTAACACTGTCTTGTATTGTAGAAAGTATTCTTGGAAATTGTCTTGTATATCCTCTTTAAAATATGGCAACATTAGTACCTGCTCTGGTGTAGCCTTAGCAACAATTTCTAAGTGGTTTTGGTTAAAGGCTTCTTCTAGTTTATTCACAGCTTCCAACCTAGTAGTCAAATAACTGTATTTCGATTGCATCTCTTGATTCACTTTTTTAAGGTTTCGATCAGCTTTTCTCAATTGTTCGAACAGTTCTTGTTGTCCCTTAATAAGACTTGCTAGTTCCATGTTTATCTCCAATGTAAAAATGACAATGTTCAAAAGTATATAAAGTCTCCCAAAATGTGCTCAAAAGGTTTGTCAGACACACGGTTTGAATGTTCTCGTTTAAGTGCAAAAAGTTGTATTTCAAAGTTTAAAAAAAGGTCCAAAATGTTCACAAAATAGTTTTAGTAAATAAAGTTCAAATTTGATCCACTAAGTGTTTTTAAAGTTGTAGTACTCATCGAAAATGTTTGTCTTCTTACGCGGTTAACACAGCTCAATCGCAATAATTTTTAAGTTAAAGTTCACCAGAATAAGTTAAAGTTCAAACTTCATAGTCCACAAAAAATGTTATCCCAAAATTTTGCTAAGTCCATAGAATAAAACTTGAAAATTTTACAAGTCGATGACACCAATGACAGAAATTTTCTAAGTCCATAGAATAAAAGTTGAAATTTTTACAAGTCCTGAATCACTCCAAATTTTTCTAAGTGTATAGAATAAATTCACGAAAATTTTATAAGTCCACAGCACTAGTAATTTTTCTAAGTCTAAAGAATAAATTTATGAAAATTTTACAAGTCCACACTAGTAGTAATTTTTCTAAGTCTTTTAATTCCCTGATTATTCTAAGTCTATTTACTTACGGTTTTAGAGTCCATTTTACCTCACTTTTTCACAACACTTAAACTTTTTCGCGAGTTTCGGCACCATGTTAAAAATGAAAAAAACACTCTTGTTAAAACTAGACATGTGTAAGTAATGCGATTGATACATTACGCGTAATATTACCCGACCGCGTACTGTAGCATTACACATTACTCGACCAAATCAAGCATCACACCATCACACATCACACTAAACATGACGCGAATGTTTCAGTTCGGTCTCGATATGTAATAAAATGCTATAGGTGTTCGGGAAGGATAGGAAATGCTCGGCGCTTGAGTACTGAGTGCTGAGTGACAGAGAATCGAAGTTCGAATAGCTCGGTGCCTAATCGTGAGAACAAGAGAGCAATGGGTTGCACGAGCAGCACGATTATAGATATTGTATCTTATGTAATAAAGTTTACGTTTATTTGGCACCACCCGTGTAAATGTTATATTAACTGCCGTACTTGGAGCTTTTTTCAAACGCCAGAAAAACTATCTGAGGAATAAATATGAAACTTAAGTATTGTATGCCATACAAAATCTGTCAAAACGTAATATTTATTACTTAGTTATCGTATATCTGGCGATTGAAAAGTCGCGATGGCGATGCGTGAAGAGGCGATGTATTACACCCGAACATTTCATTACAATAGCACGCTAAGTGATAGGTAGCGCGGACGCTCGGGTGATGTTCGGAGTGATGGTGTAATGTAATATTACTTCGTACGAAGTGTAATGTCATATAGCATCACTTTTTAGAGTACTGTTTTGCGCATGTCTAGTTAAAACACTCGTTTAATTGTATAAACTCACAAAATGTACTCGTATTACTCACAATAGTAGTTAACACTCACAAAAAGATACTCGGCTGCCGCAAGCGTACAGCCAGCCTTATGGTTTGGTATACAAAACTCTGTAGCGCGAGCTAAATGTGCACAGCGCCATCTATCGAACGGTAGGGAAACTAAATATCTCTTAACTATTCTTAACACATAGTATTAAGTTAGCGATTTCGGAAACACGAATTAAATATATAATTTTTTTACCTGAATGTCTAAAAAATTTCGTTATTATAAATAAATTGTTATTGGATTAGAGGCAGAGTGTGTAGGTTATTGAAATGTATCTGTTCTAGTAAGATTTCATGTAAAGGAAAGGTAGGGAAAAGTATTTCATACTATAACCATTTGTTTACGTTGTATTAAAAATTTAGACATCGACGTCGACACGGTAGACTCTTATATTATCCTAGTTAACTGGTTGTATTTTTGTATTTTTTTTTCCTTACTTGAAAACCATCATAGTGGACATCGACTTAAATACAATAGACACTAAAAAAAATTTTTGTAAACGGATCGAATAAGTATTAACTGTATTAGATGTGTAAATAAGAAGACTTCATTTTTTTTATTTTTTTATTTGACAATAAGTTGTATTCATAAAAGATTTTTTTTTACCTATGTATAGTATAAACGGACACCACTTCCATTAAAAGATAACTAACCTATTACTGTGTATCGTTATTTCTTGCACCCCAAAAATTTTCCAAACCTTGAATTTAGATAACCGAGACAATTTTAGCACTCCTTGTAGGAACTTATTTTTTTATTTACTTTTTGTACGAGGACGGAGCGACGGGCAGATTCCGGGCATAGGGTGAGTAAGTATTTATCCTGCCCCGGCTCAATCCCCGCTACAGGGAGACAATCGCACTATAGCTAGTTGCAAGTAAAATTAGGCTGTATAATAATGGTTTAAGACAAAAATTACAATGTTTTAGTTTGTTTATAAAAATACACATACCCTCGTTTATATAAATAGGTTTTCTCGGGACACGTTTTTCGTGAATTTTGTATTACACTCGGGGTCCTTAGATAGTAAGTCAATGTCTAAACTAATTAATTTCATTTAACTTTAGACATTGTTATTACTAGGTGCTACTTGTTACTACTCATTCAACGAACTTGACGTATAATATTATGTTATCTTTTGCCCATCCCCTTCGTTCGCGTGAACTTCGGTTTTTCCAATCACGTGGAAACTTTTTACGGGATAGATGTAATCTATATTAATCTTAATTTAGAATATATAATCTAACTCCATTCCAGCAATTAAGAAGGAACACACATAAGAACATCATATTATGTATCTGTGAGATGGAAATGTAGAACAAAATCGTTCACTCAGCGATAAACGACCCACAGTGTGTTCTATTTTGCAATAATGTTACTTTTTAATTTTAAATGCGACTAAATCTACCTCAGAACTCATCATTCATTCTCGTTCATTCATTCTCGTCATAATTCCGTATGAACTAGTTGACCTTACTTCATTATGGAGCAAGCACATAGAGTCTGACTGACAACGGAGAGCACTTGTTCCGCGGAACACGATGTTCAGCGCTTAAGCTGACCCCGACCCAGTTCTGTGGGGCTCTAATCTGTTTAACTAGTAGCTAGTACGTTCGTTTGTTACGGCTTTGGATTTTGGTTACCTCAGAGTTTTTAATTCCGGAAAGTTGTGCATGCGTTTTTAACGCCTCGCGTTACTAGTGGCCTCAAACTCTCAAACAATGGACTTCAATTTCAGAACACTAAATGCTTCATTATAAACGTTGCTCATCATCTGTTTAGCTAAACATTGCTTTGTTTACTTCTCTTGAGGATCAAATTCGTGATGACAGATAAAGATAGAAACACCTCAATAATTCCCTTTCTCGTCGCAGCCTCATCGCTAAGCATCCTTTTAATCTTCTTAATATATATAAATCTCGTGTCACGATGTTTGTCCGCGATGGACTCCTAAACTACCCGATTATAATAAAATTCGCACTCCATGTGCAGTTCGATCCAACTTGAGAGATAGGATAGTTTAAATCTCAAATTATAGTCGCAATTTTAATTTATTAATATAACAAAAACTTTAGCCACAGCAACGCGTGGCCGGGTCAGCTAGTAATAAATACATTCCAAGGCGGAGTTCACCTTTAGTTCTCACGCTAACATAATTGAACCGGACTAAAGTTGTACTGGATCAAGAAACTAAAACGTTAAATTGGAGCCCTTATGACTGTATTTCTGTCACTTTTATTTCACGCTCAGGCTCAGGTGGAACGTTACGCGGAACGTTACTATTTTGACGTGATAACGTCATGTGCGTTGCTGGTGTTCATCAATTTATTAAAAGGTACTCATAGACGATCGAATTTGGTGCGGCCGGACCACGAACGCGGTCCGCCACCGGACCATATTCGATCGTGTGGCGCACGGTCCGCCGAACATTATTATTATTATTAACGGTTCGGCCGGTTCGGAGCGCTTGCACATCGAACGCGGTGCGGTGCGGTGCGGTCCCGAACCGCGTACGATCGTGTGGACGGCGCACCGAAACATTTGTTGGTTTAGTTGCTATTGTGCCACCATACGCGCGACACGTTGCAACGTGTTCGCATCAATTAAGATTCGGAGTGCCAAGAAGATCACATTGTCTCCTATACACGAAAATCTTCATCATCGAGATCTTTAATGAGACTCATTATTAATATATATATAGCTACTCGTGCTGATTCACTGACTCACTGATTGATCACCTCTCCTGAACAATTTTGTATGAAAAAAATTTTTTTCAATAACCATTTCGTATAGAAGGGAAAAATTCATTCGGAGGAAAAATACGGAGAGAGCTGATGAGTGAGGATTTCGGAGACTGGTGAAGAGCACGGCTAGGGTATCGAAGATAGGTGGGGGGTGCTCGACCAAATGTCATTTGAAACGTCATCCAATTGGCAGTGAGCTGAAAAAATTTTCAAAATGGCGGATTCAAAATGGCCGCCATACGAATTTCGCCGATATCTCGAAAAGTATAAAAGATGGAAGAACAGTTTCTTGACAAGAAGTGATCAGGATCCAAAGGTCTATTTGATGGATAGAAAAAAAAATTAAAAATGGCGGAATTTATTTTTTCATAGAAAATGTATGAGGAATGCTGAGACTTAAGTTGTAAGGCAAATAGGGGGGAAGACAGCACGCGGGCCACATGTGGCCCGCGCCCCCACGCACCCTACTAGTATGACTATACTGTTATCTGTTTTTAAGATAAAACTTTGCCCATTCTTTTCTTCTTCTTTTTGTAGGTAATGAGG
Organism: Coenonympha arcania; assembly: GCA_036785405.1. Classification (NCBI taxonomy): domain Eukaryota; kingdom Metazoa; phylum Arthropoda; class Insecta; order Lepidoptera; family Nymphalidae; genus Coenonympha; species Coenonympha arcania. The sequence continues at coordinate 17,408,365 of CM072055.1, forward strand.
ATGTAGCAACAACAGTTGCTACAACTAATGCGACTTTAGCCTGTTTTCATAGAATAGGCGGCATATTGAGACGTGTTCACGCACTGCTAGGATAAAACAACTGAACGGTTCGGCGTTCGGTGCGGTCGTCTGTTTTGTAGAGCGCACCGCACGGTCCGGTGGTCCGGCCGCACCAAATTCGATCGTCTATGAGTACCTTAAACGTTATCACGTCAAAATTGGTTGTCTGTAAAATCGGTTTACGGACGAAAGATTTACGTGATAACATCATAATCGGCCTCTCTATCGTTTGTTTTATCGTGCCTCTCTATCACTTGTTGCGCGCTCTCGCTTGCACGCACAGGCTCAGGTGGAACGTTACGCAGAACGTTACTATTTTTCATGTGCATTGCCGGTGCTCAATGAAAATACACAGAAAATCTCTTAACAATCGATCGAGCCTTTTTGGAGAAGTTTGGTAACAAAAATGGGCACGAGAATTTTAATACATTAGAAAAAATGATGTATTTGTCCTGTGATTTCTCTACGGTCTGTCTGATCCACTGATCGGATTTGCATGTTCTTTTTTGAGCTCCGAATTAATATTACTTCAAAGTATTATTTTGCCTAATTTAAGCTAGAATGACCCATTTCATGTCGACTACAAAAGTACACAAAACCACAGCTGATATCGTTATCGTTAGCCCCCGAGCCGCCAAAAGTTTCTATTCTCCATAATTCGACAAACAAACAAAAGATGTAAGCGATGGATAGACGTTGCAAACTAAACCCTATACCATTCTGTTGGGGACAAAATTTAACAAAAAGTAATTACTTACGCTGCACACGTAGACACAATATGGGTTAATATTTAACTTAATCTGGTAGCTGCCGAGTATATACTTACCTACAGATATTTATACCTACAGCGACCGCCGATAGTATTTACACTACTTTTGAATTTGATAAAAATTATTACTTGGTTATTAGCTTTTTTTTATCGACAGGAAATGCCTAATGCATACCCCTCCGTCAGGGGAAACGGAGGAGTTATGTGGGGCTTGCACCTACTAAAACCTGTCCCTTGCCACGACGGACCTCGTTGGCGGGAGTACGGGATTCACTTGCGTATTCACCGCGCTCCCGCCAGGCCCCGACCCGCCACCTGAGCGGCAGGTCCCGTCGCTGCTGCCGGCAACCTGACCGCCGCCGGCTCCTCCTGGGAGGCGCGTCCTGAACAGGGCGCGCCACCTCCTCGGCCTGTTGATGTAGTTCGGGTAACGGACGCCATAGCCCCTTACGTCCGTCACCCGCAGGCCAGCGCCGAAGAAAGGTGTTCGTCCTCCAGTCACCGGTGCGTCTCCTGCGAGAGGGATGTGCCACCGTAATTATCCGTCTCGACGAGCGTTCCCGCCCACTTCGGTGATTTTTTTACGAGGTTGTCTTCCTCGTAGTGCCCCGAAGGGACTTGTGGGCGTTTCCGCCCCCGCCTGTAATTTTTTAATGAGGTTTTCTTCCTCCACTTGGTTATGAGCTAGGATAAAAATAATGACGTACGTAATTATTATTATCGTCTCCCTTGTACCCAATGGTGGATACGGGTGTTTCCTCGAAATATTTTAACAAAACAGCAAACGTAGTGAGAGGTCAGTTCGTTGGCCATAGACATAAATGGATAAAGGCTGAGGATAGAGTATGGTGGTGCTCATTTGATAAAGCTTTTATTCAGCAGTAGAAACTTGCAGGCTACTGCTATTATATGGATATTAAAACAAACTAACGAAGCTTCTTTTCGGACGGTTCAGCGGGAAGAACACAAATTTTTCCTGACGAAAATCCCGACATGAAGAAAATCTACGAAAATCCTATAGCCTTGCAATCAGCTGTATGATTTGGAATGGAAAGCTCCTTAGCGCGTGCTAACTAGAAAAAACGCTATTTATCGAGCGGTGGGTCAACTTCGTTTCAACCGAATGTTACACGACACTCACACATTATTTTTTGAATTTCGAACACTTTACTTTGGGGCTAGATTGCGATGTGTGAAAAGTCCTAATATAAAACTTAAACCGCGTGTATTATACCTCATGTAAAGTGTCACCAACGCAATCTCTCACTGGCCGTGGTAGTAAAATTTGAGTTAATTAAATCCCGCTCTCGACACAAAGCGTGCCGAATTCGTAGCGAGACTCAGGGTTGGATATGTTTCTCGGAAGTTTTCTTCGAGCACATCTTGTTACTTGTTCAGAATAAACTGAAGTTGTTATACTTACGAGTACAATTTGTTAAGTCTTTAGGACGCGTTGCTAGTTGCTTTACTAGGGAATAAAACTATTGAAATATTTCTTGCTTGACTCAGGGAATAAATGTCTCGAATGAATAGACGTATACACAGGACTCGGCACCGCACGAAACAATGTCGCCTACAGTTTACTGGTGTCAAAAATGGCTGTTTTGACACCAACAGCGTCAGTTGTAAGCCGACTACAGTCCGCACGCGAGTTTCCGCAGGGACGATTTCCACCATGTTGCGGCGTATTAACGGAAATTATGACAAATGGCAATTTTTTTTCTTGTAAGAAGAAGGGTCCACCTTATTTATGATATTATGAACCTATGATATGAACCTAAGGATAACCTTAGGTTCATATCGGTGCTCGAAGGAAAGATCTTGCTTGATACCCTTGTTGGATAATCTACAATTGCTTATCGCAATTCAAGACGAACTTATATGGAACCTGCATACAAAACGCGTACTTATCTCTTCAAAATCTATTTGTACGCAAGTTTCGCTCGTACACATTTCTACAAGACGTTGACTCTACAAACTATATTTGCAACAGCCGAACTTTCCGAAACTCAGATCTGTCTGCTTAGGGATATTTACGAACATCAAAGTTTCAACTGCGTTGTTGGCGAACCTCCGTTGCGACTGCCCGGCGTTACCGAATTCCGGTAAGGAAATGGTATATCAAAGGTTACAACTTTGATGATATCAAAGGGTGGATGAATCAAAGCCAACCGCAAGATTTCAGCGAGGGATCAAAACCATAGCCGCCGACGGTAACTGGATGAGGCATTCGTATTACATAACAATAGCGTTTCCGAATCAATTGTGGCCTGCAGATGATCCGCGTCATGTACCGTGGCATTAGGTGGGCTTTATGCAAATGTGATTGTTTACGCGAGAGTAGCTGGCGCGAGCGCCGAGCCTATTGTATTGTGTTGAATCGTGTTCTCTCTCTCTAACCCGCGGAAGCCCTCATCGGCGCGTCTCGCTCACGCTTTGGTTACGGCGAGTTTTTTGCTGCATGCGTTTTGTATCGAATCGTGCGCTCCCGCTCCAACTCGCGGAAACGCCAATCTTCCTATCCCGCTCGCGCATCGGTCGCCGAGATTTTTTTTATGCCTGCAATGACGCGGCGACTTCGGTGCGCGCCAGTATTAAGCACCATTCAGTCTGCTGTCGACCGACGAACTTAGCGGTCCCCCGCGCGTGGCTGACGTAATTTTGATCGCGTGTCGTCCTTGAAACGCGTAGTCGCGAGACGCAAATTACTACGTTTGAGTAGCCACGTTTCTATTTGCGCGGGTGTTTAGTCATCGAATAACATCGCAACGGGACGTCCGTTTTTTGATGCGCCTGACTTGTTTTTCGCACTGCGTTTTTTGTCTGTTGCCGCGCCCCCTCTCTCGCGCGCTGGGGCGCTGGTGCGGTCCCTTTCGCACTTCGAACCGGTAGCCGACGGAAAGTGGGTTCCTGCGCGTGTGGTCTTCGTGTTTGGAGGCTGATTTGAAGCGGAGGTCAGACGGCTCTGCCAGTCCCATACACACACGCACCCTTGTACATACCCTTAACACTTTCACGTCACACACTGTCACACATCTACTACAGAGGACTCCGTATCAAGGCCGACGCTTCGGGATCAAGGTCAGTCAATAAGCACCTACTAATTTTAAACTATTTTTATAGTTGGCCGCGTCCGGTGGCGTATTGTATCAGCCGTAGTGGCCGACCTGTTGTCTAGTAAAAGTCGCTGATTACTATTTCCACTGATCGACTAGTGAGACTCGATTGCTATCCGACTCGGATTGGATGCCGTCATCTGACCCGAGACTGATCGTACACTAGTGATCCCGAGTAGTCTCACTAGTCGGTCCCCCCTCGACCTGTCCGGGCTCGTTCCTCTATGGGCCCGGGAACTGAGCCCTCATCTGGACAGGCAAGGGGCCGTAACAATTGGTAGCAGAGCGTGGTTTCGCGCCTTTTGGTTAAGCGGCTTTTACACGTTCGGCGCGTCGATATCGATATTTGTTGCGCGTATTTAATTCGTCGCGTATCTCTGTCGGTCACACGTTTGTAGGCGCGGTACGCCACGTGTCGGACCGATACGCCGCGTTAACGGCCACAGATTATTGTACCGCTACACCACGCGTTTTTGTAGCAACGCCGCGTTATTTACCGCGTGCCGCGCGTTTGTTAACCGCGACCTTGATTAGCGTTCTGCACGTGTTGGTGTTTGCATCTGTGCTTGTTCTACGTCCTTGTTGTTTTATTTTTCGGTTTCGTGCTTCCTTGTAATTATCTTCGCGCAGTCTCGCCATGCCTTCGCATAAGCCTCCGGTGCGCCGTATGCAGGATGAGCTGCGGTGGGCAGCTAGCGCGCATGCGCTTATTACTCGTCCAGACAGGACGGCTAGCTTGCTCCACCGCCTTGAGCAGCTCCCAGCCAGACGAGCCCATTTTGAAGAGGCCTATTCGGAATTCCTTGCTACAGTGGAGGACGACGAGGCGCGAGAATCGGCCCAGAAGGACTACGAGCAGTTCTTCGAGTTCACAGACGATGTGCTCGAGGCTGGGGCCAAAATGAATCGTGAGGCTCGAAAGAGCATTCTGTGCGAGTCGCCTCGCCCGCAGCAGCAGCCCGCCCTATTGGGTCGGCTGCCTACTTTGGACCTTCCACACTTTGGTGGGCGGCTTCAAGACTGGATGGGGTTCATCTCCATCTTCGACAGTCTAGTCCATACCCGCCGCGACCTATCCCCAGGCCAAAAAATGGCCTATTTGCGGACCTCCCTTCAAGGGGAGGCACTTGGGGTAGTCTGCCATTTGAAGTTGTCTGACGCCAGCTACTCCACGGCCAGAGAACTCCTCGAGAGGCGCTACGCCAATGTGCGCCGCCTTGCTGACGCGCACATGATGGAGTTAATATCCCTCCCGGTTTTGAAAGACCTAGCGCGTCTCCGGGAGGTGATCATTGACCCAGTCGTGGTTGCTTGCAACGCCCTTCGACAACTTGACTTACCGGTGGATCAGTGGTCCTTCTGGCTTCTTCACCTGGTTCTGTCCCGCCTGCCTCTCGATCTGCGGATCCGATTTGAAGAGAGGTACGGCGGGGACGGGGCTAATTATATACCCCCGTTCAGTGACCTCTTAAAGTTCCTTGAGGAACAGAGCCGCCAGGTGGAGAATGCCGTGGCCTCGGGAACACCGGCAAAGGAGCCGGCGCGACCGACGCCCGCTTCTAAACCCACGACTTCCACCAGGGGTTTCAAGCAGCCAGTAGTGGCGCAGCAGACTGGTCGCCGCACAATCCCCAACTTTAGTAGCCTTGCTGCGACCGAGGCAACCCCCTGCAACTATTGCCGTGCTTCCACGCACACAACGGCCGATTGCCCTAAATTTTTGGAGAGACCGCCCAAGTACCGTAGGGCCATCGCGAGGGAGCGCCGTTGGTGCTACTCTTGCTTAGGTCGGCACTTGCAACGCAATTGCCAGCACCAACGGCCTTGCACACACTGTCAGGGCAACCACCTTCCTATTCTTTGTCTCGACCGCAATGGTGCCGGCAGGCAGGAGGTGGTTGAACAGACACCCGGCAGGAGTGGAGGCTCCTCCTCGGTCACGTGCCCAGCCGATGGACGGCGTGGGGCGAACACTGTTCGTCCGGCCCCTGGTTTTGATAGGGCTTCACCCCCCCCTCGGGCGGGGGTGCAGCCCTCCAGGGGCGGGGGCGTTCCGCCCTCTGTCAACCCTGAGGGAGGTTTTGCCGTCGCTCAGTCTGAACCAAGGAGGTACTCCCCTCCTCTGGCTGAATACCCCAGGCTGGAGCGATACCCCCCTCGATGGTCTGGACACCCCCCTCCGCACTACGTCGTCCCGCGGCTGTCGTACGTGACCAGACCCCCTCAGCCCATGAGGGACGCTTGGGTGTACCCTGGGGGAACCCCACCTATTGGTGTGGTAGAAGTTCCGCAAGCTGGCCCCTACGAGCGCCCGAGGCTGGAGGAGTCGCCCGAAAGGGGCAACTCCCGTTGACTAGTTGCTGCCCTGGCTCCCACCACCGCCACCTCACCCGACAATTTGAGCGAGCATAAGACGGTCTGCCAGACCGTACTTTTGCCCACGGCTTTGGTCAGGGTGTTTAACCCGAACGGTGAGTGGCTAATGGTACGCGCGCTGCTAGATCTCGGTTCACAGCGCTGCATTGCATCGTCGTGGTTGGTGAGGACGCTGGGGCTCCCCTGGAGTCCGGACAATCGTCCAATGTTAGGAATAGGAGGATCGGTTCCTCCGACTCCCAGGGGTCGGGCAGAACTTATGTTTGGTCCAGCCGAAGGTCCCCTTCGTATCCTAGTCGATGTGAACGTTCTTGACGATATTGTGGGACACCTCCCGAACGTTCCTATCCATAACTCGGCGGTTCATTGCGCGTCGGGTTTAACCCCGGCGGACCCTTCATGGTCTGAACCTGGCCCCACTGATTTGCTCTTGGGCGCCGATGTGCTGGGCTTGATCATGTCAGGAGAGATTAGGACATTGCAGAAAAATGGTTTGTCGGCCATGCCCACTATCTTTGGGTTTAGTTTTTTCGGTCCGGTTTTATGGACCAACCTGCCTCCTGACGTGGACCATCTCCAAACTATTGGAGTGGCACTTTCCGATGTAGTCCAAAAATTTTGGGAAATTGAAGAGCCCCCTCAAGCGGCTCGGGTAGACCCCCTCCATCAGGAATGCGAGTTATTCTACCAGAATAACACAGGTCGTCGCGTCGATGGCAGGTTTGTAACTCGGCTACCCTTCCTTGCCTCACGCCCCCCCCTTGGTCATTCAAGGGCGTTAGCTGAAAAAAGACTTCTGTCCATGGAACGCCGCATGAAGCGAGACCCTGCATTTCGAGAGAAATATATTGAGTTCATGAGGGAGTACGAGGCGTTGGGGCACATGTCCCCTTCCTCATTTGACTGGCGCTCTCACGAGCACTATTTTCTCCCTCACCACGCGGTCTTGAAGTCTCCAGGCGGTAAAATTCGTGTGGTCTTCGACGGGTCAGCGGCCACGTCTAATGGGGTTTCCTTGAACCAGTGTCTCCACACTGGCCCCAAACTTCTTAAGGATCTATCTGACATCCTCACCAACTTCCGTAGGCACCAGGTGGTTTTTGTGGCCGACATACGAATGATGTTCAGGCAATCGGTAGTGCATCGCGATGATCGTCGTTACCAGCTGATTTTGTGGCGCGAGAATCCCAGTGATCCTGTGCGCGTGTTCGAGCTGAACACTACAACTTATGGCCTTAGGTCTAGTCCTTATATTGCAATGAGGACGCTCTTGGAGCTGGCCAACCGGGAACGACTGAATTATTCGCGAGCAGCGGATGTCCTAGAAACTTCTGTCTATATGGACGACATCTGCGCCGGAGCATCCAGTGTTGAGGAAGCTCGCATCCTGAGGGACGAGTTGATCGCCATCTTGAAATCCGGAGGGTACGAGTTACGTAAATGGCTATCCAACTCACCTCAGGTTTTGCAGGACTTACCTGGAGAGGATCAACAGGATCCTCACCTGTTTGAACACCCGGAGAATCCCAATTTGCTGACGGTGCTTGGTATCCAGTATCAGCCCGTTCAGGATTCTTTTACGTACCGGGTCAAGTTAGATGATCCTCCGAAGTCTTGGACCAAACGACTGGTCCTGTCCACTGTGGCGCGCACCTTTGATCCAAACGGTTGGATAACTCCGGTTGTTTTTCTGGCCAAGTGCTTTCTTCAAAAGCTTTGGGTGTCTGGGTTAGGCTGGGATGAGCCTCTTCTTGGTGCTCTCTTAAGAGAGTGGCTCTCTTTGGTGTCCTCCCTTCCCGACATCAACCAAATCTCTTTACCCAGATGCTTCTTGCCTCCGGGCAAATGTCGTGCACCTTGTCCTAGCTAAGAGCAAGGTTGCACCTATTAGGTCTCGTCTAACAATTCCTAAGTTAGAACTTTCGGGAGCCGCACTATTGAACCGGTTATTAAACCACGTCCACGCTTCTTTGAAGCCCTTCGTAAACATTTTGGACGTTTTTGCATGGTCGGACAGCGAGATTGTCCTGTGTTGGCTTCGGGCTTCGGTCCATAATCTTGAAGTTTTCGTGGCGAATAGAGTGTCACAAATACAAAGTTCTGTCACACCCTTGAAATGGAGACATGTACCCGGGGAACTAAACCCAGCTGACTGCGCTTCTCGCGGTTGCGAGGCTTCTTTGCTAGTCTACCACCCACTCTGGTGGGGACCGGGCTGGCTATCTGGCCCAGAATCCTCCTGGCCCCCGGACAAATTTGAGGCTCCAGCCGAATTACCCGGCTTGCGATTGAGGGTTGGCGTGGTCAACGATAGGCCCATTTATGACCGCGCCCTCTTGGAGCGGTATAGCTCGTTTGACAAGCTGATCGGCGTAACCGCTTGGCTGCGTCGATTCATGCATAATGTCAGGGATCCCCTCAATAAAAACTTAGACTCGGCGCTCTCGCCCTTGGAACGGCGAGAGGCGTTGATGTACTGGATACGTGTGATCCAAGTGGAACACTTTGAGTCAGCGATTGAGTCTTTGAAACGAGGCTCGCCACTGAAGGGCCACCTTGCTCGCCTGAGTCTATTCTTGGACAGTTCCGGATTACTACGTGTTGGGGGACGCCTTAAAACCTCCAACCTCCCTTATGGAGCGCGACATCCTTTGCTGCTCCCAAAGGATGGCACCTTTGTCAATCTGTTGATAACTCATTATCATATTAAAAATGCTCATGCGGGTTGCAATACCCTCTCAGCCATTTTGCAGCGTGAGTTTTGGATTTTGGCAGGCCGACGAACCATTCGAAGCGTGATCTTCAAATGTATTCCTTGCTATCGTTTGAAGGCATCCATGGCACAGCCTGTGATGGGTGACCTGCCTGCGGACCGCGTAAGGGCTGCTCGACCTTTCGCCGGTGTTGGAACCGATTTTGCCGGTCCTTTTCTAGTTAAGAGCTCTAACCTTAAGAATGCTCGGTCTTTTAAGGCCTACTTGTGCGTCTTTGTTTGCCTCGCAACCAAGGCAGTTCACTTGGAGCTTGTCAGTGCCCTCAGCACGGAGGCGTTCGTGGCCACTCTGGGCCGCTTCGTGAGCCGTCGCGGCCTACCCGACTTGGTTCGGACAGACTGCGGGACCAATTATAAGGGAACCGATCGTTATTTGAAGGAGGTCGTTGACTTCCTTGTTAAGAACAGGCACTGTGTAGGCACCGCCATGTCTAGAATGGGAGTTACTTGGAAATTTGACCCTCCGGCGTGTCCTCACTGGGGCGGAATCTTCGAAGCTGTTGTTAAGGTCGCTAAAACGCATTTGCGTCGCGTTATTGGGGAAACCATCTTAACCTTCGAGGAACTGTCCACGGTATTTTGCAAGATTGAGGCGGTTCTTAACTCTCGGCCTCTCGGTCCCGTCTCCTCCGATCCAAATGATTTGGAGGCTTTAACGCCGGGTCACTTCTTGATTGGTCAGCCTCTTAACGCGCTGCCCGAGTATCCCTATCGGGAGGTCAAGACCTCACGGTTGTCTCGGTTTGAAATGTTGCAGCAAATGACTCAAAATTTTTGGCACCGTTGGTCTCTTGAGTATTTGCACTTGCTGCAGCAGCGCGTCAAGTGGACTGACAAAACTAACCCTCCCCAGGTGGGAGATCTTGTTCTGCTTAAAGAACCTAATCTACTCCCACTATTTTGGCGTCGTGGACGCATTGTTAAACTGCTATTTGGATCGGATGGCGTTCCCCGGGTGGCCGAGGTATTTGTGGGGGACTCAGTATTGCAACGTGCCGTGGCCACGTTGTCCCGACTGCCTATTGATTAGCGAATCTACATTCTTAGATTCGGAGCGGGGGATTGTTTACGCGAGAGTAGCTGGCGCGAGCGCCGAGCCTATTGTATTGTGTTGAATCGTGTTCTCTCTCTCTAACCCGCGGAAGCCCTCATCGGCGCGTCTCGCTCACGCTTTGGTTACGGCGAGTTTTTTGCTGCATGCGTTTTGTATCGAATCGTGCGCTCCCGCTCCAACTCGCGGAAACGCCAATCTTCCTATCCCGCTCGCGCATCGGTCGCCGAGATTTTTTTTATGCCTGCAATGACGCGGCGACTTCGGTGCGCGCCAGTATTAAGCACCATTCAGTCTGCTGTCGACCGACGAACTTAGCGGTCCCCCGCGCGTGGCTGACGTAATTTTGATCGCGTGTCGTCCTTGAAACGCGTAGTCGCGAGACGCAAATTACTACGTTTGAGTAGCCACGTTTCTATTTGCGCGGGTGTTTAGTCATCGAATAACATCGCAACGGGACGTCCGTTTTTTGATGCGCCTGACTTGTTTTTCGCACTGCGTTTTTTGTCTGTTGCCGCGCCCCCTCTCTCGCGCGCTGGGGCGCTGGTGCGGTCCCTTTCGCACTTCGAACCGGTAGCCGACGGAAAGTGGGTTCCTGCGCGTGTGGTCTTCGTGTTTGGAGGCTGATTTGAAGCGGAGGTCAGACGGCTCTGCCAGTCCCATACACACACGCACCCTTGTACATACCCTTAACACTTTCACGTCACACACTGTCACACATCTACTACAGAGGACTCCGTATCAAGGCCGACGCTTCGGGATCAAGGTCAGTCAATAAGCACCTACTAATTTTAAACTATTTTTATAGTTGGCCGCGTCCGGTGGCGTATTGTATCAGCCGTAGTGGCCGACCTGTTGTCTAGTAAAAGTCGCTGATTACTATTTCCACTGATCGACTAGTGAGACTCGATTGCTATCCGACTCGGATTGGATGCCGTCATCTGACCCGAGACTGATCGTACACTAGTGATCCCGAGTAGTCTCACTAGTCGGTCCCCCCTCGACCTGTCCGGGCTCGTTCCTCTATGGGCCCGGGAACTGAGCCCTCATCTGGACAGGCAAGGGGCCGTAACAGTGATGGTAGCTATGCATATTGGAGGAGTGATTACTGATTACGTACTTGCAACATACGAGCTGCTAGCACACGACGGAATACAAAATTAGAAAAGCAGGTTTAGGTTTTGTAAACAAATGACGACCTCCCGGCGCAGTGGCACGCACTCGGTTCCGAGTGGGAGGTCGCGGGTTCTATTCCCGCTACGGGCCTCTTTAGGATTTTATATTTTCTAGATTGGCTCACGGGCCCTACCTACCACTACTTTTTAAAGCAGCAATACTCTAATACTGTTTGAATGTTTACATACAATGTCGGTATGAAAATGTCTGGTCAGGTCTGCTGTGATGGGAGGCTTCGGCCGTGGCTAGTTACCAACAAAGACGCAACGTCAAGCGATTTAGTGTTCCGGCGCGATGCTGTGTAGAAACCGTTAGGTAGGTGAATTTACCTATCCCTGCCAAGTTAGTGCGATAACATCTTCGGCTGCATCATCACTTACCAACGGGTGAGATTGCAGTCAAGTAGGTACAATTTTTAGAGTGTAAAAAATTATGCAGATAGACTACCTAGTACCTATACCTTCTTACAATAAAAAGAACTAAATAATTTTAAGCTAACGGCGAACACTTGGGTATGAAATCATAAATTGCCAACTACTCTAACCGAGAACTTCCTACCACTACTTTTTAAAGAAATCTACTTTAAAAGGTCTTATTTGAATAAAAGAAATACGCCACTTTCAAGAAAAATAGTAAACACCCGCAGTCTGTCAAAGACTACGCATCCGACTACAGAATCCGAGTTTCACTTAACAAATAGCGTGAAACAAGGGAATCTGGAATAAAAAGCTCGCCGGCGGCGGCGTCGGCTGAACTTCATAAAAGCATTCAAGCACAAAGTACGCAGTCTCGAGAGTTGCACCTCTAGAGGCCACTTAGCGCCGTGTCTACCGAGTGTGGAAATAAAACAAATATTTACACCCAACAATCTTACTTTTATGAAAGTTTGACGACCTTCGCTCGCTTTGCTTTCGCGTTCTTCGTTCTAGATGCATTCGCTGACGTTTCTTCTGCGGTGGTTTTGTGTTTATAAACTCCGTACCGTATTTTAGTCTATAAGGTTTTATAGTTACTAAATTTAGACGTTTGAAAATCTACTATTTCTTTTCGCAACTGTATCCTACGGAGGTCTGGAATATCTGGAAAGTGCTATATCCCTTTGCAACTACACCGTTGTAAAGGAATAGTAGGTACCTACTATTTAGAGGCTCTAAAACCGAATCGCTATCATTAAACATTAATTACTTAAATTAAGATGACTTTATTTGAAATTATAAATCAATATATCTTATCAGTATCGTAAGTTATATCTAAATTAAAATCTACGTATAAAACTAAATATATAAATGAATTAATAACTAAAAAATATTATTAAAGGGAGTCCCTGATGGCAAGGTTCCGAAGATACTGGCAGCGTTTCCTCTTTGAATGGCTAGGCTAATTCTATGCCCGAGGTAGCTGCCAGCTCTTCGGTCTCCCGTGATGTCGACTAACCTTTTTGTGATTTCTTTAAAAAGGCTAGTAGCGCTAGGACCCCACGGACCAAGGGTCTCGACTCCGAATGGAACAAAATCATATTCGGAGCCTAGACCTCTGTATTTCAGGGACTTAGCCTTTTCAGCCGCTTCACAAGCCGCACCAGCTTTGTTGATGGTTCCATGTAGATGGGAAGGGGCCAGCGTGTCTGAACAGGTGGCATCCCATACCAGCACACGACCCATCTTCCATGGAACCAAACTCATACCATCCGGTCTCTTGCCATCGTCTCTTGCAATACCAGTTGGCTCAAGAAGACTAGGCACATTGACGGAGGCAAGGGACCGGCGTATAATATCGTTAAGTGCGGCATGTCTCGAGAAGCGGCCTGCACTTTTTTGGCATGACAGTCCGTGATGTCGTAGCTTGTCGACATCACTGCCACAGGGGATTAAGATTATCGACTATGTTCCTTGAAGACATCAAATTCAGAATATGCAAAAAGTGATGTAGGGTAATATAGTCCGGGAGCCAGGTACATTTTCGGTCAATTATTTCCTCTCGAGCGAAACTTCGTAAATTGCTTAAGGGACTTATGCTATGAATACTCGTGACCGTCAGCTGCGACTCCGTTGGTGGGATGGGCCGTGGCAGCCTCCCACGCATGCAGAAAAAAAATTTTTTTTCAGTCATTTCCTCTCATTTGAAAATTTATCAGAGTATAATTTATGTAGTATTTTGAAAGAAAAAAATAGTCAGCTGACCATAACATGGTGGATTATACGTCAGCTGGCTCCTTGAACATGAAAAAAAAATTTTTTTTCAATGATTTCCTCTCAACTAAAAATTTACCTGGTGATCGTTTATATGCTACTATGAATGAAAATTAATGTCAGCTGGCTGTATCTCAGTGGAAAGTTTGTCAGCTGGTACCTTGAAAGTTGTAACGCAACAGAATCTATTACCTACTGAAACTTATCAGCTGACGGCTTTTCTCTTGGCTTACAGCTAGCTGATTTTTTTTATTATTTACTAGAGTATTTTAACAATTCTCTGATAAATTTTTATCCGGGAGGAAATAATATTTCTTAATTTATTTGGCAGTATGTTTGATTTGAGAGTTGTGTTGTGATAACAAATATGAAGTTTAATATTGGAGGAAATGTTGGTATAAGTAAATTAATTATTGAATAATTTATTGTAGCTTATTTTTTCAATTAATAAACTTTTATTTCAATTAATTGATCAAAAAAACAATGAAAATTAATCATGTTCATTCTCGCTTTGGCTTGAGTCACTTCCATCTCTCACTGATTCACTGTCAGAGTCGTTGTCAGAGTTATATGCGATCATGTCTTCATCATCATCATCTGTAAAAAAATGAAAAGAAAAATTATTTGTCCGCATGTATAGTAAAACATGATCATATGAAAAAATAAAAATATAAAAAAAGAATTGATACCTTTTTCAGGCTGAATGGTTATCTCCTCAATCAATGTTGGTAACTGAACCCCAGAAAACCAATCAAATTCAAATCGGTTGTCTATTTCTACCCAACCATAGTCTGTGGGTTCTTCAATTGTTGGAATTTTAAGGTTAGCGTGAGACCAAATTTGCGCAATGTAACACGCCCTTAAAAATTGCTTGTTCAGTTCTGACTCGCACGGTGGTAGAGAAGACGCGTCAATACCTTTTTCAGGCAACTGAAATTCATCATTGCTGTCCAAAAGTTTGTAAGTTTTTTGGAACAATGCAACCCTAGCGTCGTTAATTTTTTGTAACCGATTAAGACCATACATTTGACAAATAAACTCTTGCATTTTGCGAAATAACTCATCCCTGTTCATAGATGGCTCTGACATTTTTACGAAACACTCCGTAAAAGCTTCAGATTTTGACATTATCGTGAATGGACGCTTCTTGCCTTTTCTAAAAAATTAAGGATTATAATCACATCCTGTAAATGCATGGAATGCTGAAAGTGCTGCGCTCAAATCCGATCCCAAAGTTTCATAAAGTTGAGTGACATTGATGAACCTCACATGTTTGCGTTACACATTTCAAGGTACCAGCTGACAAACTTTCCACTGAGATACAGCCAGCTGACATTAATTTCATTCATAGAAGCATATATAAACGATCACCAGGTAAATTTTTAGTTGAGAGGAAATCATTGAAAAAAACATTTTTTTTTTCATGTTCAAGGAGCCAGCTGCCGTATAATCCACCATGTTATGGTCAGCTGACAATTTTTTTCTTTCAAAATACTACATAAACTATACTCTGATAAATTTTCAAATAAGAGGAAATGACTGAAAAATTTTTTTTTTTCTGCATGCGTGGGAGGCTGCCACGGCCCATCCCACCAACGGAGTCGCAGCTGACGGTCACGAGTATTCATAGCATAAGTCCCTTAAGCAATTTACGAAGTTTCGCTCGAGAGGAAATAATTGACCGAAAATGTACCTGGCTCCCGGACCAATAGGCATATACCCTGGACAGAGCGGCCGGCGTGAAAAAATGTTGTCAGTTTATCGGCGCTAATAATACGAACAGTAAGGTAACACTGTAATTCGCTCAGCAGTCACCGACAGAATTTTGACAGATGGCGCTACTTTTTGCTTATACGAAAAAGGTTTACGTAAATCGTTCGGATGCCCGGAGGTTACTAATCGGTGTAAAGGGTACTTTTTGTATCGGAAAAATTAAGGTATAGGTAGGTACCGTGGTGAGGAAACCAAAAATCTCGTGAACCAAACCGCAGGCAAACTAGTATTTTAATAACAAGGATACGTATAACTTTAGAGCCCCATTGAAATATATCTTCGCTTGCACTAAGGGTTAATAAGATCCGTTCCGTGGTATGTCTCCGAAATGTCTCTGTAACAATTAAATAAGCCAGTTGCGTACCCATTACAAAGATCGCATCCGTCGACCCGAGTAATAAATTCAACTTGATCAAACCTTATCCTGAGGATAAGGGGATCAAATGTTTGACTTGTGAGAAAGGACTTTAGGGTCTTGAAGATGGCATGAGACCCATGAATTAGCGTCGCTAGGAGATTATGTTACTGCTTAAGGGGATTTATTGAATTTATTTTTGTCTTTCTCACTCTCACGGAGATTTGGTAAGTGCGACATGCAGCGTCGCGGAAGAATATAGCCGAAAAACGACGTTTTACCTAATTACTCAAAAACTAAGCCAGTTATCAAAAATCTGTTCTAAGCGTTTTAGGATATTATTATTACCGATACATTAAAACAAACATTACAATTACATCCATTGTAGTTTCCGATAAAACATAGAAAAACTGAGATTTTGGAGCAACTTTTGGGAGAACTTTCTATCGAGAAAATTTTATCCAATCGTGTTTCTGCTTCTAAGCGATTTTAGATTAAAGACCTAAAATACATGACGTGTAAATTTGAAAGTAATTGTCTTTATAGTTTTTGCATAAAACTTCATTTAAAATCACCTAAATACGGCTTGTAGGCCGTTAATTGAAAATAAAACTTATTGTTGTGAAGTGTGATACACAAACAGCCGCTGTCCACGAGGCAATGAAATGGGAAGAAAGTGTCTGTTGCCATGCAGGCCTGCTGTAAAACCACGATACGTGCGGCAGGCGATCTTCTCTACATTTTATTGCTTCGCGGGCAGCAACTATTTGCTGGAACACTAGGTGTAAATAAATTGATCGATACTTGTAAGAAAGAAACGGTAAAAGGCTTTCATCTGTTTAGACCATAATATTAACCTTCTACGGAGACTTTGTTAAAGTCTACATAATAACAGAAATAACTATAAATTTTTTATGCGTAACATACCGTTTTCTTTTCGCTTATGGTCACAAAAGATTAGTCAAGGAAAAGCACAAAAAGAGGGACACAGGAAAAGAGTAATTCTCCTAATTAATTACTAAATTAAATCTTACTAATTTACTTCGGCCTACACAAAATGGCCTTCTATACAATAGCTTACAAATAATGAGATGCAATTTTTATTTTTATTTAATTAAAAGTTTGCAAAAAGGCTTATCAGAATAAAAAAATATATCTAGAACGTAGATAAAGAATCTGTAACAGATTTGCGTAACATGGGAATGAGAGAATTCCAAATTTCCGGAATTGATTTCGGAGAGATATTCCCAATATTTTTAATTTTCATGGCTCAATGGTTCGTATCGTGTCGCACCGGTGATTTATAAATTCTGTACTAGTAGCTATACATATTATTATGTTTCAAATAGTTTAAATCAATTCATTCATTGTACTCATGCCATTATTATTTATTAATCTGTTAGAACATTATTAGTTTTTGAAAATTCAAATTATTTTCTCGATACAACTGTTGTCGTTTTTTTGAAATTATTTGATAATTTATTAAATCAAATGATTAGTGAAATGAGCTTTTTAATGGTAATATAGCAAATATCGAAATTAATTCGAAATACTCTAGGTAAAGTTCAGTGGTATTACTGAGTAACTTAACTAGTTTGAAGTTATAATTACTAGTGCAAATAAGAACACGTGTTTTTAAACTAAAAATCAAAACTGTATTTAAATAATGTAAGAATGACTCAAACTAGATTTAAAAATGTAAACTTTTATTATTTTATAAAATATTCTTATTTTGGATAAGAGAATATTTTCGCTTGCGGAAACATGTCAAGTTCATTAAAAAAGCTCGAATAAAGAGAGTCTTGCGAAATTCGTTTTAAAAATTCAAACAAATATTATTATGTGCATTTTTAATAGCAAATCCTGTAAGCTGCATGAAACACCGTCGAGTTTCAGCAATAAGGATACATTATTAAGTAAAATAGAATTGTGAGGAAGTAAGTTTGTAACAAGCTCTGATACTTCAAGTTAGGGTGCTGACGAAGTAGACGAAATCTGTGTAAACTCAACATTGACCATATTTTGATTAGTAAGATCATCTTGAAATACATCAACAAAAAAATACAGGTACTTTAAGAAAGCTCAAACTGAGGCGGGTGATGAAGAGACCTATGCTTGGAGTATTTCTACGCCATCAAAAGTTAAGAGATTTGTTGACGAATCATCTGTAAGAGGTTAGATAGGGCTCTATAGGTGCTGGAAAGTGGAAAGTATCTTGAGAGATCCCTAACAAGAGGCATATTATATCTAGTAGCCATATCCATATGACTTACTTATTCTACGTCATCGATTGCTTTTGGTAAAGATTTCAATCCACGACGTCGCGCCCCACTCTGTCAAAATCGCTTAGGTTTCTTTCGATTCTTACGGAGTTTGACAGAGCGGGGCGCGCCTAAGACAAATGGCTACAGCTGCTGATGTAGACTCAACCACAATACTTTAATAGTAAACTGAACGAATGAACAGTAACTCATAAAATGCACAACAAATTTTTATGCCAGAGATAATACCGTATCCTAATTACGGCGGAACTTTTTTTGTTCCTTTTTTTTAAACAAAATAAGAATTTATTTTGTACCATTTCATTCCGTGTTTTTATGGTGTACATTACTTCTCGTTTGCGGGAAGTAGATTTGCATACGAACCTTTTTGTGTTTGCTCAATTGCTGGGTTTATATTGTGTACCATCTGGTGTTTTTGCTGAGGGTTTCCAAATTTTCAGTTCTTTAGGATAGCAAGATTTACCTGCATTTCAATGTAATTAGACACATAAGAGTTCCTAATTTATTAAACAAAGGGGAATTAATTAAAATGCTTAAATTTCAATTTTTATTTGATTTCGCAATCAGATGCTAATTAGAAATAATGAATTCATCGCAGTAAGTGAACGGGTAGATATCATAATAGGTAGCAAATCACAGTAGAATCGAATCTTGAAAGCTTTTTTAAGCCTATGGGCAAGAATCTTTGTAAATACAGAAATTTGAGTATAATACTATTCAATAAGAGTAAATATGAAAATAACATAATATTTGGGGATTGAATCCGCAACCTCTCAATTTCAATCCTTTCCTTAACATTTAGCTATCTTTGGTCCTATTCTTTACTAATTCTACAAAAGCAAAATACAAACCTACTAGTACGGTTGACATCAAAAGTCCATTGGTACTAGTAGGTTTAATATAGATCATCAAACAGGATCTCTTATCTATAGAATATTTTTCTTAATGTAATGTTGTTGTTTCCTTGACAGTATTCTAGTAATTGAGGGTCACTTGCACAAGGTTAAGCCCCAAAGCTTTTGTCGTCGACCGTACATTGGAAGCGGACAGGCGTTCCCCAGTGGAAAGGAGTGGGGAACAAACGCTTGTTCACCCGTAATTTAATTTCACTGTTGCAACTAAAATTTAATCTCGGATGAAATCCCCAGCGCAGCTTCATGCAACTTAGCGACTCGCTATCAAAACGAACAAAATAAGATTAGTTTGCAAGAACGGAAGTATTTTTAAATCATCCGGTGCCGCGTCCGGGAATTTATCGGAAAAATAAAAATAAAATACTTCGTAGAACTGTTTCACTTTTCATATCTTATTTCACGACTGATCTAGAAAAGGATAACAAAATCGAATCGACTCGTTTCTATGTGATAAGTCAGCAATCTGCTTTTAAATCCTAAAAATGGCAAAGCAATAATTTTTATTTTGGCTTACATTAGTGTTACTAAAATAGCCTTTGTAGACATTTATTTTCTTTTTGCTTGAAACCACGCTCTACTTTCGCCGGTTGCGAATTGCGATTGTGGTTAAATGCAAGTCAAGCTTAAAGGCAAACCTAAAATTAGACTAAGAAAATAAACAACGATTCACCAAAACAGTATTTAAGGTTAGGGGTCTTCAATTAAAAGTTAGTGCTTGATTAGGATCCTATGCGATGTTATGTAGCGTGGTAATAAGCCGCGACCGAAGGCTCCCGCCAGGCCACGAGTCACTAAATTGACTTACCCTTGATCCTTAACGGCCTACAAGCCGTATTTAGGTTATTTTGAATGAAGTTTTATGCAAAAACTATGAAGACAATTACTTTCAAATTTGCACGTCATGTATTTTGGGTCTTTAATCTAAAATCGCTAAGAAGCAGAAACACGATTGGATAAAATTTTCTCGATAGAAAGTTCTCCCAAAAGTTGCTCCAAAATCTCAGTTTTTCTATATTTTATCGGAAACTACAATGGATGTAATTGTAATTTTTGTTTTAATGTATCGGTAATAATAATATCCTAAAACGCTTAGAACAGATTTTTGATAACTGGCTTAGTTTTTGAGTAATTAGGTAAAACGTCGTTTTTTTGCTATATTCTTCCGCGACGCTGCATGTCGCACCTACCAAATCTCCGTGAGAGTGAGAAAGACAAAAATAAATTCAATTAATCCCCTTAAGGGGATGTATGATGATGTGAATTTATTTTTGTCTTTGTCACTCTCACAGATACGTTGGTAAGTGCGACATGCAGCGTCGCGGAAGAATATAACAGAAAAACGACTTTTTACCTAATTACTCAAAAACTAAGCCAGTTATTGAAAATCGGTTTCTCAGCGTTTTTGGATATTGTTATTACCGACACAAAATCCATTGTAGTTTCCGATAAAAAACAGGAAAACTGAGATTGGGAGAACTTTCTATCGAGAAAATCTTATCCAATCGTGTTTCTGCTTCTTAGCGATTTTAGATTAAAGATCCAAAATACATGACGTTCAATTTTGAAAGTAATTTTCTTTATAGTTTTAACGTAAAACTGCATTCAAAATCACTTAAATACGGCTTGAACGCCGTTAACATAATATGAAATACACCTTTTTCCTTTGTGATTTAGGTAAGAGAGTAGACAATTTTCTATTCTCACGGAATTGCCCGACTGAAGCAGGTGCCAGGTGACAAGTGTAGTGAGGCGGGGGTGAAGTGAAACGTCTCTCTCGCGAGCTTTAAATTACAATTCGCTTTTATTATGGATGCGTTTGCACGGTCTCGAGCTGCCGGCGCATTCTGACGGAAACGCCTAATTGAATCAACTCCGGAACAGTTGAGAGACTGTTTTTACATGACGTTGTCATCTGCGGTTTTGGATTAAAGGTGTTTTCTGCTCAAGTCTTCGGTAATTAGTGAAGTATTGAATTATTTTCCTGCAATATCAGTCTATATGATCTAACAAGTAAATTCTTCTTTAATTTTTTTGAATTTGGTACATTTGGATGTCTATAATCTCAATTTGCGTAAATGAAACAGCGAAATAATGTTCAAGCGCGGAGCCTATTGCATTATTATTATTACTTACCAACGGACACCCGCTGCACCAGTCGCGTGAATTTCGGTGAAACCATGGATTTTGCGAAGATTAAAAAGTAGTCATGTTTAACCCAGGGTATGAGCTATCTCTCTTCCAAATTTCATCAAAATCGGTTCAGTAGTTGTGGCATGAAAGGGTAACATTATTTTCTTCTTCCTTCTCTTTCTATATAAATCTCGTGCCAATGTTTGTTACCAAACTCCTCCGAAACGACCGAATGTTATAAAAATTTCTGTTTACGTTTGGTAGGTTTGAGAGTAGGTTGTGAGCTAATTTTTATATCCCTAATGGCAAAACTACGTTTGCCGGGTCAGTTAGTATTAGTGTAACACGTTCATATTTTCTTTCCACGTCTGCGTATCCAAGGTTCAAAGTTACATATTTCATGCGAGTAAGTACCGAGGGAGTGTCGCGATGCTATTGCAAACTTGGCCACTCCATCAATAACTGAGAGTTTTCTCGAGCGAGTTTCCAGCTAATTGTTGTTGGAGTTTGTAATACACAGCTTGTATTAAAACTTAGTGACTGGTAGATACGTTGCGTCTTACCTAGCATTTACTAAAGTTAGTATCTTACTATCATACTTCTTACTTATAGTATGTAACCTGGTTGACTGATATTTGCTCGGTGTTTTTTTTTGAAAAGTCACGTTTTACATAATACAGGATCTGATTTGACCACTCTCTACGTAATCAAATCAGAAATGAGGAGATCCGTAGACGAACCAGAGTCACCGACATAGCTCAACGTATCGCGAAGCTGAAGTGGCAATGGGCGTGGCACATAGCTCGTAGAACCGATGGTCGTTGGGGACCCAAAGTGCTGGAATGGCGACCCCGCACGGTAAAGCGCAGTGTTGGCAGGCCTCCGACCAGATGGACTGACGATATTAAAAGAGTCGCGGGAAGGCGCTGAATACAAGAAGGAACATAATATAGGAATTGACTCAAATGTATTTTGACCACCTCTAGTAATTAGCACCTCTCGCACTTATAGTAGTTTAATTTAACTTGTAAAGCTAAACTAACAGCTATAATTACAAGTAATTAACACACATCTAAGATGACTAAGTAAAGCCAGTGACAAGTTTTCACAATTAGTCATTAGTCTCACCTGTAGGTCTAGTAAGTGTGAACTTTGACTGAAAATGAGCTTTCTAAACTAAAACGAGATCGAAGCTCTTAATCCAGCCATTTACGTTATAGGAGGCACGAGGAAACCATAAAAACTGCACTCGTAACGTAAAACGCCACTGGGTTTTATCCCATTAAAGCTTTTACAAGGCGACAGATGAGCGAACTTTCTAGTTTCTATTACCAACGATCCAATTTTTAAACCGCTGGCAGGTTTATTACGCTTTTTTATTGACTGTCACGAAACGAAACCTTAATTTAAACAAAATTCCTTGACTACTAATAAATCCTAAAACTTTTAACTAATAAATATTTTGTGTTCTTCTTAAAATTACTTTTTATTGAACCTTTGAACTATTAGCGCTTACTCCATTACTTTTTATAAAACATTTTACATTATTGGCACACATATTATAATTAAATCAAAACCCACGTTCGCTCCGGGCTATAAAGGTACAAGTTGGTAGCCGACTGCACGCAGCAGCAGCAGACGACGTGTCGCGGCGACACTACTGGTTTCTATGTATTTCTATGAAATTCCCTCCGTAGTGAGTGACATGAAGCTAGCGACGTGTCGTCGAGCGGCAGACGGCAGTGTCGTCCGACCGCAGATCTGTAGTGCCGCTGACGCTGGAGCAACGACCGCGTTCGAGCCAATCCAAGATCAGTAGTGCCGCTGACGCTGGAGCGACGACCGCGTTCGAGCCAATCCAATCAACTGGATGCCATCTGCTGTTGCCGTCTGCAGTCGGGTTCGAAATCATGACTGCAGCGACATGACGCGACGACGTGTCGCGACGACATGAAGCGACGACACGTCGTTTGCTGCTGCTGTCTGCAGTCGGCTACCAACTTGTACCATAAGTTTTCTAGATTTCGACTTCAAAATCTTCAAATGCTCGTACAGAAAACTCCCATAATTACTATCGTAAAATCCTCCAAATATAAAATCACATCGAGCAAGGCCCAAGGCTAACTCTGTGCGAAGCTCTTAATCTAGAATTATGTCATGGGTAGTAGGTATACTAACACTAAAAACTCTATGCTCTCGTTGGTTTAAAAGCGCTGGATTTTATGGCGTGGAACTTTTACGAGTCGGTACGGAACCTTTTATTAACATCTTGGATCCAATAAGAGCAGCTAGCTGGCTTATTGTGTTCCAAATGTTCTGATAACGCACTGGTTTGCCAAAATCCTGCATCAGCATAATATTAATAAATTTACTTATGTGTCGGTTCTTATTTACAACTCCAAGTAATAAGCAATTATGTAGGTACCTACTAACTTTTATTTCTATTTGTTCCAGGTAAGATAAATGGGGATATTCCATATTAAACTA
This sequence comes from Coenonympha arcania, assembly GCA_036785405.1. Classification (NCBI taxonomy): domain Eukaryota; kingdom Metazoa; phylum Arthropoda; class Insecta; order Lepidoptera; family Nymphalidae; genus Coenonympha; species Coenonympha arcania. Next base: position 17,431,816 of record CM072055.1, read on the forward strand.
GTGGAAAATGGTCGACCAGTCAAACATAGGTATCAGGTATGACAAAAAATTGGCAACATGCGTTGCTCGTTTGTTGTTATAGCGGCAATAGAAATACATCATCACTGTGAAAATGTCAACTGTCTAACTATCACGGTTCATAAGATAGATGGACCGACGGATGGACAGCGGAGTCTCAGTAATGTGATCCGGTTTTACCCTTTGGGTACGAAATCCTAAAACTGCAGAACGTCCTATTAAAAATGTAAGAACGGCTGGAAGGAGCGATAACAGTTTTATAACAACGATTTAAGAATTCAGCAACGGTTACAACTGACTATTCTATTTCGGGGAGATTTTAAAGTTATAAATGTAAATCAGCTGTTCCTGTAAGCAATAAAAGTGTCGTTGCAACTTCAGGAGTTCCGTCAACAGTTAGCTACTTTGCGAATTTTGTCGACATCTATAATCACACGAAAGTTTGTATTGTGTGTGAGTTAGTAGGTATGTTTGTTATTCGTTCACGCTAAAATTACTAAACCTATATAGATTAGTATAGTATAGATATAGATTATTCTACAGAAAACGGCACTTATGAGGAAAGCCTTTTGATTATTGATCGTCGAAATCAAAAAAACCGGCCAAGTGCGAGTCGGACTCGCGCACCGAGGTTTCCGTACTCAAGAAGTACTGAAGCAAAATAAGCTTAGGTAGTTATAGCTAGGTACTTTTAAGATTCGTTCGTATTGTACTAATGTAGATGTAACACGACCAAAACTGTAACGACCAAAGATGTAAAACGGTAATAATTACCTTTGTTAATGAACCGCAAAACTAACTTTGTTTGTAGAGGTTTACCCTTTCATATGATACCCCCACAGTACAGTTATCTCACTTTTAAATTTCAACCCTCCGATTTCCCCCCCTTTTTAAATAAGAACAAAAATAATTTCCATTTTTTTTTTATTCCAGTGTCAATGGGCCACCAATATACACAACTATTCCAAATTTCATATCGATAGCTCCGGTAGTTACTGAAATAATCGAGTGTGACGGACAGACAGACAGACGGACAGACAGACGGACAGACAGACGGAGAAAGTCGCACCATAAGGGTTCCATTTTACCATTTTGGTACGGAACCCTAAAAAGGAACGATGCAACGATGATCATACCCCAAATTAGCATTTACATTAAGGCATACTAAAACTCTTGAAGCAATATTCATATTAAAGTATTACAGTGCTTAAAAACCTACCAGTGGCGTCTCGCGAAGTTATATCACAGAGAATTTTCTCATTATGTTTTCATATGTAAATAATCCGTCGCATTATGTGGGTAAGAGTGAGCTCGCGCTGTAAACTGGCGCTGAACCGACGATCTGTGAGCGCCATGAATAATACATACCACTAGGAGCAGTGCGCCAATTTACAAGGATAATCGTAAACACAGCGCCATCTAGGTAGGGATAGGTAGTTAAGACGCGCCCCACTCCTCCACAATCGCTTATGTTTCATGCGATTCGTAAGGTGTTAGGAAGGAGGGGAGGTGCGTCTTCGTGGATTGAACGCACTATATTATGTATTATATTTACACTGCAGGGATAGCCTTCTACTACGGTTCACATCTGGCGTTTATGAAAACTGAACAGCTCTTGCAAATTTTCGTATACCTTTTCTACGTTATCATAAGAACTTCTCTGTTAACCGCTGTGCACAATTTCAGCTTCCTAGGCCTTTATTTAGATAATGCTTAACCCCCCCTCTGTCGCGCGAAACGAAAGGGTACCCTGTGGGTCTTGCATCCACTAAAAACTGTCTGTTTTCAAGACGGACCTGCTATCGGGAGTACGAGATTTATTGTAGTATTTACCGCGCTCCCGCTAGGTCTTAACCTCAGCAGCGGCATCCCATAATCGTCGGCAGCCTGGCCGCTGTCTGTACCTGTATATCTGTCCTTACTTCACCTGCCCTGTCCTTGTCTTGGGTGACGGACGGCCCCTAAAAGCCCGTCACCTACAGGCCGGCAACTCATGGAGGCCGGAGGTCGTTTACCCTCCGGCACCAAGCTTCGTAGGCCTAAGAGTTCGGGCTAGGCGATGAAGATAAGCGTGAAGACGGTCAGAACTTCTCTTTTTACATGAAAGTTTTTTTTATTCAAGTTAGGTAATTGACCAATAAACCAACTGGGATTTTATCCCTCCAGCGCGTCTACAAAGGGACCTCTCTTGATCTAGATTATAGGTATTCATATTTTTAGTAGGTATCTACGGAAAAAAAAATTTCTTGTGGATTTTAATCTAAGAAAGTTTCAATTTCGCCTCGGGCGGTGTTCGGCACATTATGATTATTATTTTTGGTCAATATTTAAGCAAGGCGCGTTTTTCCAAATATGCAAACAAAATAAGCGTTCCCAATATTCCTGAAAGCAATATCAAATGCAGTTAGAAATAGAATGGTTCACAGTTAGGGCTGCCACCTGTATTTATCGTGTCGATTTGACATAGTTACTGCAACACAGTAATAAGTTATTTACCCGAGGGCATCTTTTTGCCTATTATAGATATTTCAATCCATGAAGACGCGCCCCACTCTGTCAAAATCGCTTATGTTTCGCTTATTATTCGCATGGAGTTTGAAAGAGTGGGGCGCGTCATCGTGGATTAAAAGATCTATACATGACCTTTTAAATCCAGTAAAATCTAAACAATGAAAGACTTGCATCTTATGACTCTAAACAACAGTAACTGTCAAGATCTTGTGTACATGCATCAATTCTTGATAGGAAAATACTGATCTTGTATGTAGAAGAAACTTTCATCGTAAACACAGCACACACACACAATATTATTATAAATATGAATGTTTGTTTGTTTCGTCCAAAGGCGCCGCAAAAATCAGAATTTTTTTAATACAATATTAATGCAAGCTAAAGTCAGTTCTTATTATTTCATTGAGTTAAATTTTTATAATTGCGTGATGTCTCTTTACCCACGACGGAACGGAGTACGGGTATATGCGTTTAGGGTGAGAGACCGTTTGTACTTTACTTTGTTATTAATGAGATTTTATATTTCTTTGTATGTTAAATTGTTCACAAAAACCAATAATGCAAAAATATTTTTGTTTGTTTGTTTGTTTGTTTGTGTGTGCACATCAATGTTCCCATTTATTTCGAAAACGGCTTGACCGATTTAGATGCGGTTTTCTGTATAATGTTTGGTGTTCAGCGGCAATGGTTCTTAGATAGTTGTTACGAACATCGATCACCAGGGGGCGCCATAAAATACATTTATATTGCAAACGAATGTTCCCATTTATTTCAAAAACGGCTTGACCGATTTAGAAGCAGTTTTCTGTTTAATGTTTGGTATTCATTGGCGATGGTTCTTAGATAGTTGTTACGAACATCGATCACCAGGGGGCGCCATAAAAAACATTTACTGTGCAAACGAATGTTCTCAATTATTACAAAAACGACTGAACCGATTTGGATACAGTTTTGTATAAAATATTAGTGAGTCATTGGCAATGGTTCGTAGATAATTGTTCTTGTGATTGAACAGCAGGGGGCGCCACAATAAACGTCTCTTTATGACTTGGAAGGGATGATGCCTTCAAACGCTGCTAGAGGAGCTAATGGCTAGTTTGAAGATTAATTTTAATTTTTTAATAATAATATAATTTAAATTACATTAATATATTAATCGAAAAACTATAAAACAAGTGGAAAATTAAAAAAAATTAAAACACCCACGACTTTTGCAGACTTATAATTGAAAAAGGATTAAATAATTTTTTTCAAACTCCCCGACTAAAGGAAAGTAAGAACTAAGAACCTATCAGTATAATTACAAATCCAAGAAAATCCGTCGAAGCTGCCATTGCTATTTTCGTTTCCAATATCAATTAATGTAATTAGTAAGTATTGATAAACTGCCGGTATATGAGAAGTATCAAGATATTGAATTAGTCATCAACTGGTAAACCGCACCATCAACACCGTCATAGGCAAAACACAGCAGCTCCGGCGGATTTTCTTGGATTTGTAATTATACTGATAGGTTCTTAGTTCTTACTTTCCTTTAGTCAGGGAGTTTAAAAAAAATATTTAATCCTTTTTCAATTATAAGTCTGCAAAAGTCGTGGGTGTTTTAAATTTTTTTAATTTTCCACTTGTTAGACACCGTATTTTGTCTCCATTTTTTGTGTAAAATTCTTTGCACCAAATAAAGCAGCAACCCTACCCTGACCCGAGATGCACTCGATTTGAGGAATATTGAAACAGTTTCCTTTAACTTAAGTACGAAGCTGGAACGTTCCGTTTCCGTTCCAGCTCTGAACGCTGTTTGAAATGTTGTTTTTGTGCTCGGGTCAAAGGACCTCAGTAGATTTGAGACGGCAGAGATTTTTTAAATCTACTTTGTGTTTCAGAAACAACAAACTTACTTTTGATATAAATTTGCTACAGAATTTTATTTGGCAAAGAGGAAAAAGTACACCTTTTGATGAAATAAACTAGATAACTAGGATATGGAAGCAAAAACGTTGTTTGCACAAGGAAAATTTTATTGAGAGTTACATGACTTAAGTCATTATTAAATAAAAACACTTGTTCGAATATCAATAATTATAGAATGTCGTGAACTAAAAAGTTTCCACTAAAAAATAAAATAGATAAATATTGGTTTATTCTTTCAACTTTGTATTCGGTGCTCAATGTATATTTTATTCCTTCAAGTTGCTTTCATCTATCCTATCCTACTAATATTATAAACGTGAAGTATGGATGGATGGATCTTTGTTACTCTTTCACGCCGCAACTACTAAACTGATTTGGCTGAAATTTGGAACATATATAGCTTATAATCCGGATTAACACATAGATTAATTTTTATCTTAGAAAAATCCATCGTTTCCACGGGATTAGCGAAAAACCGAAGTTCACACGGGCGGAGCCGCGGGCAACAGATAGTGAATAATAATATTATTTATTGAAGTAAATTAAAAAGTAACTTTAAGAGATGATTGTGAATGTTGATCACAATGTTGGTGAACTTGAACTAAAATTCAAACTAACATTACCATTTCCCGAAAAGAGTCCTCAACAAACTCTACCGGATATTTTCTATGTTGATCTTAAAGTAATATTTACAGAAGTTGATGCACAATTTAATCTAAAGGCTTATTAAATAATTTTAAAAACCTTACCAGATACATCAATTCCTCAATGTAAACTTCTCATAATATTCTACCACAAGTTGGTGTCATGACATCCTTTTGCATGAATTTTCCATTCAAACGATACTATTTATATTAGATCCCTATTCCTCTCAATGCACTTTACCAGCAATTTTCTAGAGTAGCGAAACCGATACCGCCCTAGTTGTCCGGTACTTCACAAATTTACAACAATGCATTATACACTTTATGTACTTGTCTATAGAGTTTATAATTTGTTTGAATAATAAAATGAAAGAGTGTAGAAGGTATAGAAGTCTCTTTTTGAAAGCAGTGCCTCTAAACTCACGGCAACTGATATCGTTTGATACTTGTTGCGAGATGGTTGTGAGTGATCAGAAAGCGCCTTGGAAGTAGTTCGCTCTGGTTTGTTAAGTAAGTAGAGGATAGGTCTAACCTAGAAATACGAGTAGTATCATCACACCGAACATTTCAACTCAATTTTGGGAAACGTATCGAAGCAAAGGCGAAAACAGGCGCCAAAAAGCTTGGCATCCTGAACAAGGTTAAGCGGTACTTCACGCCCGAACCCGAACAGGTTCTGACACTTTATGAATATCAGGTTCGTTCTGGCATGGAGCTGCAGACACCTCTGGGATAGATCAGCTCGATGCATTGGACTCGGTTGAAACGCCGTACATGCAGAATAATCGGCAAAGAGTCGGTAACTCCATAACTTAGTGCCTCCTTCGCCTTTAACAGAACGCATGAGGCCGTAAGAAATGGATCCTTATGAGTGCCTCCTTCGCCTTTAACAGAACGCATGAGGCCGTATGAAATGGATCCTTATGTAGTTGATGTCCTGCGAACTCGAACGAAACGTTTTTCTTCCACGTTTCTGATACGAACCGCTAAGGTGTGGAACACCCTTCCAGCTTCCGTATTCTCAGCCAAGTATAACCTGAGTGCCTTCAAGAGAAGAGTGAATAGGCATTTTCTAGGCAAGTACGCTCCATCCTCTCCCTCATCATTGCTGTCCATCAGACATGCAGACATGATTGTAGTCAAGCGCAAGCCTGTATCAATATTAAAAAATAACTACATTTAAGTAGCTCACCAAAAAAAGCCAAGTTCTAGGTGCCAGTTCAACTTTTAGCACCACTGGCAGTCCTGTATCCTTCCTAGGTATTATTTGTCACTGGTCACACGACGATATGAGATATTACTCAGTTTTACTACGCATTTCAATAGTCCGAGTCACGCCTAATTATTTAGGAAACTCGTGCCTTTTTTCAATGATAATAATATTCTGCCGAAAGCCAAGTCGGCCGTCCCTCGCCATAATCTTTGATTCAATGTCCAAGTTTCCTACTATTCTTCCAATATGGGAAAGTTTTTACGTTAGATATGAATACTTTTATTTATCTATACTGTGGCTTATAATTTCTTTTCCTTTATATGAGGGTTCGATAAAAACACACTATTGAATGTTTTCTTCAATTTGATTTTAACTTCCAAGTATGAGGATAAAATTATATATTTTTTGTTTAAGTTGTTAATAATTCAAATAAAAATAAAAGAGTCTGCTTAGGATCTTACAATAATGACTATTTTCAAGGACCTCGTAAATTACTCTTTGAAAGTTAGTCCCTTTCTTAAGACCATTCATGCGTTGGAATTATGCTTGAGTCAAAATTGTCAATTTTCGACGTAACATAAGGGTGTCATGTGTTCAATTATTGATTAGATGCCATCATATTATTTGGCATTTCATAATCTAGTTTTTGTCTCAAAAATATTTGAAAACATGTGTATAACTTTCTCATTAGAAAGTTTAAGGTAAAGGCTAATTACTCACTTAGCGGTGGAAGCTCTATTTTGATGCAAGATATTTGCCATGTTTCATAACACAAACTTATAACAATGACATATTTAGAAAATTAAAAATAACATTTACTAAAAAGTGTCTAAAAAAACACTATTTTCCTAGATTTTCATTCAAAAACCATAAACCGAAAAGTGTCATTTTTAGCATTTTTCGATAAATTTAACGTGTTATTTTAGGATAAAATCCAAGATATTTTGTTATTTCTGAATTATAGTAATTTAATTCAATTAATATTCAATGTCACTGGTTATTTACTATTTTAATAAGTTGTGTATTTATTTTACTATAAATTTTTTTGTAATACCATTATCCGCGCAAAATTGCGTCAGCGGGAACGAATTCCTTTTTAGTATGGACCGAAACGCTAGGCACGCCGCGCCGCATGAACGCTCTTAAGTAACTTAAAAAGTTAAAATTAAAAAGTTTTTACTGTGTTGGTAGTAAGTTGAATAAGAACATCGTATTACATACTCTATCAATAATATGAAAACACAAAAGATTTTCATTACGTCCCTACGTAATAGATATTTTTCGTGGAATAATATTTACCTAATTTGTAGGATCCGCTTCGGATCTTCTCCGGGCGGGCGTTTGTTTGTTCATGCAATAATTACACCTAAATATTCATTTTATAGGTATGTACACTTCAATACTGGGTTCCGTACCAATAACATTTTACTGTACACATTCTTTCACGCAAATCTATAACTCGATGCCATTTTGAATATTGTTTATTGGAGAATTAATGATAATAACTAATAAGTTCACTCGAAAGTTAAATTCCTTTGCGCTACGCAGTACTAAGCAATCTCTAAAACTGTACAGACGCTATCATTGATAAATATTTTCAACACTATAAAATCTTAATAATATATATAAATCTCGTGTCACGATGTTTGTCCGCGATGGACTCCTAAACTACTGAACCGATTTAGTTCAAACTTCGTGAATATCTGTCATTTGGTCCAACTTAAAAGATAGAATAGTTTTTATCCCACGTGGACGAAGTCGCGGGCATCAGCTAGTGTTCTATAGATTTTGAGTTAAGCCCCTTTGAATATGTTTTTTTTAATCTTATTATTTATTACTTATAGTTTCTAGAACACTTCTAAAAGTACCTATTTATAAACATGTTATATTCTACAGCGTTATTGATGATGGTGACAATGTTCACAGCTGTTGTGTTCGTTGTACGTTGTACGTCGTTGTACTACGAGTAAACAATCCACATAAATGTTACGGAGTTTCTATGAAAATTGGAACAATACAAACGCACGAGGTCAGGGGTTCACAAACACTGAAACCGATGAAAAATATGTATGTAAGGGCTCCGTCAGACTAGGACAAAGGTGCAATGCAACAATGGATGTCACAAAGAATAAGTGAAATAAAAAAGCGTATATGCCGAATTCTCTGTTAAGAAAACTCTGAGCTGGCGACATTCTTTCAGGCCGTCCGTCGTGTCTAGCGTAGATGGCAATTGCCGAATTGAGAATCTCCTCCTACTTTTGTTTTTCAAAGACGATTAAAATTTTTAACTGCGGAAAAGGAACTGATAACAGGAAAATCTTACGTAAAAAATCAAATCAGAAAGTTCGAAAAATTTAATGGGTGTTTATTAACCTAAGCAGTTGTTCTCCTCTGCACTCCTACATAATCTTGTATGGGGTGTGTGTCACAAAAAAGTTCCTAACATCGTTTTCCTAATGACTTGATCTAAAAAATCAGGCCAGTTAGACGAATATTTGCGTATTTGGGAATAATTTTTACCGACCTGTCTTTAACCTGTCTCTCTTGGAGTGCTGACAGAGGTGAAAACTTGAGTGAATTGTGTTTCTATCTATAAACGAATTTTGATTGAAGACTCAAAATACATATGTTTCAATTTTAAAGTAATTGTCTTTATAGTTTTTAACTTTCGGTCCACTAAAGACCCCATAGTGCGCTTTTTTAGCAACGACCCTTTCGGGACCAAAAAATAGTCCAAGCCAAAAAATGACTGAGTGTAAACACAGCATCGCTGTCTTAATCCCGTCGTGTCGTAGTTGTGACCGAGGCCTAACATTCATTTGATTTATTGGTACCGACATCGTTGCCATCATCTTTTTTTACTTTTCCGCATTTTATTTTCAGCCCCTGAAACTCGTTCCAGTCACGAACGACATTTTACTCATCTTCAAATTACAATCGCTCATCCATTTATTTAAGAAAACATTTTGCGGAAAATCAGTCACTTGAGTGATTTCGAACGTTATTAAAACAGTACGCTTTTATACATTTAATCCGTATTCTTTACAGCACCAGACTCTGGTTGCCATCTAGCACCAAAGTACTCGACAAGACAAAACAGACGAGCCCAAACTCGATGGGGTTGTGCCGTTTAACTAGGTAGAACCTTTTGATCCCATCATCAGATCAACTCAGATGCATGCAAAGTTTCAGCTGCACGCAACTGCTGATCTGAGCGGTAACTGGAAGGTGGATTTTAGACAAATTTAACTGAAAAGATTTGATATTACAGACAAACAAACATAGGGACAGGTGAAACTAAATAAAATATTGACTGAGTACATATGATATACATATTACCTACATAGTTTGTCATTACTTATGTGAAATTTGTAAATTGGATGATGGGATGTAGGTAGAGTTTCTTTGTTACTGTATTTGCGCCTAACCTCCTCCACCGTAACGTCTGAAAATGAAATTTCGTTCTAAAAATCTTGCTCACGAGATTACCTCTATATGAAAAGTGTCAAGCTTCGACCGAGGTTTTTGCACGGCTAAATCTTTTCATCTACTAATTGAAGAAATTTTACTTATTTTTAAGATATTTAACATCCAATTCTAATTCTAGAATCCAAAATATTATTGCTCTTAAATTTGACAGTGGCCATAAACCTTGCCAAAAAATTTATTTAAAATTCAATGATAGGTATTTGTACAGCGTCGACATAGAAAATTGATGCGTACCGTTCATCCGATCATAAACTTGTATTCTGCCGGCCGGCCACAAAGAGATAGAGGCCTTTGTGAGTTAAGAAGGGTGAATCAGTATCGCTTTTCAGCTCGATGTAAGTGGATGATGGGATTTCGCTTCAAGGCACTACTTTCAATCGACCTGTTTATTTATGAGCTTTGATAAATTGAGGTAAAAGGGAAAAAATTGAGGTATTTGGGCGGATTCTCACACACTATTGCGTTGTTATATGTGGATGTGGCTGACTTAGCAGCCGTTGTTCTGTCCTTTCAGATGAAAAAAAAATTTCGACGATGAACAGTTCCATAGCGACGCATCAAACTCCACATCAAATTAATTACGATACAACTAATTTATTTTAAGGACAACATTAGTCATTACTTACCGGCAGATGAGATCTCAGTCAAGTAAGTACTCTTACGAATAAGTTGAATCAAAGACAAAAACGATTGCTTTGAATCAATAAAACTTTGATCAAAACGATACACTCATGTTCGAATCATTGACTTTTCTAAACAGGCTCGCTTTTTTGCGTATTGATAGATAGGTTCTTTAGAGAAACATATTAACCTAACATAAAAAAATAATAAAAGAAAACTTGCGCAAAGGCGGCTATATCGAGTGCATATGAGCTCGGATTTAGCACGTTTGTTTTCTTCCATATTTTGACTACTCGAGTGTATAGTTTTATATTTCAACAAAAGAGTTGCAAGTATATGTTGCCTACTGTTTCTATAACATGGATGGAACTGAATAATATGACCAATAAGTACATGAAATATGATGAAACTGATAAATTCGATCCTCCGACCATTTAATAAATGTTAGCAACGTCCTTACATGGATGGCCTCATTTATTTGTAATTAAAACTACCTACATTCAAAATAATGATTGTACACGAAAGCTAATAATTAATGACTAATTTGTGGTTATCGATGTTATCGATAACATTGAACCTTTCATTAAGTCACCCTTAAATGAAGATAGAGAGATAAGTTACAAGCTTCAATTTTTAGTATCCTTAGATTTAATGTCAATTTCAACTTGGTGCCTTTACCCGTTCTTGACAAAAGTAAGGCGTACAGAGTTTGTTTGTACTACAGAGAGCAAACATACTGACAGTTAACCCCCTATTTATGTCTTAGTAAGATACCGAATTTTAAAAAACCAGCCTACATAGGGTTCTGTAGTTGCCCGTCACATCAATAGAAATACAGTCAAATCTGTGTAAGGGAGAACTGGGTAAGCGAGAATCCTCTATTTTTGAGAGTATTTTCCAGGTCACGTCATTTTGCCCTCCTTACTCTGAAACTCAGATTAGTGAGAAACCTCCATAAGGGAAAAAGAGATCTCGGTCCCTTGAGCTCTCACTTAACCAGGTTTAACTGTAATGTATCTTTTCGGTAAACATCATCTATCTCATTCATTCATTCAGTAATTTCTATAAAATTGTCTCGGACAATTATTGTTAGCGCTTTGTCTCATTCTAAATGTTCCATGATATCTTTGAAAGACCTAATCAACGACACCTTTCACCCTCACACACTCACACACACACACACACTTTACTATTGTAGAACCCGGTACTATAAAAAAATTCAATTGCAATATCCTGACGTGATTAATAGATATCACCTACAGCCATGCCAAATTACATACAGCGTTCTAGTAGTAATAGTCAGACGGCCGGACTTGACAAAGTAAAAATGTGACCGACCTTCATAAACGTAACTGAGGGATGGAAAACCCAGTGTACATAAGCGTGGGTCACAAACATTTATGAGAAAGGGTTTCTTACTCAGATAGTGTCACACACATTTATGAGCAAGGCTTTCTCACTCAGAAGTCAGAGGATCTTCCTGTTCCTTGCTTACCCGACATAATGTTAAACTACGCAAATTACAGTCCAACGTGATTCCTTTATACAAAACTCGAATCTCCCTGATCCCACTAAGTAAACAAGCTCCTTCAAAAGATTCAGTGCTTTAACCGATATCCCGTCATCGGTTTACGTCGCACTGATATAGCCGCACTGATTCAACCGCATACTAACAAAGGCCTTTTCAAGCCTTTATCCCTTTGATGCGCGCCGACAAAATACGCGTTTATTGTATGGATTTGAAGTTTTTGCAACCGCTATCAGATCCATCGGATCGAAAATCGATGTAATCGATAGTCTATGTTCCTCAATGCGGTAAAGAAGATAGAATAGAACGAAAGAAGCATAGACGACGCCGGAACATCTTTCGATAATGGTGCCAATGTTACATCCCAAAAGTTTTACGATTGATTTGTACTCTGTGTCGTCTCAGCGATTGACCGAATTACGCAGGAGTTGGCCCGCGGGCTGACCAAATACGAATCCATCTGATTGAGGTCGCGACTCGCGTGCTGGACAGTAACTTACCGCGGTGTAAACATTTCATATTTGAGCTGAAAAATTTCAAAGCCTATCTTGTTTACTGGTAATTATGCATGCAAGTATTTTGAAAAAAAATGTGTGATTTGCTTCGATTTTCACAATCACAAATAAAACAAACAGTAGGTAAAGGAAAAACTGTGATGATCATGATAAAAGATGAACAAAATTACACTTGCAGAACTGCCATGAAAGTGCTAAGAAAAAATACGTGCGAACAAAAGCTTGGAATAAAAAAATACACAAGAAATAACCTTCATAAAGCGATGAATGCGAATTCAATTTAGTTAACAAAGAAAAATAGCCCGAGAGTTCGGCACAAAGCTGTGAAATTCACTCGGAATAAACAGTTTTGCGAGTGTCGAGCATACTTTGTTAGACGCTAGATGCGTATCATGATAAGGCAACCTTATTGTTGACCGATAAATGTGCGATTTGGGGGTTTTTCTTGTAAACAACGCTATGTTGTTTTTGTTCGTAGGATTTGTTCTCGACTAGCTATAGCAGATTTTCTGCTATTTTCCTTATGCGTTACAAACCCCTGTTTAACTCTGAGTTTGTCGTACTGTGTTGCATTCGGTTTGTTTTTTTCTAGGTATACCTACCTCCTTATCGCAACTATAGTCATGTTATCATATATCTTTTTCTATTCTATTTATAAGATTGCTAATGGAACCAAATTCCAAAAAAATATGGGAATGACATCCGATTGACAAAATCACGCGGCTTATCAAATACAAATTCTCATGAAAATTTTTGAAGTTCGTTCTATTAGCAATCGTTAAAATAGAACATATAGATGAAGTTACATAGCTAGGGCAGGAGCTATCTGATGTAATCTAGAGTGAAGAATTTTCCAATGATGTTTATTTAATTTCATTTGTCTCTTTGAAAGTAGAGTTACAAGGGTTTTAAGCCTGCTTTGAGAGCCCACATTAAAACTCAGCCGAGTATTCGTTCCTTTATGTGTAAAACCCTGTCAGTATCCTCACGAATATCTAAGGTTTCATTAACTAATCCATCAGTATTCCAATCAGCAACTAAAGCTGCAGCGAAGCTGATAGAAATACTATCAAACTGGACACAACTATATAAACAAGATGCTTCCGGACCAATAACCATTTCAGTAGTACTGTACAATAACAATCAATCAATGAGCATTATTGCCAACAGTTTGTTGTTATTGGACACAATCAGCCGCGGGTCCGACTAGGTTTAGCGTCGCTATTTATTGTCAATTAAGTCGATATTATCATTAATTACTGCAGGCCGGAATAATTGAGGAGCCACTAAATTATTACCGGTTATAACTCCCTATTCATTGTTCTGATCCGTTTGGAATGACGTTAATTTTGGTAACCCAGTAACAAAGGTCGTACCAAATTGGGTCCATGATGTTGGGATCGCTTACATTAGATGCTGCCTATCCTATCTGCCAGGTTAGCGTTTAATTCATAGAATTGATTGGGCGTGATTAAGTTAGATCTTGATGGATGGATGTGCAAGGCTGGATGCTAACCAAGTGCGATTGGATGCTTCACAAAGCTTTAAGAACACAATATTATTATTATACACACGAGCGCGGAACGTGGAGGTATGATGAGGAAGGTGTTCTCATCTTCTGCTTCCGCGAACGGATTATAATAAGTTCCTTGAGGTCCAGATTTTCTCACGATGTTCACTGTACGCAATTAATATTTGTTCGCCGCATACGCGTGTAACTCCGTGAAGTCTTTAAAATTACTAGTCTCTCCTTGCTTATTAATAGTTGTACCTATAGGCCTTAAGCCAAAAAATATTAAAGAATGAATTTGAAGTAGCCACCGAATTACAATCCGGCTTTTCATTCAGATCCCCACTCGGTGACCGGCACATTTTACATAAAAAACGGGGCTAAAGTTGTACCTTGTGCTCCACCAATGGGCCCCGCTCCTGTACAATAGCCCGCAAAACAATCTCCAGTCCCAAACGAGGCCGCGGCTTGCATTGTGCTTCCGATGAAGCGGGAGTCGGAAAGGAATGGGGAAAACTCCGGGGATTTTTAATATCATTCCATTTGAATGCGATTACTGGATAGCTATTATTTTTTTGGGATCGTGTTCGTTGATTGGATGGGGATTTGTATTATAATTTTCACATGGATCGGCTTGTTCAATTGAAATTCGGATTGATATTAATGTGCTGAAGAGTCTACCTGGTAATACGTTTGCAATAAGCAACCCAAAAAGAAATAGGTAAATACCTATTTCTTTTTGGTCTGCTTATTTTTTCATCTAAAATATAACAGAAATCCAGGGGCCTGATCGTGCAAGAAAGTATTTATCGGCAACAAATTCTGTCCCATGTTTCGGATCAGTGGAAAAAATGTAAAATGCGACTCGCCAATCCCTGATTGGCAGAATTTATTTTATAACCATTATCCCAAAGTGGCCCATGGTAGAACTAAACCTATGACATCCTACTTCAATAAATCAACAACTTGGTTAACAGGGACGTAAAAAAAACAATTCAATTTCAAATTTCTATCTTATTACACGGTAGTAAAAATAACAAGACACAAATGAATGAAATTACAAGGGTATAATATCTATGTGCATTTATCTTTTAAGTATAATTTATTTAAGAGTGCGAAAATAACAGAAACCAGAACATCAAGTACTTCCCAGAACACGGACTCACCCCCTGTTATCCGAACACCCTGTGTTAGTAGACAAACACTACTTAAGCTTAATCCCCTTATCAACTTTGCCCGTTGATCTGTGTCGGTGGACCACAGACACCCTCCCCTAAACTTATAACAAGCAATGGGATACACCTAAACGAGGGCGGAATTACGAGTTTCGGATTGTCCCTTTGTACGCCTTACATAATATAAAAGATGTCCTAAACCCTCATGAATATAGAGCAAACATCGCCTCATTCGGACCTGGAGATTGTTTCCCGGGCATTTTGGTCTATACTCTCAGAAACTGAGTGTACGTTTTGATTTAAACTCTGAAGCAGTAGTTTTGTATTGCAGACGGAAATCACTGTCAGAGTCTAGCCTTTTGGGTCCTTAATCTAAATTCGCTCAGAAGCAGAAACACGATTGGAAGAAATTTTCTAGATAGAAAGTTCTCCCAAAAGTTGCACCAAATTCTCCATTTTCTTTCATTTTTATCGAAATGGATGTACATATTGTTTTTTTTGGTTGTGTCGCCATGAATAAATTCTAAAAAAGCACAGTTTTTTTGTACATCTGGCTTAGTTTTTTAGTGATTAGGTAAAACGTAGTTTTTCTGTGATATTTTCCCGCATTTTTTTGCACTCACCAATGTATTCGTAAGAGCAAGGAGAACAAAAGTAAAAAACAGACTATGTGATAGATAAACCGTCTGATTTTGAACAGTCGTGTGGTGCTTCTGGATTCAAGTGACGTGAAGGAAGATGGAAATCCGTTCCTTTAGGAGGTCCAGTATGTATTAGGAAGGAGGAAGTATACATCGATGACAATATGCAGATAGGATTAACGGATTGTAGGCACTTGTAAGATAACGGCAAGC
This sequence comes from Coenonympha arcania, assembly GCA_036785405.1. NCBI lineage: Eukaryota > Metazoa > Arthropoda > Insecta > Lepidoptera > Nymphalidae > Coenonympha > Coenonympha arcania. The sequence continues at coordinate 17,447,805 of CM072055.1, forward strand.
GCCTACTCGTAGGTGAATGCAAATTGAACCATCATGTGTGTAGGTCTGTCGTTTACATAAAGCACAGAGCAAACACAATACACCTCGCTACAATCACACCTTAAATTAATCCAAGTCGGGTGAAACAAACTATTCTAGGTGACGCCTGCTCCACGCCTGCACGCAACGTCGACTAAGGACTTGAGCCAATTAATCCGAGGAACGTAAGCAAATGTTTAGCGCATGGTTTCAAGTGATTCATTATTCTAGACATTTGCGCTTTGTTTGTTATTATTATGCAAGTTAAATATCTAACAAGTGTAATGATTAAAAGTTTAGAGCACGCCTGCTATAGTTATGCCATCCGGAGGAAGCTATGGGTTCTAAGGTTACATAACTCATACATCAAAATTGGGTCAGGTGGTTAGAAGTTATGGTAGAATGAAGAAACTGACCCTGAAAAGATTTACATTTTGTGCAATCTTGCATAAAGCTAATGCTTCAGTTAAGTCAACTTGTCAACTCAGCCAAATGTAACTACCATTAGGCACGGCAAAGTGATCTATTGGAGTCGTATAGTTGTCGTTGCGATAACCATTCATCGGTCCCAGTGAGCGTAAAACACTTTACGGGTTTCTAGTTTGTAAATGGAATGAGTTACAACTAAAGACTGGAACAATACATATTGTTTGCTCATACAATGCAGTGAAAATTATGTATTTTTTTATTAATTTCCCCGTCCCGTTTTTCTTTATTCTCCGTCAAAACTAGCGTCAGGTGGCTATTTTTATGACGGGCTCTGTCCAAAAAACTTCTAAAACTAAATTGGCTCGGATCCGGTCTGGTGGGAAGCTTCGTGTGCTATAGGTAGTAATGTTATTATCTCGCTGCAGACTCTGTCATAAATCATTCGAGTGTTTCGCTTTTGTTGTTCTTTGTTGAGTTGTTGATTACTGCAGAACAACAAAAGCGAAACACTCGAATGATTTATGACCGAGTCTGCAGCTAGATAATAACACTACTATAGCCGGTTAGTTTAATAGCCGTTTGAATATATAGTTTGAATCAACTTAAGTTCAGTAGAAAATTATTTGACTGAGTTCCCAGTTTCAGTATCCAATACGAACCGGGCGTGCGTAAACACATGCATGGGAGATGATTACACTTCGCCCGCATTTAATCTCTACAGCAAACTCGAAACACCTATGCCGTCTGTTTGTTAGATGGACAAACATCAGTAATTTGTAAGCGAAAATTATACTACAAACCGGAGTTTAAAACCGATATTATGTCGAATTTGCTATGAGGCACATAGCTCGATATATTAACAGTTGATTAGTTGATCTGTCACCGGAATATGCAGAATTGTATAATCTTTACGATTTCGCATTGTGAAGTCAACATCTCCTGAGGTGTCCCGGTGTCAGGACGAAACGTGCATCGAAGAAATTGTTGGAAGAATTGTGTATGGTGTTCCATGTTGTCGGTGCATATTGGACCATACAGATTCTTTACAACTAGGGGATTGTAGCAAAATAAATTAATCTGTCCTGCTAATTATGGATCCTGCTTCCATACAATGCATACAAAATATAAAAGGACTATTGAGAATTTCATCTTAAAAACTGGTAATTTTAAAAATATCATGTAACATCTAGTACCCCTTTGTATAGCTAGACTGAACTCAAACAACGTAGGTTTAATAATTCAAATCCTGATTGTACCGCGCCCACTTCATCTACAGCAAGATGTGTTTACTTTATTAAGTGAATGTGTTTAATGTTTCGCTTCTAGTTCGTAGATGCAACAACGAGTATATGTGCTTAAATTATCTACTTAATTAAACGTTACGGGTTTAAGTTAAGCTGTTTCAGCATTATTGTAAAGGATGTATTCGGAATTATACAAAATAAACTTGATGAAACCGATGCGATTGCTTTAGTAATTTATCGCTTTTAATAGTTGAACAAAACTAGAGGCTCTCAATTATCCTTATTTGAACACTTTTTACCGCAAACTATTCAATAATTCCACACGAGCATAACTTCAAAATCTTAACTTTAACTTACTTTAACGTCTTTATTATCGAATAGGTGAGGTAGGTTCAAAAAGTAAAAACCTACACAAAGTAAATACTAAATAGCCCGAAACTCAAAAAGGTACTTACTGGTAACCACTGAAGTTCAAGAATCATAAAAAAATCCAATCTGGTGGAATTTACTATACAGACCATTGAAGAGTTCCAACATCAACCTCGTCATTTGATCAGCTCGTTAAAACCAAACTTTTTTTCCACATTGTGTGTTTTTCTCCTTTTCCATATTATGTGGGGTCGGCACAACACGTCATCTTCTTCCATTTCCTTTCAATTCCTATCAGATGTCAACCTGCAATTCATTCCTTTCACACGCAAATCCTCTTTCACGCAACCCATCCGGCTCGATTATATAACCAAACTATTAAACCCATTTTTACCAGTATTAATTGATACACATTACGACTTGGTTAAACTTTAACTGCCTTAATTCGACCTTTAAAATTTACTCGTATTTAGACAGTTATAGTAAAGATGATGGTTAAAAAACCTGCAAGATTCACGCTGACGTACTGTGTAGAGACAGACAAAGCCTTGTCCAAACAATGGCCTCTAAAAACAACACATACAAACAACGACAGGAAAGAATCCGCTTACCTCCCCTTTAAGACATATGAATGTTTTCCACGATCAGATTATTTGTGTAAGGCTTCCGCGCCACCTGCCCGCGGTTGTTCGAGGGAATATTGAAATAAGAGAAAACATTGCTTCTTATTTTGCTTTTATTTATCTTTTGTTGTACCTTGTATCCCTTGCGAGCGACGAGGCCTCTGTTTGCTACCGTTATTTGGGGTCATATCAGTTATTCAAGGAAAAAAGATTAACTAGCTATTGTTGTTTTTAATCGACTTGAAAAAAAGGTTATCTATTCGACCGTTTTGTATGGATTACTTTTATATTACTCACCAGAAAGATAGAGATGTTATTATAGTAGGTATACAAGTGTGCGCGTGACATACGTGCACTCTCTATTCCCTCTCTCTCGTAATCTGATGGGATGACAGCCGCGACACAGCCAGAGAGAAACAAACATGCTCACCACTAGACCAACGAGGCAGAAACCATTTGTAATAATACCTACTTACTTATCCAGAACTTTCAGTCCTGAGATACCCGATTTAAGTAGACTCGACGCATCTCAAACTTCCCTTTTTGAATTGTAAATGAAAATCCAAAAGCCCATTTCCCGATCCGCTTTGATGTGCTAATTGCAGAACCGCCAACTTCAGAAATTCCGACTTGTAAATACGAGTTTGTAAGGAAGGCCGAGAAAGTCCTGTAAAGTTTCAGAAGGGCTACGGATTGAGAGCGGCTTTCCACGTGACAAAGTTAGACCAACTATGTAATTGAAAAAGACTGGATTTGGGGTTTAGGCAGGTATATTTTATAATTTTTTTTTCAGAAAGTCCATATTTAAGTAAACTTAAGAAGAAAAACCTTGTATAAAACAATATTTTTTTTTTCAAAACGTTAGAGCACCCGAAATGTTTTAATATTATACATAGTAAAAGTCTCAAGGCCAATTGCTCATAAAATATTAGATTTATTTGTTAGGTACTAAAACAACACACAACAAAAACCTTATTATGTACAAGTTTATAGAAAAGCGGGAACGGGAACACTATTAAACAATATTTATTTCAAATCGATAGAGTACCCGAAATATTATAATATTATACATTGTAAAAGTCTCAAGGCCAATTGCTCATAAAATATTAGATTTATTTGTTACTGAAACAACACACAACAAAAAACTCTAGTAAGTACAAGTTTATAGAAAAGTGGGAACGGGAACACTATTAAATAAAATAAAAATAAAAAAGCCTTTTATTTCTTGCAAAAAAAGTTACAATAAAAAATTATATAGTGCAAACTTAAACTATGTTGTTGCAAGAACCCTTCCGCAGGTGAAGGCCTCCTCCAAAGAGTCCCACTTAGCTCTGTCCTGGGCTGTACGCATACAGCTTGATCCCGCCGTTTTTACGATATCGTCCGCCCATCTCGTGAGCGGTCTTCCTCTGCAGCGGGAACACTATTAATCCCGAGAAAATCCACGATTCCCACGAGATTTGTAAAACAAAAATTCACGCGGGCGGAGCCGAGGGCAACCGCTAGTTGCTCATAAAATATTATTTATAGTAGTGCTATTATCTCGCTGCAGACTCGGTCATAAATCATTTGAGTGTTTTGCTTGTTCTGCAGTAAAGCACAACTCAACAAAGAACAACAAAAGCGAAACACTCGAATGATTTATGACCGAGTCTGCAGCGAGATAATAACACTACTTTTAGTTTTATTCAAAAAATCTTATTACAAGTTTATACAAAAGATAATGTGTTACGTCACACTTCTCATCCCTGCACAATATGATAAGATTTAATAATCAATAATCAATAATCAATAATTCTTTATTCGCATAATACACTTACATCGAGGTGTTAAATATAACTAAAGTGGTAACAGTGTATTGCCATTCTATGGCGTGCAAATATGTATAAAGTAATATCGGAAAACAGCGAAAACTTAAATACAATGCTTAAACTATAGATTAAATTTATCATTTTACTTATTAATACATTGATAAAATTCTTTCATGTCATAAAAATTATACAGATTCAGCCATTGAAATAATTTGGTTTTAATTTGGTTAATGGGAAGTAATTTGATGTCATAAGGTAGTTTATTATATATTTTTACACACATCATGACGCAGTTACGTTTAAAATACTCAGTTTTAGGTAGATAGTTCAAAACTAAGCGATTAGGATTTCTACAAGAACGAGGGTGAGCATCGCTGGCTGTTGCGAAAAGTGACTTATGTTTTTTAACAAAACAACCTATCTCAAATATATAAAGACACGGAAGAGGCAACAGCTTAAATGTTTTGAATAATGGCCTGCAACTGTCCAGCGGTGCAGCACCACACATGGCGCGAACACACTTTTTCTGCGCAATGAAAGCTCTATTTACATCAGTCCCATTGCCCCAAAATACCAAGCCATATCTAAGCACAGAGACAACATAGGCATGATACACTGACAACACTACTTTAAAATCTACGACATGTCTGAGACGTCTTAGCACGTAGCAAAATCTATTAATTTTTTCGCATACAATGTTAATATGATTCTTCCATGTCAATCTAAAATCTACGTTTAGACCTAAAAACTTTACTTCTCGGGTAGGAGAAATCGTTTTGTTATTGTGATTTATATTTAATGCAATGGGGGATTTTTCATAGAATTGTATATATTGTGTTTTGGTTAAATTGATATGTAAATTATTAATGTTAAGGAGACTTTATTAGGGCTGGAGATTATCCCCCACAATTGGCTATACAGTATAATCGCGGCAGGAAATGTCCTTTCTTTTTGCTTTGTGGGATATAAGAAAATCTGTTTTCCTTATACTTACATCCTGTAGGCATATTGAGCTGGTTTTCATGCAAGAAAATCTTTCGTACACAGTTTATTTGTACCTGCACCAAATAAACTGTGTACGAAAGATTTTCTTGCATGAAAGCCTATATAGCTATAGGTGCCCGTAAATTCGCATGAACGCAGCACTAGGGCGAGAAAGGATTTTCATACTGCTTTCTCGCCCTAGGGAGAAATGAAAATTCTTTTGGGGCCTAGGGAATAAAATAGCATTTCCGACCCGCATTTTGGGCATAAAAATCATCTTTTCCGAGCGGGTGAGATGAAAACAGTTTTTATATCCCTAATGCCAAACAACGTTTGCCGCGTCATCTAGTATTCTTATCATGTGTTTGAACATTTTTTTTGAATCCAAGAAGGTTTTTTTCGTGTAAAACCAAGTAAAGTTTCCGCTTCTTCAAATATTTACAACGGTTATCTGGGTCACAGTTCATGTAAACCGATCGGCGGAAGTTTGTTGGCATCCCGGCAGTTGCAACTGCAAACTCTACGTTGCATCCACTGCATTTACTGCCGTGGAAATTTCTAGGAATTCCACAGTTAAGCCCTAAAGCGATCTTTATATTGTTTTATGGGAGAAAGTTAAGAACTCGACCGGCACTTTATAGTTTCAGTTGTAATAGTCAACTTGTGCGGCCTTTAATGCACTTTTACGGTAAATTCTTAATAGTTTTATGTTTTACTCAATTCTAGATCCCGTTTTACTGGACTCGCTGAGTTTTTTGCTAGTTCTCCTCGGTGCAAACCTCTATGACATTTCATACGAGCCTATAAGTTAGGCTTATGTGAAAGAATAAACATTTTGATTTCATGAGTTTCTTAGAATAATGAGGGATAGATCATAGTTTAGTCTATCAGACCGGCCAAAATACGACTAAGTAAGCGCCTCACCTCTTTATTATTACTCAAACAGCTACTTCAAATTGTTTAAATTGTATCGAATTGTTTAATTTTTTGTAATCGGCCATAGGTCCTTTTAAGAGAACCGTAGTTTCAGGAGCATAATTTAAGATACAATTTTTTCATTTCTATAGGTATAATATCACTACACGCTGTAATTTCAACAACAGCTACTCAAAGGGATTGCCTAAACACTTTTGCACTGATTTATTTTCAATAGCGACTTGTAATTTTCAAGAACACTGCATATATACGGAAAACAGTTTTATATGACTGTCAGTCCCATCTATTTGCAGAGAAGTTGGCTCTTTAGTTTTTCCTTCTATTTGCAGAGTACTAAGTGATCCCGAACAACTAGTAAACAAACTCTCCCAGCTCCAGAGTACAGAAGTCGCAAACAATTGCAGCCAGCACGTAGCGTCAATAAGTCACCCGACTCGTGCCTCGGGGTACGACGAGGGGTACAAATTACACCTGAGTGTAGGCACATCGAGTTAAACGTATTGTACGAAAGCGAAACTATCTCATATGGGACTAAAGATTCAAGTTAACACTTTATACACGTATCCATGCACGCCCCTATGTCAGGAGCAAAAATTCTAATTACAAAAAAAATCGTTTACTCTTGTTCTTATTGATTAATTCTTTAATCACGCATAATCAGAGCAAGACGGATTTGGTTAAATTGAGTTCGTGTAGCATCGTTTCTTGTGAAATTTATGGACCTTATCACTGTTAAAAAATATGTTGTTAATATTATAATTGAAAGTATTTCTTACATGATAGTTGATACCGAAACACAATTTCGCAAACTTTACTTGATAGAAAAAATACCAAAATTGTCTCTGCAAATTCATAAATCTGCATTTTTCTCGGAAATGTTTTTATACTAATATTTGTGAAATTGTTTCGTTGTTTATTTTATCGTGACTAATAAAACGGCCTTTTTAGATTATTGTTACTAAGTCTGCGTTTTCTTGATTTTCTGGGTTATTTTTCACCCAGCAAAGACTTCCGTGCAAAGTGCAACATCCTTGCCTCTCGTATTAAATTAGACAGTGACCGCCGAGTCACTGCGTATTCACCATGACTTGTTATGGTTAGGCCTGCTATATACCTAACCTGCAAAAACAACCTGGGGCCCTACCACCAAGGCTTATAGCCAGTATTAATGTAATATTGTTTTAAAATTTTCATACTGACATTGTATGAAAATGTCAAAACAATATTAAAATAATACTGCTATAAGCCTTGGTGGTACGGCCCCTGGTCTTATAAAACCGCTTATTCTAAATATTCTCTGTTATTTTCACGTGTAGGTAATAATAATACAAATACGCGAGCATATGTATTCACGCATAGTAATCTATTAAATTTGGACCTTTTGAGGGTCGCGAGAGGTCCAATCGTAATAAGGATCCTCAGCATTCACTCCTCGAACGATGGGCGATTCCAAAACTATTTGTGTTATTCAAATCATATTGAAAGCCTCGACTGTTATAAGCAATTCCCGTTGAGCTTTTTGTACGTGGGTTACGGGAAATAAAACGTGGATTTCGCTTGACCATATCGTATTGTAGTTGATGAGTTGCTTCTTTAAAGAGCTGGTTATCATTTAAAACTCCAACCTGTAAAAAGAGGGTCGGAATGAATAATTGTAGTTGAGCCATTTATCTATCAATTCGTCGGTCTCTCTAAAGGTTCTTTAACTTCGATGAAGGTTCATTTAAAAACATCAATCCGCTTTAACACTTAAATAATATGGAAAACTTGAATTTAATTTATAAAATTACATCAAAACTAGCTCAGTTTTGGGTATAATTGTTTAGAAAACCAAATTAGTTTGTGGTCGTTTGTGTAAATTTCGAAGATGATATTATTATGATGGTTAAGAGTATAATGACTGTAACGTCCCGGTCTTATAATCACTGAAATTCTATTGAATTTCTCATTTAATTTATTTTGGTTAGTATCAAAAGGTTATCAAACTCTATTACAAGTGGAGTTTACCTTTGTATAAATCCTATGATAATATAGCTGGTAAGTTAATTATAATTAACACACGAAAGTTGTTAGTGTCGCAGCCATTTGTTTGCTAGCCCTGAGCGTAAAGCACAGACTGCACAGGTGTACAACATTTCAATCCATAATTACTGAATTAACTTCACTGCGACTGCGACAACGGAGTAGAAAACTAGAAAATGTTCACACATGACTTTTTTTATTTTGCCTGGACTCATAACACCCAATAGATTAAAAAGTTAGCCCTGCTCACATTTGCTTATTATTTTTGCGAGTTACACACACACACATACACTGGAAATTCACAACACAATTTTAAAATAGGCTGAAAAGATTAGGTGATTTGTGACTCGAACTCGTGACTTCCAGCCCCTTGATTGTGTAAGAAAAACTAATTCATCGTTATCGTATTCGATATCAAATTCTGCCCGCTGATTGGTTCCCTGATTTACGTCGGCCAATCGGGCGGCAGAATTTTCTAACGATTACTATAACGACGAATACGTTATTATGACACAATCCGACCCCAAAACATGCATATCACTGGACCAACGAGACAACTATGAAAACGACTACAAAACTACAGACTGCATTATTTTTAAAACTCGGAATAAAAGTGTATGAGAAGCAACAAGAACGCAAAACCCTTTGGCTTATTACATACTAGCAGCGGCGGAATATGCTAACAAGGAACAAAGAACGCAGGATCTTAAAGCCATTGTACACAAAGACAATACGGATTAGACACAAAGATGGCGGACTCAGAAAGTTAAAAGATCCTTTTACCCTGGTAACAGCATTTAAAAAAAAACATATACATTTATATGTAGTACATATATTTCGTTATATTGCTTTCGCGAATTATACTCTTCATATTACCTAAAACAGCATAACAAAAATAAAGTACTTAATTTTTCTCTAAAATATTTATAAAGATAATTCGTCAAGTAGGAGTCGGTCTCGCGCACTGAGAATTCCGTACATAAAAACCATAACACCGCTGCCTACCAAATTCAAAAACGAGCAAAAATTCACTTTGTTTAAGTATTTCTTGACTTAGCGCCAACATAAATACATCATCTGCGAACATTTAGGCGTCTATCACGGTTCAAGAGATACAGACTAAAGACAGACGAACGGACGGACGGACGGTGGCGAAGTCCCGTTCTTACCTTTTGGGTACGGAACCTTAAAAAAAGTCATGAAGCATGAAACACTAACACCCAATAAGTACATTGTATAGGCATTCCCCAGTAGGTACTTACGTAGGTTTAAAGGAATCATGTTCTACCATTTTCATCAAAGTAGATCAGCCATTAAATATCAAAGAGTAGAGTTCAAACGAAACCTAATGAATAATCGAGTCAAAATTACGGAACTTTAATTGAAAAACTTAGACCCTTTGAATAAGCCATACCTATATTAAGTAAAATCCTTCAACTCGCGTCGTTTCCTCATTATTGATGATCATGGCTCCTGGAGTCCTGTCTGATGATATTTACCTAACTCTTCCTATCCTCGTAAACATTGTAGAGTAGTGAATCAGTGCATTCTTCACCAGCAGCCTGAGCCTTATAAAATATATGCGATCATCGCAGAAACCAGCTAATCGCTCAAAAGAAAGGAAATTCAAAAATCTCAAAAGATCGACATCATTCTGTGACGATCGCAAATCTATACCTACTGATGTTATAAAGCTGACTTTTTTTTTAAATCTCAGAAACTACTGTTTCAAATTGAAAAATTATTGTTGTAGGTATTTGATAGTCCATTAGAAGAGGAAGGCTATAGGCTATACATATAATATAACACTATGACCAATAGGAGCGGAGAATCAATGAAACGGGAATATTTGTTCTGATGGATTTGTTTTCCTTTAAAAGTTCAAAAAAGTCTCCGACAACATCTTTAAAGGTGACTGAAATTCACGCGGCGAAACCGTGTGCAACAGTTATTAAGTCTAAGACTAATATGGCTTTGAATGTTGGTTCATCAAAAGTCTCGGGTTCTCTTTGTAAACGCTTTTATGAAAGGTAATCTTGATCAGATTGTTATTTTTTCCAAGTTTTCAACCATGTTCAGTGGTTCATGCCATAAATATCATCATAATCCTGCCTAGTTTATTGCCTGCACTGTCCTTTCGCAACAAAGGCGGTAGGCTCTTAATCTTCTCCTTTGATATATAATACTCATGCAAAGCAGTCCGAATGAAACAGGAACAGGATGGCAGCTATCTCGCTCATCCCTTTCAGCACGACAACGGCTCTTTCGACAATGGCCAGGATTTGAATAAAATAATAGTTTGGAAATTGCACGCCACATGACCCAAAAGGACGCGAAAGGAAACGTTTCAATGGAATTTCGGAGTGAAGTTTCGCTGAGGTCACTTTTGTTGGATGGGCACTTTCTGTACGGTCGCTTTAATGTGATTCGGGTCAAAAAGTTGCTCAGCAAAACGCCAGCCAATATAATCTGACAAATTGGCCGACTTATCTTTACGTATCCGAAATTCTGAAGTAGTCTGTAAAATTAAATTAATTCTTTAAGATAAACACAGAAAGTGTAACGAACGCTCTAATAACGCAAAGTTTATTTTGAAAAAGTTTTAGAAAGTGCTTCCGGAAATTATTGGGAAAAGTAAAATACTCCTAAACTTACCAACAATTTCAAACAGCTTTTTTTCTTTAACAACTTTTCTTATCCCATTTAATAATTCAATGATGAAGGCGGTAAATGTTAAATTGTTAGCTATTAGTTAGGAGAGTTTATCAGCGTAGGCAACGGTCCTTCGAGCCGGATGCGCATCTCGGCCGCTTTTATTATTCCACTTTCGCCCACCACGGGAGAAATTTGCATAATCCTTGACGGAGTTTTTGTTTTCAGCGTCTATTAGTTTACTTTGCAAGATTATATTCATTTTGATTATATGATTAGGATTATATCCGAACTATGATTTAACGTCATAGTACCATTAATTTACACATCTTGTTGGACAGTATTTTTTTGGAGATGTTATGTATTCCTTGGTCTTCGTAACGCATATATATTATGGGGGTTACTTTAATCTATTAGAGAGTGAGATTATTTTTCCATTTACAGGGATAAATTCTAAAACTTCTATTGATACTATGTAACTTGTCAGACGGTACGGCGCGGTAGAGCGGCCTGGCCGAAAAACAAATAGTTTTTTCTGCCACGAAAATTCGTTCACGAAGAAATTCCACGAAAATTCCATCATTTAAGCATTATTTTCTGAGTTACCGAAACGATCAATTTCCAAATATTACATTTTGTGGAATTATGATAATTAAATTACTTCGAAGAAAAATATTTAGTTCCGCGGTGAGATTTGACCAAGACGTTTCGATTGTTACCTGGCGCTCGTACCTCGCAGATCATACAATTTTGCAATCAATATCCTGATGAGCGACTTTTCAAATCACGTATTACTTTTTAATAAAACTTACTACGAAAGAAACTTCGTTTAAACGCGTTTTTACTCGACACTCACGCATTCTTTTTTTATGAAGTTTAGGTACGAATACTCTGAGCATTTGTACGTCGATAAAATACAAATCATGTTTTTGGTCTGCGGATATAATAGGTCCAATCCCGTCCACCGAGGCCCCTGCCGTCGGATGATGAGTGCAGGAAGGGAGCCCGCAAATAGACCCATTAACGGAATAAACTGTCATTAAACTAAGCCACAGTGATTTATTCTAAATTGGAGCCATAAATTTCATCAAAACGGTTTTGAATTTATCGCTCTGTATATCGCTTTTTTTTTCGGAAATTAATTTGCTATTTTTCATATCAGTGAGTATCTATAAAGAGTCTTGTAAAACAATGTTTACATATGACACAAATAATAATTTCAAGATTTCTGCGGGGTAGCATGTGCAGGGAATAATATAAATGTTATTCTTCGATTATATCTTCTGACAGGAGACAAAAATAGTCTCTCCACCGGCTAAAGCAGGGGAAAAGGGGAAACGAAAAGTATTCTTGTTTATTTTAACCACGAGGGATATTATCGCCATTTGTTTGCCAGTGTTCATGATTATGTAGGAGAGAAAAACATTTTATCCTGTCCTCCGGCACTCATACTTGAAGAGCTGATTTTTGATGCAATACTTTATCAATAAATCAATTTAAAATATCCCTACTTTTAAAAATACAGGTAGATAAGGCATGCATGCCAGCACAAATTTTAATATTCTTTTGACGCTGCAAAGGAAAGGAATCCCAATATAGCAGAGGTAGGAAGAACGCCTAAACGTGAAGGTTTGCCGGCTGATAAAATTCCCCGCCTCGGCGCTCCCGCTCTCTTACGTAGGTATAACGAGCATTCGGAAGAATGACTATTACCTGCTTAAAGAGAATTATTAGATTACGCCTAAATAGCCGAGGAATATCTGCTTGGTATAACAATGAAATTGTTTCCCCCATTGAAGACACGTTTTGAAGAAGGGAAGGAAAATTTTATTGGCTCTCACTGTCGGCGTAACATCCATGTGCTTAACCACATAGGCAGGTTGTTTTCAAAGGTTAGGGAGAAAGGAAAACCTGGAGATAATCAATGAGATAATGGTAGAGGATTGTACTGTAAAATACCTATCTTTTTAGCTTAGATACTTCTATTTAAGAAGGTTCTTCAAAGTTAAGGGGATTTCATTTAACCATACATATTTTTTGATGTTTTATTTCCTCTAATAGGTATAAGTAGTAGGTATGAATTTCTCGTGTCATACTAGAAAATTTCTTCTCAAGAAAAATCGGTCAGGATTTTTCTTGCGTATGTTCGGTAGATCTGAGAATACGCCGTAAGGTATTTTTCATATCCTTAAGTAAGAATTCATTTATGAGACGAATTAACGTTTGCCGGATTTCATGAAGTTTCAATTATTTAAATCACTTGGGAAAAATTTGATATTACTAAAGGTTTCGTACTATGAGTTGTTCCAAAGATATCGTATTTTCATTAGGTTAATCCTCCTTACAAGGGCGTTATCTAAGACATGCAAATTTCCTTTGAGGATGTTGTTTATGTACAAAAACAAGGGGAAAGAAGCATACGCTCTAATAACGATAAGATGTTCGATGCTAAGTCCCTAAATCGCATTTCATAAGGAAAGAGCTTGAAAATAGGGATTGTTCATAAGGAATTTCGTATTTACCATAACAATTGCTACTTTTGCAATACTGAAACATTGATCGAAGTAGAGATTTACTTTGTAAATAGATATAAGGAAGAATCTTTGAATGTTGGTTTGTCTTTTAATAAACACAGCAACAGAGGTAATATACGTTAGTTAATTCACAAAAACACGGACTCAAATCTCATCAAACTACTGTTGAATACATCCTTTCCATTAACAATTTAAGATTTATATGGTTTTCTCATGGATGACAATTATTTGAACCAAGGTTTTAACAACTATCGTAAAATAAAGCAGGCGTTATTTAAACTAAACAAACATGATTCTCATGGATACCATTATCAGAACTGCTATGACATTCTCGTAACGTTTTTACACACTCAGTGATGTGATACAAGAAAAAGAAAAAAATATTTACACTGAAAAATGAACTTTACAGTTATTTGTTTAGAGTGTAAAATTGAATGTATTTCATCACAGGAAATACAGTGCTCAACTTTGGCGCGCTTAAGTAATTTCAATCACGGAGACTCGACCAATATGGCGTTTTGAACTTACATTCAATTTTACGCTCTATGCCAATTGTATTAAAATTAATTTTTCAGTGTTTGCAAAAAATGTTTTGAATTCAATATCGTCTGCTTATATACGTAAATACCATCACCTTTTTAAACATATCACATCGCAAAATGTAGCCGACACGTAACGTGAATAGCCCCCCTGGATAAATTGAAATCGGACCACACGGGAAGCTTCAGCTTTCTAATAAATAAAAGAATCATCAAAATCGATTTACCCTTTCAAAAGTTACTTATGAGGTAACAAACATTAAAAAATCGTATAGGCGAATTAAGAGCCTCCTCCTTTTTTTGTTGATAATGATGTTCCTGTGTCGCGGTGAAACGTGCGCAGAGAAAAAGTTTTTGGATTTGTCATACAGATGATTCGATACTGAGGAATGTAGCACAAAACAGATACCTACAACGAAAAATTACGAAATACCTATTTATTATGGTTATTGATTATGCATTTCAAGTATAGATATCACGAGATATCTTTAAAATTATGTCATAATTTTTGATATTATTTAAGAAATTGTATCTACCTATATAATGACATTTTTTTGAAAAGAGCAAGTGCCGAGTTTCTTGCCAGTTCTTCTCTGTGCAAACCTGCTTTCCGAACCTGGCGGTAGAGTTTTGACTTTTCATAAGAGCCTAATAATTGGGCCTATTAGAAAATAAAGATTTTTCATTTTCATTTTCATAGATATTTCAGTCCACGATGTCGCGCCGCACTCTGTCAAAATCGCTTATATTTCATTCAATTTATATAAAGTTTGATAGAATGGGGCGCGCAGTCCTGGATTTAAATATCTATATCAATCCTGCGTATACATTTTGAATGAACAAGGATACATCTTTTTTTTTTATTTCGGTCAAAAAATAGGGCTTTGTGCACGGCGACAAAAAGTCGCTTCGAGTCGTCTTGATAAGCTCCATAAAGCATCAAAGCTGTTTGATGTGATGTAACGAAGTCTCCAATGCCTCCAAAGTCCTTTGTGCCGCTCTTGCCAAAAGCAAAACATCAATACGGATGTTTATGCGACATTTTCTATGTATCACGGGAGTTCATTGAGAAAACAGGAAAACTGAGTTTCATTAGTTCACTCGTGTAAGCAGTATTTTTTTGTATTATATTCATTACCATATGGAATATACAGGGTGCTGTAGTCTACATTTCAAAGATTTCGCAAAATGAAAAAAACTAAACATGCGAAAGTGATAGGGATCGATGAAAATACAATTAGTCCATTGAAATGTTACATTTTTAGGCCTAACCTTGCGTTTTTAAGAGGACGCAATTTTATTTTTTTGATGTGTAGTGGGGGTCAGTGTAAAGCTAAAACCAAGTTTGTGGGGTCGCCACCCTTGTCCCACGGCCGCCATCTTGAAAATAGGGGTTAAAATGGTTTTTACGATATATCTCTTAAACTATTTGTTTAATAAAAAAAAATTGTTAACATTTTTTGTTACAAATTAAATTCTCTTCAACTTTGGTCCAGTAACTTTTTGTCGTAGAACCATAAATAAAAAAAGTTGTAAGTGAAAATGTTCAGAAATTCGAGATTTTTTTTTGATATAACTTATTTTTAATCATTTTACGAAAAAATTATATCAGACCATTTTTGTAGATCGTTTTTTGAGAAACAACTTTTATCCACAACATTTTTTCATTAAGTCAATAGCTAAGGTTTTATAGCGCTCCGAAGTGAGTACTATTTTTCAGTACTCTTAACTATACCTATATTATACGTGTACGTACTAATAATGTTGTTTTTTTTTTAATGTTGTTTTGTTGTACTAATAATGACATCAGTTTTTTTTTTAATTTTTTTGTTATTATAATTGTTTTTAATTACAAATTTTGCAATATTATTAATAATTAATTATTGACTTTTCCACTCCCTTACAGGATTTTACAATTATTGATTTTTAAAATAATGTTAAATCTGATGGTCGTTACCGAGAATCCTGTTAAGGTAGAAAATACCCAAGTGACCATGAGGGTACAAAAGAACAGCTGCCTGTTATTAATATTATTATTCCTAACCTCTATTATTGTAAGAATAGCTAATAATATTGTTTCGAAGTTGTCGCTCAACTTCTTTACATTTTCACTTATAATTTTTTTATTTATAGTTTTACGACAAAAAGTTACTGAACCAAAGTTGTAGAAAATTTAATTTGCAACAAAAAACGTCAGCAATTTTTTTTAATCAAATAAATAGTTTAAGAGATATATCGTAAAACCATTTCAACCCCTATTTTCAAGATGGCGGCCGTGGGACAAGGGTGGCGACCCCACAAACTTGGTTTTAGCTTTACACTGGCCCCCCTACACATGAAAAAAATAAAATAGCGTCCTCTAAAAAACGCAACCCCAAATGTAACTTTTCAATGGACTAAATTGATACTTTATAGTATACGTCTTGTATAATAATTATGTACTTATTACTAATTATTGAAATTATATTGTTTCAGGTAACAGAATACAGAACCAAAATCGAGACAAAATACAGTATGGTTTTATCTCCTATAGTAGAGTGAAGTTTTTATTTGTATGTTTGCTATCGATAATGCCGCAGCTTTTCAACTGATGTAAGGAATAGAGATAACTTTACTTACAAACTATATTTATAAAACTATCTTATTAATAAAGCCTGTACACCTTCGGTTAAGATTTCCAAACAGCTCAGGAAGACTTGGTGAACAAGAGGTGGGAAGAAAACGAAAATGTAGTATGTTTGACCACTTATCGCACTTTCCCAGGGATTCTAATTTATACAGACTGTGCTCCTTAGCAATATCAAAGCTCATCTTCACTGAAATAGATTTCTTATAAACCTACAAATAACTTCGTTTAAGCCTCATGTGATGACCCATTTACGGGGCATGGGTCTTCGCCCAGAATTAGAGCCATAGCCATACTCCGCCCTTGGTCAGCCCAAAAGTTGGTTGCCAGGCTTCATATACCTTTAAGGACGTTACGGTCTACTCTCAAGCATGGCTTTTTCTCATGATATTTATCTTTACCGCTAATCAAATGATTCTTATTTCCCAAAAACGCGAATACATCCAAAAAGTCTTAGTTACACGTCCAGCGATCTAGGATGTCGATCTCTTTTCTCCTTCTAAATATATAGATAGATAAAGGAAATAGATCGACAAAAGTAGACAAACGGGATTCGAAATTTCCATCCCCTGACGAGACCAAAAGACAGTTCTTACTTCGTTATTATAAAACCTCCACCGTAAACAGTCTAACTTTTATGCTAGGTCTTTATGGTATTTTTCTTCACACATAATTATAAGGAATACCATATATCAAGCCAAGGCTTAAAGCGTTGATTTATGACTAAAAGATCGCGTCGTTAATCATTCTACCCTCTTCAGCGAAAAAATGTAAAAAAAAATTAAAAGTCTCCAACAGACAAGTATTTACGGCCGTCGTCAGGCGTTTCCGTCTTATTAATTAATCCGGTTAATTAAATTTCGCCATCTGTTTTGGAGAAAATGCTAGGCAAGTGTTTCAGACGTCTCGACCTCTTCTTGGCGTACTTTGCTCTGTGAAATTTAGGCGGGAGAACCCAGATGCTTTTTTTAAGACTGGGTCATTATTGACCCTTACAGGATGTATGTATGGACCATGGATGTATGGAATCACTTACCAAAGCTGATTCAAATCCAAACTTCATTTTTTATAGATAACTTCTACTTAATATTTTTTCAATTAACATCCGGATTCCGAAGTTATAGCCAAATAAACAAATTGTTCTTCCCAATTAAACTCTGTATGACAGGAATAATATGCATTGAAAAAAAGTAACTTTTTGTTTTAGAAAGAATATTTTGGTTTTGGTTCTTGGAAAAACTTGATACCTTTGGGATGAGATGAGCCTACCCACCTCGAGATGAGGGAACCCAGATGCTATTTCCAGCCTGAGTCATTCTGACCCTTATGAACTAAGCTATATTGCTAACAGCATCCAAAAAAGAAAAATCCTTAAAGAATAATCCTGACTCAGTGACTTATCACTTAATCATCGCCAATCCTAAACCCTTTGAAGTTGGGCATAGAAAGCTGAAATTTTAAACTGGTTTCGACAAGGGATAAGAAAAGTCTTAGCGAAGTTTCCAGCAGATCATTAGCAGCCGTAGCCATAAGACATATTTGCGATCATCACAAAAAGCTGTCACTCGCCCAAATCGAATTTAGCTATTGAATACATCATTCTCATTTATTTTTTTTAATTTTGTTTTTAGGAAATTGACTGGTACTAACGAGGAACGCCAATATGTCATAACGGCATCGATAACAAACGATTTCTGTGGGGCTAGACAAAGTCACAAGCGTTTGGCGTTAACGCTAGTCGACAAAAATGTATGGACAAAACAAGTGACTGTAGAAAAACCACGATAATAATTACTAAACACGCTGTGTTTGAATAATTAACTACGCTAACTTGAACGCTCGCTGGCGTTCTCGCGGACCTTGTAGATAATTTTAGCGTACTTCGTTTGACAATTGACAGCCGACAGTATCAAACGCAGCGTGTTTAGTAATTATTATCGTGGTTTTTCTACAGTCATTTGTTTTGTCCATACATTTTTGTCGACTAGCGTTAACGTCAAACGCTTGTGACTTTGTCTAGCCCCGCTGATATACGTAGACCTTTTTCGTACAAGCAAACAGTAGCGCTATCTGTCGAAACTCTATTCATAACAGCTGCTGAGCTGAGATAATGGTAGGGTCAGCTGGTTAAATATAAAGAGACTAAAAAGATACACCGTCATCAAATAATCTCCACAGCGCCATAATATTGCAGTAACTTGGAAGTTACATTAAGTTACGTTTGAGGAACTCTAGAGGCCCCAGCGGCTATTGGATTATTGATTCCACGCCGGCGAAATTAGATCAAACCAATCACGAACGGGAAAATAAAAACGAGACGGAAAATGATAACAAAATTCAAACAAATTTAAAGGAAAGAGAGAAATACCCTGGTTTCCATTTTCTCTTCAAATGAATAAATTATTTTTCCGGATCGTTCCGCGAGGGACGACGTTTACTTTCATTTAAAATGTACCGTAAGTACTATTATTACGCTGATCGCAAACTTTTGTATTGACTGAATAAGGCCTCTTGTTAGTATTGAATTAATTTTACGAATCAAGTCTGAAACTTTGAACGATTAATATTATTAAAGCCTTAAGATAACAAAGTCGAGTTTATTTAGCCTAGGCTAGGCATATTGACCTTTTCTTAAATACATAATTGTTTTTCTCTTTTATTCTTCAATGTAACCTTGTTTCTTACAAATAAAAGTAAAACTTCTTTTTTAAATAAACCCAAACTACATTCTGAGTTCTACCTAAACTAAATCGTTTCGGAATAATACATGATAATAAAATTAATTTATCTTTTTTAGACATTTTATTTGTTTTCTTTTTCGATTTGTATATACTGAAGTAGTTTAGAAAACAACACGAGGATACGTGTTTAAATAAACCCAAAAACTATGTTCTGACCCAGAGAATTGAATCGCTTCGGAAAAATACGTACAATTTAGAGGCGAGGAACCGATTGCGGTGATTCGATTTGGGAAAGTTACTTTCCCTGTTTTCCGGACCATTGCTTCGAATGAAATAGTCGTTAAAATATTACGACCTCTTTCATTTATTTCCTCAGCTAACGTAACCTTTTTTAGCTCCCACGATCGTGCAATAATATCTCTATTTGTAACAAAAAATCTTACTTAGTGTATATGGTATTTTAGCCACTACCGCTTCAACCTATTTCGGTTATTAAAACCTCCGCCAGAATTTGTCTTTTATTTTAGTAACTTTCTAGTATCTCAAAAATGCAGGAGTATGTGACACGAAGACTTTACTACATACCTACATGTAAAACCAGCTAAATGCGTGTCGGACCACGCGTACGTATAGGTATAGTATTCCATAGTTGCCCATCACAGAATGCATAACAAAGTTGTCACTTGTCATGCAATGGCTAATCCATGTGCGCTTATGGTTATGTGTGTTGGCTTATCCATAGTACATTTTATAACTTTGTTTGCATATTCTAAATGCAAACCCACTTTTGAGTTCACAATGTTAGTGGATAAAGGATAAAGTTTGGTTTGAAAAGTAGTCTTTGCCGGAACCATCTTGACCTCATTCGGCAGAGATGCGAGACGACGTCAGACGAATGGCTGTTTTCTGAGCAATTGCATTCAGTGGCTGAAAGTTTTAATTCACAGAAAATTAAAAAAAATGCTCACTTTTTCATTCATATTCTTTAGAAATGCGTCTCATAAATTCTCTACTTAGCATTTTACAAACGTTGTCTTCTTTCAGATTAAAGTTTTATTTTAAAGTTTCCTTATGTTTCATAGTACCATAAAAATGGAAATATGGAGACTGGAAAAATATTGAAAGATTATGTTTAAATTATGTTTTGAAGCATCGCTGCCGATAGATGTCAGCTGAACATAGAAACTTTTGAAACGATCTTCAACTAAAAGGAACAAGTATATTTATTTTAGTTTCTTTTTGGTGTTAAAAATATGAAGATACCCAAACGCGATAGTGAATTCTATGGCAAATGTAACGCCTGAAAAATATGCACAGTATAAATTGATTACCATACTACTTGCTAATTAATTACCGTCTGTTTGATGTGTGATTATCACTGATTTGCTTTGATTTATTGTTTATCAATGGTAATAATTAATTGTTCTAAAATTGGGACACAGTTTCTAGAGTAAGAATGATAATATTATACCGTTATTTTTATATTCTTACACGCATAATGAAACCCTATTTATAACCTGTCGATTTTAGATTAAAAATTTCATGAAACATTTATTTACCAATTTACTAGCATTGGAACCAACCAAAAACAAAAGTAGGTACGTATAAGCCATTTTAAAACTTTTTAACTTTGAACCTTTAGCGTGAAAGTAGTGTAATAACACTCGTGGACAGAAATGCCGTGACCCGATTACTAAAGAACCCGACTCTTTCCGGGACATTGCCTGTAATAGCGGGGCCTCAAGCCCTCTACTTTTTACATTTACAATTCTTGAGGATCGCTTGTAATAAAGATGCTTGTTGACTGTAGTGAGCTTCAATCTCTCTCTCTTCAATCGTGCTGGAGTTTAACGAACGGACTTAAACCAAAAGATCACAGGTTCGAACTTATCATCTCGCCAAATCCTAACAAAGGTTGAAGCTAATTCCCTTAGCTTATATATGCCCATAGGGGAATGAGAATGTCATATTTTTAATAATGACATTTAATAATTAATTAACAAAATATTAATGTTTTTGGAACGAAGTTCCTTATCGCGCGTTGCGAAAGAGGGCTAGACGGAAAAAATTAAGACGAAAAGTTGTAACGAGTCGTGTACCTATAGCAAAAAGTGTCGTTGGTAACGACACTTTGTCGTTGTTGTTTTTGCTATAGTAAGCTATTGTAAGTCATGCGGCGTGCGCATGTTTCTCTGTCTGTCTCTCTTTCTTACAGAAAGCAAGCCAGATATACGTCGTTCCATCCGGGTGTCCCTTGACACCTCTCAAGTTTTTTTTTTAAAGTTATAACCTTTATTTCATTTTCCTTGATTAGTTACACTTATTCATAACAAAAATTTAAAGAAATAAATAAATCGCCTGTATATTTTGACGATTTTATTGCCGTGGTTTCATGATGATGATAAACCCAGGTTTGAACCCAATCTCAGAATTAGGTTAGGTCAATATTATTGCACTAACGTTCTTATTACATTGCAATCATCAACAAATAAAAAGAATATATTATGTCGTAAACTAGACTAGTCGTGACTGTTTTGGGAAGGTGTCCAACTATTTCCGGGCTATTGCCTCTGAAGTCGAAACGATACAACGTCCTTTTTTTAGGAAACCAAAAAATAAAGAAGAATAGGTACAATACAAAAGATATTTATTTCAAGTTCTATTTGAAAATACAAGGACTATTCGCTCGATTACCGCTGCGTTGTCAAGCCGTACTTGGTCAAATTGCATAATATACATATTTGGTCAACACACACTTTTTTGTGTGTGTAACGTTACGAGTTTTCCCTAAATTACTAAAATTTTTGACAGATACCTATGATATAATTGATAGGCCGTCTTTATAAGCTTGTAACCTATGAGATAATGAAGTGAATAAGCAAAAAAACACGTTAAAAAGCAATTTAGGAATGGTTTAAACAATGTCGCAAGCTTCCATAGCTCTTTGCAAGAATTTGTATTGTTGTCGCAAATATTCTTTTCTTCTGAAACACGAATTCAGGGCGCGGACAAATTGCGGCTCTAGATCGCAGAACCGCAGTTAATGTCGCCAGCAAATGAGAAAAGAAATGCTGGAATCATAACTATCAGGGAGGCCAGCGGCTTTTACTGTCTCTTTGTTTAAAACGAATACATTTGCCGCTTTCCTTTGCAGCAATTTTTATATTAAAGGTTGATTGCATTTAAATCGTCTAATTCAAATTCTACTTCTAGCTGACCCGGCAAACGTAGTTTTGCCATATCTAATATATCAAATTCTCTCGCTTTTCTTTGTTACCAAACTCCTCCGAAGCGGCTAGACCGATTGCTATGAAATCTTCAGTGTATGATCATTGGGTCTTGGAGCAGGTTGTTATTTATTTTTAAAATACTAATGGCATAACAACGTTTGCTGGGTTAGCTAGTAAATTATAAATGTCACACGCAAAAGCTTTCTCGAATGTATGGATGTTTGTTGCTCTTCTACTCAAAAAGTACTGAACCGATTTGGCTGAAATTTGGAACGGAAATAGATAATACCCTAGAATAATACGTAGGCTACTTTTTATCTCAGTGAAATCCATGGTTCCTGCGGGTTTTGTGAAAAACCAAATATCACGCGGGCGTAGTTAAAGCTAGTTGAACACAGTTGACGCAGTTGACTCACTACTTCGTATAGAATACCACAGAATACTTGAAAGCGTAATTACTATTCAGTAAAATGTATATTATATGACGTGCATTACGTCTGTACATCAACTGAGAGGCTGAATTACAGTGGATCAGTATGTTTCATACACTGACATGACTGTAAAGTAACATGTTAGTAAATCTAGGTTGATTGTTATCATATTCTGTTCTCTGCATAATACTCTCCTAATTAGTCTTGGATTTATAGGCACCGTACTTTTGTCTATTACTTACCTACGTAGGTATTTTAAACGAAAAACCTTTCCTAATTAGTCTTGGTAGGCACCGTTCTTTTGTCTATTACCTACGTAGGTATTTTATACGTAAAACTTAGTGTATAATTGCTTTCAATTGCCTATATCTACTCAAACAATCAGTCTTCAATCTAATATCTTCAATTTATTGTATAGAACCGTTTAAAAAAGTAGGTATACAAATATTGTTGACATTTGTACTGTTATGAAATTAAAAACCATAATGGTAATAGGTTTAGCTTTTGAAAGAGGCTACACTAGAGTTTGCTATAGATGTAAGCTTAACCCATAAATCTAGCAGATAGGTACTCATAGTTAGGCCGGTGTAAAAGGTTAGTTTTTACTTAACAAAAATATTTGAGTGAGGTATGCCAACTATAAGAATACTGATATGGTGTACCTTTAGGAAGAACCAATGGAAGGTTGATAAAATAAAATAATTATACAACGTACTCCGTATACGCATCAAACCCGCTTATAATTTTGTCCTTTTTAAAGTAGGTAATAAGGTATTAAATATAGGGAAGGAATTACGAAACAATAGGACATATGGAAGGTAGTCAGATCCCCTCATCAACTATTAAAGAGCTGATGATCTTCGAACGGCAAATCAGGACATGGTTACCTTACTATACTTTCAATATCATTGAAGTAACACGGTACCAAATTTCGAATCGATCGGACATAAAGAAGTTAGTCAGATCCCCTCATCAACTAGAAAATAGCTGATAATCTTCAAACGGCTGAACAGATTTTCATGACACATGGCTAAGAACACTCGGGATAAAATTATCTATGACACAAAATAAACTTCATGAAAATCGGTCCATCCGTTTGGGAGCTACGATACCACAGACAGATACACAGATACACAGACACTTTAAACTTTTAACACCCCTTTTGCGTCGGGGGTTAAAAATACGTCTAGATGCCTAAACTCTTAAGTGCGTAGTCAGTAGTCCCAACGGTTGACACCTACGCGGCGCCCTCTTATAAATATTCCGTCAGCGAGCGAGAGGATTCCCATTAAACTTTGTACATTTTAAACAGTTGCCTTTTGCGCCTACTTCGAAATTCATCGCATATTTTAACGGTTCCACAAAGAGCTTTGTTTAACTTTTTGAGCGGCTTTAAGAGGATGGTGAGCCTCCAAATTGTCAGCAGTAAAAGCGCCAAACGATTTTCTA
Organism: Coenonympha arcania; assembly: GCA_036785405.1. Taxonomy (NCBI): domain Eukaryota; kingdom Metazoa; phylum Arthropoda; class Insecta; order Lepidoptera; family Nymphalidae; genus Coenonympha; species Coenonympha arcania. The sequence goes on from CM072055.1 coordinate 17,472,383, forward strand.
GTTACGAAACGTTTTTAGGGTTACGTTGCTTAATGGGAAAAAAATAATCCACTTTTATTTCTATCACTTTTTGATCGTGAACTATACCTACTTATCTATTTATATATTATAATTACTAGCTGACCCGGCAAACGTTGTTTTGCTATTAGAGATATAAGAAATTGCTTACGACCAGACCTACAGAACAAACACGGAAATTTTATAATAATCGGTCGAGCCGTTTTGGATGAGTTTGATAACAAACACGAGACACGAGAATTTAATATGTATATTAGAGAATTAATTATTTATACAGTGTGAGTCTTCATAATGTGCACGTCATTGAAATGAGGGAAAATATGTTTAATTTTACCGACGGAAAACGTATTTTAAAAAATCAATTTTTTTTTTGAATTTTTAAAATTTTTGTTTGTTACTATGACATTATGTGCTCTGTGACTATGACCCTTGTGTAAACAAAACGGTGTAACTTTTAAACTAAATGATCTATCACGATGAATCAAACTTATTAATTGGAACTAATGGGCCCTCCTCATGAAATGAAAATTGTGGAAAAAAATATTACCCTCAATGGAAAATACACGTGTTTTTAATAAAATTTCTGTTTTTTCACCTTAGGTAGGTAGATACTAGATATCCTTTTTTGTGTATTTCATTTAAAAATGCACGGGGTGGGGTGCGGGGAGGTAGGGCAGGTAAATAAGGCAGGGACTTTGAGTTATTACCTTCGCCTATCACTTACTTCCTTTATTCAAAATTGCCTGAACGTAACCCTAACAACAACAAACAACAACAGCGTATAGCCCGTTCGCAGAAGCTTTGCCGGTGTCTTCTCCTCCCTTTTCATGCGAACGGGTAATAGGTGTATTTATGGTCTGTAACTGAAACAGCGTTAGGTACTAGCGCCGTCTTACGTTCGAGCCTGAAAACATTTCCTGAAAGTCTGCGAAACCGCGGCCCGGCATCTGTCGGTAAGCGACGGGAACTGGGAACAAGCCTCCCTGATGTCCCCCCACCCCCTCCACTCGCGAAAAGCCTATTGATCGCACACCGCCACTACACAACTTAAGCTAACCGAAAGGACACTGCCGAAGCTTGGAAAAGCTATTAACATCCAATAACAAAACGTTACACCTAACCGTAACTCATACCGAAGGATCTAAGACCATTTCAGGTGAGTTCACTTAGGTTATAAACGTCATTGGTGTTCGCTCAATACATTTTGAATCATTCGCGATGACGTGTCCAGTTTGCACAACTTTCGTGACAGTTAAGTTCCGTGATTTTTTCAGTGATAAGTGAGCAATTAAGCCCTTCGTTTTCGTGTAAGTGTCGTATTATATACCAGCTGAAGTGAGCTTAATTCGAAGAACCCTGATAAAGTGCTGTATTAGCGGTCGAAAGTGCATATTTGATGCATCGTTGAACTTTCTGGAAATAGGTCGAGCGCAGCTAACTACACGTAGTAGTCGCAGCTATTCAATCTTTTTGCGTGGTCACAGAATAATGCGCATTCGGAATATGCATTACCACACGGTAGTGTGCATTCGGAGAGACTGTCGTATCCAGCAATAGACACCTACAGAATGATAATAGATATTTTAATCAACGATGACGCGTTTCACTCTGTCAAACTCCATACGAGTCTAATAAAACATAAGCGATTTTGACATCTTCATCAGCATTTTCGTGGATTCAAATATCTATAATCATTCTCCTTGTGTATATTACTGGATACGACAGTCTTTCCGAATGCACACTACCGTGTGGTAATGCACATTCCGGAAGACACACAACGACCTGAATAGCTTAACGAATCTGTTTAACGGGGGTTATACAGGAGGGCAGCGTATGCTAGGCCTGAATCCATTGTTGACTATCCACACGTAGACTGCTCACACCTCGCAAATTACATTTAAGTGTACAGAATAGAGATCCACCAATTAAAAATCAATTCAATAGAAAGAGTAGCTGTAGTTAATTCTGAATAAATAAAGCTGTAATAAATTAAATAGAATTAATTCTCTATTAGCTATTAAAATAACAACTGCAGCGCTAGAACTGACAGCAAAGTGGAACAGTCAAAAAATGATCTTTTAAGTTACGGATTTTACGCTGAGCGAAACTATTACGATAATAGGAACCGTGTTAATGCATAATGGTAAAACAAACGGATTTTTTTTTGTTCTCATTTTAAGAGCGGAATCACAGTGAGGCTATAGATAACTAACTATAATCCAACTTAAGCTACGTCTACTTTCTAGATTTCTTTAAATCATATTTTAAATAAATTTGGCACCCTTAGATATTTGGTTCGCCAGACATAAATTTTCCCAAGCACAAAGTATTTCGCTTGGCACTTCGCTATAGACAAACATGGTAGGCATCTTCTTGTATGCCACAATCTGTATAGTTGCATTTCCCGACATAAATGCAAATCTGTTCAATGGAATGTGACCGGAACGAAGTCTAAATGCCGTAAATAATAAATATGACGACTAAATTTACATTTGTCCATCCAAGACACATCCCAGGACTATCAGAATTTTAATAAAAATTTGATAAGATTTAATGGGTTGTTTTTTTTATTAATATTATTAAATTAAAATTAAAATTAAATTAAAATTAATAATTTAATGTAATTAGATAGGTTTAAAAGACTCATTATTGATATGGTTACTTTTCAATTCCAGGAGGGTGCAGTCGCAGGCGTTCCTCCCACGGAAGGCGCATTGCACCAGCACGACGAGCCGCTCGCGTCCGACAAGGACAACCTCTTCATCGACGATGACGAGAACGGCTCCGGTGTAGAGATCGACGAGAGCTCCGGATCCGGGTGGGGACCGGGACCCGGCCCGGACGACGAGGACGGACGCGCCGGATCAGGTGACGCCCCGGACGCGCCGCCCGATGACGAAGACTTCAAACCGCGACTCCCGACAACCGACGCGGGTCCGGCTCTCGAGTATGACGATAACAGTAACGAGCCGGACATCGACGCGGACGAGACCGAGACTCGTTACAACGAGTCCGAGAGCCGTCCGGTTCCGGCCACGGAACCGCCGCAACCAGTAGATATCGATGTAGTCAGTCGTGAGTAGAGGCTGAAGCATGCCAGTTTTGTTGCCAATTATTGTTGAACTTCTGTTTGTTACACGAATGCAAGTTACGGTAAATTCCTGAAGCAATGCTTTCCGGGAAGGATGGTCAGAGAGCGTACGAGGTTTTTAGTCTGTATAGGTATACCAGAGAATACCACCTCTCCCAGTGAAGTCGGCCATGCCACGTGGCATTCATGAGATATTCTCCTACAGGAAAGAAACGGACAATAACCGACCAATTGGTAAACTCAATTTTACCACAACAGTACCCCATTCAGCGAACACGCTTGGTTTGGTATCAATATATTTAAAAAAAGTTACGGTAAATTCGAATGTAGCTGATAACTGTGTTGATTTTGACGAAACGAACCTAAAATTTCTAAATTAACTCTGGTCTGGTCTAAATGCGACGAGTTACCACTTCGGTGGTTGGCTAAGAAGTACCGCAAAGCGATTTAGTTTTTCGGTACTATGGAATGTAGAAAACGTTAGGATTATACTAACGACTAGCAAACGCCCGCGGCTTCGCTCACGTTGAAGTTCTGCTTTACTCCCTCAAGCGTTTAATTTCCAAAATTCCTGTCGTCGCCATTCATTTTGATTAGGACCACAATTTTTCACTACCTTGCTGATAATAGTCAAATATCGATTTTCAAAGCAATCGGCCCAGTAACCAAAAAAATCAAAATGGCGGCCACTTCTTTAAATTTTGACCACAACTTCCCTCTCTATGCTTGCTGCGATAGTCAGATATCGATTTACAAAACAATCGCCCCAGTAATAAAAAAGATCAAAATGGCGGCCACTTTTTTCAATTTTGACTACAAATTCCTTCTCTATGCTTGCTTCTATAGTCACATATTGATTTTCAAATCATTCGGCCCAGTAACAAAAAAGTTCAAAATGGCGGCCATTTTTTTCAATTTTGACCACAAATTCCTTCTCTATGCCTGATTCTATAGTCACATATTGATTTTCAAATCATTCGGCCCAGTAACAAAAAAGTTCAAAATGGCGGCCATTTTTTTCAATTTTGACCACAAATTCCATCTCTATGCTTGCTACTATAGTCCCATATTGATTTTCAAATCATTCGGCCCTGTAACAAAAAAGTTCAAAATGGCGGCCATTTTTTTCAATTTTGACCTTTGATTCTTATTCTATGCTTGATGCAATGGTCGGATATTAATTTTGAAAGATATCGGTCCAATAACAAAAAAGTTCAAAATGGCGGCCATTTTTTTCAATTTTGACCACAAATTCCATCTCTATACTTGCTTCTATAGTCCCATATTGATTTTCAAATCATTCGGCCCAGTAACAAAAAAGTTCAAAATGGCGGCCATTTTTTTCAATTTTGACCACAAAATCCTTCTCTATGCTTGCTTTAACAGTCACATTATGATTTTCAAATCATTCGGCCCCGTAACAAAAAAGTTCAAAATGGCGGCCAATTTTTTAAGTTTTGACCTTTGATTCTTATTCTATGCTTGATGCAATGGTCGGATATTAATTTTGAAAGATATCGGTCCAATAACAAAAAAGTTCAAAATGGCGGCCATTTTTTTCAATTTTGACCACAAATTCCATCTCTATACTTGCTTCTATAGTCCCATATTGATTTTCAAATCATTCGGCCCAGTAACAAAAAAGTTCAAAATGGCGGCCATTTTTTTCAATTTTGACCACAAAATCCTTCTCTATGCTTGCTTTAACAGTCACATTATGATTTTCAAATCATTCGGCCCCGTAACAAAAAAGTTCAAAATGGCGGCCAATTTTTTAAGTTTTGACCTTTGATTCTTATTCTATGCTTGATGCAATGGTCGGATATTAATTTTGAAAGATATCGGTCCAATAACAAAAAAGTTCAAAATGGCGGCCATTTTTTTCAATTTTGACCACAAATTCCATCTCTATACTTGCTTCTATAGTCCCATATTGATTTTCAAATCATTCGGCCCAGTAACAAAAAAGTTCAAAATGGCGGCCAGTTTTTTCAATTTTGACCACAAAATCCTTCTCTATGCTTGCTTTAACAGTCACATTATGATTTTCAAATCATTCGGCCCCGTAACAAAAAAGTTCAAAATGGCGGCCAATTTTTTAAGTTTTGACCTTTGATTCTTATTCTATGCTTGATGCAATGGTCGGATATTAATTTTGAAAGATATCGGTCCAATAACAAAAAAAGTTCAAAATGGAGGCCAATTTTTTAATTTTTGACTACATTTTTTTTTCTATGCTTGCTGCAATGGTCAGATCTCCATTTTGAAAGGATTCGGTCCAATAACAAAAAAGTTCAAAATGGCGGCCAATTTTTTAAATTTTGACCTCAGATTCTTATTCTATGCTTGATGCGATGGTCAGATATCCATTTTGAAAGAATTCGGTGCAATAAGAAAAAAGTTCAAAATGGCGGCCATTTTTTTCAATTTTGACCACAAATTCCTTCTCTATGCCTGCTTCTATAGTCACATATTGATTTTCAAATCATTCGGCCCAGTAACAAAAAAGTTCAAAATGGCGGACATTTTTTTTCAATTTTGACCACAAAATCCTTCTCTATGCTTGCTTTAATAGTCACATATTGTTTTTCAAATCATTCGGCCCAGCAACAAAAAAGTTCAAAATGGCGGCCAATTTTTTAAATTTTTACCTTTGATTCTTATTGTATGCTTGATCCAATAGTCGGATATTAATTTTGAAAGACATCGGTCCAATAATGAAAAAGTTCAAAATGGCGGCCAAATTTTTATTTGACCTCAGATTCTTTTTCTATGTTCGCTGCAACGGTCGGATATTAATTTTGAAAGAATTCGGTCCAATAACGAAAAAGTTCAATATGGCGGCCAATTTTTTAAATTTTGACCTCAGATTCTTTTTCTATGCTCGCTGCAACGGTCGGATATTAATTTTGAAAGAATTCGGTGCAATAACGAAAAAGTTCAAAATGGCGGCCAATTTTTTAAATTAAGACTACTCATTTTCTATGCTTGCTGCAATGGTCGGATATTAATTTTGAAAGAATTCGGTCTAATAACGAAAAAGTTCAAAATGGCGGCCAATTTTTTAATTATTGACTACGTATTCTTTTTCTATGCTTGCTACAATGGTCAGATATCCATTTTGAAAGAATTCGGTCCAATAACGAAAAGGTTCAAAATGGCGGTCATTTTTTTAAATTTTGAGTACATATTCTTTTTCTATGCTCGCTGCAACGGTTGGATATTAATTTTGAAAGAAATCGGTCCAAGAACGAAAAAGTTTAAAATGGCGTCCAATTTTTTAAATTTTGTCCACAGATTCCTTTTCTACGTTTGCTGTCATATGAGAAAAAGAATGAACAAATTTATTCCAAAATCAAAGAAGTTCGCAAATGTTCCCATCCTTAAATTTGAAATTCGAATATCCCCGCCGCAGTACAAATTCAACAACCTAGGTACCCTGATTAGTACGAATCAAAATTTTGTCGGAATCGAAAAAATTACACTTTTGTATGGAGAAATCCCTAAAACCAACGATTTTTACCCCTTAAACATGGAATTTCTGGAATCCCCGTCTTAGTACGAATTCATGACCTAATATCTACCTAGGTACCAAATTTGAGATATCTACGACTTTTAGTTTTTCGGGAATCCCTGGAACAACGAAAAAATTTACACTTTTGTATGGAGAAATCCCGAAAACCAACGGTTTTTACCCCTTAAACATGGAATTTCTGGAATCCCCGTCTTAGTACGAATTCATGACCTAATATCTACCTAGGTACCAAATTTGAGATATCTACGTCTTTTAGTTTTTCGGGAATCCCTGGAACAACGAAAAAATTTACACTTTTGTATGGAGAAATCCCGAAAACCGACGGTTTTCACCCCTTAAAATTTGAATTTCTGGAATCCCCGTCTTAGTACGAATTCATGACCTAATATCTACCTAGGTACCAAATTTGAGATATCTACGACTTTTAGTTTTTCGGGAATCCCTGGAACAACGAAAAAATTTACACTTTTGTATGGAGAAATCCCGAAAACCAACGGTTTTTACCCCTTTAACATGGAATTTCTGGAATCCCCGTCTTAGTACGAATTCATGACCTAATATCTACCTAGGTACCAAATTTTAGATCTCTACGACTTGTAATTTTTCGGGAATCTCTGGAACAACGAAAAAAATTACACATTTGTATGGAGAATTCCCGAAAACCAACGGTTTTTACCCCTTAAAATTTGAATTTCTGGAATCCCCGTCTTAGTACGAATTCATGTCCTAATATCAACCTAGGTACCAAATTTCAGATCTCTACGACTTGTAGTTTTTCGGGAATCCCTGGAACAACGAAAAAAATTACACTTTTGTATGGAGAAATCCCTAAAACCAACGGGTTTTACCCCTTAAACATGGAATTTCTGGAATCCCCGTCTTAGTACGAATTCATGACCTAATACCTACCTAGGTACCAAATTTCAGATCTCTACGACCTATAGTTTAGACGGAATCCGTGGAACAACCAAAATGCCTCACTCTTTTATATATATAGATAACACCTTCGCTTCATCTTCACTCATCATTGAGTAAAATTGCAGTGAAGTTCTAGAATATTAGTTGTATAGAATAAAAACTGTTTTCAGTCAGTCACGTGTTCGTGGAACAAACAAAGTTTACATTTATTTTAGTTTTGTTTGTATGTGCAATCATCGTTTGTTCGACATTCAAGTAGATATTTTTTTTCTTTTCTTTGTCTACTGATGATGATTTCACATTAACAACTTTACGTAACTCGTTTATTATTTGAATAAGCATTTTATTTTCCTTCTTTATCATTCCGAACATTATCCAGCTTATCGGTGTTACTATTTCGTATTAGTATTTTTAGTTTTTAATTTTAGGTAGGTGCCTTAGTTACCCACTTACTGCGCAGAAGTACTGCAATGTTTAATTCCAATAAAATAGCCTATTCATATAATTTTATAAACAGGGATATAACTTGAACCTTAAAGCATTTTTTTACGGTGGTTAAGACAGAAATTACTATGAAAATAGTTGAGAACTAATAAGTTTTTTAACTTAACAAAAAATATGTTATGTTAGGTACGTATCAACAAATTTTTAAACCAAATGATTCAAATCGAATGTTAGCTATTATTATTCCAAAACGGTACCGATTTGCCTGTAAAAATGCAAATTTTGTGCATAATTATAGCTACATTCATTCAGGACAGAAGACAAGACAATGTCTATGTAGGTAAAAAATTATTCATTTCTTTGAATAGCATCATTATCTAATAATTAGTAGATACGAAGTTTTCGTGTCGTGGCAGTAGGGAACTAGAGACGCGCTCGTATATTAATTACCTTGATTAATGTTTTTAAATGCAATAGGTACTTGTTGACTAACGTAATTATGTTCATTAATCCCACAATAGTTTCCTGAACATTGGACTTAACGGTTATTTTTACGAACTGTGTCTCTTTGTTAATATTCTTTACGGTAAAGTTATGTGGTGGAACTTGACTTATAAATAGGTAATTAATTACTACTACGGTTCTATTTTTTATCGAGGAATTAGGTAAGTTAGTCATTCGATGTGAACAATCCTTTTCTTCGTGCATGAGATCATTAGCATCATCTTTTTTAACAGTTTTCGCGGCAACATCGACTTATTAAAATTGAAATAAAACTATTCGATAATTATTGGAATTAAAAAGTAATTGGAATTTTGTTTTTATTGTAAAGTTAGTTCGTATTATGTAATTTATAAATGTTACTTATCTATCACATTAAACGAATACTTCATTTGGTATAACGACAAATTACCAAATAATTATAAGTTTATGGTTTATAGACTTTTTTCAGGGAATGCAATATCTTGACCCATTGATAGAGATAAAAGTATTGGCCGTCTATATTTCAACCAGACATTGCGTAAGAAAAATGTGTTCATCTCTATCGTAATCGTAAACGAATTCTGGCCCGCGATTGGCTGACGTAAATCAGGGAACCAATCAGCGGGCAGATTTTTACCATTACTATAACGATGAATCCCTTTTTCTGACACAATCGCCTGCCAGACCTCTGATTTCGTACACATATAAAACATTTACCATAGCCAATAGTCATAGAATGGGTACCTAACGATACGTTTTATGCGGTAAATACTAAACCGCAATAGACAAGTCATACCTACCATTGATAATAATGACGTCAAGAATGTCGACTTGTATTTTATTTACGAATAGTTTCATTTCAACGATGACGTATACCTGTATTGACAGTTTAACCATTCCATTTTCAAAATAAATTTTAAGCATGTTCTTGAATTTACGTACGTTTTTCTTACTACTTTCTTTACACCGTCTAATTATATCTTAATTTTTCTTATATTTATCGTTCTTGACGTGCTTTTTGAACTTCCTTTTACGAACCCAATCCCCAATCAAAGAATCCAAAATTAACAAGTCTTCGTCATCAAATTTACTGACACTACCTTTACTAAATGAAAATATTGCCTTTACTCTGCTAACAACTTTTCTATTATTCAACTCGTTAAAAGATCTTACTTTTACGGAGTTCACACTTAATTTACGAATAAACAATTAGTACAGTGAATAACGTCATATATTGTATAGTAATTATATTAAGTACTTAAAGTTAAATAGTTATGAATAATAAAGTACCGTATCCAGACACAGTAAAATATTAGTGGCGCTTAAAATTCTGTAACTAAATAATATTTGTAAAAGTAAATATTTCTTTGTTGTTTTCATTGTTAGTGTTAGCAGTTTCGTTGTAAGGGATTAAAAAAGTAATAATCGGATAAAAGAACAGAAATAAGTTTAAAATAAATGACGTAAATACTAAATAGCCTTCAATAAGAATCCTTACGGAAACATAACTAACTATTTTTAAGGATTCTTTGTAATTATTGTCACTAATCCGGCACTTACGTTATAATTTCAGCCCGTATATTGAAGCCTTCAGAGGAAGGAGTGAACACACACGTATCAGGCGAGGAACAACCCGGTCGACCAGACCAAACTGATATCAGTATATCATCAGGGGAGGATATCAACCCGCCTGTCATTGTAAGTTGATTTTCTTTTTATCGTTACCTATAAAGATATGTAAGGCGTTTCCCTGCGTGATAGAATCAGAAATGAGGAGATCCGCAGGAGAACCAAAGTCACCGGCACAGCCAAAACTATTAGCAAGCTGAAGTGGCAGTGGGCAGGTCACGCTTGTCGTAAGGGTGGTGGCCGTTGGAGCCGGAAAGTCCTGGAGTGGAGACCGCGTACAAGTAAGCGTAGTGTGGGGCGACTTCCAGCCCGGATCGACGATATAAAGCGGGTGGCGGGAAGAGGCTTGATGAGGAAGGCTGAGGACAAGATTGCAGAGCAGCCGTAGGACCGAGAAAACTTAATTGTAACGTGCTTGCCCAAACACGAGGGTAATCATCGCAAAGTTCCAAGCTCCGGGCTGCTATTAAAAAATTCTTATGGATACTTAAATCAAACCCGACCCGGGATTCGAGTCCAGATCAGGGGGCTGATTCTGTATCGTCCAGTTTGTTAGTTAGTAACCCTTACTGGGTTATTAACTAAGAAAACGTAGGCAAAAATTTTGCTAACTAACAAACTGAACGATACAGAATCAGCCTACTGGTCGAATATGCTGACGACTTGGCCAACGTTATACAAAGGCGACATTGGCTAAATAAAACTAACTCGACGATCATCTTAAATTGCAGGACCAGGAGCAGTCTGGTTCGAACATAGAACCGAAGTCGCAGCCCGCGGACAACGGGGTGTTCATCATGAACGCCAAGCCAGAGGACCGTGCCACCAGCTTCTTCGCGCAGCCGGGCATACTTGCCGGTGAGTGTTGCCATTATTTTTATATACAGGAAACGCCTAACGCATACCCCCTTAGAGAAAACAAAAGAGGTTATGTAGGGGTTTCACCCACGAAAAATTATCTGTTTCCCGCTGGCGAGACTGTCGTATTCATTGCGCTCCGCCGAGAGTTTATGTTCTAGTAATGAGACCTAAGTTTACCATTTCTCCCACTAGTGGCGCTGATGGGAGTAGGAGACCTGTGAGACTATTATATTTTTCAACACTCATTTCTTATTAATTTCTTATTACTATTATTATATTTTAAATGGTTAATACTAGAAATAAGTAAATAACACAATTTACCCACCAACGAGTATTATAAATCGCAAAGAATATTTGACAAGTTTACACACAGTGGCGCTGCCCAAGCGGGTTACAGAAGAACTACTCAGATTTGACCTCCACACCAAACAGTTGGTAGTTTTAGAGGCAAGATTTCTGGGCAAATTGATACTTAACTGACGTCTCAGGATGAGCGCAGTATAGGGCCGTATGATATGGAAATGCAAAGTGCATCTGACAGCACTGCACCTCACTGCTGGCGTGCACTTTTTGCTCATCATTGTTATGTAAACAAACGGTTGATTGAACGGTTGATTGAACGGTTTGCTCATCATTGTTATGTAAACAAACGGTTGATTGAACGGTTGATTGAACGGTTTGCTCATCATTGTTATGTAAACAAACCTCGAAACATCGAAACCTGGGCGGTTTTGGACTCACTGCAGCGATGCCAAGTCGATTGGCGATACATCGAAGTGTTGAGATGTCTCTACGACGCCGCCACAATGACCGTTCAGGTGCAGAACCATGCAACACATCCGATACCAATTCGAAGGGGAGTAAGGCAGGGAGACGTCATTTCTCCGAAACTGTTTACTTCCGCTCTCGAGGATGTGTTCAAGGTTTTGGACTGGAAAGGTTTTGGCATAAACGTAAATGGCGAATACATCTCACACTTACGGTTTGCATACGACATAGTAATATTGGCAGAAACGCCGCAGGATCTTGAGCAAATGCTGACCGATCTTAGCACTTCTTCCAGACGAGTGGGTCTTAAGATGAACGTGGACAAAACAAAGATCATGTTCAATGAATACGTCATCACAAGGCCCATCATTGTCGAGAATGCCAGCATCGAAGTTGTTCAAGAATATAACTACCTAGGACAGACTATACAGTTAGGTATAGTACGATTCACGAAAGATGACCACAAATGGCGGGCCTATTTTAGGTCTCTTTGGACTTATCTAACTAATATTATGGTCTTATTTATTTTAACTAATATATATGGTCTTATTTAACTAATTTATGGTAATTATTTTGGCTTGAGTCTTTTCTTCACGAGTGTTCATGAAAAAAAGACCCGCCATTTGTGGTCATCTTTCGTGAATCGTACTATAGAAACAACTTCGACAAGGAAGCTGACAGGAGAATTCAGCTGGGATGGGCAGCATTTGGAAAACTGCGTCAAGTCTTCAACTCGCCGATACCCCAATGCCTAAAGACAAAAGTCTTCAACGCCTGCGTCTTGCCGGTCATGACATACGGAGCAGAAACGTGGACACTCACAGTAGGCCTTGTCCACAAGTTCAAAGTCGCTCAGCGTGCTATGGAGAGGGCTATTCTGGGTGTTTCTCTGAAGGATAGAATCCGCAACGAGGACATCCGCAGGAGAACCAAGGTTACCGACATAGCCCAACGGATTAGCAAGCTGAAGTGGTAGTGGGCAGGCCATATCTGTCGCAGAACCAACGGCCGTTGGGGCAGACGTGTTCTGGAGTGGAGACCACGTACCGGCAAGCGCAGCGTGGGACGACCTCCTGCCCGCTGGACCGATGACCTAAAGAAGGTCGCTGGTAAAGTCCGAAACTGTTTACTTCCGCTCTCGAGGATGTGTTCAAGGTTTTGGACTGGAAAGGTTTTGGCATAAACGTAAATGGCGAATACATCTCACACTTACGGTTTGCAGACGACATAGTAATATTGGCAGAAACGCCGCAGGATCTTGAGCAAATGCTGACCGATCTTAGCACTTCTTCCAGACGAGTGGGTCTTAAGATGAACGTGGACAAAACAAAGATCATGTTCAATGAATACGTCATCACAAGGCCCATCATTGTCGAGAATGCCAGCATCGAAGTTGTTCAAGAATATAACTACCTAGGACAGACTATACAGTTAGGTATAGTACGATTCACGAAAGATGACCACAAATGGCGGGCCTATTTTAGGTCTCTTTGGACTTATCTAACTAATATTATGGTCTTATTTATTTTAACTAATATATATGGTCTTATTTAACTAATTTATGGTAATTATTTTGGCTTGAGTCTTTTCTTCACGAGTGTTCATGAAGAAAAGACCCGCCATTTGTGGTCATCTTTCGTGAATCGTACTATAGAAACAACTTCGACAAGGAAGCTGACAGGAGAATTCAGCTGGGATGGGCAGCATTTGGAAAACTGCGTCAAGTCTTCAACTCGCCGATACCCCAATGCCTAAAGACAAAAGTCTTCAACGCCTGCGTCTTGCCGGTCATGACATACGGAGCAGAAACGTGGACACTCACAGTAGGCCTTGTCCACAAGTTCAAAGTCGCTCAGCGTGCTATGGAGAGGGCTATTCTGGGTGTTTCTCTGAAGGATAGAATCCGCAACGAGGACATCCGCAGGAGAACCAAGGTTACCGACATAGCCCAACGGATTAGCAAGCTGAAGTGGTAGTGGGCAGGCCATATCTGTCGCAGAACCAACGGCCGTTGGGGCAGACGTGTTCTGGAGTGGAGACCACGTACCGGCAAGCGCAGCGTGGGACGACCTCCTGCCCGCTGGACCGATGACCTAAAGAAGGTCGCTGGTAAAGTCCGAAACTGTTTACTTCCGCTCTCGAGGATGTGTTCAAGGTTTTGGACTGGAAAGGTTTTGGCATAAACGTAAATGGCGAATACATCTCACACTTACGGTTTGCAGACGACATAGTAATATTGGCAGAAACGCCGCAGGATCTTGAGCAAATGCTGACCGATCTTAGCACTTCTTCCAGACGAGTGGGTCTTAAGATGAACGTGGACAAAACAAAGATCATGTTCAATGAATACGTCATCACAAGGCCCATCATTGTCGAGAATGCCAGCATCGAAGTTGTTCAAGAATATAACTACCTAGGACAGACTATACAGTTAGGTATAGTACGATTCACGAAAGATGACCACAAATGGCGGGCCTATTTTAGGTCTCTTTGGACTTATCTAACTAATATTATGGTCTTATTTATTTTAACTAATATATATGGTCTTATTTAACTAATTTATGGTAATTATTTTGGCTTGAGTCTTTTCTTCACGAGTGTTCATGAAGAAAAGACCCGCCATTTGTGGTCATCTTTCGTGAATCGTACTATAGAAACAACTTCGACAAGGAAGCTGACAGGAGAATTCAGCTGGGATGGGCAGCATTTGGAAAACTGCGTCAAGTCTTCAACTCGCCGATACCCCAATGCCTAAAGACAAAAGTCTTCAACGCCTGCGTCTTGCCGGTCATGACATACGGAGCAGAAACGTGGACACTCACAGTAGGCCTTGTCCACAAGTTCAAAGTCGCTCAGCGTGCTATGGAGAGGGCTATTCTGGGTGTTTCTCTGAAGGCAACGAGGACATCCGTAGGAGAACCAAGGTTACCGACATAGCCCAACGGATTAGCAAGCTGAAGTGGTAGTGGGCAGGCCATATCTGTCGCAGAACCAACGGCCGTTGGGGCAGACGTGTTCTGGAGTGGAGACCACGTACCGGCAAGCGCAGCGTGGGACGACCTCCTGCCCGCTGGACCGATGACCTAAAGAAGGTCGCTGGTAGCGGGTGGATGAGGAAGGCGGAGGACCGTGTGTGGTGGCGCGCTCTCGGAAAGATTATGTCCAGCAGTGGATATCTATGGGCTGATTAGTTAGTAGTTATGTACTTAAACAAAAGATTCCGACCAATTGAGCACCTCCTCCTTTTTTTTGAAGTCGGTTAAAAAAACATACAAAAGACTTCCAACACTCGGTAGAAACTATGTTTGGAATAACACTTAAAAAAACTGAAATATAAAAAACATTTTACATTTTTATGAGTGATTTTACCTATCACTGGATAGATGGCGCTGTCTTCAGCGCTAACGGATTCGTTATATCCATAATAAATGATTACGTGATTGCATGCGTGCCCATTCTGTTGACTATAAGCACGGTCGCGAACCACGAAGAATTTCGTACATCGACCTGTTACTACCTGTCTCTGTCACTCCCGCGTCAAAATAGTGCGTCACGCTCGCACAGATGCAATGACCGCCGTCCTCAGAGATTTTAAACCTTTTACCTGCGAACTTAAAGTTTGTTTTTGTTTTTGTTATATTGTTTTGTTTGTTAGTTTTTAATTAATACATTGCTCAAATTTGCTCAAAAAGATGATATTTCCGGGTATTTTTAGCGTGCGCAAAGTTATTCTTTTCCGCACCAGAGCTTTTTGATTTCCCCCTGCATGATGGATCCAAATCATTGAAGGAGGTTATCATGTAAAAAGTTTTCGCTACAAAATTATTGTAAAAAATAGCAGTAATGTAATTATTTTACTTTCTAACTACTATAAATACGTAAATAAAATTTAATATAAATTTATTACAATGATTTCCTTTCGTTTTCTATTATTTTTTTGGAAATGTGTGGCTGCGGCTGTTATATTTAATCTGTGCTTTGAGTTCTTTTTATTGTCTATGATTCCTTGTTATTAATATTGATTTTTCAAATTCCATGCAAAACTTTTTTTTCGCCTTCGAATATTTCATCTAAACCGCATTAACAGAAAAATGTTTGTGACCACTGTCAGTAGGCAAAGAGGTCATTGTACAAAATTCTTCGTGGTTCGCGACCGTGCTATAGTAAGAGAAACTTTCAGTCTTGATTTTCGTAGATTTTCTTTGTAACGGCATTTTCGTTATGTTAAAAATCTATTCGCGTAGCCCTCTGCGCGATACTCTCCGAATATACTTAATTTTCTTTTATTAAAATGTGTGTTGCCTAAATTTCCAGCTGTGATCGGCGGGGCGGTGGTGGGCCTGCTGTGCGCGATCCTGGTGGTGATGTTCATCGTGTACCGCATGCGCAAGAAGGACGAGGGCTCGTACGCGCTGGACGAGCCCAAGCGCAGCCCCGCCGCCGCCTCCTACGGGAAGGGCCACAACAACCGCGAGTTCTACGCGTGAGACCACTCCGAACAAACTCTGCCACAAGTCTACTGAGTTTCACACTGTATCGCGCGATACGCGTTCGATTCTACAGCCTTGAGTGTAACTTTTTGAGTTGAGCCACTAAACATATAGGTATACCCTGGACAGGGCAGCGAAAAAATGTCGTCAGTTTCTCGATGCCAAAAACGCTTGTTTTGCCACCAACAGTAAGGCCACGCTGTAGTTCGCTCAGCATTTTAGAATTTTGACAGATCATACTATTTGCTTCTACGAAAATCGTGTCGCCAGTCTTTCGATGCCAAAAACGCTTGTTTTGCCACCAACAGTAAGGCCACGCTGTAGTTCGCTCAGCATTATAGAATTTTGACAGATGGCGCTACTGTTTGCTTGTACGAAAATCGTTCGGATGCCCATATTCTGAGTTTTCTTATCAGTGGTTGAGTCCCTATTGACGACTCCCACATATTGTTTGGCTCCGACCTCTCCAAACCAGTGAAGTGAAACAGTAGCGATATCTGGGGCGAATTTTAAAACCAAAGTCATAATATCGAATACCTACTGTTACTGATAGACCAGGACAACAAAGGAGAATATTCGACTTTTATGTCTTATGTTCAATGTTCATCTATAAAACATGCTATTGATGTAACCGAAAACCGAATTTTGATATAATTTACAGATTACCAACCAATAAATATTCATGGTTCTAGATAATATTATGTCAATTGGCATTTTTTTCGTCAAACGATATTATTTGAAGTGGTGGCCTATATGAACGGTTTTTTCACCGATGATTAAAAAATCATATCATGCCATTCATACATAGGTACTACTTATAATTATGCCAATTCAAGTGCTCGTATATATTTTGAAACTAAAAAGTTACACTCAAAGTTAGGGTCTTGCAAGAACATTTGCCAGTATGTAAAAAAAATATTAATTTTCAGTTGGTTTTTATAGTACCTAATTACTATGTAGATTTGGTATAAAACACTGTTAAAATATAAAATAGTAGGAGTACCTGCCTACTGATATTTCATAATTTTTGCATTATGATTAATGAAACTCACATATGGCAAAAGGTTTATGCAAGACTGTAGAAAAATGTTACACTAAATAACGAATTCCCGAAGGCTAAGAAAGTTTAGGGCAATTTTATAAAAATAAACGATGTTCTTTAATTTGACGCATACCGTCAATTTAACATTCCCATATTGTGGCTAAATTTGTTCTGAAACGAAAACAATAATTAAAATAATATATCAACATATAAAATGTACTGATTGTACCGACTTCTTGTGTACAAGTCATGTGCGAACTAGTGTTGTATGATCGACATACGTTTGTATGATAAAATATGCATTGAATATCAAAATAATTATCAAATTAAGACCAAATTTTGTAACTTTGAGGAGTTTGTGAGATGTCTATAATGTCGTGGTGTATTTACCTACTTCTACTTTTTCGATACCAATGTGTTTGTGTGTTGAAGTCAGAAGTGACACTGACGATAAATCTATAGTTGAATCTGAAAGGGAGATCTTGTATGTTTTGTCTGTAAAAAAATTAATGTGCCATCCGCTTCCTTCGATTGTATATTTGCCAATCATGTTAGTTTTACTCTCATCGCATAGATTATTATAATTATATCATTACGGATAGTCTATGGACACGTTTATATCTTCTGTCTTTAATATTATCGTGTACCTAAAACTTATTCTCTTGTATCCTTAATCTTATATGAGACCCTATGAACAATTTGAACCAACGATGCATATTATGTACTCGCAATTATGATAAAAAAGAAATATTTTAATGGTCTAAATATGAAATGGCAACTGTGTAAATATTATGGTACCTATCAGGTTTTGCAAATTCAATAAAGTAAGAATTTAATCACCAATCCTACGCCAAACTTCTAACTTAAAAGTGTAAACAATATTTCTACACACTAAGGCGAAAATTTTTAGCTTTCTTGTAATTGTAGCTATGAAGGCTTAATGAGAAGAACTCATGACAAACTCAAACGAGATTTTTTTTTATTAAACTTTCATCTTTTAATGATTCGGTCCAAGGCTCCGACTGAAAAACAAGCGCTATGTGTTCCCTTGCTTATATGGGGCACACAGCACCATGCTGAGTTGGGGCCTTTTCCGGGTTGTGCCACATGTGACAGGCGGTGTCTGGTGGTCACTTGGGCAATTATTGGTTTTTGTTGCCCGAGTGGGGGAATTTTCCGGCATCGTTTTAGTACGTAAGGTTTATTGTTTTGTTACATGTGGCATATTTTTTTTTGTAAAATAAAGTTTTTTCATTAATTTTTGTTACGAAACAGCAGCTGGTATACTAAATTTGAAATAAATATGTTTGATATAAAAAAAGGATACGTCAAATATAAGAAAAGGATACAAAATGTAAGCTTTTACACTGTTACACTGCTTCCAGACATTAGTGGACATTGAAAATTTATTCTACAGAAGAATATGCAGAAGAAATCTTATAGAATCAAAATGTACTATCTAATAAATTAATTAATTCTCGAGTTAAGTTTCAATAGTTTTCACCGATTAAGAGTTGAGAGTTTTAGTGACAAAACTGTCTTATACGTGTATGGCTCTATAATTAATAGACAAATATAACTATATCTTTTATCTTGTTAGATTGGTTGTGTTCAGATTTACAGAAACGTATTTTTTCCATCATTTAAATTCTAAATAATAATATTATGTGTGTTTAAATAAAATACATATAGGTACTCTCGACAGGGCAAACGGCGCAAAAAAATGTCGCCAGTTTATCGGTGCCAAAAAATTTGCCACCAACAGTAAGGCCACGCTGTAGTTCACTCAGCAGCCACCTATAGAATCTTGACAGATGGCGCTATTGATTGCTAGTGCGAAAAAGGTTACGTTTAAATGCTATTTTTTATTTGCTATTGTGTAAAAAGTCTTTTAATATGAAAATTATGTCTATATCTCAAAATCTTATTGGTGAAGATTAATGAAAATTAGCGCTGTGTTCCTTTAGCACGTAAGATTTTTTATATTTTCTATACTATAATTAATTTGAGGTTTTATTTTACTTGTTTTCATATCATCTTAGTATAAGTAACTAATCGTTTCACTGGGCTATGAAAGAAATGCTTTTTCGTGTTAACACTATTTCGGTTTAATTTCAAAATTAATGTAATATTATATTTCTCCGTCGGCTACGCAACGAATTTTATTCCAATATTCGATGTTTTTGATTTACTAACAATTTATGTCTCTCTTATTGGATATCGTTAATAAGTTTGTGCTCAGTTTTTTTTCGTAATATTTTTACACCTAAAATACGTTGGAATTATGAATTATGACAATTAAGTCAATTAATTTATTTAAATTATTGTACTAATTAATGGTCACGTACGGAACGATTGTTAATATTAATAATTATTACTTATAATTGTGTATGAATTTTCATAGATATAATGAATCAAATGAAAACTAATCGACTATCATAAGCAATGTACGTAATCATGACAGTGTAATATATTATTCAAATCGTAGCATAAAAATTTTGGAATAGCATTTCGAGAAAAACCGGAAAATAAACCACTTTTCAATATTTCTCAAATTCTACCTAAGCCTAGGAAAAATAGGCTTAAATAAAACGTTATTCGTTTAACAACTGTATAGTTTGTGAAATGCAAAGGCCTAGCCAATATCTGGTGTTTTCTATGGCCATAACTTTTTAAATTAAATAATAATCAATTAAATAAGAAAATGAAAACATGGCTTAAATATCATAAGTAACGGTAGTTTTTGAAAAATATTGTAAACTACATTCCCTATGGAAAATATTTTAGCCACGACGCTCATTTAGTGTAAGAAACTGTACATTGTAAATTCTTTTAGGTCTTAATTAACTAATTTATACATATTATATAAATAACTGAACGATTACCCTACCTTTTTTAATGCCACAACATAAAAGCAATTATTATATTAGCCGAATTAATTTAAATTAAGAATGGATTTGATGTTTTCAGATTTTTTTCCATCAGAAAATTTGTTTAATATCATATTTCATTTTCAATTTAATCTATTAATATATTATATGAATGTATTGTAATTTACAATACCTAATAGGTATTTATTTATAATATTGTGTATTTGCTTGCGTGCAGTAAGAAATATAAAAGAAAATCAATTTAATATTATTCAGGTAGTTTATCTTTGAATTTTCGAATTTAATAATAACATACTAAAATATTTGGTGTTTTTTTCTAAAAGGTATATTGTTACATTGTAATTTTAATGCAAATAAATAATATGACACATGTAATTATTATCTTCCATTACTGCACGGTTATATAAATTGCATATTGTACCTACATAATAATTAATAAAATGTGTATTTTATTAATAATTCATTTAGGTAATTTTGTTGTTAAGTAATGCATTTACATCTTGCAACTTGCAGGTAAGCAAGCATATTAAAAATAATTGCTTTCATTTACATACGGCCTGTGTAAAAAGACAATTAACCTCCTAACTCAAAATAATAATTGTGGGAACATATTGTATTGACCTATTCTCATATCTTTGTTTTATGCCTTAATTGATTTATCGAAGATAAATAACTAACAGGTTTTATTTACAGCAATGCAGCTATGTTATTAATTTAAATTATCAGCTAAAACTTCTAAAAATATGCCTAAATAGAAAAACATACTGTTTTTCGCGCAGCTTCCTATGTGATGTTTTTATACAACTACTAAATCCGTTTACTAGACTTTATTATGATTACTATAATAATATAGGATAAAATTATAAACAATTTTTGTGTCTTTGATTTCTTGTCAATATGGACTTATTTCACTTTAGCCCAAATCAGTTGCTCTTTTTACAAAATGGTTACCTCTTTCCTAATTTTCTTCGTTCAGTCGGATAAAAACCGTAATGCAGCGATAACTTTAAAATAAACAAATCCAAGCAAACAAAAGCCATCAGAATAAAATGAAAATGTGGTCGATTCTGTTGTTCAAAATCTCTAAACTAAATTAATAAAAAAAAAAAAATAGTGCTGCCCTTTTCCATAAGGAACAGTCTAAAA
This sequence comes from Coenonympha arcania, assembly GCA_036785405.1. Taxonomy (NCBI): domain Eukaryota; kingdom Metazoa; phylum Arthropoda; class Insecta; order Lepidoptera; family Nymphalidae; genus Coenonympha; species Coenonympha arcania. Next base: position 17,493,699 of record CM072055.1, read on the forward strand.
AGGAGTCACTGTTTTATTTAAATTAGTTTAGCTAAGAGATTTTGTACTACAGAATTAGCACCAACATGATTATATAATTTCAACATGATAATTTTTTAACATGATAAATATAAATATTTTTTTAACAAAGTATGTGACAATTTAAGTGAAATAAGTTCATATATTTTTTTTGTTTTGTTTTAACTCTTAAGTGATTTCGACATAAGGTTTAGAGTTAGGGTAGGCATAAATATATCGATGTCCACCTTGTAAATAATGCTCCTTTACACTTAGGTAAATATACAGGTCATTACGAAAAGTTGTGTTTTACTTCCCCCGATATAAGCACTAAAACTTTGATGTATATGGGTAATCAAATCGCCAAATTCAAAGGATAATTACCATGGATGTATGGAATCCCATATCAAGCTAATTCAAGTCCAAACGTTATTCATTACCTATATACTACGGTCTCCACATTAACTCCTACCTACATTTATATTTTTTTGAATTAGGGGCATTTATTGAATTTGTTTTTGTCTTTCTCACTCTCACGGATACGTTAGTAAAGTCTTTTCAATCTCGAGCGATACCAGACGTAAACAAACCGACTGCCAGGTCATTCGCTTAAGCAGAGTTGCGCAACCTTTTTAACGTATACTAATTTTTCAAATTTAAAATAAATTTATGTTTTGACAATACTATCGTATTGTTTGTTACCTAAGCTATACTCCGACTTTAGATTAGACTTTTAATTTTGGAACAGAGAGACGCGCGGCTCGCTGGCCAACTGGTTGCCGGCAAACTCGCGTCGAAGCTTGCTTAAGCTATACCCCGACTTTTAAATAGATGTAGTAAAATAAGATTTCGTAATCAAAACTCCAATAAATGTCCTATTTTCACCTAAATTAATTAAAATTTTATAACGTGAGAGAAAACGTAAAAATCACTACTTTGCTTAAAACTCACTAGGTACCGACATTTCAAATTATTTTTGATTCTTTTATTCTATTTTCATACGGAACCCTCAAAAAATATGTGTTATTGTGTCCAGCTCAAAAAAAAAAAAAACATAAGTAAATAAATATATAAGAAAATAAATAATTTTTTTATAAGACTAGGCACCAAATGTCAGTCAAAGTTAATTAAGATCTTTGTAATAAGTAAATAGTTACGTTCATACCTTTGGACGTTTTTTCTTTGGGGAATTAAAATCTGTGGGCGTTCCTTTTGAAGTACTTGGCTGTGGTTCCATATTAGCCAACTAGATATAACAGCAACAGATATCAAACACAACAACTAATACAACAATTATAACACTTATAACTATACACCAGTAACAGATAACAATAATTAACGAAAATAATAACAGGAAATATTTGTAAGTACAGAGAACGAACGAAATTTATATATCACTCCGAGCGCTTCAGGACACGGAATGAAGTAAAACAATTATCTACAAAATCAAATTGCCATCCAAATGTTTACGATAACCCCCATGACATGCTTTGACCTTGAAAGCGAAAGTCGTGAGCGGTGCGGCAGATAGCAAACAAACAAGATAGAAAGAGATAGTCATATTTTGTTTGTTCCGTCGTCGCTACTACTAAATGATCTGCTTTTGTTTACGTCTGGAATCGCGTTTCGTTGAAAAGACTTTAGGTGCGACATGCAGCTCGCGGAAGAATATAACAGAAAAACGACATTTTACTCAAAAACTAAGCCAGTTATCAAAAATCGGTTTGGAGGATGGGAAAACTTTATCTGCTAGAGCAGCATAACCGGGCTCTAATAAACCAATTATTTGTTTTGAAACAGTCACAGGAACTCCATAGCATCTTGATACAAAACTTATGAATCCAGTAGCAGTGTTTATAATCACTGTACATACTACATATGAACATTTTTAATTTTATTACAAATATTTGAATATCCAGAGATGAAACAATACATTTTCAATTGAAATAATATAATGTTTCTCACTTTTTATTGCATTTAAATTTTTCTGTAACCTGATGGCTGATATGCTACCAATTTATGCCACCAGCTGGCAACGCTATCGCCGCGCTCGTTATTGCGTAGGCAATGAAAGATAAGATACCAATTTAATACCCAGGACGAATAGACATAATATACCCTAGACAGGGCGGACGGCGCAAAAAAATGACTCCAGTTCATCGGTGCCAAAAATGCTTATTTTGCCACCAACAGTAAGGCCACGCTGTAGTTCGCTCAGCAGCCACCTATAGAATTTTGACATTTGGCGCTACTGTTTGCTTGTACGAAAAAGATTGATGTAAATCGTTCGAATGCTGATGCATATCGTGAGTTCTCTTATCAGTGCCAGGACGACAAATCTGCTAGTTCTACTACAGCTGACAGCTCAGTGTGCTGATTCCGAGTTTTTTACTTATTCGACAAGTGAGAGCGTAAACGCGAATTTGTATAGGATTGTTGTAGCGACATCTATTGGCACCATTTGTAAACTACTCCAATCCCATACAAATACTCTCTCACGATCGAGTAAGTAAACATATTTTAAAAAACTCGGAATCAGCACACTGAGCTCAATAATTGGCTGAGTTCCACGGGCTACCCGTAAGTGACGATACAGCCGAACCGGCCGCTTAGCCCCTTCGCACACGGCGTATAAGCGTAATGCGTATCGTTATGACGACGCTATGCATAACAAGTGACAATTACCCGCGTCGTCTGCGGACATGTTTGAACATGTTCGTGCTCGTACTGCGGTAGTCGTACGCGCGGATTACGCTACGCTTTTATTGAATTTTATCTACGCTCATTGCTTAAAGTTCGAATTATGAAATCGAAATGTGTCAAATAATTACCTACTTTATTCACAGACTTCTATAATTATTAAAAAGTTATTCATAATAACATCGCTCTACTATGGAAATATTTAAAGAAAGTTGTTTAATATCCATAACGATACATGGCTCTGGATTCCTGTATTTGTATCTGGGGTAATATTTTTTATGTAATATTTTTTTAAGTGAATCCACAGACAACATATAGTTGGTAGTCATTGCCGAGAGTATGGATGGGCCACGATTGACCATAGACAACAACAACAATGTCTATTCTGGTTCTGCACCATATTTGCAGAATTTTGGTGCCATACATACAAATTTTTTACATTTTAATGTGTTATTTTTGTTACTTATATCTACCTAATTAGAGTTTGAAATCCTAGGAAGCTGATGGCGAACGTTAGCGAGGCACAAATAGGCCAGTACCTCTAGCCATATGGCATTTTATCGCTACCTACGCTAAAAAGAGATATGCCACGAAATTAAAAAAAACGTATGAAAATGATCGCTAAATTGGTCACGTGACCCTCCACACACTGGAAGGAATATCTCTTTTGTCTGTCACGAACGCGTAATATTGCATCCGTAAAATTATAAATTGTCTATTTTTATTTATTACGTAACATTTGTATATTAATTTTATTTACTAACATTAACTAATGCGAAAATACACTAAAAAAAAGAACAAAAACATTTGACAGCGGTGGGATTCGAACCCACGCCCTTTCGGACTGGTGCCTAAAACCAGCGCCTTAGACCACTCGGCCACGCTGCCTCACGTGTAGCTTTATGAAATTATGTATAGTAACTTTCGCCTTCTCAACAAAATAATATTTCGAGAAACGTTTTGTTATTAACAGCAAAATATCTACCCCATCACATGCACAACATGTAGTAATATGCTGCTTCAAAAGGAGTCCAAATTCAAATTCAAATTTAAATTTAAAATTCTTTATTGCGAACTTGGTTACAAAAGGTCTTCAATTCTTCATACAATTTATAGGTTCATTCAAGTTCCGCCACATGGCATGCAATATACACTTACTGACTAAGGATATTTACTGAAACCAGACAATAAAAATAAAAATAAACCTCACGCAACTACAGTTTAATTATTGGTTCTTTCAAAATTTCCCAATGATGGACGTGCTCCCAAAATAGATAGGTATCAAATCGGACTAAATACATACGCACGGCCTACACTCACACAAAGGTGCCTCGAAATGAGTGAATCAACGCGATTTTGATACTTTGAGATAAAATTTTATATTTTGTCATTTAGGTATTTTATTATAACGAAATAACTTCGTTCTAAGCTTATTTATTATCTCGCTGCAGACTCGGTCATAAATCATTCGAGTGTCTTGCTCACCGACATCGTACCGGCCGACGAGCGCAGCCACGTGTACAACATATGCGGGGAGGTGAGAGGCTGCACCACTATAGAAGTGTAATTATCTCGCTGCAGACTCGGTCATAAATCATTCGAGTGTCTCACTCACCGACATCGTGCCGGCCGACGAGCGCAGCCGCGTGTGCAACATATGCGGGGAGGTGAGAGGCTGCACCACAATATGTAGAAGTGTAATTATCTCGCTGCAGACTCGGTCATAAATCATTCGAGTGACTCGCTCACCAACATCGTGCCGGCCGACGAGCGCAGCCGCGTGTGTAACATATGCGGGGAGGTGAGAGCCTGCCAACTATAGTAGTGTTATTATCTCGCTGCAGACTCGGTCATAAATCATTCGAGTGTCTCGCTCACCGAGATCGTGCCGGCCGACGAGCGCAGCCGCGTGTGCAACATATGCGGGGAGGTGAGAGGCTGCCAACTATAGTAGTGTTATTATCTCGCTGCAGACTCGGTCATAAATCATTCGAGTGCAGCCGCGTGTGCAACATATGTGGGGAGGTGAGAGGCGCGCTCGTCGGCCGGCACGATGTCGGTGAGCGAGACACTCGAATGATTTATGACCGAGTCTGCAGCGAGATAATAACACTACTATAGTTGGCAGCATCTCACCTCCCCGCATATGTTACACACGCGACTGCGCTCGTCGGCCGGCACGATGTCGGTGAGCGAGACACTCGATTGATTTATGACCGAGTCTGCAGCGAGATAATAACACTACTATAGTTGGCAGCATCTCACCTCCCCGCATATGTTGCACACGCGGCTGCGCTCGTCGGCCGGCACGATGTCGGTGAGCGAGACACTCGAATGATTTATGACCGAGTCTGCAGCGAGATAATAACACTACTATAGTTCACCGACATCGTGCCGGCCGACGAGCGCGCCTCTCACCTCCCCACATATGTTGCACACGCGGCTGCACTCGAATGATTTATGACCGAGTCTGCAGCGAGATAATAACACTACTATAGTTGGCAGCATCTCACCTCCCCGCATATGTTGCACACGCGGCTGCGCTCGTCGGCTGGCACGATGTCGGTGAGCGAGACACTCGAATGATTTATGACCGAGTCTGCAGCGAGATAATAACACTACTATAGTTGGCAGCCTCTTACCTCCCCTCATATGTTGCACACGCAGCTGCGCTCGTCGGCCGGCACGATGTCGGTGAGCGAGACACTCGAATGATTTATGACCGAGTCTGCAGCGAGATTATAACACTACTATAGTTGGCAGCATCTCACCTCCCCGCATATGTTACACACGCGACTGCGCTCGTCGGCCGGCACGATGTCGGTGAGCGAGACACTCGATTGATTTATGACCGAGTCTGCAGCGAGATAATAACACTACTATAGTTGGCAGCATCTCACCTCCCCGCATATGTTGCACACGCGGCTGCGCTCGTCGGCCGGCACGATGTCGGTGAGCGAGACACTCGATTGATTTATGACCGAGTCTGCAGCGAGATAATAACACTACTATAGTTGGCAGCATCTCACCTCCCCGCATATGTTGCACACGCGGCTGCGCTCGTCGGCTGGCACGATGTCGGTGAGCGAGACACTCGAATGATTTATGACCGAGTCTGCAGCGAGATAATAACACTACTATAGTTGGCAGCCTCTTACCTCCCCTCATATGTTGCACACGCAGCTGCGCTCGTCGGCCGGCACGATGTCGGTGAGCGAGACACTCGAATGATTTATGACCGAGTCTGCAGCGAGATTATAACACTACTATAGTTGGCAGCATCTCACCTCCCCGCATATGTTGCACACGCGGCTGCGCTCGTCGGCCGGCACGATGTCGGTGAGCGAGACACTCGAATGATTTATGACCGAGTCTGCAGCGAGATAATAACACTACTATAGTTCACCGACATCGTGCCGGCCGACGAGCGCGCCTCTCACCTCCCCACATATGTTGCACACGCGGCTGCACTCGAATGATTTATGACCGAGTCTGCAGCGAGATAATAACACTACTATAGTTGGCAGCATCTCACCTCCCCGCATATGTTGCACACGCGGCTGCGCTCGTCGGCTGGCACGATGTCGGTGAGCGAGACACTCGAATGATTTATGACCGAGTCTGCAGCGAGATAATAACACTACTATAGTTGGCAGCCTCTTACCTCCCCTCATATGTTGCACACGCAGCTGCGCTCGTCGGCCGGCACGATGTCGGTGAGCGAGACACTCGAATGATTTATGACCGAGTCTGCAGCGAGATTATAACACTACTAGAGTTGGCAGCATCTCACCTCCCCGCATATGTTGCACACGCGGCTGCGCTCGTCGGCCGGCACGATGTCGGTGAGCGAGACACTCGAATGATTTATGACCGAGTCTGCAGCGAGATAATAACACTACTATAGTTGGCAGCCTCTCACCTCCCCGCATATCGACCCTTCTAGGATCAACTGCAGTAAACGACATTTTGGCGAAAATGACTTTTTGACAAGGTTGTATTCAGTTTTTCGAGCTCTATCGAACTGCATTATCAGAATTGTCAAATTCGCGAAAAAATGGCGATTACAGCATAGAAAATTTTGTGGTGGTTTGGTGGTTTAAAAAAAATATACGCAGTAAAAGCCGTAATGACTTGTTTATTTTTTTGCATGGCTTATATTACATATTGCACTTAAAAACTCAGTAGTATTTATCATGACAAATTGTAGTAAAAGACGAAAATTTGTCACTTAGTCAGAATCAAATAATATTAAAATGGTTTTTACTACATTTGGACCATTTGTGATCTTTGTAATATTTTGAGGCAATTTGTTATTTAAGACAAAAAAAGCTTAATATCAATGACAGTAGAATATTTTTTTACGTAGCAACAACCACTTTTACTAAGGAGACAGCAAAAAACATAAAATTCAAAGAAATAAGGATCGTTAATTTTAAAAAGAAGAATTTGAACCAAATGTAATTGTAATATTCTATGAAAGAAGAAGCTTTGTGTGAAAAGGTTCAGCTTTTTCAAAATACTGAAAGGAAAGTGAAACGCAAAGGAAAGGGAAAAGGCAAAGGGATAGGAAAGGGAAAAAAAGAAAGACGAAGCCGAAAATAATGAAAGTGTCCATCACGCTTTCATTCTTTTCGGCTTCGTTAGAGCTTGACCAATTGAAGCCACTACCTAAATACCGACAAAGATTGCCTTTATCCGCAGCAAAACGCCAGGATCTGACAAAATTGTGTTCGAATGGAACTATTCCTAAAAGGGAACCATTTAGGGACAAGGAGTTCAAGGAAATGCCATAAGATGGCAAAATCTTTGATATTCTCACTGACACTGATGAAGAAGATAAGCCTCCATCAGAAGGTGAGGAGGAGACTTTGTAAACGTTACGGTGTCTTTTCTTCAGGAGGTTCAGTTTGATTCAAACTTTTTGGCGGCTCGGAAGTTAGTTGCCGGTGCCGGTGTGCGCAGGTACAGGCAAGTCAAACCGAAAGTCGATACCTTATTTTGTGTTCTGCGCATAGGATCACGCGAAGCTCTGAGCCGCCATAAAGTTTGAATCGAACTATACTTTGATTAGTCTTAATAATATATATAAATCTCGTCTCACAATGTTTGTCTGCGATGGACTCCTAAACTAATGAACCGATTTAGTTCAAACTTCGTGAATATCTGTCATTTGGTCCAACTTAAAAGATAGAATAGACTTAAAAGATCGCGGGCATCAGCTAGTACTTTTATAAAACAGTGTGTGCGTGTGGGTAAACTTATTTTTTTTACAATTTATTGTTTTTAATATAAATTCGTTCTATATACTTTAAACTTTGTGCAATTTTAATATGAAACTTTGTGCCATGATAAAATGTAAACGTTGCTAGATAATTCGAGTTTAAGGCCTTAAAACAAAGAAAATATATTATTGATGCTTGTGTTCCTTTAAAAATTTATATTAATGTGTAAGACGTTTATATTTAGTATTTAGTGATTTGAATCGAGACAATATAAATATTCGTCTTATTTAGTGAGCACTAGACAACATTTATTTGTGTAAGGTTTGCTAATTTCTTAATTTACGACGACGATTGCCTATTAAAATTGTTACTTAATAGACGTGTTATACCAAAACGGTACCAAAGATAATTTAAATAGGTACTTTTACTTCCACTACTAGTTTTTAAAAGGCAGCAATGCAAAGAATCGATAATGCCAGCATATCTTAAGGTTTGTTAAATGTTTTAACCAAAGTAATAATGAAACTTTGTATTAATTAGCTGCAAATACAACAATAAACCCATTTTTTCCTATGCAATCCTGTCTTGTACTACAAATAAAAGGTAGATTATTGGCAAGTTAATATATTTTCGTGGCTCTTACTACAATTTTACAGAATTTAGCAATCGTTACGTAGAAGTAAGCGCCATCCAGCAAAAAAAAAATTGTGGTAAAAGCCACTCAACTTCTAAACCCTTACAGGTACAAAGTTCTTGTTTATATCAATTGAAAATTCCCAAAGTCTTACAAAAAAAGAACTAAAAGATATAAATATAACTATAACAACAAAAAAAAGACAACGAAATCTGTAAAATATTTTTTGTTTTTTTGCTCTCCTGAAAAGTAGAGTTTTGGCGTTTACTGCAGTTGATCTTAGAAGGGTCGATATGTTGCACACGCGGCTGCGCTCGTCGGCCAGCACGATGTCGGTGAGCGAGACACTCGAATGATTTATGACCGAGTCTGCAGCGAGATAATAACACTACTATAGTTGGCAGCCTCTTACCTCCCCTCATATGTTGCACACGCGGCTGCGCTCGTCGGCCGGCACGATGTCGGTGAGCGAGACACTCGAATGATTTATGACCGAGTCTGCAGCGAGATAATAACACTACTATAGTTGGCAGCATCTCACCTCCCCGCATATGTTACACACGCGGCTGCGCTCGTCGGCCGGCACGATGTCGGTGAGCGAGACACTCGAATGATTTATGACCGAGTCTGCAGCGAGATAATAACACTACTATAGTTGGCAGCATCTCACCTCCCCGCATATGTTGCACACGCGGCTGCGCTCGTCGGCCGGCACGATGTCGGTGAGCGAGACACTTGAATGATTTATGACCGAGTCTGCAGCGAGATAATAACACAACTATAGTGGTGCAGCCTCTCACCTCCCCGCATATGTTGCACACGCGGCTGCGCTCGTCGGCCGGCACGATGTCGGTGAGCGAGACACTCGAATGATTTATGACCGAGTCTGCAGCGAGATAATAACACTACTATAGTTGGCAGCATCTCACCTCCCCGCATATGTTGCACACGCGGCTGCGCTCGTCGGCCGGCACGATGTCGGTGAGCGAGACACTCGAATGATTTATGACCGAGTCTGCAGCGAGATAATAACACTACTATAGTTGGCAAATGGCAGCCTCTCACCTCCCCGCATATGTTGCACACGGAGGCTGCACTACTATAGTAGTGTAATTATCTCGCTGCAGACTCGGTCATTAATCATTCAGCTAGCTAGAGGCTAGCTCTATACGTTTAGGAGATCCAGTAGTAGTCTTCGAAGTATACCTTCAGGTCACTCAACCAAGTCAAGTGGAAAGGTCTTTTCATAACTAACAAAACGAGCCCAAACTCGGCACGGCTAGCTCTATACGTCTAGGAGATCCAGTAGTAGTCTTCGAAGTATACCTTCAGGTCACTCAACCAAGTCAAGTGGAAAGGTCTTGTCATAACTAACAAAACGAGCCCAAACTCGGCACGGCTAGCTCTATACGTCTAGGAGATCCAGTAGTAGTCTTCGAAGTATACCTTCAGGTCACTCAACCAAGTCAAGTGGAAAGGTCTTGTCATAACTAACAAAACGAGCCCAAACTCGACACGGCTAGCTCTATACGTCTAGGAGATCCAGTAGTAGTCTTCGAAGTATACCTTCAGGTCACTCCACCAAGTCAAGTGGAAAGGTCTTTTCATAACTTACAAAACGAGCCCAAACTCGGCACGGCTAGCTCTATACGTCTAGGAGATCCAGTAGTAGTCTTCGAAGTATACCTTCAGGTCACTCCACCAAGTCAAGTGGAAAGGTCTTTTCATAACTAACAAAACGAGCCCAAACTCGAGACGGCTAGCTCTATACGTCTAGGAGATCCAGTTACCAGTAGTAGTCTTCTAAGTATACCTCCAGGTCACTAGTACGCTTGGGGAACAAATAAAATAAATGGAATAAAATAAATAAACTCAATTCTAGCTAATTATAATAAAATATAATATTGTAGGTACTGTAGGTGCTTACCTTTTCAAAAATATGTCAGGACAGTATTACGTAAAGTATCAAGATAGTTATTGCCAAATATCCGTGTACGTACAGCGATGTTTTTCAATCAGCAACTGCTCGCAAACGACGTGCAGTCCCACTCGCGAAGGCAGCCAAAGGCTGACTGATTGATATTTGAATTTTGAAATAGTAGAAACCTGTGACCGAGTAAAATAAAATAACCCTAATTGTAACCTCTTTAAGATTTACGCTTGTAAGCAAAATATGTGAAAACAATGCACGCGAACTTCATTTTTTTTTCATTTACTGTTTGTCTTTTTTTTGTTATTTTTTCTACCACCGTGTATAGATGAACATATCTACTGTCAGTTGATATTTTTAAAAGACATAAAATCGGTATGTTTTTACAGAAAAATGTACCGAAACTCACTCCTAAATCGCCAATTTTGTGAGAAGAGATGATTTAAACTATTTTTATAGTACTAAAAGTAAAGATTTTTAACCAATTTTTCTACCACGAATTGTAGATAAAAGACCAATCTTTGTGTTGTTATTTTTAGTTCCATTATATTTTGTTTATTCTAGTCACAATATGTACCGAAAACTCCACGAAAACTGCAATGTCCGTAAACGCACCCTTAAATCGGAAGGACGTGCTCCCAAAATAGATAGGTATCAAATCGGACTAAATACATACGCACGGCCTACACTCACACAAAGGTGCCTCGAAATGAGTGAATCAACGCGATTTTGATACTTTGAGATAAAATTTTATATTTTGTCATTTAGGTATTTTATTATAACGAAATAACTTCGTTCTAAGCTTATTTATTATCT